>JAPYKT020000003.1:10197500-12973946 GCA_028749325.2 Caryopteris x clandonensis
AACACACAGTATAAGGAATACATACATATATATATATGTATGTGTGTGTGTGTGTGTGTGTGTGAGAGAGAGAGAGAGAGAATTTAGTGATATGATCATTTCGATTTCTCCATCTGAATAATAAGTTAACCTAGAATCCTGGAACAGTTAGGATACATAACAATAAGAAAACCAACAGTAGGTTCTGAGAAAGTGATACTTAGAACTAATACCAGTGTTCTAACACACTAACTGGCTATCTACTTATTATTATGTATGAAGAAACATGAATAACTTACAAGGCTAGCACAATCTATGGAAGCTTTTCATTCATTCGGACGAAAGCCAAGGATTAGGGGCGACGTAGGTGTACCCGTGAAAATGCTCCCCTGCAGTTGGAGTAGGAGCAGGGGAGTCGTCGAGAGGCATTGCAGTCCAACACCTATCGAAATTAGCCGTGCAGTCTTTGCCGCTCACATCGGGCTTGAACATGGGATGGAGCTCTCTTCCCTCTATTTTCTTCCAATTGACCGTCCGAAACCATTTATGGGATTTGATCTCTTCGTCGCCTTTGGGCCCGCTGCCTAATCTTTTCAACGGATCCTTTTGAAGCAGCTGCAGAAAGAAGACAGATTGGTGTTTGCACGAAAGAAGAAAGAAGTGTGAATCAATAGGTGAAGTGCGTGTATCTTACTCCTTTGAGCAGAGAATGAGCTTCGCTGGTCAAACGTGGCGGAAGCTTCAGTTTTTCGTTGATTATTTTCTCTTGGAGTTTCTTTCTGTTTAAATGCACGAATGGAGGCTGAAAAACATAAATATCAGTTCAATAATACAGCAGGAGCTTTCAGGTTTTCGATCATGGAAGAACAATGTACGCAACCCCCATACTCAGTCACGAAAGAAAAAAAACTCTTTATTACCATAACATCAGTTTTACTCGTTTTTAGCTAAGAGAATTAATTTTTTGTCTGTTGAAAGGCTTGGGTTTGATTGGTACGGCTAGGGTGGACGAACATATCATTTTTTTTGGTATGGGCTGGTGTAGGTGGAGTGACCTCATTTCTGTTGCTACAGGCTAATAGAGAACACCTCATGCACAATAAACTCCAATTTCAGCACAAACATGGAAACATAATGAGGCACATTTTCATTTGTTTTTACACTTAGCAGACAAATTCATACAGATATTGAGCTCCTTTACTGGAGCGATGTTGCGTACCGTGCGTGCTCACATTTACCCGACTGAGTGAGGTACAGGTGTGATAGCCTTCTAAGCACTCACGTCTACTCGACTGAGTGAGGTACAAGTATGAAATCCTTCTGGTTTTCTAATATTGACTACAGTCATATTGTAATTTTAATTGGTTTCAAGATAATACCTGCCCACTTAGCATCTCAAACAAAAGGATTCCAACACTCCACCAATCAGCAGTTTTATTATGTCCTTTGGACTGTAAGATTTCTGGAGCCATATATTCCGTTGTCCCACAAAACGAATTTGATCTGCTCGATTCATCAATCTCCTTGGCCAGTCCAAAATCAGTTAGCATGACCTAAAAAGACATGAACTTAGATTAGTAAAGAAGCAAATTTACTTTATGTAGAGCAGAACAACATCCTATCATGTCATCAGTCGTGCATGATCATACATGCCCATCAGCGTCCATGAGAATGTTTTCAGGTTTTAGGTCTCGATGCACAATCCCGTTCTTGTGAAGATGGGAAACAGCAGAAACAATCTCACTTGTGTAAACCCTTGCCTGTTCCTCACTACCCAAGACATAACAGAAAACAGGAATTAAGTAGGTGAATAAGAATCATTTTTGGTTGTTAAAACAAATTGCAAAAAGTACCTGAAAATTCCTTGTCTGTAGAGATGATAAAATAGATGGCCTCCATTTATGAAATCCAGGATTAAGTAGAGCTTAGACTTGGTCTGTAGGTTACAGAAAGTACAGTTGGAAGATGGAGGAGCAAGTTAAGATGCATAATTAACAACTCAGAGCAAGTGAGGAGGAGATTCATGCAGTGCAAATATCAATTGGGAAACAAAACAAAAACCAAAAACCTTTGATAAACGGGAAATAAAGGGCGAGGAGGATTTGAAACTTGGCCTCCTACCTAATATACTAGTAAATTGAACTCAAGTAACTCTTAACACTTTTGGACTTGCAAGAAAAGGCATAAGAAGCGGACAATCAATTCTTTTTGCCAGATAAATGTCGCACGTTAACTTAACTAAGTGGACACCAAATCACTGGAGTAATTCTTTGAGAGACACAAGACAGTTTACAAAATAAAGCAAGTTCCCGATTCAACCACACACCATGAGAGATGGTAAATGTTTTGACAGGAATCACTTTGTCTCTAAAGTAAAGCAGGGATATATATTTTTCTTGAAACAGCAAGGTTCTTATTCCATATACCTTAGCACATTATATGGTCAGTTGTAACTGTAAGATAACGATATTTTAAGGGCCAGATTTAGACAAATTCAATTGAGAATTGAGGAGCTAATTATCTTGGGAGGCCAACTCAATATAATCAACATTTAAGTAGCAAAGTCAATGCTTAATATATCTGTATGTGTGGCTGCCTCTGAATATTCCCCTAATGTATTGTTTGCTCACAGTCCATAACCTCAAATTCGGGAGGCTAGAGCCACGCCACCCCACAGGGACGGAGTACCCCTGAATAATCCACCTAATGTATTGTATGCTCACAACTCATAACTTCAAATGACGTAATATATCATCATCTACAACTCACTTCCATAGACAATTTGCTAAACATGAGGAAATTGCCTAAATCACTAGGACGTGATTAATAAGATAACAGAGAACAGAATCAGCTTCTCTTAATCAATTCCTTTAATGGAGATGATCTCTTTGAGAGTGTTGGATTACAGTTCGTTCGACATCGGAAAACTGAAATGCACAAGCTTGCTCTCGTACGCATAGACAAATCTCTCAAGTTTCTCCTTCAACCCTCTAATGCAACCAAATATCACAAATCTATATAGTTAATTCTAATCGTATCCCTTTCCTTTATACCAGTAATTCATACAAAGCATTAATCTACCTAGGCAAAATCAACCAAAAAAGAAAAAAAAAAAAAGCAGAGAGAAAACAAAATTACCTGAAAGGAGTACCTCAACTGCACAATGAAAGGGTGCACAACTTTGGTGAGAATATCCCTCTCTGCCCTCATATAATCGACATGATTGTTCTTGATTATCGTATCCTTCCTCATCACTTTCATCGCGAAAATCCCATCACCATCATCACCGCCAGTACCCTTCATCCTCACCTGAAACACCTTCCCAAACGCGCCCTTACCAATCATTCTCATGATTTCAAAATCTCCTGGGCCCACCTTCTTCACCTCCGCACCGCCACCATTCGCCGCCGCCCCATCTATCCCTTCACTTCCACTAATCTTTCCATCGTCGTTTTCACGGCCTCCGTCGCTCGCATCGATGCCTACAGTGTCGTCAGAGGAGGAATAGTATAGCTCGTCGCGCTCATCTTGATCAAAGGTGGGGAGCGACTTGGAGAGGGTGCAACGGGGAGAAGGGCCCACAAAGGAGTGGGAGCGATGGTGTATAACTTGTGGGTCCCCGAGGAAGAGCGGGGAGGACGAAGTAGGAGAGGAGGAGGCGGCGGGGCCGAAGAAGTCGGAGAAATCGAAATCTTGCGACGGATCCTCGGTGGAGGGAATGTGGAGCTGGGTTAACCTCGACGCAAGTAATGAATGGACGGCCTTTTTCTGGTAAGAGGCAGAAGAAGAAGAGAGCTTGTACTTATCATTCATTGCGGAAAGAAATCAAATTCTTGAAGCGGTCTATATGTATGTATGTATATCGATATGTACGATTGATCTAAAGAAGCCAGCCAAGAAGCGCGGGCTGAGATCTCACAGGGATTACATTTTTCAGAGAGAGAGAGAGAGTGTGGTTGCAGAGCAGCTCTAAAGATCCTTAAAGCTCTGCTAAGTAGGTGTGGTTGGGGGTGGCGTGGGGGGTTGTAGTTCCAGATATTTGCAAATTTACTGTGCTAGAAACTGAAAACCCCGATTGGATTTGAAATACCCAAAAACATAAGGCGTTTTGAATGAAAATGAAGAATGCACTATTCACGTAGAGTGTTAACAGTGAGGCTTTTTCTCTACCCATGGAAATGGTCTTCCGCCATTTATTCAAATTGCACCTTTTTCTCCCTCTGCAGTTCAACTATTCACTGTACGTCAACGGCAGAAGCAGCGTCGCCGGCGAAACAACCATCTTTTCTTTGTTCTCCACCTCACCGTTCCCTTTTGGAAAAAATGAACAAATATATATATTAAGTTTCACTTTTTTTTTTTAATAATTCGAGCACAACATTTTAATTATTATCAATTAATTCACGATATGTCTAAATTTACTTTTAATTTTATCCCCTCTTTACTTTTCATTTAAATTAATGTACGGGATATTCACATTTCAAAATCTTTAAATAAATTTCAAAATAATTATGATAAAATTAGATATAATTGAATTGACTAAAATATTTTTTTATATATTTAAAACTAACTTAATTTTATTCTTTTTTTATTCTCTCTTATTTTTTCCTTATTCAATATTTAAAATTGTGCAAATTGTTTCTTATTGCATCCCGTAGAGACTTGTTCTTTAAACTGCAATACAATTGTTTCTTCTTTAAGGAGTGTTACAATTCAAATTTCAATTAAAAAAAATACAATACATTCAAAGGCATTTAATAATATTACTTTCAGGCTCTTGTAAAAAATAATATCAATATTCTGTAACTTTTTTAACAATATCTAGGTTCAATAGTTCATATTCCACAATATGTCATAAGTAAAGTCCAATAGGTGAAGGTTGTTTAATTGACAACAACCCTATTACCTTGAATCATTTGCAAACACGGCAATACTCAAATAATCAAGACCATATAATGGTTCATATAAAATACAAATTTTATAATGTTAAATGGGACATACGTTTCTTGATGGATATGTTTACTAAGGAAAATCATTTAATACATATTTTTCCAACCTAACATATTCAAATAAATAAAAGACTTATTCATTAGAATATTAGGAGATAATCAGGACATACAAATTCAATTAAATCACACCATAATATATAACCTTGCAAATGGAAGGAAGATTGGCATCCATCTTTGCTTCTTCATTACACCACCAATAAAAGCAAAGAAGAAGCGCCTAATGGGACAGAGGTTGATGGGGATCTTCGTTCGGAGTTCTCATGCTTCTTTAGTCTACAAAAAAGATATTCATGTCTTCAAGGATATATCTTCCAGGGAGACGATTATGGTGGTAATGAGATTAAAAGAGTTAGTTCATATTTTTTTGTTTTTTAATTAAAAGGGTATTATTGATGAAAATGAGGTATAATTAGTAAAAACAAAAAAACTATCTATTTTATATAGAATGTATTTAAACTACATGATATATTTAGAGATTTTGAAAATACGAATAACCGCATCCTTAAAAACAAAATATAATACATCTTTCATAAAACAACACTTAATTCTTATTTTTCTTCTTCAACACCCATTCGGCTCTCGTATTTCACTTGTGAGAAGGGCACGCTGCAGCTAAAAAGATATAACTATGTGTAAAACTTACAAAACTTTTAGTGAAATAAGAATTTAGAGGAGGAAGAAGAAGAAACATGATGGGGATCCTTTTTACAACTGCCCATTTTCGATGGGCTTGGGGAAGCAAGATTGGTGGTGCTTCTTATTGCTGCTCATAAAAAATTTGTGCAACTCAGCAGATGTAATCTAAAAATATGAAAAAACTTGTATATCTGGCTACACCAATGGGCCCCAACCGATTTTTCATATGCACGCACAATGTAATACTTTTGGACAAAATATAATATTTTGTTGTAAAAAAAGTGTTAAATCTGAAGTATACATACGTTAAAAAAAGTGCATACATATCAACTATTGGATCCATAAATTTTTACGAGGATCATAGTTAAACGTTGTCCATACTTTTTTTATAGAATCTTACTCATTATATATATTGTAGAATCCATGTATATAGAGTGTGTCTATATGTGTGGGTTTAAAGTTTAAAGTAATGCTTTTCTCTATAAATTAGAAAGAATATCTTCATTCTCTCTTTTTTTTTTTTTTTGGTAGATTGATGATCTTCAAATAACTTGATTATAAATTAATGGAGTTTATTTATCTATGTTTTAGTTCTTATTAATCTCTTTTATTTTGATTTGATTTTTGATACAGATAAGTTATCTAAAAAAAGGTATCACACAAAATCATAATCAAATTTATTATTAAAAATAAAAAATAATTATTTTAGTTTCTTTATTGATTTTCGTATTAAAAATACACTGAAACAAGTACAATCTCACCCAAGAACTATTATTTTTTCTCATTAGAAATATTTGTTCAAAAATTCTAGTTTTCACACAAAAATAAATATATTTTACATTTTATTCAGAAATTAGCTATTTTTAATACCACTCGTAACAAATTCAACCAAACCCCTAGTTTTACTTACTCTTGCAGTGAAAATGAGGTGAAATTTAAGCAAATTCATCTTCTTTTTTTTTTTTTGAATCGACTGTTCTAAATCCAAAATCTTGATATAATTACAAATTTATAACCCTAGCTAAAAAAGAAAGTAAAAAAAGGCATCATTTCATGGCTTTCATTTGGTTTGTCGGAGGGGCGGACCGTTAATTGAGGTCAACTGTCCGTCTTGTCATATTTCCACATTTTGAAAAACAAAAGAAAAAAAATCTGCCATTTACATACTATATATAGTTCAACCGAACCCCAACATCCTTATTTTTGGCAAACCTCAAACTCCAACAATCTGTTTTTGCTCATTCTCCCAATCCTCGTGCAGTCACAACCAGGAGAGAGAAAGAAGAGGGAGGAGGGAGGGATTCTTGATCTGTGTGGGTGTTACCAACATTCCAACCGTTCTTGATTCTCTCCACTTGAAACCCTTCCTTCCAATCTTCAACTGCAATCACTTTATCCCTCTTAGGACCTGTCGAACACAGCAATGGCATCGTTAAGGATTTCGATCGAAGAAAAGCTGGGAACATTACCTTACTTCTTCATATACGCCATTCTCGAATGGGTGGTAATAATTTTGCTCTTCATCGACGGAATCCTGGCTTTCCTCTCCAACGAAATCGCCCGCGTCTTTGATCTCCGAATCCCGTGCTTGCTCTGTACAAGGCTCGATCATATTCTTGTCCAAAGGGACTCAAATTTCTACTACAACGACTCCATATGTGAGGTCCACAAAAAGGACATCTCCACCCTCGCCTATTGCCACGTGCACAGGAAGCTCTCCGACATACGCAGCATGTGCCGGGGCTGCCTGCTCTCCTTCTCCTCCGATAATGACTCTGACTGCGATAAGTACAAGTCCATAGTCGGAATCCTGCAGAAGGATGTTGATTATTTCGCAGAGGACGAACGGAGGTTGCTCCTGAAGCCATTGAAGAAGGACGATGTGGGCGGTGATGATCAGAAGATTGGTGTTTTCAGGTGTTGCTGCTGCGGGGATTCCCTGAAATCGATATCTACGTCCAAGTTCAACCGGAGTTTGTCCATGAATGCTCCGGCTCCTTCGCCTCGGGCGCCCTGGTTTCCCGGGAGAATGAAGGAAGGAGGCAACATGGATTTGGCGCCACATGGTAGATATACAGAGCTCAAGTTGTCAGATAATGAATGGGAGGTTCATGAGGAGGAAAATGCTTCTCATGCAGAGAACCATGGTGAGTTGCACCAACAATTTTCCAATTTCATTTCGTTTTTTAACGTGGATTTAATGTTGTTGCCCACTTTTTTAAATGTTATATTCTTCTTGTTTATTTTACTATTTATTTGGCAGTAAAATATGAAAAGAGTTTTTCATGAAATGGAAAATAACTTATTTTATTCTTAATGATCCAAAGTTGTAATGTTTGGCATATAAAATTTTAATGACTCGACCATATTATTTATATGAATCAAAATGAGCATTTCAAGCACTATACAAAGTACCATAGAGTCTTGTTTTTTTTTTTTTTTTTTTTTAAATCCTTAAAATGGGCTTCATAGCATCTTACTTCATTGAGTTTTAAGAACAATACCACCAAGTTTTATATAAAAATAATATTAAAAAAAATAGTTTTTAAAAATATAGTTTGAAATGTTTCGAAGTCTATACCATATGATTAAAATCTTTAATCTTTAGAAATCATTAAAACTAAAGTAGTTATTTTACTGGCCAATGAAGAATAAAAGCGAGACAGAACTTTAATTTTAGTTAGGCCTGCAAAAAACTTGTTTGGTTACCCATTGCGTTAAGCCCAAAGATCGTCAATTACACAAGCAAGAGAGACAGAGAGAGAGAGAGAGGGGTGGCTGCAGAATGAGTTTGTTGTGATGGAGATACACACACACACACACACATATACACACACACACACACACACACACACATTCAAGTTAATCTGATACCAATGATTTGTATGCAGCTATAACTGCCAGAGAGGAAGTAGTGAAGCCCACAACAGTCCCATTATTACCAGAGACAGAGGACATGAACGATGATGCAGCAAGAACTCCGATTTGCTCACGGGGAAACAAATTCTTCGGAATCCCATTATCAGATGCAGCCCCAGTGAGCCCAAGATGGGCCAACAGAGCCAGCAGAAAGCTACCATCCGACAAACTGGACCTTCTTCTCGAGCCCATCGACCTCGGAAATGAGGCCGACGATGACATCGTCACCCGTCTAAAGAGACAGGTCAACCTGGAACGGAGGTCCCTCATGGCCCTATACCTTGAACTGGACGAAGAGAGAAGCGCCTCTGCAGTCGCCGCGAACAATGCAATGGCGATGATCACGCGTTTGCAGGCGGACAAAGCGGCCGTTCAAATGGAGGCTCTGCAGTATCAAAGAATGATGGAAGAGCAGGCGGAGTACGACCAAGAGGCTCTGCAGATGATGAAGGATGTGTTGTTTAAGACGGAGGAGGAGATGAAGGTGTTGGAGAGTGAGGTTGAAATGTACAGAGAGAAATATGGGGAGATTAAGAGGATAGGGAGTGAGATTTGGGAGGTTGATGTTGATGAAGATTATCAGGATATGCACTCGCAGGCGTTCTCTTCGTTCAGTGAGAAGTCCGACCCGAGTGGGGCGGACCAGAACGAAGACGAACGCGCTGTGGAGTGTGTAGGAGGGGGTGGAGATGAGTTGTGTATGGACTTTGAGGGGGAGAAGTGCTATCTCCTTGGGCTGTTGAGGGATCTTGAGAAGAAGATCAATGGAGCTTCGGATGGAGAACCCGATTTTTCAGAGGGCAAAAGGGCTGGGAGTGAAGGAAACAGGGGTGTTCTTACAAGAGAAGTGTCTTTGATTAGGGAGAGATTAAGGGCAGTTGAAGCAGAAAGTGGCTTCTTGAAGCATGCTGCAATGGCTCTGCAAAGAGGGGAAGAAGGAACTATGCTCTTGTCTGAGATAGCCCAACATCTTCGAAGACTTAGACAATGATGCATCGTCTTAAATCATACAGGTGATTTCATTTCCTTTAAAGGAAAACAAATACATGTTTCAAGAGAGTTGATCTCTTTTTGGAGAAAATTATGATGTTTTTAAGGCGGTGAATTGTAAAAATTATCATAATGTAAGTCATAAATGTAAATTCCTACCTATTTTTTTAACTTGAATAATCAATCTTTTCTATGCGCAGCTCCCGTTTGTGGCCTTCTCCACTCGTTTTCATCTCATGAGGTTGTGCACATACCATGGAATTACCAGATGGAGCATTGACGTTTCAAAATAGATGTTATACGAGGTTTTGTTTATTGTTGTCTTAGCTAACGTTGCTAATTCAAAAATGTTATACGATTAGAGATTTGTGTAAATTGCATTTTGAGTGTAGGTTTACTCAAAGAATATGTCTGGGTTGTTCTTGGGAAGTAAACATAATCAAAGTGGAATGTGAACTAGAACTTGCCTTAGAGTGTGATGGTATTGTATTAGTTTTTACTTCACCTTTGAGCTACTACTTAAAGAAGAAGATGAGGCCAATTAATTTGCATCTCTTTCATTTTTAACTATTATTATTATTATTATTATTATTATTATTATTATTATTATTATTATTATTATTATTATTATTATTATTATTATTATTATTATTATTATTATTATTATTATTATTTTTGCAACAAGGAGAGAAAGTAGTTTTTCGTAGTTTTTTACAACTATTAAAGAAAAAACACCATTGATAACATATAACTTAATTCGTCTATGCAAATGAGATTTTTCTATTTAAATTAATACTCGACAAATTAATATAATAAATTTATTAAATTCTAACTCAGAATTTATAGAATAAATTAACATTTTTGATAAAATAATAACTTCTATAAAAATATTTATATAACTGCATTACTGCAATTTAATATAATTTAACAAAATCATAAATAAAAATTTCAAATTACGACATTATCAAAATTAAACTAACTTGTTTTTAGGGTACACTAGCATACCTATATATATAAACACACACAAACAAACATAAATTATTGACATATAAAATAAATATATTTTTATTTGTGAGATTTTATATAAGAAGGAATACACATTTATTTCTCATATCATAATATTATTTTTAGAAATACATTATTATTTACAATACTAATTCGTGACTATAATTATTAAATTTTGATTTAATAAAGTTGTATGCATTCATTTATGGATAAATTTATACCTTTTTTAGTTAATAAATTTTACATGCCTCCGAGTTATTAATTTAGAGAGGTTTCATGATATTTTTTAAAGACAATTTTATTTTATAATTCATTTTTTAAAATTCCAAAATAAAGAGTAATATATATATATATATATATATTTTTTTTTTTTTCTGAATAATTAATATCATCAACATATAATGTAAATAAACAAGTAAATGGTTATCTTCCCAAAATAAAATGACCATTTTAGGGCTCCTACAAAGATTGGTTGTACGGATGACCCCACAATTCACATTACCAACAGCCGCAGCGCCACCTTTACCGACCCCCACTCCGGCGATATTCACCTCTTTTCTTTGCCGTAAGCTACGCTCCTCCGCCACCTTTGCCTCCACCACCATGAGCGCTACCAGTGCCGCCACCGCCCCCTTGGACGCCATTTTCAAGCAGAAAAAGGCTCTTCGCTTCCAAGTGAAGAAGGAGCTCAAGTCAATGGACCCCACTCTCAGATCTCAAGAAGGCAAGAAATTCGTTCAAACCAGGAGGCAATGCGTATCTATTTGCCCAATTTTATTTCAATTTGTGCCTTTTTAGAGTAATATCGAAATACTAAGATGTGGTGTTTGTGTGTTTTTATTTGTTCAGATGATGCTATCCAGAATATTGTATTGGAAGCTCCATGGTTCAAGTCTTGTAAGAGACTCTGTGCGTATATCAGTTGTGCTGCTTTGAGAGAAGTTGATACTTCTAAATTGCTATCTGAAATTTTGAAGAATACAGGCCAAGGTACGTCCTTTTTTTTTTTTTTTTTTTTTTGCCCCTTGTGTTACCTATACCAATGATTTAGGTGTCATATGATGATATATCTATGAAGGAAATCTTGTACTATCTTAACCTAGAGCTGGATTAGATGTATTGTTGATGATTGATGAACTTAATTTATTTGGCTTGTTCATTGTGATTGCATTTTGAGAAAAATCGTCCTCAGCATTAGAAGTGCTATATTAAGATTAATTTTTTGTTTGTGATCAGTGTGTGAAATCAATGGTGTTATATGTGAAGCCTTTCTCTTGCAGTTGTGCATAAGGTCACTTTCATTAACTTATGAATTGTAAAGCAAGAGAAGTTTAAAAAAAATGAGATGTTTGGCTTGATGTTTACACAATGTTTGCTAAAGGCATTACTATATTTTTCTTTTTTGTAATGCCGTCTCCATTGAAAGAGTTCTAATTCTTCAATTCGTCAATAAGATGATCATTCACAGGTGAGAAAGAAGCTTTATGTACCTAGGGTGGAGGACAAGAACAGTTTCATGCGGATGCTGAACATCTCTAAGATAGATGATTTGATTGCAAACTCGATGGACATATTGGAACCTGCTCCTTGCGACGCTGAGGGAAATGAACGTGAAGATGGTAATCTATTCCTGTAATACAATTAGGCTGTGCTAACAAGATGGTAATCTATTCCTGTAATACAATTAGGCTGTGCTAACAAGAAGCCCAACTTATGCTTGATTACATTTCCTGTGATAGTCTTGCTATTCAGACACACAATGCACATACATATATTTATCTCTTTGGAGAATTGAAAGCAATATTAACTATCTCTACCCAGGACATGGAACATTGTTTAACCCTAGAGCGTTGATAAAATTTACATGAGTGACCAAATGTTGTGACTAATGCAAAAAAATAGTGTTGGAATGTAATACATAGCTTTCATTTGTATGTTCTTCAAGAAAATGAGTGATGAGCTGAAGGCATACATCAGGACATTTTTGTATTTTGCAAGAAATCATAAAAAGACATATTATACTTTGCGCTGACTCTTGGCCTTCATTCTGTGGGCTGCAGCTTCTGTTCTTACACAAGCATAAATCAGCCTTTTTGATTCACCCCTCCAAAAACAATAAAAAACAAAATCAATGTTGCATCCATTTTGGCTACATCAAGCTCCTCAAGGTCATGCTTGCTTGTTATAACTGATGTAATATCATACCCTTACATGTTAATGTATATTGATACATAATGTCTGTATCTAATCAAGTCTAAATATCTTTGTGCAGTCATGTTTGCCACCGAACCTGTAGACTTGTTTATTTTACCTGGTAAGACTTTCCAATCTTCCGTTTCTACTTGGCTTCAACTAGAAACCTTTTCAGTTGCTATGTGTATATAACAATGTATATAATGTTTTATAATTACAGGACTAGCTTTTGACAAATCTGGTCGACGCTTGGGCCGTGGGGGAGGGTAAGTCATAGATTCTTGTTCTTAATAATGCTAGAGTTCCACAATTAGGATGTCAGTAGTCTCTGTGTGCTAAAAATGGAGAGATCTTCAAATTTTCTAGCAGTGAGAAGGATTAAATTTGCAGTGTCCTGGAAGTTCTCTGTACGGTTCTAGGGTTTCAAGTGCTTTGATGTTGTCTTTTCTCTATAAAATTCACTGTACAGACGATTCTGTGTTGACATCTTCTGGGGATCTGATGTGCAGTTTCTGGTGTTCATTGAAATCATTTTTTTATTTTCTTTTAAAGGCCCTTGTGCCTTCACTTTTCTTTAAAGCATAAAATTCTCAATTTGCATATAATCGCCTAGTTTCCTTTAGGCATCTTATGATCTATATGGTAGAGAGGCCTTTCTCCTATATCCCATCCTTAAGAGTAGTGCGAGAATAAGTAATAGGAAAACAAAATAAATCTAACGGCTATATAACAACAAACCTTATTGTGTACACGTCCCTATCTGTATTAAAGACTGTAGATGCTAGAATGTTACCAAGTATGTTTTAGTTCCCATTTTTTAGTTTCTTTCTTAGCCTTAGCTATGATTTGCATCTACATAGCTCGTTCTGTCTTTTCAAGAAACCTAATGACAATTCATTTGTCTTTCTCAACTGAAGCTATTACGATACCTTCCTCATGAAATATCACGAGCTTGCAGAGGATCGCAAATGGAATAAACCTCTACTTGGTGAGTTTCTTCCATGCATCACGCTTCAACATATGTTCTTAGCTTTAGCTGCATTACAGCCACTCATTCTTAACATTTCAACACATTTTCTTTCATGTATAGTCGCCCTTTCATATTCAAGGCAAATATTGGAAGATGGTGTTATACCGATCACTCCAAATGACGTACCCATTGATGCCCTCGTCTCATCCTCTGGTGTAATTCCCATCACTCCAGCAGCCAACCAGATGTGCCCGCAATGAACGAGTTGAACTCAACTGTCCTACTGTAGGCCTAGGCACTCTCTAATATTTATACAAGAATCTGAGTGGGAGTATGCTTTTGTAGATTCTACATCAGGTGCCTTATCCACCGTTGATTTGCACAAATACACGCAGGTCTGTGTGTGTGTATTGATAGTGGAAAATCGCCTGGTGTAGTTATGTTTTAATAAACCTAAGACCGTTGAATCAAAATGCAGTTAGATTTTGTGCAATTTTATTTGATGGTTTAAGAGTAACTGGGCTTAGGTATCAATTTTGGGCTAATGTAACTGGCCCTAATGCTTTCTGGGCTTGAATAATACTGACCCTAAGCCCATTCACTTCAGCTTGTTTCGGCTCATGCTAATTTGTTTTTTTGTCATTATATGACGTCCCACATCGATGAAACCTTTATTTGGCGTGTTCCTCCATCATTGCTTCCCAGATCGATTACTCAATTAATTACTCAAAAATAATGATATAAACTTATTAATTTAATTATTTTTTCATGGGCAGTGTCTTATTTTAAAAAATGGATTAATGTAACTATATTTTAATCATTTAGGATTTGTTTGTTATGGATTGGATCAAATTCAGAGGTTGGACTAATTCAGTGGAAGATCGGTCCAACTCAAGTTATGTTTGTTTAAGAGGATTTGGACGGGGTCCGCCATTTTCCTATCCAAACCTTAGACCCCCGGTAGTTCATCCCATCGGTCATGTGCTTTTTAGTTCATATCTTAAATGAAATTTTGTGCGTTTGTCCATTTATTTCCATTCATGATCGTAATTGAACGGCCGTAAACGAAGGCATAGAGCATACTCTATTCCAATATAAATATTTTTTTTACTAATTATCTAGATGTAAACTTATTGAATTTACCTATTCTAATATGGCACAAAAGGCTACATCCCATAGCAACTCTATCCTAAATACATGTGCTATCATATTCTCTATAATAATATATACAAAAACCTATATGCATTGGGCATATCGTGCAACACGATAAAGATTATTATTTGTTTAACTAAAAAGTATTATTAGTTTACTTGAAAAATATTACCTTGAAAAAAATAGTAATAATGTTCAAGTAAATAAATAATATTTTTTCATTAAACAAATAATATTGTTGATCGAGTATACCGTGCATCCGATGCACAAGAGACTCACTCGATAATATACGTTGTTAAAATGCTTCCTATCAAATAAATATTTGAAAAATATTTTTATTTGTTGTAAATATTTTGAACTTATGAAAAAATAAACGTGTATCCTATCATGATATGGTTCGTATATGTATATATCTATGTATTATAAAACTCTGATTTAATAAATAATTTAAAATTTTAAAAATATTTATAAGCTTAAACATATTGTTACAGAAATACTACTATATGTTAAATACATATCTATATAGTTTGTTATAATACAAATCAAAATTTATACTTTATTAAAAATTAAAGCCTCCTGAATAGATGTTACATAAATAGAAAATAAATGTTATAATAGATTATAGATATTTTGTACCACAAAATTGATGTGCATTGGATGTATCATGTAATTTGATATACAATATTACTTGTTTAACTAAAGGTATTATTAATTTATTTGAAAAGTATTACTTCTATTTGTTATGTTAAAGGAAGTAGTAATATTTTTGAAGTAAAAAAATATAGTTAAACAAGCAATATTATAAATTGAGTACATAGTGTACGGTACATCCAATAAACAACAGACTCACTCTAATTTGTATTGTCAAATGGTCATTTTTATTTATGTGATGGTCATATATTAATTTATTTATGAAAATTTTAAATTATATGGAGCTTTTCAAGGGAAACTAAATATTGTAATAATTATTATAAATGATTACTATTTTAAATAATAATTATAAGTTCGATTAATATAAAATACTTAGTAATATAATTCTAAATAATACAAATATAATTTTTAATGATATTCGTATCATACTAAATTTGCGTGGACAAGGTTGTAGGCCTCTGTGGAACAACCGGCCGTAAATTGTGAGGCTGTGTCCAATCAAATGCATAGCAAAAAGTGGCATTTGTTTTCAGTTGTGATAGGGTATGTTGTGTTACTATAAATGTCATCAATAAATTTAGTAATGTACTATTATATTGTGAGAAGTAGAGATTTGTGAATTTAATATATATATATATATATATATATATATATATATTCTCCTTATATATAAAAGAATATAAAAACATAAATAACATAAATATATTATTATATTAATATATTTCTAATATACAACAAATATAAATTGATAAATAAATACAAATAATAAATAATAAATAAAAGTAATATATAAATATAAATGTGTTGTACATAGTTCACATTAAAAGTATGCACCATCAATGTTTAATCGTGCATTATTTATATCCACACACACACACACACACACATATATATATATATATATTAAATATCACTATAATTTATATTTGATAAAGTCATTTTTATTGAAAAAAATAATTTTTGAAAAGTACAAAATCGAAAAAATTTGAAAAGTAAAAAATAAAAAATGATGATAATTTAAAATTGAGAAATAATAATAATTTTTGAAAAAATAAAAAAGTAAATTATAATATCAGAAAAATAAAAATAAAAAATAAATATTTTTTCTAAAATTATATATTTTAAAATAATACCTAAATTGAAAATTTGAAATTATATACTTATAATATTTTAAAAAATTCATACTGTTTCCAAAAATTATTTGTATCAAATAATATCATATTTTATGTTAAAATATTTTAAGTAAAAACCAATACAGCACCATTAGCTTAATAAACGTATTTTACATTTAAAAAATAATAGTTAATTTTATATATGATAAATGGGCGTCAAAATAAAGATCTTAGAAAGAAGAATTAATATGATATATTTATTATAATATTTAAACAATCTTATTTTTTTTAAAAAATATTTTTATCAAATAATCTCATATTTTTATTTAATTTAAAAATATTTTAAGTGAAAATATATATAACCATTGATTTTACAAAAAAATAATATTTTATTTATATATATGATAAATAGATGTCAAAATAAAGATCTTGAATTAATATGATATATATATATATATTATGAAAATGAATTTGAAATAAAAAATAATGAGTAATTAAAAATATTGAGAGAGAAAAAAATATTGTCTCATGGTCGACTGTGTTTTCCCGGAAGACATCATGTTGTGCATACTCACACGCCTTCCGGTGAAATCTCTTCTCCGATTCAAGTCTGTTTGCAAGCCATGGCGTGAGCTCTTTGCTGCCCCATAATTCATCAAAATGTACTACGAACAGTTTTCAAGTTACCCAAACAACCAAGCTTTCGTGATCGACGGTTTCTATAATGTCGGTGTGTATTCCCGATCTCTCTTCAAGTTTGATTCCAGCGTAACCGAACCCGCTAGTCTTGATCTCCCATATCTTGTTCAGTTTGATTTGCAGCCCTTCTTGTTTTCTGTGGGGTGTTGCAACGGCATAGTTTTTGTGGGTATCCTTTTCGACCTACTTGGCTGTCAAAGGTTGTTCGAATTCCAAATGCATATTTTTGTTACATTCATAATCTTACACTAGGGTTTGGGTACGATTATGAGGGGGTGATTTTAAGGTTGTGAAGATACTTTATGTGAGGAGGGAAAACAACCGAAGAGTTGAGGCTGGAGTGTATTCTGCTAATCCCATACCTGGTCATCAATTGTGCTGCCCTTTCAGTTTAGAGCTTTGGGCACGCCATATGCTTGTGTTGTTAGCAATAATGCTACTGTGAATGGAAATCCCTATTGGGTTGCTAGGATCGATGAAAACAAGAGTCTTACAGGGGAACCTTGGTGTGGTTCGATTTGAGAAGCTTGGAGTTCCATGATAATGCCTCTGGCCGTGGTGCAACCAGCAAAGGTACCGTTTGCGGATTGGAAGGGGTCTATTGCTGCCCTCATGTATACGAAAAATGATCAAGGGGTTGAATCTCTTGATGTTTGGATGTTTCACGATGGGGACATGGCTTCGAGAAAGAATCACACCTTTAGGCCTATTGAGATGAAAGTGGAAAGGTGTTTTCAGTGTTTGAAAAACGACATGATCTTGGGAAGTGGCCCTGACGGTAAGCTGGTTCTTCTTGATACCGGGATTAGATGGGTTAACTACATTGAAATCGGTGAAATAATTATTTTCAGATTTCTGGGTATAATGAGAATTTGGTTGCATTGAAGGAATGGAACAAGTTACAGTGGAAGAGGAGATGGAAGAGGAGGAGGAAGGCCATGAGTAAGAAGATATCAACCCCACCCCCACCTTCTGGTCCAGCAAATCCATTGGCATTCCAAATGGTCACACTGTTTTGTTTGATAAGTTTTTTTCTATTTTTACTTTGGAATTATTTATGATAATAGGAAGGACTAATTTCTATGATTCCAAGGTTTATGTTATGTTTTGGATATTTTGTATGACTGAAGTTTATATTTCAATATTAGAGTGATTGACACGAGTTGTTACAGTTTCATAAGATGCAATGAAGCTCTAGTTTCAGTCGAACCATTTCAATTTTGCTTTTGTTATTAGCAATTTTTTATGTGGTTTTTGCTGAATTTGTGTAGTAATTCATTGCTCGATAATCATAATTACTCCCTTCATCTAAAAAAAGGTGTCTAGTTTCAAAAGTATTTTTTTTTTCAAGCAAACGTTGCAAGTGGACATTGGTCCCTCTCTCTCTCTCTCTCTTCGCTCGTTGCTCGTCTCTCGTCATCTTTCCCACATTGCTTTGAAAGTTTGATGGGTTATTTTCCGAAATAATGTGAAAAAAATAATTCGTAAAATGGGGTAGATTTGAAAATCATTCCCAAAATAAGATAAAACGTCATCGGGCCTGACGTTTTAATTTGAAAAATAAAAACGTCAGGCCCACAGACGTTTTTATTTTCCAATTATATATATATGCTACATGCTATAAAATGATACATATATTTGAATGTCATATGACACACACATATATATATGGGCTTGTGTATATGTATATATATATATATATGCAAGTATATATAGATATATATAAAGATATATAATTATATATATTATATATATATATGCAAGTATATATAGATATATATAAAGATATATAATTATATATATTATATATTTTCGTATATATATACACGTATATATATATTTATAATTGTATTTCTGAATTTTTTTATATTATTTAATAAATGATATTTATATTATTAGAAATCAATTAAAATTTTGTATTTTTAATTAAAGTAAATTAAATATATTTAAATAATTTTTATTATATAAATATATATTTATTTCAATAATATATAAATTAATAATATAATTATAAACCAATAAAAATTATAAACTTAATAAAATCATAATATAAAAAATTATATTAAAGAAATTAAGGAATATTTATTAATATTTTACATATTTATATTACTATTTATTTGCATAATTTAAATATATATACATATAATATATTAATTATTTAAAAAAATAGAATCTAACATCAACCACTAACGTTTAAAAACGTCAGTCTTTTTTTTAATTTTTTTATATATTTATGTATATATGAATATATTTTTTTTAAAATATTATAATAATACTTAAAATAAAAATCTAATAATTATTAATAAATATTCTTAATTATATATATTTAGGAATTTATTTATAATATAATTTAATTATCTTAAATAAAAATATAAAATTTTATTATTTACAATTATATAATATATATATATATTTATATTTATATAGAAAAAAATATACATATATTTCTAGATAAATATTTATATAAGAAAAAAATAAATATAAACGATAATTATATATATTTTAAACAGAATAAATAAGAAATAATATATATAATAAAAATAATATATTTTATTTAAAATTGAAAAATATATATAAATCCAAAAATATAAAATAAAAGAAACGTCAGGCCCACTGACGTTTCTTACTGACGTTTCTTTTAAAACGTCAGGCCCACTGACGTTTCTTTTAAACGCAAGTGGGCCTGACATTATATTTTTATTTTTTTTATATATTAATGTATTAATATGTATATATATATATATTTTTTTAAATATTCAAATAATACTCAAAATAAAAATTTAATAATTATTAATAAATATGCTTTAATTTTTAAAAATTATTTATAATATGATTTAATTATCTTAAATAACAATATAAAATTTTATTATTTACAATTGTATAATATATATTTTTATATAGAAAAATATATATACATATATTTCTAAAAAAATATTTATATGAGAAAAAAATTAAATTTATACGCAGAATAAATAACATATAATTTAGATATATATTAAATATAAATATTATATATAATATAAAATTAAATATTATATAAAAATAAAAAAATTAAAAGAAACGTTTAAAACGTCAGTGGGCCTGACGTTATATTCAATTTTCTTTTTTTAATTATTATTATATTTATATTTTTTTTTATTTAAATTAGTCAGATAATTAGTAACATAAATATTTAAAATATTAAAATATTTCTTTTTTCTTTAATGTGATTTTTTTATAATATGATTTTTTAAATTTATAATTTTTTTTGGTTTATAATTATATTATTATTTTATATATTATTGAAATACTTATATATTTATGTAATAAAAATTATTTAAATATATTTAATTGTATTTTATTTAGTTTAAGTAATATACAATAAAAAAATTTGATTTCTAATAATATAAATATTATTTATTAAATAATATAAAAAAATTCATAAATACAAATTATAAATATATATATAAGTGTATATATATACAAAAATATATAATATATATAATTATATATCTTTAAATATATATATACTTGCATATATATTATATATATATATACACGGCCATATATATCATATGTATGACATGCAAATATATATATATATATATATATATATATGATATGTATGATATATGACAGATATGAAGCATATATATATAATTGAAAAATAAAAACGTCAGTGAGAATGAAGTTTTTATTTTTCAAATTAAAACGTCAGGTCCGGTGACGTTTTTACCAAACATCGTCAGGCTCGATGACGTTTGACCCTATTTTGGAACAATTTTCAAATCCATACTATTTTATAAATTATTTTTTCATATTATTTTGATAGATAACCCAAAGTTTGTTTGATCGGAGCAAAAATAATTGAGCCTTTCTTATGAAGTAATTGTGAATTAGGTTTTCATGAAATGTCCTCTTGCAATGTTGCACCCTAATCTTATTCATATTTGTTCCAAGGATGTCTGATCAAGAAAACCACTTCCTTGTTTAGATATATATTTTTTATTATATTATTAATATATTATAAAATTATATTAATGTTATAAAGATTATAAAATATATAAGTAATACCAAAAAATTAAAACATATAATTATATAACAAAGTAAGAGATCATGATGCAAACAAAATACTAATAAGATATAAATTACAAAGAAAGAAATTAATAAATTTTGTTGTGACTTACACATATTTGCAAATCATTTTTTACATGATAAAAAAAGAAATTAAAATACAGTATTTTTTAAATATATCTTGTATTATTTTTCTTTATATAATTTAATTTTTTTACTTATAAAATCAAATATCAAATAGCATTCGCAATATGCAGTTGTAATATGTTTCGATTTAAGAAATTATAAATCTTAAATTTTCACTCAAATCAATTTGAAGTATAATTTTACATGTGTAGTGCATTGTCATTCTCTTATAAAATTTCTCTAATATATAAAAAATAAAAAATTATATAAAGAAATGAATTTTATAATTTAAACTCAATCCAACCTATTGTAATTTCTCAAAGTCATTTAAAATTAGTAAAAATAAAACAAAATGAAATAACTAAATATATAATTGAATAATATAATATTTTTAATTTGTGAAAATTTTATTACTATTACTCTATAAAAATATAAAATATATTTTTTATTTTTATTTGTCTCAAATTCATATAAGAATTTAACCGATTTTTTATTCAAACTTAGCACATATTTCAAATAAAAATAAATAATTTAACTCATAAAATATTTATTTCATATTTTAAATATAATATTTTATTTTGATATATACAATATTGGTATTAAATTAAAGATCATAAAAAGACGATTAATTTGGTGTATCACGTGTTAGAAACGAATTTGTAATAAAAAAAGTTATATTTTAGTTTAAAAAACTACTTTTTATTTACATAAAACTAGATTTTTTTAAAATATAGTTTTTTTATTATATTTTCTAAGTAAAAAATGCAGAACTTCTTAGAAGCGATATGTGTTTTTAGCATATTTTTAAAGATTTGTTTTATTTATATTAGTAACATTATTAATATTAACAAATAACAATATAAAAAGTCAAAATAAATACTTGTTGGTTAGTAATACAACAATATTTCCTATAGACTTGTTCTTAAAACATTAGTTTCTGAAATCTTATTAAGTATTTATTTTAATAATAAATTTTATATTGAAACTTTAACACTTTCATTTAATTATTGAAACCATGCAAGATTTGTCCAGAAAACAAATTTAATCTGAAAAAAAAGTAAAAAAAAAACACAAACATGAGATCTCTTGATTTAGGAAACAAACCAACACAAATCAAAATAATTATCGCTCGATTTTCTTATAAATTAAATGTTATTTTACAGTTGTTTACCACTTTGTGCAAATCTTATTTCTAATTATTTAAAAGGTACATTTATGGTGGCGTGACGATTATAAGAGAGTGGAAATAGTTAAGGAATATTGTTGATTTATTAAATGGTATATTGATTAAAATTTTATGTTTCTTAAATTTTATAAAAATTTAAATTACAATTATTTTAAAACGAAGAGAGCATATAGTTCTTGTATGATATATCTTTCCCTCAAGAAACAAGCAATGAAGATACATACATATATATATGTATGTATATATATTGTGCACAGAAAATTAAGTTAGTTAATGTTTTAAACCCACTTTAAATATTTTTTATTAAAAAAATACTATTTTGGGATTAAAATACCACAAAAAAATTATAGAATTATCGCATGTAAAGTATAATTAAAAGTTAATATACAATTATCTCTTAAAACAAGTTCATTTTTTATAAGATAATTAATGCAAATATTTTATTTAAAAAAAAAATCTCAATTACACAAATGAGATAGTCTTATTTTATAACGCACCACTATGCATTTATATTTTTGTATTAAACATAAATTTTCCCTATTCTAATTTCCGTTCTTATAACGCCATAAAAATATTTTTCAATTTTATTATTTTAATAAATAAAAGATAATTGTACAAATATAAAAGATCATTTTATACAAAGATTATAATGATAACATCAAAGCCGACATGAAATTCTTATAATTTAGACGAATTACTAATGGAGATAAAATTGTAAACTTTTCTGTAGGCTACACATTAATTTGTAAATTTTTAAACGTACTGTTACAATTGTAAAATCGTGAAATTTTGGGATAATTTTTATATTTTGTCGTTGCTTTATTTATTATTTTTTATATTTAATTTCTATTTTTGAAATTTTAGCACAACGTTTTTTATAAAATAATTGCCTCTTTAGAACTTTGAGTTCCTAAAATAATTTAAAATGTAATGACAATAATCATATCATCATTCAATAAATTATACCTAAAACTACAAATATTATTAGTGCAGATTCTTAGCAACAGCAGCAATGGCTTCCCCGACAACCCCAACATCTTTATTCTCCCTATTCAACGGGGCAGCACTCAAAGCCGCCGCACAGCTACCAACAGCACGGGCAACAGTTCCGGCGACCTCTGTAAGCTTGGCATACTTCTGCTGCTTCAGGTATTCAGGCGCCAATTGAAGAGCATCCAACGCATCGAGATAGAGATTCTCGCAGTTTCTGTAAACGGTCTGTAATTTAGGATCCTTGGCCGATACCAGAAGATTGTGAACCTTGATTTTGGTCTGGCCGGCGTTGTACGACGTCGCGTCAATGGTGATTTGCGCCAGAATCGGGAGAGTTGCTGTGGGGCTGCGTGTGTCGGTGGATTTTAAAATGCTTGTGCAGCGCGGTGGTTCGCTCGTTTGGCGGCAGATATCGTCCAGCGCGGAGGCGTTTGTTCGGAGGAGGAAGTTGCCGGCGGTGAGGAAAAGCAGGTGGAGGAGGATGAGTGAGGAGGGAGAAGCCATGATGGTGTAACTGGTGTTGTGTGTTGTTTCTGTATTTATTTATTTATTTATTTTTTGCCTCTGGAATGGGTTTATTTATCGAGTTTTCTAAGGGGGTAAATCCTTTTAATTATTATTTTTAATTAATGTTTTATTTTATTAGATTTCAAAAATATTTATTAATTAAAACAGTGATTTACTAATAAAACAAATAATAAAATTAAATGTTAAGAATATCATTTGAAATAAAATCTTATTTTTGTCCACCTCTTTAAAAATTTAAGATTTTTTACCTTGAAGTTTATTATAACGTTCATCTCAAACCTATAATTTTTTCTACTTATAAAATTAAATATAAAATACCATTCACCATATGCAGCTGTAATATGTTGTAAATATAAAAAATTAGAAATTTTCACTCAAATCAATTTAAAATATAATTTCACATGTATAGTGCATTGTCATTTTTTAAAAAGTTTCTCTAATAAATAAAAAAATATAAAATTATATAATGAAATAAATTTTAGAATTTAAACTGATCCAACATATTATAATTTCTCAATGTCAATATAAATATTTAAAATTAGTAAAAAAATTAAAGTGAAACAACTAAATATATACTTGAATAATACAATATTTTAATTTTTAAAAATTATTATTATTATTATTATTATTATTATTATTATTATTATTATTATTATTATTATTATTCTATAAAAATATAAAACATATTTATTATTTTCCTTTGTCTCAAATTCATAAAAGAATTTAATTATTTTTATTCAAACTTAACACATATTTTAAATATAAATAAATAATGTAACTCATAAAATATTTATTTTATATTTTAAATATAATATTTTATTTTAATATATACAATATCGATATTAAATTAAAGATCGTAATTTTGATGTATCACATGTTAGAAACGGATTTGTAACAAAAAAATTAGTTAAATTTTAATTTAAAAACTACTTTTTATTTACATAAAACTACTTTTTTTAACATATAATTTTTTATTATATTTTTAAATAAAAATACAAAATATTTCTAAAAGTGAGATTGTGTTTTTTAGCTTATGCATCAATGAGAGCCGTAGCAATTGTTGGGACGACATGATTAATAACCCGAGTCACAAAGACAATGGCAAGATTAGCAGTGCCCAATAACACAGCCCAATAATATGAATCTAAATTAAGGCAAAATTGTAATTATTTTTAAGTTTATTATAACAAGATAAATAGCATGAAAACACGATTTTCCATCAAACTTCACACTCAACATACAATTTTTTTAATTAATCAAATAATATTATTACATTTAAACCTTTAAACCTCAATTTTTATATTGTTTTTAAATGGATTTTATCCAATCAATTTTTTTCCTTTTATTTATTTTTCACTCTAATTTTTAAAAATTTATTACTTTTTCATTTTCAAATTTGTTTTCTGAAAAATATGTCAATTTTTAATTATTTTTTCATGATATTCAATTTGATATCTATATTGCATATATAAAAATAATTTTTTTTATAAATTAATTGTAGTATATTTTAATATTTAATATATTTTTATTTTGTGAGATATTTTTATTTCAAATAATTTTATTAAAATATTTTTTTTAATTATGTATTTTATTAAAAAAATTATATTACTTATTTTATAATAATTTATTATATTATGATATTATAAATTATGCAACGCACGAAAGAATATACTAGTTATTTGAAACAATAAGAAACTATATGTCCGCCTGTGCAATGCGCGAGATATGATATATTTAATTATATTAAAATTTTATAGTAAAATTATATTTATTATTATTATAAAAATGTAATTAACTTATTATTATTTATTTTTATTTTTTGTTAGAAAAATCACATATTTATATATGCGTTTAGAAATTGAACAATTTTTTTTCAATGTTACTACTTATTTTTTAAAAGAAACAAACACATGGCTACTTTTTAAATTTTAGAAAATATTTTATAGTGGGAGAAATGATGTCTGTTTGTTCATCTGAAGATGTGTAGGATTATCAATTTTTTTAATATTAACAGTATTAGTTTCTCATTCAAAATGTATTATTTTTTTATATAAAAGGTATTACTTTCTGATTCAAATGATATTACTACTTATTTTTTTAAAAAATATACACGACTGCTTGTTAAATTCTAGGATATATTTTATAGTAGGGAATGATGTGTATTTGTAAATCTAAAAATGTCTAGGTTTCTCGCTTTTTTTGAATATTAACAATATTACGTTCTTCTTGAAAATGTATTACTTTCTTATTCAAAATGTATTACCTTCTTATTCAAAATGTATTACTATTTATTTTTTAAAAGAAATAAATACATGACTGTCTGTTAAATTTTAGATAATATTTTATAGTGGGGGGAGTAATGTGTGTTTTTTGTTAATTTGAAGATGTCTAGGATTCGCTCTTTTTTCGAATATTAACAGTATTACTTCTTATTGAAAATGAATTACTTTCTGATTCAGAAGGTATTACTTTCTGATCCAGAAGGTATTATTACTTATGTTTTAAAAGAAACAAAATACACGACTGCTTGTTAAATTATAGAATATATTTTATAGTGATGGAACAACGTGTATTTGTTAATCTAAAGATGTGTAGGATTTTCGCTTTTATCGAATATTAACAATATTACTTTCTTGTTGAAAAGGTATTATTTTCTTATTCAAAAGGTATTAATACTTATTTTTTTAAAGAAACAAGTACATGACTATTTTAGAATATATTTTATAGTGGGGATTGATGTGTATTTGTTGATCTGAAGATGTCTAGGATTCTCTCTTTTGTTGAATATTAAGAGTATTACTTTCTTATTCAAAAGGTATTACCTTATTATTCAAAAGGTATTACTATTTATTTGTTAAATTGAAAAAGTAATAATACATCATAATTTGTCATCTATGTATAGTGAATAAATAAATAATACGAGCTATATTTTTTAGTTAACCCAATAATACTTTTTAGCTAAACAAATAACACATTTCAGTTAAACAAGTAATATTGAACAATTTTTTAGTTTAATTTGAATTGAATCAATACTAATATAATAACAAAGTAGTTTAAAAGAAAATTTTATCATGTATTTATAGTAAATAAATAAATATTACCAAATAATTTCTTGGAAAATGTACTATAATTTTAATTTTTTATACAATAATCATTTTATATTTTAATATTAGTTTCTTGCTTAATAAACCCTCCTATCGCTCGCCTTACACCTATCTCCAGTTGAGAAAAAGAAGTCCGCAGGTTCAAATTAATATATTTTACGAAAATGAGTAATACTATTAAAATATAAATTAATATTATTTATTTAATTAAAAAATCTATCACAACGTGTGAAGTTTAGAATTTTAAGGGATAATAATTTATAGGAATGAATCTTAATACATATCAACAAATAATATAAATAAATTCACAAACTAATAAGTATATCAATATAAATAATCATGTGTTTGTTTCTTTTATAAAATAAGTAGTAACATTGAGCAATTTTTTAGTTTAATTTTTAAACATATATCTATATGTGTGAATTTTCAAACAAAGAAAAAAATAAATTTTATCATATATTTACAGTAAATAAATAAATATCACCAAATAATTTTTTACAAAACTTACTAAAATTTTAATTTTTAATACAATTAATCATATTATATTTTAATATTAGTTTTAAATTAATATATTTAAAAAATGAGTAATAATGTTAAAAGATAAAGTAATATTTTTCAAATGTAATAATATTATTTGTGTACTTAAAGAAAATTCTATCACATCGTGTGAAGTTTAGAATTTTAATGGTAATAGTTTATAGGAATGAATTTTTATACCAACCAACAAACTATATAAAAAAATTCACAAAGTACTAAGTATATTAATTTTTTTATGTAAATATTTTATTTTTAATTATATTGAATTCTAAGAAAAATATAAAATTTTATTTTTATTAGTATTTACAATTGTAATTTATTATATTATAAAGTAATTGTAAATTATTCAAAAAATAAAATAGATGAGAGGTATTTTAATATTTTTGTAAATCTACTCAATTTATTAATATAAGACTGTAAAGTTTCAAATTCCATAAAAGGGTTGGATGGCCTAATGGTTAGATGGTTGGAAACCCTTTATTAGGTATTTTCTTTTGAAATCAATTTTGAACATTTTTTATTATTATATATAGCATTAAATCTTCTACAACGTCATAGTTGATTTGTTAAAATCAAGTAATTATAAAGATATATGATCTTTTTTTAGTTTTGATAAAATTAGAACATTATCAATATCAAAAAATAAAAATTTTAAAAATTGAAATGAATGCTTATTGGTTAGTCATACAATAACATTTCTTATAACTTTATCTTTCCATTTGTGGAAAAAAAATGGGCGGAAAAAATAATAATAACAAATATAGAAACAGTTAGTTTATTATACATACTAGTTAAGCACCAGTGTGATGCACGAACATATTATGATATATTATTTATGTGAATTTCTTTGATTTAATTTGTTATATAATATTATGAAATTCAAGTATTATATAACATTCATATGCATTTCTTTATATCTTTCTCTTTTATTTTCTAATTAAAGTATTTTTAATAGTTAGTATCAAATATGTGCGATGCAAATTATTACAATTATTAATATGATACGATAATTTTATTTACCTCGCCTCGACCCATCTCCTCATATACATATATGAATTTATTATATATTAAAGAGTAAATGAATATAATATTTTCAACACAACATAAATATGCATATATATAGTAAGCATATAAAAATAGTGCATTGTAGTTTTTATGATTGTAAAAATGCATTGGTTTAAAAAAAAAATCTATTTTTTGTGGCCGTAGTAAAATTTATATGTTTGACAAAATATATATATATATATATATATATATATATTCACATACCTTAGAAGAATTCTTAGTGCAATATATTTAAAAGACCATAATTTCTTTTAAAATTTCATTGGTAAAATAAATTGTTTCAACAAAACATGTAAATGCTGAAACAATATATCAACGATAAAAATAAATAAATAAATATACATTAACATTATAATATTAAAAAGAGCCAATATTGTCAAATAATTAGAAATTATAATCATATTCTTCAATTTTATTAAACACGCAAATCTCAATTTTTTTTAACACAAATTATTTGTAAACAACAAAAAAATCACCACCATAGGATATTATTTTTTGTAATTTTTTATGTATTCAGAAGACAAATATTAAAGATATATATAATCTTATAAGATTGATTTCTTACTTCGATATTTAGAGAATGATTTGTTCAATATCTATTTAGATAGTTTAGTTAAATATAAAAATATATATAACAATTAACTTAAGAAAAAGTATTTTATATTTTATAATTAAATTTTTATGTATATATATATATATGTATATAGGCATTATGGATGTCCACTTAAATATTGCTAAAATTGAATTAATTACATATATTTTTCATAAAAAATAGAAAAAAAGTTAAGCTTTTAAATTTTTTATTGAAAAATAAAAATAATAGTAAAAATGATAATAAAATAAATATATTTTGATAGATAATACTAATCAAACATAATTTTAGTATATCTTAAAAATAATAAGTGTAATTTCAACATTGAAAAGCATGGCTCTATTAATCAAATTGTATTATTATATCTTATATACAGATAAATATTGATATACATATATAGAAAAACAAATATCATAATTAGAAAGTAGTTTATATGAGAAAATTTAATGTTTTATAGGTGATACTTCTCTTTATATATATATATACACACACACACACACATACATACATACATACAAATAGTGAAAGTTTATAGACTACTTAAAATTAATTATATCATTTATTGCATATAAAAAATAAAAACAACCAAATTTAGCAAGAACGTTATGACGGAAAAAAATGCTATAAAGTTTATTTACAGAGGTACAGATATAACATATACATATATATATATATATATATATATATATATATATATATATTAGAATCAATAAAAATAAGAAATACAATTGTGTCAAAAAGATATATGAAGACCATGACTAAAAGAAAATCAAATCTTTTAATATAGAAAGATTATGGTTCTAAATAGAAGTTTGATCAATTTTTTGTGTTGTAATCTTCATGATTTATTGTTTATAAAAATATTTATTTGGTTTAATGAATGTAAAAGAAATAGTATTTATAACATTATAATTGTGCTGATTTTTTTTAAATTAGATATTTTTCCGATCTAAAAATCAGTTTAGGCAGAAAAAATTGTTACTGTTATTTTTAGGGTGACTTATGTTTTTCTATATATACTAGTTAAGCTTCCGTGCGATGCACAGACAAAATATTATTGTGTGAATTTCTCTAATTTAATCTAGTGATATAATATTATGAAACTCATGTATTACATAATATTCATATGTATTTCTTTCTCTCTCTATGTTTTATTTTCTAATCAGAGTATGTTCAATAATTAGCCTCAAATATGTGCGACGCAAATTATTAAATTAATAATATGATACTACAATTTTATTCACCTCGCCCCGCTCCTTTCCCTAAATATGCATATATGAATATATTATATTCTAAATAGTAAGTGAATATAATATTTTCAACACAACATAAATATGTATATTTATAATAAGCATATATAAAAGTATTGCATAATAGTTTTTATGATGGTAAAAATGCATTGTTTAAAAAAAACTATTTTTTTGTGGTAATTGTAAAACTTAAATTCACCGATAGAATAAATTGTTTCAACGAAACATATATATGGTGAAAGAATATATCAATGAAAAATAAATATACATTAACATTATAATATTTAAAAAAAAGCCAATATTGCCAAATAATTAGAAATTATAATCATATTCTTCAATTCATTAAACACGCAAATCTCAAATTTTTTTAACAAAAATTATTAGTAGAGAACAAAAAAATCACCACCATAGGATCTTATTTTTTGTATTTTGTTTTATGTATTTAGATAGAGAAATATAAAAAAAATATACATAATCTTGTAAGATTGTTTTCTTGCTTCAATATTTAGAGAATGATTGTTCAATATCTAATTAACTTTAGTTAAATATAAATATATACAATTACTAAAGAAAAAGTATTTTATATTTAATAATTAATTTTTTATGCATATATATGTATATATGCAATATGGACATCTACTTAAAGACTGTTAAAATAGAATTAATTACATATATTTTTCATAAAAAATAGAGTTGCAATAAAAAAATTATAAACTTTTAAAATTTTTAGTGAAAATTATAATCAAATAAAATATTTTTTGATAGATACTAATAATATAACATAATTTTTAATATATCTTGAAAATAATAAGTGTAGTTTCAATATTGAAAATTGCGGCTCTATAAATCAAATTGTATTGTTATATCTTATATACAGATATATATTGATATAGATATATAGAAAAATAAATAACATAATTAGAAAGCAATTTATTTAAGAAAATTTAATAGTTTTAGGTGATAGTTCTCTTTTTATATATACATACAGATAGTGGTAGTTCATAGACTACTTAAAATTCATTATATCATTTATTCCACATAAAAAATAAAAAATAAAAAAATAAAAAAGAAAGAACAACCAAATTTAGTAAAAAAATTATGCGGAAAAATGGTATAAATCTTGTATATAGAGATATTGATATATATATATATGTGTGTGTGTGTGTGTGTGTATACATATATATAAAATTAATACAATGGTATCAAAAAAATATATGAAGATCATTATTGAAGAAAAATCAAATCTTTTAATATAGAAAAATTATGATTCTAAATAGGCGGAAAAAATTGTTGCTTCTATTTTTAGGATAACTTCTGTTTATATGGATAACTTCTGTTTATATATATATATATATATATAGATTATACGATAATAAATAATTAAAGATCAATATTCTTTAATATATATATATATATATACATATAATTGATGTTGGAAAAATGTAAAGTATTAACTGTTACGTAGGTAAGCTATAGACTTGTTATTAAAACTTTAGTTTCTGAAATCTTATTAAGTATTTATTTTAATAATAAATTTTATTTTGAAACTTTAACACTTTCATTTAATTATTGAAACCATGCAAGATTTGTCCAGAAAACAAATTTAATCTGAAAAAAAAAGTAAAAAAAAAAAAAAAAAACACAAACAAACAAACAAACATGAGATCTCTTGATTTAGGAAACAAATCAAAATAATTATGGTTTTAGAGACTCAATTTTCTTTTATATTAAATGTTATTTTACAGTGTTTTACCACTTTGTGCAAACCTTATTTCTTATTATTTAAAAGGTAAATTTATTGGGGTGTGACGATTATAAGAGAGTGGAAATAGTTAAGGGATACTGTTGATTTAATAAATGATATATTAATTAAATTTTTATGTTCCTTATATTTTATAAAAATTTTAATTACAATTACTTTAAAACGAAGAGAGAATATAGTTCTTGTCTGATATATCTTTCCCTCAAGAAATAAGCAATAAAGATACATATATATTGTGCATAGAAAATTAATTTGAAATAATTTTTATTAAAAAAAATACTATTTTGGGGTTAAAGGACCACAAAAAATTATAGAATTATTTCATGTAAATTATAATTAAAAGTTAATGTACAATTATCTCTTAAAACAAGTTCACTTTTTATAAAATAATTAAATGAAATCATTAAATTTATAAAAAAAAAAATTCTCAATTACACGAATGAGATAGTCTTATTTAATAACGCACCACTATGCACTTATATTTTGTATTAAAGATAATTTTTCCCTATTCTAATTTCCTTCTTATAATGCCCTAAAAATATTTCTTAACTTTATTATTTTAATAAATAAAAGATAATTGCACAAATATAAAAGGTCAGTGATCAGAATTGTAAAATCGTGAAATTCTGGGATAATTTTTATATTTTGTTGTTGTTTTATTTATTATTTTTTATATTTAATTTCTATTTTTAAAATTTTAGCACTATGTTTTTTATAAAATAATTGCCTCTTTAGAACTTTGAATTCCTAAAATAATTTAAAATGTAATGACAATAATCATATCATCATTCAACAAATTATACCTAAAACCACAAATATTATTAGTGCAGATTCTTAGCAACAGCAGCAATGGCTTCCCCGACAACCCCAACATCTTTGTTCTCCCTATTCAACGGGGCAGCACTCAAAGCCGCCGCACAGTTACCAACAGCACGGGAAACAGTTCCGGCGACCTCTGTAAGCTTGGCATACTTCTGCTGCTTCAGGTATTCAGGCGCCAATTGAAGAGCATCCAACGCATCGAGATAGAGATTCTCGCAGTTTCTGTAAACGGTCTGTAATTTAGGATCCTTGGCCGATACCAGGAGATTGTGAACCTTGATTTTGGTCTGGCCGGCGTTGTACGACGTCGCGTCAATGGTGATTTGCGCCAGAATCGGGAGAGTTGCTGTGGGGCTGCGTGTGTCGGTGGATTTTAAAATGCTTGTGCAGCGCGGTGGTTCGCTCGTTTGGCGGCAGATATCGTCCAGCGCGGAGGCGTTTGTTCGGAGGAGGAAGTTGCCGGTGGTGAGGAAAAGCAGGTGGAGGAGGATGAGTGAGGAGGGAGAAGCCATGATGGTGTAACTGGTGTTGTGTGTTGTTTCTGTATTTATCTATTTATTTATTTTTTTGCCTCTGGAATGGGTTTATTTATAGAGTTTTCTAAGGGGTAAATCCTTTTAATTACTATTTTTAATTAATGTCATATTTTATTAGATTTCAAAAATATTTAATAATTAAAACAATGATTTACTAATGAAACAAATAATACAATTAAATGTTGAGAATATCATGAGAAATAAAATCTTATTTTCGTCTACCTCTTTCAAAATTTAAGATTTTTTATCTTGTATGTTACTATAACGTTCATTTCAAATCTGTAATTCAAGATATTTTTATATTTCTCGAAATCTACTATTCATTTTGAATTATATTTTGAGATTTATAAACAGTATTACATGACTTATATATATTATTTCATTACTATAACATAGTTTTAAAAAATTACTAAAAGGTTTTATATTGAATCATATTTTGATTACATAATATGTAATGTTTATCAGTACAAAATATAATACTCCATATTGAGTATGTTGACTACATAATTTGATAAATTTATTCTAGAGTATTGGGTATATTTATAGAATATATTTAAAATCTATTAATTTATTTAAAAAGTAGAAGTTTACTTCAGCAAAATTTCTCTTAATTTATACTTATGATTAAATCATTAAAAAACCAATTAAAATACAACAAAAATTTTAATTTAAACATTCACATAATAGGAAATATTACATTTGTGACAATATCTGAACCATTAAGGTCAAGTTTGTTTATAGTTTTGTCACATAGACGAGCGATAGGGCAATCAAATTTGCCGCATGGACGAGGGAAATGTCCCTTATATGTCTATTTATATTAATTAATATGTTCTCCAGTACAAATATATTATTATAGTATAATATTATTAAATTTTAAAAATATATAAAATTAATATTTTTAAAAAAATATGTATAATTATGTTCAATAATTTAGATATGTATCATAATTATAATAAGAATACAAATATTATACATAAAATCATATGTGAACATTAATTAATTTTATTTATAAAATACAATCATCAAATTACCACATATATATAGTATTTTCTTTTGAAATAAAGAAAATTGAATAAAATATAATATATCAAAGTGAACATATTATTATTATTATATGTAGCATTCAATCTGCCACAAATTCATAATTGATTTGTTAGAATCAAGTAATTATGAAGATATATAATTTTTTTATTAGTTTTGATCAAATTAGTAACATTACCAATATTAACAAATAAAATATAAAAAATTAAAATAAATTCTTACTGGTTAGCAATATAACAATATTTCCTAAAAATTCGTAAATTAAAAATCATAAAGTTTCGCTCAAATCAATGTGAGGTATAGTTCAATGTCTAGTGCATTATTCTTTCAAAAGTATTATCTAGTAAATAATAAATTGCACGATAAAGTGAATTTTAAAATTTAAATTCAATCCAACCCACTATCATTTCTCAAAGTCTATACAAATATTTAAAATCAGTTAAAAATATTAAAATGAAACAACTAGGAACATTTCTTAAAGTGATAAGTGTCCTTTTAGCATATTTATGGAGATTTTTCTTTTATATTAAATATAAATAAAAAAATTTGGTGATGACATTTGTAGAATTTTTAATTTTAGTATTTTTATTTTTATATTAAATATAAATATATATTAGGTAACTTTAACTTTTTCGTTAAAAAATCTAATACATACTGTATTATCTATTTCCCTTTCTTCCGCTCAATATTTTGTAAGATCAAATAATTATTTTATTATTATTTATTATTCAATTATACACAATATTTTTAAGCATTCTTTTTATCATGCTATCAATTGCAGATTTTATAAATTATACTATATTCAATTTTAAAAAATTTACTTGACACCCATCTGATCACAAACAAACGGATCAAATTGCAAAATTAGTCTCATAACTATAAAATGTTTGTAATTTTAGTTCTGTTCAAATGTAAATTTATAAATATATTCTATAATAATTTTCATTTTTTAAATTTAGTCCTAATTTTGGTGAAAATTGAAAATTTTGCTGGAATTTGACATATATATCTCACATGTCTTCCGGCAAAATATTTCTGACGTGGCTTTTAAATTCTACAAAAAAGAAATCCACACAATAAAACAAAATGTCACATAAACAAAAGAATTTTTAAATAAATTTTAAAAAATAGTTGTCTTTTTTAGAGAAACAACTCGTAAGTAATCAAAATACCTAACTCATTTTGTTCATTTAAGAACACAATCATTGCACATGTTAAATTCTGAAAAAAATCTTAATTTTTCTTAAAATTATAACTAAATTTACAAAATTAAAATTATTTTAAACATAATTACAAATTTATATTTAAACATAACTAAAATTGTATTATCTTATAGTTATAGGACTAATTTTGCAATTTTTTCCAAAGTGGTTATTTCTGTGTTTTGAACCGCTAAGTTATCTTTAACCTAATAAAAAAAAAAAAAAATTGACCACACATGTAAGGATAATATCCATTGCACCCCAACTCTTTTAGCAAAATTACAGATAACCCCAACCAGCCTATTTGCTCCAAGTTCAACACAGCCTCATCCCAAACCAGAATCTAGATAATGTCTGGTATTTCTGCAACTGTTCTGCCACTTTCATGCCCTTCTAAACTAAATCCAAACACCAATTTTCCCCAAAATCCCTATTCAAAATCATCAATTTCTTCTCATTTTTCCAACCAAACCAGAAATCACTCGTTCAGAACCCATTGTTCTTCAAGAATCCCTACCCCAGTCACCAACCACCACCTCTTTTCCTCAGCTTCATCTTTCTCCGGCGGCCCTTCTAATGATATTTCCAGGATTTCACATTCCGGGTTAATCGAAAACCTGGTTCTTATCGATTTGGACCCGGGTACGGCCAAGCTGGCAATAGCTTTTCTGGGGCCATTCTTGTCTGCATTTGGGTTTCTCTTCATCGTGAGAATTGTTATGTCGTGGTACCCTAAGCTGCCCGTTGACAAGTTTCCGTACGTGATAGCGTACGCGCCGACGGAGCCATTGCTGATTCAGACAAGGAAGGTGATCCCACCCCTGGCTGGAGTTGATGTCACCCCTGTTGTCTGGTTCGGATTGCTCAGTTTCCTCAATGAAATCTTGGTGGGCCCACAAGGGCTTCTTGTTCTTCTGTCTCAGCAGGTTTAGAATTCTTGCTGCTGTAGTAAGATGTACATTTTCTTGTTTGGACGAATGAGTTCGGGTGTTTTTTAATGTGTGCTATAATAGATTTATGTTGTGCTAGAGGAAAAAAATTTCTGGAATTGGACAGAAAATAGAAATGGAATTGTCTGAAACTGAGGTATATGGTATAGTTTAAACATTGCAGACTGCTTTCAATTGTTCAATCTTGGGGAAATGGTTTCTACTGTCACAAATTATATATTCGGAGCCACAAAATTACTTGAATGCAGCAAAAATAATTGAAAAAAATAACTAACGGTAAACTAGTTGAATCTCCATAAATACACCACTGCATCCAACTCTATGAAGTACTGAAACTACTCTGCTTTGAGCTTCCATATTCAAGCAACTTCTATCCGAATTCATGAAATTTTGGTGAGCGGGAGATATTAGGGTGGTAAATGCTCGACATCTCTTGCATATCTTATTCCTCGAAGAAGACTCTTAGCCGTTTCCTTCTCCTACAGATAGAATCGGTATTCAGTGAGAGGAACCATCTATAAACCTGGGTGTGTGTGATTTACAAAAAGAATATACTTGAACTAAGAAGACTTACAGGGCCAGTGTAGTCGAGAAGACGGGTACAATATACCTCGGCTTCATCGAATCGCTTCTGGGTTTTACAATGCTGAGCAAGAAACATCAGAGCTTCAACCATGTTTGGTCCTTCTCTCTCTTCAGCTTCCATCCTCTCCAGATCTTTCTTGTAATAAAACGCAGCCTCTTCAGTCCGGCCTAGTTCAGAATGAAGCTTTGCCAGCTGGTGTAGGGCAATGGCTTCCCTGTCATTACAGTTAGCTGCCCGTTCATAGCATTTGATGGCTTCTTCAAGCATGTGAAGCTGTTCGGTTTCATAACACTGAGCCATGGCGATCCACAACCGAGAATCATTTGGCTGCAAGAATACTGATTTCTTGAAGTAATGAAGCGCATAATAGGGCATTCCCATCATTTCATAAGCTTGCCCTAACCCATACCAGGCCCGATAATCACATGGGTTTATATCTACAGCCCGTCTGTAGGCATCAACTGCAGCCGATGTATTCTTCATCTCCACATACTCGTGGCCCATAAGGGTCCATGCTGACAAATAATTCTTGTTCAATTTAAGAGCCCTACGAAAATACATAACAGACTTTTCATGTTGCCCTTTCAAACTGTAATAGTTTCCAATGATGCAGCAGGATTCGGGCCGGTATTTATCGGTTAGAAAAACCCGGTGGGCTAAATAACTTAGGGCTGAGAAACACTCCTTTGCATAGAGCACGTTGGAATACATGTCCATGTCTTCGATCCTATAAGGATCATTTCTTAAAAGTTCTTCGAATATAACTTCTACTTGTTCAAACTCCCTGAGATTATACTGTGCTTTAGCAATTTGGGCCTGGATGTAATTGCTGAAAACAAAAGTACCATGTAAATATTCGTATTTGGTCAATGACTCGTTGTGCAATCGGAGTTCTTGGTAAGCGCTGGCAAGGAAAAAGTCCTTCATCCAGTGATTGTTAAGATTGAGACTACTCAATGCCTCAATTGTAGTGCATAAAGTTTGCAGCTCAGACCAAGCGCTCCAGTTCCAAGGGTAGCTATTGACAGAGTCCACAAACACAGACCTCGCTTGATTCTCACTCCCTTTCTCCTTGAGGACAAGGCCATACACGTAAAGACAGAAAGGGTCAATTGTCCCGTTTTTGCGAAGGGTTGACAGTTCTCGTTCGAGAGAAAGCAGTTCTCGGTTCACAGCATCGCTCTTGCCTAAAGGGCCCTCGAGTTCTATCATCTCTTCTTCTTTTCGCTTTTCTCCAGCCTTCAAGAGATAAAAAGAGATTAGAAGACGTCAATTAGGCTTTTGAATATAGAAAATGCTGACCTTCAGTTAAATCATGCTAGTTCAGGCCGACCAGAATGAACATAAAATGACAGAAAAGTAAAACCATATGTGTGTGGTGACAATGTAAGAACAGTGGCTAACATGACAACTAGCAACATGCCTGAGCAAAAGCAGGAAAATTTATGCTGTCATTAACATGTTTATATCAGAATTAAAACTGGCCTATCATCGAATTCTAAAAATAACACTAGTTCGCAACGTGCATAAAATCAAAGCATACTGCACAGGCAACAAGCATAAAAACTAATGATGTATATGCATGGTGTGGCCTGATAATTCTCTTCGTGTTACATAAATTAATACATAGTGGTAAATTGTTTAAAAATAGCCTCATTACCCTAAGCAAGTACATCTAAAAGCTGCCCAATGACGTTTTCAAATATAGACCTCTGGAAAGTGAACCTGTCGAAACTCATCCACAACAAGCACTAGTTTTTTTAAGTTCTGGCTGGTATAAAAGGGCTATGAACCTGTGAAACTGAGTACACTTACATTGCATTTGAATTGAGGAATTTGAAACGAATGTAATTGAAATGAAAGGATTTCAAATCCAGCCAAGTCCCTTGCAATTTAGTTCAGAATGAAATTGATGATTTCAAATCCAAACAACCACTAAGGGATTTGCCATTATGAATTTAAAATCCATCCACAAATCCTTCAATCCAAATGAAGCCTTACCATAATGTTTCGCATGAGAACTGGACCTTTTTAAATAGAAAGTAAAGTCTTGTGAATCTTAGTACCTGGTTCAATATGTTAGCTAACCGATGGATATGTCACCCTGTTAGAAAGAAAAGATTCTGGCCCTATAGTAATTAACTGTTCGGTTGCATAAACTATCACTTCCAGTTATTGTCAGTCACCATAAGCACTGTTCTGACAGTGTTATAAATCTCAGATGCCTGGGCTTTATGGACTTAATTCTTTGTGTGACCATGTCACACACTCAGCAGTAAAATAAGAGTATGAAATGTAAAGTCTACATCTTAAAAACAAAAAAGAGCTTCTTCAAATCAAGGAAGTTGATTCTATGCATTCTCCAGGACTAGCAATTCTGCCAGCTCCGAAGAGGGGGGGAGGGGGGCCGTGTTTACATCCTCTAGAAGAAACTTTTGGAGAAACATTTTGTACTCACTATGGGAATTAATCACCTTGGAACCAACCCTATCTCTCTGACAGAAAATAAAGCAATTATAATATAAGTTTTTTCAAAAGGGGAAAAGATTCCCAAAGTTTGCAGTTATCAATCAGCTAATTTGTTGAACTAGTTCTATCTTTCTGCTCCTAAACCAGTAAAAAAGGTATCCATGCAAACAAATAATCGTCTGTTAAATTTTCAATCAAATATCTGTCTTGGTTATCAACAAATTAATTGTGCGATTAAATTGTAGATTAGTTTATATTTTATTTCCAAAACTTCAAGCAAATACATCACAATATTAACGCAAGGCACCAAACCTACAGTATCTTCTTCTTTCACAAATAAATTAGAGGTGTAATTTTGTGAGAATGTCAGAGATTAAATGATTCTCCTCACTAACAATAAACAAATAGATGAAATGGCCATTCCTTATGATAAGAGACTCAGACGCTGATTCAAAGTTGATGTTTGAAATGAATGCACATGATTCAAAAATATAATTTAAGACCTGCTTTGTCAAAACCTAAAATAATCTTAATATGTGAATTCTTTTACCAAATACAGGGACATACAGATTAATCTACAAATGGACAAGCTATCCACTTATCATAAACAGAGGTCACAGTATTTGTCTCCTCATACTCCAAGTAATGTCGTCAAATATAGCATACGTTACGTGGCACTTGAGATATACAACTCCAGCTTATGTATAGCAACCGTTTTTATAGCATCTCGAGTTCCTTCCCTAATTCCAGATAGCCTATAACTTCCTAATTAAGATTTCATATCGGAAACGTAGCAGACTGCCTCTCCAGTCTCAAGAATCTAATTCACAAACGCTTTCCTTCATGCTTACAAAACTATGAAAGATAAAGCATTCATCACGGAAAACTCATGTTCTTTCATTTACTCATACATACTTTAAATGATAATCCATCTTATGCCAGAACAGTTTCTTAACATATCCAATGACATCTCAATTTGGGTCTGTCATTGTTCTCAAGATTCCCATTCTCATAAATTCAGAACTAAACCATTTTTGACACGGCAATGGCGCCCATTATCAGAGAAGGCGTGAAACATATCTTGCCACATCAAATTTTAGAGTTTTGTCTGTAAGTTTGCACTCAATGGACAGCTGCAGATCATTTAAACCAAACTAATTGGAAGAGTATGATTCACACAGTGAAATCCAAATCAATGAACCAAAAAACCCAATTATCCACAAATCAATCATTGACATAGCAAAACAGCAGAGAAAAGAGGTTAGAAAAACCAACCAAATAAAGCGAATAGCAGCGCAAGAACAGAGCTTTCTTGCTAGTCTGGTCCCGGAGCACATGAGCAGCCCTCCTGTACTCCCTGCAATCAAAATAAGATTTTGCCAGCAAATAAATATCATTATCCATCAGATCATAATCGTACTCCTCCGCCCCAATCAGTGACGGCGTCGTAACATACGACACTCCAGCAGAAGGGGTGGCAGATGACTCGGCGGTGGTGGTGGTACGGAAACGGCGGCGGATGCTGGAGCTCCCGCGCTGGAATCGAGTGTGCGAAGGGGTGTGCTTTGAGGGGTCCTGCTCTATTCCCATCAACTGCTCCGCTGCCCTTCAGAAAGGAAGAAATCTTAAAAATCAGAACCGTAAATTCAAAAAAAAGGTGGGGTTTTGAGATAATGTAGAAGTTTCTGAAGCCAAAAAAAACAAAACAAAACAGAGATACAGGTTTTGAAGGAATTGGAAAATGTTACCATTTGGCGGCGGAATAGAGGCCGCGCTCGCTGAGGTGGCGGACGGCGGCGCGAAGTTCAGTTCTGCAGGTTTCTTTGGAAGCCATTGTTTACTAATTTTTATGTACTTCCCGTCTATAGAATTGCTCACATTAACATCAGTCGCTGTCTGGCTCCTAGGTGATGAAACTGAAACTAAGTTGAAGGGAGGAAGAAGGTGGAGGAGGCGGTGGGGTTTTCTATCGGCGACCGCGCCTGGGTGGTGATTTGAACTTAGCAACGACAAACACCAATTAAGGCAGCCAGCCACGAAGCACTTTTTCTTTTCCTTTCAAAAATAATTATATATAAATATATGATATAGATATATCTTCTTCTCCTGTTTCCGCTAGTGGGGTTTGATTCAATTTGTAGGGCTTCTTTACTGTCAACTGTCAATGCCTGCTTTTTCCCTAAAACATTATAAAATATATAAATTCTAGGAGTTATAATTTACAACACCATTTACATTTTCACAAATTAAATATAAATATATTGACTTATGCTTGATTCTAACCATCTTTAATCGACAAATTTTAAAATAAGATATTATATTTATTGAATTTAGAGCTTTTTATTTTATTATTTATTGTGTATTAAATTATTTGAATTGAATCTGAATTGCAAATAAATATTAACTAATATTTTATATAAATTATTAAATAATGTGATTTTTATACAATTATAAATCTATTAAAAACAATTTTTTATTTTGAGGCAGAAATAATATATATATAATATACAAATAAAAAGATAAAATATTTTTAGTATTATTAAATAATAACTTAAAATTATATTATAAATATCTTTTTCAAAAAAATTATATTATAAATAATGTATGCCATATTAGTTATATTAGTGTAGATGAAGAGTGTTCAAATATAATCAAAATAAAATATTAAACACACAACTCACCAAAAAGAATGCATCACCAATCTTTCAACCCAAAGAATGAAATAAAACCATATTAGAAGTTATATTTTAAATATTGCAAAATTTAATTTAAAAAATTAAATATATTTAATATAACAAAAATTAGAGTAGAATTAGACGCTCGAGGCAGAAGACCCTAGACAATCACCCTAAAGCAAAACTCTAAAAATAAATTACTATATATATATATATATATATATATATATTGTTATTTATTTTTATTTGATTTAAATATATCAAAATTTATAAAAGTTGATTCATGGCAAAAATAGAAAGTAATTACTTTTTCCCAAAAAATTAGTTGTCAAATTTGGCAAGCTATTTATTTATTTTTGCAATTTTGAAATATAATATCTTTTTGTATTTCTAATTCCTTTTGAACACGTAATACAACAAATTAGTTTTATTCATGATCTTTAATATATAAAATCATTATTGCATACATAAATAAATTAAATTTCTTAACTTTAACATCAATCATGATACATCCATATAAATTATAAGTTATATCAGATGTAATTATTTTTAAACTACAATTTCATTAACATTTTTATCAAATTATTATTTTAATTAAATAAAATTGCGATGATTAAGTTTTAACATATATGAATAAATATAATTAATTTAAAATATTAAACAAATTTATATAGTTTTCTTTTTTTTTCTTTTTTTTCTTTTTTTTTTTTTTTTGTAGTTGGGTTAGATTTGGAACCAATAATGTATTAGATTATTTAGATTTGAGTTATAAATATAAAAATTGAATTATATTAAAATACATAATTTTATTTTAAAAATTTATTAGATTAGTATATTGAATTTGGGATATATAGTAAATTACTTTTTTAAAATAGTATTATTCAACTTATTTTATGTAGTTTATTTAATGTATTTATTAAAAAGAAAAACTACAACAAAACATGCACAGCACGATATGAACAGCAAAATATTGAAAAAGTAATGCACAAACACTCAAAACTATCAAATAAATAGCACTGATTCATCTCTAAATCTTTCATGGATAAAAGATTCCCATAAAATAATATTAGTTTAACATAAGATTTAATGCACACAGCTTGTTGATAACATCAAATTGTCTATATAACTCTTTCTGAATGTTAGAATACATGTCAATATATTGTGTTAGTTGTATATTTGTTATTTAGATTTATTGTATATATATCTTTTTAATTTTGTCTACGAAAAAGTGTTAGAATATATGTCAATATATTATGCTAGTTGTATATTTGTTATTTATATTATTTATCTCCTTAATGATAGAAAGTTAGATCCTAATTTAGAGTTTTACTATACATTGCTTAAGTTGTATATATTGCTGTTAATAGGCTTGTGAATATTGAAAAAATTATCTTCTTTCACTAAATATAACTTACTAATGAAATACTAATTGAATAAAAATTCAAGAAATCAACAAACACAACAAATAATCAACAACAATAATAATATGGAAGGTGGCGAACGGTCATGTGGATTGTTTATTGCGATGACGAACAGCAATCTTTCCAAGATGAATTTCATCAAATGTATGCAGGATACCTCCGAAATACCAATGCTTGAATTCCAAGATAGCTTCACAAGAATTTGTTTGATGATCTCTAATGTGCAGCTGTCTTACCGTCAAGGGGAGGCGGTCGACGTTGGCCACATGGCAGGCGAAACGAGGCTTTCGACGTAGAAAACTGCATCAGATGTGTTGTGATCACGAACTTCATCCTTCTTGGATAAAAGGTCATTGTACCTATGTATGTGTACCTCCGAAGTAAGCCTGTTCGAATCCCGAGGTAACTTAACAAGAATTTGTCCATCATCTCGTATGTACAGTGTTTTTACCGACAAAGTTGGCGGGGAATGAGGTTGAATGTGTATGTACCGAACATGAAATAATAAGCTCCACAATTTTCTCACTCTATGGTCCTCCATTTGAAACACAAAATTCCTCATGTACCAGCTCCCACATACACAAAGCCTCCCCATCAGAGAAACTAGCGCCACTTTTGCATCGGACATCACCGGTGGCTTCATCAATTCATGCTTTTCAGTGGATAAATCAAACGAAACAATGATGGGCGGATGTTGGAGAAGTGCCACCCAGTGAATTGCTCCATTCACGAACACAACTTCATTAGGTAGGGTCGTTTTTAGAAAGGGAGGTTGAATAGCTTTCCATGAGTTGTTCCTCAGAGAATACAGCTCAGGATTTGCTGGATGTGTGTTGATTTTCAATAATTTGTAGTCGTACAGCATCATAGCCCAATCCATAAACAGAGTCACAGATCGAGGTCAATGGATAGGGGATTTTTTTAGATGAATTCAATGTAGGGTTCCATAGGAACAACGAGTTTTTTACCTGGACACACCAGAGTTCGTCACAAGAGGCGCAGAGAATTGGCTTCCCTTCGATTGGCTAGACAATCTCCCTTGAGTCCTGGATGGGGATTTCTGTTAGCGAAGAGAGTGGACAGGAGAAAAGTTTGGAACAACCAAACTCTAATTCAGAGGGATTGAGTGCCATCATTTTACGGCCGGAGGGGGCGCCGCCACGGCGGTGTTTTGCTACGAAGTCTGGATTAAATATCATGGACTGCCATGATTTGGAAACAGAAGAAAAACGAACCAACATCTTTACCGGCAGATTAAGCAGTATTTTCTCCACGATTTCCAGCGGGATGTGCCGACAGCTTCTTTTTCTGATCATATTGTAGAAAGATTGAGGGTTTTCTGAGTGGTGTGGGAATTGGAAAAGGAATGGAGAGTGGTATTTATATAGAAATTATAAGTGAAATTAGGAAACATATTTATATTCTTCCTATAAATCTCCATGGATTCTCTCTGGCTCAGAATGTTTTAATGCGTATCTGCCAAACTTCCCATATGTAACGTGTATGTATATGTATGTATATATTTGATTTTTTTTAACTGGTAATTATTGATTTGTATACGTTACATATTTTGGATAGATTTAGTCTGGATATATAGCTATTAGTTATTAAAAATAAGTTCTTTTTGTCATAAATATTGAATACTAATGAAAAAATGCCGATCCAATTATTTTACAGGGTGCGTGGTTATATAGTTAATGGATTATATATTTTGGGTGCCGTTATTCATATTTTGAAAATATTTAAATACATCTTATAATAATTATGATAAAATTAGATATAAATATTGACTAAAATATTTTATATATATATATTTTTTTTGGTCCTATTCTCAACTGCACCCTGTCTTGTTTTCTTTTTCTTCTCCATGTTTCTTCAATACAGAAAAGTTAGAATTGCAAATTTATTACTCATCGCGAAGACCAAAATTAATAAGCAACACACACTTAACATTGTTCTTTAAATGATTTTTCCCCAAACTTGATTTTGTTAAAAATTGTGTGCAATGGTTTATATATATATATATATATGTATATATATGATCGTTGTATGTGGGCACCCCTAATGGTCTTAATCAGCAAGTCAATGGAGTCCGTCATTCTATTGGCACCAGGCGTCGCCAGTGCTGAACTTAAATTTGTGCCATTTTTCAATTTCAACAAGAATTATTTTCCTTCCTTCTTGTTATTACTGAGAAACAAAAAAAGATTTTTATTTTTTATTTTTTTGGTTTCTGGATAGATAAGAGAGCAGCTGCAGAAATTTATAGTAGACAGACAAATTGCAGAAATAACAAATTTTAAAAAAAATTCTGGGAAAGCAGAGAGTTTTTTAACTTTATTTGTCAATTTGTGTTGGAAATTATGGAGGGTTGGGCAGTCAGGTTGGGATGCTGATTTATTTATTTATTTATTTAGTGAGAATGATATAAGGGGAAAAAATTGGGTATATTTAGTAAAAAAAGAGAATTATTAATTTTTAATGGGATATATTTAGAGTTCGGGGTATGATTAGAGATTTCGGGGTATGAATAGCCGTACCCATATATTTTTTGTTATTTTTGTGTAAAATTCAAATATGATCTTATTAAAATTTTGAATTTAGGGTTTATGTTGGTTGCATCCCTTAGACTTTTCTTCTTTGATTGAGATTTAGTCATAAACTAAAATTATTGAGATATTGTATATATTTTTTAGTAAAATTTAAAATTTTCTACAATCAACTGTATGTGTGTAAAAACTATTTTATCATTTATTGAGTTATGATATATATGTGTTGGATTTGCATGAAGAATTTAAAATTGAATTTAACAGAAAATTGTGCGAAGAAGCAATTAGAACAAATAAGCTATTTAGCATTGTATCCCATATTTGAAGGATGAGCAATCTAGTCGATTTGAAAAGCTTGTTTGAGTGAAGAGCAATAAACAATTTTATGCCGACACATTGCACGCTCCTTCAGCTAAACTTTTCTATTTCGGCAGCCCATTGTTGCTTGGATCTTAAAATTTAGTTTTCAAAGTAATTTCAGTTAAACTTCATAAATTTGGGTAAGATAATATGTGTTACTTTCCATATATATTCTTAAGACTATTCTTTATTGATTACGAGATAAAAATGTTATATTTGAATGAGAAATTTAAAATCTAATTTCAACGAATAACTAACGCACAGTTTCCGACAAAAGCCAGTTAAAGGCTACAAACCAACTGTTTAGCCATATTTGAAGGATGAGCAATCCAATCAAGTTGAAAAGTTTGTTTCAGTGTGATCTAAGAACAATTAAATTAGGGTGGGCAAGGGCAATCGAGTCAATTTGCAAGCTTATTATGCAGTAAGTGGTGTCAAGTAAGAGTTTTTATTAAACATTTAGTCATAAAAAGTGGTTGTCAAACATCTCCCACCGCTCCAAATGACTAAAAAGACCTTATATGAATATTTTATAACAGCTCATAGGATAACAATACCCCTGACTCTGAGTTAGTTTAATATGAGATGGATATTATTCGTGTTTTTTTTAACATTCATATGTGTGTTGAAAATTTTGACAAATGTATTGTCAAAACTACATAAATTAATAATATACTTATCCATAAATTATTTGAGACTAAAAATACAAATTATACGAAGTATTAGAAAATTAATTTTCAATCAAAAGTTTTACATAGTTTTAATTTTTTAAATATAATAGTTTTATAATACACATTGATAAATTATTTGTGAGTCATTATAACATTTATTTTATATTTGTGTAGTATATATCAATGATAACATGAATTTTTAATTAAATATATAACTTAATATCACAAAATATATAAATGAGTATTTAACATTGAGTAATATTTTTATAATAGTCTCATATTTATTTTTTAATTTTATGACAAGCACTTATTCTTATGGACAATTTCTAATTTTAAAAATATTTATGAAAATGGAGTATTATTCATCAAATATTAAATGAAAAAAAAAAGTATAATACAAGTATTAAACGTGTTCATGATAAAATACTCTAATTTTTCAACAAGTTCAGATTGTGTACGAAAAATAGAAGTACTTTTTTACTTATTCATAAGTACATATGTTATACAGATTGGTATTGCTCTTTGGTTATATTTTTTAAAAAATAAATATAATATATTTATAATATAATTTTTAGTTAATCAAATTTAAGAATAAATATTTAAAAATATTTTATTATTTCACTGATTCAAAATATAAAAAAATATAGCTTCATATAAAAATATATATTCACTTCATTTTAAAATAAAAGTCTTGTTTTTATAATAAATTAATTAATTGTATAAAAATTAAATTATTTAATTTTTATTAAAAATAATAAATTCTATTTATTTGCAGTTCAAATCATTACAAATAATCCAATACATATATATATATATATTAAAATTCAACCCCAAATAATCAACCAACTATAATTATATTTTTCGATTCTAATATCTTATTTTCATATATACGATATGAGTGTAAAATTAAAAATTGTTAAAAAATAATTTATTTAATATAATATAATTTAAAAGTTGGTAGAAATGAAAAAAAATAATTTTACAAATTTCAAAAAAATATTTCCAAAAACAAGAATTTAACTATAACAAATGACACATCGTTTTATTTGTTAAACTAATGCTAAATGAGAAAACTATACATAGAACATTCATTATTATAATAGTATAGAAATATAATAAATATTTTTACTAACTAAGCTTGTACTGCCCAAAAAAATTAAACTCAAATTGTGACTTTTTGCCCCTTATATAAATAACTAAGTTTGGTTCCCATTATTTTATTTTTCCCATGTATCTTCCCATCTTTAATTTCAAGTTATTAAGGGAATGTTTGGATTAGGCTGGAGGCCTCCGTAGCACAACCTGCTGTATATAACTTGTTGTGTACAATTAAATGCATAGTAAAAAATGGTGTTTGTTTTGAATTGTGATAGATTATATTATTACTGTAGATGTCAAAACAGTAGGTTTTAGTGATATGTTTTAATATTATTATATTGTGAGAAGTGATATGTGTAATGATTAGATGATTGATTATTGATTAAATATATAATTAAAATTTATGGATTTATGATTAGTTATGGATGACTGATGAACTATATATATATTCCTAATGTAATAAATCTAATAATATAAATTATGTAAATATATTAATTAATTTATATATATATTACATATAAATACTATAATAAACTGTTTTATATAATACTTATATAATATAAACAATAAATTATATAAATAATATATATATCTAAACTATATAAATATTATATGCAATATATATATATATTACTGTAAATATTTGCAATATCTAAACTTTTCTCAAATTTTTCGCAGGAGGCTTCAGGCCGATCATGACAAGAGAGAGAGAGAGAGAGAGGAGCACGCGAGAGAGAGAGAGAGAGAGAGAGAGAGGAGCACGCGAGAGAGAGAGAGAGAGAGAGAGAGAGAGAGAGAGAGAGTAGAGAAAGGAGCAGCAGTTCAATAATTAATGGTGGGCAGAGACTCCTAAAAGGACGTGAAAGAGAGAGTGTGTGTGGGAGGAGAGGGGAGGGGGAAACAACAAGGAAAGTGGGGAAACAGTTGCAGAGGGGAGGTAGCGGGGTAAGGTTGATATTATTGTGGATTGGGTCGATCCCCAATCCACAATCGTGTACAAACACGCCCAGGATTGTGCACAACCCATAACGGGTTGTGCAAAGGCGTGTCCAAACACTAAAATCTTTAAGGGTTTGTATATTTGTTATTAAGGGTTTGTATATATGTAATTAACTTGTGCGTCAATCTTTATTTTTTGTTTGTGCCATAATTTATTTTCGAGTTAGGTATATTTCCTGCATACTTTTTAAATTAAATCTTAATAAATGATAGAATAAATACATATATTATATATTTTTAAATTAAAATTAAATTTTTAATAAAATCTATTATCGTTAGAGTTAATGCAAACATACCCTAACTTACATTAAAATATGAAAATAACACATATAATAATGTAAGAGTATATAATTAATGGGTGGAAAAAAAAAATTAATGGGTGGGGGCTATTCATATCCCCAAAATTTCTAAATATACCCTTGAAGTCTAAATATACTTCATTAAAAATTAATAATATTTTTTTACTAAATTATTACCCCTTATATACTTCTCAATAAAAAATAAAATAAATCAGCATCCCAATCTAACTACCCGATCCTCTGTAATTTTCAAGACAAATTGTCAAATTAAAGTTAAAAATCTCTTTGCTTTCCCATAAAAAACCATGCAATTTTTTTATCTACCATAAATTTCTGCATCTCCTCCCTTTTCTACCAGAAACCAAAAACAAAAAATGAAAAGAAATTCTCTTTATTTCTCAAATCAGTAACAACAAGGAGGAAAATAATTCTTGCTGATATTTAAAAAATAGCACAAATTTAGGTTCATCACCAAAATATGACGGCACTTGACGCCAATGCAATGATAAGGCCTGGTGGAGCAATGAGTAGGTGACTTAAATTTTAATGTTACGGACTTCATTGAGTTGCTGATTAAGACCATAGGCGTGCCCACATACAGCCGGAACCCTTGTATACAAAGTTCTTACAAAATGAAGGTTGAGAAAAAACTATTTAAAAATGAAAAAAAATAATTTATACAATAGTGTTAAGTGTATGTTTTTTTATCAACTTTAATCTTTACAATAAAAATTTTCAGATTTAATTGAATCTCAAAAAAACTATATATTTATAGTTTCAATTTTTCTGTATTAAAGAAACATGGGCCATGAATGCCCTACCCTTCTTCTTTAGTGAGGAAAACGGAAAATGGAAAATGGACAAAAGCAAATCTAGCCACGTGACTAGTAAATTACAATCTGATTCCCAGCAATCGAACTTTCAATACTACCCTTCTTTCGAGGCGCAAGCACGAGTCCTTCCAAGGTTAATTAAGGAATTAGGTATCACAGGCGCGTCTCCCAATTCACCGTTGATGGGATTCAAATTCCCGCTTTCTTTGCATGGCAGATTTTCAAACTTTCAAAATCCCTCTCAATCATCAAATTCACTGAAACCCTCGTCCCCGCCATTGTCAACAAACCTTTCTTAACGGAATCTACGCAGACACACCTTTTGTGCGTGTGTTTTTTGTTGCATATATAATTGTCCGTATCTCCTACAAACACGCATAGAGATATAGTTTGCCGTAAAAATAGTTGAGCAAACAAATATATGGCTTTTCCTTCTGCATTTGCCGCTCCTACGGATTCCGGATCTAAAGATATACCCTATTGCCGTAAACAGAAATCCCTCGGCCTTCTATGCTCCAAGTATGTTTTCCCTCAAGAACCTTTTTTTTTTCAGGATAAGTGTCTTTGTGGTGTTTTGATTTGACTGTATCTGCAGTTTCTTGAGCTTGTACAATCGAGATGGAGTTGAGACAATTGGGCTGGACGATGCAGCCGCAAAATTGGGTATTATTTCAATTTTATTTGTTGAATTTCCAATTTCTGGGGGTTTTGTTAATCTTCGGATGAATTCCTTTTTTAGGGGTGGAAAGGAGGCGGATCTATGACATAGTGAATGTTTTGGAAAGCGTTGGTGTAAGGGCTTCTAATGTTTGAGCTCCTTTTGGGTTTTGTGAATAATTGAAAATTGAACTTCACTGAATTTCCTTTTTTTTTGAGCTGAATGTGTAGGGTTTTGATTTTCTTGTTCGCAGATTCTCACAAGAAAGGCGAAAAATCGATATACCTGGAAAGGGTTTGGGGCGATCCCTAAGGCTTTGGAAGATCTAAAAGTAATAATCTTTTTGTAGTTTATGAATTTCATTGTCAGATCGAAGAATTGATTTAATTGAATACTTCTTAGGGTATTAATTCTTCTAATTTAAGATCTCAAATGAATGCTACAGAAGGAGGGTTTCAGGGAGAATGGGCCTGCGGCTGATACAAGTTGCTCTGAGAAAGTATGCCAATTTTCTCATTTCCTTTTAGATTAATAATACCAAAGTTCAGCTGATTTAACTTCTAAACTGAAATGACCTAACTTATAAGAGGTGGATTAACTCTTTTGTTTTGGACAATTTTGTTTTCTGTCAGATTTCAGATGATGAAGACGATGAGATGTGCTCAGATATGAACAGCTTGAGTCAGAAATCAGATTCTTGTTCTGTTTCTAAACGTGCAGTGCCATCCAAATCTGGTATTATTTGTAGTCATCTTCTTACCCAATTGTCTTGCTAATTCATCTCATTTATTTGTTGTGCTCTCTCTCTCTCTCTCTTCCCGAAATTGAATTTTAAATGTCATATGTAGGTGACAACAGTAGGAAGGAAAAGTCTCTTGGGCTTCTCACACAGAATTTTGTTAAATTGTTCCTTTGCACTGATGTAAGTATAGATGAGATTGTCAATTTGGTGCGGTACATTAATATTCAAATTCTACAAGCTTCACAAGTTAATAATATAAATTGTCTTTCTCTTCAGATGGAGTTGATTTCTCTTGATGATGCTGCAAAGCTTTTGCTTGGTGATGGAAGGCACACATCCATGACTACTCGAAGTAGTGTTCCTTGCCTTTCATTTCGATTTCTTGGCTAAATTGTCGAAAAGAAAGATGCAAGAACACATTTTATTAACACTATTTCTTTGCAAATCTGCAGCAAAGGTCAGAAGACTCTACGATATTGCCAATGTCTTGTCATCCATGAATTTTATTGAGAAGGTGATTCATCTTATTAAGTGCTATTCCAAATTCCTACTACTGATTTTAAACTATGAAGCAATGTGCAGTAAATATATGTTCGATTATGTATATGCAGACTCATCACCCTGAGACAAGAAAACCTGCTTTCAGATGGTTGGGGTTGAACGGAAAATCCGACAGCAGAAGTGCTGATTCCATGGGATTAGGTGAGTCTAAGAAGAGGATGTTTGGGACCGATCTCACTAATATGACTAACAAGATGTTCAAGGTGGATGATGATACAGTCAAAGTTCTAAAGCCACATAATGTAGCGCGCGTTAAACAAGAGAAAGAAAGTGAGGATGAAGGAACAAGAATAACAGCAAAGAGTTACCAGTTTGGCCCTTTTGCACCTGCAAATGTGTCCAAGGTTGGAGACTCTCATGAAGATAAAGGAAAAGAGGCAGTTGATTGGGAAAGTCTAGCCTCTACGTACCGACCTCAGTATCATAACCAAGGTACTTTTTCCTAAGGTTAATTCTTGTTTATGGCTAATTATTCTCTTTGGTTGTTTTGGATGGAGGAATTTTGAGGATGTAGATCATAGTATCTAACCTAGTGTTTGTTATTTGGATAAAGGGGATTCCAAATCATTTCGCACTGATATTGGAGTCATTTTGTTTTCAAAACTTCGATCCAAATGCAACCTTAGTTTTTGCACATAGGTTCTACTGTTATCGTGGCAAGTTTTGCTCATGAGAAACTTGTTTTTGTGATTGTGTTTTCTCAGCTCTGAAGGATCTGTTTTCACACTTCGTCGAAGCATGGAAATCATGGTACACTGAGGTTGCTGAAGGTCCCACTACAACTCCTGTCTTAAAGATGTTTGGTCTCTATTGAGGCAGTGTTAATAATAGAACCATTAAGGTACACTTGTTGCAGCTAGCTTAATGGTGAATGCATATTCTCAGTGCATGCAATTACATACTCATAGGAATCCATCACTTGTATTTGTTTGATTTAGCTTTTTCATTTCGTTTCTTTTTATTTTCCCCTTCTGTTATGCTGGATCTCACATGTGATATGACTAGGATGCAAATTGTCATCCTTGTCAGTTTTTATTTTAGAATCAGTGAAATCAGAAAGTTTTATAGAAATTGAGCAGTTTCTCTGCTTACATTTGTATTCTGTCACCAAGTTTCTTTGCTCATAAACTGTCCAATACGATTTGGATTGGAGGGGATGATGGTGAAAATCAGTCTTTTCACAATCGAATCGTCAGCTTAATCAATTGGACCGAGCCAACCAGCTGAAAAAAAAGACGATCACTGTGTGTGTGTGTGCTTTTTTTTAAAATAATTTTTGGTGGGCTATATTGTCACATATATTACCACACACAATAAATAATCACTTAAAAATTTATATAAAAAACTTCAAAATCCAATTTAAAATGAAACTACACATTATAATATCATAAAAAAGGTTAAAAATTTCCAACCAAATCATATAAAGTGAAATTATTAATGAAAGACAAGATTTGTTCCCTCCATTTGTTCTAATTATCCATCTTTTCCAATTCTTAAAAGTTCAATCTTAAAAATGGTTATATTGAGACCAAAGAACTGGCCAAGTGCCGGTTCTTGGTTAAATTGGTTGAATCGGTCGATCTGATCTGTTAGTTTAATGAGGTAGAAGATGACTAGACCCTAAAATCCGAGAGGCCTTAAATAGCAAGTTTATGCTGAATAATTGAGTAGCTAGTATCAAGACTGAGCCTAAAATTCTTGCAGATGACTTTTCAAACTAAACTACATTAGAACTAATACACAATAGAGCCAACATTCAAGGGTCTAAGCACAAGGTACTACTAAATTAACGGCCCATAAAACTAAGCACGGTATGTATGGCCAGCTAATGGCTGATTCTCCACTCCTTTTTTCCATCAGTTTCTTGGGCGAAATATCGTAACCTGCTAACCAAGAAACAGGAATGTTACCATTACCAACAATGTTAAGGGAAATATGTAAATTATTCTCTTCCTACAGATTAAGATACAAGAATGACTATGAGATGTAATATGAATAATGCTTGATCGTGTTTTCCTTGATTGCGTGGATGCAATCAATTGTTGAAGGGTCGCTCACATTTAACCACCCCCGTCTCTCCACAATGATGAAATAGTCTAGGGATCGTTAATCTCCTCTTATCTGCTGCATTTATATGAGAAAAAAATGGAAATATTATGTGTTATAGACAGAACAAAGGGAATTACTTGAGGTGTACTGATGATTCATCTCCTTGCCAAAACTCGAAATGCTTGGGTATTAGCCTGTATCCTCCCCAGTTTTCAGGCCTGGGAATTGTACTTCTGAACATGGCAGAAGTGAGATGTTAAAGGCATTGTTGGAGTAGAAAAATGATAACTTATATCAGTACAAATCTGAGAGAGCGAGAGAGGGATGAAACATCCTCATCACAGTTTAATAGACTGAATTACTGACCCCTCAGGGTACTTATTCTCCAACTCTTTACATTGTTGAAGAAGAACTTCCTGTCCAGGAACCACAGTGCTCTGAAATAAGCAAACAAGGATTATGGTTCAAAGTTTCATGCTGGTCCATTTAAAACAAGCTGCGCACATGATTAACGAGCAAAACATAAACCTGATTGCAAGAAGCAGGAGCAATCTGAATCTCTCGTGGAATACTGCAGAAATACCGCTCAGACTCTTCATTGGAAACTTTCTCCACAAATCCTTCCACTCTTACCTGGTTATAACACGACACGTCTCAGTATGGTCTTGACCAGAATATGCTTGTGTTTTAGATTGGAGTCCATTCAAGATTAGTGAAACCTTGTTCACTGGACTTCCCTGATTTTCAAAATGTAATAAGCCAAGCTAAAATATCTTTTCATCGTTTTGATAAATGTAAATGCAAAATCCATCACAGGGTCTACAATCTTGAATTTGAGACATAGGGAAGACTAAAGGGATAGTAAACAATTTGTTGACATGCCATGCTGGAAACAAGCAGTTTTGAAAACTCTGAAGAATGTTTTGAACGTCCTTTTTAACAATGAATCATTATCATCAATCGCAAAAAAGAAGCCTATTCTCATATAATGGTGCAACGAACACAGAGGGGAGATAAACTAGCATTTCTCATCTTTTCTTGATCGAAAAACATTAATCATTCAGACAAGCACCAATGGGAGATATGTATATATATATATTTTTTTATATCTGACCTATAAAAATAGTTCGGTAAAGAAAATTGCCTGCCGATTTAAAGCATTCCAGTAGAAAAGAAGTGCTGCATGAGGATTTTCAGATATTTCACGCCCTTTCCGACTTCCATAGTTACTGCACCTGAAAGTTTGTAGCAGAGGAACATTAGTTATACAGGTAGGTAATTGGATGCATATATTGCTAGATCAAGGGTACCAGTGACACACTTCAATGTTTTTAGCCATCTTGACATCAAAATATTCTCTGATTTCCTATCTCAGCGAGAGATGTTCAAGAAATTGTTATTAAAAAAAAAAAAAAAAACTAACCAGACAAATCCTCCTTTGTCAACCTTCATTAACGAGACCATTCGTGATGACCTGCAGGAGTACTATGATTTTAAATAACTAAATACAGGTCATAGAGGCCCACTGCTTTCTCATGAGCATAACATGATAAGTAGCATGCAAATCAGCAAAAAGGACAATAATAGAATCTTGTACAACTTGATAGAGAATGGTATTTTCCTTTCAAGATGCTTCGTACAAATTTGCCATATACAAGCAGCAAAAGAAACTACAGTTTGTGTACCATTGGTATAATTATGGAATTGGAGAATTGTCTTTCAGAATAAACAAATTCATCTATGCATACAGCATTATCCTAAATATGTAATCATGAAAGACTATTGGAATGAGAGTCCTCGAAAATGTACTTAATTACTTCAGTACATTTGGTTTCTTGTAAAGGACAGCGAAATGGAACAAACATACGGTTTCCCATCTTTGGTGGCAGTTGACAACGCCATAGCATTTGGTTCCTTCAAACCTGCTGCCACTGCATCATCTAACCATTTCTGGAACTGCAAATCAAACAGTGTTCTTATTGCATTAAAATGGCAACTGCAACAAACTCACTCTTTCTTTGTGTCTATGTTCCCCTCCCCCACCAATGTAGTCTAACCATTTTAACAGATAGGGAAGTTGGAGTGGTGGGAACCCCGTTCTCATCTTGAACCTCTAGAGAACAGCTAATAGAAACATATATAATAAACAAGATAATCAAATGACCATAAATTCCCTACCAGAACAAAAGGATCAACCTCCATGCTCTTCTCAGTAGATTTCGGAGGAATTGGGTCCTCTATTTTGATTTCAGTCGTTTTTACAATTTGGACACACATAGAAGTACCAGGATATGGTGGAAGCTGTAGCTTATATTTGCTCATAATAGATGGAGGTACAAATCTTCCACCCAAAAAGTGGTAGGAACCACAAAATTTCTTAGCACAAAGCTTTGGAGCCGTTAAAGAAACCTACACACAAGATTACTTGAGTTTCATTCTGCTCGGAGTGGATGAATATTTAATATAACATTCCGAAACTGCAAATCCAGAAAGATAAACACACACACACACATATACATATATATATATATATGTTTAAATAATCATCAAAACCTTTACCAGCATGTCAGGTTGAATGCCTCCACCACTTATATCTCCATCTTCTACATGCCAACCAGAAGGAATATCCACAGAAACAATGACAGGAGATTTTTTATGTCCCTGATAATGCTCTTTCAAATATGCTATGCTATGGATCAGATCATCAAACGGTGCCCTAGGATTTCCTATGATAGTAGTAAACACAATCACATTAACAGATCGAGACATGTCATGCTTAAAAATCTCAAGTGGACTGAAAGGAACCTACCCTGGAAAGAAAATCCAAATATTGCATCAACTAGTATGTCGAAGTTTAGTAACTCCTCATGCAGACTTTCCTTGGAAAGGAAAGGAACTGACAGCGACTCAAGCTACAAGAGCAACCATGACTAAGCTTTTCTGTTAATATAAGGTTTCTGGCCCTGGAGCTTGATTAACTAAATACCTGAGTGACAAGACCCTCATAAAGAGGTTTAGGAGTCCGTTTGGGATAATAAATGCACGGCTTGTATCCGAAATGATGCAAATAACGAGCAGCGACAAGACCATCACCACCATTATTTCCAGGACCACATATTACCAATACACGGTTACACTCGCTTTGCTTGTACACCTGTCCCAAATTGGAAAATTATAGTTTCCCTTTTATATAACTCGATTGACATTTGGTTGTAGTTTAGGCCTGTGTCATTCGATATGAATGGAATAGAGAAAAATCATGGGCCATCTAGTGGTGTCCTACATTAGATAAAAACAAGGACCAATAAATTAAAGCATGTGGCATACACCTTGGCGATGAATCTTTGAGAACTAAGCTTATATTTCAACATTATAAGAGGAGAGAAAACAAGCCAAAGATGGATACAAATATCTGTTGTACACGGTGTAGTCTTTACAGAGAAAACAAAAGAGCAGCAGCAACGATATGTACCTTCTTAAAGAAAGAAAGACGTGAATTCTCTTATAAAATTCAAGAATGGGCTTGATGCGTCACTAAATCATAAAAGGCTGCTCCATAGAAACATAATAAGCGTATAAGCATCGAATTGTTTGTTCTAAGCCTCATGACAATTCTCTCACACGATTATAGTCGCGCAATCTTGCTCATCCCCATATACACCGTTGCAAAACACAAGATTAATTTGAATTAATATCACTAGAACTAACATTGCTACCCACAACAAGCATTGCAATTCCGATAACATGTGGTCTCCAATTCCAAGGCCTCAGTCACATCCTGAGTTTCAAATTTCATGGAACCCGAAAGATTCATGAAAGTCCTAATTGAGAAAGCTGAACGGGTTCCTCCACTAATTGCTGGAACGAATTCATGCATCATGGCAATAAATCATTGACACCATTAAGAAAGTAACTGACCTCAGCTATTGCAGATGCAACACTCAAACCAGCCAGTTCCTGCAGTTTAAATGCCATAAAAAACAATCATAAAACAGAGGGTTCAAATAATTCTATCTTCAAGCACCAAAAATAGCAAGAAAACACGTGAACCTCTAAAAAAAAAAAAAAAAAAAAGCCTCCCATTTAAAAATATACAAACCATAAGCTGATCGATGCTGAAACCAATTTGGCCCATCAGCAAATCATCAATCTCAGCGGCCTGTTTCTGTGTCAAATAGGATACGGGTTCTTGCTCCTCCATTTTTACTTCCGTTCCTTGAACTTGCAGAAAAATTGATTTTATGGCTGGCAACGAGCACCGATTTATGCCTATAATCAAGACAAAGTGGAACTGGTATTAGCACCCACTATCTATAACCGACGTTCCAGAGTTCGAGCAGTTTGGAGGAAGGGGGATTTTGTTGTGCTTAAATTAGGAATAGTTAAAGAATAATCACAGAAGGTTAGAGAGAGAATGAGAAGGAGGAGAGTTCTGGACTGAAAGTGTGAGAAAAGTTGGTAAGCATAAAATTGTACGTGGGATTTTTGTCAAGCAAGTTTGGTATTTACCTCTTGCAAGTAAACCTCAATTTTCTATTTTAATTATCTTTATATATATATATATATATATATATATATATATATTTTTTTTTTTTATTTTCCCCTAAAATATATAATTTTTATTTTATTATTTGTACTTTATAGTTTAAAAATAATTGAAAGATAACAAAAATAAATAGTTTTAATATAAATTGGTTTATTTACTCTTATATATATATTGTAAGTTTGATTAAAAATAATTGAAAGATAACAAAAATAAATAGTTTTAATATAAATTGGTTTATTTACTCTTATATATATATTGTAAGTTTGATTTCCCTTTATTATTATTATTATTATTATTATTATTATTATTATTATTATTATTATTATTATTATTATTATTATTATTATTATTATTATTATTATTATTATTATTATACCCCAAAGAACGAAGAGTGTACTTTCTTAGTCACCACAAAGTTGATGTAATTTTTTCTCAAAGAATTTATTAATTTCAATTTATAAATAATTGTAATACTATAGAATAATAAAGTCTTAACATTTTTATTGATCATTTAAAATTTAAATAATGTTGTACAAAACTGTAAAAAGTAGAAAATTCACATTAGATACTCTTATTGTGTGACCCAAAAAACTGGCCTACATAAGAATTTGAAAGCATTATGCGATAAGTTTCATCCCAGTAACTCCTTTTCTTATTCTATTACAACCATTCATTTTATTTCTATCAACGCGTACATGTACATAATCACCAATCGATGACATACCAAAATAAAATAGAAATATGAAACCAAAACACGATAAAAATAGCACTCGTACGTGAGGTCCTCCACCGCATGCTTGTCACGCCACCAATACAGTCTAAACACCGGGTTTCATAGTCGAACTTGGGGGTTTATGAACTGAATTGGCTGCAGTCATGCAGCTCACCATCACGGAAGAACCAAGAAACATGCATAGAAGTAGTGGTTTCACAGTGAGGATGCTTTAGATACTTGTCATGGAGATAATCTGTCGATTCTCCACTCTCTCTTTCCTTCAACATCCCGTGGAGTGTAGCGCAACCTGAAATAGAGAGAGAGAGAGAGAGAGAGAGTAGGTTGACAGCAGACAAGGGTGAATCTGAGCCTTGTAAAGGTTCTCAACGTATTACCTATCATGGAGGCGAGAGGGTTGTCCTTGCCAAAACTCGAAAAGCTCTGGTTTGAGTCTGTATCCTCCCCAACATTTGGGTTTTGGAATCACGCTTCTGCATGACACGTGATTGAATCAAGAAACGCAACATACAGACCAGAGCACAGACGAATCATAATTACACAGACTGCTCAGAATAATTCTGACAATACTATGCAGGCTAGCAATATGTGATGAAAATGCGAATGAAGTGCAAAAGCGTGAGTCCCATATCAGAAAAGGCAGTTCGATGCGAGGAGAACGTAGGAATAGGTTAGTATTGTGTAGACTCTTGTGCATAATGTATTACTACATTTGAGAGATATTTGATCAATCTCAATAATTTCTACAACAGTAATTTTTGGGAATTATTAGTGTGAAGCATCTTTTGTTGAAGAAAATTTTGAATGCCCTGATTTCAGTTTAAAAGATTTAAGTAACTGACCCCAGAGGGTACTTCTCCTCCAATTCTTTACATTGTTGCTGGAGAAAATCACGTCCAGGAACTACACTGCTCTGAAATAAACAAATAAGGAGATCGATTTGAATGTTAGATGGTGGCGTATTTAAAAAGAATCTAGTTACATCGTATACCTGATTGCTAATGGCTGGAGCAATCTGAATTTCTCGTGGACGGCAGTAGAAGTACTGATCAGACTCTTCATCGGAAACTTCCTCTACGAACCCTTCCACTCTTACCTGGATATAGAATATACACATCAGTAAGATCTGATTCAGAGTACGTGCATTGTGTTGTCAATAAAAGTACATTCTAAACCAAAATTTTCATGGTTATGGCAAATGCAAATGTTACACAGGATCTGAGTTGTTGAATTTGTGACATTGGCAATATTAAAATTAGAATGGAAACGAAAATTGCCTGGCGGTTTATGGCATTCCAGTAGAAAAGAAGTGCTGCATGAGGATTTTCAGATATTTCACATCCTTTTCGGCTTCCATAGTTACTGCACCTGAAAATTTGTAGCAGAATAACATTAGTTGTAGAGGGAAGCATATAGATGAGATGCGGGAAACGGATCATTTTTAAAATGAAAGGCTCCAACACATCAATTTCGCGAACAATCATTTTCCCCCCTCCTTTTTATTTGAATAGTCTAGTTTTGATCACGTAAGAATCATGTGCGTGTTTGGTCATCTATCACGAATCCAAATTTCAATCAGCGTACTTTTGAAATTTTGCATATTGCATCCAATGCAGTAGAAACTGAGTTGGCAAATGTCGTCCCCACATTAACAGTCTTCGTTGCCACGTCAGCAATTTATGACAAAAAAAGACCAAAATCTCACAAGATGGAATGTTTAGTCATCTTGTTTATTATGATAGGGAAATCTTTTCCCATTTTCATTCTTAGCAAGAAATGTTTAGGACAGGACTGAAAAACTAACCAGACAAATCCTCCTCTGCCAACCTTCTTTAATAAGACCATTCGCGACGAGCTGCAAGAGTAACATGCATTGTATAGAAACCGAAAATGATAATTTGGCGTGTGTGTGTTTTTTGAAGGAAAGAAAAATCAAGGAAACATACGGTTTCCCATCTTTGCTGGCAGTTGACAAGGCCATAATCTTTGGTTCCTTCAAACTCGCTGCCACTGCATCGTCCAACCATTTCTGGAACTGCAAATCAAACAACGTTCTTATTGCATTACATTGTCAACTGCTACAAACTGACTCCGATCCTCAAGAGAACATCTCACAGAAAAATAAATCTGCAGCAAGCTCTTTCTGTGGCCATAAAAGTTCAGTTTCCCACCTGAACAAAAGGATCAGCATCCACGCTCTTCTCGATCAACTCAGGAGGAATCTTTGAGTCCTTTAAGTTAATTTGAGCTGCCTTCCCAATTCGGACACACATAGAAGTGCCAGGATATGATGGAATTCGTAGTTTATACTTGCTCGTAATTGATGGCGGTACATATCTTCCACCCAAAAAGTGGTAAGGACCACAAAATCTTTTAGCACAAAGCTTTGGAGCAGTCAAAGAAACCTACATGGGAGGTTACATAAGTTTCATTCTGCGTGGAGTGGATAAGTATTTAGCATTACATTCTAAAACGCAAGTCTGGCAGAACATTTTTTAAATAAATAAACATAAAAAACTTCACCAGCATGTCAGGTTTAATGCCTTCCCCGCTTATATCACCGTCTTCTACATGCCAACCAGAAGGAACATCCACAGAAACAATGACAGGAGATCTCTGAGGTCCCTGATCGCGCTCTTGGAAAGATGCTACGCTATGGATCAGATCATCAAATGGTGGCCTAGGATTTCCTACCAGAATTGTAGACAGTAGAAATAACCATTGGATACAAGAAACGATTCCTACAGAGAGAGAGAGAGAGAGAGAGAGAGCTAGAGTGAGAGAGGTTGAAAATCACAGGTGAACTCAAAGGAAAAGTTACCCTGGAATGAAAAGCCAAATATTGCATCCACCAAAATGTCGAAGTTTGGTAACTCCCGAGCGAGGCTTTCCATGGAAAGGGAAGGAACTGACAGTGATTCAAGCTACAAGAGTAACCATGAATGAGTATGTTATGGTAGTATGAATAAGTTTAGGCCATGAAACTTTATTAACTAGGTACCTGAGCGACAAGACCATCATATAGAGGTTTAGGAGTACGTTTGGGATAATATATGCATGGCCTATATCCGAAATGATGCAAATGACGAGCAGCGACAAGACCATCGCCGCCATTATTTCCAGGACCGCATATTACAAGTACACGGTTATATTTGGTTGGCCCATAGATCTGTCATAAACAAGAAAAGTTAGCCCTGAAATATACTTAAAATTTGCATTTTTGTAACATTTTGGCTGCTATTTTACTGCAACGGTCACTGACTACATTAACTATTGCCGAAAAATACCATTCACCAGGTGATGGCAAATCTTTGATCTTTTCAACAGTGAATGAATGCGCATTGCAACCCTCTACTATCATTGAACTAATATATCCAAAATGTGGCTATATATGTTATGAAATCAACACTATGTTTATGGTTTTTTGTTCAAGGCCTCAATCATATTACGAGTTCAGACTTAATTGGAACTCAAAAAATTCACGAAAGTTCAAATAAATTGAAGAACTATGGTTACAAAATGAAGGGAGCAAAACCCAGAAAGGCAATCATCCATTACCAAACTAAAATTTACGCTTCCCATTAAGATTTCAAAAAGAATGAAAACTAAAGCAAATATGTACCCAAAAAAAAAAAAAAAAAAAGCTAACCTCAGCTATCGCACATGCAACACTTAAACCAGCCAATTCCTGCAATTTTAATCCCAGAAAAAGCGATAATCAAACATAGAGCTCTATTTTCAATCACGACCAAAAAAAAAAAAAAAAAAAGAGGAGGATCAAACAAACCATGAGCTGTTCGATGCTGAAGCCACTTTTTCCCATCAACAAATCATCGATCTCAGTAGCTTGTTGGTGTGTCAAATAGGATATGGTTCCGTTGTCCTCCATTATTTCTTGAACTTGCAGCAAAATTGGTTATCAGGGTAACAGTGGTGAAGCACCAGCTCTTTATTTCAGGCAATTTTGTACACATAGATGTTTACCAATTGTTTGTTTATACATATAGGTAAGGTTGGCATTAAATATGATAAAAGAAGAGAAGGAAAGAACCGAAAAGGAGACTTGAGTGGACTGTGAGAGAAGGTGGCGAACTTGAAACTGCACTCTTCATCTTAAAAAATAATTTTATTTTAAAAGAATTTTAAAATGTAACAACTCATTTATTAGTTTTTATACTTTAATTTGATGAATAAGTTACTTGAATAAATCGATCATTATATATACGAAACCCAATGAGAGTTTATGATTTTTCAAAAGTTGTATATTCATAAATATCGTATTAATATTAGTATGATTTCAGCGGCCGTCCATTATGAGCTACTACTTGTGTTCACTTCAAAAGTTGGAATGTTCCATACAACACCTTTTAAGGTTTGGAAGTGTTTAAAAAACACATGCAAAAGTTTAATGGTATAATCTCCTAAAAGCAGCCCTACTAGTCTCTAAATTTTAGTCGATCAGCTTGACTTTAAGTAGAATCAACACAGCACAATACTCCAACATATTCAAAAATATTTTCGTGTGATATCCTCTTCATCACAAGGCAACACCCCCAATCCGCTCCATCAAAAAATAATAATAATAATAATAAGGAACCTAGTTATAAATTGAAGCACATAAAGAAGAAAACATTTTGGATTCAGTTCTGAAACTATGAAAAAATGTGTGTTTGTATATATGTATGTATTATTGGGGTCTATGGATTAAATCAGGTTGCGTTATACATGATACTACCTAAACAAGTAGCCCAAAAGAACAGAGAAACATGTGCAGAACTGTTATTTCATAATGAGGATGCTTTGGATGCTAGTCATGGCGACAATCTGTCGATTTTCCATATTCTCTTTCCTTTGACATCCTCTGGCTTGTAGCGCAACCTGTCAATGAGGTAACACAAAAAGGCACAGTAGATTCATTAATGGGACAATGGTTCGTATTCCTGAAATACATAGGGATAAACTGAAGTAACAGAACAAAAATGAAACAGAAGTTCCATACTGTTGGCACTAATATGTTACTTATACTAATACTATGTCCATCTGCAGTGCATAAATAGAGCGATGAAAACCTTTGGAACAAAAAAAATCGTCCTCCTATATTGTTGCATAAGGCATAATGCATCCAAGGTTTAGTTTAATCATGTTTTGGTATTTAAAATTAGAGCATGCAATTCACATTATCCAGTAATGTACTCATGTCATATTGTCTGTCACGAAGTGAAATTTTTGTTAGTTGTTACAGATGTAAATTTTATTCTCAGGATTTGTCTGTTGATACACTAGAAACAAACTCCTCCAACATGCTGGCAAATACAAGATTGAATAAATATTACCAGAAGCTCACGAGGGAAAAATAAAAAGGAAAAGGGAGTGCTTCAGAACCAATCACTAAGTTGGCAGTGGACAAGGGTCACTAAGAGCCACGTAAGAGGTTCGCAACAAATTACCTATCATGCAGGCGAGATGGCTGTCCTTGCCAAAACTCAAAAAGCTCTGGTTTGAGTCTGTATCCTCCCCAATATTTGGGTTTTGGAATAACGCTTCTGCATGATACATAAATCTTGCAGTTAGGTTCAGAATATAAAGTCAAAAAAGGAAGATTTGATAGTTGGTATCACTTGGTTTTATATGAAACATGAGATCTCATATATCACAAAAACTAGGTTATAAGGGTGTCAGATCTCCCGTTCCAGCTGCAACACTGATTCTGGGATAGAGGCTATGAATGTGGTTTCTTAACTGGATAACCTCCCCACCTTGGTTAACAAATGTCTACATACTATAAAAGCAGCAAACAAAAATACAAGCTCTTTTAAAACTTGAAAATAAATATCCAACAACAAGTATCTTTGTATGTGGGGAAATTTGATAAAATACCAAGTGATTTTGACAAGAAAAGGAGATACGAATGGATCAACAACTTACATAGATAAATCGAGAAATGCAAATGCAGAGGGGTGTGACAGGTTAATCATAATTGGACGCACTACTCAGAATAATAATTAGAATATTGTGCAAGTTAGCAATTTGAGTGGTTGAGCATGAAACAACTAACCCATCAGAGTACTGAGACTCCAGCAGTTCCTGTTGTTGGTAAAGAAATTGTCTTCCAGGGATTACAGTGCTCTGGAGAAAAAGAAATAGATCTTGGTGACCTTCAATCATATTAGATATTTAAATAAAAAGTAAATGATATGAGATGCTACATTTCAGAGTGGACAAAAAAATGGAACCTGTTTGCTAACTATTGCTCCAATCTGGCTTCCTCTGGGACGGCTGTGGAAGTACTGCTCAGATTCTTCATTAGAGACCTTTTCAACTGGCCCTTCAATTCTTACCTAAAACCACAGCAAACAGTGAATCATTACTAATCAATGAAGCTTTAAAAAAGATGTGCCTCATGTTGCTGAACGTTTGCTCTTGTGACTTCGTATCCTATTTGAAAGATTTTAGTAAGTTTGGAAGTAGAAGATAGCTAAGTTATTGCCAAGCCTCCAGGTCCAACCTAGTCTAAGAGTTCACTGAAAGGAAATGATGTTTCAACAAGAGTATTCGTACTCATTTACCACCCTTTTAGAGATTGATTGCCAAGCCATGAAATAAACACTTGGTAAACCACCATTCTTATATCTCCTCAAGCAGAAATCAAGTGAAATGAAAGTTAGCCCCCAAGAACCAGATAAAGGAAATGAAGACAAAGGAACTGCAGCGATCTACTGCTTATTGACATCTGAATGCAATTTGATGATACATATACGAGATACCTGACGATTCAAAGCATCCCAATAAAACAGCAGAGCAGCTTGAGGATTTTCTGATAATTGATGAGCTTTTTGACTTTCATAATTTGTGTACCTAATCAGAAGATAAAGAGGCTTCAGGATTCTTGAAAGGCCAAAACAAATTTTCTAGTCAGGCAATGCCCCTGCATGAGTGTAGAAGAGCAGAATTTACCAGACAAACCCATCTTTGTCGAGTCCTTTCAGCAAGACCATTCTTGATGAGCTGTGGCAAATGCAATAGAAAATAATATCATGGTTGAGATTATAATATGTTAAGTTAATGTGTAGTAAAGTTAATCAAGGCATCATCTAGTGTAATCTCTTCCAGAATCCAGATATACTGTCACGAGGATGCCAAGTTCAAATTTAGAAGGTACTTTCTTCCTTATATATGTTATAGACACAGAGAAGAGTGGCCGCACTAAAACAGAATGGAAAATATTCATATTTCAGGAGAAAATGATCCTCATAAGAAAACAATAAGGAACTACAGCATTATTTTATTGAGATCTGGAGAATGTGGTCTCAATATGGTCAAATAGCAGAAAGCAATAGCATCCAGGCTTTATCCACACCCTGGTTCTTCGGTGAATATCTATGAATGCAGTGTCAAAAATGATCTCCAATTGAGAAATTTAATGATCACAACCAGTTAACAATGGTCACAATGTTTAGCTGATCAGTTCACAAATAAATCAGGTGCATTAATCTTACGGTTTCCCATCCTTTCCAGTTGTGCAAAGAGCCATTGCATTTGGTTCCTTCAAGCCTGCTGCCATGGCATCGTCAAACCATTTCTGGAACTACAATATGAAAATGCGATGGGTCAAAAAAGCTCTTCCGGGAAATAAAGAATAGAAAAAATAATCATACAACTAGTGCACAGCTCCACATAAATCTTTTTCCACAATTATTAGACTCAAGTTACATAACATGGTTAATGGTAGGTACATCAGATTTACATAGAATAAAATTATGGCTGATTATATAAAAACAATTAACTTTAAATGAACCAGCAACTGTGACATTATGTAATACCTGAGCAAAGGGATCAGCCTCAACTTGGTCCTCTAATAACTCTGGAGATATGTAGTTCTCTCTAAGAGCTGAAATATCAACTCGTGGAGGCTTTCCGATTCGGACACACATAGAAGTTCCAGGATATGTTGGCAGGTGAAGCTTAAACTTTTCAGCAATGGCAGGGGGAACAAATCTGCCTCCAAGGAAATGGTGTGGGCCAGAAAATCTTCTGGCACATAACTTAGGAGCAGTTAAGGAAACCTATATATAAGTTACAACATTATAACACCCCAATCAAGAGTGAGAAGAGAAGAAAAAGGCGATCTTCAAGAAGATCACCCAAAAAAAAAAAAAAAAAATCTCCAAAACATGAATACATACAAGCATATCAGGTTTGATGCCTTCGCCACTGATATCACCTTCTTCGACATGCCATCCAGATGGAATATCAACTGAGATGATAGCAGGTGACTTCTGATTCTTTTTGTTGGTGCATCCTAAAGCAATCAACCTTTGTATAAGATCATCAAAAGGAGGCCTTGGGCTACCTAGAGGATTTGAGAGAATTTTATCAAACACGATCCGCACTAAATATAAGCTAGAGAAATAGCATAAATCATCGAACTCTCAGAGTATTCTTTATCTTGAATTAATGGCAATGACGGAATAATGCAAAGCTAATAATGCAAAAAATGCAAAAAATGTATGACCAAAATGATTCTGCAGATAATAATATATTCAGCACAATACAAGTCCTCCTGAGGAGTAAACAATATTTGCAAAACCCTGGATCTTTAAGAAAGCAAAAAAGAATTTCAAAGGAAAGCTCTAGGTGGGTAAAATTATAGTAAAAGATGGAAATAAATTATCGGTTTGCATTGGATTAGCAGATAAGTCATGGATTGAAAAATAATGGGATTGATTATTTCATGTGGAAATGGCTTCATCTTGTTGGTTATTTGGCCATAAAGGATATGATAAAGTCAATGATAATGGGTGAAAAGATTTAGAGCTGGTCCATGAAATTGGAACAATAAAATCAAATTACAAAAGTCTAAACCATATAAAACATCATCTCCTTGGCAATGCTAATCCTTTTCGGCTCTTGTCTTGCCAAAACCTTTGGCAGAGTCATTCTAAATTACATACAGTACCCATTCCAACCGAAGAATGAAAAGAATCAGTTAGTTCCCCCATTTAGAATGCCAAAATTCCCAATTTAGAATGCCAAAATTCTTAAGAACGACATATTGAATTGAAGGAAAACAACTCAAAAAGAAAAATGCAGTATGTTTGCATTTGAATACGATATTTGCAGAACCATGAATCCAGTATTCAAACAAATTAAATCCATTTTTCTCCTCGAGGGCATAGCTTTGTAGATAATCCACTTGATGCCAATAACTGCTGGAAATAATCCACGAGTGAAAAGAAAGTAAGAATACCTTGAAATGAGAACCCAAATATTGCATCCACTACAATGTCAAAGCTTGACGAAAAATCCACCGGCAGATCTTCCACTGACATGAAAGGAACGGACAGTGACTCTAGCTACAAAAAATCATGCATAAGCACTGCTGAAAGGTTCTGGTACAAGTTACTAGTAAACATATATCATGGCCTGATACCTGCGTTACCAGCCCATGATAGAGAGCCTTAGCAGTACGTTTTGGATAACAAATAGATGGTTTATACCCAAAATGATGCAAATGACGAGCAGCTACAAGACCATCACCACCATTATTCCCTGGGCCACATATAGCAAGAACACGGCTACGTTCAGCTGGCTTATAGACCTGCATCAGAAAAGCATTTGAAACTCAAAAGTTTTATGTTGTGTACAAGTATGTCAACATAATACTTCGCGGGGTGTATATGCGCTTGATATTATAGACGAAATAGTGCTATCAAAAGGGAAGTTGAATAAGGTATTTCCAGACATGCCACTAGCCACTCCATTATCATCGAATTCAGGTTTATCAAGCTCTTTTGTTTTTCCCATTTATGCAAACTATATGCTGAAAGAATAACTTTTTTACCTCGGCGATTAGTCCGCAACTCAAAAGCATCAAATAAGCACAAGAAATGGAAATCTAAATAGAAATTAATAACACAATAACGTGTGAAACAGCTCACCTCGGCTATCGCTGTGGCAACACTCAAACCAGCCAATTCCTGCAAACCGAAGGAGCTCAACAATACGAACCTAAAAACAAATGCACAAATCAATCAAAGAAAAATGAGAAAACTGACCATCAACTGATCAACGCTGAAGCCAAGTGGACCCATGAGAATTTCATCAATTTCCGCAGCTTCTCGCTGATTTAAGTAAGATACCGACTCCGGGTCACCAGCAATTTTCGCCGACGCCATGGCTTTCGCTTCAGTAATCGAACTCGAACAATACTCACGCCGATTGATCCTCGAATACCAACAACCCTGAATTATAAACAGAAAACCACCACCACTAATCAACCCATACTGTTCTGCGAACTAAATGGCTAAAGAAATTGGAGATTGGCTTACAATGGGAGAAGGAGGAAGAAATTGGGGCTTGCTAATTTGATTGGGCCAATTAAAATTGGGAGATTTGGGTGTGGAGAAGAGCGAGAATTGAGTGAGGAGACATTTCATGTTCTTGCTTCTGCGCAGCAATGGCAGCACCATATTTAGTTTAATAAAAATAACTACAAATAGAAATATGCCTTCCAATAAAAATGTGGATTGTGTCAAGTGTACAACATTTCTATTTTTTATTATTATTTAGCGAATGCAAAAACATCAGTAAATTTAACTAATTTATAAAAATATTTTTATATAATTAAAAATATTATTTTAATTAAATAAATAATATTATAAATATGTATTTGGTATACAAGATATTTATTTTTAATAAAATATATTAAATTATATATATAAAAAAATTATTTTGTACTAAGTCCATGCAACTTAATGGATAATATTTTTTAAATAAATTAGTACTAATAATATTGTTATAAAAATATTAATATTTGTTAGAGTAACAAATAATATTTTTTTAAAATAACAAATAATGCATTTCAGTAATATTTTTTAAATGAATAAGTAATATTTTTAATTAAACAAGTAATAATATTTGATCGAATTGTGTGATACATTCAATGCTCATAAACTTTTGCTTTAAAAATATATATTAAAATTAGATTTTCTTATGGAATTGTTTTAACATTATCTACCAATGTTGTTGAATTATTTCACAGTTGTTTATGTGAATTATTTTATTATTAATTTTGTATATATGTCGATATTTATTTGAATTGAATTACCACTCAAGTAATTTTAGGATTGAATTTATTTTCTTATGTTTATATTATTAAAAAATTTAATTAATTAAAAAATAAATTTAAAAAGTAGGCAAAAGAGAGCACCCATGCTTATTTATTAATATTATTTAATACTTAAAACATACAGAGAAGAGACCATAGAAAGTATTACAAGACCTATCCTTAATTCAGGGGTTTTATTTTCACATGTTGACAATAACAGTCAACTTTATTTCTCCACATAACAACACAACACACACACACACACATATATATATATATATATTATTCATTTATTAATTTATTTATTCATTATTTATATATTTATTAGATCATAAATACTAATGATTATTGCCCACAAGTTTAAGCCTTTTGTCCACGTCAACATCCTGGTCAATGTCTTCTTCCATGGATCTCTTGCCCGAGGAAAGCTTTGCCCACAATGGCGGTTTCACATTGCTCTTCATAAATGTGGCAAACCATTTGGCAGATTCCTTTGGGTATCTTGTTAGGTCATTCTTGTAGTCTATATAGATTAGCCCGAATCGAGGGTCATAGCCATCATCCCATTCAAAGTTGTCACTCCACGACCACACATAGTAGCCTTTTACATTCACTTTTTTGCTATCTCTGCAGATACGCAAACTTTAGTTGTACGTTCATTTAAGGTTAAAATATCTAGTTATTAAAACTACAATGCTATTAGAATTAAAGAATTTAAAACAGAGAGATTATATTGTTGTCTCAATTCGCTAATATATATATATAAAAGTTGATGCTGTCAGATAGCTAAACCCTACCATTAAACGATTAAAATTGTAATCTTGTCAAAATTAATGATATTGTAGAAGATAAAGTACCAAATATAACAAAAAATTACATAAAAGTTAATGATCTTTTGATCAATTATCATTTACCTGATGTCTTTTGAAATATAATATAAAAATACATTATTATTATTTTTTTAAACCGGATGCACGGTGGCAAATTTTGGACTCTAATTACTATGTGAGCTTAAAATTTATATTTTAACATGCAATGTTATGCCCATATAATAAATTGATTTTTTTTTTTAAAATTAAAAACCAACAACATTATTTTTATAAGCTAGGTTAAAGAAAAAAAAAAGCAATTTATTCCACTTATATAGCCGTACGTAACAAAATACAAATTTCAGGCACTATATCAATCCACATACATCTAATTGAAAAGAAAATTGATATATTTTGATGTAACAAATTAAAATGTTACACATTTATAATAGTCCTAATAATCATAATTTTCATGTAATTAAGTATGCCATCAAAACTATTTGATACAAAGTTATACATAGACTTACTTCATTACTTTCCACAGGTTTGCAAGATGGTCTTGGTGGTACTCTTTCCTACAAATGTCGTTGCAAGCCTTCACGGCTGTCAGGTCGGGATTGTCCTTGTCAGCGTATCCTATGTGTGCAATGAAGTACTTATAAATACTTATGATCACACACACACACACACACATATATATATATATGTGTATATATAAATTGTAAATAAATACCATTTTCAGTGATGTAAATTTCTTTCAGAGTTGGATATTTCTTCTGAATGTAATCAAGAAGATAGTAAATCCCATATGGAACTACGTTTACCCATGTTGCTCCGGGTGCCTAAACATAACATAATGAAAATGTTAGAACAAGTCTATTAAGTGCACAACCCTGACAACAATTCGAAGACCTTATTATTGTTTCTTGTTTAAATCTTGTATTTTATTTCACTAGCTAGGGCACCATATATGTAAAATATATGCTCATGGTCACCACATTACATGAACTAATAATTGAAGTGATTGGTATAAATTGATAATCTAAAAAACCATTACTGTTTGAAAGAAAACTTGTTCATACTCGTAAAAAAAAAGTGTTTCCACCCATTTTGACCAATAAAAAGATTCATATTATTTCGGACACTTGTTGTTGATATAATTTAAAAGCTCAAATCATCGAAACCAACTTGTCCTAAAGCTCTGAATCATGGTCAATTGAGCTCTTTTATGTGCCACAATACATAATTAAATGATACGTGTCGTCAAATAATGAATAATTATCATATTTCTTTATGAAAACAGTATAAAACATGGTGAAAAATCATGTGCAAAACATGGATAAGTATGTGAAGAAATCTTACTGCTTTTCCAATATCCACGTTGTCTGGGCCTTTTGCTACACATAAAATGTAGAAAATTAAAACATTCGGTTTGTGATGCAGACATTTATGCAAACAGTTTGTGTGCTTCAAGAACTTACTAACGAGGTCGGCTTTTTGATCGCCAGTGAAGCCTTCATCTTCAGCATCTGGGTTATCCTTAACATACCTGGCTGTATAATAATTCAAACCCAGAAAATCTATGGAATCTTCGAGCATTTCAATTTCATGTCGGGTAAGACATGGAAGATTGTCGGGAGGAACATACTGTACCATGCTTTCTGGAAAACGACCATACAATACTGGTTCCAAGAACCTGAATTAAACAAAACCCTGAAAATCGGTTCCACTGAAATCCTCTATTGCATTTTGTGAGATAAGACATAAAATAAAATAAAGAATGTCGTATCCTCTATCTATCTATCTATATGTATGCTATGTACCATCCAAGTGTGAAATCGATTGCCCTATAAGCTGCATCTTGGTCTGCTTTTGAGTTTTTGTTGTAAGGCAGACACCAATATGAGTTGATCACCATCCCGATCTTGCCTTGTTGAGATTTCTGATCGCATTACCATAATAGAGATTGGAGTTAAAAAAAATAAAAAAACAATACCATTAAAACATTGTAGAATGTTTCAAAATGTCAAGGAGAACACATATTTAAAATATAAACAAAAAATGAAGAATTCTTATTTTAATTAAACAGGATGGGATGGAACCGAGCAAAAATATCGTCCCCGTCCTATATCTCCACTATTTTGTAAGCGTACAATATTCAAAAATTCCTCAGTCCATCTATTTTTGTTCTCTATAAGATGATTCCTCACGACAAAATTAATATTTTCATGTTAAAAATAATCAAAATTAATGAGTATAAAATGAAATTTTGAGAGCAACACAACAGATAACAAACCTGGAACTTGGTTCTATACAATTGGACAGCTTCAGCGTGGGCAAGAAGCAAATTTCTTGCAACAATATATGCATCTTTTGGAGTAGCCACGTCAGCAGGGTTAGTGTCTGAACCTGGAAGTTTCTTCCCAGGTGCATGAGCACCAGTACAATATCCATTAACAGCAAACGTTGCTGGTTCATTCAGTGTAGACCACAGTTTCACCCGATCACCAAATTCCCAGAAGCATACCTCAGCAAACTCACGAAAATCATCCCTGTAAATACACACACACACATCTAATGTAATCACCACGCCCGTAAAAATGTTTTGATAATTCTCACACTACGTAGAAATTAACTTATAAAACTCTCATGTTATGATGGTGTTGTTCATAGGACTCAATGTTACTATTCATTTTGAATTTATAAACAAAAAAAAATATTTTTTAAGAAGGCTTCAAATGTTTAAAATCTTATAAATAGTAATAAAGTTCGAAATGAAATTTATTTTAAGTCCTATGCTCGTGCAATTATAGAAGATAAATAAATCTTTTTACTACTCATCAATATTAAAATAGACACAAAACATTGAATTGAAATATAAGCAAAAAGCATTAAACTATTATAAAATAGGAAAAAAAAAATATTGATGCCATGGGAATATCATTTATATATATATATATGTATATGTCTCTGGAAAAAAAAACATTATATATATATATATATATTAGTTCTTTTGAACTGATACATACAACTAATTTATTTATCCTCAATGATTCTTGCTCCCACAAATTGACCAATGTGCTTCAATGATTGATGTCTGTTGGTACCAAAACTAAGAACATCGAGAGCAATTAATACCAAAACTATGAATGTGTGTACACAATTTGGTATTTTCACGTAATTCTGAATATTAAAAATGATTTTTTTTCTTAATTTTTAAAATTATTGATGAAATAACATTAATCCTTACTTTACTTTTTTGCTTAAGAAGCCACCATACTCTTTCTCTAATAAGTCGGGAAGGTCCCAGTGAAAAAGAGTTACGCAGGGCATCATTCCTGTATAGATTAAAAATGACGTGTATTGATAAAATAAAATGAATAATAAAATTGAAAAATCAATGTGAGTATATATAAGAAGGGATGATTTGAGTTGAACCATAAGCAATGACAGTATCGATGACTCTATTATAGTAATCAATTCCTTCTCTATTGATTCCACCGCAGCATCTTCCACCTATTTATCAGTACATTACATTAAGAGTACAAATTATATATATATATATATATATATATATATATATATATATATATAAAGAAAGGCTAATTAAATTAAACCAAATAATTACCTGGCAGTATTCTTGGCCATGAAATCGAAAACCTGTAGGAATTAAAGCCCATTTGCTTCATCATCTGAATATCTTCCTGCAATTTATATAACATTTGCTTCATTACCTGGAAATATTTTTTAATTATTTTATAAAATTAAATATTTTTCATTACTTCTCAGTATAACATATTTTAAATTCTATAAACTCTAAAAGATATGTTCGTGTGTTTCTTGTATTTCTTCAATATATCTCAAAACTTCTGTCATTTTTTATTGTTCCTAAAATGGTTCGATATATCAGTGAGCTTCAAAAATAGTTAAAATAAAATTGTAACTTCCTCTGGTAATTAAGTTTTTTTCTCATTTATTATTATTATTATTATTATTATTATTATTATTATTATTATTATTATTATTATTATTATTATTATTATTATTATTATTATTATTATTATTTTATTGGGTGTGTGTGAAATAAAACATACAATTACCTTGTATCTGTTGTACATGTCACAAGCAACAACCCCATTGGCCCCATTAGCAATTTTCTCTGCCACACATATGAACACCCATCAGTTCAGTAATGTTTGTGCAAGAGAAAGAAAGACGAGTGACTGCGTGGAGGTAGCAAAATTGGTCCAAACACTAATCAGTTCAATAATTTTTGTGTCTGTTTGAGAGAGAGAGAGAGAGAGATGAGTGAGTGTGTTTAGAGATAATAAATTTGGTTGGGTTCGATGAATTGGGCCAATAAATTTGATATTTGAGGTGGGTTAGACTATACATGGTACGGTTCTGTCAATTTTAATTTTTTGTTCTAATTTTTTTTTTCAAATTTTACATCTGGAATCATCAGTCAGAAGTGGAATCAATTTGTAACTAGAACAAAAATTGAAACTGACAATTTTGAAATTGAAAGCAACGGTTTGGAACCACCGACTTCTAGAATCGGAACCGAACCGAGTCAACGGTTTGTTTTAACGTTAACCTACAATTTGGATTGCCTGCTTTCGGTTTCAAATTGAAACTCTGCCCATATTTTGACCATATATTTTAGAGTGTTGGACTGGGCTAAGCTCAAAATGTAGTGGCCCGATGAAATTTTGGGTTGGGACGACCTGACCCAAACTTTGTCATTGGCCTGTGGACTTGGCCCGAATGTGCAAATTGCCACTGTGTGTGTGAGAGGGCGAGAGAGAGGGAGAGAGAGAGAGAGACCAGGAGTTCTCAAACAGAAGTCATCCCATATACTGATGCCTCTACCACCTTTCGAAGTAGCACCTTCAACCTGAGTCGAAATACATGTGTGTGTATATATTATGGTGTATGTATATATATATATGTATGTATAGGTAATAGATGAAAGATGTGAGGACCTGATAGCTTGCAGTAGCAGCTCCAAATAAGAAATCTTGAGGGAACCAATTATGGGTTATAATGCTGGTATCCACACCAGATGGAATCGGGCCTTTTCCTGTCCACGGATTTTGACGGGGTCTCATATTTTCGGGCTCAATCATAGGGCCGCCCTCCATCTCCATTGCTGAAACTATACTGTAGAAAGGTAGAGGAGGGAGTTGATGATCTCTAAATGATCACACACTTCTCCTATTTATAGCTGCTCAGTTGCATGTTCTCATTTTTTCGTTTTTCCATTATTGTTTAGTTATTTTTCTCATGAAAATGGCAATGTCAAAAAAAAAAAAAAAAATATATATATATATATATATTATTAATTAATTTATTTATTTTAAAAAGGCTGGTGGTACTGGAATGGATAATTTAAGTCTTTATTTCACACTGACAGTACAAATGGGCCAACAAAACATTTAATAATAATAATTGCATTCGACTAGGTTTGTACATAGAATTTCGGTTGAAACTTGAAAGCTATAATTTAACTAATTTATGTACAACCTAATACTTGGGCTTGAAATAAATTCTACAAATTTTATATTTTAAGTTTATTAAATATATGTGCATTGCATGTTCATCGATAATGTCCTTCCATACATATTGTATATTAGTAAAATTAGAATATAAGACGAATGCCAATTTTAAATTTTTAAAAGATTTAACAAGCAATTAAACTTTTTCCTTTTTTTTTTTACTTCAATTTGATAAGTTATAGTTTTTTCGTTTCAATTTTATTTGTTTCAATCTTTTTTCATGATTTTTAATATGATATTTATATTCATATATATAAAATATAAAATATAAAATATTTTACCTAAAATTAATTGTGGTAAATTTTGATATTCAAAATATTTGTGTATAAAAAATAAATCTATAAGTGTGGAGAGGTTGACAACAATCTCGAGATGAGAAATCAACGGACATGAGAAAGTGGTCCAACTTTTTCTGGCAATAACTATTTAGATTGGACATGTTACATTGTGCTGTCAAGCTTATATTGGACATGAAATATATTGTGATTTACAGAAATATTTAATACTTTAAATTTATGAAAAATATAGGTGCATATAACCATAATGGAATAGATATAAAAATAAATGATTAAATGTTTCACATTAACTGGACAAACAGACCAATAACCATGATGGAAAAGAAAAAAAAATGAATATATTAAGTCTTTGTTACAGGACAATCGGACCAATAAAAATATGATTGACTCTCTTATTTATCGGGTTCATCATAAACTCTATCTACAATATTATTTTTGTATCTAAAAAATATTATTTGTTTATTTGTAAAATATTATCAATTTTTTAAGACAAAAAAATCAGTAACAATACCTTGGAGTAAATATATATGATGTTTGTTAGTTAAACAAATAATATTATAAATCGAGTAGAATGGTAGACTCGATGCACAAAAATTTTTGTGTAAAAATATAAGACTTTTCTCATCTAAAACAAAGTATATTTCTAAAGATGATAATTATTTTTTGTCAATTTAATGAAATAAGTTTATTACTTCAAATTTCTTCATATGAAATATATATTTTATGATATTTGTATCAATGGCTTTCTGAATTATGTAGGCATTTATAAGAACGAAGAAGATTACTACCCCAGGCCGAAAGTGACCTTAAATGTTTATAAAATGACAAAAACAGGTTGTACCTTCATCTAATACGTCCTCTTGTTCTTACACGACGCAACACAGAATCAGAACATGTTCATTACATATGATGTCTGAAGATTTCTCATGGCTTTGTTGGAGGCTTGTACCAACCCCATGGATCGCCAGAAACATATTCTGTGACTTGCTTCACGTTCAAGTAGTTGTCGAGTCCCCTGAAAATGAAGCAAACCGGGGTTAATCTATATTGACAAATTGTGTGACTTGCTTCACTTCTTCTTCATCGTCTCTTTCCTTTCTAGGTGTCTATATCTACAATTAGCTGAACATAGATGAAATCGATGCAATTTTAATGGACTGAACAAAGAAAATGAGATTATTTATTTACTTACCCTTCTCCAAGTTCGCGACCAAAACCACTACGCTTCTTGCCTCCCCAAGGAGCTTGAGCGAAGCATGGCTGCGAGCAGTTGATCCATACGATGCCTGCTTGAAAAGCCTGCAAGAAGAAAGTTACAGAAATAAATCAACAATACTGGTTTGTTGAGCAAATTAGGAAACATGTATATGTTGCTTTTTCATTTTCATTGAATCTTGCCAGTTGGATGTTTATTTCTATTAACTTTTGCCCCTTTAGCAGCAGAGGGAGGGGGTACCAAAAGCAACATGGAGATGAAGTGTAGGGAGCGGAAAAGTAGAAACGAAAGTGCAAACCTCAAAAAAAAATCAAAAGAGGGGCAATTTTTCTCACCTGAGTCAACCGGTCACATCTATCAAGAGCTTGTGATAACACAGCAGCACCCAGACCATAACTGTACCCCATATTCAAATAAATAAAGATAATTGAGATGAAACTACAATGATATACACATTACATGATGTAAGTCAACTCACTGAGTGTCGTTTGCCAGTTCAATGGCTTCTTCTTCGGTTGTGAATGTTTTAACACAGAGAACTGGACCAAACACCTCCTCCCTCCATATTTGCATGGAAGTTTTTACATCAGTTATTATGGTTGGTTCTACAAAGAAGCCTTTCTTTAAGATCTGCAGTGTGTATAGTATATTAGCGAAATATTTAGATAACATTGTGCAGCTAAAGGCTGAGATAAGTGGACAGTTTTCGTACCTGAGGCCGTCTACCCCCACACAAGATTGTTGCACCTTCATCCTTGGCCGTTGAAATGAACTTCATTACCTTCTCGTACTGTATAACAATATCACAATCAAGAATCAAGTTGAAATGCTTCAAGAAAATAGGGAGATGCTCCAAAAGCAATTGTACTCTATTCGACAATGGTCCCAATAAGACTTGTGTAAACTATTGATGATGCGAGTCGTGCTGTAATTTTATGTATTTGTTATTAATGAACTGGTAGATATATTTCTTCACCTGTCCACTGCTAACAATCGGGCCAAGCCGACATCCTTCCTCTAGGGGGTCTGAAATCTTGATGTTCTCACACCATTTTACAAGCTTGTTCAGGAATGCTTCTGCAATGCTTTCCTGATACGATTCATGTAACGTTGAAGCGTTAAACAATACAAACTAACTATAATGGTGGCAACTATTTTGCAGCAAAAAACAGAACAAGCCTAGAACCTTTGGCAATTGTTGTCACTATTGACACAGTTTAAAACAAAACTTACAACTCCTAATAAAAAGTAGAATGTCAAATCCACTTTTCGTTTCAATAAGAAAGCAAACATCTTCCACTCTATCAAAAGAGCTACCTCAAACCATTCCTCCTCTTGCATGGTTGGATTTGGGTGGGAAGAGGTTTGCAATAAATAACAGCTTTGATCCTTTCATACTTACATGGACTATGAGTCGAGAAGTAGCGCTGCATATCTGACCATTTGTCCAAAAGCAACCGAAGAGGGTCCATTCAGCAGCTGTATGTCGATTAAGCATGAAGGTAGAACAATAGGATAGATTCTTACAACTCGATTTTTATCACATTCAGGAGAAAGTGTGCTTTTAATTCAAAGTCCAAACTGAACCAAACGGGAGAAATAGTACAGTTTCTATAGAAGATGTTAGTAGAAAATGAACAATTCATTGCGTAAAAGGCTCAGACCTTTATCAAGGTCAACATCTTCAAACACGACAATTGGACTTTTCCCACCAAGTTCAAGGGTAACTGGCTGCAGTTAAGCAGGGGGGGAAAAGAAAACCTTATAAATGATTAAAATTGAAATTCAAGCACTTGCATAGTCGGGGAAATCACAAGTATCTATCATGCAAATAGAGAAACATACTTTTACAAGTTGGGCTGCAGCAGTCATGATTTTTGTTCCAGTAGCACTACTTCCCGTAAATGCTATCTGTTGATCCAACAACAAACAATAATTTGCAAAATATCCAACATAAAAAAAAAAACAGACCGGAAGCCCAGAGAACTCAACCTTGTCAACATGAGGATGAGAAGTCAAAGGAGCACCAGCCTCCAGACCCAATCCTGTCAAAATGTTGAGAACACCAGGTGGGAGACCGACCTCTCTACACACTTCAGCCAACTCCAAACACGTGCTGAAAATAACATAGTTGGGGAGAACATACAATAAAAAGTAGAAATAATAGGTTCGAAAACAATGTATATGAAGAAAAAGACTTACACAGATGCTAATTCAGATGGCTTAAGTATTGCTGTACATCCAGCTGCTAGAGCCGGGGCAACTTTCCATGTTGCCATTAACAGAGGGTAATTCCTATAAATGAGAAACAAACAAATTTACGACAATCCATCTGATCTACAAGCTGTATTAGGAATGATTTCGTAAAAATTGTGATTATCAACAGAATGCAAAATACAAACGTAACAGGAATAGTATAATGTAGAATAAAAAGAAAGCCAATGATAAAAGAAAACCTTATCCAGGCATAAATGACCTCTTTAAAAAAGATATTCATTTGCTGCAGTAAATATTCTATCTTGTAATATCTGCAAGCAGAAATCATTTGTAGGCTTTAACATTTTCTCTAGGGAGAAAATGAACGGTGCAGCAAAAATGCATTAATTCCCGGACAAATATTCCAGATTCCTAATCCTTAAAAATACCAGAGCTAGTGATAACAAATGCATAGTAATGACGTGTCTTCTTTCTTTCTATTTTCAATAATCGCATAAGTAAAATCAAATTCAACAAACTGAAAACAGAAGTATGCACCATGGAGTAATCAAGCCGACCACACCAATGGGCTCTTTCAAAACATAACACTTAAATGCCTCCATTGGAAGAGAAACAGGAGTCTTTTTCTTCGAATCAAAAGCTTCAGCAATATCAGCATAATATTCAAAACATCCAGCAACATCATCCTGAATGTGACAATAACGTTATAAGTATAATTTGATGCAGATAATTGATAAAGGTATATATAAGTATTAGAAAACATACTATATCCCAAGCTGCTTCTTCTAATGGTTTCCCACAGTCAATCGCTTCAAGCTTTGCTAGTTCCGATTTCTTCTCTGTTATCTACATGGAATAGGAAAGAATTAATATCCAAACACTTCGACTAACGCAAGTTAGCCTCAACTGAAATTAACAATGCATTAAAAAAAAAAGAGTATCTCTGCAAATGTGTCTAGAGGCTATATTAAGATCAAATCTCAATCAAACTTGCAAAAGAGAACTAAACAAGACATGTTGCCATCGAATGTTCAGAGTTAAATGTATACTTGACTGGATAAAAATTATTTAAACTCCAGGAGCAGCAAACGACACCAAGTAAAAGCTTTTCACTGTCTTTAAACTAATATCAGTTCTCCCCATATCATCATTAAGGAACCAATGCAGTTAAAATTCACTCGAAGAAAGCTCCATCACGATATGAACAGTGGTAACACAATGGGAGGGATAGCATAAGCTTCCCCATTCAATTATGTTGACAATCATGCTCAAAAGTTGCAGGCTCTAAATGATAACACCCTTGCATATCAGTCCGAATATAGATTAAAATTGTTAAAGTTTATGCAATAAGTTTCAAGTAATTAAAATTGGAAACATGAACAAAGAGAACTTTAGGGCACTCCAAAATAACAAGATTGGGGGATATATAATTAATTTGTTTTTAAAAAAGGGAATTCATAGACCTTAGCAGCAATGGCCCGCAAAAACTTGGCCCGGTGTGCCCCAGTCGCATGGGCCCAATCCTTGCCCCCATTGCGATAAAGTGCATTACGAGCAGCTTCCACCGCAATATTTACATCTTCAACAGTAGCTGCCGGAATATTCCCTGAGGACCACAAAATTCAACAGCAAAGACCCTATGCATCAGATTTAATCCACACCACATACTAACTTGCCACTATAAGTTTATCTGTTAATCCAGTACACAACAACATTCCCAGAACTTCTGCTGTAAGCCCATGAAATCATTTTAACAGTAAATTGCTTGGTCATCTGTATATCAGTTGTTAATTTATTTCAAAAAGTTGATTCCCTTAAAATTCTGGGAAAAAAGGGTAACTGAATTGACCAGAAGATTAAAACGGAAATGAAGAATTAGAGTTGACCGATGGTTTCTTCAGTAGCGGGGTTGATGATGGGAATACGAATCCTCTTGACGGGCTCTCTCCACTCGCCGTCAATGAAGAGCTGCCGACTTGGTATGGGAATTGCCATCATCACTGACTGTATTTTCCGATCAGTTACTACTGTATCAACTGTTTTCAATGCTTTAGGATCCAATCTGGGAATAAGTGTGGGAAGGGGGAGAGGGGTGATGAAATTGAAACTGGATTGGTCCTGACAGTCTACTTAATAGGTTATAGCACATAAAATTTAGCAAATGTTTCTTTTCTCTCTTTCTTTTTTCTTTTTTTCCCTCCACATAGTTAAAAAATAAACCATTTAAATAATTGTTAAATATATGTTAGACTTGTTTTTTCACCAAAAGTAATTTGATTAGCGGTTGGTGTGCCTACACTGAACTAAAATAATAGAAACGAATTTTTATCAAATATGTCAAATATTTCGGTTTTCAATTAATATTCGTTGACTGACAATCTGAGATACGCTCTATTAATTTAATGAGCCGACAACATTAATAATTAGAAAGTCACGATTCAAAATCAGTAAACTCTAACGCAGGATTACCGAATAAAGACTAATCTTCCCTTGATTATGAAGAATCAATGTATTTCTAATTAAATCTAAACCATAATTACGAATTATCGATTTAATTGGCTACTAATTAATCTCGGACTAATAAATATTTCGAACAACCCCATAGAACCGAAACAATTAACAACAATAAAATCAGAGAATCACAGATGCTTGAACAAAATAAAGTATACGAACAAATTTGATCTTATAAAAATATATTAGCTAAAGCTTCATTAATCGTCACCGGACTAAAAGAGTTTAGCTATAATTCATACTACGATCAAGGAACAAAATTAAAAATAGAAAAAGAAAATCAAGCCGATGTTAATGGAGAGAAGAACGGCTGCCTCTTTTGTTTCCTTGGAGAAGGGCTGAGTATGATGATGATCTAATCAAGCCCTAATTAAACTATATACACATATTAAAAGCTAAAAATGCCATGTTTAAATGTTAATAAAGCTCATAACTACAAGTCAAGATCATATCCTGTTATTTAGTCTCGTGGGTAGCCCATATGTGGAGTGGAAATGAGTCATCAAATTAATCCTAAGTTGTTGAAAATTTGTTCAGGTCTGACTGGCTGCTATGGTCATACCCCTTCCATCAGGTAAATTTCCTGCTTCGACTCTTTCAAAAATTCTGTTATTTTTCCTCTGAAATTGAGTATTCACCTTTAATTATTTACAAATTAGAATTAGCTTGATAACATATGTGTCAAGAGGATATAGATCATAAAAAATACATTAAAACTCTCCAAAAAAGTGTACCAAATATTCAACGATCAATATATATTTACAAATATACAATCAAAATAATGTTGTTTTAATGCACAACAATATATGCTGAAAGATCCAAATCATAATATTTCATGCGGACTAAGCAATTTTGTTCATAAAATTTACGTCCTTTTAATATAAATTTTGCCAAATAAAACACTTTTGAATTATATTTGTTTTAATTGAGTAACTTTTTATAATGACCATAAAATATTTTTTATCAATTTATTTCATCCAAATATATAAAATAGTAATTATTATATTATGCTTACATTTTATATGTATGTATAAAAATAATTTGCGTTCGAGTTTATTGTGCTCAAATATCAATTATTAAATCTTTTTTTTTTCTCATAAGTTGATACAGCTAAACTTCACATGTCATCAAAATCAGTGACTTACATATGCAAAAAATAGCAAAAAATCATCCAATGATAGTTTTAGGGGCATTGATGCAAAATTCGCAAAGTTGATAAGTACTAATGTAAAAATATAATAAAAATTGATAATCGATATATATATTTTTATATTAATATAAAAATAGAAATACTGAAAATAAGAATATTGTCGGATGTCATCACTATAAAATTTCATTTATATTTAAAATAAAAGAAAAACTTCTAAATATGTACTAAAATAACATATGTCACTTCAAGAAATATTCTACATTTTATACTTAAAAAATATCTTTTAAAAAATTATATGTAGGAAAAAAAGTAGTTTTTTCTAACTAAAATTTTATAATTCAAATAATTTTTTTGTTACAAATTCGTTTTTGAAATATGATATATTATATTAATGTCTTTTTATAATCTTTAATTTGATATCAATATTGTATATATCAAAATAAAATATTATATTTAAAATATTAAAAAAATTACAATTTTATTTAAAATATGTTTTAGATTTGAATAACAATTCGATTAAATTCATATATGAATTGAGACAATGTAAAAGAATATAAAATATTTGTATAGAATAAAAATAATAAATATTTTTATAACATAAAATTATTATACCATTCAAGTATATAATTAGTTGTTTCATTTTAATATTTTTAACTATTTTTTAATATTTGCATTGGCTTAAAGAAATTATAGTGTGTTGGATTGAGTTTAAATTTTAAAATTCATTTTGTTGTGCAATTTATTATTTACTAGATAAAACTTTTGAAAAAATGACGCATTAAACATATGAAACTATACTTCAAATTTATTTGAGCGAAACTCTATGATTTTTAATTTTTTATATCTACTGCATATTGAACATATTATTTGATATTTGATTTTATAAGCAGAAAAATACATATAAAGACAAACAAAGACACACAAAATGTAATTAGAAAATGTAGTATTTTAATTTTTTTTCTTATTTAATATAAAAGCAGGAAAATAGGAATGTGTCTTTTTCTTTGATACATGTCTCCACAAATAATTGACATGAGTCTTCTATACATTGTTTTCTCTCTCTTTTCTATTTGTATTATTACTAAAATTAAAAAAAATATATCCTTTTCGTTTTAATCCCATTTTTAACATATAACATATCAAATTAATCTTCGTTTTGTGATATTTAATTTAACATCAATATTATATGTATGGAAATAAATAAATATATTTAAAGTATGAAATATAGTTTCTTATGAATTGAATATTATTTCTTAAATTTTAATATATATATATATATATATATATCATGAATTTGAATAAATAGTATATCAAATTTTGAAATAGTTTTAAGCTAAATATATATATGTTATTTTTTAATAAAAATAAACATATTATAATGTTAAATTTATATCATATTATAATTTATTGTAAAACCTCATTAGTTTTAGCAAATTAAAATATTTATTTTCATTTACTTTATATAATATATATAATTTGAATATTTAAACTAATAAATTGATCAATTTTTAAATTAAAATATTTGAAATTTATATCTACAAATATATTGATTTATTAACTTTATGAATATTTTTACAAATTGTATATATGTTTTAAGTTAAGTTTTACTATATTTTTTATTTATTTATTTGACCTTTGAGGCTTTGAAATATTTATTTACTTACATTATATTTTAATTTACTATTTTCATTATTTTTTTATTTTTTTTATTTTGTATATTATTTCTTATGAGTAACAAACATACACACACAAAATTTTAAATGCAATAAAATGTTTTGTTGTTTTAAATTATAAGATGATTTTGAATGTTGGTAATAATGATTCAAGTTTAGAATTATGTAACAAAATAAGGTTAATTCTTACCAAATTTAGGTATATGATATTGATCCTGAGGTTATCGTTTATAACATCAGATCCAAAAATACCTTTCGATTTTCAATAAATACAAATTCTACTTAAGTCAATTTCTATCTAATGTTGGTTTATTTCTTTGTAAAACTGTTTTTAGTTACAGACTATTATATGTTGCATTATAAAGAGTTACGAATTGACATGTTTTGAATATTTTCATTTGTGACGAAGACTAAATATATATTAATTCAACAATCAATATTGTATATACGATGGTTTCTCATAATTTATAATTTGTAATTTATTAAAAATTGGAGTTCTTAGTATATTTTTACCTTTTTTATTTATATCACGATTTTTTTTTCCTTTAAAATTTTTTTAATCACATATCATTTAATTTGTGTATTTATATAAATTATAACAATAATAATTTATCATTAATTGAAATATTAATGCTTAATATAATCTAACCCATGCATCATACGAACGGACATCTAATCTTAAAAAATATCGATATTTTGATGTGTTTGAGTCCAATAAACATTTGCAATCAATATACTTATGTATAATTTTACTCATTTATTTGGTCGTTGTAGGACAAAGCAGATTGTTGGTCAGAACTAGGTCCATCATTTTTTTTGTAATAAACTTTAATGACATATATATATATATATATATATTTACATCAATTTTAATTCAAAATAGTTAAGAATAGTGTAAGGAGAGTAATGAAATGAAGTGGAGTTATTTTAATTTCCGAAGAAGCTAAATAAATTAAGTGAAATGTCAAGACTGGCGCAACCGATCAAGTCTTGTATTGTTATGTTTTGAATAGTATGAACTTGATTCATAAATATTAAATGATCTGGAATTCTTCAAGAAAACAAATCATGTAAAACAATCTGTACTAATTCTTACCAAAGAAGAAAAAAGAACATTTTATTTCAAATCAAGATATGTATGATCAGAAACAAGAACACGGACTAGAAATCAACGTTTCTGGCACTTATCTTTGATCCATTGGAACCCTACCGATGTCCCTTCTTTAACCTTCTTCACGCCGCTGGTAGCAACTGATTTCGTCTTCCCCAGCCCTTCGCCCACCTTCTTCCCGTACTTCGCCGCCGCGCCGCTCTTCTTCTTCTCCGGTAGAGGATCTGAACTGCTGTCCCACTGATCCGCCCACGAGCCGCCCTCCATTTCGTTTGCTTTGAATTTCGGGAAGAGAGAGAAACGAAGATTGAGAGAGAATATCAGAAATTGAAATGGTGAAAGAGGGATAATAGTTTTGAAATCGGCGAAATTTGCCAAGTACAGATTTTGTGGAGATTTCCTACTATATAGGGAGAGAGATTTGGTCCAACGTGAAGAAATATAGTGGATCATGAAGGGAATGGTTATCCGTGTAAAACGTTCAATGACCTAACCATGCATTTGAAATGACGAAAATACCCCTTACATAATTTGAATATTTTAAATTTTTTACATTTCTTTTATATAAATTAAAAAGTACGATAGAGCCAAGGATTAGAACCTCCAACTTCAACCTTGTCTCTCAAATAAGTCATTGATTTGGAATTTTTTAATGTTCGGATATTTAATTGAACACAGAATTTCTATCTTCTTTTTTTTATTAATCTTTGGGTACGTTTTTTTAAATATAATGATTCGTATTTTGTGGTAAAATGATATTAAAGTACAAGTGAGATATATGTACATATTTTGGTGACCTAAAGATGTGTATTCTAAACTAAAATAGTAAAGTTTTTTTATAATCTGCTGAAGACATCTGATAATCCAGCTTTACGCATAGTCGGTGAAGCAAATCACATTGAAATAATATAAAATATATACATCAAGTATGAAATTATAAATACTTATTGAAAGAAAATTGATTGTAGCTAAGTTGGTTAAGCACTTGTCAATCTAAAATAGTAGGCCATGATTAATTATAATTAATATATTTCGTGCCAACAAGATTTTTAACGAAAAAACATTATACTAAATAAAAATATGAATTGACTTAACTATTAATAAAAAAAACACCAAACATTTGCAATTTTATGGACAATTGTTATGTTAATTTGGAGTAATATTCTTGCAAAGTTTTTAATGATTTAATTTGAATTTGTTTTCGTAAGGATGTAGCCAACTAAAATGTGAAGAAAGATTTGTTGAAAGGGTAGTATTGTAATCTGGTATGCCGTATAAAGTATTTTGACCGGCAATAAAATAAATAAATAAATAATGTCGCCGACTGTAGCCGCCCAATCAGCACCTTTGAATCCCATTATGTCCAACGGCAGATTCCATAGTAATTCTGGGAGTTTATGCAAATTTAAAGGGAGTTAGTTGAAAAAATAATATTATTAATTTTTTAATTGTTATTTATTGAAAATTTTATTATATATGTGAAAATGGTCTTTAAGGTAAACTTTTTTTTTTTTTTAATTAATCAAACAAAAATAATACTTTTTATAGCGAATTATATCATTAAAAAAAAAATTAAAGGATAATTTTATTTACACCACTTTTTTTTTTATTTATTAATATATTTATGTTGTGTGTAAAAATAAAAAGAATAGTGTAAATAAAATCACCCTAATTTAAATTTATTTGAATTATACAATTTTAGGCTCAAAATATAATTGAACATATTTGGCCGGACTCCATGAGTCAATAACCCACGAGTCATAGCCGACCCAATAAAATGAATATCTTTCTATGGAATTTTGGATCGCCTTTCAGCGGGCCGTATGCTTGAGCCGGGCCGCCCAACTATTTTACTTTATCTCTAGAGAGGAGCCCATTCATATATAGAAAGTTGCTTTATTTGAAAAGGAAGAGACCAGCTATTTTAAAATTAATTATAGTCACAATTACTTTTTCAGGTAAACGTGATTACATGAAATTTCTTAATATATGGTTACAATTATCAATTAAACAATTTCCATCAATCTCAAAAGGGAAAAGAACAAAAAAATATTCAGAAAAAAATCAAGGGCTAAATATTTGTCTGATCATCTCCACTGTCAATGCAGAAGTCTTGTTGATTAATGGTATTCTTGAACTGAAAGCTTGGCTTGAGCCCCACCTTGAATGTATACAAAGCTGCATTCTTTACCCGGTTCCAGCGATTCAGGCAAAACGTAGATGTTCTTTTCTTGCGTTGGAGAGAGGCCCCACAGTGATCCTGTCAGGCTTTCCAGGTGCAATTTTAATTCCTGGATGGGTTTCTGGGAAACATTCTTGATTATCACTTTGTGACGATAATAAGTTTCCTTGCCAACAGTCCATGTATTGGTAATTGAGTGGAGAAATTCAACAGGTATATCTACATGAAACAGCAAAGACAAAATCTGTTACTTAGTATTGTTTTATTACGTTGATGCAGTAAGTTGATATGATCTTTATCAATCTGAAAATGGATGCTTGTTTCCATTTCCTCACCTGGTTTGGGGACAGGAGCTGGTGTGTATTTGGGAGATGGGACTGTGAGAATCAGGGAGTTAGTTAGACGATGTTTTTTGGCACTAAACTGCACACCAGGTGAATGACAGAAGTTTTACATAAAAAACTGTAGTTTTTCTTTGTTCTACATACCTTGTGGTTTGTGGTAAGGAATGGAAGGTTTTAGTGATTCTTGATTATACAAACCTGCAAATCAAAGTGATTACAGGCGATGAAGCCTTGCTGAACGGCACTAAACCCAGAGTCTATATGAAATAAGAAATCTAACTCTATGCATTTTACCTGCAGAATTTCCAGGCAGGCTATGCAATTTAGAGAAAAGCCCAACAAGAGGGGCTGAGCCTGATACAGTTGGCTCAGTTTGCTCGTAATTAGACCGATCATCTGTGAATTCATCGTTTGCATTTGGACCGCCAACCAGAGCTCCGAATATGACATTAGGATTGGCATCAGGGCGTTTATACCACGCATCGAATCCTCCCACACACCCAACTGCAGAATTGAGAACAGAAATGGAGGCAATAGACGCGCCTCTATGATGAACATGGACTGGATAGTTTTGACCACAGCCTACTACATAGCTTATAGACTTGGGATTTTTCCCAAGAATATAATCAGCCTGCACAGAGTTATGTTAGCAAATTAAATTTTTGTATTAAACAGACTTATAGAGAGTGAGGGGTAAGTAAAACTTCTGTCAATCGAACACGCCCAATATTGTTATTTACCAAACAATTGTTTTTACATGTTACCACTGAACAATGTGATTTGTTACGCTTTGCCATTCAGAGTTGTCCAAGCTATGCGGGGATAGAATTTCCGACTGTTCTACCCTCACACGCTGAACATGGATGTTTCTTTAATGCAAAATTAGTTCAAGAGATAAAAGTATTCTGTAAAACGCCTTCGCCAGGCGCGTGAAGGCAAAGACAATCGAAAAATTTGATCACAGGGGAGCCTCTGGCAGCTCCGGGTGGCAAAATGTTAAAACGTATGTAGTTCAAGGGGAAAAGTGTAAAAAAGAAAGTACAGTAAAATGCAAAACCGCGCATAGTTCAAATGACAAGCTGTAATTTACCAGTAAACAAGAGACGTAAAAACGGAAGGATGAAGATGAAAGATTTTTATGGTTACTTGTGATTTTGAAAAGTTGAGGACATCTTGAGGTTGCAGTTGGGCTTCTGGACATTTGACAACAGTTTTTGCCTTTGCAAGATAATCAGAGTAGACAGCAAGGAGAAATGCAGCTGAGGCAGAATATTGCAGATTGTTCCACTCATGTAGATAGAGAAGGCCTCCTGAAAGACATTAACTAAAATTGTATAAGGATCGACATTTTCTGTAGGAACACGATTGCTGAGATTAAAGTTGGATGTACGAACCAGGAGTCATGGGAACGTTGTAGCCATCATTCTTTTGCAGACAAGCACAGGTGAAATAATCAGCCTTGGCTTGATATTGTTTTAGCGAGGAAGTGTATGCTCCTCCAGCTCCATCCAACAAAACCTTCACACATTTCAGACCAATAAGGTAAATGTTTATGTTGTTCTGCTGGATCTTAAATGGATAAGAAGTGGGAAAACGATGTCCAGATAACTTTGCTTTAATATTATGATTAATTTTGTAAGAATTTTCTGTTAGTTAGATCAACCACCTTTGAGAGAAGAATTTGAACTCCAGCATACTTATTGTCCCAAGAGAATTCTTTGACAGCCAATCCAGTTCCACCCAAAGATACACAGTTATCGGCTACATATTTCAGATAATACTCATCGTTTGTTGCACGATAGAGCCATGTAGCTGCCCATAGCAGTTCATCCTAGGATACAGAATCAACAAAAAGGAGGGGAACAATAAAGAGAGAGAGAGAGAGAGAGAGATGAATTTTGTTTTGAGAAAAAATGAGAGATGAGAAACATACTGAATAACCAGATGATGTGTAGAACTGTTTGGCAGATCCAATGGAGTCATCATACAAACCTCTGAATCTATTTGCAAAGGAGAAAAGCTGTACAGAAAGGAACATAAGTAAGATTAAATTATGTTTTCTTCACTGCAAGATTTTTTTTTTTACGAAGATCCTTACCTGTTTTGCATGTACTAATAGAAGATCAGAGTAGGCAGAATCGTAAGGCTTGAAAGCAAGGGAGGCAGCAGCTAGGGCGGCAGCAGTTTCTCCAGCAAGGTCTGATCCTGGATGGTCAGGGTCTAGCTTGTATGATGTCCTTGGCGTTGTCATATCCTCTGCTCGTTCCCAGCAATAATGATCCGATGTTCCATCTCCAACCTAATCACCAGGTTCAACAAAATTAGTCATAACTTGCAAAATCAAGACGGGCGATTATATTCTTTCATGATCATTGGATGTTAAAAGTTCATTTTAGCCATAATATAAGTGATTTTTGTGGACATTTTACCCTTCTTGACCGTATCATCTAACTCAATTCATAGCCGTACGTATAGCAGTAGCCCGTATCCAAAAAGTTTTGATAGAAGTGTCATCTAAGAAGTACCTGTGCCCACAGAACATATGGCTGAGGATGTGCCTTAATGAAGTAATCAGTTCCCCATTTAATGGCTTCCAAAGTGTGTTCCAATTGATTCGAATTCACCAACTCTGTCTTGAAATCAATGGCACTCCATGACAACATTGTCACACTAAATGCCATTGGCAGCCCAAATTTCACATGATCACCTGCATCATAGTACCCTCCAACCAAGTTCACCTATTCATGCAACAAAAACCAATCAAAAAGACATAGCGAACGTGCATTATATACAACGCGTTTAGTTTGTGTACTAATTCAGATGTTCTTGTGAAAACGATGAACAGGTGAGGTCAGAGGTACAAACCCCTTCAGCATAGCCATCTTTAAGGCCCGAATCACCACGCCATTTTACACGTTGGTTCACAGGAAGTTTGCCTGATCGCTGTGCTTCGAAGAACAACAAAGTCTTGTGGAGGGCATCGGCATAATCAAATGCAAAGACAAGACTTGCTTCTAGGACGAGTAGACCAGCTAACAAGGGTAGAACACGACACGATAAAGGTAATCTCATCATGTCTGATTAAGTTAGTGGTATGAACTCCTTCTAATGTGAAATAATATTGAGATTTATATAGTTTTCCAAGGGTTTAAGAATTGTTTGTTAGATATTAAATGAAATCTAAATAACAAGTTAGGAGAAGAGGAAAGGGTGGTAGCATTCACGTTCATGGAAATGGAAACATTGAATTGTCTTTTTAAATTCAAGATTGATCCCCACACGTCGTGTCCAATTCAACTTCATAATTTTGTATTATATTATATATTATACATATATATTATAATTATTAGTAGAGTGTGGAAATGCAATGTATCAGTGTTCTTGCTTGCTTATACAATATAAAATATTTAACTGGGCCGGGTTTAGATTTAGCATTGGGCCACCTCTATTGGGCTTCTACAAAATATTATGTGATGCTTTTGATTAGCAAAATATAAGTGCTACATATATAGACATGGCACGGTTCTCATTGCAAATCAAAAGTAGTGGTTAAATGGTTTGAACCATGGTCAATGAATTGGTTAATTGTTGACTCAATTTTAAATCAAAATCGAATTATGAAAATGACTAGTTTGATTTTGGTTTCAGGATAGTCGTTTCGTATTTCAATGGTAGTTTCAGTTCAAAATCATCAGTTTAAAATTAACAGTTTTAAGTGTGAAATTTGAGGCGAAAAAATGGGAACTTGGAATTAGAACTTTGGAACTATGTCGACGATTGTGTGTATATATATATATATATGTGTGTGTGTGTGTGTGGGGGGGGGTGTTATTTCTTTAAGGTTCAAATTGAATATCTTGTTTGCGACGGTATAATGTTGAAATAATAATTCATTTTCTCAACTATTAGGTAATGTTCAATAAATGGATTAGAAATTGCAATATTTGTGTGTGTGTGTGTGTGTGTGTGTTTATCTATTTATATGTTCTGAAATAAAAATGAAAACGTTAATGTTGATGTAATTAAGATTGTTGAGTGTGTTTTAGATTGGAAAATAAGAATTTGATCTCTTTAATTTTTAGAAAAATCCAAAGTTCAAGTTTCATTATTTGCCTTAAAAATTATAGTTTTAGTAAATTTGTGTTTGAGTTAGGCCATTGTAATTTTTGTATAAAAAATGAGCCACCACATTTTATTTACATTAAAATTCAGGTCATATATGAATTATTGACTGTGCTATCGACAACGCAAAATTTAATCCAATTTCTATGACTCAAATAAGATATACCTTAATGTAAATAAAAGTAAAATTATATTAGGATCTAATATCTCAAATGAAAATATAGTTACTCAATTCAAAAAACAAAAATAAAAGAGATATTTTGAAAATTAAAAAAAATAAAATAAAAAGTCCTCTTTTAAGATTAGTGAATTTGACAAGATAGGTTGTAATAGTGGTTAGGGACAAATGGAAACAATCGAACAATTGTGGAAATGATACCTTTTTGTAGGATAAGATGCCTAAGGCCTTAGGATTACTTTTTGTAAGGATTGTTTGTAGGTCAAATATAACTTCCTTGCCTTTTGGATAGAACTTTTTTCCTTTCTTCCAACCCCACCCATAAGTTTAAGGTTTTTTTTCTTTTTCTTTTTTATTTTGGAAATAGGGCGAAGTGGAGATCAAATTACTGATCTTTATTAAATAATTGTAAAACAATGTAATTGATTAATTTGTCAAACTCAAACAGTATTGGGTAATGTCTTTAAAAAACTGTTAATGATTGGTATAAAATCAAGAACTCTTAAATCTATAATAAAGAGACTAAAGTTAGTTCGACTTCAGCCATATGCATCCTATAATATAGCATGATTGTTCAAGAAATTCTTTCTAACGTGTTAGCCACTCAAATTGCCGCACTTATACATCCTGTAATGTAATACAACGTTCAAGATATTTGTATAAGCCACTTGAATAACTGCATTTATCCATCCCATAGTATATAATGATATTTGAGAAATTCCTACTAGCGTATAAGCCACCCGAACTGGCCAATTGCTTGACACATATAATACGAATTAAATTTTGAAAATTATTTTAATATTTTTAATTCTTGTAAGAATTTATTTGTTTATTTATTCACTTTGAATAACTTGTTGACCTTATTGGAAAATATTCCCTACAACTAACTTAGGCCATTCCATATTCTTCAAGATGATAAGTGTTGTAGGGCCTAAAAAAAGGACAATGACTCAGAAGGCAGCCAATTTTAGGGCAGTTGATATAGGGGAGGGGGGCAATGGGATGTGGCACATATTGGAATTCAATTGTCACAATTTAGTCAACATATTTATGAACATTAATGAAGACTAATAATTTATATCTTTGAATTTTATCTCAGTAAGAGATACAGAGTCTTGATTTTTGTGGATAATCTAAGATTTTTGTGAAAGAACAAGAAAAAAAAATTTGTGATATTTTACTATTTTGATTAATTTTTTTGTCGATTTAATAATGATTTTGTATTTTAAATACAAGATAATTAAATTTTTGAGAGATGGAAGGACAATGTGGTACCCATAGATCGATTATGAGAGCTTTAATTCTAAGTTATCGACAGGGAACTCAAAATAAGTTAAGAATGGTATATCCACAATGACTATGTTTTTAGTGTTTGTCTAAGTCGGATTTTTTTTAGTTGAAAGAGTAGTTATCTCAAGTTCAAATTTTATATTTTTTAGGGGTTAAAGTTATTTTTTGTAACTATATTTATATAAATATATATATAATTGTCGCAAAAATCTAGTATAGTTATGTGGTAGTTTTTCGTTGTTCTCAAAAACCAAATTTTGTAAAAATAATTTGTATTTAAGTAATTATTTTAATCCATAATTTTTTCACTAATTTATTAACTAATATGTGAAATGGATAGTATTTAAATAATCATTTTAACTTGTCGGTCTTTTATTTTATATAATAATATAAGTATTTAAAGTATTATAAATTCTTCAAAAAATGTGTATAATAGGCCAATAATTTTAGGGTCCATTTTTAAAGCTTCATTCAAGGCCAAACAATGATAGGTCCGGCCATAAGGTGTCATGGTTGTGTGTAAATTCTATAGTAAGTAATTTAATAGTTTATTTAAAATTTCTTGGTGTTATTTCAAAAAATCATTAATAAACATACTAACACATATCTACAGTAGACAGATGATGTATCATGAACTCGAGTTGGATTGGTATTATATAATTTACAGTAGACAGATGATGCATCATGAATTCGAGTTGGATTGGTATTATTATATAACATGTATAAGACCGATTTGACCATTTTAAGCATTACATAAATGTTTGTCCCTATAGAAAATTGGGGAGCAAGTGGACTAAGATATATGTAATGAAAAGGGACAAAATAATTGCATCACATACTCATATAAGTGGCAAAAGCTGTCTTCCACAATCAAATATCTATTATGTTTTCACATAAAATAGCAAATATGTTTTTTTGGACAAAAAAACAAACATGTTAAAAGCAAGATTAATAATATATATTTTTGAACTAAAGTTAGCGCAATAGTAATAGTATTGATACCGTCGTTTTTTGGGCGACCAAGGTCATTGGTTTTGGAGAGCTAACCTTTTCTTTCACAGTCGGAAGTTGCAAGATCACTTAGTGCTGAGAACGACTGAGTCGTAGCCAAATTTTTTTATTCTTTTAGCAGTGTTCCTTACATGCCCCCTCTAATATTTTTAAAATATTCAACCTTTAATACATAATTTCACACCAAGTTTTAAACTAATTTTTTTTTTTAAATGTCTCCGCCAAGACCATCCAATCACCCTACCTAAGCACACAAAATGCATAACTATTTTGTTTTTCACAAAATTCAGTCGGCTAAGAACCGCCTAAACCGATTTGCTTAAAGATTGAGTCATAATATTCAAAACTTGATCATTTTTAAAGAAAATTTAACAAACATATGCTTTGATTTGACTCGTCTCATTTATAACTCTAATTAAATAAATTTACATTTAGAAATTCTCGTGTCACACGAATAACACAATATGTTATGTGTTAATCTCCAACTAACGTTATAATTTTTAGATGCATAAAATTAGACTACAATATAACTAAAAAGACGGTTAAAGACCCCTAAATTAGGGCATTTGGAAAGAATAGCTAAAATAATACTTTTTAATATATATACAGTAGACTAAAAATAGCATTATATTAAAATAATCGCCAAATTATTTAGTAGATTGCTCAATTTTAGTAATTTAGAATGTCGTCCTATTTTTATTTAGTAAATGTTGGAGTTCTAAATTCTTAACAAAAATAAATATGTAATTGTTTGATGTGCTTCCACTATATCCGCAAATTATATATTCTAAAATTTACCAATATATATATATATATATATATATATATATATTTATGTATATATATGTGTGTTCCATTTCCATGAGTGTTCTCCGAAAGAAAAATGTGGGGAAATGATCATCAAACTTGTACCTCAAGCAATGGCCCTAGCTACCCATATCCAGGAGAAACGAGTTCCCTAAATACCCACCTCCTCCACACGCGCCACCACTGCATTGCTACTCTCAGGAGCCAAAATTCCTACACATCAGCCCTTCTCCTCGCCGGAGAATACTTGTTCACCGGCTCTTCCGACAGAGAGATTCGCAGCAACACTCTAACTTCTCTACTGGATAATTCCGAAATTCCGACCGATGATCCTCCAATTTTGGCCGGAAATGGAGCAGTTAAAGCCCTCATTGCGTCGTCCGATAAACTCATCACAGCACATCAGGATCATAAAATCCGAGTGTGGAGAATCGATCGTACGACCAACAATCACCACCACCATCAGAAAATCACACACATAGCCACACTCCCAACGCTCACCGATCGCGCAGCTAAACTCTTACTACCGAAGAACCACATTCAAATCAGAAGGCACAAAAAATGCACCTGGATTCATCACGTCGATACAGTCTCAGCCCTAGCTTTATCCAGCGACGAATCACTGCTCTACTCGGTTTCCTGGGACAGAACGCTGAAGATCTGGCGAACAACAGACTTCAAGTGCTTGGAATCCGTGGCCGCACACGACGACGCAATCAACGCCGTCTCACTGTCGGAAAGCGGCGTCGTCTACACCGGATCATCCGACCGGAAAATCAAAGTGTGGAGGCGGAAATCCGGCGAAAAGAGGCATTCGTTAGAGGCTACACTGGAGAAACACAGTGAGGGCGTCAATGCACTGGCGTTGAGCGCGGACGGGGCGGTTTTGTTCTCCGGCGCATCGGACCGATTGGTACTTGCCTGGACGGGCAGCGGAGGCGGGGGAATGGAGGCGGCGGGGGCACTCAGAGGGCACAAGAAGGCCGTGCTGTGTTTGGCGACAGTAGCAGAGTTGGTGTGCAGTGGTTCGGCAGATAAAAGTGTGAGGATCTGGAGAGGGAATGGGAAATCATACGCTTGCGTAGCAGTTCTTGAAGGGCACAGAGGACCTGTGAAGTGCATTGCAATGGCGTCTGATGATCAGAGTTTTAATTCATCAGATTATTTACTATACAGTGCTAGTCTTGATTCTGATATTAAGGTTTGGAAGGTTTCTCTACCCTAATTATGTTAAATGTTTCAAATCAATATGGCATAATAGTTGTGATCAAAGGATAATAATCACTTCTTTTTTGGGTATCAATCTTCTATTTACATCTTTATTAACACACAGTGTGTATTATTCATAATATTGTACAATATGTGTTCATTCATGATGACGTTCAATATGCTAGAGTGCATAGATGAAATTAGAAAATAATTGGTATTTTATTTTATGATGTCGTTTATTTAGTATTTCATCTTGTGTTCTACATATGTTCATTCTTGATGATGTCCAGTATACTGGGGTTGTATTGATAAATTCCTCTATTTTATCTAGTATTTCATCTTATGTTTACATGTCATTGCGCTCATTCATGATATCGTCCAATATACTAAATCGTATTGATAAAATAGAACATGAGATCAAATACAAAATAAAATAAAAAGATTTTGAACGAGTTTTTCAATTTTTGATTGTTGCTTGACACCTTAGACTTCCACAAGGGGTAGCAGTCGCAAGTACAAGAAAGTGGTTTCCCTGTAGGTAAAGTGGGGATATAGATATGATCCTTTAGAGTGTCGTATTTTATAGAAAAATAGGTTAGTGGTAAGGAGGTCGATCCATCAATGGAGGATCGCAACTTGAATTTTTCTCCAAAGCTGTTTATCAGTATTGCTACGTGACCCCCCACATGAAACATGCAAGACCCAAGATGATCACTCAATTATTAATCAATCTTAAGAAATTTCAAATTTAGATGTGTGTAAATTGCTTCCTATACCTAAGCTTACTACACAAAGATGCTACATAAAACGTTTGGCTTTGGTCCCAATAAAACTCAAAATTTTAGAAATAATTAATATGATATGATATATATATATATATATATATATGTACACGTTGTCTGTATTGGTGTAAAGGCATACAAGAGAGAATAACAAATTACAAAAAATCAAATCATATCAAATAGAGTGGCTCTGTATTGGTGTAAAGGCATACAAGAGAGAACAACAAATTACAAAACAAATCAAATCATATCAAATAGAGTGGCACGAACGCCACAGTTCTCCGATTTCTGTTCTAAAATCGTCAGTTCCTCAAACCGTGAGGGTGGAACAAGAATCAAACATTTTGTTTCCCATTCCCCAATTTTGGTTCCCCTTTTTTTCCTTCATATTTTCAGCTTAGTACTGTCGCAAAAAAAATAATAAATAAATAAATAAATCTAACCTAAAATGCTTCGTGGACATGGTTTTCCTGAAACCAAAAATCAAACCGCCCAATTTTCAATTTCAATTCCAGATTCAATGGAGCTGTTGATTGTCAGTTCAAACCATTGATTTTGATTTCGAACCAGAACCATATCATGTGTAATATAGAACATGACTAGTCTTTGTAGAAGAACATAACATACATATTTATTGTGATAATTCAATGTTGTCAAAAACAAACTCCAATTTGGCCAAGCAAGATAGCCAACCACAACAGGTTTCCTGCCATGCCCTTAAGTAAAATAAGGTAATCCACATAATGGAAAGCCAGCCAATGAATCTACTCATCATAAATTAAAATTTGAAACATTATATTTGATAATTATTTTCATGGAAAGCCCTTTCCCCATCTTAATAAAATATGTGGGGGTACCCTTTTGACAGAATGTAAAGATATGATTTGGCATTCCAAAAAAAAAAAAAAACCCACATAGAAAAAAGTAGTATTTCCTTAAAGTAGTTCATAATATTGCAATAATTGTAGTAAAAAGGACATGTACAGAAGCAAGTTGTACCATTACTGAAGTGCCTATTTTTAGCATTAATCTTTTTCACCTGCCAGATGTATAACAGAGTTTGATGTACTATATTTTAAACTTTGGTCATTTTATTTCAACTTTAATGGGCTACATTGTATGGAGAAAGGACTATAGTGTTGATATATAGCTTAAATTATTGGATGAATACAAGAGGGGTTGGCAGGGGTCTGTACTATGACGTGGATGGCTTTGACCGATTTTGAAAGCTACTTCTACCAAGAAAAATTCAGACCTAAGATGAGCCTCAACTCAAGAATATATTATGGTTTAATCCAAATTATTGTCATCCCTAAAATTTGGTTTGTTGTACCATGTTCATCTATGTTAGCTTAATGAAAAGGAGTGAGCTGTATTCGCCTTCAAACATACATTATTTTGCTCATATTTGGTGTTTTAATCTCAAAATCATAGGAGGTTTCGATTTCTATAAGTCTATGGTTTTGAATTATGTAATGGATCCATTCCTGCAAACCACGCATATAAAGTGACATCATTAATATATACATGACTTATATTAAAGTATTGATATAAAAAGGATTGCAGAAAAGAGAAAGTAGGTATCCTACACATGTTTACATTCATAAAAAATTTGATACATGTTCATTTTTTCTATAAAAAAAATAAAATAAAAATGAATAAAAAGTCAAAAGTTGGACATGTGTCAAATTTCTGGTGGATGGAGACACTACTTATATAGAGGCAGCATGTACTGAACCGCTGCACACACCATAAGCACAAAGAGGGAGAGAATGGATGGAAGAATTGCAGTAAGGAAGAAAATGGGTGACTAAAATAAGCCGTATGTCAGATTGTTCTCAGTCTCAGTTACAAAGGATTTCTTAATTGTCCATAAAACAGCGTGTGACAACATGATACAATACAACCAACTAGTTTAACCATCTTTCATAGTGGTAGCTTCGATGGAGTCCCTGGAGCCCGAGGATATTTTCTAGGGGTTGGACCGTCTTTCAGACATATAACGGCCGTCCTTTGTCCATACTTGCTATGAGATTCCACTGAATTGAAGAATAAGATAATGTCAACAATTTAACTAAGTTCAGCATGAACTATTAAAGGATGAAGAGCAAGAACGACAAATTACAAGGTGGCTATATACGGATCTGACTATTTGCAGTTAATATACTAGATATTAAGAGTGCAATCACAGTATGAGATTGTGACAAGTGCGTGAGATACCCTTGACAATCCTAGCATTCCTGGGGAGAGAATATAGTTTGATAATGGTTGAGAAAAAGGGTAATTCTCGAGGGATGTCAATTCTACATGAGGAGGGCCTCAAGAGTCAAGAGAGTTGACTTTAGGAAAATATGGTAAGACAAGGCATTGACACACAATGTAAAAAAGCAAAGCGAGCTGAAAAAAATAGTTTCAATGGTTTTCAAACATCATAACCGCAAGAAATAAAGTGTAGAAATTGTAATAAAAAAAGAATGAGTTCTAAGGATAACTATGCACAAGATGGAAAAAGCCAATTTAGATTAAAAAGGTACATACCAAGACAAGTTTGCAAGAGAGAAGCACCCATCAAATGAATAGCCCGTTCAGCTTTTGTAACTTCGTCCTGGAGAAGATGTTCATCACAGGGATATTTGAATATAACTTACAAAGCTCAAGAATGTATATTTGCCTACGCAATAACACGTAGAACTGCACTTGCACTTCATAAAACAAATATACATATGATTGTAAAACCACTGGAAGAGAAGTAAATAGGATGTTGACCTGTAATTTTGTGTAATTTATAGGTGACAATACAAGAATTGCGTTCAGACTCGTATACCTGAGGATCATGACCCTTCGCTGCCACAAACAGACCACCAACACGGACCAGAGGAAGACAATATTCAGCTTCATGTCAAAAAGTACCAAATGTTAGTGGTTTACAAATCGAATCAAAGAACAAAAAAGACAACAATTACTTGTATTTACCCAGAACTCTCATTTCTGCAACTGCTCTAGCAACTGCAATGTCAAAACTCTCCCTGAAATCAAGATTCTGTCCTAGATTCTGTCCTATATACAGAGATCAGATTGTACATGAGCATATATGAAAAATGAGTGAAATATTAAAAATGAAACTTCATTGATAATGTTTCTAGTAAGGGATGACAAAGAGACAGCCATAACAGTCCAATCTACAGCATACAGACATTTGTAAGTAAATTCTCTTCAAACAGTGGTTCAGAAAATATGATCTTTTTGCCATAAGAAAGGCAATCCTTTATGTCAACATGAAAATTCATACCTCAGCACGATCTCGTACAATTCGCACATTTTGCAGGTCAATGAGGCCAACGACATGCTCTAAGAAGGCGCAACGCTTATTCAGGGACTCCAACAGGGTCACTTTCCAACCTAAGCCACAAATATTCAATCCCAAAAAAAAAAAAAAAAAAGAACAAAACAAAACAAAACAAAACAAAAAAAAACACAAAAAAAAAAAGAAAGAAAGAATAAACTATAAAACAATCTTCGTGTCCTTCAACAAATAATTCCTCACCAGGGCATGCAATGGCCAGAATTAATCCAGGAAGGCCTGCTCCACTTCCAACATCAACAACACGTAAACTGTCAAAGGAACTCCCACAATGCAACAAATAGGAATTGCGAACGGGTTCGATAACCGACAATGAGTCCTCAACATGCCTTTCCATCACCTCGTTTTCCTCTTTTACAGCCGTCAAATTCATGTTCTGCAAACCAAAGCGTATTTAAACGATAATTAAAGAAGATGCATGCGGCGGAAGTAATCATATAGGTACCTGGTTCCACTGGAGAAGAGACTCAATGTAAAGACGAACTTGATGTTTTTGTTGAGAAGTCAAACTCTCAAAACGCGGGCTATCAACTGCGCCTGCATCTGTGGAGGCGGAGAGGGAGACGGTGGTTCTTCTGGAGGGAACAGAGCTGAGTTTGAGGAGGGATGGTTTAAGAGGTGGAATGTGTTTGATAAAAGTTCCGAGAGAACTGGGAGGAGAAAATTGGGAAACTCGTGCGACCAGGGAAATTAACATCTTGGCGCCAGCCGCCGCCCCAAAATTGAATCCACGTAATCTACTGGATTTTAAAAAATGGGATATAAACAAATTGGAAAATGGGCCTACTTCTTTTTTCAAAATAAATTCATATTTGTAGGCCCATTATAACCCGAAAAAACTTTTAGGCCCATTCTAATTCAAACGAATATTCTTAGGTCCATCCGAATTTAAAAAAAAAACTTTAGGCCCATTTAAACTTGAAAATTTATTTTTAGGCCCATATAAATTTAAAAAAATACAAGATGAAATTTTGATCCATCACGTTGATGCCTTCGAAAGGCCGTATGAATGTATTTATTTTCCTTTTTATCTTTTCTTTTATAATTTTTGTCTACTTATTTATTGTTTCAAAGTAAGGATGCAAATGAACTAGCCCCCTTTTTTTTTGAGTTATTCAGTTTGATTCGATTAAAAGCTCTTTTAAACTTATTTAAACGAAGCTTTAGTAAATTAATAAATCAGATTCATATTTATTTTTTATTTCAAAATTATTATAATTTGCGCAACCCTAACTCCCTTCCCTCTATCCCCACTTTCTCATCCCTAATAAACGAGTTTGTTCGTCTCTATTCACATAATGTTCCGATAATTACAATACTGCTAAATTTAAATCCACATAAAACATTAAAAAGAACAAAACCCTATTTTTAATGAATAGAATCTAATATTAAAAAAAATTAAAAGTCTAAAAAAAGAAAAAAACTTTTTGCTAAAGTTTCACTTTCTCCATTGTGTTAGCCCCAAAAAAATTACTCAAAGTTGGGAAGAAAGTGGAATGAAAGCTGGTAAAGTAAGGATGACTTTATCAGGGTCAAAACATAAACTCAGACCACTCTACAACTTATTTATTCTGCCAAAAGCAACTTTTATTTATCAAAGCATGCCTACCACCCAAATCTATTTTTATTATTTTTTTATAATTATTTTAATAATAAGTATAAGAATTTCATGAATCGGGCTACCCAAGGTCACACCAACACAGACTGAATTCTTGTGAAAATTTGTCGATGGAGCAAATTGAAGAGACGTAGATGAAAGTTGTCAATGTTAAAATTAGTTTTTATTCCAATTAAATTGATTGTATGCATGTAAACTGAAATTTTCTAGGTACGATGTGTAGTTTGTAATATATACTTATAAAAATGAAGTTAAATTAGATTTTTTTAAACTTGTTTTTCTTTTTTGTGCAAACAATAATGAATTCTAAATTGTCTAATAGATTTTTATTTATTAAAAAAATTGCTTATATATATATTTTGTATGTATTCCAAATCTAAAATGAATAATTCAACTTGTATTTATTATGCATCAAAATCCTTTAAGAAACAAAAATATTAATAGTATCAATTTCTTGTCTTTTCTTTTCTTAACGGTCAAACAGAAATCTAAAACAAAAAATTAATGTTTGATGAATTTTTTTATTTATAGATGTTCTGTTATTCTATTAATTTAAATTCAGGTATAATATGATGTTCGCCAACTAGATAGCCCATTATGTGACATCAATTGTTGGTATAAGTAATCTAAATTTTCAAGTAAAATCTAAATCAAACTAAATTTTTTTTGATAAAACTCACAATCTTTTATTCTATTCGTCCCCAAAAAATCGTATTTGTAAAATAAAATAATATTTTGAAAAACAAATGATTAGATATATGGATAAGCAATTGAGTATGATTAGAAGGAAGAGAATAAAGGCAATAATACAAAGGAGAAACCCAATGAAAAGAAAGGAGAGGGGAATAGATAAAGGTGAAGACATTTACATGGAATGAAAACACTTTTATTGCATATTTCTTCCCCAAGAAAGTGAATAACACAATATTTTAAAGCTCATACATTTAATTAATTATTAGATCCCTCAACCTTCTTTTAACAAATGCAACCTATTTGTATCCAAACACTACATCAATTATTTTATTTTATTATTTATACATAATAAATAAGATGTAAGGAATATTTAAGTTTCCTACTTTACGTTCGAGATAAAATGACAAAAACATACATATATATCAAATTGAATATACATAAAATCAAATTTAAAAGTTATTATCTATAAAATTTCATAATTATTATGGAGACAAAATTTAATTATTTATTTAATTTTGAAAAAGAATCCATAAATTTTAGGAAACTTGGTGTAGGAGGTATATAATCCAGCTGTTTCTCTCTTCCTAATTCAATTTAGTTATAATGAGTTTGAAGAATAAATTAATGTGGTAATGTGTAAGTCCTGCTTTCCCTAAACCCAATAAAGCAATATGATGAGCATATTCATATTCATTCTATCCCATAAACAGACACAAACAGCCTTTACTGTTCCTAAAACTAAAACCAATTTTTATATACTTTGATCCACCCAAAATGATATTATATATATATATATATATATATAGAGAGAGAGAGAGAGAGAGAGAGAAACGAATTATGGGATGGCTGGTGGGGAGCCGTTTTTTTATTTTATAATTTTATATTTTAATATATATATATATATATTTAATGTATTAATCATTTTAGTATTTAAAAACAAATTATTATTCTCATTGAAATCTGATAGTTTTATTTATAATTGATTTTATTATTAAAATTTTAATTTTTTTTGTTTTTTTTGTAGATAATTAAACTATTTTTTCTTGATCAATTATCGTCTCCTTGCCTATTACAAAATTTATCTTTTAGGTGTGAAAGTTTGTTTCTTGTGCATCAAATATATATTGATATCTTACATGCTAACTAGTAGATTCAACTTGTACTTCAAAAAATCATAAATTACATTGAGATCGATTTCATCGAAGATACAGAGCACAATATTTTTTCGTAAAAAGTAATATTTTAATAATCTCAAAATATGTTATTTCTTCTCAATAAAAAAATATTAAATTCAAGTATACACCGTATTCAAATAACAAGTATCGAATTCACACATTTTTACTCGAATCCAAATTGAAACAACCTGTTTTGCTATTTTGAGTTATTTGGCTCTCGGTGTGTGTGTTTGTGTATATATTGAGTAGTTCAATATGTGCATCAACACTTTGCAGAAAAAATGAGGTGCCTAGGGACCAACTAGGGTTAAAGGGCAAAGGAAACATTATTCATATATATACACACACATTGTAGACGTACACACAGACACACACACACACACACACATATATATATATATATATTAGTGAGAGAGATAAAACTTGTGAGGAATATATGATACAAAAACCTTGGAATTTTCTTCATTCTTTCAACAACAATCATCATGCCCTCACCTTTCCTTCTTCTGACCCTTCACCGCCATCATTGCAACCCCCACCCCCACCACCCTACCCCAACCACCACATCACAACCCTACCACCACCACACTACCACCACAATTATGTGCAGAGTTAGCTATTACAAGCCGGGGAGATCAAGAAACAAGAAGGGTCTTTAACCCTTCTCTCTCTTTTGAGCAGAAACCCTACCGATAATCTTGATCTGATGAGAGAGAAAGCTACTGAAATGGCCTTTCCACTTTGTTCTTGGAAGGCTTGAATCAGCTCTCCTTTGGGGAATCAAGCATCACGGTCCGAATCTCTTTTGTTTTTTTCTATTATTTTTTGCATTATTTATTAGCATAGAGAGCTTCTGTTAATTCACAGTATTATCCATGTTGGATTTCTAAATATGTTTGATTTTTCATATATATTTTTCGAGCTTGTTTGAAATATTTTGGAACGATTATTGCAAAACGTTGTTCTCTCATCAACCTATCTTATAATATATACATATATATATATATAATGATCTATCTGGTATAATTATTCTTCTTAGATCTATATATAGATCTGATTTCCATGACTTTATATGATGTTTTTGTTCTTGATTTCCAAGAAAATATAAATATTTATCAATTTTCAGATTAGGGTTTCAAAGTTGCCCGAATTAATGTGTTATGTATATTTGTATGTGTGTGTATTGAATGATATATATATATATATATATATATATATATATTTCTCAAATGTTATTTCATGGTTAGTCATTTTGAATAAAGTAAATTATACATAAATTCACTATTATATAATTAGAAAAGCCTGCAAGCATCTGCAAACGAAAATCGGAACAATGTAAATAATTAATTGTTGAATAGAAATTATTTGTTGAAATTCGTTGAGATTATTTTTCTTAAGATTTGAATTTGATTCAAGTCTAGATCTTATGTCCATTGTCGACCCTCCCCAAAAACTGAAAAACTAATAAAAGTCAATTTGGTGGTTATAGGCTCGTATATAAGTTGGGTCGAAGTAAACGTACTATTATTTAAATTTATTTGAAATGTTATTTTAATATTATATTTGAGCTTGTTTCATTGTTAATCAAGTCAAACTTGAATAAGCTTTACTCGAGCAGAACATAAGTTAACCTCGAGTACTTTGATATTTTCATGTTTGTTTTCACGAATTTTATCAATCAGAGTCTATCTTTAGATTATATCAAATATAAATGTATGTTCAAGCTTATTTAATATATTTGCCAAATAGAGTTCAAATGATTTTTTTTGCAACCAATATGAATCAAATATCAAATTACTTAGTTTGATTTTTAGACTCGATACTTATCTCATTTTTATGTCATCAAAGCAAATCATGCATACATATTAGAGTGACTTTTATTCACAGTTATCGTGCAATTGGGTCGATCTAACCCAAATTCGCCAAAAAAAAAAAACACATAGTTCTGCCCCAAGGTTAGCCCGAATGATTTGTATTACACTCACAAAATAAAAATAAAAAATCAGTAAAAAAATATGTTTAAAAATCTTAAAATCATTACTTTTTCCATTAATATTATTAATTTTTAATTCATTGTTAAAAAATGTAGTTATTAAGAGAAAGAGTGAGTTGACTAAAAAAATGGATCACATTCTTATTTCTAACCAATTTTTCATTGCAAATTATTTTAGCCATGAAATTAAAATCCACAATTGTTTTAATTCTAATAAATTTAACTTTTAGTTCATACACCGTACAATTTTATTTTGTACCAACAAAATAAAGAATGTAATCGAGAAAATTTTCTGAAAAAAATATAAAATTTAAGTTGCGGATTGAAGAGAAGTTTATTACGAATAGGGTTTCCACAAACCCAATTTTCCCTCCTTTCCCTTGGTTTTATAATATTTTTTCTTTTATCTTTTGACCATTATCTAATTTAGGTGGGAACAATTTAATGTAGTTTGCAGGCAATCATGCTATATTATCCCTATAAATTACTTATAATTGCAAGAACTTTAACTAAACCATCAAAACTCCATCTCTTGGTGAATTTGTCGAATATATATATATATATATATATATATATATATATATATATATAATATAATGGCATCCTTAGTTTTTAAGTCCTTTTTTATTTTCTTTTTCATCCATTATTACCTTGTATCAAGCAACAAAATTTTATCCAATATGGAGTTTATGAAGTCACTAATCCGAATCCAAAAGGGTGACAATGCAGAGGGAATGCACAAACTCAAGAAATGTCTCACATATCTTGGTTACTTGAATTACAATTATTCCAATAAGCAAACGCACAACAATATTTTCGACGATTCTTTAGAATTCTCTTTGCAAGAATACCAAAAATTTTACAAACTAAATTCCATGGGAGTTCTGGACAACATCACCATAGCCAGAATGCAACGTGGGATGCCCGATTTTCACAATCACAACAACACCCATATAGTGTCACGTTACTCATTTTTTCCGGGTAAACCTAGATGGCGCAAGAGGATACTCACATACGCTTTCAACCGAAACATGAAAGGCGAAGCTATACCGCTTTTAGAAAGCGCTATTCAAGAATGGGCAGCCGTGACGACTTTTAAATTTTTTCGAGTTAAATATTTCCGTGATGCGAATATCCGAATTAGTTTCTTGCGTGGGCGTCATGGAGATGGGCTTCCTTTTGGTGGGCCGGACCCGGAAGGGGGTATAGCCCACGCTTTCCCGCCGCCGCATGGAGAGGTCCATTTTGATGCGGCCCAATTATGGGCCCACGAAGGCGGTAGAAATGGATTTGATATTAAAACAGTTGGGCTGCATGAGTTGGGCCATGTTCTTGGGCTTGGGCACAGCGATGTTCCCCAGGCAGTGATGTTTGCTACAATTGCTCCTGGTGAGAGAAAAAGGTTGCATGAAGATGATGTTAAAGGTATAAAGACATTGTACAAAATTAAATGATTAGATGTCAAAATATGTGTAATGGATTTTTATTAAATTAAAGTTTAGATTTTTCTAAGAAAATTATATATGTTAGGTGTAAAAAATGCGATTATGTTTTTACGAATGGAGAATATATTACTCCAATCACGAGCAAGAATTTAAAAAAGTTCATACAAATAAATCAAGCGAGAATGTCACATTTCTGGTATGTTTGGATTATGATTAAGCTATGAATAATATATTTCTGAATGAACTTTAAAATTAAAATCGAACGCGAGTTGCATGAGTTTGAATGATTTGATATTTTCATTATTGTTCTGCCTTTTTCCTTGATAGGATTCAAAACAGAACCGAATTCTATATTTTATAAATACAACAATATATTTATATTTATTTAATATTTATATTAATTTGAGTTGAAATGAACTTTTAGAGATGTCAAATCTAATAGTGAATAATCTTAGATTCTTGATACTTTCAATTAAAAAAACAAAATTGATCAATAATTGCCATAAAGTATTAGATAAGTATATCATAGATTGAAAAATATATAATATGAAAAAGTTAAAAAGAGAAATAACCGAAAAAGTTGGCTTCATTTTTTGGATTAAAATATTCTACATTATCTTTAAATTTAGTGTCTTATACTCACATACACACACCTGGTGTGTACGATGAACCACCAACAAAATCAAATTTCATATATAATTTTATTAATAATAAAATATTAATTCACAAAATTATAAGTTTATTATAATTATAAGAAAATAAAAACCAAGAAATTGCTATTTTTTAGCAATAAAAAGAAATTATTTCACAACAAAGAATTATGCTTGTCCCTGTCCAACAATTTGCAAAGAAGAAAACAAAATAAAAATAATTAGTTCTTCAATCCTTCTGGAACACCCCAACAACCTTCGACTTGGTCTCCCATAACACCCCACATGAAAGATGTTGACATTTGGACAAAGGCCCTCCACAATCATATTATTGCCATTTCTGTCATTTCCACTACATGCCAATCCAAATTTCTTTTATTTTATTTTTTTTAATCCTGATCCAACCACTTGTTTGTGTTGGAACGTAAATGTTTGTTATACATTCAATGAATTCATATGTAGATAATTGGTAAAAAAATTATTTTGGTATTAGAATTAAATAAAGTAGAATAAAAACGGTAGATGTCTCAGACAAAAGTGGAAAAGTTTGAATATGGCAGATTGACCAATAAAACATGCTAAAACCCTTAACAAATATAATAAATGATTGGGTTTATCTATCCTCGGAATGAATTACATAAATTGAGAATATTTGTTTTGGATTGAATTCATTCTGAGGATAGATAAACACAATCCTTTATTATATTTGTCACGAGTTTTAGCATGGATTATTGGTCAACCTATCATATTTAAACTTTTCACTACAATTAGTAAATACTGACAAAAAATTGTTTCACATTATAGGATTGGAAGGAGATAGTGATAGTATCAACTTCTTTTAAATTTAATATGGTATCAAAGTAGACTACTCCATATTAAAACTAGCTAGTTTCTTCCCTATCTAAAAATCCTAGAAAGTCTTTTGTATCAGAGCAGATCGCATATTGAAAACGAAATTTTATTTAACTTAACATTTAAGCAAAACAAAAATTATTTAATTTCATAAAAAAACTATCAATTCAATGTGCGAGCCCGTACCAAATCTCGGCATGTGAATAATTGAGTGAAACAAACAAATAAAATGTAATCAAAGTTGAAGCACAACAAATTTGACATGTATAAAATCTTGAATCTAGAAAATTAGGCCCCATCAAAAAAAGTCTATTCAATGTTGAATCATATTATATACATATATAATTGCAAATTGTTCTATACACATAAATAAAGGCTATCACTATCCTTAACATCCAATAATTTCACCTAAAAGAAACAAAGATGTTAGGCCCCAACCCACAAAAATAATGCTTATCATCAAAAGGATCTAAAATTAAAAATAAAGGTGACCATGAATATTGCTTCACCCAAATTAATTACCAATATTTTAAATCTAATTAATTACATCACAAATCTTCTTACACCTTTCTTAAACTCACTCAGAACTCAGTTGAGTTTCATCCGTAACTCCGCCGCCTCGCCCGACTCACTCCCCCCTTCATCACCGCTTCCCAGTCCACTTCCTCCCCTTCCTTCGCCTCCTCCGCCCCCCTCAGCCCCTCCAAAACCCTCCTTGCCTTCTCCCGGGCTCGCTCATTATCCGTCTTCACCACATCCATCATTACCTCCACCGCCCCGGCATCCCTGGCTAGCCCTTTGAACCTCAAGCTGCCGTGACTCAGCGAGTGCAAAGCCGCCACGCAGTTTTCCCGAGTCGACTGTGAGTTGAACTCGGACCGGTTTCTCAGCAGGCCCACCAGGCTTGCCACGGCATTGGCGTCCAACAACGCCGCGCGCCCCTCGTCGCACGCCGCAAGGTTGCAGACCACGAGAACCACACGCGCCGCCACATCCGCGTCCTTCAGCAGCCCCAGCAACACCCCGACGGCTCCAAGCTTCATGATTTTCGCTCTGTTGCTCTGCACCAGCGTCAGGTGGTACAGCGCTAGCGCCGAGTCGTGGCGGCTCCGCCGCGTACCGGATCTCAGCTCGTGCAGCAGCGGCTGCAGCGCTCCCAATACGCCGATGGCCGTCTTGTTCTCATCCTCAAGTGCTAGACTGAAGATCGCACCGGCGGCGTGCTCTCGCGACTCCTCAAAGCCACTCTTTAAAATCTCAATTAACAGCGGCACAACCCCGGCCCTCACAATCTTGATTTTGTTGCTCTTTTCCAACGACAGGTTAACCAGAGCCGCCGCGGCGTTGGTCTGCACGGCGGCGTAGCGCGAATTTAGCAACTGCTTCATAGCAAACAGTAGCCTCTCCGAGCAAAGCGCTGTTCTTGCTTCTTCACTAGTTCTCGTCGTCTTCCTCAGTATAATTACAGCTTGTTCTTGCTCGTAAATATCTAAACTTCTCATCTTTGTAATAAAATTCTCATCCTCCCCCGAAGAAGAGCTGGAAGTAACGTTATTTAACGACCTGTCGTCGGGAATAAATTCCGATGAAGTGGAGGGAGAAGAAGAGTAAGAAAAGCACGACGGCCGGGTAGCGAAGGGCAAAAGCGGCGTCGCATTGGCAATCACGGATTCCTCAGAGCTCGACGAAGAGTACAAATTCCGTGGATTCAATTCTGTAGCAGAATGTGAGAATAGAATTTGGGGGTTTTCTGCAACACCGTTCAGTAAGTCCGTTTCCAAGGCCCGAGAATTCGGGCTTGTTTGATTTCCCGAGAAGCCCGACAGAGATCGAATGGTAGACTCAACATCAGAATATAGAGGCGGGCTGGGCTGCTTCGACCCGGTCTTCGAGCACCAGTTGAGGATGGTGGCCTTGAGCGCCAAATTCGGTATCACCGTCGAGAAATCGGGCCTTGACCCATCGGCGAGCGTCGGCGTGAAGCCCAAATCTCTGCAGACGTTTACACAGACTCGCTCGAAGGTCTGGCCAGAGGAAACAACGGCGGGGTCGGACATTAAGGAGTTGGTGATGGGGCAGAGGAACTCCTGCGGCGGCTCCTTATTGGCGGCGGCGTCGGAGGAATGAGATCTGTAAAAGGAGATCCGCCAGCTGCGGAGCTTCCCATTTCCGCCCATTTGCTGCAAATAATCCGTCACTTTATGTGAATATGCGGATGTGGAGGATGGGGTTGAGGAAAAAGGCGTTAGGGTTGGGGGAATTCATGTGATAAGATGAGTGATTAGGACAAAGTTTTATTGGTGATGGGGTTTTGGTAAAGATTGGATTTTTAGACGAAGGAAGAATCTAAGTGGACTGAGTCTCTCTGTGTGCGTGCGGAAGAGAGAGAAACATGAGAGAAAGAAAGAAAGAGACTGCTGTTGGAGATGCCGTCCCGAAACAACAACTAGATTCAGATTTTGGGTCTTGTTTGGTCAAACATTGGCGAGTAATTTAATAAATAAATAAATAACTTACCAGTTGTTTAATTATATTAAATAAATAACTAGACATTGGTAAGAGCTGTCATTTAGGTTATTTTTTTATTTTTTTATAACATAAGTATTAGGATTTTAGATAAAAATTGTTGGTTATCGAAGCCAAGAGCTTCATTGTTGTATTCAGTTCAGTTCGTTTCTGACCAAATTTTTCTTCTTGAAGCGATTGTAATGAATTACTGGTAAAAATCATAACGGTTGATGGAAAGTCTGAGTCACAAAGATTTGCAAAAAAGAAAACTGCAATTGGTGGGAGGATTTTGTCATCAAATAAGATTAAATAGATTTAGAATACAGGTGAGGAGTAGTCCCAAAACAGAAAAATGAACCCAAAAGGTTGACTCAGGAATAATTTATTTGTAAGTCCTTCAACTATTAACCATTTTTTTATTAAGTCCTATACTTTTATTCAATCACATTAAGTCCTCGAGTTTTTATTTTGCATTCTATTAATGACATTTTAACATTCTTTTAAACATTTAAGCCCCAAAATATAATTTTCATTCTATTTTGAATATGATTTCCCTTATTTTTTGTATCTTTTATTTATTAAAAATTAAGGAGAAACATAGAATATAATTAACTTTCTTAGATACCAAAATATAACAAAAATTATATTTGCATTATAATGAAAATTATATTTTGAGTTTTTAATATAAAAATTATTTTAAAAAACTTTCTATAGAATGCAAAATAATAGTTCGAGAAGTTAATGTGACTAAATTAAAAAATTAAAGCTTAATTGAGGAAAAATAAATAGTTCAAAAGTATTAAAAATGTATAATCTCTTAGACTTATACAATGTATAGAAGAACATGGCCTAAAATAACTACCTAATTAATTTCTAATTTATTTAAAAATATTATTTTATTTCATTATATATATATATGTGTGTGTGTGTATGCGTGCATATAGTTTGGAGCCGACAAGCTCATTTAAATTTGGTGTTCTCTAGATTGTGTGCAGCTAGGCATAACTAAATAATTATTATGGCAAGTTTCAAATTTTTACTAATTATAGGCATTTTTTATTCTTAATTTATTAGTAATAATATTTATTATCATTCTATATTGAGGCTTCCGAAGTTTTGTACAAGTAAATTGGGATTTGCCAATTTATTTTAAAACCCAATAATTTAATGTCCGCAATATCTAAAAATAGGAATTAACACCAAATTTCCCCCAAATTTTGTTTTGTTTTTAAAATTGCTATGAGTTTAGAAGATTGGGTATGGATCCGATCGAGTCACGAGTTCACGACATGAGTTAAGACATGGTTATTATAGATTTGCATAATTTGAGAACAATTTTTTTTTATTTTTTATGTAAAAATTTGTAATTTAAACACGATTTCTCCCTTTCACCGATTGACTTGACTAATCTGATCTTAGTTAAATAATAAATGAATCATGCTATATGTTAACGTACAATTCTATAACTCACAAAATAATAGTTCAAATTAACAATTTATTATATAACATGATAAGAGTTTTTTCTGCACATATATATATATATATATATATATATATATATATATTATCTTTTTACAAAGACAACCTTGCATATTTGTGAAATTATAATAAATTGATTTTTAAATAAATAATAATAATAATACGGGTTGTCATGTTAACTTAATTTGACTCACTTTCTTTTGGTGTCATTTGGGTTCGACACATTTTCACCTCAAACTCGAAAAGAGTCAACCCTAACCGCTATATTCGTATTCGGTTCATGTGATTAGCAGATCATTTCGTAAATTATCAACCCTATTTAGAAGTTTTATTATTTTGATTTGTATAGCTTAGTCTTTTGTAAATATTTCATATGTTTTAAAATGTAGCTCTTTTTTTTTTTTTTTTTTTTGGAGGTTATAATTTTTATTTTTAGTATATTAGCTTAAGTTACGAACTCCTAAAAACTAATTTATAAGACTTATTTTATGTGTTTGTTTAATTTATTAATTCACATGTAACTTGTTCTTATCATTTTTTTTTTTCATTTTTGAAACAAAACTCCAATTTTTAGATGATTAATTTTAAAATAGGACTTATATTTTGATATACTAGGGGTATAATACAAAAAAAATTCATAGGATCTTTAGTTTAATGGTTTGTTGTACGTTGAAACTAACTTGATCTTGAATGAGTGAAAAGGAAAATAAAAAAGGTATTTCTAATATGTTTGTTGATTTCTTGGAATATTTTGGAAAATAATATTGTTATGGATATTCAAAAGTGTGTTGTAGAGGTAATTTGCACTTACAAAAGTGAGGCAAATGAAAATTGTTTATTACTACTCCCTCCTATCCATAATAAGTGTTGTTTTAGAAATTCTCACACATATGAAGAAATAAAATTAAGTGTATTCTACTCATAATTAATAGAAAATAAATATTAACGATTAGTGGTAAAAAAAACACATCATGTGTATATTTACAAGAAAAGTGAAGGATAAATTAAAAAAATAACACTAATTTTCATGTTGAAAGTTGTAAAACGTCACTTATTGTGCAAAAAATTAAAACTTCTAAAACGACACTTATTGTGGATAGAAGACATTATTTATATTTACAATTAAAATTTAGTTAAATAAATGTAAAACTAAAATTTATTCCGAAGAACAATAGTAAAAATTTTGGAAATTATTTTATAAAATATAAGGATTAGAAAATAAAGTAATGGAAATGCTTAATAATGGTACTAAACCTAGAGAATCATTTCTAAAGTATATATATTACCAAATAAATTTTATAAGAAAATATTAAAATAAAAAATTAAATAAACAATATTTTCCACTATAGTAATAAAAAATATTCTCGCTAGACTAATATAAGTCTAAATTTTGTTTTACAAATAAAATGATAATTTATAATAGTTTCACTTGAAATCAAATTGAATCGAGCAATTAGATATCAATTGACCTTGAATTCTTTATTAAAATTGGGTCAAAATCGAACCATAATATTTAGAATTTATTTATTTTTAAAATTATTGTAATGTAAAAGTTGAATCTTGGTGAGATTCAAAGCCAATCTTAGTCATATAATTTTTAGTTATATTTGGTCATTTAGTATATGGCAAATAAGTTTTTTTATAATGTTTGTCTGTATAATAATGTATAAGAAATTCTGACACTTTATTTTGAGATATTTTCTTTTATTTATAGAACTTTTTAATTATATGTTGTAATGCTCATATTCTATTGCATAATTGTATACTGTTTTTGTTTTAAAGTTTATTAATGAATTTATGGATGAATTTTCATAGTTTTTTGATTTATTATATCTTTTAGATTTCATTTGTTCTACTTTATTACAAATTTTAAAATTTAATATCACTAAAAAAATGATATTTTTTTTGGGTTGTGGGTCGGGTTCTATAAAATAATCATGAGTGAGTTTTCTGTAAAATTGTTGCATGTGTGACACAATTTAAGGTCTTACTTGTATAACTATAGAATATTACTTTTTTTTAAATGTACTTATCTTAAAAAATAGTAATAATTTATAGTTAAACAAGTAATATTTTATAATTAAACAAGTAATAACTTAAATCGTGTCACACATGTAACTGTTTCACAAGAGTTTTTACACGTGTTTTCACCGAAATTTTTACATATAATCATTACTACTATTACAAATTATTTTTTATTGATCTTCGTTAGTTATGATGAAATCTAATGGTTGGTAGCTAACGATGATTTAAAAAACAAGTATAAATAAATAATATTGACGAGAAGTGAGCTGTAATAGCGTGAATTTAGAAAAATTCTAAAAGAAAGTTTTTGTTTTGGTTTGTTTTTAGAGTGTCTCTTCAGGCTTCCAAAACTTTTAAATACAATTAATTTTTTTATATAAAATTACATATTATTACAATAATTAAAAAGAATATATATATATATATATATATATATATATATATCAACAACGTTCGGCGGATTTTATCAACACAATATCAATGGTTCGACAAAATATTTTGAATAAGAACATGCTTTATTCAAGAGCTAGGCCTTATACCTATTTATTTATTTATTATTTATTATTGTTGTTGTTCTTCCTCTTGTTCATATTCTTTTTATTATTGTTGTTATTATTATTATTATTATTATTATTATTATTATTATTATTATTATTAACTTGAGTGTATTCTGTTGCTATTTATTACTCCAAGCAACTAGTCTATAAATTTAACTTCAGTCACAACAGTTATTTACTAACGAGAAATGATGTAACAATTCCTCAAGAGCCAATGAGAAAACAGAGAACACGTAGTCAATCGCAGCAAAGCTCTTGACCCTATCCGCTGTCTCATTGCCAGAAAGCTTCTGTGTACAACCGAATTCGGATCCCAAACCCTCCTTTTCCCTGCATCAACATCCCTCCTCCCTCCAGCCAAATTCATCCATTTGACCTTTGAAGTGTTAAAAGAAGTTGCCTTCTGGAGACCCTTCTGCTTGAATTCTTTTTGGGTTTCTTTTGATGCACATACAGCAATTCCATGTCGCTTGGAAAGAGAGGGACATGGGCTCTGATATTTATTCTTACAATTTCAACATTTTGCATCCAAACCTTCTCCAAAGTGGATCCTTTTGCAGTTAAGAAGAAGCGAATGAGTGATAAAGTTCGCCGGATGTAATGTTGCTGTCTCTTCTGATTAGTTTCTTAATTCAAATGGATTTTTTGAAAATTTCTGAATTCGGTTAAATATTATTTAACAGACTTGTTAAAGTATTTGCTAGCCTACACAGCTTGTTTGTTCTGGGTTTTTTGGGTTTTTTGTTCATGATCCCTTTTTATTTGTTTTGATTGATTGATGTGAATTTTGATTATTTAGTAATTGCTTTACATTCGTTGCAATGGGTAATTTGATGTTAGCTTGCTCGGTTTGGATTGTCCAATTGGAAATAACGGATTGCTGGCCCATTTTAGTGAGGGATAATTGAGAAATCAGACATTTTGACAATGTTGTCTTGAACTAGTTAAAACCCTAATTTTCTAGGCTGTGTTGTGCCGTGTGCGGTTTTGAGTTGACGCGAATGGAGAAATGTTTACCGATGATATATTCTTTCCAATGATGCTTATTTCCCCTTCTTATTTATGTTTGTTTCCGAGTAAATTTTTGTGTCACTGCTTCTTAAAGTAGCTATAAGAGTGAAAAGTGCAAGTTGTTCTCCCATAAAAATAAGTAATCTTAAAAAAAAAAAACCATATCTCGATGATCCTGTTAATCGTTAATTGTTGTTTTCGAGCCGTCATGGATAAGATTCTTGATTTTGCTGGCAACTAATACTTTTAGAGTTTGTTTTTATCATACGTGTTGACACTCATGTATTTGTAGCAATTAATGACGTGTTAAATATACTTTTAAGACACTGAAACTGGATTTTCGCATAAATAAACAAAAATCGAGGTTTAGGTGCGCAAAACTAGACATAAAAGAAAGAACTACTCAAACCAGCATTTAGCTCTTATCTTTACTCACTCTTTTAATGTCCTTGTCAGGTTTTATCATGCCTATGACAACTATATGATGTATGCTTTCCCGGTTAGTCTTTAATTATATAATAAAGATATCCTTTGAAATTCTTTTATCAAAATCAGCTTGGCTTCAGTATTGAATTTAAATCACTTATATTTCAGCATGATGAATTAAAGCCTCTGACCAAAACTTTCACAGATTCTCTAAGCGAGCTTGGAAATTTGAGGGTGAGTACTTATACCTGGAGAACTATTTTCTGATTGCTGATAGCTAAATGCATAGAATAACTTTATATTCTTTCCAAATTTAGCTTGAACATCTACCACAAAAGTACAATGGATCAGCCCTTACTCTTATTGAGTCACTATCCAGGTTCGATACATTGTATTTTAATTTGATTTTGGCTTTAAACTTCAAGGCAATCGAAACTTATCTGTTTCCAGCTATGAGCTTTATTTGCTAGCTTGAGAACCATCTTATATCTGGTGGCCTCAGCCTGCCTTTGGAACTCAAGGTGGATACCATTCTAAACTTCTCTTTCAATCAGCCTTGCAATTTTGGGAAACCATACTGAGTTTGAGAAGGCAGTTCTTTGGCTCTCTGAGAATCTAACATTTGATGTTGATGCGAGGATAAATCTTTTTGAGGTAACGAATTGACTGTTTAGTTTGTATTTGAAAAATAACTTCAATCTTATGGATGAGAATCTCATTTGATGCAGCTTCTTTTAATTCTGCTGGATATATCTGATAGGATTTCTGACACTCTACAGTAACAGTATTTCAATTGTTAATCATGATTTTGAAGTGTTTTAATTGTTTTCCTTCCCCTTGCCTGACATTCTGTAGTGCAACATAAGAGTACTTGGAGGACTTGTGTCTGCTCATATTCTTGCAACTGATTCTACAAACAGGTTACTCAAAGGAACTTACAAAAATCAACTTCTTCTCCTGGCTAAGGAGTTAGGACAGCGGTTTTTACCAGCTTTTGATACCCCCACTGGACTTCCTTATGCATGGATCAATTTGAAGGTACTGCTTGAGAATGTTAACTTCAGCTTATGTAACTTGTTCCAATCGAAATTTCCACTTTAAAGTCCCATTAATGCGCCTTTTAAGTTTTGGAATCACAAAACCTAATGCTGATACCTGTATGTTTGTTGTTCTAAGATTTAAATTTGACTTTATTCAGAAGTTGAATAATTACTTGCCATGGTCGTATGGTATGAAACTTTTCAACATGATGCAACTAGTAAGTGCGGACAAATTAGTTGTGATCTTGCAATCTCTGTTCACAGTCAAAGGTATTACGAATGGGTGGGTTTGTAAAATTTTGCCAGCTCATCATTATATGTAACTTGCCCTCATAGGTGTATTGATATAAGTATATCAAGGCATTAAACACAGCAACCATTTTGCCTTGTTTGCATTTTAATTCTCTTACATTATGCCTGCTTCATAAGCTGCTAAATTTTGGAACTTGACAAGTTATGTTCATGTTTGTGGCAGAACTGAATCTTGAACCTTAAAGTAGGGATATGTTATTAGCCTCTGAAATGAGTTCTGAATCCTTGTGGTATTTACTTCATTTGCAACACGACTTCTTTCTTGGGACTTTCTGTTTATTGCCCCTTTCTCTAGATATTCTTTGGCTTGTGTCCCGTTCCTCAAATTTTCTATGCACATGTTCCCTCCTCTCTTTCCCATGTTTGGCATAAAATTCATATGTAGTCCTCTAAATTTCAGTCTAGAGGATTTTAGTTTAGTATTGGCGTCAACTGTGTCTTATGTGATGGCTATGAAACTCACAGTAGAGGGTTCATGTTTAGTTTAGTTTTGATTTTTACACATGTAATGTTTCTTTTGTATATCTGCAATTATAAGAGCAGTATGGGGTGATGGAGCATGAGACAACTGAAACAAGCACATCTGGTTGTGGTATGGACTCTCTCTCTCTGTGACACGTACACACACTAGTGCTTTGGTGGCTGTATGAGATCCATTTTGTGGCTGGTTTTAGGTTCTCTAATTCTTGAAATGGGAGCACTGTCCCATTTAACTGGCGACCCAAGATTTGAGTCTGCTGCTTTACGTGCTCTACGCAAATTATGGAGCATGAGGAGCTCTTTGAATCTCTTGGGAACAACACTTGATGTAGAAACTGGAGAGTGGATAGAGTATTCATCTGGAATTGGGGCTGGTATGATTTGCTGCTAAAATGTTTGCTAAGTTATATATATAATATATGCATCCTTATAGGTTGCCATATTGTCTCAATCAGTTAAAACATTCGTACCTATATTCTCTAATAACATTTTCTTATCTTTGCAAGGCGTTGATTCGTTTTATGAGTATCTACTTAAAGCCCACATTCTTTTTGGAACGGAAGAACTTTGGAGGATGTTTCAATCTGCTTATCTTGCTGTGCAAAAAAACTTCCGACATGGTCCCTGGTAATAAACTTGATAAAATTTTCAGTTCAAAAGATATATGCGCATTATGTTCTTAGCATTCCTTCATTGTTTGAAGCATTAAATTTTCCCTTCCTCGTATCAACAATTGCCTGACAGATGAAATCTGAAAGAGGCTCCTTCTCTTTTCCTTTTATTCTTAAATGTTTTCACTTGTCTCCCTCTTCTAATTGTCCTATATTCCTTTTATTCTGCTCCCCTTGTCATTTCAGCAGGCAGAGTTGGATTTGTGTGTGAGTGTATATATGTTTTTTTTTTGGCGTCTCTGTGTTTGTGTGTCATTGTGCTTTTCACCACCTGGCTTTTAAGAGTGATCGAAACTTACTGCTTAACTGTCATCAGGTACCACGAAGCTGACATGAGGACAGGAAGAGCAACATACTGGCAACTTACAAGCCTTCAAGCATTTTGGCCTGGTCTTCAGGTAAACATTGGTAATTCTTTCCGTTCTTTTTACCTTTTTAAATTCGGGAACATTCTTGATTTTTTCATTTTGGTAGTCAGGTTCTTGTTGGGGACATTGCTGCTGCTAACTCATCACATCGTGAATTTTTCCACGTTTGGCAGAAATTTGGAGTATTACCAGAGAGGTACCATGTTTCCTTGTATTCCTAAGCTCTCTTGCTCTTTTGTTCAGACATACTAGTGTTGTTTTTGTATATTTGTAACTGTTGATTGATCTTATTTCCATTTTTTTGTTAAAATTTTCAATGTACATTGGTTAGTCATTTTTTCTATGATTTAGATATCTCTTGGATCATCAAATGCTGCATCCCACCGAGAAATACTATCCGTTACGCCCAGAGTTGGCAGAATCAACATTTTACCTATATCAAGCAACCAAAGGTGCATTATTATTGTATTATATATTTACTATCCATCGAGTTTTAGGACTGGTGAGTTGACGACATGTGTTGGATTAACATCAGTATCTGTAAATTTATTAATATAATTGGAAAACCAGTGGAATCTGAAGACATTGTAGACATAATTTAACTTTCTGAGTTCATAACAATGGATAACGCTAGCGGAGTGCATGAGGTTCTTCCTATCGGTGTTCAACTTATATATATTGTCTGTTCAAGCTACTGTAATATGTATTTTACAATACTATGCATTTTCTGTTTGTGTTTAACTTCATTGCAATCATTGAACCACGGGTGCCATTTTCATCAGATCCATGGTATCTTCAAGTGGGGGAGTCCATTGTGAATTCTCTCAATTTGCACACGCGAGTTGAAGGTGGCTTTGCTAGCATTAGAGATGTGACAACTATGGAGTTGGAAGATCATCAGCATAGTTTCTTCCTTGCTGAGACGTGAGTTTACTGCACAGCGTTTATGTAGTCATAGAATCTTGTTTAAAAGTTTACTTAGAAATAAAAACAATGTTATTTTTCGTTTATCTTTTATTACCTGGGGTATTTATTTCTCTTACGTTCTCTTGCTGTAGGTGCAAATATTTGTATCTTCTTTACGATGATTCATTTTTGGCCAATCGAAATTATATATTTACGACTGAAGGCCACCCACTGCCTATTTTAAGCTCTTGGCATGAGAGGCTTCCTGAGGCCTATATTCCCAGTAATTGGACATCAGTTAAGGTATTGTTTACTTTCTTTGCAACTGTATTACTAATTTATTCAAAAAACAATAACTTTTTTTAATATCCGTGTTCCCCTTCTTTTAAATATCGACATCCAACTGAAAATTCGTTGGCTCTACTGCTAGTACTTTGAAATTTTGTTTTCTTTAAATCATTTCTAGTTTAAACATGCTCCTCATGTTTAATATGGCTGGATAGTGATGACATGAGAACCAACATACTATTCGGATTTGATAATTTTCAGTTTTGAGAGAGAATCTTGTGATATTAATGTTGTGAAAAGGTTGGAACATATAAAAAATATAGGTCAATGGTTCACCTTTGAAGTGAGTGAATATATTATTTGCAGAGCGAAGGGCGACCAATACGAGCAAATGCAATGTCACTGCGGATATGTCCAGCTACCACACTCAACTGCAGAGGCAATGATCAGGTGCTGGAGAGCGTATGTCATGTCCCAGATGCTCGTGCTGACCACAGATGCATTAGTGACGAGGATTGTGGTGTTGACTCTACCTCGTGCAGACGAAGGTCGTGCAGCATGGCTGGCTACTGTGGTCTTTGGCTGTCTGTATGACCCCTTTATCTTAAAATTCTTTTGTGACATGAAATACAACTACAGGCGCCCTTTCTGGAGGCTTGGAATCGATCTCACAGGTACGTTGCTACATCATTCGAACAAGGAAACGAGATGTATCGATCATTTGACGTAGGAATCTTGTAGCACTGATGTATTTATATGTGTTGGTAGATGGCAATGACTGTAGCTTGCAGCTTCATGAATGCATCTTTGTCAGATACAATTGTAGATCAAAAGAAAGTATTTTGTGGGAATATAGTGTGACATGCAATTTTGCCTTCTAAACTACGCAATTTGTTACGAATTTTCCCACCTCTACCCACTCATCCAACCTCCCAATTTCTCTTCCTTCGTTCGTTGATGCAATAACTCATATCAATACTCTTATTTCACATGAGCAATTAACTTTGACAGCCATAAAAGGATATGTTTGCATCAGATTAGAGGGGTGTATGACAAATTTTCTCATGAAAATTCTAGCTTGTATGTATTTAAATAATAGTGTAAATCTTGTGTTTGTTCTGTAATTTAATAGAATATAATTGTAAAGTAAATATAATGAATAAGTCTTGAAGTATAGTCTTGTTATGATTAAATAATTGATCAATCGTAGAGAGAGAAAATAGTAGGTGTGAGATTTTTTTGATGAACAGGAAAAAAAGAAGTAAATTTTAATAAAAATGTAAGATTGAAATTTGAACGCACACATCCAAACATGTTGCAAAGGGGATCAAACTTATGATTCATGTTATTGAGTGGGACCACTCACTACAATTTAATTGGCAAATGAAGATTCATCCAAGTGTGTGGTTGAGTTGATGTAAGAACAAATCTTCCATTACTCGTTTCTTCTTCTTTAGATTCTGTTTGTCTTTTAACAATATTATACGTCAGCTGCATGGGGCTTCAGAATTGCCCACACGATCCTCTAATCTCTCTTCACCTGTCCTTTTCTTTTATTATTTATAATAGAAAATAATTGTTATAATATATATATTTTAAGGAATGAAAGTATTTCTAGCCAAATACCATAAATAAAAATATTTTTTAGTCACTTTTAAGAGTAAAATATCTAAATACTCTTTATGAATGTGAATCATAAGATACAATATTATATAAAATTTAGATGGTGTTTAATTTCGAGAAATATAATATCTCAGTATAATATCAGCATTTAAATATATATTATATAATCGTCAAGCTATAATATCTCAATAATGTTTAGTTTCCAAGTAAGTTATGGGCTAGTTTAACTCACTTGAATCTCTAGACGTATTAAAACAATTTGAGCCCATAATTTAAGATCATCTATTGTGAAACGGTACTCTTGGTTCGAGTATTATAGATCTATCAGTGGATTGGGTTGAATTCAACGACAGCCCTATCAATGATATCTCATTTAATTCGAATTCTATGTTTGCTTTGGTTCCCAAATGTGGTAGGCTTCACATGCATATATATATGCTCCATTGCTTCTTTGGTAATTTGGAGTCCGTCCTAGATTGTTTGGGTGACAATAGAACACGTTTAATCAGTTGGGTATATTTGTTTTGAATTAGGTATAACAACATATTATTACATATAAATAAATATGTCTGATTGAAAATTATTGTTTGTTTGGAGTTAAAAGGCCAACCCCCTATGAATAAGGTTGTAACAGTAACTCTTTTCTCGTTTTAATGAAAACAAAAAGACTCACCGAGACAATTACGTTTCACCATTCCCATCCTCCTCCCACTCTCTCACCACCGTCACTGCCGCCTCAGCCGCCTCCCCATTTTCTCTCTCTTCACCATGCAGATTACCTTTTCATCTCCCTAAACCCCTCCAACAAAAAAATCAGATTCCTGTTATTGATTCTGGAAAAAAAGGAAGAAAACATGTATGGTTACGTTCTAGGAGTTTCTGGAGGCAAATTTTCGGTAGAAAAGTTTTTGACGTCCGATTTATTGAAACAATTGATGTGTTAATCGGAAAATGCGAACGTAATTTGGTTGTGTTCCTAGAAAGAGTAATCGGAAAAAAATAAGATTTCTGGATGAACGTAAAGGAACCTGTGTTGATTCGTGGAATTGTTTAGAGAGAGATTGGATTTTGCATTGTGCTTGGAGTGAAGGAGGTCCGCTGTGATCATGGCGGACATTGTCAAACAAATTCTCGCAAAGCCGATACAATACGCCGATGAGGTCATAAAGTTGGCCGATCAAGCCAGTTTTTCCCGGACTGAATGCCAGGAAATCAAGGGCAAGACGGAGAAGCTAGCCGGCCTTCTTCGGCAGGCGGCGCGTGCCAGCAACGATCTCTACGAGCGGCCGACCCGCCGCATCATCGACGACACCGAGCAAGTCCTCGACAAGGCCTTAACCCTCGTGTTCAAGTGCCGGTCCAATGGCATCAGGCGCGTTTTCACGATCATCCCTCAGGGCGCGTTCAAAAAAATCACGCAACAGCTTGAGAATTCCATCGGCGACGTGTCGTGGCTCCTCCGTGTGTCGGCGCCGGCCGACGACCGCGACGACGAGTATCTCGGGCTTCCGCCGATCGCCGCGAACGAGCCGATTCTGTGTTTGATTTGGGAACAGATTGCGATCTTGTGCTCGGGTTCGATCGAAGAACGGACAGATGCGGCTGCTTCCTTGGTCTCTTTGGCTCGTGACAACGATCGGTACGGAAGCTTGATAATCGAGGAAGGTGGGGTGGCGCCATTGCTGAAACTGGCGAAGGAAGGGAGAATGGAGGGGCAGGAAAACGCCGCTAGAGCCATCGGCCTTCTTGGAAGAGATCCAGAAAGCGTCGAACACATAGTGAACGCTGGTGTCTGCCAGGTGTTTGCGAAAATTCTCAAAGAAGGACACATGAAAGTTCAGATTGTAGTGGCTTGGGCTGTCTCAGAATTGGCTGCTCATCATCGCAAATGCCAAGATCCCTTTGCGCAGCACAACGTAATCCGATTGCTCGTCAGTCATCTCGCTTTTGAGACGATTCCAGAGCACAGCAAATACGCCATATCCAGTAAACATTCTATGACAATCCATTCCATTGTCTTGGCCAATTCCAGTTCAAAGAACGGCAATGATGGCGACAGTGATGATAGGCAGATTCAGAGCCACATACCGAACCCAATAGAGAGCCACAGCCAGATGCATAGCTTGGTCGCAAACACAATGGCGATGAACACGAAAGCCATTCAAAACAACCAGCATTTGCCCGATCATCATCACCAGCACAAGCACAAGCACCATGGCGGATTACCGGGAAGCAGCATCAAACGCAGAGAATTCGAAGATCCTACAACTAAGGCTGAAATGAAATCAATGGCAGCGAGAGCTCTACGTTACCTCTGTGCAGGAAACGTATCCATATGTCAAAGCATAACAGAATCAAGAGCCCTTCTCTGCCTAGCCGTTCTATTGGAAAAGGGCCATGACGATGTTAGATACAATTCAGCCATGGCATTAATGGAGATAACAGCAGTAGCAGAACAGGACTCAGATTTGAGGCGATCGGCTTTCAAACCAACAGCCCCCGTAGCCAAAGCAGTAGTAGACCAGTTCCTTAGGATTGTGGAAAAAGCAGACTGTGAACTGCTGATTCCCAGCATCAGATCAATTGGGAATCTTGCAAGAACCTTCCGGGCAACAGAGACGAGGTTTGTACCTCCATTGGTGAATCTTCTTGATGACAGAGAGCCAGAGGTGAGCAGTGAGGCTGCATTGGCTCTGAACAAATTCGCAGGGCCCGATAACTTCCTACACGACACACACTGTAAGTCGATAATCAGCGCAGGAGGGCTCAAGCACATGATCCCATTGATTTATTTCGGAGAGCAAATGGTACAGATTCCTTCCTTTATATTGCTGTGTTATCTTGCAATGCATGTGCCTGATAGTGAGACATTAGCTCAGGAAGATGTCCTGATAGTGTTGGAATGGTCTACGAAACAGTCGCATTTGATGCAGGACGACGAGATCGAAAACATGGCTTATGAAGCTAAGAAGAGATTGGAACTCTATCAATCTAGAGCCTCAAAGCAATACCATTGATTGAATCCCTTCTCTTTTATTGTGTATATATGAGAAGAGTTTTGGATTCTTGAAGTTGATTATGGCCTATTTATCCAGGTTAGATAGGTTTAGTTTTATGGGTCGTGCAGTGTAGGACTAGAACCTGTAGTATATCATCATGTAATACTGTTTCTGGGCTGATTACTACATGTTCGTGCTTAAATATCTAACGTCTTCGTTTTTGCGCTAATGCATATTTCTAACCAAATATCATATGGGAAAATATATTTTAGTTTTTCGTCAGAATATGTTTTTTATCCATTCATCGAAGGTGGTAATATATTTGAAGTTTGACTGGTAAAAAATTTTCTTTGTTTGCATAAACTATTTCGGTAAACAAAAGTTATTTTTATTTATTTATTATTATTACTAGGAATATTTACAATGTGTAATTTATTTATTGAAATAAAATTAAATTTAAAATATTTTTCAAAAATAAAGAATTTAAAATTGTCTAATAAAATTTTGTTTCATAATTTTTTTATTTTTTTTGCATGCAACACAAATCCAATACAACTAGTCTAATACATAATAAATACACAAATCTAACACAAATAATTAATAAAAAATTATATTTTTCAAATCTAATATTTTATTTTGAAGTATGCAATATGGTTGTCAGATTAATATCATGAAAAAATACGTAGTTTGATATATTATATATTAAAAATATATAAGAAACGAAAAGGTTATTTGTGTTTCAAATATTTGCAAAAAGTTTTTAATATGAAAAAAAAAAAACTGAACCAATCACAATCTTCTACCGATAATAAAAATATTTTAATCCTTTTTACCAAAAAAAATGTAAATGAAAATCCAGAATTAAAAAAAAATTTGACAAAATTTTATATTTATAAATGATTCTCTTATTTTATTATATTAGTATATAGTACATATTATTTTGCACAAACAATTTTTAAGGTAGTAATTATTTTGGATTGAGAAATTGATTTTGTGGAAGAGCCCAGCCATAAGGCCTATAGAAGCGTCCATTGAGCAGGCCCAGTATGTGTGGGCTATGGCCCATTGATCAGAACCTTTAAATACTTTGTATTAATTCTTTCTCATATAAGCTTGGAAATTTTGTCACGTGTTACATGCGTAATTTCGCTTATGAATTGTCATCAATAAGGATATATATATATATATACACACACACAAATATCCATATGCAGACTACAACAACACGATTTAATATATTCATTCTTAATGTGGTGAGATTATTATACTTCTCACGATCAATATTATGTGAAATTGATTCAATCTTAAATATATCAATGATTTAATGCGCTCGTAGTAAATGTGATAAAATTTTATCCATCCGCATAAATTACAAAATAATGAACACGTATAAATAGTATTTTAATTTTTTATCGACTTAGGTTGGTGCAGAATGATAAAATAGATTAGTTAAATAATACATAAAATAAAAATGTATTTGGATAAAATTTTCATTTAAAAATAAAGAATATTCCATGTGTGTATTTGTATTATAATTTTTTGGGAAAATATTGTAACAAAACTGGGTGGCACAGCATTGTGAAAGGGCATTATTTGTGGACCTTCTCCAGTTAGGAAAATTGTAACATGTCTCTTTCATTTGGAGGATTCTGCAGGACAAAACAAAAGTACGTGTTGGCTGCTGATGTGGAAAACTGTAAGACTGTACCAAACATCCCCGTGATTAAACTCTTTCTACTAAATCTAACAAAAATACATCCCTAAACACATCACTAAACTTATTTTGCACATTATTTTTTTAAATACATTACAAAAAATATATTTAAAATTTTAAAATTACTTAATACACCCGATAAATTTTCTATTATACCTTTAAAAACTTATTACGAATTAAATAAAAAATTTAATCACCACATCTGCAACCTCCTCCCCCATACTGCATCCACTCCATCCCATTATTCCTTCTTTCCCACACACATTATCAGGGCAACCCCAATCCCCCTCTTTTAGTAGATAAAATAATAAAACAAATTTTTTTGAATAACTCAATATGAAGAAATTAATAATCAATATATCAATATAATTTTATACCATTTGTATGAATGAATGTATTATAACAACAATAATCAATGTTTGGCTCTCATTGGCCAAACATATTGTTTAATGTTCGGCCCTAGTTGGCCGAACATTGCATTGAGCGTTCGGCCAATTGTGTTGAGTGTTCGGCCAATATTGGTGAATGTCATATTTTGTGTTCGACTTTGGTTGGCCGAACGTATTCGCGATTATAATCCATTAATGTAAAAATAGAATATAAACGTCCAATACTAATAAAATATTTACATTTTTGGTATTTGTGTAATCCATCATTGATTTCTTACAAAATCACCGCATTCAAACAGGGGATGTCTTTGGCGATCGGTTGGAGCAGTATGGAGTCGAGGAGCAAGGTTTTAAACTTTTGTTTTGAATATAGTAAATATATGGTTAGTGTGTATGTATTTTTATAACTTTTAGCTAAAATAAAATAATAATAGAAAATTAGAATTTTTGTGTGTCGATGAAATAAATATTTAATTATTAAAAATTAAAATTTGTGTATATTTTTAATTTTAAATAAGAGTATTTATGTCAGTTACATTATATCTAATTTTGTTAGTAAAATTAATATGGTGTGCAAAAAAAATTTAGTGGTGCCTTTAGAAACACCCTTGTAAGCGACCGATCTATTTAGAATAACGACCAAATATTTATGAAATAGAAGCCGAAATTAAAATAATAATGAGGCAATATGTATAGGTATGTATGTATTATTCCTTTCCCTAAATTTTGATACAATTGAGATTAAAATTAATGATAGACACATTGACATGATCGAATAGATATCATACCATGAAATTAGTAAGTAAGGATGTTATGTTACACTAATAATGAATTAGAATACATAACACGAACTTGCTCGATCAAAAGATTGGTGGGTTATTATGAGGAGAATAAATTTTAGGAACTATTATGATTTAGATAACATTGTAAATCGAGTGATGATCATTGAAATTTAATCTACGTTTAGATCTTACTCGAAAGAGAGATCTAGATATATTAGCAATTATTCTACAAATTTAAAAATTAAATATGATTTAATACATTGAAAAAAATTCATATATTTATAAGAGAATATATCCATAGAATTCATTAATTGTCTAAAGTTTCTTTGTTACTTGAATTCAAGTTTGTGTTATTTATTTATGTCTTTTACTTTGTTCTTTTTAATAAAACTATCAATTTTAAATTTGAATTTTTAGATAAATTAAAATAATAAAATCAAGTGCTTACTTGAATTACTTAGACATTTCCTGTCATTATACAATATATGTTCTCACCCATCTTTTATTACAATTAATTTTATACATTTATAAATTATTTTTTAAATGAAATAAAAGAGCTAACTAATTTCTAGCTTTAAGCTACAAATTAGCATATGTATATATATATACAGATATATGAGTTTGCATAAATAAATAATAAAAATATTCGAGGTATAATGCAACGATGTACTGTAACACATTAAATAATACTCCTTCCATAAAAATAAAAATAAAAACTTTGAGGGGATATTATACCTTATTGGATAAATAATTTATCTATTACATATTATTATTATTGTTATTAATATTATTATTATTTTTTTAAACCATTTTTATTTTTATTACCACGGTTTCTTCGTGTAAACGTTTTTCCATGCTATTTACGCGCTTACTGGTCAGGCCCACGCGTTTTTGTGGACCCCATATGCCTTCCTTCTCTCTCCAGCACAGAATCCTCTGTGTCTCTTTTTTCTTGCCATGGCCACACCTTCGGCCGATCGTCCATGAAACTAAAGAGAACCCTAACAAAACCCGCTTTTTAAAACCTTGTAACGGTAGAAAAAGAATCCTAGAAAACCACAAAACCCTTCCGGTAAAATCTCTGCTTAATAACCTTTTTGACACTACTGAGTACTACGAAAAGATTCATCTTTCGTTGTTTTTGTACCCATTATCAATCCGTTCTTATCCTCTCCTTACTCCCGAACAAAAGTAACCCATATCTTCTATCAGATATCATCCACCCCACGCGAATATTGTTGTCTCTGTCTATTATTCTGTTGGTTTTGTTCTCTTCTAATTGAATTTTCGTAGGATTATCGCATGTTGGTCTTTTTGTTCCCTGAAGAAACAATCTTGTTGCTGCTTCTCTTATCCAGGCCCCCGTGATTGTCTCTTTTTCTTGTGAGGTTGAAATGTTCAATAGCCAAAGCGTAGAGGGATTGTCTTGTGATATTTGATTTCTTGGTGGGCCTCTTGAAAATGTCGCAGAAGCGGCAACATAGAGAAGAGGGCACTTCTTTTGATGACAGGCGTCCGAGGAAGACACCATCTTTTAAAAGGTAAGAGTTTTGGTAATTGAGGATACAAACTTCTGTTTCGTTTAAGGAAAAAAAATCAGTAAGTATGAATGTAATGTTTTTGGCTAGTCTGTGTTTCTGGAGTTTGTTGTAATTTTGGTGAATTTCCATCTGAATTTGTCTGTTACTATGTGGAGACTGATGGTTTTGCATGTATGAACTTTAGATATTTGCAGTGTCATATTGTGACAGTAGAAAATTTGTAATTGACAATGCTAGTGATTTTGCTTTCTTTACTGTAACTATACCAGAAAAGAGAAGATATGGAGTTGGAAATCCATAATCAGAGCCACTGTGAAAGTACCATTAACGAGAACAAATGTTTTGAGATGATTCTAAGTAGACTTTTATATGTGCATTAATGGAATCTCCTTGGTCTTGTAAGAATGTTCAAAGAGATTTATTCTGGACTTATTTAGGGATGAGGCAAGCTAAATATTGGTTGTGTATTTGCGATAAATTTTTTATTGAACTTTGAATTTTTGTAGTGTTGTGATGGAGGTAATGAATCTGTGCAAATTACAAAATCTCATGGAGCCGGTTCTGGAGCCTCTGATTCGACGAGTTGTAAGTTCATGGCCTAAAAGCAGTTTCTTTGGCAATATTTTCCCATTTTGTAGTCATTTACATCTTTTCCGATAGTAATACCTCTTTGTCCATTCAAAGAATCTCTATAGAAGTTGGTAACTTGATTTATTTCTTCTTTCGTGGCACTCTTCTCTTGATTATCTCATGGTTTCCTAAACTTGGTCACACGGATCATTAGGCCAGAACAAGATCAAAATGTTCCCATGTTTAGTGAGCTGCCAATAAATGATAGTAAATGGATGAAGGCAGTTTATGGTTCTCAGCTAGTAACTTGCTTACGTCGATGGGTGAGGGAAAGATAATTAAAAATTGTAGTTAAAAAGATGACCTCATTACATAGAAAAAGTTCTTTCTGGTGTTTCCTCTCTCAAAATGAAAGATGATTGTATCTTTTAATAGGAAAAAAGCACCTCAATCTTTGGTATTACATACGGTAATTTGGAAATAGCTAATTCATTTTGCTTGTGAGAATAGCATCTGGCCAAGCTTAAGCCCAGAAAGTCCACTCAATTATACCACATTAAGTAAGCTGTCAAAAAATATAACCATGAAATTAGTTTTATTCTTAAGAACATCAATACATGGCCACCTCAAATGCCATGCAACACTCGGTTTTGCCTAAGTAAATAGTCAGCTGTATGTAACTTCCCATGTGGGAAATTGAGACACATGCACTTAATATATACTGAAGACATCATAACACTGAATGATCCCTGTACCCTGATCCTGCCACATCAGCTTTGGTTTAACTCCTAAATGCAAATTATATGCTCACATGTATTACAACCTTTACTTATTAACAAAGTTTCCTGCTTGCTACTATATTGATGGAATATGTCACGCACATCTTATTAACTCTAACTTCTACAATTTATAGATAAACAGTTTTGTAGAGTTTTGTTTTGCTGAAATGCAAGTGATTGTCAATATTCACTGGTTTGTTTTGATTTGTGATCATAGGTAAAAGAGGAAGTGGACTCAGCATTAAGTAAGTATATAATCAATATAAAAAGGTATGGTGTCAGATCTTTCGTGAAAGCAACAAGATTGCTGATATAGGTCAATATCTCCATTCTAACTTTTCCCTTGGTACTCTTTTTGTAAAAATTAGTAGGAATTCTGGGAAAGATACACAAACTTCTGAATCAAGGAGTTTACAGTTACAATTTTTAAAGGCTATATCACTTCCAGTATTTACTGGAACTCGTATTGAAGGAGAAGGGTGCACCAGTATGGAAGTTTCTTTGGTTGATTCTCTCACTGGGGAAGTTGTTTCCGGTGTTCTTGGATCCTCTGCAAAAGTAGAGCTTGTAGTTCTTGAAGGAGATTTTGATGGGGATGAGAAAGACAACTGGACACCTGAAGAGTTCAGACATAATATAGTGAGAGAGAGGGATGGCAAGAAGCCCCTCCTAAGTGGAGATGTGATCATGGCTCTTCAAGATGGTATGGGTTCAGTAGGTAATGTTATGTTCACAGATAATTCCAGCTGGACAAGAAGTCGTAAATTTAGGCTGGGAGCAAGACTTTTGGATATGATTGGTGACATCAAGGTGAGGGAGGCTAGATCAGAGCCTTTTGTGGTCAGAGATCATCGTGGAGAATGTGAGTTATTCTGTTAATCGCATGCTGTAGTCATTACATTCTTTGTTGTCATGAATTTTCCGTAACTGTGATTTGCTGGAGTAGTGTGGGTAATTTAGGAATCACTTGTTAAGTCCTAAACAATTATCTTGTTGGCTACACAATCATAATGTGTTTATATGAGGCAAAAGTATCTCAATAACTACTTATTATATGGACCTTCTGGTTGGTATTTTAAATTTGTTGTTGCAATATTCCTCCCTTAGCAAACAGATAAGTATTTTCACTGCTTCTGGTCTCATTGTTATTATTATTACTAATGTTGGTCTTGGAATTGCTGTATGGACATTCCATGATTATTGATATCTTGATTTTAGTGATTGTCTTTTAGATTTTGTTTCCTGTGTTTATTGATATCGATTAATAGTTTTGCTATCTGAGAATATAGCATAATACTTGGACATTATGCTTTTGTAATAAACATCTCACTTATGATCCTTGTTAATTGTTACTTAATAGTCGTGATATTTTCATGGTGTTGTGATTCACTCAAATGGTAAATGTGGAGTACCGAAGTTTAATTCTGAGTTCTTACTAAAACGGCAAAATGCAAATGATTTGCCTGTAAAGAAGTTAAGGGCGTAACATGACTAGTCTGACATGTTGATATACCTTTGTCATTATTTCTTCTGAAAGTGTACAAGAAGCACCACCCTCCATCTCTTTCTGATGAAGTATGGCGGCTGGAAAAGATTGGTAAAGATGGAGCATTTCACAAACGTTTGAGGAAGGAAAGAGTAAATACCGTGCAGGACTTTCTTATTCTACTCTTTTTAGATCCCACAAGGCTTCGAAATGTAAGATTTCTAAGATATTTTATAGTGTGTGTAGTAATTGATTTTATATTCAGAAGGATATATATAAGTTTCAATTCCCCTTTCTATTTTCACAAATTTTCAATAGAGAAAAAGTCAGTTCTGGTATGCTGATAAATTATTTCATCTGAATTTTTTTTTTTTTTTTTTTTTTTTTTTTTTTTTTGACATTTTAACGAGAACACTTATCCAACATTGGATTCAAATAAGGTTAATATTTCTGTATTGACAATCCTGCAGATCCTTGGGGCTGGTATGTCTGCTAAAATGTGGGAAGTCACTTTAGAACATGCAAGAACGTGCGTTCTTGATAAGAAATCGTACTTTTATGGTACCTCTCCAAAGAATGGCGTCGTTTTTAATGTTGTTGGGCAAGTAACAGGGGTTTTATCCAATGGCCAGTTTGTTCATGCTGATAAGCTATCTGAAGCAGAAAAGGTAGGATTTTTTAATCACCTTACGCATTTTGTATTCTAAATAAATGAGTTTTCTTCATTCTTGATTATGTCGAAAAACACTAATTTAAAACTAACCGTAATATTTCATCCTTGCTGCAGGCTGATGCTCGGGAATTGGTTACGTCTGCATTTTCCAATCGTGACAAAATCATCAGTTTTGATGACGAATCCTCCCCAATTATAGCTTCCTCATCGAGTTTATCCATTTTCCAATCATCTTCAAACTTACCATCCAGGGCTAATTACCTTGAAGATTTAACCTCTCACAAGATTGACAAATCCCCTTTTTTCCAAGAGGATGCTTCTTCTCCAGACTACATGCAGTCGGTATATTCTGTTGGAAGCTTCGATGATTGCTTACAAGGTGTGGGCCCCATTCCAATCCAGTGCGATCAGCCACACGATTATCCCAGCCCACTCACAGACAGCTTAATCTGCAATGTTGATACCATGCATCGGACATTCTATCCTAACGAGCATCTGCAATACTTTGGGACAGATTGTGCAATCCAGGGTTCCCATTTGGAATTATCAGCTGATATACAGAGTGCTATCAATACTTTCATGCCATGTTCGGATAAAGCTCAAAAGGGGTGGAAGGTTTTGGTTTTTGTGTTAAGATGGTGGTTCTCGATAAAAAGAATCGTGGCTAGAAAAACGCGCGTTAGAGAAATACCAAGATATTGTGAGTGAAGATGTTTCAGGAAAACGGTATGAGGTTTGTTGCTCTGTCTGATTGGAGGTAAATGGGAAGAAGATTTGCAAGTTTTTATAGATGCATATACAGTTGTTAGATGATGAGTCTTTTTGTGAAAAACTGTACAAGCTGCGAAACTGTGAGTGCAACATTGGAAGCATCAGTTCGGAAATGTATATACTATAGTTAGTTTCTTGAAAAGGGTGGTCTAGTTTTCGTGCAAGGACTACCTCCTTCCTGCTGTACATTCAATTTGTTCAAAATAGCTACATTGGAATTGAGTTAGGACAATCTAATGTTATACAATATATTGGGAAACTACAGTTGCCGTTTGGAATTTGGATCCTCTATATTTTCTCATATAAATATTGTAGTGAAAGACGAACTAGAGAATGTGGAATGAAATAGAGAAAGTAGTCTCGACACACTTTTATTATCATGTGTTTATTTCCGAAGTTAACAGGAAATTATCGAAATGTAGAGGATTCATTTCCTCCACAAGTTTTTAAATTATCTTATGAAAATAATGAAAATTCATATACAAGTTGTTCCATATTGAAATATTGAAGGAATAAAGACTAGCTTATAAGTTGCGTCACTATTTTAGTTTTAGGATGAAATATCATTAAAGGTAGTTAGTCTTTTCTTTACGAGTAAAGTCGATGCTTACACTTTTAACTTTGCACAATTCTTTATTTTTTTAGTGTAATTCATAAACTTAGATGACAAATGAATATTGTCTACTGTTTATAGATACCGCCAAGTCGATCAATGCTAATGGAATCAAAATTTACCCAATCTGATGACAAATTTATGTAATCTCCGATGGTTTCATCAGAGATGGATTCAAGCAGGGTCTGAGTTGGAACCATTCAAAATGAAGATGTTCTCGTTAATGGATTAGAGTAATTGGGCTTTCACCAACATGTTTGAAGACAAGGTGTCATGGGCCATGTTGACCCATTGTTTCGTCATCGTACCTAATAACAAGTACATCGATAATGATAAACACAAATATATATATATATATATATATATATATATATATATTACCTCGTGATATTTATTTAATTCAATATTTATAATTTTCTGCTCTCCGGTATATGTTTAAACTTCCTTTTGTTGAACTAAATATATACATTCATTTTCTTTAAAAAATGACATTTTAAAATCACCCTAATACAGTGTCGGCCCCAAATGACAAAATTCCGGGTCCGTCCCTGCCTAATGATCACGAGCATGATTTAATCATCAGCTGCCGAAGCATCAATGCAGCTTCTTAATACTTTCATCAGTCATTAACGGTCATGAAATTCCGTTCTTGAACTTTGTAAGAGCATTCACAATGGTCATCCAAATGCCTATTTAAAAATTAAATTTGTTGTTCAATCATATTTAAAATCATTGGAGAAAACTTTTTAAATGGAGAGAGAATGAAAGTGTTTAAAAACTTGGATGCTTTAATTGTGGGCCACCCTGCTGCTCTTGTCATAATTTTTTTTTTTAATTTGTTTATATATTTTTAAAGGAGCCGTTAGGCTCTATGCATTTTTTTTATAAATTAAATAGCCATTTGTTATTTTTAAAATATTTTTTAAGTTATATTTTTTTTCAGAATATAATCGTTATCTATCCGTTGAATATACATTTTCTTTAAAGGATATATCCTTAATCTCTATAAATAACTCTCTTTTTTTTTTTCCTTATTTCATCATTCTCATCCATACCTCAAATTCACTCTCTCTAATATCTTTCTCAATTGTCCTTTATTTTCAAACTCTCTTTTTAATTGCTAATTTTTATTCGAAATGGATAAAAATAACAAATTCAATTTCAGTAATTCATCTCAGAAATCTCAAAATGTTGATGAAGATGAATCGTCCTCAAATTCTCAATTTCCTCCAAATTTTTCATATTCTCAATTCAATCTTCCGACTCAATTTCATCCACAATATTTTCAATTGGTTAACCAATTTTTCCAAAATTTACAAGGTTTTGGAAATATGACGAATTATCCAAATTTCGCCTCAAATCTTGGAAATTTTGCCAATACAGCTCAATTTCATAATCCCACGCTAGACAATATTTGGCAAAATGCGAGCAATCAGTTTGGGAAGTAGTCCTAAATGTTTGGATTTTCTACTCCACAATCAACAAGCAAGCCATCGAGATTTTCTATGGGTGAATAATTGTCAAGTCCATCTTCAGTCCCAGAGACTCAACTCTCAGATCATGAGTCACTTATTTTAGTGGAAAGTATGGATTGAGCAGCTGTCGGGGCAAAGGGAAAGAAAGATCTGCTTGGACAAAGGAAGATGATGTGCGCCTAACAAACACATTCTGCACTATGTCCGATGACCCAATCATTGGTAATAATCAGAAGAAGACAGCTTTCTGGAATCGTGTTGCTTCATACTACAACGAACATATAATGAATTACTATATTTATTGTAATATTATTGATAAATAATATTATTATTCATATATTTTAATTATTAATAATATAAATAAAATAGAATATGAAATCCATAAAATTATATTGAATATATATAAATAAATGAATGAATGAAGGAGTATGTTTAATAAATTAAGTATTTAAAAAAAATATGAATATGTTATGAAGGAAAAAGAATGGTTGGATGGATGAATATTCATCCAACCATACTGATGCCCCCAAGAAAATGAGGACAGTTCTGAGGTTGACATTTCCCTCAACAGATAATGATAAGATCTGTATTTTCTCTCAGAGCTTCAGTCAATCACCATAAGGTAGCATCCTAGCTATTTCCAAGAAACATGTTCCAGGTATATCATTGACTTCAGAATCAGATAATGCAATCTAGAGCTTCCACAACATAATCAGGCAGTTATAACAGAAGGTGGAGATTCAATCAATCTCGTACGGAGACAACAACATGTATAAGTACCTCGAAGGCCAACCAAGATTGGCGTGTTGGGGATGACGACGGCGCCGTTCGCGGGGCCCACACGCTTATATGGGCCCAGGAGAGCAGACGTGGACAGTGCGTCAATCCACCAACCTTTATATACCCTTCTTTGTCTTCCACCATTTTAGCACTCTAAAAAGATCAGAGCTCAAAATGAAGAGGGAACTTGTTTTTCCTTAGTCAACTTCTTTTATTTCTTTTCTTGTTCCGTTAATTTCCTTATTTTAGTTTTCTGGATGCACGCTTGTACTATGTAATGATCATGAAAAGTATTTACTTGTTTGGATGAATCTTTACCGAATATGCTTGCACGAAAAGGTCTGATCTTGTTCTGGAAATTATTCTTGCAGAAAGAAGATAAGGGCATGTCTAATTTTTTTTTTTATGATTATTATTTTTTTAATATTTAATAGGGTGAACTTGAAGCAAGAATGATCGAAGAATAAACCAGCTTTTAAGAGCAACAATGGAGAACTTGATCCAATCTGTAAGTATATTCTGTAGATGCAAAATAGCTCAGAAATCGTTTATTTTCTACTTTTGATCTGTGATTAAAGAATATCATTTTATCCTGTTACAGATTGAAGAGGATTTTGAGTTGGCCAAAAAGAGGACTATATTTAGAATCCAGAGGTAAGAGCTCTATGGATCCTTTTTACGAGAGTCTGTACTTGATTTGCTCTTTTCGATAGGAGTTAAGTGCGTAGTTTCATCACTGTATATCCTTCTTTCTCAGCTTTTTCAAAGATGGGAATCATGTCTCATCTGAGACAAACATGAAGCTTAAGTTCAGAAACAAGATTCCTCGTGAAATCTTAACCGGTGAGGAAATAAAAGGCGAAGGGGGTGCCCCGATAGAAGTGGCTCTTGTCGATGATCCCACAGGGAACCTTGTAGATGATGGACCGGAAGCTTCTGCAACTGTCCAGATAGTTCTTCTGAAAGGAGACGCTGATCCTTTCAAAGAAGGTGGTTGGACAGTCGAAGAATTCAATGCAAATATTGTCCCTGAAATGGAAGGAAAGCAGCCTCTTCTTGCTGGTAATGTACCCCTAAAACTGCAAAGAGGCATTGGTGTTTTGGAGAACGTTAAGCTTAGGAATCACGCGATCAATATAAGGCCATCGGTGTTCAAACTAGGAGCACGAGCTGTTGGTATATTTGATGGGGTTCGTATAAAACACGCTGAGACAGAACCCTTCACTGTCAAGGATTTCCGATACAAATGTAAAGTATTTGTATTATTTGGATGCTTGCATTAGTACAAATATGCTTAGTGAAAAGCTTCTTTACTGGTTTTTCTGTAATGATATCAGATTACAAGAAGCATGAGATTCCAACTCTTTCTGATGAAGTATCACGGCTCGTTAACATCCGAAAAGGTGGTATGATCGACAAGCGTCTTCAAAATAGAGATATCAATTCAGTGGAGGATTTCCTGATTCGGCTCCTGATAAATCCTGATGAGCTCAAAACTGTAACTTTTCCCTCTTGATCACAGATCTTAATGAGTATTAGATTCATTACATCTTTGAAGGTGTTCATATAGCTTGTGAAACTGTTGTAGATTATGAATTTGGGGCCAAAGAAATGGCAGGCGACAGTCAGCAACGCTCGAGCATGCCCCACTGAAGGCAGGATGTACTGTTATGTAAATCTCGAGCGAAAAATAGGCGTCGCCTTTAATGTTTACGGGCAGGTCCTAGGCCTGTATTCCGACAGCTATTATTCTCCAACGAGTATGTTGTCTGAAGAACACAAGGCATACTTCAGATAAGCCCAACTTCTTCTTCATTCTTGCTCAGTATCTTCAACTTCTTACAAAATGGTTTCTAACAAATATGAACATTGCCTCTTTCTGACAGGCTGGTGCTCATGAGTTATTAGCATCTGCTTATCAAAACTGGGAAAATCATGTGAAGCCCTTTGATGATGTGGATCCTCTTCTGCAATACTTGAGTACTTGTTTAGCTGGTACGTATATGGATCCGCTGGATTCTGTGAAGACCGATTCCCTTGAAATGGTAGGAGAATCGAGCAGCAGACGCTCAAACCTCTCGTTTCACAGCGCAATGAACTCGTTTAGAGAGGGTGCTGGTGTAGAAGAATTCAGCTCCTTTGGTATTGATGATGTGGATGTGGAGGGGACTATGCACGGCACCGTCATGCACTCTCCTTTGAATCTTGAAGCCATGTTTCCAGGTTTTGACGAGTTCTTGCAGCAAAATGAGGGGCGGATGATCAAGACAAACTGTGACGAATATAGTGATGTTAGATTTGTTGAGTCTAACGATGTCCAAACTAGTAATCCACCAAATAGATGGAAGAAATTGCTGTGTGTATCAAGATGGTTCTTCGTGAGGAAGAGAGTGTCGCTCGAAATTACTCGGAATCGAAAGAAACACAAGATTGATGGATGATAACATGCATAGAAAAGAGTTCAATGAAGAAGATTGGGGGCATTTAGATTGAGACTGCAGTTCCTAATTCATTGATTTGGTGATGCACATTTTGTTGAAATTATGGAGTTTGTGTGTTTTTTGTTCTCAATGGTTGTTATTAGGTTTAGAATGTCTGGTTTGTAGGCAAACAATGGAAAAAAGTTTGATGATTTTATTGTATGATTGTTTTATATGGTAGCCCGGCCCAACTATGGGAATGAAGACGTGATCCCTATCTGTGTACTAATTGAATATCGAAACTATTATTGATAGTAACCTAAGACTTTATCCAAAATTAAAACCAACCAAAAGGAGAATATAAATAAATCAAAGGGGTCAATAATTTTCTGTCTATTTTCCAGTTTAGAGAAATTGTATTTGTGATAAGAAGTGAAAACTTAATGTAATAATTGAGTAAACAACCATTTTCGATCTTTTATTTTGTTTAAGGAGGGTATTTATACCTACGAGATGGAGGGACAATCTGATTCAAACATATAAGTCATCAATCTTCAGTTAGTTTATTTGAAGACGTCCGCTACATAATAAATTAAATTTTAGTGTCTGAGGTTTTTTATTGACTGAGTAAGGTCGACACACGTTTATTGAGGTGTACCGGCTGCCTACCTTATGAGTGCACAATCAATTTAATTAAGCTATGTTCAATACACACACTGAGCATGTGATAAGATTCATATATTTTTTTATGGAATATGACTCGAATTGTCACCACATATGTACAACTGAATAAGTTTCGTCAAATCAGAAAGTTAAATTGAAATACAAATTCCACAAAAATTATATAATTTTTTCATAATATTAACCCTCATGTTTTACTATGTAATTTTTAGTTTAATGTAATACAACTATTTATTTTGTTTAATGTCAATGCATTTGGTTTAACTTTAAAAAGAAAACATTTTCTTGAAACTTTTATGCCTTATATACATGGATTCTAATTCATGAAAGAGGTTGTATCCCATCCAAAAAAATCACAACAAATATATATGGTTTGTATCGATCCAATTCAATCTAAATTTAAAAAAAATATATATAAATTCAGTATCTACCATAAACATGTTATGTTTGTTGTGTGAGTGTATTTATTGAACATGTTATATTTTTAATAAATAATATAATTTTTTAATTATTTAAAAAATATTATTTGTTGTCAACAAAATAAGATATTGAATTGTATCGTATACCAAAATGTGGGAAAAATAATTTGCTGTAGTAAAACGCTTTAGTGTCATCAAATTGTAAAAATTCCCCAGAAATTAAGTCTGCATATTACCCACAATACACAATTCGAATTAATGTTATCAAATTCTATTCTTGAGCTCTTAAAAATTGAGGAAAGTTCTCAGGTGGACATTTCCCGCTACAACCGGCGCACAGTCATCAAATTCCATTCTTAAAAATGGAGGAAGATTCTGAGGTCGACATTCGATCTCGAAAATTCATAATAATTCTATATTTTCTTGGGGTTTTTCAAAAGTTATCAGACATCGCTCTTTCCAGTAGTTGGCAAAATCTACAAGAAAATCAGGTAGCATCCTAGCTATTTCCGGGAAACATGTGCCCTGGTTGATCATTGACTTGTAGCTAGGAATATGGTATTTAGATATTGTAATAGAGAGAGAGAGAGAGATTCCACAAAATCTGATATTTTTATAAGACAGTTGGTAGTTAGACACTTAGACAGAAGCTTACAAAACTACTGAGGTTCAGTGGCCAAATGTGGGATGACGCCGACACTGAGCAGCCCACCATTTGTGGGTTCCACATGCTGGATATTGGGCCCAGATCAGTTCACTTAGAGGCTCTCAGCAATGCGCTGGACAGAAGTGAAATATATATAGAAAAGCAAGCTCCAGCAGTACGCTGAAGCCTGCGGTGTTGTGTTGCAGTAATTTTTTTTTAATTTAATTGATGTATAATTGATGCAGACTTTGGTCTGCCTCATTTTTTTAATTTTATTTATTAATTTTCTATATTTAATAATAAATTTTTATTTTATAATTAATTTAGTTTAATTAAATTTTAAGAATATTTTAATTAAATATGATAAAAAAATAAAAAGATGTAACTTCAATTAGAAATAAAAATAACACAATAATTTTTTTACAATTAAATTGGTTTAATTAATTTTAAGATTATTTTAATTAAATCTGATAAAAAATAATAAAAATATATAATTTGAATTATAAATAAAAATCATACAATTAAATTTTAAATACTACACAATTATTATTCTACCATAAAAACTAAAAAAAATGGATAAAAATACAAATAGACAAAACATACAATTACAATTAAAACTTATAAAGTTACATACAAAATATAAAATTACACAACATAAGTAAAAACACAATTACTTACTAAATAGAGAGTACACATGATACTAAATTAATAACCTAATTTTAATAATCAGAAAAACTACCTCCAGACCCTCCAATGATCGGAAAAAAATTTCCAAACACATTAAATGTATTCGGAAGTGGATTTGCTGGCTCGACTTGTGTCCTCCTCTGCAGAATTTTTCGCTGCTACAACCTCAAGTATTCACGTTGTGCAGGATCAGCAACAGTGTCTAAATTCATCCTTAAAGTTGCGTTCTCCTCTTTGATCCTTTCTCATTCATTGTTCATCGTTATCTCACGATCTTTCAACTCAAGTTCACGAGCTTTTAGCTCATTCTCACGATATTTTCTTGAGGCTGCGCTTGCTAATAATTCTCTGAGTGAGACATTTTCTTGTTTTATCATTTGTACAAAATCATCATCATCTTCCTTTTGTTTCTTTTTAAGTTTTGATTTTTTCACCCCCTCGGGTCTTTTTGACGAAGAACCAATGTTTTCGTCATTTAAATCAATAGAAAACGGAGACAAAGAAGCATTAGGGGAAATAGGGGATTCTGAAAAATTTTCTGCAGTTAGCTATTCTGCTTGCACAAACGGTTTTAAAATCGACCACATATGGTCGAATTTGAACCCAGCCTCATATCCTTTCACCGACCTCACAGTCTCATTTGCACGCTCCAACTACATAATTTAGAAAGAATATTGAAATTAAAATATTCTATTTGACAAATGAAAACATAAAGTATAAATAACAACTTACAATTATTTTTTCGCTTGCACCACTAGGATTCAGCAGCTCAATTTATTGCAGACACCCGTTGAATTTTCTCACATGTTTGAGAATGGTCTGCATGCGACATTGCAATGATCGTTTGTTACGATCTTGCATCCCCGTGCTTGATTTATCGGAGTTATATTTTTCTGTAACACGACTCCAAAATAGATCTTTTGATTGGTTTATTCCCACAATTGGATCTTGTGAGATTTCAAGATAGACACCAGCAAGGTGTCGATCTTCAGCTGAAGTGTAGTTGGTGGTGCGTGGCTTAGACATTTGAGAGAAAAAAACAAAAGATACTATAGATAAGAAGGAGTTGGAGAAGTTTGTGAGAAATGTTATGTGGTATGACGCCTATTTATAGAAATTCGTAGAAAAGCAGATAATAATCCAAGGGTTGAGATTTAAAGATCAAAATAATCTAACGGTCGGAGTTGAATAGACATGGATTGTGCTTGTTACAACTCTCTGTGTTTGAAGACTTTGAATGAATGGCTCAGATTAAAAGTTATTGTGGGTTATCAACGGCTAATATTGAAAACACAAAGATTGTGCTTTCTGCAACTATGATTTCAATTCAGAGAAGTGGTGAATGGTTGAGATTTAAAGATGATAATAATCTAACAGTCGTAGTTGAAAACACGAGGATTGTGCTTGTTTGTGGCATTTACGACTTAAGTGGAGGGTTAAGATTAAATGTTGTAGTAGGATATCAATGACTATTGTTCTGAACATAAAGATTGTGTTTTTTGAAATAATATACAGATCATTATATAATGACCACATACTCCACCTATTTTCTTCACATCAATCTTTCTTATCCTCAATTCGTTTAGTCATTAGTTAATAATATTTTTTTCTGTTCTACTCTGATTGTCTCTAAAAAAAATGAATTTTCACTCTGCTGGTCCTTTTGCTATTTTTTCTATTCCTTCAAGTTCATCTGATGATGACCATCAACAATTGATTGATAGTGATTGTTCCGACGTGGAGCAACATGCGATTGTTCAACAAATATATAGTAACAATCGTATGTTAGCTGCATATCGGCGTCGAAGGGCTGAACCCATTCATGGAGGCTTAGTTCCGGGTCGCAGGACAATATATCGTGATCGTGAAGCAGCAGCTCAAAATTTTTTCAGAGACTATTTTTCTGAAATTCCAATGTTTAATGAAGATCAGTTTCATCGACGTTATCGAATGTCACAAAATCTATTTGTCCGTATTGTTCATGCAGTAAAAAATCATGATGGATACTTTGTGTAGTAAGAAATGCAGCTGGATAACTTGGTTTGTCTACACTTCAAAAAGCAACTGCAGCATTCCGAATATTAGCATATGCAATTCCAGCGGATGCAACTGACGAGTATATCAAAATTGAAGAGACTACTGCAATTGAATGTGTCAAAAAAATTTGTAGTGCTATTGTGGAGATATTTGGGGGAGAATATCTAAGATCTTCTATCGCTAATGATGTTGCAAGGTTACTTCATATTGGTCAGCAACGTGGCTTTTCAGGAATTTTGAGAAGTTTGGATTGTATGCATTGGAAGTGGAAAAATTGTCCGACAGCATGGGCAGGACGATATGCTGGTCGAAGTGGATCTCCAACAATTATTCTTGAAGCTGTGGTTGATTATGATTTGTGGATCTGGCATGCTTTATTTCGGGATGTCAGGATCCAACAATGATATTAATGTGTTGGAGACGTCCCACATTTTCTCTAATCTTGCTAAAGGTATTGCTCCTCCTGCACGTTATGTTATTCAAGGAAATGAGTACAACATGGGGTATTATTTGGCTGATAGTATATATCCCAAATGGGCAACTCTTGTGCAAACGATTCATGCACCAGATGGTCCAACAAAGAAATATTTTGCAAAGAAACAAGAAGCGTGTAGAAAGGATGTGGAACGTGCATTTGGAGTCCTCCAAAGTTGATTTCCAATAGTGGCAAATCCAACACGTTTTTGGAGTAAAATTGATTTGAAAGATATTATGACTGCGTGCATAATAATGCATAATATGATAATTGAGGATGAACAAAAACTTGATGTCCCAATCGAAGAAGCAAGAGAAGTGCCAGCTCCGGAGGTAGAACTTGTTGAAAATGAAAACACACATTTTCAAAATTTTCTAGCTCGATTTAGACAAATTAGAGATGTGGAAGCTCATTTCGCACTTCGAAATTTATTAATTGAGCATTTGTTGGCAGAATATTCTAATTCGGAAATTTAATCTTGTAAACGTGTATTTTTATTATACTATTATTATGAAGTTCAATTTTAATTTTACATTACTATTGCTTGATAGTATATTTATTTTTTATATATAATTATTTTTATAGATAAAAATTTAAAATGTTACATATAAAAAAATTATTTTTAATATATTACGTATTATGTCTTTAACAAATGTGAAGTTTTTTAAATATAGATTAAAAATAAATAAATTAAAAATCTGCACTGGAGTTGTGCTGACTGTTGGAGATGGCCATCATCGTGTCGATCCCCCATTGTCCTTATAGGGAACAGTCTCAATTAATTAGTGCAAAAGTTCTTGTCGGGATGTTTGGGAAGCTGTTTCTGGTTAGAAAGGTAAGTGCCAAGTGTTCTTTTTTGTTGTTATTATTCTTTCTTCAATGATTGTAAATAGATTTTCGCATGATTGAATGAATGTCTACTGAATATGCTTGCTGGAACTGCTGAATCGTGTTCGGAATTTGTTCTTCTTGGAAAAAAGATTATAAGGGCATATGAATTTGTTCCCATTTTGCTGATCTTTTGTTTGTCCTTAGTTTTTTTTTACTAGACGAAAAGATGTAGATGTAGCTATAAAGATCAGTTCTTCAGGAATCTTTTAAACTGAAGAGCTTAATGTGCCCTGATTCGATCTAGAATCATTAGCAAATTCTGGAATCATTAGAGTTCTTTTGGTTTTGTGAAGATAGTATGCAATGATCAGAAGAAGTTTTCTTGATTGATTGAAGGTTTGATGAGTATGCTTGCTGAAAGTGACCTTATCTTGATCTGGGTTCTGCATATTGTTATTTGTAACACGTGTATATTGTGCGTCAAATTTTGGCAACATTATTGCAGAAGAATAGGGCGTTTTTGCTGATTTTTTAATTCTTATCTGTAGTTTCTTTTTACCACAGAAAGATGTAGCTATAGTTGTAGAGATCAGTTGTTCAAGAGCCTCTAAGTGCAACCGCTAAAATTGTAGATTGTTAAGCGAAAGCTGGAATGCGATCTGATACGTTTCTGGGCTGTACTTATTGAGTACTCTTGGTGATGGGTCTGGTTTGTAGCAGAATTTCACTCTTTTTGTGCATGTAAAAAGTTTTATTACAGGTTTTTTTTGTTCAATATTGAACAGGGTGTACATGAAATGAATGCATCTTCAACAGGGAGTAACACAGACATGACGAATCAGCTTCCGAGGGCTTATGTAATGGACGAGGTGATGCAGATTGTAAGTATATTATGCACATGCTAAATAGCTAATAATATGTATATGTTGATGATCGTTTATCTGTTGATGATTTATCTTCTTGAGGTTGAAGAGGAGGCTGAATTGATGAAAACGAGGATTTCCACTAGAATCATGAGGTGCGATGGATTACTTCTTCGTCAGTAACGTCCTAATGAATACTCGTCTTCAAAATCTATTGAATATCCTTCTTTTTCAGCTTTTTGAAAGATAGAAATCAGACATCAGCTCGGTCTAACATGAAGCTGAAGTTCATGAACAAGATTTCTCAAGTAATCTTGACTGGAGAGGAAATAAGAGGTGAAGGGGACACTCCTGTTGAATTGGCTCTTGTCGATGATCCCACAGGGAACATTGTAGATGATGGACCGGAAGCTTCTGCAAGCGTCCAGATTGTTCTTCTGAAAGGAGAAGCTGATTCTTTCAAAGAAGATGATTGGACAGTCGAAGAATTCAATGCAAATATTGTCCCTGAAATGGAAGGAATGCAGCCTCTTCTTGCTGGCAATGTACCCCTAAAACTGCAAAGAGGCATTGGTGTTTTGGATAACATTAAGCTTAGGCATCACGCGATCAAAATAAGGCCATCAGTGTTCAAACTAGGGGCAAGAACCATCGATATATTTGATGGGGTTCGTATAAAAGATGCCAAGACAGAATCTTTCACTGTCAAGGATTTTCGAAACAAATGTAAGTCATCTTATTATTTGATTACCAAAACTAGTGAGATTTTCTAAATATGCGCTTTCTCATAAACTATGCTTAAGGAAAAGTTTCTGATTTTGTTATTTTTTTTATATTCAGATTACAAGAAGCATGAGATTCCGTCTCTATCTGATGAGGTATCGCGACTAGTTAAAATCCGTAAAGGTGGTAAGATCGACAAGTGCCTTCAAGATAATGAAATCTTTACTGTGGAGGATTTCCTAATTCGTCTCCTGATAAATCATCAAGAGCTCAGAAGTGTAACTTTTTTCTTGTTTGCATTTTCTCTTGATTGCATCTCTCTCTCTCTCTCTCTCATTCTTCTCAAATTCAAATTGGGGTGAGAATTTGCTTGTTGTAGGCTGTGAGTTTGGGGGAAAAGAAGTGGAAGGCCACGGTAAAAAACGCGCAAGCATGTGCAAGCGAGCCCAGGATGTACTGTTACATAGATCTTGAGAAGAAAATAGGCATCGTCTTTAATGTTCTCGGACAGGTCCTAGGCCTGTATTCAGAAAGCCATTATTCTCCGACAAGTATGTTGTCCGGAAAACACAAGGCATACTTCAGATAAGCTCAACTTCTCCTTCATTCTTGCTCCCTACTTTCAATATTCTTACAAAACTATTTACAACAAAAATCAAGATTCGTTCTTTCTGACAGGCCGATTCTCAAGACTTACTAGCATCTGCATGTAAGAACTGGGAAAGCGTAAAGCCCTTCGATGACATGAATTCTCTTCAGCAACACTTGACCGGTTTAAGTGAAATGATAGAAGAAACGAGCAGGAGACATTCATTTCACAGCGCAAGCTCAACAATGGACTCGTTTAGAGGGTTAACAAGTGGAGATGATTTCAGCTCCTTTGGTACTGATGATATGGATGTGGATATTATCTACGATGCTGTCATGCACTCTCCTTCGACTCTTAAATCCTTTTTCCTAGATTTCGAAGAGTACTTGCCCCAAAACTACCAACAAAGTGTTGCTGCTAATGTTCCATTTGTCGAGTCTGAGGTTGTCCAAACCAGCATTTCACCGAGGAGGTGGAAGAAAGTGTTTTGTGTGTCAAGATGGTTCTCTATCAGAAAAAAGGTGTCTGTAGATTTTGCTCGTAATCGAAAGAAGCTGAAGATCGGTTGACGACAACATACGACGTGCGTAAAAACAAGCTCAACGAAGAAGATTGTGTGCAGGAAGGGTGGCATTTGGATTGCAGTTTGTGTGTTTTTATTGTCAATGGAAATGGAAACTAGATTTGTTCTGTTATAATGTGCATACTATCCATCTGAATCAGATGCATACAATAAAATACAAGATGAAATACGTTAGGGTGCATTACAACGCCTGATTCAAGTAACTAATTCTTATAGTGTGTATAATCAGATCATACAAGCATCAACATATCGGGCCATGATATCTAAAAAGGCCAATGAATATAATGAAAAATGGGAACACTTATTACGACATATAATAAAATAAAATATTAGATGCAAAAGAATACAATTATTTTTGGTAAATTATTTAGAATTATATTTTAATATCTTTTGTGTGTTCAATTATTTGTATCAAATTTAGATGGCGAATAACTATTAACTAATATTTTTTTTCAAGATTATTAAATAACTTAATTTTTATATACTTTTATTTAAAATAAATGAATTTTGTATACAATTATTTTTACTTTTTATTACTAATAAAATAATTTATTATATTTTAAAATATAGTATAAATTATGTACAACACAGGAGCAATACTAATAATAATGACAATGGAGTCCATCAAATTCCGATCCAACAAACTACATACATTACATAATTGGGTGAGTTTTCATGTGAAAGACCTGGGAGATGTATAAAATGACAGGTCCATCATCCTTATTTTATGAAAGAATGGGTCTTCTCACCACATTCAATATATTACATAGGTGGGTCAGTTTTATGTCTAATACTTGTATCCATCTAGATTTATATAACTCAATTATTTAACTTGAATTTATATAAACTTGCATGAATTCTTTTTTTAAAGATTGTTTTTTAGTAAAAGATACTATTTTTATGGTAAAAATATTATTTTTATTTGAATAATTACATTAAAAAAATAGTTAAATCACTCATAGAAAAATATAGTTAAAATATAATAATTTTTAATAAATAATAATATTTTTTCTAACAATTTAAAATTAATTTTTTCAAAAAAATACCAGATTCAAAACATGCGCGTAAAAAATCACGCATGCAAACCCATGCGTTTTTTATCAAATTTGAATCGAAATAGCTAGAGCCTGTGTATTTTTATTACTTTTGAATAAGATCCGATCCATTGCATGAATATATACAATTTGATGGAGATAATTTTCCTAATATTTAATAATCTGAACACGGTGCAAAATTAAAATTTTGGAACCCAAATCTACGCGGACACGTTGACAAGCACGTGCTTGACTCAGAATTCTTTTTTAAGTCTTTACGTTTATTTATTTATTTTTAAATGCAAGTCTTTACGTTTCTATAACGAATTAATATAACGACTTTGGAATAAAAAAATATATTTTAAAAAGATTGGGGGCGCCGAGTTTGGGTTGAAACTGTCAAACATTATGCGTCATTAATTAGAAAAATTAGATAAAAGTTAATCAATATGGTCAAGTAATTAGGGGTTGAAAGGTTTTTAATTTTTTTTTAATTTCAAAGTAAGATAATTTGTATTTTAAACTTAAATTTAACTCTTAGTAATAATTAATTATAATTGTTTATCACGATTTATAAAATATTTATTTAGGAAAAAAATAAAATGGAATAAATTGGATAGTTCTAGTTTTTATTATGTTTTATTTTTTTATAATACTTCTCTTTTAAAAATGTTTACTTAATTTACTAAAATATGACCCAAATAAGTAACCAATAAATATTTATAATATCTTAATTTAACATACTTAATACGAATGTCGAATCAAAGATAATGAAAAGATAATTAATTTTATAAATTATAAGTAAAAAATATACTTGAAATGAAAAAATTATTTGTATTTAAGAATGAGATTTTAATTTTATTTTTCAATAAAAGAGTTCCTCAAATTAATTTCTAATTTGGAGCTGGATATTGACGGTTTACAAGAAAAAAAAAATGATTCTCTTATTATATTAATAAATATTAAAGGTGAAACAATTAATATATGAAGTTCAATTATCTTAGGAAATATTACACATAGAATAGGGAGATTTCACAAGGAAATAGGTTGAAACATACTGTTAGAAAGATAGATTTTTTTATTTTTTTATTTTGAAACTGAGAAAATATTTTATATTGATAATTGTTCAGAAATATCTATTACTGTGTATATCTTAATGGACATATGTTAATGTGTTGAAAAAATATATTATAAATAAGTTATATTATGTAGTCTTATAAATCACACGTATGTATTATTCTTTTTGTATAATTTAACTGAGTCGTATAATTAAAAAAATATATGTCGATATAATTTTAGATGTTATTAATGAGTTAGTATATTTATAAAATTCATTTAAAAATATATCTTATATGTTCAACAAATTCTGACAATAATAAATTTGAGAACACAAAACTAGATAAAATGAACGAAAATGTTTAACTAAAAATACTAGGAAAACCAATATAGTAACTTCTTTTGATAAAAAAATAATATATTTTAGGTAAATATAATATTTTTTAAATTGCTAAAAAATAATTCTTATTCAGAGTAAAGTATTAATTTTCACTAATAATATATCACTTTTATTTGTTTAATTAATTATAACTTTTTTAGTTTATAATCATAATCAGTTTCCTAATATTATTTTTATCAATAAAATATTATTTTTTATTGAGAAAAGTTAAGTACAAAATATGTGCGCATAAAAATATGTCAAAACAAGTGGAGGATCAAGAATTTTTGTACGAACTCACATGGAGTTGGCTAGAATTTACATTTTTGTTATTTTAAAAATAGAAATACAACTTATTGTATGTATATGATCTCATGCATCATAAGACCACAAAGTCGAAGTTCACCTTTTTGGCACAAAGACCAAATTTCGCATGATACAGTCTCCATGTCAGTAGTTTTGGGAGTATGGACCCCACCCCAACCGAGAGAGAGAGAGAGAGAGTACTACAGCGAACGAACTCGGACACAACAAGAATGGTTGACATGGTAGATTAAAAACTGCCCAAAGGGCAACCATTTTCCCACCTCCACAGATAGAGTGTTGCGCTGTGTATTAGTCTCTAAGCGACACGGTTTATTCGGACCCACTATGTCCTCTACCAATTATCATTTAGTTAAAAATGAATAACAACTCGGAACCCGACAGGTGCTTCTATAAATATCAGAGATATTGAAATTAATCAAAGCAATTCCAGTTTTATCTTCAAAGATTTGTGGGCTGAGTTGGGAAAGAAAAATGGAGTTTGATTTTCAGGTGGAGGGCACCAATAATGGTGGATCAGAACAAGCCAGCAGTTCAGAGGATGGGAAATTTCTTATAGATTTAAGAAGGTAAGTCAATGATGGAAGTATATTCTTTCTTTCTCCTCACTTTGGTTTGTGAAGTTGAGATTTGCTTTTTATAGTTTCTTTTGAAATTTTCTTAATTTGGGATGTTTGATTTAGTTGTTGTAATTTTCTTGTCATTTGTCTGTAGCTTGATTTAGTATGTAAAGAACTGAGATGGGTTCTGCTTATTGGCCATCAATTGTTGCTGGGATTATTTTGAATTTAATTTTCTTTTTTGTTGCTTCTTAATCTTTAATTCTTGATATGGCTTCTGTTTTCATTGGTTCCCCTTTTTTGAAGGATGATGAAAAAGGAGGTTGAGGTGATGGTGATCCGTACTGTTCGGGAAGTCATAGTGCCGGCTATTGGGGATTTGGTTCGGAATGTTGTGAGTGCACAATAAACATTTCACTCAAACTATTTGAAATTCAGCTCTTTTTTGTGTAGATTGTTGCTTGTGTAACTTTCATTTGCTGATGGATTGATTCTTGGTAAACGAAGCGAAGATTCATTTCAATTTGGATTTGATGTTTCTATATGATAGCAAACTTGTGGTGGATTGTTGTTCTTGTATGTATCAGTATCTTTGTGAAGTAACCTGATGTGTGAGGCTTCATCCTCTCTCTCTCTCTCTCTCTCTCTCTCTCACTACACATCTTTGTGAAGTAACCTGATGTGTGAGGCTTCATCTCTCTCTCTCTCTCTCTCTCTCTCTCTCTCTCTCTCTCTCTCTCTCTCACTACACACACACGCATATAAATATTGAAGTTTCTTGAAATCTGAGTTCTTCATGTAGATCTTGTATGACTCCATCTGTTTGTGCTCAGAAAGTATATGAACTTATGATTACAGTTCTTTATATTTCTGTTGCTCGATATTTGTCACCCTGAACGCGAGTTCAAGAAGTCTACTATGGTTGGTTTCTGAGTCTGGAATTCTTTTGGACTACAGGTTTATAAATCGTCCATTCCTTCTTTCTTCTAGGTAAAAGAGGAAATCCAGTCAGTTGAAAAGAGGCTGTTCACTGATACAACTCGGTGAGATTTTTATATTGTTGGTTACTCATTTTCAACAATATCACAAAAAAGATACACATATTCATCGATTCACACACACACACACATATATATGCATCTACTTGCTTGAAATTATAGTCTCATTTCTAATGCATTTGTGTTGCTTCTCTCTGTTTAGGAATGCGAATGAGACGACCATGTCAATAGGAAGAAGTTTACAGCTAAAGTTCTTAGATGAAGTATCTGTTCCTGTTCTCACGGGTAAGGTGCTTAAAGGAAAAAGAGGTAATGCCCTTATGGTGGCTCTTGTCGATGGGGCTACTGGGGAGGTCGTAATGAGTGGGCCTGGATCTGCTGGAAAGGTGGAGATATTAGTTCTTGATGCGAGTAGTGATGATAACGAGCATAACTGGAGTCTTGAAAACTTTAACCACAGGATCATTAGAGAAGGCAATAAGAAGAAGCCTCACTTTGCCAAAAATATCTATATATATCTAGAGGAAGGTGTTGGCGTTTTGAGCAATGCTAAGTTGGGACACGACTCGAACTGGATGAAGAGCTGCAAGTGCAGGTTGGGGGCAAGGTTTGTGGAGAGTTTAAGAGGAATTACCGTGCAAGAAGCAAGGACAGAATCGTTTATGGTCTTAGATAGCCGTAGCAAATGCAAGTATTTCTCACTTAATGCCTGTGTTTTAAAGAGTTTTTAGCACATTGGGGTTTTTAGTCTTCTTCTGGCATGATCTTAACTTACCATAGTGCTTATTTGCCTCTTTTTTGTTTGTTTGTTTGTGCAGTGTATGAGAAGCATTACCCACCATCTCTTTCTGACGAAGTTTGGAGATTGGATAACATTGGTCGAGATGGTGCTCCGTGTAAGCGTTTGAACAAGGAAAACGTCTGGACTGTGCAAGATTTTCTGTTTTTGCTCTCTGTCGATCCTCAGAGGCTCCAACAAGTACTAACCATTGCATTTTTTGTATACGTGCTGGATGGTTGCCACATATCAAATTAACATTCACTTCTTTCGTTTGCACACCACAAGTACAACTAAGTTCTGTTGCCTACGAAGTTTGTTTACACTGGAATATGACCTCGGATTGGTCTACAGTTGTTAGGTGCCGGTGCTAAGATGTGGAAGGCCACAGTGGATCATGCGCTGACCTGCCCCGTTGATGATAAAACATTGTACCTACACTACCCTCCCACTGCACCCAAAATGGGTGTGATTTTTGATGTTGTGGGAGGACTAAAGGGGGTAGTGAACGATTACCATTACGTCCCGATTAACAGTCTATCTCCTGATGAAATGGTCAGTTTTTCAAGAACTGATTTCACAGTTTCTGTTAGATGGATATAATGATTTCCTGATCATTTCAGTGGATAAATATTTATCTTTTAATAGGATTGTGCACATGGTTTACTACTCTCTGCATTCAATAATCGGGAGAAAAGAACCTCGTTCGATGATGAAGCTTCTTTTCTGCAACAATTTCCATGCAGATCAAGTGACATTGATTCTTCAACTTTTCATGGATGTTATCCCACAGAGCCAGGTACTTTACCTCAGAGCATCACTCCATATACGAGGAACTTAGATCATCCCAATAACATTGATCATTTTTCCGTTCTTGAATGGACAGATACGGGTCAGCTATACAACCCTGTTTTTGGTTACCATTCCCAGCACCCGAACTGCCCGTTTCCTGATCTCGACAATTTCAACAATTACGATCCAACGGGTCCAAGTACCTCATCCATCACAACATTCGACATGCCGAGCAACGACTTTCATTTCGGCTCCCCTGGATCGCCAACTACGAGCCAGTTATACAAGCAGATCCCAAGTTGCCAGTTTCATTTACCTGATTTTATTTTTGGACCCCCTGGTGGCGATTGCCCCCCGCTGTCTGTTACTGATCGCGGTGCTGACAACCTCTCCGAGACCCTTGAGGCTGAAACGCATCCTAGAAAACAAAGTGGTGCTCGGGTTTACCGCTTAGTCGGGCCGGTGGTGAATGCAAAGCTTTGGGTGATTCGAGCTAAGAAGAGAGTTATGGCTTTGGGAGGTGTTCATGTTCAGAAGAAGCAGAGGATTTAACGTTGTTGCATGTAGAAGAATGGGTTACTAGGTGGAAAAGTGAAACCTAGTTTAGTCGTTAGAATTTAGTTCAGTTTCTCTGTAACGATCTATTTTATGTTTTATTTTCTTTTACACGTAACATATGTTAATTTATAATATCATTTATACACGTTTATAAATATATGTAAATATATTTATAAAAATATATTGACTTATAACTGTGAGTGTAGATACCTATATTTGCATATATGAACACATGTTGATATTATTCTAAAAATTTACTACATACACTATTATTTAATATTTTCAAATGGCTTGAATTTAGAATATATTATCTATAAAGAAAAATAGGAATATTTAGATGTCTTGAAAAATTATCAAAATGTCATATAAATATTCTTTAAGCCTGGTTGGCTGTGGAGTTGTGTGAGGGGTATGTGTGTATTGGTTGGTTCGGTCAATCTAATGAATTCAATTATTAAAATTGAAATAATCGATTACTCAGAAAATGATAATTGAATCGATTGAAATTTGCATAAAATCCAATCTTAACTAAATCAAAATATTAGGCTGATTTTTTTATTAATTGATGTATCTTATTATTTTGATTTTTAAAAATTAAACAACGTATATTCTTTCATGCTGCATAAAGAATAAAGTAAAACTAGTAGAAGTAAGAAAATAGAATACTTTTTCTTAAAAAAAGAAAAGAGAAAAAAGTGAAATAAAAATTTTAATCCAAAAAATTAGGGGAAGAAAAGAAATAAGAAAAACAAAATTATGCAAATCATATTAAATAAATTAAGAGTTTTCAACTTGTGCATCAATAATTTGGTCAATTTGTTTATTTAAGATATTTTATCTCACAAATCAAAATTGATCGAAATGATCTAAATTTTAAAATTAAAATTAAAAATCACAAAACCTAAACTATAAGTTACTTTATGTATATTGAACCATGTTTGAAAAATCAATCAATTTCGATCATCTAATTTGGTTCCGATCAAAATTTACATTAGGGGAGGCGCCGTCTCATCCAATTAAAAAATATTTGTTGAGCATAAATTTGTATTAAAATAAGTGTTTAATCTAATATTTTAATTATTTTAAAAATCTCATATTTCCAATAGTCACATTTCTGATTCTGGTATTGGGTGTTACGAACATAATTTTAAAATAAAAAATAAAGAGTGTTGTTAAACACACCACACAAATTACTTTGACACCACTTAATTTTTGTGAACATAATATAAATGGTATATATATTTTTGCTTAACTTTTATTTTTTTAACTAAATATTAATATTCCTAATATTCATCTTTGCTAAAACATATTCAAACATTAACCCTACATTCAAAGAAATCAAAATAAAAGTTCAAATATTTCTTAAGGAATCGATAATGGGAAATAGAAATATGAATGATATAGAAAATATAATTATTATAAGTATTAGACAATTAAATATTGTATTTTGCGTCAAAAAAACTAAAATCGCACACAGCATATGGCCGAACGCACAACATAGCGTTCGGCCAACTAAGAACGAACACACAGCATAGCGTTCGGCCGTCATTGGCAGAACACACGGCAACATATGATGGCCGAACACCATATTTTATGTTCAATTCTGATTGACCGAATGTATGCGTGATTTTATTTTTTGACAGAAAATACATGATTTATTTATCTAATATTTACAATAATTATATTTTCTATATAATTTTTATTGTATAGTCCATTATTGATTACTTACAAAATATTTTACCTTTTATTTTGATTCCTTTAAATATAAGGTTATAAGGTTAGTGTGTGTTTTTTTAGTTAAGAATAAAGAACAACAATAATATTATGATTTTTTTAAATGTATAAAAATATATTTGTCATTTATACTATTTTTAAATTTATTCATAAAATTACATTGGTATGAAAGCTTAATTTTGTCGGTCGGTTTAGATTTAGAAACCCCAAAATCAAATCATCTTGAATAACAACAAATCAAAAATAGAAAAACTCCGACGTCTTTGGCGTTGAAGAACAAAAGACCAAAAAAAAAAAAATCAAATATTCAGACAATTCAATTTTCACCTTTTTAACAAGACAAATATCACATGCTACCACGTCGAAATAGATTTAAGATACTGTATTCGAGACCGTATTTGGCGAAAGTCTCGACACAGCAGCTTTTATACTGCATTACGAGCCGCCATGTTCGAATACTGGGCAAAATCTACTTCTACTCCTCCACAGGTATAATGTTGTGGAGTGTTTCATTCTCACTACACGTCCCTTCGGAGCCACGCGTTTCTTTGATGGGGCCGCTTCTCGGACTCCGTCAGTATAAAATTCGGAACACAATACACTCTATTTGGAAAGAGCTATAGTATTATTCTTCGAATATTCGTGGGCTGGGTGGAAAAAGATTAAGCTGAACCTGCAGATGGAGGGTGCTGAAAATGGTGGATCAGATGATGGGCAATTGCCTGTGGCTTTAAGAAAGTAAGTCAACGGTGGAAGTATTCCTTTTGGATGTTTCTTCTATAAGCTGTTTGATAATTTGCTTAGTTGCGTTTGGATTGTGAAGTTGATAATTGAAATGGGCTCTCCTGTTTTTTGCTTTTTATAGTATGTTGGAATAATCTGCTTTTTCGCTACAAAGTGTTGCTGGAATCACTTTTGCACTTAGTTTTCTTTCTTCTTGATTCTTCATAATGACCCATCTGGGTTCTGTTATTATATGCCTTCTATAGTCTGTTGAAGTTTGAGTTTGGAATGTTTCATTTATTGATTCTTGATCTTAATTTAGTAAATAGTAATTGGTATGTGGTGAACTGAACTGGGTCAAATAGTTGTTGGAATGATCCCTTTTAACTTAGTTTTCTTTCTTGTTGATTCTTGATCATGACATGGCTTTACTCCCCCTGCCCCCTCCCAATTTTTTTAAGGATGATTGAAAATATGGTTAAGGTGGTGGTGATCAGTACTATTCATCAAGAAGTAGTGCCGATTGTCGAGGATTTGCTTCGAAAAGTAGTGAGTGCCCTTTCTCTTAAACTCTCTAAAGTTGTGCCTTTGTGTCGTCTTTACATATTAATTTTCCATTTGATAGATCGGTTACTGTATGATACGGAATATTGGGTAAGTTGTGAAGAAGCTGATGTGATGCTTAATTTGTGTGTGGGTAGGTTAGCATGGACTCTTATGATAGTGAACATGCACCTGAATTAACTGATTAAGCTTCTTTGGGTATGATGAAAATATGTTGATTTGTTTTTTCCTTTTTGTTACATGCATATGGCTGTCATTTCGATGACTGTAAGAGGTGTCACAGAGTTCGACCTCTACGCCAAGATCTTTCTTGGACAATGTGATTATTTTCTCTTTCTTCCCTTACCATGGGTGGCAGGTTAGGGAAAACTTTAGGGTATGTTTGTACAGACTTTGCACAACTCGTTGTGGGTTGTGTCACAACCTAACTCGTGTTTGTTTACGAGGTTGTGGGTTGTGGTTGTTCCATCCACAATCCTATCTCCTCTACGCCTCTTTTTTCTCACTCTTCTTTCATCATTCCCAAGAAAACTATTCAATATATATTTTTTCACCTAAAATTTTTATAATTTTTTTTATTTCAAATTCATTTTTAATAAAAATTATATCATATTAATTCTCTTCTTAAGATCTTTATTTTGACATCCATTTTGCATATATATATAATAATCCATCACCAATTATTAAATCCACAAATATTTATCTCTCATAATATAATAATACAAACAAAACTCTACTAACCAATTGATTTGACATATCAATAACAATATACCTTATCACAACCCAAAACAAACACTATCTTTTACTATGCATTTAATTGTGACACAACCTTACAACCCACAACCAATTGTGCTACGGAAGCCTCATCCTGGTAATATATTGGCCTTGCCTCTCCCCCTCTCTCTCTTTCTCACACACACACACACATACAAAGAGAAGATTTGAAGTAGAAGGGAGGCAATGTTTATGCTCCTACGGTTCAGAAACTAATATTAGTTTCCCCTGAATCAAAGCACTAGTAAATGCATATGAAGTAAAATTGGAAGAAACTTAAATGAAGTCTATTAAGACAAAAAGGAAAATTCCGATGTACGTGTAGCTAATGACTTAATGTGGATTATCATGTTATATGGGCTACAGGTTTAATATCATCAGTTTGTTCTTTCTTGTAGGTGAAAGAGGAAATTCAGTCAGTCGTTAAGAAGCTTCCTGACTCGGTGAGTATGTATATTGTTGGTTACTCATAATCTTTTCATCTCAGATCACAAAAATCTGACAATGTCTAGAAAAAGATACACATTCATATATACACACATACTTTATAAAGAATTCTTGTCTTATTTTCCAATGCATACTTGTAGGTTGGAAGGAACTGCGCAGAAGAGATTATCACGTCGAAGGAAAGAAGTTTGCAGCTAAAGTTCTCAGATGAAGGCGAAGTATCTGATCCTGTTCTGACTGGTAAGGAAATTAAAGGAAAAGGAGATAAGCCCATGAAAGTGTCTCTTTTTGACGAGGCAACAGGGGAAATTGTCAAGTCTGGGCCTGAATCTTCGGCAGAGTTGGAGATATTAGTTCTTGATGCAAGTGGTGATGATAATGAACATAACTGGACCCATGAAAGCTTTAACAGTAAGATCATTACAGAAGACGATGAGAATAAGCCTCGGTTTGCTAAACGTACCTATATATCCCTCAAGGATGGTTTTGGTGTTTTAGAAAATGTCAAGTTCAGACATATCTCGAGGCATACGAAGAGGTGCCGGTGCAGACTAGGGGCAAGAATTAAGGAGAATCTTAGAGGAATTAATGTGCAAGAAGCATGGACAAAGTCATTCGAGGTCTTAGATAGCCGAAGCACTCGTAAGTGGATCTCAATTGAAGTTGTCTTTTTTTCAGCTCTTAGAAAAAAAAAGATAATGAGGCACCAGGGCGGACAATGAATACTTGACCTTGAGAGATTTGACCTTTTTTTTTCTTTGGCAGTTTATAAGAAGAGTTACCCTCCATCTCTTTCGGATGAAGTCTGGCGACTGGAAAATATCGGCAAAGACGGTGACCCGTGTAAGCGTTTGGAAAAGGAAAACATCAAGACAGTGGAGGATTTTCTGTTTTTGCTCTCTGTCAATCCTCAGTGGCTCAAACAAGTTATAATCAGTGCATTACCCTCATATATTTACACTAAATTGATTTGCCGAGTACAAAGCTAGCTTTAGCTTCTTTCGTTTGCATATAATGCTTATGTCATTTGTTTATTCATTTGAGACTTATGCACAGCTAAATGCATCACATTTGACATGATTTCTGGATATGCAGCACATTCTATGCACTAATATTTTGGATTGAGAAACATAAATCTTTGTAGTATTTCCACAGATAGTAGGCGCTCGTGCTGCGATGTGGAATGCTATGCTGGATCATGCTCGGACTTGCAGAATTGGTGATATAAAGATTTACTTGCACTACCCTTCTGCTGAATCTGAAAAAGGTCTCATACTTGATGCTTTGGGAGGACTGAAGGGCGTAGTCGACGAGTCCCACTATGTTCCCATTAATGATCTACCAGCTGATGAGAAGGTCTGCTTTTCAAGAATTAATGCTCATCATATTATCAGGATGAATATAATAATTTCTTGATCGTTTGAACTGATGAATAACTGTCTTCAAATAGGACCATGCTCACAAATTACTGCTCTCTGCTTTCAAGAATCGGGAGGAATTCTCCGCATTCAAGAATCAGGAGGGCACAACCTCCTTTGAGGATGAAGCTTATGTTCTGCATCGATTTCCATACAGATCAAGTGTCTCCATCCAAGCGGTTTCAAATATTAATGGATTTCATCCTCCAGGTCCAGGTACACTAATCATCTCTGATACTTACATATTAGAACATCAATGATCCTAATAACACATATTGTTTTGGCTCTCTTCAATCAACAGGAATGGGACAAATAGACGGCCCCATTTTGAGTATTCCTGAGCCGTTATCAAGTTGCAAGTTTCCCGATCTTGAAAATGCATATGTTCCTACAGATCCAGGTACCTCATCTCAGATCATCAACCAGTCTTGGAGTACACCTGACATTCCAAATAACATCTTTAATTTGGACTCCCTCCTTGACTTGCCAAACACGGGACAACCATATGAGCCCAATTTGGGTAGCTGCTATCTAGATTCTTTTTCTGATAACGAGAGCCTGATTAGTAATCCTGAGATTGACGGGTTCCCTGAGACCGTCTGGGCTGAATCACCTCCTCATCAACAAATTAATGCTGGGGCCTACTACTTAGTTATGCTCTGGGTGGTTCGAGCAAAGAAGATGGCTTCAGGAGGTATTCATGTCCAAAAGAAGCAGAGAATTTAGTCTGCTGCAGAGGAACAGATCTTGGACTTTAATCATAAGAAACATACATACTTATTAAGTGCAATGTCTCGTATTCTACGGTTACTTATTACATACAGCCCAGCATGTCATAAATATTTGTGCCTAGTCAGTGAGGCATGTTGGTCTAGAATCTCTGTCATGCAGCTCAAGAAGCATTCCGACAGGCGCCAAGTCTGTCCAACACCTCTTCTACTGCTTGATTCTTGATCATATACTTTGTGTGGAACAGATGCAGAAGAGACTAAAATGAAGTTGGAGCATGAGATACAGAAGAGTTGTGGTTTCGATTAATCATCGATCTTTCTGATGAAGACCGAGTTTCTGAAGTTACTGGATGTATATGGCTATGGCAGGGAAAAATTTCTAAATTTTCTTTTGATCCCTATTTAGTACACAAGCAGGCAGTTTGCATCTTTAATCTGATAGAGAATTAGGGATGTGCTTCAAAGAGATGCTCTAGTTTGTTTCTTTGCAAATTGTGATATGCACTTTATATCCTTAGCAAGTTTTAACTTTTTAAGGTTAATTTGGTACTTTAATTTGTTTATTTAGTGAAAAATATTAATGTGTTTAGCTGTGTTTTGTAATTTCAAGCTTGAACTAACTTATTCATCTTGGTTTGTTACTTATTCAGCGTAGTAGATATTTTGGTATTGGATCCATTGTTGTGAAATAATATTTCAATTCAGGTTTTATTTATAAGTTTGTACGTGAATATGTTGTGCATTGGATACGTATCCAACTCAGCAAGTGATACTTTTTATATATATCAGTAATACATTATAAATAAACAATAATACGTTTTGAAGATAACAAATAATATATTTCAATACTAATATTAAGTAAAAAGTAATATTTTTTAATAAATAATTAAATTAGGTTGGAAGCTGTATTTGATGCACACAAATGTTGATCCAATTTATATAACATGTATAGTAATGTAATTAAAAATCAATATTTATTTTAATTAGCAGCGAGTTAGATTTCAAAGTATGAATTTAATAATATTCGTTACTTTGTATGATTAAATTATATGTAAGTTTGAATTTAATATTTGATCAAATATCTAATGTTTAAACTTTATAATTAAATAATAAAAAATATTACTAATTTTCAATTGCTGCCTTTGATTAACCCAATAAAATTAAATGGGTTAGGAATGAAATTATTATAGTAAAAGAAATGCCTAAAACGAATTTTACAAAACTCTCTTCGCAGTTTGCTTTCCTGCGGAAAGTCGTACGCTGCCCTCGTAATCGTTTCCTCTAAACCCATCTCTCCCTCTCCCTCAAATTTTTGATACAGTGTAGGAAAAATGGCCTTCTTACTTAACAAGAATGCTCTTTCTGCTCTCAGAATCCATCCGCAGGTACGCATTATTCATACCATTGCATATTTGTGGTTAAATGTGGATTGGGCTGTAAAGATTGATGGATTCTGTTTGATTCACAATTTCGTGTAGAGGGCTGGCGATTCTTATATGCTATCTAGGCGTGGATTTCATGTTGAGCTTGGCGCTCGCGAAAAGGCCGTGAGTATTTTTGTGTGTGTGTGTGTGTTTTTTTTTAATCTTCGGGTTTTTTTGGTATTAATTTCAGTATGATTGTTATCTTGTTTTCCTCCTTCATTCTATTCGGGTAAATAGTAATAGCTGTGATCTGAATGTTTATGTGGATTAAGCGAATAAGGGGATTTTCTGGTCAAGCTTGAGGTGTTAAATTTGGACGAGAGAGCTTAAGATTTTAGGTTTCCGGATAGAATATGAGAGTCCGATATAGATTAACATCTGGGAAACTGTTCCTTCTTTATGACCAAATTTAGTGCCCCATTAGTGCCGCTACCCAGTCTGATCAACTATTTTTCTGAATAAATAGACTGTAATTTAGTATATTTAATTGAAAAATGTAAAATAAGTAGGATAAACAACATAAGTCTTGTAAGATTTGAGAGTTTTCATAATAATTAATAGGCGAACTCAGTTGTATTCAAAAGAGGAGTAAATGTGACTTTGTTGTGTAGCGTATCGGGAATGGAGTCTTTGATAGTGAAGTCATGCTTGCAATTAGGTCATGCCAATTGTGGTTTGCGGAACAGCTATCAACATGCTATTTATATATTTATTCCCATTTAAATATGCTTGTGGCAGTGGATGCTTTGGTTATGATCAGCCTGATTCTAATAATGCAAGTTTATAAACTTCAGCTTGTATGAGTCAGCACTTTGATTTCAGATTCATGAATTCAAATCAGAATGGAGTTTTTCCTATCTTTAGTTTTTGACATAATGGCTTAAGACTAAACCTCTGATTTTCTTATACCTTGAACACCATGTATCATTCTTGGTTGCTACTGATCCTCCTCCGAAGAAAAAACAATAGGACAAAGTGGAAATAGCATATCATAATATCTTCCGTCATTTGGGTAAAGATGTAAGTATTTCCCTGGAAAAAAATTCCACATGTGGACCTGTTGTTTGAAGATCAGACTTGCTGACTACTATTGCCATGGATGTAGGCATCTGATTTTTAAAGTTCACTCAAGAAAATAGAATCATGATAATTGAAAGATATACCTAATGTTTATCGTGACAGAGTGAACCGAAAGCACCATTCATATGGATTCTTTGGTTCTTCCGTGTAACAAACTGTTGTTAAATTAAAATGGAATTATTCTCTTATCATGTTTCTGGTGTGTGTTTCCTTATCTCCGATGGGATTCTTTTAGAGCCCATTATACGATATTTCTATGACCTCAGTATTCCTATATTGGAGCTTGTTCTTATTTTAGTGGTAAATATAAATTTGGGGATATACCTGTCATACTCACCATGCAATATTTTGTGCTTTGCTCCTGCCTCTTCAATTTTGTATCTTTCGATTTTCTTTAAAGCAACATTATTGTTTTTCAGCTATTGGCAGAGGACCCATCTCTAAAACGCTTCAAATCACATAAGAACACCGTGAGGCGTCTCAAAGTAGTGGGAGATGTTCTTACTGTCATGGTTGTAGCTGGTATGATTATCTTTTTAACAAAAAACATTCAAGTCATCATGTTGTATTGATGTTGTTAACAACTTTCTCCTAACATATCAAATCCCTTGTCATGAAAAGTTCAACATACTAAATTTATTGGTAAAACATACAGATTTAGGCATACATTCAAAATAACTTGTATTATTTACATACTCCACACTTGGATTTGATTGCATGTTTTTCTTTTTTTTTTTTTTTTTTTGTTAAGTCCGGTTAGAACCTGAGTTATCTAGTCCCCTAAAATGCTTCCCAAGAGGTTTATCGTGGTTAGAAAGTATGGTTATTTAGCTAGGCAATAGACAGAGTTTAAGTCAAGGATTCACGTTCTTGAAGTGCTTTTCGAGCTCTTCCAGTTATTGATCTATTCAGAAGCGATGTGACTTGCGACAACAGCATGGACAATGCATTCATAGAAAATTAAAATGTGCCAATTGATGGCAATTATCAGTCCTTAGATTCAAGAAAATTAGCAAATACCTTGAGATCTCATCTTGCACTGTGATTTAAATTAAAACATATACAATGTAGAGACTTGGCCTTTATCTGATTCATCAATTGGATAGTATGATAACAAATACTTTCCATATAAAAACCTTTTTTTCTTTTTTCTTTTTTTTTTTGAAGAATTGGCAATGGTCTAAGTTCGGGTCCATGGTATTACCCTTGCTTCAAATGATTCAAATGATCATATGATATGATCAGAATGAAGGCTTATTATAAAGTTAATCCTTGTTGGTGTGCATCAATATTCAATCGACATTTTGTTTATGTAAATGATTTACATTTCAGAAATAGTGTGCTTGGATCCATGGAGTGCAATACTGGAACTGGAATTGATGAAAGATATAATTAGTATTGTGTAGCTGTATCTTTAGTTTCAGTTGAAGGCTTCAATAAGTTGATAGCAATAATGACATGGGGAAAGATATTATTGCCTATTGTAGTTGCATATGTGTTGTCTTATGCAAAGGACATTACATGCTAACTCGTAATTGATGCACCATCATCTAGTGCAGATACCAAGAACCATTTTTAAACACGCACACATACTCGTGTGTGCGGACACCTTTTTTTGGTTTGACAAATTAACACTTCGGTTCTTGATGTTTGCATCCCAGGATGTTGCTACGAGATCTACACTAAAGCAGTGACGCGAGGACAAGCCCGCAAAGAGGAAACTAGTGCATAATTTTAGACTCTGTTCCATATTCCATATCACAGCAGGTATTGGAATGAGTAAGGAAGGAGGCATTTGCCATATTCAGTGCAGCAGAGCTATGTTTGAACTGACTTGGTCGTATGTTGAAATAAAGTGGTTTTATTTTACTTCACAAATTTTCAAATGTCAGAAATAGTTGTTGAATGTTGCGTGTATTAGTCCTCATTCAAATTTATTTGACTATTCAATTCCATAATAACTTGATGGTTTCTTCTGATTGTTAGATCCCTTTTCTTGTCATCTAAAGTGATGCAGTTTGAGTTCTTGTTTTGTTGTTCCTTGCCATAGACCGTGTTTTAATCTCAAAATTTTGTTTTATTTATGATCTGAAGGGTACGCCACAAATTTGTCCATGGTAATTTTTGATTGTGTGAACCTTAATGAATTGTATATTCTGTGTTTGTTTCGGGATTGAATAGAGTAGGGTTTGTAAAGTAGGTGTTAAAAAGTTGTTTTGTAATAATTGAGGGTATGGTTGGATTTACTCGACTCAAATGAGTTTTAGTACAAATACAGAATCAAATCGGCGAGTTCCACACCCAATCCATAAACAAACATAATTGTAGTGATGATGTCATGTAAGGTGCCCATGAAATTAAATATGTGATGGGTCCAAATTGTTTTTATTCTCTTTTTTATTTTTTCCCCTTTTTCTTTTGTTATTTATTCATCAAGAATTCAAAGGAAGTGCGATGTTATCTACTTTAGTCAAAGGTACAACTCTATCAATCATTTAAAGGGCTCATAATTATTATTCATTAGTTGGATGAATATGAGTTGGAGGATCTGCATTCCATCTGTTTCACACTATAAATGACAATTTTCTTAACAAGACAACTAATTTTTTTTTAAATTAATAATAACATGTCGTAACCATTACTGGGAAAAAAAAAAGTAGCTTAATTACATTTGATAATACAAGAAAAATTCTAGAATGTTCTTGCCTTTGGCTAATTTTGTAATTTTGGTGTTGTGCTCAACTTTTAGTGAAAATGTGAACAATACATTAATAAATTAATCTCTGAATAAATAAGTAATTTGAATAAGTTGAAATAATTAAATTCCAGTAGTAATTACCGCCGCAACACTTAATTTGTCAAAAGCTTATCACTGCTCAACACATGGTAACGCCTGCACTACTTCTCTGACTAGCTGACCTGTAAACACACACACTGTGTGTGTCTATATATATATATATATGAGAGAGAGAAGAAAGACCCTCTGAAAATAAATGAAAGACTGAAAGAAAGAAAGTTAGAGCAGGAAATTTGTAGTATAGAGGATTCAAGATCCAAGAAGTGGTGTTTGGAGAAATTAAGGAAGTGAGAATCAAGAAAATGACAGCTTTTGGAGGGACAAAACAGAAATGTAAGGCCTGTGAGAAGACTGTCTACTTGGTGGATCAACTCACTGCTGACAATAAGGTCTACCACAAGGCCTGTTTTAGATGCCATCACTGCAAACGAACTCTCAAGGTCTCTCTCTCTCTCTCTATATATATATATATATATATATATATATGTGTGTGTGTGTGTGTGTGTGTGTGTAAAAGAAATTTTGTTGTTTCTTGGCCAGGACAATGCTTGCTTTGAGAAGTAGTTTTTTTTTGTTGAAATTTAACATCAAGAGTTACAATGGTTTTTTATTTCTTGATTGAATTTGGGGTTTTTTTTTGTTTTGAAACACTTGCTTTTGGATCAATGTTTCTCATTGTTATAGTGAATTAATCTGCTAGCCTGCATGATTGATGTGATGATTATCGTCTTATTCTCAATCGTGATATTTTAGTTATTCTAAGAATTTTTTCTGGCTTCAAATGTTGTCATTCTATATTACCAGAAACACAGAATAGAATTATGGCCTGTTTTCTCTCTGCCTTCTCTCCTGGTTTTAATTGTTCAACAAATTTTTATTCTTGCCGGAATCTTGATCCGTCGTCTTCGCTGCAGCTGAGTGACTACAGTTCTTATGAAGGAGTTCTGTACTGCAAGCCTCATTATGATCAGCTATTCAAGATGACTGGTAGCTTGAACAAGAGTTTTGAAGGTCATCCCACAAACTTGAGCCCTCTCTCTCTTCTCTCTATTTCAGTTACTCATTTTCTATCAGAGAAAAAAGAACCAAACCCCCTTGTAGGATTCCCAAGAAATTCTTGGAATCTTTCGGGAAATTTTTGAAAAAGATTTGTGATGATCTAAAAATCATGATGTGGAGTGTGGACGTGTTTGAGGATTTCGAATATGCCACACACACACGTTAGTAGCTTAGTTAAACAAACAAAAAACATGTAAAACGAGAAACAATTGATATTGAACTTGCTAGTTGAGCTCACGGCGTGCGAATCCGAGGTGATTACACTTATATTTCCTGGAGGTCATAGGCTATGGCATGCCTGCCCATTTGTCAGACGCACTACTGACTGTTGGCCGTCTTTAATAGGTTGTTAGTTAGACCTTCTTCAGGATGATATGACGATCTGGATTTCGTCATGAGCCGTCGTGCCGTATCTGCTCGATTGTTGAGTAGCTTAAGTTGCACCTAATGTCAAGACTAGTACAACAATGCAGAATCGGTCACACCATGGTCACATATGTCCAAACTGATTAAACAGTTTGTGTTATACCTAATGCCCGTTAACAGTAGTGTAAACATAGATATCTCATATCTCATAGTTCGCATCTCGTAGCTCGTGGACTGGCTCTGGACACATGGATTCATTTACTTTCCTCACTCGCAGGGGCGCCAAGAACAGCTAGAATCGACCGATCAGCTGAGCAGGCTCCCGTCAACACAAAAATCTCAAGTCTGTTTGCAGGGACTCAGGATAAATGCATTGCTTGCAACAAAAAGGTTTACCCTCTTGAAAAGGTAACCTGCAATGAACAACTATCACATTGCAAATTCAAATAATATCTCATGATCTTCATTTAGTGATGAAAACAATGCTGTATGTAGGTAGCAGTTGATGGGAGTTCGTATCATCGGACGTGTTTCAAGTGCAGCCACGGTGGGTGTGTGATCAGTCCGTCGAGTTTCATCACGCACGAGCATCGGCTCTACTGCCGGCATCACCATACTCAGCTTTACAAGCAGAAGGGCAACTTCAGCAAACTAGGCAGACACGAACAAGGTACGAGGATCAATGGAATAGCCTGAGATTGAGGAGGCTTTTGTGTCTTAAGATGGAGTGCGATGCAGCTGCTAAAAGCTTGAACTCTGTTGGTGGTGTTCTTTTCTTTGCGTTGTAATTTAAGTTTTGGTATCATAATACTATTATCTTCAATGTGATAGTTCGTAACTTTTTTTTCCCTAAAAAGCTTGTTTTTTAATTTGATTTGCAATCTTTGATATTAGTTTATATGGTAAACAAACTTAGCTTGACAAATTTTTTGAGCTCATTTAATAAACGAACATAGCTTGAACATTGAGTGACTCATTTAATAATAGCTCATGAACAAGTTCGTTTATTATTCATATTAGAATGCTCACACACAGGCTCGTTAAGGATTCGTATAACAACAACAACAACAACAATAATAATAATGATGATACAACTACTCTTTCATACATGCTTAATTAATATTCACGTTCACAAATATAAAATTATTTATGCACATATTGTCAATGATGTTTGTAGATATAAACATCGTGAGAGGGCTCAAACAAACATTTAAAAAAATTAACGAGATCCAGCAAAATTCGAACAACACCAAAAATCAACAAATATAAGACAAATAATTCAAAGTTCAGACTTGACTTAGATTCTTCAACAACCCTATGCACATTGAATAATGAAATGTAATTACTCAGTTTTGACTAAATAAATTTGACAATGATTTTACCAAAAAAAAAGAGAGAGAGAAGACAATAGTTCAAATAAATTTGGGGTGTTGCTAAACACACCACAAAAATTACTTTACACACCACTTTAATTTAGTGAATAAAATTAAATAAAATGTAAATGACATATATATCCTTATATAATTTTCTTTAAAAAAATAAACATTAATATTTTTATTATTGATATTATTCATTCTTTGCTCAAAGACACTCACACATTAACCTTATATTCAAACGAATCAAAATAAAAGTTGAAATATTTGTAAATAATTCATAATGAAAAATTGCAATACAAATGATATAGAAAATATAATTATTATAAAAATTACACAATTAAATATTGTATATTTTGACGAAAAATATAGTATTTAATTGTGTAAATCTTATAATAATTATATTTTCTATATAATTATATTGTATGGTCGATTACTTATAAAATATTTTTATTTTATTTTATTAATTTGAATATAGGGTATAGTCAAGAATGAAGAATAACAATAATAACAATATTATAATTTTGCTTAAAATATATATAAGGGTATATTTATCATTTTTATTATATTTAAATTTATTCAAAAAATTAAAATGATGTGAATAGTAATTTTGTGGTGTTTTTAGAAACACCCATAAATTTGATACGTTGCATACGCTGTCCTAAAAGAGTAAATTCAGTTTAAGCCCCTAACCGTCGAACTTCAACAGACCTTTTCCCGCCATTCCCTAACCATCCAATGCACCGCCATGTTTATACACAAGCCTCCGGAAAATCACTCTCTAAAGTACTAAGCAGGCGCCCTCCGATCTTGCCGATTAAGCAAATTCACGCGCAGATCATCATTCAGTCACTGGCATCATCACGCATTTCTTTGGCTGATTCACTCATCCACTGTTACATTCACTCCAAAAACCTCAACGTTGCAAGAACCTTGTTCGATAAGTACCCTTTGCCTACACCCCCGACTCTGCTATGGAATCTCATGATTCGTGCTTACTCTAAGTTCCAAAATTCATTAGAGCCCATCAGTCTTTTTCGTCGAATGCTCGCTGCTGGAGCAGTTCCCGATAGGTTTACGTTTACCTTTGTGATCACTTCTTGTGCGCGCCAAAATTCAGTTTTATATGGGCAAATTTTTCATGGGACAGCTGTGAAAAACGGGTATTTCTTGAATTTGTACGTGTCCAATTCTTTGATTGGTTTATATGCTTCTTTTGCGAAGGTGGATGACGCGTACGACATGTTTGACGAAATGTCTGAGCGGGACGTGTTTTCATGGACGAGCTTAGTGTCTGCATATGCTAAGAATGGGGATATGCAGATGGCAAGTGATATTTTTTGGAAAATGCCGGTGAGGAACGATGTTTCTTGGGTTGTGATGATTTCGGGTTTTGTTTCCTGTGGAAAATACACTGAGGCCCTTAGATATTTTCACAAGATGTTTTGTGAATATAAGCCTAACGAGGCTGTTCTTGTTTGTGCTCTCTCTGCCTGTGCTAATCTCGGGTCTTTGGATCAAGGAAAATGGATTCAAAGTTATATAGAAAATAATTTTACTTCAGAAAGTTCTAATATAAAGACTGCACTCATCGATATGTATGCCAAATGTGGGAGGATAGATGGAGCATATCGAGTTTTTGACAATATTCCAAGACGTGACATCCACAATTTCACTAGCATGATATCAGGTTTTTCGGTTCATGGGCTTGGTAAGGAAGCTATACATGTGTTTCACCAAATGTTGGCTGAAAAATTGAGTCCTAATGACATTACTATTCTGGGGGTACTAAATGGATGTAGCCATTCAGGTCTCCTGCAGCAAGGCTCGTCAATTTTCTATAACATGGAGAATTTGTGGGGCATTGAACCTAAGATTGAGCACTATGGTTGTTACGTTGATTTGCTTGGCCGTGCTGGCTATTTGGCGAAGGCATTTGCAATAGTCAAACGCATGCCTGTAAATCCTGACATAATTATTTGGAGGGCTTTACTTAGTGCCTGCAGGATTCATCGTAATGGTGCTTTTGGAGAGCGTGTAATAAATTATTTAGAGCAACTTGACCTTCATACTAGTCCTGGAGCTGATGTGTTACTTTCCAACCTGTATGCTTCTCTAGGAAAGTGGGAAAAGGTTTCTCGTGTGAGAAAGAAAATGAGAAAACAAAAGAATATAGAAGATATTGGGCGTAGTTGGATAGAGGTGAACGGTTTTATACATGAGTTTCGTGTTGCTGATGTGCTTCATCCACAGATAGTACAGATACAAGAAAAATTAAGTGAAATTTTGAAAGAAGTAAGGCTAGTTGGCTACGCTGCTGATGTCACACATGTGTTGTTTGATTTAAGCGAGGAAGATAGAGAGCAAGCCGTAGCTTGGCATAGTGAAAAGTTTGCGGTTGCATTTGGACTTATGAACACTCTGCCTAGAGCTTCTATTCGAATAATAAAGAATCTGAGGACATGTGAGGACTGTCATTCAGTTCTGAAGGCCATTTCCAAGGTTTATGATAGAGAAATCATAGTTAGAGATCGCTCTCGTTTTCACACTTTCAGAGAAGGGAAGTGTTCGTGTAGGGACTACTGGTAGCGGTCAGTCATCAAACATCAATGAGAAGAATTGCTACAAAAGTAGCTTCATTCTACTGTTATTTTCTATCCTCAGATTTTTAGTCCATCTGTTCTTAACTATTAACTTGTGGAAAAAGTTAGTAATGATTAACTTCATGTGATCAAAGGTTTGACTCATTTGTCTACCGAGGAAAGGAGAATCGATTCTGGCCAGCCAATCTGCGGTAGAAATACGATAGATAATTTCAGTTTTTTTTTCGCTGATTTATGACACTATCTCCCTGGAAGTAGTGGAACTGTAGTAGTTAACTGTAGTTCACCTTCTGAAATTTTATAGCTTGCGTATGCTAACAGGTCAAATTCGCTTCGTGCAGCACCTTCTGTTCATCTACAAGTACGCATGTACAGATCCTTACTTATTCATAGGTATTTTTTCTCCTGATCGTGTTAGACACAGTTTGCCCTATTTGATTCTCATATGACACTCTCGTAAGCAATTTTCATCCTTTCTTGAATCATTCCATTTCATATTTAGGATGCGTTTGGATTGAGCGATTATTAGAAAACAAATCTAGAATCCATAATAGGAAATCCATTATGTTATCATGCAATAAATTGGGCTCTTTCTCTCCTCTCCTCTAGAAAAAACCAAATAGAAGTTCTCTCTCTCTCTCTCTCAAATATACGAAAATCATTGTATGGTATAGGGTATGAGACATCTGTTGTTGTTGAGGTGTTTAATCTTGCCAAATGGTTGGCCACAGCAATGCACAGGACATAGGACCAGAAGCTTGTTAGCATTGCAATAAATAAGGTGTTTCTGTGAGAAGGGACAGTGTGCATGATATTTTTTTAGGAACCCAAAAATCTGCGCGTCATATTATTTTACTCCCTCCGTCACCTCAAAAAAAAAAATATGAAAAAAACAGAGTCGCTGTCTTTTTTCCCTTTTCTTGTTTTAGGACGGCGAAAGTAATATTTTTTCCTTCGGTCACCTTTATTATATTCATTCACCAACAAAATTAAGTATTTCTACACAAATTATACTTTCAATATTACCTTGATGCTTTTCATATTTGAAAGTCAACTGTTGATTAAATAAGATTACATAATTTTTTTATCATTTCTTAATTTGTGGATATCTTTGAAAATTTATGCAACGAGACAGAATTATAATTATAAATAGATATTAGTTTTGTAACGCGCACGCGTGCGCGTGTATATATATACACACAATCATACGTATTCTTTTCATATTGGATTCAAATAAAGAATATGTATTAATATAATATTTTTATTAAGAAAATATATTTTTGTAGTTGAAATCATCAACGATCTATACTCGATTTATTGTTCTTGATCTCCTCCACTGCGGAGGATTACAGTGCTTATGATGAATGATTGAATTTATATTTTAATTTATTTTTAAGAAAATATAATTTGTAATAAAAATAACAAAAATAAATAACACGATAAAGCAAAACACAGATGTTGACATGAATTATTAAATTTGATCAGTATTATATTTATTTATATTTTTCAATAAAGAAATATCAATAAATTGAATACATTATACAAACGACACAACATCATGAATCTAATGTGTGGATTGCCATTAAAAAATCTGACTAATATAATTAATGTGTTTGATGACGTGTTTCTGATGCAAACATTAATTAGAATAAAATAATTAATTTTGAGAATTAGAATATTTCAACTTGTTAAATCTATCATTTTTTAAAAATATAATTATAATTTCCCACCAATAACTCAAAAGTATATAACTATAAAAATATATATATTGCAATTAATATCTGTGTATACCGTGCTTTATGTGCCATTATAAAATTTCAATTTTATTTAAGAAAATTATAAAATAATGTATTAATTTAGAATAATAAATTTATCTTAATAAAATAATCTTCAAGTAAATGTGGAAGCATATATTTAAAATAATCAATAATTATACATATATAAAAAGTCAATAAAATATGACACAATTGTGAAATTCAAAATATTTCAGAAAATCAGAATATAAGCGTTTATTTACGTCGTGGAACCATAGAGAGAGAGAGTGAGAGATTGAATGCTGTATAGACTGATCAATTATTTCTAATTACCAATATTCAGAATGAACCCTTTTGAATTTGACCTGGTTACACTATTTTTAGGAGATTTAATCCAAAAACAGGCCCAGAAAAAAAAAATTAAAAAAAAATTCAGCTTCCTGCTTCAGAGATAGCTTTTAACGATGGTTGCCAGCCCCTGGATTTTGCTACTCCAGAAATTACTGCTGTGTTATTTCTTGATCTCTGCCTTTCTTGCTGTTGCTTTACCTGAAATATATAAATTTTAAAAAATAAATTAATAAATTATGATTTATTGGAATTATTAGCTGTATAAATTTGCTGGCCAGTTAAGTAAATATCATGGCTTTGTCATGTTTAATAATAATAGTCATCACTTTGTTGGACTGTATCTGTACTTTTTTTTTCTTTATTCAATTATATAATAATAATTGAGTAAAGAATTATTTCAAGATCTACAGATTCTTAAACCAACTCATTAATTATAATTAACAATTTCATATATTTAACCTGAACAGGCGGTACTTTGGCAGAAGAAAATATTATTTAAAATTTAAAAAAAGATCTAATCTGGATGGTGAAATGGTAATAAATTAATTTGTGGAAAATTATTTTATAATTTTCAAGAAATTAATATTTACCTCTTTGGTCTTCTCCTTTTCATCTTTCCTAATTTCTGCTTCAAAATCTGAACTTATTTTCTCTCTCATGATCTTCTCTCTACACCCTGGTTCTTGCTGCTTCATCTTCGCTTGTTTCTTTGCCAACACACCTTTCATCACCTCTGCAGAGCATCAAAAAGAAATTAAATAAAAGGGTCTTCGAAAATACAAATAAATAAAAAATAGTGATTTAAACAAAGAAATTACGAACCTTGAGTTGTGACAAGTCTGTAAACGTGGCCAAGAACAAGAGTATCCGTGGGCCTAAGAAGTTTAATCCGCGTCACACGAAGTGGGATATTGTTCTTATTTACAGCGCTGCCGTTCTTGGCGGCGGCGGCAGCGGCGGTGGAAGAGTACAAGGTGGTGGTGAGGAGAAGTGCGACATAATGGCCTGGATTCATCTTCATGATTTCACTAGCAGCAACAGGCCAATACAGCTTATCCACTTTACCATTTGGGTGCTGTATCACTAGCGTTGCACTGTCAATGGCTTGGCAGTTGCCCATCTTCTTCAAGGAACAAAAAAGGAGAAATATTGGGAAGAGATGTGAGGTTTTAGCAACTCTTTATAGCCACACCCCACCAGACCTCATATATATATATATATATATATATATATATATATATATATATATATGTGTGTGTGTGTGTGTGTGTGTGTGTGTGTGCGTGTGTGATATATATATATATATATATATATATATATATATACATGTGTGTGTAAATATTCACCCCACCCCTACCCATACAAAATTACATCAGACGAGATCATCTATTGCAAATACTGTTACATTTCATGTTCTAGTATTAACACCACATGTTATTTGCATACAACGACACCAATAATATACATTTATTTGTGTATTTATTTAAGTCCTCATTTTGTTTTCTCTTCTTTTTTGTTGCACCATTCAATTTTAATCGCAACAACTAATGATTTATTAAATATACGTTGATTGATTTAGCTCAACGAATAATTTTAGTTGTTCAGTTAGCCAACCTCAAATTCTTGAAACTTAACCTGAAATTGTGGGACCAAAAGTATATGAAAAAAATAAGAATAAAAAATGAAAAATTTGAGATCGTAATTGAATTCACTACAATTTGGTACGATCAACAATAAAATTTTCTTAAAAGTATATGAATAGAAGATGAAACGCAAACATAAAAATACTTACAGAAAAGATTATAAAAATGTCCTTTCTTTAGGTCAATGTATGTAATGGTCCTTAGGACCACTTAGTACTAAATGATGAATATGCAAAAACTTTTCTTTTTCACATGTAAAAACCTTTTATAACGTTTAAAAATCATGCGAGGCATCATAATAGAGGTAGCTTTGCTTTGCACTATCCCTTTCGCAGTTAGAAGAATCTTTGATCTTTCCTATGCAACAATACAAATATGTTGTGATGAAGGTGGGATTTTCTACTCGTGGTTAAAACTTTTAGAAACCTTTTAACAAACAGCTGGTGTGCACTGCTACGAGTGGGTGAAATTCCTCCTATTTTGAATTTCCATTTACTTAATTATTACATTTTTGCAACATTTACGATCAAATGGAATACAGAATTAAAGCATGAAAGATTGCAAATCCCTACCTAACGGAGCCTTTGTTACTATGATAATAATTGATAAAGCAAACTTTGAAAAGAATTAAGATTCCCAATTCCTTTTGCTCACTTCCCACACTAATTAATGTCCTATTTTTTATTTAATTGCCGAAATGAATCATCTGATGCGGAGGCAACACAATATTATCTTCCGCTTAAAATAATATTATTTTTATTTTCAATCAAAATGATTTTTTTCAACTTTATCTACCATCTATCAAATTTTCGAGATTTGAGTTTTAATCTAACTAAAAATGCACCCATACAATGCACGATTCGTATAATTTGAGATATATATTAAAAAAAATTATAAAAAATGTAAAGTATAGATTTTTTTTCAACTTGAGATAAGAAATACATCATAAACATCTATTACAAAATTACAAATTTCAAAAAAATATCTTTATACATTATATTTGTTTCTATTACGATTTATCTTATTCTTCTCATCGTAAAAAAATTAATATCCTCAATCCCTTCCAACTAGAAAAAACTTACATAATAACTGCCCACAAAAAAAAAATCCAACATGAGAAAGTTATATTTAATTTTCTTAAATTAATTGAAATAAATTTGGATTGTTGAGTTTGTACTGGAATAATTAACCTAAATAAGAGAGATTTTCTTGGTAATTATATTATTCAAACTTAGGTCGAAATGTCACATGGGTTCAATGATACACCCAATTGGAGTTTGAGCGTGGTTGAGCACCCCAAGAGCCAAGCACGGGTTAGAGAGGGACGTTCCTCATTGCTCACCAAACATATACCCCAATCATATTATATTTTTTTTATTTTTATCAATAAATATTATTTAATATGATGTACAGTGGTCACAAATTAAAATATAAAACTTTAAAATATTTTGTATATAACAAATTGGGTTGTAAACGAAAACTGATCTCTTATATTTTGTTAAATTAATAAAAAAAAAATTAGTTCGTTTAACAAAACTTAGACATTAATTGACTTATTTATTAATAATTCGTTTAAATTTTAATTAATAATAGTAATAATAGTAACAAGAACCACAACGAAAGCAACAAGAATATTCAAATTACATTTAAACTACTATTACAACGTTATTCTAATGGATATTTGGTTACGTTTGTTTTGTATGAGGATTTAAGATATGTCTGTTTATTTGATATTTGTGAATAATAAATTTTTATAAATTCAGTTTAAACTTATATTCAAATAAAAATAATAAATAAATATAATATCAAAATGACTAACTCAACTCAAATCATTTGCGGCACTAATAACAAGTAATCTAATTTCAATAAATAAATAACCTAAATTTTGACAAGATAAAGAAAATATAAACTTTAAAAATCATATAATATATCTAGTTTGTTTCTTTCTCTCTCTCTTAGTCTTGAATCCTGAGAGAGAAAGCATGCTATAGATCCCACACACAATGGTAATAAGTGGTTGTCGCATGTGAAGGTTTGGTTTTATCTTTGTGGGATTACATTATAGTGCCTCTTGGAGAAAATAATAAAAATAATAATAATTGAAAAATAGTTGCAGGTTTTGTCCATGGCCATATCACCTTTACCAAACATTTCCTGTCATATCCAGGATTACCATTTCCAAAATATTACTAACAATCACTCTTCATTCTCTGACTTTGATCTATATCTTGTTTCCCAAACATGGAACAAAAAGTAACCCCCACTCACTCTCTCTTTTTTTTAAACTATATGAGCCATGGCCTTTATTCATCTTCTTGATCAATTTCTGTTTTTAATTTAAAAAATAAAAATAAATTATATATATCTGTGTGTGTGTGTGTGTGGTAAGACATTCATTATTACTCATGCACCAGTGATGTATGATAGTTGCACTCCTTGCTTCTAATAATGATGCATGAGCCATGTTTGACTAATTTTGAGGCATATGATAAACAAAATATTTTTTTTTGTGGTTTAGTGATTATCCTAACAAATATTATTTATTAATAATTTAAGAGTTATAGACAACTTTCAAGAAAAAAAAAAGACAGTTGTTATAGAGAAATATTTTATGGAATTCAATTTATATAATTTTATAGACTTAATTATATAAAAAATAATGATATTTGGATTAATTATTATTATCGTATGTCTTTGGAATGTAACACAATTTTATTTTTTTTAATTCGATGAACAAAGGTCAATTCAAACTTCAATTACTCACGTGAACCTAAAATTTATATTTTGACCTGCACTATAATACCGACAGAATAAATTGATTTGTTTTAATCCTAAATTATCATAACAACCCCTTTATTTAAATTATGTTAGAAAAAATTGCATCACGTAGATAAGTTAGGATTAAAAGATGACAAACAACTTATTCACATATATATCAATTGAAAATACGAATTTCGGGCACCATATAAAAGTTTGAGCCTAAAATTGACCTTCATACATCTAATTGAAAAAAATAAAAAATAATGTATTTTTATAATACGTACCTTTCAAAATACATGTTTCAAATAATAATTGACTCTAAATTGTGATTTTTTTTTTCATAATTTAACCTATATTTTGATGTGATTAATAAGTCCGGCCATAAAGTTATCTCTACACTCATCCATCCACCCAAAATCTTGACAAAACATTTATCATTTATACAAAATGGTATTTATGAAAAAAATAAACTAATTAATTATTAGTCAACACCAATAAATATGCAATGAATTGGAAAGCAAATAAAGAGGTTCTATCATCAATAAGTATCATATATATATATATATATATATATATATATATAATAAGAAATGTATTATTGTGAAAATGACATATGAATCAATATTGGTGATGCTTATAGGAAAAGTGTTCAACTCCAATTAACTTTCATTACAAAATTGATGTTCTCTTTCTTTAAAGAAACCCCATAAATCTTTTATCATTTTTTTACCTAATTATTAACTATATAATCATAGCATAAGATAGATCAAATGATTTAATGCAAGAATCGTCCCTATCAATACTTTTTCTTGCTTTAAAATTTGCAAATATATGAATAATAGTAATAGTTATATAATAATTAGTAGAGTTCCTAACGCGTTTCATACACAAAACTACAAAAATAAGGTTGTTCGGTGTGGTTGGGCCGACCAAATTAATTTGGAACCAAGAATTTGTATTGCAACAACAGAACATGATATTTTCTAATAAAAAACAACATATGTATTTTTGTCAATAAAATTTTATATTTTTGAATTACTCTAAAAAATATTATTACTAATTACATTCAAAATATATTTTTTATCCAACTAAAATTACAAAAAATATTGTAGTTCAAATGCAGTGTATTTTGTTATTAAAAAAAAGACCTCATAAAATATTACTCTTCCGTTAAAATTAATAAATTAAAAAATAAAAATTCATTAAGTGCAACGAAATTGTATTATCAAAACCGATTGTTGAAAGCTTCATCGTTGTTGCTCAAGACCAGATCAGCCTCAGTTGTTCGCCACCAATTGTATCTTATTTTTCACTCACTATAAACTACAATCCACCCAACCACACCCCCCAATATTTATCGTCGATTTATATTCATTATTAAATTATTTTTAAAATTATATATGTAATTAGTTACTAAGTCCAAAAGAAATAATTCTTCAAAATGCAAATTACAAGTTGGTTTGGGGACCAATTTGAAGCCATAAAGTATTAAGTAAGAAAACTTAATCTGCGAAATTCATAATGCATATATGGTAGACATTGATCATCTGTTTGTGTGTGTGTGTGTGTGTGTGAGAGAGAGAGAGAGAGAGCGAGAGAGAGAGAGCGAGAGAGAGAGAAGTCATTTCCAAAAGAAATAATAATATTAAAATCGAATAAATATGGTACGGCTCAGTACTTTTGTTTTCTGGTGAAACGAACGAAACGAAGATGTCAAAATCGTTTGGTGTAAGAATCTTAATTTGGTGAAGAAAATTCACTGTAGCTATTATATTTATTTAATATTTAAAATATATTAATATATATATATATCTGGTTTGTATGTATACATGTTTACCTACTTCAATTATTTAAAATTAATTTGATGCTTATAACACGAATCTGGTCCAATTATGTGGACTTGAAACTAAATAAAGTGACATAGCTATGTCATTTATTTTTCTAAAAATAATATACATCCCATTCAATATTTTTTAATTAATATACAAGATAATCCTAGAATAGTTCCTTAGTCCTATGTGTATTTTCAATCTTATACCGAAAATTTATTTATTTATTCTATCGTAGTTCTTGTAAATGTTATATTTGATGTACAAACATATATCTATGAATTTGTGTGTGTTTATATATTTACATGAATATTATGCTTGATGTATTTGATTTAATACAATTAATTTGATCTGTTGATCTTTTTACCCTAACACATATTAACTAAATTTAGTTTAGATTTTAATAATGTTATTATTAAAATAAAACCGAAATTTTAAACATGTCCTATTAATTCAACCCATTTATTTATCACAAATCTAAGTCATACCAATTTGTTTTTTTTTTAATTATGTTCAAACTACTTATTTTATTTTATTTTTTTACTAAATTTATTCTTAAATTAAACCTAATGTTCCAACAATCAAAACATATTTTATCTATTTCATCCAAAGTCCACAAGCAACCGAATATTTTAACACAAATCTGAAACATACCCTTTTTAATTTTATTTGTTTAATTATGTCCAAACCCCTTATTTAATTAATAAGTGAGTCTAATGCATCATGCCCCGAATTTATAATACTATTTTTTAAAGATAATAAATCTATAGTAATATTTTTTGAGTAAATAAATAATATTTTTAATTAAACAATGTTAATTACAATTTACAAAGTTGCCTACACTATATTGTTACGTATGAAACATATTTTAAAGAAAAATCAAATACCGACTCAGCTACTGTTCCACATAAATTAATTAATTCTTTTCGGTATTAAACTTCTTTTTTTCTTGGATATTCATGGACAAATTTTTTTCGATATATAAATTTCACTATAAAATAACTTCCCGTTTCAAGATTAATGCATTCCTAAATTTGTCTCGAGATACGTATAATTATACGTATTTGGATAATAAATACTGCAAACTATTTGTTATTTGGTGGGTGGGTGGAAACAAACAAGAGGAACAGATCAAGTGGTTTCCTTTCATATAAGAACAAAGAAAAACATAATATTTTTGGCCAATTACTCCGCAAGGTTTTTCTGTCTTCATATCAGACGAATGACAATTCATAGTGGTCGACTTTTTTTTTTTTTTTTTTCTTAAAATAATTAATTATTAGTATAATTTTGGCACACAATCTTGAAAATGAATTAAAAAAGGAGATCACAGCAGTGCTTTTGCAAGCATAAAAATCTTGAATCAGTTCATGCACCACTTTTTTACTTTAGTGGTTCTGATTTCTGAGACAAAGCTGCAAAATTTGTTCAGTGTGTTCTTAATTGGTTGCTAAAATGTATCCAAAGAAGTTACTAATAATAATAATGTTAACAAGAACAATGATTAATTCTACCATTTCTTTGCATATGGGATATTAATCTGCACCTTCCTCTTGCATTTCGCTCCTATCTCATCTATATATAATAACAAAATTATAATTTTTTTTTTTAAAAACCTACATTCAAACAAAATAATTGACGATAAATTTGAAATTCATAATAACAAAATTCTTTGTTGTTACATAGACTTGAAAGGCATCTTATTTTGAACTAACTTTCAAGAAATCGTGGTTAACTTATATTGAATGTTAATAGCTCGTGAACTTGTTTTCTTTGCCGAGAATAATTTAGATTGTTATTGTTATTGGGTTTCTCTTCCCAATTTTCTTATGGCAATCAATGATAGCAACCAGTAATATAGTTGATTTTTAAAAAAAAAGAAAAAACAAGATTATTTCATTTGAGATCCCTTCATTTAAATTCTTCAATTCAAGTGCAGAATCCGAGGTTGGGGGTTTTATTTTCTAACGAGGAGCCACCCCTAATGCATATGAATAATAAGAGAGTAGAAAAGTTGAAATGTTTTTCCCCTTTTTTGGGGGTGGGACAATAGAAATGTTTGCTTAAGAAAATTGAAGTAATATATATATATATTCGTAAAATAATTTCTGCATCGAGTTTACCGTACAAGTTAATTTAACGATATTAATTATTTAACTAAAAAATATTATTTATTTACTTAATTTAAACACATTATTTGTTACTTTCATAACATACACTTGTGAATCTAATGGTATTACTGTTAGTTCTTTAACAGTATTATTTGTTTATCTAACAATTTATTATTAATTTATCTAAAAAAATATTAGTTTTTAAATTGCACGATGGCTACTTGATTCAAAAGAGACCTACTCGTATAATTTGATTTCTAAAAGAATATAAATGTGGGCATGATTCTTTAACTTATAAATTTAACAAGTGATTCTTGAAAGTTGATTAATTATTAAGTTGGAAGAAGTCAACATAAAAGCATATGTTTTTCTTCTCAATAAAGGCTTTCTAAAAACCATAGATTATGTATTCAATGCCATTCAAATTAAATACCCATCATATGGGACTACAAAATCAAAGTCAACAAGAAATTATTTTCATGAGTTTGAATTTTCCAATACAATAAATATATTCACACTAAATATCGAGCAATCACTATACAACTATTAAAAAATATACACTTTTAAATTCATCGTCAAAATTTGAAAATCAGCACTCATATAGATGTGGATACAATATATATTGCTCATATGTATAAAAGTAGATACGGTCATCATTCCATCAGTTCTGATTTTAATTTTAGAATTGTCAAATTTATGGCTCCGATTTTTTTTCTCAGTTCATTTTTTTCCTCTTTTCTTCAAATTTTACGGTTAGAATCACCGGTTCGGAATCGGGCTTGACAGTTTTGAACTTGAATCAAACTTGGAACCGGTGGTTTGAAATCGAAGTCGACGGTTTTGGAACCACCAGTCTAGAAATCGGCTACCTTAGAACCAAAATCGAACCGGCCAGTTTTCGATTTTGATTTCGGTTTCAATTCAAAATCGGATCAACAGTTAAACCAAATCATTGACCGACAGTTCTAATTTAAAACCAAAATCATGATCATTTCTAATATAAAAGCACATACATACATATCAATACGGATAAATACATAAAATATATCGTAAAAAATACACTCAGAACTATTTTATACATGTATTATGTAGATGCAATAATACATGTGTTTAGGACAAAAGAATACCTGGATGTTTTGTTTTATAGTTCAAAATACATGGGATCTTTAAAACCAGGTTATTAAAGGAAAGACTATCAGTTTCCTTTAGGACAGTTTTTATATGTATGCCTTTTAATGTAAGTATATTTTTTGTATTATATTATTTTCTTATTTTGGCATAAAATAGGAGATAGTGTGTGTGGGCAGAATGAAACTTCTTTTCTTTTTCATGCATTGAAGTGGTTGACAAACAATATTTTGTAGGGCCCAATATCACTAACATGACATTAACATTCTAACCTACCCCTATCAGACATGATATATCATATGAGGGCTTCTATTTTCTTTGGACAAAAGTTTATGTGTCTTATATGCATGGATTTTGATTCGGATTTTACCAAAAATTATTAGAAATATATGGATCTATCTAATCCGGCCTTAATTTGGTTGGAAAGTTATCGATTCAACGTCTGTTATACGAGCACGTAAAAATTTTAAGGTGTATTTGTTTTAAATATGATATTTATTTATTTTAAAACACTACTTATTTTAAGGGCAAGAACTAATATTTCCTCCGTTCAAACTAAGGGTATTTTTTTAATTTTCATTCACATTAAAGAATAAATAAAATAGCTAATATACTTTTTAACTAATGGAAATGAGACATTAATGGTTAGTAGGAAATTGACACATTATATTCATATTTTAAAAAAATTAAGGGTAATTCAAGTAAAAATTACATTATTACTCATCTTGAGAAGTGTAAAATGCCATTTATTATGCAAGAAATTAAAATTTCTAAAAAGCTTATTTTGAATAGAAGAGAGTATCCTTTTAATCTCTTCAAAAAATATTAATTTTTCATTGAAAAAATTATCATATTTAACTATACTTTATTAGGCCATTGTTTTAACTATGCTTTCTTCTAATCAGTCAAACTAAAGGTAATTTTTTAAATAAAGTATAGTATTTTATTGTAAATATATAACATTTTTTAGATTCTTTAAACTATTAGTTTTTACAAAAAAAAAGAAATATTACTTTTTATAAAATATAAAATATTGACATATATATTGTTACTTCAATAGTTTTTGGGCCTCTAAAAATTTATAGAATTGAACGACGAGCTCTTCCAACTAACAGAAGGTCCGACATTGCCTTTTCCTTAGTAAATAAGAAACGTGCGATTAAGATTTAATTAGAATTTAGAGGTGGCAAAATTTTGACCCAATAAAAAGATGGATTGGGCTTTTATATTAGTGGCCCAAAAATCAATTTAGCTTTTAAAACATCCCTTCTTTTTTTCTTTTTTTTTAATCAAGAACTCATTCTTGCAACCACAATTAATTCATTTAAATTTATTGTTAATTCCAACAAGCTCACCTCATCTGATCTAAAAGCAGCAAACTTGACTCATTGCTGCTACATTTATATGACAAAAAACAACGACAACAATAACAACGACAATAGAACGAATCCAAGGCATCTTTGAAACGATGAAGCTATTTATATTCCTATTGTCACACAGCAAAATGCTCAGGACAAAGAACGACGGTGTGAGTCACTGGATATGTAGTCCTTTCGGAGCTACTTCATACGCGTAAAACCTTAAAACTGACACGAAGAGGCGAGAACCCCTTATCCTTTATGGTATGAAATCAAACAGATGGAAAGTATTTGTTGAGGTTGAAAGGAAGGGAATAGAATTCCTCACTTCTGTTATCAGTTTTGAAGTCTTTGAACTTATCCCACCAATGCTTGCCTCTGTCTTTCCTTATCTGAGAATCCTTCTTGTCTAGTGTGTTGTCGAAGAAGAATGCCAGCACACCCGCGATAAACGCTTCTGATGAGAACGGGATGTTCACAATGTCGTTGAACTGTAAAGAAAAGGTTCAAAATTAGTCCATAGAGAGAAAGAGAGAGATCAAGATTCATTTGTGCGCGTACCCATCTTCCCGATGTGTGGACTGGACCGTATCCTTTGATAGCAGTGTACTCGTTGAAGTATTGGGGAACTGAGAGGCCCACAAAGATCGAGAATGCTAGTATGAATTTGTTTCTGAAACTGTTAAGCTGACAGAACTGAAGGAAGCTTAGACCAGCAGCACCTGTGTGTGTGTCGAAAAAAGTAAGCTATCTTGCGAATGATCAGATGAAAATGGGCTTATTAGGAGGATTTTGAAGTAATGTATACGAACCGAAATAGCCGAAGAAGAGACAGTAGAATGCAGCTACAATGGGAGTTGGAATCGAAGCAAAAACAGCTCCGAATTTCCCTGTGAAGATCATTTTAAAAATATCGATACAGAAAGAACAATTCCGCAACATGAATTATGAATATATAGATGAAAAACATAGTTTTACCTAGAACAGAAAAGAAGAGCATGAATCCAGCTGATATCTGCACCACTCTTCGACTGCCAACACGGGTCTGAGCTATTAGGCCAGCATTCTCTCTGAAGAGAAGAAAAGTCGTATGGTAAGTGAAATGTGAGCTGATTGTAACAAAGAATCAAGTGGAAACAGGTATTGGGTTTCTTACATAGATACAGACGTTCCGTTCGCAGTTCCAAATAGCCCAGATAACAAGTTTGCAACACCCTGGGCAGATGTAGGCAGATCAAAAAGAGTTGAATTAGCTTAGTTCAAATATTCATTAGTCATTTTCGTATTTTTGTGCTAACAAAAGACGAGAAAGGTATGCCATAAGTACCAGCCAGCCCACACCACGGCTGAGAATTGATGGCGGCATGGGGCTTGCACTAGCAGATCGAGAAACACCAATGAAGCCACCAGTTGACTACAATAACCATTGAAAGAGAAAAGAAATGAAAATTAATAAATTTGAAGTACAAAGCAAATATAAACTGTCTTACATCTTACTCGAATCATGAATATATATAATCCTATTGGAAATAACAATAATGATGAAGAAATACTGCTAGGAGAGTCAAAGCATACCTCTACAAGAACAACAAATGCAGCCATCATCATGGCAAAAGCTTCGCCAGCATCAAACGAAGGCGCTCCCCATTGAAAAGGGTACGGCACTCTTATCCTGCACGAATTGGCCTGTTATATGTACGTAAAACTAATACTGTATTTACATCTTACGTGTATCCAAATGTATAACTTCTTACATCTATATGCATTGTATTTATATCTTCATGATAAGTTCATATGAAATGTGTTTACACTTGTATATCATTTAAATTATAAAGATCTATATGCTAACAATCATTAGAAGTAAATAGTAGCTCACCATGGAGCAGCATCAATAAGTCCAGACCGGTCAGTTCGGCACGTTGCTTGAGTCTTCGGTGGAGCTTCGTTGTAGGCGCCACCCACAGTAAGTATGTGAGCATAAATCCAGACAATCGCCACTGTAATAAGAACTGCAAAGCGGTCGAATATATTCTTTCCAGGTTTTATTAGGTGTGGCAGATACTGCAGTGAACCAAGGATTGATTATCTCGAGTCGGTCATCATACATCAGAAAAAATATTTGAAGTCAGATTGCAGCTTAAAATAGAACCTGTGAGAAGACAACCAAAAGGACAAGCTCTGGCAACCCAATTTCAACACATTTGGCAACCTTTGATGATCAACAGAAGAGATCAAGTCAATGGCTTGTAAAAAAAAAAATCAAAAGCCAATTGTATACAGCTAGATGTTGACTATCATGGAGAGCATATCGTCAAACGGGTGAGAAGGGATCGAAGTGAATGCCACATACCCCAGGAAAACCGAATTCATAGAGCCCGAAACCAGCAAGACCAACCAAAGGAACAACTGATATTGGGCTTAGAAACCTGTTTCATTGGAAAGCATTGTGATTTTTTTAAAGATAGTAGATATCAATTAGTCAATAGTTGAGTACAACTAGAAGCACGTTATGTAACGCTTTATACCTCACAATATTACGCCAAAGACCACTGAAGCCTAGGACTATTTGGACGGTCGAGGCAACAATAAGAGCGCCCTGGGTTGCCCGCATTGTCTTCTTGAATTTCTGCAAGGTTATTGGCAGTAAAAACGCATATTAGAGAACAAAATCACTAAAATATCAACTAGTAGTGCGTAAATTTGTGAGTTTATTAGGATCAAAGAGGACAAACCGATATAGGATCTGGATCATCCCATCTACCAGACAGAATGATCGAAATTGTGGGGGCCACAAAGGTGTAAGAACCTCCCATAACAACAGGTAATCTGGTTCCAAACCATGTTTGTAAGAGAGTATTTAAACCAGCAACAAACAGCAGAGTTTGAATAACTTGTGCTTTCTCCTCCTAGAGACGAGCAAATGGTTACACTCATAGATAATGGGAAACCATTTATGACCAGAAAATAACATACTATATGTGTTTTGAGCACTCTAATGACTCACATTTCCTCCTCCCATTTGAGGAACCAATGCAGTGGGTATGATGACTGTCGTCCCAAGCATTACCAGATAATGCTGAAATCCGAGAAGGATAGCCTCGGCTGAAAAATCGAAACATTATATTGTTGAAGTAATTCTTGAAACGTATTGCTTCGAAGTATATCCTTCATTTGAGGATTTAATAAACTCTTCAAAGTATGTTCCACATAATTCAAGGTTTATTCTTCTTCTTTTCAAAAAAAATATATGAATCAACAGACTACAACAGATCGAACTAGAAAGATGCTTCCTGTGTATGCATTACAAGAATCAGACACTTCATTAACAAGTCAGACCACTCCCTCCGTTTCAACTTAATTGCCGTTTTACGAAATACAATTCGTTTCACTCTATATTCGTCGTCTTAAGATTATCAAGAAGAATCAAAGTTTTTCTTTGCCTGTCATGAGTTTTTTAATAAACCTTCTCTTCTTCAAGTTCAACTAATTCAAACAACTTTTTCATTCTGTCTAAAAGAAGGCAGCTTAGTCGTCTCATAAGCATATTTATGCCTATCAAATACAGAATGAAACAACCTTAAACGACAAGGATTAAACTGTAAAAAGAAGTAATCGGCCCGAAGAATATAAAATATCAAAGAACAACATGGCTCAAGAAGTGCAGAACCACTTTTTACACAAAAATTCAAAAAAAGAAAAACAGCAGAATATACTAAAAACTGAATTAATTAAAATACTGACGCCATGGAGGAGGGCTGGTAATGCAGTAGGCAACATTGGGAAGCTGGTCTTTAGGCTGATGTGGCGCTGGGTCATCCCCTTTTGCTGCCATTTCTTGCTCTTCTTTTCACCCCTCAATCTCTGCCAAGAAAATTAACAAATATGCATATGACAAAAAATGGTTTTTAAGGATTTTACCACTCAAAATATGTGCAGCATAAATGCAGAAAACATGAATATAGAAACAATACAGACGAAAACTGTTTGTGAACACGTCGAAAAGACAGCAGAAATGCGGGAGAGCCTGCGACATTTTTACTGTAAGAACAAGAAAAATGTTGGCGGTAATGAAACAGAAAACAACAGCAGCTCACATGAAAGTGTAGAACACAAAACCAGGAGAAAAGAGGGAAGCACGGAAAATGTAATGTAATGTAGTTACTGCAAGAATATTAAAACTATATAAACTGAGGCCCAGAAAATAAAGGTCAAGACCCCACCTTAATAAAAGTTTCAGCCACAGAAGAGGGCATGAGAGAACGTAAAAAAGAAGAATAGGTAGAGAGAGAGAGAGAGAGAGAGAGAGAGGTAGTTTGTTCTTGAACAAAGGTACTAAAGAGAAGTATAGATTAAAGAGGAAGCATAATGTGAAGATAAAAAGATGAAATCTGGTCCCAAATTTATACTGTAACTTTTTCTGTGTCGCCAAATGTTGAGAACTGGAAACATACATTGAGAATCTTTAACAATGGAGCATGATTGAATGTTGTATGTAAATGATCTTCTTGCACTTCTGTCTTCTGCAGTTACTGCTAAGCATGTATCATATATGATTTGATAAAATAAGTAAAAATTAATAAATAAATTAAATGATGTACGGAAATTTTCAATACTTCTGCAGTTCTTAGTTTGGAAACTAGGGTACGACTGTACGGGTATTAAATGCACTTCAACCACTCTTCCGTTATTTATTTAATAATTATTTATTTATTTGACATAAGATAATTTTATTATAAATATTATCCCCAATTATTTATATATCCTCTTTTTTTTTTTAATAATCATTTCATCTCAGTAGTTTTATTTTACAATAGTAAAACTCTCTAAAATTATAAATTTACATGTATATAACTTATTTTATTTTTTTATTTACTTATTTAATTATATATAATTTATTTGTGAAATAAATAAATTCAATTTTTACTTTAACGGATCAAACGAGATCTTAACTTTTGAAATATAAAATTTTTTTATCAAAAACATTCTTAAACTTTAACTTTGTTTTAGATGGAAGGAGTATTAACTTCCAAATAAGTAACTCTGCAACTTCCAATACCTAGACGTATGACTGAAAATTAAACCAAGTTATTTTCTATTCAAATCAAGATTTTTATTAAAAACTTGTTCAAACTCTATTTTATCATTGTATCAAACAAGTTTGAACATATTTTTACATTTATTGGAGCTTAAATTGTTAAGTAAAATTTATTAAAAGCAAGTTTTAAAATATCAAATTATTTGAGATCAACTCGTGTCCAACTCAATTAATTAAAGTTTGTTCAAACTAAATTTAATTAATTATCAATTAAGTTTAAACTCAATATTAAAAATTTATAGCATTTCAAGTAATTTTAAAATGAGTTAAATAAGTCTCTGTACTTCTTATACCAAATAAATAAGTTATTTCAATATATTAAAATGACAAACATAAATCTAAAAAATATTTAATAAATTAGAAAAATATATAGATAAATATAAAAATTATTAAAATAAAATAAAATGATAAACTCTAAGTTATTTAGTAAATAAAAAAACCAAAAGAACTTAAATTATTTAAATATAATAAGAAGTAGAATATCTAATAAGCATAATAAATCATCACATCTCAAACTCTTTTTTATATTTAAATTATTAATAAATTTTACTTTATTAAATTATTGACATATTTAAGTATATTTATAATTTAATTTGTTGTTTTTTATATTTATTTAACATTTTTAAAATTTACTTATTTAATTTAATATTTAAAGGGTCTTATTTTTTGTATATTTAAAATTTCATGGGCTAATTTCACCTATTTTAAAAGTCTAGAGGCTTATTTAATATATTTTAAATTCAAAGGATCTATTTTTACTAAAAAATAATTAGGGTCTACTTTAAACTTGAGGTACTAATTTAGGGACTAATTTGTATTTTTTTTAAATGGTAAAAAATATAATATTGTCAATCATGATTATTTTAAAAAATTAAGGTTGTGGGAGCGATTAATAATAATAATAATAATAATAATAATAATAATAATTTTAAAAGGGAATATTGGGATGCCAAAAAAGTGAGGGAGACTTTGGGATAGCAAACAAAAGACACCGTCACATTCTATTAATCTCCTCACAATTCGGTGTATAATTTTGGTTACATTTTCTTTTTTTATTTTATCAATAAACGAGATATATATATATAGTTATAATAATAATATTATAATAATAATATCACAAACAAATACGTAGATTGAAACTTATTATTTGAACAGCCATTAACGAAAAATACTTTATTGCTTTAAAGAAAATGGGAAATTGTTTTATATATTGTCATCTACTTAATTCGTTATAATTAGTCGAGTTAGGTTAAATGTACTTCCTAATATTTATTTTGAAATGCTCGATTATTATTTAAGTTAAATTTAAAATATTTTTAATTTATTAAATATGATTTGAGTTTGATATTTATACATTTATTTTTAGCTTTAATTTAATCTCCTAACCATTCATGTAATTAATGTGGTTGTGCAAAAAGTTGCAATAATAAGAGAAAATAATTGGTTAATTATTTTAATGATAATCCATAATAGAAGATGATGAATTTATGGATTTGATAAAGTCACATTTCCCAAACATCACTTTTCAGCTTTCTCACGCTTCATCTTAGGAATGTCACATTATAAAGTGATGCTTTTACGTGAAATAATATTCTTATTATCTCGAGACGTGATAGTTTAGTGATATTATTTTGTTAGAATTTAATTTTTAAATTATTTAAAATAATATATTATATTTTTTATTTATATGTGTTTTATGATTATTATTATTATTCTTACAAATATAATTTGATTATAGAATATTAAAATGCGATTATAGAAGAAATCGAAAGTAAGTACCAATCGTTTCGAACAGAGATTTATTTTATATGATAAACTATTGGGTGGGTGGGTGTGTGTGTGTGTGTGTGTATATATCAACGTGTACACATTTACTATGTGAGAGGTGTGTGAGAGAGAATGAGAATTGCTTTCTATCTCCTTTTATTCCATGCCAAGGGGCCACTTCCCAACTCGTATATTCCTTCCCTTTCTACCCCTCCCCAAACGCCCTTTTCTTTTTCTGTATTATAGGCTACTAAAGATTCAAAGAACATATCTTCCTCTCTTTTCTTTTCACTTTCCTACAAAGTATATACAGACAAAAGAATTCCAACTTTTCCTTCACAAAATACTTACCAGACATCAAGATTTTTTTAATTCTTTACAAGAGAGAGAGAGAGAGAATTCTGCATGTACGTCGTCAATACTCACTAATGAATGGGCCCAACTTGGAGCTAGGAAAAGCCCAAGTGATCCAAATGGGTTGAAAATTGAAGGTAAGATATCCAAAATTTGGGGCGATGTGATGTTAGATTGTTCTCCCATACCAAGCTGGATGCTAGTAAATGGATCTTGTTGGGCCTAATTATTTCTTGTTGGGCTTCTTATCTAGAAGTTTTGGGCCCAAGGCATGTAAGATTGCTAGCCCATACTAACCAGGATGGTAGTAAATGGATCTTTTTGGGCTTCTTCATAAGAATCCATAAGAGAAGTTTTGGGCCGGTGGCATGTTAGATTGTTAGCCCAAACTAAGCTGGATAGTAGTAAATTAATTATTTCTCTAACCCAATTTTTTTTTAATTAAGCTCTTAATTATAAATTCGTATTTAGGCCTTTTTACTTATTAAAGCCCTAATTTATTGTTAAAGGACTTGTAACAAAATTAACGGCAACACCTTGTCTATTATATTTTGTAAGGGCCCGATATTTTTGCTTATCTTTTAAATTTTAATATTCTTTATTAATTATTAAGTAGTAAAATAATCTTTTTTTTTTTTATTGATTTGGCGATGCAAAAGTTGACGTATAAAACTTTCAAGGCTCGATGGTAGTGCAGAGGGCTCAAAATGAAAGATAAAAAAACTCTTCATTACGAACTATATGGACTATATCATCTTGCACATAATTCTTTATTTAAAAAGATTATGCTACTAAACTATTATCCGAAACTTGTTGACATCAAAGTCTATGAGCTGATAATTCCTAGACTTAAAGAATAAGTAAAGAAATCCTCCCAAATTCTCGCGAGAAATAATTTGTATTAAACTAATCTCTATTTTTTTATTATAGCCCTATATTTTTCAATGTCTCTTGTAATATCATTCATGCTTAAAATAATAAAATTTGAGAAAGTGAAATTTTGAAGAAAAAAAGGATGAATAACTATAACAATTGGAAAAAGACTGAAAAAAATTAAATGGAAAAGTCTGCAAGATGCAAAATATCCATTTTCAAAACAAAAAAAAAAAAAAGTAAATAGAATGATAAAAATCAAATCTTGTCTATAACTAAAAAGATCCACGCCGCCGGGATCACGGGTACATATTTCAAGTGGGGCGCTTCATAAAACAAAAAAATCATTGATCAAATCCCAAAGAAGAATATTAATTTACAGAATCCGGCTCTCTCTCTCTCTCTCTCTCTCTCATCGTGTCTCTCAGTCTCAAACAAGGAAAATATACACAGTTTTGTATGTGTTAGCATATGTATGTGTGTATCTTATAATGGGTTCTTGACATTCCTAATTATGTATCATTGAGGGGAAACAAGCTTATATGTGCCGGAGCTAAAGGTAGTTATAAGGTTCAATAACATTGTTATTAAAGGACTCAATTGTGATGAGGAATCATGTGACCTATATGTTAAAGGCTGGCTCTCTCTGTCTCTCTCTCTCTCTCTGATAAAAGCCCATAAAATAGCTTGTCTTCCCAACCATTCCTAACCACCAGAGGCCCAAAAATGTGTTCATCTTTTAGTGTTCCGTTTGTTTCTACTTTATCAAATTTCTCTGAAATTTGAGTGGGTTCGTTAAGTGCACTTCCCGTATTGTGACGCTACAATGGCTGCCGGTGCTTCAAGATTCATCAAGTGTGTTACTGTGGGCGATGGAGCTGTTGGCAAGACTTGTATGCTCATTTGCTATACCAGCAACAAGTTCCCAACTGTCAGTGATCCTCTCTCTCACTCTCTCTCTTGAGTAGGAAGTTGGTAAATTCTTGTTTTTCTTTGTTCGTATGTTGCCTTGTTTTCCAGGCTAAAAAAGGGCGTCTTTCTTTCATATTTGCTTCTGTATGTTTCACTAATTTGCAGATTTGTTTATAATTACATTCTTGGCTTCCAAAATCTTTTATAATTATTTCTACTTTTTTTTTTTTTTGGGAAATTAGGACTACATACCAACAGTATTTGATAACTTCAGCGCCAATGTTGTAGTTGAAGGAACTACAGTCAACTTAGGACTTTGGGACACAGCTGGTAAGCTTGTCCTAGCCGTTAAATTTAGTTTAGTTTTCATTTTAGTATCTGGTTATAATGAATGAAAGTGCCTTATTTACATTCAAGAAAGGATCAGACAAAGTGAATTTCTAATTAATGTGCTAAGAATATGTTTTTCTGCCCTCTGATATGTACATAGGTCAAGAAGATTATAATAGGTTAAGGCCCTTGAGCTACAGAGCAGCAGATGTATTCATCTTGGCATTTTCTTTACTCAGCCGTGCTAGCTATGAGAACATTGCTAAAAAGGTGAACATTGCTTATTTGTATGAGGGTAGTTTCTAGGATTGTAATTACTTCACTTTTCCGTTATATTGTTTTGGCATTTTGGATGCAACTTGTTACCAATTTAATGGTATTTGTTGGCAGTGGATCCCGGAACTTCAGCACTTTGCTCCTGGCACTCCTGTAGTTCTAGTCGGCACCAAGCTAGGTAAGTTCTGCTCAGCTGAAGCTTTTTGTGGTTGCTGTTATTTCTTTGATGCTACACTGTCAAATGAGGAAGTAATTCAATATATTATTTTGGAGACGGATTGAAGCATTGGAAGGGAAGCTAAATTTCATTCAAGTTCTATGGGTCAATGTACCTTTGGTTGTACTGTTTTAGTCATATAAAATGGTTACAAAAGTTTCCGCTGGGATAGTGATATTGCTGTCAACCCGTAAACTGCTTTTGAATGTTACCTAATGTTTTGATACACATTCTTTCTAAGTGAGTGCATGTGAGGTACAAAAAGCATCTAGATCATCTTACTAGAGTTAGCAAAGAAGTATCTTGATTAGTCGGTGAATATAATCATTGGTCCTACCATCATGATTTCCATTCACTTTCATTCATTTCCTTCATCCAACCCTTACTTTATTTATCATGAATTTTGATTCTTCTGGTAATTAGAAGCATGTTTTATAAAATCAGGTTCTCTGGAGAAAGAATATGGAAATTGTGCAGAATTTAATGCCTCTTACGAGAATTGTTCCTCTTCCTTCTTCTGAAACATTTATAATTATCGTGTTTTTGTTTAGCATTATTTTCTGAGAAAAGATCGATATCTAGTGGATAGATCACTCCGAGAATTTTATCATTTGCATCAAGGTCACTCGATACTGCATTGAAAAGAAGACCAGTTTGGATAACTATTATTATTTTTATGGTACAATCAATAGATCTTCGTGACAATAAGCACCACTTGGCTGATCATCCTGGATTAGTTCCCGTCACCACAGCTCAGGTGTGTATCTAGTGCTGTTTACTCTGTCTTTCTCTTTACATCTTAAATAAAATAATGGCCTATCCATAATCAGGGAGAGGAGCTTCGCAAACATATTGGTGCTTCTTACTACATCGAATGCAGCTCTAAAACTCAACAGGTATTGACCAGATCAATTTTAGTTGCAAGCAGTTCTTTTTAGAGTCCTGTGCCACTGAGATTCATAACAAGTTTTCATATTCAAAGTCAACCGGTTAATAGTAATGATGTATCACTCATACAGCCTGTTGATGAATATTCTGGTCCATTACATTTTTCAAGCTTGGTATGCATTTCGTATTAGCTTTGATATTGTTCCCTTGCATCATTTGATTGTTAAAAGGAGTCGAGCATTAATGAACTTTAGTTGACATGAAAATGAGTCGTGTTCAAATTTGAGCAGCTTCATAGTGTTAAGTATGCAATGTCCCTTCAATTTAAACAGAGGTTGAGCATCAAAAATCATCGGTAATTATAAGAATTTCAAGCTCAGTTTGTTGTGTGTGAAAAACCACACTCGTGAACTTCTAGAAATGCCGAATGATCTTTTAGACGGATTTTCTTGGAATGTTAGTATGAAGAGGCGAGAAATTATAAAGCTAGGGAGTCGGAATAAATTTAACATGTTAATATTACTTTCATGTAAGTAGGTCTTACAACATGCTGAATTTGATACTGTTTTCTATTAAAGATGGCCATACTCAGCAGGGCGGAAATTGCGTTTTTAATCTCTCGGGCTTATTTTATGCAAATGCATGCAACCAAGCTTGAATATATGTTGTAACTGAAGTATGAAAATATTTACATTATAGAGATTCAACGTATTTTTTCTTTGTATCAACTTTTACACTACTTCTGTCTAGTAATGTAAAATGCAGAATGTAAAAGCAGTCTTCGATGCAGCTATGAAGGTAGTTATTAAGCCACCACAGAAGGAGAGCGAGAAGAAAAGGCCACGTAGAGGATGTTTCATGTCAGTATATCTACTCTATGCTTTCCAGAATACGTAAAATTTCCCATTTTCAATTATATGCACTGAATCTGATACGTTCTTTCTGTTTTTTTTGTTCTACTTTTCTAGCTTCTGATGAGTTTTCCTTTTTGTCCCTTACTTGTGTTTACTTTCCTTACGCCTGTGGTTGTATATATGCAGGAACATCTTCTGTGGACGGAGAAGAGCCGATTTGGAGTGAAATCACTGTAGCATATGTCTCACCTAGTGTAGCTCACTTTGTTACTTGATTTTTTTCTGCAAAAGATAAGTGTTGAGACTGAGGATGAACTGTGTTCATTTATGTTCTTTGGTGGTGTTTATTCTTTTAATAAGTTCTAACCTTAGTGCAAAGAAAATGGCTCCTCTCCTCCTAAGGTGGTTTGAATGCAGGATCGTTAGTTTTGGGTAGTGTTGCTCTTACTACTTGAGCTAGTCGTGCCGAAAAGCTAGTGATTAGCATTATTTTTTACTGCAGATACGGATTTTTTTTCCTGTCTGAATTGGGCGTATAACTTTGTTTAATGGAAGTTGTAAAGTAAGAAGCTGTTTCATTTGCTCAGACGATTTTTAAGCTTTTCCACTTTACCAATACTGTATCTCTCTCTCTCTCTCTCTCTCTATATATATATATATATATATATATATATATATTGCACTTCATATATGTGCAAGTTGTGTAGTAAATCTAAATTGAGAGTTTCCTCTCACCTACATCCTGTGCATGCACCGAGTGGTTTTTTGCCACAAATTTGACACTCACATGATTGTATGTGTGAGTTCGTGTTCAAATGTGCAGCGAGAATTACCTGATGCATATTAAAAGAAAGAATCTTTTGAAAGTACCCAATATAGAAAGAGAAATCCCTAAAATAAGTCTAGAATCTTAAAAGAGAACCTATATATATACAAAATATATAGAGAAAGAGAGAATATGTATGTTGAGAGAGAGAGAGAAAAAGAACAGGAACACAGTCGTGGGATGACTAAAGCCCAATTGTGATGGAACTTCCAGTTTCAACTTATCAAGTAGGCTTGTTTGATGCCTTTGTCCTCTGGAATTTTTTCTCCACCCATGAAATAGTGTTTTAATCTTATTGAAGGTGTACCTCATGAAATAGTGATTTAACCTTATTGGATATGTACCACGCCTAAAAATCAAGAAAATGTGATAATTTCATCTCCAATAATATACTATGCATCACACATCCAATAAGTTAATACACTACCTCATGGGATAGCAAAGATCTTTTGCAAATCCCCTCTCGTATCGGTTAGTCTAGCGTGTTGGTGTTGTCCCCCAAAATAATAAATGATTAAAAAAAAAGAAGTGAAGTGGCAAAAAAAAACAAATTCAAATTCAGGAGATAAAAGTGTAAAATCATGACAGTTCACATGACAATACTTTTATCCCTAAAAAGTATCACACAACCAAAATGTTGATATTTGCTGTATTGTTAAGTTATTTTACTCAAACCTATTACAAGTTCCGCTATTTAAGGCACTGTCGGATAGAAGAAATGCATCAAACTTTGTTCATGTGTGTAATTCGAAAACTTGTTTCTAAACTTTACCTTCAGTTTATAGAAACATAGTCAAAAGAAATGCAAAAATAAATGTATAGTAATCCGCGGGCCAATTCTTGAAACTAAGCTATGCTCTATGGACAAAGTTTCAGCTCCACAATTTGGCAGGATATCGTACATGACAAAACGAAACCATAATTCAAATCATATACATCAGCCTCAGTTGCCAGATTTGAACTGGCACAGGCAGTTGATTCTTTTTCCATTTTTGCCTTTGAGACTGCTCTCACTCATCCTTGCGTGTTTGGCCTTGACAAAATGTTTGTGCTTGGCCTTTCGAAAGTCACAATCAGCATCCTTAAAGAGAAGGCCTTCACAGCCCATCTGCACAGCTATTATGCACATCTGAGCCCCACAAGATCATGTTTTCCAGTAGTCCAAATATATACATGTGGATACGGAATCTATGGCCCAGCATTGTTCGAAAAGCAGACTTGATGTGCAGGAGAGGTATGAAGAGTACCCCAGCAGGATCATGGTTCAGGATTTGCTCCTTAAAACTAGGAAAGGCAAAAAATGTAAATTAGATCTACAATAAACAGTGAATTAGAGATTGGAAGAGGGACTTTCACAGCATCCAGTCTTGTTCAATGCAAAATCACATGATAAACTGGTACATGACTTTCAGTGTTACATTGTACAGCCTGAAAATTTTGATAAACTATACTTTACATAATATGAAACCTAACATAAGATAGGCACAAAAGTAAAGTACACAACTTACTGAAAAAAGTTATCAGCAAGAAGTATATTCGATGAGGTCCACTGAGTAGTTGGGAACTAAAAGGTCTGACAGCGCTTTATGTAGAAGTGCTTATAAAATGAAAAAATGGACGGGGAATCCTTTTCTTTCTCCTTGAGTAAATTAAATATGATTCCTGATGCAATTCAACAGAATGCAAAATGTGAACATGCAGCTGTACATAATATAGGGAGTGTAAAACACTAGAAGCATCAAGTTCAAGATGCAGAAAAAATACATTTTGGCATTTATATAAATTGTGGCATATAATGGTGCCTTAGTGTATTATACTTTGCATTTCCCACATGAAAAGCACAAAAGGAGCAACATTGTTGAAGAGGCATGTGTAACTGAGACTTCCATACCCTAGTGCAGCTTCGTTACTTTATAGATAACGTGAAAGGTCTCCACAAAATTTAGGAGCAGTTGTCGCTAACTAAAAGACTAGATGCATGCCTCTTACCTATTCTCAGTAAGTAACTTGAACAGTTGAAATCAAGGGCATTACTTGAATGCTACAGCAGGTACATGCCACAAAATGATCATAAGGGCTGTATTTGCTAGAGATTTCAAAATAAACAGTATGTTCTCGTGTTGCCAAACCCTAGATATAAAGGTCCATACCTGCTGAAGTGGTACTAACATATGTTAAAGAAAACACATCCTTCTAAGAATATTACAAGAATTAGTGTAAAGTATGATATCTTGGTCAATAATTTCCCCAACTCGGCATAAATTGTTTAAATTAGCTTTGTTATGCGACAATGAATCTTTCATAAGCACATGAACAATCTCCAGTCCACAAATCTATAAAGTAGAGGAGTTATAATTTCTCAAATTGGACAGTTTGCATCAGAGAAACAAAATATTTCATTGTCATGGAAAATCAACATCAAACAAGCATTGTTTAATGTATTTGCATTTGAAAAAATATATATATATTAAAAAAGTAACTTACACAGCTTCAAAGGATTCTGTATTTGAGCAGTTTACAGTTCCTACTGCCACGGCTGCTTGTATCTGAAGCTATCTCTATCCCACCCTCCCTCGGGCTCCGTCCGCTTCAAAATATTACCTGACATTTGATACATCCTAGCTTGCTCCTCTGCTTGCACTTGTGATATAGCAACAGAATGTTGGTTCGATGAAAGAGGCAACATATCCTCCCTGACTTCACTGTCAACAGCTCCAGGCCCTGCATTCAGGTCTAGACCCTGTCTACCCCACTTTCTGCTGTTTTCCAGCCCACTATTACTGCTACTTTCCGGAAGACCAACCATATATGATCTCTGAAATTGGGAGGAAATTGCACCCACAGGTGCCAACAAGTGCGAATTCACAGGAGGTGTATAAAGCCTTGCACCAGATGAGGAATCAGCATAAGAAGTGGCTCCAGCAGGAAAATTGGCAGACGGAAGAGGAAAAGATGGCCCAAAAGGGAACACGGGGAATTGGAACGGACTAGATGGGAATGACACGGCAGCAGATGATGACAACACAGATCCTCGGTAAACATCAGGAGTAAATGGAGAAATACCAGCAGGGCCAAATGTTCTCTGGGGTGCTCCAGGTGGAATAACAGGAAATGGCTGGTCAGCACGATCAGGTATTGCTGATGGGATTCCTACAGTTGAATAAGTATTCCCTGGAGAGAACCAAGATGAGAAACTACCCATCCCAGGATTATTCGTTCTAAGGCCAGCAGAAGGCAGGTGAGATTGTACACCAACTTTGACTTGTTGACTGATTGTTAAGTGGTCCGCACTAGCATCATCAAGCCCAGGCCGATCATTGAGATCAAAACCCCTTTGAACATCAGTCAAAGGTAACCCACCTAAAGGTTTCACATGGGCCAAGGAAACTTCGCAGTTACGATTACGGCTGGCGGAGCACAGTCCATTCTCATTGGATTCATCAACTCTATTCAAATCAAAATGCAGACCTCCAGAGCCAAGAACTGGCATAGAACCTGAACTCTCATTCAGCAACATAACACGATTATTTACCAAATCCGTTGTTGGACCGAAAGACAATCTCGAATCTCGAGAAACCATTTCATCAATAACTTTTTCATCTGCCACATTCAAATCTATATTGAGATCTATATCCAACATAGGACGAACATTTTTAGAGGTAGAGGCATCATCCGGCAAATTCATTGAAGCCAAAGGCATTTCGGTAACTTTTCGGGGTTCAGCAGGCCGAAATGCACTGGTGGCAGCAGATCCTTTCCATCCAAGTTCCCCTTTAGTTCTCAATAGGTCCTCTGGAGGAAGAAATGGACCTTTTGCAGCAGCAGCCACTGTAATGGAAGCAGGATGTAGAGTTGGAATAGAACTTACAGAAAACTGCAAAGTGTTAGTCATCTGAACAGATGCTGGAACAGAGGCCACTAAACCGACAGTCTCACCATATTTCTCGTCATCAATAGTAAAATCCTCATTTAAGTCAAAATCCAGTTTTGCATCGGGATCTGATGGTGCTGCAGCAGAAGACGACACCTCAGCCGCAGTGGAACCAGAGTCTGATTCATCTGCTTTAAATTCATCATGTTTTGATCCTCTCAACTCATCCTTTTTATGACCTTCATGGGACACGGCAGCTGGAACCCCTCTCTCAGACAGTGAAACATGCTCAGCACTCACTTTATTTTCTAAAGCCAAATCCTTATTTTGACTCTTGTGGCCATCTGTAGTGGAACATGCGCCACCAATGCTGTGGCATTCAGGAGCAGTGTTTCTGTCCACTGTCCTGTTGAAGTTATCTCTTTTACTTTCGCTAATACATCCCTTAGTATCCATTTCCTCGCTCTCTCTAAGTTTGTCATCATCTTCAGTTTCAGCCAATAATCTCAGTCCAGGAGCATCTTGTTGCAGCTTTTCATCATTAGATCTTCCTGAGAATTCAGTCTTCATAAATGCTGCAGTGAATTCCTGCATGGAGTTATTCCGCATGTCCAATCTTTCATTTACATCACTCTTGCAGTCAATAGTATACAATTGATTTGATGATGCAACTTCAACCATTACTTTCCCCTTATCTGTGTTCAAAATATCCTTACTAGCCTTGTCCACAGTCACAGTAGCATTAGTTCCATCACTTGCACAGTTTGGAATATGATGACTAGCATGGCTTGATGAGACCTTTCCTTCTTGAATCTCTTTGCTTGTTTCACCTCCTCTTGTATTCTCTTTGGTATCTGTATTTTGATTTGACTTCTCATCAACCTCCCGCACAGCATCAGCAGAGTTGCTTGCTTCAGCTGGCATATCTGCACAAGTATGGGATGGACCAGAATTTATATCAGCAGGAAGTGATGCTTGTTTGGGCAAATGTAATCCATCTTCAGAATATGAACCATTCTCCCCAGCCTGTTTCTTGCCATCCTCTTCAGCCTCATTGGAGAACTGATTTTCACTTCCTCGAATGTGATTTTCAGGGGAGGATTTTGATTTTGCCTCATCGCCTTCAAAGCAAACTTCCTCCATTGTAGGTGTACTTCTTTCTGTTGAATCAGTCGGTGAAACCAAGTCCGATCTTAACATTTCCCCTGTTGCCACACTAGCTAGTAAGTTCATTCCAACATCATCCTCGAGTGAGAATGAAGAATGTGCTTCAGAATATTTAGCACAGCTTTCAATTAAAGCATTCATGGGGCTAAATGAAGATTCATGCAACTTTCCACACTTCAGTTGGTTATTTCTGGAGCTTTCTATTGATTTTCTAGAGTCTTGAGTTGACATACCTTTCTCTTCATCAGGAATAACTGCAGGTGACCCAGCTCCATCACCAAATCCAGTCGAAATATCTTTATTATCATTAATTTGACAGGAAACCACATTCATGTCAGTAGCACTACATTGAAGTGTATCACTCTTCTCCTTTAAATTGTCAAAGTGATCGAATTTATCAGAAAGAACTTGTGGAGATGTTTGGCTGCTCATAATAGAAGGATCTCCAAGAGATACTGCACTGACCCCTTGTGTTGGACTCCGAACCCGATTTGGTATCTTAACAATAAGCTTCTGATTGCTCGCATCAATGGAGGGTCCCTCAACAACCCTTTCACTTGTCAAAGCAGATGGAGATAATTTATCTGAAGTAGCACTTCGCTGAGCAGAAAAACTTCTGCTCGAACTATTTTCCCTCTGACCTTCACTAACACCTGACAAACCACTCACTTTTCGATTGCGAGAACTACTGCCTGATATCTTACTAGCAGCTGTTGAAACTGGGGTACTCTTCCCCTCCTCCTTTCCCAAGCTTGACTGACTGTAACTGTGAGACTGATTAGAACTACTGCTCCTATCCTCCCTAATCTGGGGGACATCAGAAGTGCCAACAACAGAGATTCCAGGTTGGCTCTCCTTGCCACATGCAGCTGGAGATGCTGGTTTCCTTGGACCAGGAGATGAAGATGCAGACTTTGTATTACAGTCCCCATGTAAGGACTTCACAGAAGAAGTTTTCGATGCAGAATGCTGAGTAATTGAACTTTTCAGGGCAACATCAGACCCACTAGGCGTTCTACTTACACCATGGGAAGCCTCTTGAGGGCGTGATTTGGAAGACCAAACAGAAGCACCTGGGCTTGATCCAGACTTAGCATCAATACTGTTTATTTCTGCTTCAACTCGTTTCTTCCACGTATCAACTAAACTTCGAGCCTTTCTCTGAATGTCAACATTTTTATGTGATCGTAAATGATTCACAGATCTTCCAATGTTGCACGTTTGAAGTGCATGAAGGTTTACTGGAAGTTTATCCAGTGCACGTAATAATACCAAAAGAAATTCCTCAACAAACTCATCACCATCCTTTGAACTATTACCGCCACCAACCTTCCCTTTGTGGATGTCCTGGAGCCACTCATCCAATATGGGTAACCCCCTGAGCTGCACAAACCGATTAAGGCACTCAGCCTTCTCAGTGGAAGCTACCACAGCAGCAAGCATGGAACGACCATTTAAATCCATTTTTTTATCCACTCTGTCTGGTTGCATTAATTGGACAAGCTTCTCAACCCCTTCAACATCCACAAGTCCTCCATTATCTGTTATTCTTGCAATATCATTTTTCACACTACTTTCAGCTTTGCACTGAGCAGAATCACCATCATCTGTTCTTGAAAGACGTTCTCGTTTGACAGGTTCGGTAGAGTGATCTCCTCTTTCTCTCTTCTTTCCCTTAACATGAGAAGGAAAAGAAGATCCACTATTCTGAACATTCTCTGACCCAGGTTTTGATTGTGAGGCTAACGTCGGGCCATTAGAATGTCTTGGAGAACGGCCACCAGGCTGCAATGTTCCATGCATTTCTGTCGTTGTTTTGTATAAAAGCTGGTCTACTTCTTCACGAAGCTCCTGCAAAATCATTTGTGTAAATAAGCATTAAGAAAAGATACCGAACATAACAGATTCAACTTACCCACCCCTATCCTTTATGGACAAAAAAATAGAATTGGTACAGGAGAAAAATAATTGTTGACCATGGCAACTAACATTAAAGTAATCTTGATCTGTAAGCCACCACAAACACTTGCTTTCAATGTCGTAAACGCGCCGACAAACAAAAGAGTATGTTCCCCTGAGAAGTTCTGAACCTTTAGGAAGAAATGCAACTTTACATGGATGGTACAGAGAGGCAGCAGGAATCTCGTCTTTATGAAAGGAATAAAAGATTTCGTTTGGTGCACCGTCCAAGGAAGATCCTTTTCCTAGCTTTAGCTCAGCAGGTCGGTAAAGTCGATTGACTCCTAGCTGTAAGTTATTATCTTTGGTTAATGTCAAACTACGAATTAAACCAACAAAAGGAGGAGACTCCTGAGGAATTTTGAAAAGTGCACAATCACCAATACTGACTTTGCGACCACCCTGCAAGAAGATGACATAATTGAATGTCAAGACCAAGATTATCTTTAGCATTATAAACCCTCAAGAAATGAAAAGTTAATTATTTCAATGAGAAAGGAGCGTGAGCTTTGTTTGGGTTTTCCATTATATTAAATTACATCTAACTTATTCACAAATCTGACTATATTGTTCTAATAAAAAGCATAACATAACCAGTGCTTGTAATGCTGCTCTACATGAACTCCAGTAGTCATAGTTTTTATGACTAATTTTTCAGCAAAAATTCTTCTTACGCCTATAGCTTCAGTAGGTAATCAGGGACTGAATGTTGGTTGCATCTCAAGTGTTGTGCAATGTTATAAAATTAAATGCTATCTGTAGCTTTACTCGGATTTTATATTTTATTGATATGATCAGAACCTAAACACCTATAACATCGATTAAATTCTATACATAGTTCAGATAAGTATATTGAAATGTGGCTTGGTAAAAAAAAAAAAAAAAAAAGGTGCAATTATCAGGCAGAACATATAAACAACATCACTAGTTGGACATTAAGTACTAATCCAATTACAAATCCAGCCAGAGGCCATAAAATGCAAATAAATCACACATTTCTGCAACAATATTTATGAGTGTATAAACATAAGTTTACATATAACAAAATATTTACTACCCTTAAAGTAAAATAAAAAAATAACAAAATAATTAAAAAATCTTCAAATCCCAATACTATTACAAACGGCAACATCAAAACCACAAGTTGCCAGCAAATCAACTACTCCATCACTTTTACAATAGTTGAACAAAATAATCAACTAATTGTGGTAAAAACCAAAACTTAGGGCAAAAAAAGAAAAAACAAAAAATAACGCACCTTAAAGAACGAATTTGAATCCGCAGCAATTACAGTTGGGTGCATATGCCAATTGATACTGCTTCGTGAACTTCCGCAACTCCCCTCACCTTTCCAACGAATGATCCCATGCATAATAAGAATCCCTTCTTTGCATTTTTTCCAAAATTTACACGACTGCAAACCCTAGCTTCAACCATCAATTCAAATAAACTTCCCCATATTTTCACCGATTCCGCTTCGCAGAGACCCAAATATCCTAGTAACTCACAAATCCAACCTCTTCATGGAAACCCTAAAAGTCCTCAACTGCCAACTCGTAAAACCCTAAATCATCCAAACTTATTGAAAACCCACCTTCAGCTTCTGAATTGAACAACCCTCTTCGATTCTAAGATCTGCAAAACACAAATTTACCAGCTCATACACACTTCCGATCCAATCGAACATGCCATATATCTATAAACATAAATCAATCAATTAACGTTCAAACATCAAGCCAACGGCATAAATAAGGAGCGATTCTCCGGGATCTGCTTAACATTAACAGAGTTAGAGGCAAACCTTAGGGCTTTGATGAATCTGATAAAATAGAGAAATTCTGATAAACGAGCAGATTGCCAGAGGAAACGATGCAGTTTTTATTTTCTCAGTGGACGCACTGAATTTAGGAATAATTATGAATGTACTCCTTTTAGTTTATAAAATCACAATAGTACCCCTCTGCAGTCTACGCTATAAAGATATTGTTGACCTCACTCTAATATATAGCTGCGGTGGCTCATTCTGCCCTACCTATTATGGTATTATACAGTATTATATAATAATAATAATAATAATAATAATACCTTAGAAAAAATGTGTATTTTAATGCTAAAAATTAGAAAAATATATTTATTCTTTTGCATCTTAAGTATAGAACTTTGAATCTTCTAAGGATGAATCAATTAATATATTAATTAAAAAATTAAAATGTAAGATATTTGTGTTAAATGAGATTTGAATGTAGTATCTTGAGATCATAACCTCACCTATATTTCTATTATTATGGTAAGACTTTAATCTGCAACTTTATTTCGAATTTCAACTATAATTAGTTTAATTCTAAATTAGCAAGTATGAGAATACAAGTTCAATGACAATAAAATTATAAAGGGGGAATTTACTATTTATCAGCTGATCATATTCCTTTGAATGCTGAATATTAATCTAGAAAAAGATTGTGCTAAACCTAAAAAATTAAACAAATTTGGTCAATAGTTTAATTTATAAATAATATTTTAAATATACTTTTGAAATAATAATAATAAATATATATGTGTGTGTGTGTGTGTGTGTGTGTGTTAGTTAATGAAGTAGCACAACATCATTTATAGATTTGATAATATTTCCGGAGATTGACTTTTGTCGATGAGAAGAAAGTATAAAATAATGTCACCCACGGAGGCACGAAACCGCAGAATGCGACTGCACTGAAAAGGGCACTTTGAATTTTCTAATATGGGGACTTGTCTGATTGGCATTGTTGTCATCAATTGACAGGGAATGATAAGGTCACCCGTGGGTCCATGCTTCTAGGGGCTAGTTCTGGAATTGCGGGGGAGACATAACTCACGACACTTTGCGGGGCCCAACTGCGGGTGTGACCTGGCATTAAGGTTGTCTGCTCCCCTGTCCCTCTGCTTGAAATTGGAAGAAAATGTCCTTGTTTTTTATCACATATATATAATATATATATGTTGTAATAAAAGAACAAAGTAACCCTAGTTATTATTAATTTTGTCGTTTTATTCACCAAATATATAGCACATTTGGAAATTGGAATTAGCTCCAGCCAAAGAGAAAAAAATAACTGCAATTTCAGCATCATAGGAATTGGCTGCATGCATTGTCAGTTTTTAAAAAAATATAAGTAGGGACCCATCACAAAATATATAGAAACTCTACCTTTTATTAGATTCAACATTATTTTCCGTCTCTATGTTATTAAAAAATATTTTTTTAAGAATATTTTTGTTCAAAAAAACAATTATATTTCAAAAGTTAATATTTTATTTATTAATTTAAAAAAATTATAATTTAACAAGTAAATTATAAATATGTAAACAAATCAAATCAATAAATCTATATATATATATATATATATATAATAGCAGAAGTTCATCTATTTATAGGAACAAATATTTTTTCCACCTTTTTTACTCACAAAAATAGTAATATTAATTTTTTTATTTATTATAATATTAAGAATGACTGTTGTTCTTATGATTTTTTAGAGAATATCGTAATTTGTTAGAATAATAGTTGTTGTTTATATTTTTTAAGAAATCCCGTGATTTATTTTATAGTAAATATGGCATACAATAATATAATATATATTATATATTATATATTTATAATATATTTAGAATACTAATATGTAATGATTTATTTAATCGATTCCTAAATTTTTCAGCAATATCTTTTTATTAAACTAAATTTTTATTATAAGTAGTGTATTATTTTGTATCGTCTACATTGTGCACTCTCACTATTCATATGTTTTTTTTTTGACATATTTAATTTTTTTTATATTATATAGTATATTAATTATTGTGGCACATTCGATGTTATGTATAATAATAAAAAATGTTAACATTGATATACCATAGTTTATTTAATTTTATTGATTTCAAAAGAAAATACAATATATATTTAGTAATTTGATGATTGTATTTTATAAATAAAATTAATTAATATTCACATATGATTTCATATATAATATTTAGATCCTTATTACACTCATGGTACATATATAAATTATTAAACATAATTCTATATATTTTTTTAAATATTAATTTTAGATATTTTTTAAATTTAATAATATTATATTCTAATAATAAGTTGGTGCATTGCATAAGAGAACATACTAATTAAAAAAATTGCACAAATATGAATTTATAATTTAAAAAAAATTATACCTTCCAGATTGACAAAAAATAAAAAATAATACTCTTCTGTAACAAGAATTTTTTTTTGTTACGGTGGGAGTAGATATATTTGAGTTGCATCTTGATCGTATTTGAATTCCACTATCCATTCTACCCTTGTGCTATAAGAAAAAACATTGTTGTATGCTTACTTAGACATTGACACACGGTTCTGGAAACCTAGACCTAGTCAGTTCAATTCCGGTTCTAGAATATCTGATTTCTGAAACCGTCGGTTCTAAACCAACAATTCTGGTTTCAAAACCGTTGATTTTGGTTTAAAACCGGCAGTTTCAAGTTTGAATTTGTAAAAACAAAAGAAAAAAGAACAAGAAACCGAGCACCGGAACCAAAACTATGAAACCGCCGGTTCGGAAACCGATTATATATTGGTTCGGTTTCGATTCCACCCTTCCCAATTCCAGGAACCAGCGGTTCCAGAACCGATGAAATTGTGCCCATGTCTATGCTTACTCCTCCATTGTCAACAAACTCATTCATTGAAGTCATTACTTATAGCAAAAGATGGCTGCCCGTACTGGTATGTAGAAATAGGAACAGCATAATATCGCACACTAATCCGTATCAGCTGCAAGAACATAAAAGAATTGTGACGCAATAGCCCATTGATTGCCTTCAAAGGCCAAATGCACCACGCATTACTTAAACCTTTATGACCCTTCACGGCGTGTCGACACGGCGACCTCTCTACATTTTGTAGCTTTCGTTACTGCTTATAACAGTGTGTTAAGCTAACCCGGGGACTTTCAAATCCCAAACTACTGCCTACAGCAGCACACTAAGCAAATGAAACAGCAACATTATGCAACATCATATTGGTATTTAAATCTAATCTCTGAGCGCTGGGGAAATACTCTGTAACTGCTGAAACTACACAACGACAGAAACCCAACATCAAAAGTAAACAAAGGCCACAACAGCTAAACCATGAGAAGATGAAAAGCCTTGGCATCAAAATTCAGGATAAATCTACTCATAAATATGTAATGCAAAAAAACAGAACCATAAAAAGTACAATGTGCAAAGGATGATGGACAGCAAAAGCTCAAACCCAGAAAGAGCTTTCTAATAAATTCAAGATCCAGCCTCCTCAGAATGGTTAGCCAGAAACGTCCGATGAAACTATTATGCACATCAATCTTCCGTACCGGGCCCCACAAGCTCCATGCTTCCGACAGTCAAAATATGTACAGGTGGATAAGGATCCATTGTCCTCCCAGTATGGTTAGAAAACCATACAACTGATGTGCAAAAAAAAGGTGGGCTTCAGAGAATGGACAGAAATAAAATTGCAGACCACCACTGTTTGAAGAGTGCTCCAGCAGGATGATTATTCAAATTTGCTCCAGAAACTAGAGGGAAAAAATTAGAATTTAGATCACATAGGTCATATTGCAATCATAACGTCTAGTGCAAGCACACACCTAAACTGTAGATTAACAATGAGTAGATAGACAACAGAATCAGAAGAGCATTCAGCACCCTCTCTTATTCCTTACAAAATGACATGCATCACCTAGAATCACCTAAATTCTTTGGTAAACAAATAACTTTAACATACTAATAAAACCTGCAAACAATATGCACTAAAGTATCAACACAATCTACAGAAAAGTTCTGAGCAGACGAAATTTTACAAGGTGCAATGGGTAATGGGAATAGGGCTTCAAACTTGTAGGATTACTTACAAAATATAAAGAAACATCATTAAAATAATCTCTTTGAGAAATTTAAAATGTGGTATCACATAAATCAACAGGCTACGAAATGTGGACATGATTATATGCAATACAGAGTATCATTAAAAACATTTTTGGCATGCATAGAATAGTAGACATAATGCCTTAGGATGCCACTATAAACTAGCTTGTTATGCTAAAAGTTTGCGCATCTTATAAGCACATGCACTTTCTCAAACCAATCAATTCATCAGAGAAATCTTCATTTCTCAAACAGCAGATTTTGCATGAGGGAAGCCAATGATTCTATGCACATGGAAAGTCAAGACCCATCAAGCATCATAACACATTGAGTTGGAAAAAACTTACAAGGCTTTCAAAGATGGTGTATTCCCTGTAGTGCAAAGTTCCTACTGCCATGATGACTGCTTGTATCTGAAGCTTTCTTTATCCCACCCCCCATCAGGCTCCGTCCTCTTCAAAATACTACTTGGAACTGGATACATACGGGCTTGCTCCTCTGCTTGCCCTTGTGAACTGGCAACAGAATGTTGGCCTGATGAAAGAGGCAGCATATCCTCCCTTATTTCACTTTCTGTAGCTCCAGGACCTGCATTGAGGTCTAAACCCTGTCTGCCCCACTTTCTGCTGTTTTCCAGCCCACTATTACCACTACTATCTTGGAGGCCAACCATATACGGTCTCTGAAATTGGGATGAGATTGCACCAAGAGGTCCCAGCATCTGAGAATTTACAGGTGGCGCATACAGCCTTGCACCGGATGAGGAATCAGCATATGAGGTTCCTCCGATGGGAAAAGTGGCAGATGGAAGAGGAAAAGAAGGCCCAAAAGGAAACACGGGGTATTGGAAAGGACTAGATGGGAACGATACGGCTGGAGATGATGACAATACTGATCCCCTGTAGATATCAGGAGTAAATGGATTAATACCAGCAGGGCCGAATGTTCTCTGGGGTGCTCCAGGTGGAATAACTGGAAAGGGCTGGTCAGCACGATCAGGAATTACTGATGGAATAGCAACAGTTGAATAAGTATTGCCTGGCGAGAACCAAGACGAGAAACTACCTACCCCAGGGTTCATTGCTTTAGGACCAGCTGAAGGCAGATGAGATGGTATAGCAATTTTGATTTGTTGACTGGTTGCTAAGTGCTCCATGTTCGCATCATCAACTCCAGGGCGATCATTCAAATCAAAACCTCTTTGAACATCAGTAGAAGGTAAAATACCTAATGGCTTCACATGCACCATAGAACCCTCACCAATACGATTACGGCTGGTGGAGCACTGTCCATTCTCATTTGATTCATCAACACTATTCAAATCAAAATCCAGCCCTCCAGAGCCCAGAACTGGCATCGAACCTGAGTTTTCACTCAGCAATACAGCAGAAGTCTTTGCTAAATCAGTTGTCCGTGAACCAGACAATGCAGATTCTCGAGAAGACATTCCATCGATAACTCTTTCGTCTGGCACATTCAGATCTATATTCAGATCAATATCCAACATAGCACGGCCATTTTTACTGGGAGAGGCATCATAAGTCAAATTTGACGAAGAGGAAGGCATTTCGATAACTTTTCGGGGTTCAGCTGGCCTAAATGCACTAGTAGCAGCAGATCCCTTCCATCCAAGTTCCCCTTTGCTTCTTAATAGATCCTCTGGAGGGAGAAATGGACCTTTAGCGGCAGCAGCTACTGTAATGGGAGGAGTATGAGAAATAGAGATAGAATTAACAGAAAACTGCAAACTGTTGGTCATCTGAACCATTGTTGAACCAGTGGCCACCAAACTAATTGGTTCCCCATATTTCCCATCATCAACAGTGAAACCCTCATTTAAGTCAAATTTTACTTTTGGATCTGGGTCTGAAGCTGCTGCAGCAACAGAAGATGCTTGTACAACACCGGGAGCAGATTTTGCTCCATCCACTTCAATTCTTGAAATATGGTGGGCGCTGTCTTTTGTTTCAATTTCTGAATCCATATTATGACCCTCATGACCCTGGCTAGTAGAAGATGAACAAGAAACACCATGGCCTTCAAGAGCTGTGTTACTGTCCACCGCCTTATCAAAGGTATCCCCTTCAACCTCACTGAAGTGACCCTTAGCATCTTTTTGATCCCCTTCTCTACCTTTGATTTCATTACCAGCATCAGACTTTACACTCTGTCCAGGTGCAGCATGTTGCAGATTTCCATTATCAGCTGTTTCTGCACATTCAGGCTTTACAATTGGTGCAGAAAACTTCTGCACACAATTACTTCCAATGTCCAATCCTTCATTTACATTGATTTTACAGTCACTACTATATGATTGGTTTAATGATGCAACTTCAACCATTGATTTCCCATTATCTGTATGCGGAATATCCTTATCAGCCATCTCATTGGTCATGGCATTATTTCCATTATTTGAGCAGTGTAGAATATTATCAGTGCTAGCATTGTTTGATGGGACCTTTTCGTCCTGAATATCTTTCTTTGTTTCACCATCTCTTACATTCTCTTTGATATCCGCTTTTTCATTTGACTTCTCAACAGCCTCAAGTATAGGGTCAGCATTGCTTCTAAAGTCTGCACCGGCAGAGTCGCTCGGTTTTCTGCTATCTGGAGCAGGTAAGTCTGCGGAAGTATGGGATTGACCACAATTTGTATCAGCAGAGAGTGACAATTGTTTAGACAAATGATTTCCATCTTCAGACCAGGAACCATTCAAGACAACATGTTTCTTGTCATCACCTTCAGCATCACTGGAAAACTGCCTTTCACTTTCACGAATGATATCATCAGGAGAAGACTTTGATTTGGCCTCGTCGCCAACAGAGCAAACTTCCTCCATTGCAGGTGTGCTTCTTTCTGTAGAGTCAGTTGGCGAAACCTTTTCAGATCTTGACATTTCGCCAGTTGCCACACTAGCCAGTAAATTCATTCCAACATCATCCTCAAGAGACAATGAAGAATGTGCTTCAGAATATTTGGCGCAGCTCTCAATTAAAGCATTCATAGGGCTGAAAGAAGTTTCATGGGCCTTTCCACACTTCAATTGGTTCTTTTTGGGGCCTTCATTTAATCTCATGGAGTCTTCAGTTGACATACTTTTCTCTTCATCAGGAAGTGTTGCAAGTGATCCAGCTGCATCAACAGAGCCAGTTAATATATCTTTTCTATCATTGATTTGACAAGAATCCACATTCATGTCAGAAGCAGCATTACATTGGTGTGCATCAGTCTTCTCCTTCGAATTATTGTCAAGCTGGTCATCTTTTTCTGCAAGCACTGGTGAAGATGCTTGACTGCACCTGATAGAAGGATCTTCTGGAGATACTCCACTGACACCTTGCGCTGGACTCCTCGCACGATTTGGTATCTTAACAATAAGCTTATGATTGCTCGCTTCAGTGGTGGATCCCTCAAGAACCCTTTCACTCATTGAAGCAGGTTGAGATAATTTATCTGTACTCCTATGTGTTGAAAAACTTCTGCTTGAACTGATTTCTTTCTGACTTGCAGTAACACCTGGAGAACCAGTAACTTTTCGATTGCGAGAACTACTACCTGACATCTTACTAGCAGCTGCCGAAACTGAAGTAGAAATCTTTCCCTCCTCCTTCCCAGAGATTGACTGACTGTGAGACTGATTAGAACTACCGCTCCTATCCTCCCTGCTTAGAGGGACATCAGGACTGCCACCAACAGATATTCCAGCTTGGCTCTCCCTGCCAGATGCAGGTGGTGATACTGGTTTTGCTGGACCAGGAGATGAAGATGCAGACTTTGCATTATTTTCCCCATGTGAGGACTTCACTGTCGTTTTAGATGCAGAATACGGAGTAATTGAGCTTTTTATGGCGACATCAGATCCACTAGGAGTTCTGCTACCACCATGGGAAGCCTCTGGAAGGCGTGATTTAGAAGACCAAACAGATGAATTTTGGCTTGAGCCAGACTTTGCGTCATTACTAATCATTTCTGCTTCAACACGTTTCTTCCATGTGTCAACTAAACTTCGAGCCTTTCTCTGAATTTCTACATTTTTATGTGATCGTAAATGATTCACGGATCTGCCAATGTTGCACGTTTGAAGGGCATGGAGGTTGACTGGAAGTTTATCAAGTCCACGTAGTAAAATTAAAAGAAATTCCTCAACAGATTTATCACCATCCCTTGAACTATTACCACCAGCAACCTTCCCTTTGTGAATGTCCTGGAGCCACTCATCCAATACAGGTAGACCCCTGAGCTGCACAAACCGATTAAGACACTCAACCTTCTCAGTGGCAGCTACTACACCGGCAAGCATGGAACGACTAATCAAATCTATTTTTTTCTCCATTTTATCTGATTGCATTAATTGGACCAGCTTCTCAACCCCTTCAATATCTATAAGTCCTCCTTTCTCTGTTATTCTAGAAATATCAGATTTCACACTACTTTCAGATTTGTACTGAGAAGAATCACCATCATCTGTCCTTGAAGAACGTTCTCGTTTCACAGGATCAGCAGAGTGGTCTCCTCTTTCCCTCTTCTTTCCCCTGACTTGAGAAGGAAATGAAGTTCCACAATTCTGGACATTTTCTGACCCAGATTTCAATTGTGAGGCAGCAGTCACGCCATTAGGTTGTTTTGGAGAACGGCCACCAGGCTGCAATGTTCCATGCATTTCTGTCCTTGTTTTGTACAAAAGCTGATCTACTTCTTCCTGACGCTCCTGCAAAACCATTAGTGTAAATAACTCTTTAGATAATGATTCCCAACATAAAAAATTCAATTCACTCACCCCTTTCCTTTGGGGATAGGAAAGAGAAAAAAAAAAAACCCAATCAAAACTCAAAATCAAATGTAACTGACATCAATGTAATCTTGATCTGTTAGCCACCATAAACACTTGTTGTCAATGTCATAGACGCGCCGACAAACATAAGAGGCTGTCCCTGTGGGAAGTTCTATGCCTCTAGGAAGAAATGCAACTTTACACGGATGAAGTAGAGAGGCAGCAGGAATCTCGTCTTTGTGAAAGGAATAGAAGACTTCGTTTGGCGCACCGTCCAAGAGAGAGCCTTTTCCAAGCTTTAGCTCAGCAGGTCGATAAAGCCAATTGACGCCTACCTTCAAGTTATTATCTTCGCTTAATGTTAACGAGCGAATCAAACCAATGAAAGGTGGAGAATCCTGAGGGGGTTTAAAAAGAGCACAATCTCCAACACTGATTTTGCGACCATCCTGCAAGAAAATAACAAAATTTGATTTCAGGATAGAAAAAGATGCATGGGCTTTGTTTGGTTTCATACATTAATGTAGTATTTACATTTAACATAATCACACTTAATGCATTTTTTTCCAAACAACGTCCAAAAGTATCAGAATTGCAACAGGACGAATATGATACGAAGTTCCGAAATTAAATAAATTAGAGACACTGATAATCAAGTGCAACAGCCAATGTATAATTGAGAATTGGTATAAGAAGATCACATACGTATAAAAAGATGCTCTATTTGGTGAATTTATACATGCCTGAGCAGAATACACACATCCATACTATTATAAGATAAGCTCACCTATTCCTAGTACAAAAAAGAAAGAAGGCCCTGATCTAGTTCATACAACAGTGAATAACCATAATCCAAGAAAATTCTAATAATATTCATCAGATAAAAGACATATAGCCCACACAAACCATGAACTTCTCATAGCACCTTCATATTTAAGGTCTATATAATCTTACAACTCATAATCATTGATTGTCATGAAGCTCTAGATAGACTCTATGAAGGTCTTCTTGTATTAAATTTCCAACAATCCATCTTTCTATAAGTAAAGCCTTGCTAGGAAGTTAGGGACAGTGTATACTTGGTTCCATCCTCAAGTATCATAGACTGGATTAAAAACAGGTTTGTCTAGTGTAATTTAGATGCCCGATGGTCCATGTCTGCAATTTTGGTTAGGGTAGATGATCAGCTACTGACAGAGAATGTGAAAAGACAAGAGAAGGGGGCCCAATCGTGAACTGTTAATTCCTGGGCAAGAAGAATAACACTAATATTCTTTATCTCACATAGAGACACCCACACATAAAAACTCCAAATAAAACACACACATCAGCAGCAATGCCTAATTGTGTCAAATTAACAACATAAGCTATTATAACAGTTACAAATTTAAAATGCCACAGCTAAATCAGATAAGGCACATAGGACAGGTGATTCCTTATAAAAGATGCACATGAATGTGTAGAATGGCGTATATAACGAATTATTGAACATTAACTAATTATTCAATCATAAATCAGTCAAGTGGATTGAAGGCAAACTAACACAAATGTATTCATAAAACTACATACTAAGTCCAGACGAAATAAAACCTTCAATTAATACTACCATTCCCAATAACCCAACTACAAATTATCAATCAAATCAAGAAAGTCATTTTTTGTACCATAATTATCTTTTTTTCCTTGGGAGGGCTATGTCCAGATGTAATCAAACCTTCAATTAACACTACTATTCACAATAACACAACTACAAATTATCAATCAAATCCATTAAGTCATTATTTGTTAAAACAAAATATTTTAGAGAGTCTAAAGACCAATTTCTCTTTTCTTTCTCTCTTTTCGTTACGGGAGGGAATGGATTTTAAAATAAAAATAAAAACGCACCTTAAAGAACGAATTTGAATCCGCAGCAATTACAGTTGGGTGCATATGCCAACTGATACTGCTTTCTGGACTGCTGCAACTCCCCTCACCTTCCCGCGAAACCCTCCCATGCATAATAAAAGTTCCTTCTTTGCATTTTCCCCAAATTTTATACAACCACAATCCCTAGTTTTAACCATCAATTCAAATCAATCGCCCGTAATTTCCACCCTTTCCGCTTCTCACAGACCCAAAAACCCTAATAACTCACCAATTCAACCTCTCCACGGAAACCCTAAAAATCCTCGATTACCAACTCCAAAAAACCCTGAATCACCCCAATTTATTGATACCAACTCCTTCAGCTTCGAAACGGACAGACGGCTTCAATCCTACGATCTGCAAAAACACATAAATTACCAACTCATATAACCTTCCGATCCAACCGAACATGTGATACATAAACCTAAATCAATGAAGACGTCTACAAATAAAGCCAACGGCATATATAAAGGAGCGATTCTCCGGGATTCGCTAAATCTACAGATAGATTGAAGGCACACCTTAGGGGTTTGATGAATCTGACAAAAAGAGAGAAATTTTGATAAATAAGCAGGCCGCTGGAGAAACGACGCAGTTCTTATTTTCTCATTGGGCGCACGGAATTTGGGGATAATTGTAATGTACTCCTTTTTTGTTGGAAATTCACACTTTCACCCTTCGCCTGTTACGGTCACCATAAACAAATTCCTGCCCTCATTTTCATTTTTTAGTATTTTTGGACAATTACATTATTTATATATACACACACACATTCGAACTTTCTCTATTTCCATATATAGCACGATTTTTTTTTAAATTCAAAATACACTCCATTTTTCTTTTATAAATATCTAAATAGACATCAAACCAGTACGTTTATAAATAGAAAAATAGTTAACGATCAAAAAATACATGTAACTTTGACCGTTTTCAAAAACTTGAAGTCAAACAACTAAATATTAATATAGATATAATAAAAGTGGTATTTTTAGTTTTTTAGTAATCTTTTATTTTAGTTTTAATCATATTTTGTAAAGAGAGGGAAGAGAAGAAAAAAACAATAAGCAAAACAACAAAAATGCTATTTATTGTACTTTTTTTATATAAATATCAATTACAAATAATGTCGTATTATTTAGGTATAAAATACACGAGTTTAATTTTTAAATATTTTATCAAATTTTTTTAGGTATAAAATACACGAGTTTAATTTTTAAATATTTTATCAAATTTTTTTATATAACATGCATTACGGATCATTGTTCAATGTAATTTCAAATTTATGTAAGAATTCATTTAGTTATACACGTATATATTATTTACTTTATTTAATTTATTAAATTGGTAATGTACCTAACTAATTGTTTACATGTCCTAAATAAAATTTAAGTTAATTAGTCACTGTTCTTTTTTCAAAAGTATAATTACATCTTATCTAATTTGATACAGTTGCTGAATAATATAATAAATTAAATATAAAATGATAATTAGGTGAAATACACGTATTTTTAGCGCGCTCTCTCTCTCTCTCTCTCTCTCTATATATATATATAATATGCACATGGGGAATTATGGCGTAGCTAGACAAATTATTGTAAGACCTACTTCGGCTTTGTATTAATTTGTCCATTGAGTTCGTTGCTTGTTCGATTTGAATGTGTTTGTACACATTATTGAAAGTACAATTGTATTTATTCTAGTTTGTCGTCTTTTGTTCTCTTTCTCCCCCTACAAGAGTGGTTCTTTCTCCATCCCGGGAGTTGTTTGAACATCGACGTCGTTCAATCCTTGATCGGACTTCCAGATTTTCCGATCTTCAAAATTCATCGAATATATCCATGACTCACGAACTTACTCGGAAATTACCTCATCGTAACTTTCTCATTTCAAGACCAAATTAGACCTACAAGACATGTACAGAAACCTCATGACAAGAACACATATATACTAGCAATAAAACAGCTGCATAAACAATTAACGGCTGTGGAAGAAAAATACCCCACTTAAGCAATAATACAAAATTATCATCATAAATTGTGGTACTTGTATCATTCCATAATTTAAATAATGATAAATTCATGTCCAATATAATTACATAATTAGTTCAACCTACAGCTGAGCAAAGATGCCAAAAACTTAAATAGATGTACTATGTAATGGCATAATTAGTTCAACCCCTGCTAGCCTTTTGAAGCCATTGTCATCCGAGCTGTCTCCAGAAGACGTACTTCTTGTGTTGCAGCCCGTACCCTCATAATTACACCTCACAGTGCCAGTTAACCGTCTTACAAATGGTGGATGGAACCAATCACTAACTTTTTAAGCGGAACGGCATTGTCCAGCACGTATTGAGCAAGTTCAATATCAGGGGTACTGCCCTTCTATCTGGAGCACTTCAAGACAATGATTCGATGTCCTTTGCTGGTTGTATTAATCTCTGAGTCGATGGCTTCAAAAATACCACCAGTTCCATAGAAGAATTAAAAGGAGTAAGATTCATGAGCTACAATTTCACTGATTAGATTTCACTTTTGTTTTATGGGTTCTGGTAATATTAGGAACAACCTTAATTCAAAAGAAAAATCTCCTACTGCCGATTTACTTGCATAAAAGTCCATAAAAGCCAGGAGAAGAACTCACCTTCAACAATGATCTCATGTACGCACACCAGTTATCAGGGGAGCCAAATTAAGGAGACAGTCATGTCCACGTACACAAACGTCGAATATCAATTTCTTCAGCCTAAGGCAAGATGACTCGAGATAAATGTCTTCAAGCATCTTCTGCAGAAACATAACCTCGCATACCTTCAGATATTGATTTGAGTTTCAATTTGGGTTTTAGTGCAGAATACAATTGCATAATGAAGACCAATGTTCACATAAATCTTTCTCGCTCACAAATATATGAAAGATTAATTAAAAAATATAATCTCAGATGCATAATTAAATAATATAATGTCAGATGCATACTTGAAGCCATGAAAATCATGGCTGCAAACTTGTTCGTGTAGGCAACAGCTTGTGGTAGAAAAGCTTTGTGACTGCATTCATTCATGCTACCAATAGTCACCACAAGAGCAAGCTCCATCTTGAAAATGATGGTAGCGAATAGGATCCCTTATGACGATGCTTCGATTCTCAATTTTCGCCAACAGCTTCGCGAAAACATGACAGTCACCACATATCCTTAGATTTTTTCTAATTCTCACGGTCTTCCCTATCGGCAAGCTCATGATACCAAAAACAATTGCCAATTTCTCACTGTGGTATGCAAGTGAGTTTTCCATCTGTTCTCCTTCCAGATCTTGCAACACAAAATTTGTATCTGGAACATAACCCTCTTCCTTCAATCTCCAAATGATCTGATTCAACTCTAGATAAATAGCATTGGCTTGTGGATGGGATTTGTCCCCCAATATGAAAGCATGAACCTTTTTATTTATCTCAATCCAACTACATCCAGGTTCTTTCTTAATTCCTTTACCCTTCATAAATCTCCTCAAGTTTTCAACATCTTCCCATCTTTGAGTGTTAGCATAGATATTAGATAACACTGTATAAGTTCCTGCATCATGGGGATCCAAGCTCAAAATCTTGTTGGCTGCATACTCAGCTAGATCCATATTACGATGAACTCTACAAGCACCAAGTAAAGCTCTCCAAGTCACTGCATCTGGTTCACATTTCATCTCATGAATTAGTTTCAGAGCTTCTTCAAGTTTCCCTGCTCTACCAAGAAGATCAATCATGCAGCCATAATGCTCCCTCCCAGGATCAATACCAAAATGCTTTGTCATAGACTCAAAGATATACTTCCCATCTTTAATTAATCCAGCATGGCTGCAAGCAAACAGAACTCCCAGAATTGTGATGTAATTTGGCTTGATTTTTGAAGATTTCATAGCCTCAAATAAATCCAGAGCTTTCTGACTGTAACCATTCTGGGCATGGCCTATAATCATGGTGCTCCAAGAGATCACATCCTTTCCAGGCATCCGAGTGAAGACATAATTAGCATCTTTCAAACTACCACACTTACAATACATGTCTAGAAGTGCATTGTTAAGGACCAAATCACGATCAAACTTAATGATATGAACATGGACCTGTCTCCCCAGTTCCAATAGTGCTAAACTAGTGCAACCTCGCAAAACACTAGTCAGAGTTGATTGATCGGCCCACAAACCAAATCTCTTCATTCTTATAAAGATATTGAGGACTTCATCGCCATCACTGTTCTGGGCAAAACCACCAATAATCGAATTCCAGACAACCGGATCTGAAGTTTCCATCTCATCAAATATGTGAAGCCCCACTTTTGGCTCACCCCATTTGCAATAAATATCAATCAAAGCACTTCTGACAAAAACATCTAACTCCAAACCAACCTTGATTATGGAACAGTGAAGTTGTTTGAGGGTAGAAATCTCCTCACATGCTCTCAGAACTGAAGAATACGTGTACATATTTGGTCTAACACCTTCTCTAAGCATCATAACCAACATTTCCAAGGCCTTCTGCTTAAGCTTGGAATTAGAGTACACAGCAATCATAGTTGTCCAGGAGACAACATTTCTCTCGGGCATTTGGTCAAACAGGAGTTGTGCTTCATCCAGCAAATTAAATTTCACATACATGTTCATCAGTGTGTTTATAAGGAATGTTTTGGGCTCATAGCCATTTGAGAAAACATGCTGGTGGACTTTTTTTCCTTGTTCTATGGCCCTATGGGCTAGACAGCACTTGATGAGCTCTGCATAAGTGATTGAATCAGCCCATAGTTTATGTTTTTGCATACAGTCCAATGCTTTCATTGCCTTTGGAAGATCCCTTTGATAGCAATACGTGGTGAACTCATTGGCTACACCCTGATGATTACTTGACAATGCACTTGGTCCGGTCCTCCAATCAGTTGCTGCTTCAGAATGGAAGCTCAGATGATGGATAAAGATGCTTAATACTGGTTTAGGAAACAAAGTAGCCTGCAAAGTGATGGTACAACATTTGAATCCTGACATGGGTTTCATGGCTGATGATCAATCCTACGATCTGCAAAAACACATAAGTTACCTACTCATACAGCCTTCCGACCCAACGAACATGTGATGCGTAAACCTAAATCCATGAATTGACGTCTACACATAAAGCGAACGGCATATATGAAGGAGCGATTATCTGGGATTCGCTAAATCTATGGATAGATTGAAGGCACACATAAGGGGTTTGATGAATCTGACAAAAGAGAGAAATTTTGATAAATGAGCAGACCGCTGGAGAAACGACGCAGTTCTTATTTTCTCATTGGGCGCACGGAATTTCGGGATAATTGTAATGTACCCTTTTTGTGTTGGAAAACCACACCCTCACCCTTCGCCTACAGTCGCCATAAACACATTCCTGCCCTCATTTTCATTTTTCTATATTTTATAATTAAATTTCCCCCAAATTTATAGCCTGACAGATGAATTGGAAAAAAAAAGTACAGGAAAACAAAATTTCATCAAAGTCTTGCAAAAGAAAATTTATGTTCTATATTCAATGTCTTCCAAGAGTTTACTGCAAGTTTTCAAATGATTTTTAAGAGAATTCTCATGGCCCAAAACATTTTGATAACCTGCAAATGAAGCATCCACATAAAATACTCAAAGGAGCAACGCAGAGCTCTTTATTTTCAAGTAATTTGATTTAATTTTTTTTAACCTGCAAATGGATCGAATTGTTGAAGAAACTGACCTTAATCAGACTATTTTAGGCCATGAGAGCACCCTGCAACTTTTTATTATCACAAATCTCAGGAGGAAAACTTCCAGTTATGCAATTTTGGACGATGAGGATCTAGAATCAAGAATTGGTGTTGGTTAAAAAATCTTACAATGGAAGAGGGAAGAGAAACAGGGAGCTAAAGTAATTCTTAAGTTATTGTGAAGAAACCTCATTTGCAGCTTGGCTTAAATGAGCCATTAGCCAAGTAGTTTCTTTTACCTTTCTTGTTTAAACGATGTCGTTTTTTCTGTGCACAGAAAGTGGAGACTAGATTTGGGGACAGGTGAGCCCAACTGCCCAGCACCGGATCTGCATTCGGGAAAAACGGACCGGAGACAGGCCCGTGGGCTTTAAAGTACGTTGGAGAATTAAGGTCAAGCCCAATTATTCATTTTTTGTATAGAAAAGAATAATAATTAATAAAAATAGTTAAAATCAGCTGTCCTTGGAGAAGGCTGGCGGGGTCCACGCAACAATCGATTATTGACATGACAATTTAGTTGATAAAATTAAATGCACAGTACAAAATAAATTTGTATTAAATTAGAAGTAGGGTAAATTGTTATTGATGAAAGTTGAACGTTAAATAAACATGATTTTTTTTGTGTGTATTGGGTGCACAATGCACTTAAATTATAATTTTATTATTTAATTAAAAAGTATTATTTATTTATTTAAAAATTATTTTTTTAAAGTAATAAATTATTAGTAATTTTGAAGTAGATAAATAATAATTTTTTTTGTTAAATAATAATAACTTTTTTTGTTAAACAATAATAATTTACATTGAGTTATACAGTGCACCCGATACCTATAAGTTCTTTTTAATAAAGTAAAATATGTGTTCAGATATTTGTGTGAATTGTGGGATGTTGTCATAGCTGCAATTGTTGAAAATGAATCAATATTCAATAATAAATTAGTTTAAAGGGGCGTTTGTTTTGAGTTGGGCCTTAGATAAAGGATGAGTCCAATTTAGTTATATGCTTGTTAAGGCTTTCAAGATGGAAATTGATTATCTTTCCCTATTCAAATAACATCTTGTCACTTTACATCTCTATTATTTTTCATTCAAACTCTGCTAATTGTGTAACATCTCATCACTTAAGCTTTTATCTACAAATGTGATATTTATAATTCTTAGGTTACACTACTTCATCTCAATACAAATATATCTTTTTACTATTTATATAGACTAGTATTGCACCCGTGCATTGCACGATTTGTAATATACACATTTTTTTATGATTTATGTTTTGATTCAATCATTGTTATGATATTAATGTTTTAATTTAATAAAATAAAATTATTATATTTAAATTAAAATATTATATTTATTTATATATAATTAAAAAAGATTTATGTACATAAATATATTCAAAACATTTACTATGATATTTAAAATTAGATAAAATGTTAATTTTGTAAAATCCTTGAATTTATAAAATTAAAAAATATTATAACAAAAATATATATCAGAATTATTCCTAAAAAATTTAAATAAACAAAACCAGAAGCAAATAAAACAATATATATATATTTTTGAAAATTAAGACTAATATGAAATCAATAACTCTTATCAATCTTAACATCTGTCAACATCTTTCGACTTTTTAGATTCACACTTAAGATAAAATAATTTGTTAATTCTAATTTTATATAATTCAATTAAGACTTTACTTAATTATATTTACATTACAATAATTTAACTTTTATGATACATAATTCACAACATTTAATATGCAAATTACAAATGACTAAAATGAGGACTTTGTATAGTAACTTATTTTATTTAAACAAATTATTATAAAAGTATTATACGTTCGAAAAATATTCTTGAAACACAATATTTTTTTGTTGTGCTTTTGTTAACATTATCTTTAAAAAAAAAACAAAATATTCAACCCACTTCAGCTGATAACTCTGCATACGTCAACATACAACTATCAATAACTGAACATAAACCTTTTAATTAATATTTCAACATGGGATAAAAATTATTTCTTGACAATAGTTGATTAACCGAAACAATATCAAATATTTATGCTGTTTATTTAAGTGAACTTAATCACAATCATATGGTCGGAATTGTATTGTAAATAATATATAAAAAAAAAAAAAGCATTCCTTTGAAAAACAAAAGGTTTTGAATTTTTTGGATAATTTTTGTACACTTATTATACAAAATGTATTTTATGATTTGTGTCCCAAAAAATCATTTTATACATTGAATGATTATTATCTAATCCTAATTTTTAGGGGAATCTCCAAATATATTTGACACAAATTATTTCATAATTATATAATTAAACACAAATTTGTAATTAAATGAAGTTATATTTATAATACATGATGATCAATTTTCAGTATTTTTTAAATATATATCTCCAAGAGTCCCAACATAATTTTATGTTAAATAAATTTAAAAAAAAAACATATTTTTCTATTTTTTCGAAAATTCTCCAAATTTTTACATAATAATCATTTTATTGTATTTGTATGGTTAAAATTGAAACATTCATTTGATAAATAAAAATTAGTTTCAGATTTTTTAGGAGATTTTCCGTATATTTATTGCACAAACGATATTTTCGGATTTGTATACTAATAAAAACATTCCTTTGATACATTGAATAATTAATAATCTAATTTTATGTTTATAAATTTTAAAAAATAGTTTTCAAGTGTTTAGAAAATTTTCCATATTCATTGTATAATTATCATCTAAATGGATTTGTAAACATTCCTTTGGTAAATAAAACTTAATTTTGGAATTTTAGGATATTTTTCGTATATTTATTATACATAGGATGTTTTCGTATTTATATACTTAGAAAAAATTCTTTTATACATTGAATAATTAATCACCTAATCTTAATTTTTAGGGGAATCTCCATATATATCTAAAACAAAATTATTTATCAATCATATAATTAAACGCAAAACTCTAATCATATTAGCTCTAATCATAATTATTACGATATGTTTCCTAATAAATATAATTTTGTGTGCACATATTCAATTAGTGTGCAATAAATATACGGAAACATATCGTAATAATTATGATTAGAGTTAGTATGTGCACACAAAATTATATTTATTAGGAAACATATCGTAATTGTTTGAATTCAATCATAAAGATTGTTTGCTTAATTAATATATCGAACTTTCCTTAAATGCTTTATGTAGGACATATTCAGTGTCAATGTTTTTTTTTTTGTTTGCATGATTTTTAATTAATTTTTTAAACCATATTTTTAAATACAGTTATTGTTCCTAAATTTGTAGAATTATTTTTAAATAGCGAAATTATGCATAGATTATATATGCATAAATTTTGATTACCGATTCTATATATTAAACATCAAAATTAATGCTTATATATTTACTAATAAATCCCCCTAATTATGTTATAATTTTGATGTGTTGACTTTAATAATTTTGGTAATTTAAATATAGTCTCATTCAAACATTAATTAAATCATAATTAATGATAAATGAACGCAAATAAAGAGGAATATATGAATAAAAGAGGGGTTGGTCGGTGATTAATCACATCTTGACTGCAGGTAATGTAATTTTATTAAATTATAAAATTAAATATTTTAAATTATTTATTAAATGTAATGTATTGTATAAATCTTAGTTTCTTAAGGAAAAATTATTCATTTAATAAATGCGAAGAAATTTGAAATTGATTTTCTTAATAAAATTTCCAATTTTGAACACTATTATTAATATTGTATAAGAATTTGTTTTTTGAATTTAGTATATAGAAATAGTTTTAACAATTTAAAATAATTAATATAGGATCAAAATTAATGCCTATATATTTACTAATAAATCCCCTAATTATGTTATAATTAGGATAGTTTGACTTAATAATTTTATTAATGTAATTATAGTGTCACGCCTAATTTTGGTAATTTTGGAACTTCACAATCCCAACAACAATCATTTTCATCTCATCATGATTTGGCTACCCAGTTAGAAGTACAATAATCCAAGCAAGTAAATGTTAAAAGATGTCCCACTTCTTTTACATGATAAATGTCAATATAACTTCAAGGATACGAGACAACAGCCTTCGGTCTATAATACTGATGAGACCAAAAAGTTAATTCTTTTTATCTTTTAATTTTTTTTATCAACATAGACACATCGTGATACGAATGTATGTTTTATGTTAATTTTAGTTATCAAACAATATATTTTGTATATGAAATTCTCATTCGTTATTTTTCAGATATTGACTCATTCATCCAAACCTTTATGTCAAGGTTGGGCTCATCATTTTGAGGTTATTTTTAGGTGTCGATCGAGTGGCAAAGATATAATTAGTGAATAAATTTATTAAATTTGAGATATAGTGTAATAAATTATATCTTAATATATTACTGATCAAATTTTTTTTGCATTTTATATTTTTCCTGAACAGTTCATGTCAAGTCTAGGTGGATCCTTACCATCAAAGTGTTATTTAAATGGGTATTATGGTGTTGAATGGTCCATATTCATTCGTCAGGATTATAATGGAAGTTTTTTTGGATAATGATGAAATAAATTTTATGATGATAACTCCTTGATCAACGGAGATTTTTTACTTTGTAGATATGATGGATATCTACATTTTTCTTTTACAGTTTTTTCAGATAGTGGTTACTTTAAGAATTGTATTGCAATGCAATCCAATTTTGTATTCGCTTCATTTCATCCCGATGGTAAAATAATATATCATTTAATATTTAGATATAGAATTAATATATGCTTTATATTGCTAACAAAATATTTTGTTTATTTTGAAGGAATTTCCAAACCTTTGGGCAATCTTAGGTTTGATATATCGAATTTGTGTCCGCAAAGAATGTTCTACACAACTATCAATCTTGATATGAATAATGAAGTTTTGATAAACTGTTGATCAATATAGTACAATTCTGAAATATTGGAAAAAGTTCCAAAAAAAAAAGTAATGTTTCATGAAGTTTTCCGAAATATATAATCACTTTATTGTTTCAATGAATTGATTCTTTAATTTTATGTATATATATTTTAATTTACGCAAATTATGCATATTAAATTGTTAAATTTAATATATAATTTACATATTTTATATTATATTATAGGGTGTATTTAAAAGAAAATATATCTCAACTGCAGATGTTATAAATTATATGTATTATTCAATTTATTTTTATTATAATTATTATATTAAAATAATATAAATTATTAAACTTATTCATTTATATAGTTATAGACTAATAATAATATTTTTAATATAAATATGTTGTTTATATTTAAAATTTAATACAAAAAATACTTAAAATATATTAATAAATTATATTTATATTTTTAATTAATTTTTATATAATATATCGGACGCACAGGTGCATTACTAGTAATTATGAATAGTAAAGTCTATGTATATGAGAAAGTCAACAGCAAATTAAATTATATATATTTGTTTATTAAGGTAAATTTTATATTCCAAATTTATCGCAATAATTTAACATAAATTAATGCGATTACGTAGGTAGTTAATACCACAAAATAAAAAAAAATAAAAAAATAAAATATATATATATATATATATATATATATATATATATGTTAACTCATTGAAGACACAAACATTTACATCTCAGCACAAACATCCCCTAAAATAACTTTCAATGTTTGTTAGATCCAAATGTTTGTTCTCCATATTTAAATTCATATTATAACTAATATATTAAATTACGTCAATAATATAACTTAGACACCTTGTAATATTACTTTGCTTATTTCACTTTTCCTTTTTATCTTTTAGAATTTTTTTAACATATATTGTTTTTCCAATATTTACATGCTTTCATGGGGAACAAATATTGTTAAATAAATATTAAAATATTTCACATAATAAATAATTATTGCTGATGGCATAAAATTTATGTTTGGTTAGGAATTCAAAGATAAATTAATCTAAATACATGCAATTGTAATCAATAATTAAGTGGCTCGTCTACATTGTATGTGGATTGTTCAAATTGTCAAAATAATTACGATAACATATTCCATAAAAAGATGTATTATTTAAGTTTTACCATATGATTTAAATTAGTAGTCGATGTTTACCAAACTTTAATATATATTAATTCATTAATCATAAATATAAGTATAACTACAAAATGTTGAAATAAAATTTTAGAAATGAGATGGAAAGTAATGAAACTCATTATCTGAGTTGGATAAATATTTGAACGAAGAGGACGAAAATTATTCTACTTATTTCGATATTTCAATTTTCCTTTTATCTTTGTTAGCTCATTATATTTTTATCATCTCAATCTTCACAATTATTTATAGATCCGTGTTTAATATAACTGAGTAAGTGACACAAATTTACTTTAGGTATTTCATATTTGTATAAAATGAACTACATATGACAGAATATGTACAGCACATAATTGAGAATTGAGAGAAGATTGGAAAAATCACCGTAAGAACTGGTGAGAGTATATTCACATATATATACACATATGTGTAGTTACAACAATATCCTATAATTAAGGAAAGGATATGGTCAAGGTATACCTAAAATACAGGATAGACACAAATCAAATCAAATCAAATCAAATCAATATTCACAACTAAATCAAATCAAATCAAATCAATTGGTATTATCTCTATTACCCCCCGTCAAGCGCTGCGTGGGGTGAAGACACACGCAAAGCTTGGACCGTAGAAACTCAAAGGCCGGACGAGGAAGACTCTTCGTGAAAATATCCGCAAGCTGAAGATGAACGAACTCAGTGGAAATGCGCCCAGATGAGACCAATTCACGAACAAAGTGATAATCCAAATCAATGTGTTTAGCTCGCTTGTGTGCAACAGGATTCTGACTCAAGAAAATGGCACTTTTGTTATCACACAACAGAACTGGCCAAGTAGGAGGAAGAGCCCGCAATTCCCGAAGAAGATTAATAACCCAAACAAGTTCAGCAGCTGCATTGGCCAGGGCCCGATACTCAGACTCACAGCTGGAACGAGCAACAGTTGGTTGTTTCTTTGCACTCCAAGAAACAAGATTACCCCCAAGAAATATAGAGTACCCATAAGTTGAGCGACGGGTCTCAACACAACGAGCCCAATCCGCATCAGAGTATCCCAAGATGGAAGAGTCAGGACGCTTAGTGAACGAGAGACCAAAATGGAGAGTACCCTTCATATTTATAAACTCAGTACCCCCATCAGACTGAAATGTTTTAATAGTTCGAGAAAATTGATTGCAGACGAAAGCATGAAACCAAACAAACACATCATAAAACTCGGACTTAGCACGCAAAGGATATATCCACGAAAATCGAGAAAAATCATCCACAAAAGCCACATAATATTTAAACCCATCAGAAGTGGAAACGGGTGCAGGACCCCACAAATCACAATGAATTAAGTCAAGAACAGCAGTAGCACGTTTGTCATTCAATGAAAATGGTAGACGCTTGCTCTTGGCCAACTGGCAAGAAGAGCAGAGGCTAGGGTTTGGTAAAACTGAAGTAACACCCTGCTTATTTAACAATGAAATAACAGAAAATGGGACATGCCCCAGGCGTAAATGCCACAAATCAAAGCTTGCTTTCAACCTCTTGACCCGAATAGCTGCAACCAAAGCTGGAATACCCCGATCAAGTAAATAAAGTCCCTGATTACACCTTCCCTGAGCCAGGATTTTCTTTGTGAGCCGGTTCTGAATGGCGAAGAACTTATCAGAAAAAATAACATCCACTGGATAATCCGCAGTTAATTTACTTATAGACAGAAGGTTCTTTGTGATATGAGGGACGGCAAGTACATCTAACAATGTAACATCCTCAGAAATTTTAGTATTGCCAATATGCGAGATATTTAAAACATTGCCATTACCAACTATAACAGAACCGTTACCAGAATATGACTCATGAGTGTCAAGAGCTGAAAGTTGGTTCGTCATATTAGCCGAGGCACCCGAATCAAGATACCAATCAGGAGTGTGATCCGAGACATTGCAAGTGGACGTGAACGCCTGAGCAAGGTGGGCAGCTGAGTTGGAGTTGAGAGCATTCAAGTATTTAGAGCACTTATCAGCATAGTGCTCCCCACGGCATATTTGGCATCTAGGCGTATGACGAAACCCACCTCCACCAGAATTGTCACGACGAACAGAATTAAATGAAGCACCTGAACCTGAACCATTGTTACCATAATTAAAATTACCTCCTGAGCGAGAAGAGTGTTGCTGCTGAGAGGTGCGAAACGATGGTCGAGGCAATGGTTTAGGGGCAACAGTCTGAAAATTCTGGCGAACGGCGGAGAAGGCAGGAGAGGGATACGAACCCTCCATGGATTTAAGCATCATATCAAATTGTACAGCCTGGTGGAGGAGATCACGGAGAGGCGGAACTGGAGAGATAGCCATCCTAGTGTCGGCAAAACCTGCAAATTGAACCCCCAACCCGCGGAGGAACCAGTGCCGTTTATCGTCGGCGTCAATGGGACGGCCGATGGCCTGCAGCTGATCACAGAGATGTTTAAACTTCTTACCATAGTCTTCAACGAACAGATCTCCTCGGCGAAGTGATAACAACTCCTCCCGGAGTTGATGAGAACGGGACGCAGAGGCATAGACACTCTCAAGCGCCTCCCACGCTTGATTGGTGGATGTGCAATCGATGACCTCGAAGGCCGCGTCGGCAGAGAGAGAGAGGTATATATGACACTGAGAAGGCGTTTATCCTTCAGACGCCACGTCGTGTAAGTCGGGTTTGCAGTGGCAGCGCCGCTCTCCGGCGTGAACGTGGAAGACGGCGCTGGAGTCGTACCGTCGAGATGGCCCAAAATATCAAAACACTCAGCCATGTGTATTGTTTGGCGGCGCCACATCAAATATGTGGAGGCTTCAAGTTTAATTTGCATCATATTTATCATTGTGGTAACAGGGAGAGGATCATTAGCAGAGTTCGACATGATGATGACGAAACTGAGATTTGGCGATGGCGGATACCGACCAATATCACCGAAACAAGAGAAGAGGAGAGCCGAATGTAAACACCGGCGAGGTAGAGAAGGAGGACGGCGGAAGAATTTAGGGTTTAGGAACGAGTTAGGCTGATACCATGACAGAATATGTACAGCACATAATTGAGAATTGAGAGAAGATTGGAAAAATCACCGTAAGAACTGGTGAGAGTATATTCACATATATATACACATATGTGTAGTTACAACAATATCCTATAATTAAGGAAAGGATATGGTCAAGGTATACCTAAAATACAGGATAGACACAAATCAAATCAAATCAAATCAATTGGTATTATCTCTATTAATGACAGAATATGTACAGCACATAATTGAGAATTGAGAGAAGATTGGAAAAATCACCGTAAGAACTGGTGAGAGTATATTCACATATATATACACATATGTGTAGTTACAACAATATCCTATAATTAAGGAAATGATATGGTCAAGGTATACCTAAAATACAGGATAGACACAAATGAAATCAAATCAAATCAAATCAATATTTACAACTAAATCAAATCAAATCAAATCAATTGGTATTATCTCTATTAACAGACTTGGATCTCAAAGATATTTTTTACTGCGTTTACTTTCCTAGTTAGGATTGGACAGAATATGACAGAAATTGGGATTAAACTCAGGATAGGGATAAGTTCAAAATTTTTATCCTACGTTTACTTTGTAGGATAACATTAGGATAGATAAAGATAATTTTATATTATCCAACGTTTACTTCGTGGGATTGGACAGGATAATGCGGAAATTAAAAAATTGCCCTTAATACATGATTATATGAGGACATTTTTGTAATTAGGTTTGTGCATAAGGGTAAAACAGTAAATTTTCAAAAATTATCCCATCGGATAATTTTTATCCCGGGGGTTTAGGTTGGATTAGTATCCGCCGAATTATCTCGAATTTTGTCTTTTATCCCGGGTCGGCTGGATTGACCCGGAAAAATATCCAATAAAGTAAACGCTGGATAACTGTGGACTATTTTCACTAATTCAGGTTTATCACCCGAAGTAAATGGGGCCTAAGTGAATAATTATTAGAGCCCTGAAATTAGAGACAGTTGGCTAAATAAAATAAATAATTCATTGCAACAATTAATATTTATTATATGAATAAAAGCAAATGAATATAAATACTAATCGGTTACCTAGTTTGGTTAGTGTTTGTTACTTCATCACAATGCCCTGAGATCAAACCCTACCCAATTATTATAGTAAAGAAAAAAGAAATCTCAATTTTGTTGGTCTTTTTCCTTTCTACAATCTTTCTCCATGGGTCATTTGCAAACTTCAAACTTGATTGAGGGTGGGGATAAATGGATTAAGAATTCAAGCAGTGGGACCATGACATGGGTTCTTCTTCCATCACCACAAGATTTGATCGATTCTGCAAACTATTTTATATGATAATTGTTTCATGTGTTTAAGTTATTTGTCTATTATCATAATTAATTATTGTAATCACTAGATAAAATAACAAATTTACATCTGCTCCACATCATTGTACATTCTTATCATATCTACTCTAATCTTTTTCTTACAAAGTAAACACATGTGTGACGAATTTGAATACAAGTGAGTTAAATACAAAGTTGAAATCACAACCCCCAGACTAATTTAATATATTAATATGTGAAAATATTTTATTATATATACATTACAAAATGATGTTTGAGGGTTCAACCATATCTTTCCAGCTTCGCCAATGTTGGAGTGTGAGTAGTAGTTGACAGTATTTAAATTGAAACATATTTAATAGTTGAATTATATTGTTGTAAGAAAAAAATGAAAGATTGTGGGAATTATTCGAAATTCGAACTGGTATATCGAAACTTGAATAATATTTAAATTGAATTTTGGATGGATTCAACAGGAGGTTAAAATCGAATAACCAATACTCAAAAAATTCATAACAGTCTCATGAACAGTCTCATGAACATCCATAGTCTTCGATTCCGTATTTGGGGGTAAATGGGCCTGCGGGTTTAGGTTATGGTGGGCATCAAGGTGAAACGCAAGTGAGAGTTGTCACAAGGTTGATCTAGTCGGACTCAAATCAGGCCCGCATGAGCTCGCCAGATAAGTGGTTGAATTATCCTTAACATCTAGTAAGGTGGATTCAGTTAGGTTGGTCTGAAAAAATAAACTCGGTTTACAAGTTGTAAATAGTAGGCAGATCCTAAGTTAGGCTTAGACTATATAAGCTAGGTTGGCAGGCTAGCTCAAGAACTATGTAGACTAATCATGATCTTATTTAAAAAAAAAATATTATTTTTTTACATAAAAGTGTAATAGAGTAATATAAAAATGATATCACTTATATCTTTGCATATATAATAAATTAATATCAATTCAGTTTATATTTATATATCTTTATACGTTACCACTAGATCATTTTATTAAATTTTATATTAAGTGTATATAAGTATTTTAATATATTCTCTCGTTTAAGAATATATACTCTAAATAACTAGTTATAATAAGAGATTATATAATATAAATATGAAAACATATTTTTCTAATGTTAAATGTTATTAGTGAAATATTATTTAACAATATTTAGTATTTTATATGCGCACAACTAAATTTAAATTTAAATTAGTATAAAATATAAATAAATGGTATGGGTTGATCGCTCATCCATTTTGGGATCGAGTTGGGCCGGTTTTGGGTTTTGATTTTTGCAAACTTGAACTTTAGGTTGAATATATTTATTTCAACCACAACCTATTTAATCTATAAAATTAGTATTCATAAACTAATCATAAGCTAATAGCCTACTTCGTTACAACTTATTTAGTCCATAAAATTCAGTCACATAATTCACGAATGAATACTAAATTGATAGTTTACTCGATATATAAACTAAAATTAGCCAATTCAGCACGTCTATGTTCACAAATTGATCCAAAGTTGACAACGAACATATTTTGACCTAAAGTCAATCTGGATTGAGCCAATTCAGCCCATTTGACAACTTTAAATAAACCTACAAATTTATAAAAAATTAGTAAACATTGGTCTCGTCTCAAAGCACCGTATTTCTTTCTTATAATAAGAGATTATGTAATATAAATATGAAAACATATTTTTCTAATGTTAAATGTTATTAGTGAAATATTATTTAACAATATTTAGTAAATGTGCACAATTATTTTTAAATTTAAATTAATATAAAATATAAATAAATGGTATGGGTTGATCACTCATCCATTTGGGGACCGAGTTGGGCCGGTTTTGGGCTTGGATTTTCGCAAACTTGATCTTATTTAGGTTGAATATATTTTTTTCAACCACGACCTATTTAATCTATAAAATTAATATTCATAAACTAATCATAAGCTAATAGCCTACTTCATTACAATCTGTGTAGTCCATAAAATTCAGTCTGCTTAGTCTAATATAATTCACGAATTGATATTAAATTGATATTTTACTTGTTATAAATCAAATATAAACTAAAATGGCCAATTCAGTAAGTCTATGTTCACAAATTGATCCTAAGTTGACAACGAACATATTTTGACCTAAGGTCAATCTGGATCGAGCCAATTTAGCCCATTTGACCACTTTAAATAAACCTACAAATTTATAAAAAATTAGTAAACATTGGTCTCGTCTCAAAGCACCATCTTTCTTTCCCTCTAATTCGAATCTCTTCTCTCTCTTCAAATCAAAACCCCGCATTTCCACCCAATTCAACAATGTGCAGCGAAACCAAACGGAAGCGGAAGCTCCGCAACCGCTCCAAATCCCGACCGGAAGAAACAACCGTACCCGACGACAATGACAGCAGCTCGCCGCCAACCACCAGCGTCGCAGAGAACGAAGTTGTTTTCTCTGTCAATAACGTGGAACTCATCAACCCTACCGCTCCATCCTCCTCCGACCGCCACGAACGCCGCCGTGGCCGACCCCGTAAATCTCCCAAACCCGAACCCCTCGCACCTTCCAAAACCCTACCTTTGCCGCCTATGACTAATGGCGCTGTGTCTACTTCGTTGATCAAAGTGGAGACTGGAGTGGCTAGGGCTGTCCCTGCCATGGACGCGGTGGTGAAGGTTTTTTGTGTTCATACCGAACCGAATTTCTCGTTGCCATGGCAGCGGAAACGGCAATATAGTTCGAGTAGTAGTGGCTTTGTTATCAAGGGTAGGAGGGTTTTGACGAATGCGCATTCGGTGGAGCACTATACGCAGGTTAAGTTGAAAAAGAGGGGCTCGGATACGAAATATGTGGCTACTGTGCTTGCAATCGGGACAGAATGCGATATTGGTAAGGCTTTTTTTTTTTTTTTTTTTTTTTAAAATAATTATTGTATATTGGAAACATTCCTGTCAATTCTACATAGTTGGATGCAATGAGTTTATGTGAAGCTCTGAAATCTTGGACTTCTAGAAAAAGCAACATATTGCATGAAAAATATCTATAGTTGATTGTTAACAATTAACTAGAAGTTTACCTTCTTATATTGCATGACAAAAGAAAGAAGTGTTAAAATGCAATAGTTCTTGAACACGCGACGCCATATTTGTAGACTCTTGGCTCTAGCATTTTGCTACTCAAACGTGCTTTGCTTTATTTGCGGTCTCTATTAGTTAGCTCATCTAGGTGTGAAATAATTGATTGGACTCTATTGGTTATTGTGTAACTGTTGACAGGACGCAGGAAGGAGCATGATTTAATGCTTGTTTTATGTTTTTATTTTTATTTTTTTTTATTTTGGCTAATCATGTGTAATATTACATGTGTTGCTATAATGCCGAAAACATGTTGCAGTTATGTGGCCGAATGGTTAACTGAATTGGAGTGATTGTGTTGCAGTGTTAGTTCCTCAATACTTAATTGTTTATGCAAATTTGGCAACTTCTATTTTGCAGATTATTCTAATTTTCAAATGATCCCTATGATGTATTTGTTTTCTAGATAGAGACTCTTTGATATTGGATGCCATTTTTTCATTACATTTCAATTTCAATACAAGTTATCCGTGTGTCGTATTTTGGATTTTAGAGTGATTAATTTTCCTACAGCCCTCTCAATCCTTGTGGAATTTTTGAACAATGTTTTATGATAAGGCGGGTATCTTCTCCCGAGAGCAAAATGCACAATAAGGAAACCGATCATAATATCTCGTCCATTTGATTTTGGTTAATTCATTCTGCAATTATGGCCTTGCTTTAAATCAAACATAAGAACTTTCTGACCCTAAAATTTCATTCCTAAAAGTTAAAAAAAAAAGGTTGGCCAAATTCGGAGTCTAAATATTTAAAGCTATTAAACACACAGCTCATTACAGGGACGCACTACTTTCTGAAATAGGATCCCAAGGAACAAGGATGTCGTTTTGAGGTATCCAGACATATTTATGGCCCCTTTCCAAAACCTACCCCTATTCTTTCTTCTAAATTGAATCTGAAAACCCTCATTTTCCATAGAGTTCAGCAATGTGTGTTGAAACCAAAATTAAGCGACACCGTTGCATCCGGCGGAGAAGAAAGTTGAGTGAAATCATGGACAGCACCGCCACAGCCACCAACCCCACCCCATCTACCAACTCCATTAGCCATGATGTCATACCTCAATTTCCATTGAGTTCATCAATGTGCGATGAAACCAAGATGAAGCGGAAACGCCGCATCCGCCGAATGAGAAAGCTAAGTGAAATCAGGGATGCCCTCATCCCCATCTCCGCTCCCACCACCACCCCTGTCCCCTCTCCCACCCCCGGCGCCACCTGATGTATCTTCTGTAAGCAATGTGGAGCTTACCAACCTTAGTTTTCGTCAATGCTCCCACTAGCAGCACCATATTAAAAAAAAATGCAGCCTTCGATCCACCAACCTTATCACCAAAACCTTCAATTCTGTGGAGATTTCACCAATGGCTGATGGCCCTGCATTGGTTACTTTAGAGAGTAGGGAGGTTAGGGTTGCTTCCCTTATGAACTCTGTAGTGAAAGTTTACTGTGTCCATAGCCCCCCGAATTTCTCCATGCCATGGCTCAGAGGAAAACAGTATGAGACACATAGCAGTGGATTTGCAACCAATGGGAGGAAAGTATTGACAAGTGCACATTCTGTGGCACATTACACTCATGTTATGTTGAGGAAGAAGGGCTCGAACACCAATTATGTAGCTACTGTGCTTGCTACTGGAGCTCAATGTGATATGGGTGAGGGTTGAACCTATTCAAGGTTTCAAGGGTCTTAAAAATTATCACAACTTTTTGTTGGGTAATTAAGAGTGAATTTTTTTACCTTTGTGCCCATCGCTAGAAATAATATTAGTGAGATTGAGATAAGAATAGTTAATGTAATTGGATAGTGCTATTCAGGTGGGTTTCCGTTTCCCTTTGTAGGTTCTTAAAATTATGAAGTTATATAGCTGGCTTGAAATTGCATATGGCTGTTTGTAATTGCATACGTTGTTATCTGATAGATGTTGCAAGATTAAATGATGGGTTGGCTTGTGAACGCTATTTCCTACAAAGCCACTTTGACACAGTATGGAAAATTTGGTCAAAGCAGTTAATTGTTGGATTCTTTAATGGTGCTGGAATATCTGAAGTGCCATACTGTAAAAATTCATATATTGTTCTTTTGATGCAAAGAATAAACTTAGGAGAGGATTTAACCTGGTTTATCCCTCAAAAAAATGTATTGTTCTGTTCATAAATAGTAACTATTAAGTAAGAATAGTTATTTCAACGTCATGCGGCTGGTTGCCTTATTGCATTCAGTATAGATAGTAATATGCATGGAATAGTTGTCAATATAGATACAATCGAGCCATGTTGCAATAGTGTAAGTGTAACATTTGATGCACTTCTTATCCATAAGGAGAAGGCAATAAAGAGACTTGTGGTATGTCAATTTTTGTGGAAGGATTCATAGAGGAGACAGTTTGAGCCTCAAATTGCTTGCCAAACTGTGGGCAGGGGTAGCTTTTTAAATATGCACAGCCAATTGTGGTTTGGCATATGACTGGGCACATCTATGCCCCTTGCAGGATGCCGGATTTCTCTAATGCTTCAGGGTAGCCATAAGAGAAAACAAATATATAAGCTCTCATTTGGAATCCAATACTTTCCTTATTTGTTCCTGCCAAATTATTTTATGTTTCATAGTGCTTAAGCTATACCTACATTGCATAATGTCCCAAACGTACGATGTGAGCAATGTGACATTAGTAAAAAATAGTTTTTCTGAAGTTAATTTTGGTTTATATGATGGTGCAGCTTTGCTTACAGTAGAAGATGATGAGTTCTGGCAAGGGGTGGCACCTGTAGAATTTGGGGAGCTGCCTGCACTTCAAGATGCTGTTACTGTTGTGGGTTATCCAATAGGGGGCGACACAATCTCTGTAACAAGTGGGGTTGTGTCTCGAATAGAAATTCTTTCATATGTTCATGGATCAACTGAGCTTCTGGGGTTACAGGTAGTTGATCTGCAATACTGCTGTAGTTTCTAAATAAAATTGCCTTCATGTTTTTTTTGTTTTTTGGTTAAAAATGTTCCTTTTTCAGATAGATGCAGCTATTAATTCTGGAAATTCTGGGGGGCCTGCTTTCAATGACAAGGGAAACTGTGTGGGCATTGCATTTCAATCACTCAAGCATGAGGATGTCGAGAATATTGGTTACGTCATACCAACACCAGTCATCATGCACTTCATCAAAGATTATGAGAAGAATGGAACATATACTGGTATATATATGTGTGTGTGTGTGTGTATATATATATATATTTTTTGTGTGGATTTTTTGTTAGGTAGATGAGTGACCTGGTGTAGGAGACAGATTACTCAATCTTTTTCCACTTTCATTATCTCAGAAAGAGATCGGATTGGCTGACAGTTGTCAAATAGAGATTTCATTGGTCTGCTGAAAATCACACTGCCTTTTATACTCAATAGTCAATAGCTTCCTCTGTTAGGAGCATGCTTCTCACCCTTATGCTATAAGAAATATTTATATGCTTATATTACTGTCTGTTTGGTAGCTGATCATTCATTCAATGTATTTGGAAGGCTGTTGCACAAATTGATCGTATTGCAGTAATATATTAATTAATTTGCTAATTCCAATATGGTGATGGTCAATTCTCTTGATGTGGACAGTAGTGTTGATTTTGCTTTATCTGGGCTTTCGCAATTTTGCACGAACTGCAGCATGATGTCTGTGTTTTTCTTTATTTAATTCTTTCTCAAAGTCTTCTTGAGTTGTGTCATTATCTCCTCAATCCTTTTAGTTGTTATCTGCCAGGATTTCCTATCTTGGGGTTGAATGGCAGAAGATGGAAAACCCCGACTTGCGTTTGTCTATGGGAATGAAACCTGATCAAAAGGGTGTGCGCATAAGAAGAATTGATCCCACTGCACCAGAGTTCAAGGTTTTGAAACCATCAGATATTATCCTTAGCTTTGATGGGGTTGATATTGCTAATGATGGAACAGGTATGGTGCAGATAAAGGGTTCTGTCCTATGAATGGGTTTACTACTCTCACTTTTCCCCTTCATCTCTTCCCTTATATATGCTTGTGGAACTATATGTTGCTGTTTCGCAATTTAGCTTCTAAAAACACTCTTTCTAGTATCATCATCAGTATAAAAATTTCTTTCAAGAAAGTTCTTGATAGAACATTGAGGAACACTAGCTCATTTAGATATTTAAGTATGAATTGTTCCTTAAGCGTAATTTTTTAAAGTTTTGACTCCACTCTTAGGTCATTATTGGTTTAATTCTAAACAAAGAAAATAAAATTGATTCATTTAATTGCACTAGCATGGTATACCATGCTGTAAAAAGTAACCATAAGCACGCATAAAGGCACCAACAAAATTTTATATGATTTTATGGAACATGCATCAGTTGCGATTTAACATGCTATAGTTTGTTTTTCTCTTGCATGTGCCTTTCACATCTGAATCCGTTGACAGCTCAACATGTTATATGCAAACAAGGAGGCATGCATAAAGCCTTTTCCAAACTCCAGGGAGGAGCATTGGTTGGCTACAGTAGTTAAGAAAGAAATAATGATTAAAAATGAAGTATTAGACTTGTTGACATAAGTGATTCCTCTGATTTTTGAATATCATTTTTGTTTGAGGTTGGATACAATTTGTTTCGCTTTTAATTTCATTGCCATAAGCTTTACTCAACAGCATCCGTGATATTCATATTACCTTGCACTATGAAGCTCATAAGTGGTGTTTGGTGGCTTGCAGTTCCATTTAGGCATGGAGAGCGCATAGGTTTTAGCTACCTGGTTTCCCAAAAGTATACTGGGGATAATGCTGCAATTAAAGTTCTTCGTGATTCTGAAATTCTGAAGTTCAATGTCAAACTTGGCACGCATAGAAGGCTCATTCCAGCTCACAACAAGGGCCGACCCCCATCATACTATATTATTGCTGGATTTGTTTTTTCGACTGTTTCTGTTCCATATCTCCGTTCTGAGGTTAGTGCTCTGTTCTCAATAGTGTTGCTCGTTCCTGTATCAGTGGCAGTGCAACCTTTTTTTATAGCTCATGTTTGCTGTAACACTATGTTATAATTTTGTATATGATGTGAATTGTTATGCCCTATATTTTTCTTAGAAACTCAAAAGAGCATGCAGTGCTTTAACTGATCTGTATCATAATGATGTGCTCCCTTTCACAATGATGTGCTCCCTTTCACATTGGTTAATGGTCTGGTACATCAAATCGTCATGCATCGGTTATCATGTTCAGTAAACTGAACCTTCTGTGGCAGTTGTAGATCTTCAGCCGTTTAAGTGTCAATACAATATACTGAAGTGAACCAGCTACCACCAATTCTACTTTACCTGAAATTTAAATTGGTATAAATTATCTGTGTAATAGTTGTCAAACAATGCATTTTAAACATGTATGCATTCATGTAGATTCTATACCTACTGTGCTTGTCCATGCATAAACTGCACATTTTTTATCTTTTGCTAAAAAAATTTAACCAACATAAAAACACAAAGTGAATCTTATTGCATGGTGGTGGATGTATGGCAATTTGCTAGTTGGGTGGTCGATTGTTGAGTTTAACTAGTCTTCCATATACCTTGCTTTTAATGAACCTTCTGTGTTGTTGTGATGTGACCTTCATCAGTTCAATGCTTGGGGATTATTATGCACTTGCGTTGTATTCATATGATGCGTGCTTTGTTGTATGATATTCTCCCTCTGTCGAGAAAAAAGTTTTTTTTCTGAAACCTTTTTGTTCGCAAAAAATGTTTTTTTGAAAATTCATAGTTTAGGTATTAGTTGAAATTTCAATAATACCCTTATGACAAATGCATGGAGTGCAATGTGATTGAAAAAGTTGACCATCAAATAAATGAAAGGGCATAAGTGAAAACTGATGACTTGTAAAAAAGTTGTACCTTCATTTGGTTGACCCAGTGCTTGAAAAGGCGTAAGGCGCCCCGAGGCGCCAAACCCCTTTCACTGCCTAGGCGCGAGGCGTGAGGCGAAGCGCTCGCCTCACTCAAGCGAGGCGCCCAACATAAAAAAAAAAAAAACATGTAGAAATATAAACTCATCGATCCTTCAGACCACAACAAATCTCTGTTGCCGAACAGGAGCTTCTGCTGCCGGTTTCCGGTCGCCGGCGGGAGGATCGCCGGAGGGAGGGGTCGCCGGCGGGGGGTCGCCGGTGGGAGGGGTCGCCGGTGAGGAAAATAGGAAGAATAGGTAATTTGTGTAGGAAAAGAATGGGGGTGTTGGGGGACTCGGCTGCTGCTGTTTGTTTGTTCACTTCACTTAGTGTGTTAGGTTAGGGTTAGGGTTAGAAGATATATTTAACTTATAAAAAAAAAAAATCAGATATGGCGAGGCGCCGCCTCGCCCAAGGTCGCTTCGCCTCAACCCCATAAGGCGACATTGCCGGAATGTTGGCGCCTAGCGCCTAGGCGCGCCTTTTTAACCACTGGGTTGACCACAACAAAAAGTTGGTACTTAGGATAAATGATAACTCACTTTGGGTCGGAAGCATAACATCGTTTGCTATTTTGTGCTAATGTAAGAGAATATAATTTTAACTGAAATAGTATAGGACGGACAATTTAGTTTGGTTTTATCTAGTATAATAACTTTCTCTCTTATGTCTCCAGTATGGGAAAGATTACGAGTATGAAGCTCCTGTCAAGTTGTTGGACAAGCTATTGCATGAAATGCCACAATCACCAGATGAACAAATTGTTGTTGTGTCTCAGGTTCATCCCAACGTGTCCATAATGCTTATATGTTTCTTATATTATATTAGAGCATGCTCATTTTGTTGTTTACACTTGTTCGATTGTGAAATTTTTTATAGGTGCTTGTAGCTGACATCAACATCGGATATGAGGACATTGTCAACACTCAGGTTAGTACTTGATGCTAGTCTTATGATAATAAGGGTTAACTTTAGAAACTATTCGTGATGTTTGACAAATTTATAAAAATTCCTTCCATAATTCCTGTGGATGTTGTAAATTGCCTTTTTACCCATATCATAAAATTTTAAAGCAAGTGGTTGAAAATATTAATGGAAAGTTATGTTCTCTCCCTCGTCTTTTAGAATTAAGAACCAGCCTTTATTTTTAATAAATTCATTCAACAGCCCATGTCTGCCCATTTGAAAAAAAAGGTCTCATTTGGGGGTGGGGTTAACCTTATTTTGTTCTAGAAGGAGTCTCAGTTGATGTGTCAGTATGATTTGATTGTTGGCAATGGTTTGGGGTTTGGGCATACACAGTGGTGAACTTGGGTTTTGCTGGGTTTTGAGCTGTGGTATAGTTTGGTGGCAGTGTGATTCAACAGTTGGTCATGTGGGGCTGGGGTGGTGACATTGGGGGTGGTAGGTGTTTGGTTGTGTGTGTTGGGGGGGGGGGGGCGCTAGAGATGGTGGCAATGTTGCTGAGAACCACATGCTGGTTCCATTGTGTGAGTGGTGACAGTATGGTGCCCATGACAAGGACTAGGTAAGCAGATGGTTGGTTGGGCAGGGGTGGGGTGGGTATTATTGGTAGGTGGGGGGAGGGGATGCAGTCAGGGTTAAGTGGTCTTGTACGTGGGGGTGGGGTGGGTATTATTGGTAGGTGGTGGGAGGGGATGCAGTCAGGGTTAAGTGGTCTTGTAGTGTTTTACCAACATATTTTAAATGGTATAGCTGTGGCAAAATTTGATTTTCACCTAAGCAATTTGGGCGACACTAGGACCTTTCAATTATGGCCACTAGTCGCTGGGGCAACTTGTTAGATGCCATAATTGAGGGTGTTTTTGTTATTATTATCTAATATAAGTAACTGGATTTGGCTGCCTTTCTTCTTTCAATTATCTTTTCTTCTGCTGCTCGGTTATTAATTCTATAAGTTCATGTAGGTTCATGCCTTTAATGGTCAGCCGGTGAAGAATCTCAAGAGTTTGGCTAGCATGGTGGAGAGCTGCAACGATGAATATTTGAAATTTGACTTGGAGTATCAGCAGGTCAGTTTTTTTCCCATTTTTTGGTGCTCTGTGGTTTTTAGATCTGGCAAGTATCCTATATATATGTATATATTTTAAACCTTCAATCTTTTCCTTTGTACAGATTGTGGTCCTCCAAACGAAGACTGCAAAAGCGGCAACCTTGGACATTTTATCCACCCACTGCATACCATCAGCCATGTCGGACGATCTCAAAGCATGATATAAAAATTACAACGGATATTTATATGTTACTACTGGTTTGGCAATACTTAATTATACTACAAGTTTTTTCCTGCCATATTTATTTTCTTATCAACTTATTATTTACCATTAATGATGTACTAGACCATTAAAGTTACTCTCGAGCAAGTTCAGTTAGCTAGCTAGTCGAGTGATTCGACATCAGGGACTCAACAGAGCCAAAACTTTCCGTGGCTTTAGCCAGATTGGGTGGTAGAGGATTTGCTACCCGTAATTGGTTGTAACGTTCTGTTTGAGATCATAAACTCATTTTTCGTGTTGATTATCCGTAGTCTCTTTGTTATTGTATGTGCTTTGCATTTTCTCTTCCATTCCAGGGAAACCTTGTTTTATGCTGATTGCATGTTCTTGATAATTTATGCCCCTGAGATGTGATGTGATAAGAAAAATATAGTCTGTTTTTATGGAATCTAGTCTTCAATTACCTGGAATATCGTCCGAAGATATTATGTTTGATTGATGCAAATTGGATTTTGCAAGTACCTAAATTTCCTTTCGTCACTTGACCTTCTGAATGTAGTTTGAAGAATTTCAGGTCAAATAAATTTGTAATTTTAAAATATAATTTCCATATTGCTATTTTTTTTTAATTTTTTTTTTGAATTTTACTATCTTTGAAAATTTTACTTCTGTTTTTTCACTTTTTTTGTTAATGTACAAAAAATCACTTAAATATATGCAATGTGTGCAAGTTCCAAAGTTTCCTAATTCTACGTGCCACAATAACCAATCCGACGGTTAAATCAACAATTTCTGCGGAAAAACTCAACTTAGGTTAAAAAGGAAATGAAAAATGCACATTAATACACGCAACATGAAGATTTGGTGTAAAGCTCTCTTAAATATGAGTTTATTATTCAAAGAAGATTCCTAATTTATTTAGAATTTCAATGAAATACTGATATCTTATTTAGACCTGGCTTCCTTATGAGTTTTTTTTTAGTTTGTAGAAAGTATATATTATAACAAAAGATTGTATAAGACCGTCGTACAAAAATTCAACATTCCGACTTTAGTTTTCGACTCTTGTGCTCAGAAAACCATTTTATCTTCCTCTCCTTCCTCGTAAGTACATTTTTCTTATGTTCTACTCACATCAAGAAATTCTTGATGCTACATTCCCCTAAATATTTTATTTCAATTAACCAAGAAGGGCATGAACTTGGTGCTGACAAGGATTTGAATCCCAGCTATTATGACAATGTTTTCTGAGAAACTGCATATAATATATGTCAGCAAATTGCCCATGCAGCTTGGACAGCTCAGTTGGTTCCTGGGTGACAGATTACCCCAAGGACCCAGGATCGAGTCCTGGCAGGGCGAGGAATTTTGCCTTTGCCCGAAACAAATTGCCCACGCCTGGACATCAAGATTCAGATGACATTATGTAATAATTGGCGGCTGTACTAATTTGACTCCTATATTAGTACTTGGAGAAATCCTCTATTTTAAGTAATCGTATTCTCATAAAACTCTAATTTTCTTTTAGAATACTGTGTGTGTGTGTTGGGGGGGGGGGGGATTTGGTATTTTAGTATTATATAAAGATGATAATAAAAAATAAAGACTAATAAGAAGAAAGAATAAAATCAAGAAAGGAGCATTAAGTCCATTCCAAATTGAAGCTTTTGTTGCCAAGAACAACTTACAAATGAAGCAATAACCTTCAAATTAATTTGGGTGTGACCACTTCCACCTAAAAAATTATTAAACACGTTTTGTTTTTCGTATTTAATATATAACAAAATGATATATTAGTGAAATAAAAGATATGAAAAGCTCACTCTCATATTTTATCTAAGTTTATACGTCAACTCAAATTATATATATATATATATATATATATATATATATATATATAATGTACATTACTAAATTAAGATACAAAACAGAAAAATACTTTGCGTGTATTTATAAAAGCAATAAAGAAAGAGTCAAAAACATACCTTGTAAAGGAGTAGCTTATCAGTTAGGCATTTGGAAAAGCATGAAAAGAACTGCAAATATATATGATTAGTCATAATCAGCCTCTTGAATATGCAATTAGATGGCATGCGTACAAGGGAGAACATACAAATAGTATCTTTATTTTTCATCATTGAAATGGACCCTCCATAAGGTTTTGTCCAAGTTTCATACCTCCTCCAAAAATACTCGTTTCGGACCAAAAAAAGAATTTTTGTTTATAATTTAATTCTACAAGCATGATTCTTTTTTTTCATACGAAAAAAGTATATTAAGTCAGCATGAGTAATGATTCAGAAAATGACAACACTACACAAAAGAATCGATATATATTTTTTTAAATAACAATATGAGGTGATTTTTTTGTGAAGATAATGAGATACACACGCTAAATGGACAGAGTATAAGGTTGGTGAAAGTGACAAATGAGGTATCCTTTGCTGATATCTGGTCAAGTAAAACACAGAAGCCATAGTTGTAAGAATTGCCTTTCATGAAAACTCTGTTTCCTATTGCAAATTTCATCAGTTCATACTCTCAAACTTTACCCCTCTTTCTCTCTCCTATTTTCAGTAGTTCTTTTTTTGTTTGACAAATTTCTCTGCCACAATCTTGATATTCTCAACAAGTAGTTCCATTTATTACCAACCAAATAAAGTTGTCTACGTAGATTGTTCATCTTTTCTGTCAGCTTATTTCAGATTTTACAGAGAAGTGGTAGGTCACCTGCAACTTCAAATATATTCCCTACTATTCTCTCTCTACAACCTTCTTCTCTTGTATGATTTTGTAGTTTTCTTTTTACATGACACACTCAGTTATATCATTTTTTACTGAATTCCAGTTGAAGGGTCTCTCAGATGTTGAATTTAATTTCTGAAGATCTCAGAAAAGTTTAATCTTGTGATGTTATCTTCACCCAAAATGTTCTTGAATTCTGATTACATCAGTTCCATTCTATATCCAAAATCTTGAAAACTGCATTTTTTCCCCTCACATCTTTGCTGCTGTTGTTGTATATCAATTCTTCAGACCCATGAGCAGAATTAGCCCAATTATACTCCTGGTCATAGTAATTCTTGCTATTGCTTTCTTTGTACTTGGTTTACTCCAACTGCTTATAAGGTGTTTGATGAAAAGACCATCATTCCCATCAATTTCACAGTCCAACAGACTCCCAGATTCAGCAAATCCCCACACATTTCAGAGGCAGCTGCAGCAGCTTTTCCGGCTGCACGATTCCGGCCTTGATCAGGCTGTAATTGATGCTCTACCTGTCTTCTATTACAAAGAAATCATGGGATTGAAGGAGCCATTTGATTGTGCTGTTTGTCTGTCTGAATTCTCAGATGGTGATAAGCTTAAATTTCTTCCCAACTGCACCCATGCCTTCCACATATATTGCATAGAAACATGGCTTCTATCCAACTCAACATGCCCTTTATGCAGAACCCTCATTGGTTGTGGCAATCCCACGTTGTTCAGTTTTGATGATCCTACTGAACAACACAGCTCATCCTGTTCTAATGAGCCATCTTCTAGTCAGCAAGAAAATGCGCATCCCACGAGGGTGTTCTCTGTCAGCCTGGGGAAGTTTAGAAGCTCGAATATAGAGAGTGAGGCTCGAAATCAAAATGAGGTCATTAGCAGCAGCATTGATGGGAGAAGATGTTATTCGATGGGCGCGTTTCAGTACATAGTTGGCGAAGCGAATCTTCAAGTGGCGCTGTCCAGGGGAAATCGCGCGCGGTGTAGTAACGAACAATTTTGTAATAAACCGGAGATAGATGGAAAGAAGATTGGTACTAGGAGTAGAGGAGACAGCTTCTCTGTTTCTAAGATATGGCTTTGGTCCAAGAAAGGTAAACTTTCTACTTCTTACGAAGCAAATGGAAGTGTTGGCATGGCTATGCCTAATAGTAGTTTAGTTTGAACTTCTTTTTCTTTTTCAAAAGAAAAAACTGGTCTTTTTCTTACCAGAAATGATAACTAGTTTATAAATTAGTGATGTTTAATGTATTTCTAATGTTTTTTTATTTCTGCAATCCAATCTCAAGTGTCTTTGATCACACATTTTACACACAGTCAAGGTGAATAAATTTCCCATTCTGATAGAATGAAGTATTGTGTTGCAGAAGGTCATCATATATTTTTTAGATTGGATCCAATAGTTTCATGTCCGAATTTGATATACTCAATATAATCTTGATATTTTTAGATTATTTTTATGGTTTCCTCTCACCTAATCTTGATTTTTCACACACATATACATATATATATATATATGTATATGTATTTCCTGAGTTGGGATTTTGAGAATTCGGGGAATGAATTTTTTACTTTCATCAAATAATACTGAGACGATGCAACTATGTTACGAAAGTTTTCACAAACAGCTTCGATAATAGATTGTAAAAATAGTTAATTAAAAAATGGTATGATTAGAAAGGATGTATTTGAGAATCTATAGTCCAAAAGACAAAAGAATAAGCTTTTTCTTTCCACTATTAGGGGAAAAAGAAAAGCTTGAAAGTGAGCCTTGTGGAAAACTTTATTTATTTATTTATTATTATTTTTTAATCTTTTTGGTTTGTGAATAGTGTGTAATGCTTTATCCTTTCACCAAAAAGCAACCAAACAGATTAATAATTTTAGTTTGGATTCTTTATTGTATTTAATAATTTTATTTCTAAATTAATTGTATACAAATTTATCATCTATGTATTAATTACTATTTACAATACATATTTTAAAATATAATATAAAAAAAATTACATTTTCATATTTTTAAATTATGAAAAGGTATGCAAATAGCCATTTATGTAACTTTTAGTTAGATTTTAGTAATTTGTCACTCTTATCGATCTAGAAGCAGTTTCATGACAAATAATTTTACTTAAAACCTTTATTGTTATGATAAATTACACACAATTATCTTATAAAACTTAAAAAATTATTTGTGTTATTTCAAATTAGTTTGACGCACTATCATATTGATCCGAAACATTTATTTTTTATGTCAAATTTAAATGTCCATGATATATATTTTTGTGGCAAATAATATAAATGTCAAAAGATAGACTAAAATTTTGGCAAAAGTTTCAAATGGACAAATTTATATGAAAAATTATGTAAATGACTACTTTAATTTGTCCCGTTTTTAATTTGATATAGTTAGGTCATTTTTGGTCTTTAATTACTGAAGTGGAACTCGAAAGTTATATTGTAGTATACACTATTTTATATATGAAATTTGAAGATGATGCTATCAGTATACATATAATGCATGACGATGTGATGAATCAAACATCTAGTGAGCTAACTGACCTTAATTTTGTAAATGATTATTTAAACTCTTTTAATGAGTCTTATTAAATAAATTATAATTCATAAATTTATTTAATTGCTTAAAGTAAATTAAATATCCCAACATTGAACTCTAAACACTATTTTTCTCTTCATAATTGAGTGATTAAGCAATACTATAGTTTGAAAATTTAAGATTTATGTTTTCTTTTATTATTTACTTGAAATTATATGTTAATTTTCAATGTTTTAAGTGATTTTTATGTAGCCAATAGTAATAATTATTTATTTATTTATTAATTGAACCTTTTTATTAGTTAAGTTAGATATTTCGATTCTGAAAAAATAAAAAAAGAAGGGTTGCGCTGTTTATATGAAAGAGTATACATGTGTTTGGTAAATCAAATACCATGGTCTAATAATCTAACATTCCGATTAGTTGATAATATTAGTATTAGTTGGGAAGCTTGTGAAAGATTCCTGTGAAAAGTTTCATTAAAATCTAATTCAGGTCTTGTTGTTGTGAGAATTCTTAATTCATGAGTTGTAAGGAGGGATTTATGTTACCACAAACAGGGAAATAAAACAAGTATTGGATTTAGATATGGATATGATTTTGTCGGTTTTGATTTTGAAATCGCTGATTCTCCGAATTGTGGAGCTAAAGTTGGAACTGGATTGGCATATAGCCGATTTCGAACCGTCTCTCCATGTCCCTTTTTTCTTTCTTTTCTTCAAATTTTATTATTGGAAACACCTATTTGAAATTGAAACCACCAATTTAAAGTCGGCACTGATTATCGTGGAACTGAAATCATACCAGCTAATTTTTTTATTTTAATTTTAATTTCAGTTCAAAACTAAATATTGACCGACAATTTGAACCTCCATAGTCCATTCGAGTATAAAATCGAAAGCATGCCCCTGTTTAGTTGGATTCAAAGCAAATCAATCGGTTGAGACCGAATCCAAATAGCTTCAGTCTGAATATTTAATGTTTAAAAATCGATTCTGTTGGTTTGATTATAGAATTTTAGTCAAATTAACTTTTTAAATAATATTATTTAAGATTTATTTATTATATTAAATAATCAAGGGAATGTTCCCAAAAAAATAAAAAGGATTGAATTTATTTATAAAATCCAAAAGAGTCTGACAGCGAAGTCAAGAAACTCCTTCCCTTCAGACTTTCTTCCTCTCTCTCCAACACTACCATGACCATCCCCACCAGAGCCACTCTCTCAGTAAAAGTATCAAATATCCCACAAACCGCCATAGCCAAGGACCTTCTAACCTTCCTCGAATCTGCACTGGGCAAAGAATCAATCTTCGCCGTCGAAATCTTCACCGAACGCGAAAACTGGAAATCCAGAGGTCATGGCCGGGTGCAATTCGAGACCCCAGAAGACAAGCTCAAAGCCCTATCACTATCCCACCAAAGAAAACTCGTTTTTAAAGGCTTTTACCTCTCACTCACCTCCTCCCTTGAAGACATCATCAATCGACCGGTGGAGCCCAGGAACCGGGTCGAATACGGTGGCGGGTTGGTTTTGCTTGCTGGGGTTATGATCAGGACCGACTGTATGAGTATTCTGGAATCTTGGAAAGGGATTAAGTTGTGGGTCATGCCAGAGAGGAGGAAACTTGAGTTTTTTGTGGATCATGAGGGGGAAAGTTATAAGTTGGAAGTGCAGTTTGGGGATGTGTTGGAAACTAGGGGGTGTTTTTTGGATGGGGGTGAGAAGATAGTTAATGCTGTTCTTCTGCAGGTATGGCATTTCCAGTTTGTGCTTTGTATTGTGTGTGAGGGATGTTGACGATGAGCTGACTTTGTAGGTGTTCGTATTTTATTCGTTTATTTTTATTCAAGCTCGGCTCGACCTTGTAGGTATTTGAGAGTGTTTCAATTTGCTTGTTAATGTGTTTGATCGCATATTTATGAATATATGTGCTTGTGAACAAATAATCTACATTGTCCACGAACATCAGATAAACAAATATTTTATAACTCTCCATGTGAACACATAAATTATAACTCTTCATGTGAACACTAGATTATGTGTAATATGAATATTCTTCTTCTTGTTCTTATTTTTATTATTACTATTATTATTAACTGAGTCTCAAACGAGTTTGATTGCGAGTTATTGATTAACGAGCCAATCGATGTTCAAGCTTTGTTTGTTGATTAATCAAGCTAAAAAGTTTGTTCATTTAATAGAATATTAACGAGCTTGTTCACCAAATCTCTGTTCAATTACAGTCCTATGTGTGTGTGAATTACGGTTGTGTGTGTGTTTATGTGAAAGAATGTGTCCAGTCAATTCTTGCTGCAGTCTTACTTGATTATCCCTTTTTTCTTTTTGGGTAGCTCAAACATGCACCAAAGATATACATGAAGGTTTCTGGGCCAAAGATTGCATCAAGATTCACTACAGATCGTTATCACATCTGCAGAGAAAATCTCGACTTTCTTTGGGTTCGCACAACCGATTTTTCAGACATGAAGTCAATTGGATACTTGTCTGCTCTTTGTTGGGAGATTGAAGAAGGAATCTCCAGTTTAGATATGTACACCTCTTTGCCGTACTATTCGAAAGATGTGATGGAACTAGTCTTTGAGGAAGGAGTAAAATTCGACAATGACTCAGATTTAGTTCCGATTATTAAGAACAACTCAGATTTCTCAGTGGATTATGAGGTGCTTTTTCAGCTTAATTCACTGGTTCATGCTCAAAAGATGAGCATTGCTACTGTGGATAACGATCTTTTTCGTATCCTAAGCAGATTAGAAACAGACATTGCTTTGCAAGTTCTTAAAGAAATGCACAAGTTGCACTCCACTTGTTACGAACCTAAGTTGTTTATTGAGAACCAATCTTCCATTGCTGCTTGTAACAAGAAGAATCTTACTTCGCTGACTTTGAAGAGATTGGTTGAGCAGAATGTGATGAGTTGCCACCGAGTTCTTGTAACTCCATCCAGGGTCTTCTGCTTAGGTCCGGAACTGGAATCTTCCAATTACATAGTGAAGAACTTTGCTGAATATGCTTCAGACTTCATGAGGGTCACATTTGTTGATGAAGATTGGGGGAGGCTTTCTGCTGGTTCTGTTTCCATGAGTGTTACAAAAGCTATCTTCTCAAAGCCTTGCAAAACGAACATTTATCATCGAATACTCACCGTTCTCCGAGATGGGATTGTTCTTGGAGAGAAAAAGTTCGAGTTCTTGGCCTTCTCTGCTAGCCAGCTGCGATCAAATTCAGTCTGGATGTTTGCTTCTAACGATCGTATCAAAGCTGAAGATATCAGAGAGTGGATGGGCTGCTTTAGCAAGATTCGGAGTATCTCAAAATGTGCTGCAAGGATGGGCCAGCTGTTTAGCTCGTCTGTCCAAACGCTGGAGGTCCCTCCATGGGACATTGATCTTATACCTGACATTGAAGTAGTTTCAGATGGTGTTAAACACTGTTTTTCTGATGGAATTGGAAAGATTTCTTTTGCATTTGCCAGAGATATTGTAAGAAAATTGGGTTTGTCTCATATGCCATCAGCCTTTCAGATCAGGTACGGTGGGTATAAAGGGGTGATAGTCGTTGATCACCATTCTTTCCATAAGCTGTCACTGAGAAGCAGCATGCTCAAGTTCGAGTCCACGAACTGTATGCTCAACATCACAAAATGGAGTGAATCCCAACCGTGCTACTTGAATCGGGAGATAATAACCCTGTTATCAACTTTGGGTGTAGAAGATGGGGCGTTTTTGTCGATGCAAGAAGAACAGCTACGACGCCTGGGAAGAATGATGACGAACTCAGAGGCAGCACTGAATGTTTTGGAGAGCAGTGGTGGAAGTGAAATGAAGAGCATCATAGCACAGATGTTGCTTCAAGGCTACGAACCAAGAAAGGAGCCGTATCTTTTCATGATGCTCCAATCACATCTCGAGAATCAGCTATCTGATCTTAGAAGTAGGTCCCGTATCTTTGTCCCAAAGGGACGTGTCTTAGTTGGATGCTTGGATGAATCCAGAACTTTGGAGTATGGCCAAGTCTATGTTCGAGTAACCATGACTAAATACGACCTAGAATGCAGGAATCACCCGTATTTTCAGAGGGTGGACGAGAAAACTTCTGTGGTTATAGGAAAAGTTGTGGTCACCAAAAACCCGTGTCTTCATCCAGGTGATATCAGGGTGCTCGAAGCTGTGGTTGATGTGAAATTACAGGGCGATAATCTGGTTGATTGCCTTGTTTTCCCCCAGAAAGGAGATAGGTATCTTATACACACTCCTCTTGTTTCTCAATTCTTTCTCTGTTTTTGGCTAGTTCTTCAACTGGTGTGTGCAGTTCTAAGTATTAACATAACTAGGGACTCTAATGCAATCAAAGAACCTCTTCGATTTCTGTATTTTGTGTTCTTGTTGTTTCTTCAGGTAGTCTGTATGCTCCTTCTTTCAATTTAAGGGATATCTTGTCAGAATTTTGATTCTTAGAAGTTTTATGAAACACTTGGACCTTTAGGCCATGCAGCTGGACGGAAAAGATAGTTTTTCTGAGTTCGGGTTATATAATGCATGGTTTTGCAGGCCGCACCCAAATGAATGCTCGGGTGGAGATCTTGACGGTGATCTGTATTTCATAAGCTGGGACGAAACTCTAATCCCATCTAAAACCGTAACCCCCATGGATTACACGGGACGAAGACCACGCATCATGGATCATGAAGTAACCTTAGAGGTAACCCTAAACTGCTTCCTTAATCTGTTGACTGTATTTTTAATGCTTCTCTTTCTGCTGTTATATCAGGAAATTCAAAGATTCTTCGCTGATTACATGATCAGCGATACTCTTGGAGCCATCTCTAATGCGCATTTGGTTCACGCCGACCGTGAACCAGATAAAGCTCTGAGTTCCAAATGTCTCGAGCTGGCAAACCTCCACTCTATGGCAGTTGATTTTGCCAAATCAGGAGCTCCAGCTGAGATGCCTCGGGCTTTAAAGCCTCGAGAATTTCCAGATTTCATGGAGAGGTGGGAGAAGCCCACATACGTTTCCCAAGGCCCGTTGGGCAAGCTATACCGAGCTACCACACAGTTCATTAATCAGATGAGGCCCAACGCTGATCTTGCGAATGAAATTTCACCAGATGCTTTTGATCAGGATCTTATAGTGGATGGCTTTGCACCGTTCCTTGAAACTGCGGAAAGCCAGAAAGAGCAGTACTTGGAGAAGATGAACGTGCTTTTTAACTATTACGGGGCAGAGAGCGAAGTGGAGATACTAACGGGGAATCTCGATAGGAATTCAGCTTACTTGCAATATGACAATCGGAGATACGGAGAGGTGAAAGAACGCATTATGGTATCTGTGAAAAGCTTGATGAGAGAGGTGAAGGGGTGGTTGAAGAGCAGCTGTGGAGAGGCGGTGGAGCAGCAGAGGTTGGCGTCGGCTTGGTACTATGTGACGTATCATCCCAGCTATTCTCAAGGGAGTAGGAATTGTTTGGGGTTCCCCTGGGCTGTTGCTGATGTCTTGCTGGAAATCAAGGCAGCTAAAAACAGGATGCTCATTGAGTACTAGCTACAACTCTGTAGGTTGTTGCCAATGACTTTATGTTCATAATTTATTTTCCATCTCCAAATTGGTTTGAGGTAATTTACCTTTATTTGTGTGTGTGTGTGTGTGTGTCTGAGAGAGAGAGAATTTGAAGTTGTTGCAAGCATTTAAAAAAAAAAAAAAAAAAAAAATTAATGAAGAATGTAATGGGCTAGATTTAGGTTGAGGACTAACTGTGAGATTTAAAAATACTGAATTATTTTCTTTAATTCTGATTTTATTTTAAAATTACTTGATAATGACGAAACTGAAAATTTATTAATCATTAACTTGATAATGACGAAACTGAAAATTTCTTCAATCATGTTTTCTTCTTCTAGTCATTTCTCGATAAAGAATGAAAGCCCATATAAGATAGAAGTTAATATTTTTGATACCATATTTAAATATATTTAACCATTTTGACCGGTTTTCATTCTTATAATATATACGTAAAATTTTATGCATTAATAGTATTTGATATTTACTAATTTGGTCTTGAAATATTCTCTCTAATATATATATATATATATATATATATATACGTGATTAAGTATATTTGAGTGTGTGGATATAAAGAGCCGATGCCATCAAGAATTTCCAATACTTCCATAATCCTACTTCTCCACTTCTCATTAATAAAAGCAGAAATTTAGAGAGAGGGAGTGTGTTTGGGTGGGGTATGAATAAATAAAGTACCTACGAATATACTTTACCCAAAGAGATAATGCTCAAAATTTACAACAGAAACTTATAAACTTTCCACATTAAATTCAACGAGAAACAATAATAATTTCAAATCCAAAACAAATAATCAAAACCCTCAAAACTTGCACGCATACAAATATATATGCACAATATTATAATAAAACGCAAAGAAAGATGAGCTGTAATTGCCAATAATTGAGTACCGTCGTGCCTACCTAGAAGCATCGATCCATATTCCGTCATTCATCATTCATTCTTTCTCGATTAGTTTTTATCAGCTGTAGCCAGCACACTGCACCGATCATACGAACGTGGGCCCGTCTTTGCCGAGGTCCATAGAGCCCTTGGCGTACCTGGAGGAGAAATTCCTTGACCCGTAGAAACCGTCCTCTCCCTCGTCCAAATGACCGTTTTGGCCCGGCCCCTCGTCGAAATTCATGGCGTAACTCAAGGCGTCGTACTGGAAATTCACGTGCCTGTTCCCGCTCCCGCTCCGGTTCCGGCTGAACCGTCTGATGAACGTCTTCCACCTCGGACCGGCCACGATCTCCGACCACTCGCGGATTTTCATCAGGGCGCCTACTCCCCGGGTCCAGAGGGAGTTGTGGGTCGCGGAATCCGCCGTCCGTATCTTCTGCCACCATGTCAGTCCGACAGCCGGAGCGTCGGAGGAGTTCCGAGACCGGTCGAAGCACGGGAGGTAGAAGCAGCAGCGGCGGCGATTGTGGAAGAGTGTTTCGGACGCTTCTTCAAAGGATTCCGTGCTCTGCCGCGAAACCTCCATATTTTACTATACGTATATATCTATATGCACTTACATATAGGCAGAGAGTGATGTGGTCGGAATGAATTCTGGAGTTCTCTCTCTCTCTCTCTCTCTCTCTCTCTCAAGTGTGTGTGTGTGTTCTTCGCGAAGGAATAAGGAAATATATTGGAGGTGGTTCTGCAGGAAATAACGGCTGAAGGGATTGGCGAAAATGGCCTTCACATCGGGGTTGTGTAAGCGTGACATGAGTGGGTAGAAGAGCATTTTCCGTACAAAATGGGGCCGGGTTTCCGGGCAACCCGGATATTATCATGTACACTTATATAGCATCAACATAACCTAACAATTATTGTGTCAATAATTAGTAGACTCGATATTTGATTTCTCGATTACTGAAAATATAATCTGGTCAAATTTGAAAACGGTTTCACAAAAATAATAAATAAATAAAAATAAAAAGCTCCATTTCCAAACCTATTAGAAACAAATTTAGAATTTTGTTTAATGGGTAAATATTTTGCACAAAGATTTATATATACACTATAGCATGAATCCTACATATAATGGATCCAATATTATATGAAAGCAACAAAAAAATTACAAATTTAAGTCAGATCTGCCAAAATAAGCACAAACTCGGCACTTGCTATACAAGCTTTTGCACTCATTCAAAGTAGATAACCTTTTCAAGAAAAAATAATTCTTTAATTAACCTAATATTTTTTGGAAAAAATGTTAGATCATGCGAATATATCATCCTGAAAATGCAATTCCCAATTTTATTTATTTTAATTTTACAGGTTAAATCAGCTTATTTACATTTAATGGACAAATCTGTAACACAAGAAGAGAGGGGACTAATTTTCTAAATATAGCATGAAGTAAAGGGGCGAACTCTTATATAAATAAAAACCAAATATTAATAATTTCATACAAAGTACTAAATTTGTAGCAATTTATTTACATCTTTTGGTTTCCCTTGCAGGGTATTCAAGAGTCTAATATAATACATAATTTTTGCCATTAATTAGCTGACAACAATTCCATCTTAGGGAGTGTCACTCTCCAATACACACACACACACACACACATACATACATACATATATATATATATATATCAGTTTTGAAGTATCTTAGGGAGTATCACTCTCCAATATATATATATATATATCAATTTTATACTTAAAATATGTGTGAAATTTTTAAAATTTTGGGTAGTATTTCGATTTTGTGGGGAGCCCAATATCCAACTTAAAATTGAAGCCCAACAAGGCCCAACACTTGAATAGTTTCTTCAATTTGTATAGAAAGGGCCGCTTGCATTGACGTGTTTGACAATTATATGCACCTAAAAATACAATCAACATCAACAATACTCATTAAGACACGATTCTTTCCAATAAAGGAAGGATCATCATCATGGCCCGCAAGAAATTGCAGCATCGTTATCTTGAGGAAATTCCATGTTCAGCAGGGTGTGCGCTCCATAGGATGTGTGACATGTGACACATCTTGAAAAAACGAGAAAATAATGACTGTAAAATTTTTAGATGTGCCACATGTCCTGTGGAGTGCAGACACTGCATAGAACTCCCCTTATTATCATGCTGAATCGAATATTTAGGAACCTATTGTCAATTGGTCATGCAAAATCCACAAGTCACGCATTTGTCATTATTAACATTATAATACTTGAATGTAAACAAGAATCCGACGGAGTTTATACCAAGCAGACTCGACAAAAGAATTTGGGTTGTGCTTGGATTCAAGGATTCGAGATGGATTTGAAATCAAATCTAATTCGGGTCAGGAAATCCATCCATTTCAAATCACTCCACCTAAACACAACCAAACTGTCTGAATATGAAGAAAGATTATTCATGACTTGAGTTGCTAGACCACAGTGGGCCACAACTCGCCAATCTACCCATCGCTAGGAATCGTCACACAACAAATACTAAACAGAAACATCACATATTTCATTGAAAATAGTCAAGGAAGAGAAGAAAGCATGCTTGGTGAAACAAAGAAGACGTCTCCTTTCCTTTTGGACATACACTGGATAAGTGATATTTGCCCGCATCGAAACTTTTTGACAATCTCATAGTCCTAACTATATCGATCATATGCTCATCTCATTTGTATCTGCAGTTCATTCAAGCCAGAAGGAAGTGATGCTTTACTAGGTTTTACATACCACTATCTTGTTGACGCCGCTCGGTTTTATTGTGGTCCAGTAGGTCAATCTGCTGTCTACATTAATGTTACCCAAAAATAGATAGACATAGATAATGCACAAGTAAATCAACTCCCCACATCCAATTTGATCTTATATTTCATTGGATATTCCTTGTCCTAGATAACATGCCAATGTCCAATATAACAATATATGTTTTAGGTATGGATTACGTACGTACCCTTCTCTTGCATCTGCACTTTAACCAAGACGTAACCGAAATATAAGATCCAATATGATTTGAAACAGAGAATCCAAATTGGAAAAAACCCACTCAGCCGAAAGAAAGAAACTACGACATTATAGTCGAAAACAAATGTCAATTGCCACCAGAAGAGTATCCCAAAACTTGCCTACATTTGAACTACTCATAGCAAGGAAATTTTCATCATTGTATTAGGCCTTTCCTTGTTTTCTAATGTTATACATTATCATAGTCTCAATCAAAGGCTACGAACTCCACTTAGACCCGTCTACACAATTATAAGTAAGCCAAAGAAATCAGCCCTTCAAACAAAAATCAAAATTCAACTTATCAATTTCACAGAAAGTACAAAATCTAAGAATCAGAGTAGAAAACACCGAAAAATGCACACACCAGAGTTAAATACATACAGTAAACACAAAAGCACAACTTACATCAGCTTTAGCAAGTATACACACACTACTAACATCAGCCAGGTTCCAAACATTCAGTACATAGTACTCACAAGTCACAGTCCTTACCTACATTGTCACCATGCTCCCAAACTTAAAATGAACATCCCCATAGATCCTTCCAGCCTCATCCGAGCTCCCAGCATCCACAGCAATAGCCCCAAAAATTGCACGAAAAGCACCACAAACTACAGAAGGAGCTGAGGCATTGGTCTTAGGTGAGACCCTCACTATATTCTGCAAACCTAGACGGGTTCCATCAGCATTACAGGAACCCTCCACCTTTGATACTTGAGCGATCAGAATGTTCAGATCCTTAGATGAAATATCCACATCTTTGGTTAGTGATTTCAGAGCAACAGTGGTCTCAATTACACTCGCACCCAACATGCCTAGCACCTTGTTGTTCTCCTCCGAGAAGGAGGCATGTGTCATTGCACGACGCAACAATCCAACATTCTTGAATGTGTAGCTATCATATAAATTAGTAAAGCCTCATTATTTCATTTACGTTAACAACAGATACATAGAGACATACTAGCAAAGTGTCGCAACATAAACACAGATTTTTCAACAAGTAATGCTGCATTTATATATGCAGGCACATTTCAAATGTAAAACTGCAGAAGAATGGATTGATCACACACAAATGTGCGCAAAAATGAGTTTCAAAGATATGTAAATATGTGAATGAATGAAGAAGTGTGCAGTTACTCGATGTGATTCTGCAGATTGGAGAGTGCCGTTGAGAACGGCGTCGAGAGTCTTAGCGCGAACTCCAGTAGAGGAGGTGCTTCTTCCGAAAAAGCCTGTCAGCAAAAGAAATATTAAAAAAAAACATAAACACAAAAATCAACAAAAACAAACAATTAGATGATTTGGATTGTCACAAATGAGGATTGCAAGGAAAGGATTACAAGTGATCGTGCCTGTGTGAGTTCCCTTAGTATAGCATACCCTTTTGCGCAGAGAGAGAGAGAGAGAGAGACTGTTACCTGGGCCTCCGGAGAAAAGGATAGGAGAGGGAGGACGAGGAGGAAAACTGAAACCCGGGAAACCATTTTCCTGCTCTGTAATTCTGCTACGACGACGGAAAAATAGTGAAATTTCGCAGGGTGAAGTAGTGAGAGTGAAGATGATTCGGATTCGGGGATTACCTTTCCCTTCTGTCAAATTTTCAAGCAGATAAAATATAGACTGGTACGAACATGTCGGGCTTTTACCTTCTTTGAAATTGGTTAATGGGCCAAACGAGGCCCAATAAGAACTGCTGTCTTTCTTCCTCCCTGGAGCGTTGTGTGACATACAAAATCAGGGTTTAAATTATATAAAAAAATAGAAACCATATGATTTTAAACTATTTTATATCCATTTTCTAAAAATATATGTTTTTATCAATCTCGTGACTTTTTAAAATATCCCAAAACTAATAAGCATCGTGTTAAACATGCTAATTTTATTGGTTTGGGCTAATCTTAACATATATCATATTTATTCAACTCTTCTCGATACCAATGAGCTTTTGAAGTTCTAACATTGTCAATCATGCAAAATAATTTGAATCAAACAACATATCTTGAAACTCATCTTTACAAAGCTTCAAGATATATCTAAATTTTAAAAAGTAAAATTTTAAAAAATATATAAATTATTATTTTGTACCATCATTCGACATCTATAAATTTTCTTATTAACTTTATAATTGGAGAGCCGCATTCTTCTCTAGATTAATTGTTTATTAATTCCACTAATTTCTCTTTTCAAGATTCACATTCCCACAAAAAATAAAATAATAATAATAATAATAATAATAATAATAATAATAATAATAATAATAATAATAATATAACACCTCTATGTTACTTCTATGAATCTTCTATGCTTACATTTTTTATTTTATAAATGCATGTGAATATGTTATATATAATGCGTTAAGATAAAATGCATGTCAACACATTATATATATAATAAAATTTTACCTGGTAATAAAAACATCTTCTATATTTTACAATATTTAAATTTATGTTCATTTTCGTAACATATAACAAGTACAATCATTGTATATGAATAAATATCGCATTTAATTATATTTTAATTTAAGAAAAATCTTTCCCATTTAATTACTATATTCAAAATTCATTACACCACCAAGTTCTTGTTCAAGAAACTATATACACCCAAGTTTTATTAAATTTCAATCTATGTACTTCATCCCAATAACATATTATATATAAGTATATAGATATATTATAATTTTATATTTATTAATAAAATAAAATACGAAACTGAATGGAATCCAAAATACCAAAACTTTGTCCCCAAGCCATTTAGGAGAAAGGAGCTTCCTAGTTTCACGAATCGAGCCACTATAAATCCTCTCCCCCACTTCCCATTCTCCCACACCTTCGCCACCTTTCCTCCTCCCAGCCACAATTCCCACTACCATCATGGACAACGTCACCAACAACTCATCCAAGCCCACCAGCGCCACCGTCGCCTCTCCGGCCGCAAGCCACTCCGTCTTCACCGGAAACGACTCCCACCACGGCCCCTCCGCCACACCGGACGCCACCCTCGGCCGCCACGTGGCGAGGAGGTTGGTCCAGATCGGCGTGCAGGACGTCTTCTCCGTCCCCGGCGACTTCAACCTCACTCTCCTCGACCACCTGATCGCGGAGCCGGGGCTCAACAACATCGGCTGCTGCAACGAGCTCAACGCTGGGTACGCCGCCGACGGTTACGCGAGGCAGCGCGGCGTCGGCGCGTGCGTGGTGACCTTCACTGTCGGCGGGCTGAGCGTGCTGAACGCGATCGCCGGAGCTAACAGTGAGAATCTGCCGGTGATCTGTATCGTCGGAGGGCCGAACACTAATGACTACGGGACGAACAGGATCTTGCATCATACGATCGGGTTGCCGGATTTCAGCCAGGAGCTGAAATGTTTCCGGCCGGTGACGTGTTATCAGGTCGATGCATGCATGGAAATATAAGAATCTCATTATTTAACACATTTAATACTCTATTTTCTCACACTTGATTTAATAAAACACATGAACTTCCGTTTCTGAATTGATGAACATTTTCTTGCAAACTCATTTAGATTTTGGCCCCGATTGAGGGTCGGTCCTCACTTTTTGGAGGTTTCATGGCTAACACAGAACAATATGCCTATAAAATTTAAAAATAAAATACAAATTTGATATAAGTAAAAGATTATTTGCTAGATTAAAAAAATCTTTTCCATATAAAAACAACTTTATAAAATATGTGATATTCTAAGTGTTTATATAAATTTGGATCCCTCATAATTGCTATGAGATCTCCTTTAGATGATTATGTTACATTTTATATTTTATGATAATTATTGTACACCACGTGTGTATAGATGATATTATTAATTAAGAGATGTTATTTGTTAAAGACAATGTAACAAAGATGAAATATCAAAAGTAACCTTTTGACCTGCTCATCATCAGGTCCTAGAGTGTCACCTCTTGCGACTAACCTCAGGGTCGGCCCTCATTCGATTTATTTATTTTACATTTATTTTCAGGCTGTTGTTAATAATCTTGATGATGCTCATGAACAAATTGATAGAGCCATCTCCACTGCTTTAATGGAGAGCAAACCTGTATACATAAGCATCAGCTGCAATTTGCCTGCAATTCCCCATCCCACTTTCAGCAGAGATCCTATCCCTTTTGCTCTATCTCCAAGGTATAATGCTCCTAAATTTCAATTTTAGTCATGTAAATGTACAAAATATTTATTTTTCGTTCTAGAATAAATTATTAAGTCGATCATACATTGAAAATTCAATTAGATAAAGTCACCAGGCATATGATTGAGGAATATATGGAGTGACTACAGTTTTAGTACTATATGTGCCGCCAATTCCATAAGAATGTGTAAATCTAGATTTTAAAAAATTCCCAGTAAACTTACTATAATTCAATTATATTTCAAATTTTAAGATCAAGATTTTTTTTTTTTTTTTTTTTTTTTTTTAAATCAAAATCGAGAAATGTCTCAAGAAAATGCATGACAGATTGAGCAACAAACACGGGCTGGAGGCGGCGGTCGACGCAGTGGCGGCCTTCCTGAACAAAGCGGTCAAACCGGTGATGATCGGCGGGCCAAAGCTCCGGGTCGCAAAGGCCTGCCCCGCCTTCGTCGAGCTAGCCGACGCCTGCGGCTACGCCATGGCGGTGATGCCATCGGCAAAGGGGATGGTCCCGGAGCACCACCCCCGCTTCATCGGAACCTACTGGGGTGCAGTGGGAACGCCGTTCTGCGGCGAGATCGTGGAATCGGCCGACGCCTACCTCTTCGCCGGGCCGATCTTCAACGATTACAGCTCCGTCGGGTACTCGCTGCTGCTGAAGAAGGAGAAGGCCATCATCGTTCAGCCCGATCGGGTCGTGGTACCGAACGGGCCCGCATTCGGGTGCGTGATGATGAAGGATTTGCTGCGGGAATTGGCGAAGAAGCTGAAGAAGAACACCACGGCGTTTGATAATTATAAGAGGATATTTGTGCCGGAAGGGGTGCCGGCGAAGAGTGAGCCGAAAGAGGCGTTGAGGGTGAACGTGCTTTTCCAGCATGTGCAGAAGATGTTGTCCGGCGAGAATGCGGTGATTGCGGAGACGGGGGATTCTTGGTTCAACTGCCAGAAGCTCAAATTGCCGGAAGGATGCGGGTAATTGATGATCATTCTCCATTGTTACTTCTGTAAGAAAAATGGATTTATTTGTTTGGGAATTAAACTAATTGGAGGGGGTAAAGTTGGAATTGTAGGTATGAGTTTCAAATGCAGTATGGATCGATTGGATGGTCTGTTGGGGCGACACTTGGCTACGCACAATCTGTTCCTGAAAAACGAGTTATCTCTTGCATCGGCGATGGAAGTTTTCAGGTAGGTCCTCTTGCCTCTTTTGTTTTTTAGCAATTCACATCAATATCAACTATACCAATCTACAATATATTCACTTAATTAAGAAATATTATTTATATATTAAAAAAAATATTATTATATTTTTTAAAGTCACAACAAATAAATAATAATATTTTTCAAATAAAAAAATAAAAATTTTAAATTAAACAAATAATAATCTATATCAAATTGCACGATGCACCCGCTGCATATAAATTTTTAGCAAATTAATGATCTACAATGAATAATTCTATAAGTATCAATTCATACACTACATTATCATTTTTCTCTATATATAATATATCCTATTCGTCTAAAAAAATGTATTTGTAACAATATATATTGAAAAGGGTTGAATTTGAACAATTATATTTGAATATTAGATAATGATTTATAATAATATGGTAAAGCCTTGTTTGTTTGATAGGACAAAAGCTCCACATATATCTTATTTGCTTAAATATATTGACAATTATGAGAGCCTGTAATGTTGGTTCGGTTTCTATTTGTTTTTTCACAATTGATTAAAAATTCTACCTTATATGTAGAATTTAATGTTTTATGAATTTGAAAATTTTATTTTATTTTGTATTTATCTAATATTTTAAAATAATAACCACACACCACGTGTATATAATAACATCAGTAATTAATAAATACTATATATATTAAAAATACTGAAATAAAAGATAAAACATAAAATCCAAACTCATTTTATGTGGTACAAACAATATGTACTTTTAATTATTACCTTTATATATCACACTAGGATAAAAGACATTGAATATATAAAGAAACATGTAATTGAAAAATCGAATTGCATAGTATTTCCGAAAGACCAAAAATCAAGTAAACCTATAACCTGAAGTAGAAGAGCCCTTATATGATTATGATGTTTTTGAGTTAATCGTGAAAAAATAAAAATAAAATTCAAACCAGCGAATAAATTATAGACATAAATAAAATAAAGTTTAATTAGTTATAACAAATTGTACTTTCGAAGCTGACTGCGTCCATCTCCGATTGTGCTGACATTTTCTCGATCTTCAGATGACGGCGCAGGATGTTTCGACCATGATCCGGTGCGGCCAAAAAAGCATAATTTTCCTGATCAACAACGGCGGATACACCATCGAGGTCGAAATCCACGACGGCCCATACAACGTGATCAAGAACTGGAACTACACCGGATTGGTTGACGCCATCTGGAACGGCGAAGGGAACTGCTGGACCACCAAGGTATACATACATACATATATACATATCAGTTTCTTTGAAAAGAAAATTACAGAAATGGTGATTGATTGGTGCTGCAGGTGTACTGTGAGGAGGAGCTTATTTCTGCCATTGAAACGGCGACTGGGGAGAAGAAGGACTGTCTGTGTTTCATTGAGGTGATTTGTCATAAGGATGATACGAGCAGAGAGCTGCTAGAGTGGGGGTCGAGGGTCTCCGCCGCCAACAGCCGCCCACCCAATCCGCAGTGAGGTTTTCCGGTGGGTGTAATTTTGTTAGTTTACAGGCCGGCTTTGGGATGAATGAATAAAATTCTAGTTTGAGGTTTCAGTTTGGTATTATAAGATAATTTTGATTCAATTTTGGGGACTTACTAACATAATAATATGAGTGATTCTTTTTGTGCTGTATACAGGGATGTTACAAGGGTTTATAATTCCACAGATCTATTTGTTTAACTTGAAAAATAATAGAGTTATGACTTAATTTTATTAGCTCTTTTAATATTAAATTGTTTAGTTTGAGTTTGGTTAGCCCGAAGTCCTATAGAGTTAGTTTCATAGTCCACAATTTTTTTTATTTGTCTCTTTTCTAGTATCCAAATAATAACATATACAATTTTAAATTAATTTTCATGTAACATAATTATTTTTTACTAGAAGATATTAAAATTTATAATTAATTACTAGATAATTCTAACTATTATCATTTAAATTTCAAACTTAAATAAAACAAGATTTTAAATTTTATAACTTAGTATATATCACTGCAATATTTGAATCTTTAAACTTTATAAAGTGATAAAAAGTTTTAAATTTAAATATGTAATTTGACTATTTCGCCTCATAGTACGATAGTGGCCCCATTAGCCCGAAAATTGGTAGGATTACAGTTAGGCTCACCATATTATAAGTCTGTTTTAAATAATTTGATTAAATCGAGCCTCGATTAACTTGAAATCCGTTAGGGGCTAGACTGATATCGATGGGGCTAGCCCGTTTAACATCTTTAGCAGCACCATGCATTCGATTCATAATATTGTTTATTTAATTAAAAAGTATTACTTATTTACTTAAAAATATTACTATTTTTTAAGGTAACAAATTAGTAATAATACTTTTCAAGTAAAAAACAATATTTTTTAGTCAAACAAGTGGTATTCTAGATCGGGTTGCATTATGCATTCGATTCCCTCGGTTGCGATTCCGGTTCTCCCGATTCCGATTTCACGGTTCCGGTTCCCAACGGTTATTCCATTTCACCCATTGAAGATCAACGACTATTTAATCTCAGCCGTTGATTTCTAACAGCTATAATTTTTAAATTCAATCTGGAACCGAACCGGAACCGGAGGCTCGAACCGCCGGTTTCGATTTCAAAGATTTGAGAACCAAAACCGAATCGTTACTCCGACGATTTCGGTGAGTAATTTTGGTTTCGATTTGAAATCGAAATCGGGTCAACGGTTGAATCGAACCATTAACTGACGGTTCCGATTCCAAACCGAAACTGTGCCATATCTAATTCTATGTATATTTATTTTAAAGTAATTTTTTATGAATTGATTCCATGAAAATAAAATTTAGACAAACAAGTCTGCACGAGTATGAAATCAAATTCAAGAATCCGAGTTTCTGACACCTAATAACATGAGTCAAACTTGTCTTCACCGTTTCACGTTTTTAAGACAGCAAAAGCGCCACTCGAGCTGTCCGCAAATCTTTCGCAAAAAAACATGCCGGGTCCGGGCCCGCACATGATGTACACCCTAGGGTCGGGCCAGGGCCTGATGCATGTATCGAACGGGAGGTTCGGCCCGCACCACTGTGTTACCTATGCAATCAACGCCTTCTTCGGGCCGGACATCGGATCGTTCTGCGAGTGGCTGACTTCAACTCTGGGGTTGGGTGGGGTCTTGGGCTCCTCCGTCGAGGAATGGATTCACGACCCCATTTTCTATGTTTTGATTCTGGGCTTCCCTTTGTCGCTGCTCTACAACTGGCTCTCCCGGTTTCTTCTCCGCAAGGGCCTTCTTGATTCGTTTTCTGGGGTAAGTAACTGAAATTTTGAGCTTTGATTCATTTTAAGCCCACGATTTCATTTTTTAGTTGTTTTCTGCTAAATTTAGCTCTGGAATTTTGTGCTTTTGATACGATTAGATGTAGCTGGGATTGTGCAGTACCAGTTCATCACTTTTCCCAATTTTAATTTTGTTTGTGTGTGTGTTTCCTTCTTTTTTCCCCTGTAACAGATTTTTCCTGATAATTGTGCATTGATTAAAGCTTACTTATAGTCTAGATATGCGTCGAAATCATTAGTTATTTGATGTGCTTTTATTCGTCTATCTATGAAAAGATTTTTCAGTGAAACTTGAGTTTAATGGAGATCATATATGCAATTCTATGTTTTTTTTTTATTCAGCTTTCATTTATGTTAATTATATGGTTATTATTGTGTTTGAGTGTGGAAATTAGGAACTAAAATTGCTAGTTTTCTGAAACAAATTCAATTCAGTCTTAAATTGCTGAACTTGAAATAGTTTTGGATCATTGCTCAGATCGATTGTCCTTAAGGAATGGTAGAAATGCTGCAATTGTGGGCACGAAATTTAGGTCTAAAAAACTTAATTCGATTCTATCATTCAGCTGCGTTGTGTATGTCTATTGCTGAAGATATTCAGCGCCATTATCGAAACTATCTAAACATGTTATTTGTATGTCACTTGAAGGTATGGTGGTAGATTTAGGATATTCACAACTACATAATGGTCAAGAGAGTCGTTCTATAATTCATTCTTTGCCGTTTTGTTAGTAATGAATTGTATTCAAGTCCCATATCAAGTTTCTTCAAAATCATTCTTGAATTTCGTTCTGGTCTAAGGCTTCTTCTGATTGGAGTATGTTTTACCATGAAAGAGTAAATTGTATTTTGAGTTGATTCCTGTTTATCGACATGTTCAGGTGCCCTTAACTGCGAGACAGTGCTTCTTGTTGATCTCTGCTGGGTCTTTCTCACATTTTTTTCTAGATCATTTGTTTGAGGTAATACTGCAGTTGTTGCACGACATTTTTTGTAAATTTTATGTTATTCTTAAAGGTCTTTCCCTACATTTCCATCATCTTTATTAATGCTTGAGGTCTTTGTTGCCTGAGGTTGTCTTCAGGGTTACACAGGCTTCTTTGAAGCAACGAGGGCATCATATTAACCTCAGACATGTGTAATCATCATTATGACCCATGCTTTACAGTTCCATGAACACTTACTCTTGCAATATGCATAGCATATAACCATTGTCTTTTATGGTGGTGTATCATAATGTCATTAAAATGAATGAATTTACAGGGCGTATAACCGTTAAGTTTGACAGTGGTGAAGCATAATGTTGTTAAAATAAAAGATGTAAAAGTTGCACTTACAGGAGAATGGAAAGACTTCCATGTATATCTGGATACTGAGCACTGGCTGGTGGGAGACTCGAGCACCAATCAATCCCGATGCTGTTGTGGTTATTAGCCTTTTGTGCACAAGCTTAATTGGAGGCTTTATTTATATCTACAGGTTTTCTGATAATTTCTTTTCTGAGCAGTATTCTCAAGCATTATCAATCTAGAAATTGTCATCAATTTTCTTAAGCATGGTCTCTTGCAGAGTGAAACCGTCAAAGTCTGTAAGAAGACAATATCACAATTCAATGAGATTGATCCTGGGAGTTGCATTTTTATACTGCCTGTGGTGTGTGAGCCAGAAATATTGGGCGAGCCCTCATCAGCCTGCAGTTGGCGAAGAGGCTGACCTGGGAGTTCTTACATTCTTCACCATCTTCTTTTTCGTCCCGCATTGGCTGTGCATTCTCTCCATGAATCCAAGGGAGGTTGTTGACTCTGTAGAACAACTTCCACTCTGAAAAAAGTGTCCGAAATGAAGGGCTTCCTCCTAGCATTTGATCTCGAACAGATGACCTATCGAGCACCGTGAGCTCTCTCTCTCTCTCTCTCACACACACACACACTCATATCATCATAAGTTCAAGATACGATCGTGGTTCGAGGAATAATGTCGAAAGGGGAGTACAAGAAAGGTCGCGGAACGGCGATGGGGAAGTCATGCACATAGCTTGAAATTTGAATCAGGTTTGTAAAATTATATGACAATTGTTCCATAAACGAGTTCATATGCATAGGGTGTCTGTCTGCATTTGTTGTCTCTCTTCCTCGTATGAGGATATTTCTTATCTACATCTTTTACTAAATATTATACGCACACCCACATGGGTATGTGTGTAATTGAGTATGCATGTGTGGTAAATAACACACTAATACAATCACTTGATGCAGTAGGATAGAGAAGATCTATTTTCGTTGTTCGCTTAACAGACCTTTAAATTACATCACACACAAAATATCCAAACCTAAGCCAAACAATAAATCAAAACATATTCGCATTTTCAAAATCTAATATTTTATTTTTAATATATGTTAATTGATGTAAAATAAAAAAATGAGGAAAAGAAAATTAATTTAATATATTATACATTAAAAAGAGATTAAAGAAAAAGGGTCCTTCTGTTTCAACAAATTGGACTGTATGTTTTCGGTAAAAAGAGTATAAATCAAATTTATATCTGAAAACTGGAAAAGGGCGAAAATTTATTATTTATAAAATACAGATTCAGGATTTATTAAATAATATTATTACTTGTGATTGAATTGTACTATTACAATTAAAAACCCATATATATTATTTTTTTCTTGTTTTTAAATCTACCCAAAAAACCATTTTTTATTTTTTTATATTTCATATAAAACTTTATTATTATGATAATTATTATTTAATGTTTCATCAATTCATGGTACGAGTAGAGTTACATGCATGATGGTGTTAAAAAAGACATGTGCATAAGCAGTTATGCTACTGATCCTATGTACTATTTGAGCAGGTTGACCATCCACATCAACCAACATAATGTCCAAAGGCCTACCAATCATCTGTATATAAAATAATTTAATTTTCTAGGGGAAGAATTATAAATATTTGAAAATATTTTTTAAATAAATAAAAAAGGATTTGGAAACTGTTTCAAGAAACAGTCCCAGACCGGAGCTGGAACTGTTTTCACTCTATCGTATCGTGCGTGGACCAAAAAAATATTTTTTTACTAAATTATTATTTATTATAAATAATCTTATAGTTTTACCTTGAAAAAATGCCAAAAAGAAAAACATAGACTATAGAATATATTTCTTTCATTGACTGGATAAAACTCTTATTATAATCTTGCGTCAAGTAATTCCAAATACTAACAACATATAATAGTTATATCATTTTTTATTTATAATATATGTAAAGAGTTTTGTGTAAGCTTGATAATTTATTATTTTAAAAAATTAATAATATTTTTTTATATAAATTAATTATTTTTTAATTAAATAAGTAATATTATAGATATACACTCAAAACATAAAAAAATAACGAATTTATAAATTTAATTAAAATATAAGTGATTAGGTACAAGTTAGTTGGTGCATGGTGGTAGTGTAGACCCTCACCAATATCATGACTTTTATGTGGCTATGAATTACAATTTAAATAATAAAATTGGGATATATAATTTAATTCGATTATTAATTATATTTTTAATTCATGAGTGTCTATATATATATATATATAAACATTAGGTTTGGCGGTCTATTCAAGATAGATTAATAAGATAGGAAACTTCCAAAAAATGTCGTCCCTATCCACAATTTTGGTAAAAGGGATATTACGTTTGATGACGGCAATCAAGTCATTTTTCTTAATTGATTATTTTGTTTAAGAGAATTTATTTTAATTTAAAAAATTTAAAATTTAAATCTTGAGATTAAGATGAAAATTTTTATTTAAAATTTATAATCAGGATTAGTTGATGAGAAGTTCAAAATTTAAAATACAAGATTAGATTCGTAAGCTTTCAGTGATATGAATGATAGAAAAGTATGAATTAGATATGTACATGATGTATTCCACACTATATATTTATTCCAAATATTGGGTTTGGTGGAGGGGTTATGATTGATTGAACATAATGTTTAAATTGAAAAATAAAAATTATCCTTTTGAAAAGTAAAAGATGGCCACCATAAAGTTGGAGAGGTTAGAAAATCACACAGAAAGCGACAGACTGAAATGAGTCCCGAGATGACTAAGAAATTTCAGTAAATATTAAATTAAACTCCAAGTTTAATGTTCTAATAATTGTAATTTAATTTACCACAATTGATTTTGATATATATATATATATATTTATTTATATATGTGTGTGTGTATAAAGTGTGGAGCAAGAAGTTTGGGAGGAGTGAGAAAGGAAGTGATAAAGATCATGGCAGCTCTCAGAATTTCTTCGTTTTTCTCTCGCACTCTCTCACTTCCTACTGCTGCTGGTGACTATCTAGTTCATGTTCACCTTCTCTGTGTGTTTATGTGTGTGTGAATATGGAATAACTGTGTTTGATCATATCAATTTTTGCATGTCTGTTAATGTTAGAACTTTGAATTTGAAGCTTGTTAAAGATTTTGATGATCCCAGGATCATGAAGACTAATTTTCTGATCAATTTTTTTCCCCTTTGCTTTAGTACAGGGCTAACTCAGTTCGTGTTTTGATTATTGATGAATATGGGTTAAATAAATGTTTCTGTACTGAGTAAATTAACTTTCCTCTCTTAGGAATTTTTATTTTGCTGTCAATTGTTTGAAGCAGCACATGCCAGCGGCGTTCATTATTTATGTTTTCGAGCGCCCCTATTTTTGTTTGAAGGGAAATAATTTTGTTACCCAGAAAAATAAAAAAAAATATTGTCTGTTTATGTATTTTGATCTTAGATATGTTAATAACAGGTAGAAAATATGGATTGGGAAGGAGAAGCCAAAGGTTTAGCACAGCTGCAGTACTTGAGGAACTAATTACACCTCCTGTTCAAATAAATTACACAAAGCTTATGATCAATGGGCAGTTTGTGGATTCAGCTTCTGGTAATCCCACAATCTCTTTTAAAGAAAAGTTGTAATCGAGCTTTCAACCTTGATTTTGTACTAACTATTAAACTGGAAGGATTTCCAATAAATCTGGAACTGAATCAATGATCATATCTGTTTAGGAAAAACATTTCCTACCCTTGATCCGCGGACTGGAGAAGTCATCGCACATGTTTCTGAGGGTGATGCAGAAGATATCAATCGGGCGGTATCAGCTGCTCGTAAGGCGTTTGATGAAGGGCCTTGGCCAAGAATGAGTGCTTATGTAAGTATGCATCTTCATGTCTTGTTAGTTTTGATCTATTTAAGGGTGTAATGGTTGAGATTCTTGTTATGTTGGGCGGATATTGTGATTCAGGAAAGGTCACGCATAATACTGCGTTGTGCTGATTTACTCGAAAAGCACACTCAAGAGCTTGCTCAACTGGAGACATGGGACAATGGGAAGCCATATGAGCAAGCTTTGACAGCTGAGCTTCCCCTGGTTGTCCGAATGTTCCATTATTATGCCGGTAAATCTATTTTATAAGATTTGAGTTTGTTCTGGCATCTGATATGGACAGTGTGTGATGTTTAATGTATTTGAAAGGGAACTTCAAGTTTTTTGTGAATGATGGTGTTTGGAATTATGCAGGATGGGCTGATAAGATTCACGGGCTGACTGTGCCAGCTGATGGGCCGCACCATGTGCAGGTTTTGCACGAACCCATTGGTGTTGCGGGCCAAATCATACCTTGGAACTTTCCACTTCTCATGTTTGCCTGGAAAGTCGGCCCGGCTCTTGCATGTGGAAACACTATTGTCCTGAAAACTGCAGAGCAAACACCACTGACTGCTTTGTATGTTGCCAAATTGTTTCATGAGGTAGTCTTTGAGCTTATTTATTTTCTTTTACTTGTCGTCGTTTCTCACTTTCTGGTGCCTATGCACACCACAACTGCAATATACGTTGAGAGAACTCCTCTGAAGGTTAACACATGCACCGTCCACAGTGGTTTTTTTCTTTTTGTAATGGTCCCTTAATTACTTCTCCTTTCGGGTTTTGACCAGGCCGGCCTTCCAGAAGGCGTTCTTAATGTGGTCTCTGGATACGGTCCAACTGCTGGTGCGGCTCTTGCTAGTCATATGGATGTAGACAAGGTATTTTAAGCTGCTCTATAAAAGATATTCTTGCGCATACAATACAAGAATCTCATATCAAATGAAATTTAAATGACCATAATCCTGAATAATGTTCCTAGTAACCATATTACTGATTCTATAGCATGCTCATAATCGTAAACAATGTTATTTTCAATCTTTTCGTGATTCCGTATGTCATTTCTTATAATTTACTTTTCCTCTAATCATGCTGCTTTTCGACAGCTTGCTTTCACCGGATCAACCGAAACTGGTAAAGTTGTTCTTGAACTGGCTGCACGTAGCAATCTGAAGCCGGTAACACTCGAACTTGGAGGCAAATCTCCGTTTGTTGTATGTGAGGATGCTGATATTGATAAGGCTGTAGAGCTAGCACACTTCGCTCTCTTCTTTAATCAGGTAACTTGTCATAATTTTCATTCCAACTGGAATTTGGCATTTGAATTTCATGACTGGTATCCTATGATTGATCTATAGGGCCAATGCTGCTGTGCTGGTTCTCGTACATATGTCCACGAAAGAGTGTACGATGAGTTCATTGAGAAGGCAAAGACACGTGCTCTGAAACGCACTGTTGGCGATCCCTTCAAGAAAGGGGTCGAACAAGGTCCACAGGTACTTTCTAAAATTCTGCACCAATAAGCAAGAAGAACTTTATCCCACTTTGTGGGTGTCGGGTATTTTGATCATTTATCAGCATCTTGATTGGTCTTAGATACATCTTCATGAGATCTGCTCCAATTTCGTTTATCATTGATTCAAATTTGATGTCCATTTCATTATTGTTAGTTATCAACTATCATGATTTTTATTTTTACTTTTCAAAATCAATATATCAGATTGACTCGGAGCAATTTGAGAAGGTTCTTCGATACATAAAATCCGGCATTGATAGTAATGCTACCCTGGAATGTGGAGGTGAAAGGCTTGGGTCTAAAGGCTATTTCATTCAGCCTACTGTATTTTCAAATGTGGAGGTACCATTTGCTACAATTAGATGTGATTGAATAAGTTAAATTAACAAATAAACGAAGTCATATAAGTGAGATTTTTCGATATTTAGAAAGTTATACCTTCATCTATGATTTTTAGTGAATACAATTTTTGAGATGTACGCTGTGATTTTCTTTACTACGAATCAGGAAAATATGTCGATAGCACAGGACGAGATATTCGGCCCGGTACAATCCATTTTGAAATTCAAGTAAGTTATAAATTACTCTTGCTAGCTCATAAAATCTAGGACAATTCGTTGAGTTATTTATTTGTATCGCGCCCCAGGGACATCAAAGAAGTGATCAAACGAGCAAATGCAACACAATATGGCCTAGCAGCGGGTGTTTTCACAAGTAACATCGACACAGCCAACACATTGTCAAGAGGATTAAGGGCGGGTACTGTATGGGTGAACTGCTTCAACATATACGATGCTGCAATTCCTTTCGGAGGGTACAAGATGAGCGGCATTGGCCGGGAGAAGGGGATCCACAGCCTCAACAACTACTTGCAGGTGAAATCTATTGTTTCTCCTCTGAAGAATCCAGCATGGCTGTAAATATTTTGGTTCTATGTGTATGTATTAAGTTGGAACAAGAGTTGAAGAATGGGTTGAAATAAGTCCATTGTGATTCACTTCATGATGGGGTTGTTTGGTTTGTTAATATATAGTTTAAACCAAAGTGTGAATTATCATCGGCATTGTGTGTTTAGTCAAAAATTGTAGAAGTTGGAAATTGGCACTCGGGCATTTTAGGACCATCTAGGCCGATCAGGCGATGACTAGATAGTTGTCTAATTTTCTTTATAATTTTTTTATATCCTATCCTAATAATTTTAAAATATTGTACCATTTATTACCTAATTTAACAATTTATTTTGTACAATTTTTTAACTAAAATAATTAAAAATATAAAAATAAAAGGTTTGGATTGCCATTATGTTAGGGCGTCTAATCGTCTGCCTAGTTACAAAAATATCAAACAATGTTGTTATTTAAACAGAAATTGAATTGGCTAGGTATTGGGTGGGCAGATTTTTGCTTCCGTGGTGTAGTCTCCCTCTCACATCCGGACAAAAAAGGGAGGGGGATACATTTACTTTCTAAATTATTTTTTCCTTTAAAAATTTTTTTAAAAAAAATTGCAGGCCGAGCCCAATAAGGATTCTCTCGTGCTAATGTTATGGGCCTAGTACTCGATTGGATTGGTTTCTCAGCCCAGAAATAGATGGTCTATGAACTTTCAAAGGCAAATCTTGGGCCCAATAAATAATCTTATTTGGGCCTGGGGTTATTAAGCTTGGACCTTCCAATTCTCATATACTACATTTTGAAATTAATTAAAACAAATAAAATGCAAAAAAAAAAAGTTCATTTTTAATTTTTTAGTTTGATTCCTATATCCAAAAAAACATTAAAATATTGCTTTTATTTTTACTGTCTGATTGTCAAATTCTTAATACTCTTTCCATCTTACAGAAAAAAAAAAAAAAAAAATATATATATATATATATATATATATATATTTGTACAATCATCTATAATATATATCTACTTTTTTCTTAAGCTTGCAAAACTACAAATCACAATTTTTTTTAATAAAAAAAATGGTGGGAAGCCTAAAAACTAGAAAAATAGTGTGCAGATGACAATGATCACTTATTCATTAGGGCATATGTTAATGTGCTCATTGATACTATATCAAAATTATATCATTTTTTTAAAAATTAAAATAATTAATTTTTCTATTACAGAATTCAAAAACATAATCTAATGGTCCATTACCACGTGTCCAATACAAGTAGATGATCGGGCTACATAGATTGGTTGGTTAGCTTGATGTAGGCTTTGACCTAGATCAATGATGACCATTTGATCAATGATCACTATCGAACATGTCTTTGTTGGACCCGTTCATGAACCTTCATGGCATTGCTTATTACACTTAAATGGATAATTGAGATAACTTCTCACAAACACTTTTTTAATAAAATAGACACCTGTTAATAATTTACAGGGACATCTTTATAACTGCATATATTTACCTTTCAATTATTTTAATCATATTATTACCAATTCATTATAATCATATAAAATTTCACGTGACATCATGTTTTGTGTAAAATCTTATGTGATAGGACAACTAATTTTGGAAAACGAGGGCCATTTTTCTTCGAAAATACATCAGATGATTAATCTTTATATATATATATATATATATATATATATATATATATATAAGCTGGCACATATTTCATGGTCAAACTATTTTCTTAAACAATTCTGGTTTGTTATTTTATTAAAAAGAAAAATAGAAAAAACATGTATACATACATATATAAGAACGTACGGACAAGAAAACATTTTAAATAAATTTGTCTTTTATAAGTATTATTATAATTTTATATATTAAAGCCATTAGAGATAGTTTTACGTTGTAATCTACTTTTGGACTGGTTGTTGAGGAGTGCATGGCTCTTCTTGAGCTTTGGTTGTTTTGGTTTTGGTCAAGGGATGTGTTAATCGGACTGCGCATTATCTTACCAGATATTGTCGAGATTGGGCTGCTCGTTTATTGGAGGAAGTCACAACTCCCTCTAAATTATTATCTATTCCTTTTAGTGTTTGCTTTGCTTAATGAAGATTATCAACAAATTCTATTTTTAAAAAAATAATTTAAACTAGTGATTATTGATCCACCTTGTCCCATGTCTTTTGAATTTTTCAATGGAGCTCATGGTAAGATGAACCATTAATTTGCATAAATTTTGATCTTAAATACACAACAAATATTTAATATTTCATTTTTCCACGAATTTAAGTTAAATTTGAATCAATCATCCAGTGACTCGTACTAAAGCCTTACAAGTGGAAACTACGGTTGCAATTGAACACAATCTTTAACACATTTGATCGACTATCGTGACATACTAAATACTCTACTCATTTCTTAACTTAAAACTGTTAACGAAAAAAATTATTTAAACCAATATCCTTCATCCACAAATTCATTTAAAAAAAATAATGTGAAAAAGATTACAAGCAACACATTTCTTTTAGATTACATCATGCTTAACACTCAAACAAAGACTTTTCTACCCTTAATTATATGTTGACACATACTAATCCCAACAGAAGATAAAAGGATTATAATAATGTTAAAATGTGGCACATCGTTGTTGACCGAAATGGATTGGATATGTCCTTTGCCATCGAGGGGTACAATGGTAAATTACAATGTCCACGTGTACCTCATGATTATTATAAGATTTTAATTGTAGTAACACACGCGTAGTTACGCAATTATTTCAAGTGATTAATTAAGATATTAAATCTTAAGCGCGTGGTAATTGTCACAATTTTGTTCGTCCACGTAGATTTATTTCCATTAATTTTATGACATTATTTAAACATATATTAACATCGTACTCATGTATTTATAATAGCACTACGATATCTGCATTCTCTTATTTATTTATTTATTAGGGTTTAAAAATTGGGAACCGTCATATGTTGATCCAATGTTGTTTTTGATCAGGTGACAAAAATAAAGATTAATTTGGTAAACAAATATTGTGCTATACTAGAATGATTTCATGTTTATTATATGTATATGTTGAAGGAGTGATTTTTTTTGTGTATCGTGCACCTAATTTATAATATTATTTGTTTAACTAAAAATATTATTTATTTACTTCAAAATTATTATTAATTTTTTTAAAGTTAGAAATCAGTATAATACCTTTACAATTAAACAAGCAATATGTAAATTAAAATGCATAGTGCACTCGATATGCATAAATTTTTGCAATGATAAAATTACATAGTAGAAAAATTAATTATTTTACTAAAATAGGCCTGTTTAGTACAAGGCCATGCGGGCCGAGCCCCCGTTTAGAATTTAGGGTTTAAGTTATAGTATGTTGGCTCTTGCATTGTGATTAAAATTTTCTTGTAAAACAATATAATACGATAAAATATAGCTGAATCACCAATATAATTATATTGTTTTTTTAATACAAAGTCTCTAATTAATTGTATCTAACGTTAAAGTCATCATATATATATATATATATATATATATATATAAAAATTAAAATTGTGCATGAACCATCAAACATGATATTTAAATATTTCTCCTAAACAAGACTTCCATGATTAAGTGAATAGTGCAATTAGGTTTGATGTAGACCACATGTAACTGTCCATATTTCCAAGCAACCACACGTAACAATATATATATATATAATATTATTTAATTTATTTATTTAAACTAAAACTTAGGATGAGAAAAAATCATATTTGTTGTCTCTTTCGGTTGAAATCTTAATTGCCTCAAAAAATATTCTCCCAAACACAGCCGCAGATACGGGTTTGAGTCTAATCAGTTTCCACGCGTACACGGCATCGTTCAAGATATCTTACATGCCATTAGAAAACTACTCACAGTACAGTGCTGGAGGACGTGTTTGGGAAGACACAAATTGAAAAGGACGATTACTTTCTTAACAAGAATTCCTCTCAAACCTGTAGTTAGACCCCCCCAACTTTTCTCTATACATCAAGTAAAGTAGGAAACAATTTTTTATATTATTCTTTTTGGTCCAATCAAGCCTACCTTTTTTTTTTTTTTAATTGAACAAATTACGAGATTATATTTGTAATGGAATTGACCTATATAAATGAGGCTGGTTAATTTATATATATAAGTTATATCAGAAACTAACTGAAATAATTTAATCTCACCGATCAAAAAATCCAAATATAAATCATCTCATTTTATTTGGGGCACATTGCTCTCCCTTTCTCTCTCTCTCTCTCTCTAATAGAGCCTTAATACCTAAATTGTATTCTTATATTTGGATAATCTTATGAATTTGTTTGTAAAGTGATGTTCTTTTTACATCCCACTATTCTCTCTCTAATAGAGCCTTAGAAATTAATAATGGATGATCATACATTTTAAAATTGTTTAGCATCTAAGCTGATTAAATACTGCTAGGCGTTATTACGCAGCCTCCTAATATTTTTATAATATTAATATTTTATTATAAATAAAAAAATATTATTCAACAACAAATATGTTAACAGTACCTAGAATCTAGACGGCCGCTGGTTTTGCATCCATGTCCATTTAATAAATAATTATAAATGAATTTCTAAGCAAATCCGTCGAGTCAAAACTTTTTTAAAGATTAATAAAGAAAATCAATTATAGTCATTGGCCCTTTCGACTTCATTCTTTTCAATTTCACCGTTTTGGCGGTTTAGTTGCACCAACCAAACACGGCCTAAGATGTCTCAATCTGACAAGATCGAAGGAAACATCATCCTCCACTTCATTCCTCACACGTGTCCGCAAAACGTGTCTAGTATCTTCCGAAGCCAAGTATCAGTCAGTTCACCGGCAGATTACTTCCACGTGTCCTGAGAAAATCCTGCAGTTAAACCCTGCGTATATATTTTACCAACAGAATTTCAAATCCTTCCATTTTCAGTTGCAACAGAACACACACTATAGGATCGAAGTAAACAGTAGTATAAAACAGTCGAGTCTCTTCTGAACTTTTCAAATGATTCGGAAATTTAACCGGAGTGGTCGCCGGATTCTGAGATTCTCGGCGGTTCATCCCTGCGAAGGGATTTCTCCGGCGACACTCCTGGAATCTCTGATCACAATTTCACACGTTATATGCGACTATCAGCCCCGATTCTTCCCGAGCCAAAGGAAAAACGCCCGCGAAACAATTCGGCAAATTTCGATCCTTGCGATTTTCTTCGAGGAAATTAAGGAGCATGTTTCGAGCATGTCGGATTCCATTGTTCTGTGCCTGTCGGAGCTCCACCTGACTTTTCAAAAAATTCAGTTTCTGCTGGAGGACTGCACGCGAGAAGGGGCGAAAACCCTAATTCTGATGAAATCCCACTCTGTTGCGACGCAGTTTCGGACCCTAATCCGAAGTGTCGCCACGGCACTCGATGTTCTTCCCTTGAGTTCGATTGAGGTTTCGTCTGAGATTAAGGAGCTGATCGAGATGCTGTCCAAGCAAGCGAGGAGGGCGAAAATGGAGATCGATCCAGAAGATGAAAACGCGATGAAGAGAGTGATATTAGTCCTGAACCAATTTGAGAACAAGTTCGAGCCCGACCCATTTCTGATCCGAAGAATTCTCGGGCATCTGGATATCAAGTCATGGGCCGAGTGTCATAGAGAGATCAGATTCTTGGACGAACAAATTCGGGCCGAATATTCGGACGGTGATGAGAGAGAAATACCATTGTTGAGCAGTTTGCTTGGATTGTTGAGCTATTGCAGAGGAGTCCTGTTCGAGGACTACGATGTTGGACTAATTGATCAGTCCGAAGGGAGAAGCAGCAACCTGGAAGTGCTTAGTTGCTTGAATCCAGAGGATTTTCGCTGCCCGATTTCTCTGGAACTGATGACTGATCCAGTGACAGTATCCACCGGGCAGACGTATGATCGCGTCTCGATTCAAAAATGGCTGAAATCGGGCAATTTCATCTGCCCTAAAACGGGGGAGAAGCTCACAAGTACGGAGCTTGTCCCTAACACAAGCCTTCGAAAGCTCATCCAACAGTTCTGCGCAGAATACGGCATTTCGTTGGCAAAATCAAGGAAGAACAATCAAGATGTTTCTAGAACCATCTTACCTGGAAGCCCAGCATATGCAATAGCAATCAAATTCCTGTCTGAATATCTCACCTTAAGCGTTGGTTATGGCACTTATCTTCAGAAGAACAAGGCAGCTTACGAAATTCGATTGCTTGCAAAATCCAATCTGTTCAACCGTTCTTGTTTGATCCAATCAGGCTCAATCCCACCCCTTCTTGAATTGCTCGGTTCTTCTGATCCGGATATGCAAGAAAACGCCATTTCTGCGTTGTTAAAGCTGTCAAAACAGCCAAGAGGGCAGAAATCAATCATTCAGAACAGTGGCTTCAATTCAATTCTTGCAGTTCTCAAACATGGAATGAAGCCAGAATCAAGACAAATAGCAGCTGCAACAATATTCTACCTCTCTTCGATTCATGAATATCGGAAAATGATCGGAGAAAATAAGGAAACAATCCCTTCCTTGTTAGAACTGATCAAGCAAGGGACCCCTTGTGGTAAAAAAAACTCGGTTGTGGCCATTTTCGCACTGCTTTTATACCACAGAAATCGGCAGAGGGCAATAGCATCCGGTGCAGTGCCAATACTATTAGGCCTTCTAGAATCTTCAGACAGGGCCGAGCTCAAGACCGATACATTGGCAGTTCTGTCTGCTTTATCCGATAGCATTGATGGTTCATTGGAAATCCTTCAAGCTTCAGCTCTGCCATTGATTCTACGTTCATTGTACTCAATAGAAACGCGAGCTGGAAAAGAATACTGTGTCTCAATTCTACACTCTCTCTGCCTAAATTGTGGAGCTGATGTTGTGTCCATTTTAGCCAAGGACAACTCTCTCATGAACGCGCTTTATTCCCTTCTGACTGAAGGCACGTCTCATGCTGGTAAAAAAGCACGGTCCCTTATCAAGATTCTTCAGAAGTTCTGTGAAACACGGTCCTCCCAACGGATGAAAGAAGTCATGCAAGAACAATTTGTCAATGTGTGGTGAGGTTTGGACAACTTTAGCCGCATTTTTCATGTAAATATGTATACGAGGTACCTTCCTTTGATCATTTTGTTTTGTCGTAGACTATGTAGGTCGATTATTGGGGTATCGGCTCGATTTTTTGGGAGCCAAGTACCTATTCAAGGTCAGGAAATAATTGTATGTTTGTATCAATTCTTTATGGAATAACAGTGTGGAAATATATGTTTTAGCTATTTTGTAGCACTGTGATAGCATATGCAATAATTCTTTATCTAATTCTAATGTAATATGTTTGATATTTCAAATCATACTGTGATTGTTATTTCTGGGGAATCTGCCAAGTTTCAGGTAGCTTGTGCGAAAGGGAAGGATGCTTTTAACAACTTTAGTATAATGCAGATAATGTCCAAAAATGAAGTAGTTGTACTTGAAACATGACAACCTCCCTCACATGTATAAAAATGGGCTGCGTTACAAAAAAGTCCATGTGTCCGTCAATTTTCCCCTGCAAGACGAACTTAAAAAAATAGCATTTATGTCACGAATTATATTTCAAACGTACTTAAAAAATACAGCCTCATATATACCATCTATATGAGTCATTGATGCTACCATCATGGTAAATTGAGTAATTTTTTTGACAAACCTTAACTTTCATGCTTAAGTCATAACGAGGCTAGAAACAAATGAAGAGATAGGTGTTGGATTTGAACGAATTGAATTATATAATGACTTTCATACTTAATTGACGATGAGGGTAGCAGAAATAACAAATACAACTCTAGATTTAGGAGGACTTTGTTAAGTTAAATTCAATGATAATGGCAGCATCACACTTTGATGCGAAAAATATAATTAAGGTTATAATTGAAATGAATGTTAGTTCGTAATTTTTGTTGCTATAGAAACTAATTTTCTAATTCACAATATTCTTTTTTGTTTTTCAATTTTTTCTAGCCCTATGTAAGAATCATGGCTTATAACATGTGGTTACTCAACATTACTTCTATTCACACTGTAAGTAGCAATTTTGATGAAATTTTCGAAATAGAAGTTATTTATGGGTCAATTTGCTAATAAGTTGCAAAAGCTGGGGACTAAAGTGTTATTTACGCATTCCCAAGGGGGTGTCGCGTGATCATACATAAACTGCTGAGTATACGACGTCGTGGGAACGCGTTTTTTAAAGTACGTTTTCCAGAAAAATCCAAGCCCGGGTTCAAAATACTTTCTTCAAAATTTGCGTAGACGATCCGAAATCTTCCTCCGCTCGAAATCTCAGTGAGTAATTATCGCCGAACTCAAATCATCATTGTATCTGTATTTGATTTACAGATACGCGCAGAATTTCAACGATAAGCTAGGGCTTTAGGTTTTGGATTCTGCTGTTTTTGTTTATTTTGTTCCGTATGATGCGTAATTTTCTGTATATAACGTTATTTTGCAGTATTGGTCTTCTTTGTGGTTTCAGATTGGAATGGCCACCGAACAAGCAAAGTCCGCTACTGAGGAAGTAAAGATGGATCTATTTGAAGACGACGACGAGTTTGAAGAGTTTCAAATTGACCAAGGTGTGGGGTTTTCCTGTTTTAACTGAATATTTCTCGAAATACCATGTTTGTGTCAGGCATTAGCTTTGCATTTGTCAATGTGGATTTTAATTTTTACTTTCTATTTCTATGATTTGAGTGTTACAATGAATATAATTGAGCTTAAGGAATTCTGTATGATTTATGTGGACTGCTTTTTCTGCTGTGTTTTTTTTGCTAAAGTTTCTTGTATGTTTTTGGAATGATTTTATTTTGATAGCTTAACTTTTGATGATGTACCTGTATCTGCTATGTTTAGCCTATCCATGGATATATTTGACAGCTCTATATAATTTAGAATTTTACCCACAGACAACTGATTACTTAGGATTATATAATATAATTTTTCAAACATGAACATACCTCATGTCCCTACTTTCATATGCTTGTATTCCCATTCTCATGTTCGTGATGGAGGCCCTATAATTATATCCTTTTGCCATTCAGTGTGATCCGATTTGATTATTTATGATATATCCTTTATAAGTTAAAGACATTCTTAATGTTTTTGTATGCTACTACATCATTCTAAATGTTTGATTGTTTTCTTTTTTATCTGCATCTAAATTTGGTAGAGTGGGATGACAAAGAAGGTAAAGAAATAACTCAGCAATGGGAAGATGACTGGGATGACGATGATGTGAATGATGATTTCTCCCTACAGCTCCGGAAAGAATTGGACAGCAACCCAGAGAGGAATGAGGCTAAGTCCACATGAACTAAGAATCTTGTTTCATCTGAAGCCATATGCAGTGAACTATATTGCTGATTACTTAACTTTCTTAGTAGTGGAGTCAATTTACGTATGCAAATGTTTATTGTTACTCATGTGCTTCCTGTTTCCAATACAAATTTACCTTGAACATGAGAAATATAGATTACACAGATCATATTTAAACAACGGGTGGTTGGCTTTGTTGCTATGCCTTAAATTGTGCAATATGGAATATGTAGGTTTAGAGAACGGGTGGAGAACACCTAATACACAGAAAACTCATAATATTTAGGTAAGGGTTGTAGGTTTTGTTGCAATGCCTTAATTTGTGAAATATTTGGATAAGGGCCAACTAGATATACCGGGTAATTGCTTAAATTCTCTGCGTTGAGGTCAAAATTCTTTTCGGTGTACTAAACTGTCAAGGGAGACAACTTCTGTTGACCTCAAAGAATGGTAGATATCCTTAAAAGTTTAATATTTAGGGGGAAGAGTAGATAATACGTCTTAGATTTGTTTTCTTGGGGCTAACTTCTGAAGACTGCTAAGTGTGTGATTACAGCCCGAGCCTTCAACAGAGGCAGGATATGGCGATTGGTTCTGGTGAGTAGGACCCTGATTCTGGACTAAATTAGAGAATGCACTCTTTTCTTTTTTGAGGTGTATACTGCCTGCCTTGTCTATAGCTTGCCTGTTCTTGGATTTTTGACCAGCAGAACTGTTTTTAATTGATATATGAATAATGAGCCTAAAGTCACCCTGCAAGCCTAGAGCTGCCAAAGTTGGCCTGATCCGACCTCACCAGCCCGGCATTTTGTGTGGGCTTGGTTATATATTTTGAGGCAAAATATGACCGGGTCTACTTGGCCTAATCCAATGGGCCAAAGGCCTGTGGGCCATGGGCAGAAGTTTTATTACATTCTAGGGTATGTTTGGACTGGGTTGGGTACGACCGGTTATGGGTTGTGCCATAACCCAGCCTATGTTTGTTTATAAGGTTGTGGTTGTTCCACAACCTTACCCACTCTACACCTCTTTTTCCTCCCCTTCTCTCATCATTCCCAAGAAAATTATTTAATATTATATTTTTTCATTCAAAATTTTTAAATATTTATAAATTTTTATTTCAAATTCATTTTTTATAAAAATTATATTATATTAATTTTCTTCTTAAAATTTTTATTTTGACATCCATTTAGTATATATATAATAATCCATCACCAATTATTAAATCTACAAATTTTTATCTCTCATAATATAATAATACAAATAAAATTATACTAAATCTATTGATTTGACATGTCAATAATGATTTATCTAATTATAATCCAAAATAAGCACCATTTTTTACTATTTATTTAATTGTGATACAATTTCATACCCCACAACAGATTGTGCTAAGGAGGTTTTCAGCTTAATCCAAACATCCCTTTAGGATTGCTAGGATAGGTTGGGCTCATTTTTTTGGTGACCCGATGGAATTTTGGGCTGGCCCGACTTTGAATGTTGGCCTGCGGGCTTGGACCGGGGCGAGCCAAGCAGCCGGAATTGACCTCCTGTATACAAAACTGATGGTCGAAATATGTAGAATGAGCTTCTTAAGGCTCAGGTTTAGTATACGGGCCTAATAAACGGGCCTATAGATAGGCGAACCCAACCCATAACATAACCTACAATCAAATGTGTAAATAAATCAACTAAATATAATTAGTCAGATAGCACTAGCCCAAGGTCGTCCCGGCGGACCTGGCCCATTAAGAAAAGCCTACATGAATGTGTGTTCGTTGTTCACATGATTTAAAAAAGAGAGGGAGGGAGAGCGCGAGGGAGGGAGGGGGGTTACATGAATGTGTGTTGTAGTTTACATGATTTAAAAAAAAAAAAAAAAAAAAAAAAACAGAGAGAGAGAAGGGGGGGGGGGGGGGGGGGGTTTAAATGAATGTGTATCTTAGTATGTGTCCCGTTTACAGAATTTAATAAAAGATAATGAAATTGGTTTACACAACCTTATACTAAATTATCTCCCTTGTTTATTTGGACAGATTATTAAGCGGTCTATCTCTTTGATCCGTTATTATTCAAATAGTGATTATTTTTAATTTTTTTCGATAAAATGTATATAAATTTTGGTCACACCTCTAGGATAAAAACTATTTTATCCTATCCAATTCAATCTTAATCTGTAAAGGAAACGGAGCTTTACATATAACTGAAATCTGTATTATTTTCAAACTATAGCAGAAATGACACACACACACACACACACATATATATATATATATATATATATATATATATATATAATAGCAGAAACAGTATATAATTAGAAATTATTGCATTTTTCCGTCTAAAATTATTACTAAATTTGAAAGTATACATGGCAGCATCTAATTGGACAAATTTATATATTAAATTTATATTTAAGTTAAACAATGAGCTAATTCCTTGCATTCAATCATAAAGATTATTTACTTATTTAATAGGTCAAACTTTTCTTAAATGCTTTTTGTAGGAAATATTGTTTTTTTGCATGATTTTTAATTAATTTTTTAAACCATATTTTTAAATACAGTTATTGTTCCTAAATTTGTAGGATTATTTTTTATAAAATGGTATGTATTTTGTCCGCAATATTTTATAGGATTTTACATTTACGAGTAATCGAGAAATTTTAGGATTCATTTAGCGTAGTTGGTAACAATAGATCGTGCCTGCATCAACATGGTCATAATTGTACCATTATCTAATAGTCTCATGCATTCATTAATTAAGTTATAATTAATGAATAAATCAAAGTAAATAAAGAGGAATATTTTAACTGCAAAGAAGGGTTGGTCTATGATTAATCACATCTTGATCGCAGGTAATGTAATTTTATTAATTGTAAAATTATCCATTTAATAAATGAGAAGAAATTTAAAATTAATTTTCTTAATAAAAAAAATTCAATTTTGATTAATATTGTATAAGAATTTTTTTGAATTTAGTATATAGAAATAATTTTAATAATTTAAAATAATTAATATAGGATCAAAATTAATGTTTATATATTTACTAATAAATCCCCTAATTATATTATAAATAAGATAGTTTTGACTTAATAATTTTAGTAATGTATTTATAGTCTCACGCCTAATTTTTGTAATTTTGGAATCCTTACAATCCCAACAGCAGTCAATTCCATCTCACCATGATTTGGCCGCCCAGTTAAAAATACAATAATTCAAGTAGGTAAATGTTAAAAAATGTCCCCTCTTTTCCATGATAAATGACAATATAACTTCAAGCATACTGTTGTGATTGAATCTAAGATAGTTCAATCGTGATCCAAGAAATTCAAATCAATGAATAATGTGAACAAGAAATCAACACCAGATTTTATAGTGGTTCGATTAAACCGATCTACATCCACTTTGTTGATGCCATTGTATTGATTATAGTGTATGTTTACAACCACTCAATCTCTACCTTGAATCTGTTAATCTACACAAGATACAAGTGTTTCAAACTCTCTCTCTTTTCTGCACTCAAAGATGAAAGATGAATGAATTCTGAATTGAAAAATTGAATTGAACCCTATCTAACTGCCTAGCTTTCTCTCGATCTTTCCAGCTGAATAACTAACTTCCTAACCAATTAACTCCACATCAGCAACACAGCTAATCCGCTGCATCAGATTAGGATCACGCAATCAGCTGCATCGAGCTCCATTTTGCACCCATGCACCTGTATGTTCCAGCTTTGTGATTCAATGCTTCTTACCAAGATGCATCTGTGATCATCACAAATCTCCACCTAAGCAGTAGAATCAACAACACAAAGATCATAGCAACCATTGCTCCACCTGGAACAACTATAACCGCAGTTCTTTACCAAACTGCACAACCACAACTCCACCTAGAGCTGCCTTACTCCTCCCTGCTCCACCTTGAGCAGCTCCCCTTGTTGTCAAGTTTAACACAGTCCAATGCGACTTAAACACAACTCCAACTTTGAAGTAGGTAAAGCCTTTGTGAGATTATCTGCAGGATTCTCAGCTTTATCAATCTTGGAGATTGAAACCATCTCCTTCTCCACTAAGTCCCTCACAAAGTAGAGTTTTACATCTATATGTTTTGTCCTTTCATGATAACCTTGGTGCCTTGACAAATGTATGGCACTTTGGTTATCACAGAATATGTTAACCTTCTCCTGTGTTACACCAAACTCCTCCAGTATTCCCTTGAGCCAAACTGCCTCTTTTACAGCTTCAGTAAGTGCAACATACTCTGCCTCAGTAGTAGAAAGAGCTACCACAGACTGATGAAAAGATTTCCAGCTGATAGCAGTGTCATACAGTGTAAACACATAACCTGTTAGAGACTTTCTTGTATCTATGTTTGCTGCAAAATCAGCATCAACATATCCTACCAATGCATCACCTTCAAGTGTGTTTCTCTGAAACTTCATCCCCTTCATCATAGTGCCCTTCACATACCTCATGGCCCACTTCACTGATTCCCAATGACTCTTTCCTGGATTACTTATGAATCTACTGATCATGCTCATAACATAGGCCATATCAGGCCTACAACATACCATCGTGTACATCAGACTCCCCACTGCACTGGCATATGGAATCCTATCCATAACAGCCTGTTCATCACTTGTGGAAGCCCCTTGATGTAGTGATAGTTTTAATCCCTGTTTGAATGGTGTAGTAACAGCTTTACACAGGTTCATATTGTATCTCTTTAGTACCTTATCAAGATAAGACTTCTGCCTGAGATACACAGCTTCAACATCTCTTTCTCTCTTGATCTCCATCCCAAGTATTACCTTGGCTTCACCAAGATCTTTCATGTCAAACTCTGCCTCCAAGATCTCTTTAACCTCTTGTATTCCCTCCATTGTGCTACTAGCTATAAGCATATCACCTACATATAACAAAAGATAGGTAAGAGATGTACCTTCACTCCTGAAATACACACAACTGTCATGTTCACTTATCCTGAATTTGCATGACTCCATATACTCATCAAATCTGAGGTACCATTGCCTTGGACTTTGCTTCAATCCATATAAAGATCTTTGTAGCAAACAAGCTTTGGTTTCAGAATTCTCCACAAACACACCCTCTGGTATCTTCATGTATATAGTCTCTTTTAATCTTCCATGTAGAAATGCTGTGGTTACATCCATTTGATGTAACTCCAAATTAAACTGAGCCACCTGTGACAAGAGTATTCTGATGGAACAATGTTTGACTACGGGTGAGAATATCTCATTGTAGTCTACTCCTTCCCTCTGTGAGTATCCCTTGGCCACCAACCTGGCCTTATACCTCACTCCAGCTGCTTTCACAGCTCCTGGTTTCTTCTTGAAGATCCACTTACACCCAACCAGCTTCTGTGACTTTGGCTTCTTCACAATCTTCCAGGTATCATTCTTGCTTAGTGACAACAGCTCCTCTTCCATTGCTACAAGCCATTTATCAGCTTCCTTGCAACTTATAGCATCAGTATAAGTTTTAGGTTCATAAGATTTTATCTCCTGTGCAGTGTATAGAGCAAATGCCACCAAATCTTGTTGAACATATCTGGATGGAGGTCTGATCACCCTTCTCTGTCTGTCTCTAGCTAGTTGATAGCTGCTTAGATTGTTTGGTTCATCTCCTGATTCACCAGAAGATGATTCATCATCATCATGAGTTTCTTGCTGGCCTTTGTATCTCTGAGGCTCCACCTCAACTCGAGTAATCTGCTGAGATCCACTTACTTCAGAAACATCTTTCATAGGCATCTTGTTCTCATCAAATACCACATCTCTACTTGTGATAAACTTCTGTGTCTTCAAACACCATAACCTGTAATCCTTCACTCCACTGGGATAGCCTAGAAATACACACTTGAGTGCTCTAGGATCAAGTTTATCCTGCTTGATATGTGCATAAGCTAGGCACCCTACCACCTTCAAGTTGCTGTAGTTTGGTGGTTTCCCATTCCACACTTCTTCTGGTGTTTTGAATTTGAGAGCTGTTGATGGACTCCTATTGATTAGATAGGCAGCTGTAGTGACTATCTCTCCCCAAAATGACTTTGGTAGGCCTGCACTGCTCAATAGACATCTGACTCTTTCCAATAGTGTTTGATTCATCTTCTCTGCCAGCCCGTTTTGTTGTGGTGTGCCAGGTACAGTCTTGTGCCTTACAATTCCCTTTTCTTTACAGTAGTTCAAGAACTCTTCAGATAGAAATTCCAACCCATTGTATGTCCTCAAATGCTTCAATTTCTTATCTGTTACATTCTCCATCTCAGTCACCCAGTCTCTGAACTTCTCAAATGCCTCAGATTTGGTTTTCAGTATGTAAACCCAAACCTTCCTTGAGTAATCATCTATTAATGAGATGAAATACCTCCCTCCACCTTTTGTGGTGTGTTTTGCAGGCCCCCAAAGGTCTGAATGAACATACTCCAAGATCCCTTTGGTGGTGTGAACTGCTGCAGGGAACTTTAATCTCTTTGACTTCCCCAATATGCAATGCTCACACATAGTCAATTTTGTTATCCTGTCACCTCCTAGCAGACCTTGTTTAGATAGCTCATATAGGTTCCTCTCACTTAAGTGAGCTAACCTGCCATGCCATATAGCATTGCAATCTTGTGTGTTTACTGAGTTTAGTTGCCCAGTAATTGTATTTCCAACCAGAAAATACAGCCCACTTCTCCTCATTCCTCTGATGACAATCTTATTTTCTTTGATTACATCTAGCTTTCCCCCTTCAGATTCAAACCTGTACCCCATTGCATCAAACACTCCCAGAGAGATCAGATTTCTTCTCAAATCAGGAACATACCTATGTCTGACCATACCATCAAACATTTTAATGTGTAGTGCACCGATGTCTTTCACTTTACAGCTTTGATCATTGCCTAGCATCACTGTGCTACCATTGATTTGCTGTAACGTAGAGAACCAATCCTTGTTGGGTGTCATATGAAAGCTACAACCCGAGTCCAACACCCACTCTGATTCAACTTCATCAGTTGTCACACACAGAGCTTCTGAAGATTCATAGCCAGCTTCTTCAGTGCTGTTTGTTGTCTGATTTGCCTGATGTTTATGACTCTTACTTGATGTGTCAACTCCTTTTCCCTTCAATGCCTTCCACTTCTTGCAATTCTTCTTGAAATGCCCAGGATCATGACAATGAAAGCATTTCCTTATCTCTGGATTATTGACAAAATCAGTTGGCTTTTGTTCTTGTTTCTTTGAAATGGCCCCTTCTTCTGAGGTTTCTTGCCATTGTTGTACTGCTTCTTGATGTTTAAACCTTCTCCACTTGTTGATGCCATTGAAGTTTCAGTTGATTTCTGCAGTTCCTTTGACTTCAGTGCAATTTGCACTTCTTCAAGATTGATTGATTCTTTGCTCCCAAAGAGCAAAGTATCTTTGAAGTTTTCAAACGACCTTGGTAAGGCAGATAACAGGATCAAGGCTTTGTCCTCTTCAGTCATCTTTACCTCCAAGTTTTCAAGATCATCCAAAATCTTATTGAACTCATGCATCTGTGTAAGAATGGATTTATCCTCCACCATCTTGAACGAGTATAACTTCTGTTTCATATAGAGCCTATTAGCAAGTGATTTTACCATATACAAGCTTTCAAGTTTATCCCAAACTCCCCTTGGAGTGGTTTCCTTCGAGAATTCCCTAAGAGCTTTATCCCCCAATGACAGAATTATCATGCTATGGGCTTTCTCCAACATCTGAGCGTGTTCCTCAGATTTCTCCGCCTTCTCCTTTCCTGTGGAACTTGCACTCCACTTCTTTAATGCATCACCCATTCCTTGCTGTATAAGCAGAGCTCGCATCTTCACTTTCCATAACCCAAAGTCAGTTTTCTCAGTGAATTTCTCAACATCAAATCGCGTAGTACCCATCTTGAATCACCTTCTTCACGATTCCCACATACGGCGCCAATTTGTTGTGATTGAATCTAAGATAGTTCAATCGTGATCCAAGAAATTTAAATCAATGAATAATGTGAACAAGAAATCAACACCAGATTTTATAGTGGTTCGATCAAACCGATCTACATCCACTTTGTTGATGCCATTGTATTGATTATAGTGTATGTTTACAACCACTCAATCTCTACCTTGAATCTGCTAATCTACACAAGATACAAGTGTTTCAAACTCTCTCTCTTTTCTGCACTCAAAGATGAAAGATGAATGAATTCTGAATTGAAAAATTGAATTGAACCCTATCTAACTGCCTAGCTTTCTCTCGATCTTTCCAGCTGAATAACTAACTCCCTAACCAATTAACTCCACGTCAGCAACACAGCTAATCCGCTGCATCAGATTAGGATCACGCAATCAGCTGCATCGAGCTCCATTCTGCACCCATGCACCTGCATGTTCCAGCTTTGTGATTCAATGCTTCTTACCAAGATGCATTTGTGATCATCACACATACAAAAGTTAATTCTTTTTATCTTTTAAATTCTTTTATCAACATAGACGCTTCGTCATACGAATGTATGTTTTATGTTAATTTTAATTATCAAACGATATAATTTGTATATGAAATTCTCATTTGTTATTTTTCAAAATGTTGATTCATTCATCCAAATCTTTATGCCAAGCTTGGGCTCATCATTTTGAGGTTATATTTAGATGTCGATCGAGTTGCAAAGATATGGTTATTAAATTTGAAATATAATGTAATAAATTATATTTTAATATATTACTAGTAAAAAAAATTGTATTTTAGATTTTTCCTGAACAGTTCATGTCAAGTCTAGGTGGATCCTTGCCATCAAAGTGTTATTTAAAGGGTATTATGGTGCTGAATGGTCCATATTATTCGTAAGGATTGTAATGGCAGTTTCTTTGGACAAGGATGAAATAAATTTTATAATGATAACTATTTGATCGACGGAGATTTTTTACTTTATAGATATAATGTATATCTATATTTTTTTATAGTTTTTTTAGATAGTGGTTACTTTAAGAATTGTGTTGCAAGGCAATCCAATTTTGTATCCGCTTCATTTCATCCCGATAGTAAAATAATATATGTCATTTAATTTTTAAATATAGCATTAATATATGCTTTATATTGCTAACAAAATGGTTGACATGAATTTGTGGATGATAATGAGCTCACTAATGGTGAATTAGTTTTTTTTTTTTTTCACTACAATGGTGATAATGTTTTCGAGGTTAAAATATTCTCTAATAACTTGATGTAAAAAGAAGGGACACCTGCTACGAAATACATGATGCGTAAGATTCTGGACAGTTGTATGTGGTTGTATCTAAAGTTACAAGACTATTTCTGGATAGTTGTATGTGGCTGTATCACTTTATTGTTTCAATAAATTGGTTATCTAATTTCATGTATATATATTTTAATTTACGCAAATTATGCATATCAAATTGTTAGATTAATAAATAATTTACTTAATTTATATTATATTATATGGTGTATTTAAAAGAAAATATATTTTAATTGCAGATGTTATAAATGATGTGTATTATTCAATTCATTTTTATTATAATATATTATGTTAAAATAATATAAATTATTAAACTTATTCATTTATATAGTTATAGACTAATAAGTTTTAATATAAATATGTTGTTTGTATTTAAAATTTAGTACAAAAAATACTTAAAATATATTAATATATTTTTTATTAATTTTTATATAATATAGTAGCATAAAATAGTAAAGAATAATAGTATTATTGTTTTATTTAATTTCCTAATTACAACTACAAACCATTATAATAAATATATTGTTTTATATCTTATTTGGAAGATGCCCCACATATATTAAATGAAATCATTAATGATACATTAGATGCTAGTGCATTATTTATTTCCAAGTACCGTCCAACCACATATGTATTAAACAGAATCATTTAGATTTTAGAATACAAATTCAAATATGATTTTATATGCATAAATGCCGACTAAAATGAACACAAAAGAAAAGTAGAAAATCGTCGGTTTCTTGCCAGATTGTTTCACATTAAAAATATAAAACTGGAAAAATATACTGAAAATTAAGAGAAAATAAAGTCAACGAATTTTAAAAAAAAAAATTAAAAAACTTGAATTTACAAGAATACATTATTCGAGACAATTTTGTATACAATTTTCAGTCTTTCGATCTATATAAGTCCATGTGACAAGAATACCAGCTTCCTCCAACCAAGCAAGAAACACCATGGGTTCCGTTCTATGCCCACACTTTGTCATCTTCCCCTTCATGTCTCAAGGCCATACCATCCCTCTCCTCCACCTCTCCAGCCTCCTCCGTCGGCGATCCGCCGCCGTCACCATCTTCACCACCGCCGCAAACTCCCCTACAATCCGTGCTTCTCTCCACCACCTCGATGTCTCCATCGTTGAACTCCCTTTCCCACACAACATAGAGGGTGTTCCTCCTGGATTAGAAAACACCCACGAATTACCATCCATGTCTTCCTTTCTCCCCTTTGCTAAATCCACAAGACTCATGCAGAAAAGCTTCGACCAAGCCCTGGAATCCCTCCACCCGCCGGTTTCCTGTATAATTTCCGACGCGTTTCTTGGATGGACTCTTGAATCTGCTCGAAAAATCGGCGTTCCGAGGCTTGTTTTCTTCGGAATGGGAGCTTTTTCTTGCACAATGTATCAGATTCTGGGCAGGGAAAGGCCTCATGCATTTACGGTTTCTGCAGATGAGCCCTTTCCGATGCCGGGTTTTCTTAATTGGAAACTGACGAGAAATGATTTCAGTCCGCCATTTAATGAGATTGAGCCGTCCGGTCCGTATGTTGAGTTCATGGAAGAGCAGATCATCGCCATGGCGATGAGCCAAGGCATGCTTGTGAACAGCTTTTACGAGCTGGAACAATGTTATGTTGATTTCTGGGACGAAAAAATTGGTCCGAAAACTTGGTGTGTTGGTCCACTCTGTGCGGCGGCGCAGCAGCCGGAAACAGCTAAGAAGCCGTTTTATATCCGATTCCTGGACGAGAAGTTGGCGGCGGGGGAGCCCGTTTTGTACGTCGCATTTGGAACACAGGCAGAAGTTTCGCCGGAGCAATTTACAGAAATTGCTAAAGGCTTAGAAGAATCTCAGGTAAGTTTCTTGTGGGCTTTGAAACCGAAGGAGCTTGAATTCTTTCAAGATTTCGAAAAAAGGGTTGAAAACAGAGGAATTATAGTGAAAGAATGGGTTGATCAGGTGCAAATTCTGAAACACGAGGGTGTAAAAGGATTTCTGAGTCACTGCGGGTGGAACTCGGTGGTTGAGAGCATCTCCGCTGGAGTGCCGATTCTTGCGCTGCCGTTCATGGCGGAGCAGCACGTGAATGCAAGATTCGTGGTGGAGGAACTTGGGGTGGGGCTGAGGATCATGCCGAGGTGCGGGTCAGTCCGGGGGTTTGTGGCGGCGGAGGAGGTAGAGGGGAAAGTGAAAGAGATGATAGGTGGTGGCGGCAAAGGTGCGGAGGTGCGGAGGAAGGCAGCGGAGTACGGCGGAGCGGCGTGCGATGCTATGGATAGAGGCGGCTCATCGTGGCGGACGTTGGGATTGCTGATTGATGAGGTCGGCGAGAAAAGACCGACTTTTTCCACTATACAACGTTGTCGATAGGAACAAGAATATTTTGTTTTTCAGTAAATGCTAATTAATTAATTATAAATTATTTAAAGAAAATTGCAATAAATTATTTCAAGAGAATAATTTCCATTTCCTTAGAAAGTTTATAGTATTATGTTTCATTTCGATTTCTCTATGCTACTATTTTATAAGTTTGATTTTATCAAATTTATTGCTTTAATTTTGGTGTATTATGTGGCAGGCATATTAAAATAAAAAAGAAATATTATAAAATATTTAATTATAATTAATACATTACACATCAAATATCTAATAAATTAAGATATTTTTCTTATGAAAGTACTATATTCTCTTCCAATCTTCACCCCCAAAAAAGAAAATGTTTCTTTCCATTAAGCATATATATTGAACTCTATCTTATATTCTAATTCTATAAATGTTAATGCGTTTATGAATTGAAATTTTATGTTAAATTTAATATTTTATTATGTATATTATTATCTTTAACACATAATATATATGTTAATTAATAATATAATTTATACATATAATGTATATAAATTTACAATAATACACAATGATATATCCCTATTACAATAATTTGATAAATTTGGCATACAAACACAACTTCAAGCAAGTATCAACTTGAAACAAAAAAAAATTGTATATTTCGAGTGTGTACTACTCCTAAGAAAAGAGGGAGGGAATTGTATTTCAAAATAATTACGACACACCATATAACTATAATAATATTTTTAATAATAACTTGATTGTGTATTAAAAATATTGAGATAGAAGGTGAAACATAAAATGGGGCAAATGATCCAAATTCTACACAAACTAATATTTGATCGTATCACACAAGACGTAATATAATAATGTAACAAAAAATCTCATAAAAATATTTATTTATCATATCAACATAATAGTATAATATGTATTATATATATAGATATAGTTAAAATATAAAAAAATAAAACTATGTAATCCGCATAAATATTCTACAATATTAAATTTTTATAGTTGCCCATACTTTTACTACAAAATAACATGAAACACGACCTTCAATTACAAAAGCAAATACAATTATTCAAAAGCAGCCAATAATATATAGTTTCAACTCCTAATCCAGTCATAAGACAATCATTTTAAAATTTTAAAATAGAAATTAAAAATAAAAAAATAAAAACATCATTCATTTAATAATATATATATATATTTTTTTTTTTTTTTTTTTGACCGGGGATCATTCATTTAATAATATTATTTATAGTAAAATGACACTTTTTTCAATTAGCAAATCCAAAGTGTCAGCTGACGAGCCGCCTTCTTTGATGGCGTCGCATGCCGCCTTACCATACTCTGCCGCCTTCCTCCGCGCCTCGGCCCCTTTCCCACCACCACCCATCATCTCTTTCACCTTCCCCTCCACCTCCTCCGCCGCCACAAACCCTCGGAACGTTCCGCCGGCCGGCATGATCCTCAGACCCAAGCCAAGTTCCTCCACCGCGAATCTTGCATTCATGTGCTGCTCCGCCATGAACGGCATCGCAAGTATCGGCACTCCGGCGGAGATACTCTCTATCAACGAGTTCCACCCGCAGTGACTCAGAAAGCCATTTACACCCTCGTGTTTCAGAATTTGTACCTGATCAACCCATTCTTTCACTAAAATCCCTCTATTCTTAACCCTACTTTCGAAATCTTGAAAGAATTCCAGCCCGTTTGGTTTCAGAGCCCACATGAAACTTACCTGAGATTGTTCCAAGCCCGTAGCAATTTCTCGTAATTGCTCGGGCGAAACTACCGCTTGTGTTCCAAACGCGACGTACAAAACGGGCTCCCCCGCCGCCAGCTTCTCGTCCAGGAATCGGATATAAAATGGCTTCTCGGCAGTCTGCGGCGGCTGCGCCGCCTCGCAGAGTGGACCAACACACCATGTTTTGAGACCAATCTTCTCGGTCCAGAAATCGGCGTAACATTTCTCCAGCTCGTAAAAGCTGTTCACTACCATTCCTTGGCTCATCACCATGGCGATGATCTGCTCTTGCATGAACTCAAAATACGGGCCGGACGGCTCGATGTCACTAAATGGCTGCTCAAAATCATTTCTCGTTAATCTCCATTGAGGAAAACCCGGCATCGAAAACGGCTCATCTGCAGAAACTGTGCCTGCATGTGGCTTTTCCATGCCCAGAATCTGGTACATGGAGCAAGAAAAAGTTCCTGTTCCGAAGAAAGCAAGTCTGGGAACACCTATTTTCCGAGCAGATTCGAGAGTGAATCCAAGAAACGTGTCGGAAATTACGCAGGAAACCGGCGGGTGGAGGGATTGCAGGGCTTGTTCGAATCTTTTCTGCATGAGTTTTGTGGATTTAGCAAAGGGGATAAAGGAAGCCATGGATGGTAGTTTGTGAGTGTTTTCTACACCTTGTGGAACACCCTCTATGTTCTGTGGGAAAGGGAGTTCGATAATGGAAACATCCTCGCCGCCGAGGGAAGCACGAATGGATGGGGAGTTTGCGGCGGTGGTGAAGATGGTGACGGCGGCGGATCGCCAACGGAGGAGGCGTGAGAGGTGGAGGAGAGGGATGGTATGGCCTTGAGACATGAAAGGGAAGATGGCGAAGTGTGGACATGGAAGAGAACCCATAGTGTTTTCTTGCTTTTACGGGTTGTAGTTTTCTCGCACTGACTTGTGTGAGAGAGAGAGAGAGTAATTTTATAGGTACAACTGTATCTTCGGTCGGCCAGGTATTTTGCCAATTACTTTTCTGTTTTTGTAATAAAACTATTAATCCGATTTTCTATAATTAATTTCATTTTTAAATGCTAATTACCATAACATAAATACAGCATATATACATATATAATTTGTATTTTATTCTTGAATTCATAAACAATGACGCATTTTATAATATAGTTATACATGTAACATATATTGAAATAAATATATAATTAAAAAAACATCAAATTTCAAATATTATTTTTTAATTAAAAAAATATTACTTATTTATTTAATAAATTTACTATTTTTATATGGTAAAAAATTAATAATAATATTTTTTAAATAAATAAATAATATTTTTAGTTTAAAAAGTGATACAATAAATTGATGCATAGCACAAATTTTTTATAATAATTATAATATCATAATATATATTTAGGATGAGAATCCATCATTCAATTAACAATCTGGGCCTTAATTAAAATAATATAACTACATTGACTACTTCCTCTATCAAAATATAAGAGATTATGTTTAAGAAATTAGACTTTGATATCTTTCGTTATATTTTTTAAGAAATTAGACTTTTATATCTTTCGTTATATTTTTTAAGAAATTAGACTTTTATATCTTTCGTTATATTTTTTAAGAAATTAGACTTTTATATCTTTCGTTATATTTTTTAAGAAATTAGACTTTTATATCTTTCGTTATATTTTTTAAGAAATTAGACTTTTATATCTTTCGTTATATCTTTTAAGAAATTAGACTTTTATATCTTTCGTTATATTTTTTAAGAAATTAGACTTTTATATCTTTCGTTATATTTTTTAAGAAATTAGACTTTTATATCTTTCGTTATATTTTTTAAGAAATTAGACTTTTATATCTTTCGTAATATTTTTTAATCATTTGGAAGATTATGGGTTACATGCAATCTTTGACCACATGTATATATATATACATACATATATGTATACATATTGCAGATAAAACAAATCTTGTGATAAATAAAAAATTAAAAAATATTGTCATCATTCTGACAAAAAAAATTTAATATAAGAACCGACGTCTTCGTGTTCATGTCCAGAATAAAATTGAAATATTTAAACTTGTTTCTATAATATTTTTCATTTTTTTTTAAATTTTAAACTGGGGATATACTTATTTTAATTTCGCATTGAATATAGCCATCTGTTTTTTTTTTTTAATATTCTTACATATTCATTAGTTGAATTATGTCAAATTTTTCTTTTTCTATTTTTACATAAAGGAAAGGAGTATTTATATGGCATTAAAATGGGGAGATGTGGACCTTATCTTGTAACGACTAAGTCAATTTTTGTCTTTCCAATTTATTATGATATCAACTTGAAATAGAATAACTGAATAAATTACTGTTTTCTGGGGCTTTTCATGTCCTGTTTCATCTTCATCATATTATCACTTTTAATTTCAAGACTCGGATGAAGTAGACGTTTCGTTTTCAATATGACAAAATGTTTAATCTCGTGATCCAACCAGTGTTGATGCTGGAGCATAATACCTACTAATAGGACCTCTGCTGTGTGGGAAGTTAATGCCTGGTCGTCCACATTAATACCACATGTAATGTAATAATCATCCCTACCTCTACATTTTATCTCAACTTATTCCAGGCCTTCATGTCGGTTTCCGGCCAATTCCAAGCCCGTTTTCAAATAACAAAATCTGAATCGAACAAAAAAAAAAAAAAAAATGTTTGCGAATTGTATATTTCAATATTAGGCCGGCCTGTTTTTGGATAACAAAACTTGGATCAAGTAAAAATAAAACTTGAGTTCCAAATTGTAAAAATTATAAAATTTTGGGCCTAAAAATTTGAGCCCATTATGGGCCATTGGTCGACGGACCTTAATGGCCCATTACCAAACCAGCCATGTAGAAAGGTTTTCAAGAAAGGTCCCATATTTTAAATTATTTTGGGCCCAAAGTTGAGTTAGATCAGCCCATATCCTTTTTGGGCTAGGTGTTGTGTCCCTGATTGGAATTTAAGTGAATCTGAGTCTAATTCATGTCGAATTTCATTCAAATAGCAAATGCGTTCATTCTTCACTTACACACAAATATGGAAGGCATATTGGTAGCTTAATTTAGGGATATAAGCTGCTGTATGCATAATCTATATTGATAAAATGATCAATGTATTCATAAAATATAAATCAAATCCACATGCGTTATTTATAATAAAACTCTCTAAATTAATAATATTTGGACGATGCACAATCTATTAATTAAAAAATAAAATTTATTTATCGATATTTAATATTTTATATAATTTTAACAAGTATGACTTAGTTAGGACAAAAGGTTGAACTAATTGAGCATGCACAATGTTTTTGGGCTTCACTAATATGTTTTTAATAATGATATCATACTATATACATAACACGTGGAATTAAGATAACTATGAACACGATACATAATAAAAAATCTGTTCCATTAACCCCACAAACACCTACATTTTCTAAAACCTAATCCAACGTATGAAAATAGCAAAAAGTTACTTATTTATTGTTCCATCGTTGACGCAAAAAATCTACTAACATAAATTTGTATTGTCACATAATATTCTATGGCATCAGTGCATTCCACTTATAAATAAAGAGTCACAGTATATCCACTCTATATGTGGTGTGTACTTAAACAAAGAACATGATATTACATATTATTTTGTGAAAGATTGTCCATATACAAATGTTCTCGGAAAAGAAAAATAATAACTTTTTTTTTATTATTATTATTATCTAAATACATAAACTTCAACACCATTGTCAGAATCCAGGAGTAAACTATCTTGCTTATGCAGAATCAAATGAAGTAATGACATTTCAATCCCAGAGAGAGAGAACTATCTTGCTTGTGCAGAATCAAATGAAGTAATGGCATTTCAATCCCAGAGAGAGAGAGAGAGAGGGAGTTTCTGTATCACTACAGCAATTCTACTCCAACTTCACCTTAATAGCTGCTACTGTTCTCTCCTAACTGAGGTGATTTAGCACCGGTTCTACAAATTGGGCAAGCAGCAGTCTTCAGAAGCCAAGAATCTATGCATTCAGCATGAAAACAGTGCTTACACTTGGGCAGAATCCTGCACTTTTCACCAGCCCTGAAATTTTCCAGGCAAACTGCACACTCCACTGCATCATTTCCACTCCCTTTCTCCTCCACCCTGTAATCAAAACATGGCAGTTTCTTGATATCTTCTGGATTCATGCTCGCAATCCTGCCGAGACGAATCGGAATCGAGCTCCTCCCATCGACGGAATCACCTCTAAAAGCCCTCCCCACAACACATACATGAATAATAATCAGAACAGCTATCCCACCAAATAGTAATATCACTGATATGATAATTTCCGTTGCCATTGCCATGGCCTTTTTCAACACTGCTAATTATCAAGAATTCCCATCCGGGCCATCCCTGATTCTACAGAAAACAATAACAACCTTGTTTTTCTACAAGAAGAGATCTTTTCAAGATTCAGAATTCCCACTACCATTTTCCAGAGCTCTTCATATGCAGATATGAGCTATAAATGTGAGGTCCCATATGCAGAAATTAAAAGAGGTTGAAATATTATGTACAGTTATGAAATGATGCATTGGTGGAATTTAATTTCGCTGGAGTAGGATTTAAACAATTTCTTGGAGAAGGAATTTCGTCAAACAGGTGGTGTGTGTATGGAAAGTCTAAGGAAGTTTGGTTGGTAAAGAGTACCTGAAAATGGCATTGTATTACAAGTGGCCTAAAATTTGGTTTCTTGTGGGATTTATTAAATCTGAAAGCATCACTCAGTAATGAACATACAAATATAATTATTAAATATTTCATAGCAAGTTGGTTTACTCTTATATCACCATCACATGATTCAGCAATGATTTAAACCTAGATGAGTGATTAGCAAACTTCAAAACACGGATCAGGGATCCAAGAATAGTGATGGCGATGGGCTGATGAAAATTTTATTTCAATTTCGTATTTTATTTTCTATTACAGTCGTTGAATCTTTATTATGTGTATTTCTAACCTCGTTTCTGGTTCATTCATTATTAATGACTGTTAATGGTGGCTTTTGCAAGTATGACGTCACAATCAGTCTAAGTAGGCAATTCATAAAAGAAAGAAGCTAAATTCATCGTGTTTATTTTTCGTGTGAACTTTGATTAAAAGATGCTACAAATTATTATCATACTTTAAACAATTAAAGTGTGACTGCTCGTATAACTATTATAAAGACTACTATTTCTATAATTTATAATATAGTATTATAATAAATTATTATAAAAATAGTAATATAATTTTTAAAATAAAATATATAATTATAAAAAATATATTTTTATAAAAATAGGTTAAAAAAATGTCTAACAAAATAAAAATACATTAAATATTAAAATATATCATAATTAATATATGAAAAAATATTTTATATTTAAAAATTAATATTTTATAATTATATCTGCAACATGTATATCAAATTGAAGACCATGAAAAAATATTTAATTTAATATATTTTTTATAAAAATAAAGTAAAAAATTTATAAATCTTTAAAAATAAGAGTGAAAAATATTCTGATTGGACATCATAGTTTAAAAAAAAAATTACATTTTTGTATATTATTTTACTGTTATGTTTTTATATAGCTACAGATTAAAGGACAAAAATAATAAAAAAAACAAGTTTGCATAATATTCTTGTTTTAGTGGACTAAATTTATTGCTAAAGAAGAGAGAAAAACAATATTTTTATGCATGCTTTTTTCTGACCAATGAAGATAGAGAACTATGACTTTTAAGATTATATAAACTTTAGTCAACTATAATAAATTGATTATTGAAAAAAATTGGGTTTCTTACAAAATAATGAGTGAGTTTTCGTGTATTAAGTGTACCGTATATTTTATATATAATATTATTTGTTTAATTAAAAATATTATTTATTTATTTAAAAATTATTACTATTAAATTAAAAATAATAAATTAATAGTAATATTTTTTAAATAAATAAAAAATATTATAAATCGAGTTATACGATACACCGTGTATTATTGGAGGTAAAGAGTCCAAAAGAGAATGATTGGAGATGTGAATGCCTGTTAGGTTATAATTAGTATATTGAATATATATCTTACCAAGAAAAGACTTGTTTCAAAAGCTCTTTTATATATATACATATATATATATATATAAATGTATTAGGTTTTTTTTTTTTTTTTTTTTTTTTTTTTTTTTTTTTTTTTTTATGGAGCGTATGTTTCGAAAGATTAAACATTTGATAAGCTAATCCTAAGTGGTATATGAGAGGATAATATTCACATCATTAAAAATATTAATCCCATCTTGTCTTCATGCAAATATCGTAATTAGTTCTCCCAAAATGTCGTTATTAATATAATAATTTTGGCCAAACAATTACAATTAAGAATTGGATAGACACAATAAACAAGTAATACACTTAAAAACTTAACAGGAACATTTTTTAGAATAACAAGTAATACATTTTTTTAAGATAAGGAATAATATATTTTCATAGTAATGTTTTTTAAGTAAATACGTAAAATTCTATAGTTAAACAAGTTTTACTATTAGATCGAATTGTATGGCCTATAAATGAATGTTATACGTCATACAATTTTATAATTTACTTTTATTTATATAAATAGTTTGATTTAGTGGTAGGGGTCAAATGGGATCTTAGTACTAAAATACCCTTTATCTTTTTCTCTCAAACAAATTATAGGGTTAGAGTTTGTTTTTATTAATATTTTTAAATTGCATGTTGTACCGTTAGCTCAAAAATCGATTAGCCTGAAATTCATTCAACCTCGTTTGAAATCATTAAAATGCATGGGTTCTTGGTTTCGCCACTAATGACAGATGAGGAATGGCTTCTCATGCATTAACTAAAATGGATTATATATATATATTTTTTTTAAATAATTGTTATATAATTAAAATAATATATATATATATATATATATAAACTTTCACGATAAATCTTTTGTTTTTACGAAGCTTTCACATTTGCTTTGTTCTTATACAATTATATATTGCTTATAATTTTATTTTATATTAAAATAATGACTCAATTTTAATGCAAATAAAAGTGTATGAACCCAATTATATTCAAATAAAATCCAATAATATGTAATTAAAAGTATTATGTATTTTAATTATTGTAAATATTCTAAAAGAGAAACGCAAAAAGACTCAAATACATGTATTTTTAGTTTTTATGGATAATTCTGACCACATATTCTCTACAAGAAGTTGAATATACAAGATTAGCCAAAGACTTAGCAATATCCATCAAAAATATTCAAAGGGTATTCCAGTTGAGTTATGAGATAGACCATTGTCTCAGAACATCGTTAACTCATAACCATAAAACTTCCGAAAACTTGTATAACCATTAATTTACGGACAACTATTTGTGAGTCGTTGATCAAGATCTTCACTGTCCACATTCAACGAGCATTTCTCATCTTGTTTTGTATATATATGTCTAGTATTTGCACCAAAATACAAAACAATTATTTGTTTTCATCATCTCTATTCAGCCATACTAAGGCAAAGAATAGTTATTATTCTTTCTCGTTCTCATTGAGAATTTTTTTTTTTCCTTTTCCCCTCCAATTCCTTTGTCATTCTTGTTTGTTTTGAGGTTTAGAAATGGCTGTCGATAATGACACTGCGAGAACCCTTGTGGGAATCCTTGGTCTCTCTCGCTCTCTCACACACACACACACACACACATATATATATATATATAATTTTTTTTTTCTTTTATTGAGACAATTTTATCCTCTTTATATTTGGTTTATTAACTATTAAATCCTAATGTGCAGGAAATGTCATCTCCTGCTGTCTGTTTCTTTCTCCCATGTAATTCTCCCTCCCTCCCTCTCCCTCTTACACACACACACAATGTATCCCACTCTTACACAATATATAAATGTGATATAAAACACACGCGCACACACATGTGTGTGTGTGTGTGAAAGGAAATGAGCTTGCCCTAATAGATTGGTGTGCTTGTAATGAAATGCAGACCAACGTTTATGAAGATTTACCATGCAAAGTCAGTTATGTCGTTCAAACCGGACCCTTACGTGGCAACTGTGCTCAACTGTGCGATGTGGATGTTGTACGGGATGCCCTTCGTCCATCCCGACAGCCTTCTTGTCATCACCATCAACGCAATCGGCCTCGTCATCGAAACGGCTTACATCACCTTCTTCTTCATCTACTCCGACTGGCCCAAACGCGTAAGACGTTGTTCACTGCATCTTTTATCATCGATCCAATTTACTATTCCATATATGTCTTATTTATTTATATATCTTCGATAAAAAATAATAATTTCAGCGCAAGATGTTGATCACCCTTCTCATTGAAGCCGTTTTCCTTGTTGTGGTCATCATCATAACCTTGGCGTGCCTTCATGGGACCAAATCGAGGACGACCTTCGTCGGAATTTTGTGCATTATCTTGAACATCATGATGTACGCATCGCCCTTAACCGTCATGGTACGTACTTCAAAGAATTACTTTTTATTTAAAGAAAATTAAGGTATAATTGATTAATTAATATCTCTTCACATTAAAAAAATGCAGAAAAGGGTCATCACAACAAAGAGCGTTAAGTACATGCCCTTCTTTCTTTCACTTGCCAACTTTTTGAATGGCATTGTCTGGACCACCTACGCCCTCTTAAAGTTCGACGTCAACATTGTGGTAAAGTATCTTTTCCGTCGTATTTCAATTTCGTATTTATCAAACTGACCTCGAAGAATATTAACTTTGTTTCGTTGATCGGATAGATTCCAAATGGTTTGGGCACTTTCTCTGGATTGGTGCAACTGGTGTTGTTCGCACTCTACTACAAGACTACCAATTGGGACGAAGATGAGAGCAGCCAATCAGACATTGAACTGCAGGATCCGAACTCGGGAATCAAAGCCTAAATCAAGCTTACTCCTGGAAAACAGCCAGTCGGGTTCCTTTATTACAAATGGTGTTCCGTCGTCATTCTACGACACCATGGAATATTATTGCAATAAAAGATCTTTGTGATCATCAGCATTGAATAATCCTCGAGTTGAGGTTGCTTTAAATATTTACTCTTATGAGAAAAATAATTCAGCAAGTATTATGCTGTGTAGCGGTTCGGATCTTTTATTTCAATCAGTATTGTATTATGTACTGCAATATCAGTTCCTCCGATCTCATAAATAAGAAGATATCAGTTCATGGGATGTCTACATATTTGTATTTTAGTTCTCCATTCCTAAATACTTGTTGGCTAGATATGCATAAAACTAAAGGAAATATGCTAAATAAACATATTACATTTATAAGTTTATAATTTTTTATTTTGAAAGTCGGTTTTGTCGAATAAATTCTCAAATCAATGTACTTTTCATTATTTTTAATTTAACATAATGCAGATATAAAAATAAAGTATGGTATGAGAAATATATAATACATTTTCTTGGATTCATATGTAATATTTGGATAATTGATTGTTCGAAATTGAATAATTATTTGAAAAATAACATCATCCAATTTATTTTAATTATTTATCTATATTAATTTTGTTTGTTCTGGTTTGAAGTGTTTGGGTTGAATTTGAGTATTTGAAATGGATATAAGCTACAACTAAAACATTTGATAAAAATATTTTCACAAAAAGAAAGTTTACAAATTTATTCAAACATTATATATTTTTTATGAAATTGAAATATCTATGTTAATTTATCTTAATAATTTTTGGTAGAATTTTGTTGGATTTGGGTATTGAAGTGTTTGTGTTAGGTTTGAGATACAAATATAAAAATAATCTACAGGTTTTTTAAATTTATGAAAGAGATTATTTAAAATTTTAGTGTTATCTAAAAAAAAATTAATATCTTAGTATTTTCGGTGGATTGGAGTATTCTTGTGTGTCATTTGGAATATTTGGGGTGGCTTTAATTTATACATGCAGAAATGAACTAATTAAAATATTTTTAAGAAAATCGAGAATACATTGGATCATAAAAATTAATTTTTTTTAAGTAAAGGATTATTCAGTTTATCTTATTTATTTTTTTGTCTCAGTATTTTTGTGGGTTGGAGTTTTTTGTTGTTTTTGAGTACTTATCGTAAATTGAGTTATTTGTGCCAAATATAGGGTTTTTTCCCCAAAAAAAAAACTAATATTTTTTTCTCAAAATTTAATATTATTTTGTTTATTTTATTTAGTGATTATATTTATATTTTTAGTGGGCTAGAATATTTGCGTTGGCTTGAAAAAAAAAAAAACTAATTGTGTTTGGATTGACCTACACATATGAATAGTAATCAGATAAATATTTTTTTATATATAAAAAAAAAAGAAATATTAGATTGTTTGAAAAATTAATGTATTTTTCCAAAAAGAAAAGGATTATCTAATGTATTTTATTATTTTAGAATCGTAACGGTTATAAATCAAAAAGAGTCCACCATTAATTATGATTTTGTAATTTTTTGTGTATATTTTACTTTTAATATTTTCTTGCAATAAACCATATATAGCTTCTAATTACATAATAGTATAATATAGTATAGTATGTGTTAGTATTTTATTATAATATAAAAAATATTAATATTTCTAAAGTAATTTATGGCAAAGTTGACACACAAAATTACAAGATGAAAACTATTTAGTGAACATTAATCAAATTGATTGACTGAAAAGTCGATAAAAAACATTAGTTGCATCGGTGCTACAAATGCACTACAGAGAAACCCTATACTTGTTATGCAACAATGCTACAAATGCACTACATAGAAACCATATACTTGTTATGTCATATTGTGCACGTGTCGAAAAAAATAATATTTATATTACACGAATATAATCGGTTAAGAATGAAGATAGTGAAATTAGTTGGTGTCCTAAACAAGCTCGAGTTAGTTTATGGATAAAAAATTGTGAGCCGTGAATCAAGATATTAATGTTCCGCATCCAACAAACAACATATATATATATATATATATATATGTCTGAATTTTTTATGAAGAAAACACAGTTGACAAAGAATTATTGTTTTCTCATTCCTTTGTTCTTCTCCAGTTTTATTAATTGTCTTTCTTTTGTAGTCCACTTTATATACTGTCGTAGCTCTTTATTAGGGTTTAGAAATGGCTGTCGATCAAGACACTGCGAGGACCATTGTGGGAATCTTTGGTTTGTCATCTCTCTCTCTCTCTCTCTCTATATATATATATATATACACACACACATACATATATGGTTTTATACCTTATTTGGATGCTGATCAAATTCATGCAATTTTTTTTATAAAAATTTAGGGGATATTCGTAAGAAAACAAATGATTACCAATTAAGCATTTGTATTACCTCATTCGTCACAAAAAAAAAAAAAACAAAAAAAAAAAAAGGGGGAACAAGAGTCTGTATTTTATAAAAGTACATTTTTTTATTTTTGATTAATTTAAGATTGTGGAAGTATTATATGAGCATGAAGTAGTAGGAACGCATGCATGCATGGCCACCTGAATTATTTTGTTTTATTTATAATAATAAAAATAAAAAATAAAGAAGAAGAAGAAGAAGAAGAAGGAGAAGACGTCTATCATCTTCTATATTAAGTGATTATATTATGTATCGAACTAATTAGAACTTATCATCTTTCAATTTCACTGGTACATCTGACACATATTTAGATTAAATTACGTGTCTTTAAATATTTCATTAAATTGTAATTCAATTAATATTTTTCTTCTTTTTTTTAGATAATTTTATTATCTCTTTATATTTGTTTTATTTATTAAAAATTTATCTCTAATGTGCAGGAAATATCATCTCCTTCTGCCTCTTCCTTTCTCCAATGTAACTTTCTCTCCCTCTCCTTAGTGCCTATACATACATTTCTAAACCCTGTTCACAAACTCATATAAATTCAAATGTAATGCAACACACACACGCGCGCGCGAGTGTGAAAGGACATAAGTTTCCCCTAATAGATTGGTGTGCTTGTAATGAAATGCAGACCAACGTTTGTGAAGATTTACCATGCAAAATCAGTTATGGCATTCAAGCCAGACCCTTACGTGGCAACTGTGCTCAACTGTGCGATGTGGATGTTGTACGGGATGCCCTTCGTCCATCCCGACAGCCTTCTCGTCATCACCATCAACGCCATCGGCCTCGTCATTGAAACTGCCTACATCAGCTTCTTCTTCATCTACTCCGACTGGCCCAAACGCGTAAGATGTTGTTCACCGCATGTGTTATCATCGATCCAATCTACTGTTCTATTTGTATCTTACATTTTTCGATAAAAAATAATAATTTTAGCGCAAGATGTTGATCACCCTCCTCATTGAAGCCATTTTTATGATCATCGTCATCGTCATAACCTTGGCGTTCCTTCATGGGACCAAGTCGAGGTCGACCTTCGTAGGGATTTTGTGCATCATATTGAACATCTTGATGTACGCCGCGCCCTTAACTGTCATGGTACGTGTTTTAAAAGAATTACTTCTTTCATTCAAAAAATATATATATATTGGGCTGTAGGAATTATATTATTTGTATTAATAATGATTTGATTACTAAGTTCTGTTTTAAAAAAATTGCAGAAAAGGGTTATCTCCACAAAGAGCGTTAAGTACATGCCCTTCTTTCTTTCACTAGCCAACCTTTTGAATGGCATTGTCTGGACCACCTACGCTCTCTTAAAGTTTGACATCAACATTGTGGTAAGATATATTTTCTATCATAGTTCAATCTCGTATTTCATTTATTTTTATCTCGAATCTATTACATATCAAGAATTGTAACCCTTTTTTTTTTCTTTTTTCTTTTGGTGGGATAGGTTCCGAATGGCTTGGGAACCTTATCTGGACTGGTACAGTTGGTGTTGTTCGCAACCTACTACAAGAGCACCAATTGGGAAGAAGAGGAGACGAGCCGATCAGAGATTCAACTCCAGAATTCAAGCTCGGGAGCCATAGCCTAAGTCAAGCTCAGCCATTCTCAATAACCAGTCAATCGGGTTCCTCTATTATAAATATGATGTTTCGTTCTCTATTGTTGCAATAAATGATCTTATGCAGTCATCATCGTCTGGATACATCAAATAATCCTGGAGCCGAGGTTTCTTGTGTTTCTGTATTATTTTAACAATTTGGATCTTTTATTGCAATCGATATTGTATTATTCTTCGCCATATTAATAACCCATTTTGGTTCATTTGATGTTGTTCAATTTCTTGGTGTTTAGGATTGTGCACGAAAATTAAAGAATGAAGCTAATTTTTTTTTTTTAAACTAACGAATGAAGCTTAATAGCATCCGTACATGAATAATTCTAAAATCTCTCTGGTATAATGATTTTGCGTAATATATAATTTCGTGTAGTAACTAGTTACTACCATCTAGAATATTGAATTTGGCTACACATAAAATATATATATATATATATATGAAACTATACAAAATTTTATAATTCGTACAAGAATGGATAAAAGAAAATTAACCAAAAAAATAGATAATATGCAAATTTTTAGAGTTTAAATACATATGTGTCATTTTTAACTCATTATACTAATTTATTTATTTTTTGGAACATTTGTAATATAGCAACTGGTAATTTGATCTAACTTTGGGAATAATAATAATTGTGATTTTCATAAATCTCAAAATCAATTTTATAATTTGATCAAATCTCTAGAATAATTTACCAGAAAACTAAAATATTGTTCTCCAAACCCAATTTTTTCCAAGTCAAAAAGCATGTAGTGAAAAATCATAAAATAAAGAACAATAAAATGAATTCATATCGATAGAATGTCGATGAAGAATACTAAGTAACAAACAAATCTAAAGATTTACACCAAATATATGCAGCACAGCCTGTGAGTTGTGAGCTTATGCAACAACTATGAAACAGATTTCTGGCTCATAAATTCAAGTTTTCTCTGCAGTTTCACTTCTTACACAAGAAATCGAGTTGTGTTTCTTCCTCGTCGTCTCAAGTTCTCAGGGCCCACGGTAGGTGCGGAAGCACAGACAGCCTTGCTGTTGGTCGACAGGGATCATTCCACCACCTTTCGTCGTATCAATAGCCTCCAGCATGTAAACAACTTCATCCATTTCTGGCCTCTTGTCAGGGTTGGCATCCCAGCAACGTTTCATCACGTTGGCAAGTGAACTTGGGCAGCAACGAGGTATTTCAGGCCTTAAATTCTGTGAACAAACATTTTATGGGAGTGAGGAATCTCACCAAAAAATAGTGACTTGAATCTAGCGGTTTGAATGTAGTCACATATATTTGAAAATAAATAAAATCCTGTTTTAACACTAGTGGGCCAGTGGCGACTAGAGCCGACAAAATTGGTCTGGCCCGGAAATTTACGTGAAATAGGCTGTAGATTTTGAGACCCACAATGCGATTGGGATCATTCAGCTCAGCCCAATAAGCCAATGGCCCACAGACCACGTGGGCTATGGGCCGGTCTGTAGGAGTTCAGTATATTTAAGGAGCTTTGGGCTGGGTGATCTCAATATTTAGTAGCCCAGCCTTATCTTGACCATTAGCCCACGGGCTTGGATCGGGTCAGGCTGGGTGACCTGAATTGCCGGCTCTATTAACGGCCAGCAACATTTAGATGAGATAGTTTTGAAATTCAAAATCTTGTTTGGGGTAGGAGAAGTTACCTGCCGGACAACTGCTGAGGTCACCTCAGAGAAACTGAGGTCAGGATAGGGCATATCACAACAATATATCTCCCACAAACAGATGCCAAAACTATATACATCGCATTTCCTGTTGTACGGGTTGCCATTGAGAACCTACAGTTCATTATTTTGATACACAACTACACGAATAAGATTAGGGATAATGGAGCAGAAAGAATACATTGAACATGAATCACATGAGACGAGCACAAAAACTTATAAACCAGAGTGAATGCACTTTTATCATTAGCATTTGTCTCAAAGAAAGGAAACCTCATACTCATACCTCAGGAGCCATGTAACCAAGTGTTCCCGTCTCCCCTGTCATGTCATTGGGATTCGAGGCTTCTACACGAGCAACACCAAAGTCAGCTATCTTAACTGTCCTGCTCTTGTCTAACAACATATTCTCTGTTTTAACGTCTCTGTGAACAATCTTCTCAGAATGAAGGTAACTTAACCTACACATCAGAACAATCAACTTACTACTAGCGCAAACGAAGATCAACTTATAGTGAAAATGAAGGTTAAATGCCACTTTTCAAACTAAGATATGAAATATCAACAAACAACTGCAAAATCAAGATGCGAAATACCCTCTAGCAAGATCGAGTGCCATTTGCACAACTACTTTAAAAGCAAGCTTTTTTCTCCTGTTTTTTATGAGGTAAGACTTCAAAGCACCTCCCGGTAGGTATTCCACAACAACACAACATATATTGCTAGGCATTCCGATGTGGCCATGGTCTGTTTGAATGTTAAGTCCTGCAGAGCCCATTGTTGCACCTATAAACTGAAAACGGTTTCAGATAAATGTTAGCCCGATAACAGGAAGAATTCTACAAGGAAAAATTTAGTAACAAAAACGAAATCATTATAGCAGCTCCCAGTGTCTAGAAACATCTAATATAATCCGAAAAGGCATAGCAAAGTTCTAAAAGAAATGTATTGCTTCCACAAACAATATACAGAATTCATTTAAATCTTATACCAATCATAATCAAAGATGAAGTAGGAACATGTAATGATGGTATATTGCTTAGCCAAATTTATCAAAGAAATTCAAAGATTAGAAACAGATATCAACCTTTGTTACGTTAGGATGATCGAGTTTATGCCAAACTGCAACTTCTTGAGTAAAAGCTGCTCGTAAGGATGCTATTTCAGCTTCTGTCCTGTGACCCTCTTCCCCCCAGTCGAGCAGTTTAACTGAGGTTAATAGGAAGCTACCAAACTGTTAAGATGTGGTGGTGACTGTATATAGTAACGAGTAAGAAAGACAAATGCAATATTTAGCAAATGGGACCAAGTGACGAGTCCTGACTGTGAAAGAACTCTACCAGAGTAGGCCAGAGAACTATATAAATCACAAACAGAAAATAGAAAACATCTGAAAATATCAATAAGTATTCAAATTGCAATCATGTTTAGAAGAACATATAAACTACAGACAAATTGTCTTGTCCTGAAGCATAAACAAATCAGAATAACTAGAATTCTTGAAGCTGATTCTACATAGATTAATTTAGCGGCAATAGTTATAGTTCCCAACCGTTCTACCTTAACATTACAACAGATTGTATGCAATATGCCGAAGTACTTGGTCCCATTTGATTGTAATTTTGCAGATCCTTCCAACACTTGCATTCGCCCTTTACGATTTTCTCTTTATTACTGATTTCATTTAACTTGAAGTGGAGTCAGAGGTCAGTCCTCAATATGGAATCCATAGGTCCACCAAGTGAAATCTCATTCAAACATCACAATGAATTATTTTATACAGTATTGAGCTACTCTTAATTAGCATTAGATCACCGAATCAAACGGTTTGCCTTCCAACAACAAATTTCATCTCTCTCTAGGATGAAGTCAACGATTACACGATCAGCTTATCAACACTTGAAAGTATGACAATGACAAACTAAACAAACTTAATGTAGGGAATCTAATTAACCCAAGGAATATTTTACCCCTTACTGTAGCCTTACACATCACTTTCATCAGGTTAATATCACTAGAAGTCTACATGAATATATTATTCAGGCAGAAAGCCAAGATCCTATGTTCTAGGTAAAAGTTAACTTCACTAATGTATCTTTATTCTTACAATTAAAATAATAGGTTTCTGTTGTGTAATGTCTAAACAACTGTTTTCTCAGTTATCTTAGCTGAGATATACAAAGTCAAAACTCCCAAAAAAAAAAATGGTTGAATCACATGAAAGTTGACAAATACCAGCTCAAGTTATTACAGTCATCTCTAAATCCAATCCAAACCCGTGCCACAAGTCACGGATTCCACAAGAAAGCATTCATTGTGCCTGTCTACACCCACACCCTACCACCCCCACCCCACCTCAACCCCACCCCCAAAGTAAAATTTTCTAAGAACCAGAAATGCACATATCTTAGAGTTCTTGCAGGTACCCCACAAGGGGACGTGAAATATTAATAGCTGACTTATCAAAAAGACCAACTAAATTTATAATGAACCGACCATGTTATGATGGTTTTAACACACTCACTTTTGTACTATTCATTATTTAATCGATCCATCAAATCTTTTTTGCAAAAACAATTGTTTATTTGTTCGTCATCTGAATTCAATCAGATTTGCAGAGCTAATTAAGATAATCAAATAAAGACAATCAAAATAAGTTTTTGTAGATGCAAATGCCTCAGAAAATGACAAAAAGAGGGGAATCAAGAAACAGTAAAAAAAGTTGAGAACTTTAAGAAAGTTGACTGGAAATTGTGCAATGGAAAAAGGAAAGGGGGAAGAGTGAGACGGAGGTTGGTGGGTGGGGGGGGATGGTAACTGACCGGCGACATCTTGGCCGTCGTAAACGCCACGGTGGACGGTCCCAAATGTGCCACGTGCAAGGACACCCTTAATGATCAACTTAGAGGGGTCAATTTCCCACTCTTGCCTCTGCCTCCTGGAAGTTGTGGTAACGGCGGCGGCGGGGGTGGCGGCGATAGCCGGAATAGAGGGTATGGTGGAGTTGGAGAAATCGTCTTGATTCCTCTTCTTGTTCTTCTCCATAGTCAAAGCCCTGTTTAAGTGCCTCTCAAGCTGTTCATCTAAGCTTTTCAAATCAATCTGATCTGCTCTCACAAACCCATTGCTGCTGCTCTTCTCCATTTGTGGGTGCTTCTTTGTTGCAGAGAGACTTGAAGGGTTTTGTTTACTTACATAGATACATAGATATACATACACAAAAACACACGAATCTTTGCTATATGGAAGTGGGATTTTTCTTGATTTTCTGGGGTTTTATGGCACAAGAGGATTAATGGAGGAACAAGAAAATGCGGGGGAGATTGTGTGTGTGAATGTATTAGTGTGTGCAGTGTGTATTATGAGAGAGAGCAGCGCCATGTGGGCACATGGAATTGCCTGAAGACAACGTGTGTACATGACCCACAGCTTTTTTCCTCCTCTCCTTCAAATCCTACTTGTTAGTTATTATTACCCCACCCCAACCCACCCCCTCCCCCAAAACCCAAATAATTATTATAAAATATAAAATATAAAATAAAAAAACATTTTTTCTGTTTTATAATTGTTAAAACTTTGTCACATATTGTTTTCTAACGTGCATTGTTTTATTTGTCACAATTTACCCTATTTTTTTAGATAAAGTATAAGTAGCACCCAATGAGTATATAGCTACTATCAGATAAATCGGTTATCTATATATATATATATATATATTATTTTATGCATATAAATTTGTTCGATCCAATTTTAAAATAAATAAACTTAATTTTTTTTATTTGAGATGTTAATGATAAATGGATAAATAAATAAAATTTTATTTTATATTAATATATATAATGGGTAGTTGATCGGATAGACTTAATAATGCTAAATTCATATCCTATTTATAACTTAACATAATTTTGTGGATACATATATCACCATATCCATTATTTAAATATTTATGTTCGACCTAATCTGATTATCTATTTGTCTTGAATAACATTCATAAAAGTTTGACCATAAATAAATAATATAAAAAATACATAAATCCGTATATTATAAATGTTATATATCAATCGACTCATTCAATTAATATTAGCCTATGGTATATTTTGATAAAATAAAAATAAAAATTATATATAAATGAAGTGAAATTCTTAGATTGGTGAAAAGGTTAGATACTTTATTTTTATTTTATTTTTTATTTAATTATAATTCACTTAGAGAAATAAAGCTTCGGAGAATTATATTATGGAAATTATCCAAAGTCAGAGGACTGTCATATTGAGCTCTGGTGATTGGCTGGATGTCCTAGCCACAATATCTTTATTATTTTATAATTGAAAAAAATATATATTTTATACCATAAAATAAAGGGTAATTATTGCGACAACTAATTTTGCATGCTATAATCATTCTAATTAAGAAAAATGAAATCAGTAAATTAGGGCAAAATGTATCTCTACCAGCAATAACTATAAAGGCACTTGTTTGAAGTAAATCTATTAACCTAGAATTTGGAGAAAATTCAAAGAATAATGAAAAGGTTGCATGAAGTGAAATAGATGATCTTATAAGAAATCGAAATAAAAATAAAACTGCAAAATAAAAAAGAAAAATACAGAGCAATCATTTACGGTAATGAATAAAATATAAATAAAACTAGTATCATTAAAGTTTACTTACAAAAATAAATTAGAGGAAAATTTCCACAAACAGAAGAAAAGTTATGGGTTTTAAAAAAGAATAACTAAAAAAATTATATTATTTTATATTCGTCAAGTGAATACAGTTCAATTTTCGAAAGGATGTATATTACTTTCTTTGTTTTTCTAAATATACAAGTATTATGTAAGTTCACACCATCCAAATAAAAAAATGCACGAAGATAACTGTTGCAAAATCACTAACAAACAACATGAGTGCATAAAAATATAACAATGAACGACAAAAATTGAATTAGTCTCGAGCCAGATCTTTGTCCAACTTTTGTAAATGACAATTTCAAGTGTTTGAATAGCTGCAGTATGTTCTGCTTTGCATCAAAATCAAAATCATATCTTTTGGCAAACATCTATTTATAGATCCATGATAATTTTTAAAAAATTTGTCGTCGAGATGGGATTGAGAAATTTGGATTCTATGTCTTTTCATTTGAAAAAAAAAATGAATAAAACTTGTATTATTTTTAGGAAAAATGAATTTTAAATTGTCTTGCATGATCAAGCTTCCATATCAAATGTTATCGATAACTAAATTTAAAACTACAAGAACATCCGATTATTTGCAAACAAAAGTAAATGGACTCCAATTCAAGGAGCCTAATTTAAATGGGCTGGGTCCTGAGGAAATTAAATATGTGCTAAAGGCCCAATTCTGTTAGAAACCCCATGAAGCTCTATTTAGGTCCAAACATTATTTATCTATAATTAATTCTCTCTAAATTATTTTTCTTACCACTCCTTTCTATCCACAATAAATATCATTTTAATAATTTTAATTTTTTGCACAACAAGTAACATTTTACAACTTTTAAGGGGGGAATTAATGTTATTTTTCTAATTCACCCTTAATTTTTTTTATAAATGTACATATGATGTATTTTTTACCACTAATTATTAATATTTCTTCTTCATTAATTAAAGGTAAAATAAACACTTAATTTATTTCTTAATATGTGTGAAAATTTCTAAAATAACACTTATTTTGAATTTTCACATGAAAATCAATTAGCACAACCCCTTAAAGTCCTTAAAGAGAATCATATTTGAATAATTTATTTCTATTAAACAAAAGTACCTACAATTTGTTATAAACCATCAAATTCCATTTATTTTTCTTTCTTTATTTGTTAATTTAATTAGTCTCAACGGAAAACTCAAAACATAATTGTCATAATGGTATCATAAAATTTTCAGCTAATAAATAATTTTGACTTTTTGAAATACTCTTTTTTTGACAAAAAAAATGTTACAAATATAACTATTATCTTAGAATAGAGGAAGTTGAAATCATTTTTTACGAATATAACACAAACAATATCGTGTATAATCATTGCTATTTATAAAAATATAATTTCAAAAAAAAAATTAATAATATCGATACACAAATTAACACACAAAAGTTCATCTAGTGGTATATATTTTCTCAAACATGGTAGTGAAATGCAATTATGTAGGTATTACAACACCGAGTAAATTATTCTAAATATAATATGTACAATATAAAAATAAGTTTTTTTTTTTTTCAAAACAAAGACAATACTATATTTAAATCTTCGTCGCATAGGATGAAACCCTGAGTACATGTAGCAAAGGTGGACATCTTGAAATAGCTCCACCCATCTACAAAATGTTGATTTATTGGCTAATAAATACCAATACCAAACTACCAAAATCTTTAACCAAAACTTCAACAAATCAAAGCCTCTAACCTCTCACATATTCTTGGAATGTCCACACCAACCCTAGCAATTTTCACCTGCCACAAAATCAAAAATTTATTGTACACCTAACTCTTAAATTCATTTACGCAAGTTTATATCGAACGAAAGTAACTTTTTCTCTCGATAATGTTTCAGTCTCGTTTTTCATTTTCCATCATGACTGTAATACATCATGTGCTAATGAAATAAATACGAGAATGAAAGACGACAGAAAATAAAAGATTGAGACAAACAGTCACCTGAGCGTGGAGGGTGTGGAAGATCTTGTCGTCGGCGTTGGAAATGCTAGCCATGACTACTTCAGCTCCTTCTTCCTCGAGCACTCCTACGATTTGATGGAGCATGAAGTTTTTCCTTAATCCACTTATCAAAGCCACTTCTAAGCTTGATCCTAAGTCTCTCACTCTAAAAACTGGTAATGATCTACTTGTATTAGGGCATTTTCTTGTACTACCATTGCCAGAAATGTTCAATGCTTGTGCCTTTCTCCTCCTCAGTTCCTCCACTCTTGCACTTAGTTTTTGGATGTAATCGGCAGCCTGTTCGATCTGGTCTTGTTGCGACAAGAATTCCTGTTTGCGCAACATAATTTTACGATCAATGACCTTGAAACAAAACTTTGTTTCCTGTTTGTGTATTAAAACGTCATTGTTTTTAGACGAGAAGAGTATATTTGTAAGAAGTTGAACAAAACTTTGAATTTCTCATAATTAAATGATAAAAAATTTAAAGAAAATCAACTGACGGAAAATTAGTGGACTGCTAGCTGTTGAAACAAAAAATACAGAAAAATTAAAATTGAATTGATTTTAATTAATGTGGGGACAAAAGTGAAATTTTATAGATGATCTATACATGCGTATATGTTTGGGTGTAAGTATTCAAGTAGGAGATTAACAGAAATACCCTTTTGGACTCGTGGCATACCTTTGAGGGGTGGAAGTGTTGAGGAGGGATGAGGGAAAGCAGCTTCATGCAAAGAAATTTCATCTCCTTTCTTCTGTTTTTTTCAATGGTTTTTCTCTCAACCTTACTCCCTCTGCTCATCATCCCACCTCTCTTACTCATCTCTTTCTTTCTCTCTCTCTCTCTCTCTCTATCTCTCTCTCTCTCTCTCTCACACACACAGAGAAAAATGCTTCGTTGCTGCAAATGATCAAGTTCCAGGTATGTCATACGTGACTATATATAGACACACACAGAGAGCTGGGACTAGAAATCCGCGGTTTTTGGAAGAATCTAAGGTTAAAGAAGCCCACAAATGAATCCAGTTCCCACTATGTAGTCCTGCTACGCTGTGGTCCTTTTTCATGTTGATTTGGATTGTTGTTGCTTTCGCTCTGGTCGAAACCAAATACAAATTTCCTTCTTTCCCAGGTGGTCACCTTCCCAACACTTTCCATTCTTCTATACTGCAGAATAAGTTATCCTCCAATGCTTCCTCTTTCTTATCAAAATAACTCTTTTGCCTTATTAAATCCTATTTTACTTAATAGCTATTTTTAACTATATTTTTTATAAGTGTTAAACGAGCTGAAATCACTCTAATTTTTAAAGACTTATATTTTTTTATTTTAATTTTTTTTATGAAAAATATATCAAACTAATTATTTTTTCGTAATATTCAATTGATATTCATATTATATATATATAAATAAATTATTAATTTTTAAATATAAAATATTTTTGATATATTAATTATGATATATTTTAATATTTAATTTATTTTTATATTGTGAAGTATTTTTATTTTACATAACTCGTGCAAGAGCACGAGAGAAATACTAGTAATCTTAATACACATTCATATATTTTTTATTTCTTTAAAATATAAATATAGACAATCCAATTCCTGTAATAGGGAGATCCCTATGTCTTTTGATTGGCTTTTCCTTTAAAATTTTGAAGATTTGAGGTGCCGCGGTTCCTCCGACTAACTACTTGTGTGTCCTATCAAAATTACCGTACGGATTGTTTTCATGCATTTGACTACATGTGGTTTAATGTGATTCCCCCTAATTTATAATGTCGTATCTTCTTTGGAATCTCGTTTCAGATTTTCGTGAAAAGATGAACTCCTTCCGCTTCAAAAAAATATAAACTCATAAATTTATACTATTTTTTAAAAATTATAAATTTTTATAGATATCTATATATATATATATATATATATTAAAACAAAATAATTTTTTCCCAAATTTTTTTTTCTCCCCAAACTTTTGTACTAAACGTGGCAAACTAATTTAAAAGAATTTTTTGTTCATAATTGAAATTCAATTCCTAATACTTTGAAAATTTTCGTTTATTTTATTTCACAAATTTAGGATATTCAAAACTTACCTAATAAATAAAGCAAAAAATCAGTGAAATATATCAAAACAGCAAATTTTATGCATTCCAAATATTTAGAAAAATCAAAACTAACCTAATATATTTAATAAATACACCGTGAAATAATAAATCAAGATAGTTAAGTCAATAAATAAAGCACAAAATCAGTGAAATATATCAAAACAAATATTTTTATGCATTACAAATATATATATGTATATATAAACAAAATAATTTTTTTCAATTTTATTTTTCCGCCTAAACTTTATTACTTAATTTAGAATAATTATATTATTATTAAATTAAAATTAGATGTTTTTATTCTAGAAATTTTGATTCGATTTTGAAATCTAAATTATTTCACAAATTTAGGTGTTTCAAGATTAGATAATATCAGGATAAAAATACTGCGACATTTAATATATTATTCAAAATCTAGATATTTTATCATATTAATCAAATCATTGAATTATGAAATTCAAAAATATATGAAATCTAATAAATATATGATTCGATTTTCTCGATTCATTTTATCAAACCAAATCTATATTATATCTATATATCAATATATATATAAGTAAAATGACTTTTTAAATTTTATTTTTTCTGCCTAAATTTCCACCAAATAAATGTAAAACTATATGTATTTATGGAACTCTTTTAAGATACATTATTATACTTTATTGAAGAGATTAATATGAACAACCTTCGGGATTTGCTTAGTTTTCGTTGTTCAACAAAAATAAATGTGAATTTTAAGAATTTTTTTAACTCATAATATATTTAAAATAAGAAATAAATTTGTTAGGAACACTAAATCATTGTAGTTTCATTATATTGTGAAAAATTATTAATAATTTTTCTATAATTAAGCTATAAATTATTTAAAATCACCCAATCACGTTGATAGAATCTGATTTTGTCAAATGTGAAATTAAATTTTCACCGAATAATTCAAAATCATTTCTCATTTTTTTGTCTTTCTCTCTTTCTATTGTTCTCCTTTTTTTTTTCAATTTAATTTGATTCAACCTTCTATAAATCGTGGGTATCATGCTTATCAATTTGTGACGAGACTAATTCTAATAGAAGAAAAGATGAAACATTAAATTACAATAAATTTCTACTAATTATACAAAAAAAAAATCATTGAATTACAAATCCTCACCTTCTACAATTAAATCATAATGCCAACAGGCGAAGGTGAGACTAGCCACAGCCCTAATGAGATTTAATCCTAAAATCAGAAGTGGCTCATTAGACATATAAACTGGTCTTCTTTCTTTCAATTTTTCGGTGTAGGACAACTTACATGTAAAATTTCAATATATATTTAATCAAAATGTTACCTACAGCTCCAAATGCTCGTACTTTTTATACAAGAGAATATAAGCGAAATCATATATACAACTCTAAATATGTGTCCTTTATATACAGAAGAATATGAACAATCTCTAAACCTAATTTACAAAATAAAACAAATTTTCTTTAATTTCCTAAGTTGTTATGTGTGTTGCATAGCTCTATTTCATAGGAATAGATCTGTTTTCTTCCTTCAAACTTGTATTATTCCATCGTGTACATGTTGTTCCAGACTTGCTGAATATATATTGAATCGCAATATAAAGATAAAAATAAATATTAACTAATAATAATTATTTTAAAAACTATTAAATAATTAATTTTTAACAAAATAAAATAATATATTACAGAAACAATAATCTTATTTATGAACGGATGAAGTATCACATTTTTATTAACAAAATAACATTAAAATACTTTAAATATTGTTAAATATTAATGTACTTAAAATTGTATAAAAACATATTTTACTTTATTTTAGTATATTAAAAATTGTGACGATACTAATAATAAAAGTGGAGGCCTCTCTAGTCAATGAAGATAAGGAGGGGATAAGTGTGTACGTAATACTTTCCTTTTCATCTATGATGATATTGACCTTAAATTCAACAAAATTTGTAATTAAATGTCTATTTCAATTAAAACATCAAGTAGTTGTAAGTTGGGAACTTGTTAGTGTGTGGGTCTTTTATACATAGATTTATCGTATATTTAATTTATAGTATTATTTATTTTAATATAAAATATTAAATTATAAAATATAATTATTTTTTTAACATAAATAATAAAAAGTAATATTTTATATTTAAATAAGTAGTATTTTAAAGAGTGTTTTTAAATACACCACACAAATTACTCTCTACACCACATTAAATTTATGTATCAAATAAGACATAATAGAAATGACAAAAATACCTTGCAGCCTCTCATTTACAACACAGTCATATATTTTTCTTGCACTTCAGTTCATAACTATGATGGAAAGCAAGTAGCATGAGCAAAGCACAATCTCATAATGTTCGGCGCCCACAAATCAAATATATATACTATGTTCGGCACTTGTACGCCCAAAAAAAAGTAATATATGCTACGCTTGGCAAGTGCACGCCCACAAATCAAACATATAAGCTATGTTCGGCACCTACAAACTGAAAGAATTGAAAAGCGTTCGACGATAATATACCGAATGACACAAACAACGTTCGGCCGAAATACTTTGAACTTTGCATTTTGCGTTCGGCTAACCAGAGCCAAACGCACTAAAAAATATTATTTTTGTTTTCACAGCTTCTTTGAATTTCTGCAATGGGGTATCTAAAGGAAAGGATGGTCGGTGTTGTCTAGAGGAGGAAATGCGATTCAAAAGTTGTTGAGAGAATAGACTTTGGGGTAAGAGAGTACGGTGGGGTGTTCACTACTGTCTAAGAAGGGGAAATAAATTCCAGATCTACTGAGTATAAACCATGGGGGTGGGGGGTGGGGGTTGGGGAGGCAAGGGTTCATGGTGGGGGTTAAGAAGAGGAAGGGGATTCATAAAATGTTGGGGATGAACTATGGGTGGGGGTTGGGGGAGGATTCACGGTGGGGGTTAGTTGTTTTGTTTTTGTTTTTTTTTTTTTTTTTTTAGTAAGAGGGTATAATATAAAATTAATGTTGTACTTAGTATATTTAAATTTTATTATAAATATTTGGTGGTGGTTTTAGAAAATATGGTTTATAAAGTAATTTTTGTGGTGGGTTTCGAAACACCCTATTTTAAATTGTGTTTCACGATGCACCTAATATACATAAGTTTTTGTGTGTGATCATTTGTCTTAGAAAAAATAATACTATCTTTAAAAATATATAGAATATTTATTTTAAAAATTTTATATCTTATTTTATTAATTAGAATGAAAAACTAAATATTTTATTTTACAAATAAATTAAATATTATCAAATTGACAGATAAAAAGTCGTTAAAGTGGAAATATACAACATTTATATTTTTTTCTTTTTTAAGCAGCTATCAGTTACACAAATAAATATTCCCCTACTACTTCTTTTTAAACACAAATATTGCACTTTTGTGTATATGTGTGTGTGTATATATATATATTTTTTTTTTTTTGGAAAAAAACAAGGTATATTATTATGAAAATAGTTATTAAAAAAATCAAAATTTTATTCTATTTACATTGATTGCAAGTTAAATAAATGTAGGTTTAAAATGACATATATGTCGCATTTCAATTTATTTTCTTGTTTACTTGAAAAATATTATTTTTTAAGTAATAAATTAGTAGTAATATTTTGTAAATAAATAAATAATATTTTTTAAATAAATAAATTGTATTTTTCAATTAAATAAATAATACTTTATATTATATTATATTGTGCAGCAATGAATATAAATTCTTGGATATACTCTAAATTATCTTCATCTAGTCATATTTGGTCGCTATCGAATAACAACGAAACAAAACAAAGGAAAACAGGTTGCTTGTTGTGTGTGTGTCTGTGATGTAAGAATATTACAATTCGACAGTGGTCAACGTAGTCCATGTGATTTCAATTGTGACTGTCCGTGTGGAATAATGAAAGACTGAATGAATATTTGGACCATACCTTATATTCATGTGAAAAAAAAAATAATAATAATAATAATAATAATAGTAGTAGTAGTAATTTTTCATCTTAATAAAAGAATAATATTTTTTAAGAATATTTAATTTAATGAAAATGTAATCTTTTAAAAATATATATTTGCATCTATTAAAAAAAATTGTACGATGATTTAATTTATTCAATTATACATATTTTATGTTTGAAAACAATTTAATTTTCTTTTTTATTTTAATTAATAAAAGAAGATGTTGACTTTCAAACCATAATTCTTTTATAAGAATAAAAGTATTTTTGAAATAAAACTTTTTTCCCTTTTGGAATAGACGAAGCGGTATGTTTTGTTCGAATTTGAATATTCAATTATGATGTTTCAATTAACATCTTGTGTTACCTTATTTATATTCGCAATTGAAGTGATTCAACCCAAATTTACATAAAAGTATGTGGATTTGTTTTAGAAATGCCCTTAATTGGATTTGCTCCACGCGTGTAGAATATTATTTATTTTAATAAAAATTAATATTTTTTAATCATAAATCAGTATTTTTAATAATTTTAAAATTAATATTTTTTATCATAAAAATATTATTTATTATAAAAAAATATTAATTTTATTTGACTAATTAAAAATAGTTAAAACATAATTTTTTTTTCAGCTGACCATAATACTTTTTTTTTTAAGTGAAATTAGTATTTCTGAACAAATCTAAAAATGTATAAATTTTTGCCAAAATGTAGTGTAAAAACCGCACACCTAGAAAATCAAGTGGTTATAGTAAATTAAATCAACGCGTCTTTTACTTAATCAAAATCGAATAAAACCCACACATTTTTCTCATTTTCAAATTAAATTCAATCTATGTGCTAGAATTCATGCCTAATAGAGATATGAATTTTTGACTGGAAATCCAAAAGTTCAAATTAAATTCAATCTATGTGCTAGAATTCATGCCTAATAGAGATATGAATTTTTGACTGGAAATACAAAAGCAACATATGAGATAGGGTTCGATTTAGGGGAGTCGTCTCCCTTTATTTTTTGAAGTTCATTTTTTTATATATTTACCTAAAATTTTATTTAAAATCTTAATATATAAGAGTTCGATCGCATCATATCTTTAAGACTTCAAACTTCTTACTAGTTGACCTCTAATAATATGTAAATATATATGTCAAAAAACATATAATATACACTTACCATGTATATAATATCAAATTAAAATAGAATATTGATGAGAATTTTACAGATAAAAAGTAATATATAATGGTAATAATTGTAATTCTTATTTACATTATTATTTATAACGAATCCTTCTTAATTTTACTACTGACAAATAGAAATTGATCTGGATCGGAATGGTAGAATCGTCAAAATTAAATTGTGGAACATGATTGCAACATGAAGAGGGACGAACAACTGTGTTGAATAAATTGAAGTGACAGACCTGGGCCCTTAGGAACCGTTGGGCAAGACTAGTCTGACGGGATTTTAGTTGTATACATACCAGCTGTATATAAATTGTTTAACACACATTTTATGCGTTGCTATTTATTAATATATATATATATATATATATATATATTTAGAAATTTATTATTATTAATTATTTATTTATTTTACTAGTGTATTACATATCAATATTATAATGCTTCTTAGTTCTCATTTAAATTCAAATACTAATTTTCTTTTGTTAAAGAAAACAAAAGATAATCACACAAAATATGCAACAAATTAAAAACTTTAAGTTCATGTAGTATGAACAGCCCAAGCCCGTAGGCCAATGACCGAAATTAGGCCATATCAAAATTTTACTCGATTAATAAACATTGAGCTCAGTGTAACCCAACTCAGATCAACTTTCTTAAAATATATTTATATTATTCGAAGCCAGCTGACTATTGATCTATCTAGCCGGATCAAATGGGTTCAATCATATTTTGGGACTCAAAATTTATAACTCAATTCTGCTGGGCTAGTTAGGTCTGATTGATTTTTTCGGCTTAACAACATGAAAAAATAATTCAATGATTTATTTCAAATATTGAAAAAAATTCTTAGGAACTACATAATTGTTGTTTCACGTGGTGTTTTAATCTTCAATCTTGTTCCAAGCAAGACTTTTCAAGCCCTTCCTATGTTTTCAATCTTATGCATGGTTGGGTCTGGGTCCGAATTGTATTCGGATTAGAATTTTGTTAGCTTGACTCTACTAGAAAAAGAAATAACCTTGGGGCCCAGACCCAATTTGTTTTGGGTCCAGAACTAATGAACCTAGCCCGTTTTGGGGCTCAATTTGCCTTCTCCATTCTATTACCCTAGACTCAATATAAATTGCTACTAATATAATAAGAAAACTATTTTTTTTTTTAAAGAAAAAATTCTTTCAAAATTAAGCTATTACTTGAAAATAACTTTTGATAATTATTAAATGAGATTTTGTAAAAAAATGGTGGGCACGTGGATAACATGAGCTCGCTCATTGACGGTTCTGACACATTTAAACTTATAATATATCAAATTGATTATTTTTTATAATCTTATTTGATACTACCATCGCATATATTAAATTAAAATATCATATTTAAAAAATGTAACTGTTTGTTTTTTATTGTTTGGCTTAAAATAGAGTTTTTCTTGTAGGCTGAATTATTTCATCGAATTAGGTTGCAAATAAAAATTAAATAAGTTTTTATAAAAAAAATCTATCCTATAATTTAAAAAATATATATTTAAAAAAAATCATTCAGTTTAATAATTCCTTTTTTCAATTAGTCAAGACAAAAAGAAAATTACCTTATATATTAATAATATTTCTAATGTACATAATTTTGATGAAATTAAAGTGTGAAATAAAAGACCCAAATTATGGAGCTTTTGTCTCATCCAAGGACAAGTGAGACAGCTTGAAAAAAGAAAATAAAAAAAAAAATTTAAAATTTAAAATTAAAAAGAATAAAAAAGGAACAAAAGCTGCCCGTGGATGTCAGTCTGAGATGAAACATAAGTAAGTTTGATGATGATGCTGCAGAAAAGGGTGTTCATTATTTTCCAGCATTCAGAAAGCAATAGAGGAACCTAATTTTACAAGCTAAAAAATAAGCTTCATTTATATAATTTGACTCAATTAAAACTCGTTTAAATTTAAAATAGTTGATTTATCCTTTCACACAATCATCTTGTTCTCACACAAACAATCACATATTGTTACATATAGAATTTGATATATTATTTCACAATCACACAGATTATCACACAGACTAATAGTCATGCAACGCGTGCATATCTTTATAATGGATTACCACGCATCAGCACAAACATACATACAAACTCGTGATTACCATTCTATTAACTAACAACTAAAAAAAAATGTATACACATCAATGTTTATTTAGCAATGAATTTAGATTTCATCAAACATCTTCGCATCAAATTCAAATCAAGAATTACTTAAATGTAAATTATAAATATAGAAAAAATTCAAATTAATTCATTTCAATTACTCGAGTTTTAAATCCCCGATCCCAATGCAACCGAAGCAAGGAGGTGGAACCCAAACTATCAACTAAGGGCCCATTTGGTATATCAGACAACATTTTTGTGGACTTCCTTTCTTTAGCTGCACTTAAAGTTGTAAGAATCATTTTCTTTTAAATTTGTATTTATTTAATTTTTTTTCTTTTATTGTCTTTTCCAACATAATGTCTTCTTTTTCTTTTTATCTTTTGCTGCAAAACAGCAATCAGAAACAACACGCGCAGTTGAGCATTTGAGTGAGCATGTGAAATGTGTGCAGGGACTATATTTTAAGGTATGTAGCAACCTCTAGAGTAGACTAGGTCATTTTATTTACCTTATTTACCAAATTTTTGTGATGTTATTTTTCTAATATCACAGGAATTTTTGTTGTAAAAGTTGGTATTTGACGTGCTCTATAAGAGAAAGGCCTTCCAATTTTACCAGATCTGGTTTATCATTTATTAAGAAAAAGATTCTTTTTTTTCTTAAAATTAATAATAATTATGTATTAAATATTACGATCGATATAAAATAGATGTACATTAATCTATTTATAATAATAAAAAAAAAAGATGTACATAATTGAAATGCATTACCAAATATACAGGATGCTCACGTTCCTACTATAACCACGTGTTAATATGCCCACGTCGTGCTTGTCAAGATCTCATGTATGGAAGAGATGAACTCTACTTCAAATCCATATCTTTTACATACGGGTCCTATGGATTTTTTTACCGGTCAAAAATTGTCATTTAACTTTATCATTCCAATATGCTCTAATGATGTCAAATATTTTTAACTTTGCACTAACATATTCATGTGGATGAATATAAATATATGAAGAAGAATAATCGGTACATGGTACACCTAAACGTCGCATTTCCAATACCCCAATTTTAAGATTAACTTTAATTTTAAGTGTTACTTTGTGACCTATTGTCGGACATCCTTCACTTAAACGAAAGATTAAAAATATACAAGAAAGATAAAGGCCTTGTTATATAACACATGAACCCAAATGGTACATGGACTCAAACACCCTCTTCGAAACAATTAGAAATAAAAAAAACTCAAAAAAAAAAAAAAAGAAGAAGTAATAAAACAAAATAAAATAAAACAAGCCCATCAATCTGCAGTAGTCCAATTCATATCATTTTCAAATATCCAATGGCAAACCTCAATGAGCCCAGGGCCAGAGCCCAATGCCACGAAAGCACCATGAGTTGGACTCCACGTGGACGTGTCCAAATGACAGATGGCAACCCCATGATTGATCTTTGTGTTGCTCTCCACTTCAAGAATGTCTGCTTCGTACACTCTCACTTTTGGGACAGAGTGGCAGTAATAGAGTAGGTATGGGTACAAGCTTTGATGGCAAGACACTGATTTTGTCACTCTCCCTCCATTGATTCCCCTCACTTTCCCTATCACCACATCTTGACCAGATCCCCTCACACTTTCGGTGGTCCGGACCACCACATTGGACCCTAGAACCGACGTTGCGAAATCAATCATGTCCTCAATTGAACCGGTACATTGCTTCATCTCGCCAAGGCTAGGGGGCCGCACACACTCAGATAAAGCGTTGGCGAGCACTTGTTCCATAGTGGAGTTGTCCTCGGCTTGAAAAGTTCGTTTGAGCTCTGTTAGATGTTCGATTGAAAATGGTAGTTTCGATGAAATGCCGCGTGGCAAAAATGACCTTTTGGGCATCCAATCTTTTATGTTGGGCATTTTCATTAGGTTCCCTTCTTGAAGCATGCTTTCCCTAAAGAATTTCCCCTCCTCCACACCATTTTTCACACTTTTAACACTAACCCTAGTCGATTCTTCTTGGCTAGATCCTGGTTTAGTACTAACCCTAGTTGCATCTTCTTGGCTAGATCCTGGTTTGGTATACCCTGCAAATGTGACACCCTTTTTAGCATAATCTTTAAACGTGTTATTAACTCCATAAACCTTGAACCCTACTGATTCTTCTACTCCTCCCTTTGCATACTCCTTGAATGAATCCAATCCCACATTGAATGACTTCCCATAATTCAGAAAATTCGTCTTCCCGGAGTTCGAATTCCTCCCGTACGACTGAAACGAATCAGTGCCGGCATTGGCCGCATCACGATAGCTCGTAAAAGTATCGGTTCCGCCATTGCCGCCGCCTCCATAGTTCTTGAAATTGTTGCTTGGATTGTTTGCATTGGTAGTGTAGGCCTTAAACGAATCATTTGCAGCATTGCCCAGCTCGCCGTACCCCGTAAACGTCGATCCGACTACGTTTGATGTGTCTCCATAGCTGGTGAAGTCGACAGGAACGGCATTGCCGTTCTTGCCGTAGCTAGTGAAACCTTGGCTGCCGGAATTAGTATCGTCGGCGTAGCTTGCGAACGTGAGCTTATGGCCATTGCCGTCGTAGGAGGAGAAACGGAGATCCGGGACGTTAACTCGGTTCATGTAGTTCTTGAAATCTCCGGCGCCGCCGGTGGCGGCGGAGCCGTAAGACGAGAAATTCGAGCTCGCGACATTGCCGTCGGCGGCGTAGCTGGCGAAACCCTCGAGGTGGCCGGTGGAGCTCCGGCTGTACCGGGAGAAGGATCCGGTGGCGAAGTTGACACCGTCGGAGTAGTTCTTGAACTGATCAACGCCGCTGAGGCGAGCATTTCCGTAATTTGCGAACTGTTTGTTGGTGTAGAAGGCAAAATTTGCGTCGGTTCTGTGGTCTTCGAGAACGGGTTTTGAATCAAGGAGGCAGAAGAGGTCCGCGGCGGAGCAGAAGGCGGAGAGGTGGTCGGAGAGGGCGTTCTGCGCGGCGAGTTTGGTGAAGAATGCAGCTTCGACGGCTGATAATGGCGATGCTTTGGACAGGAGGAATGGCGGTTGAGGGAGGTTGTTGGAAATGTGTTTGTTCCAGTATCGCATAGCAGAAGCTCTGGCTGTAAATGGGTTTTCCTTGGATATGGAGTTTGGTTCAGACAGTGAGTACACCTGCAAGAAATTGGAATTAACAACAGATACATGTCATGAAACCGTTGCCAAAAAGACAAGATTTAGTTACAGGATAGGGCAAGAAAACAAAGCAGAAAAAGACTAGAAAAGAGTATAAACTTACACTGAAACATGAGAGGAGTAAGAAGAAGTAAATGGTGAAAATGGTTGTGTTGAGCTTGACTCTTCTTCTGTCCATTTCCATCTTTTAGAGAGAGAGAGAGAGAGAGATGGTTTCTTTGGGGGTGGAAAAGGACACTATTATAGAGGAAACATTTGTCCATAATTTCCTTTACTTCTTACTTTTTGACAAATTTGTTTATTATATTTATTTTACCTTGACGACCAAAAATATTTTAGTTAAAGCAAGTGGCAGAGATTCTCTATGGTTTATTTTACTTTGTATAATTTTGAAGCTGTCTGGTTTCAAGATTAATAAAATAAAAATAAAAATAAAAAATGTTGAAGCTGTCTTATTCAGAAGGACACGAGGTAGATACCCGAGTCAGAGAGATCTTAAATCTCACTGACCAACTGCAACAATAATGTTTTGGTCTCTCTTTGGTTATATAATGTATTTGTTTGTCAAACCACATTATTGTAATGATCAAGAAATGAAGCATTTTTTTATTTTTTTTATTTCCTGCTTATTTCTTGAACAAAAGAAATGTGATCCTTTTTTTATAGAAGGCAGATTTGGACGGAAACGAGCATAATGCGGCGATATAATATGAAGTATCTTACCCAAATTATTATGAAAAGAGAGTTTAGAATGGCATTATCAATGTACGGAGTTATATCAGTGTGATATGTTGTAAGTTCACACTTTATGGATCATGATCTCGTTCAATTTTAACTATAAAGTGAAGAAAAGATATGTGATCATTTTATAGAAGGCAGATTTGCGTCCACACAAACTTGATGCAACAATAAAATATGAAGTATGGAATCAAAACATCGAAGGTTCAACTTTTTATGATGGAATAATTTAGATGTGCATTATTAATCTACGAATCACCATGATGTGATGGATGTACACCTTATGAATTGTAAGCTTGTTTGATTTTAACTAAAAAGTGAATAAGAAATCGATAAATTATACACCATATCTACCACGATGTAATGGGTGGATGGCATAAAGAGAAACAAGGGACCCCTCCCATTGTTTCATAGGAAAGAATAGATTCTATGAAGCACAAAGACAAAAACTTTCTGAGCCATGCCTGGAAACAAGGCCTCAGCGTAAAAATCTCAGTGAGGAACAGATTCCAAGCAGCACAAATACCTAAAAACAAAGCAAGTTCATGGGCAAATTTTGTCGTGTATACCCAGTTTACAGCTATAAATCAGAGAACAATCACAGACATTCTCCAGATTAGATCCCCTTATCTAGAATTTTTTTAAGGTTATAGGGCAGTGAAAACATGTTGAATTGACCTCTGAAGTTGCAGACACCAATGCCGCTAAAGGGACACAATTCCCACCCCCTAATCTAGTATTATGAAGGCGACACGTGGCATGTATTAGATGGATGTTAGCATAAGAATTTTTGTAAGAAATATACGTGTGAAAACCCTACCGGCGGTGTTGGGGGCACGGTGTAAAGAATTGTGATATAATAATTGTTTGATTAATGTATGGAGGAAGAACAGAAATATTTTGTTGATCTGTGGTGTTTAGATGAATCAACTCAGTCGTATTCTGCACCTCAAATCCTTTTGTTCCTTCTTAAATTTTTTTCATCTTTGAATTTTATCATCAATTTCTTTCTTAAACTTTTGTTGATCTTTGAATTTCATCATCAATTTCTTTCGTTCAAAGTTTTTTTAGTTTTTATGCGGAGTTGTCTAGAACAATAATTCTGATAATACATCGTTGCCATAATAGTTCTTCTGATTATAACTAAAAAATGTGAAGATGATCAATAAAAGTGTTTGAGATGTTATGCTCGGTGCATCTGAGTGTTTTAAATCATATATTTATGCATATTCACTCAAATATTTATATAAATGTGTGTAAATATGTAAGTAAAAACATTCGATGCAAAAACACCGAATACAACATCTCAGACAGGATTAATAATAGAAAAAACATGATAATGTGCTGTAATAGTACCAAGAGAGATCTAGAAGACTTTTCCTGAAAAGAGTCCCACCAATTGAGTCAAATTTCAGGTAATGTTTGGTGAGGTTTTGGAATTAGAAGACACTAACAGTTGTCAAATTTTAAAATTGATGTGATGGAAGCAGAATTAAAGATAAATGGAATTTTGTAAATGGCGCCAATAGAATATATCCTATTGCAATCTTTTCTCACCAGACTTTGCAAAAACATGGAGACTCTTTTAATATAACAACAGCATTCGTAATCAATTGCATGGGTAATACCCACAGTAGACGTTTTAAAAGTGCAAGAAGAATTATCCTTCATTTGCAACATCGATGTGTATATAATACGAAATTGACAGTATATGATAGTTTCATGAGAATTATTTTACCATAATTATGTCTACTTGAGTTAAGATTGATCGTTTATCCTAATTTTATTTTAATGTTGTTGGTCTAAACTCGAGCTCCAACACATAAAAAGACTTTTATTTTGCTCCCAATCAGATCGACTGTCTCCCTGACTAAATTTATAGATCACTTTTACAAGTTCAAAGGATATCTTTAGTTCGTATTATTAGTGATTGGGTCAACAACTTCAACTTGATAATAACTAACCATTTAAATTAGCTTATGAATTTTAAAAAACACCTGATATCCATCTTAAATTTTTAAAATTATCTCGACTGATAAGTAATAGATCATTTTTATGTTGTTGCTCTCAATTATAAGAAAGATAAATAACATGTTAGGTCCAATCTATAAAGAAGTACAAATATGCTACCAATTAACATATTTACGGGCAAAATATCAGAAATTTCTACTAAAACCTGCTAATCTCTTGCTTGTTTGAGTTTCAAGTTCTTAGCAAGAACACGAGCTTCTCCTTCCACAAGATTTCCTGACTCAAGTCCACAAACCCACGTGGCTAGTACCAAAGATATTTCCAATTTCCCCATTTATCAAAGACCAAACACACCCTCCAAATTCCAAGATTCACTCAGACAGAACCGTTACAAACACAATGCTTGCCGCGACAAACTTTGTAGCCTCGAGCTCAAGCCCTCCTCGTAATCCCACCCACAAAAATCCATCATCCATTTCTCCATTTTCATCAGATTCTGATCAATCTCATATCATACCCATCAACCGCCGTAGCCTTCTAACTTCTCTCTCCATCACTCTCTCTCCATTTTTTACTTCTCCTCAAATCAAGAACCACCCGCATTATGCAGACTCCATTTCTTTGCCAGTTTCAGAAGCTCGTGGCCTCTTCCAAATGCCCCCTGTTCGCCTTATCAACAGGTAACTTATCCACTCTAGGCTCTGTGTGTGTGTGTGTGTGTGTGTGTGTGTGTGTTTGTGTGCTAATGGGACATTAGACCGAGTGCAATATAGATTGCATGGTATCAAAACTTTGGAATTAGAGAGACTCAGTTGAGAATTGGAGTTTATCTCGTTAAATTTGTGCCGATTAACCGAATATAACCAAGAATTGTCCACTTGGGTGGGAAATTTTTGGTTGTATTATTGTACACTTATAATGTAATTTTCAAGACATTTTCATTGCATACAAAGAATGATTAAATAAAAATTGGGTCTTGACTATTTTGGCAATCTTTCATATAATCAAGAAATTTGGGATTTTTATTTGAAGGTACTATTTGGTGAGAGCAGGGGAATCTGAATATGAGAGCTTGGGTATAATCAACACTAATCCGGTGGCGAAAACCTCGGTGGATAATGGGTTGTCCCAAAAGGGGAAGAAGCAGACAGTAAGGGCTGCATTGGACTTGAAATCAATGGGGGCATGTGACAACAATTGTTGGATTTGGCCTTCTATTACTCAGAGGGCTTATCAGGCTGCTGAGATTATTGCTGCTGTTAATGGGATTAGCAGAAGGTATATAAACTTGAAACTATTTGCTAACAAATTTGCTCGTTTGAATGGTTATGATTAAGCTCATGCGCGTCCTGATATGAACTGTCTTTGTGCACTTTCACTTTTAATCATGAAAATGAACTTCATGTGTTGGTTGTTTGGTGTTGCTTATCTGGTTTCTGCCCCAAGAAATTGTTGAGAAACTTTCACTTTTCACATTGTACAATGAATTGGTTTGGTTGTGCTCTCAAGTCCCGTTAAAGAGTTGCTTCACTGTAGATGAAATTCAATGTCCAAAAGAATTCATGGTACATTACGAAATAGGCTAAGGTTTCGTTGTTTTGCCTGTAATTGGAATTACGGCATTTATCTAGGTATGGAGGATGACTAATGTGATTGTTACTAGGTTCTGGTACTAATAGTATTGTTCATTGTATACTTATCGAGATTGTCATGATAATTATGATCTTTGTAGCATGGGATTGGTTGTTCAAAAATTGAGTCTTGGATGTACTTGGTAATCCGAAAGATGTTGCAAGTCATTTGTATGAAATATAATCCTTTAACTGTTAGCTTACATTTTTGTTCTAATATATAGATTCAAAATCGAGGATTCATGTTTGGTTCGGGAAGGGATTATGGAAGTTTTAAAATGAACGGAAAGATAATCTACTTTCATTAAGTGATTTATTAGATAATCGAAAACAGAGGATCTTGAATACTATTCGAAATTCAGAAGAACTCAACAAGTCCATAAGAAGTGAGCCCATTTTTTTCATCGGGTCTGGGTAGAGACCAAAGATCTTGAGCGACCGATCCGGCAGAACAACTCAAAAGTGTAGTTGATACTCATCACTGAAGCTTGATTTATTCAAATACGACGACATTTTTTTTAAATATAATTTTAGGAGCGATAAATTCCTTAGTATGATATTTGAAATTGTATTACCGATACTCCTTAGTTAGTCAAGAGTATATGTGGTCATCGACATTCTTACAATCAAAGTAAATATGCATAACATTGTCTTAAAATCCCAAATCTAGTGTCCTTTGACTATAAATCTGCAGTATGCATGCTGACGCCGTTTGGATATATTAGATATTGGCATTATTATTTCCGAGTTATTTCTCAAGATCAATGTTTCAGAAACCATGAGAAATTGACAGGTGTGTCTAAAGCCCTTTTACATATTGCTGCAGCCATATAGTCCCCGAATACAGCTTCTTGGATGCTCGGGGATTGGGGGCGTATGAAGGGAAAAAACTAGATTCCGTTGCTGAGGTAATGCAACCTAATAACTTCTCTAAAATCATCAGATATTACGATTTGTCATGAATCTGGTATTTTTATTTGTAGCAATGTCTCTGAGAACATTACCTGTATTTGATTGGCTCTGTGTAAAGTTAATTATCTGAAATTGACAGACTACTAGTCTTTAGAATCTAATAATAGTAAAATCAATTTTCAGGTCTATGCCTCAGATGGGCTTTCCCCGAACATCAAACCACCTCCAATAGATGATGGAACACCAAATGAAAGCATTCAAGACGTCTTTGTTCGTGTGACTCAGCTCATGTCAATTCTTGAGACCCAGTATTCTGGTGACACAGTTGTTATAGTTTCACCGGATTCTGACAACCTGACTGTGCTGCAAGCTGGTATAGTTGGGCTTGAATTACGAAGGCAAGCATTTCAAGAATAATATTGCATCAGTATTCTTTATGGGATTTGAAACTGGTTTTTATACGGACTTGAATTGGATCGTTCGAATGTTTGCAGGCACAGGGAACTTGCTTTCGCGCCTGGAGAAGTGCGGTTAGTTGATGCTAGTAGCATACCGACTTATAAACAACCGGCATCCGCAGTTTACAAGTGCTTAAATCCCCCAAACTGCACTTGAGCTTCTCCTTTTTTTCTTTTTTCTTTTTTGTTTAACCATTATCTTGCTCAAAGTATCTGGCAACAGTGTTCTGTTGAAGCATATGTTCAGTGTACATAAAGATTCTGATGCAAACATTTTCAGTTTCAAATTCCAATTCTTCACACTATTCACACCTTTTTTTTTTTGGGGTTCTCTCTCTCTCTCTCTCTAGTAGAAAGTGATCAAGAACACCAATACATTATGGAATATTCGGATTATTTAGAGATTTGAAGATTGAATGAATAATCCAGAGTATGTATGTGCTATTGTAACTTGCAAGTCTCTCTCTCTCTGTGGCAGAACAATTATAAGTAATCAAGAATGATAATTGGCAATTCGGGCTGCTCGGCCTAGCCAAATCCATGACTGTGGGTCAATTGCCAATTATTGGGCTGCTCGGCCTAGCCAAATCCATGACTGTGGGCCAATGTTCGGAATCAATCCCATTCACTATTTTATTAAACAACTATATATATTTTAGCACAACTCAACAATCTTAAAATATATTAAAATTTTTAAAACCGACTCATTGAGTCAAACTAAATAAGTTAGATTGTGTTTTAGAATCCAAGCTATATAATATAATTCATCTAAAATATTGTGGCGGACCAATTTCAGTAGCTGTACCAGAACATCACTACATTATTATAGAAATTGGAATATTTGGATTATTTACTGATTTGAAGATTAAATAATGCAAAGTATGTATGTGTTGTGGTAAGTTGCGTAGGCTACAAAAGAAGCCTAGACTCTAGAAAGGCTCTTTCTAACCATTTTTTTTAATGGCTAATTAAAATAAATTTAATGACCATAGACTTTGTCACTACTCTGCACAAATGATACTTTATAAGTTAATGTCGATTTATCAAGATCACAATTACAAATTTTAAATAAAAAAAAATTAATTCAATAATTTTTTACATTTCATCCAACAAGCATATTGTTATGAATATTTTTTTATTTTTCTAATATAATAAATTTAAAATCTATTAATCCAAACAATATTCAAATGCTAAAATAAAGTTATATGGATGTCATTGACCCCATGAACTTATGTAAAGTCACTACCAAAATTTCGTATATATTCCAAGGATAAAGATGCAATTTTTATTTATATATTATTATTATTATTGTTGTTGTTTGTTTGTTTTTTTCTTTCTTTTTTTTTTTTTTTTTTAATTGCTCAAATAATTGGTGGGTTATATTTTTTTTAATCCAAAATTGATAATTTCATGGACAATGACCTCTGCAAACCAGATTGTACTAAAAATGTAAGATGTGGCAATTGAGCTTTTTGCATCATTCTTGAAAATGACTTTGATTATTTGAATTTCACTATTATTTTAATATAATACATAAAATTAATTTTAAGAATTATGTTACTGGTGGATGATCCTCTTTACCGACATACCTAAACCGGCCACCAATCTACTATGAATTGAAGTATTGATTTTTTTTAATAAAAAAAAAAATTAAGTTATAAATTCTTAAATAATAGAAATGCAAAAAAAGAAAAAAAAACTATAATTTATACTTTAAATAATGAAAAATTACTCAAAATATATTTGATTGATCTAGAACAAGATTATTTATACCAAATGAATACTTAGTGTGATATTTAATATTTTAGTAAAAGAAAATAGAAATATTAAAAATAAGTTATTTATTGATTATTTGAATTTTTTTAAAGCTTTATATGACAAGTTTCTTGTCAATTTTTATTTTCCATTATTATTATATTAATTTGATAATTAAAACTATTGTATATATAAAATATACATATTTCTTAATTTATACTGTAAAATGTGAAATAATAGAAATAAATCGGTCTTCTTACCTCAGAAAGCGAAAAAGAATAGAAACTCGAAGGCACAAATGCTGTTTCTCTGGTTTTCATTCTGTCTGCAAATCAAGAATTATTCATTCACAAAATCCTTTCCCTTTCCCTTCGAATGTGTAATTACTCCATCTTTTCGTTCTTCATACATTCAGTAAACTGTTTATCTCTGTAAAAAAAATTATTCAGTCCATGCTGGTTCAGTTCAATTGAGTTCTTAGATTGGTGAAATGAAATTGAAATCTAGGATTGAGAGTTAAAGACTTTCAATGGCGATCAAAGGCGTTGATTTCAAGTGGTAAGTTATTGAATGTACGGTTCAAGTTACATCTCAAAAAGTGAAAAGAAGCTGAAAATTTGCTCTTTCAAATTGGGAAAAAAGAATCTGCATGTAATCCCTGTGTAATTTCTTGATGTTCGGGCCTTCAAGCTTAAAGGGATTCGATTTATTTCTTAAATTCACGATTTCGAATTTGGGTTTCTTGCAGGTATGATGGGTTTTTCTTGTCTATGCTTGCTACAAGCGTGTATCCTTTTGTTGAAAGGATTCTGCAGATTTCAATTCTTGATTAATAATGTCTTCTGTTGTAAATTTTGGATTCTTTTACCTAGTTTCAATATATGATAACTTCTGTGGGTACTATGAGGGTTGTGGATATAAATTCTTTAACAATCTCTTTAGAGTTATTGTTGCAATCAATTGGAAGAGATATCATTCATGTACATTCCCGTTGCACATATGGATTGTGGTAAGTAGCCTTGATGTTCTGGAATTCAGAAATTGGAAGTTTAGCTATTGTTAATGGGATTGAGGCTTAATATAATTACGAAGAAGTTTTCTTGCTCTGTTGTTAGGTTGACTATACAACAGTGTTTGTTTTCCGGATCTTGATGTTTGTGGATAATGGTTTGGCTGCTGGAATGGGATTGTAAGAGCTCCTTCTCTTCTTCTGATCTTGAGGTTTTTTGACTATGTATTGTCATGATATTCTTAGTACTTTCTGTATAAATGTTGCCATCGTATGCTGCTTGTGAGATATTATAGTTCCAGGCAAGTTTTTTGTTTAGAATGTAGTGACAGTGGTGGATTGATGTATATATTGGTCATCGTCATTGGAGAATTATAGAGTAGTGTTAGAATGAAATTTAGGTTGTATGCTTCTTTTTTAATATTCTATGATCAAATTAACTGATGCCCTTCTTCTCCACAATTGAAAATAACAACAATAATAATAACTGATGCTCTTAGTTAACAAAGCAAAAACAACATGAATTTATTGGCCGAAAGTTCACAATTTTGGAGTGGTATGGTGTCTTTTCCTTTGTTTTTCTTTCACCTTTTCCCTTATGAACATCCCTTATCCCGTTGCTTTCTCTTGCACTTGTCCTCAGGGATCTTGGTTGGCAGCAGAGATATGCACGTTTTTGTGGGAGAATTGTTGTATTGTCAATTCTTGTTATACTACTCTACCCCTTCCTTTTTGCTTGGACGATTATAGGTACCATGTGGTTCACTCGTGCAAAAAATTGCGTAAGTTTAGTTTTCCATCTGTCTTTTGAGCTTGCTCTATTGCTGGAAACTTGGATTAGATATTAACATGCAGAACCATTCTCAGTTGCCTGAAGACGGTCAGAAGTGGGGTTTCCTTATCTGGCTGCTTTTCAGCTATTGTGGGCTCGTATGCATTGCTTGCATATGTCTGGGAAAGGTTTGAACTCCACTGGATCTGGTTATGTCTTTATTATCTGCTTTTCTTTGAAAAGAAAGTGCAAGTTTTATCCTCATCTGGTCGCTCTCATTCATATTCTCTAAAATTGAAGTACGCTTGATTCAGGGAAACTGCAGCATATATAAAGAATATACCAATCCTAAGGATCCAGAGGTTTAATTGTGGATCCAAGACAACATTAGAAACATTTGAGTTGTTTCATTTTTCTTTAAGGCATGTTTCATCGTTGAGATGATACTCTAACATGACTTTGATCCTCATATGTATTTAACAAATTGGTATTTTTGCAATTTCACATCTTACAAACTTTCCCCATTTTGCAGTGGTTAACAAGGAGGCAGGCACATCTATTGCGTGCACAGCAAGGAATCCCTGTTTCAGAATATGGAGTAAGCTCTAAAAACTGATTCTGCTTTCAATAGTTGTACATTAATCGCACGACATGTAGTATATTCTGCAGTTCATGATGATAATTCGAATTTGTTATCCATGAAACACAAACTTGTACTCTCCATTGGAGAGTGATACATTCAGAGAACATTCAGATGTTTTACTAATTTTACTAGATACAGATTTGTTGTGCACTAAATGATAACCATTTTGCGTAATCTACTAGCACCTGCCACATTTGTTTTACCCCTTCTGATGTGACCTGCTTGAGCTCTTTCTCCTACAGGTTCTAGTCGACATGGTTAGAGTGCCCGATTGGGCAATTGAAGCTGCTGGCCAAGAAATGAGAGGGATGGGCCAGGATACGGCTACATACCATCCAGGCCTTTACTTGACCCCAGCCCAGGTAACAAGAAATTTATCCGCATCAGTTATCCTGTAATTAAATTTTGAGCCATGCTTATGATTATGCTGTTAGAAATTGCTAACAGAATTGAAGTTCTTCTACAACATAAGGAAACATTTATGGGCTCTCCTATCACGAAATCTCTGACAATTCTGTTTTGAAATGCAGAGAGAAGCGGTGGAGGCACTCATTCAAGAACTTCCAAAGTTCAGGCTGAAAGCAGTTCCTACTGATTGCAGCGAGTGCCCTATATGTTTGGAAGAGTTTCGCGTTGGAAACGAGGTAAGCATATTTTTGTTCAATAAAGGTAATAAGTACCCCATTTCTAAATTCATTCTACACGAAAGCAAGGAGCAAGTTGTGGTAAATTATGTACAAATTGAAAAACTGTTTTGGAATATGTGCGCGAATTTCTGCAGTGGTATTTATCTACCATTTGGGAATGTGTACGAGATTATTGCGTTGCTTGATGTTTCATCCCTTATTTAGTCAGAGAACGTGGCCCCCTCTCTCTCTCTCTCAGACTTTTCTCACACAACATGATGCAGGTTCGTGGTCTACCTTGTGCCCACAATTTCCATGTGGAGTGCATTGACGAGTGGCTTCGATTGAACGTAAAATGTCCAAGATGCCGTTGTTCCGTCTTCCCAAACCTCGATCTAAGTGCACTATCAAACATCCACACAGACGCAGAAAGGTCCTCAACCAATGTTGTCACCACAACTCAGTATGTAAGAAACCAGACTCCTAGTCAGAGTTACCTTTTGAGATTGCAGGGCTTGCTCCGCCCTGTCCGAACAGAGAGTGGTGGCCCCGGCAGTGACGGCGAGGGTGGAGAAACGCTGGCAAGCCGAGAGCCGGCAGCAGCGATGCATAGCCCAGAAACTGTGGAGCACGTTCAAGTGGTGGTCGAAGAGGCGGGTCCACCTCGGCCCTGAACAATTTTTGTTGTTTCTGATAGGTTTTCGATACCCTAACCACCTTCAATCCAAGAACCTAACTTGATCAATCTCTTGCCCAATAGTAATTTTTTGTTGCTCCCATTGTCATTGAGAAAGTACATAACTAATGTATGGAACGGGGCAAATCTGGTGACTGATGTGTTTTTGTCCAGCTGGATTTGTGTAAGTTTTGTAGAACTCTGTGCTGTTCTCTCTTGAGATTTGCATTTTGCAGTTTTTCGTTGAACTTTGTCCTACGTTTCACTTTAGCATAATTCGCCGACTAAGTAAGTTAAATGTGATTAAATAAGTTGGTCGAACAAATACTTGAGGTGGAATACTGTTAGGGAATCTGTCCGCCCAGATTTTTTTGAACTAATCTGCTAAATATACACATACAATATAATTGGTCCTTGTTTAATTTCAAGAACTTCGATAATTATTCAAGAAAATAAAATCGCAATCCTCCCATAATAAATAAATCCTAGCTCTCCCTAGTAAAGGTCTCATTTCTTGTATGAATTTGCTAAATATTCACATAATATAATTGCTTTTATATAGATGGACTTTATCCTCATTTAATTTCAAGAACTTCGATAAATTATTTCAAGAAACCAAAATTACAACCCCCTTGTATTGACACGGTCAGTTTTGGTTCAAAATTAAAATTTGAACCAAAAAAGAAAAAAGAAATCGAAAACCAAGATCGAAGCTATTTAATTTTGCTTATAATTTAAAAAATTGATAATTTTAAAATTAAAATCTGAATCGATCAAACCGTACCCATGTGTAGTGACTGCAGTAAAAAAATTGTAGCTCTCTCCCTAAACAAGGCCCCATTTAACAAGAAAAATGATCTTAGGAGGGCTGTTTAGTCGTATTCAAATCTTTTGAAGTGTATATCGGTATTTTCTCAAGAATATCCATTAAACAAATATATGGTTCCTATTAAACTAATTTACCAGCCATTCAATTTTTTTTAACTTTTATTATCAATTAATAGGGGACAATAGAAAGTTTGTACTTTATCTCCATCTGTTATTTCCAACTTTATCAAGAAATATATTTTATAAAAAAAGTAATTTTAGATATTAATCCAATCTATTATTATCTTTATATATAAAAATAATAAAAGATTAATCATCCATGACGTCCCTTATTATGGGCCACTTACAAGCATACATTTAATACATTTAAAAAGTAAATTAATTTTATTTTTTAATTAATTTATATTTTTATATAAATATATTTCAAATCATGTTGAAAAATATAATTTTAATAATATCAAGTCTTAGGCCACATCACCTCCTTTATTTGTTTCTTTCTTCTATCATAACAAAATATCTCACATTATTTTATAATATCTAGGAAGCTAATAATTTATTAAGAAGTTATTTTATTGCGCATTAGTATATAATTTATTTAATTTACAGTATTATTTATTTAATAAAAAATATTATTTATTTATTTAAATATATTATTTATTTTAAAAATAATAAATTAATATTAATAATTTTGAGTACATAAGTAATATTTTTAGTTAAATAAGTAGTATGATAAATCGATGGATGATCAGAAATTTTTTTATGTTTATTAAATTATGAAAGACTTATTTTAATTTAATTCAATTAATAGTATTATATAATTTCATTTATAAAAGTATTATGAATAAGAATTTTCCGTTATTCTACATTTTGTTTACTTTTCATTTTAATTATATTTTTTAAACATTTTTTTTTTTCTACAAACAAAATAATCACAAGAATTTTGGAATTATCTTCACTCTGATTCTATCCATAATAATTGTGTTACTCCGAACACTTTCCATAGCAGGAAAAGAAATTCCGGCTTCGACAGACAGTAAAGATGGCTGTTGCTAACGCTTGGGCGACCGGGCACTCCGCGGTCCCTCCGCCGCAGCTCCGCCCTTCCTCCTCCTCCGCATCCCCTGAATCTCTGAACTATTTCTATAAGAAAAAGTTCTCACCTAATTTACCCAATAAGTCTCTCATCAAGAGAAGCCAGAGTTCTAAGCTACGATGCAGCAACAACCTTGAAAGCAGTAACAATTGTAGCGACTCTAGCAATAATAATATCAGTTTTTCTTCTTCTTCGAGTTGTTCGCCATCATCATCATCATCATCTGTGGATTGGGATTGGAATAGGTGGACCCGCCATTTTTCTGAGATAGAGCAAGCTGAGAACTATGCCTCGGTTCTTAAGGTTGGACTTTACATATTCATATGCTGTTGGAGATGCTTACGAATATTATTGATTTGCAAGTTTATCCCTTTTGAGTTGGGGGAAAAAATATTGGGGTTTTGGTACTATTGTGCTTGATTGCTGATTTTTTATCTAAAGATTCAATTTTTACATGTTAAATGCGGACAGACAACTCTCGCATATAATTTCTTATTAGAACTAAGGCGGCATCTCTTACATGTGTACTAGTTTATCCAGGAAGGCCTTTCTATACTGTATCAATGGGTGTATTTATAAGAAAAAGGTTTATTGACTGTCGTGTTTCAAATGCATCATATTAAATAGCTTATTTATTTGTTAGTGTTTACCACAAATTCAGCTGTGATAAGTCTCAAACTGTATGGAAAGTACTCCTTGTGCATAGTGAATCGTTGCTGATTGCAAGCAGATAACATTATTACTTAGTGTCTTCATATCAGGATAGTTACTTAGCCTTTTGGGATTTGTACGTTTGAGTTGTAATTTGGTTGATAAGTTTATTTGTCGGAAATGCCTTGTGCTGGTGCTGCTTTGTTTTCTTTATGTATTGCGAATTGATGATAGTATCATGAGACAAGCTCCCCGATCAGGTCGTTTCATTGCATAACAAAATCCGGACTTAAATAGCAAAAAAAATAAGTTTTTTTCTGTAGAGTATTGCATATGACTTTTGATCTATTTAGGGCATTTTGAAATGTGAATTATGTAAAATAAACTTCTTACTGATATTTATTTGATTAATTTGTCTAATTTATAGGGTTCATATTTGAAAAGGCAGAGATGAAGTATAAATAGTGCATGAAACACTAAATTTCCCCCCAAATTTGTAGTAATGTTCGCAAGTAGTAAGCAAGTTTAGGCAGCAGATGTGTTTCTATGATTCAGATCATGAGCAGTTGTTTTTATTTACAGTTCCAATTAGAAGATGCAATAGAGAAGGAAGACTTCCAGGAAGCTGCTAAGTTGAAAATAGCCATTGCAGAAGCAACATCAAAAGATAGTATTGCAGAAATTATGTTGCAGTTGAAGGTAAAAAATAATGGTTGTTGTGGGTTATCATATTTGGAATATTGCAGATGAAAATCTCTTTCCTTATTCCTTAGGATGCAATTGATGAAGAACGCTACCATGATGCTTCAAGATTATGCCGAAATACAGGAAGTGGGCTGGTAATTTGTTGATGGCATTTCCTTTCTTTCTATTTTGACTATTCAAATTTTTTTTGTTGATTGATATCGGATTCTAATATATTCCGTCCTAAAAGTCTATCTTGTGCAGCAGAACAAGTTAATCAGCAATAAAAAAAAAAAAATTGTTATTTTTCGTTATTTGTTTGACACAGTTTTCTGCATATCAAATTTATTTATCATTTTATGGTTGCAATGTTTTTTATCTACACTCCATGCCGTGCTTGCAGGTTGGTTGGTGGGTTGGCTATTCAAAGGATTTGGATGATCCTTTTGGAAGATTAATTCGGATTACTCCAGGAACAGGCAGATTTGTGGGCAAAAGTTATAGTCCAAGGTAGTAATGACTATTGAAAGAAGAGAATTATTAATCAGTTCTTAATCTTCACACAAGCTAATAATGGGTAATTATTTCAGGCAGTTGGTGACATCGTCTCCTGGAACTCCACTATTTGAAATATTTGTGGTTAAAGATGGTGATGAGAGCTATAACATGCAGGTGATTTGAATGTTTACATAATTTGAGTTATTAGTAGAAGTTATAATCATATGTTTCTGATTAGAAGCTTATATTACCTATTGAAGTCGAATAAAATTTACTTAGGATGCATCTGAACCTAATTAGCATGGGTGTAGAATCTAACTTTTATGCCTTGAGAAAATTTGCTGGTTTACTACTTTTTAAGGAATTCAGTAACCAAAACGATATGCTCATCAACATTTGTCCGTGTGAGAATGTGCCTCATTCACTCATGTTTATAGCATTTAACTGCCTCTTTGAAGTAATATAATAAACTCCACTTGAGAACTTGATTTCGTATAAGAATTTTGTCTAGATCTGATTCTCAATGTAATTTCTGTCGTTTTCCATTACACGTTTTAAATGTATATGAACTTATTTCGGGCATCAAGACTCTTTTTGGTGTCATCATCCAGCAATTGTTTCAACAAAGTGTTTTTGATGAGTGTTTGCTAACTTATATTGCCCCATCCCCCCCCCCCCCCCCCCCAAAAAAAAATGTCTCTTGATAGGCAATGCAAAATAGTAATTTTTTATACAGCAAAGTAGCATAAGTAATTTGCCCTAATATACACAGGATGCTATATGATATCCGGTCACTTATTCTGTGATGATAAAATCTGGGATCATTGTAGTGTACTTTCTTGGTGATGGAAATCATCTGTAATTACCATGTTCAGGAACTGTTAAATACATATATCAAGCATGTATCAAATTTTTTTTTTTTTTTTTTCAATTGATATCACCCTAATTTCAGATTCAGTCACTAAAAGTCTCGTCTTAAATATGTACTCATGCTCTACCTTTATGCCCGTGATAGCATTTCACTGTTTTTTCTGATTGAAGAGCGAATTATCTCCTCATGTACAGGTCGCATTTCTAAAACAAACTAAAGGTAATTCGGCAAATTCAGCCTCTCCATCTGATAAATCCCCCAAGGAGCCATCGGCAGGCGAAACTGAGAATGCATCTGTAGTTGATGTTAAGCTGGAAGAGACGGAGGGAGAAAAAAGCGAAGGGAAGAGCATTGATTTAGAAGGGGCAGCTGAAGAAGGAATCAAGAGCGTTCTAAGTTTTCTCAAGGAAAAACTCCCCGAACTAAAGATTAAAGTAACAAGAGTTGATGTCACTGAGGATATAACTGAGGACACTTTGAAGCAGTTTATTGAAGACAACAGTGAGGGAACAACCAGCAATGATACTGAAGAGGATGCTACTGATATAGAAACTAATCAGCCTGATCGAGTTTCTGCCCAAGGAGATAGTGACATCATGGAAGATGAAGACAACTTAGATATGAAGCTTTACATTGGAGGGGTTTTGCATAATAAAGACAATACTCCTACCAAGGACGATTTTGTTCGTGTCCCAGCTGATATTTTAGATATGGAGAGGGATTCTTTTGTCTTGCATATTCCTAAGAAATATCATGATAATGAACCCGAAGAAAATGTTGCATCTAAGGTTAAGGTGGCTGCAATAGCTGCTCAAGGTGTTTCCGAACTTATGCCTCCTGAGATTGCCAAGGCTTTGTGGGGTTCCGATAAAGTTTCTCCTAAGGTATATACTGAAAAGAATTTGACATTCTTCCCTAATTATAGGATATTATATGGGAGTGTTTGCAGAAAAAAATAAATAATTGTAGCTTTTCTTAAGCTTTTGGCTTCTTTTAAGCATGTTTGGAATGATTGGGAGTACTAATTTTTGTGTAAATTTAATTAGCTAGAATATAATTCAAAAGCTGGTGAGGGGTGGCTTCTAGGATTATGGCAAGATTTACATGTTTTTTTTCCAAGACACAGATTGAAGGAAATAGTGATTTTAACACTCCCAACTTTTGAATTTCGTTAACAGTCCTTATGTATAACTGCCTACTTTTACTACAAGTGCTTTTTCCCACAATTTCTAACTTCTACCACTTCGTTTAAAGCAAAAGAAATTGTACACACTCCCTAACTGCCTAGAGTTTTGTGCTTCTGACTGTATTTTTCTGAAAACAAGGGCATCGAGATATTGCATACGTGCAAATAAGTACCTTTAAAGTAGAGAGACTTGTTCATTCTGATATGTTCGTGTTTTTACATGGAGGTGAATTGCATCTTGGTTTCCTGAAATTTTCATCTTGGTAGAAGCAAATGCTATGGAGACTTGTATTATTTTCTGCTTAATAGAATTTATATTCAACCTGACAATCATTATTGTGCAACTCATTTGATTTTGTTTAATAACTTTTTCTAACCACCTACAGGTTTCCAGAGACGTGCGTGAAATAGTTAAGCTTGCAATCAGTCAGGCACAGAAGCGGAATAGAGTGTCTGAGTATACAAATTTTAGTCGTATTACTACCTCGACAGGCGATTTAGATCCATTTGAGGGTAAGTTCACTCACTTCCTCCTTCTCTATCCACAATCCCTGTGCACATGGGTTTCGGACACAGACACATCTTTGAATTGCAATGCATTCTTGTCCATGCAGGTCTATATGTTGGTGCTTTTGGACCGTATGGCACTGAGGTAGTACAGTTAAGGCGTAAATATGGTAACTGGAATCTGAATAATGATGAGAAATCCTCTGATGTGGAGTTCTTTGAGTATGTTGAGGCTGTCAAGCTGACAGGCGATTTAAATGTTCCTGCTGGCCAGGTATGTTGATTTGGCTCGTCTCACAGTTTCTTCCCACCCCCTCCCCCTCCCTCTCCCTCCCTCCCTCCCTCCCTCCCTCTCTCTCTCTCTCTCTCTCTCTCTCTCTCTCTCTCTCTCTCTCTCTCTAATACTATTAACTCCGTCTGTTGCTTCTGTCCAGGTAACATTTCGTGCAAAAATAGGAAAGGGTAACCGTCTTTCCAACCGGGGAATGTATCCACACGAATTAGGAGTGGTATGTGCTTCTGTCTCTCCCCCCACCCGCAATTCTCTCTTACGATTTATTTGCTGTCCAATTGTCCATGAAAGCATAATTTTGAATGGGTAAAAGTGTCTCGATTCTTAATTGTATAAATCTACCTATCAGACTTTGATCCATCAGTTGATTGACTCATGGAACTGGACTTTTAGTCATTTTAGCTGTGGGTTATATTGTAAGGTAAAGATCACGAAAAAAAGATATCAAAATAGCGCACGTGTCTGAATCTTGGAGAATTTCTGGCGTGCAAGTGATAATGCATATGCAAGACTCTGAAAGATCTTTGATGTTTAAATGATGATAACTCTTTCTGGATTCTGACATGTAAGAAGAAATTGCCACAGCAATAGTCAGGGATTGCCAGACAAGACAAGAAACTAAAACGAAAAAAAAAGAAAAGAATTAGATTCAAGGATGCATGATAAATCAGTGAGGATGAAAATGAAACTAATGAAATGAGAAAATGTTACGTATGGAAGTAGTTGAGAAAGTATCACCTAAGTTTACGCTGAAATCATCTTATGGGAACAGAACTTCTCCGGTTTACTCTCACTAAAACAGAAATTGTCCTTTCTATAGCAAGATTTAGATTTATTCTAGATGATGATAGCCTTAGCAAGTGGCTTACAGTGAAGTTGCTTTCTTTCAGGTTGCAAGTTACAAAGGCCAAGGAAGGATCGCTGAATTTGGGTTCCGGAATCCCAAGTGGGTCGAGGGTGAGCTCCTTCAACTAAATGGCAAGGTAATTATAACAGTTGTCTAGGTTGCATGATCTTGTTAAGAGTCGATTGTTTGCTTATAGCTTTATGATTTCATGACCTATTCGTGTCAATTAAAACAGGGTTTGGGGCCATACGTCAAAGGTGCAGACCTCGGTTTTCTCTATGTTGTCCCCGAACAAAGTTTTCTTGTGCTTTTTAATCGCCTGAAACTGCCAGAGTGAGCAACTCATACAAAGTCAAAACACATTTTGCAGCAGAAAATTAGAGTTTTCCTGGAGTGCTTTTTATTTTTTGGGATGAGCAGAGGGATTTTGACACTGTTACTATTATACCATGTTTGCAATAATCTCCCCCCACACAGTTTTGTAATCTTCTTTACCAGTTTGAGCTAGTTAAAACATATACAGGAAGATGGACATGCCAACCTACTCTCTCTCTCTCTCTCTCTCTCTCTCTCTCTCTCTCTCACACACACACACACACTTAGGTGGCATGCATACAAACACCCGGTTCACCGTGCACCAAACTATAGCATGCATGCCCCTCATGACATAATAAAGGGCTTTTGTGTGTGTGTGTTTTAATAAAGTGGAAGATGATTTATCAACTTTCCATGCACATAAAGCGGTTAAGCAGCTTTAAAATAAGTCCAGCTTTTCCACCAAGTCTGAAGGCAGAAAATAGTAATATACATATACTTACATATATATATATATATATGTGTGTGTGTGTGTGTGTGTGTGTGTGTGTGTGTGTGTTGTGGCTTTTGACCTATAGGTATAGAATACTAGTGGAAGACATCATGACCCCACGAATGGAGCCTTAAAGCAGCCTAAAAATGCCATGCAGTGCCTTGATTTTCTCAAGCACTAATCCAAGAATCTTGTAGTAGGTGCATGCAAATATTTGCAATAATAAGCTTCTTTTATGGGTTGAGCTCTCGGAAGCTCAAGCAGGAAACCTTTCATCTGTGGTGACAATCTCTGATACGATATGATTAAGTACTCAAATCACATAAACAAAATGATAAAATACTACTAAAAATATGAGCTTTTAAATTCAGTCAAAGTAGTACATCTTTCTATGACTACGATAAAATAAATTGTACAATATGAATGCAACACGATAGCATAATTTGCTACCTCTAAACTTAACGAGAGTTAATATCCAGGATAAAGAGGATGAAGATAGCTCATGATTGGAAGACAAAGGTCCAACAACCCGGAATAAAGAGCACCAAATAGAAAGAGCACAGAATTTGCATGACATGACCACAAAAAATAAATAATAATTATAAATAAAAAAAGTGATTATTGGAGAAAAATAAAGTGGATTTTGCTTGCTTTTAACTATACCACCTTTCCATGTGTATTTCATAAGTTTCTCCACTTTCTTGCTTTTTGTGAAAAAGGGTTTTGCACATTTGTCCCTAGTCTAAATTTTATCTTAGAAAAGCAAATCATCGTTGAATTGCGAGTTTCGTAGATGCGACATTCGATGAATTATTACAAGATACGATGCCTATAATTATTTGACACACACACATATTTACATTTTCGTGCATATGAGCAACAACAAATAAATTTAATTTTCTATTTTAAGTAGTTATTTTTATTCAAGAATATAATAAGTGTATTATAATAATTTAATTTCACATAAAGTAACATACATCAATATCATTAAGAATAGAAGATAATACACGTTTCCGAATTTTTTTTTTTAAAAAAAAAAAAAAAGTAAGGCCGACCTCAAAGTGGGTAAAAAGCAGAGGTGGACATCAAAGACTGCTTTTTTTGTGCATCTCAAAAGAGAGAGGGTTTTAAGACAACAATTAGCATTGCGCCACTTCTAAAGCTAACATTAGGGTTTCTATTTATTTATTTAATTTTCTTTGTCTTTTTCCTAAAAGAAAATCTAAATTGTTGATTATTACTTAATTAAGAAGAGGCCCAGAGATGAGATGTATAACATATTAGCTTAATCTTTATGCAAACATTTTCCAAAACGGCCCACATAACTTGCTATAACCACATCCATTATTTAGATTTGATACTTGATTCAAGAAAAAAATAATATATTTTAGATAAAAGGTAATATTTTTTTAAATTATTCAAAAAATATTACTTTTTAATACGAAAAGTATTCTTTTTATGATAAAAGTATTTAGTCCAAATAATTAAGTAATAATACTTTTTAGAATATTAGTAAAGTATTTTTCAGTTTAAAGTAATTTTTTTTATATTGAATGTAAACCGTTCTTTTGCTTCATAGATCATAAAGAAATATGTTCATGAATATGAATGTTCTCTCTCTTTTTTTATTTTTTGATAATGCTCTTCAAATAATTAGATTCGAAATTAATAAAGTCTATTTTTTCATGTTTTAAACATTTTATTAATTTTTAATCACTTTTACAAAAAATAAATTGTTAAAAAAATTAGACTCAAATTGGAGTTGGGCTAGACGATGAAGTGGGTGGCTGAAACTTTAAAATACGGAGTTGAACCCAAATATTTTAATAGAACGAATTATCTATCGTATTGTGCATAAAATATTTTTGAGGTAACTCCTAAATCATTTATGTACTTAGTTTATTTAATAAATGAATTACGTATAAATGAATATTTATTTATCAAAATAGAATTAGGTTCAAAATAAAATTATTTTAGTTTTCAGCATGAGAATTGGTTAATGATTGTTGCTCAATTTTCTAGTTTATATATATTTGTAATAAATATCCAATTATTAGGTTCTAAATAAAATTAATTATTAATAACCTAACATAGTAATAATTGCACATGCCAGGTCACGACGACGTTTCGTGCATTGATCCTATCACGTAAAGAATCGTCACTGCCGCGAAGAATTCGCAGAAATCCCCAGCTGCTAACGCTCCTCTACACCCTCGCACCATTTCTACTTCCCAAATGACAAATCGCTACCCGCCACATCAGCACGTCGTTTGTATTGTTGCAAGTTCAAATTCCTTAACGTGCTCGTTTCCGCAGACAATATAACTCCTTTACCTTTTCAAAACATTACCCTACAAAAATTACACCTTTATTATTTTAGTTAATTCCCAAAGTTTCCATTTCGGAAAAGGTTTTCCTTCAAATTTTCCTTTTCATTCCTTCTCCACTCTTTCCTTGTTGATTTGCATTAACAAATTAAGAACACATCATAATTTTCAGTGGTTTAATGGAAAATCAAGAATCCAGTAATCACAATAGAAAAGTTCTGCGTAGAAGCAGCAACAGTCACATATCAATGTCGGATACTGAGTCAACCACGAGTCAGGTTGATAGCTGGCACTCCCCTCTCCGATTCGAGTCGCCCCTCCGCTCTGACGACCCGTGTTTTCTGCCGGAAAATGATAATTACGGTAATAAAAGTAGTAAATCACTTGCCACAGCTGATAAGTTTTACTCTCCTGGGCCGTCTCCCGGAAAATCCAATGTCATAGCGACTTCTCCTGCCGCCGGAGCAAAGGGCACTCATCTCTGGCCGCGTTCGGAGAAACACCCGCCGGGAAATGGTGATTTGCAGGCGAGTCCGACGGGGAAGGGTGGCAAAAGAGAGAAGTCGGTATCGGAGAACCGCGATTTTGGGATGAAGGGGAATTCTCCAGTGGTTTTGGGGCTTAATAGGTTAGTAAGGGACGAGGCGCCGCCCGGGGTGAAGAAAGTAGGTCCGGTACGCGGCGGCGGTGGTGGAGCGTTGGAGGAGGGGTATGGTGGTGGAGTGGTGGATGAGGTGGGCGGAGAGAGGCGGTCGAGGGCAGCGGTGGCTGAGATATTGGGGAGGTCGGAGAGGGGTGCGGCAGCGAGGAAGGCGGCGATGATGTTTAGAGTGATTGAGATCATTTTTTGTTTGATTTCGTTCTCTGTTATGGCTGCTGATAAGACTCGAGGATGGAGTGGCGATTCGTTTGATCGGTACAGAGAGTATAGGTACAATTTTCTTTGTTTTGTCTCGATCAAGTTTTTTTTTTTTTTTTTTTCAAAGTGTTGATCATTGAATTCTTATATTATCCCAAGTTTTACATTATATTTTTCTAGGCATGTAGTTTAGTAACATCATCTCATTCAAAAAGTTCAATCTTAAAAACTACTGTTGATATGTCTTGAATCACACACTTCGCAGAGCTGTCACGGGGTCTCGCTGTTTCGGTGTTTTAAGCCCAATTTCGGTGTTTTATCTCAGTACTATATATATGGTCTTTGAGATCTGTAATCTGTAACATATACCGCATAATAAAATTCGTTCTCCTCTCTGCCCGTGGACGTAGCCAATTTATTGGTGAACCACGTAAATCTTGTGTCTTCTTTACGTTTCCTGTTTCTTGTTTATGCTCTATAATCCTATTCTATCACAACAACTACTAAAACAAGAAATTGAAGATTTCTCTGGCATTGGTATTTAGTATACTTGCTACTGGTGTATATTATGTTTCCCTTCATTATAATGGGAGGTTTATTGATTTCGTGTATTACGTGCGATCGAGCAAATGATAATAATTTCTAATAAAAAGTAGTATTTTGAGTAAAAATTGGTACTTTTTGAAGTGATATAAAGTACTAATTTTAAAACAATGCTTTCTTACTTAAAATGTATGATTTTAGCTTCCTCACACTAAATGCATTCGGTGGGACGGTCTTGCAGAAGACCTATTTTTGGATAAAATAAACTTTCAGACTGAGATTAACTCAGATTTTTTTACCTTTTCTTTCTCTGGTGGACTTGCAGACACCTAGCAAAAGTACATTTAGTTGCAATGAATTGATTGGGGTCCTTGGATTTGGAATCAACTTGAAGCATTTAAACCTAGATTGCCTTTTGGTGTTGGTTTTTATTATCTAAAGAAATGATGAATCTTCTCCTTATTTGTTCTTCCTGCAGATTTTGTTTAGCTGTAAATATCATTGGGTTTGTATATTCTGGTTTTCAAGCATATGATCTGGCGTACAATATGGGCACGGAGAAGCACGTCATCTCGCACCATCTACGCTACCATTTTGATTTTTTGATGGATCAGGTGAGTTATTTTCAGCTTTATATATCTTTGAATTTTCGGTATATCTTTGAAACCAGTTAGCTAACTTGAGTATTCTTGAAATGGATGGTGGATTGAGCTCATGGTGTAGTTTTTAGGGGGTTCTTCTCCATTTTCATAGATGACTTTCTGAAGTCCCTCGCTTTCTCAAATTGAGAGAGAGAGAGAGAGTCCAGGATCAGCTTCCCTCCACGGCACGTTTTGAATAAATTTACCCTTTTGAATGCAAATTTTCTTGAAAGCATCAGTAAATGGTTCAATAGTGTTTATTAGATATCATCATAACAGACACCTTCTCTTGAGAGCCTTGCCTGGATATTATATACTCTCTCCTTCCCAAAAAGAGATTAATATTTCTTAAAATTTCTACGGATGCAAAATTATGGACGAAAAACCATTTAGCTTGAGTAACCTTGAATTGGATTGTCCATTGAGCTCATGATGTAGGTTTATAAGGCTGTTCTTCTCCATTTTCACTCATCATATGTGGCTTATCTGAGTTGGCACATTGTGAATAAATTTACCATTCTGAATGCAAAATTCTCCTGAAAGCATCCGTAAATGGTTCAACATTCTTTACAAGATATCCTCATTACAAGCAACTTCTCTTAAGAGCCTTACGACAATATCATATGATCTCAATCTCGAGCACAATTTACACTTTTTCATGCAATAAAAATCGTGTATTTTATCTGTGACGCAGATCCTGGCCTATCTTCTAATGTCGGCATCATCCGCAGCTGCGACTAGGGTGACCGACTGGATTTCAAACTGGGGCAAAGACGAATTCACATTGATGGCCACTGCATCCATCTCTATGTCTTTCTCGGCCTTCTTTGCATTCGCATTCAGCTCTCTCATATCAGGTCACAACCTCTTCAATCGGGATTCCACTTGACCAACACCGCGGCTCAATTTTATTTGTTTCGTAGTTTTTTAAAACTATTGTGCGGCGAAAATGAATACGAGAGGTGTACATAAGTTGTGATTTAGGTCTAGGAATAATTTTTTTTCACCGGGGTTAAATTTGTTAATGCTTTTTTCGGGCATACTTTTGATATAATAAAAGCTGTTTAATTTTATTATGTTTAGATGTGTCACGAGTTACGTTATACTGACAATACAATGTCAGGTCGATCAAACATACATTGCTACAAGGGGACAGTAGTTTACTCCGTTTTATTTAATGTTTAGCTACTTATATAGTTTTTGTGAATATTGGAATGTAAATATAGCTTCTACAATTATAAAAAAAAAAAATATATATATATATATATACATATATATATATATATATAATGAGTCTTTTGTGCAATGGTGTACCATGTAACACATCAGTAAATACATTTTTAATTAAAGAATTTTTTTTTTAATTAAACAAATAATATTCTACAACGGTTTGTGTGTGCACTTAATTTATATAAGTTTTTGTGAATATTGGAATGTTTTTAAAGCTGATGTTTATTTGAACTAAAAATTGATATGAACAAAATAATGCGAAAAAGAAAAGTTGATGCTCATTTGGCGGGTTATTTACCAAAATAATGCGAAAAACAAATTTTTTAAAATAGGATGAATTTAAAAATCGTTCCTAAAATAGTGTAAAACGTCACGTCCCATAATGATATTTGGTAAAAATGTCACCAAGCCTGACATTTTTTTTTTTTAAATAAAATCGTCAGGCCCACTGACGTTTTTATTTTCAATATATATATATGCTTCATGTCATGCATCACATATATTCATATATATATGCATGTGTATATATATATATTTATATAAAAATGTATAATTTGTATATATAATTTCGTATATATATTTATGATTTGTATTTATGAATTTTTTTATATTATTTAATAAATAATATTTATATTATTAGAATTCAATTTTTTTGTATATTTACTTAAACTAAATAAAATACAATATTAAATATATTTAAATATTTTTTATTATATAAATATATATTTATTTCAATAATATATAAAATAATAATATAATTTTAAACCAATAAAGATTATAAATTTAAAAACATCACATTAAAAAAAAATCATATTAAAGAAATTAAGAATTTATTAATATTTTAAATATTTATATTACTAATTATTTGAATAATTTAAATAAATATATATAAATATAAATCTAATAATAATTATAAAAAAATACAATATAATGTCAAGCCAATGTTTTAAAGAAACGTCGGTGGGCCTGACGTTTCTTTTAAATTTTTTATTTTTATATAATCTTTAATTTTATACTATATATATTATTTATATGTAATATATATGTAAATTATATTTTATTTATTCTGCGTATATATTTAATTTTTTTCTAATAAAAATATTTTATTAGAAATATATGTATATATATTTTTTCAATATAAATAAATATATTATATAATTGTAAATAATAAAATCATATTATAAATAATTTTAAAAAATTAAAAAATGTTTATTAATAATTATTATATTTTTATTTTAAGTATTATAAGAATATTTTAAAATATATATATATACATATTAATACATAAATATATTAAAAAATATATATATATATACATATATATACATAAATATATATAAAAAAAAGATATAACGTCAGGCCCACTGACATTTTAAAGAAACGTCAGTGGGCTTGACGTTCCTTTTAATTTTTTAATTTTTTTATTTATATATATTCTTTAATTTTATATTATATATATTTAATATATAATATTATTTTTTATTTATTCTGTTTAAAATATATATGATTATCGTTTATATTTATTTAGAAATATATGTATATATTTTATCTATATAAATATAAGACGTCTTCTTGTTGCGAACGCAACCTTCTAAAACAAAGACACGGTTAGATAACCACTCCAATTCAATTTGGCACATCTTTACACGCCGCCGTAATTTTTGTATTTCTTGTTCTTGCATGTTGGATATGACATTTGCGGCAATATTCTTTCTCCTCAATCCCTCTATTTCTTCTTTTAGTTGTTGATTACGTATTCTTAATTGAACGAAACTTGTAGACTTTTTTACGATAGACCGATAACCTTTGTATCTGAATTTTTTACTAGGTCGTGTAAAAGTTGATACTGATGATTTTGATGTTGAAGTCATACCTATCAAATATAATTTATAAAGGTCATTATAGTTACTAAATTTTAGTAATTTATTTAAGTATCATATAATAATATATTAATTGTACAAAGCTAGTTTTAATTAGTCAACAAAACAAATCGTAAAGCAAAACAAGCAAAACATATAATACATGCAACACTAAAAAATTATTCATCATAATAAACAAATAAAATTGAAATAACATCACTTTAATAAATAAATAAATTAATTAATGAACACATAAAATAATACACTCATATAATAATAATAATTTACGAACATGTTCATGTCAATATATATATGAAATCAAACAAACATTCAAAGAAATAAATGATAATAAAATAAATGATGTATAGATAATACTTACCTTACGGTTACAGAGTTGTCTCTGCAAAATGATGTTTTCCTTGTTGAAGATAATCTAGATGATATAGTATTAAAAAAAAATCGATGATTAGTGTTTGAGAAAAAATGATGTGATATCATGCAAAATATTACAATATATATGCTTATTTTGATTGGTGCTAAATAAAAAAAAAATTGGTTAGAATTATAAATCAAAAATAAACTAAAGCATGTGAAAGAAAAAATATGTTAATATTTAAATAAATAATATGTACCCATGATTGGAACAGAACGTAGAAATCATTGGAACAGAATGCAGGAATAAGTAGGAAAATGAATTTGATAAGAAGAGAAGAAGTGAAGATGAGTCATTGCATCAGGAAGAACAAGAACTTTAAAAAGATGAAGAAGAAGGAGGAGGAGTTAACAAGAAATTAAAGACGTCACGTAAATAAGAATAAGTGAAGAGAGAGAGAATGGGTTTGATTTATATATATATTCTTTAATTTTATATTATATATATATATATATATTATATATTTAATATATATATATATATGTTATTTCTTATTTATTCTGTTTAAAATATATGGTTATCGTCTATATTTATTTTTTCTTATATAAATATTTAGTTAGAAATATATGTATATATATTATCTATATAAATATAAGACGTCTTCTTGTTGTCGAACGCAACCTTCTAAAATAGAGATACGTTTAGATGATCCCTCTAATTCAACTTGGCACATCTTTACACACCGCCGTAATTTTTGTATTTCTTGTTTCTTGCATGTTGGATATGACATTCGCGGCAATATTATTTCTCCTCAATCCCTCTATTTCTTCTTTTAGCTGTTGATTACGTATTCTTAATTGCACGAAACTTGTAGACTTTTTTACGATAGACCGATAACCTTTGTATCTGATTTTTTTATTGGGTCGTGTGGAAGTTGATGTTGATTATTTGGATGTTGAAGCCATACCTATCAAATATAATTTATAAAGGTCATTACAGTTATTAAATTTCAATAATTTATTTAAGTATCATATAATAATATATTAATTATACAAAGCTAGTTTTAATTAGTCAACAAAACAAATCGTAAAGCGAAACAAGTTAAACATATAATATATGCAACATTAAAAAAATATTCATCATAATAAACAAATAAAATTGAAATAACATCACTTAAATAAATAATTAAAGAACACATAAAATAATACACTCATATAATAATAATTTACGAACATGTTCATGTAAATATATATATGAAATCAAACAAACATCCAAAGAAATAAATGATAGGAAAATAAATGATGTTTATATAATACTTACCTTACGGTTACGGAGTTGTCTCTGCAAAATGATATTTTCCTTGTTGAAAACAATCTAAATGATATAGCATTAAAAAAAAAAATTGATGATTAGTGCTTGAGAAAAAATGATGTGATATCATGCAAAATATTACAAGATATAAGCTTATTTTGAGTGGTGCTAAATAAAAAAAAAAATAGTTAGAATTATAAACCAAAAATAAACCAAAGCATGTGAAAGAAAAAATATGTTAACATTTCAATAAATAATACATACCAATGATTGGAATAGAATGTGAAAATCGTCGGAACAGAATGTAGGAATAAGTAGGGAAATGAATTTGATAAGAAGTGAAGATGAGTCACTGCACCGGGAAGAACAAGAACTTCAAGAAGAAGAAGAAGAAGGAGAAGAAGAAGGAGAAGTGGAGGAGTTAACAAGAAATGAAGACATCACCTGAATAAGAATAAGTGGAGAGAGAGAGAGAATGGATTTGCTGTACACTCATGTGAATTGCAGTAATTTTTGCATTTGGTCATGGAATAACATTTATTTCTCTAACGTGTGATATAATTTTGTTGTAAAAATATATAATATAATATTATCGTGTTGAAAAAATATATGATGTGATATTATCTTGTTGTAAAAATATATATGATAATGTGATCATTTTTAATATTTTTATTTGTATACAAAATGAAATTATTTTTATTTAATAAATTGGTCATTGTATATAATTTTTGTTAATTTATGTTCTTTTTTTTTATGTTTCTTTAAAAATAATTTAATAACACTTATAATAAAATATAATATTAATAATTTGAATTATTTTCTTTTTTGTTATTTATTTGTCATAAAATTATATATATTTTTAGATTATTTCAATGTTTTTTATATGTAATTTCTATATTTATATATATATATATATAATCAAATAATACCTAAAATAAAGTTAGATAATTATTGATAAAATATTAGTGAACTTTTATTAAATTTATTTATAATAGAATTTGAATAAATTAAAATAAAATATATAATTTATATTGGTTTATAATTAATTAATATATATTTATATAAAAACAAATATAAACGTACATATATATAATCAAATAGATAAAAAATATAAATCTTCTAATTAAAATATTATATATATTATTAAATATAAATGTGTATAAATATATATTTATTAAATTATTTAAATAATACTTAAAATAAATTATTCAAATAATACTTAAAACACAAAATATAATATTTATTAGTAGATATTCTTTAATTTTAATAAATTTATTTATAATTTGATTTAATTATCTTAAATAAAAATATAAAATTTAATTATTTACAATTATATAATACATATAAATAGAAAAATATATATATATATATTTCTAAACAAATATTTATATAAGAAAACAAATTGAATATAAACGATAATTACATATATATATATATATATATATATTATACAGAATAAATAAGAAATAATATATATATTAAATATAAATAATATATAATATAAAATTAAAGAGTAAATCAAAAAAATAAATAAATTAAAAGAAACGTCTAGCCCACTAACGTTTCTTTTAAAACGTCAATAGGTTTTAAAACGTCAATGGGCCTAACGTTATGTATTTTTTAAAAAATTTTTTATATATTTATGCAAATATGTATATTTATATATTTTTTTAATTTAAAATATTAAAATAATACTTACAAGAAAAATATAATAATTACTAATAAATATCTTTTAATTTTTTGAAATTTATTTATAATTTAATTTAATTATCTTAAATAAAAATATAAAATTTTATTACTTTACAATTATATAATATATATATATATAGAAAAAATATATACATATTTCTATATCAATTTTTATATAAGAAAATATAAAGAATATAAAAATTAATATAAAGAATATATAGATAATATAAAAATTAAAGAATATATAAATTAAATAAAAGAAACGTCAGGCCCACTGAGCTTCCATTAAAACGTCAGTGGGCCTGACGTTATATTTTTAAATTTTTTTTATATATATGTAAATATGTTTATTTATATTTATATATAATTTTTATTTAAATTTTGAAATAACACTTAAAATAAAAATATAATAATTATTATTAAATATTCTTTAATTTTTATAATTTTATTATACTTTAATTTAATTATCTTAACTAAAAATATAAAATTTAATTATTTACAATCGTATAATATATTTATATAGAAAAATATATATATTTCTAAATCAATATTTATATAAGAAAAAAATAAAAATAAACGATAAATATATATATATATATATATATATTTTTTTTAAACAAAATAAATTATAAGAATTAATATATATATATATATATATAATAAAGAATATATATAATATAAAATTAAAGAATATATAAAAATAAAAACAAAATTAAAAGAAATGTCATGCCAACTGAAGTTTGTTTTAAAACGTCAGTGGGCTTGCCGTTATATATATATATATACTTTTATATATTTATGTAAATATGTATATTTATATATATATATTTTTTTTAATGTAAAATTTACAGAATACTTTAAATAAAATTATAATATTATTAATAAATATTCTTTAATTTAAATTTATTTATAATATGATTTAATTATCTTAAATAAAAATATAAACTTTTATTACTTTAAAATTATAATATATATATATATATATATATATATATATATTTCTAAATAAATATTTATATAACAAAAAATAAATATATACGATAATTAAATATATTTCAAACAAATCAATAACAAATTATATATATAAATATTTAATATAAATAATATATATAATATAAAATTAAAAAATATCAACAAAAAAAAGAAACATGAGGCCCACTGACGTTTCTTTTAAAAGGTGAGTGGGCCTGACGTATATATATATATATATATATATTATATTTATGTAAATATAATACATTTATATATTTTTTATTTAAAATATTCAAATAATACTTAAAATAAAAATATAATAATTATTAATAAATATCTTTTAATTTTTAGAAATTTATTTATAATATAATTTAATTATCTCAAATAAAAATATAAAATTTAATTATTTTGCAATCATATAATATAATAGAAAATATATATCTATATTTCTAAATAAATATTTATATAAGAAAAAAATTAAATATAAACGATAAGTACATGTATTTTAAACAGAATAAATAAGAAATAATATATATATATATAAATAATATATATAATATAAAATATATATATATATATATATAAACAAAATGACTTTTTTCAATTCCGTTTTCCCGCCTAAACTTCATTACTTATTTAGAATAATTATATTATTATTAAATTAATATTAGACGTTTTTATTCTAGAAATTTTGATTCGATTTCAAAATCTAAATTATTCCACAAATTTAGGTGTTTTAAAATTTGATGATATCAAAATTAATATACTGCAATATTTAAAACATGATTCAAAATTTATATATTTTATCGAATATTAATCAAATCACTGAATTATGAAATTAAAAAAATAAATAAAATCTAACAAATATATGACTCAATTTTCTCGATTTATTTTATCCAAAAAAAAAAAAAATATATATATATATATATAAAGAAAATTACTTTTTAAAATTTTATTTTTTCGGCCTAAATTTAAACCATATAAATGTAAAACTATATATATTTATGCAACTCTTTTAAGATATATTATTACAATTTAATTGAAGAGATTAATATCAACAATCTTCGGGATTTGCTTATTTTCTGTTGTTCAACATAAATAAATTCGAATTTTAAAGAATTTTTGTTAACTCATAATATATTCAAAATAAGAAATAAATTTGTTAGGAACGTGAAATCATTGTAATTTTATTATATTATCAAAAATCATTAACTATTTTCTTATAATTAAACTATAAATTATTTAAAATCACTCAATCACGTGGATAAAATCTGATTTTGTCAAATATGAAATTAAATTTTCAACAATCTTACCATAATTCAAAATTATTTCTCATTTTTGTCTCTCTTCTTTCTATATATTTTATGAAGATTATTACTTAATATTTTAAGGTCTCTCTTTTTTGTTCTCCCTCCTTTTAAAGTGTTTTGCATTTTCTATTTTGAGAAAATAAGTGGTAAGACATATAAGATAATATGTGTTATATTTCAATTGTCACGAAAGCCTACACTCTTCAAAATATTAGTTTTAGGTTTATTTTATTTTAAAAAATTTTATTCACCTGTTGCTTTCAATTTATCATAAACATACTTAATTTTCTTAACTATTTGTCTTTCTTATTTTTAACAAAAAGTTCGTCCATCTCTTTCATGTTTTGTTTGATTATTCTTGTGATTTTCTGTTGAGATCTGCTAATTATTTCAACATATAAGCACCGTGCGATTTTTCATTAGCTTTCAAAGTATTTGTTTCTATCAAATTTTAAATTTTTGTAATATTATTACATTTAATTAGCAATTTGCAAAATATTTTTGTCTTTAATTTGACTATGTAATTGGAAAATTTTACGAGATCTGTACAAATCTTTATTTTCTTTAATCTGCTGATATGGCTATTTTTTTAATTTAATTTGATTCAACCTACTATAAATCGTGGATATCATGCTTATCAATTTATAAACGAGGTTAATTCTAATAGAAGAAAAGACGAAATATAAAATTATAATAAATTTTTACTCATTATACAAAAAAATAATCACTGAATTACAAATCTACACCTTCTATAATATACTATTTAATTTGAATATATGATTATATTACAAAATATAAGAAAAAAATATTTTTTGTGCATTGCACAGGTCTCACACTAGTTAAAGATTATATAACAATAAAAAATATTTATAATAAACGTCAGGCCCACTAATGTTTCACTAAAACATTAGTGGACCAGACGTTATATTCTATTTTTTAATTATTATTATATTTATATATATATATATATATATATATTTAAATTATTCAAATAACTAGTAATATAAATATTTAAATTATTAATAAATATTCTTTAATATGATTTTTTTAAATTTATAATTTTTATTTGTTTATAATTATATTATTGGTTTATAAATTATTGATATAAATATATATTTATATAATAAAAATTATTTAAATATATTTAATATTGTATTTTATTTAGTTTAAGTAAATGTACAAAAAAAATTATTGAATTCTAATAATATAAATATCATTTATTAAATGATATAAAAAATTATAAATATATATACACATGTATATATATAAAAGAAAATATATTAATATATATAATTATATATACATATATATACGGCTATATATGTACATGCATATATATATATATATATTTTTTTTTTTTTTTTTTTTTGAAATTAAAAAGGTCAGTGGGCCTGACGTTTTTATTTTCAAAACTAAAACGTCAGATCCGATGACATATTTACCAAACATTGTCACCGGGTATGAGTTTTACCCTATCGTGGGAACGATCTTTAAATGCACTCCATTTTACAAATATTTACTTTTTTTTTCACATTATTTCGGTAAATAACCCCAACTTTGTCAATACAATATGGATGTTTTTCTGGAAAGTCAGTCATATCCTTACTGTTGTGCCCTATGCTGATAGTCTGATTGAGGAGGTTGTCGCAAGTGTTACTGTAGTATGAGGTCTTCTTTCCATGATATTCTTCTCCGTACTTTGGACGGGTTACAGTCAGGGGGTCTTTTCTGATTACTCCAGATTTAATAAATTCAGAATTTGGTATTGACAATGTTTCTGACTCTCGATGGCTAAATTGATCACTGGTAACTTAGTACAGAAATGGAAGGTTCCCTTCTCTGCTGCCACATTGCCTTCATTTTTCTCAGTTCTACATAAGTTGATGGTCTACAACTGGCATCCATCCAAAAACATCCTCTAGTAAGAATGGAGCAATATTGGCAGAGGAAACCCGGTAAATCTAGGAACTATTATCTTTGATCAGATTGCTGCTGAAGTGGACCGGAAACGATCTGGATTTTTACCATTTCAATCACTCATCTATACACTAATCCGCCAACAAGGGTTCCGTCCCAACCCAACAGACATATTTACTCGACGTCCAAAGCTTATTGCCGTTCATCCAGGGTTCCTAAATGGCGATCGTAGATGTGATCTTGCATGGATTTCTGATCAGCCGCCTTCATCTCCTGGTCCAGCTTCTACCTCAGTTTGCAAAGTGACTATTCATCGTGATATTCTGGCACATCAAATACGGGCTCTTGATGAACAGATTCTTTGCCTTACTGCTGTTCAGGATATGCCCTTTCTTCCTCATCAGGGGGAGATAAGAAGGAGGATGATAATAGCAAGGGAGACATTGATAAGTGATGATGTTTTTTGGTTGTTTTGCAGGAGACTTACCATGCTGTTTTATCCAGAAGTGCAAAAAAGGTTATCAATACGCGCAATCAAACGTGTGCAATAAAGTGTGGAAGATGATAGTAGGAGTCAGTCTACAAAAGTGAAATAGATCATTATCAAAATTTTAAAAGTGTTGCTGAGAAAGTTGTAACCACTTTTACTATAATATTCAAATTTTTGTACAAGATATTACTTTGTTCTTGTTGCACACGTTTTTTTGTAAGTGTTTTAGGTAGTGAGATTTGTTAAAATTCAAGAGCATTAAGAATGGTTAGTCTAAATTTATCGATTTTTTTTGTAATTTACTTTGCATTAGTAGATTCATTTTGATACTATACTTTGAAATAATATTACTATTACGTACATGGTGAATATTAATGCAACCAAAAATATATGTTACAAGAAAAATAAATGAAAAAAGATTATTATGTTTCGCAAACAAGAAAACTTTAGGAAAGACAAGTGAATAGTCTACATATAGAAATTTCTACGTTTTTTATTCAATATATATTGTTAGGAACAAATTATGATTTTTTATGAGTGGGGTGGACTAATTAGATTTAAATATTTATTTAATCCTAATTAATACATAATTTTCAAAAATTATAATTTTTAAAATAAAATATTATATTAAAAATACAGTTATTTTTTATATTATTGAACTATATTCGAATATTTATATTGCATTAAATTTAAATTGCAAATAAATATTTACTAATACTATTAAAAAAGTATTTAGTGATTTATTTTTAATATAAATAATTAGTTATTATAGAAATCAAAACCTTATTTTGAAAGGCTCAAATATAATTTTTTATACAAAATTATGTATACGACACATTTTTATCAAAAGAATAATAAAATAATTTGAATATTTCAAATTTTATTTTAAAATATTAATTTACTTCAATTTTTATTATTACAAAGCATGCTACTACTAATTATTTTATAAATAATGTTTTTTTTTTTTTCCAAAAAATACATTTTTAATGTATTATTTTCTTCTGAATGGGGCAAAATCCGACTGCTTCACGACTCATTAACAATGGCGGCATTCTATCGTATCTCCCGAGCTGCTGGGAGCCTCCGCCACCGGAACTCCTTTCTCTTAGCCGCAGACAACTATTTGCACTATTCTCCACATTCCAACCCTAATAGTTCCTCTCACCATCACCGCCATCTCTTCGAGTTCTACGGAAATTTTCACTCCAAAAATGAATTCTACAATTACAGCCATTCAACGCGAACGGTTGGCGCCTGCCATCAAATTATTCAGTTATCTTACTTCTCCAGTGCAGCATCTGATGGGAAAGGAGAAGAGTCAAAAAATTCAAATGCAAGTGAAGGTGATCGTTCGTGGATCGATGTTTATTTACCAAAAAATGCGCGGCCATATGCTCACCTTGCGCGACTAGACAAGCCTATTGGTACTTGGCTTCTTGCTTGGCCGTGTATGTGGTAAGCGTGCTCATTTGTGTAACTTTAGAATTCGTGTGTTTATGTTTTCATGTTTTGGTGAATCTTATGTGCATTTAATATGTATGTGCCCGTGTTTATTCTTGAATGGCTTGAATTTTTATGAAATGAAGATAACCTTTTGATGGCTTGCTTGGTTCTCTATTATACGCACTTTGTATCGGATTTAGTTGATTAAAAAGGAAGGTGAATAGCTAAAGGGGAATAAATGATAGCTGGTATTCATTGCATTTCGTCATCTCCCTTTAGCTATCTGTGTGAAGAAGGCATATGGTGTAATTAAGTATAGTGAGAGCAGACACTTAATGAACAAAGTAGTCCTAAGATCATGGTGGGACAAGCTTTTTTTTTTACCACTTGCTTTAGGACTAAACAATGATAATTGCTTTGCCTAGTCTCATAACTTATGATATCTAAGATTCAGATGGTGCATTACTGAAGAATGTACGAAGTTAATCATGATTACTAGGATTTTCATGGGTTTGCTGTTCTGGGTTCAAAGGTCAATTACAATGGCGGCAACTTCAGGGAGCTTTCCGGATATTAAGATGATCATGCTTTTTGGTACAGGAGCGCTGCTTTTGCGTGGTGCAGGGTGCACTATTAATGATTTACTTGATCGAGATATTGATACTAAGGTAATGCTCTTTCTTCTTTTGCACATATTGTGTTTTTAGCATATTCATGATGTAGAACAAAATATCTCACATGCTTTGATCTTACTGGTGGACCGGGAATGGCACCAGGGGAAAGCAGATTTTGTTATCATCAGTTATTGCAGTATCAGATTTACCCTTCATGTTTAGTGCATCTTTCCTCCTTGTATTGATGCTCTTGTTTGTGTTTTTGATTTGGTGTAGGTAGACAGGACAAGGCTGAGGCCCATAGCAAGTGGTGTTCTATCACCATTTCAAGGAACTTGTTTTCTTGGTTTTCAATTGTTATTGGGTTTGGGGATTCTTCTGCAACTGAACAATTTTAGGTTAGTAGTCATTCTTCATTCTAATTACTTGTTTCAGCCGACATTAAATGTGTGCTTGCTTTAGAAATTAACTTTTATAATATCTGTAGACTGACACACTTTAAGTTTTGTTAGAAGATTGAATTCAATAAGTGAGAAAAATTCAATAGGTATTTTTTACTAATTACTCATCAACAGATTGCAAGTCAATCCCTTGGCTGTATCAGTAATGTACCCATGCATTTGATTTTCACCTTTTGTTCTTTTTTTCATTCCTTATACGTAGCCCATTAGTATGGGTATTGAAATTCTTTGAGTAACTTACAGGCGTGATGAAGCTATTATAGAAGTTATGAATTAGTGGGTCCTCTACTGTATGAATCTTTGAAATTATTAGTTGCCAAATGAATTATGACAGGAGTGCTAGAACCAAGATTCAAATAAAACACAACTAGATAATCACATGGTGTCTTAGCATAGAACTTGTGGTTGAGGAAATGTATCCAACTGCATAGAATTGATTTGTTTTTCAGTGTAAAAGGAGGTACTTTTCAGGTGTTGGAAGCTCTTTACTCTAGCTTGATGCCTTTTCTCAGTAAAAAAGGTTTAGTGTGTTTGTATTTATTGTAACAACTAAAATGTCAACTAATTTTGCACTATCGTGGTGCACTTCAATCTGAAAAAAGGAAAGATATTGATTGTGTTTGTATGTTGATTGTTCATCGCATGACTCATGAAATATTTGCAGCCGTGTTTTGGGAGCTTCATCTTTGCTGCTTGTCTTTACATACCCTCTCATGAAGAGATTAACGTTTTGGGTAATGAATTCTGATCTCTATCCTTATTTATCCTCTTTCTGGCTCCCTTGTTCATCCTTACAATCATCCTCCTGAGTTTTCCTTGAAATGGATAGAGTGACAGGTGCGCGCATACGCACCAACAAAATCTGTCTGCATCTATGTAATTGTCCTTACATTTTCTTAAGATTAGTTAATATATCTGAAGCTGTGTCTATGTGACTGCAGCCTCAGGCCTACCTTGGTTTGACATTTAACTGGGGTGCTTTGCTTGGCTGGGCTGCTGTTAAAGGAAGTCTTGATCCTGCTGTTGTAATCCCTCTTTACGCTTCTGGTGTATTTTGGACCCTTGTATATGACACAATATATGCACATCAGGTACAAAATTAACTTTTTCTCTATTCTTTGCTCCTGGATTTGTGATGTATTCTCATAAGTGGATATTATAATATAAGCATAACAAAGGAAATGAGACCAAAACAGGTCTCCCTTGGAAGAGTGGCATCGGTAATTGCCCGACAAACTCCTTAAATGTTGGCAACTCTTCCACCCCCCACCACTATCCCCTCAGGGGAAAAAACCACCATTTTTATCCTTTTTCAGGGAAAAAAAAAAAAAAAAAAAAAAAAAAAAAACTTAAGTAAATTATGCTTATGGCTTATGAACACAATTTTAGAACAGATAATGTGAAACTTGTTATATCTGGCTTTACATTTGTTGCCATAGATCTGAACAAGATCATGTCCGACTAGGGCAATTCCAAGGACTATGTCTTGCATATGTTTTCTGGAACCAGCTGAAGGTGCTTTTGGTTTCCATAACTAAAGTATCTTGCCCTTTAAGTTTGAAATATTTCATCCTCTGTGCTGAATTTTGAAACCCTTAATATTAGGCTTCTTGGATTAAAAATTTGGTAGGAATCTCCACATTAACTTATCAACTGCTTGTATAATATGTTAATTTCTTATTTACAAACGATTATGATCTTTGGAATCTTCTTTTATTTCAATGCATACAATCATCAGGCATTAGAAGCTTGTAATCACAGAAATATAGAACCTAGTGCCATTGAAATGCACGTATTGTCTATGCAGGACAAAGCAGATGATCTGCGAGTGGGTGTCAAATCAACGGCCCTGAGATTCGGAGATTCAACCAAAGAATGGATTGCTGGTTTTGGAGTAGCATGTATTGGTGGCCTTGCTCTTAGTGGATTCAATGCAGATCTTGGTATGTTGGTTTTGGTCTCTCTCTCTCTGGGCTAATAATGCTTGTCTGGTTGTGACTATCTATTTAGATTTACATTTTCTCCATTTTAGTTTGTGGCAGTTTTCCTTCTTTCATTATAATGATGTTGTGGTTGGAACAGAATGGCCATATTATACATTCTTAGCTGCTGCATCTGGCCAATTAGCTTGGCAGATATTGACAGTTGACCTTTCAAGTCGTGCTGATTGCAACAGAAAGTGAGTACATGAATACATGATCTATCCCAATCTTTTTCCGGTAATTTAGGTGTTGAACGTGGTATGGATGTGAGTATATCAAGTAATCTATTATGCTTATGGATACTTGCATTATATCCTGAAGACCTCTAAGAAGATACAGTTTGGGAACTTGAGTTGATACATATTTAATGAAATGGAAACTGATGCCAGCATTATTTGCTTTGATTTTTTGTTAATATTTTGAAGCAATTAAATTCTTTTGTTTGCTCCGAGTCCAAATTTCCTTGGAGCTACTCTGACGTCTTTTTCTCTTGTTCCTTATCATCAGATTTGTATCGAATAAGTGGTTTGGAGCTATTGTGTGCAGTGGCATTCTATTTGGAAGACTCTTATCTTGACGGTATGAACGAATCTTTCCCTACATGCTCATATTAAAACCCAACTTTTTAGTGACTAGATAAACCCTTTATATTCATTTTCATTTAATAAACCTTTATATCATACTATTCTGTGGAGTCTCTGTCATTAATGTGCATAAAATATGTGATCTCATACAGTTTAAGTGAACGATGTATGTCATTGATCCTTAGTGAAACTAGACCTTATGTATGAACGTCAGTAAAAAAAATACAAGTGCCTGTAAGCAAGGAGATTCCCTATGTTATAAGCTTAAAGGGGGCTGCTAATGTTTTGCACAGATACTACTCCTCCATCCACCCAAAAACACTCCTGACTGGTACTCTTATTAAGAAAGAAGTTCAGTACTGGAGTTCAGTGAACATCTCCTCTTACAAAAACAATCACATACTGCAGTCTAACAGAGCCAGTTAGTGATATATAACTCAGCGAGAAATACTGAAGTAGGACAATCACCTTCTACACAACCGAGCAAAAAATTTACTTACACGTGTACTAAGATGTGCGTCAAATCCACTCTGATTAGAAAAAATCACCCTTGCCAATTATCTTCTCTTTCCTTCAAGTCCTATTTCTGGAGCTACTAATTGTTTGACATTCCTTTTCAAGTGAAAGTTATATTTGTTCCTTGTTAGATATGTGGGTTCAGTATTACCCTCCTTGTGCTGAATTGGAGGGCTATCCCACTATTTATGTTTCTATCAAACCATTTATGGCCTATCCGAGTGCACAATTTGTTTTTCTCTTCCTTCTCAGGTCGTGGAAGAAAATTTATTCCACAGAGAAATAGAAGATCAGCATCGGACAAATTGCAAAATTTTCCTCCGTTTAGGTTCAGATGACTGCTAACTTACAACAAAGTTTTGGACACTCGAGCATAAGTTACAGAAAACATGAGCACCAAAGGTACCCTTATGGCTCCGCAAATTAGTACCAAAATAATTTACCCTATGCAGAAATACGGTTATTTGGAGGTGCACAAGTTTGTGTGCGCGCATGCACGCGCGTGTGTATTTTCTTTTTTCTTAAAAAAAAAAACGTAGATATGCATTGTATTTGGAGACTGAAAGCATTGTGGCACCTCTTTTAATTTTTTGACAACAGCTTGTGCTGTCAAATCTAGCTTGTATAATTTTGTCTCAGATTCTTGTTGTGGTTCCTATTTTATTTGGCCCCTCCGATGTACACCTGGTGTAATACATCAGGTGTACAACCACAACAAATTCACGCACAATCACACATGCTCGTGTAATACATTGGGTGTACAACCACAACATATGCACACACAATCACACACCCTCATATGATTGTGTGTGATAGTTGGGTAAATGTACGATAAATTCCACACCTGGTGTATTAGAGGCAATAAGATCTAGATGCTCGATATCTTGGCAGACCGTCACTAATCTAATCCAGCAGATACTGCGAGTGTAGAAAATTTGATCGCATTTGGAGTAGACCTTCAACAAGTATTCAATTACTCGATGGTCATTATTGGTGTCCAACCTAAATTAAATAGATGATTCCAACTTTGCTGCTGAATGATTTAGGCTGGCAATCCGTAACAAACACAGGTTTGGCAGCTTCTAAAGCAAATCTTTTGTTTTCAGATTTTTTTTTTTTTTTTAATTTATACTCTTCGAATACTCTCGATACTGTTAAGACAGGTTATCCAACCCAAACCCAATTACCTTACCCATATCTATTTCAAATGGGTCAGATATGGGTAGAAGGCCCAACCATTGGACCCATTTCCATCCCAATTAATGAGAGAGAGTTAAGCTATGTTAAAAACATAAAAGTTAAATTACATAAAATGTTTAGCTAAATCAAAATATTATTTTTTTTAGTAATCAACCCAAAACTACATACCAACTCTTATGTCCCAAAATAAATAAATAAAAATTAGAAGCTATGGACTAGGTACTGCAGAAAGACACAGTCTTGGTATACCCAAAAGTATTCCCCAAAATTTATATACATTTAAGTGGGAACATAGGGTTGGACCATTCAATTCTTGAGTTTTATCAGTTGAGAAAATTTAAGAGGGGGAAAAGATCAGCTGTTTAGGACCATCCAAGAATTAAAATCTATGTAGAGAGAGAGAGAGAGAGAGGGACATAAAAACAAGACATGTGAGAGTCCATCATCAGCCATGTTCTTGCAGTGTACAAATATGAAGTAGGTGACAAAAAATCCTGTTGAAATAAAAAAACCAATCTTGTTCTGGACCCAACCACCATTTTCTTTTAGCCTCACATTTTCAGTTAATTTTGTTGCTACATGTTTTCATAATGTGCCTATCATAACCTCTTTCTGCCCACCTAATTTTTAGGGGAACAAATTATCAATTTCCCCTCTACACTTTCTTTCATATGATAACATTTTATATTTCCATTGCCAGATTTTGGAATATGTTTGGATCCATTCATCTCTTTTGTTAGCTCACCATTATTAATTTAGGTGCCCTCGAAATTATAATAATAATTATTGTTGTTGTTGTTTGTGACGATGTTAATCAAGTTAATGTTAAATATTTTATGAGTACTGAAAAACTTGTAATATAATTTTAAAGTTTATGGTCATTAGATCAGACCTTTATAGTCTAGTGGTATTGTCTCATTAAATAATAGCGTGAGTTTGAAGTTTGATTCCCAAATCAATAAAAAAAAAGTATGAGATTTTGATAAGTGGAGTATCCATTTTTTTTTTTTTTGAAAGAATTTATATGATTCTAATATACTCTCTCCATCCAAAAAAAAAAAAAGTTTTGTTTCTTGAAAGTATTTTTTTTTTTGTCATAAACGCAGCTTTCTAAAATTCATAAATCCATGTTAATACAATTTTTTTTATTTATTAATTTAACTTATTAAGTAATATATACCTTGTTTGTGAAATTAAAAAAAGAAATCAGTTTTTAAACTTTGATTTACTTTGAAACATGACTTTTGTTGAGATAGGGGAAATATTATTTTACTTTTTAGATGCTTTTAATTAATCTCCAAAGGTATGGAATTTTGTTTTAATCTTACTCTCACTCTTATAATATTTCATAATTTCTTGAATATTTATAGAAATATTTTTTATGAATTTATTGGCTTGTACAAAGGCCTTTCTTTGTGGAGACAATGATTCATCTGAAATGACTCCTACCTGCATTGATGTCTGGTAAGAAAACAAAATTTATTGCATTGCACATGCAATAGTTCCAAATATGTTAATTTCTTACCATAACCATATCTTCAATGGTAAATATCTTCAATGGATTTAAAAATTAAATAAATAATTATTTATGGTTAATTATGGTTTTTTTATTATTATTATGATTCTCTCCTAGTAATCTTACTGCAGTTGAGCTTACGAGTAAGTATTGAATTGAAAATCAATAGAGATCGCCGTGAGCTTTCAATTACTAACTACATATTGTGTTGCTTGTAGGGATGTTAAACGAGCGACTGTAATAGTTTTGAGCTAGTCTAAATGGACTTCAAGCTAATTGAATTGTAATAAACAACCTTGTAATACGGAAAATTTAATCCTAATTTTAATATTTTTTTTTTGTAATTTAGCTACTATCTATGACCAAAATAGTTAAATTATATATTTAAATTAAAAATATTAATCAAATGCATATAATATTTTATCTAAACAATTTTAAATTACATTAAAAAACTATATATTTTATCTTTTATATTACTAAAACAAATTTAAATTTTCAAATATTAAAGTCACAAAGAGTATCTTATCTAAGTTCTATAAATGACGTCATTTTAAATATTTAAAGTTTAATTATAATTTAATTATTAAAGAAAGTTATATTAAAATTGATTTAAAATATTGTATGTTATTATTTTAATTCTAGAAAAAAGAAAAAAATAAAGAAAAGTGTAGTCTATCACACCAATTCTAATTCTAAGCATACTTCGGATTAAGTAGTTCTCGTACAAAATATATATCATTTTAAACAGATTAATAAACCTTAACATTATAATTTTTTGTATTAAACTATCCATATGTCGGGCCATGGCCTATTAAGATCCTAATTGTCACTTCGTATAACTTTTGAAGGAGATTTAGAAATGAAAATTATTATTACGTTTATATATATATATATGTACATTTATATTTACAATATACAAATAATTTTGAATATAAGATCGGTTGTAATAAATAATGAAGTCGAATGGGAAGTGTCGATTTTACCCCTAAGAAAAAATAAATTTGCAATTTGCTTGTACCTAACTGCAACATGCTCATTTAATTTGACGCGTAATAATGTGGAATAAATTAATTAGAGAAAACGAAAATGGGTTAATAGGTCCAAATTAAAAGTGATATTCCACTTTGGTACAAACGACTAACCGACATAAAAAACCAGGCCGTACCTTACCGTATTCAACCCATTTGCACATGGGGGCCTCTCAATTATTTATTTCCCCACCTATGCATACACATCATATATATATATATATATATATATATGATAAAGAACCAATATCGAATTGTTAGGGAGCTGATTTGATGACTTGACAATTCATATCATTATTATGTATCAGTAATTTATACATAAATAAAAATAAGGAGAAAAATTTAAAATACCCATTTAAAATAGAATTTTTTTTTCTATACATAAAATATAATTTATGTTTTATATTCAAGATAACAATTTTATCCTTAATGAAGTGGGTTTTATATTTTTTTACAATTGAAAAGCAGAGATGAGACAAAAAATGCAAGAGAGAAGAAAGAAGCAAAAAAAAGAGGAAAAATAACTTTCATGATCCAAAAAGAGAAGAAAGATAAGAGTGAAAAGTGAAGAGATTGAATTTCATAATTATCGTTATTCGTAAAAGCTTTTGTCCCTTGCACGCCTTTGTCCCTTTCACGATTAATGATAATCATGATCTTGTCATTTGTCTCCTTTTTCTACGAAAAAGTTAGAAAGAAAAGATAGAGAAGAGATAAATATATAAATAAGGATACATTCGTTCAAAAATCATAAATGTGGGTAGAAAAATTATATTTTTAAGTTTTGAATACAGAAGAATTTTTTTATTTTATTTTAAATGATTAAAATGAGTAGTTTTCTCTAAAAATAATTAATAAATAATTATGAATCGTTTAATCTCTAATGAATTCAATAGCTTATGCAAAAGATTATAATACCTAATTTTATTTTTTAAATATTTTTCTATGTTGTTAACATAAATAATTATTTAGGTTGTAGTAACCTAATATTAAAATTCTTATCATTACATATGTATATTGTTAAGATTTGAATGAGTCAAACCTTTGTACTAGATATGTTTTGCCGGTTTCTTCCTTGGTAAAAGATCCAGATAAGATTCACAAGCTTAGGCATCATCCTGGTGGAGAGATGGTTGAGAAAAGAAAGGAGAAGTGGAGAACGCCATTCCATGAACGTGGCTGAGTGGAAAAGGAAGGAAAAGAAGAACTGAAGAACTCTATAAAGACAACGGAAGAAGAAAGGAAGAGGGATGCACTGAACACGATACAAATATTCTGATACAGCAGATCGTTGTTGCTAAGAAAGTTGTCGTCATTCTGACTCCAACATCCTGCACTGTTCAGCAACGGATTTTCATAATCTGTTGCTGTCGATTCATACACTGAGAGTTTGAGTGATACTTTGTTTCTCTTAGTTTACTTTCTTAGCTAGTTTAGTCGACTTGAAATTCATATTGGATTTCAAGTACGTTAAGGATCGTAGAAGTTTTATTCGATCCCTTTTTGTAATTCACTTTAATTAGTGGATAATTTTCGCCCTGTTGGCTTCACAAGTCATTCTTGACTTGTGAATATTTTATTTCGGGTTACTCTCGTCTATTTCCATTCAGCACCGTACTTTCAAGTGGTATCAGAGCAATCACTTGATACACTAAGTGTGGTTCTGGAGTTTTGGTGCTACAATGGAAATTATGAGTCTTCCATGTTCTCCGGCTCTTTCTAAAGAAAATTTTGACAATGTTCAATGCCGAGCCTGCAGAGGATTCGATCACTATGCAAATGAATGTGCTAACGTACTTTGGAGACATGGAAAGTCAATGTGGATATCTCTCAGTGAAGAAGAAATTGATGAAATGCATCCAATAGAAGAAGAAATCAAAACCGTTGTGCTGCTCACATCATTCCATGAATTTTATGATGATGAGGAGATACTTACTCCCTCAAGTTCGACTACATCCGACAGGTACAATCTTTTCTCTAATTCTGATTTTAACTGCTTTAATGGGTGTATAAGTGATGCAGAATTATTAGAGGAAGAAGAAGATGAGCGTATACGCAAGGAAATCCAAGCGGTGCAAGATGAACTGCTCAAAAAACTGGAATTACGACAACAAGAAACAGAAAACTTGATGAAAGAAAATGAAGAATTGAAAAAGATTGTCTCCAGATTGGAATCTACGCTCACGAAAAAGGATGTCCAGATAAGCAAGTTAGAAATTGATCTCGAAATTGCTAATGATACATTCAGGAAACTGAATACAGGTAGCTCTAGACTTGACGAAATATTAACTGTCGGTAATATAGGTTATTCTGGAATTGAATATCTTGAAAATTCTGCTATGAAAAATGCATGTACTCGAACCTCTAATAAAAATCCCATTGTGTTTGTTAAAGAAAATAGCAATGTACGAAAATTGGTAGAAAATGAAAAAGTAGTCAAAAGAAAAAGGAAATATGTTTGTCATTACTGCTATAGACCAGGCCATATACGACCCTACTGTCAAAAGTTGAAAACTGATCTGTCGTTGAAACACATGTTGCCACGAACGTTGCACAACATTCGTCACAACATCGTGAAACAGAAAAATACAGCTGTCTGTCAAAATCTAAAATGGGTCTGTAAACCAAGTTTTTCATGTAATGTAGTCTTCACTGCTCTTAAAACTAACCATTCAGAGTCTTGGTATTTCGATAGTGGCTGCTCAAGACATATGACAGGTTCAAAAAGGTATCTTACCAACTATGAATCATTCCAAGGAGGAACATTAAGGTATGGTGGAGGAGCTCAAGGAAAAATCATAGGAAAAGGAACCCTCTCTGTAGATGGTTTCCTTAACCTTCGAAATGTTCTACATGTGGACGGACTGATGGCCAACTTGATCAGTATAAGTCAATTATGTGACGATGATCTTCAGGTAAAATTCAACAAAGACAAATGTGAAGTATTTGACTCGGCAAATTTTAGTGTAATGACAGGTAAAAGATCTAGTGATAACTGCTATTTGGTTGGAAATAACCTGACTTGTAATACCACACAGACAGACGAAACAATTCTTTGGCACCAAAAGCTGGGACACGCAAACCTTAGAAACATTGACAGATTAATAAGACTAAATACCGTAAAAGGTTTGCCCAAACTTGAGAAAGGTAAGCAGATTGTGTGTGGAGAATATCAAAAAGGTAAACAAACTCGAGCCTTTCATGAACACATAAAGTTTATAGGTACTACTCGAAACTTTGAACTGATCCATATGGACCTCATGGGTCCAATCGAAATTGAAAGTTTAGGTGGTAAAAGGTATTCATATGTTTTAGTTGATGATTTTTCCCGATATACTTGGATAAATTTTCTTAGAGAAAAATCTGAAACGTTTGATGTGTTTAGAAAATTGCATGCTATGTTCAAAAATGTGAATGGTTCTTGCATATTACGCATAAGATCAGATCATGGTAGAGAATTCGAGAACTCATTATTTTCTGATTTTTGTGAAAAACTAGGAATTATACATGAATTTTTTGCACCTAAGACGTCTCAACAGAACGGTGTAGTTGAAAGGAAAAATAGAACTTTGCAAGAAATGGCTCATGTAATGATTAGTTCAAAAACCATGTCTAAAAAATTTTGGGCTGAAGCCCTAAATACTGCTTGTCACATCTCAAATTGCATTTTTCTAAGACCCGGCACACACATGACACCACATGAAATATTAAATGGGCGTAAGCCAAATTTGAAATACTTTCATGTTTTTGGATGTCTTTGCTATATTCTGAATGATCATGATAAACTCACAAAATTTGATTCTAAAAGCGACAAAGGACTTTTTCTTGGATATGGTCTTAACAGTCAATCCTATCGAGTTTTTAATCTCAGATTAAAGACTATTCAAGAATCTGTAAATGTTGTATTTGATGATTTTTCTGATCTGGCAGGAAAAACAGAAGAAGACAATTCTGACACTTATCTGGAACCCAGACAAGTCGCACAAACTGAACAGAAGTCGATTCTGGATGTTGAACAAAATGTTGAACCACACTCGGAACCAACATTACCTTTGGATCCAGAAACAGAAATCGAGCCACTAATATCATAAGACACCACCACTCATCAGATTGCAAGAAGAGATCCACCAGGAAGGATAAGGAAAAACCACCCAATCACACAAGTAATCGGAGATGTCCATGAAGGAATTACAACTCGACGGAAGGAACCTGTCAATTACAGAGATATGGTGAAACAGAGCCCTGACGGCATTTTCATATCTCAAAGCAAATATGCTCGCAACCTTGTTCAAAGATTTGATCTGGAAAATGCCAAGCACATGAAAACGCCAATGGGATCGACTCAGAAGCTCTGCACCGACGATGTTGGACAAAATGTTGATCCAACATTATACAGATCGATGATAGGCAGTCTGATGTATTTGACAGCAAGCCGTCCATATATCATGTATAGCACATGCATTTGTGCTCGCTACCAGGCGTGCCCTAAAGAAAGTCATCTAAAAGTTGTTAAAAGAATAATCAGGTATGTTTCTGGAACTTCTAACTTAGGAATCTGGTATTCTAAGCACACAAACACGAACTTGGTAGGATTTAGTGACTCTGACTGGGCAGGGGATATTGATGACCGGAAGAGTACTAGTGGGGGATGTTTCTTTCTAGAAAATAACCTAGTTTCCTGGCACAGCCGAAAACAGAACTGTGTCTCCCTCTCTACTGCTGAATCTGAATATGTAGCAGTAGGAGGGTGTTGCACACAATTATTGTGGCTCAAACAAATGCTAGAAGACTACGGTTATCCTAGTGATACTCTTGTTGTTTTCTGTGACAACTCTAGTGCAATTAATATCTCAAAAAATCCTGTTCAACACTCACGCACTAAACACATAGACATTCGTCATCACTTTATTCGAGATTTGGTAGAAAAAGATCTTATTCGATTAGAATACGTTAATACTAAGAGTCAAATAGCAGATATATTTACCAAAACTCTTGATTTTGAGAGATTTTCCAATCTTAGGAAGTCTCTTGGCCTATCTGTTATGTGAAAAATATTCCATCCAATCTGTACATAAATCTGTAAATACATTCTACCTCTATGACTCCCTTGGCACAAAAAAAAATAAGGGATCTTAGGCTAAGAATACTCATCAACTAGAGTAACTTGGGGGGCACGGCGCTCGCTACGACGATGCTACCTTGTAAAATACTGATGAGTTGAATAATTCATGAAATACTTGAGTAACTAGGGGCACGACGTTCGCTGCGACGATGTTCTCTACATCAAAAGAGTGTTTCCGAATTATTCTTCCAACCTCACATCATAAAGTACCTTGGGGGACACGGCGTTCGCTGCGACGATGCTACCTTGAAAAATATGATGGGAACCTGGAATTCTTACCTACTATTCGCAAAAAAAAAAAAAAAAAAATTGCCAAAGTTGGGAGTCGTAACTCAAAGCCTGATCTGATCCCATGAATAATATTCTCCCATTGCCAAAGTTGGGAGTCGTAACTCAAAGCCTGATATGATCCCATGAATAATATTCTCCCAAATACACCATCTGAAAGAAATCCTATTCTGCTGTTTAAAATCGGTATAGGTGTATTTTTTTTGAAAAACGATTCTGCTTCTTTAAAATTTTTTGGATAAGTGCTCGTGTGCCTTTGTGTTAGTGGGTGTAAGTTGAATTGGTGGCAGTTGAGATTTTCGTGCCCTAGATTTTCACCAGGCATCCCCTACTTCACGTCTTCCTTAACTGTCACAACACTGCACAAGAAAAGAAAGTTCATGCCTCCTTTAAACACACAGTCACCGTGCACTGAATAAATGCTTCCTTCTTCAATTTTTACTTCATCACTTTCCTCACTAATCTCTATCCCTGTTCAACTTGGCTTCAATGGCGGACGAGGCGTCACGAAGAATCCTCGCTCAAATTCTGGAGCTCCTCGCCTAGGTCACCGCCGCTGCAGTATCTCCCGACAGATGGTCACAAAATGGAAAATTCCATTCCCTGCTTCTCGCCTGTCCTCCTTGTTCTCTGTTCTTCACAAGGATTTCAGCCCACCTCCACAGATGTGTTCTCCAAATCTCCCAGACTTTTGACAGTCCATCCAGGAATCAAGGAGATCGACGCGTAACCTGCCCTGGCTGTCTGACGTTACCTCCGGTTCACCCAATCCAGCCCCATCAGCAGCTAACCCCATCTTTATTTCCCGTGAATTTATCGCACAACAGGTTCGATCTCTGGATGACCAGATTCAACACCTTCTTGCCATACGAGATGCCCTTTCTTCCCAATTAGGGGGAGAAGATGCTGCTACTGCTACTGCTGCTGCTGCTAATGCTGATACTACTGCTGCTACTGCTACTGCTGCTGATGCTGCCGATGATGCTGATGCTGCTGCAAGTGATGATGATGGACGCAGTGGATGACTGTGTGATAATATGGGTACATTTGTTTTTGTTGGGTACATTGGTGTTTGACTTTTGATTAACATTTGACTATGTTTATCTTGCTGAATTTTGCTGATGCTTTGAGGAACTTAGGTTGATATATGATGCTTGATGTTTGTTGTGATGCTGCCAATGATTATGCCTCTTTGATTGTGCTTATGGAAATAATTATGCTAGACCGATTGATGCCTTGATGATTATGCGTGGCATGTTGATTTGAATTGAAAGGCTAGCTTGACATTGATGTAGACATGCTGAGATTTTTGCTTAAAATGCTGATGCAAAATTATGCGTGGAATCTGAAGTATATATGTCTTTTTGTGCATTTTTATGCTTGTCCTATATTGGACACATGTTAAGGGGGAGTTTAAATTTAGGGTGGGAGAACCTGTTTCTGTATTTAGGAAAGAAGAAGGACATGATTATCTGATGCTACTTTGATTTGTCTAGAAAATTTATTTTGGAGATAATCTTGAGATAGTTTTGTATTGCTGAACTCGATCTTGATGTCTGATGTGGCTTTGATTTTTATTGGATAATTCTGGATTACTACTATATGCTGCAATGGTATTAAATTTCAAGAACGTAGGGGGAGTTTGCATTAAGGGGGAGTTTTGCAGGATTTGCAATGCTGATATATTTGTTGGGTAAACTATCTGTGTATTGTTTTCCATGTTCTAATTTGGATTCTCAAATATTGAGGAATTGTGAAGAAAGGCAAAAAGGTGGAGATGAAAATGATGCTGAAGGTAGAGATGATGCTGATGATGCTCCCGAAGAATATGAGTAGCTGCTGATTTGTTGATGCTGGTGCTATGCTGTGTTGCTGCTGGTGCTATGTTGTGTTGCTGCTGCTGCTGAGGCTGTTGCTGTTGCTGTGCTGAATTTGCTGTCGTGCTGCTATGTTGCTGTTGCTGTGCTGAACTTGCCGCCGTGCTGCTATGTTGCTGCTGCTGTGCTGAACTTGCCGCCATGCTGCTATGTTGCTGCTGCTGTGCTGAATTTGCTGTCGTGCTGTTATGTTGCTGCTGCTGTGCTGAATTTGCTATCGTGCTGCTATGTTGCTGCTGTTGTGCTGAATTTGCTACCGTGCTGCAATTTTGCTACTGCTGTATTGATAAAGGGTATACCATTGAGGGGGAGCTTGCAGGAAAGGAGAGTCTTGAAGAAAATGGAAGATAACAACATGTGCAAAACTGAACGCTTTAACAATTGTTGTCTTCTAGTTGAAAATTGGGAATTGGGAAGAAAGGCAAAAAGGGGGAGATTGTTAAGATTTGAATGAGTCAAACCTTTGTACTAGATATGTTTTGCCGGTTTCTTCCTTGGTAAAAGATCCAGATAAGATTCACAAGCTTAGGCATCAAGTAATATCCCCACAGAATAGGGAAACAGTTGAAGACCGAGTCAAAACTCTATCCTGGTGGAGAGATGGTTGAGAAAAGAAAGGAGAAGTGGAGAACGCCATTCCATGAACGTGGCTGAGTGGAAAAGGAAGGAAAAGAAGAACTGAAGAACTCTATAAAGACAACGGAAGAAGAAAGGAAGAGGGATGCACTGAACACGATACAAATATTCTGATACAGCAGATCGTTGTTGCTAAGAAAGTTGTCGTCATTCCGACTCCAACATCCTGCACTGTTCAGCGACGGATTTTCATAATCTGTTGCTGTCGATTCATACACTGAGAGTTTGAGTGATACTTTGTTTCTCTTAGTTTACTTTCTTAGCTAGTTTAGTCGACTTGAAATTCATATTGGATTTCAAGTACGTTAAGGATCGTAGAAGTTTTATTCGATCCCTTTTTGTAATTCACTTTAATTAGTGGATAATTTTCGCCCTGTTGGCTTTACAAGTCATTCTTGACTTGTGAATATTTTATTTCGGGTTACTCTCGTCTATTTCCATTCAGCACCGTACTTTCATATATATACAATTAAATATTTGAGTTGGATGTTACCACACTTCTATTTTTATTTGATTGTGGTAAAATGAATTGGGCCACAGCTGATTCTGTCCCATATGTAAATTAAAATTGAATGGTTATGGTATTAAAAAGTGGAACAAAGCTGGATTAATTGTATCTTTTGTAATTTAGAGAGTGAATTGGAATGGAATCATATTAATCGGATCTGCACACACTTTTACCTACTGATATATTTGATTACAATTAGACATATTGAGATTAGAGAGAGAATTATAAAAGTATATAATGGCATTGGAGTTTGAGCTGTAAAGATTAGCCTATTTGGTGATAAGGATATGAGTAATTAAATATTATTTTAAGATAATTAAAATGAAATTATGATATCTTACGGCTTTGTACGGCCATTATAATTAATTATTTTAATAATAGGGTAAGAGTAACATGGCTTGCATGCCTCGTGAAAGCGACGATTATACGTGGCAAGTATATTAATAATTTTTTTTTATTGTATGGTAATAATAAGTATCATTTTATTTCAAAATTATCGTAACTTGAATAATATTTTGAATATAAATCTTCTCAAAAATAATTATAGCTAAAAATTTATTTAAAGGAAATATTAAAATAATTATTTTAACTACAATTATGTATTTGGCGAAGTTGTATAGAATTTAGGTGGTGTTTAAATAATGCATTTATTCAAAAAATTGATTGCCTTTTTGAAATAATATTATAAATTGAAGATTGGGGCCCATTTTAAATATTAATTAAAAAACTTATGTGTTATATATGTACCAATTTAAATTCGTAAATGGATCACACTTTAAAATTTGTAGGATGGCATGGATTCAAGATAATTCAATTTGGAGCTCCAAAAGCTTCTAAATCTCACATCTTTTATAAATATAATATTTTTTGTTAAAATATTTTACTTTTAGATTATTTAAAAAAAATTATTTAATAAATAAAATACTATTTTTTCCACTAAAAAAAATATTTGACAAGACTATTACTTTATTTTTTTGTTAATTTGACGAATCTACTTCTTAAGAATCATAAACTTATACTTATATAAATATTTTTAACCATTGATTATATTTATCCAATCATATATCACTTGTTTTTAAAATTAAAAAAAAAATCAACTTTTAAGTTGAGTAATAAATTAAATATTTACTTTCAAAACATGGTTTTTATTTTTATTTTGACAAAAAGAGTTTTAAAACAAAATTCCTCAAAAGAAAGCAAATAAAGAGCTACACCGAGACCATCCTTAAGTTGATCTTATAAAGAGATCCGATTTCGCTTGCCTGGATCAAGATTGCTCCTACGCTCGACCACATCAACCTAGGTATACAAAATGGAATAGATGCTTAAGATTTTCCAGTCATTGGAAAAGTTAGATTTCTTGACCGACAGAAAGACTATGTCAAAACTTTGATTTTTTTTATTTTTTTTATTTTTTATGATGTCTGCTGTGCTTGCGTTGCAGTAGATGTCCACCCACGAAAGAACCACTCACTAACTAAACAACCTAAAAGCGCTTGACCCCATCCCCTTTGGAGAATGACCCCGATCAGCATAGCTAAGAGGTAAGCTCTAGATTTTTTTTTTTTTTTTTTTTTTGAGGGGGGTGGGGGGAATGAGGTACTTTTTGTGGAAAAGATATTATAGTTTTAATTAATTTTATTTTTTGTAATTAGTTAAATAAAAAATAATTTTATAGTAAAAATTAAATATTTTTAGCATTAAAAAATAATGTTTTTGAATAGCCTTATTAATAATATCTTTTACTAATTTTTTTAAAATAAATTAACGAAAAAGTATCATGTTCCGGAACAAATTCATCAAAAATGGCCCTTTAGTTCTATTTGCATTTTATTTTTAATTTTTCAGGTTGGTGGAAATTGTCGAAAAATGTACTTTGGCTGTATTCACATTTTATTAAAATTAAATTATTTCAATTATACAAATTTAGACCCACCTTACTATAGATGAGACTTACTCCATATGTAACCATATCATCTAATTAGAAGGATGATATCAAATGAATATTAGGACAAATCAAGTTGTTATTCTAGAAATCATTGATAATATTATCTTTGAGTGATGGGACCGATATTTTGTTATCTCGAAATAAATCTATGATCAATTCATGTGAGATATGTGTCGTCATTGATAAAAGAAACAAAATACTAAACTAAAATATTATAAAAATAAAAAATACTAATAAAAAATAAAAGACATAAAGAAATGTTCTATTAGAATTCTTCTATTCATTAATATTCCCTTTTATATAGTATTAAATATAGAGTCCTATAAATATATCAAAGACAATACCTAAATTATCCATGCCACATACTTTAGATACATATTTTTTCTTTAACAAATATTAAAATACTAAATCTTTTTATTTAAATGCATACTTATTTTTAAATAATTATAAAAACTCAATTTTACTAAATCGAGGCGATTCATATCCTGAAGACACGAGGCACAAATTAAAGAAACTCCTCAATTGTTAGGAATACTTTTGTCTCATGGTTTGATAGTTGGGTCTTGTCTAAATCATGATTGGTTGTTTATAAAGGAAAATAATTATTGGAGATTAAAGAAATTAGGAGATAATATCTTTTAGGGAGAAAAAGTTAAATTTAAGATAATTATTGTCATATGAGCAATGAGATATCGTATTGTGAATGACTATTGCTAATAATTGTGGCTCATAATAGTTAAAGATAATCTTTTTTTAATTTTCTTTTTCTTAAATCAGATAATGAAAGATATATAAATACAATATTACATATTATTTTTTGAAGAAGGTACGTTGTTCTTATATCCTTATTTTTTAATACTCGTTTATTAGATTATTCATAAAATTGAGTATTTAAAGTGAAATATGATTATATTATATAGTTTAAGAGTGTGTTATTTGTGCACAGGTATATTATAAACTCGATTTACAGTATTACTTGTTTAACTAAAAAATATTATTTATTTATTTAAAAATTAATATTATTTTTTCAAAAAAACAAATAAATAATAATATTTTTTTATTAAATAAATACTATTTTTTAATTAAGCAAATAATAATTTATGTCGGATTGCACGGCGTATTGCATATAAATTTTTATGATATTTCAAAAGAATTAAACAAAATTACAATTCCAAAAATTTGACTTATATATATATATATATTTTTTTTTTCTTTTCTATATTTTAAACATTTAAGAGAAGATTCTTGAAATTCAATGTGATAAAATTAAAGAATTTACTAAATTGCAATAAATAGTGAGATAAAGAATAATAAATATTGTTTCAATCCAGAAACAAGAAACACGAATCCATTTGGCCGAAAACATGAATTTGATGACTGGATAGGTTCAAAATAAATTGGACAGCTTTATGCCATCAAAGTTCTTTTTTTTTTTTTTTTTTCTTTTTCAGTTTTAATTTTTGCCCTTTTGAGAAAAATGAAATAAAGTTAACAAAGTTTTATTCTGTATCATATTTAAATATCATATTTTATTATATATATGCATTATATATATATATATGTGAGTAAGTATTTCTTATGTGGTACCTACGAACTTTAACTTGGGCAACTGATATGATTTAAATAAATTTTTATTTAAATTTATGTTTTGATTTAAAACATTCTAATTTGATAAATATTTCAAACACAATAACATAATATATTTTTTAAGTAAAAAATAATACTCTACTTTAATAGAAATAACACGTTCGTATATGGCGCTAATTTCCAACCATTTGTTATATATAATTTTGTTTTTTATTTTTTTTAATTTAAAATTTCAACTAAATAGAATCGCTTATTTTGTTAAATGACGCTTTACGAATTTGTGTTTCTCTTTTAAAAAATAAATTATTTAGGACAAAAAGCTTTATCCTTGAGAAGAGGGAAAAAGTGACCGTATACGGAAGGTACATACGGCACAGTACACACAGTGCAACACACACTGGGGGTGGGGATTTTGTTTGAAGTGGGTCCCGCTTGGGCATCCCTAACTCACATAATACTTTTAATACACTATCCCTATCCCTATCCCTACCCGTAGCACCCCACCCCACCCCAACCCCGGGGCACCCTTGAATTGTGTTTCTGTTTTCTCTTGTATAAAAGCTTTAGTGGAATGCCATACCACGTGCACGTGCCCTCAAATGACGAAACTAACCTTCATTGCTTCCAAGGTCATCCTGTGTTGTTTCACAAGAATACCCTTCCATGTATAATTGACTCACTCGTGACTAAAATTTTATTACATAATTTTTCATCAATTTCAAAATAAAGAATTATTTTGATAGAGGTGCAATTTTTTTTTAATTTTTAATTTTATATTTATTGATTTAACTTATTTAATTATATAATTTATATTTAAAAATAAATTTTTTAATTTTTTAATTTACATAATAAATATAACATTAACTTTCGAAACATAATTGTTAATAAAAATCTTTCAAATAATAATAATTTTCTTTGTAAATGTATCATGTTTTTCACATAATAAAAATAGGCAGTTTTTATTTAAAGATTATTTAAATAAAGATTTGATATAATAAATTCAAATATATTTGCAATAAATAATAAAAATTTGTTTCCATATCTAAATAATGAGATTTAAAATGAAATAAAAAAGGTTCAGCTTTCTCTATCTGAATTACGTTACAAAATATTATTTAATATTAATTTACTAATAAAAATATTACAATATCTTTCTAGTTATTTAATTGAAAAAAGAAGGTAAACTTTATTTTAGTTGATGAAGTGATAATTACATAAGGATTAGTAACGGTTCAATCCATAAAACTTATGTAACCAATCTATCAATTTATGAGTTTACAAAAATAAATTATATTTAAAATAATAAAAAATTGAATATTGTGTACAAAATTCAAGAAAACTTGGGAGGGGGTAAAAAGGAATTCGAAAACAAGTGGAAGGGCAAAAAGGTAAATGAGATGGCAGGAGTCATAATCATTAGACAGCCGCATGTCTCCTCAGAAGTGGATCTTCGCACGTTATGAATGTTTACTCACTTTGTACTGGTACTTCGTATTTACTCTCTCTCTCTCTCTCTTCACAGTGACAGAAACCGGAGAGCCAACCGCCACCCCTCTCTCTCTCTCTCACACACACACACACACGCACACACACTCCTTGAACTCATATTCAACTCCTTCACCAGACACCACCTCCCCTCTCTCCTACCTTAGTTTCCCATCAAAACTGTTAGGCATGCTTTCTATCTGAAATCCTTCATTTATTTCGGTGTTGATCTTTCGAGATATATATATATTTTTTTTTTAAATTACCATTAACATTTCCATCTTTCCTGAAAAATCTGTTTTTCCTCTCTATGTGTTCCTTTTTTTTTTTTTCCAGCTACATGTGTAGAGCAAGTTTGTATCTTTTTTTTCTCATAAATTCTGACCCATTGCTTAAAACCACTAATTTCAGCTCAAAAACTTGAAGCCCGATTTAAATTTTTTATTCTTTTTTCTTTTCCTGGAGATAAATTAAACCCCACCTTGAATTCATAAGAATCTTGAATTGTTTTGATGATTTTGTGCAAAACCCATGAAGAATTTCTACTGGCTGAAGCAAATAGCAAGCACCCACAGCAAGCTGGAGAGGAGGCTGTCATTGGGGGAGTACAGAAGAGCAGTTTCATGGTCGAAATACTTGGTTTCTTCAGGGGCGGAAATTAAAGGTGGAGGAGAAGATGAATGGAGTGCTGACATGTCGCAGCTTTACATTGGCAATAAATTTGCCTCAGGAAGACATAGCAGAATTTACAGAGGGGTTTACAAGCAGAGAGAAGTAGCAATTAAGCTAATTAGTCAGCCTGAGGAAGATGGAGACTTGGCTGCATTATTGGAGAAGCAGTTTACATCAGAAGTTGCTCTTTTGTTCAGGTTAAGGCACCCAAATATCATCTCTGTAAGTCAGATCTTTAACGTTAATTTCCCTTTTTTTTTGTGGGTTTTTGTTGGTGGTAAAGTTTGTGCATTTTGGGTTGAATTGGGTGTGTTCTTGGCTCTGTTGTACTGTGTGCAGCAACTGTTGTACATTTCGATGCAGGATCCAAACTTCAATGGTCTTGTAGATACTGCACCTGATGAAATGAAATGAACCAGGTGCAGTGTCGCTGTCTATGTCTGTACATTACATATACACGTGGAGTGTGTGTGTATCTGTGTGTTTGTGGATAACGGATATACTCTCGGGTACATTTTACTTGGTGTAGAATCTAAATAGTTTTTCAGAACTTGGGCTGGGTTGATGTGTTTGTTTTTATGTTGTTTGCTTCAGTTGTATTGTGTGTGTGTGTGTGTGTGTGTGTGTGTGTGTTCTATGTTATTTTATGGTTGTGTACATAGACTAAGGAATATTGTTGCCGGAAAACGAATGAAGTGTTACTGTTTGTACATGGACAAGATTTGTCTTATACTTTAGTTTAATCTTCATCTGTAGTTGTCCAATTGCCTCATTACAACTTAAGTTAGATTGCAAGACAAATCAAGAAAGCTTTTCTATGTAATCGAATCCGTCCATTTGTCGGATGTTTGCCGTTTGTGGTTATTTTTAATCTGTTTTCTTGTATCTGTTGATTAACGTCAAACAAAAATGTCAGATTCCTGCCTTGTTTAAGCAGCATAGGTGTCTCCTCCAAGCATCCTTAATTGTATTCTCACTACTGAATGAGTTTGGAGTAACTGTTTCTATCATAGTCCCGTTTATTACAAATCCGTACATGCTTTTCTTGTTCATTTACGAGTCTAATTTACTGCTGTCAATGGTAAATACCTATTTTCACTTTTAACCATCAGGCTGTTAGAGTCTAACTGCATCTTGGACTGTTTTTAGAATGCCTTTGATGATTCGCTCACCGTTGATAGTTAAAATTGCATTTTGGTTCTATGATATCTAGATAATCCATTGACTTGATAATGCAGTTTATTGCAGCGTGTAAGAAAGCACCCGTATTTTGTATCATCACAGAATACTATCCAGGTGGTTCCCTACGAAAATACCTCCATCAGCAAGAACCCTATTCACTTCCCCTTGACCTTGTACTCCGATTAGCACTCGATATTGCACGTGGGATGCAGTATCTTCATGCTCAAGGGATTCTTCACAGAGACCTAAAGTCCGAAAATCTTCTGCTTGATGAAGATATGTGCGTCAAGGTGGCTGATTTTGGTATATCGTGTTTGGAGTCCCAATGTGGGAGTGCCAAGGGATTCACGGGCACTTACCGTTGGATGGCACCGGAGATGATAAAGGAGAAACATCACACCAGAAAAGTTGACGTTTACAGTTTTGGGATCGTGCTCTGGGAGCTGTTTACGGCTTTGACCCCATTTGATGATATGACTCCAGAACAAGCTGCATTTGCAGTGTGCCAAAAGGTAAAGATTTGAGGTTGATTAATCGTAGTTTTTGTGCAAAGATATTGTAGCATTGTTCCACTTGCCCGTTATTTTTCCGTGCCTTTTATATGCACTTTTGTCTACTTGGGATTAGAATAAAAAAAGAAGTCTTGCGATTACCCCCACCCGTTATTGGTATAACTTAATGTGTCCACCACTGATGTGACGTGGGGATTCAAAATCACAATGTTTTTGGGAACACCCCCATTGTTAACTCGCCCCATCAGCAATGGATACGTAGCTGTGCCCACGAGGGGTAAGGGAACAGTCCTGATTAGAGTATAGTCAAGTCACTATACCTTTTGATGATTTTAGTGAGGAAATTTGAAGTTAGTGTTGATTAAAGACATGCATATCCACATTAGTTTTGCATTGTATTTCATGGCTCTCTCTCTCTCTCTCTCTCTGGGATTTCATGTTTCTTACAACCACACTCACATGTCACTCACAGAATGCAAGACCACCACTGCCTTCTTCGTGCCCAACAGCGTTCCGTCACCTCATTCACCGTTGCTGGTCAAGCAATCCAGACAAGCGGCCCCACTTTGATGAGATTGTGAGCGTTCTTGAAAGGTATTCGGAAGCACTCGAGCAAGACCCAGACTATTTTTCATCATACGAGCCACCCGGGGGATGCGCTCTCTCAAGATTTATTCCGAAATGCATAGCGGCACGTCGATCACCATTTCTAAGGGCGTAAGTAACCTTGTATGTGTGTAATCAGGTTTGATGCTAAACGAGCTGTAGGTATATGTTGTCTGTAGGGATTAAGTGTTGATTGTAACTTAAGCTGCAAATTGTTGCCATACATCATTCTCTCTCTCTCTCTCTCTCTCTCTCTCTCTCTGAAGAAAAAAAAAAAGATAATTAGAAAATGTCAATAAATAAGTACTTAAGTTTGGTGTGATTACCAAAAAATAAAAATAAAAATTCTGTATATGTTTTCAAAAATTTACAAATATCCCTTCTAATTGGAGGGTAAAATGCTTAATAACATTTAATAATATCTATTTGTTATTATGTAAATAAAAAAAATTATAGATATTAGAGATTATAAAGAAGACTAATTTGTCACTTTCCATTTGATAAATCTGAACCCTTGATTTCATAATTTTGATCCATCAGATTATTTTTTACTCCAAAAATTTAAAATAATAATTTTTAGCTACCCAATATTTATGTATGCATTTAGTTTGGGAATATCAATTTTTTTCGTTAGATTAAAAGGGGTAAGCAAAAGACGTAATTTGTAATTCTGTTGAACTTTAGGGAGGTTTATGTCGTTATGCTGCGTAAAAAATAAAATTAAAAAAAATAAAGAGAGTGGAAAAGCGAACAAAAAAGTGATCTCAAAATCAAACATTAAATTTAGTATTTGTTGAATCAATTACAACATCAGACAGTTTGGCCGAGTGGTCTAAGGCGCCAGATTTAGGCTCTGGTCCGAAAGGGCGTGGGTTCAAATCCCACAGCTGTCAGTTTTTTTTTAAATGGGTTTGGGGTCGAACGCGAATATGCTAAAGGGTCTATAAAATTATGCAAATTAATGGAAATTAATCTCATACAACTCACCTAAATTGCAAGTAGCTCAACCAACAGAGCTTTTGCTCCATTCCCAATAACCTATGTAGCATTTTAACCTTGTTAATACACCTTCTTATTTTTCTTACGGTCCACTTTCCCGATTCGGGCCAGGCCCAAGCTTGCAATAAAATATTGGGCCTATAATCATCTTTGGGTAAGAATATTTTAAATGGGCCTGAACAGTAAACTGCCTTGGAGATATTTTAAATTTCCAATATTTCATTACTATATATTTAAAATTAAAAATCACAATTCTCTTTATATTAATAACCTTGACATCACTAAAAATATATTAATTAAAAAATTATTAATTAATTGAATGTTAATTTAGTGTATAAACCTTATATTAAGATCGAAAAGATATATTATATTAAAGATATTACAGAGCCATCGAGTATTAATTTATAAAAATTCTATCGTAACTGTGCTTAACTAGCTAGGAAGGTAAAATGTTTGTGCCATATTTTTTATTATTTTGGAGTCGGGAACTTTAGAGAGGAATTAAAGTTTTAATTTACACGATCAGATAAAATGATATTATTAAATTAGCAAAGTCAGTCAAATGTGACATTTAATATATGATCAAATATAAGGAAATAGTTTAGGGAACACTAATTTGGGTGCTTATAATTTAAGGGTGTGTATATTCATACCTCCCAAAATCTTTAAAGATACTTCATAATAATTATGATAAAATTAAATATAAATAGATTAACTAAAATATTCTTATATATTTATATATATTTTTTATTTTGTTTATATTATCAACTACAAAAATTCCGCCTTATTATCTTCTTCTTCTTCTCCATCTTTCTTCAATACAGAAAAGTTAGAATTGCATATTTATGACTTCTTGAGATTCGGCTCAAAATTTGAAACATTTCACAGTACTTGATAAAAAACACACACTTAACACTATTCTTTAAATGTTTTTTTTCGGAACTTGATTTTGTTAAGATTTTGTGTATAAGGGTTTATATATATATATATGTTCGTTGTATGCGGACACGCCTAATGGTCTTAATGAGTAACTTCATGGAGTCCGTCACATTGAAATCTAAGTCACCCACATACGAACTTGTCAGTCTGTGATTGTCATTCTATTAACGCCAGGCGCAGCCACATTTTGGTACTGAACCTAAATTTGATTTGAGAAAGAAAGAAGGTTTTTTTTTTTTGAATTTTTTTGGTAGAGAAGAGAGGAGGTGCAGAAATTTATGGTAGATAGAAATTGCAAAGAGAAAAAAATTGAATTTTTTTCTGGAAAAGCAGAGAGCTTTTAAATTTGATTTGTCAATTTTTGTTTGGAATTACGGAGGGTTGGACATACACACGGGCACGGTTCGGCGGTTCCGGAACCGGGGAGGGTGGAACCGGAACCGAACTGCCATATACACGGTTCCGGTTCTCGGTTCGGCCGGTTCTGTTTTTTTTTTTTTAAGATTTGTTGGGAACCGCCGGTTCCCAACAGCCACATGATCTGGGCCGTTGATCTATATTTTTGAAAGCTCAGAACCGTGAACCGGAACCGGTCAACGGTTCGAACCGGACCGTTGACCGCTGGTTCGAACCAGCGGTTCCGGTTTGAAACCGGAACCGTGCCCGCGTCTACAGTCAAATTGGATGCTAATTTATTTATTTATTTTTATAAGAAGAATATAAGGGATAAAAATAAAGTATATTTAATATAAATTTTTTTTTTTAATTTTTAATAAGAATATATTTAGACTTTGAGGTATATTTAGAAATTTGAGGGGATGAATAGCCGCGTCCATAATTTAAATTTATTATGAGGTAATCCTTATTTTTCCACTTGCAGCAGTTTCTATAGTTTCATTTTTATTTTCAAAAAATTGAATCGTTTTAGTTTTGCTCACATTATGCTGACGTGTCATACAAAAACCCAAAGTTAATGCAAATAAAAATACAGAAAAAAAACCTAGCAGGCAATTACCCAAAACACCCCTATCTCCCTCCCGCTTCCGTATACTGTCTTCGCTTCCTCTCCTTGGCGCCTCTTCCATTTTGATACAGAGCGTAGAGCTATACATACAGATTGCTATATCTACTTCTGTTCGAAGAAAGGAAATATGGAGTTGAAAAAGAACTTTATCGATAAATATGTGGTAAATACTTTTTAATTTTTCAGTTATTATGCTTGAGTGAGTACATTCAATTTATTCGAAGTGTATATCTGAAAAGATGATTGGAAATTATTTATAGATATTATATATATTTTTTAATGTTTCTCCTCACTATCTGTTGCTTTAGTTTCCTGGAGATATCGTTTTGGACCTCTCGAACATGACCAATCAAACCATCAAGCTCGGCAGCGGCCTCTATCAGGTTTTTCCTACTTCTATTAGGGTTTTAATGTTTCCGTTATGATGAATTATGACGTGCTTTTTTTAAAATGTGGCCTAGAAAAATGGTGCACGTTCAATTATTGTAGCTAGATGTACAAAATTACAGCTTACATTTTATAGTTAGTTTGGGGCTAGTATCAACACTTTGAATTACCATCACTTGTAATGCTAAGGCTAAGGAAGAACACAAACATTCTGAGAAAATAAAGTGTTAAAATTAACCGTAAGATTGCCTCATGGTGGATATCTTGTATTTCGATGTAGGAAGGAGTAAGTACTTCATTAATCATGCATGATAGTAGTTTGAAAAGAACATTTGGCTTCTGATGGTACAAAGTTATGGCACAATGTTCCTGTTGGAGGGAGATGTATAGGTTATTGATGTTTGTCCTGTTTTTGCAGGACGGTGATGTTATAACTGTTATGATAGCAGGAACGCTGAGGTTCTCAGCACCAAACAAGTATTGGGTTGAAAGCTCCCTTAAACGGGTGAGTTAAATAGTTAATTGCCTTCAAAACATAATACAGGAATATTGTTATGGTTCAGATTAAGCTTTTGACATTCCATCTGTCCTGTGCTGTAAACTAATCATTATTCTAGTTTTTATTATTTGGTGGGCTCTCTGAGTAAAGGAAAATTGTCATCATCACATCATATAATAGAAACATCAGTGTTGGGTGAAGCTATGCACTCAGAATCTTCTTGTTATTGATATAAATTTTTCTGTCTTTTGACATTGATCATTTACGGACACTTCTTACAGTTACCGTTGTGTGACAATTAGATTATGTGATGGTGAATTTGTGGAACTGAACTATCTAATTTGGTAGGAATTCTTTTAGTACATTCCAATTATGGGTTAGGAAAGCTTGGTTTATAGTTTTTTTTGCTTGGAATAGAAGACAACTCAATAATGTTCGCCACTTTGGCTGATTTGTCTATTCTGTTAGATTTTTCAAAATCTGTTCGGAAGATGTCCAGAAAACTCAAATGCGTTGAGGTTGCTACATGATCCTGCTAATTGATTGGAAGCATCGATGAACAATCTTTAAGAGAAAAATCGGAGTTGATTGAATGACACATTTGTTTCATAGTATTTCCATTTATAGGTAGTGAACAAACATAACTTTCCTAGTTAAAAAACTTTATAAGTATCTTTACTCGTGATGGAACCTTTATATGATGCAGCGAGGCATAATTCCTAAATGACCAACTTTGTGTATGTGTGCGTAGAGTGGCGATGGAGATGTTTTACCACATGGATGTTAGCCCAGAAGTTCTCATGTCATTATAAAGCTAATCCTTCTTTCTTTTTGAGTTTTGATTAACGAACTAAAAAATGTTTGTATATAATTTTCATTAAGCTTAGGCACACATGTCTGTTTCCTAGTGGAACGAGTTCCTTGTCTTTTTAAATAATAAAATAAAATTATTGGTTAATTTGTAGTACTTAACCAACTTTTGCATTTGTTTATATAATATTTTCCCAAGTATGTTCTATTTGCAAAAACAGTCTTTTTTGTTCTTTATCAACTGGACAATAATGATAAGGGCTTTGTGATTCTTATTCAACATTTTTTCTACAGTATATACCAAACGTTGGGGATAATGTACTTGGAATAGTGGTTGATGCAAGATCGGATGTAAGTACTCTTGATCCTGCAATGTTCTTATACACAGATAACTGTTCTTCTACCTTCGATTGTTATTCACTAATTTCATACAGTATTCGATAGTTTAGTTTTATATTCAATTTTTCTTTCACGTCTATGGGTACCTTGTCATATGAGTTTATTCCTTCAAGGTTGATTTCTTTTTTCTTTTTCTTGCATTTATTATGAGTACTCTATTGTGTAAAATTTGATTTATGTAGCAAAAAGGAAGGTTTCCTATAATTTTTTATCTATGTTATTATGGTAGAGTGCTGATGGTGACAATGTCACATTGAATGGATCTCTTTATCATTGTTTTTTAACGTATTGCTAGCATGAACACATTAGATCACGCTTAGTCTGTAATTTTGATGTTTTTAACACTGCTGTTAACAGTTGTTGTATGATGCAACAGAATTTTCTTGTGGATATAAAAGGTCCTGCATTGGCATATCTGCCGGTACTTGCTTTTGAAGGTGGAACCAGGAGAAATATTCCTAAATTTGAGGTTAAGATCTCTGCTTAAGCTCCTTTTATATGATACTTTGCATGCGTGAAAATTTGAATTTACTTAACCTCATAAAGAGGGAAAGAAGGTGCATTTGATAATTTCTCTCTTGTCTAATACTGTGTTACATGCCTACAAAAGGAATTTGCTGGCCGCAAACTAGATAATGTGGGATGCTATTTCTATTATGGTTGGACATGGACATTTTAAAAAAGAGGTTATTAGCACATGGATTAGCATGTCACCGTTGACATATTACCTGGCTATCTCTATTTGAAGGACAGGAGCTGTCTATCTCTTTTTTTGAAGAACATTAATATACTATGTTGTTTTTCTATTCCCTGCATTGTGAAGTTTTGAGAAGCAAAGGGGATGAACTATTATAATTGTGGAACAAGATAATAACATACAACAAGAATTTTACTAAAAAAGCGGCCCCCTAAATCTGTCCGTGCATTTCATCTGTCGAGTTATAGGTACTTTTGTTGATCCAAAGCCTCATCTCAAGCAGTTCACTCCAGGTTGACTTGACTTATGAGTTCAGTTCATACACATTTTGACATATAGATGATGGATATATACATTTTCCATGTTTCCATCTTTGTGCCTCCTCCATGTGCCTTCTCCATAGTGTAGTTAAATCACTGTTGTGCCCAAGTAAAATGTTTTCTGCAACCCCAGCATTGTTCAGTATATAGCCACCTTGGTTGCAATCTATAACTTTGTTATTGCTTTTACTGTTTCTTTGAGTCACTTGTCTGAATTCCGTGGTACTTTTCTTCTCACCTAAACATTTTTATCTTCTTCAGGTTGGCACATTGCTGTATGTCCGTGTTGTCAAGGCAAACCCTGGCATGAACCCTGAGTTATCATGCATGGATGGTTAGTCTGTTGACTTTTCTTTATATCTGCAATATTAGAATCCTTTTCTAGTATACAATCTTAAATTTCTCAAGAAATTTCTTCTTCTCTACAGCCACTGGGAAAGCAGCACAGTATGGTCCACTTAAGGATGGACTAATGTTTGATGCGACCACTGGATTATCCAGAATGTACGTTTATTCTAACCATTAGAAGAATAATCTACTTATTTATCTGGATCTCATTGTGGATGAAGTCATTCTTGCATTACTATTTTTTCAAACTCCCTTTTGTTAGGTTGCTGAGCTCTCCATGTCCAGTTCTTGAGACTCTTGGGAAAAAGCTTGCTTTCGAGATTGCAGTTGGTTTGAATGCTCGGTTTTGGGTATGATTTTGATGCTGATATGTCTGTTTATGTTGCTGTGATTGTTATCTTCCAAGGAATTTTAGTATATGCTGACAGCATCCACTAATATGTTTGAAATTTGGTTAGGTGAATGCTGCCACTCCATCGGTTGTTATTCTTGTTGGAAATACACTAATGCAAATCGAGTCATTGAGTCCAGCACAGCAAAAAATTAGGGTGGAAAGCTTGCTCCAGAAACTGCACTGAACAAATACATAAGTTAATATCTGAATATACACCACTGCTTGTAAGTTATTTTCCTGATAATGTTTCATTACTAGTTGCTTTCCTTTTAATTCTTTTAAACATCTATCCTACTTTCTTTTTTTTTTTTTTTTTTTTTTTTTTTTTCATTTTTTTGGATATAACCACTTGTTATAAAGAAGAAAAATAATGTGTAGCCATTTTGGCATATAAAAGGACTAAGATACCCACCCTTTTTGTCTAAGGACTAAGGTCATTTCTGTAAAAGATAGTGCTTGAGAAATCTTACATTATGGAGACATGTAGAGAGAAGACAAACTTTTGTCGTTCAGATAAGGATATTTTTGTCCTTTCACATGCCAAGATGGCTTATTTTCTGCGACTATATCCCAATTTGATCTATAACCAAATGGTCCAAAAAAAATCCATATTTTCTTGAATTCTTGTTCATGTAGTTGCACTTGCACCTACTGTTTGTCACATGTCCATTTCCATTTTACATCTACCAACAGCCACATATATTATGTTCATTTCAGGATGAGCATCGCAAGACTCAACTGACTTGTAGCTGATTCTCGATGTGCTTTTTTGGCTGAAAAACGTGCTTCTTCTAATGAAATAGGCTGCAGAATATTTTTTGCTTGAGGTTTATGGAAGACATCATATGTGGAAAGCAAAGAGAGGCTATGAGTTGCCTTAACTTTGAATATTGGTATTCTTATGTTGGTGCTGTCTTGAAGTCGATTGATTTTAGTCATCCAAACATGATTTGAATCTAGTTTTACTAGTTCTCCAATTCGATTTGTCGTCAACTCACAGATATATCCAACCCAATTTTTATCAATTATGAGCAGCCGAAGAAACCTTGAGACTCTGGTTCCGCAGTTTAGCTATTATTGTAAAATTTACTGAATGTTGTCTCAATGAATCTTCGTAAACATCAAATATATAAAGTACATATTTTTTGTTGCGCATTCATACAATAGTTATATATTGTGACATTTACATAAATAATCAAATACAATAAACTTAACAATACAATTAATCTGATACTTAAAACCAAAAGATAATATATATATATATATATATGTAATGGGTTTTTAATTTGAAATTATGTACTTCGTCGCGGTGATAAACCCAAAACTTTTAGCCATCCAATAATAATAATAATTGGAAAAAGGATAAATAAAGAAAGAGATGGAGATTTATTTATATTTATTTATTTATTTCATTTTGTGTGCGTGCATATATATATATATATGTGCTCAAAAGATAATATGCTTCAAAAATAGCCAGGACTTGAGACAGTGTTTGCTTTGGGATGAGCAAAAAAGCCAGAAGACAATCCAAAATCAACGACGCCTTTTCTCCGCTCTTTTCTTCCTTTCTGGGTTCCCGAATCCCCAATTTCCAGTTATTAATGATTGGCGCGCTTTCTCTTTGATTTACTTATAACATTTCTGAATAAGATTGTTCTTCTGGTCTTTGATTCGCTGTCCTCGTTATGGCAACTCCGCCTGACGCGCCGCCAAGTTCAACTGACGAAAAGCCCCAAAACCCAGGTTTTATTTGTTTATTCTTTGTAATTTTTAGCTCAATTTCTTTTATTTTGCTCAGTTTTCGTTTGTTTTTTTTTGTTTTTGTTTTTTTATCCTATAGAATTTGCAAGAGTTGAATGATCGAACTTCTGATGAGTAGTTAATTGGCCAATTCGGTGTCTTTCTTTGTTGCGGTGAAGATAATTTCGGGGTTTCTGTTAGTTCAATTTGTGGCTCTTTTTTTTTTTTTTTTTTTTTTCAATAAATAAATTCTGCTCAGATGTTTCTACCTTTTTTTTATCGATTTCTTTTTCCCCGATAGAGTTAGTTTTAGAGATGAATGATCGAACTTCTGATTAGCAGTTAAATTGGCCAATTTGCTGTCTTTCCTTGTTGGGGTTAAGTCAATTTCGGGGGTTTTGTTAGTTCAGGTTGCGTCAACCCAGCGAGGCATTGATTTCTGGATATTGTAACAGTCTTATCTTGCTCGGCTCTGTGAATTCTTCATCCTTAGTCAGTGGTTGTTTTTTTTCTTAATTAGTCATGGCAAATGTTTCTTAGTGTTTTTTTGGTCTTCTAGTATAAATGGTATGAAAAGAAATAGACCGCTTTGATTACATGACTGGACGTTTCTTAATAAGTTGTCAACTTATTTATTTACTTATTATTGGGACAAATACAGAATTTGTTGGAGTTGAGGAACTGCTAGAATAACTGCAGTCGGATTGTCAAAACACTATAATGTCTGAATGCATTTAACACACGAAGAAATTACTACTCCATTCTTACAAATAACATCTTTGGTATCTAATTTTTGAGTTGGTTCAGAAGAAAAAATTATCGTTGGCAGATGACCGTTGTCATGAATTAGTGAATTGAGGTCAACGAGTTTCAATAAGAATTCTATATTTGGGTGTCATTTCTGAAAATTTGCATCAAGATTCAAGGTTAATAGCTAAAGCCAGGTGCTGAATAATTGTGGTGAACTGATTGTATGACATGATTATGTCTTCAGAACTATTTTGAGCATGCTTTCTCTTTTTGAAATTAGTTCTTCTTCAGCGGATGGATGTCATACTTGATAAATGGAATCATAGTCCAGTGCTCCTGCACATTACATGTTATAAGTCTATTCTAGTTATTTACATACATTGAAGCAAATTCAAGATAATCAACCTGGATAGCATTAGTCTAAGCAGTTATGCTTGAACTATTGCACTGATTGTTTTAATTGTTCAAAGCTTGGATAAACAATACGCTTTAGTCTTTGTTACCTGTTTGGTTTAGCGGCCTTTTATCAGCCAGTCTAAGCTGTTTCTCTTAAGCTCATACTGGAATTCAGCATCTAATTGGTGCATAAATTTGCCTGTTAGACTGTCTAAATTGTAATCAGTCTAAATTGTAATCATTTTATGCACAATTAAAGTACAACTTCTTTGGCATAACGAATACTGAGATGACTTGTATGGATTCAATATAGCTTTAGCATGGATCTTGAACATGTCTGATGAGAAAATTAACAAATTGGTATCCCCCTCTTGATTTACACATGTATATATAGTATATTCTATTAGTACTATTTTCTCCTCCGACGCACTACAATATTTAGACTTAATATTTGGAGTCTTTGAGTGTATTATAAAGGTCAACCAGCTTAACTTGCGGACCAGTATTTGTCCATTGTTATGCTTAAAAATTGATTCTTAACATCCAACTTCACAAAGCTTTCATCTTCAGTTGTTTATATGCCAAAACATTTGCTCCCCCCCCCTTTTTTTCCGTAATTTACCTTTTTCTTGGGAACTACAGTTTCACAGGTCATGCAACCAACAAATGATGGTAATCAGGATACTAAGATAGAGGCTGTGAAGGAGAGTTCTCCCACTTCAGTATTTGTGAACTCAGAACCAATTCGAGAAGAGCAAGTACAAAATGCTGTGAAGTTTCTTTCACATCCAAAGGTTAGGGGATCTCCTGTCATGTATAGAAGGTCATTTCTTGAGAGGAAGGGTCTCACAAAAGAGGAAATTGATGAAGCCTTTAGACGTGTTCCTGTAAGTTATCACAAACCCCTCCATGTGGATCAGAATAAAAATGTTTCAATGATTTTACTTAAGAATAAGGCATCTGGTCCTTTTCAAAATCCTATACACGAATTGATATTTTTAAGTACAAAAACTTAACTCTTTACTACCTTAACAGGATCAAACCCCAGCTGTTACATCAACACAGACGGTTGTCTCTAATCAAGGTAATTTATAATTAGTAATACATAGTTTTCCTCTTAGATCCTATGTCATAATAATTCAAAAACTCGACTATTTATGAACTGTGCTGAAAATATCCTCCTCTTCTACCATAAATGAAGATGGACAGATAAAATCTTCATCAAATGTTCAGCAGCAACCACCAACACAAGTATTGCAGCCTACGGCTGTTGCACCTGTAGGTAGCACTTCAAAAATTGGGATACTCTCTCAATTCCACTGGTATCATGCTATTCTTGCTGTTGGATTTCTGGCTGCATCGGGAGCTGGAACAGCAGTACTTTTCAAGGTACAACTTAATAAAAATCTCTTCTGGCACTAGTCAATTTTTTTAGCTACACACCTAAAGAGCAGTACGATGCCATTCTATTGCATTCTTGCAGTTACACATGGATTTACTTGCATCAGTTGGTTTGATATCTCTAATTTGACATCACTTTTTTGGTGGGTTAGAAATCTTTTGTCCCCAGGTTGAAATCTTGGATACGCAAGGTTGTATTGGAAGAGGATGAAGCGAGTCTATTGAAGAAAAAGGATGCAAAACCAAGTCCAGCAGAAGAAGCTGCTGCAGCTGCAAAAGCTGCAGCTGCTGCAGCAGCTGATGTCGCTCGAGCAAGCCAGGAGATGTTGATCACAAAAAGTGAAGGTAGATCTTTAATGGGCTGTACTCCTTTATTGTGCAGCTTGGTATATTATGTGTTTGTTTCTTTCCGTATTTTTGTTGATAATATTTCCTTTCCTTGTGCTTTTCATGAAGTAATTTTTACTGACATTGTTTCTGAATGTTTGCAGAGAAGAGATGCTTTGAGGAGCTTATCAATATGTTAAATGTTCAAGTACGTGAGATGAAATCAATGAGCAACGCAATACAGAAGTTGGAAGTTGGTAAGGTGTTGCTGCCTGTTGATTTATTTGAGATGTTTCTTTTCTCTTTTCCTTTCTAAATTGAGCTGGTTTTGTTTTTCTTTTGTTGTGCTGGGAATACTCAAAAGCCCTTCAGCCCAGTTGTGTGCTTCATGTTGTATATTATGTACTTGAGTCACATATAGGGAGCAACAATTGGAGTCAACTAATGTGAAGTATGCTATCATCTGATTGTCATTCTCCTTTGAGTGCTGAGGCACAAAAAAAATTCAAACGAAAATCGATGTGTTTGTTGCTTAAAAGTTGGACTGAAATTGACACTATCCTGATATTCTCTTGCATAGTTGTACTATGTTCTTCGTAACTGTGATTTCAAACAAAGTGATTCACTTCATACCAAGCATCGAGTGGTCCATTTTTATAGTTTTTTTCTCAATTCTGACCTTATTCTCCAAAATTGGAGTTTCTCGTATTGAGTATGTTCAACATGAACTTCTCAAGATATTATCTGAACTTTCAATATCAGGACAAAATATAAATGGAAGAATTGCTTCGGAGGCTCAGGAAACTGTAAGGGTCTCAAGGACTAGTTCAGGGGTGAGCTATTCTTCTTTCCTCTTATGACACACAATGTTTCCTTTGGCCAATTTGAGTTTCCTTGCTGATTTTTTCCATGCTTCGTGGCTTTTCAGCAACCTTACGCTAATGGCAAGGCAGATACTGATTTGCGTTCAGGTTTATATTTTATTGATTAATTGATGGTTTTTTCTTAACTGAAAGATCTGTTTCTTTTATATTTTTTATATGTTTGAACTATGCAGTGAGATCTTTGTCACCACCTGCACCTGTGGAACCTTCTGTTGCTCCTCACCCTAAGTCATATATGGAGGTACTTTTTTCACCTTTAGTACTATGTAATTTTTTTCTGAAAGAGAACGTGCTATTCTTGTAAGCATGATCCCTTTTTCCATGCCTTTGTGCTCCATAGAGCACAATTCTTCACATTATTGCTCTGGCATCTGATGTTTCTATACAAATTGTCAACTTTACTGTTGCTGGCTTTTGAAGATTTCATGTGAGGATTTTCCTGGTGGTGTGCCTATAATCTGATTATTATACCTACTCGTAATGGTACATGCACCCTCATCTACTGCTCCCAAATTGGAAGTGTTGGAAAGGAATATTCATTTATGGCAATTTGAGTGATGAGTGAGTTGATTAAAAAAAAAGTTTTCTAATTTTTACAAGAGCTGGTGGGAAATATTGTTTCCCTCTTTGAATTCATTCAATTGAGGAACGGGAAAAGGAATCTATTACCCTTTTTTGTGTTCTTCCCCCATTCCTCCCCCGTCAACAAAATCTCCCTCCTAATTAGCTGCTTTGCAGATAATGTCTATGATACAAAGAGGGGAAAAACCATCCAATATAAGGGTAAGTTCTATGGTGTTTGTATTCATTTTGTGTGTGTATATATTTATGTATATCTGAAGCTCAATCCTGTACTTTGTAAAATTTGCTCCTTTTTTCTAATAGGAAACTGTTTTTTTGTTTAATTATTTAATAATTTCTTTTTTGTGGGGTCTCAGGAGATCAATGATGCACCTCCAAACCCCAATCAGCCAGTATCAAATCCACGCATAGCACCAAGGCCAAAGGTTAGCCATCAAAATTTACTTGCATTTCTCATTATTTTCTTACTATGTTGATCCGATTCCTATAGACAGCTAATACTGATATTAAATCTAAATGAAACGTCTATCAGCACACTTTCATAATATGTTTATGGTTGTCTTCTCAATATATCCACTGTTTTATGACCTTGAAAATAAATGAACAGCACCAGTCATATGCAGCGGATATTAGTCCCCGTAAATAAGCTGTGTTGATTTAAATGTCTCATTTTGTGTCTGCATTATATTAAAATTTTATTTTGCACTACTGCAACTTGAGTATGCGAGCATGTATGTGTACATATGTCTTGATCGTTATTTTTTTATTTCGTACCGAGTAATATTTTATGAATATTAAGACCTTACGAGTCATCTTTGGATTCTAATAGTATGCCCTATAGTTATTTAATAACACTATTGCTTGTTGCAATCAGCCTTGGGAAACCAGTCCAGCTCAGAACAGCTCTGTCAATGCCTTTCCAACTCAAGACATCAGCAACAGCTATAATTACGATACCACAGATAACCAGCTGAATGGAGATGACACATTACCTTGGTGGCAGCGGAAAAATGTCAGAATCACAGAAATCGAAACTGGTGAGGAACAGAAATTTGGGTCCCCCAATGTGGTGGCTAACGATCGCCCCCCACAGAGGTCGTGGGTCCCTCCTCAGCCACCTCCTGTTGCCATGCCTGAAGCAGCTAAAGCCATTCGACAACCCAAGAAGGCCTCATATCAGACAGAGCAATTGAATGATGACCAATTGCTTGCAAGATCTGCAGATGCAACTGATGAATTGCAGAGAATCACCAAAATTGCAGAAAGTGGTGGACCTATGGAAGCTAATAGCGAAAGTTCTGGGATTTCTTCCAGTGAGATTCCACAGGAGGAGAATGGGTCATATTTGGAGGCTTAAACTAAAGAAGAAGCATTGCCTCTGGTGTTGAGGCTGACCATAATAAAAGAAAGAGAGCATGTTTATTGCATGTAGTCGTGGACCACCCGATCTGATCTCGTACGTATTTTGCTCTATGTTTTAAAGATAAATCAAATTTTAAATCTAAATTTGTCTGAGTACTGGCAATATTATATACTTAGCTTAAAGAGACCTTTATATTGTGCAATACGATGTCCATTATTTTCCATATCAATAGCTTTATACATTCTCAATGCCTCTCTTGCCTGATGCCAACTAAGGTTGGTGTGCTATAAAGTATAAACCTACGTTTCTCGTCATTTACTCTTCTTAGAACACCTTTTGTGCCACCTCTTACGTGGCAATCAAAATATATATGCCATGTCGGTAGGTGCTCATATATTAGCATAGGTTTGTTGGTGCACTTGCATTCATGGCCCATTTCATCCTATCTTTAGACGATTTTCATGGTCTTGAGGTGCTTGTTTTGACTGGAGAAAACAAGGGCACCTTCGCTTGTGTGTGTTTCTAGTTTGTGTTGTGCAATTATGCATTGTTTGCAGCGTTTTTTACCTGGAAGGTGTGTAGTCTGACGTTGGAATGGTGGTGGTGTTGAAGGGCTCGTGCACCTTGCTTCTTATTAAATACTATATTTTCAGACTTTTAATTGTAGTATTCGTGATAGGCTGCCTTTGTTATATGGATGGGAATATAATTCTCTTCTTAGGACCACATTTCATTATCTGCCATTATTGACTGCCAAACACTTCCTTTATTATTCTTTACATGTTTTTCCTATCCTATGATGTTTCCTTCTTGCATCTCTTGATGTTGTATCTTGTAAAATAACAAAATATACTCCTTATCCCAGAAAAAAAAAAAAGAAAAAAAAAATCGAAAATAAAAACAGAAATTGTGTTTCAAAAAATGTGTGTGTGTCTATATTTATATATATATTTTTTCTCGATCAATTAGTTGAAAGTACAACTTTTTATAAGTTATATGATTCATTGATTTAACTTATCTATTCAGCTAATAAATAAGAATTTAACTCTAGAAATATAAAAAATATTTTTACAATGGAGAGAGTAAAATATTTGTTGGTTAGGTTTTATAAGTTTAATGATGGATTAGGGTTTAGAAGTTCACCAAATGGGTGTTTAAAACAATAAGATGAAATGAAATAAGGGTTAAACCTTGCGCTCCCACTTTTATTTTTCAAATTCAACTATTTTATTGGTTTCTTTTCTTGTAATTATGTACCACTAAATTTGGGTACTTGTTAAATCACGTGATTGGCCCACGTGGAACACACATTAGTCCCGATTCACAACATATTTGCTTTTATTTTGGTTGCATAAGTGGTCGCTTTTGGCCGACAATCAATGCAATACCTACACGTAATTATAAGTTTATTATAACACTAATAATAATGTATACAAATTAGACCAAAAGTAATATTTATATATTGGGGATTATTATTATTATTATTATTATTATTATTATTATTGTTGTTGTTGTTGTTGTTATGTTGGTTCTCCCATTCGTTTAGATTAAAAAGAAAGTAATAAAAAAAACGTGAACTTTAAATCTAATCTAATTAGTCAACGAAGCACTAGCATTTAAAAAATTGATTTAATCTACGGCTATATCACTAATGCCATTAATTGTATTTAATATTTTAACAATTAAGGGATAAAAATAAAAGATGTCATGTCAAACTATTACAACCATTGACGAGCAAACCACCCTAATTTTTTTCTATGGCTTGCATTTTATAGTGTATGATTTGTAGTGCATGCAATAACTATATTAATATATGAGAAAATTGTGGAGGTTCAACATGATATGCTATTTGATGTCACATAGATTTGACGTTGAGATATCACCTAATAATATTCATAATAAAAGAGTTGGATGTTATATCGAGGGACATAGTACAAGTATCAGTAAGCATTATGTTAGATATAATATGTTATTAATAGCTGATCTCGAGCAATGTGTATCAAATTTAGAAAAAATCAAACTGAACTGGTCTAAAAGAAGATTATAATGGTCTTAAATGATAGCAATAGTCTAAAAAGAAAGTTTTATTAATAAAGTCATGCACGATCGACAAGTGTTATACGTACAAAAACATACAATTTCAAGCATAAGATGACAACCTCATTGTCATGATGTAATGAAAAGGTCAAACCTAAAATTAAAAAAATAGAAAAAAATTATATCGAAAAAATCAAATTAAGCACACAATAAGAGAAAATAAATAAGAGTAAAATTCTAATGTAGGTGTGCAAACTCAAGAATATAAAACCAACAGATATAGAAACACGATACGGGACAGATCCAATATTTCATAGGGGAGCAATATTTTTTAAATTTATATTTCCGATGATTTTTCAATTCCCAAATATTCGAATTGAATATCACTATATTTGTATCTAATATATAACCGAATAAAAAAAATCTTATTGTTCTTTAGATTTAGATCACACATCAAATAAAAGTAAAATTACTATACAAACCTGAGTCTTGATTAGTAAAATAATTAATCTAAATTAATGAAAGATTATATAAATTATAATTATTTTAAAATTAATTTAAACTCTGTCCCACCATCCTTTTTGAAATACGTCACAACAATTAATATCCCATTGAAAGAGGGAATACATCACTTTGAATTCAACACTCTGGTCTCGGGCTGTTACATTTTGACCACACAAATATAAAACTTTTATTCTACGATTAAACATAAAATTTAAATTATTGAAAATTAAATTAATTCAAAACCCCCCAAAAGTATCTAACTAAATTTGAATAGTATCATATCCAACTTCATTTATCTGTCACTCATTAAAATTATATAGATCGAATACCATAAATTATATTATAAATAATGATAATTTATTATTATTATTTTTACAATAATATAAATTTAGAAAAAAATCTAGCTGCGGTTAGATGCGGCAACCATTTTAAAGTAATTATGAAGTCAACTAATTTGCTTTTAACAAGACTTTTTTGGTGTCCAATTATTTTAATATATTCCATAAATTATACGTAATCATAAAGTTTTTGCAACTCTGACAATTTATTATTTTATTTATTATATATTATATTACGTTGAAAATTGGGAGATTTATGATATATTTTCCTCAATTTGTCCTACCCTATGACGGCTGTTTTTAATTAATTTCTAGGGCTGCTGCATCTTGATTTCATTTAATTTCAGCTGCACCTATCTTATCAATTAATTGTCTAATTACCTACTCTTATATGCTAAAGTTAGTACTATCGTATCTATGTTAATACACTTTTTAATGATATATACACTAATCTCATAAATTTTACTATTTTCTAAACTAAAATTCGCAGTTAAGCATCTTCACAATTTTGAATTTGAAGATTATATTATAATTCTAGGACAATTTGAGAATTTTGCTGGAATTTCGCATGCGTGGATGCTCATATATGTTGTTCGATCTTATTTTTCGATCAACTTTTTGATGTGGCACTGAACATGCACATCTCACGCTATAACAAAATTTCATATATGATATTTTTTGCTTGTGAAGTGTATTCAGCTTCAAAACAAATAAGTTTGATCGCAAAATAAGCTCAGACGACATACGTAGCTGCACATGTGAGATTCCAACAAAATTTATGAATTCCCACAAAATTAGGATGAAATCTATCAAATTAAAATTATTAAAGGACTTGACTGTAAATTTTAATGTGGAAGGATAAATTTGGAATTTTCGCTCATAGAGAAGATTTATAATAAATATTTGTAATCAATCTAAAATACTAATATTTGATTGTTATAATTATGAATTATTAAAATAAGTGTAATAGATTCAAGAGATGTGGAAGGGTTGGTATCATCTGAGTATTATCTGACCAGAGGCAGAAGTTAACTTTGATGAACACTTGACGAGTAATCCTAACAATAAAGTAATTAATTTCAAATATAAAATAATACCTCAAAATTATTTTATGGGATCCATCTCGTAAGTTCTCAAGTGTATAATAAGCCACACCAAAAATTAATACTTGATTTTTATTATTAAATAATACTAAAGTATAATAGTTTGAAAATTATATAATATTAAAATTATTGACTAATTAGTGAATTAATCAGACCTCCAGTGTAGCAAATTTGACTACCAGGTACTTTGGACTCTTGATTACTTAATATATAACAATGCACATAATATATATATATATATATATAGAGAGAGAGAGAGAGAGAGAGAGAGTGTAGCAAAATTGACTTCCAAGTAGGAATGAGGACTGCCATGTTTATGCAAATCATAAAAATTGTTAGGTACGTATATATAATTAATATAATATAGTATAATATAAAATTTATGTATTATAAATATAAATTAGCATCATAATAATATGTAAAATATTATTTTCACAATTATTAATGGGCCTGCTAAATTTGATGAATAAGTCCAGCTACAGTAGAAGCCAAAAAAGTCTGTATCACAAGTATTGAGATATAAACAAAAACATAGTATAAGAGAATAATATTTGAAAAGGAAGAGGAATCAATATCATCTATCATTATAAATTCCTTCATTTTTTGACCAACTTATTATTATTATTATTATTATTATTATTTTTAAGCAAAAGATGAAATCTTATCTAGCTAAAAGGGTATTTAGGGAATAATAGAAAGTATAAACTTTTTCATTCCTTCTATAAAGATAAACTTAAATACTAATTTTTTTTTTTTAAAAAATAACAATAAAACTTTTTTAAAATATATTAATATTCAAAAAAAGAGTCCTCTTTATTTAGGCTAAATTTCAGTAATATCCTTCTAACAATGAAGTTTTTAAATATAATATGACTGAAAATTCAAATTGATGGTCCGTAACAAATTATTATTCATTTAATAAACCAAAAATAAAAGTATACGCATGCTCAACATAATTATTTTTATTTTTTTGGGACGAAGCAAATATTTTAGTACGTCTTACTTTCGTGTTTCATAATTTTTGTATTTACATATATGCCCTTAAATAATGTATGTTGGGTTTATTCCCCATTCCAAAAATAATAAAAAATAAAAAGATTTTTTTTTTAACATCTTATTTTCTTTATGTATTTTAGCACCCAAAACATATTTTTAGCTGCGGTTCTAAATGTATTATGATATTACTCCACATAAATTGAATATTTTTAAATAATGAATAAGATATAAAGTTAAAATTTGATATTTTAACTTTATGAAATACTGTTTCTAAATTTGCGAAAAATAATTATGCGTCTATATTTGTTGGACGGGCGGAGAGAATATTAGGAAATTTGAAAAAATGGGCCAACTTTATGTATTATTATTGTTGTTGTTGTTATTATTATTATTATTATTATTATTATTTATTTATTTATTTTGAAAGAAATATTTTATTTTTATTATTATTTTTAATTTGAAAAAAGGCATTTTATAGGGAGGAAAAGGATGAAATGATAAATAATACCCCCACGCAGTCCACGCGATGTGCTTGATTCCCTACTTGTCTCTTCCTTTATTTGTTTCTTTTCACTATACCACCCTCACTTATTTACTCTCCACATATTTAATTCATCCAAATTAAATTATTTTTATTCAATTATCAAAATTCCTATTATTGTAATTTCCCAATTTTAAGTTATGGAATTATAAATTTATATAATCTCCTATAAAAACTAGAATAGACAATTGTAGGTTGATCCTATTTTTAATTATTATTTATAGATTTTATTACTCTAAAACTATAAAGTAAACCATATTGTTGATTTTTCAAATAGTATTTTATGGTATTTTCTTACATAAAGTAATATTAATATACAAATAACATATATTCAAATAAACTGTCTAAGAACTCGTAATTACTAAAAAGTTAAAGCTTATAATATAAATTGTGAATTTTGAACCCTGAATTGTTATCATGAAAAAAATATACATTTATTTTCTAAAATTTAAACCACAAGTTGAAAATTCTATATTTGAGTACGGACTATAAACAACTAAATAAATGAGGAGTCTTGAATTTACTTACCTTCATAAATAAGATAAAACTATTCAATTTTCAGAACGAGAAAGAGATATAGAAAATAAAGAAATATAAGATTATGTGTGAATAAATCTGTAATAAAAAGATTGAGATTAAGAAAGAAAGAAATATCTTTGAAGATGGGAAGCAGTTTAGCAGGGTTTGATTTGTGAGTGCAAATCCTGTAATAATAATTTAATATATGGAGTAGGCAATAGGATTTGGATTATACCGAGATCTGATCTGCATGAAGTAAATGAGAAGAATTATGCAGTAGTTGTCATATTCATTTTAATTTTTAACGCCCCAAACCTCCATATATATCAGCCAAGACACACCAATGGTCCACTGCCTCTCTCTCTCTCTCTCTAAAACAGACAACTATCTTTAAAAGTTTGCCATCCTTGACCAACTCGAAAGTACAGTTGTGTTCGTTACTTGAATTCCTGTCCTGAAATATACAGAACAGAGAAGAGAGAAGAAGAAAGAAGGAGGCTTTTCATTCTTCACCTGTCTGCGCAGTGCTGTGTGTTGGGATAAACTATGGCTCTGAATATGCTGTCTCCGACGGAAATCAAGACCCTTTCTTTCCTAGACTCATCCAAATCGAATTACAACCTTAATCTTCTCAAATTTCAAGGTTTGCCCACTTCTTTAACCTACAGATTGTGTATTTCTGTCTCTTTTTTTCTGATTTTAGATTCTGGGATTTCGAGGTTTTGATATCTGCGTTTTCGTTTGGATAATGAGGCAGGATACTGTTTTGGATAAGAATGGGTTATGCGTAATTCTTGTCTTTTTTCATATTCCGTTTTCTATTTTCCCTCTTCTTCTTCTTCAATTTTTTTATTTTTTTTTGCATTGTGCATACTTGTTAATCCTCTTGATTTATTGTTCATGTATTTCATCTTCAATATGCAAGCTGAACAAAGGTTTTGAGTCCCTTTCTCTCTCCACTTTTTCTCTTTCCATGCATCCGATTTTGGGGGGGATTGATTTGGTTGAATTATGTTGATGCTGATTTTTATTTTTATTTTTTAATTTCCTTTTGGTGCTATTTGACTTGTAATCCCCGCCAAAGATTCCTTTATTTCTTTATTTTTTTATTTTTCTCCAAAATATATTTACAAGTATATGTTTTATCTTCCTGTTTTCTATCTGACATGCTGAATCACAAAATATTCTGCTACTCTTGTTGGGATTTTCTTCAGGTGGATTTCCTTTGAAGAGGAAGGAAAATAGATGGATAGCTGCCAAGAAAATTCAATGTTTGGCACAGGGACCTCCTCCGGCTTGGCCCGGGCGAGCAGTCATTGAGCCTGATCGCAAGACTTGGGACGGGCCGAAGCCCATTTCGGTTATTGGATCAACTGGCTCCATTGGAACACAGGTGAACTATATGTTTCTTGTTTGTGCTTGAAAATCTGAACAGATTCTGTACTTTGACCAAAGCTTTTTCGAGCTGTATTATTCTGTGTTTGATGGCTATATTGACATCTGATTTTCGAAAGAATCATATAAATTCAACTCAATCTTTCACTTCTTGGTATCATCTATGATTAATGGGGTTTATTCTTGCTTCTTGATAAGACATGTGGTCTTTCTATCTGTTTCTTTGGTGGCTTATGAGTCCGATTTGCATTTTGCAGACACTGGACATAGTTGCTGAAAATCCCGATAAATTTAGAGTCGTAGCACTTGCAGCTGGTTCAAATGTGACTCTCCTAGCTGATCAGGTGATCAATCACTAACTTGAAGAAGATATATACATGCTTGCTGTTTAACCATGTAAACCAATGTAATTATGATACTTAAGAATTTGCCTCGAATGATTTTTGCTAATGCATAATTAGCATACCTCTTGGGGAATAGAACATCTATCTTTATAGTGATCAAATGCTTAATATCTCATCTATCTTAATAGTGACCAAATGTTTAATATCTCATCTTGCAGGTGAAGGCTTTTAGACCTCAATTAGTTTCTGTCCGAGACGAGTCATTAGTTGCTGAGCTTAAAGAGGCCTTGGCTGATCTTGATGACAAGCCCGAAATCATTCCTGGGGACCAGGGGATGATCGAGGTTAGCTTTCATACGTTCGATAACCAATACGATTTTTTTATTGTAAAAATACAATAGCTTTTACTAAGCTTTTTATATTGAAATCCTGATATATTTTCTAGGTTGCCCGCCATCCTGATGCTGCTACTGTAGTCACTGGAATTGTTGGCTGTGCAGGTTTGAAGGTAAACTTCAATTCTTTCATTTAAAATATCTTGTGTGTGTATATATCGATCCAATTTGCTGAAATATATCAAAAAAGGCCGTATCTATCATATTTTTCTACAAAACAATATATCCAAGCGAATTATGCGTAGATGCCGGTGTTTCCTTGAGGGCTTATATGAATGCTAAGAAATCTGAGCATGTGCTCATAAAGCGCCAAGCTGGCATCGGATTTCAAGAAATACTGATTCTCCAAAGCAACTGCTCTCACATCATAATGTACATATTGACAAACTTTTGTTCTTTCATTCTGTTACATGTGTAAAATCAAGTAAAGGCTTCTAAACTTAAAGTTCATTTCTTGGAAATGTGCAGTCCAGTTAATAAAACTTTTCCATGAAAGAACAAGCTCTCTTCTTATTATTATGTATGAAAGCCAAGCTGGATGGTTTCTCATATATTTGCCACATATAATTTTATATTCTGCACGAAATGCATAAGTCTTTTTCAACAGAAAATTCTAGAATTAAATATCTTCTATTTTTATTTTTTTAGCCTACTGTGGCTGCAATTGAAGCTGGAAAAGACATTGCTTTGGCCAATAAAGAGACACTAATTGCTGGAGGACCTTTCGTCCTCCCTCTTGCACACAAGCATAACGTTAAGATTCTTCCTGCCGATTCTGAACATTCTGCTATATTTCAGGTATGTTTTAAGTACTAACAGTTATCTGGACTTGTAAAACTTCATTCTTATCAGCAAATTACTCTTGTATATATAAACACACACACACACACACACATTTATGACCAGCTTTCTCTGATTCTAAGAGCTAAGAGGGATTGTTTTTCTTACAGTGCATCCAAGGCTTGCCAGAAGGTGCTCTGAGACGTATAATTTTGACCGCATCGGGGGGTGCTTTCAGGTGTGACAATTTATAAATTCTCACATTTTCATGATAGCATTTTAATGAAAGAGAAACAAATAGCCACACTCCAGTACATGCCGTATGAATCTGCATTGTGAAGCAAGATTCGACTAAATTTAGAACGAGAAGTAGTAATGAATGAGGAAGTAAAAAAAAAAAAAAAAAACAAGAAAGTATTGGTCAGATAAGCTAATTTTATGCATCTATGGAGTATGATTCTTCTTATGTGATTACAGAATCTAAATGTTTTGTCCGAACCATGCTGTTTATTGCATCTTTATGGTGTCACATCTCTGAGTCTGTGATAGTTTCCCTATTTCAACTGTGATAAATGGGTTATTTAACTGTCAATGATAGGGACTTGCCCGTTGAAAAACTAAAAGACGTGAAAGTAGCAGATGCTCTAAAGCATCCTAACTGGAATATGGGCAAAAAGATTACAGTGGACTCTGCAACACTCTTTAACAAGGTAATTTTCCAAACGGTTTCTTTTCTGCCTGTTTGCTTCATTGCCTTGTTTTTCTTTCCCATTTATCTGCATACTTCTTGATCTGAAAATAGTCACATACAATATGATAATGACTCAGTGGGTGATTTTGTCTTGACAGGGTTTAGAAGTTATAGAAGCTCACTATCTGTTCGGGGCCGAATATGATGACATAGAGATTGTCATACATCCCCAATCTATCATACACTCGATGGTCGAGACACAGGTAACTCCCCCCCCCCTCCTCTCCCTCCCTTTCTCCCTCTCCCTCCCCCTCTCTCCCTCTCTCTTAACCTTCTTCTGTATCTTTCCAGGATTCATCTGTACTAGCACAATTGGGATGGCCCGATATGCGTTTGCCTATTCTATACACCTTGTCATGGCCCGAAAGAGTCTACTGTTCCGAGGTTACTTGGCCTCGTCTTGATCTTTGCAAGTAATTACCTTCCACTTATAGAAAGATTAAAAAGTTATTACAGTATTTTTCACTCAGTATCAAAATCCACCTATCTGCTTTTAGTATAATTGAATTTGGGTTTTGATGGTTTAGGGTTTCTCTTACATTCAAGAAGCCTGACAATGTCAAATACCCGTCAATGGATCTAGCATATGCAGCCGGACGAGCTGGGGGAACAATGACCGGTGTTCTTAGTGCAGCTAACGAGAAAGCCGTAGAAATGTTTATCAACGAGCAGTGAGTACTTCATCCTTGACCTAATTTCTTGTGTTAAAAAGTTTGCATTTTTTTGTAATTTTAGTGAAATCAAGAAAATAATAATATAGATAAAAACATTTTATTAAAGCAAGAAGCTTTTTAATGGCTATCTAATCGTTGCCCCAATATACCACCTAGCCGTCGAGCAGAGTGTAATGTGTCCACTGTTGATGTGGTGGACCACAATTCGGGTGATTTTTCATGATCATCATGGTTTGGAGCTCATATCAATTCTACTTCCGGCGTTGTACAACATCCACCCTTGATTTGCACACGCACACACACAAATGTATGTGTGCGTGTGCAAATCAAGGGTGCATGCTACACTCGGGGGTGACATCTCGAGGACCTGGTTTGGAACTCACTTCCTTATGCCACATACATACTTAGCTTGCCCACCCTATCACCAAGATTATAGTTAGAAACGATTAACCGTACATTTCTTGACCGTATAATAGCATCCTCATGACTCTTTTCGTTGTTGCAGAATTGGTTACTTGGACATATTCAAGGTCGTTGAGCTCACATGCGATAAGCATCGAGCAGAACTAGTGACATCGCCTTCACTTGAAGAAATCATCCACTACGACCAGTGGGCCCGTGATTATGCGGCCAGTGTGCAGCCGAGGGCCGGTTTAAGCCCTGCTCTTGTATGAATGAATGAGCAGAGGTGGATGGAGGTAGATGGCATTAGAATAGCTTTTAGGGTTTCCATATTTGAAAAGGAAGTTGTGGGTTGGGGTTGGGGTGGGGGTGGGTGGGAAGCCATTGTACTATGTTGAGGGAAAGGAGACCTGTGAGGGTTTAAGGTTAGAGAATTGTACCTGAAAGAAGTGTACGAAGGTGAAAACACCAAAGTGGTACAAAGAATGTCAATGTTTCCCATGTTCCTAATTTTAAGGTTCATTTTGTATGAAATAAAAAATAAGTAATCTTTTCTTGAATAAATTCCTAAAATTTGAAAAAAAAAAAATTATATATATATATGTGTGTGTGTGTGTGTGTTCTGAATTTGGAGTTTGTTGAGTAAAATTAGGCTCAATAAATTGATCTCAAAATAGTTGGCATTATATATATGATGTAAATTAAAAATTTGTCCAAATGAGGATCTCAAAAGAATAGGATAATCTAATCTATAATCTATATCTATAATAAATATATTTCCAAAGTAATCTAAAAATAGTAAATTTTCATTATTGTTTAGCTTTCAAAATGAAAATATTTTTAAAAATTGATTCTTTAGCCTTAGTTGAATTTTATTTTCCAGGAATTTTTTTTTAATTTATAAATACAATTTTTAAATTTTTTTACATATAATATATCAAATTAAGTCTTTTTTATTTTTAATTTAACACACATATTGCATATGTACAAAATATAAGATTTTAAAAATAAATAGAGATCTTAGGTTCTAAAAGTATATCTGTACAAAATATTAGATTTTAAAAATAAATAGAGATCTTAGGTTCTAAAAGTATAATTATTTTTTGGTTGATTAATTGAGTTATAATTGAATATTTATGTATTGTGTATTGAATTGTTATACTGAATTTTGGCTGCAAATAAATACTACCAATATTTTTAAAAATACTTATTAAGTAATTTAATATCTAATACAATCAATCATTTTTTACATAAACAAGACTCCTATTATGAAACCAGAGTGAATATGTTTTTTATAAAAACTATATTTTTTTTACATATTTTTATTAATAAAATAATAAAATATTTTGAATATTATTAATTATTTATTCTTAAATATTAATTTACTCAAAATAATATTATAAATATATATTAATATATTACAAACCATAAATCACACGAAATATACTAATTAATGATAATATATTACCACATATTATATATTCAAATACTATATATTGCTGAAATTAAAATTGCTTCCTCAAAAAATGATAAAAATTACTATTTATTTAAATAAAGTTAGGATGCACAAAAGAAATTTGTTCCAAAATAGGTAAACTGAAACTGAATGGGATCTTTCATGAATGAATTCAATTGGTTTTGTTTTAAATAAAAAAATAAAAAATAAAAAAATTGTTAAACCTAGGGTACTCACTTGTATTCTCCAAACACTGCCTTCGCCGGTTCTCCTGAACTGATAAGGCCCCAAAACCCAACAGACAAATTGAAACAGTAGAAGTAGAGGTAACAATGGCGTACAATCTCAGTGCGTCTCCGTCAGCTTCACTCTCCTACGAAACCAGTCTCTTCTGCTGCTCTCTCACGCGTCCAATTCAATTCAGAACCCATAAAAAGCTCAACTTTTCTTTCAAATTTCACCACACAAAGCCCTCATTTCATATCTCCTCCAAAATCTCATTACAAGAACTATCCCCTGACGCTGTCACTCAAGATTCTGAAACCCCAGATGGAAAAACTATATCTTCATCGAAATCCAATGTCTGGGTCAATCCCAAGAGCCCCCGAGCCTCAAAACTAAGGCAAAGATCTCATGATTCAAGGTACGCTACTTTAATAAGAATAGCTGAATCTTTAAATTCTTTCTCCCCAGTAAAAGATGATATATCGGGTGTGTTGGATGTTCTTGGGGATAAGATAGTTGAACAGGATGCTGTGGTTGTTTTGAACAATATGACGAATACTGAAACTGCGGTGCCAGTGCTTGGTTACTTTCTGAAAAGGTTGAAATTGAGTAATGAGGTAATTTTGTATAATGTGACTCTGAAAGTATTCAGGAAGTGCAAGGATCTTAACGGGGCAGAAAAGTTGTTTAGTGAGATGCTTGAAAGGGGGGTTAAGCCCGATAATGTTACTTTCTCGACAATAATTAGCTGTGCTAGGTTGTCTTCTTTGCCTGAGAAGGCGGTACAGTGGTTTGAGAAGATGTCATCTTTCGGGTGTGAGCCTGATGAGGTGACTTGCTCTGTGATGGTTGATATGTATGGGAGGGTGGGTAATGTGGACACTGCTCTGAGTTTGTATGATCGTGCGAGGAGTGGGAAATGGCGTCTTGATGCTGCAACTTTCTCCACGCTGATTCGGATTTATGGGACGATGGGTAATTTTGATGGATGCTTGAATTTGTATGAGGAATTGAAGACCTTAAAGGTCAGGGCTAATGCATTTTTGTATAACTCTCTCTTGGATGCTATGGGAAGAGCCAAGAGGCCATGGCAAGCAAAAAGTATTTACCGCGATATGGTTAACAATGGGATCCAGCCAACTTGGGGTACTTATGCTGCATTACTTAGGGCCTATGGTAGGGCTCGATATGGAGAAGACGCCATTGCTGTTTATAGGGAAATGAAGGAGAAGGGACTGGAATTGACTGTTGTGTTATACAATACTCTTTTGTCCACATGTGCGGATGTTGGATTTACCGAACAAGCTTTAGAGATTTTTCAGGATATGAAAAATTCGGGGACCTGCAAACCGGATAGTTGGACATTTGCTTCTCTGATTACAATATATTGTTGCAGTGGGAAAGTTGAAGAAGCAGAGGCGACATTGACAGAAATGTCCGAGGCTGGTTTCGAACCTAACATCTTTGTCCTAACCTCGCTCATCCAGTGCTATGGGAAAGCTGGTCGTACAGATGATGTCGTGAGGATGTTTAATCGGCTGATAGAGCTAGGCATCACTCCGGATGAGCGGTTCTGTGGTTGTCTTCTTAATGTAATAACCCAAGCACCAACCGAAGAAGTTGACAACCTGATTACTTGCATTGACAAGGCCAATCCAAAGGTTGGTCATGTTGTAAAACTCCTCGTTCATGGAGAAAACGTTCAAGGAGAAATCTTGAGAAAAGAAGCTAGCGAGCTCTTTGAATCTATTTGTGCCGATGTAAAAAAAGCGTACTGCAATTGCTTGATTGATCTCTGTGTGAACCAAAATCAGTTGGAGAGAGCTTGTGCGTTGTTAGATCTCGGCCTTTCACTTGAAATATACACCGACATAATGTCTAGGACCGATACACAATGGTCTTTGCAGTTGAAGAGCCTTTCTGTGGGGGCAGCCTTGACTGCCCTGCGTGTTTGGATGGATGACTTGTCCAAAGCTCTTGAAAACGGGGAGGAATTACCATCTGTGCTCGGGGTTAACACAGGACACGGGAAGCACAAATTTTCAGACAAAGGGCTTGCAGGCGTCGTTGAGCTGCGGCTGAAGGAACTAAATGCTCCATTTCATGAGGCGCCAGACAAGGCTGGCTGGTTTTTGACAACAAAGGATGCTGCAACATCATGGCTCGATGCGAGACGCTCCCACGGTGCAAATGTTTAGCTCTGCTGCATTATGTAGTTGAGCTACTTTCTCAAAGTCATCATAGCTGTTTCAGCAATTCAAAAAAAATCACTTTCCTCTGAGCTTGTGTTACTCTGCTGCTGATAAGAGGAAGTTTTGTTAAGTGGCAATAGGCTATATGTCCAACTCTTTTTTTGTTTGGTAATTCTGTCGTTTCGTGTTTGAAAGTAATATATTTTTAGATTGTTCAAAAGGAATTACTTTTAAAAACAAAAATAGAATAATTGTTCGATGCGCACATAAGTAGACACATTTCTAATCCGTTGGAAACGAGCATTTCTTTTTTTTTTTTAGAGGATCTACATATTTTTATGAGGTGTGAGTTGGATCGATTAAGTTGCATTAATCCAAAATTGATTAGTGGGAAAAAAGAAAATGCGACATTTATACAACTCATTCACTCTTGCAACAAATGTGTTGCAGATCACATAGCGGAAAAAGGGAATTGATAGTTCATATGATTAAGAATTCAAAAAAAAAAAAAAAAAAAAAAAAAAGATAAAAGAAAAGAAAAGAAAAAAGAAAACAAAACTTTTGAGTTGAGATATAAAAAAGTTTTTTGACAAGGATAAAATTAGATCTCCCTGATGTAACAAATTGTTTCTACTCTATCTCACACAATTGCTCTAGAAACAAATGGAAACTAATTTGAGCGTCGGAATACGTTCGTCGTAATTCTGAAAATTGTTTATATTCGTTGTGCTAACACACATCAGTTTTCTTAGATGACAAAGTGTTACTGTCCCTAAAATCCGATCATAATATTATATATTATATATATAACCATAATATATATTCTTTTGATTTGAAAAATAAGACACGTCTATATATTTAATTTTTAAAAAGTGCTTTTTGAAGAAAAAAAAATATTAACAAAAAGAGAAAGTAAAATATTAAAGGATTTGGTTAGGGTTTGTAGGGATATGAGCAATATATGTGGGAACTTATAGTCTTCCCTCTGCATACTACAAAAGAAGCAAAAAGGAAGAAAACTTGTATGTGAAATCTCATCTGAATTTCACATGCTATTTGCTGCTCCGTGTCTTCTTCTTTTTCCCCTCATTCACTTTATGGAATTGTGTAGCTTAATACCGATGATTGTGCCGACCTTTCTTCCTCATAATGATTCCAAATTTTTCCTTAACTTTTTCCAATTTTATTATAAAGTTGTATTTATTTTGTGTGGTATTCTTTTTTTGAGGTCCTAACTATGTTATATTTGATCTCCGCCAATTGTTTTATCAAATCCTACGTGAGAAATGATACCCAGCACTTATTAATTAATCTTAATCAATATTATTATAATTATTATTGTTGTTGTTATTGTCGTTTCTGTGACACGACTTTGGGATACGATAAGTCATCATAGTGTTTTGATGAGCTGTAACATCTTATAACATATTTCTCGTACTTATAAGTTCCTTTATTTTAGTTTTAATTGTTCAAGTGTTTGGATACAGATAATAAGACGAATCTTGTAAAAACGTTAGTAACGATAATATTACATATACCGATAATTACAAGTTATATGTTAGGAATAAACTTGGAAATGCAATTTCAAGGTTTAACAAATGACATTTGCATTTTATGACCCATCTTAAGCTATAATTTCATGAACGAAAAATTATATTTAGATTAATTTATTATTATATTAATATAGATATTGGAGGATATTGAAATAGAAAATGGAATTAAAATTCCACATAATTGTTCACATCAGTGGCATAGAGAAACACTGAACGAGAGTGATAGTGTGAATAGAAAGAGCAAAAGATTCTTCCCACTTTTCCCATTTTCCAATATGCGTCCAAAGCTTTTTAAGCACTGGAATTGACTCAATAGACCAATACCAAGCCCCAACATTTTTCTCAATAAAACGGAGTTTAAATGTATATTTTCACCAGCTAAGTTCGTCTCTATCTCAATAAAAGACATACTATGTGTTTGTACTGAAACTTACTTTTTCAATTTTGTAAATCCGACCTTACTATATATATATTTTTAAATAAAATAATTTAGTTACACCTAATATTTTCTCTCTCTACTTTTTTTCTCTCTCTCATTCTTGTAAATTTTAAAAACTACTTTAATTATTATACAATTATTCAATTATTACAATACAAAATTTCATTACTTTTTAACACTTATTTTACAAATTAAATCATATAATAAATATAAAAAATTTACACTCTTTCATGTTCATGTAATTAAAAAAATTCACCTATAGATTTATTACACACTCCTTCTACCTATGAACAACACACCCTTAAAATATTGGAAATTGACTTTGATATAATTAATAATTATGAAATTCCTATATGTTTGCTAATCTTACAATACATATATATGTATATATATATAAGGTAGTCTAAAATAATATTTTCTCCCATTTTTAATTTCTAAAAGTGAAAATACTTTAAGAAAATTATGTGTCATTTTTGGATTAGTTGAATTATATTTTTCTTCTATTTTCATAAATATTTTATTAATTTGTTAAAATATAAATAATATTTCATAATCTTCTTTTGATATAAAATATATAAATTAATTATATTTTCACAATCTTAATTTTATATTCATATCATATATATATTGAAATGAAATATTATATTTGAAAAGTACAATAATCTTTTATTGATTATTTGGACAATATTTGAATATTTATTATGTATTTTATTTGAGTTTCAAATGAATATTCACTAATCTTTTTTAAAACACAGTTTATTAAATATAACATATTTTAATATAATTAATAAATAGAAACAAGACACATATTTTGGAACCAAAGGAACAATTATTTCTTTTACATTGTTGTATTAATAATATAAAAAATATTATAAATATTTTTTTTTTTAAATTTATTCCTAAATATTGATTTACTCAAAATTATATTATATATATTTATTTTCTAATATATTACAAGTCGCACATAGCGTATGACTATGCTATTTAGCATTCTTGAAACTACACCACTTAGGAAAGCATGATGCAGCATTTGCCCACCTCATATTTGCTTATTTGATGAGTATTTTGAAAGAAAATATATTGGGAAAATGTTAATTTTGTGTGAAATTTAGATAATAGAAATTGAAATATTTTCGGTCGACTTTTGAGAAATAAATAATACTGTCGTAAGTTTTTTACTTATTTTATTATTCTCTTCATTTTAGAAAAAAATTAGTTATATAATTATTTTAATTATACAAGTAGATTTTATTTTATTTTGGATAGAAAAAAATATTATAAAATAGTAACTGAACAACCTTTCCCTTTTATTTTATTTTATTTTTTTCATTGTTTTGCTTGATTAGGACAACCATTTAAATTGATGAAGGAATAATATATATCTTGATTATTAAATTATGTATCTAAGTGGGAGTTGTTCAAATAGTCCTATTCATACTCCAAATCTTTATTGACTTTTTAATTAAAATAGGAGCTCTTCTTCTTCTTTTTTTTGGCCCAAAAACTTTTAAGCATGGTTGCATCGTGCAACCCGATCTATATTATTATTTATTCAATTAAAAAAATATTATTTATTTATCTAAAAATGTTATTACTGATTTGTAATATTGAAAATATAGTAATATTTTTCAAGTAAATAAGTAATGTATTTTATTTAACACAAGTAATATTGTATATCACGTGCACGATGCACTCGATCCACAAAAAATTCACTCTTTTTTTGGGCCAATTATTGTTTACTTGATAAAGATTACTTCTTCTATTTTAAAAAAATAAATCATGTATTAAAACTATTTTTTATTTTAAGATAAGATTCATATTTCAAAAGTTAATATTTTATTTTATTAGTCAATCATTTTGTATTTCATAAATAAATTATATGTGATTGAATTAATCAAATTAACAAATAAAAAAAGTTTTTTTCAATAGTGACAATTATATTATTGATTAATATTATTTGGTACACTTAACACAAAGAAATCCTTGAGAAAAGCAATTAGTTTATAGCAAATTACTTACCTGCCTTCTAACTTTTTCGTAATGACAATATTTTATTACATTCAAACTTTATAAATGTTTTTAGGTAGGAAACATTAATATATAATGTAATGTGAAAGCAGGATTTTGTCACAGCCTTCTTCTTTCCTTTTTCTTTTTTAATTAATTTTTAGTCTGTTATCTTATTTTATTTGTACAAAAATGTAATAATGAATGCTCGAATATATATACATATATGAATGCCAAATTTTGTCATGCAAATATTTTGTTTCTCAAGTTATGGATAACTCTCTTGTGCGATCGTCTCACAAATATTTTATACGAGATTAATGTTAGAAACTTAAATAAAATAAAATAATTGAAAAAAAAACTGAAATATATATATGTTTTTCCTTTTAAATTAGTATATATCTTAACAATTATGATGTAAATTATTAAATAAAACACACATTATATTCATGTACATATTTATATCTCACCTAATTATTAGAAGCTTCTATTTTGTTTGTTACTCTATCAAGGATATGCAACTATCTGTTCTAATATAATAATAAATAACTTAAACATAATTTTTCATTTATTTTTTATTTCTAGAAGATAAAATATTATTTAAAAATAATATGTCAACTTTTAATTAGTTAAGATTTGTTTTTCTTATTTTTTGAGAATATGGCTTACAGTTTGCTAAAATACAAATAATGTTTTGTTATCACTCTATTTTTTATGTATAATATCTTAAATTTATTTTTTTACGATATTTAATTTTATATCAATATTGTATATATCAAAATAAATACTAAATGTAAAATATATAATTATTTTTAGCTGTTTATTGGAGGTTAAATTTTAATAATTATTGTATTGGATTATATGTATTCAATTTGAACTGCAATTTTTATTTTTTTTATAGAATTGTACAGTTTTTTTGTAAATATAACTTTTATTTTAGGGCGAATGAAATATATATTTTATATAAATTATATTTTTTATATGTTTTTACTAATTAAATATAAAATATTTTGAATATTTTAAATATTAATTTACTCAAAAATACATTTTATTTTACTTTAAAATATATTATAAATTGTGCACGAACAATATTACATTAATATAATTTATTTTACACTCACCAAATTTGATACTTTATATACTAAAAAATTAGATTCATGAAATACATATATTATACATGAAATTAAAAAAAAAAAAAAAAAAACTCATATTTCATATACAATAACACAAATATTTCAAACGTCATTAATTAAAGAACAAATATGAGAAAAATAATTTCAAAATGGCTGCAAATTTTTACTCAATCCATTTACATTAGTGAAAAGCCCCACTAAATCCTGTCTGTACGGTAAATAGGACCGCCGCTTCTCCTCACCCTCCCGACTATACACCGCCGGAGGCGGCGGTGCTGCCGACGGTTTTACCTTTCCTCCACGCACCGGCGTTTCTTTGCCTCTTTCTTGGTTCTGTTTTTTCCTCCCGCTGTTGCTGGGGCTCAAAAAGACGAAATTGTCCTTGCTTCCATCGCTGTGGCTCCTATGCAGGAGGTCTTTGAACTTCCATCTCTTAGAATTAGAGCCGGCGGAGCTGCTCTTTTTGCAACGCTCCTCCGGCCGCCACACACAGTATGAATCCTCCGGAACTCCGCCCAGATCGTCGGCCTCCGACGATGAGGTCGACGACGTCGTTGTCATCGTCATCGTCGTTTCCCTTTCCTCAATAAAGAGCTTTCTCAGTGGAAGCCGAATCGTCGGTTTCGGACCTTTCTCGGAATCCGAATTCAGCGCTCCTTTGTTATCCTTTTCACTTTCCTGCTGATATTCCATACGCTGCAGAAACACGTCTCTGTTGAAAACCGGGTAAACGGGTCGAATCTGGCCGTTGTGGAAGATCTCATCCGCTGAAATCGGCGACGAAAGCTCAGTTTCTCTACTCACGAAAGCAAACTCAAATTCTTCCTCCTCATCGTCACCATCCTCCTTAACAACGCCGCCGCTTTCTCGTCCTCTCTCTACACGCTCCTCCTCCCCAGCTCGCGCTGCGGCTGGATTTTCCTCCCTTCCGAAGTAAAACTCGTCGTAGTACTCCTCCGAAACGAATTCTTCCACGACCCGCGCCGCGATTTCGGCGAGTTTACAGTTGGAATAGGTGTTGAAGCTCGGCGAAAGCGAGATTACTGAACTCGCCTGCATCTTCTCCGAAATCACCCCCAAATCCCTATGATTCGTCGGCCGTTTGATTCCAGAAAGAATGAGAAAACTGTGTCTGCAAATGGCGAGTGAATATGAAGAGAGAGCGTGAGTGCGAGGGAGCTTGGTTGGTTGTAATGGCGGAAAGTGCTGTGTGGGGACTGGACTATATAGTTGTGAATAATGGAGAAATATATGAAAAAGAAAAAGCGTACGCGCCACGAGAAGGCTGTGATCCGGTGGGGTGTGGTGCAGCGTGGATTTTGTGCCACTTGTAAGGGGGAAAATTCAATTTCGGCTTCTTTCCAATTTTCAAAACTAAATGAAATTGCAGTAACTTTCCGTGCATATTTACGAGGGCAATTAAGGGAATTTCTTTTTCAATATCATTAATCAATTTCAAAATTTTCTATTTTCTATTTTAAATTTTAAATAATTATATGGAATTTTAAGATAATTTGATTTTTTATTTTCTACGAAGTTGATTGTGAATAGATATAATATCTAAAATAATGTGCAGTGATATACTTTGTGTATAATAATATTTCTATAAAATATGATTTTTCTTAAATGAAAAGGTACAATTCAATATTGGATATATACAAAGTCAAACTCAATATAAATTAATAATGTTCGGTATGAACTATTCGTAATTTAATTTTGATTTGATATATAAAATCTAAAATTAAATTATGTATCAATTTCTTGTTTGTGTATACAAATGGTACGTATTATATAATATTTACAAAATTAAATTAAGCAAGCATGATTTTCTATTTCCCAATTACTAATTTATTTCTATCCTATCATCATGTGATATATATAAATATATACGATGACTGATGTATGTGTTCGTAAATTGGGCCTAAGTTTTCCGTGTTGGACCAATTATATTCGAAATTTGAGACCCATTTTTTTAATTTAGTTGTATTAGGCCAAAAAATATTAATTATAATTAAATTAAGATAAATACAATAAAGATGTTTTAGGGAGCATACAACTCTTATTAAGACCTCTAATTACATATAATATTGCGAGACTGTTGAATACAATATTTCTAACACTATAATTTCATCACTTCTTGCAGGTTAGATTTTGTTAGCTTGGTTGATACGTAAGAGACGATGAGGTGCACACAAATTGCAGTTTAGTTGGTCGAGTTTTTCTGGAAGATTTGTCTTTTCTAAGCTGTATTCATAAAAGGTTATATTAAATGGCTTTTGTAATATTATTTTTGTTATAAATTTAATTTACATACCTATGCACCTTTCATTTTTCAGGCAGTTTTAACGTAATATAGTATTTTAAAAAAAAATTTAATCAAATACAAAATTTGTGAAATTTTTAAAATTTTAAGTAAAGTCGCCCATGCGAAGGGCGACTCTCAATTTTTAGTGTCGCCACCGCAAGGGGCGACCTAATTTTTTTTTTCTTAAGTCGCCCTGCTATGGGCGACCTTCTCTTTTTTTTTTTCTTTTTTTTTCTCTTTTCTCCTTTCCTGGCCTGTGACAGGCGACCACTATTCTTTTTTTTTTTTTTTTTTTTTTAATTATGTGTTTTTATATGCGTTGTGTTGTGTTTGTGTATTGGTGTGTTTGTGCTTGTGTGTGTTTGTGTGTGTAATAATAATAATAATAATAATAATAATAATAATAATAATAAAACATGCAACCTTTTTTTTTTTTCAATTATGTGTATTTATATGGTTGTGTGTGTTTATGTATTGTGTGTTTGTGTTTGTGTGTGCGTGTGTAGTAATAATAATAATAATAATAATAATAATAATAATAATAATAATAATAATAATAATAATAATAATAATAATAATAATAATCACATAATAATAATAATAATAATAATAATAATAATAATAATAATAATAATAAAATTAATAAGAATTGTCACATAATAATAACAATATATTATTATTAATTAATTAATTAATTAACAATAATGAAATTGATCTCTAATCATGTATACATGTCTTCTAGGGCTTCTTAAGATACAATTAATCGAAATGATGAGTTAATTCAATTTTTTACATAATTAAAAAAAAAGTGTAGCTTTGATAAACTATTAGAAGAATTATTGAAAATTTTGAATCTACTCGTTATTGACGAGCAACTGTATCTTATGGAGCCTTTTAGACGATCCGTAGAAGACACACGTGGGTTAGAATTTATTTTCATGGATGTTTATTAATTATTATTATTATTATTATTATTATTATTATTATTATTATTATTATTATTATTATTACCACACACGCACACACGCACACACACAAAAGCACACAATACACAAACACACAATACACAAACATACACAAGCATATAAATACACATAATTAAAAAAAAAAAAAAAGATCCTGTTTTATTATTAATTTTATTATTATTATTATTATTATTATTATTATTATTATTATTATTATTATTACACATGCACACACAAACACAAACACACACAAACACAAGCACACCAATACACAACCACACACAAGCATATAAATACACATAATTTAAAAAAAAAAAAACAGAAAGAAGTAGTTGCCTGTTTCACAGGCGAAAGAAAAAAAAAATAGTCGCCTGTTTGACAGGCGAGAAAAAAAAGAAAAAAAAAAAGACAAAGGTCTCCCATTCAATGGATGACTTAAGGAAAAAAAAAAAATTAGGTCGCCCCTTGTAGGGGCGGCATTAAAAAATTGAGAGTCGCTGGTCGTCGGGGCGACTTTACTTATAATTTTAACACTTCCATAAATTCTATATTTGATTAAAAAAAAATTATAAACATTATATTACATCAAAACTGCCCACTTTTCATCTGTTTATTGAAGGGTCGTGTGTATTAGATATGCCAATTTCGATCTGTTGCAGGTATTTGTTCTAATTCAAGGTATTTGGAGCAGTTGTGACTTGTCTCATTGTAAGATGGAACGGGGCCAGCCCCAATCCATACACGGGTCAGAAAGGGTTTAGGTCTATTACTCGCATTACCCCATCCTGCTCCATTTAAATAATTATTAATATTATATATATATAAAGATTAGAGAAAATTTAAAAAAATATTTTGTTTTTAGATTGATTTTATTTTACCTTTACAAATTTATTTTGTATATATACATGAGCAACAACTATTTTTTTGATTTGATATGCAATTTAAAAAAAAAAATTGGGGCAGGGTGGTGCAAGCCCACCCCACATAAATTCGGGACTGGGTCGATGTTTTGTGACCTGAAGCGAGGCATGGGGAAATTATTTTTGTGTAATAGTATCTTTATGATTAACGAAAAAATTTACAAATAAAAAAAATCTTTTAATTAGGAAACAAAAACATTTAAGATATCCAAACTTAAATTCTATAAATCATATTAAAAAAAATACCCACTTTATTAAATCCAAAAGCACTAAATTTTTTATTTTATTTTAATGATTCAGTTGGTCATTTTTATGATAAATTTTAATATTATAATTATAATTTACTCTATTATATTTAACTGATAAAAATATGTCAATAATTAATATTATTGGCTTAATTAATATTTTCTAAAATATCATAAATATAAATTTTTTAGTTATCCGATACCTAAAAATCAAAACATATAATTAAGGTAAACAATTAGTGATATTCTATTATATAAACATATATATATATAGTTTAATATGAAAATTATTAACTTAAATTACGTATAATAATAATAATTATTATTTTTACTAATATTTTTAGTACGAAAGTAATTTTTATGGCACGAAGTCTCGTACTAGTTAAATAAGTGAAGAAAAAAAGAAAAAGAAAAAGAAAAGTTATATTAAAAAAGCCCAAACCATCCACAGTTGAAGTGTGAACAGTAAAAGAAGCTTCACATATACGGTTCTTCCTCCCATTCTTCTATCTAAAGTTCTCCCATTTACTTGCAGCAATATTTCATTGAATTCGCAGCTTAATGGCCGGATTGGAAGAGTTGAAGAAGAAGCTTGTGCCACTCTTTGATGCAGAAAAGGGATTCCCATCTGGATCAACAATTGACCCTTCTGATTCTTACATGGCAAGATTGCTTTTTTATTTTCCCAATTTCCTTTCTCTTCGTGTTTTCTATTGATTCGTATACCCCTTTCGTTTCTTGAATATGAATTTAATTTGTGGGAGCAGTTATCAGATGGTGGAACAGTGAATTTACTGAGCAAATCTTACAATGTATACAACATTAATGAGCTCGGCCTACAAAAATGTAGCTCCTCTGCTTTTTCTCCCGATGACGGTGAGAAAACATACAGATGTGCTTCTCATGAGATGAGGGTTTTCGGGACCATCGGCAGCGGTGCAAGCAGTGTTGTTCAGAGGGCTATTCATATCCCAAATCACCGGATTATTGCCCTCAAGAAAATTAATATTTTTGAAAAGGTACTGACATCATAGACACACACACGCAGACAATGTTGAATTCCTTGATTGTGGTGTAGCCTCTAATGTTTGTTGGTGGTTTTATCTAGGAATTTATTTCCTGGTTCTTTGAATTTGCTTGTGATGAATTATTTAAATTGCAGTCTTTTGAATATCGAAGTCGATCTCCTTAGTGCATATAACTTGAAAATTAGTACCATATTTATCTAACTTGAACTTCCTAGGATTTTAGAATGCTTTTTTTTTTTTGGTTGTTGTTGTTGGGAAAACCTCGGCACTTGCCTAATGCATGGAGAAGATGTCGTGTTCTAATAATTATTGTGCCACTTCGGTATATAGTCAAATTGTAGATGCAAGAAATCACATAAAAGATTAAAAAGAATTAGGGAATAATTATAATTGCAGGATATGCGATTTAAACTGCTAGAGGCAAGTACTTCTAAAGGCAAGTATCAGAAGTTCTACATATTCTTCTCATATGAGAATATTTACATGTTCGTTTCAGGAAAAAAGGCTGCAGCTTCTTACTGAAATAAGAACATTATGTGAGGCGCCTTGTTATCAAGGTCTTGTCCAATTTTATGGTGCCTTCTACACTCCAGACTCTGGACAGATAAGTATAGCTTTGGAGTACATGGATGGTGGATCTTTGGCAGATATTATTCGTTTACACAAGACTATACCTGAACCGATTCTTTCTGCTATGGTGCAGAAACTCCTGCTAGTAAGCGGTTTCTTCAGTTTCAGTTTTACCCTATAATGAGGTTTCCTATTTTATTGATTTTTTCTGGCTGTACTTTTGTGTTTGACAAACTTTCTTTCTTTGTGAAGGGACTAAGTTACTTGCATGGAGCTAGGCACTTAGTGCACAGAGATATTAAACCTGCAAATTTACTTGTAAATCTCAAAGGGGAGCCAAAGATCACAGATTTTGGTATAAGTGCTGGCTTAGAAGATTCAATGGCTATGGTTCGTATTATGTCTATTAAACTTACCCATTTTGGTATTAGTGCTTGCTAATTACAATATTTACTGCATTCCAGTGTGCAACATTTGTTGGAACTGTTACATACATGTCTCCTGAGAGAATTCGAAATGAAAACTACTCTTACCCTGCTGATATTTGGAGCCTTGGCCTTGCACTGTTTGAATGTGCAACCGGTGAATTTCCCTACACTGCCAATGAAGGGCCTGTCAATCTTATGTTGCAGGTAAACATTGACAAGAAAACAGCCATTTTGGCGGCTTTTCCTCCATTTCTTTTGTTTGCGTTGTGCATGAAAGCAGTAATGTTGTAAGTTGAATCTCCTTTTTACTGTGACTGTAAACATGTTTAATAGTTGTATCACTTATGATAAAATGTGCTATGATGAAGTCATGTTAACATCACTTCCTATATTGATTTCATATTGACAAATAATTTTGTCTGTCTTGTCTTTCTTGCATGTTGATTTGCATTGCAGATTTTGGATGATCCATCTCCTTCACTATCGGATAAGGATTTTTCTCCAGAGTTTTGTTCATTTATTGATGCTTGCCTCCAGAAGGATCCGAGTGCAAGGCCAACTGCAGAGAAGGTGAGCATGAGAGGACTCTTGATCTCAGTATGAGATTAGAAAGGAGATTAAATAATATTTTAGTTTGTGAATATGTATCCTATCGACTAATTGCTAGCTTAGTATCTATACTGTACGTCATGGATTTATGCACTCAGTTACCATTTTGGGGCATGCCTAGTTACCTCAAGAATATCTCGAACACAAGTTCTCGGCCCACCTCTTGTTCCCCTTTGTTTTTATGAAATTTAATCTCAGTATAAGCCAGGCTGGTTAGTTGTCTATATGTTTCATTGTAAACAAAAGCAGTTTTTTGGAGAGAAATAGTTGCAGTGGTGTGGTTTGCTTTAGATTTTGTTCTTCTTTCCACAAAGTCTTCCACTAACTCATTTTGTCAAGGACCAAATACATTGCCAGAACTTAACTAGAGTAATCGAAGAAGTTGCAAGACCGGTGAATGGTTTAATGAGTAGGAGCAGAATTATATACTCTTTGTCACGACCATTTTTGTTGATGCCTTGAACACTATTCTTTTCTGAAAATCTAAATCTAAAGAGAAGATTGGTTTGGTGAACATTCAACTAATCAACCAGTTTAGATTAGCAAAACAGATCATGTCAATGGATCACATGCATGATATAATGCGGAAATTTTTTGGGCAAAAAATATTATTCAGTGCATTTCTATCTGAATATGTGAAAACAGCCCTTTCCATCACATCAAAGCTTACAGTTGTAGAAACATCTGAAAAGTTATAATGGGGAAGATGGCTGATTAAGCAGCGAAGTGGCAACCACTTGTTTGAGTTATCGTATGATAAATTTTTTTTACTTTTTATTTACCCTGTTGTGAATTTTCTGCCTGTTCTGCAGCTACTTTCACATCCATTTGTCAGAAAGTATGAGGATACTGGCGTCAACTTAGAAGATTTCGTCCAAAGTATATTTGACCCAACACAGAGGATGAAGGATTTGGCAGATGTGAGTTCATATTTTCATTTTTGATCATCCACAAATAAATCACAAAAAATGAGATTTTTTGCTGGATAAACTTTCTAATTGCATTTGCCTAATTACTTGGTGCCTCAAATCAGATGTTGACAATACACTATTACCTACTTTTTGACGGATCGGGTGATCTTTGGCATCACATGAAGACTTTGTATGAAGGGCACTCAGTTTTCAGGTACCAAACATTTTTTGTTTAACCATGTTCTATAAGAGCTTGAGTCAACCCGAACGTGTATCAAACTTTTTCTCACTATTTTCCCCTTGGAAAATTGGGAAACCAAACATATTCTCATTTTATACCTATAAAATTTGGTAATGAAATTCTATAACCAAACAAATTTTCATTTCCCATATGAATTATGGAAGTTTGAAAATTCATCTCAATGGGATGCAAATGAGAAGTCCCATTGAGATGAACACCCTATGAGTCTTCAGTTCTACATTTTGAGAATACTGAAAGTGTAACAATATAGCCTTTTCATATATCTATATCCATTTTGTAGTTTGTTGCATTCGGCACTTCTAAATGAGGTTGTGCTTTCCTAATTTGCTTACATGCATCATGATTTGCAGTTTTGGCGAGAAAGAATCAATTGGCCAAGATGATATTTTTGCCACCTTGTCAAATATTCGAACAACGTTGGCTGGAAAATGGCCTCCTCAGAAGCTTGTGCATGTTGTGGAGAAACTTCAGTGCCGTGCTCATGGTCAAAATGGAGTTGCCATTCGTGTGTCGGGGTCATTTATTGTAGGAAACCAATTCTTGATATGTGGAGATGGTCTACAGGTAGAGGGCTTGCCAAATTTTAGAGACTTGTCAATCGACATACCTAGCAAGCGTATGGGGGCATTTAGGGAGCAGTTTATTGTAGAAATGTCAAGTGTAATTGGCCGCTACGTCATTGCCAAGCAAGAGCTTTACATTTCTCAATAATATCAAACTGCCAATGAGAATTGTTTCCAAGGTCAGTTGATTCTTTAGACAACTTTACAACTAAATTTTTTAGGGGTAATTACATCATTGTTAGGGAGCTGTTCAAAATTTACCAAACTTCATTGGTTTTTTCTCATATTAGGCTAAACCTGAATGGTAGTTTTTGTAATTATACCCTAAATTTATTTAGCACTGGAAACTGATGACGTTGTTCTTCTTACTTCTATATGAAGGTTAACCAGACCATTGATTCACTGCACGTAAGCTGTCTCCTGTAATTTATAACTGCAGGGTTGTCTTGTAAGTTTCTATTTTGACAATGAACATGGTATTACTGGCTATCTGTCGAATGATAGTTTATTCATAGTGAATCAGATGGTATTCTTATACTTGTTTCTTGTCTTCAGGGTTACTATAAATTATGGATCAGTCTCCAACATGCATCACGGGGATGAGTGTTTTTCCCGCATGGAGAACACTGTTGTAACAATAATTAGCTATCTCCCCCCCCCCCCCCCCCCTCTCTCTCTCTGTCTCTGAGGAGTTAAAGTTACAATGTCATCTAACAGCTTCAACAAGATACTCTTTAAGTGTATAGATGTACAGATCTTTTGGTCATTTTATAAATGTGAGGTAAAGTTGTCATCTCTGGGACTGGATAATTATATGATCAGTGTGATGAGAGGATGTACGAACATTTTGGTCATTTTATATATATATATATATATATATATATATATATGCGGAGCTTCTGTTCCCGCTTCAATCTGCATTCAAATTTGAGCAAGCCTGCTCGATTAAACAGTGATGTCTGTGTTTTTTGAACTTTGAATTATGTGTCGAACTTATGATATTATTATAGTTAAGATTTGAATCTTATTTTATAAAGTATTTTTCTATCGTAAATATGTATAAATATAATTAATTTTCAAACACCGTACGGGTTCTGCTTAATCCCAGCCTGAGCCCTCGAGGTGTTAGGCCCCAATTTTCAGGCCCTTGAGGTGTTAGGCCCCAATTTGCTGCCCACCTAGCGCACAATGCTTTATAGAACACTCACAAAATTTGGTGCATGTAGTTTTTGCAATCGTTTTTGTGATTCAAACTTTTACTGCTTTCATCCCAAAATAAAAGATATATTTTATAGATTTACGTTTTTGTTTTTGTTTTATTGAAATATTTCAAAAAGATAAATTCTTAATTATATAATTTTGTTTATTTGTTGATTTTATTTATTTAATATATATAACTTTTTTATGAAATTAAATATTTTAATTTTAACTTTGACTAATAAAGAAACTGACTATTGAAATATAATTTTTTGCATTTTTTTTCCTAAGGCACTTATTTTCTGACAGACAGAATATTTATGAATTTTTTAAAATTTTAGGACAACATGACATCAAAAAATATTTGATTATTGGATGGATCTCTCCCTAAAAGATTGATTGTCATGCAAAATATATTAAGTTCATAATTTACTTTGCTAAATTTTCAAATCTATAAAAATTTGTGATTTTTTGTGCAATTAAGACATTTATGTATCAAGTCAAACCAAGCCCAATCAAAGCTCCAATTTATCGAGTTTGCCACTGAATTGGGCTCGACCCTAATATTCCAACGGCTCAACTCAACTCTACTACACCCAACAAATTACAGAGTAGAAGGGATAGAAAGATAACATGTACTAAAAAATACTTCAAACCTACCACAATTTTCGTCTTAACAAAAGAAGTAGCATTCGTGCCAACTTGATCGCAGCTCATGTCAATAGAAATTACCAGTGAAGCCAGCAAGAGAGAGAGAGAGAGAGAGAGAGCAACACATCCAAAGATTAAAAGACATGAAAAGATAACAATTAGCCTCTTGCAACGGGGTAAGCTATCATTGCTGAAAAGGGAAAGTCGGGGAATTTCTATTGTTGTTGTTGGGTGGGGGTGGATAATTACAATGGTTTCTACATCTTGAGATGATTTGCAAAACTTGATCAAACATCTGAAAGGGGCAAGTTATAGTAACGCGCCACCTGCTTAGCCGTTCCATCCTCAAAGACGGCTTCCAACATCTCATACTTCTTATAATTTGCCTTCAATATTTCGCTCTGTTTGTTTGCAAGCTTCTCTTCCTGTTCCCGTTGTTGCTGCATTCAGACAGAAAATAAATAAATGAATAATTGTTGCAAAATTTTCATAAACTTAAATAATAGCCCAACAGTTCAACCAAGTACCTCAAGCATATGTGCTGCCTCTGCAGCGTGTTTCCTCACAAGAATTTTAATTTTCTTGGCCACCTCAAAATTTGGCTCGTTAGGGTCCAACCAACGGCACACTATTTTCCGTCTCGGTTTTCTAGGACGATCTTCAAACATCTCCAATCTAGCAGCACGAGCCCTTGCAGGCCTTGGCATTCCTGATACCATGAAGGGGTAATTTGCCATCTCAGTTATAATTTCGCGGGCCTGTTTTGGGTTTTCCATTTCCACTAAAGCAGCTTGGGGTGCATTTTTTGGTTCAAGGTAGTTGGGAATAAACTGAACACTTTTCACGTTGCCAAACTGATTGAAAGCAGCTTTCAAAACAGATTCAGTGACTTGGGGTGACAAGTTGTCAACGTAAATCGTTCTGCGCACCTTCAACAAGAAGGCATCATACTCTACTTCTTCAGTTGAGGTTGCCATTGATCACAGTAAATGGACCTAAATTGAAATCACAAACAACAGTATTGAAACAGCCAAAATTATGGTGAAACTAGGCTGTCATCCCATTTGTTAATATCTTGAATCTAAACTGTGGGTAACCTCATTTTAACCATTTTGATTTCCAGTTTAAAAGCATAACTTCATTTTTTTGACCATTTTGTGTTCACCAAAAAAAAAAAAAAAAAAAAGCAATACTAACTAGTATATGAAGATCAATTCTTGATTTCAGAATGCTACACATTAATGTTAAAAGTCTTGCATCTCTCTTCAATTCATTATATGCAATATGAGAACAGAAAAATGGCAAAATTATGCGGAAAACAAGCCTCTCATCTCCAGTACACACCTCGAATCAAATGGGGCTTTCTAGTTTAAAACCGTAACTTCTTTTTGAACCATTTTTGTGTCTTCACAGAATATCACCAAACAAAAGTAATAATACATAAAGTAAAGTGGAAAAATTATGCGGAAACAAGTCTTCAGCTCCACTGGTAAACATCTCGAATCAAAACGATGGGGCTTTTCAGTTTAAAAACATAATCTATTCTTTGAACTATCTAGTACATTAACAGCAATAACATACACAAATCAAGCATTTCTCTTCAAATCATTATATCAATGAAAGATTTCAAACGACGTCACAAAGAAACTATAATTGTTCAAAAGATAATGCCAAAAAAAGAAAAAAGAAAAAAACAAAGAAGTTTCGCGTGGAATTAAAGCATCCATAATTGAAAAGATAAGCGCAAACAGAGACGCAACTAGGTTAAATTCTACAAGATATGTCGATGAAAAAAGACAGGTACCTGTATGATGCCTGATTATTCGAAGCAATCACACAGAGATGCCTACACTTCTGAATTCTAGGGTTTCAAAGTAAAAATTATTTAGGGGCAACTATCAAATTCATAAGGAATCAGTGAGCCGAGAATAATTGCGAAAAAAAAAATAAAAAATACCGTGCGTTCTATTTGACAACGGACCTTTTTTAGATGATTTTTTTCTCGAAAATAAATAAATAAAATAAAAGTGAACCTTGTTCTTTTTTTTTTGTTTTTTTGTTTTGAAGAATGTTATAAATGGGGGTTAGAATTTGGATTAAATAAATACAAAGATATGTTAGGATTTATTGAAACAATCAATCAATAGTTTACTTAATCTTAAACTTGTTACTAAAATAAATATAAAAATATTCATTTTTTTTCTTGTAATTAAGCTGATAATAGTTTGTCTAAAAAATAAAAACACAAGTGGATATTTGAGTTAGTATTTCAGTAGTCCAAAGAAAATTGAACTGTTCCATTTTTTATCTTGCCTAAGCAAGATCGAGTTGAGTAATGTGATTTTCGATATACAATTATTTTACATTTACCAAATTATACTTTAAAAAGAATAATTCTTGTAGATATTATAATAAATATCTGAGATGATATTGTTAATTTTAATGATATTATTGGTTGGATCAATGAAATATGATTTTGATTGATTAGACCTACTTTTTTTTTTTTTTTTTTTCTAATTTTAACTTTTAAGTGCCTAAAATAATTGGAGTAATAAAACCATATGCTATTACTTCTAGAATGGTGTATCCATTAATTGAAGTTCATAATGCAATTTCAAATTATTTGATTTAGACCTTAACATTGAGTGGCTCATTATAATTCAATTTAATCCTTTTATGAAATCTATAATAGTTCACTATTATGAAAATAGTTCCTCTACATTTTTTTCATGAATTTCTTGTAAAGTTTAAAAAAAAAATAACATAAATATAAAATGTGCTGGTTCCATATATTTAGTTTTTATTCACTTTTTTTATTGTATCACTTTTATTTCGAACTTTATCGTAAAATACTCTATAGGATCCAATTCCATCATTTTACTCTATTAATTTCAAACCATGCAATGAATTCAATGTGTGATTGCTAGAAATTGATAACAAACTAGCAACTCCATACCTCATACATTTTAAGGATTCAAAATGTGAATTATATTTTCTCTAATCCTTCCATTGACTTAAAAAAAAAATACCAAAGAAGGTTTGAGTGTTGATAAATTTTAATACTCCATGTAATGTAAGAGTCCATTTAGAAATCCAAACACATTATGAAATGAATTAAATATCTAATGTATCTTACAATTAATGAAAAATGGATATTAATAATTAGTGAAAAACAACACATTATATATATATAAAAAAAAAAAAAAAACTTTTCCTTTAAAGTTGTTATGTCATTGATAATGCAAAGAATTACAACTTCTAAAACACCACTTAATATGATCTAGAGGGAATAATTTTACTTGTGCAAGTTTTTTACATTATTTTTAAGGAGATGTTTCCTTGTGTTGTTAGAATGTTCCTATTAAAATTTCACATTTATGATTGCTATATCATAAGCATAAACCATATTTCCAAAATCTTAGCTTGTGCTTTCGCTAAGCTTAGATACATTTGATCAAATAATAGTACAATTACCATGAGTTTCAAACAAGTCTGTTGATGATATGTAACATGGAGAATGGTTGGTCAAATGCGTCAAAGAAAATAGCAAATGATAAGACACAAAGAACAGATTTAGGAAAATAACAGCAACAAAATTACATGCTAACCAAGAATACACAGCCAAATCTGCTGTTGTGAAGCAGAAATATACTAACGCTCGCAATACAAAATTTGCACTCCCATGAGGCCAAGCTCCTCCTCGAATGATACTCTTTCATACTATCTATCTGAGTGCACAGTGCACACTGCCTGTGAGAGTGGGAGGGAGGGAGAGATAGAGAGAGAGAGGTGGATTCTGTACACATCAAAACTGAGGGTGTATGTTATCACAACCAAGCACCCCATCCAGGAAACATATGACATAAACGATCTGGATCAATGGCATCTTGTATAAGTTGTTGAACCTACAAAAATCACATTGGTTATAATTACATTACTTTACAGAGTACTAAAAACAAATATATGGAACAAAACATCAAAGATAATAGGCAGAAACTAGGTATGGAAGTAGAATCTCCAGTCGATTAACTTTGTAGGTCTCAAGTAACCCAATTTTTTTCGTAATAGTCGATAATAATTTGAATTAACTACTGATGTTCGACAACTAAGAGAAGAACCAAAAAGCATGAGTGTAAATCACAGGATATCAATTGAGACAGTGACTATTGGCACAGAAATTGTCATGGCAGAAATTTGACTGCCACCTAATATGCACTCAACAAAAAAACCTAAGTGAATTATGTGGTTGGACGCCCAACATTAACGCCATATACTTCAATACAGTAAGATCTCCTTTACATGCTTGGTCAGATCTTTGGAATCTTTATTATGTAAACAACACTTGAGAATGAATATCAACCAACTCCCTCGATGGCATTAATATGTTGTATGTTACATACAGCCAGAACTGGGATTACTGAAGCTAATGATCCTTGCAAGAAGATAACAGAAATTAGGAGTATTGGGACAATGGACCTTGAACCTTAAACCAAAACAAGATTATAACTACAAAAAATCTTACACTAATTATTCAGTAATATACTTAGGCTCGGGTCTCTACTTTGCATTGAAAAAGAAACCTATTCCCAAAGTAATCATGCACTCAGATATTCATAATTACTCTCTCTCAAGAACAAGGTAGTCCAAAGACTGTTTGTTTGCATTGGAAAACCCAGCCTATTCCAAAATATTAATGCACTCAGAAATTCATCATTAATTTCAATTGGCTCCATAATAATGCTATTTGACAAGCTCAGACTGAACCAATTACCACTCACATGCATTATTCAAAGCTTAAAACAAATCCTTCAAGAGACAAAGGATTATGCTTGTATCCAGCACAGCACAGATACTGAGTTGAATGAATACCTGCCCATGAACACTTCTCATTTCACCATCTTCATATCCATCTAGCTTTTGTTTGACACGCAACAAGGCTCTCGCGGCATCTTTGTTTCCTTCATACTCATCGTCATCGGAGTCTTCTAAGCTGGCATCTAAATCGTCATCAATATCCTAGTAGGAAAACAAGTCTCTGTGAGAAGCAATACATCCATGTTGAGCAGCAACAAAAACAACAATAATCTATATAAATTGGAGAAACGAAGAAAAGCGCAACTGGGGGAGGATGGGAAATGTTACAAAATTGAAGTCATAAAACTCAATTACAAAGAAGATACCGCTCATGACAACTAGGCTACAAGTTTTTTCACCTTAAGAAAAATAAAGGAACAACAGTACATGTTAGAACATCAACAGGTTGTGTTTTGTCCAATAACCAGGTTCCGGATAATGGGTGAAACATAAGTCTTTAAATAAGAGTACTTAGAAAAGGTAGCCAATGGTACTCAGCTGTCACAATTAAACCTCATTATATGATATGTTTCCAAATTATAAATCATATAGTTTGTAACAGCATTGCACATGACGTATAACTTTAGAGAGTGCCTGAATGCCTTCCTCATATCAAATAGGTGAGATTCTAACATTAAAGGTGCCCCTTTCTACACTCCCAGTAATCTATATCAACATTCTTACTTCATCTTCTGTAATAGTTATCAGAATTTTGAAATTCTACTATTGGAAGGCCCCAAAGACATTCTGGTTGCAGATTTTTTAGCATCAATGACATAGTACTGGCATACCTTTTGACGCTGCATAGCCTTTAGAGGTGACAGGGCCCACTTATATAAAGGATCATGGATAAAAACCTGCATAAAACATCCATGTCATCAATTATGAGTTAGATTATTCATAATTTGAAGAAAGCAACATATATCCAATGAATGTACCTCAATGATTGTAAGCAATGCTTCTTTATTTGTTCGCATGACAGAGAGAGTTTCCTCACAGCATCTTCTAAAAACTCCTTCCACACCAGTTATGCCCATACCATCTACGATGTCCCTTGTCAGCCTAAAGGGTACCTGGGAATCACAGTTTTAAATAAGAAAGGGTAAATAAATGAAACTTGAAAAAAATAAAAGTGGCAGAAAACTGAAACATCAAAGCTAAGAAAACCAACTCTCTCAGGTGTTTTCAACATCAAGCCTTGCTCAAATGCAACTCCTAGATCGATATGAACAACTTCTGCAGTAGCTTGATCAATCAGGATATTCATGGAATGCCGATCTCCTAATCCTACAATGTAACCAACCTGCATACAAATGAATGGACTCTTACTGCTGAATATGTTAACTTATCATGCCACCATCAGCAAAACAATCTGATGCTAGGTATTATCTTCAAGTAAAGGAGCAAACAGTCATGTTTTGACTTGTATCATACAATGATAACCTAAAAGAATAAGGCAACTGAGGTTAAACTAAAAGACAAACCATTGAACTAGCTGCCACACTTCTTGTATATGCAAGTCTCTTCTCAAACCAATCAGCAGGATGTGAGAACCTCTCCAAGAAGAAGTAATGCATGACTGGCCTGCATTGCAAGTTAAATATGTCAAGTTAGTGCAAGCAATTATAAGTTGGGTGGTTTCACAAAATCCATATACCTGAAATTCACGCAGACTTCTTGGAACGCCTTGCGTTTGTTGGCTTCCTACAAATAAGAATCCATTGATATTCAGTTGAAACGAACACCACATTGATAATAGCATCAACTTTTGTCTCAGAACATAAAGGGATAATATCTCGTATCAACCAATCACATGTGTTCATTAGCTAGCATTCAACATATAAATGAAATTTGAACATGTAAAAATGTGAGTGCAAACAGACAGATACATGTAATAAAGAATCAAAAGGTAAATGCATTCGAACAGAAAAGGAATTTAAAAAAAAAAAAAAAACACTATATATGACACATACTGCAATCATGCGCTGCCGGCATTCCATGAATGTCCAATCTCCTACTCCATAGCGTCCGTGTGCACCTCCATTTCTGGAGCTGGATTGAAGATATCAACATATTCAAGACAATCTTTCTTCAGAACTCAAATGCTGTCATCTCAGACAAATGGTAATTTCACTAACCTGCCAATAAGATATTCACCAAGTGGAAAAGTTCCATTCACCCATTCTAGAACACCAGCACTGGGAGTAAAAGGTACAACCTACTCATGAAAACATTGAAATTAAGGATTTTAGTATGGCAAATAAAGAAGCTATTAGCAAACTCTTTTAGATGTAACATAAAAAGTTGTAGACATGAAAAAGAGGACTAATACGTTCTATTAGGGACCCAACATGATAAACAGACCAGAAAACATGGTATGAATTGAATATGGTTGATTGCTCTGAAGCATAACAACAGAGAACAGGATAAGAGCAGCAATGAAGCCAGTGGAGAGGAATAAGACAATTTATACAATGACCATGGAGAACAGAAATCAAGATAATTACTCAGCTGCTGCACTATCCACCCTGGAATAATCTCACATTTTTTAAGCTCAAAGAGCTACTTGAAATAGTATTAGCTCAAAAAAGGTTAAGAAGATTTCAAGTGTGGAGATGAATTAATTCTCAACTGAGAAGTCCGAGCTTAAGCATGAATATCACGCAGTAGCTATAAAAGTAACAATAAAAGCAGTTGCAATAATGAACAAAGGCGGCATATAATAACGACTAATGGGTGAGCACTCAAAGTAGCTATCAGAGACAACATCATGTAATAAAAGTTTCTAAGTCATTTGTAGACACGAGGCACCCCCCCCCCCGCCCCAAAATATATATATATAAAAAAAAGACAAATATTCAAGGTTGTCATCAAGGGTTGAATAGATGAAGCGCAATTGCCAAAAATTGTAAGAGAAAGAAACATAAACTGGAGGAGGTGTCTCGGCCGATTAAGATGGCTAGATATGATAGCCAACCCCACATAGTGGGAGTAAGGTTTAGTTCGTTGTTGTTAAAGAGAGAAATATGACAATTAATCATTGAAACTGTGAAAACCATGTAGTGTAGGATCTATTATATCAGTAACCAGAAGATGACATTTCAGACAACCCCAAACATATTATTCTCGATACCTTGTACGTGCGTATCCTTAGTTTTCTCCTCCACGTGTCACGATTGTTCTGCAAGAAAGTGTTAACTAAACCGAAAAACTGTTCCATCACCTGCATGATATTAATGATAATTTTGTAACTTCCACTTATTCTTAAACTGAGAGACATTAGCTTGAAGAAATATATATATATATATATATTTTTTTTTTTTTTTTTAATGAGAAACAGAGCTTATTATTAGATAATTGAGAAATACTTAAGAAAGTGTCTAAACAAGAAGTGATAGACCTAGTTGTGTTGGCCAGGGATGAACAATTACATAGTACAAATCCAGACAACCTACTAATAAAGGTTGATGTTTTAGGTACACTAGAAATCTGCATCACTAAGTTTTGTACAACACAGAAGAATCAGAATCTCCGTGGTTTTGGAAACCAATTTTTCTCAATTGAATTAAATTAAATTCATTTAACAGGACCCCCCCCCCCCCAGAAAGCAACACACCAAGTGATCAATACAGAAAACAAGTACACCTCCTCCTGGGGATGCTCGATTTTACATTTTGTGTTCTATCTTTGTTTGAAGCTAGAATCCATGAAAGAATGTCTGGCTATTAGGTGGGCTTGGAACTCAAGAAGACAGGACAGGTCTAGTGAAATCCAAAATTCATCAAAAGCTGTGACTTCTCAATTCACTCAAACTCGAAAGGTATTCATTGCAATAAATTCACTCAGCTGTCATAAATTTTATTTCTCAACCACAATATGCCAACCATAACCTTTGTTTGATATGTCATTTTAAAGGCAAATATGATCCACAAAAAGAAGAAGTGAACAAAATTCGTACAGCATCTTGTCTCAGGTCATCATTGCCAGACTTTGCAAGTTGTCGGTATTTGTTCCCGTCAGAACCTAAGCACTCCACCACTTTTGGGGCGTTTATACCATTCATTATGCTGCGTGTTTCAAGTACAAAGTCAGAACATCAGCAGGAGAGGTGGTAGATTATAGATTATGAGAAGCTTATGCAAAAGAAGGTAAAGGGTTCAGGATTTCATGCACAAAATGAATTATACGCTACCACATCTATATTTGATATCATTAGTAAGAATGAGTCTAGAAATTAATAGATATTTCTCAAAAAAAAAAAAAAAAAAAAAAAATCTAAAATGCTTCTTTTGTACTAACCACCACCATGGGCAACACTGCCCTCTACATTTTCGTACTCAGGTAAAGACCTAGACGCAGATTAGATACTTACGTGACTGAATCAGCCAACCCTTTGAAGTGGGGGAAGAATCCTTCAGGATATTGACATGTCCGGTCAACAGGAATGCTAGACGTTACAACCGGAACCTAAAGTGCCATATATATGCATCCCGAAATCTCAGTTAGTCATTTAGGGCCTTGTTACTGATGCAACATATTAAACCAGTAAAAAGTGTGTTGAGCTATTAATCATAAAGTGTTTGTGTAGCATTTCAACATCTGTAAGCAGCCAAAAAAGAAAAGGAAGAGGAGTCTAACACGCTCAAGTTCCCTGACGCTGCGGAGTTCTCTGGGTAGTGTCACTCTTTTGTTGGTATCCTGTTTAAAGGTTTTGTTATTAGTTTAAACAATTAAGAAATAATCACACATTCCAAAATTTTACATGTCAAGGCCTTATGTAACCAAAAGACTATAAGGTTCCGTTTGCATTGAAGGATTTGAGGATGGATTGAAATCCATAATAGCAAATCCTTGGTGGTTGTTAGTACAGATATGGATTTGAAATCTATCAATTTCATTTTGAAAAAAATTTCAAGGGATTTGGGTGGATCTGAAATCCACTCCAACTTGGACGGATTTGAAATCTATTCATTATAAATAATTTCATTTCAAATCCTTCAATTAGATGCAACCAAGAGTGATTAAGACCAAATGACCATCGACTTACCTCTCTCTTTGTTTCCATTTCCGCAAGTTTAATGTAAATTTCCACCATTTGCTTCATCTAAATAGCAAAAGAGAGCAAATTAAAAGAATTGATAGTAGGTAACTTATGCACAAGTAGAAAATGGAAAACAAGAACAATGAGAGCTAGACTTGTTGAATGATAGCTCCATGGTAAGATGACAGCTCCTTCAACAGATCTTCTGCAGCAATTTTCTTATCCACGTCCACCACAAATGAGTTTCTGCTACGCTGCTTGTCCTTGATGCGGTCACCATTTGCAAGGGCTAGCAGCTAATACCAAACAAAAGAGACAGAAAACACATGCATGCATTAATTTTGCAATGGAAAAAACTTGGACCCTAGCTCTGACATCTTCACCTAAGAAATCTGCGGAATGTATGTAACTAGAAACTAAGATGCATGGCATGCAAATAGAAGTGGAATTGATTAAGATAGACAAACTCAATTTCGATAACTTTTCAACCAAAGATGATCCTTTTAATCACAATACATTCTCAATACCTGAAATATTGTGTGATATGGATGGTCGATAGAAATTTTCTTCACAAGAGAAAGCAAGGCAAACTGAAACAGCCAACAAATTCATGACGCAAGAGGGTAAAAATAAAAATTTAAGAGATCATACAGCAACAGAAGAAAAGTACATCATAAAGGAGTAACCTGGAAGCTTGTAGGCCCAAGAGAATCTTTAGTGCCAGCCATCCGGGACGCAATTTGGTAGACCAATAGGATAAACTTGTAAGATTGCACCTAGATAAATGTGAAAACCACATGCCTGATTTTCAACCAAATCTAAAATATAGGCAGCAACTTTTTATTGCCCCCGGAATCAGAAAGTGAACATCCCAATCAAATAACTATATATTGTCATATATCGTTAACTACATTACCTCCTTAATAGTGCCAAGCATGCTATCCACAACAATCTGTCTATTCGAAAGACTGAACCATAGGGAAACAAGTCGAAATACCTATTAGTAGACAAGCAGTTATCAAATTCTAGAAATTTGAAGTTTAAGATTAAGAGAATGACTTAACAGAAGAAAAAATAGAAAAATGAAGAGATACCATCAGTAGGATTAAAGCCGTTAACAGTGCCTCAGAAAATGTCAGATAAAAAAAATGCTTTTAAGTCTTTATGGATGGAACTCAACACACCATTCTAAACTTAGTGGGTATTTGGCTAAGCTTATAAGCTCCCTAAAACATCTTATAAGATGGTAAAGAGTTTATAAGCTCCTTAAAAGTGTCCGGAAAAGGTTTAGAAATAAGATCTTATTTCATCCCAAAATAAGATGTTAGGAGCTGATAAGTTATTTTTTAAATAGTATGGAAACCCATCTTATTTCAAAAGAAGACCTTACATTATATATTTTATCATTTTAATAACCCAATTGTCATTATTAACATCTTTTAGGATCCATTATCTTATTTATCCAAACACTTCAACAACTTACTCTAGAAATAAGGTAAGACATCAAATAGCTCTAAGAATATCTTATAAGATGTAAGAGCTTATATGATCTTTTAAATAAACTTATCCAAACACCCTCTTAATCTTATACTAGACCACATCTAATGATTTTTCCGAATCTTCATATACCCTCTTACTCTTTTCTAACTACAAGGACCAATAAAACGTTTGGATGATGATGAGACTTCTACAGCTTGCCTGGATTAGAGCCTCAGCGGATTGTGGTATCACCCACTTACTACCGACCTCATATAGTACCCTATACCGCAATAAAAAGAGAGAATTGAACGATGCAAAAACATGTGACTCAATGCTATTTTTTTGGATATAATATATAAAATATTTTAATCAAATCTTAAACTAAAAGAAACAAAAGGCTAGATACATAATACATTCGACATCATCTCAATTCTGAACTGCTTTGTCCCTTAAGCTCAGGTGAAAACGCTGGATATCTCCTCTGAAGGAGTAAAAGGAGTACTAATTTTCCGGTTCATCATAGGAACATAATTAGGGTCACAATCAGCTAGTATGAATAGTCTTCTGATGTTGTTCATTAAGCTTTTACCCTCAATTGTATTTATTTGTTAATATTGAACCTTTGCAACATGATGTTTCCATGTTTTAAAGGATTCTGAGTGCCTTACCACTGCATTAGTCATGGCTTGTCCATAAACTGACATGCACTCCTTTTTCAAAGAGTAGAGGGTGTTTCAATCCTATGCACAAGGCTATACATGGAATTGGAGGGAAGCAAAGCCAACTGCTGGAGGGGGGGGGGGACAGATATGGCAGTGACTTAGGGTACTTTTTTCTTTCCGTAAATAAACATCTATACCCTTAACATAGAGATAAGAGCAAAAGCTATTATTATTGAAAGATCCTTATCTCATATTAACATATATAGTCTTAAGATTAGATTGGAAGAATATTAGAGGTAGAGGATACATGGGAGTCAGGGACACAATCTAAAGAAATATAATGAGATATATTCTAATTTAATTTAACAATCCTAATTCCTCCTCAAGGTGTCCAAAAACATAAGCCTTCCTCCAAAAACTGCATTTGCTTTCCAAAAGAATCCTTTTTTGAGGTATTTCTCTTCAATAAAAATATAAAAAGCATTGAATTCTTGTTTTTCTCAATTAATACGTGATGAGCCCAGTGAAAATGCAAAAAAAAAAAAAAAAAAAAAAAAAAAAGGACAGATTTCATGCACATATGTAATAGATTTCAAGTTATGACAACTTAAGACAAATTGTAAAATACATATCAGATGAACGTGCATCTTTGTAATACATACTACATGAGATATTAGAAAATATTATGAATTTTTATTTCATACCGATCGGACATCATATTTGTCGCCAATAATCAAACATCGCTTGTATCCCTCTAGTGCGGTACACAGAAAATTGTCCCTGTCTTCCTGAGAAACAAGGTTAAATCTCGAAAGAATAAGATAAGAAAAAGGCCCCACAAACAATAACCAGCTTTAGCTCCACTACTATCACATCGAAAAATAGTTTAATGAGATTCAGAATATAAGAAGATTTATTTTGCCAATACAATGACAAACAATCCAACTGTTGTCAACAATAAAATTCAAAAGAGTGATCACTAAATCGAACACCCAGAATTCAAAAAGTTGATTCCAAGCCTGGAGATAGTAAAATTCAAGAAGGTAGCACCCCTTACTAGAGCTACACAAAATCCAGCAGGTATCTTCAATGAAGTCTTAAGATTTATGAACACATTAGGATTTTTGGACTTTTACTCTTCTATCACAAAACAAGAATATGCCATGAGGTAGCTCATAAGAGTCATGCCAAATTCAACTATCATATACGAAGAGCATACCTGTAATTTCTCTTCTTCTTCTCTGTCCATAGCAAGTTGCTTTTGTAGCTCTTGAATTTTTAATGAGTAGTCAGTTTTGTCCCCCTAAGTCCACATGAAAAAACCATATCATGATCATATCCCTCAGAATTGCCTCAACTGACTAAGCATGTTCTTCTTTCTTCTTCATTTTTTTTTTTTTTTTTTTTTTTTTTTTTTTTTGGGAGGGGGTGGTTGTGGATTAAAAGAAGATAGATGTAGATATCAATTAATTGTTAATACCAGTACACATAGAAAGTGAAACAAAATGAAAAGACAAGGTGAAGGGACTTGCCTTTGCCGTACTCTTGAACCGCTTGATTAGTGCTTCCAGTTCCTTTTTCTGCACGTCATGAACACATTTAAAATTCTACTTGCTAAATTATGTGGTGCAATCCTGCTGGGTATCTAACCTTCTTCTATGAACTTTCTTCTATGAACTTGACAGCAGGATATGCACCACATTACAAGGTATGAAACCTTCTTCTACGAAATTTCTGACAGATCTTTATGAAAATTTATTGTGCATAAAACATACCTTGTGTTTCCGCAATCGCATTGCTACTTGCCATTCATTGGAGCTAAGTCTTTCTTCATGAGAACGAAAGAGAGCATCTGCATAATGTGCAAGATGGAAATGCATTTGGTTTCTTTTCTCTAAGGACAATTTGTCTGTGGACTTGTGATCCTCAGCTAGATTAACAGCATGTTTCAGGTACTTCTCTAAAACAGTCCTGGAGCTGCAGCAGCATCACAGAGAATAAAAAAAATAAATGAACTTAGAGGACAGGGAATACATATGCAGGATTGCAGATACATCGAACATCAATATGTGATCAAATTTTAGCTTGAAAGTGTTTTACATCTTGTCAATGCTTGAAGAGGTAATATCAATACAAGTTTGTGCTATTAGTCCACTTAGACCATAAACTGTGATATTCGGTACCATTCTTATGCCACATTCAGCAACAAGGAAATTGACGAGCCATGGGCAGACATTATTCATGGCGCCACCTTAGATACTTCACAATGATTACAAACAAGTGTTGTGGCTACTAGACCAAGATTGGGTAACCAGACGATCCACTCTAAAATGGTGCCAAGAATTAGCTCAGCTCGTTCAAGGGAGCTTTGACCTTTGGACTCAATTAGAGAGACCAAATCTCATATAACTCGATAATTTTCTGCTCATTTTATTCATTGGTCATGGCCTGATTATATAGAGATTACAAGGAAAACAAAATATGGAAAAGTAAAATTAGGATAGCAAGAATCAAGGAAAGCTGTCCTAATTTATTCTAATCTAAGATTGCCAAAAAATCCCATCTTTCCTAAAATTAAAAATATCAAAAACTTTTCAAAATCCAGATTTTATCCCTGCAATTAAGCTCCAAGTATCAAGCTGCAAGTATCTTGCTTTACTATTTAAAGTCAATTTTATTCCAAGTGCTTTACCATAATAGTTGCCTTTTCATTTCAGTCAGATGAAGGTATGTCAGCACCAGCAAAATGTTTAAACAAAGTAAAATGTCTATACACATTGGCATATTACTAACTTGCTTGATCGAGTCTCTGCCAGCCATTTTCCAACTAGGCGAAATACTTCTGCAGCCTCTTCCTTCAACCGGTGATTTTGTGAAATATAACCTGCAAGGTTTATTGCCATCTCATGCTGACCCTGAGCCCTGAGAAGCTTAGCTTCTTCTAGCTTTTAAAATTGAATATCACAAATGTTAGGTTGTGGTTGAAGATGATAACTTAGAATTGAATACAGAGAGTGACTTAAATAGTTATCTACACCAAATGTTACTGTTCTCTGAAACAAATAAGAAAACCACCTCACAACTAACAGAAAAATCATCAAGAAAAGTTACTGAACAGATTTACTTTCTTGCACAAAAATAACCATGTTCCATACCAACTCCAAGCTTCCTTTTGTCAAAGAAACAGCAGGAGAAGTTTGAGTTACCAAATCAATGGAAGTGCATATAAAGTGTTGGAGAAGTTTTGAAAATCTATCCAAATGTATAATGATACTTTCAGGCAGCAAAATCACATAACTTTTAGCAACTGATAGGGTTTGTTTTGAAGCAGTTTTACTTGTGTGATATTGATTTATAACAAGACCCTGGAAAGCCCTAGAGCGCCACAGTTGTTTTGAATTAAAGTAGGAAGAATGACTACCAAGATGTTATCATAATTCTATGAGTATGCAAGGACCAAAGAGAAAGTGTATACCCTTCCAAGCCAGTACAAACTAGAATTTTCTTCTCCCATCCCAGAGCAAAGAAACACAAACTCATGCAAGGCTGCAGCGGCCTGAGAAATCCTAGCGCCCTGTTGATAAACAAACAAACAACTCGCTTAGCTGGCTTTGCTTTGATCTATTCCAACAAAAAATTAACAGATTTATAGACAATACCTTACGAAGAATTGATGCTGATTCTCGAAGATGATGGGCTACACTGTCCATAGAATTTAAAACCCGAAGCAAGACTCTTCTAAATGCTATGAATGGTTCCAACAAATTCATGTGTAGGTTGGTTTGTTTCAAAATGGATTTCCAATTTATATGGAGCCCTTGCAACTGGAGAACCAAAATCGGAGGTTAGAGAATCATATAATGAAAATTCAGTTTGCCAACATTTAGCCCCATCAGACACTGCTATAACTTGAACAAAAACATATTTGTACAAAGAACAACATGAGAGGAGTGTTTCTGAAGAAAGTGAGTTTAAACCAAAAAAAAAAAAAGTGTTAAAAATAAATTTTCATGAACTATGTACATCTTCTAGAAATCTGACAGATATTATAAGTAAGGGAATTTATTGCTAGCCACAAGGCAATAATGTTGAAGAGTATACCTGGTCCATGGAGGGGATTACAGGTTCTGACAATGATATAATTTTTTCAGAAGAATCAAAATTTTCACATGGACTCCAACGTAAATCCCAAGCCATTCCAAGATGATAAAAGACCTGACACGGAAAACGAGGCCAGAAAACCAATGCAACTATGAGACCTTAAATCCTTATTTATATACCTTTATTTGTATGTGTAATGAAGTGATCTTTTTTAGTTCATGAAAGAAGCTTAGTGCGGCATCGACCTACCATGCAGAAACATGGGAATCCATTAAGCCAATGGATAAATATAGAAGTGGAAGCTTCAAAAATGAAAGTACCTGAAGCTTAACAATGTTTGAGTGGATATACTGAGTACTCTCCTTGCTTGCATGGAAGATGGACAACAAAAGAGCCTGTGGGAGATGATATAATCTTATACAGAAGTCAAGGTGTTGGTCATATTTAAGGTATTGCTAGCTACAAACCTGCTTTGAGTCTTTTAGTGTTGTATAAAATTCATGAGATTCTCCTCCTTGTAGTGCTCTCAAGCAGCTGTACCATACCAAGTAAAATGTCAGCAATAAGGTGAAGGTAGGACAGAAGTAACACTGAAGCACTATACACAATGCATAAGGTTAAGCCATCAAATCCTTGCAGTATATAATATCCAACCAAAATACCAGTGTAAATTTTCATTGAAATGCTGTCCATCACTGCATTGATATGAAACTGATGCATCTTCACCAGAATAAAGTGGACAGAAATCCCAGTTACTGGCACGCCAAGCAGCTTCATACTGCAGAAGAGGGGGGAGAAAGAAAAGTCACCAATTTTTCATATTACACATAATGAAAGAGATTAAGGTAGATAGGGTTGCTAACAAAGACCCATTAATTTAATGAAAAAGTTCTATCAGACCTGCAGCTCAGTAAATTCTGAATCATGCTGAAGCTGGCCTCTCTGAGAAGTCAATCCTTGACAATACACATCCATCAGATGACTGCAGCCAATTTTCTGCAACGATCTAATTAGTCCTTTGTAAGGCTTCTTCTGCATCATGCCATGTTCAGTTCTAGACGAGGATGCATGTTCTGCCTGTTGACAATTCTTCCCAGAAGAATAAGTCGAACCACTTATTTGCAAAGTTGGCTCAGAGCGCACTTGCAAATCATAGTATTCAAGTGCTTTGCTCCAATTACCCTCATGTTCAAAAGTGATAATCTGGGAGGTCAACTGCAAATCAAGAGAGGAAAAAATGCTTTCTTTCTGTTAGGACACAAATTCGAATGCCACTAAATTACATGAATTTTCATGGGCATGAGCTTCTGATAGCATGCTATAATCAGACTTATAAATTCTATGGATATCAGATGAACAGGTCAAAATTGTGGAGCAAAATAGCATCAACTTGATGACAAAACATGAAAACAGGAATCTCTCAGGGTTAACTATGAATCAATCTAGAAAATGGAAATCCCAGTAGTGTCATAGTACAGCATCTGGAAATTATAGTCTACAGGATAAAAAATGATAAGCATCAGCAATATGTGAAGATAACAAATTCATACTTTATGTATCTACTGGAATTTAGTAACAATATCATATAGATCAACAACATAACAGAAAAATGACAATCTAGTAACGGAAATTTTATATAAAATCTCTCTTGTCTATGGACATGTTTTTGAATATGAAGGCTCGATCAACATCATCAACTGCATATAAATCCAGAACTTTGTTTTATCCATATAACTACAACTAACCTTGTGAGATTGAATAATCCCATATAGACTGTCTGGCTCATTGATTTGGGTGACTGCTGACACAAGTATTTCAACATGGAGTGGCAGCTGAGACAATCAGAAAGAAGTAAATTGGGTTGCAGCTGATTGTGTACAGTGGTACAATAGAGCAGGAGAATGCATAGCCATATTCAGAAGAAATAAGGCTCACAAATAACATTATACTATAACTTATAAAAGATACTGGGAGACATACTGTTTCATGATGAGAGAAATCTGGGCTGCCCAATGCAAGGCAGTTAAAGTGTTCCTCACACCAGTGCTCAACATAAAGAAAAGCCGTAAAGTAAGAGCCACAATCCTGCAAAAACAATTAAGAGAGAAGATTAAAAAATAAAAAAGCAACAAAAAGTGAAAATGGAGATTATAGAAAGTACTAATATGAAAATATTGGGAGACATTAAAAAATTGAAATTGTACTCACAAGGGCAGATTTTGCAACTACAAGGTAATCCACAGCAAGCCAATAAACCTGGTTACGGATACCAATCCATAAGGAAACTCAGAGACCAGTACTAGAGCAGGGCAGAGAGTCGACAGCAAGATGTCAAATGTCTTCATATAATTTGGCGATCAAATAGAACCTACGTTTACATTCTGAACATGATGTTTTTTCTTAAGAAAGAACTTTTGAAAAGCTCTAAGAAAAGATTTTATGAAAGAGGATGTTAATCATAGCTGCCTCATCCTGAGAAGCGAGAATGATGAACAAAACTCAGAAACTATTCAGGACAAGTATGGAATTTTTCATCACAAAGCAATACTTAGCAAGATATTCAGCACAAAGAGAATCACTTTCTTCGACAGTCTATGCAATGAATTTCCGAAATTTGGATGGCTTTGGCATATTGTTAAAAGCAGTCAGTCTGTTAAATGACAAGAGCAGAATATACACAAGTAGTGTAAATCATAATTATTATATGGCATACACCAGATTTCTGACAGTGATACCCCAAAAAATTAATAAAAATAATAAGAACTTCTCATGAGAGGGACTTCATTTGTTCATTGAAATATCTTTAAAGTAAGGCACTGTGCTGAGAAGATATTTAGAAAGGGGATTTATTACATTGAACAGATGTTACAAGTCTGCTGCATCAAATTTAAAAGCTAAAACACAGACCTTTTCCCACAATAATGCTGAAGGTCCTAATCCAGAAGAAGATGCCTCAAGATCCTTCAGTTTTGATGATGCAGAACGTGATTTCAGCCCAGAGCCAGTAAGTTTATTATGCTGTACAATGGTAAGACTTTCTCAATTCCTTGAATATGATATAGCTAATAAAGATTACAGTTCATCCTTTTATTTAGTATGTTGCTTCTCTTAAGAGTTACAGCAGCAGAACAGTTTTAGGGGCTGTTAGACTGATACTGTTAAGAGGAAAAATTCCACCACAAGACCCGATTTATAGTAAATCCCTCAATTTAAAGCCCCAATTATGGATCTTCTCAATTTGGGGCCCATAATTTACTTTTCTCACAAATTGAGAATACACACAAATTTTACTTCTCAATTCGGGGCTTGAGTCCTTACGGCACAATAACAACGTCTACATCTTACCAAAACCCAGTGACATGTTTCATAAACACGGCACCATGTTTTCAAAAATATCTGCTTAAACCCAGCAAAGGGTTTCTTAAACAGCACACCTTGTTTTCGAAAATATCTGCTTTTTGGAAATCATTGTTGATGAATCGTCAAGTTCAAGCCCCGAATTGAGAAACAAAATTTGAGTATATTCTCAATTTGAGATAAATGCAAATTATGGATCCCCAATCGAGAAGATTCATAATTGATGTCTTAAATTGAGGGTTTTGCCAAAAATTGGGTCTTGTGGTGAAATTTACCAGTGTTAAGAAACCATAATTGTCATGCTTGGTGTCCTTACTTGTAGTAACTTTTAAAGAGGACACATTAAGTTCTAATCTAGGCCTGAGATTTCCTTTCTTCACAGGGATTCTAAAGACATTTTAGCCACAATAAAGAAACTTTTCAGAGATAGAATAGGGGCACCACTTGGTGAACTACAGCCTGAAATTTACGGTCCTTAGTTTTCCATCTTGCCAGCTAATTTACCAAAATAACTTTCTATAGTGATAGAGTTGAGAGAAAAAATTTACTATCACCAAGTTGCACAAATTAGCCAATGCAATATTCAGATGTTCTGATCCATGCAATTGCCAGATAACCCTGCAACTTAAAAATTCATTTAGCAGGGAACAAATTGGACTTGAAAGAAAAAGAAGAATTTGATTTTCTATCAGTCCTGTAACTAACTCAAGAGACAATTCAGCCAATCATGTAACCAGTAATTCTGGCTACCAACTGTAGGAGGAATCTTGGGAAGGTCAAAAGCCAGGGATGCAAATAAAGGTTAACCCAGTTCTAGTGGTCATATGGTTAATGGTGAACCTTTATCACATTAATCACTTCTGGAAATAGTTATTGACAAAAAGGTAAAGTGAAAAGCCTCTACCTTAGTATTCTTATGCTTTTGTGAAGCCGACTTGGATCTTTCCATTGCATGACATAGTCGAAGCTCATTTAGAGCATGCAAAAATACCTGAATCGCTTTGGTGAACGAATTGGACTCGATAAATACATGTTCTTGTACCTGTAAATAAGGACTGAGATTTATCAACCAGATAAGATAAATCAAAATTTGTAGATTATATAGATTACCAACCACGTAAATCTGAACAAAACTGTGACAAAATGAACACTAGCTTATATTTTTCTAGGTGTAGTGGATGCATTGTCCAATTTTTATTAAGAAACCATATTTGACATGGAACTAAAAATATGCATGATATGACATGCATGCTACTTTCAGGGGGGGGGGGGGGAAGAAAACACACACACACACACACACAAATATACATTGACACATAGAAATTAGGGCAACAAATTTCTGCAAGCCAGACATAGAGAGATGACCATCTTCCTACAAGCACCTGGAACAACAGCCGACAAAAGGAATCACCTCTTTAAACAGCAGATAACATTGATCAAACTTCCATTTTTAGAGAACATAGATCTTGAACAAGTTAACAATGTCTAGAAACTTGTTAATCCACAAGTGAGGAGCCAAGGATTGCATGATTTGATGAGTATGAATCTTTAATTCTTTTTCTTACTAAAAATTAAATGGCTCAAAAAAAAAAAAAAAAAAAAAGAAAGATTATGTTAAAGCCAAGCACAAATAACCTTCAATGAGATTACTTTACAAAGATCAACATCTGAATCCTTTCTTCCAGCTATATTTACAATGATATTTGAAAACAGAAATTCTGAAACTTCTGATTTCACCAGCACAATATCTTGGCACAACCTGTAATAAACATAAAAAAGATCAACCAAGTAAATTATTCACTTTAGATAACCCCAGGAAAAGTAATAAAAGCTTTTGATCCTTCTTGAGGAAGATGAAAACCTAATAATAGGATCATCACAGAAACTTATCAGGGCATAGACAAGCGGACAAATCCACGTCTCAAATGTTTTTCCAGAAGTAGTCCACACAGTTGAATCCTCTATGGAAATTGACTTAGCTGAACCAGAAAGACAAAACAAAAAAGTCAACTGCACACAGAATCTAGTTCAATCAGGACTAAATAAAAAAATATATATATTTCGTTGGCTAGCTCTTTGAAAATTGACTAGAGCTCCAGAAATGAAAGAATTAAAGTTAAACATTGTTGTAGCTACAAGAACCTATCCAACATGCTCTAATATCTGGTCTTAAGATTATTAGTAGCAGGAATTGCTCTTTTGTGCTAGCAACTACTTTGCACAACTATTTGTGCGATGGAGCATTCAACTTGCAACCATTATTTTACCCACATGTCCAAGCAATGAATAACAGCAGTCTTCCCACTAGTAGGCACACAAGGGGAATTTTTTTTTACTGTAAGCTCTGTTAATGGTTTATTATTTTGCGATCTTAGTGCACTGGTCTTCTGCTGTTCTCTCCAAGAAAACATTCCACAGAAAGTTGATTGCCAAGGAAAAGGTAGTGAACCAAACAAATAAACAATCTTGCACTAACACTAGTATAAGATGTGATTGATTTATGCAAATATAAGGTGGGAAGATACATATGTCAACAGAAAAACAGTTTAATGAGGATTACAATATAAGCAGAAGACTTTAACATGACAACTTACCATCAAATTTTCTTTGTAAATCTGCAATTAAACTTTGCACTAGCTTCAAATTAACGCCCTTTGAGTGGACCTACAATTATGGAGAGACAGATCAGACCACCATAACCCAATTTGTCATAACCAAAATCTTCACAAATTCTGAAATAAAATCATCTAGAAATGCCAATCTTAACTAATAAAAAGCAATATCCCGTGATTCTCACTCAACTCTAGACTATAACAAATGTTGAAAAGACACCAATCATCATCTAATAAGGAGTTCTTAAAGTGCAGCTAGTGTCGTTCACAATAACATCATTAGTCGCAAATATCTAATGTTGGAGCATCTAGGTGTAGTCTCAGCTCATAACATATAAATATAACCACAGAGCTACCAAATACATTCAGAGTTATATGGTACCAGCTTTTGATGTTGATAGATCACTACCTTGACCCCTAATTCTTTCTCAATCCAAGTTTTTTTACAAAAAATGACGAGAACAAAATTCAAAAGTCTCAACATTTTATATTATGTTGCAGCAAATACAAGCTAATTTCAACATTCAGTGATCACTAAAGTGTTCCAAGAAAAATATTTCATGGTGCATTCCAGAAGCCATTAGTAAGACGAAAGACAGCAACACATACAACCCAATGATGGTGCAGTTTGCACTTTAGGGAATGGCCAACCCTGGAAAAAGCATGTAACAATTGCAGAAATATATTCTAAGATCAATATATATTACATTGAATTTCAAACCCTCTCTAGGATTTATAGAATCATGTCTCACATTCGCAACATTAAGCAGGCTACTCTAAACTACGAATCATGACAAACCAAGTAAGTAAAAATCTTGTAGTACTTCAAAAAAATTACAGTTTCTTATAACATGACTGAATAATTTATGAAAAAGGAGCACCAAAAACACATCGAATGATGTTAGAGAAGTAATGGACCCGGAGTAGCATTTAAACCTCAACAAGAGACCTCTCGTATGAATCCAACTGTAGTAAAGATTGTTGACCCTTTTCAGTTGAAAGAACACCCTGCGCAAGTGTACATAGAATCAAAATGTTTTAGTACTTTAGCAGTTTAGAACCTAGAAACAAACAAAAACAAAGCCCTCATCAACATTTGCATATGCCTCTGGAATTATATATAGACATACTCAAAATCTGCTAGTAAATAAATGTAAAATAAATTTCAACACGATCTACACACTATTAAACATGTCTAGTTTGCTCTGTAATAGAAACCTCAATAAAAGTCAGAAAATAACCAAACCTGCACTCAATTTAATTACATTCACATTAATTTACAAAATTATATAAGTACTTGTATTTCTGCATTGCCCGTTCTCTCTCTATCTCACTTCGAAACAAGGTTCTCTTTGAGCTCAGACTGACTTGGGTCATTCCGCAGTCAGTCAAGAACCTCTTCATTATAAACTTGCTAGTCTTATTAATAAAAAGGGCAAAGTGCTGTGGCAAGTAATTGTTCAAGTTGCTTGCCGGTCCATTTGGTGCGAAAGAAACAAGAGTATTTGAAAATGTAGAGAGGAATCAGTAGACGAGGTCTGGAATAGGATTAAAGTTAGAGTGGAGTGTTGGGTTTCCAACCATAAATACATCTAAGTGTTTTTTGCTTCTGATATTTCTGGAGACTGGAGCATAGTACTCTAGAGTGTATCAGCTCCCACCCCCCCAAAAGGGCTTTCTCATCCCTCCGTATGTCTTAATCTTTGTATTCACTTTACTAATAATGTTTTTGTTTCCTATAAAAAAACTAACAATAATTATGTACATCTTCCATCACTTCAAAATCCCAGCAGCAATGTCATTGAGTATTTAATGTTAGACAAATAGGTATTAGCTTCACTTCCATAGAATAAAGTACTAAAAAAAAAAAAAATTAAACCTCCTCAAGTGAATCAATGCCACAGAAATTTACATCTATTCAAAGATTATTTTACACAATGTCACAGATATCATGTTCTCATGAAAGGTTATAAAAGATTGTACATAAAAATAAAAAAATAAAAAAATTCAAGAAAAAAGGTTATGCGTATTCATACAGGGAACAAAATACAATTTATAATCTATTTCTACATACACTCCACAAGAGTGAGTTTTTTCTTTATTAAAAAAAGAAGGGGGAGAGAGAGAAGGAACTTGATGATTATAAAATCCTCACAAAGAGAATCCCCCACGAAGGTATCAAATAGTGAGTTATGAACTTCAAGCATTAGAGCACATACTATACAAGTAAACTGTGTAGCAAGTAAGCTTACAGCTAGAGGCAAGAAGTGGGATGAGATAAGACGTCATAAGAAGTACTAGCCAATCGAAAGGTAATCAAAATACTAACCCGTAAAGCTTGTGAGGCCATGTCGATTATCTCAACTGAATCATCCATAAGATACTTCTTCAAAAGCCTCATAAGTACAACAAGAACTTCATTGGTTATCCCCGTATCAATGCGGATGCTGGAATCTGTGGCACTGACAGCTTTAACTGTTCCTGATACATGCGCATGCAACTGCCCAGGAAGATGGAAAACCACTCGATGGGGATCACCAATGCCGACCTGGAATACAGTTATATATTCAGAAAAAAGGTTTAACCCATCTCTCATGCATCTGTGAGATACCCCAAGACATAGAAATACAACAAGGCAAAAGCGCAGCAATACCCTAGATATAAAGTCAGAAACCATAGCTCCAAGATCATTCGTGTTATCTAAGCTGCATATAGGTACAAGATTCCAAAAGGCATGAACAATTTCGTTGTCTGACTGGCAATAAGCATCCTTGAGAAAATTATCATCAAGCTCCTTCATTGGATGCTTTCCCTTTGTAAACATATTCTTATGCAGTGCTTTAAGGCTGCAAACAAAAAAAATAAAAAAAAAATGACAAGTGAATAATGTTTCAGTACCTTCTACACACGAGAAACAGTTGGAATGGTGTTTGGACTTTCTGTACACCCAAGAGATGGTAGTAGCAGTAACTCCGTTATTACGGTACAAGAGATGAGATACACAAGGGATAAATCATTTTAGAAAATTAGCCTGTCTTGCTACATCCAGAAACAGAAAATAGAGGCAGTTATGGGGTGGCGGAAATTAATTTTAAGAAACCTAGGTGTGTTTCGAGGCATCTAGAACAGAAATACAAACATTATATTTGAAAAAAATGGAGTATAAAAATGAAGGGCTGGCTGCTTGGTTGAGGGTAGTGAGACTAGGGAATGGGATCAAAGGGGATTCATTCCCATTAACCATGTTTGCTAATTGATAGCAATTTTTATTTTTCTCAATATTTTTCATTTTCAAAACATGACAGAAAACGAAATTGATTAATAGAAATTAAAGGAAAAAAGTAAATAGAAGGTACAAAGCCATGCCAATACGTTCTAATCCCTGTTTGCATGCAGGAATATACTGCATAGATAGAAACAAGTATATATGTATAATTCAGATAAACAAGAGATTTAGAGAGCACAATATCATGGTAGGCCGCATCTGAATTTGCCTCAAGATAGTAATCAAGATAATACAGTGTTGAGATTACAAGACAAGCGAAATAATTTTGAGGCAGTAGCTAGGTCCATTGACTATTGTATGCTAGACTAAGGTAAAAATAGGGAGACCTATTACTACATAAATCACTAATACCAGTTTAACATATTTACATGCATACATAAAATCGATGTAATCTCAAAGTAATTAGGTAAAACATAATATAAAACGAAGCAATTTGTAGATAGATAACGATGAAAAAGAAGGGAATGACAAAATAATTGCATATACTGATGTTATATCAGATTTGGAGTGCCAAAATGAAACAAAACTAGACACAACAAGTTCAAGATATTAAGTGCTAGTGAAAACAAGAAACCTGCAAAGAAGTAATCTTGGTGGTACATAGTGAGATCTCTTCACAAGCTGAAAATACACAAGAAGAGAAGCCATGTAATCATGGAAGGGTAGATTATATAGGAGTTCAAATTGGTCAGTTACCCATCTACGAGCAAAGGATATAAGTAAACATGAGGCAGTCGCCTCTTTCTTACATTAAGTAAGTGAACCCTTGGTGAGTAGGTTTCACATACTTTCTGATGGAACCTTTGTATGTCATCAAGTATGTCAAATTCCGGGAAGGGCTCTAGCTCCTGCAGGAACATACCAACAAATGATTGCAAACAATTACAATCGAAGGCACAGAAAGAAAACATAAAACAAAAGCTGATTTAAAGTAACTGAAACATTTTCTAGAAATATAACAAGATGACAACAAACACAACAAAGATATATCAAGTGATACCTTAATGTATTCATGCAGAGATGAATCGGAGCCAATGGTAAGCTGTTGAAGCAGCGAGACCAATTGAGATGAAGTGGCAGCAGAGAGATTGGCAGAAGGAACACAGCAAGCAACCAACTTAGGCACTAAAAACTGAACATAAAGCAGGCATTAGTCTACAAAATTATAGTCAAAGCCAAAAAGAGTAAGATAAGATCTTACCTGAAGTTGTTCACCAAGAATTTTTGTAGTCTCATATGCTGGCTTATCTCTAGAAATCTTCAACAATGAGGAGATAATGTGAAAGCATTGATCCATTAAATTACAGGATCCAATGAATTGACCAGTCAAATTCAGAAGATAACTGCTCACCAGAATAAAAAATGCGTTAGACTAGTCTAGGCGCAATATCACATGGAATTATGCAGAAAATAGGACAAAATGCCCAAAGGAAAAAGTGCATTGAGCTTCTCAAAATATGCCACAGGAATCACTTTTAACTTCAAAGATTTAATGGTCCACATTGACAACTGCACTACAGTTTTTACTCGAAAACAAGATAAGTACCACCATATTACAATTATCCAGTCTCACGTGTAAAGAACACTCACTTGAAAGTACTAGGAATAGCTGCTCTGTACCCAAGTAGTTCGACAAGGACATCAATGCCAGCCAAATGATTAGATTTATGGCGATGATGAGCTGCAGCAGTAACTTTATAATGCATATCAATGATAAACTGCATGATTATGATGAAACCAAAATTAAGAGATAGAACATTCATCATTATCAATGATGAACTGAGAAATCATGATACAACCATTTAAAAAGTAACAATATTCATCAATATCCGCACAAATAATATCTTAGTAGCAGTGGCAGGCTACAGTCATTATGTCCTAAAATGGCAGCAAAATGAGATCTGAGGGATCACCATAAAAACCCTGTCAGGTCTAAATATGTTAATCTTGTCGACAAGGTTGCAACTTCTTGACTGACCATCACTGCAAAATAAAAATAATAATGAAAAATTAAAAAAAATATTAAGATGATGATGACGATGATACTGCACCTATCCAAGAATCCATCCACAACAGTTTGAACCGCACATGCAACTGTATCTTTTGAGAAGAATGGAAAAGGAGGGTCCGAGACGCTGGAAGCCAAAGACAAAGTATGATTCACAATAGAAACCTGTACACCATGGGAAGTAATTATGAAAATCCAGATAGTATTCATCTTCTAAAAATTAAGAGAATGCATCCCAATCTTAATAGACACTCCATTTGTATAGCCCATATAAATTATTAAAACTGAAGATATCGGTAGTAAAGTTGTGATCTTACCATACGCTTCCTAATTAGTTCGTCTCTTTCATGCTCAGACATTTCAGCAATCCGTAGAATAAAATTTTCCAGCACCCTAGATCCCATGTCCGACCCAGCTTTCTTGCTGCAGTGTAAAGCCATACAGATGGAAAAAATGGGCACAAAATGATGCTTAACCAAATCGGCACAAGGCTGGCAAGAAACCTGAAAAACACAAATGATCATAAAACTTTTATATTGAATTAGCAATGAGTAAAAATGATGTATACACAAAGAAAGATGAGAATAACACAGACACCTACTTCCTCAAAGCTAATACATTCGATAAATTGGTTGCTAACTTAAAATGCTTTGATAAACTGCAGAAAAAAAACACAACCATGCAAATTAAAAGCATTCTAAGAGGAGGAATAAAAACATCAGAAGTTTTTACCATCGCAACCCACTTTATGTTGGAAGTTTCCTCTTGCAAGATCAAGGCAGGCAGGAGCCACTGACAACAATATTGCATGAAGTTCATTGGTTCCACATTGAAGACGTAAAGATCTCTCGTCTGTACAATCAGTTAAAAACACAAATAAATGGCAGCCTCCAACTCCATGTACAAATATATATACACACGCACACACAAACATGATAAGCTCAACTGGATAGAAATCATATATTACCTCAACAAGCGCTACTAAGCTCACACCACAGGTAACCCAACAAAAAATAATTGGTCCAATGAGCTCCTCCATGTACTGGAATATGTTTACAAAAATGATGTAATATAAAGATTGAGATGCTGGTTAGCTTCGGTATAATACATTTTTCAACAGGAATCTACTTATTACCTTTGTCCTACTTGTGTAGCTTAGTTCTGTAGATAAACTATCAAGCATGGCAGCAACCAATTCCCTGGATAAGGATCAAGATATCAGAAAAAAGGAGAGTTTTTGGAATATAAGGAAATAGATATTTTTGTTTTTTCCTTTTACCTTTGGCAGGGTTCAATCGCAGCAACAACACACATCATAAAAACAGCCTGCATGTGAATTAGATCAAATTCCTTTCTTTCACTATAATGTCAGAACAATCATCCAGTATTTTGGAAAAGAAAATGATAACCATGTCTAACTTCACACAGGCCAAATACATTGAGAAAGATGAACACCATATAACAACCATTTATTCAAGCAAAGAACTTTTAAAGAATGATTAACATGAGTCTGGCTCTACGATGTATTGCAGACATTAGTTATCTTTGGAAAAAAAGAACCCAATAAAACAAGAACTTCAAGGAATATCAGCAGTGAACTTCTGAAGCACAATTAGCGCAAGTTAATCAAAATGAATGAAGCAGCTCTCAGTTATCATGGTTAAGATCTCTTAATATTGCCAAATGAAAGTTCACCTATTGATGGTCCCAACCATGATAAGTGCAACAGGTTTAAGTTGTGCCCAGTTCTCATGATGGAGAAAATACATGTGGTCATGATCCAATCAATGAATTAATGCTATTTTCTGGATCTCAATTTGTTTTAACAGAAACAGATTTTTTTTTTTTTTTTACTATAAGAAACATAACTTTCATTGATAAAAAGAATAATTATATAGGGATAATGCATACCCAAGGGAAAGTGAACTTGATAGTTACATTACAAGTTTCAAATCTCCATAAGCATCAAAGAGAAACAACTCTTATTAATAAAGAAATGGGTGATATAAAGAGAAGACACATGGATGAGGAATCCCAAGAAACAAAAAAACAAAATGAAGCACAGTAATCCAATCCCTAGACATGTCAGATACAAAAAATGACTTTGGATCATAATATTGATTCAAGTGAACCGCTAAATTTAAAAAATTCCAAATACTAATATGTTACATCATACTCCTTTTTCCCCCGAAAAGAACAAAAATACTAAATTATCAGTAACATGCGTACAGCAGGCCAGCAGCTATAAATATCGATGCCTGCAGTATAACTGCACACAATCATACGTCTATGCTACTTCCATCTTAGTTAACACAATGTTCAAGTTTTCACTAAAACAATAGAACAGAAATGCAAATGTCAGTGTGGGAAATATAAGTACCTCTAACTCTATTTTCTCACTGTGCACAATCAGATGCATAAGAGTAATTAAAGTAGTTTCCATCACTGGGCTAAGCTGCGGACCAGCAGCTAAAACTGTATCTGCTTTCACAACTTTTTCGTTTGAGGACATGACCAGCTTCACGCCAAAATTTGAACTGAAATAACAGATACTTTAGTAAAGTAAATTTTAAGATTAGAAAAATGAACAGCAAACATATCAGAGTAACAGGTGAAGGATTTCTACAAAACTAAGTCGATATGCATTACACAGTAGGTGCTTTCCACTCTGGAATATCATTTTTTTTTTTTACCAATTATTACCAATTCATGGTATTCCTGCTCCTCAGTTTCAAGTTGATAAAACTTTAGATTTTTTAAAGTTCCATTGTTTTCCGACCCTAATTGCCAAGTGAGGCAATGCAGCAAGCATTATAGTACTTTAGATAAATTCTTCCATTCACCCTGAATAGACGAATTCATATTCATAACTATTCTAGTGAAATCCCAAGTGCATCATGTCTCAGATCTTCAGAGCACAAATCTCTTCTATTTTCTTTTCTGTTAGAACATCCTTCTAAGTTAAAGGTGTGTACATGGACTTAGGTCAGCACAAGATTCTTGGACTTATCACACTACATAATATCTGTATCCCTCATATTTGGGTCATACCCTTTCTCTCAAACTCTCTGTCCCCCCTCTCCTCTAACACCGAAGCACACTGCACACGTTCGATTAGGTATTTCTTTCATCACAGAAGGATCTACAGTGTTGTACCAATAATACAAGTAGTTGGAGATTAGATTGCCAAACTTTGGCTCAAGCAACCTTAGTTCCTAAAAGTTCTGTTTTCCTTCACTAACAATAAAAATAGAACCAATAATACACTATCAGATTGCATAATCTGTTTGACTTTCCTCCCGAGGACGCATCTCAGGTAGGAGACTGGTCATCCTAAGATTATCTGCATGTCGAGATACCTATTTATTCACTGTTGTCTTCTCAAACTTCAGTCTTCTCTACGCTTACATTGGACATCATTGAAACCTGCAAAAAAATTCTTGTCTACCACAACTTGGGGTCTTAACTCATCTGTTTAGTTCACGGATCAAATTCAACTTCATCTCACTTGCACTACCAATTCAGATGTAAAAAGGGACCATCGGAACATACAGGAATGGTCTTTGTGAAGAAGGGGACCCACCCTTCTAACTCTTGTTCTACCATATCATTGCTAATCTAGCATCTTAGGAGACAGTTTCAGATGCTGGAAGATTGAGTCAACATGAAAGTTTCAGATGCTTGAAACTCTTGTCAAATAGAAGGAAACTATACCAGTTCTTCCAAATACTATTAATGGGAAGTTTGTTTAACAGTATCATACTATTTTTCATTTTTCCATAATTGGAAAAATATGATGCTCCAACCACCTACCATACATCTTGGAAGAGCTCAAAATGGCCATCCCATGTCTGGAAAAGGACGCCAATCCTTCGTGCTAGGCAAAACCTAACACGATAATCAGGATCATGAAGCAGCATAAACAGCTTCTCAAGCATTGACTGGTTAATGGGGTTGCAAAGGTAACATGCAAGAAGTGGCATTAGTATTAGACAAGAGAAAAAAAAAAAAAAAAGAGAACTCCATTATAACTGAAAATTTTAGGCTTTCTCAAGTTAGAAATCAATGAATACCTGAGCAATTTGAGGTCTGAGTGACACAAAATTGCATATGCAGTCGACAAGTTTAGTGCGATCATACCACTCCAAAAAATTGCTCTCAAAGACTCTATTCACCAAATCTCCAAGAGAAATTAAGCACTGATAGAAGACCAATAAAGTTAATTAAAGACCAATAGTTTTATGTCATAGAAATGTTTATAAGCAAAAACCAAACCACTATGGAAAAACTTTTACATCACAATTCAGACATCTGGTCGAGGAAGGGAAAAAAAACAGGCATGCATGCCAAGGAATAAAACTACTCCAAATATACCAGGATATGGATATCTAGGTGCGAGAGTTCTGAAGATAAGCATTGAGTGTAATTAGAATGACTACTCCAAAAAGAAAGCTAGAAAATTACAAACATCAATTTTTGGATTCAACTTAAGGTTATATAATGGAATAGTAAAAGGGTTTCTGATTTTTCCTTCTTAAGACTTATTTCACCCAAATCTAAGTTATCTGTCAGAAAGTCCAAGAACTTGATGCAATAATACTTTGTTATCACACCAAACATTGCTATAGTGATCGAAAAGCCTGCTGCCAGAGGAAATTGATGCAGAATTGCAGATTGTGAATGCCAAATGCTCCCAAGATGCACCATGAATGACGACATATAAATAATTCTAGAATGCTTAACAATGTTATACCTCTTCAGATACTCTTTCTCCTGAATAATAAGTAGCATCCTTATGCTTTACAGCTCCATCTATAAGTAAAACACTTCCAACTAAACTGCAAATGCCACCTAGGATATGTGAACTCTGAAGCTTAAGATTCTCACACATCTCTGTAACATTAATAATGGATTTGATCTGCAGAAGAATAAAATCAGTATAATTACATGATTCCAGATTTATTATCCATGCAACCATAATGGTTTATCAAATAACCAAAAAACCAATAAAAGCAACATACCAAATCTGAAAGTTGTCTGGAGGAAGACCAGTGAGGATGCTGACAGAGAATAAAGAGGAACTTTTCTGAGACCTGCTCTATAAGAAATCAGTAACTGCATAAATGATAATTGTAGCACAATCATGGGAGAGAAAAGGCTGCGGGATGATATACCTTTGGATCACTCTCTTTCCCCTTAAGGTTGAACAAGATTTCCCAGGTCGCATTCGGTAAAATTGAGAAAAAACATGACATTGCTAATTGTAAGTCATGTTTCTGATTTACTAGTGACATAGAAGCTGCAGAGGTCTGATCGCCGTCAATAGTTAAACTATCTACATCACTAGATCCACTATTCATATCCAACTCCATGTCCAAAATTGAACTTTTTCTGCTATTTGGTGGCAGGGGATCATGAACAGGTAGGGCCTCCGATAAGTCAGGAAAGGTTAGCTTTGAATGAGGATTCTTTCCACAACTCAAAAATCCTTCATACAGTTTCGCTAGTCTTTCCAAAAGCTTTTCAGCAGACTCAACAATTCTAGGATACAACCCCCCGATGGTGTCACCTCTCTCTTGCCATTTGCCAAGCAAAGGCGAGCGAATAAAGCTTCTAAGTGAAGCCACCATCAATTGGGTGTTATTGAAAAAAGAGCTGGCACCCAAACAACCAGACATGATATCGTTGAAAGTTTTGTTGATTACTAAAATCGCATGATCCAGCAATTCTAAAATAGCCTCGCCCAGTTTGGAAAAGAAAGTGGTGGTCCCCTCTCTCATCCTGTTTTTCATAATTAAAAATAAAGAGATAAATAAATAAATCAAGCACAACAGGAATATACCATGACAAAATATTTCCGCAATTAATAGGTTATAAAGCTACAGACTAATTCTACATAGTAAGGACAAGAACAAAAGGAGATGAGGCGGTGCATAACAGTGTCTGAACTTTGGCCACAAGGAGAACTTGAAATCCAAAACTTGAGAATATCCAGGCATTATTATAATCCAGTAAAATAATAAGTATGTATATATCTATATATATAAGTAAGGTCCCATTAAGACAAAACGTAATGTCAAAAGGCAGTCATAGATGCATGCATGTACAAAATAAGAGAAACAAAAAGGAACACGAACGCGGAACACTGACCTTGTTGAGTATGAGCAATACATGAAATTGGATAGCAGAGCACATATGTTAATGAGTTCTGATAGGAGCAAATTTTCCATATCTTTATCCCTTATACATTCAAGAACATAATTTTCCATCTCACGAAGAAGCTGGTCTCTTAGTTCCCGAGGCAGTCGTATGTGTTGGAAGTACTCTGAAAGGTTGGACTAAAATTACCAATGTTAATCATCAGTGAGCATCAAGCAAAAATGCAAACAATAGATTAACCTAACATAATAATAATAATAATAATAATAATAATAATAATAATAATAATAATAATAATAACAATAACAATAACAATAACAATAATAATAAAAATTATTCTTATTATTGTTGTTGTTGTTATTATTATTATTATTATTATTATCATCATCATCATCATCATCATCATCATCATCATTGTTATTGTTGTTGTTGTTGTTATAAAAACAATAATACACAAATGCAAAATAATGGACACCTTTGGACCAGGACCCTCATAAATATTTGCAAGGATCTCCACTGAGCATTCAAACAATTCATGCAGATTCTCAAGTGAATGTTCTTCTTCCTACAACCAATTGCATTCAGTACATCAGCAGAATGTAAACACATTAGTGCGGACTCAGATGTTTACAAGTTTAAGAGTGGAGTTGCAAGACACACCTTAGCACCTTCCTCGACTGTTTCAGACACACAGAGTACTGATGAAAGTCCATGAGAATCATTTATTAGAGGAGCAGAACCAACACAAAGTGCATACGAAGCAGCTGGTAGCACAACCACCAAACGTTCATTCAATGATGAGGATTCCTACACGGAAATACATCAATCTCAACCTTCTGTATTAACATCAATCTTCCTTGACTAACAGCCACACAAAAGAGAAATAAGAAATGAACTACAAAGAAGCAAAGAGTGGAGCTTGTTAGACATTGTCATTCTTGCATAATAATTAAGTCAATAAAGCACCGATTGAACTCAACTATAATTCAAACTGATATTAAAATGACAATATAATCATTTCAAGCAACTCCAGCTCTACTCAGAAACTACATTCATGAGTATAATGGTCTACAACATTGAAATTTGGAAAGAGAAAAGTAAGTAAAGCCGTGTGGGGAAGGATTATATTACATTTATGAAATAAATATATAAACTGATCCAAACTGTGGAAGATCTAAGACATTAGAAGGAATTTTGGACAAACCTTCAATTGGAGTAGAGTCAAAACTGTTCGTAACATATTTTTCCTGAGATAAAAAGCATCCTGAGGTTCGCCCTACGAAGAGAGACAACTTTGAAGTTAATTACAAAAGAACTCCACTATATTTAAAGCTCCATATAATACCATCTTAGAAAAGTAATACATCAAAAAAGAAAACAGAACCTGAAATATAGCAAGGACACCTAGACAGGCCTTGGTCACATTCTATGAGTCTACATTCTGAAACATTAACCTAATTTTCTAGATTCAAAAGTGGGTGATCATGAAAGAGTATGAGCACAGTCAATCAATACGTAAACCCACAAATACTTTACACATGAACTGATATTAACCAGCTATTATAGCTCCTGAAACTCCAGGAGAAAGCACAAAATAACAAGGTTAAAATGTTCCCCTCTTTGTCCTCATACATGTGAAAAAAAAGGTGACTTCAAGTGGTCTACAAGCTCATTAAGGGAAGTCCAAAATGATCAAAATTATATATATATTTTTTTTTATTATTATTATTTTTTTTTTTATTTTTTTTTGCCATATATGTTTACATAGAAATTTGGGAAAACTCTATAGATATATGCATATGCATGTGAGCATTCTTATTCTGTGTTTGTATACTAACAGAGCATTGGCAGGGAAAACAAATGAGAAGGGAGGAATCTTATCAAAACATTAAGTCATTCTATCCTTATTCAAAAGCATTTTTTGCTTCATACATTATTCAATCTAACATCATAATCTACCTTATGTCTTACATGTAAACAGCCAAAAAAAAGGGAAATCTATTGATAAAATGGAATTACATGAGGATGAGGAATCCTAGATACAACCAGACACTACTACTCCAATCCCAAATAATTTCAGACACTAGGGAATTTTAGATTCTTTATGATTAGAGGCCCACCAAGCAACCCTAGACTTAACCCTACCTACACCCTACTTTCATGAAAACAGCACATGTTTTTAGTTCAACATTCTTACCGAATAAAGATCTATTATAACAAAACAACAAAATTTGCCGACAGCATAACAAAAATTAAAACCATATATACAATTAAAGTATCTTGGTGAATAAATCAGACCCTTATCATAAGAAGGAAGATCGCAAAGACAAGGCCATTTCAGACCGAGAGAGCAATCAATTCTAGAGGTTTTGTTTCTTGAAAAAACAAGTCAAAAGGAACCAAGAATTTAATAGATAGCTAATACTGTTCATGAAGACCAGCCTTCTTATTTTCCAAATAACAACATTAACATTTGCGAAAACCATTTATATGTCTGTAGAGATGGAAAAAAGAACATAATTTCCACTCAACACAGCCACATGGTAGGACTAGGACCAGCATACATGTGACTGAAACTCCCTCAGTACCAACATTGCAAATCTAAGCGAAACAAACTGGATGTAGAGTGAAAGAGAGACCCCAGCAAAATGGGCTCATCCAGTGGCTACTTCACACTCATTAATTGGAAACAATAGTTAATCCAAATTGCTAGAGTAATTTACTTTGAAAACTCACAGTTACTAAGAGTAGTAGGGTAAAGGAAAAGACAGTTCCCATATAAAGTGATCTCGACAAAATTCTGCTTCATTAACCTAATGTATAGAAATAATTATAAAAGGATAAAATATTCACAGTGAAGCATCAATTTCCATCATCCATTAATAACATGAATATCTGATTGCAGACACCACAACAACAGTAACAGGTTCTTTATGACTTATTTTCACGTTTTCCTTTATTTGCAACAAAAAGATAGTGCAACTTTGCTATTCGCTGAATAACAATTGAGTTTTCGATCATGTATCACAACTAACCCTTACATAAGCAACAATACAACTCTAAAAGAGAGAGAAAATACTGAACTCAAACAAAAACATTAACCCAGCCAAGGCATCCTTCTTCTAGATGTCTAAAAGAACAACAGCGAGATGCACCTAACCTACACGTTCCAGATTTTGCATGAGTTATGATAAATAAAGAGTAGGATAATCCTGAGGATCTTACTTGTGCAGCTCTGCTGGAAAAGTAGCAGGAGATGAAGCATAAACCTGATCTGAAAAGTGCATACAATATAAGTGTCTAAAAGGAATATTTAGTTTGAGAAATTATTCAGAATATGAGACATTCTTGTTTATGAAAGCTGCATCACATCCGTTAAATAAAATAGACTTCGTGAGAACTGTGAAAGGAATCAGCTTATTCAGGGGAAGAAGGCAGTGCAGCAGCTAAACATGAAATATCAATGCGCCAAATCAATCAGGACAGAAATAGTGAGTACAAGATCAGCACAGCGGATGTAGATTCACATAATATTAAGGAAATCGAGAAAACTCGGGAGATGTAAATGTGACGGACCAACAAACCAAAGTACACCTTGAACAGTTAGCATCATGTAAAATAACAAGGATGATAAGATTATGTACGAGTTAGCAGCAATATTTCTATCAAAACCAGTTAGCAGCAGATGAAGCAACATGAACGATAAAAATAAATGTGCCAATTCTCAAATGTAAACAACTCACATGGAAGGCGAGTGTTTAAATACCCTAAGGTCCCATATCTCAGAAGGAACAGTATATGAATCTTTCGTATCCTGAAAAAAAAAAAAAAGGCGGAGTGACAATAGGTCATTACTATTATAACGGCAGATTAGATGATGATCCATAACTAGAAGAAAAGAAAAGGGAAAGACGTGGGGAGGGGGGTGTTGGATTAAATCATCTTTACAAAAGATATCAGACACTCGCTGTTTATGATCTTACACTCAACATAATGTTGCAAAGAAGCGTCAAAGCAGCATCCACCTACAAATAAAGGTGCAATAAGAACTCAATGCAGCAGCATCTTTAAGCAGTTTAAAGGAATTAAAAATAGCATGTCCATCACTTTCACAATAGAAAGCTTCATCACCATCATTTAAAGATGGGAAAAACCTCAATCAAGAGCAGACATCCAACTACTTTTCATCAACATGGGTTCAGGGATTGTAAGAACTATGAAGGCATCCGTGATGCATATTAATGGCAATTTCCTTCTCTGTTTCACTACACTTGAATATACGTAGCATCAACAGACATATCAGAACTATAAATCCTTTAATCAAACCTCTTCATGAAAAGAATCTCTTTGTGTGTCTTTGTTTGTTGAAGGCTAAAAACACTATTACTTCTCCAATGGCTGCCTATTTGCACATCAAGATCTTACCAAGGTCTCTCCAGTTCATGTTCCGCTCATGTTCCACACTTAATAATTCTATTGGGTCTTATCAATATCCATATCAGTAAAGCAGCAGAGCAACTTCAGCATTTATTAACAGTTCAAGCCCGCAATTGATTGTGGCACCAAAGTGCTCTGATCCTAAGTTGAAATGATCTCAAGCGATATCTATACATATTTTGGCCAAAATCTTGTAGGGGTTGGGAAATTGTACGAATGTAATGAGAATACTCCTGATGAAAAACAGGGGGAGACCTTAAAGCTTTTTAGTGCAACTTCCAGAGCCTCACTTGGCTATTTCAAGCATACCCTTAGCAAAGATTCCAATAACTGACAACATCATAGCGTTTTTGGTAAAGGACTTGCTGCCTCTGAAAATGCATCTATAAGGTGGGAAAATACCCCACTCAAACCTCTAATCCATATAAAAGGAAATATAGGGGCATATGGATCGTATGCACCCATCTAGTAGCATCTAAAGATATCCATTTTATATCTGCACCAACTGGCTCTATTTCACCAAGGGCTGACAACACTAATCTAGCAACAAATTCCAAGGCACATAAAATGCAGTTTTCTCTTGACCTACAGTAAAAATTTCCCCTTCTGCCTAGAACCCCTAAACTGAGAGGTGATACTATAGATGCAAGAGGGCAGAAATGCTGCTATAACGTATCTTTTGGCGGCATTTAGTTACTAACTACAGGTGTCGGCAATGAAAGACGGCAAAGATTGTTGAGAATATACTATAGCAGCTATCTTGTGGTCATCATCTACTATCTAAGAATGTACCATTTCAGGATAATAGGTACAAAGGAGTAATAGTTCACTTAGTTTTTCTTGTTCATCTTCTTTCTTTCTTTTTTTTTCTTTTTTTCTTTTTTTTTTTTTTTATGAGAAACAAGAATTTCATTAAAGGTCAGGTGAATTACAAAGGGATGAGGAATCCCCAATAAATAGATAAAAACTTATTAACAACACTATGATTACTAAATACATCAGATACATGATATCCCCTAAAGTTCTTATGTCCTACAATCCACCATGCAGCCCTGAGCTAAAGCTTTTCCCACACTTCATCTAGTGACTCTTCCACATTCTCGAAGGTTCTCTTGTTCCTTTCTAGCCAAATAGACCAACATACTCCATGCACCATTATTCTCCATATTGTCTTAACCTTTTTATGTGTGAGATTACCCATATCTAACTAGAAACATTCCTTGATGGACTGGGGTACAGCCCAAAACAGGTTCAGCTCCCATAATACCCTATTCCATAATGACAGAGCACAGTGGCAATGTAGAAATGTGTGATCCAGTCTCCAATTCTTACATTTATTAAGGATAAATTAGATTAAGGAAGAAAGAGTGACTACTATGCTTACTTTACAAAATTCAGATCATCATCTCCAACAACGAAGCAAAGAGATCAACAATGGACAATATCTGGATCACATTGTCCATTAAATACTTACAATTGAGGTAGAATTAATAAACGCAGGCAAACTACGCATGAGACAGCTCCATACAACATGCCAACCTTTCTCAACCTGTAGAACAATTCACAGAACCAAACCAGTCTAAACAAATTCAGTGTAATTCCAAAACTAAAGGCAGATTGCATTGAAAATGTCAGTCAGTCAAGGGATTACTGCAGATAATTAGTTAGTTTTCTAGGAAAAGACATCCCTCATTAATCAAAAGTGAAGCCATAATGCTTGTTTTATTCAAATTAAAGGCAGGGCAGCAAAGTTACTCCTGCACACACCACTTTGGAGATGAAAAGACACAAAAATAATATTTATTATGTGGGCCAGTAGAAATTAAAATAACTTTCTTCTTAGGCACACCAGCCTTCCACACAGATTGATACCAGTGGCAATGGGTACGATAATCAAAGATAGACAGAGAAAAAAAAAAGGATTTACAAGGGAACGCTACAGAAGGACCCGACGCCCATCTCCGACTATCCTCCTCATTTCCAATTATGCTAACTCTTTCAATTGATAAAACTCCAATTCTATATATATATATATATATATATATAATATATATATATGAAAGAAAAAGGTCTTCAGCTCTTTATTGTTTAAACCCACCATGCAACCATAAACTCAATCTTTTATCACATTTTCTCTAAAGATTCTTCTCGATCCTCCAACACAGTGCTGGAAAAATAGCCACACATAACACTTGGGTTAACCCACAAATGATATAAACCACAAATAATCCATCTGGATAAGCATATAACGCAATCAGCATGCATCCCATCCCTCATATCATAAAGAGCATAATTAATCCAAAAATCCAGAAATAGCAAAAAATAAAATAGGGCACAGTTTATTATAGCTAAAACAAATATTCAGACTACCTCGTTCTTGGGGCAAGAAGACTTTGGTGAGGATTCCGTATTTGGACCAGCATAAAGCAGCAAAGAAGAAAGCCTCAGCAGACTCCTTGAAATGCAATTAATTGGGTTTCAGAAGTTGGAAAACATAACAAAATATAAAATAATGGTTTGACCAGGATTATGAGTAAGATAAAAAAGCATGTGTGCGACAAAATTCTATCACACTCTGCATACCAATGAAATAGAATTGTAGCAATAACGCATAAATTGGACAAAAGAATCTCACCGCAAAGTCCAGAAAAGACAATCGTAAGAATGCTCCAAAGTCACGTTGTTAATTATCCTGCAAATAATAACATACCAGTGAGTCCTATACATCAAAAGCAATATATTGCCTCCACGAAGGGGAATAGAAGATTTTAAATCAGAGGTATGAAAATTAAACTAAACGCATTACACAACGAAACCAATCTTGTTCCAAAACCAAACAACCATGAACAAAGCATGAGAAACAAATTGGCAATGAAAACATTAAACCTTGACGTGAACAATAATTATGAGCAAGTTAAAGAGACTTGACAGGTAAACTATCAAGGTTCTGGGAAGCAACAGAGCAAATTGAGTGCTGAAGGGTAACTTCCCCCTCTCCTTTCAAGAAGTACCATACATAACACATCTAGAAAACAAGACCTCACCGTGAGAGAGGAACAGAGAGAGACTTTGATGAAGAAAGAGTTAATTAGTTTATTGCGACTGCCATGAGATAAATCATTTTGACAAATGCAAAAAATAACACAATCTAACATTTACAAGAATCCAAAAATATTACCGGTTGAAGTTAGCAGATATGCTTCCAAACCAATATATGAAGAGATCTTTCTTCATGCGAGCTGAATAATTTTGGACAAGACAGCCAAATGCAGCATGCCTGTTGCAAGAATAAAACTAAATTTAGCCAATGATTGGGTGTGATCTTCATCCCTTTTTCACTCATGTGGACATAGCTCAATGCACATTTGTAAGGAAAAATAAGAATGTTTGTTGACCCTCCACTTAACATTAATTATTATCATTGCCCCGATTCTTTTATATATTTTAGTTTCTAATTTCATTGTTGAGTTCTTCACAATTTGTGCGACATAGGTAACACTAAGTTCCTGTCTGTACATGCCACTATCAATTTAAACATACCATGACCATTTCCCCTCCATGAGCCTCTCTCTTATCTGAACAACAACATGCTCCTGCCGACCTCGTTTTCCAACAGGGTGTATTTTTGATGTACTAGTGCATGCCTGCAAAGTGAAAAATAATTATCCTGATCCTTTGCAAGCCCTTTCGCTCAGAGTTCTTCAGTACATGATAAAACTTCACTTTCCAAAACTAAACTACGAACTCGAATGTTTTAGATATATCTGAATCAAGATATGGATTTAGAATTTTAACAGTAATTAAGAGGTAGATTTTGATAAATAAGCAATAAATAACCTAATTGAAATCAGATGTAAACCTTCGTTCTCAAAAAAATAAAAATAAATAAAAAATTATTTAATTAAAATGAAAATTAATCAAATGTTGGCCAGATAGGAGCCCAGTGCATTCCTTATCAAAGAAGATAAGGCATCATGTTAGGACACGCAGCCACATGCATGTTTTAAAGAGAGTTAAGAAATTGAGTACTAAACAGCCTAGCAAATTAAGTGTCATCATGAAGTACCCGGCAAAAGACAAGGGCTGCAAGCTCCAATAAAATGTTTTGGGAGCTCGTTAGGAGACCATATTTTTCATCCCTGTTTGAATCAGTCCTGGGTATGTTGGCGCTGGAAGTACACATTTGATCAAGCTCCTTGCTGACTACATCCAGAAGTTGTTCAAGTAAAGGAGTCCCATCAACAACGCCCCTAGTTAGACCTATTTGAAGCTTCGCGTAGCAAACAAGTGCATCCTACTAAGCAGTAAAAATTAGGAGAGAACCACAAACTGTTAAATTTACATCTTACAAAATCATCAATGGCAGTTCAGACAGAAAGGCACCTTTAAACTCCGATCGTGAGTAGCAAACCAGCAGCGAAACACAAATTGTTGTACTGCCTCATGAATTTCCAGGGATTTGCAACCCAAATTTGGTCCATCTTTCAACAAATACGTATTGATGCACTCGACAAGCTTCCGTGAAATTTTCCCCTCCTCTCTGTCAATAGAAGATAAAGAAGCATCTGGTTTTATAAAATTTCAGAAGCTCTATAGATGGACAAAAGATCACAAGTACGATGATGAAAACAGTAAAGTGAGCAGATACCAGTGAATGTCTTACCTCACATGCGAAAAAATTCCAACAAAACCTTTAATCATATCTTCTCGAAGCTCATCAGGGATATCTCCAGGAGGGTTTTCAAGAAGCGACTGAAGTGTCAGAGTGAAGCGGAAAACCTCCTCCTTGGGGTTTAATTGACCAATGCTTTCAGTACTCAAGCTTGTTTCCACCTTTTCCATAAATAGAATGACAAGATCTATCCATTTTAAAGGACAACCATAAATCTTAGTTACAATTTTGTATTCTTAAAAGGTACATCTACAAGTTAAATTAGGAAAGTACTAACTAGAATAAACCCGTTTCCGCATGTGAAACCTATAATCCCTGACTGCCAAAAGGTGTCGGAGGATAACACCATATTCAGATTGAAAGCTTGGCACATCCTTCAGGACATCCAACACATGATTAAAAAGTAATCTGGCCACGGGTAAGAGTGGCAAAATCTTTCCTGCAAGCAGATAGAATACAATATGACATAGAGATTGTTAGTTGGTACAGAAAAAAATATAAACATACATCATGACAAACATACTGAAAATAACTGTTTCATGCATTCCTAAAATTACAGTTCTGCACATTAAGACATGTCAAGTATGACAAAGCAATTCCAACCCATAACAAAGATTGTTGTTGATGTCAAGGAAGGTGTCAAAGATTGCATGCCAACTGCAGTGGGTTAGGATTATTGTTGATCCCTTAGCATTCTTCTCATGAGCGAGATTGTACGATCAAGAAACTTTTTCAAACTCAACATATACAATGAATCACAAGGAGGTATACCATGTGGACTAATGATTTCCAAGTCAACAAGACTAGCTTCAAGATACAGCAACATCATAACTATGTCTTTCTTTACTAATTTATTTTCCTTTTCTGATAAGATACTACATACACACACATATATATATTAAAAACATTACAATGACAACATGTTTAAACAACACTAAATGACAAAATCACAAAAGTAAGATATTGCCATCTCATTACCAGTGTACGTTTTCCATAAAATCGAAGTACCACATAGATTATGCAATGCAAACTCACCTATTTCATGAATTTCAGACACTTCTTTGAGCAAACAAACATACAAAATATCAAACATAGTTAGCCTTGTACTTCATGAAATTCAGCAAGCAAAACAAACTTGCATGACTCATAGCAGCTTCATACACTAACCAGAAAATCTATCATCTTCAGCTCGTTGCACAACAGTCCGAAGAGTCTTCGCTAAGTTTAACTTCGGCAATCTCTTCTTGCTCGAGGAAACCTCCAACGACAAACATTGAATTAAAGTTTTGACAAGAAAGGGCCAGCTCTCAGCTACACCAAAAACAGAAAATGCACACTAAGAATCATCTGGAAAACTAAATATTCAAAGAGTTGAACTGCAAAGTAATGCTTACAGTGTGGAATTTCATTTGGTTTGAGCCTTGAAGATTTCTCCGACAAAAATCTACAGAATCCAATAGATCCCTCGCCTTCTAGCCATGTATTCAATAATTTTATCCCTTCCTAAAAGTCAGATATACAATGAGTACTTATCAGCATACAAGCTGGAATTAATTCTTGAGTGGATATATTTGTATATTAGTTACAATTATAAAGTTGATCATAACATATACATAAAAGTGAATATAAGGGAGTAAATCTGGGTAATTTTCTGAATAGAAGCACAAATACAATGCCTGTTATCAGTATCTCGTATTAGCTGTGGAAGGGAAATTCTCGAATAGTTTTGTACATAGTTTTCATTGTAACTATGAAGTACTAAAAAGTTATAACTTAACATAATATGTGCTTATTTTCAAACTTCCTCTCAGATAATGAAGAAAAATCACAACAAATAGTAGCAACATTTGAAATATTCAGATCCACCTTGCAATGGGAATAAATAACAAACATGCAACTATTGCGCAGTAAATTAAATTTTTGGTTTTCCAACACTACGGCAAAGTGCATACGTAACTAACACCCCTGATTGTTTTCCCGAACCCAACAAAATTTAGCAAAAAAAGTGCAAGCAATTCAGTGCAGTTGAACTTAAAACACGCTAAAAATCTGCATCCACGAACAGTTTAACTACTTTACTATATTTTTATTGGAATAAACTTCAACTTTTCAGATATTTCACGGGGGAAGATGCAAAAAAGAGTTTTATAAAGCAATTTTGTTATGGATCATCGTTTACATCTCGAGCCTTGGCCTTATCGGAGGTGAGCTTGGTGATTATCTCCTGAATATCCCTGGAAGTGACTTTAGTGTTCATTTTTGTGATATGAGTATCCTTTTCGGTCCGACTCTTCAGCGCAGATGAATTGAGTATGGTTTACTGCGGATCATAATTCAAGCGCATTGAGCGTTAGGGTTTGCTTGGTGGAGATAATTGGCGGGAAACTCGAGAGCTCGATGGTAGAGTGAGAAGTGTTTTGTTTGAGGTTTTAGTGGCAACTCAGGGGTTTTTCATCTTCATGCGTGCGTGTGTGTGTGAGAGAGAGAGAGGTGAGTGCCGACGTAGTGAGGTGGAAGTCGCCAAAGCGTGATTTCTGGTTTTGGAGGGTGGCTGCAATGCTAGGAAAAAGGTTCACCTAGCTGCGGTGGCAGTGGACCGCATGCGGGCTCCCATTGACGTGTGCGGAGCACGCATGGTCAATGTGGCCGCGCGTATCGGTCATAACTCTAAAATGAACCATTGACCTATATGGTTCTATGAAAATAATTTTGTTTATAAACCCGTGTGGTTTTATGAAAAAGAAAAATAAAAAATTGTTTTTAAAACCTTTTCTATTGACAATTGTGGTGTGCCAATGATTAAGTTGTTTTCTTTTTCAAATTTATAATTGTGAGTTTTTTGTACATAAGTTGCAATGCAAAACAATTTAGAGTAGGAGAGCAGCTATTCATATTTTTAATTTTTAAATTTCTAAATATACTTCGAAGTCTAAATATACAATTAACAATTTTCTTTTTTTACTAAATATACCTCATATATAATCAACATACCATTTTCATTAAAAATTAAAAAATAAAAAACAAATCATAAAATACAAAAATAGCAAAAAGGAAAAGAGAAGGAACAAACTGAAGCGGATAAAAGAAGAAGAAGAGGAGGTCCAAATCATTTGAACAGCTTTGGAAGGTTCGACATTTTCAACCGAATATCATGGATAGATTCAGCAACTTTGAAAGTATCAATGTAATTGGGATAATGCAATCAACCATGACATAATAACTTTTTCTGAAGTAGAAAGATCCTATAGAGATCATATGATTTGTAGAAAATTCTGAATGCATTTGTTGTTCCTTTTATTCTACTTACTACATCATATGTGTGCCATATGCGACAGTGTCCACTTCTATTACAGCTCTCAAATGGGAAATTTTCCACCTCAAATGGCTTCATGTCAACTTGTAGATGTGAAGAAGTGTTGTTGTTTGGAACCCATCAGCTTGTTTAAATGATTCAATAACGGAAACTCATGTCAGAAATAAGATTTCCTCTGAGGTTAGTTCCATTTTTAATGTCTCATCAACTGTGATTGAATATTATATGCCTTAATTCTGCTTGGATTAATCCATATTATATGCCTTAATTCTACTTGGATTAATCCATAATTGTTAACTTTAAATATATAAGGGTATTTTAATTAATAAATATATAAATATATAAGGATATTTTAATTAATTTACTTATGTTTAATTTTAGGGAACGGCTATTCATACCCCCAAAACTTCTGAACATACCCCATAATAATTATGACAAAATCAAACATAATTAAACTGATTAAAATACCCTTATATATTTTTATAAATTTAAAATTTTATTTTATTCTTTTTTTATTCTCTTCTACTACATGTAATATTTTTCTTCTCCAAGTTATAGTGAATTCAAATAATTCAATTATGGATCAAGATATAATTGTGTTTCTTGTGTGGTTTTTGTAAGGTTTGCTTTGAATTTCAAGGATGACTATGCATTGTTTTGATTGTTTTGAGTGTTGCTGAAATCCCATTTAAGTATTTCATCGAATGTGGTGTTGGTGTAATGAGTTTTTCTTGTTTTGGGGGTTTCTTGCAACTGGGTTTTCATAAATAAGATGGATGGAAATGGTAACATGAATTTAAGGAATTGAAGCTTTCTTGATTCTTCAACAAGTATACTTAAGAGCAATTTGGGCCTTCACCAAATACTGGGTTTAATTCTGGGCCTTCAGTTAATAACTTCCATGGCCGAAAAGCCCTTTTTTGGTGGTGGAGTTTGTGACCACCTTCATTCCCAGCCATCGCTCCGCCATGGCCTCTATCAACGGTGGGCCATTTCATCACCAGCGTGTTGGTGGTATTTCGGAGCCCCACATTCCCGTGGACTATTGGATGAACCAAAATAGAGAGAAGTTCATTAATGTGATGTCTAGAAATAACCAACATACGCCAGAGACTTCTTCTGCTTATTCTGTCTCAATGCCTCTGCGGTTACTATGCATAAGAACGATAAATGCGATGCCTGAGATGGAAGAGATGTGCGAGGACAGGGATGATTATAGTGGTGATGATCACCAAAGTTCATTAATGTAATTTTTGTATTTTATGATTTGTTTTTTATTTTTATTTTTTTAATTTTTAATGACAAGAATATAATGGGTATAATTGAGGCATATTTAGTAAAAAAAAATAGAATTATCAATTTTAGATGGGTATATTTAGACTCCGGAATTTGCTTGGAGGTTTTGAGGGTATAAATAGCCGCTCTCTTAATTTAATCATAATTATTATGGAGTATATTTAGAAGTTTCTATAAAGTATCATAAGGTAACTAATCAGAAGTATTATATTTTAAGTAACAAATAATATTTTATAGTTCAATAAGTATCCTATCTTACTCGTCCTGATGACTAAACATTGGATAGATGGGTACCTCATTATGTCATTCTCCCGATTTCATAGACATTGCCTACTCAACACACAAACAGCAATTGTAAATCAACAACACTTGCCTTCAACCCTCTCCTTTTCTTTTCCAAACCCACCTACTACTCCAAGCGCCTTACCACCCTTAATACTCACCCAACGCCTAAAAGTGCTCCTAACACATCTTCACCTGTTCTTATCCAAGCCTCAGAAATACCATTACTTCCACCCTTGGTTCGCACCTCACCTATTGTCACCCGTTCCAAAAATAACATCCACAAACCAATCACCAAACTCAGCCTCTTGGCCCAACTTGACTCGGAAATTGAGCCCACATGTGTAACTCAAACCATAAAGATGGCATATGGAGAAAAGTTATGTCGGCTGAATTTGATGCATTGGTTCGTAATGGCACTTAGGAATTGGTACCTCCTAGTGTTGTGCAAAATATTGTGGGGTGTTAATGAATTTTTGACTTAAACACATGTTGGTTCTATTGATAGGTACAAGGCTCACTTAGTTGCGAAGGACTTTCACTGACGACCTAGAGTAGACTATCTTGAGATATTTAGCCCAGTTGTAAAGCCGACAATAATTCATCTCGCCCTCTCCCTTGCTGTCAGTCAAGGTTGGGATCTTCGCCAACTCGATGTCAACAATGCCTTCCTCCAAAGCAAACTCACTGAAGATATTGTCATGACCCAACCTAAAGGTATTGTTGATGTTGGCGGTCCACACCATGTCTGCAAAAATTGCGAAAGGCAATATATGGTCTCAATCAAGCTCCGAGAGCTTGGTACAATGAACTTCGCACGTTTCTACTTGCATCTGACTTTTCAAACTCCATGGAAAACACATCTCTGTTCATTCTTAATGACAATTGTATAACTATCATGATACTTGTTTATGTTGACGATATCATCATCACAGGTAACAATGCAACTTCAATACAAGCCTTCATCTCAGCTCTTTCTCATTGGTTCTCGCTCAAAGACGTGGGCACTCTTCACTACTTCTTGGGTGTTGAAGTTATTCCTCATCCTCAAGGACTTCTTCTTTCACAACAGATATACATTGACGAGTTGTTGGCTCAAACAAAGATTATTGATGCTCGACTAGTTGCAACTCCGCTTACCACTTCTTCCATCCTTACTCTTCAGTCTGGGACAACGCTTACTGATCCAACGAATTTCAAGCTGTCGTTGGTAGTCTTCAGTATCTCTCCCTTACCCATCCATACATTGTCTATGTAGTCAACAAGTTGTCATAATACATGCATCGTCTGACTACAGATCATTGGAATGCTGCCCTTCGATATTTGTGTGGCACCATTGATCATGGCATAATGTTCCATCACCAGTCACCTCTCACTATTCATGCTTACTCAGATGCCGATTGGGCTAGTAACAAAGATGACTCATCTCCACTAGTGCTTATATTGTCTGCCTAGGGAGAAACCCAATATCTTGGAGTTCGAGGAAGCTAAGAACAATAGCTTGCTCCTCGACTGAAGCTAAGTACCGGTCTGTTGCTTCAATAGTTGCTGACATGAGATGGATAACATTTATCCTTAGGCAGTGTTTACATGAGGGGATAAGGTGGGATAAAGATAATGTATCCCACGTTATCCCATGTTTACTTCAGTGGTTGAAAAAGATGGTCTTATCCAAATATCCGGAATAAGCACAGATTTCAAGATGAAATTGGATTAAATGACTGATAGTAGATCTCATGCTTTGTGGTCTGATAGGTTATCCCATTGTTCAAGTTTTTTTCCTTTTTTTTTTTTTGAGATCTACTAGAATGAGAAGTTTCTTAGGGTACTTTAGAAAATAACACCTACACTGTCAACAATACTTTAAAGTAAATGGTAGATAGTGATGGATGGGACTATTCTAATCCCTAACCAAAATCACTTCAAGTAAATATTGGATATAAGAACCATTTTTTATCATAATCCCACCATCTATGGCATCCTTATCTTATTCACCATAATTCCTACCATTCAAAGTAAACAATGCCTTAGTGAACTTGAAATTGGCATCACATCCTCACAACAACCAGTAATTTACTGTGACAATGTGGGTGCGATTGCTCTAATTCGGTCTTCTATTCTTGCATGAAACACGTGTCCCTTGACTTTCACTTCATTCGTGAACAAGTTCAAGATGGCATCTTACGAGTCACCCACGTGTCTTCGACAGATCAACTAGCAGATGCACATACCAAGCCATTACCCGGCACACGTTTTCAAGACTTGTTGAACAAGATTGGTCACACCTCAAGGAACACCAACTTACGAGGACATAATAGAGAATTAAAACAATTAATATATTTAATTACGTATATATATATTACTTGACCGATTCTTCAGCAGTGTAGTTATTTCTGTTTAGATTGATTCTTTTGAAATGCAATTTTTACTATTCTTTTGTTGTTAGTTTAGATTGATAGGATATTGATACTCTTATGTAATATGTTTATATCTCCTTATATCAATGAAGATGGTATGCCATCATTAACAAATTTATACATTTCTACATGAGAAAATTTTCTTTTTTAAGTTTATGATTGCATATACCTTAGGCTACGTTTACTCTTTAGGATAAGCCTGGATTTGGACACGGTATCCAGGCTTATCAAACGTATACTTTGTTAGATTGCCACATTGCAATAATCCCGGGTCCCGGGATAGACGCGGTTCCCCATGGAAAAATGGCGGATGAGTCATCCCCCTGCATAGGTGGGATAAGTTATCCCATTCTATCCTCGAAGGCGATTTTACTAATTTGCCCCGCAAGGGCAATTAGAAGTCATTTTCACATTTCCATTTCTAGGGTTTCTTACTCGTCAGTCATTGCCCCCGCCGCTGTCGTTTGTTGAATTTCTCTCTCATGTGTGACAAGTTTCTTCGTCGCAGTCGAGAGGACCAGAAACCTTACCCCCTCGTTCCCGATTCACCATCCTTCTTTGTTGCATTCACTACGCCAATATATACCAAAACCCTTCCCCCCGACCCGCCGTTCCCGTTTCATTTTCTGTTTCAACTGCCCGTCATCCTTCGTCGCAGTGACTACGCGATATTACTGGAAACCCTACACCCCACTGTTTCCATTTCAATTTCTCTTTCGATCCACCGTTCTGCTTCGTCGTCGCAGACACTAATTTCATTTTCTCTTTCAATCCGTCCTTGTTCGTCGCAGTCAATAAACGAGAATACTAGAAACCCTATCCCCCACCGTCCCCGTTCGATTATCTCACTGAATCCACCGTTTATTCTCCATCGGCGTACAAAATTTCCACCTATTTCCTATTTTATTTTATTTTAAATACATTTCATTTGGAGAAATATTCGATTGAACATTTTATCTTTTGTTTGTTGTAGGAATTTGTGTTCCGATCATAGAAAGGGTCGACGAGGTGTTCCTGTGCAGTACTCTCGAAGGTATAAAACATTGCTTAGTTAAATCTTACATTTGAAGTGTACTCATCTGTGCTGATGCTTTTCTGAATGAACTTAATTTTTTCATGGATAATGTGGATGCTAGATCGTTTCCTATATGTAGTTCATATGAAAAGATTGTGATGATGGTTTTGTGTGAATGCTTTTGTTTTATGATATGTATATGTGAGGGTTGTATTAGATGATGTATAATGAGAAATTGATGAAGCTGTCGTAATTTTATCCCTGTTCTTGATCCATACATATTGTTTGGAAATGCCTGTTCTTTATTTTTTCTTATATATGTGGACGGTAGATTGTTTGCAATTTGTATTTCATATTAAAAATAACCAACGTGGTGCAGATATCATAGGCTTATCATGATGTCTCGTCGAATTTTTTTTTTTTTTTTTTTGTAATCCGATCTTGATGTATGGAGTATGCTGAGTATGGCTGAATTGGTTCCTTAGTTTGAGCTTGTCTATCTACTGAATTGTGATGGTCATGTTCTGTATGAATTTTGTTATTTTATCTGATGTATATGTGGAAGATGGGATGGTTGATTTATAATGAATTTTGTTGTATATGTATTAATATGGCCCATGCCGTATTTAATTGTTTTATGGCCCATGCCATTTTTTACTTACTGACCTACGTTGAATGTTTTCGAGGTTGACAATGGGACGTGCTGGATTATTTAAGTTCATTAAGTTTTTCCATAAGAACTTCATTTTCTCCTCCAAGGGACTGGTAAATATGTTGTATACTTGCTAATACTACATACATAAGTAAATTATTATGCACAATTCATTGCAATTTGGGTACTAATATTTCGTGTTCGTGCAGCGAATTCTACCCAATTTTTTTAGGAAATGTGGGGGTAGTTTACCCTCCGACGTGTATCATCATAATGACTTTGGCATGCAGTGGAGTGTCACAACAAAGAAACGCGATGATGGGTTCATCTACCTGATGGAAGGGTGGCCCGAGTTTTGGGATGCGAACAATATCGAACATCAGGACATGTGCTTATTTTACTATGACGGAGGCTGTATTTACCATGTGATTGTCTTCACGAAAAATGCATGCCAGAAACCACATCCGCCTCAGCAAGGTAATAAATTCCTTATTACATCATACATTACTAAGCACACCCTTCAATTCATTCGGTTGTCATCTAATACGTGTTGTTTACGGTGTAGATCACCCTGATATGGCAGCAAGGTTCAAAATCGAATCATCCTAGCTTATTGCCTCATTCACAATTTTATTCGGAAAACCATGGTCGTTCATCTTTTAGAAGCTAAAGTAGATGAAAATTTTCAGAATGCCGATGCATCTGTGGATGGCTACGTTAATATAGTAGAGAGTAGTCCTGAGTGGACAGCATGGAGAGACAATTTAGCAGCCACCATGTATAATAACTGGGTTCGGTAGACAGTCTTCCCTTATGTCAGCTCCACCCGTCCTTTGTTGTGATGTTGTTTGTTCGTGTAATGTCCGTTGTTTCTTTATTTTACTATGTAATGGAACAATTTCTTATATTGTAGTGACATGGTATTTCGAATGACCAGCCTGGATTTTATGTGATTTTTCCACATCTATGACAGGTTTACTAGGCCTTATTGAAATTTAAAAGTGTATAATATGTAGTTTTATTTGTCCTCATTTTGTGGACATGTTCTGTCAGTCTAATGATTTTATATTGATTTTTTAATGTGTCGAGTAGTGTACGGGAATATGGAAGACATCAGTTGCAGCGGGGAAACTAGCAATCCATCATCAAAGAACAATGCTGCAAAGAGAAATGTGAGGACAGGAAGGGAAGAACGAGTTCTGATTATGGTGTTGAAAGATATCATCCAGACAGAGTGGAAATGCGAGAATGGATTTCGCACTGGTTACTTGGGTGCACTCGCTCGCGTCATGGAACGCTACTTGCCGAAGACCGATTTGAAGGCTGATCCACATATCTATAATAGAGATACATGAGTGGAAGAAGCATCACGACAGTCTGCAATCCATGCTTAGCAGGTCCGGATTTGAGTGGGACGATGTTAATAGCATGGTCGTAGTGCACGATGAGAAGCTGTGAAATGAATATGTAGCGGTAAGAACTCAATATTTTCTTCATTTATTGAGAATTTTTGTCGTAGATGCTTCATTTTCCATTGTGCCTTATTTATTTAAAATTCCAATAGATTGATACACATGCAAAGAGCATGAAGAACAAGTTTTATCCTCTGTACAACGAGTGGTGTAAGGTATTTGGAAAAGATCGCGCGACTGGAGAATTTGCAGAGGATCTGCTCACCGCCGATAAAGAACAACTAGAAGCAGGTGATGAGAATGACAAAGATAAACTGAATGCTTTCATTGATTCAATTTCTGTTGACACCGAAACAGCATCAGTTGCTGATGGTGGAGGTTCGGCGGGCATGAGGAAGAAGACCAAGATGAGGAAACACCGTGCTGAGGACATAACGGGTCACCAGATGGTTAATCTGATGGGTAAGTTTTGCAAACAAATGAATGAGAACCTGCAGACTATCGGAAAACGAATTGGATACGAGGTCATGATGTCCGAGAAATGAGAGAAGTTGTTCGAAATGTTGGTCAGCTTGGGCGTATTGACTGTTGATTAGCAATTAATGGTTGCAAAGGTATTAATCAATAATAACAAAGAACTTGAGCTATTTTTCAGTCTCCCAAAAGATGCCCAAGGTCGGATGGTGATGTTGATGGCTGCTGGAAGAATGTAAAATGTACCTCACTAGAATTTCTGGGTTATGTTTATTGTGTGCTATTAGACTAATGTATTATTTGTGTTGGGTGTAAAGCATTGGGAATGTAATGTCGGGATGCGACTGCTAGTTACATAGAATATTAGGAATGCTGTAAGAATTAGCACTTCAAAACTAAATGCAGCCTATGTGTATGTATGTTTAGTGTGCACTGATTATTCAATATTAGTTTAATTGTCTTAGTAGGATGATATATTGGCGGTACACATCGATTGCAACCTGTTGCTCTTCTATCTTCTCATGTAGGCGTTTAATCGACATAACAACACTACTATTATGCAGTGAAGCAAGTCCCTCCAATCCATCCTCTATACTTGCAGTTATAATCGGCATGGTGATGCAACTATCATCACTGCTTGTATTATACTTCGTCAGAAACTTAGTATATGAAATGCAATTAATATTGTTGAAATCCTAAAATTATGTTCAGTTCTTAAACAACATGATTTCATAAAGCTAATACTTTCAAACAAGTTTTGAAGATTGTAAGGCACAAATATAGCAATTCATAACTCGAAAATTCATCATAGATCTTAGGCCCATAGAAGAACAAGAACCGAATCAACATATATACATCAGGTGGGAAGTTGAATTGTGTTAATTACCGCCTATGTTGCAGTGCATATTAAAAATTAAATTTACACTGCATTTAACATGATTCAGCCTGTTCAATTTATCATGTGCTTATATTAAATTTGCAGACGATGAATATAGAGATTTCATCAGCATTACACATGTTCCCTAAATAAAAGAACAAAATCAGAAATATAATAAACACATATCCATTTCAGAAAATGAAATATGTTCAAGGTATGAACCTTTAAATGCAACGAAACAATGACAACCGAATTGCGGTCCGGATGTACGAAAAAGATTATATAGAAGATTTACCATTGAAGGCGGAGCCCTTAGAGAAAATTGTCGACATTTGTTGAACGAATTAGTTAAAAACTGCAAAATCCCTGAAAAAAGAAACCATATCACATGGATTATTCATTCACCCATCACCAAAGGAGGAAAGAAAATAACGAAAAATATACTCAAGATTCGAACTTGAAATTAACCACGCATTAGAATGGGGTTGTAGTTATAAGACTGGCAGCGTACATCGTCAAGAAGAGGGGTGCACGATCGGCGGAACGAGGGTGCGCCAAAGCTGTTCCTTTCTCTGCGCGGCTGTGAAGGTCGGGAGAAATTAACACCGACCTTGCCCTAATTCACACGATGTCGTTTTGAAGTGGGGGATGAGGAGATTAAAAAAAAAATCAGGGGTATAAATGTCAAATCAATATAATTCATCAATATAATACATGTATGTAAATGATGGATAGGATAACGAATCCTATCCATCTATCAAAGTAAACGTAGGATATGATTGAGAAATATTCATAATTTTACACCTCATATTCAATTCAATCATATATGTCATAATTCCTATTTATCATAGTAAACGCAGCCTTAGTGGATAGAATTTGTATAGGGAACAGAATAATTTGACATGTGTCATACACTATTCTCTTCTTTTCTTTTTCTTTTTTTTTCTTTTCCATTAAAATTTTTTATTTTTATTTATTTAAACAATTTTGAACATTCAAATTAATCATTTTCTTATGATCTTTAACTTGATACTAATATTATATATATCATAATAATTATTATATTGAAAATATGAAATATAATTTTTATGGATGAAATATAAATTTTATGAATTGAATTTTTTTTTATTTGTTATTGTATTTAAATAAATAGTATATTAATTTTTTATATGAATTTAAGCTAAAATTAAATGCCGCATATAATAATGAAAATATTATACTATTAATATATCTAGTATCATAATTTATTAGAGTTGGAAATATTTATGTTGTGTTTAGGAACACTTTAAAATTCACTTTTAAATTCCTTACACCTTATTATTTGATAAAGATAACTTTAAAAAATGATAATACAATATAATATCAAGAAATTTTATTTCAAATCAAATAATATTTATATAAATACGACTAATATAAATAATAATGTATGTATATTTTATAGTAATAATAATATAATGTTTTCATATATTATATTTTTTTGTTGAAGTTATGTTCAGTCACTAGAAGCAAACGCATAGACTATGTTCGACAATCAAAATCGAATAGCCTTGCATCATTGTTTGGTTGTTTCTCTATCGAATGGCCTTCCTTCAGTTTTGTAATGTTTTACTTAGGTTTTGTTCTTCAGTTTCTGTCGAATAGCGTTCGACCCGTTTTTGTAATTTACCGACTATAACATCAACAATACCAGTAGGCTACTTCCATCCCTATTTTCATGGATCAGTGTTCACGAACAATAAGAAACTGAATTAATTCAATGCTTGACCTGTAGACACAATTCCAACAATGTCTGCTTAAAGAACACAAATCGTTATGCACGATGGAAGAAAAATTCAACATGCCAAACCCAGATTGAACACAACAGATGTGTGAACACACATTGTTATGCACGATCGAAGAAAATTTCGACATGCCAAACCCAGATTGCACCACTGCTTGAGAATAGAAACTGGAAGGATGGCACAATAGATGTGTGCTTCCAAAAGCAAATGCATTTATAATTGTGGGCTATGAAGATCATGTATAAGAGATGAAAATTACTAACAAATACTAAGGATGCAACAGCAAATTAGGCAGTTTGTTCTATGCCGCCTCTACTAAGCCTATTTAAAAACCTACAACATGAGATAATGCAAAAAGGTGCCCTCTCCCTATCTCTCTCTCTCCTATAACTTTCAATTGGAGGAAAAAGAAAAAAACATTGTCCAGTGTATTCAGTTGATGGTAATATCAAAAACCAAATGGAGACTTTCTCCTGCTTCCTCCTTCACCATATTGTTCGTTCCATTTTCTCAGCTCATTCATACTAGCTGCATCGAATGCAACTGATGGTCCCACCTACAAATTGCCATTGAAGTCAACATAAGTCCTGATCTTCTTCAGCCAACATGAAACACATAAGTTTACAAGTAAAACAGGGCCCAATGGGAGTGGAAGTAACAGGAGTAAAACAATCATTATTATTGTTGTTTTTGTTGTGTCATTACTAGTTAGAATAAACCTCAAGAGTAGCCTCAGTAGTTATCCTGAAGATAAAACCAATTTCTGTTCCAGATGGTTACTAAGATATTCATTATGTAGGTTCAATGTCCAGAATACTATGAGCCCATGTGGAGAGCTTTAACATAAATTGTAAATGTGTCGTATGAGTTTACCTTTGTTTTAGATTGAGTAAAATCATCCAACTTGAGCGGTCTTAAAACTGGAACTCCATCAGATTTGCAAACCTGAAAAGAGACCATCACAGATGCTAAGAAGAAAGATATATTTGAAGGAAATGTATCATGTTTCAATAGGCGAGTGAAGAAAAGATCCAGCAACTTTGCCTAAGAAACTAAAGACTCTCTTAAGCAATATTTGCATTGAATTTTCCTACACTTCTTACAAAAGTGTCCTTTCAGAAGAAATAATAATAATTATTATTATTATTATTATTATTATTATTATTATTATTATTATAATAAATAAATAAATAAATAATAATAATAATAATAATAAAATGACAATAAATAGGCTCGCATAAACCTTAGGCTAATGAACTGAGTACATTGGTTTCCCATGTGCATATACAAGAAAAATTATTATTTAATTATTATTATTATTATTATTATTATTATTATTATTATTATTATTATTATAAATAAATAAATAAATAAATAAAAATAATAATAATAATAAAATGACAATAAATAGGCTCGCATAAACCTTAGGCTAATGAACTGAGTACATTGGTTTCCCATGTGCATATACAAGAAAAATTATTATGCTTTAAGATTACAAATCTTACAGCAGGCAGATTCAAGGAATATTAATCACCACTGAACTGTAAAAGTTTGAAGAAGAATAATGGCAGAATTTGATAGCATTACCTTGCTTTCTACTTCCAGTAACTCCTGGACAGGTCTATATGCTGCAGCTATACAAAGGTTCTGCAAGACAAAAATGCAGAAAAGAAGTTTAAGAATGAGTAGCAATGGCTCAAAACGTCAGAGTACAAAATCTCAATCACCACCTTTAGATCGCTCCCCGAATAACCTTCAGTAGCATTTGCAAGTTGTTCGAAGGAGAATCCAGATTCCAGTTTTTCTCGACCTAGAATTATCTTGAGTATCTTCTGACGATTTGCAGCATCTGGAAGGTCAACATAAATCCTAATTTCAAGCAAATATTTTACGTCAGTGTATTCTAATCCGTTGTAATATAATGTACAACAAAGTTCCTGAAAAGTTAATCCACTCACTCTAGGTGAAGTAGTATTTAACCTCCTGTTTCAGAGAGGAGGTCGGGGGTTGAATCATTCCCCCACCCCTCCTTCCCAGTTTGAATTTTAATTAAAAAGGAAAGAAGGTTATACCTTCTTGGTAAGCGGCGAATCACAGCATCATCAAGGTCAAATGGCCTATTTGTAGCTCCAAGGATAAGGATTCTTTGGCTGTCTTTTGACCTCAAGCCATCCCAAGCAGCCATAAATTCATTCCGCATTCTTCTAGTAGCCTCGTGCTCAGAAGCACCACCACGAGCACCAAGCAAGCTGTCCACCTGCATGTGCACATGGAAACACAGTCATGAACCCAAAATGAAACTGTCAGCATATAGGAATCCAAAAGGCAATGTACTATTTGGAAAAAAAATATATCAATAAGAAACACCACTGGGACTTAGCCTATTACAAAAAGACCCAATAAAATTACTTTATACAGATACCCCCTTAGGGTATCACAAAGAGTCCCTTGAGGTTTATATTTTTCTCACAAACAACAGCCTGAATTGGTGCAATTTGCACAGAAACAATTTTACGTGGTTCGCTTTTTTCCTGTTTTTGTTTGGTAATTAAGCTATTCTAAACAAAAAACAACTGTGCTTAATCCAAAGCTTCTATGAAGCTCTTAAACATTGGCTTACACAATAACGACTGTGCTGAGGACAAATAGGATCCATGACCACACCATATAAAACAAACTCACCATTCCTGACATGTGAAAAACTGTTACATAATAAAACAACGAGCAACCACCAAATAAAATTTTCTACTACCTACATTCTTAAGCCAATACTAGAACCTACAGCCTCTATGGATACCAAATAAAATAGCTAGCACATTTCATGAATCCAGCTCTAGAAGATCAGAAGTTCTACCAGTTCAGACTAAACCTAGCCACTTGCATACTTAAATAGTTAAACTATGACGCAAATATTCTTCGCATGCAGTAGCTACACCCTGCTAGAAAATGAAATGATCCTTAATTATATCTTCAACTAATCAACTTGAAAGTTTACTTCGTAAGATGAAGTGACAGTAAAATATGCAATTTTAGCAACCACTTAGAGGTAACAAATTAAGACGTCATTAAGAAAAGTAAATGCGATCCATCTGATCCAGCTCAAATATATGTGCGCGTGTGTGATGCTGTTATCAATGACCCTCACAAAACAGTGACTACACCAATTGCATTAAAAGATAGTTCAGTAAAGTGTACCATGAGCACAATTTCCAGAGTTTTGAACTATTATGCCGTACAGCATATAGCCCACAAGGAGGCACAAAAAAAGAAAAAAACAGATGTGGTCGTACCTCGTCAACAAAAATAATTACAGGAGCCAGCTTGCTAGCAAAGGAGAATAGTGCTTTAGTAAGTTTTTCAGCATCCCCGAACCACTGCATCAGAAGCAAGTAGATAATGTTAACAGTAGTACAAGAATCTGATGATGGAAGCTTTGGGAATAAACATAAGTTGCAGTTTTTTCAGCTTATGCTAGTCTGCTAGCAAGACAAATTGATTGATTGTTTCCTTATGCAGTACAGCACTATGAAAATCAATTGCTTAATCCTCGTCATAATTCTCTCGACAATTGCAAATGCAGATTGCTTAAAAATAGGAATTGACAGATATGAGTATTCCATAGCAACTTAGGGTAAAGCACATCATAAAGAATGCCCTGATGAGTAATTATATATAATTCTTCCTGCCTTATTTTATAGTCAAAATGTCAAAACATTTAACATAATGAATATGCAATTTTTTCTCCAGTTTTAATGTCATAAAGAAGCCCAGGACCAAGCTTTTGCAAAAGATGCAAGAAAATTTAAATAGAAGCGTTGGTGGAAAAAACATAATCAGATAAATAATTTCCAGATTAATGGCCAGCACACCACAAAAGCAACACAACTTTCCCAGCCTATAAAATTGAAAATGAGGATGACAAACTGCTTTCCTCTTTCTTTTAATCGCTACTGCTTATTTCAATATGTATCCAAATCGTGTGGGTTGGTGCATACTCTTCTAAAGTTGCAACGGAGGGCAAAACTTACACGTGCAAGATGCAAAGCTAAAAGCCTGAAATACTCAGAATCTGGCTTTCATGACCCTTTGACAGGTAAAAGATCTATGTATCAATCCTTGAGTCAATACTTCCTCAGCATATGAAACGTTGTTCCCATAAGAAATGTCATTCCCCTTTCCACCATGTTGTCTTGCATTTATGCGTTTAACCAGGCCACGTAAACTGGACAATTTCTTGATTACTTCATTCTTCTTCTCACATATTTTAGTGATGCACATCATACAATTTGTAAAACACAGTATTTACAATAACTACAATATTTCTATTAATGACATTGAAATTGAGAAAACTCTACCCATTGCCAATGCACGAAGGAATTAAAATGTAAAACACAAAGTTGCAACCATGAACAATGTCATACAACATTCTCCTTCAAGAAGCACATGAATACCAAAACAATAAAATCAATAAGCTGCTGACGGTTGAAACTATATGGCACATAATAGAATCAGTATACAAGAAGCATCAATTAGTTCATTGCTAAGCCAACAACACAATGCTATAACTTCCAAGTTTCAGTAAAAGTCAATAATTATAAGAGATGCATGCCCTAGGCATTAAGACCACACTAATTAATGAGCTACATCGGCAAGTTTTGCAAGAAAGGCACAATCAAGATCACTGATACAACTCAACAAAATTAGAAATGTTCAAAGACCATATTTTCATTTACCTTAGACGTAATTGTTGAACCAGTAATGCTGATGAAATTTGCCCGAGCTTCTGTTGCAAGCGCCTTTGCAAGAAGAGTTTTTCCAGTTCCAGGAGGACCAAAAAGTAATATTCCTTTGCAAGGCTGATGAAAGAAGAATTTATCAGCATGGAGGAGCCAGGGACAATAAAATGCAAAATTTTACATACTAGGTACAGCAATAAGATACCCGCAGCAAGTTTCCACGAGAGAACAGCTCAGGCCTCCGCATAGGGAGAATCACAAGTTCATTCAAAGCCTTCTTCACATCTTCAAGTGCACCAACATCATCAAATTTCACACCAATCTCCCCAGGAGGAACCACTGCTGAAACGAAGTTGCTCTCGTACTCATCCTTAGCAAGATTCTGCATATATCTTGCTTCAATATAACAGAAAACATGATAAGTTTTCCCATAATAGGAAAAGAAGACAAAACCTCCAAAATCTGTGACGGCTTCTTGGAAACTGCTTCCTGCTTCTCTAACCTCGATATTGCAAGTTCAAGGCTACACATGACGATTTACATATATTAACTTGGTTCAAACAAAAGCTGATTTCCATATAACCACGAGCAGAAATAATTACCTCTCACGAGGGATTTGCAACCGGTCCCCCTTGATCAAAGGAAGCTGACATGATGAAAGATAATGATTCTTTGCCCAGCCAACCACCTTCTCTGCTTCTGTTATTCATAACAAAATGGGTTAACATGCAGTTATAAGGATAAGGAGAAATTGAAATTTGTAAATTATAAGCTTCTCCTCACGATACTTAATACATGAACTGCATTATTTACTGTACTGAGAAGTCTGAGATCAGGGCTTCTACATTAGAGGCAGAAACAGAACTACAAATAAAAAATTGCCATAATCCAAGGTTGATCTCATATAATGTAATACAATTCTTAATAGTTATATTGTGCTAGTTTTTTTATTATTATTATTTTCTAAGAAACATTTTTTATTAAAATAAGATGAGTTACATAGGGATGAAAAATCCCCACTTGAAAATAATTATCTAAAACTATAATAAGACATTCAAATCTCGCTGAACATCAGAATCATGAAATCCCCTAAAATTCTAATGGCCTACAATCCACCAAGCAGCCTTATACTTGAGCTTTTCCCACACTTCATCAAGGGACTCCTATAAAAAAAAAATTGTTCTTTCAAGCCAGATAGACCAGCATACTGCTTGTACAATGATGCCCCACAGTATCTTGGCTTTTATACTCATGAGGACCCACATTTAACCAAAAAAAGAAAAAGAAAAAAAAAATCATTGATGGACTGGGGGGCAGCCCAAACCAGATTCAACTTCAATAAGGTCTTGTTCCATAATGAGAGAGCAAAGGGGTCATCAGCAAAGTGTGATCCAGGTTCTTGGATTCTTTTTTACAAAGGACACATCAATTGGGGGATAGTAAAAGATTTGGAAAATGTTTTTGAATTGTATCAAAGTACTCTTCCCAACACCAGAAACCATGAAAAAACCTGAACCTTTTTAGGCACGGAGACTTTCCAAACAACTTTGTAAAACGGAAAAAGTGGATCATGCCGAATAGGAAATAAGGATGAGAAAATTGATTTGCATGAAAAACCACCTGATGTGTCCGGTGTCCAAGTCCTAAAATCGTCCCTTTATAGTGACATCCTGACATTTGCTAGGAGTTCTAGGAGATAACAGAAACTGGAAATTTCAGTATCTCCAAGATTCTGGAAGAGGTATCCCAAGAAATAGAAGACGAGTCTAACAAGTTGGGATTCACTGAAATAAATGAGGATTCGGGCTTATTATGTATATACGATATGCAAAACAAAGAGGGGAAGCAATCACTCAAAGTTGTGCCATATGCCTTCCCAAACTCTCACAATCTTGCCTCTTCCAATCTGGACTTTTACCGACTGCATAAAATCTGGGTATACCCTAGAAAAAAATAAAATCACGGACATCTAAAGGTAGTTCTCAATGCAAGGCCAGCATCCCAACCATTCTCCTGAATCCCATAAATGAGGATATTGTACTAGACTACTAGTATTAATACATCACCTCATGACCATGAATGTGACATGATAGGGAAGCCCCAATTAACAGTTTTCTTAAGATGGCTGAGTGCCTCGTCAGAAAAAGGGACCCGAGAAGAGAAAACTAACGTCAGAAGACTACAGTAAAAAGGCTTTCAACTCCAATTCAACATACTAAGATTAAAAATAAACACCTGTCCCCAAACCCCTTTCAATAGTTAGTTTAAGGTTCCTCTACTTCATTTGTACAAGTAGCTTTAGTTTCTTTTCAATTCTTGGAATATTCAAAAAATAACATGCACTTTGGGCATCTTTCTACATAGTCATTGATACTATTTGGAGATGAGCTAACTTACGTCACAACCTCCGATTAATCTAAGCATCACAACTAAATTGAACTATTAGTACATGATTTCCCAGTCTGACAGCAAGACATCAAAAAATTCTCAGCTTGTTTGGTCAATTGGAAACAACTCAAAAATTGAAGTTCAGGAATTAAAATTATGTCAGCTTACGGCACAAGAAATTGGATTCATTTCCAATATTTGGAATTTTTGGTTTCAAGCTGAGAATCACTATAAACAATGAATGAAAACCCAGCTAATAGATTAGCTCTAAGATACCCATGTCCAACAACCCCCTAACCCACTCAATACCTACCTACCCACAAATGCCACTATGCTACCCACAAAGCCATGGCAACATCCTACGAGAAGCAAACAACAATATCCTAACACCAAAAATGTGGCTGGTAAAGTTGAGTTTCTGGTCTCCATAAACTATTTAATTTCTTTTAATTTACCTTGAGGTTTGAATAAAGTATTTATGATCAACTTTTACCTATATCATCTTGGTTTTTAGGATTTACACACACTTGGCCTTCATGTTTTTTTGTTTCTTTTTTCTTTTTTCCCCCTCTTCATGTTCCTTTCTTCCCCAAGTTCCATTAATTTCTTTTATGGCAGGACTTCTGGAAGGCATCATCTTTTTTGTTTTCATATTTGTGTGTGTGTGTGTGTGTGTGTGTGTGTGTGTGTGTGTATCGCAAAAACATTCTTTTCCAGCATTTATATGGAGAAAAAAGGTCATTTGGACTTCAAATAGTCAAGTTTACTGAAGTTTCAACTCAATTCGGCAATCCATGCACAAGGAAAAAAAAAAGAATTTTGTATAATAAGGAACTACAATTCATAAAATTATACTCCACCGAACTGCAGTTACAATTGCATTCAGATTTGACCGCATCCACTCATTGTTGTATAATCTTTGTATTTTGAATGAGTGCTATTGCACAGAGGCAGCAATTCAGCTAGATCATACAGAGGATTGTGCATGCTATCAATTCTCATTCCAAAGCTACTCTAACTAAATAAGAAGTTTTTCTAGCATCAGCGTGAGTGAGGGCAGCAAGCGAATCACTCTAATTAAGAAAATGTACTCCCCATATCACCATGATACAGCTTCTGATGTTTTAGCTGGTGTAGAGAAAATATAGATTTGAAAAAAACTGAACATACTATTTTGATGGAAGTATGACATGAATGTTTAATTGATAATTATCTATTTTACTCATCAGTGTGGAAATGGGTATTCTTACTTCCTCTTGTCAAAACAAGATCATTGGTGGTTACATGCAACAAGTCTGTACATGATAAGTCGTGTTCCTCAAGAACCTGAAAATGAAGAAATGTATAACTTAAATTGTTGATGATATACAAGTGAGAATACATCCGTTCCTCAATATCAACATCAGTGACTGTATAACCAAGAAACACTTGTTTTGTCGGCAGAATGTAAGCAAAATAGAATAAAGTACACTAAAATTGACACCAGAAAGACTGTGAGTGTACCTTATGCAGTAGACCCAAGTTGCTTCTTGATATCACTATCTTCCAGTCTTCTTCAATTTGTTTCTTGAATATCGTTAACAAATCTTCCTCCTGTAATAAACAATTAACACTGCCGACTCACCTCATGGCTCATACAACCAAATGGTTCATAATCTCAAATAGTAAGGAAAGGTGCCACAGCTTTTCATGTATTTCAGCCCATGAATGTCTTAATTGATTACCTTTGGAGAAATTGTCAGACATTGGACAATTTTCCAATCTCAAAAAGAAATTGAAAATAGATAAAAGTAAAAGATGAAGAATGGAAATGTTTTTTTGACAATTGCACTGCTAGTCAAGTTAATGTTGAGTCCAGCAAAAAGTGCCTCCAGTAGATAAAAGGCCGTTATTAATGAACACAATTTTTTTAACTAGATCTGGAACAGCAGCAAACCTCAACTTGGAATCAATTTAGAAAGATGCCGATGTAAGAAGAATTACCTTTGGGGGATATACGTACATCACATTAGTGAATAACTTATATATTTCGTCGTCTCCAGACCGCTTCGTGGATCTTAATCCATCTTTAAGAATCTTCATAAGAGGCTGAATAAAGAACATCAATATTTTACCAAGAATCCTATAGTCCTTTGCCAATGCAAGATGTAAAATTGTTAATTGACTAATGTGAAGTCAGGAAATAGAGTAGCACAGACAATGTGTTCTCACAATGCAGACAAGTATATCAACTTAACAGTTTAATTACTATAAATTGCAGAATGCGCACTAAAAGAAACTACTTATAGTTATTAGTAAAACAACAAGCATTAGATACCAATATTCTCTTTTCTGCATCATGAATTAACGTAACTAATTTGAATCTGAATTTATTTTACAGAAAACTCTTACAGGATTTGATTTATTTCACATGTACAAGGCCAATAATTTTATTTTAGTTCTGATAACATATAATTTGTATTAATGTAGCCTTTAAAATAATGTCTATCATAATCTGCTGTTTTTATGCCATTAACAACCTGTACAGATTCACAAGCACCACACATGTAGATGAAAAGTTCATAATTATATCTGCAAATATCATTCAAACAAATGATTATGGCTGTTGCCAATTGTGAATATATTAAGCTGACTGTAAATCTTACGGGAGATACGCAATAACTTAGAAATTTTATTATGTAGGAGATCACTAAGCAGTTTAACTAACAGCTCACATAATAAAAAGTATAAAAGGGCACAAAAGACTTTTAGAGCTCCTGAGCATTACCGACTTTGCAAGACGCCCCATGATCGGTAGCATCATTGTCTGTTGAAAACCAAAAAAAAAAATGTTACACATACAAAATCATCATGCCTTGGCATGCACATAAGAGCAATAAATGATGCATTCTTCTGGTTGAAGATATTGGAGCATCATGATCATGCCCTTCTGAGCACAAAGAAGGAAAGCAATTTCTGGAAAAGTGAAACTTACAACTTTCTCCTTTACGTTTGACCCAGACCCAGTGCCAGGTTCCTCTTTGTTTTGTCCACAAATCAAAACTAGAGGTCCCGATAATTGGTCAAACATCTCTTGCATCAGCATCTTGTTAAAAAACTCATTCCTACCGGACTTTGGAGCTGCATTCGACAACCAGGGAGAAGAGTCTGAGAAATAGACCACAAGTGGCTTTTGCGACGCCAAGACCTGCTTAATTATGGGGAAAATGTAACTACAGAAACGAATGGAAACCCATACATGAAAATCTGCACAGAAACATTTATGCTTAATCAATTGAAGTAAGTACCTCACCAAGCGCTTCCATTGCAACAAAGCAATCTCGAATTTGAGCATCATGGTCATGTTCAATATCCTTCACTGCAATATATAGATGGACAAAGCAGGTCAAGATCAATTCATACTCAAAATTCCAGGCCTTCACCCACAAAGTGCTGCAAGAGTCAAACATGAAGCTACTAGTATACATCATCATACAGGACTGAAACAAACCATCCAAAAATCTCTTTATTCTTCACATGCATAATACAAGGTCTTTTTTTATATCTTCCACACTTCCCCCAATAAGGATCAAAATAGGTAAGCAGACAAGGTAAAGCCCAGGACCATCCCTTGCATACATGTGTAATAAGGTCACACAAATAGAACAAATGAAATTTTGATAAAATCTTTTAAGAAATATTAGCAATGTATTTTTTTATATACATTGTTTGTAAGAAACAACAAATTTTAATAATAAACAAAGATGTAAAATGCAAGAGTACAGAGACAAGGAGCACCAAAATTAGAATCTAAGGCACAAACTACAGGACATAAATCAATCTCTAACTATACTTGACAAAATAAGTTTTTGAACTGTTTATGACTTGACACCCAAAAAGCTACCCTGATAATAGAATCCAAATGCAGACTAAGAAGACGGATATAATTAAAAAATACCAAAAGCGGCAGGCACACAATTCATGTAACAATTGCAACCATTCATTGACTAATATGTACCATCGAGCCAAAAAATTGAAGGTTTTGCATTAGGTTCTGCACTTTTCTCATCCTTTGGATCCTCCGTTGTCTTGCCACTAATATAAAAAACAACAGCTACTTGATCACCATTCACTCCATAAACCTCGCCCCGTTGACCGTTAGACAAAGTCCTGAAAGTATATAGAATTGTTAAGTGATAACCAGCTCATAATCCAAATGAAGTTGCAAACATGCAGGGACCAAGCAAGTATCAGCAAATGCACTGATGGATAAAAAAGTACACACCACCAACAAGAAAATTCAGATTTAAAAAATAACCAGTAAAAATCAACAAGATAGCTTAACAATGGAAAAAGGGAGGAATATGATACAGAAAAGCTGTTTGAGGCAGCCTACATTTAGCAAACCACATCAAAGTATACTTTATTTTATGAAAATAATAGCAGTATCATAGCATTTATCAATAGGCTGTTCTGGAAATCAAACTACAATGTGTTTTAGGACAATAAAAGATGGCTGCTGCTACAAGCAGCATAGGCAAAGGATAATAGCTTTTCCACAGGCATCTCAACAACTTACCAACCTACCTGCCACGAATATAAGTATAAGCATTTGTTGGACCATCAGATGTTGGTATCTTCCCCAATACAATCCTGTGATGAAAGGGGTATGTCAATGATCAGGACCAGACAAGTTCGAAGACCATGGCCAGTGTGCTTTTCTGAAGGAGTTTCAGTATAAAGGAGGAGTGCCCCTACACTGCCCCCCCCCCAACACCCACTCCCATCACAAAAGCTAAGAAAGAAGATTGTTCTATATAGTCAGATTCCCTCAGTGCAGTTGTAAATCCAATTTGCATTAAGCATTCATATCTGACACAGGATCTTGATTGAACTAATTCCACATATGAATCCTTATTATCTTATGAAAGGGAAAAAATATGAATGGGAAGGAAATAGTCTAATGCAGCAAAATGCACATCATTGGGGAAAAGCCAGACGTGACAACTTACATGCTTTAATAGCAAGTGCCTCCACATCCTTCTATTGAACAAGCATTGCTTAGTAACTCCAGCTAGAAAAGACATTAAAAATATTCGACCACGTGTAAATTACAAATTCTATGTCTAGGTCAATAGAACAATTTAAAGGATGGATTGAGTTGCACATGAAAGTTGCTTTCTAGCTCCCTCGAAATTTGCGGGGGGGAGGGGCGCACGGAAAAAATCCTTCCCAATTACATCCTCAAACATTCAATCACACCCATTTCTTGTAGTATACGACTAAAGTTCTAGCTGTGTATGTTCATTCACTCCTTCAAAATAATCATTCTACACCACTGATAAATCCACGTATTGCTTTAATATGAGTAGCATATTTTTATCATACCATAAACATATTTCTGCCAGGTGGTTATAGGGGGTTGACCACAACAGTTTCTTATAACTGGTTGCAGGAACTTTAATAGTGGTGGAGGGTAATTCTGTCTTCCTTATGTCAGTTACCACTGAAAATTTTCCATGTTATTCTTGTTCGTTCAACTCTTAACTACAATAATGACTTTACATCAGAAGCAATAGAAAGAGAGTGAAGAAAAAACCAGAGGAGAAACTACAGTTGAGCAATACCAGTAACTCAACAAAAAGAATCAGGAAATAAAAACCATCACGAATCGTGAATTGGGAAGGCAAAAACATCTTCTTAAGAACATGTAACCAGATAAACACTTATTAAATAACAACTTGTACAAGCAATCAAGTACTGGTGACAGTCACATTAATTTTTTTTTAAAAAGGCCAATGGATATGGTTGTTAGGAAAAGTCATCTGAAGACAGTTACCTATTGCTTGCTTCAATGGTAATGGAGGGCCCAATGTACTTCACTGGATCCCCTGGTAAGAGATAATGGGATATAAGAACAGACGAATTGAACGGTTATTCGGTTAAGAATCGGGTTACCTACAAAAGAAAAAAAAAAAACAAATAAAATCCAGCATTTAGATATGTTTAGCATGTAAACGGAGATTCATGTTTCAGAATTATGCCCAAGTAAAACTAGTCAGATGCCAAGATTTCACTTGCCTTACAATTCATCAGTCACCTAGACTATTGAACTACATGATAAGTGAAAATCACTTGCCTACTGAGTGAAAATGTGTGGGTCTAGCAGACCCAGCTTGGAATAGATTTTACAACAGTGATATAGACACATTCATGTGTTAACCATCCACATACGAATTCAGGTTCTCTAGAATGAGTTGTCTTAGAAAATGGAATAAATGAAAGTAGAAGGATGAAGAAGAATCTAAAAAGTTTGAGGTGACAAGAAATAATCTTTGATCATCATTGCGAGAAGAAGAGATTATACTCAAGCTAAAGTAAAAAGAAACTGTGTGGAGACTGTACCTGACATGCAAAAGAAAATAACCATCAACATTCCTTCCAATCTCCAATTCAAATGACTATGAACAAACTCCAAACATCTCATGAACTTATATATGCAAAAAATTCGGACAAGCACAACCAAGATTTTTTTTTTTTTTTTGGGTTGGGGGGGGGGGGGGGTTTAATATGATATGAGCTCTTAACTAATGCATCTTCCACCATTTATATGCATCCACACATTCAAGAATTTGACAGCATTGCATAGAAAGGAAGTAGTACTCAGTTAGTGTCCCTGAGACGTTGTACATGCAGTATTTTTAGAAGAAAAATTTACATGACACTCCTCTTTGGGGGAAAATAATTTGCGCATTAAATTTAAATATAAAATTTGGATGATCTCCAACAGTGTAACCTTTTTTTAGTGGACGATTAGCATTATTCGGAGGCTCAGAAGTATCCGGTTTTGAAGATGTTGACGAGCTTTCAGATTCTCCGGAAACACACTGTCATGTAGAGATTACAGACTATAAGAACAAGTATATAATTCCAAGAACATTAACACTTCAGATTCCCTTCCACTTCCAATAAATCTATTGAAGACTTCTTTACACAGAAAACTTGCTTCCTTCAACTTCATGATAGTGAAGAGATTATCTTTCACTTCTTATCAAATAGCAAAAATTGAAGTTGGGTTTCTGGTAAGCCATTGAGAAGGTGTGCTTCATGAGTATGTGGAGTAGACAAAACTCAGCTTGTTGAGCTAAACATGAATATTTTTTAATTACACTTCTTCCATTCTACTTGCAGACCATGGAAAATAATTCTTTGGAACTCAAAAAAGTTACCTTCTCAAACTCTTCTGGGCTTAGATTTTTCAAAACTTCAACAGCCATATCAGCTTCATCCTCGCTAACATCCGTTACTGCCTCGCCACTGCTGGAATAATCTTCCTCATTACTTGCATCATCCTCAGATTCTGATACAGCTTCAGAGTTGTCCTCATCTGATTCACTTTCATCTTCAATAAAATCCTGAAAATCAATAACAAAAAAGCATAGGAATATTTTTTTTTGCAGTAGAAATAGGAAAACTATGTTTTACCTGGACTGTTCTTATCATTAGTAAAACAACACAAACAAAAAACAATAGAAGATAAAGAAATTAAACTGAATAGGAACATATATCTTGTGTTGAAGTTTCACAACAACAATCTGGGAAGGTAAAATTTTGTTTTGTTTAGCTTCACAGATTAAGTTTTCTTGTTACTTTGAATAAGATTAGCACAACTTTTTAGAGAGGTGAGAACAGATATGACTGTGAGGAAAATACAATTCAAAACTTACATATGGAACAAAACCGCTGCCATCAAGCACCAATATTGGTACTTTTAGATCCCGAGTAAGTGCCCTGACCAATCGTTCCCGATATAGCTCCGTACCTTCAAACCAAGTAGTTCTTCTTAATCATATATAATAAAACAGGAGTAGTTATTAAGTCAGCAAAAGTAACCCACAAGCTTACAAGCTTATGCAAATAGGGAAAAAATTATAGTGTGGCAAAAAAAATACTGACCTGGAATGCTCTGAAGCAAAATTCTTCCACTCGAAGAAGTTAAACGGCCACCAAAATCAGTGGTGACCTTCTTATGTCTCAAATGGGAGGCCATACATTCCAGAAGAAGGTTTTTCGTGTCTTCGCTGCAAAAATAGTGATTTTTAGTCCCACCATGTAACTATTATACAGAATCGAAATAATATCAAATCTGGAACAGCACATACTGAAGGTAATAAGGGAAATTATCCAAGGAGACGGTTATTTTTTCCCATGGAACAATCTTTCGCAGAAACTCATTCCTAAATCTTTCTCGCCGAGTTAGAAAGGGGGACTCCTTTTTTTTATTCTCTATGGCAAGCTTTTCATTTTTGAACCACTCCATTTGATCTTGCTCTCCAAGGCGAGCATGTGCATCACAATGCCTCGCATTGTTAGCTGAATCTTCCTTCTCACTCGTTTCCTTCTCACAATCCAACACATCTTTGTTGGGGACACACTTATCCTCGCTTGCACTCCCTCCATCACCTTTAGAACTATAAGATCTTAGAAGACAATTTCCCTGTCCAATACCTGACCTCCATTGCAATCTTGTGCAACATCTCCCAGACACATGACCCAATAACAATGAATAACCCGAGATGTATCTCTCATTCAAATTACTGGCCCTTGGTGCAGGGCTCAAACATTGTCCAACAGAATAATCACGACAGTTAGAACTGAAAAAATATTTGCTCCGTTGAACCACATAACACAATTGGTTTTTATACCGTAGTCTCCTTGCATACATCGGAATTTATTAACTGAAAAAAGTATAGACCTACAGAAAATGAAATTCACATAGTCAGCTTAACTTATTTCACTTGATTTGAATGTAGAGTCTCAAAAGCTTCAGTCTTCTTTCTTATAGAAAACCAATCAAACTTACAGCATGAGTCTCTCTATTTTTCTTTTCTTTTCTTTTCTTTTCTTCTTTTTTTTTTTTTTTTTTTTTTTTTTTTGACTCTATTCTGTCAAATGATTTATGCAACTGGAAAACTTGTTTAAATATCATCTCAACCAATTAATGTTCCCAACCAAATTTTGACTGATGAACAGCGTTAACATAACAATTACAAAATAGTCTGCAATCTACTCTGCAACATAGTACGTTGGTCTTTGGTGACAAAAGGAATGGGGGTCTCAAACTAAGTGAGTGTATTGCAACACCCCACAAATGAAGCGGTCAAGCATTCAACATGCATACATTCACACAGTTTGGCCAGCCAAACATAAACGCTCGAAGCTAAAGCAGGTAATGTCGTCTAAAATCCATGTGAGCACAGCAAACATAATCAAAGCTGGAAGCTTTCGCAATAGACTATCTTAAAACGTATAATCAAGAACATTTGAGCAATAATAAACATTTAAACTGACAAAAAAAGCATTAAGTGGCATAGAAAATGCATAAACATGAGAGCCAGGTCTCTAAACGTGCTAATTGTTCTATTTCTAGTTGTTTTTTGCCCCCAAATTGCTCGTACCACTGCAGCTGAGTATTCAAACATGAGACAACTGGAAAAGGAGGTATTAATCCGGAGCATATTTTTTCAGATACGGGAAATACTGACCTTATTGAATCTATAATCTACTTCCGGAAACAGCAACCCAGATAAGCTAACCAAAGAAACAATGCAATTAATGAATGTAAGCGAAAGGCAGAAGGGCGGGCGACCGGCCGCTAATGGGGGAGGCGACAGAGAAGGCGAGTCTCCGTGCGTGCGCTTTCCTGTTTTTATGTTTTTCCAAAGAGAAGGGCGATAAGATCTGGTGAGTTCTTTTAACAACGAAGGATTTGGGTAATTTTAATACGACGGCCTCATGTAAAAGCTTCCTTAATTTTTTTAATCCAACTTCATTAGTTAAATACAAAAAAATAAAATATTGTGCTAAATATATCATATAATTTATGATAATTGTACTTTTTAATTGGAGAATTTATGTATTTTTTTTAAGTGTTTTTCATGAAAATATACGATCCCGAGGATTTGGGGTACAGGAGAGTTTTTGTTGTTATTTTCCATAGCAATTTTGTTATTTAAAAATTAAAAAATGTTAGAACTCTTGTAAACTTATCTCCTAAATAACAGCAGAAAAAAATGACTAAAACTCGTTCAGTCAAAACATTCAATTACATACAGTCTCTTCAACTGGAGAACAATTGTCTTTAATAAGCTAGACATGCTCAAATGCACTTGGGTGATGTTTTATTAATTTAGATTTTTTTTGTCACATCCTTTTGGACCGTCCAAGAGCTTTGTTTTCTCTAAGAGTCTTTGATTCAATTAATAATATTGTTTGTGGATTTACAAATTTCTTCAACCTCTTTAACATCAATATGTTTGTCCCAGCAAAAAATATCATTAACTTTTCAAACAGTTTTGAACATCACGTACCAATATCAACAACATTTGCACCAAACCCCTCAGCCGACTCATATGACCCACCAATCCACATCCAACTCATACAAAAATTTATCGATTGTGCTTAATGGAATTGACGTGTTCATGTGCAAAATTGCCTATATGTCATTTTTTAAATGCATCGTCTACTTGAAACACACATCTTTTTTCAACGCATCAAATCAGTTCATGATAAAAAATTACACACAATTATAATATTAATAGAAAAGATGTTTTCTTACCATACTACCAGTATTACAAACAGCCTCTTTTTTTCTTTTTTTCTTTTTTTTTTGGCACACCCCTACAATTGGTGCACAATTTGTGAGGAAACATAATTTCATGGGTCTTCTGGTAATGAGGTTGAACCTCAAGGTTAGTCATTGTAATTATTCATTTATTTTTTCGATTTCTTGGATGCAAAAAAACATTATTTTTACTCTTGTTAGCTCCCCTCTAATGTTATTGTTAAAATAACATTATTAAAAATTTATTCAAACTGATTTTTGACACGATAAAAATTATCTTCGATTGTGCATAAAAATATTTGTTCTTTAAGCATATATTTTTAGAAATATGCCTATACTAGAATAAAGTTTGTTCCATCAATGAGTTAATTCACTTTCTTAATGTTCATGAACATTGATCAGTGAAAATTGGGAACGGAAATAGCTTGCTCATATTGTTAATGTTACACTCAACGAACTACAACCGATACAAAATATGTATACAATAGTGGACAACGCACCTGATGAAGGACAAATGTAAGAACTCAATTTTTAGTTCTTTAAAATTGGCATTGGACAAAAACGGACATAGTGCAAGATGATTGTAAATTTAACGAGATCTTATGTCCATGTTCAAATTTTATGAAGTAATATACTTGGAAGAATTACAAAATTTTATATCTTTGCGTGTAGATATTGTAGGAATTTAAGACAAATCCTGGAAAGATCTTCCGCGTCATTAGGGAAGAATATCTATCGACAAATCCATCAAATAAGAACTCCTAATGACACTTGGAAACAAATCAACCAAGATAAGCTCAATAAATATAGAAGAAACGTGGAAGGATATTCTTCATTATCAAGAAGCAACCAATATGGAAATAAAATTTGAAGATATACACATTGGTTGAAGAAGATTCTTTCCATGTAAATTAGATTGTAGGATATATGTGGGTGAAATCCATTTAGAGTGGGTGTACTTGATCTAAGTATGGATAAAACACTAATTTAATATATTTGCTTCCAGAGAAATAAGAGATTCTTCCTCAAAACATAACTCAATCTTATTTTATTTATTTAAACTTTTGCAAATTTTACTATTCAGTATTAAGTTGAGTACGAACTCAACTAGTGCGCTAATATTCTGATTTTTTAAAAATAATTACGAAACATGTACGCAGTAGTAAGACTTATTGAATTTCTAGTGAAAATAATCTGAGAATTATATAATTAAAAAAACCAATGATTTAATAGGCGTTGCATATAAACGTGTTGTTGTAGGTTTCGATTTTATTCACCACACTTTATGTTATGGTTCTAAGAACAAAAAACCCACCAACAACAGTTTACACGAATTTTCTACCAATAATCTTCATGAATTTTAGAACAAAAAGCCCACGTTAAATAAAATAAAATATTAAAATTTATATATATAATAAAGCTATAAAAATTTGTAAGAATATAATTTTTTATTTTTCCATCCAATTGTAAATTCGGACCACTTGTTTGGTTTTTGTGCATATACTTGCTCATCACTATGGTGGTGTTGTTTTGTTAGTATTAATACTTTTTTTTTGTAATATTTTTTTAGTTTTAAAAAATTTAAATGACCTTTTAATTTATAATTTATTTGTTCACGTATAATATATAAATTAATTATTTTTTATATCTTTTTAATTTATCACCCATATCACATATTTAACATGAGATATTATATATGAAGAATGAAATTATTTAGTTATTTATTATTTATGTTAGATGTGATTATTTATTATGAGTCGAACTATTTACATTGGCTTGAGTCGTAAATAGAAATTAGTTAAATAATTTCTTATAATGTGATCATTAAATAATTTTGAGTTCTTAACTACGATTAATCAATATATTTTGTTTGATTTTAATCTTAATTTATTTCATAAGTAAAGCTATATTTATACTAATATAAGTAAAACGTAACGTAGTGTTTTTTTCAACTATTTTCATTAATGAAACCCAGTCATTATAAATCTAAATGAACTTGACGATCTTAAAGCCCACGATCAATTAATAAAAAGATAATGATTCTTTATGTGATTTATTAACCAAAAATAAAATAAAAAGACTAATACACCCACAAACAATTTATGTTTATATATATATATATATATATATATATAAGTTATCCTAAAAATAGTAGTAACAATTTTTTCTGGCTAAATTGATTTCTAAATCGAGAAAATATCTAATTTTGAAAATAAAGAAAGTCAACACAATTATAATGTTATAAATAATATTCCTATTACATTCATCAAACCAAATAAATATTTTCATAAACAATAAATTATGAAGATTATAATACAAAAATTTTGCCAAACTTCTATTTAAAATCATAATATTTCTATATTAAAAGATTCGATTGTATTTTTATCATGATCTTCATATATTTCTTTGACATAATTATTTTTATTATTTTTTATTGATTATAATATATATATATATATATATTAGTACCTCTATAAATAAAATTTATAGAATTTTTCCATCGTAACTTTTTTATTATTGATTGCTTTTTTTATGTGGAATAAATTATATAATTAAGTTTAAGTAGTTTATGGACTACCATTATATGTATGTATATATAAAAAGAGAAGTATGACCTAGAAAACATTAAATTTTTCTACATAAATTACTTTCTAATTATTATATTTATTTTTCTATGTATTTATATTAATATCTACTTGTATATAAGATATAATAATACAATTTGATTAATAGAGCCATGATTTTTAATGTTCACATTACACTTATTATTTTCAAGATATACTAAAATTATATTGTGTTATTATTATTTATCAAAATATATTTATTTGATTATCTTTGTTATTATTAATTTCTTTTGCACTATAATTTTAAAAGCTTATAAATTTTTTGTTTCAACTCTTTTTTTTATTAAAAATATAGGTAAGTAATCATATTTTAACAACCTTTAAGCAGACATCTATATTGCATATATATATATATATAAATAAAAGTTTAATTATTAAATATAAAATATTATTTTCTTAAGTTAATTGTTATATATTTTTATATTTAATTAAAATAACTAAGTAGATATTGAACAAATTATTATACAAGGGGATGCTTGGTTGGGTGGTATGGAGACTAATGAATGTGTATGAAATGTATAACTAGTGGTTGGTTTAGAAGAAGGGATTGAATGATAAGTCACTTTGGCTCCTACTAGATGGGAGGAATGACTTTCATTCCTTAATGTTACGAAACCTATACCCTTTTCCATTCCTTTTCAAACGATCAAGCACCCCTAAATATCGAAGTAAGAAATCAATTTTATAAAATTATGTATATCTTTTGATATTTGTCTATCTAAAGACATAAAAAAATAAAAAATAATATCCTATTGTGATGATTTTTTTGTTCTTTATTAATAATTTTTGTAGAATAATTTAAGATTTGCGTGTTTAATGAAATTGAAGAATATGATTATAATTTTTAATTATTTGACAATATTAGCTCTTTTTTAATATTATAATGTTAATGTATATTTATTTATTTATTTTATCATTGATATATTGTTACAACATATACATGTTTCGGTGAAACAATTTACTCTTTTAGAGATATTGTACTATATATTCTTCTTTAAGGTACGTGAATAAATATATATATATATATATATATATATATATTTGTCAAATATATAAGTTTTATCATGACCACAAAAAAATATATATGATACTTTATCGTTATTTTATTTCTAAAATACTGTATTTATGAAAAATAAATATATATTCAATTGAGTACATTTTTTATAAATAATAGTTTATATAGGGAAAAAGTACGAATTAGCCCTTGAACTAATACATCATGTTCAAATTGGACCATAAATTATTTTTTGTACAAATAAGACCTTTAACTTTTAAAATGGATCAAACAAGCCCCTGAATATTTAAAATAGATCAAATAAGCCCCTAACATTTTTAAAATATGACAAATAGAATCCTCCTAAACATTAAATTAACTAAACAAATTTAAAAATATTAAATTAATCTAAAAATCAACAAATTAAATCATAAATATATTTAAATAAATTGATAAAGTAATAAAGTAAAATTTAATAATAAGTTAAATATAAAAAGGATTTGAGATGTGATGATTTGTTATGTTTTTGAGATATTCTATTGTTTATTATATTTAAATAATTTAAGGTCTCTTGATATATTTTTATTTATTAAATAACTTAGATTTTATCATTTTATTTTTAAATATTTATGTTATTTTATTTTAATAATTTTTTATTTATCTAAATATTTTTCTAATTTATTAAATTTTTTTGATTTATTTTGTTATTTTAATTTATGGAAATGATCTATTTATTTGGTAATAAGAAGTTCATGAATTTATTTGACTCATTTTAAAAGTTAAAGGTCATATTTATACAAGAGAATAATTTAAGATTCAATTTGAATCTAAAGTACCAATTCAGGGGTTAATTTATACATTTTTCTTTTTATATAGAACAATTTTTTTCTCAAGGTTCTTCGCGAAATTTTGAAAAGGGCCACACAAAATTTTAAATAAAAAACTTAAAATAGACAAGAATATTTTAGTGAGAGTAGATTTTCTTTTTAATATAAATTTAATGTATCGAAATATTAATCCATTGTTTATTATGGTCATATTATATAAAGTACGAAAATATATACCATCAATATCTTATACCTCAAATGAGTGTTTGTTTTTACTTTTAAATCATAAATAGAAGGTAGATTTGATTAGGTATTTTCTTGAACAAATATGCCATATATGATCAATTGAAATCTTATGTAGAAACGCCACAATTTTGGTATCGTAAATTAACAGTTCGGTTGAACTGCTAACCTTATTCTAATCAGAACCAAAATTGAAATAAAAAATTGGTTGATTTGATTTGATTTTGGGAACCGACGATTCCAAACCACCTGTTACAGTTTTGGTTTTGAATCTTTGATTTCGATTTTGATTTCAAACTGCTGTTTTCAGGTTTGATTTTTTTGGAATTGTACTAGGCCACAAATATAAAGAATAAAAAAAGAAAGACGAATCATACTGGAATTGAAAAATTGAAATCAAAATTGCCTGTATACTGGTTCGATTTCAATTCCACCCTTCAGAACAGTTCCAAAATCAGGATCGAAATTAAAGAATCATGTCCATATCTTATCTCATGTAATGTTGAAAATTATGGGACAATAGATTTCTCAAATTGGGATAATAAAGATAGGAACTGAAACACGACGTTTATTAGGAAAAGATAAATTATAATTGATCCAAAAATATATTATTAAAAACATGATAATTTTTACAATCCATAAGGCTAGATTTCCTAATCAAGAAAGTCTGATAAAATATATTATGTATTTTATGGATATTTCATATTTTTGTAATTTTAGCAAATTATTAATTTATATCGATGGACCAATATATTCATTAATTCTATATCTATATATATATATATATCATTTTATTGTTGCAACAAAAGTATTATTTTAATTTAAATACCTATTAGATATTAGAAAAAATTATTATGAAAAATTAATAGTACCAATTATTAATTTAAAAAGATTTAACTCCACATAAATCTCATTAAAATGAAAAAATGCAATTGACTGCAATAAAACCTCTCCTTAAGACAACCTCGTAGCCGCCGTTGTTTTGGCCGAAAAGGAAATCTCAATTCTACCCTCCATTTGGACAGCAATTCAGCAAAGATCCCAAGAAAAGAGATGTCGGAATTACAAAAATGGCCCTATCCTCGCTCTTCAGATCTCACATTCAAAGCTCTTAAGCTCCAACTCCCAAGTAACAGTAACAGTCACAGCATCACGGACGGTTGCTCCATCAATCGCAGAAATCTAATTGAATGGCCATTTCTCGTAGAAAAGGCAAGTTAATATATGTGTTAACTTTATCTTTGCTTGTATCGGATTTGTTTTATTTCCCAAGTTTTTCTTGCCTTGTTCTTGCATCAGAATCAGACCCATCTTCGAATTCTAACTCAGTAATCGGAAAGATTAGTGGTAATGACAAACCTTTTAAGGAAAAAGTTGATCTTGACTATGAAAACAGCAACCATGATGTTATCTTGATGAGTAAACAGCAACTACAGTTGGAACAACTTCAAGAATTAGTTGAAAACCTCACCCAACTTGTTTCTAGGTTAGAGTCCCACTTGACTGAGCATCCTGAAAGAGTAAGGAGTTCATCACCATCATCATCACATGATGTAACAAGGGGTGGTGAGAAATCAAAAGAACATGATAGGTCTGATGGTAAAGAGGAAGTTTCTCCTGGAGCAGCAAGGGAAGGAGAAGGGGTAGGGGAGCGGACGAGTGCGGAGCCGGTGCTAGTGTCAAAGTACAACTCACTTTGGTCGGAGAGGTTTCAATTTGTGTCAGCTGTGAAATTGAGATCAAACCCGACTTGTATTAATGTGTTGCCTTATAGGGATTTTGAGGGTTTGAGTAAGTATTTTGCTGTTGGGGATAATAAGGGTAGGTTGTATGTGTTCTTGAGGAGTGGTGATGTTGCCTTGGAGTTTGAAACGTTATTGGACTCAGAGGAGTCCTCTCCAATCACTGGTATAGCATCTTATTTATCCGTTTACAAGAACGAGAGCATGATTGTAACGGGCCATGATAACGGTGTTATTGTAATGCACCGTGTTTGGGAAACGTTGATTGGTGATGAATACAGTTCGCTTCATGTGGAGAGGGTCGGGATGTTCGAGATGCCTGAGTCGGGTGGGTCCTCGATCAACATCTTAGAAGTGCATCATGTTGGTAGAAGGAAGTACATCTTGGCAACAGATAGTGGTGGGAAAATTATAGTTTTCAGAGAGGACGGGACTCTATATGGAACTGCTACTCCCACCAGACAACCAATTGCATTCTTGAAGCAAAGGCTTTTGTTTCTTACAGAAACTGGGGCAGGGTCTTTGGATTTGAGGACAATGAAACTTAAGGAGACAGAATGTGAAGGGTTCAACAGTTCTTCTGCTATGAGTTATGTTTTTGATGCTATGGATCGGTCAAAGGCATATGGGCTGACATTGGATGGTGATTTGGTTCAGACATTATTGTTGGGGGATGTAATGAACTTCAAATGTCGGGTTAGATCTAAGAGGAAGCTGGACCTGGATGAACCTGTGGCCTTACAGGCTATCAAGGGTTATTTGCTGATTTCTAGCCGGGAGAAGGTTGTCGTGTACAATGTATCTTCTCAGCATTATGTTAGGGCAGGTGGGGTCAGGCTTTTGTTCTCGGCAGGCCTTGATGAAGTCATAGCATCTTTTCTAAATCAGCAAGCAGCTGATGTTAAGAATGAGAAGAGGATGCAAGTGCCCTTGATCGCCACTGACCATGACAAGCTTGTTATCATCAGTCTTGGGAATGGGTACGTTGCTATGTATCGTTCGAACCTGCCAGTGTTCAAGAATGAGTTCAATAGCCTTTTGTGGACAAGCCCTGTTCTGTTTTTCATTCTCTTCCTTTTTGGAGCGTGGCATTTTTTTGCTAACAAGAAGGAGGCGCTCACCTCGTGGGGCCCAGATGATCCGTTCAGCTCAGCATCTGTCACGAGTGGGGCCCCATTGGGTTCAGGTGCTGGCGACAGGTCTTTCACGGAATCTTCTAGAAACTCGGAGATTATGGAGCTAAGAGGCAGTGGTTTGAGAGGTTCATCAAGGTATGTTTCTCCACCTAGATATTCTGGTGGAACACCCAATCCCTACAGGCCAGGCCCTGATACGGATTCTAGGCCTGCTTCTAATCCATACAGGACAGGCCCTGATACGGATTCTAGGCCTACTTCCAATCCGTACAGGACAGGCCCTGATACAGATTCAAGGCCCGCTCCTGTAGACTCCCGTTTTAGAGCAACTTCAGAGTTGAAATTTAGGGGATCAAATGTGGAAGCTGCTGGTGTTCCAATGAGAAGGGACAGTATGTTCGTAAATAGTCAAGTTGTGGAGGATAACAATTAACTTTGTTACTCCATCTTTCACACTTATAACTGTGTTTTTCTTGTGGACTTGATCCTATGAAGAGTCGGGCTGTAGTTGTGTTTTGTAAGAATGAATAATTGGTGAAACTAAAGCAGCTGTCGAAACATGTTGACATTATTTCAATATAAAGGGCTACAATGGGTTCCAACACAAACTCATTTTGCTTGTGTCAGTTAATACATGTTTAAACATCCAAGCCACTTTAAAGCAGTTAGCTCATCAAACTGCTCCCTGTCTTCAGATGACTCAGTTTTCATAGAAACTTCAACAGAGGTTTCCTCCTCTTCTGTCTTTTTTTTGGGAGGTTACGAAATTAAAATTGGGATTATCCTCTTTTGTAATCTAATATTCAGTCTATTCAGGCTCCTCAAGGAAGGAGTTCCCTATTTTCCCTTGGTTTGATGATACAGTTACAAATTCGGGTGTTTCTCCTCCCCTCTTGGTAGTTCCTGAAACAGTGACAAGAAATGTAGTTTATTGAGTTTTTAAGTGCGTGATAAAGGTATCTATATAGCAAAAATAACTCAAGAAACAGCGTTTCTTCCCTGCTTTCTTGAATTAAAACTAATATTTGCTTCTTTATCGGGTTTACTTAATTCACAGTTAAGTTATGCATGCATCTACAGACCTGGTTTGTTACACGTAATCTGTAAAACTTGCTTGTTGGCATTGTTGAGCAGCATAATAATTTGACATCCTAAGTCTGTTTCTAGCAAGTACATAAAATGATCCCTCTAGGAGAGTTTTTTAGTTATCTGTATACATCTCTCTCTCTCTGTGATGTGTAGTGATTATGACATTCTGTTACGACATGTACTCATGAAATGAATCGCGGCATTAAAGTATGTTGGAGAAAACAGAATCTAGACTGGGGGTGGGGAATGTGAAGCAGCAATTTCTGGGAATATGCTTTATGATGATAGTGGTATTTGAAAGCAAGATTTATACCAGATGGATAGATAATTTGAAACACAAACACCCTCTAGAATGCCTTCTTTCTTCCCAGCAGCAATGGTGGATTTAAAGCAGAATTTCACCTCTTTACTTGGCTTCCTGCATGGCCAAGAAACAGGTTGAAGGTTGAGTCATGGCTGATTGTGCCCGTCTCTAGTCATCGGATCTGGGTCGATTGAATAGTTTAGGGGTCTTCTTTTTGCTACACCTGGTGCTTTTTACCAGACATTTGCACACGCTCACACACACCCCTAAGGTGTGTAAATATATGGTGAAAACCACCTGATACACCGTGTTTCGGGTGTAGAATGAAGAGAACCAGCCTTGTGAGGAGAAACTTTACGATGTTCTTCAGCGTAGCATCTGCTGTCTATTCACACATTTCATCACACAAATATCCATATAAGTGTGTATAAAATGAACAACGGATACTATGGTTGATTTAACTACTTCATTAGGTAGCATAAAATACTCAGGTTTCTTACTCTAACCTGCGAAACCGAGGTTCCCTAAAATATAGTTTATCATTGGGATTTAAGTGATTTTTTGAGAAATCCAATCATTTAAGCTCGGAAACTCGTCCAAGTGTAATGTTGGAGGTCGTGTAGGATCGAATTAGATCTATTACTTTAAATAATGCTTCGTATTCTATTCTAATTCTATCAATGAATGCACATATATATAAATAATATAATAGTGGCATTCAAATCATAAATCCATGTCGGTTCGATTATGATTCCACTTCCCACTATTTGTTCATATTCATAAGCACGTTCAATTTATGACATCATAAAAAATAAAATACTATTATATTTTTTTTATAATAAATTCATCTAATTCAAGACGATCAAGCTTAAAGACTTGGACGCTGGCATACTCATCTACTCCAACATAATTATTTAAGACAATGACTTTAGTAAACATAAGAATTCCAACGAGGCAGGTTAATGTCTTGGAGGTGCAAAGAATGATTTGGACAAATCTTGTTAGGTCAACACAGAATCTCCATTGTTCAACTCTGTGTATTTAAATTAGATTTCAACGATCTCTTACTCTATAATCCGTACCGTATAGGACAAAGTTTTCATTAAATTATTTAATTTTAAAAGTGGAAATTTTTCAAAAATTGGACATAAAATACAAGAAATAAAAACCAGCAAATCTTGATAAGCCGCCACTAATCAAAACACGTAAACAGACAAAGGCGACAAAGAGACATCCTGTCAGATTGTCCTACGTGGCTAATGAACCCATCCCAAAATATAAGTAATTAACCAATTAAGCACCCCCCCCCCCCCAAATTGTAAAAAATATGGAATGCGACGTGCAACATTATTTATATAATTAAAAACTATTATTTATTACTTAAAAAATAATATTATTAATTATAAATTTATTGTTTATTTATTTAAAAAAATTAATAAAATACATATGCTGATGTACTTGAACCTATTACAATTTTTGTATAAGTTTTAATCTAGAAGTGTGAATATCAATCTGATCCAAAATTGATGTCACATATTTGAAGGTTTATGTATTCGTTACTTCTCTATTCGATTGGAAATAATGTGTAGAGATCCACCTCTAACTATATTTCAAGTTCTGTAAGTTGTATTTTGGGATTTTTTTGGGTTCTATATCTTGCTTAAATTTATATTTTATGAATATTATATCTCGTAAGAGAGAAGGGTGATTATTAATTATATAGAGAGTTAGTTATTCATTGACAACTTTTTCAATCACTGATCCAACTCATTCATATGAATCTAATTAATTAAGTCGAACAATTGAAGATTGATAGATAAGAAAATATAAAATGTAAAGATGAAATGAAAAGTTGCTGTTCATGCTAATATTATTATGTACATTAGAGTTGATGCTCTAAGCATGATTGACTCGCATATGGATTTCATTAGAAATTAGATGTGATTAGTAAAGACGCGTCAATGGTGATAGTAATATTGTCGAAAAATTATGATTAATGCTGCTATTGAAAATAAATCATAATTCTTGAGAAACATAATTACATTGTTAAGTTTATTTCTACTTGAAATCTACACATACTTCTTAATTTTGTTCGTAATTAACAAAAAATATTTACGTATAAGGTGCAATATATATTGTTATATGAATCTTATGCAATCATTTTCTCCCATCAACAAATTAAAAAACAAAATAAATAATAATAATAATTATTATTATTATTTAAATATAAAGTGGAGTGAAGGGGTGAGGATAAAAAGGATTCTGTCCACCGACCTTCTTGGATTCGTCTAACTGTTAGAAGAATATTGGAATTTATGTTTGTTTTGTTTGTTTGTGGCCCCCGCTCATTCCATTGCGCATGCATATATATATATATATGTATGTATACACATTTTTTTATTTATATTTCTTTATATATATATATATATATACACACACACATACATACATACATACATATTACAAAATTTTAAAGAACTGGAATAAGTGGAATCGATTGCAGATAGGTTATATAATATTTAATCAACAGGACTTCACTCGATTTCTACTTCACGCACGTATGATAATTATTATACTTTGTGAATCTTACAAATTTATTTTCATTTGTTTACGATAGATATATATATATAAATATATATATATATATATATATATATATATATATATAATATTTTATATATTTAAATCAACATGAGCACGACTAAAAAATCATATATACAAATTTCTCTGTTTATACTTTTTTGCTCGAGTTCACTATACAAGCTTGTCTAATATAATTTACATCTCTTGATAAAAAAAAAACTATTAAATAAAATGTAAATCACACTTTATATAATGAGTTTGTGATAGGTCAAAAATACAATTTACATTCATTCGAGTTCGAGTGGAACATTCAAATTTAATAATTTTTATAAAAAATATATCAACTTATCTTTTTCATAATCATCATTTTGATATTCATATTACATATATACAAACAAATTCTAATTTTTACATATAAAATCTTTTTCTTAGATTAATTGTGTTATATTATGATATTTAAAATATATTTATATAAAATAAAATTGTGATATATTTTCATTTAAATTACAATATTGTTATTTTAAAAATAACTTATAATTATCTAAATTATTACATATTTTTCAACTCACAAAAAAATTAACACAAGTACAACGCAAAAATACACATATAATGACTAGATACATTACATAATCACTACAACATATATATATATATATGACAATTAAAATTTTCATTATATGATATATGGTCTTATTTCTTAGAATATTAAAATACAAGTGGGAAAAAAGCATGCCGCTGAGTAATAATTAATTAAATCAAATTGTGTGACAATGCTTTCACATGCAAGAAAAAGTAAAGTCTAAAACCAATAATCTTTAATTAATATGTTATAAGTAAATGGATCACTCACTGATCCTATGATTACATCATTGTGGGATCTGCGAATTTTCTACTGTGTTGGGCTGTCTGGGCCCACAGCTCAGAGTGAAGATTGACACGTCAGTTTGACCGCACAAGTTCCTAAGTTGGATTCATCTGCACTAATAATACCTTAATCATACAAATTTACTAATTTCTGCTACTTCTGTAAATCTGTCCTTTTTTTTTTTTTTGGCAGTGAATCTGTCATTATAGGGTAAGCTTTATTTGGCCTATCATATCTCTGCCCTCAATTTTTAGCAGTTTGTACTATTATTTTTTGTTTAGTTATATATATATATATATATATATATATTCATTGTTCAGTTTAAATAATGGAGTGAAATTTTTTCAGAATTCCCTCTATTATTTAATTCTTCATTATTTTTTGTATTTTATAAATTTATGTGATGAAAATGTTAGTATTGGTGGTGATGAATTTTCATTACAGCTATTTGAAGAAGATGAAAAATATGAAAACTAAAGAGAAAACAAGATGATGCATTAGAAGAGGAAAATGAGGAACATAGGAAAATATTATTGAGTGTAACCCAAAAAAATTGTGATGTTTGAGGTTCAAAAAAATTAAACAAAAAGTGGAAAAATTAAATGAAAGAAAGAAAAAAAAAAGTTTATGAATTTAGACACTATCTCTTTCGATTGGAGCAACAATAAATTATAAACAACATAACACAAGCAAAAACATCAAAAGTTACTATTACAATAATGTGTTTGGAAATGTTTTTCTAGATCTTCAATGGTTCGAAGTTGGTCTTTCAGACTAATAGGAAAAAAAAATGTATTTTAAAGTATCATAATTATATTTAATTTTAAAAATCATGACGTTATTAAAAACTTGAATTTTTTTTTTGACTAAAATTGCACCATAGTCTAATCTTTATTATTATTATTTTTTTGCCAATAGACCTTTTTAAAAATATTTTTGTTTCCAATAATATTTTAATTAAGTTACTTTAATTAAAAGTGTACAATACTCAAATAGCAATATTTTTTTTTAAAGTGTTAGTGAATTAGTTGAATCAACCAACAAATAAAGCATTAAGAGTGAAAATTTCACATAAGAGATTGTACGTCAGAATTCTATTAACAAAAAATAAAAATAAAAATATGTAATATTATACTTAATTTCTATAAATAAATGAGATCCCAACATATACATTATATAAGTTGAGAGTATGGAAACACCATTTACAGCTTCATTTATGTATTTGTAAGTTTCTGTTTTTTCTTTTTCTTATTAAATGAGAGTTCACAACATGTGGGTGTTCAACTAAATTATTATAAATTTATTTAGTTCTAAGTAAATTTAATTTTGGTTTAGGGCTTTTATTGATAGTTCTAAGTAAATTTAATTTTGGTTTAGGGCTTTTATTGAAAAATACTTTTCCCCCACACACACATTATAATTCTACATTCTTTTGAGAAATTGTCTTTATTCATAATTTCACTTTACATCCAATGATAATCCACATAAATAAATCTACTTTAAAGACCAAAAAAAATTGTCCAGACCCCTTTAGCATCCATGGAGGGACCTTATTAACACACACACACACACACATATATAGAGAGATAGAGAGAGTAGAGAAAGAGAGAGAGAGATAGAGAGAGAGAGAGAGAGAGAGAGAGAGAGAGAGAGAGAGAGAGAGAGAGAATGTATATGTATTTATCTTCTTGGTGTTGAGGCAATTCTTCTTTTTTTTTGCCTAAGATGCAAGAACAACCTTGCACGAGAAGAAAGGTAGCATAATTTATTTCCTATTTAAAGTTTAAGAAAAAAAATAAACTTTTCATTGTCCTCTTGTTTAAATCAATGAAAAAGAAACAAAAAGAAGTTTTCAATTTAAAGGAATCATTTACATAGCTTCTTCATCAAGATCAATTTAGACACTTATATATGTGTTTCATATTCCTCAGACATTGGGAATATGGAATCTGTTTTATTTCAAATTTTTGAATTTACAAATTTGTTTGACAAGATTTTTACAAAAAAATATTTATGCATACTTTTCGAGCGTAACATTGTGCAAGACACAAATTAATGAAATATCAGATCCCGCTAAAATTAATGATGAGTCCAGGCAAGCAACATCTTTGTAGCCAATATTTTCACATTGCACATTGGAAATTCACTATTATATAGTAGATACCGAATAAATCTATCAAATTTAAAGATATGCATCGTAAAAGGGATCATTTGGAGACTAATTAAAAGTAAAAAATAGTATGTGTGTATCACCTCCTATTATAAGGATAAATGAACAATCAATGAGAGAGTTTTAAACAACTTTTGAATTGTACTGTTTTCAAACTCAGAATTTTTTAATCCCACACCACCATGTCCTCAGTTGTACAAGAAATCGGTCATAAATGATGATTATGATAACAAACTAGGTTCTATTGTAAAACAATCTATGATAATGGTTTTCCTACTTAACATCTTTAATGATGTATATTTATTCTAGACGCAAATAATTGTATTCTTGATTGATTATTTTCATTATATTTTTCTTTGATTCATAGATTTTAACGACACTTTTATACTCATCAAATTTACAATAAAAAATAATAACGGACCACATAGCCCATTACTTATCATGTAAAGTTACTAAAAAGCACGACAATGATATAAACACGAGATCTATAAATAAAGGCATTGAACGAAGATATACGATCCTCTTTGAGAATTTTCACAATCCATTATGTTTTTGAATATTGCAGCAATCTCTTATTACAGTTCTGTTACAGGTAATTAAGTATTTCACTAACAAAACATAAAACAAAATATCTTTTATAAGCAATTTCCCTATGATTGATTATATATTAATATGATCAATTATAAAAACTGATTTCTGGCTCCAGTACTGTACTTCTAAAGGTACTCGACATATGACTTTTTCAGCCACTTTATTGTAGAAATATTTATTTATTTTGTATTTTTTGAAACGTATTATAATATTAGTCCTATTTAAAAGCTAGAAATTTAAATAATTTTAAAAAAGAATGTAGCATTAGTAGTATCCAATGCAACAGGGATAACCTAGCTGCTAACTCTAAACCAAATATATATATATGGCCTATTTATTTTAACGAGAAAGGTACTATGATCATGAAATAATATTTCAGGCTTAAATTAGATTTTAAATTATTATTTTTATTTAAATAAATTTACAACATTTTGAATTAAAAATATACATATATAATTAAGTTTTAGAAGAGAAATAAATAAGACCAAAATAGTCGTGCAACACGGAAATATATGTTTATTTAATTATTTAATTGAGATGCATAATAATTTTTTTAGGTACAAATAAGACAACTTAATTATTAGTATAAATAAATTTAACTATTTATGTGAAAAAATAGGACCGATAATGAATTCTTTTTTTTTTTTTGAAAACAATATATAAATGCATAACAACAATCAACATATAGTTCAATGTATAAAAAAAATGTGCAAACACGAGACCCACTGAACAATACAACTAATACATTGTATAATATTCCAATTCATCATTTGACTAAAAATAAAATGATAATTGATAAATTTACCAAACTATTGATAATTTTATCATTTATTGCAGTTCAATGATAATCTTATTGATACTTAAATTGTACTGTAGGATATCTTAATTAATTATTCCATTCTTGTTGCATCTTCGACATGATCATAATCCAAATTCAATATTTTATTATAGTAAAAAAAATGTGTATAATAAAATATATTAATTATTTAAATTTGATAATATTTTATATGAAAATTATAAATTCAGATATTAAGTATAATTATTATTTTTTGCTAAAATTTCAATAATAAATCATATATTTTTTAATAATAAAACAATAGAAAAATAATTTTCGTGCACGAGATCTAACGCTAGTAAGTAACTAAAATAAAGCGGGAGGGGGGGGGGGGGGGGGGGGGCTGGACATGTAATTATTTAAATTATCCGAATAAGAGAAATATAAATAATAATATATATAATCCGAATATGGTGTCAAATCAGTGAAAATCATGTATTTTTGTACGAAGGTGCAACACGTTTATGCAGCCAACATGATTAAAAATCGATCAAGATTTTTATTTTTTTATTTTTACTTTTTAATAATAATAATTAAAAAAATCAAACATACATTTTCTTCTTCTCAAGGTATAGTAGGTTTTATACTTACGAGTTACGATGTCAAAATAAATTTTATATTTGTTGGTTGATTGAGCTCGAAACAAACTTTATATCCTACAGGATATAAAATTATATTTATTATAATCATTATATATTTATAAAACAAAAATAAAAGTAGTGTGTTTTGAATATTTAATTATTTATTTTATTTTATGATGCCTAAAAAAAATACCCAAGCTAGTTTACTCTAATCATATAAAATATATACACATATATTTTAATTTCAATAATATTACATTTTCTATTTCAATCCATTTTCCACATTAAATATTTAATATTGAGCACCTTTTATTTTATGTTTATAAAATAAAAAATGAGGCACTGCTCTAATTTTAAATTAAAACAAAAATATTAATCTTTATTAAAAAAATAAAAGAATTATAATAATGCCAAAGTGTGAGGAGGATGAGACACGTGACAGAGAAGAGAATTTATCCTTTGCTTGCGAGGAGAGTCCGAATGGGTCCCCCTGTGGACCCCACCATTGGAGTGCGCTTTCGGTTTTTATGTAGTTTCTTCTGCTCCCTCTCTCTCTCTTCTTTCTCTTGGACCCAAAAATTCTCAGTTGTCACGTCAGACATAGACTTCTACGAAGCCGTGATTTCTGACGCCCCCAAAATCCAATCCATCTGCGGTCCGGATTCTTCTGTCTTAAGTTTGAACACTGAATTCCAGCCGTTGATGTCATCCTAGGTAGGACCTGGTGTACCCTTTGGGCTTACTCCTCTGGGGCCCCCCTTTATCTGTCAACCGACAGACAAGGAAATGGTGTGAGATCACTCCAAATTTAAATCAAGTTATTCAAGAAAATTTTAATAAATATAAATATTTAGTGAAAATAACTTGTACTTAGCTTCAATTGTTGCTCGACAGTTAAAATAAGTGGAAAAAATTTGAATTTTTTGAATTTATATTTATATATCATAAAATATTCAAATAATTTTAAACAATATTAAAAATTCAATACTACAAAACTCGTTAACAATTTGAACAAGAATTCCATGCTTGTTTGGAATTTTGTCCACAACATGGGGTGGGGTTGGGGTAGGGGGGTAGGGGGTAGGGCAGCAACTGAGCAGCAGTGAGTGTTGGAGTCAGTCCCACAAGAGTCCACTTTTTCTTCCTTCTTATTCACAACAAACCCCAACCCCTGAATTTGCTACTCCATCCCACATTTCCTCTCATTCTCTCTCATCACTCTCACACACACACACACTCTCTCTCTCTCTCTAGCTACTGTCATTTCGAAGTGTGTGAGGATAGAAGGGAAAGGGCTCCCAATTCTTGATTGGATTCCTCAATTTGGCTTGTTACAGATGAGCATTACTTCTCTGCAAGTTTGCATGGATTCATCAGACTGGTTGCAGGTACCAACAATGGAATGCATGCACTATGTATGCTTCTCTTCTTCTTTTATCTCATTTCTTCAACTTTTGTCTCAAGTCTTTACCAAATTTTGACTTGTCTCTTTATAATATGTTCATCGGTCGACACGATAGATACTGTATTTAATGTAATTCATGAGACGTAGAATCTACAAGGCTACACTGCAGGATTTCTTGCTTATTCGAACCTAATTGATGCCACTTTCAAGTTCTTGCGCTTCCTCAACCAAATCAACCCACATTGTCATTTCTGCTCTACATTTTCTTGTTATCAATGCGTTTTTTCTCACACATTGAGCGTATGAAACACATGGATCAAGAAAAATCCATTAAACCTTAACAATGACAAAAGTAGTTGGTCTAAAGTCCAACATATTTCCTCTGTTCAAATTCTTCATCCCACTTTTTTCTGTGTATGCACCCGACACTAATATAATATACATATTTTTTTATTATATTAACAGGGCACAATTTCCGAGGAGGGCGCCGGAATGGATTCTTCTTCTCCAATCACAACCCCGACCGGTGACGAAATGCTGACGTGTAGCAGGCCATTAATCGAAAGGAGGCTGAGGCCCCAGCACGAGCAGGCCCTCAAATGCCCGCGCTGTGAATCCACACACACCAAATTCTGCTACTACAACAACTACAGCCTCTCCCAGCCCAGATACTTCTGCAAAACCTGCCGCCGCTACTGGACCAAGGGCGGCACCCTCCGCAACATTCCGGTAGGCGGCGGCTGCCGGAAGAACAAGAAAGTCTCGTCCAAGAAATCGTCCGCCGCCGACCATCACAACCAGTCACCATCTTCTTCATCCCCTCTCATGCTCAACCAGCACATGTCTTCTTACAACGATAACCACAACCCTAACCCCACCGATCTTCAGCTCGCCTTCCCCGACCAGCTCCAGTTCTCATCTCTGCATGCATCAGGGTTGTACGCTCACGGAGGTCCAAGCCATTACATGCTCGAAAACCCGGCTCCGATTGACTTCATGGAGAACAAGTACGAAGCCCTTTTGGGCGGCGGACACGACGGTTACATCGGAAACGGCGAGAGCTTCGGAGGGATAATGTCGACGGTGCCGCCGGGCGCCGGCAGCTTTGGCGGCGTGTGCTCGCCGTTTGGCTTGTCTTCTTCTGTTGATCACCATGGGAATCCTAGTATTCTCGAGAGCTGTCAGAGGCTTATGCTGCCGTACGAGAACCATCATCGTTTCGAACAAAACAACGAGGCCGAAGTGAAGCCGAACACAAAGGTTTTATCTCTTGAATGGCATGATCATCAACAGGCCTGTAATTCGGATGCTGGGAAGGATTCATTCGGGTATAATTTTGGCGGGCTTGGATCCTGGACCGGGTTGATGAATGGATACGGATCTTCTGCAACGAATCCATTAGTTTAATTAATCATAGTTAACTAGGTATAACTATATATGTAATCGGTGTTGCTCTTGGTTCTAGGGTTTGGTCATGTTACTACTAGCATGATGAATCCATAATTATCAGTAAGATATGAGAGCTTAATTAGGGTAGAATAGTTATCCTAATGGGTCTTTTATTTTTATTTTTTTTCTTCTCTCTGTGTTTTAATATATTGTTTTATGTAATTTTCCCTCTATTTTACTTTAACTAAAGTAGCCGAGTGTGAATGGGATTGTGGAAGTCTTTGAGTATATATGATTACTTTACGTTGTTGTGTTTTATGTTTTAGTAATTATGTAATTATTGATTTTAGGGTTAAAAATGAGAGTAAGATAATTAGAAGAAACGTATATGTGTGATTCAGTGTCCGATTCTACTTCATGTAAGGTGCATTGAGTGATCTGTAAAAAAAAATGCTAGGTGCACGATTATAGTGTAGCATGAAGAAGACCAGCTCAAAAAATATTACGTTATACTTTTATATCTGTATTTTTATATGTAAAAGAATATTTTTGACTTTCAATTCGAATACAGATATGCAATTTGATTAACACAATTTAATTTTTATGAAAGAATTTTTTTTTTTTTTTTTTTTTTTTTTACCGTAAAGTTCCCTATTTATACTTTTTCTAGTATATAATAATAATAATAAAATTATTATTATTATTATTATTATTGTTATTATTATTATTAAATAATAATCTCATTGGAAGTTGGTGTTCGGACTCGATGGCCAGATCCAGATAGCAAAGTGAGCTAGCGAGTGTAGACCCAACTGTCCTTTTTTTTATTTTTTTTCTCCCGAGGAAAAAAAGGTTTTGTATGCTAAGAATAGTTACTTTATTTATTTTTTTAATTCAAAAAATTACATATTGTCTTTTTTGTTCATTTATTTTGGATTGCATAATTTCGAATTTTATTTTGTATATTATTCTTCATATAGTAGTGCATACTCAGTTTTAAAATTTTGAATCCGACACTGCTCCTCATCAGACAGAACCATCATTTACTTGATCGACCCTCCATAAGAGCTTGGATCAGAAACAGTTAGTGGGTAATTCAGGAAATTTACCACCAACTCAGATTGATCTGACCAAATTATGAACCTCATCAAGAACTGAATATTTGTGCTAGCATTTTCAAACACTGATCAAGGCCTGGTATATTTCATCAGGTATAGTGTTCTTCACTGCACAATTACACACACACACTGATCAAGACCTGCCATACATACTGGAATGAGCCTGTATTGTAATTGGAGGAGAAGTTGGATGTTCTTACCATTAATATGATCATAATACAAGTTCAAAAAATTACTAGCACAAAATGCTCCCTACTTCCTACCCCCAACCAAACCAGGCAAACTGGTCTAAGCCAAATAAGCAATTATTAATTTTACATTTGTAGCTAAGATGAAGAGGAGCCAGAAATTGAGCTGATTTTGTCAAGAAAAGCTTTGATCTCGTTCTCCAACTTCGCTCTCATCTCTGGCGAGAGATTATCGCCCGCTTTCTCCAGTGTCAACTTCATCATCTCCACATTCTGCTTAATGACTGCAATATCAGGCGTCCCTGTAGGCTTAAGCCGACTCTTGCTTGCAGTTGCACCAAGAGGGACGAAGGATCTCAGCATCTGGACATCCTTCTTCTTTTTTACAGAAGGAAGTGGCATGCAATCAGTTTTGAAACTGATGAGCGACTCTCCAAACGGGTGGCTTTTCTCCATGCTACGGAATGCAAATCTTGCATCAGACCTCCTTTCATAAGCAATCAGGATTTCAAAATCACTTAAAACCTGAAGTTCTGATTCTTTCAACAGCCCAAATCTGGAAAATGTAGCTACCAAAGTTTCTTTAGAAGGCAGAGTGGATCCTGGGGCGAAGTTTAAAACAAGATTGCCTCCAATGGGCTCTCCATTTGGGCCTAAATCAGATTTATTGACCCGTTTTTTTGGTGGTTCGCTTATGGGTGAAACATGACTTTCCTCAGGCATAATGTTTCCTGGTGAGCTCATATCTGACACGTTTCCGTTCAAATCTGGAATAGTTGAAGGAGGTTGAACAGTCTTTTCCTTTCTTTTTCTTTTTTTGGGCTCAGTTTTACCAGCAGAGCCAAAAACCCCCATCTTTAGCGCGTAGTGAGCAAATGGGCCAAGCCCGGTATTCATCACATAGGGCCCCAATTCTCTAGCTGTGAAATCTTCACTCAGACATTGATTAGTGCCATTCCGAGTATTTTGGAGGGTCACTGGTATATTCTTGGATGATGAAATAGGTGTGAAGACCAGATGGTTAATACCATCTATATTTGGTGGGACTAATCCTTCTTTCCCCTGATCTGGTACCGGTTTAGCTAGATTTGTGGAAGGCTCTCCAACAGCAATATGTTCAACCGAAAAGCTTGGATGGGTTCCGTTCAAATCTGGCAATCCAGCAATCGAGTTAATATCAGCTAGCCCTGGAATTGTTCCACTTTTGGACACATTAGAACAAGTCTGCCCAAAGCTAATAATCCCTGAGGTATTGGGAAAAATGTTTGTGACCATATTGGGATAATTTTGTATCGACCCCAGGCCTGCTGATATTACTCTTTCCTTCTTTTTCTTAGCATTGCTGCGCACGACATTTCCTTTCGCTTGAGGCTTGTCTGGTTTTGCGAATTTGTCACCCACAACATTATCTTCCAATTCTTTCACTACTCCAATTCCTTCCATCTCTTTCTGGGAAATTGTTGCCACTTCCTTCTCTCTGTGGGAATTTGTTGCTTCTTCCTTCTTTTTCTTGGCCCTCTTCTTGACCTTCTCTTTCGCTGGCTGGTTATCTGTGTTCAGGGATTTTCCGCCTGCAATACTTTCCTCACTCTCTTTCGCAGATGCAAGCTTCGCTTTCTGTTTTTTTGATTTTTTGACCACTTTTACTCCTTCCTTCTGTCCCCCGCCATCCTTACAGGCCATATCAACATCCAGAAATGCAAAAACTCTGAAACTACTGTAGAATCTCTTCAGTGAATCAGAATACTTGCTTTCCCTGAGATAAAAACAATCACGAGCTGCAGAACAAACCTCGGCTAGCAATTCAGATGAACAAGCATCAATGTTGTCGGCTTTGCTGATTATATGATGTCCCTTCAAAGGTTTCTTCGTCCCTCCTTTTTGTGATTTCAGGCCACTGGAACTAGATGGAAGAGCAGGTTTTGTATTTGGGCTTGAAGGATTCTTGGGGTCCCCTTTTTCTTGGTTTACATCTACGTAAGGATAGGATAAATACTTGCTCTTCTTCCTTTCCCGTGACTCCCAGCCTTTACCCGATGAAGCTCTTTGATCACCATCTTCACCACGATTCCTTTTCTTCCTCCTGGTTCTAGTTACATCATCCTCAGTGACCTCGTTCGAGTTATCACCATCATTGACTTCCGATTTCAGAAGATGCAAAGGCAACTCACAATGGCCAATGGAGCAATAAAATGATGACAAACGGTTCTTCATTACCGTCAACTCAATTTTACTCTGTACATGAACAGAACAAGCAAGATCCTTGATACATGCCACAAATGTTGCAGGCTCAAACCGAGATAATGATGGAACATCAAATTCAATCGCTTTCTCTGCCAGCAACGAATTTTCTTCCTCATTTTGTGTACTTTCCTTTGTAAAGCAAGGGCAAGTCATCTTTGACTTAACACGTTGGCCAATCTCACACAAAGCCCTCTCAACTGAACTAGAAAAACATCCGTTTTTGTTCTGCCCTGACATCTGTTCAAAATACTCAACAAAAGGCTTCAATTCTGAATGATCACACCAAACAAAACTTGGGTTTCCATAATATTTAACAAGGAAGCTAACCCTTCCCTCAGACTTTGTAGTATCATTCGCAGCATTGGGAGTACCAGATATCATCCCTGGCCACCAAGACTGAGCTCGGGTCTTAACCCATACCAAATCACCAGAATTAAATGCAAATTGGACAATGTCCTCCCCCTCATTTTTGCCACTCTCCTCTTTAAAAACAGGAGACATTGTTCCATTTTCTCCAAGTGGATACTCTTGATTCAATTCTCTCTCTCTGAACTTGTTTTCCCCGATACCATCCAAGTCATCACTGTTCTCAGAAGCTCCATTTGATGGGCCGAAGACATCCACAAATAAATTAATATTGTTTCCAGAAACTTCTATCTTTGTTGGTGAACCAGGCTCATGAGGATGCAACACATGGTCACCTTTTTCAATGGGCTCATCAACTTTCTCCACGTGCAAAAGCTCGTGAATATGCAATGCAGCATCACATTTATCGAGAGTTTCCTCATTGACCTTCCCAATCTGAATCCCATTATTCCCACTACAATTCAAGTCCCCTTCCAAAACTTCCACATCATTCTCATCACCACACATCAAGACAGACAACTTATCGTGCGGATTATCTCCAGCAATAGCATCAAAAACCATAGATTCTTCAACACTCCCATCGCCACATTGTCTTGCCAACTCCACATGGCTTATTTCACTTTCAAGACTATAAACATCAGCCGCACACTTCCCATTCAAATTATTCAAGTAAGCAAGGTTCCCTTCGTCTAGGATTTTAGTACACAGGATTTCAGTCTGGCTCAGTTTTACCTCCACAGTCTGGCTCAGTTTTGCCTCCACAGAACCCTCTTCTAGGGTTTCTGAGGTCTCCTTATTTTCCATTTCAAGAATGTACCACAAAGATCACACCTTTTCCCCCATAAAACCCATCAACCATCAATTGCGAAGCTGCTATAAAAGAAAATACAAGTCAGAACATATTTTTTTATTTTTTTATTTTTTTCTAGTCTAAGTGAAAAATCCCCAAATTTCACAAAAGAAAATGAAAAAAAAAAAGAACCCCATGTTTTTTCTCAAGAGAATTAGACATAACATATAACGGGCGAAACCACAACACTAACAAGGAAAATTCACAACCAAAAAATGCACCATTTACATTTTACAGTAGCAACGAAGAAGAAAATTACGAAATTTAAAGAATGAAATAGAAGGTCAAGATAAGAACCTGAGGAAAGAATGGAGGACCCCCATTTTGCAGAAATCAGTAATTACTTAAGAGAGAGAGAGAGAGAGAAAGAAAGATCTACGAGAGAGAGAAGCAGTAAGACGAGCTACAACTATTTTCAGGCAGTAACTGGGAACATTGAAGATGACGGTGAAACGCTGAAAGCGAGGCAGATGCATAATGTTGTGTGCACACGCACACATAGCGCACACACGCGCGCGCACTCACACACATAATATATATATATATATATATATATATGTGTGTATACATTATACGGCGTGTATAAAAGGAAAATTGTTCACAGTTGGATTTGTAAGAAAATGAGTTCTTATAATATAATTTGATATAATTAAAAAGAAATGAAAAATGAAATAAAACAGACCCAAATATGTTTTTCTCCTATATAAAATACATTTAAAGGAAAAAAGAAAAACTGGTACTTTCACAAAAATAGAATAATGATAATTATTACAAGACTCCACCTACTTCCAATTTCATCTCTTAAATACCTCATTTTATATATTAATTATTTATTTTATTAGGAAAAATAATTCTTAATAAAACACCAAAATATAATTATATCATTTGACATTGCTAAATATAATATTTGAAATATAAATCACAACAAACATAATTATATTTTATAGATTCAGTCCATTTGTAAAAATAATATGAGTTTTTTTTTAATATTCAAATTTAATTAATTTCTCAAACAATGTCATAATTTGAATACCCAAACATTATTGTAATCCTTTCTACCATTAATGATTAAAATGTCAGTAGGGCTTGTGCATTGAATGCCGATCGTATGGCTTAATAAATAATATTTTTTATTTATTTATTCAAATGTCGTTTTGATAATTTTAATTTTTTTTCAATAAATAAAATTTTACAATTTTCAACGTAGAAACTAATGTTATTTTTCTACTTAATTTTTCTTGTAAAATATACATATAATGTATCTTTCTACCCTTAATCATTAATATTTATTCTTCATTAATAAGAATATAATACATACTTAATTTATTTCTTAACATATGTGAGAACTCTAAATTTTTTAGATAAATCAATAATATATTATAATTAAACAAATAATATAATAAAAAATTAATAATAATATTTTTTTAGAATAACAAGTAATATATTTCAATTATAATAAAATAAGATGTCTAAAAATTTAACTTAGCACACATTTCTCAAAGTTTTTAAACAGGTAATTATTTTTTCTTTTCTTGGTCAAGGCAAAGTACAGTAATATACACAGACAATAGAACTCAATTTTTTTTTTTTTTTCTTTTCAAGTAATGAGTAACAATTGTAGCTCTCTAGCTTTCAGATAGCTGGTTCGAATCGGCAGACACAATCGTATATGTTTCCGTTGATGAGCTTCGCTGCTAACCGTTGATTCTTCACCATTGCAAGCTGCATATATCGGAGAATTTGAATCATTTCATAGAAATTTGGCTCTGACAAAAGCATCATCTAATGAATGCTTCAAACTCACCTTTAGAGCATCACATTTGAATTTTGCGTTGAAGTTTGTGTGTAGGGATCGTCCCATTCCTTCCAAAACGATCTGTAAAGTAGCATCGCCTCATCAATTATGGAACTATTTATCATCCATACAGTAATCAAAAACTAAATCGGACCCCCCAACCCCGATTAAATAGATGACAAGAAACTCTGCTGCAGGGAAGCATGTCTCGTCTCCAACTGAAGCTTGTGAGAAGAGTTGTATCTAGCATTTGAACCCTTCCACACATCTACTTCCCAATATGTAAAAAGCGTTTGAAGTTTCGGGGGAAAAAGAGAGAGAGAGATAGAGAGTTACCAGATCAGCATCCTTGGCAGCAGCGGCCAACTCAGAGCTGACTTGTCGCAAGTCTATGCAAGGACTTCCGCACCCGTTTTCAACCACCATTAATGGTACAGATAATGAACTTTCTCTAGGGCTATCTTGGACGTTGATCATTGCATCCACAAGTAAGCCCCCGGCCTCAGCTGCCCCTCGAAGAATATCGCAATGCTGTTTAAGCACACAGTCACAGAGTCAGTCCAAGATATATTCCTTAAAAAGTGTGGTACTAACATCAGTCACTTTAAGATGAATATTCAGAGGAAAAAAAGAAATCTTTCCGCCAAAGATAATAAGATTGCTAAAAGATCGGTCTCTCCCTAATATTAAGAATAAAAAGAGGATTTGGAACTGATTACAAGGAAGCTAATGTCAAGTATGAGTGAGTGCATAAGAGGGAAAAGGACCTTAGCCGCCTCAGCAACAATATCAGGTAACTCCATTGCAGTAATGTCATTCAGGGCCGGAAGGGAATTGGCTACCAGAACAACCTGCAAAATCGAGGCAGACCAAAGACCAAAAGTTATCGGGATCAATTTCAATCTTGAATACCACAAGATTTCTTCTATTCAAACTCTTGATCAAATATGAAAAAGGAAATTGACTTTTCACCTTCAAACGGGCAGTATGGCATACATATACAGATACACGCACACACGCACACGCGCACACACATATATAGATTCCTGTTAGTGCAGGGGGATGTTCTCTGTTATATTTGAAATTGCATTTGGAATGAACAATTTGCAAATGGATTTGAAAATCCACAACCATTGGTGTTTGTTTGGATTGAAGCATTTGAGTAATGGGAATAAAATCCATCACTCTGATTTTGAACACCATTTGAGTGGATTCCTTATCCACCATCTGTTCCAAATCTTTTTTAAATTTCCAATCCCTCAATCCAAACAAAACCTGAGTGTTTTGAGGAAGGTGCATTGAGGAATGTGACGAATGGGGTTGCTTTTGGGATGTGTTTTGTGAGCATAATTGTAGGTAACTTTGAAATATTTGGGGAAAAGAAAAGGCGTTTAATTTTTTGCTTGTCTCATCAGAATGAAAATAGGGCGGGGAAAATAAGTTACAGATTAAAAAATCGCCCAAATTTACTTCTATCAGTAAGCATGACAATAAAACCTACTTCAGTTCCTCGTCGGAGAAGTTCCCTTGCAAGTGGGAGCATTCCCAATACAACATCAGCGCCAGCGTTGTCCACAAAGAGCAGAGCTCGTTTATATTGGTGAGGCTTCTTTTCGGCAGACCCCAACATTCTTTCTTTGAAAACATCAAAATCATCCACCTGGATCCCCATGATCATAAACAATATTAAACATGGAATCTAATCCGAAAGTTGTGGACACGAATACTAAAAGGAAATACGGTTACACCAACCCGCCAAGGCCTTTGCATCTTGTTGCGACTCATTCTATATATTTCGATAATTGTGCCCTTATGGTAGAGATCTACACAAGCACGGGATCCCCAGTCAAAGATGTTTGCTGCAAGTACTCCTTCAATTAGTGTAAGCAATCTTGATTCCTGCAGAGAAGAAAATGCCTCCAATATAGTAGCCGAAACGAAGACAAGGAAAGGAAAAATTATATGTTTGGGTCCCCAGTACTTTCAGATTTTTTGAATTAGGTCCCTGTAATTTTAAAATTTACTGTACTGCATCACCATCCCGCCAAGGTATATTTTTTTGTACTGTTGACAGCCTACTTACCTCATTCATACTGTCCAGTTCCATTAACAAATCAGGCAGAACTGCAAGCGATGCCTCGTTTTCTCTGTTACGGAGAAGGAGTCAGTAAGATTCTAAGAAAAATTCAATGTTTTACAATTAGCCCAAAGAAACCATATATATTCCCAATGAACAGTGCACCATGGGTCCATGGTATTTAAGAAAGTGGAGTTGAAGAGGTAATTAAATGTTATAGATGAAAAAATGGACCAAAAAAAAGCTTGATAAATTATGAATGTAAAATGTGGAGAGACTGGATTTAATCTTGACCCAAAAACTCTAAAACCTCGACATATGCTCACACAATTATTTCTTACTTACTATTACAACAATGGAACATTACCTCTGTTTTATGCTTCTGTAGGCGTCGTGGAAGTGAAACTCCCTTAAGCATTCTTCTCTTAGTTCCAAGAGATTGGCCAGCCCCAACTTTCCATATGCAGCTGGCTCCTCCATCAACCTATTGGGCAGTAAGGAAACTTTACGAAGTTAGGAGATTAGAAATCCTCGTGCAATTAATCATTAAATGAAAATACCAAACAAAATAATCGGAATGTCTAAAATCAATTAAACTAGAAGAACACAACTAAACGTAACAATGGGTACAATCAAAATGTACCTGAAAATTTCAAAATATGTTTGGCTATGTTTATCAGAAATAGGATTGGGTGAAATGATGGATGGACAGCCTTAAATAACATATAAGATGAAAGTCAAGCTATGTCCTGTTGCTTATCAAGAAGGGAGCTTAGAGATGCCACACTAAAAGGCTCACAAAAGTTTAAAATTTACCATAAGGCTATTGTACTGACAGCCTGAATCTATTGGATAATGCAACCTTCGGAAATTCTACAATTATGAAATTTTGGACTAAGCTGAAACATGCAACACTTGGAACATTTCTTTAGCACTCAAATCATGTTTTAAGAAGCTTACAAACTCTCAAATACCGTTTTAGTGAAAGTTAGAGATTTCACTAAAAAAAAAAAAAAAGAGATAGAAAGCCAGAATCAAATTATCTGCACCTTGCAAGGTGAGCAGAGAATGCACGAGCAAATGCATCGCCTCTCCTCTTAGCATCATCTGTACCGCCTTCACTAGCCACAGCCTGCAAATCCATACCAAGCTCCAAAATTTGTAAGTAGATACTTAAAGACATGAATGACACTATACAAGCAAAAAGAATAAGTGGGCTTTTATTATCATGTATCACCAAACCATTTAATCAAAAGTCAGCAAAGGAGGTGAATTAATAATATTTATTAAAAAACAAATAAATAAAATAAAAAACTTTGACGTCCAGGGGTTCAGAGAGTTAGAATCCCATAGATTTGGATTCACTACTCTGCATTTAAGGGAAATTCAATAAATAAGCTCTTTGCAGATATTATACATATTAGGACTGAGGACAGTCAAGAACTAAATGAGATTCTTGATCTACTAAGCACCTTATCAACAAGGTCTGGCATATGATCAGAGAGCACAGTGAACCAGTACCTACACAACAATGAACAAACGTATCAGGAATTTAATGCATCACAAATAAGAAGTCAGGGAAATTACATTGGGATCAATCACAACATCACAACAATATGTAGCAATCAAATTTATGGTACTTACTCTAGCTCTCCATCATCTGAAAGATCTATTGTGTTGGGCTCATATCTGTAGATGAAAATACAGCACAGGAAATATAAGCGTCAAGGACCATGTGCAAATGTTCACAGATAAGATATGTTATCTCCCAAGAACGGGTTAGAGTACAGAGTAATAAACATCAAATGATATAGTTGTGTTCATGCTCGCACACAATTGGATGAACTTGATAGAACACAATAACAGTAAGGGAAAAGGAGAGAATGCATAAACCAACAGGTGGTATGTACATACTCATAGTGGCAGTCAGATATAGAAAGGGGATGTAAAGACTTTCTGTTAGATAAATTCAAATAGAAAATATTGGTAACGAAGTACACAATTTTGTCCGGGGGGTAAGGTTAAAAGAGACAGAATTGCAATATAAATTCAAATGAAACTACAAGTCAGAGTACAAATTATTCAAATATAAATGTATTTAGGAATTCATTTGGTTTTCTCACGTTTTTGGATCAGCCAATAATGGGAACACTTCCAAACTTGGTACAAGATGGAGAACACCAACATTTAGCTTGCTAGCGTCAGGGCGTAAGGTATCTCCTTTGGATGATGGAACTTCAAAGCCTCCAAGGCCAGTAGTTCCTGAAGGAGCCATTGGCACAGGAGCAGTGATCTCAGTTCCCTTTAGCACAAACTTCTCCATCCACGATATCTGCAATCACACAGCAGTCACATGGTTGCAGAATTGAAACGTTTAATTGCAAGTGAAAATTGTTGTGCACAGAAGACAAGTCAAATAGATTGAGAAAAATGGTTTTCTAATATATGTTGTTCCTATTAGCTGGCAGAGGATTGTGTTGGTAGTATGGTGTAGTAACATAGTTCGGATCATGTTAACAGACAGCTATAATAATCAAAGCATACAGATCGTTTCAAGGTTTGCCCACACGCAATTGAACAACAAATAAGATGAGATATCAACAGAAAAGTACAGTGATGTGATATTATAGTGAACGCCAAGTCCTTGTATCACAGCAGAACACCCACTGCACTGAAGCTCCGGGATAATTAAAGTGATTACATTAACTCTAAAAGACTCAAAAACTGAATCATTGGTGTCTAACATATAAGAATAATTGTCCACAAAGTTGAGCTATTTCATTCGATACTGATCCAGAGAATATATGCCTGTTGCTTTGGAGAACCTCCATTTTAGGCCCACAGTTGTAAAGGAACAAATAAAGAATTATCTATCTGACTTTCCTGCATAACAGAAGTGGAAAAGTGCCTGAAGGGCCCACCAATAGAAGCACTACAAGAGAATATATGCACAGAAACCTAGGTAAAGCAAATCTAAGATGTCGAGGAGAATCAGTCTCTGAAATCACCGTTATGGAAAGTCATGTATATGTAAAGCAGATCATGCAAAACAGTTAAAAAAGCACAATGTAATAAAAGGCAAAATATGAAGCACTACATCCATGAATGTCATATACATACCTTCTCATTCAGATCCCCTAAAGGAGGACCGTGGACATTTCCTCCAATATATGGGGCACCCATTGGGAACCTCTCTACAAACTGATGAACCATAAGGTCATCCAACCCATGCTCTTCATAACTCAGAAATGCACCCAAAGCTCCAAGAAACCCTTCATGTCTCAAAAACATTGCTTTTGCTTCTCCCTTTGACCTAAACGGGCAGCAACACACATGAAAAAATTGCATAGTAACTAAAAACATTGAAGAACAAAGCGAAACAACGGAAAACTAATCAGGATGAGAAGACTAGTTTCTGGTGCAAACAATCCTAATTAACTTCGGCTAGAACTACCTGGAAATTATTTTTAAAAATTACCAGAAGTCGACTGCAAATGAGATGGTGTCCATGGTGTATGCATGGCCCCTGATGAAAAATCCTCCAAAAAATATACGCTTAAGTCCAAATTGCAGCGCATTTAAATAAGATATCTGCAAATATTAGAAGTCATCATGAAGCCGGGAACAGTTGGCAAACATTTATGAAGAGAAATAAATCAAATTTCTCAAAAATGTTACAATATACTGCATGTTACATTTGATTGAGCACCGTCTTTTTAATAAGGAATCTTATGCCACACTCCATAGATGGTAGACTCGTGCTCTCTTTGAATAATAATTTCATCAAATTTAGAATATGTTCCCACAATAAGCAGAGAAATACTCAATAAATATAATAGTCCACTAATGTGACAGGCAAATTGACAAATATCACAATAAGTAGGCGACTTAACTTAATTGAACCTTCAAGTCAATTGCTTGCTTTACCAAATTATGGACAGGGATCAGTCAAGAAAGACTACTTGCTTCCCCACATACATACCTTTTTGTCTCAACCACCCCTTTGTAATTTTTGTGATACCAATAACTGTAACTTAGGTTATTTAAAGCAAGAAAACAAGATTTCACTAAAATACAGTGCGTATCAAGATTAATAAGTTTCGCATTCCCAACTTGCCTGACCAATATTATAGGAAATCATTCTTAAGAGGGACAGAGATATATCTTCAGGTCTGTAGTCTTCTAGCTCCTTATCTTCGGAAATAGCCTTGCCAAAACTAGAAGCAATAGTTGATGCAGAGAGACCAATCTGTCAAGCGAATTTCATTAATGGGTGTAAGCTCATGTCATTCCAAAACAATATTTATGGTAATAAGATCACTTTCTAGGCAAAGCAGCAGACACGCCTCTTTAAGTGAATGTGCCAACAAAATGCTTGATATGTAAGACAGCTGGAAATTAGAGTACTTTTGAAAAGAAATACCTTGGAGTAGTCCATTCCACCATAAATATCCCCAACAAGCATATCAATGGTTCTGTTATCTCCTCGTTGGCTTAGCTCTAACAGTTCATCAAAACTAATGAGAGAAGATTAGAAGAAAATATTAAGCATCAAAGTGCAGAGAATGGAGTTTAGCAATAGCACAAAGTCAACCATCAGATCAAGATAACCTTTTGCACTTGGTTAAGAGCTTTCCCAGACCCCAATATGTGCCCCCACCAACATTTGTTCCACTAACACGCTGGAAAACTCCATCTCCATCAACCTGTATCCCAGTAAACTCAAATTTACAGTAAATCTGTAGCATGCAATGACTGGGGGGGGGGGAGGGGAAGATAATACCTTGATTATACTGACACCAGATCCTATATTGACGAGAAGATAGGGAAACAAGTCATTGGAATCAAGCTGCACAAACTCTTTTCGGCCCTCCATATGCGTAAAAGCTTCATGGCGAATTGCCTGCAAAGATAACAGATACAAATGCATTCACCAGTGATAGGTTCCTCGAAGGAACAGAAGAATAGCTAATCAACATCATGCATAGCATAAAAGTTCAATCTTTAAAGGGACTTTCCCTGAAAAATATATACAGCTCTTATTGAATCAGAGAATCACAAACTTCCAAGAAACACTTTTTAGACGTACAATAAAGCAGGAGTAACAGTTCTCAGCAAATCTTCGTGACAACGTACCTCTTGACTTTCAGATTTCAGTGCATGCAAAGGAAAATGTGCTATTTAGCTAAGCATATTTTGGGGAACTGGAATTTAAATACATTATCTAGGAGCTGTAAGTCCAAAATGCAAAAGCAAAAGATATTAAAATTGACCGCTTTATCTAACCCTACAGGGGAAGAAATGTATCTGTGTTATAGTTGGACACTCGACAAACACGAACAGATATGATGAGGCATTGGTAGCTAAAATTCCTGCTCTCAAAATATAATTGAAAAATAGAAAGATACAGGTGCCAGAGGTGACCATTTAAAATTGATGGATTTAATAAAAGCTAAAATGTGTAAGAGAAGAAAATGACTTGCATATTCTGCATCTTACAGGGAGTCAAATAAGATAAGGTAATTAAAGCATTGAGAGTGCAACTTCTAACCACATAAATAACTCTTCCAAACAATCAATTAAACAGAGGAACTAAAATCGCACCTTCAGCAGAAAATTTGCACCTGAAACAAGGCAATTCATCTCATCCTCTTTCTCTATACTAATTCCAAGCCTTTCCTTGAACAGATCAGCAAATTTGTAGGCCCCGCCACCTGTTGCCTTCACTCAAATATTTTCAAGTTAATAGGCATACATATCTTGTTCTCAATGTATTTATTAGCTTCCAGAAGTTTTCCTCATAAAAGTAAACCATGTAAAGTTTTATGTGAAGAAAAGAAGTATAAAGTTGCAATCTTGAAAAGCCACTTAGCCGTTTTCAGCATACAAGAAGCGCGGTCGACCAACCAAATATTTTATGCACAAAAGTAAAAAAGTTTACATGCTAAAAAGATGGTTCTTCTTATTTTTTACCACTGTATAACATATAGTATGCACAGTACATCATAATGTCTTTTACTAAAGAAAGACCCTCAACAAAGCAGCTTCTAATCCCTATAGCAGCTCCGATTATAGATAGTCAACACACACCTTAATTACGGTGTTCTCAGCGTCTGGACCCTCAGCTTGCCAATGCCGTGAATCCATTCCTGTGATCAAACATCAGAGTCAAAACAACATATGAGTCAATAGGAATTTAAATGATCACTCATCAGACAACAGCAACTAATGTTGAATTAAGTACACTTTGAAAAGTAGTATCTGATAAATCATCATGAGATAAGTGAGAAACATGCCACCACGATGAAGCTGCTTGGAGTAGATGAAATCCAAGCACTCATTAATCTTAGCTGTTTCAAACTTTACAAAGTGCAGCCTCCCACCAAGAATCGGGTAGCTCCATCTATTCAAATTGGTGATACCCAGTCTTGCTTTGATTATCTTTCTCCTCCTGTCATTATCTGGCTGATTCTCATGTCTTGAGAAATACACCAACTTAATGAGAGATCCTGCCAAGATAATTCAGATTTGTGGCTCTAAGTTTAAAATAACATGAAACATTAAAGTCAGTAATTGTAAGGAAATGTCATTTAATGAATATTTCCCGCAATTGACTGGCACGTGACAATTTTCCCAATCAGCCATTGGTATACGACTGAAATGTGGAATGGAAGTTCATGAGTCCTTAATGCAACAGGAGTAAGCTATAGGTTCGAATAAGTCCAAGAACTCATATATCAAGCCATATAAAGGACTTTTTTTCCCCTCAAAATGTTATATTAATATTGACAAGAAACGAAATGCAGGCAGATTTTCCAGGAACCGTTGCCCAGCAACCAACATGATGGGATTCCTGAAAGAAATGTTATTGAAAAGGCAAAAACAACAGCTAATCTTCTTCCAGAAACCATAAAGTATGATAAGCCAAAAGAAAAGTATACAAGAAATACAAGATAGAAATGTCAAACCAAATTCCAAATATCAAATGAACTATATTCCATCAGCCACGAAACCGGCATCATGCAAAAAAGTGGAATTCTAAAGTTTCTAGGAAGTTAAACTCAAAGTTGATAGTTAAGGCATTGAAGCTTAGAAAAACAAAACATACAAAGAAAACAGAATACTAGCTTCGACACACAATGCAGTCATATGACATGGGAGTTAAACAAACATGGCCATGCACAAAGCTGCACAAGAAAGCAAGCAAAACCTGATCATCAACATATCTATAAAGGCCTCTCAAATCTACAGAGCTTCCACAACAAAGTACTAGAATAAATCAACAGCCCTCGTCCCTCCAATCCAGAACCCATGCACCATAAAGCTGAGAGAAAATGAAACAAGAAAGTGGGGCAAAAAGAAAAAGGAAGTCCTTTGTTACAAACAAAAGGCTAAGAGCTACCTCCAATATCCAAAGCCAAATGAGAAATATCATCAGACTGATTAGGCAGAAGAATGGTTGGGTCTTTCTCCTCGAAATTCCCTTGTATGGCGGCTCCACTGAGGTCCAACTGCGGCCGGGAAGATGAACGGTGTATCGAACTTCCGGCCAGAGGCGCCATATCCTTTCCTCCTGATTCTCCGGCCCCTAGCACAGTGCTGCTGGTCTTCTGAGTATCAGACTTGTGATGGGATTTCTCATCATCAAGATTATCAATATTTATATGGCCGTCAATCCCAATGTTGGGTTCTTGGTGGTCCTCTATTAAACTGTCCATTGTAATTATGTCAACGGCACTCCGCCTACTCGCAAGCTATATTCCTCCTTACTCTAGTCAAAAGAAGTTCAAAAACTTTGATTAGGTCAGTCTGTTGTCCTACATTCAAAGTCCACAAACGCATAAAATAATCTCAACTGAGAATTCGCACAAACAATCAAATCCCCAATCAAGAACAAACAAAACCCACATGTCAATAAGTCGATTCTTCATATTCATGAATCTAACCAGAAAGAAGAAGTATTGCATCCGGCAACAGGGCTTTGGATAAAACAAAAATATCAAGAAATAAAAGGTACAGAGTTTATTTATCCATTTTTTTACTTGAAATTATTATTGTAGGTAGTGCGAACACAGTGCAGTAGAGCAATAATGAACGAATAATGGACAAACCTACGACTTAATGTTATTTCCCTATTGAAAAAGGCTGAATTATGAGGAAAGCTACAAAGGAGAAGGCCTTAAATTATTGTTTTCAAGGCGTAAAAAAGGCAAACAGTATTTGAAAGCATCGAACGTGTGGATAACACAAACCATGAAAAATTGAAATGCAGAATTCAAGCAATGGATGACGAAGAAAGTCTCAGAGCCCGTTTGGAAAATTACTGCCCCAAAAAATGTAAAATACGAAAGAAACAAAAAATACAATGGAGAATGTGAACTAAACTAGGTGTCGTGTCTGCAGTTGTGTTTGGATTTGTTTCTTGGTGTCCCTGTTTTTTGTGGGCGCTAGATAGATATTAAGAGGTTCTAGTTATACAGTAAAACCAGCGCGTGCACGTTCTTGATTTAAAGCCCGCGTGATTAGGATGTCACTTTTCTTTCTAATAATAAATAGTGATTATATATTTAGTCTGTCAAATAAGAAAATATTAGTATTTTGCATATTTTATGCCAAAATATTAGGGGATATCTGGATTAGGCTGGAAGCCTCCCTAGCACAATTGATTGTGGGTTGTAAGATTGTGTCACAATCAAATGCATAGTAAAAGGTAGTGTTTGTTTTAGGTTGTGATAAGGTAGATTGTTATTGATATGTCAAATTAATAGGTTTAGTAGAGTTTTGTTTGTATTATTATATTATGAGAGATAAATATTTGTGGATTTAATAATTTGTGATGGATTATTATATATATATATATGCTAAATGGATGTCAAAATAAAGATCTTAAGAAGAGAATTAATATGATATAATTTTTATAAAAAAGTTAAAAAAAATTGGATAAAAAAATATATTAAATAGTTTTCTTGGGAATGATGAGAGAAGAGGGAATAAAAAAGAGGTGTAGAGTGGGTAGGGTTGTGGATGGAACAACCACAACCCACAACCTCGTAAACAAACACGAGCTGGGTTGTGGCACAACCCACAACCGGTTGTGCAAAGGCGTGTCCAAACATACCCTTGGACAATATTTACTTTAGGGGATAAGGTTAGATAGGGATATATTATCTAACTTTATCCTTCGTTTACTTGGAATGATAAAAAAGTTGTTTTATCCCGAATATCCGGGATAGACATGAATTTCAAAAAAATTGAGCTCATAAGGGTGGATTATGTGCCCTCCCATTTTTGGTGGGATTTGTTATCCTTCCTTATTATATGTTTGAAAATAACAAAAATACCCCCACTTAAACCTACTTCCTTTCTTCACCCTATTATTATTATTATTATTATTATTATTATTATTGTTATTATTATTATTATTGTTATTATTATTATATTATTATTATTATTATTATTATTATTATTTAATAATTATTATTAATATTTTTATTATTATCTTTATTATTATTTATTATTATTCTTCTTTTTATTATTGTAATTATTATTAATATTAATATTTTTATTATTATAATTATAATTATTTATTATTATTCTTCTTATTATTATAATTATTTATTAATATTATTATTATTATCGCTAATGTTATCATGACAATTATTATTAATATTTTTATTATTATCGTTGTTATTATTATTATTATTTATTATTTATTATTATTCTTATTATTATTATAATAATTATTTTTATTTATATTATTATTGTTATTTATTATTTTTCTTATTATTATTATAATAATTATTAATATTTTTATTATTATGTTATGACAATTCTTATTAATAGTTTTATTATTTTAGTTATTATTATTATTTTTACTATTACTGTTTTTATTCTTATTATTGTTATTATTATTATTATCATCATCATCATATTTATTATTATTAATATTTTTATTATTATAATTACTCTTATTATTATTATTATTATTGTAAATTTTTATTATTACTGTTATTATTTTTATTATTATAGCTATTTTAATTATTATTGTTATTATTATTATTATTATTATTATTATTTATTATTATTACTATTAATATTGTTATTCTTATAACAATAATAATAATAATAATAATAATAATAATAATAATAATTATTATTATTATTATTATTATTATTATTATCATTTTCATTTTCATTATCGTTATTATTATTATTATTATTATTCTTACTACTACTATTTAGTGTTATTGTAATTATTATTGTTATCTTTATTATTATTAATATTTTTATTATTATAGTTATTATTATTATTGTATTTTTTTATTTTTACTGTTATTATTCTTATTTTTATAACTATATTAATTATTATTGTTGTTGTTGTTATTATTATTATTATTATTACTATTTGGTGTGTGCAAGTGTATTTTAGTTATTTATTGCACCCTATGTATGTAATCCCTTCAAGTAAACAAAAAAATGGATAACTTATCAAACGAACCACATGAAGTAAATGTAGAATATGATAAATAATACATCCATTATAATACATTCTTATCCTAACAACCCTAATCCATATTTATAAAAGTAAACGCCGCCTTAAGATTTTGTTTGCTTTGCTTTTTTAGAAAGAATGGGATAGACTGAGATACAATAAGAGATAAGGATAACTTTATGTCATAAATCACTCTATTTTGATAGGGTAGGATTTGTGATATTTATGGAATATATAATCTAGTTTGTTCATTAATCGAGAGTCGTATTCAATTTTTATAAAATGTTTATAAGTTATTAATTTATATATTTGCCATCATACACTATTGTATCTATGAAGTACTTTTACCATATTCACATTGAATCTTCTCCTCAGATATAACATTCGTCAATTTTTTTATTATATAACAAATATAAACATTTTAAAGGATCGATCAATGTTGAATCAAACGTTCTTAACATAATAATAGCATTACTATATGACCTTTTCAGCCCAAGAAAACATGTCCTTCCAATTATATGAAAGCAGGGTTAGAGTTTGAGTTAACGGTGGTAACATTTGTTAAAATTATTTACTAATTAATTATAATTATAATTAAGAACAAGTTTTAAAAAATTCACATGCCAAACGGAGTTAGTAAGTCATTTTGGACAATTTTATTACCCAGCCTTGGTATCTTTAACATTTTGAAAGTAAAGAAATTGGTAAAAACAACACAATTTTGTTGACGTTATTGTATTTGTCAACATTATATTAATTAATTACTTGTTCTATGAAAAACAAATATGTTAACTGTACAAAAAAAAAAGTTTGGTCATGATTACATATTTGTTTAAATGAGGTTACTATAATAAATGAATGTATCAATCAAAATGTATAATTTAATTAATAATTATTATTAAAAATAATTAACAATTGTTTCAATAACAATAAAAAAATTTCTGATTGAAAAAGTCAAACTAAAATAAATAAAAAACATAACTGAAAATTAATAATTTATAATAAATTATATTTTCATTTGGTTGTTTTGAAACGAAGAATGTAATACAATCGTGTAATGCATTCTATTTCCAAAAATTAAATTAAAAAGGTAAAATGAAAATAGGTGCTCATAAGTCATATTTCAGCAAAAAAAAGTAATATTATATTGACATAAGATTGTGTGATAATGACATCACTATCATCCAAATATTATATAAAATTAATCGTAAAAACAATTTAGGCATTTGATATTCAAGTTGCCAAACAATGTCTTCTTCTCAGCTTAAGTCAGAGCCTTAAGAAAGAAGTTGGACTACAGAAAGATAACTAACAAGAATTTCATCCGCGTCAACCGGTTCAACACGGATTCTACAACGAGTCATTGACTCAATCAAAGCTCTATATAAGAACAGCATTCCAACGTTGGGGAAACACGAAATTAAAACATCATTGATACAAATGTCTTCTTGCGCAGTTGCAAACTCACCTGTCTTCTCTCCATCATCTCCCTCCGATTGCTCTCCCAGCTCTTCTTCCCCTCGCCTTATTTGGCTTCAGAAGCCACGTGGGCCGATCACGGCTTTCGCGGGCCGCAGATCATCAGCGGTTTTGAAGAGGAAGAGGCCGTCTAGATTGGATATTCCGGTGGTTTCCGTGGAGGCGGAGGTGGCAGAAGTGGAGGGAGATGGATATTCTGTGTGTTGCAAGAGGGGGAGGAAGGATGTGATGGAGGATAGGCACTCTGCTGTGGTTGGGCTTCAAGGTGATCCAAAGCAGGTAATTCTTGTTTTGGCGTTCTTCGTGTTCGTTTTAAAAGCAGGATTGATAGTGGTTCTCCACTCTCACTCCACATGACTCGAACCTACCACCTAATGAGTATAGTTGACGCGTCTTACTACTATGTTGCGCTTCGTCGTCATCGTTCATTCATATGTAGAGTAATGGTTGGAGATCAATATTGGGTTTTGGAGGGAGTGTGTTTCCACGATCCAATATTTGGGCTCTTCATAAATTCTTTTTGTATATATACATGGGACTATACGTTTGTTGGTGTGCAAATGGACATGTACGCCCTTGTTAGGATGGATTCTTAGTTTCTTACTAGTGAGAATTTTTCAGAAAAAGAAAGAAAATTTGTGTGGGATTTAGATTTTGAGTGTTTTGATTCATATAAAAGAAAAAGAAGTGAATGTTTGTATCCTTTTTGTAGGCATTCTTCGGAGTATTTGATGGGCATGGAGGCACAAAGGCTGCTGAATTTGCAGCTGAGAATTTGGACAAGAATATCGTAGATAAGCTCAAAAGAAGTGAAGATGATGATAAAATAGAACTGGCTATAAAGGAAGGTTACTTGGCCACAGATTCAGAGTTTCTACAGAAAGATCTTCGAGGTGGAACGTGTTCTGTTACTGCACTCATCATCAGAGGCAATCTAGTTGTATCCAATGCAGGCGATTGTCGTGCTGTTGTCAGCAGAGGTGGGGTTGCCGAGGCCCTCACTTCTGATCACCGCCCTAGTCGGGATGATGAGAGAGAGAGAATCGAGTCTTTGGTAAGAAGAGGTTACATCATTTTATTGTCTTGTTTTAAGTTCATTTTATTGTTTTGAAATCGACAAATGATCTTATGTTTATTGTGGTGTAATCTTTTAGGGTGGTTTCGTGGAATGCCGGAATGGTGTTTCGAGGGTTTTTGGGTCTTTAGCTGTTTCTAGAAGTATCGGAGATCGGTATCTTAAGCAATGGGTTACAGCAGAACCAGCAACTAAAGTTCTGAGGCTTGAACCTGATTATGAGTTTCTTGTTCTTGCTTCTGATGGATTATGGGACAAGGTATTTTATAGCTGTTAATTGCTTCGTTAGGATTTATCATTTCGGCTTGTAATGAGACTATTCTTGATGTTATTGCAGGTTAGCAATCAAGAAGCAACAGATATCGTGCGGCCTTTATGCGTAGATATTGAAAGGCCTCAGCTACTGGCAGCCTGTAAGAAGCTCATCGACGTCTCTGTTTCCAGAGGTTCTGTCGATGATATAAGTGTGATGATCATTCAATTGGGAAGGTTTTGTTAGATTAGGAGTGAGGAATCAAACTAGTTTTATGCTACTTGGTTCTCTAGTTTATAGTTAACGGAAGTTTCCACATCTTAGGTCGAAGAACTATGTTTCTATCTCATCTTTATTGTACACCATTCATGCATTATATACTTGTGAAATGAAACATGCGATTAAAACAGAATTTAGAACGGAGGAACTCATGTATACAAGTATTAAGCTTTCTATGTATGGCAAAAAAAACTTCATTTTCATGTACTTCAGATTTGTTGCGAAAAAACGGTCAGATTATGCAGAAACTTCATTATCTGTTGTTGTCAAGCCTGTGTATGAGCTAAGAATTTCTTCTTCTTAATAATTAGTTATATTCACACGAATACATTCTTGATATATTACATCCAAAAGGGTGGGGATGAGCAGATAAGCAAAGGCGTACGTATGTCTGAGTACAACCATTATTCTTACGTAATATGTATACATATACTTGACAGTATCTGCGCGCATTCTCAAGCATGGGAAGCTTTCTCCATAGGTGTAGCATTTGATTTTGGACGCTTTGCTTCATAGTCTTTCACAGCAGCCTTTATTGCATCCTCAGCAAGCATGCTGCAATGGAGTTTCACCGGTGGAAGAGATAGATGTTTTGCGATTTCCCTGCAAATTTCATCATTGTTTGAGAACAAACCGATCACATATGACCACCTAAACACTATGGTTTGGAAAGAACCAATATTTCAAATAAATGGATACACTACTTCCTCGATTTATCAGTGAAAGATAGACAACTTACGTATTCTTGATTGAGAGGACCTCTTCCATTTGTCTACCTTTCACCCATTCCGTGGCTGAAAATGGAACAAAACTCGTCTTAGAAGCAGTTCTCACAGGACAGACAAGAAAAATATCTTGGAAGAGGGGGGTGGGGTAGGATCCTGAACTCAAATACAAGGATTCTAGATACAAGGCCTAAATTGAGTTCAGAATCTTACTCGAAATCTATTAAAAAAGGCATGGCATGATGACTATTATCAATTTTTCCGGTATCAAATATCTCTTTATAGGATCAATTAGAGTGAAGCAACAGACTATCAACCAAACAATCAAATTGATTGGGACCAGATACTATGGAGTGATTCCACTGATAAATTGGCAGAAAAGCTGGCACAATTGACAATCAATGCATCCAATTAGGCAAAATCACTACCGTGAAACAGAGGAGAAAACAGGTAGGCTTGAAAACAGTAAAGCAGGTCATTATCAATGGAACACGGCACTAGCAAAAGTCTGAACAATGATCAAACTAATACTATAATAAAGCAAAACACAAACCATTAAATACACTGAAATGCCTACGAATCACACCCCCAATTATCAACTATGAATCTAGAATGAATATACCACCAAATCCTAATTCAAATTAAACAATCTGATACTATCAGAAGTGAAACCCTATATACGATGGAAAATACTAATCGAGCTGCTATAATATCATAATAACGTACCAACGGAAGAAGAGGCGATGGCGGAACCACAGCCGAAGGTCTTGAAACAAGCATCAACAATTTTCCCGCTCTCCTCATCAACCTTAATCTGCAGCTTCATGACGTCACCACACGCCGGAGCTCCAACCAGACCAGTCCCGACATTCGACTCGTTCTTGTCGAATGTCCCGACGTTCCTCGGGTTGTCGTAGTGATCCACAACCCTCTGATGATACGTCCTCAGCGGCGGCGCCGACGTAGATCGCGGCCGCAGAATACTGTTCCTCACCTGCCTCAACATTTTGGGATTGGTCGAAGAATTGTGAATCTGTCTATGCAGCTTTGTAGAGTTTAGCTTTTTGTCCCATTTTATGGGAATCCGATTCGTTTTTATACTTACTGGAGAGGCGGCGTTGGTACAGTTACGTGCTTGGTACGCTTTTTTGTGAATGGCCTAACATAATTGGTTGCCAATGGCTCATTGGTCGATAAAACAAATTTTGATGACTTGAGGTAAAATATTATTATTATTATTATTATTATTATTATTATTATTATTATTATTATTATATTAAGTTGAAAATATTGTAATTGGTATATATAGACATTTGTGTTGTGAATCACACATATCTATATATATATTCAAAAATAACTTCCTGATTTGGAATCTAAGTTTTAGCTTGGTGATAATCAAATGGATTCTAAATATATTAATGTTAAAAAGAATTAAAACAAATTATTTTTGGCCTTTGCTATCCACACCACCCAAATTACTCTTCACACCACATTCACTTTTTTTACAAAAATGGACATTAGCAAAATTACCAATATAACCTTCAAAATTAAAAAATAAATTATGATCTCTTCCCTTCTCTTCCCCCTTCTCTTCCTCTTCTCTTTCAAACCCTAAAAATTTCAAATCAAAAATTTGATTTATTCACCATATTTTTTTCTTATATTCATGGACAATCAACAATTATATGTAAATTCGGTAAGTTTTTCAAATTTTTTATTGTACTACTACGGCATTATACATTAAAATTCTGTCAAGACAAATCTGGGCCGCATAGCAGAAATTTCGGAAGTGTTCGGCCTGTATCAGCCGAACGTAAGGAGAAACGTTCGGCCGATACAGGCCGAACACTTGAAGTAACGTTCGGCTTCGTATGACCGAACACGTTACTCTGTGTTCGACTACTTAAGGCCGAACATTTCATGTTGTGTTCGGCTACCTAAGGCCGAACAAGGTTTGTTCTGTTCGGCTACCTTAGGCCGAACGCATGTTCGGCTGTTCCAGGCCGAACACGAATTGTCTTGTACTTTTTTTGGTTGTTTTCTGATTCATTTAATGTTATTTTCAGGAGACATCAAGAACAAGTGCTTTTATTTCAGATAACAACGAGGTGGTTGTTGATTATCAAGATGTGTTTAATACAATGGATTTGTTCGAATCACGAGAAATTTGGATTTCTTGGGTTCGTGAAAAGGCTATCCCATTAGGCATAGCAGTGGTTGTGATGAGGTCAGAAATTGGAGATGAATGCAGACGACCTCGTTTGTGGTTAGGTTGCGAACGAGGGGGTAAATATCGTCCACAGAAAAAAAAACAGAGCAACAAAGAGAAAAGTGAAAATCAAGAAACAAATGAATGTTGTGGAAGAGAATTGGAAGAGGTAGAGAATAAAACAATTGAGATTCGTCGTCGCTGAACCAAGAAATGCGATTGTCCATTTCGTCTAAAAGGAACATATTATAAAGAGACTGATGCATGGGCCTTGGAGGTTATTTGTGGTTCGCATAATCATGAGATGACAAGATATTTAGAGGGTCACTCTTATGCTGGTCGTTTAACTACGGATGAGTTGAAATTGGTGTCTGATCTATCTACGGGTAATAGCCATCCTAGGGACATATTGTTTACGTTGCAGAAGAGGTATACAGAAAATAAATCCACGATAAAGACTATCTACAATATTCGACAGAAGAACAAACAAGTCGAACACTGTGGTAGGTTACAAATGCAATATCTCATGGGTAAACTTAAGGAGAAAGATTTTTTTTTCCATACTAGGCGGTGTGAGCAAACAGATGTTGTCAAAGATATGTTTTGGGCCCATCCGACAAGTGTGAAGTTGTTGCGGGCCTTTCCAAATGTCTTGTTAATGGATTGTACATACAAAACAAACCGGTACAAACTACCGTTGTTAGAAATTGTCGGGGTGACTTCCACAAACATGACATTTTCAGTTGCATGTGCCTATCTAGAATGCGAAAAGGAGGATAATTACTTATGGGCATGCAATGTCCTTAAAGATTTGATGGACCAATCCAGCCTACCCAAAATATTTGTAACCGACCGAGAACTTGCACTGATTAATGCAATCGAGATAACTTTTCCTAGTTCTCATCATTTGCTATGTCGGTGGCACATCAACAGAAATGTAATGGCCAAATGCAAGAAATACTTTAGTACAAAGGAACAATGGAATTCGTTTTATTGCGATTGGAATTCGTTGATTTTTGCCGAGTCAGAGCACATGTTCGAAGAGTTGTTGCAGCGGTTTCAGAATGATTTTTCCTATAAAAAAGAGGCTGTGAAATATGTTTTGGACAATTGGATAAGTGGATATAAGGAGCGATTTGTTTCTTATTGGGTAAACAACTTAATGCATTTTGAAAATACCACAACAAATAGGTAATAAATAATCATCCATCATTTATATGCTATATTATTTTTTTATTTATGTATATTGTTATATATGTTATATGATCATTAATATTTTTTTTTGTAATATAGGGCGGAGGGCCAGCATGCAAAGTTGAAAAAACAACTTCAATCGAGTACAGGCAATTTTGAAACGTGTTGGGAAAAAAATTTCATCCTTCTCGAAACATCGCATAATGCAATCAAAAGTTCGTTCGAGAAGAGCATCAACATAGTCCAACATAGGTACTCATCTCCTGTATTCAAAATATTAAGGGGTATGGTTTCTATCTCTGCTTTGGATATGATTTTGGATGAAATGATTGGTGTTGGAGAAAATGGCATCGATCCTTTATTATGTGGGTGTATTTTGCGAAAAACTTGTGGTCTTCCATGTGCTCATGAGCTATCTGAATATGTTCGGGGGAATATGCCTATCCCACTAGATAGAGTTGATAGATTTTGGAGAAAGCTTGATATGGAACCTGTGGATGAAGCCAATAAAAATATATCGGATGACATAAAAAATTCTTTCAAGAAGACACTTGATGAAATTGTCAATCAATTTGAAGGTGCACATGATGAATCAGAGAAGTTGTTAATCACACCCAACTACATCATCCCTCATTGAACCACAAGTCCAACCACGTACACGTGGACGTCCTACCAAAACAAAAGCAAAAAAGAACAACTCCACAAAAAGAGATCCAAGTGCTTTTGAGTATGTTCAATCCATCAATGACAGTTGTTCGCCAGTGGAAGAAACAATTTTCATAAGCGGAGAAAATGTGTCCAGTGCTATGTTTAGTTTCACTCGACGAGAAAAACAAAAGGTAATTTTGAAGTATAAAAAATTTGTGTTTTTTTTCTTTTCTTTGCCGTCCTAATCAATGATAATTGTATGATATCCAGGTGGTTCGACGTGCATGTACTGTTCTTACCACAAACAAGGATATTGAATATTTTGAAGATATTCCACCTATCTTTCGGCCATATGTTTGTGGGACTAAGAATGTTAGAGGAGACGGACATTGTGGATTTCGTGCAATTACTGAGTTAATGAACTATGGGGAAGATTCGTGGTCTATGTTCGTTGTGACTTGATCCATGAATTACAAAATTTTGGAGAAATATATGCACCCATATTCAAAGAACATGGACGTGTTGGGGAAGTTGAAGATGCATTACATTGTTTTGAGGAGAGAGCCTATAGACGACACTGGCTAGATATCCCTGATATGGGACACACGATTGCAACTGTCTACAACATAGCACTTGTCGTGCTAACACCCATTGCAAACTATACTTTCCTTCCCCTGAGGACTGCAAACCCAGAAAATCCGAAACTTATTTGCATAGCTTTGGTAGATCAAAGCACACATTTTTGCGGGGTAAAATTCTTTCCTTATTATTTCATTTTTTTATGATTTACAATTTTTCTTATACGTGCATTGTGGCAGGTCTCATTAAGCACTGGATGCCCGTTGCCTCCTGTTCTGCAAGTATGGCATGAACATCGTAGTGCATGTGCTGCTGGATGGGAGATATTCTACAAAAGATGATTTCAAATGTATAATACCATTTGTTTGGGAAATGACTGATATGTACTTTTTTTATTTTTTTTAAGTGTTGGATATTATTTATTTATAATATTACATCTTATATAGATCGTAAATTTGAAAAGTTATGATGAAATATGCCCGAAAAATCACAAATCATGCGCACATGAAATTATTGAAATCGCAAACTTAAACATTGTTATTATGCCCGAAAAAAACAGAACGTACAAAAATCATAAAAAATGAAGTGTCAGGGCGTTCGGACAGTGTTGACCGAACGCAATGAAATATGTTCGGCTTATCCTAGCCGAACACAGTGTGAAGTGTTCGGCCAGTGGTGGCCGAACATGTTGTGTAATGTTCGGCCAATACTGGCCGAACGCCCTGACACTTCATTTTTTATGTTTTTTTGAACGTTCTGTTTTTTTCACCAATCTGTTTTTTTCACCGTTCGGCCTGTCCTAGCCGAACACAGTGTGATGTGTTCGGCCAGTGGTGGCCGAACGTGTTGTGTTATGTTCGGCCAACACTGGCCGAACGCCCTGACACTTCATTTTTGTTGTTTTTTGTTACGTTCTGTTTTTTCAACAACATAGCACTTGTCGTGCTGTTTTTTTGTACGTTCTGTTTTTTTTAATGACCAAACAATTTTGTTTATTCAAGCTACAACTGAATATTGAGCAAACATTAAATTGATAATTTAACAAAATATTGGACACTGAATAATGTTTAACATTCAAATAATGTTTAACATTCAAATCTAGAAAAGTTTAATGTCATACATATATATTATAATCACTACTCATCGGATTCATTCCCATCATCCAACGTGAGACCGTTGAGTACTCTTGCAGCTTGCTCAACTCTAGGCATCACGTAATCAAGCGATAACTGCGGATCCTGGATTGTCCACATGTGAACTAGTGGGTCAAGAATGTTCCGGGCATCAACGTTTCGAGCCCACAATTGACTAGGGTTCGCATCAATCGGAAAATGACGTGCTGCAGATGTACGATCGGGGTTTTGGACCTGTGGATGGGAAAATATACGGTACCAATCCATATACTCTGGTACAGTCTCCCATATTGGCTGAGCAAGTCTCCCTCGTCGTTGCATGGACAAAACATGGCTGTCCCAGGACAGAAACATGGATCCGAGCACCCCCCATGCAAGTACATACTGACCAGGATTTTTCCCTCTTCTTGCATAGTCTGGATCCAATGGAGGCAACGGTATATGCTGGACATGGCCAAACTGCCTCAGCACACGATCGGGGTGGTATGGTTCGACAATGTCCAGAGCCCTTATGCACCCATGATAAAACGTCACTTCAGGATGTTCAAATCGATCACGTACTTGCTGGTAAGGATCCCAGTTTACCTACGTATTGAATTGTTCAAGTTATATATTTGAAAGATACATATATTTGTGAAAAAAAAAATAAAAAGAAACTTACTTCGTGAGGCTGAAGTGAATCCAACCACTCCCTACACGCCTGCAAGCCCAAAGTGTTGGCTCCACCTTGTCCATGCTGTGACCATCTCATAGCTAGTGGAAATCTGGGATCGTACTCAACATTTAATTGAGGTCGTGGGCTCGTCGGAAAGTGTTCGTAAATCCATGCCTAAATATATACAAATATAATGGTACAACATATTAAAAATTGTAACATAACGTAAAAATAAATAATTTTCAAAGAATGACGTACCTCCAATAATGTAAGATATCCAGCAATTTGCTTTACTCCCGCTCTTGATGCAGATCTTAACTGCCTGTAAAGATAGGCAAGGGCAGCAGCACCCCATGCATATTCCCGGACCACACTTGTGTTTTCTAGTAGCTTCAGATAGCCAGCTGCGATCCGAGTACCACTTTTGTCGGAAAATATCGTACACCCAAGAATATATAATATATATGTTCGAGCTGCCTTCTCTGCAACTGGTCTCTGAGAAATCTGACAGCTGTCCAAAAATGTGCTACGAAGCCACTCTAGCTTCACTGATTGCCCTCTCTTGTCATTCAGTGCCAATATGGCATCCTCAACTGACACTCCCAACAATCGATGAATCAGTGCAGGCGAGAATTCTGAAGGATCGTCTTCCACATTCACTGGTTGCCCCACCACTGGAAGACCTAGTAAACACGACACATCATCCAATGTGATCGTCATCTCACCAAATGGTAAATGAAAAGTGTTGGTCTCCGGCTGCCAACGTTCGACGAATGCAGAAATCCAGTTCCTGTTGGGAGCTCTATATGATATTTTGCTCAATTTGTGAAGCCCGGACCGTTTCACATACGACCTACAAACTCGGGTCGTCTCATCCTCCGGATACACCCATCTTAGAAGCTTCGAAGTGTGACAAAGGCATTTTAAAACGCCTCTCTCATTGCCATTCCAAACGTCGGCAGCTACATGTGTTCTGAAGCTTCGCAATAATGATGGATCATAAGGACCGCCAGGAAATAGGCCCATGAGGATCTCATTCTGCTCGGCTTGCCTCTCTTGTTCTTGAGGCATTTCGGCATATTCCTCTTGTTCTTCCGGAACCTCAGAAGGACCCGCCTCTTGCTGTGCAGCCCTTAGTCGTCTATGTGATGCTGTAGGCCGTCTTCTTCTTCTTTCATAAACTATAACATAAGAAAATTAAAATGTTAACATACAAACGTTAAAAATAAAATAATACAGGCTGGCAGGCCAACACTGGCCGAACGCCTAGCAGGATGTTCGGCCAACACTGGCCGAATGCCTCGCAGGCTGTTCGGCCAACCAGCGCCGAACGGATTTCGAATTCGTGAATTTAATGGAAATTTTCATGGAACATATTGCGACAGATTACCTGGAGTTTCGCGTTCGGCGTCCATGATCTTCGACGGTGGAAGGTTCTCGAGTAGTTCGGGATGGTGGGGAGCAATTCGGCAACAGTGGGGTTGGCTTAGGAGCAGTTCGGCGCGGGTGTGGGGAAAGGGGGTTCGGCGCGCAAGGTTCGCAGGAGTGAGGGAGGATAGGGTTTGCTGTTTTTTTTTTTTTTAAATTTTTTTTAAGTGTTAAGGGTATTATAGGTATTTTTGTGGTGTGGTTAGTAATTTTGAAATTTTAAATGTAATTTTTTGTGGTGTATTTAATGAATGTGGTGTGAAAAGAGGAAATGGTGGTGTGGATAGCAAAGCCCATTATTTTTTGAGGAAATTAAAACTATTGTACCATTCTTCTCGGCTCAGTCTTTTTTTTTATTCCATAGTTGGAACAGAAGAATGGGCATCAAGGGTTGTATATAAAAGCCCAACCCCATTCATATGATGTTGGATTTGGGCTAAGCTGTGGGCTATTCTATAACGGGCTTTTTCTTCTTAGGCCTTTTTGTTTTGTTTGTGTGGGTTATAGAATCTGTTGGGCTTGGCCCACTAAATTGAATTTCTTCTCAGATATGATTTATTAAAAATTAAATTTCCTCCCATCACTGAAATTAAAATTTCCCCCAATAATTATATAATCAAATTTCTTGAATTATTTATGTGACTTCTTGATGAAATAATTGAAATTTGAAAAAATAAAAAAAGAAAGATTAGTTTATATGTTTGGTGAGTTTTTTTTTTTATCAGCAAATGATTTTAGTGTCACCTTTTACTATTGAGTTGAGTGTATTTCTCTATCACCACTCACTCATTAAATTGCTATATTGTTCTACAACCGATCAATTTTAGTCACATGTTTTAACTGGACTTCGAATTTTTGTTTCAGAACTGTTGCTTTGCATGATTGAAGAAGAAGACATACCTTCACGACGTCGTTTCTCGACATTATTGTCAATAATTTCCCAAAGTTGACCTCTAAACAGTAATTGCAGGCCGACAGTATCTATATAAATTATTTACTTTTGGCTATTTAAAAAAAATTAAAATATTCATCCAATTGACTTGATTGCTTGAATTGAAGTCGACTAGTACTCTAAAATTAAATTTGCACCAATTATTTGTATAAATGTGCAATTACATTATAGTACGACAAATCAAACTGTTAGTTTGCCTGAAATTATAAAGAAAATATGTTATGTGCAAAACTAGAAAAGATTTGTTCAATCCAAGTTCGTGAAATAGAATGAAAAATAGATGCATGACAAAAAGTTCTTGCTATCTAGCATAACTTGTCAAATTAGAGAAGACTGTTGATGTACACTTGCATAGAGAAGGCGAAGAAGAGGAATCAATAGATGATTCCCCCACAACAGATGACTTCTTTGAGTTCTAACTCAATTTTAGACAAGTAATATTAGATATTAAAAACAATCAACAATATTTTACATTCTACTGCATTTATTAATTAAACTCAATTATTTATGTAAAAGTGAAAAAAAAATGCCTAAAAATGAATTAGGGTTGTAGCCAACTCTATACTTTTGAAAAGAAAATACCTGATACAAAATAATTTTATCAGATAGATAGAAAAATCGATGAAAATGTTGATCAAATATCTTTACAGATCGATTTTAATATTATTTTCAATAAAAGTAAAACATAATTTTCTATTATTTTTCTTGGGCGCTATGTGTTATGTTAGGTCACATTATGGTTCCCTTTGACCTTTTCATTGCTTCTATATGTTTGTAATATATTTTTTTCAATATTTCAATTATTATTATTATTCATATTTTACAAGTTGTGGATAATTTTAATATGAAAATTATTTGAATTATTATAATTTGAATTATTTTTTAATGTGATGAAGCTAGAATTGCAGAAAGTCAACTCTTAAGGCATATGATAAATGTTAGTAGTTTATACATGTAGTGAGTTATTCCTATAATTATCAACACATTTTAGGATGAAATATTAAGTTGAGTATTTTGGTTGAAACATCTAAGTTTTTTATTAAGTGATTTATATTATTAAAATAAGTTATTATTTATTTCAAATATCCAAAATGTTTAACAATAATATATATAAATTAAAAAAATATTCAGAAAAATATAAAATTAAATCTCCAATCATCACCAAATAAAAATGAGACGATATAACTGGGACATCAATTTAGGACATATTCATTCTAATTTCTCCTATTTTATTGATTCATATAAAATAAGGTTCTATTTTGATAGAGAAATTTGACAATAAATTTGAATAATTTGAAATTCACAATCAATTTGGCAAAAAATATAATAAATTGATTTGAAATCTACTCTAAACATTTAATTGTCTTTTTTATAAATTGAAGATATTTTTTCACATCTAATCATTTTAAAATTTATATTTATATTTATATTTAAAATTTTTACACATGCATAGGTAACCATAATAATGTACTCACACAATACACAGATGCATTACACACATTGCAAACACACTACACATACGTGCTACATACATTACATGTATTACTCACACATCTACGACACCATATATCTCGCACACATCTACGACAAGTTTAAGACAAAACACAACAATTCAAATCCAAAAGATTTAAAATCACTTTAATGTTCAAATTCTCCCGTCCCCACGCTAACCTAATATTTGTTCTATTAATCTCCTATCCAAAGGAAATCTTGTATTCTCCAATGCATTGCATCCGATACTCCACTGCCTCAATAAAGTCACGTTTTATAATTATGATCAAATACGTGGCATCGGAGAACTAATAAATTAAAGCACCAAATCCAACATTAAGCCCAATATCAAGATTTGGATTCTTCCCAATAAAAATAATAATAATAATAATAATAATAATTAGAAAAATTAATTAACAAACACTAGCTTCAGAATACTCGACAGACAAACACGTAGTCAGTTGTCTCTTTTACCAATCGAGATTTTTATTTTCTTTTAGGGAATTTAAGTCTAGATATTATGTATATATATTATTATTATTAAAAGGCTTTTTATAGTAATAAAAATAGACTTTATCAATAAAAAAATATTAAAAAGTTTGTCACTGATAATGCATGAAGATAGGGAGGGGCCAGGGCCAAAGAAAGAGCTTAAATGACCGTACAACTTAATGGTCCACCTATCATCGTCTCCATTGGTTAATACAATTTTGTATTAATTTAAACTATCCCTTTGTAAATTTAATTTTGTAACTTAATTTAATTCTTGTACCTAATTTTAGAAAAGTACCAAAACCAAAGTGGGCCCCTTCTTTCTAAAAGGGCTGAGTTTTGGTTAATATAAGTTTTTTGTAAAAGGTTAACACACTATATAAATGAGGAGTTATGAAAGATGATTCAGAGGTTCGACCAACAATGACGGTTCTGCACAAAGCATGGGAACCCTGGTAAAATCAACATAGTCTAAAATATGACAATATAAAAAATTAAATATATGGTTTCATACCAAATATAAATATATATATATAGTTACCGATTTAAAATTAATTTTTTTGGACATGAAAATTCGTTTGTTAAAATTCTAGTTTTTTTTGAAGAATAAATTTAGCAAAATTTAAGTTCAGAATTGAGAATCGAAACAACAATTATTCGAAGTGTGACCATGGTTCCAACCCGTTAATTTGTAGATTGAAATCAAAATGGTGGGAGGTGAAATTGCAAGTGGATTGATGAAGGTTAACGTCAGCAATGTGTGCGAAAAAAATGTGGAATCCAGAGAACAAGTTGTGCTACCCATCCAATCACACTTACACGAATTAATTACATTATTAGATGTTTTGGTGTGCATACTAAGCTTTATAAAAGATAATCAGGTGGCCTCTCGAATTTTCATTTCAAGAACCTAATTGACCTACCCCCACCACCAACATTAATTTAATTATTTTCTATATTTCTTGTCATCAACTTGACATATATACTTATCTTGTTTTTATCATCTTACTTAATTTTATTTTGCAATTTTTATGACAATTATCTCTTTGCTATCCAGAAAATTTTAATTTAATATATCAACAATTATATTAGGTATTTTCGATAATAAAATAAAGCTCTAGTGAAAATAGGATCAAATTTAAAGTTTGGAATCATAATAAAAATTTGAAAATTTTAATTTCATAAATAAATAACATATAATTGATTAAGTCAAATTAATAAAAAATATCTTCGATATTGTATATTTGTTAAATGACAAAAATATGTATTTTTGTAAAACATAAATTTTACTTTAAAATAAAAGAAATAAATTAAAGAACTCGTATCAATCATGAATCCATAATTGAACAAAGGAATGATTCTCATATGGTAATTCGTTTCAAGAATAGTATTGGCAATATAATATATATGACAAAACGTTATATTAAATACCATATTCATTATCATTTCCACTTAGAACGGGATAGGGATCTCTGGTTAGAAAGATTATTTTATGCGATGATTTAGTTCTCACTTATATACGTTGAAATACCAATTTATTTTTAAATGTCTTTTTGGAAAAAATAAAAGAGAGTTAGATATCAATAAAATAAAACCACAATAAAACTGATGCTTACCATTAGAAAAAAATGGAACATTGTTATGAAAAATAAATATATAAAATATTTATTTAAAAACAAAGAATTGTCGTTATAATTATAGGAGAGCGGAGTCAGAGCATACACATTATATATGTCCCATTACCTCTAAGGGTATGTTTCGACACGCCTTTGCACAACCGGTTGTGGGTTGTGCCACAATCCAACCCGTGTTTGTTTACGAGGTTGTGGGTTGTGGTTGTTCCATCCACAACCCTACCCACTCTATACCTCTTTTTTCTCACTCTTCTCTCATCATTCTCAAGAAAACTATTCAATATATATTTTTTCACCCAAAATTTTTATAACTTTTTTATTTCAAATTTATTTTTTATAAAAATTATATCATATTAATTCTCTTCTTAAGATCTTTATTTTGACATTCATTTTGCACATATATATATATAATAATCCATCACCAATTATTAAATCCACAAATATTTATCTCTCATAATATAATAATACAAACAAAACTCTACTAAACCTATTGATTTGACATATCAATAACAATCTACCTTATCACAACCAAAACAAACACTACCTTTTACTAAGCATTTAATTGTGACACAACCTTACAACCCATAATTGATTGTGCTACGGAGGCCTCCAGCCTAGTCCAAACATTCCCTAATATATACATGCTTTACTTAATTATGTTTCTAATCAGATATTTCCTCACAAAAAAATTATCATCCCAAATAACTCTTCCCCGGAAAATTACTCAAAAAGAAGATAAACGACTTAGGCCGGTGCCCTACTTTGTAAGCTTATAATGAGTAGACATCCAATAATTTAGTCCGTTGAATGTTTGGACAATTTACAAAAATTATAAAAAAAGTCAAAAAGTCAAAAGGTCAAAACTCAATTATAAATAATTAATTAATTGTTTATGATAATGTATTATTTATAGGTTATCCTAAAAAATAAAATTGTCCTATTAACTTAGGAAGATAATATACATAAACTGAATCTGAGTCTGAATTAAGCAGGGATAGGATTAGGGATGATGCCATCGGTCGGCGACTTTAGTTGTCAAGATTAATTTAGTGGAACCGTTAGCCGTCTTCTTTTATTGCCCAATGCCATTTCGTCAACGTTTGTCTTCCCCGTCCGTTAAATAATAAAAATTTTATTATTTGTATGATGTGATAGTAAATTATTATTATTAATAACTAGACGGCCGTTTGTATAATACACATTATATAATATATTTTTTTAGATTAATAAAATATGATAAAATTATATTATTATAATTTTTTTACTTAATAATTATTTATGTTAATTATATTTATATAAATAATATGCAATTTAATTTAATTTATTATATTAAATTACATTATTATTATCTTAAAATTATCATTATTAAATAATAAATTACACAATTTTTTCTAACTGAATACAAAATTTTCAATTCACTAAAATGTATTAAAGTGGAGAAATGAATTATAGTATTATATAAAATAATAGTATAATTTTTTTACAAAATATTTATATTTTTAGATAATATTCATATATTATTTATTTAAATTCAACATATGTATCAAAATAAATATATAATTTAATTCATAAAAAAACAATATTATAACCGTAACAAAATAAATAGCATATTATAAATATTATATGGAAGTAACATTTTAGTGGGGAAGGTTCATGTCCAAACTATCTATCCCGACGTAGTAGAGTTATTAACATTAATAAATACATATATAATATTATTAATTTTGTGCATCACAGAAGTAACACTAACATATACACTATAATTTATTTTTAGATAGGGACAGTATGGCTTAATTAGATCATAACTAGGGACATATTTAACTGACAACCGACAACCTATGATTGTGTGTGTGTGTATCTTTGTATACATTAATCTTTGTTGACCAATTTTTTTCATTTTTATTATTATATTTTTTGTTGACCACAATCTAATTTTGTTTTAATTTGATCATGATTCGTGAATTTAAGTGTGATTATAGGTGTTTCAATAAGTTTACGAAAAGTTATTAATTCTTATTATGTTATTTATAAATTTGTATTATATAAGGTTTGGGGAATCAAAAGACGAGCTTAAAGAAAATTAGATAATTTATACATTAAATTTTATAATTTTTATAATTTCTTCGACTATTAGTTATATTTAAAATGTGGGAGTAAATTTTTTTAGTTCTTGATATATATATATATATATATTGTTGAAAGATGTAAGTAAAATTTATTTATTTAATATCTCGATTATATCACTGATGATTTGATTATGTAAATTCAGTAATATTTTTGATTATTTTGACTTTATAAAAATAGCTAATAATTTAATTTTTTAAATTATTGTAGATCATCTAATTTAATACTATAGGAATTTATGCCTATGTCATTTGGCATCTTCCTTCGATTTCTCGACTTATATACACGTGTGTGTATATATATAACTATAGTAATGTAATATGAAAACTACTTACAAATAGTAAAATTCGGTCAAACATATGTTTCCGAATTTGAAATGGATTTGGGCAAATTTTATTTTTTTTTAAAAAAAAAAAAGAAAATATTTTTTGTGACTTGGTTATGATTTTTTTTACTTTGATTTTTTTTTAAATATTCAAATAGCTAGTTCGTTTATTATCAAACATTAAATTAATTAACTTTTCACGAACTTTAATCAAACACTCATATTTATATACATACTTTAAGAATTCTTGTTTTCTACTTATATTTTATTTTACTTTACGTTCAATACTTGTGTCATTAAAACATGTCAACTTTCTCTGAATTAAAATTTCTAATTACATCACGGAAAACTAAACACTTTCAATCACACATGTATCTGTCTACTCTTTATTTTAGTTCTATGTTTTTTTCGTCAATTCCTATATAAATTGGTGAAATTGAAATATGTAAAGAAAAAATATATATATATATATATATATATTAAATCTTGTTCAACAAAGAAAATTAGCATTTATGAAATTGGAAAAGATTGGCATGTTTAAGACGTTCAAAATACCTTTCATTGACTGGTTATAGTAATGTACGAGGAATCCCATTATTTCATGTCCACCTATAAATCATGTGAAATGTCCTTTAAAACATTTAATAAAAATAGTTGTTGCTTATTTATTCTACTATGATAATACAATAATTTAAATAGTTTTTCCTTCATTTTTAATTTCTGAAACTAAAAATATTAACAGAAAGTTATGTGTCAGTTTTTGATTAATCAAATTTTATTTATCTTTTTTCAAGAGATTTTTGTCAACTTATTAAAAAGTAATTTTTTTATTTCTAATATATTTTTAATGTATAATATACCAAATTAGCAATTTTTTTCATAATCTTTAATGTTATAGTCATATCGCATATATTAAAGTGAGATATACAAAAATAAAATTAATTTTTTGTCGATTATTTGGATTATTAATAAAATAATAACATACTTTAAATATTTTTAAATATTAATTTACTCAAATTATATTATAAATAAATAACTATATATATTTTTAATTATATTATAAGTTGTGTATTGCACGGATGTAAAACTAGTTTTATTAGAGAAAAACTTTATTTTTTATTTTATGAACAACTATTTTTAAAATAATTAATTTTCTTTTTTTGTTTTGAAGGGAGAAAGTAGTAATTTAAAAAAAATCAGTTATGTGATTAAGACTAGTATAACATGTCATAATCACAAATCAAGAAGCCAAGTTGTGTGTAAGTAACAAACACCTAAATTGATTGTTTGTACAATTGAAAATTCTTGAAATTCAGTTAGGGCATTACAAATTAACGATCAAATTTAAACCAAACATTCAAGAATCCCTTCCTAATTGATTTCCACAAATTCCTAAATTAGGACCAAATTGCTTTTGAGGGGTTTTGCCCTTTTTTTTTTTTTTTTTTAAATTGAGAAAACAATCCTATAATTAAGTTAAAATTATGGCCTCAAAAATATTTTAAAATTTTTTACCTATCAAATGAATTTTAAAGGTATATAAAAGTCAACCACGTCTAACTTACATCTAGGAGTGTAAATTAGTCGACTCAAATATATCATTGTTAAAGATAATTTAAAATGTTATCGAGCTTCTAATACTATATTTGAGCTTGTTTGATTATTAATTGAATCGAGCTTGATCGAGTTATAATCGAGCCGAACACTAGTAGTTTGCTATTTTTATACTTGTTTTAACGAATTTTAATTAATTGAGCTTTAGATTTTATGAAATATAAAAGCGTGTTCAAATTTATTTGATGGCATTATCAAATAAAGTTCAAATGAGTTTTTAACCGTTTGGAATTGATATCGAATAACTTTGTTTGATTTTCAACTATACGAAGCATCGTTTAATGCCAAATGCACGGTTCGTGCCACATGACCAAGCACGACCCATGCGTCTAGCTGTGTGTTTGGGATCGTCCTCGTTTTGCATGCACGACTCGTGTGATTCGTCGTGTGGTATGTGCAACCTTAAATTTCTATTTTTTTGTCAAATTTTCAACAAACCTATGGCGTAACAAAATATAACAAAATTATTATAGACTCGGCACTTATGTACATACAATTTCTTAAAAACTATGCATAATAACTTCAAATTGCATGTAAATCCTATGTTTGTCATCCTATTTGCACCAATTTAATGATGAGAAGATACCATTGTACTATCAATACAAATGTGTATATATATATTTATTTATTTATTTTAGAGCAAAAAATTAAATATTCAAATATTAAATATATCAATGTGCTACACATTATTGATTTTACTTACAAATTTGACCCCAACCGAGATATAATTATATAATAATATAAAAATTCATATATATATATATATATAAGATATGTATTTACAAGTTTGGAGAAAAATATGATCATAATTTTTCAGTTAGGAAAAAGGAAAAAGAAAAAAGAGTAAAAACAAAAAAAAAGGAAAAAAAGAGCCACCCCTTTTCTGCATTTACCTTTCTGCCCCTCGTCTTCTTATTCTTCTTTTCCGCAGCATCTTTGATTCCATGCTACCAGTATATTTGTACAGTATATTCTCCTTTTAGACAAAAGCGTACAAGTATAAAACAACTGGTATAATTCATGGGCTTTTTACAAGCCAAGTTTACTTTCCACGAATAATAATTTTTCCGACAATATTCCGAGAATAACAAAATTTTCCGAATTTTATTAATATTTTGTTTGTTTGCATGCTTTGGGCAGCAGAATCAGTTATTTATGCTTACTCACCGCACCACTATCTTTTCTCACACCAATCAGTCTTTCTTCTCTGCAGAGTTAGTTTCTTTTACACGGATTTAAATACTTGGGTTTTCAGAAAACACTAACGTACAGCACCACTTCTCTTTCTCTCTCTTCTTCAGCTCATTTGTAGCTTCATTTAAGCTTTTCTTGGTACATTGTCAGAAACTTGTATCATCTCACTGCGAAATCAAGATTTGCGGAGTTTATATACACACAGATACATCTGTAGCAATCTTGTTCTGTTCTTGAAGCACTGTCTGTTCGACTTTCTTTATATATAATGTAACTGAAGAAGGTTTATCTTTGAAATCTTTTTGCTCTCAGTTAATGCCTGTTTGCTTTCAACTGATCTAAAGCACTCCGTTCCACTTCTTAAATCATGGGTTCTCGCTAAATTTGCCAGATTATTTCTCCTGCTTGCTGTTTTGGTCATGCTAGTTTCATTCAACTTCTTTTGAAGGGCGAAATTCAGTTTTCCACAAATGGGGTCTCGCTAAATAGCTTAGTTTTTGCTATTTCTCCCTTCTTTCTTGCAAATTTTGAGGCTTTAGAGTTCTAAGATTCTGAACTTTTGGCATATAATTTCTACCATGTAATTGTTCTTGGAGTTTCATTTCGCTTTGCAGTTTTTAATGTAAGAAAGGTGTTTGATATGATGGATCTGAGAATAATTACAGTCAACCGTTAGTTTAAGATCTTTGATGTTTGAGAGCATCTGCTTGATTTGCTAATATACGTTCCTGATCAGCAATGGATTCATTTCGTTAGAATCATATCTGTTTTGATACAAACATGGAATTCAAGTAGTGTTAGGAGAGTTCCTCTACCAAGTCGGATCAGTTCTATCTTTTATCCCACTTCATTCATTTCTGACAAATTCATTTGTTCTTTCTAGTTAGATACAAAGAAACAATTCTTTCCAAATTCATAACCATGTAAAATTTCGAATTCTTGATACGATTTTGGTCAATGGGCCTCTTGAAAGGTCTCAAGTATCCATAATGATTCAGAGATTTACTGACTTTCTGAATGATCAAGTAGCTTATGTTCTTCTGCCCACAACCTTATTTATGCAAATTTAGCTATAGTGATATTGGCCTCTCGAGTACCTTCAATTTTCTTGTGCAAGTTTAGTGTTTTTTCGACGTCTCATTTCTTCATTAGAAATATAATTATTTGGGAAATTTCGACATTCTCATGGAGGAAACATTTGTTCCTCTTCGTGGGATTAAAAATGATCTCAAAGGAAGGATTCTTTGCTACAAACAAGACTGGAGTGGAGGATTACGGGCAGGTATCAGGTTTGTTCCTTTGATCATGCCTCAATTGTAGATGCATATGCGTGCTTGCATGTGTGTGTGACACCATGTCTTGGAGAACTAAAATGATTAGAAATGTCGACTCATGTTTCCAAGTGTCATGCTTAAATAGTTTATGATAGTGTTAATATTTAAGAACTTACTCGAAATTTATTTGCTATTCGTAAGATTATTTGAATGAATGCCTTATGTAATACTCTTTTGCAGAATCTTGGCTCCAACAACATATATATTCTTTGCATCAGCAATTCCTGTTATATCTTTTGGGGAGCAACTGGAAAGAAACACCAGTAAGTTTCATTTGATTCTTCTGATTTTAGCATTGTATTTTGAATATTTTCATATATAGCTAATTGTTTTTGTTAAACACAAAACTTTCATGTTATGCAGATGGAACTTTGACAGCAGTGCAGACACTCGCATCAACTGCACTTTGTGGTGTGATCCACTCAATCATAGGTGGACAACCACTACTTATTCTTGGTGTAGCTGAGCCCACTGTTCTCATGTACACTTTCATGTTTGATTTTGTTAAAGATCGGAAAGATTTGGGGCAGGAGTTGTTCTTAGCCTGGACAGGATGGTATAAGATTTAGGCTCTCAGAACATCAACTTTTCATTGGACATTTGCTGTTGGATACTGAATTTTACATGGTTGTGTGTAGGGTTTGTGTGTGGACAGCCCTTTTGCTTTTCTTGCTGGCTATCTTGGGTGCATGCTCTATTATTAATCGGTTTACACGCATTGCTGGTGAATTGTTCGGTCTTTTAATCGCAATGCTCTTTATGCAGCAGGCAATTCGTGTGCGTATCACTTTACCCTCCCTTTACTTTCTTTTCATTAACAAGCAAGGATATTTGCTAACACAACCAAGTTGTCATTATCCTTTACATCTTAAATAATTTGCGAACCAAGTCCCACCAATTTTTACTGAATTATTGGCCTCCTTGATCAATGTTCGAAACCCTTATGCTCATGAACTTTTGGCTATTAATTAATGAGTCAATCCCAAGATCAAATGAAAAATACCTGCTTTTACAATCTGAATCACTACAAACTATCATTTGGGTATCATCTAGTATTAATATGTTGGCATTTATTTTAATTTTTTTCCCCTTTTGATAATTGTTCTGCTCTATGTTAATTTGCCTATATATATTAGGTTCTTATCAGCCAATTGAACAACACAATAAAATATCTGAATTGTGTCTAGGGAGTTGTGGAGGAGTTTCGCATTCCTGAGAGAGAAGATATCAAGGCAGCTGCATTTTTACCTTCTTGGCGATTTGGAAACGGAATGTTTGCTTTGGTACTGTCCTTTGGCCTACTCCTTACTGCATTGAAGAGCCGTAAGGCTAGATCATGGCGCTATGGAGCAGGTACGTGCATATATATTTCTTGAATTAGAAAGGTTCAGACACTCAAAAATTTTGGTTCACAAATGTTGGAATAAGCTATTCAAAAAGGAAAAATTGAATGAAATTGATATTTTTGCTTCAGTAATTCCAGAGCTCAACTGTGATCTTTCTCAAATTACTTCCCATCAAAGTCACTATTACTTCTCAAATTCAAGCTCATTTTCTATGTATGTGCTGACTTCACTGTAACTGATAATTTAAAGGATGGCTTCGAGGATTTATTGCGGACTATGGTGTCCCATTTATGGTGCTTGTGTGGACTGCTGTATCTTATATACCAGTTCATGATGTTCCACAAGGAATACCACGACGACTTTTTAGCCCAAATCCATGGTCTGCTGGTGCTTACTCAAACTGGACAGTTATCAAGGTGCTGCCTCATTTTTATTAGTTTTCCACTCTAGCAATAGAAGCAGAAAGATTATCCCATTTTATTTTGATGTTTTTTTTAATGGACAGGATATGGTGAATGTGCCAATACTTTATATTATTGGAGCATTTATTCCTGCCACAATGATCGCTGTGCTCTACTACTTCGATCACAGTGTTGCATCTCAACTTGCCCAACAGAAGGAATTTAATCTGAAGAAGCCTTCCTCTTATCACTATGACCTCCTCCTGTTGGGATTCTTGGTATGAAGTTTATCAAGATTTTGAATTTAAAAAAAAAAAAATTAAATATTCAGTTCCATTTTTATGTAGACCGTGGATTTGTTTTGTATACTTTACAACCTAGCAACTTCATAGTTCAGCTTTTTCTTCTTGATATTGACGTAAATATTTCATGCTAACAAGGTCATAATATGTGGTCTAATTGGCATTCCTCCTTCCAATGGAGTTATTCCACAATCCCCTATGCATACAAAAAGTTTGGCCACTCTGAAACATCAGGTAATATTCATGAATGAATCTGGCTTATTCAAGGTCTATGTCATTGTTATACAAAATCTTGCTTGTTTCTTGCTGTCCTGATCATCCTTCAGTATTTAAGTATTTGAGTTGGTGGTCTATCTCTCTCTCAAACAGCTTTTGAGGAATAAGCTTGTATCAACTGCTCGAGATAGCATTAGAAAAAATGCCAACTTGTCTCAGCTGTATAGAAGCATGCAAGAGGCTTACACACAGATGCAGACTCCACTTGTTTATCAAACCCCTGCTGCTCTGGTATGCTTGATTCAACAAGGATGCTTTTATATTTTTCTATTTTGATCCAACGATTCAATGCCTTTTTAATTACTGCAAGCATTTTTATTTGTAAATCTACACGCTTATCCTTCATCTATTGCTGTAAACAGGGACTAAAGGAGCTGAAAGATTCCACGATTCAACAAGCCTCTAGCAGTGGCTACATGGATGCACCAGTTGATGAAGCCATTTTTGATGTGGATAAGGACATTGATGATCTTCTACCTGTTGAAGTTAAAGAACAAAGGCTCAGCAATCTGCTTCAAGCCTTAATGGTTGGAAGTTGTGTTGCTGCTATGCCTCTTTTAAAAAAGATTCCCACTTCAGTTCTATGGGGCTACTTTGCTTTCATGGCAATCGAAAGCTTGCCTGGAAATCAGTTCTGGGAGAGAATACTATTGCTTTTTACAGCTCCGAGTCGAAGATACATGTAAGTGCATCCCCATGCAAGACTCAAGACCCCCCCCCCCCTTCTCTTTCTTTGAATCGTTATGCAGCTTTGCTAACATTTATTTTAGCGATTTAAGAACCCTAAAACTTAGTCACTTGTGAAAGAGAAAAACTCTTTCTTTAAGCACGGCTTAAGCTTCACCAAGATAAATAATTTTTGCCAACTTGCCCTTTTAGTTAACCTGAGATGGAACAGCCTATTTTGATGGTAACGGTCTGGTTTCTCTTTGTAGCTTTGATGAAACCAGGTTTTCAGAGTTTTTTTCTTCTTCTTTTTTTATTTTCAACACAGGGTGCTAGAAGAGTATCATGCAACCTTTGTGGAGACAGTGCCGTTCAAGACAATTGCATTCTTCACATTGTTTCAGACATTTTACTTGCTCCTGTGCTTCGGCATAACATGGATCCCAATAGCCGGTGTGCTTTTCCCTCTGTTGATTATGCTTCTTGTCCCGGTCCGACAATATCTTCTTCCCAAGTTTTTCAAAGGAGCTCATCTGCAAGACTTGGATGCTGCTGAGTATGAAGAAGCCCCTGCTATAAGTTTCAACCTATCATTCGATGTAAGTTGCTTTGAACTCTTCCTTCAATATATCATCGAAGTTTAATCTGTAATATCCTGGACTGCTGTAGGTATTTCTCCAACTCCGGCCAACAAAATATAATAATAATAATAAAAAAAATTATGGTGGAATAATTTTAATTGCGTGCATTTTGGTTAAATTTTTACTGGTCAAGGGGCTTGCTCACCAAACCTCGAAGGAAGTAAATGTAGTTCACTTAAACAGTAAAACACTCCAAGATTGTCATATTTAAAGTAAACAAACAATTCTCACAACAGCATATATCGCAAGGAAATCTGATCATGCTCTTACTTCTTATCATCTGCATTCATTTAGGATCAAGGTAATCAACCACAAGCCACCAATCTTGATAGTGGTGAGGTCTTCGACGAGATCATTACAAGAAGTCGGGGTGAAATACGTCATGGCCGTAGCCCAAAAGTTACAAGCTCAACTCCATCACCACGAGAGGCAATGAAGTCCGTTTACAGCCCAAGGCTGTCTCAGATGGCCCACAGCCCGCGTTTGCATGAAATAAGAACGGAAATTAGCCCAACATCAACTGGTAAAGGAGTAGAAATCAAGCACACACCTAGCCCTCGTCCTTCTATGCTTGGTCAAACCAGTCGAGACTCTTCGTCTTCTTGATCAAGCTTTCTGTCTGAGTCATTGTGTTTTTACTGTCAATGGTGCTCGAGAGGTCTTATGCAGAAAAATAATAATTTATCGGTACTATTTAGGTATTTGGTGGGTCTAACTTTTCTAAAGTGTAAGTCATTTTCTTTCTTCTTCTTCTGATTGTTCCTCTATTGTACAACTTGATTCTCCTGGGCAGAAGATACTAATTGAAATCGATATTGTATTACTTGTTGAGTTGTTTGCTCTTAAAACTCTTGATTGAACTCTGCAGTGCATTGATACTCGAAGAGTGAATATGTAGAAGTAATGAGATGGTGTTTGGCTGAGCTTATAAGTTATGCTCGAATGGTTAGAAGATGTAAAAGATTTGGCGCGTCATGTTATGAAATACTTCGAAACTATATTTGAAATAAAATTTAGCAACTTATAAGCTCCAAATTTTATTTATGCCACATGTAAGATTTGAAATCATTTTCCAATTTCAAGTCATTTCTCCATGAAGTGGGATTATTTCAAGTCTTCTTTACGTTGCACCTGGTGTATTTTTCTCCTCACGTTCAAACACAGTCACACACTCACATAAATGTGTCAAAACAAAAGTGACTGATACTCCATTCAATTCAATTGTCATTTAGAAACACTCACATATATTAAAGAACAAATCAAATACCTATTATATCGTTAAGTAACGGAAAAGAGACATTAATGATTACTATGAAAATGATACATATAAATACACTTACAAGAATAATTAAAAATAAATAAGGTAGAAATATTACTCCTCGGTTAAAAAAAACTATAAAGGGTCGCTTATTTTGAACTAAAGAAAGTAAATAGAATATCTACTTACATAACCTTTTAGGACAGCTAAGCCCAAAAAAGAAAGTATACAAAATGTGAAGGATGTTGATCAGTTGATGTCAATTTGAGCACTCAATAATAGAGGACAGTAGTAGCAAAGTGCTGGTCTTTTCTCTTGTAATTTTGTATCAAAAACTTGGTACTCATTTTTCTGTTATTGTGCAAAGATATGATTGAACAACTTTTCTTTTTCTTGTCTTCTTTGATATTGTCAAGAAAATGCAAAATGTGAGGTTTATGCTACCTTAGGGATCGTGGAATCTAGCTGCACAAAGAATCTTATCTATCGGGTTGTCATTGAAGTCATATAATGTGTGACATATAATATAATAAGGAGGGTTGATGTCTCTTAATATTTTCTTAATGACACACAGCAAGTATGTTGTGTGCTTCAGTCAGAATAAGAGGAGGCAATGTAGAAATTTCCATTGAAAGGTTTTTAATCTTCATTTAATTTTTGGTTCACATAAATAAGATCATGACACTGAAAATATTCCATCAACGAATGAAAAACACCACTTTTCATTTTAATAATAATACTTATTATTTTTCTTATTGCTAGTATATACATTTAACCTTTAAAATATTGATAATTATTTGACAGACATTAGAAATATTTTTCCTCATAACACGATGAGACGATCTTGCACAAGTCTTTTTCTTTATTTGACACATTAATTAAACAATTATATTTAAATCAAGCAAAAAATATTATAACACTATATTTGATGATAGGACTAAGGAAATATGTGATGGTTTAAATAAAGAAGAATGAAAAGATTGTTTAGGGTTAGAGGTTTCATTGATTAGGTTAGGGAACACAAGTTAGTGGATTGTATATATGAAGAACACCAAACCTCATCCTCAAAAGAAAAGACCAAAGAAAAAAAGAACCCTAACAAGGACAAACGACCCAACTATTATTGCCCCTTGTGCACAAGTCCTCTAACATCTTCTTACCTTTGTTTCATGATTCATAATTCCTTTGATATATATATATATATATATAGTACTTAGAGTAACTATATTCAGCTAAATATATCGTCGGTCGTATTCATAACACACAATTGTTTATATATTTATCTCAAGATCTATGTAACTTCACAATAAATTTATACTGAAATAATTTTTATAAATAATTGTAAATTATTTATGCATGTGTGTGACATCATAAAGTTAGGTATCTAATAGATGATGGAGATTGGAGAGTAAGAAAATCAAATCCTAAATAATGTTGATGAAGTAATATCCCTATCTTAGAGAAATAAAAAGATAAAGATGTTTCTACATTTGATTGGATGCCATGTTAGTTTATGGTTGTGTTATATTTAATATTACTTTACAATTAGGACAACTAATTTGAATAATTTAATGAGATGTCACAATCATTTGCTAACAAGAATTAATTAATAGGGATGGAGTAAGATATCATTTAATATTGGCTTAATATTAAATATTTGTTGTTAGGTGGATGTTTGTGATTTGGTTTTATTTTGGACAAGTTGCTTTATTATAATACAATACTTAGATTTCATAATAAAGTATTACCTCACCTTTTTTTTAATTATTTATTAAATATTTCTTGTGAATGGTCTTAAACAATTGATTAATCATGTGGCTAATGCATAGACAAGTATTTTCTTTTTATAAAATTATTATATGGTTTTACACACTATCTAATAACATAACTGTATAACAATATTTTTGTTGAAATGGAAAGTAATAAATATGTTAGACTTAATTATAGTTAACTTCGACTTGATTAATAATCAATCAAATATAAGTATATTATTGAATTTAAACAAACTTAAAAATAATGATACGTTCTGACTCAACTCGATTCATTTACGGCCCTCTAAACTAGAACCAACACTTTGCTCGAGTCACTGAGGTGGGAGGGATTCTTTATTTGTATATTAGATTAGAGTTAATTAAAAAAAATATGTACAACATGGTCTATGATAACTTCCCCTACGAAAAAAAGAAAAAGAAAAAGGAGAGGTTCATGATGCGATCAGTCCATCACATTCAGAATTTTCAAAATTTAAATATAAATAGCATCAGATAATTGATTTGGGTCAAGAAACAAAGTAGAAGCCCACATGAAGAAGCCCAAAGTCAAGCCCAAGTAACTTTGTTGGACTATTACTGTTGTTTGGGCTGGATTCTGGGCCTCAATTCAGCCAGACTAGAGAAATTTATTTGAAGTGAATCCAGTGATATGAAATATGAAGAAGAGAGATAATTATAGAATAATAAAAGAATATAATAGAAATATTTTAAAGATTTTGTGTGTAATCATAAAAAATACAAATAGGTTATATAAATATAAAATTCAAAACTAAATTGACATTTTAACTCATTTAACTTTTTTTTAGTTATTATTATTATTATTATTAATTTTTTTTTTTTTTTTTGTAAGAAACCCATTTAAATTATACTGATAATAATTTGGTTCATAAATTTCCTACTTTGCTGAAGATTAATTTGGATTCTAATTTCATATATATACATATATATCTATATATATATATAGAGAGAGAGAGAGAGAGAGAGAGGAGAGAGAGAGAGAGAGAGAGAGAGAGCTAATTTCATATATATACATACATATGTATACATATAGAGAGGGAGAGGGGTTATTTTTGTGGTGTCATTCCGGCACTGACTACTACAGACAAAGGTAGGAAAAACACAGAATGAGGCCACAGATAGTATTGTTTGGGGACTCCATAACTCAGCAATCATTCAGATCAGGGGGTTGGGGTGCTTCTATTGCTGACATTTACTCCAGAAAGGTCTATTCTTTTCAATTCTTCCTAGATTTGTCATTGTTATGTTCTAGAATGCTTGCATGTTGATCTGAGCGTGCATACAAACTGTATGATAATTTTTCCCTTTGGTATGTCAGGTTGATGTTGTACTCCGTGGGTATGGAGGGTACAACACCAGATGGGCTCTTTTCTTGTTGCATCATCTTTTCCCTCTGGTAATCATGATTCTTGAAAAGCTTTGATTGTTTTTCGTTTATTTCGATCTGGTTTTTCATTGTTCTTTTGTATCTGGTAAGTATTCCTATTTCATTTTTCTATTTAGTAATCATTCTTCTGTTTTTTTTTTAGTACAAATGGCATGGTTTAATATGATTTATGTTGTTTCCCCCTATTTTCAGTAAAGAATGCATCTTCGATCATCAATTAGGGCTTAGTTTGAAGCCTTCAAAATGGGGCTAGAAATACTTTTCGATCTTGAATGGATAATATCTCAGTACCAATTCCATGAGTTTAGTTACTTCTTCATTTAAAATAGTACAGCTGAACACATTTTTTTAATTAAAATATTAAATTGGAAGTTGAACTTGGGATAAGTAATTGCAATTGACATTAGCTCAAAAATGACCTTTTCTGTATTAATGAGGTTCTACTCAACAAATGTATGATGTTTATCATGCTATCCTCAGAAAAACTATGTTGATTTCACTACTTAATACTCGTTTTTGTGTCTAATTTTTTTTTGCTATCCTCGAGCAGGAATCTGCAACAGCTCCTGCTGCTGTCACTATATTTTTCGGGGCTAATGATGCTGCCCTTTTAGAGGGCACGGGCAAAAAGCAGCATGTCCCTTTGGAAGAATACAAGGAAAATTTGAGAAAAATGGTTCAACACATTAAGGTTAGTATTCTACAACCTCTTGTGATTAGTACATGTCCAAGTCCATCCATATCTGCAACTGTCGTGAGTCAGATTTCCTTGTTCGATCTGTGAGCCTTAGCTCTTTGGGAGGCTTTCTTCTCTCATGTTTACTTGTTAGAACGAGAAACATGCTGAAAGGAAGTCCTTGCTGTGAAATAATTTGAACATGTATCCATAATTTGTCCAACCATTTCCTATTATTGCATTTTAATTTGTCATAGCGGGTGATTGCAGAACCGGTCCCCAAAAACACTTGTTGTGCTTATAACTCCACCTCCCATCGATCTGGATGGTCGTCAAAAACATGCAAGGTATAAGCACTTTAGCTTTTAGTACTTTGTTCTGTTAGGTGCTCTAGATTTTTTAATGGGAAGAGGCCATAGTTACCTTTTACGATTGTTATTAAACATATATTAGAATAGGAGGAAATCGGATGACTTTTTGGCAATTGCTTGAAACAGCGGCTATATACAGATCCAACCTCATGTACCCTATTCCTAACTAGTTCATTTTGTTCACTCTAACTGGCTTGGTCCTTCATGGAACTCATATGTTGTTTTCATATTTGTTTTTAGGCCTGTACGAAATTGGATGCTTAGAAATTGCAAACCATGACCCTGTCTTCACTGTAAATGCTTTTACTTGTTCCCGTTTACATGTATTTGTTCCTTCATCATTCACAACTCGAAACTATCTTCGAACTCAAGGAATACCTAGTTTCTCGATTATGTTTGGATGACAGATTTTACAGTGCAAGAGAAATGAGAATGTTGAGGTGGATGTACCGACACACTAAATTAGACAAAACGAGTAATGGAGGCATTAAAAAAAGTTTTGGGTAGCCTAATAGATGAAAAAATGTTAAAAAGGTGCTTAATATGGTTTGGACACATGCATAGGAGACTTTAGATGCCCTATTATGCAACATAGAACGTATAGATTCGTTACCTCGAATTAAATGGGAAGGTGAAGGCCTCAGAAGACTTAAACAGAAAGAATAATAAACGAGACCAACCATGACAGCAAGATATGATATACAGACCCCACAAAGTGGGATAAAGTCTTGGTTTGTTGTTTATGAGATATTCCATTGTACTTGAGAGTTTTTCTGTTAATTATATAATCGATTGCAGGTCTCTATATGGCGATAAGGCCTCGAATGTACCGGATCGGACAAATGAAGTTGCTGGGACATATGCTGATCAGTGTGTTCATTTGGCCAAAGAACTAGGCCTCCCTTCCATCAATCTGTGGTCTACGATGCAAAAAACTGACGGTTGGCAGAAAAGATTCTTAAGGTTTGTAAATCGAAGCCATCTATTTTGAGTTAATCCACTAGGTTTGTCACTCCATGTTATATTCTTAATACCATCAGTTGCAGTCCTAGTATTTGAAAATTGAAACACAATCTGTGTTTGTGGGCTAACTCACTAGCAAAAATCTTGAACTCGTTATTTACTTTTAATTTATTTTTCATAGTGATGGCCTGCACTTGACACCAGAAGGAAATGCAGTTGTCTTCCAAGAAGTTGTCAAGATTTTTGATGAAGCAGGGTTCTCAGACCTGCCATTTGATTTCCCTACACATTCTGAAATTGATGAGGAAAACCCTGAAAAAGCCTTCCTGCAGCAATGTTCTGCAGTGTAATTGCCAATCATGTGGGGGCACAATTGAACACTTCTTTATTTTTTAAATACAAAGATATTTGAAAGATTACCAGATATATATTATATATATTTTTTTGGTGTTATAATATTTAGTTTGAATTGAGCAAATAGAACCATGAACATAACCCCTACAATTTTGGGAAACAACTTTTGGAGTACAGAAGGGAGGTGAAATTCATAAATGGAAGGCGTTTGAAATGCAAGAAATTGAGCTTGTGAAATATTTGATTTATTTTTGTTATAACCAGATGCAAGAACGAACTTTGAACGTATGGCACAACCAAAAACTCTGTACAGCCTACAAGCTGCTATACAATAATCTAGAACAAATCAATCCAACAATGTCCATGCAATTTGTTGAATTCAAAAAACATAAAGAACTTCCAGAATTCGAAAAATATAAAGAACTTTCAAGCTCCGCTGTATTCTTTGCTAAAAAATTTGCCACGAAAAATATGAAAAATCTTGATATTCATCCCCCTTTCTTGTTCCTCCAGCTAAATATCTGCCTCCAACTATATTGACAAAATTAAGGTATCGACACACATACTATAAAGCCCTCAATAACGACAAACAACTCCACACAAACCATTATTATTTAATTAATGTGGTCATTATAGAAGATGTAATTATTATTTAATTAATGTGCTCATTATATAAGATGTAATTATATATATATTTTTCTTTAAATCTAATACTTAATGAAATTTCGAGGTACCTAGGGTGGGTGGTATCCCTCCATAATTAACTAAAAAGAATGTGGTTGAATTTTAGCACTAAATTTTCACTTAATGATGCAATAAGTAACCGTAACATTAATGTTGCGCAATATTACACTTGCAAAATCCAAACTGCTTAAGAAATACTAATATTTCCTTTATTTATTACATCAATATACGTTATGTTCATATTAGAATTGTACACATAATATATTCCACAATAAACTGAAAATATACACATGAGCAAAAAAAATAAATAACATTTTTCTATTTGGGTTCAATCAAATTATCTGAAAAATAAATATGAATTTATATTTGTTTTGATAATATTGGAATGTAATATTATTTGAAATTTAAATAAGAAATATTCAAATTGTTTTATTTAATTTCGTTTCATGCTCAAATGTTAATTGCTAAATAAATGTTCTCTTTATAAGCAGGATAAACTGCCTCAATTTAACTTTGTTGACTATATAAAATATAATTAGTACATTTAAATACTAATAAATAATTTTTCAATAATTATATTAGAAAAAAATAATGTAAAGGGAGCTAAAATTAGAAAAACTTTTATTTCTTTTTTCCTAGACTAGAAGTTTGATGAGAGTCGCAACCAACAGATCAACCAACAAAGCAACGGTCCAGATGGATTCCCTAAACATTTAATGCCATTTTATTTCTGCAATAAATATAAATTTAACTGAAATATAGGAACTCAGACAAAGATTTTGCATTGCATTCCTGTAACCTTCTGATACTTCTCCAATGGCGTCTGAACCCAACTGTGGAAATTACCATGATGCCCCTCCTCCACCACTAGGCCTGCTTGACAATAGCTTGAAACTAGAAACAGCAGATTATGATTTCTGCATTGACAATTTCTCCTCCTCATCATCGTCAAAGAATTATCTCCAAGATTTTCACCATCTCGATCAGTTCCCGTTGACAGCTTCGTCATTTAATCTGGATGTCGATGCACATTTCAATGGCTTTGATGATCCCTTTTTCCATGGATGCTCTTCGATTTTCGATTTATACGAATATTATAAGCCTTACGAGGGCATAAATGGGATCACAGGAGGAGCCATGCAGGGTGGTGGATTCTTGAATTTCCCGAAAAGGAAAGACCAGTTTATGGAGATAGAAGCAGCTTTGATCTGCCATGATCTTAATCCTTTGAGCATTCTTGTTCCTGATGAGAGTTCTTGTGTCACTGCTGATTATCACAAAGGAAATGGCATGAAAAGAGGGAGAGCTAGGGTTTATGAGAGTGGATCAGTTTCGAATAAGAAACTGGCTTTAGGCCGGAGGAAGTCTAAATCCGGCAAAGGCCAGTGGACCAGTGAAGAAGACAGGTCTCTCCCTCTCCCTCTCCCTCCCTCCCTCCCACTCTCTCTCTCTCCCTCGCTAGTTGATTTTGTGGGGTTTTTCAGGCTGTTGATCAATCTGGTGGAGAAATATGGAGAGAGAAAATGGTCGCGAATTGCGCAGATGGTGAAAGGGAGGATAGGGAAGCAATGCAGAGAAAGATGGCATAATCATCTAAGGCCTGACATTAAAGTTTGATCTTAAAACCCTAAACATTTTTTTCTTTTCATTTCTTGCTCTTCAGTATGTTTTGTATATGTATATTTGATTCATTTCACGAAGACGTGGAAAATTACTTACAACAAAATCAAAGTTTTTTCACACGTGAATTGAGGATAAATTTGATCTGAATGCCGACATCCTAAGTTGTTAGCCTAAAGCGAGAGCCACATGTGATATACACGTGGCCAACTTGACTGACACATCCTTCTTATCAATACGTAACTTTTCAAAAACTATTATCCTAAATTGCCAGCCTAAACATACACTTTCTTCGATATCCTTTCCCACTCCTTACAACTATAGCAACAAAAGAATAATTTCTCAATCTAAGTTCGAAGATCTGATTATATCACGAGATTTTTTTATTTTTTTTACATAAAAATATATGTTTTGCCATTTTTATTTGTTAGGGGTAAAATGACTTATTTGTCCTTTAATGAGTTGACATATAAGGTTGATGGTAAGAACTTGATCAATGACAAGCCTTTTGAATAGAGCTAACAATATGATGGTGTTTTGTGAATAAACTTCGAAATGAGTAGGACTTGAAATAAACAATTCCATGCATTGAGGTATGTCAACTCATTTTGATTGTATGAGTCATTTTACTACCTAATGAATAGCAAAATGGACAAAAAAAACCCGAACTTAAAAAAGTGAACAAAAAAGTTAAATCGATGGTAGAAAAAATTGGTGCCCCGATTGATTGTTCATCCACTATTGTGAGACAGAAGGATCTATGGACAGAGGAAGAAGACCGGATTTTGATTGAGGCCCATGCAGACGTAGGCAACAAATGGGCGGAAATCGCGAAGAGGCTGCCGGGGAGGACTGAGAATTCAATCAAGAACCACTGGAACGCAACGAAGAGACGCCAATTTTCGAGACGAAAATGCAGGACAAAGTGGCCAAGGCCTAGTTCTCTTCTCCAGAACTATATCAAGAGCCTTAACTTTGAAAACGAAAACAACAACAACAACAATAAAAACAAATCGAGAAATACAGCTCCATCTCCAAATATTAGTACTAATTCTGGAAACCTCAGAGATATATCAAGCAATATTTCAGACATGGATCCAGAATATGATGATGATATTCATGATGTTGTCCCAGATTTCTGCAGTTTCATGGATGATTTGCCAGATGCCCCTCACACTGAGTTTGATGATGAAGTTTGTTTCCATGTTGACTTGCCGTTTGACTTGCCTGCATCCAATCCATTGATGCAGTGTCAAGTCTAGAAGAAGCTTGATTTCCACGAGCTGAAGAAGATACAAATATACATACATATATCTATATATAATAATAATACACGTACATTGGACCTCGTTTAATCTCTTCTTTGCGGTCTAGTTATCAAGTTATATATATATATATATATATATATATATATTTTTTTTTTTAATTTGTAATTTTATTTTTAGAATTGATACATATATTGCTATATTAATACTATACTTTGTTGGACACTTGTATATCTGAAATTTATGGCTCCGTGACTGATAACAGTGTCAGAAATGCTTACATGAATTTTCTATATGAGATAGAAATTGTGAATCATAATTCATCGACTTGGAGTCGTAATATAAATATTTTTATTATATCTAGTATATATATATTATATATATATATATAGAGAGAGAGAGAGAGAGAGAGAGAGAGAGAGAAATTGGCCATCAAAATTGTATCATCTGATAAAGAGTTGTATATTGTTCACAAAAGAGGAAAAAGATTACAAATTTAAAAGCTGCATTCATTTGAAGAACAAAACTAATTTCTCAGTTTATGACAACTCTAGTTATGGCCATCCTTTAGAATAAGCCAATACCTGAAGCAAAACCTTTGAAAAAAAAACCCTTGTTCTATCATGGCTAAGACACAGCTAAAAACTTTGCACAATTGTTTCTATAAATGTGGCAGAATGATCGAGAAATTCTAAACAAGAGAACTTTCAAACTGTCTTTGGCTTCGGCTTAATGCCCTTCACTCTGGAGTATAGGAACACTCCAGCAAGGGCAACTCCAGTACCTGCACCCAAGAAATAATACAGGTCGGATGTGAGATTGTATATGTATCTTGTGAATATCCGAGATCAATGATGGATTAGTTATGTACCTATAGAGTTAATGGGTGAGACTGGTGTGCGGAAGAAGAGAACAGAAGTCACAATGACCACCACCCGCTTGACACAGTTGCCTACAGAGTGTGTAACAGGAGACACACGTGCCAATATCATGTATGAAACCTGCGGAAACAACTCTATTAGCCTTGTAATTATTTATGATCATAAACATGTATATAATTGAACTTCATAAACAAGTTGCTGGAAGCATGAACTTCATATGATTGAAAAGCATTATATTTCCAATTGCAAACATAAATTGGACTGTTTTCAGATGAAATAGAATACTTTTCATCTTTTGAAAGTAATAAATTGAGTGCGTAGACTATAGTTCTTAACCTCCAAATAGAGGATGAGATTAGAGAGAGATGTTTAATATGGTTCGGTCGTGTGTAGGCAAAGACCAAACATGGCTCCAATTTGGCAAATCTTATATTGGCAGTGGATTCACATATCCTCCAACTTAAAAGTAGGTTCAGGGATCTCCGTAACTTTTACTTGGATATTGAAACCCACAGCAGGTCATAAATGCATCATTCAGACAAATAATTAATAAGTGTCGATTAAAACTTCCTTAATGAAAATGATTAATAATAAGCACATATTCATAAACTTCACCAGACATTCAGTTTAGAAAAGGGCGCACTGTTCCAAAAACCTTCACCGTAAACCATGTAAGTGGTTTATGCAATAAAAGAATAACTCCAAAGATTACCTGCTGATACGCATGGAAGCTGAGAGCTGCGAGAAATGACCTAGTGTAAATCTGGTTGACATTCAAACCCTGGCCATAGTAAAGATGATCCCGTTAAAGATATTCAGCTATAGAAATAAGTGAACCAACAAACAATATGAAGTACAGGAAAAAGCCCTCCTGATTCTTAAGTGAAAAGCAAATTCTTCCTTAAATTTACTTACAGCAGCCTGAAGGTATGAAGGTGTGAATTTGATCCCTTCCATGAAAAGGGTAGTAGGTATCATCAAGAAGAAGGACATAACAGTAATTATCGAGAATAGAGAAATGTTGTCCAGAGAGTCCTGCATGAAGAGAACTGAAGCTTGAGCGACATTTCCAAGAAACTAGTGGGAAATAAGCCAATAATTATTCTCATTCAGAATGTTTCCAAAATGAAGAAGATTTGTGAGAACGGGTTCCACAAGGGATCACATTAAATTCTCACAAACATAACATTCTCTAGGGTATACAACAACAAACAAACTATGCCTTTATCTCACATAATATTCCCAGGGATATAAAATAAAATAATAGTAATAAATATGAGTCCAAATGTACCTCTTTCTTAACCATAAATTTTTTGCTGAGGACATTGCGAGATTGATTGGTCAAATTTGATGCCATTGCACTCCAAAAACCAGCCCTTAAAAAACAAAAGATAGTACACACCATAATACAAGGGCAATAACAATAATTGATCAGAAACATAATGTCGTGGACCTTTACCAATTAAAAGAGGCCTCAGTCATTGATGCCAAAGCAACTCCACCAACAATTGGGACAAGAGACGAAACTACCCACAATGTAGGAAACTGTCCAAAGAAGCAAGTGAAAGAGAAAATTTCATTACATGATTAATTCAAAGAAACACGATTAAGGTAAAACAGGCGAGAATACTGGCATCACAAAATAATAAAGCTAATTTCCGTGAGGCTATAAATCAACAGAATTACAACAATTTACAAGGTCAATAACTGGATATAGTTATCTCAATCTCCAACTCAACTATCAGAAAAACCAATTGAATCAAGTCAGATCTCAAAATCAACCTGAAACCTTTGATCGGTATTGAGTTTTCTTTTTCTGTACATAATTATTATACAGATTCTTTCATATTCTCTATTTATTTCATCCTTTTTCTAAACTCATTCACCATAAAAATAGTCAATTACAATTCATGTAAAAAACATTTTATTTTTTGTTGTTCTAATAAGTCAGCTGACCAAATTATCAAACTTAAGACAAAACCAAATGATAACCATGCCAAATCAGTTCAGTACTCAGTATAAATATTGTTCAACACCCCCTAGCAATGAAGGCCTTCTGAAAGGGAGAGTCATTTTCCTAATACAAGATGTTTTGCGGAAATGAATAAGAGAAAATCAAAGAAATGCCTTTATTAATGTCGATCTTATCATATAGTAATCTTCCTCCAGTAGTTAATCAAATGCAAATGACTTGAAAAGTCATGGATCATTTACCTCCCCTAGAAACATTGCAGAGAGGACAACTGAGAAGAAAGGCTCCATTGCTTTAATTGTGTGAGTGAATGACACAGCAACTTTTCCAAGACTCATATTGGTGAAGAGGTTGCCTAAGGTGTGCGCAACTGCTAGTGGGAAAATTGCAAGAAGCTGCCAATGTCGAATATATTATCATAATCCATAATTAGAAAAAAAAATAAAAAAATAGCGGGAAACACTTCGTACAAGCATTCTGTATCAAGTACCTGAGCACCACTGATTTTAGGCCGTTTGTAAAGATTGAAGGTCCACATCAGAGTAACAATTACAGTTCCAAGAGCAAATTGACCAAGACTAACTGTAACCGGGTAATGAAAAGCTTTGAGAACCTGGTACAAGCAAACAACATCCTCGTATCAATAATCAAGGAATGCACGCTAAGCACATTTCTTTCGGCATGTTGAGGATCAGTAGCAACTGAAATGAAACCACTGCTGAAGTGGTGTAACAGAACAGGGGAGTAGATACTGTTTGCTTCATTCGTACATAGATTCTAGTGAGATAATGCAATAAAATCACATTTTCAGGGGTGCAAAAATCACAATGATTTACATCTAATAGACCAAGAAACAAATAGCAATAATTAACTAACTAGCACTTGTAACGTCGAACAGTCCAAAAAAATCCAGTCCGATTACAAAAACTTATTAAAACGAAGGAGAAAAAGAGATAACTACCTGCTTATTATATATATTGAAGTAGATATTAAAGAGGTACCAAAGGCCAAAGAGCGTTCCAAGCACCAAAGTATCCCCAAAGCCCTTAAATTTGGGACTCTCCTCCGCTCCCACGCTCTTTGCTGAAGCCCGCACCACAACGCCATCCGATTCGGGCTCCGAACCACCATGACTCGAGCTGGAAAGCCACCCGCTCTGCTTCAGCGAACATCCAATTGGACTCAACTTCCGGCCCGAAGAAGAAGCGGGCGAAAACGGCATAAATGAATCATTGCTGAAACACGGTTTCTCCGAGGAGGGGAGAGAGATGGAGCTGAATCTAGCGGCGGCGAACTTCCGGGGATTGGCGGACAGAGAAAGAGAAGGGGAGAATGCTATGGCCGCGCCCTGCATTTTTTTGTCTTGATCGAGAGAACTTAGAGGGAAGAGAGTGATGGTATGTATAAGTGTATCTATTTATATAGGTGGGGGTAGGGTAGGGTGGGGTGAGGGTGAAGGTGGGCGGAAAGTGGAAGAGTTGGTGACAGAGGGAATCAGAATCAGGGAATGTAGGAGGAGGGATATTTTGGAATTTGAGTTTTTCTGGGGGGTATCTGGGATTCTCCTAATGTAGACTGAATAGTGGGCAAAGTACACAAAATTAATTAATTCAAACTTAATAATATAGAAATTAATATAATTAACTGTAATTGTAATTCCTGAATTTAGACTATGTTTAGTTATGAATAGAAATTATTTTTTTGAATTTTATTATTATTTAATTATTTTATGTACTTTTTAATTTCATTGTTATTTTTTCAACTAATTATATGTAAAAAAAAAAAAATTCACTCCATTATGTACATACTTATATAAATGTATTTTTATGTAAATAATTTTTTGTCTTATTATGTAATGATATTTATTAATTTTAATTATAAAATTTAAAATTATAATAGATATTTATATAAATATATTAAATTTCACTAATTAATTGGGTTGGGTGTTGGGGGGGTCCATGGATTCCTGTTCAGGTATGTCCAAACCAGATGAGATGGAGGATGACGTATGAAAAATAAATAAATAAACAAATATATATATATATATAAGCACTTATAGATACAGACACACCAAAAGGGTGTCCGCATGGACAGCTCAGTTGGTTCCTGGGTGGCAGATTGCCCCAAGAACCCAGAATCGAGTCCTTGTAGGAGTTTTTTTCCCTCCAATGTTTCCTCCCACCTAATGGCACACCAAAAGGGTCAAAGAGTGTGGGAGTTTTTCCCTCCAATGTTTCCTCCCACCTAATGCCACATCAAAAGGGTCAAATATTTATCTCTTCGGGGACCCCACTTAGCCCTACCAAAAGTTAGGTCATCTTAAAAGGTTGTAAAATCAAAATCCAATTGTGAGCCTACTTTCTTGAATCACCATTAGTTGGCATTAAAAATTCAAATGAAATTTTGAAAATTAAAAATAAGAAAATGCAAACCGTGTTTGAAATATCAAAATAATATCTTTATAATAAATAAATAAGGAGATATAATTGAACAAACTGAACTCGCAATAATAAATTGTAAATAAATTAAATTAGAATTAAGAGAAATAAAGTATAAAATATTAACAACAAAATAATGCTAATAACTAATTAAAAAATATCTTCAAATTTAAAAAAGAGACAATAAATTGTCTTATGAATCTATGGTCGTCATTATTTATATCCTATCCATTTATTTAATTATATTTTTAAAGACAACAATTAAAGATCTTGATAAAGAGATTGATTTGCTTATATAATTGTTTCTAAAATGGATTCTTCCGAAGAAATTATTTTGCATTTTTTTTCTTGATTTTACTGTCGATCTTTATTTTCATGATATAGTAATTTTGGTATCGACCTTTATTTTTTACGATAAAAAATAATTTTATATTTATACATTAGATGTTAAAAACCAAAATAAAGATATCTTGATAGTTTAGCGACGTCGTCAGTTTAATCATTTGCATGGTATAGATTAGGGTTCCATTTCTATTACTACAAATTCCCAACTCCCAATAATAATAATAATTAGCTGTCTATCACTTTGGTCCTTGGATTCTGGACACTTTCTAAGGCCCATTGGGTTGGACTTGGCCCAAAGTCTATGACAGACAAATCCATGAGCCCATAAGGGGTTTCGATGATCCCTTATCTCGTCGAATCAGATGTGGACACATTAAGTTGGAACAACATGAACGTTACACACACATTCTCGTCTTAAAAAATATTATTGACCGGTTCGAGACACTTTCAAAAGTCCAAAAAAAATAAAATAATAATAATAATAATTAATACACCTCCAATGATGCAACCAAATGGCCATTTCTCCATTCTATTCAACAAAGATTGAAGTCATTTATAACCAAATCTTGAAAATAACCAGAGTTTATACAACCTCATTCACACACACTAATAATGATGATCACAAGTGCCCTGTTACATTTCTTTTCTTACATGTATACATGGACACTTGAGGTCTTCATTACCTGGCATATGGGGCAGACATCAACAAACCCTTCACAATCTATACACAGACACAAGTGCCTACAAGGCAGCATCAACACCGACACTTCCTTACCGTTGCACGATCTGCATTTCGGAGGATGGTTGTGGGGGGCCCGGTTTCTGGTGCCTGTGACAATTCTCTGATGATTTGAGCAAGAAACAGCATCGTCTACCTCGCTGTCCCCTGAGCCCTCACGGGCTTGTGCCGAGCCCTGTTCCATTAGCTGCTGAATGTTGCTCTTGAGGACATTCACAACAGATTCATTGTACTTTGCTCTGTAATGCCATGACTGTGCATCCATGGTGACCTGCTTTATCCTGTCGCCTAGCTCCTTGTTCTTTCGGTTCATGTTCTCGATTTCAAGCTCTTTCTCTTGGAGCTTCTTGTGGACCCCTTTTTCGAGGGCGCTCACTAAAGAAACAGTGTGCCTCTGGTTTATCTCTCTTACGCCCTTCAAGATGTTCTCTTCCTGTTGATGCAGATAAGAGTTAGTTGTGAGAAATGAAATAGAAATTGATGGGGTAGTTGCACTTTACATCCAAGCTATATATTTATGTACCTTCACACATTAAACTGTGGAAATTACCAATTTAACCCTGAACTACATGATGTATTGCACTTAGAACTCAAGGATACTAAGGCTACAGCATAGGCTGTTTATGAAAAGTTGTACACGATGTACCACACTTGGTCGTCTCAAGGCTACCCTTTTTTCTTACTATTTTGCCCTCATGGTCTGGTGTTCTAGAACTAATTTTACATGGGGGAAAATGTGCATGGTTGGTGGGTGAGGGTGAAAACAGACACATCCATCGTCATGCAACCCGGGGATATGGAAGTGCAATATATTATATAGTTCACGGGGTAAAGATGATAAATTCAAAAGCTTGTATGTTAAAGCAGAAAGATTCGCATAGTTTGGCTAGTAAAGTGCAGTTTTCAGATTCTGGGAAAAGCATCATTTCAACTATTAACAAATTAAGTGATATTTTAGATTCAAATAAAAGGAATGCAATTATTTCTAACACAAAGCATTAAACACATGCCTATACCTGAAGTTTGATATATCGGCCAAACTCTTCTGTCTGTCGATCAATCTCCATTTTGACAGTGTTGCCGAGGGAAAGCATTGCAGAACCATTGTTTTTCATATTCTCACAGGCAGAAGTCACGGAGGAATTACGCTCTTCTTCCTCACAAGATAGTTTGAGCCCAGTTGATACAGGATTAGGATTTAAAACGGTTCCAATATGGACAGGTTCATCCAGGCAAAAGTTGTTATTCAAAGATATGTGAAGCTTTTGCTGCATGGACAGAGTCTCCACTTCCCCACCTCTGTTGAGTGGGCGATTATCAGTGGGTGTGTTCCTGTTTCTGATTTGGTTCATGGTCCCTACACCAGCACCACACTGGATTGGAACTGCAGATTAATTCAATAAAATGGGATATGATTAGAAAGAAAAAATAGGCTGTGATAACTGTTAAATCATAACAAGAAAATGATATCAATGATATCAGTAGTATGGCTGTAATGTAAAGATAAGGTAATACGTGCAACGGACACGCATATTTTCAAGACAACTATAAAGAACATCTCACAAGCTACTTTATGCTTTCCTTTGAAATCCATGTTTCTCTTCCTTAGTTCAACCAGCAAGTGGGGAGCTGATTGGACGGCCAGACCCCTGACTCAGGTCAGATTAGCCCTGCTGCTTCTACAGCATAGATCTAACCAAATAAAAAATATCCTATATATGTGAAGTAGTTGAAAAGGTCTGTCGGAGCAATTCGTTTCGTTGAGAAGCCAAAAAACTATCAAAGGGGATAATCTTCAAGGCATAATATTGAGAATGCTCATTGAATAAGGAATAAGCAATTCAATAAGTACCCATCTTACACCTTATTATTCTTCTCCTACTTTGACAAATATCACAAAGTTCCTATAATTTAACAAGCGCCATTGTTTGTAATACTTTTTAATTTCAATTGGAAAGTCCAGAAGATACACAATTCAGGTTCCAGAATGACACAGGCAAAACCAGACTTCATAACGAGTGGGTACCAGAGGCATTCATTCATGCTGATATGTCAAAATTAGAGGACTGCAAAATTGTTGAAGTGATGTTTCTGAGTGACCTGTTAATCAAAAAATGTATACACAGGATATGAATACAAGATAAACGCTCTAGACGATGAGAGCACTATCAATAATCCATCCAGCATTACGAACAGATGAAAAAAGAGAATACAAAATCAGTGAAAAGAACCACATTTTTATCACAAGCATACACACCATTAGCGAATAGCTGTAGTTGAGGCAATGTATTGTTACTATATTGGACACGATTTTCCTCCACAAAACCGGGGAATATTGTGTTTCCATTGTTTCCTCCTCCTCCACCTCCTAGCATCTTCCTGAAAATAATAGACAATGCATCAGATTCAAGTAATTCATAATATTCAGGAAAAAGGGGAAAAAATCTTGAAAACCCAAAAGATGAGTTTCTTGGCAGGAAAAAAACTATTTCAAACTCAAAAATCTTCATCATCGCAGAAAACAAGTGTATTTTAATTCAACTGATACACAAACAAGTAAAATTTACAGCAAAAAAATCAATCGAACTACAAATGCTGGCAAGACCAATCTGTATAGCAAATTTGCAATCGATCCCCTACTTTGTTTCGACACTTTCCAGTCTACCCTATATAAAAACTATTAATTAATCATCAACAAATAGACATGGGACTCTATTTTCACGGATTAATCCCATTAAAAAAATGATCGGGAATCCCTTAGAATCAAATCCCAACAAAAAATCAACTGATAAAAAAGGAAATCCAGGATTCACATGAGCGAAAAAAGAACCCAGAACAGAAGAACCAAGAACTCACCAAAAATCAGCTCGGATTCAGATAACACTAAATGAATTGAAAAAATTGGAGAAAGGAAAAACCCCACAAAATTCTTTGTCTTGTTTACTTAATTTTGCCTCTTGCTTCAAGAGAAATGGGCAGAAGGGATGGTGCTAGCCAACAAAAAATAATGAAAGAGAGAGAGAAGAGGAAAAGAAAAGAAACGGGAATAAGAATAATAATTGCCATAATAATGAAAGTGGATGGTGGTGGTGGAGCTGTAGTTGTTATTGTTGTTTCGGGTAAAAAAAAAAAAAAAAAAAAGAAAAAAGAAAAAAAAAAAGAGGGAAGAAGGATTCCATTCATTGGTTTTGGTGATGCATTGTAGTTGGTGCGAGAAAATTAAGAAGAGGAGGACTCGTTGCTGTTGAAGAAATCGTCTCCTCTTCTCCATAATTTGGGCTAAAATTGTGTGCTTCCCCTCTCTCTCCCCCTTCTCTCTCTTGATCCTTTTTCTTTTCTTTCACTCATTGATTTTCACTGTTTGTTTGTCTGACTGTACGGCAGCTTCCTTTTCGTTTTCCCCAACCACTGAAATGAATTCTTCCGTTTTACTTTTCTTGCTTTCTTGGGCTACGGTTACTGTAAACTTTTACCCCCACCCACCCCACCCCCCTTTTTGACTGTTTTGAATATTTCCTTCTCTATTTTCATGGCTACAAAAAATATGGACTTTTTTAAAAAAAATTAAAAAGAAAATTAAGGAATTAAGGAAAAGAGTAATAATCTAAATTAATGGATGCAATCTAACATTTAATTCCTTTTTTTGTGCAATTTTGAAAAGGTTGCTAAGAGAGTCGCGATAAACCCTTACTTTACGAACAAAATTTTATAGCATTTTTTAAAATTTTATGATCATACATCTTTTTTAATTTAAAATTTTTGTAACATTTGTCAAAATGTTCCTTCCGTATTTATATAATATTACTAATATCACTATATCAAAGAAATATGATATATGTATTTGTGTTATACTTGATAAAATTTAAAATTTTACTAAGTACAATATTTTCGTTCCATCAAATACTTATCAAATTTTTTATAAAGTAAAATTTAAATTTTCATTGCAGGGGAAACAGTGAATGTTGTGAACTATGTTCTTATATATATATATATAATAAAATACGATATATTTAATTAATAAAAATTGATTTTGTTTTATTAGATGAAAATATGTACGAATGTATTAGGGAAAAATAAAGGTCGTGAAACACAATTTGGGTGCAAGGCCACATACATTGCTTCTATATTGTAATTTATTAAAAAGTGTGGATTCAGTTTTGGAATTGTCGGTTCTCAAAATTATGATGAATGAAATTAAAATCAAATCGGTATATAGTTAATTTTATGGTTCTCGTTTTGAAATCGTTGATTTCAAGCAGTCGGTTTAGAGCTGGAAACGGCAATTTTACCCAAAATTGAGATTGAAATTGACAGTTTCTGGAATTGGATACCTTGGAATCGGAATCGAACCGGCTCAAAATCAAAATTGGATCAACAATTAAATTAAATCATTGACCGACGATCCGAACTGCCGATCTTGGTTCAGAACTGGAACCGTAGCCATATCTAATAGAGAGTTTTACATGAAAATTTTATTTTATCTTATATTTTTTTTATTGATATAATTATATGAATAAAATAACATCAACAGTAAATATATAATATATAAAAAAATACAAAAAATACAAAATAAAATAAAAAATCTCATATGTTTGATCGAGTAAAAGACAAGGGTGATGTTTTGTTTTGCTTTTTGCTAATATCAACGTTTCTTGGGGGCAAGGTAGAGTACAATTTTGTAACAAAGCAAGTGTGACACAACATGTTATTGTCGAAGAATTCAATGTATTATAAGAAATGATGCAAGTTGTAGGTTAAAGGTCACCTCAAAATTGTTTGTTTTTTGTTTTTGTTTATATATATATATATATATTAATATAATGAAAATAATAACTCACATAAATTATTCTTAAAAATAATTGAATTGTTCAACCGAGTGATATAAGAGCATTCGCTATCTTAAATAAATAATTTTGGGTTTGAGTTATTACAAATAAAAGAGGAATTTTGTTGTGGGATATTACAATTTGTCGTCGCTCATAATACGTGCGTTGAAACAACACTCACACAATCAAAATTATATAAAAAATAAGTTTAATTTTTGTAAATTATATTTTAAAAATAAATATTGTACACACGTGCAAATACATGTCAATTTACATTGTTTCATATCGGTATAAATATATAAATGATTGATATTATACCAACCAATATAAATTATTTATAATAATATTTAAAGAAGTGTAATTCCACTTACACTTGGGGGTACTTCGGTACTTTACATGTATGCCTTTGTTTGAAGTGTTGATTCGGAAGGCTTCTCGTGTTGTGGTCACGAGGGTGGCGGAGAGAGCATAATGTACAGCACGTGACCCGCCTGACCTGCGCCTCCTTCTACATCACTCTTCTTCAACTTTCATCTATGGTTCCCACGTGACATTTTTTTTTAATTAATAAAATCATAATTCATACTTATTAAAAGATAAAAAAAAAAAAAAAGAATGATAATTTTTCCTTTCAAAAAAGAATAATTGGACTCTTCGACCCAGATATTGTCAACTAATTAGTATGATATTGTTCATTTTACAATTCAGGGAGTTCGTACGATTAGACTCATTCTAAAATTTGTTTGTTGATTAAAATATATTTACACTTATAAACATACGAACATACTTATGTTTTATAGTTGTGAAACTTTAGTAGTCCATCTCATTGCAACGTTCGTTATCTTTTTTTAACTGTTGAATTCTAATACAGCTAAACTCATCCACTTAGTTGTTGTTTGAATATTATATTTAATATTGATTTATTTTGTAAAAAATTAAAGAATTTAAAAATTAATATTGTTGTCAAGAGGATTGTAATTCAATAGCATCACACTTAATTCTTTTTCACTTTGGGCCTCATTAGTTTCTTAGATTGATCCATGATTTAATATACTTAATGTTGGCCCAATATCAATGAAGGATCCATTTCATCCCAAATTGGGCACGACTGTTAACTAGGTTTTTTTTTAAATCAAAATAGAAAATGTTAGGTTCAATTTTAATTTTTGTATAGTCGATTTTGAAAATTGACACTTCGAGTTAGTAATTACAGGTTAATAATTTTTCAATAATTGATATCAATTAGGAGTTGGAGATCAACTATCCCGTTGAAAAACCAAAATGAAAAACCCGTGATTCTCATAAAATATAAAAAATTTAAAAAATTTGAAATCGAGAATTATATAATCCATGAATAATGAATGCACCTTGCATTGTACACAATCCAGCTAGACATGAGTTGATTTATTTTTAAATTAAAATTAATTTTAAATAATTCTAATTTAATTGTTGATCTGATTTTAATTATAAATCAAAATTAAAAACTAGTTGATTTGGTTTTAATTTTAAGTAACTAATTTCGAAAGTTAATTGTTCAAATGGACAAGTTTAGATTTTTTTTTTTAACAATTAAGATTAACTAGATAGTGAAGATGAACATTTAAAATTAATTAATCATTAAAAAATTAAAACCAATATTTCCAACAAGAATCAAAACAAAAAATATTAAAAATTAAAATCAAATCAAAATCGGCCTGTATGGAGTTTTCATTTTCATTCCATCCCTCGTTTATGCACCGCACAATTTTGGACCAAATCATCATTATTGCCGTTATTAATCTCCGTTGTGCCACGTGGCGTTTTCAAAATATCAAAATATTTTATTACATGGAATTAACTGAACTGCTACGTGTCAATTTATTTCCCTCCAATAAACCGCAAAAATCTCCTCCCTCACTTCACCTCCTCCTCTCTCAAATGGCTCCAAGCCACTGAAATTCGAAAAAAGCTATGAAGTAAAGTTTTAGAGAGAGAAAGATAGATCAGAGATAGAGATAGAGAGAGAGGGGGGCTAGTCTTGGAATAATGCACTGCTTGAATCTGAAAGTTGTTACGGATTTCAACGCGCTATCGTTGCGGGGCCGCGTCGTTGGCCACGGCAAAGACTATAATTCGAGGGTCAATCGAATAGTTGCTTGCAGTGTACCGAGTTCGGGTCCGGGCCCGGGTCCAGTTCAAGGCCCGAGTCAGAGTTCCTTTCTTTCTCGGACGGAAACGTATGCATTGTTGAAGCAGCAGTTGGAAGTTGCTAAAAAATCCGAGGTACTTTTTCTCATATTGTAAGAACTATATGTTATGTTCATTTCGTTATTAGGAAATTCTGCAACTATTTTATGGTGATTTTCTTCGTATGCATTATTTGATGAAAGTCTTTGTGCATATGGATTATGAGTATTATCTTAGGTAGGTTGCATCAATGGCAGTGGGTGAATTCAGCTATAGTTTTTGAAGAATTAACAGTCTGTCGAAATTATTAATTCAATTGAACTGTCAAATGAATTTGAATGAAACTTTCCTTGAGAGTTCTTATGAAAAATTGACGATAACAGATGCAAAAGATTAAATCTCTTCATATATGTGTACATTAATTCCATATATGTCATGGAATCGACTGTATGATCTTCAGAAAGTTAGTTTTCAGCATATCAACTCGATTAAACTGCGTTTCAAGAAGATTGTTAAGGCTAAGACGAATTAGCGGGCATTAGTATAGAGGGAGTACTTCTGAGTGACTAATTATGTCGACTGATTTACTTATTTCGATGGTTTACAACGATTTGCTAAGCTGATACTTGCATTAGGATTACGAGGTAGCTGCTAGGCTTCGTGATTCACTGAGACTATTCGAGGATGAGGAGCCCGTTTTGCGACTTCAGAGATTGTTGAAAGAGGCCATTGTACAGGAGAGATTTGAGGTATGTTTTTTCCAACTACTATCGAATTTTCTGAAGGCTGTAATGATTTGAATAACACCTAATCTTTTGGAAGTATATGAAATAAGAGTTAAAAAAATAGGATAAAGAAACAAATGCACAAGGAATTCATGATTCCGGTTAGTTCTAATCTGATGCCTGTGTATACTCGATGATTCACATATCTCATGTCAAGGGATGGATAAGTTAGTAATTGTTATCTTTGAGTTTGCCCTTTTCAGTCATCATTCATAGTCGTCATTTGTTATCAATTCTGAGATGGAGAAAAATGTTTGATCATGGTTGGATGGTCACGAATAGGGATTTTCTTTTGCATCGACTTATAAGGCATCAGAATTCCAGAACTTCACTTAGCACAATTTCTAGTCCAGTACAAGATTAACTCCAGTTTTAGCATAAATGTTAATTTGGTGAACTCTTGCGATATTTTTTAATGTTTATATATTAAAATTGTTATGAGTTTCTTATCTATAATTTGCTTACTTTGGCCTGTAACTAAGTATTGTAGTATATTTGTATGTAACTCCAGGATGCAGCTGCATACCGTGACAAGTTGAAGGAAATTTCTCCCCATTCTCTTTTGAAGTGCTCAAGTGATGCAACAACCTTGGTATGGCACACGTTTTAGTTTCAAAACAATTCTATGTATTTATCTTTCTGACTCGATTCTGGTGGGCTTCCTTACGCTCCAAACAACTTGTTTTTGTATTTTAAAACTTTTGTTTTTAATTATCTAGTTCGTAATTCATGTTGGAGGGACAAGGTATAACTTACACCTTGTATCAGCATATACTTACTTCTCGTGGACTTCTTGAGCTCTACCATATCCATTTGCTTGGCATATTTTCAGAATATTAAATGATACGGTATTTTGTATGTAATTTAACAATTACTCTCCATATTATATGATATGGGAAGGATCATACTTTTTTACGAGTATCCTCCTCTACTAAGTAGAAAGTTGCAATATGGTTTTATGAGATTGAGTATTATAGCTTGCTCGGGTAACCATTATCAAACCTGCAATGTCCCTTGAATGTTTATTTGGATATGGGGTCGATGACATGCCTAATTATTCTCAAAAAGATTAGTTGGATAACACATCTTTTTGTCTGTCTGAGTTTGAAGCTGAAGCATAGCTAATTGTTGTACTTTTTCCAGGGCATTAGAGTCCAAGTCAGGAGTGTGTACGTTGAGGGCAGAAGTCAGCCTTCAAAAGGCCTTTATTTTTTCGCATATAGGATCAGAATCACCAATGAGTCTAATCGCCCAGTACAACTTCTCAGACGGCACTGGATCATTACCGACGCCAATGGGAGAACTGACAGTGTCCAGTAAGTTCTCCATTATACTTTTTTTTTTTTTTTTCCAACTGTCAGAGATCTTGAAAGCATTAGCGCTGTTTTACCTGTCAATATTATCTTGTCACAACTATTTGTCGAAAACTTACATTTGTTCTCTAGTTACTGAGCCTCCTGCTTTCTTTTTTTAATAGGGGGGTTGGAGTAATAGGTGAACAACCGGTTTTACTTCCCAAAACTGGATTTGAATATTCATCTGCTTGTCCATTGACCACACCGAGTGGCAGAATGGTGAGATCAGTTTATTACATTTATGTATATTAATTGTTTTCTCCCATGATTTATGGAATAAAACAGGGATTATGACTCGTAAAATATTTTCATTAGATACTTGATCAAAATTATGTAATAGTACTTTTAACGAATTAAATACCATATAGTCGTAATATTATATGTTACTAAAATTTAAGAACCACACGCATCACAAATATTGCTAGGGAGTTGTATCAAAAGTTTCATTGATTTAAAATATAGTTATATATGCCTTTAAATGTTGTAACATCCAATTCAGGCCATGCTTCACTACTGCTAAGAACTCAATCTTTACTTATTCTCATGATAAATTAGACATTAATTACCTCATTTTGTCGCTTTGATGACTAACGATTAAATTTTCAACTCTGAAAATTACCCCCCACCCCCAACCCTATCTTCTTTTCCATTGTTTGGTGTTTCAATGCAATATTAGTCAAATTGACAGAAGACAGTACACCTTATTTGATGATCATATAACAGGAAGGTGACTTTGAGATGAAGCATATTGACAAAGTAGGCACTCGATCATTCAACGTGGCTGTAGCCCCCTTTGCTCTCTCGACATTTGGAGATACTACCTTTGCTGTTTGATAAATTTGATTAATGCAGTTAGTATATATGCTAGATTCTGTATATAGATAGTCTGAATATCTAGAAATGTATACATACTGTCACTATTTAGACTAAGTACTAAAAATAATTACCTGCCAACATACAATCTCTCCCCCGTATATATTGAATGTAAGTTTTACATGTGAGGAGTACTTTCACCCCTCCAAATACGGAAAGGAATGAAAAATGTGAAGGGAGAGAGTAGAGAGAGCACGTTGGAAGTGCTGTTGCGGGTTGTGTAGAGTCGGGTTGGCATTTTCTGGATGAGACAACGCGTGTTGTATATAAAGGTTGTTTCTATGTGAAGTTGTTTTAGTAGAGTAGTTGGCTTTGCTCACACAGTTTTTGCTTGAAATGGCATTTGTCTGTCACTTCTTTTTTCTTTCCATTGTTTCCGTTTCTTGAACTTTCAGGAGCAACTGCGGATCTGGCTGTGGCGCTGGATACGCTTCTAATCAAAGGTTCGTTTTTACATTTCTGGTATTAATGTATTTATGGAGCTCTGAACTGACATATCTGCTGTGCTTATATTCTGTTTTTGTGCCTCCTATTCATATTTTTGAATTCTTGGTAGTTTACGCGTATTTAACTAACAGGAGATTTCTCTGAAGGATACCATCTCATGTATGATTCTTGCACAGTCAATGACATTTTTTCTTCCTTTAGCTTTAATTTTCCTTTGAGGGGAAGAAAGCATTAATGCGATGATTGTTTTATTGCTCATCTATTTCGTTGATGTGTCAAAATTATAACTGCATATTTTAAATAAGAAAATAACTTAATTTTACCAATTTTGACACCTCATCTGTTCGGCGCATTTTATATGTACTCACGGTAGGTAGGTGAATATTTCCGTGCGAGAGAATATGTAATGATGACTGTTGTCATTTAAAAAAAAAATTAATATATGACCTATGAAATAAACATGCTATGTTACAACTATACAAATTAGTTTGATATAGTGCTCATGCATTTGATATGTTTGGTCATTTATGATTCTAAAATCACTATACAAATTAAAAAATTGATATATATCTATATAATTTGTTTAAAAAAATTAGAGTGGATGATTTCTATGAGATAAAAATATTTTAAAAACACGACTCTTTTATGAAAATATTGTAAATTTAAATTATTGAAATATTAATCAGATCATATTCTTGTATTTTATTAATTCAAACATTATTGTAAAATATTTTAGAAAATACAACTTTTTTCTGAAATATGTTGCAAATTCAAATGATTAAAACATTAATTAGATCATATTCTTGTATTTTATTTTATCAATTAAAACATTATTATTTAATATGACCATTCATTCTCATGCATGTAATGATGGACTAGCTTGTCAATGAATCCAACTCAATCAACACCTAATTATTGTCCACAAAGTGATTCATAATGTCATGGAAAATTCTTGTTTATTTAGATTACATTTTTGTATTTTATTTTATCAATACAGTTAATATATTAGTTATATAATATTATTTTTTTAATTCTAAATTATTAAAAAACAACAAATTTTATTGTATTTATAGTCATTGCTGTGAGATTATTATATATATATACATATACATATGTATATTAAAAAATTGTAAAATTTGTTAAAATGTCAAATGGTCATGTGACCAGCTAGTATTGGTATTGCGTAGAAAGAAGCCAAGTGGGAAACCCTTTTCTTGTGGATCACGTCTTCACCATTACTATTTGGATAATACTATGTTGTCGGTGTCGGCGTCCCTATTTCTACAACCATTTTCACCTTTTCTATTCATTTCATTTCTTTATTAATCTAATTTATCCACTTTCTGTTTTTTATTTTTTTGAAAAAATTAAAGTTTCCATTATTAAAAATACTATTTTCCATCAAATAATATTTTAGGATTTTGATTTTTTATCATCTTGGCGACTGTTAAGGACATTCATATTTCATAGTCAGAGGTAAAATTTGTGAATTTATGAAAGACGAACAACTACATATAACAAAATTTTGAAATTAACTCGAAATTTCACACATACACGCACGAATGTAGCATCGCTTAAATTTTAGGGTATATGAAACCATATCAATGTCATAATAATAATAATAATAATAATTATTATTATTATTATTCGATTTATATATGTGTGTGTATATACATATTTTGGGATTGTGTAGTGTCTTGTCGTGGAAGGTGGACCGCTTTTCCAATTTTGCGAGGACCACTTTTCCAATTTTACGAGGACCACTTTTCCAATTTTGCATAAGACAGAGGGCCGATGTGTGAAAAGTTGTTCAAATTTGTTTTGACCCAAATCTTCGGAGTGGACCCCAATATTTCCATGTTTTTGCCTTTTCACCCCACCTAGGTAAGGTTTCTACATTTTGGCTCCAACCCTTTTTATATAAATATTCCCCGAAAATTTCTAATTATTTAACTTTTAATTTAAAAATATATTAATCCTATTACAAAAACTCAAATTTTATGCGCCGGTCTCTTAAATTACTTATGAATAAATCTTCTGCACGCTACTTGCAATTCAATGAGTAATACTTTTAGATAAATAAATAATATTATTAAAAATCTAACACTAATACTTATTAACGTAAGTAATACTTTTCAGTTAATACTTATTAAGGTAATATGCAATATTTTCAGATTAAAAGTAATATTTTAAATTAAACAAAATAATATTATATGGAGATTTGCGATCAGATTCCAAATTAGAGGCAGCAAAAATTAAACAAAATAATATTATATATATTTGTTTTTTTTACTTTTTCTTTTTAGTAAGTAATTTTGGGTGGGGTATATCATAATATGCTTTATTCTTTAAACTGCCCATAAAAAATAAAGATTATCAGTTTGGATGCCTGAATTTAAACTCTCTTACCTTTTTACAGCTGCTTTATTCCTTTAATATATTTACATGTTCAGACAAGAATCTCCAATAGAAAATCCACGTAAGCAAACAGTCATGGGCACCCCCCACCCCCCACATTCTTTTCTTCTCTTTAGAACCTATAAAGACTCAAATCAAGGCTGCAACTGTACAACAAAAGGTGTCAAGTCCTACATTTTTAACATGTCTTTGAAAATTCTTTCACATATAAATATTATATATATGTGTGTGTGTGTGTGTTTATAGTTATATATATATGTATGTATGTATGTATGTATCTGCATGGGAATATAAAGATGGTGACAACAGATTTTAGACCAGTCCCTATTTCAGGATCTTATGGGGATAGCAAAAATTAAAAAGTTGAAGCTTATGCTAGAAGCATCTTCCTCTCTCTCTCTTCTCTCTCTAGAATTTTTTTAAGATGTTGTGTGAAGCAAAGCATCTCCTCTTAGACACCTCCACATAGTATTGGTTTCCCCTGTAAGCATTCCATCCTTACTTTGCTTCCAATTAAGAACCTCTTCTGCTATTCTTTTTCCAATCCTCCATTTAAAATATGTGGTATTTTTTGGTTTCTATCTTTCTGTGCAAATACCCCCTGAAAGTTTGGAATCTATGATTGCTTTCTGATGATAATGTAGCTCAATTTCATCTAAATTTCTCTGAACATCTTCTCTCTCTCTCCCTCTCTGTCTGCAGCTGCCATTTCTGTAATTAAATATGGCTGGACTTGCTGCAACTTAGTACTTCTTCCTCAAATGGTTTTCTGTCATTTCTTGCAATCATGGCTTCTTTTATATCCTTAGAACATTGCCTTTCTTAGTCGAATTCAATCCTTTCTTTCGGCGTTGAGCTGTGCTCGAATTCTTTCTTCCAATTTGGTTTCTCTTCTTGATTCCTCAATCACTTCTTCAATCCATATTTTGTCCGAAATTTCAGTTTCGATTCGGTTAGACAGTTATAGAGTTCTTGTTCATCTTCTCAAAGAATTAAGGACTTTATTCTTTTCAGTCTATTCAATTCTTTCATACCTTGGTTGATTTTTGTCAAAGTATTTATTTATTTATTTATTTTTTCTAGCTGCACATTTACATCCTTACAATTCTCAAGCTTCAAAGAAATTCTGTTTTTTCCTTCCTATTTTGGGAATTTTTCAGAACTCAGATTAAGACAAAAGCACTAGACGAAGAATTCGGACAAGAAACATGAGTTTCTTGACATTCATAACAGGATCTACAAAATCATGGCAGCCCGCCATGACCATTAACACAACAACCGCAGCTTACTGGCTAAACTGGAGGGTCTTGCTCTGTTCCATATGGATTTTAATGTCGATGGTCTTCGCCTCCGTCCTTATATCGAAACACGAATGTCGGAAAAAGACAGAGGAAGAAGGAAGAACAGAAAACAGACAAGAAGAAGAATCATCAGGAATCTTGTATGAGGATGAAGTCTGGAAACCTTGTCTTCGAAGCATTCATCCCGGTTGGCTCCTCGCATTCAGAGTCTTTGCTTTTGTTCTTCTTCTGCTAATGCTTATCTTGAATGTTGCTGTTGATGATGGCTCCATTTTTTACTTCTATACTCAGTAAGTCATGATTCAAGTTATTGAAATTAGTTTTTTTTCCCGAAAATTTTCACTTATTTGTGCTATTTTTGATCTTTAGGTGGACTTTTACTCTGATCACAATTTATTTTGGGGTAAGTGAATTGTTCTTATACCAATTTGGATAAGTACATGTTTCATATATGCTGTTTTTTGACATTTTTAAATATATTATAGCTTGGATCATTGCTTTCGATTCGTGGATGCTGTGAATACATGAACAGAGGTGATGCCAACGAGCATTTAGACACCGAGCTTGGAACCATTGGACGCTCTACGAGCGCGCAGAGCGGGAAAGGCATGGACCTCAATCAAACACATCTTGTACGCGAAGAAGCTGGATTTTTAGCATATGTTTTTCAAATTATTTTCCAGGTAAATATCAGAGAACCCTTTCTGATATAAATATTATTACATCTTTTTTATCAATTTTTTTTTTATAACATTTTTTGCTGATGTTGTTTGTACAGATGAATGCTGGAGCTGTAATACTGACTGATACAGTATTTTGGTGCATACTTGTTCCCTTTCTTGTCATTAAAGATTACCATTTTAATTTTGTAAGTATTTCTTATCTATTTTCCATACATTACTTTTTTTTTTTTGGTTAATTAATATATGGAGGCATTCTTGCAGTTGCTTATAAACATGCATTCTATCAATGCTGTTTTCCTGCTTGGAGACACTGCTTTGAACTGCTTGGTAAGTTTAGATCCTGTGCTGCTTATACTATACTCAACCCACACTCGCATGCACACACACAACACACATATGGATATGTAAATATGGCCTTTTGTCATGACTCGTTTCGCTTTTCGTCATGGTGGCAACTATTGCAGAGGTTCCCTTGGTTTCGAATTGGATACTTTTTCCTGTGGACAGCAGTTTATGTTCTTTTCCAATGGATCTTACATGCCTGTGTATGGATTTGGTAAGATTCTAATTTCCCATCCTCATTGGTTATGGATAAACAGCATATGTGCGGCAATAGTAACATCACTTGTTTTTCTGAAACAGGTGGCCTTATCCCTTTCTTGATCTGTCATCTTCATATGCTCCATTATGGTAAGCATTGATCTTATACTTAAGCCTCGTTTGGTTTCTCGGACGGTTTTAGGATAGATTGCGTACGATGGGACTGCATTGTTCATGGATTGTGATTTTATGTTTGGATTGATTGATTGCATTTTAACTGGATATAATAATATTTAGTTATTACGTTCGAATTCCTGAATTGCCCTTACATAATCCACTCGGGAGGGCTATATGGACATTAATTTTTCAAAAGAGAGGGCAACCGCGTGAGTCCCAGTCACCGGCATATAATGGGTCAGCCGTGATTGCATTGTCCGGCAAAATTAGGGTTGTTAAGCTATCTAATGTTTGGGAATGAGATACCCGAGCCCTAGTCAATACCGGGCCGGAATGAGTTAACCAAACCATAGACCATACCAAATAAAAGAACATATCATGGCTAACCTAGAAACCAAACAAGACCTTAGAAACTGAAAATCTTGCAATATAAGTTGATTTAAGGTTGTCTGGTCTTTTGTTTGTATTTCTGTCCAATCTAATGAGCGTCTCTTTCAATCCAGGTATTCAACTGTGGCACTGATGCACATACCATGTTACGGCATTTTCGTGCTAATAATAAAGGGAAAGCATTTTCTGCTGTCAAAATGGTTTCCAGAATCTTATAGGTATGCTCAGGTTAATGCTAGATGAAATGCTGCAAGAAGTTTTGAGGTCACTGTTGATACTTTCAAAGGCGAAAAACGGCCATTGCTTCTCCCTGCTAGACCCGTTTTCCGTACAAGGAAAGCCATGGATGATCTCTGTCAATGACCAAGAAACAACAACAACAAATGCGATACCAATCTTTTTCTTGAAATCTCCTAGATTTCTCCTAATTTACATTCATGAATTAAGAAACATAACTTACATTTTGAGAGATGTACATGTGATTACAGATTCTGTCGTACAATCTTTAGTGCGAAAGGTACAAGTGTAACTATACATATAGATCACAGAAGAAGAAAAACATAGTATGGCTTTCTGTATTCATTGTAGTCTTATATTCCAATTCTTTTCATTCCTAATATTGAATAAAAGCCTCAGAGCCAATCTTTCAGTCATCAATAAAGACAACAGTCCATGAAAAACAATGTTTTGTTTCAAAAATTTGGTTTTCAGATACTTCATCAATCTTAATTCTTCTGGCCATGGGGGTCTAACAAATCAAGAACGTCAAAGAAATAATTCAAAATATCCATCCAACAACTTAAGATGATGGTTTAAATTTTTGTCGAATTGAGAACATTTGGCCTTGAATGTCCCATGAACCCTACATTCAGGTTGATAATTTAGGATTTTAATTTAAGAAAATTTGCACATTCATGCCCGAAAGTCCTCAATTCACAATTTTTAAAATTATTATCCTACATTACCAGCCTAAATAATTTTGATTGTCAAGGCTGTCTTTCCTCCCATCTTAGCCAAAACATTTGTGAGTAACTCCTGTATATGACTATACGTTTACAATTGCAACATTGTATATACAGTATAAGAATAAACGTATGAATCATACAGAAACTACAGTCGGTACAAGTTCTGAGACTATATTACAAAAAGAATAACACTCAAGAGTGCAAGAATATGAAAGCTTACTTGTATAACAATGGCAATTCCGTGTCTTTTTGTTTTTTTTGTTTTTGTTTTTTTTTTTTTTTTTTACTGCACGGCCAAAATAACAAGCCTCTAGATGAAGCTCAGAGGAACTTGTTGGGTAATGAGCCCATTGGGATCACATTACCAGCATCTTTTGGCTCTTGGGTTCTCAGAATTTGAGACCTGCCAGACATTACTTTGGAGAACAAACCAGCAAGAAGGCCAGTACTAGGTTCTGCTATTCCTCCATGTAAACTTAAATTGCTATTGCCAATCTGGATTCCCTGACCAGAGCTTCGATTCTTCTCCTCTTGCTTAAAACGAGCACCACAAGGACAACTAGCTAGTTTCTTGAAGCAATTACTGTGGAAAACCGATTCACAAGATTTACACTTTTCTACCTCTCCTTCCTGTTGATTCAATTTTTTTCTATCAGGATTTATATATGGATGTCGTTTCCTCCTCAAGAGTAATATTCACTGAACTATAATTCACAATTATATGGACAACTATTCTTTCATTTTCTTGGAAGGTACATATACTTGCCTGGAAAGGAAAAATGAGGGCAAGTGGGTCGTTACAGTCTTGTCGAGCACTGCAGGGAATTCCAACGTCATAGCATATAAGGCATTGATCAGTTATATGTAGCTCAATTTTTCGAGAGACGGTTTCAACCATCACTGGCAGCACTGCAATGAAAAAATAAAATTTCAATGTTTCGATGAATCAAAACAGAGAAATTATTTAGCTGATTATGCCTAAAACTGATCAAGAGTCAAAAGGAAAGTATAGTAAAGGGCAAACAAGAGAAACTACCTGAGGATTGAGGTGCGAAAGCAATAGATAGAAAAATATGATAGAATGATGACACATTACATCACACAGAAGTACATTCAATGATGCTTTTACTTGTTCCCAGAAGAGACTTTATATTAAATCTTCATAAAGAAACACAGGCACCACCATGCAACACGTGACATTGTGAGGAAAAAAGAAAAAGAAAAAAAGCCGCATTTCCAACTAAAATTGACTAAGATATTATTTGATTGAAAAAATATTAGAGAGAATACAAGCAAGCGAGATGGGTTTGACAGACGTGAGGGATGGGTGACAAGAAAGCTGTTTAGTGATCGTAGTTTTTGCACAAAGGTTTAAATAAAGGATATATTCGTTATGTGCGTCCATGCAAATAAATTATAAAGTCCTAATCTGAAGCCTATTCTCAAATTAGAAGTACAAAGCATATAATTTGAACTTTCACCTGAAAACACTCCCTTGGAGAGATCGATGAGATCTTTCAGAGCGAAAAAATCATTACTATCAAGTAGATATCTCCGAGATCCAAGACCTTTATAGATGGATCTACGAAATGGGCAGCGAACATAAGGCAACAGAGCTCTTATTCTATTTCGGATATTTGCTATATGCTGCAATGTTGGCACTTTAGTAAATAGAGAAGGATTCACAGCACTGACACATAGCATTGGCTGCAAGAAAAGACATCATTAGAAATGGAACAAGGATAAGAAGCACAATTAGAACACTGGAAACAAAAGGCTATGTCTGCTTGGCTTATGCTAAATACACTCCCTCCCCGTTCCTTCTCCTAAGACTCAACCAAATACATCATCATATTTTACATTTTCTTACTAATAAATCAAATTTTTATCCACTTTTTTGTTCCTAAATTAACACTCAAAAGGCATCCAAGCATTCCCAGAGTGGAAAATATCTCACAAGAGTTTTGCTACTTTAAATGTGGTTCAGTCAATGTACAAATAGCAAACTAATGCAGCTGAAGATGGAGGAAAATGGTAGAAGAAAGGGTAACATGAAGTGAGCATTAATCAAAAACTATCATAGCTTTATTTTTGGTACCTGGTCATTGATAGAATCCAAAAATGATTTAGCCAGCTGAGATACTGGATATCGAGTAAAATCCCAATAATGCAAGACTCGGGCAGGTAATATAGAAGTATCATTGGTATGGCATGTAGAGCAGAACAACTGGCCACTGTACTCACAAAGACGAGGCTTGCCCCAACCTAACACCTGTACAAGTTCCAGCACCCTTGTTCTTCCATCATCAAAGTTTCTGTGACATCCTGCACATCTATAGTGTTGCACATCCAGTATCTGTTTCATTGATTTCAAAGGACGGTTTTCAACAACAAGTGAAATTGTCTGTCCTAAGGTTGAAAGGTTTCCCGTTTCTGTCCCTTTGTTGGCTAATGGTGATTGAGATGCAATGGTTTCAGATGCAGGAGAATCGGGCACCATATCAGATGGAGAAAGGAAACAAGCAAGAGCATTGAGGGCGATGGAGGAAAGTCGAGGATGTATTATAGATTGTAAACACTCTTGGATAAGAACAGTCCTGTCTGCAATTACATCTGGAGAAGAATTACCGAAAAGCTTTCTTGATTCTCTTTCAACAGAAGACCAGCATGAAGGAAGAGACCAGCCATTATCAGCAAATAGTTTCTTCAAGCGATGATACAGAGTGTTAAAGTCACGATACCGACGTTCAACCTCCCAATGGTCTTCCCCACTCCACACTCTTATCTTATATACTGTGTATTTTTGGACCCCAACCAGTCTTTCACTGAATGATACGTCCCCCTTTCTTTGCCTTGTACTGACTACCTCAACTCTATCGATTTTAAGAGGATAGACAAAATCTGTGCCAGATGTTGAAGCGCTAGAGCCACCATCTCTTGATGGCCGGGGAAAATGGGACTGATTTATCCTACCGTGCGTGAACCTAGATGCGGGAGACTCAGCTGAATCAAGTAGTATATCTTCCATATCATTAACAATTTCATCATAGAAATCTTTTAACTCGAAATCCCTTGTCTGCAAGACAGTACACAACATTTACTTAACCGAAATGCTTTTATCTATCAATCTATCTATCTATTTATTTATTTTTTAAATCATTAAGAGAATAACCTTCAACCAAGTTTTAGGGACAAAGAAAGCATACCTTAACTGGCAGAAAGTGATTTTCAATTCGGTCAAACGCAGAAGAGAACTTATCTTTGATTGTGGCAGTCCTATTGGTATCAGCCAACAATGGCAATTCAAATGAACTGTCGTCTTCAAATAATTTGCCCTCCTTATCTTCCTTACCTTTCACTGGAACCAGATCCATGTGATCGCCAGAATCAGAAAGAGGGTCTAACTCAATGTTTGTTTCCTCTATATCCCTCTTTTTAAATACAATATCCTGATGATCGAACGTGACCTCACTGGTGATCATGTCTTGATTTTTCCTTTCTGATTCTGTTTCGCCAATTTCAAACTCCTCAATTGCAGGAGCTGGCTTCTTCAGTGGGCCCTTTTCACTTTGAAATATATTGTCAACAGAACTGCTTCCAAGATATACATCCAATTCATCAATATCGCTGACTTGATTGCTTGAAGCAAGCACTCCTTTTGCATAATCAAATCGTACATCAACTTTCACAAGATTCGTTGAAACCATGGATAAAGCATCCACATTACTCTCAGCTAATTTACCACCAGCTTCAACTTGATTGAAAGCTGTAGGGGTACTTATGACACTGTCTTTCTGTGGATTGTGAACTATATTAGGATAAGTAACAGAATTACCAGCAGCAAAAATTGAAGATTCAGTACCACTTTCTGCAAAAGTCTGTCCTTTAGCCTGACTTTCATCCCAAAGCACTGAACCAACAGTATTTTCACTGCTCTCTTGAACAAAATCATCCCAATCATCAGAGCCAAAGGCCACTGCAGGATTCATAACCAACTGATTTTCTTTAATCCTACCCTCCCCACCACGAAAAGCTACATTCTTACCGTAATACGAACCAATGTTCCTATCATCATCGCTACCACATCCAAACATTGAGTCCTCACCCTCTGAGTGTTCACACCTTGATGAAGCTTCACCTTCATCTGATAAGTTTCTCTCGTCACATCCATCAATTCTCCAGCCTTCTCGACTATCACTCCTCTTCTCACCTGAAATTATTACATTTCTCTCACTACCCCCTTTCTTTTGGTCATCAATCACAACATCATTTCCCCAATCACCACCCACATCAAAATTCCCTCTCAAATCAACATCACCAGCAACGAAACCACCCATTCTCCCATTCAAATTCAACATCCCGTCATTCTTCTCATAACAACACTCGGATTTTTTATAACCTGATAACACCCTATCGGCCCCAATACTATTAAAATCAGTATTTTCACCCCAAAGTTTGAAGCTTTTCAATGACCCGAAATCAGAATCATGAAATGAGCTACCTCGAAAACTAGGGGTGCCCATTGCTGAGCTGGCACTACAGTACCTCTCGAACTCCGATTCGCCGCCACAAGAGGAGTAGTGCGACAAGTCATCTCCACCGTCCGATTCTCGATCGCCGGCAGGATCACTGGGAGAGGTGACCGCAGAGGACAATATCTCCTCAGTCCCCTCTCCGTTTATCATCTCATGTAAGCTCACAACTCAACAACAGCTGAAGATTGATTGCAAATATATATACAGTCGATGCATACACAATATTCAGCTACATATAAGAGAAGAACATGAAAGGAATTAATCGAGTAAATTGAGCAGAGAGCGAGAATACCTTTGAGGATTGAGAGAGAGAGAGAGATAGAAGGGGGGGGGGGGGGGGGGGGCATTCGATTCAGATCCTGAGAATGAATGCAGAAAAGAGCACTAGAGTCGTGGTTCTCTTTCTACATTAATACATCGACTTTATTTTTTAATTTTTATAATTATTTTTTCCTTTGTTTAATTTTATTGAACTCAACTTTATTATTGCTATACAAAGCCTCCTCATACTTGATTTAAGTATATAGAAACCCATTTAAAATCAAATAAATGATATAATAAATAATTCAAATTATAGAAAAAATGCTAAAACAAAGAAATATCTGAATAAACTTTTTTCTTTTCATAAATTTGTCAGTTTTAGATTATAATGATCGACCCCCTGTTATGATGATCGTTACTTCTTTACGCTGAATAAATAATTATATTTTTTTTGTTTAAAATTTTATAATTAAGTATTTTAAATTATTTTTGCCACCAACACATGAAAAGCAAGAATCAAAATCTATGTATATGTATATAAAAAGAGAGATACCACTATAAATCGTAAGCAAGCTAAACATTCTTACTAATATTAGTAAATATCATAATTACTAACAATTCATATTTTAATTTTAAATTAGATTGAATATGATATTTCAAATCAACATGTGAATCTGTTATAATAACTAATTTCTTGCAAAACTTTCTGAATCTGTTGTGGTAACTTTCATAAAAATATCTAATTGTTAATTAATTTTAATATGCTTGTGTAATCAAACTTGTCAATATGTTGTTTCCATTGTCTTATCCAATAATGACAATTCATTTTTTTAATCTTATTTTGTTTAATAGTGATATTGTAATTTTCGTTGCATTTGGATAATATTTGAATATTAAAAATTTAAAAATATTTTTGAATACATACAACTCTTTTGTTACAGTAATATTCGAAGTTTTTAATACAAAATCTACGTAATCTACATAATTTATTAAATGTTTATAAAATATGTTCGAATATCATTGTATCATTTAACAAATAATCTATATTCTATACTATTTATAATGGAGAAGAATGTAAATGCATAGCGTATTTGGACTCATAAGTTATTTTCTTATATATACGATTGTATTATGAAGGATGTAAATTTTCAATATTTGAATTGAATAAAAGTTATCATTTTTCTAACTTTTAAGAATTTCAAAACTTAAACCTAAAAAAGATGTTTGGATTGAGATCGATAGTCCCAAGTTCGAACTCCCAACATTGATTTTTGAATTGTTTAATGACCTGTGATTTTAAATTTAGTAACTCAAAATTTTTTAAATAATAAAGTCACAAAAAATATTAAACAAATGAACAATAAAAATTTAATGATCGTGCATCGTACGGGATAAATTACTAGTATATATAAAAATAGAGTTACCCTAAAAATAACAGCACCAATTTTTTCCGTTAAAATTAGTTATCGGCTCAGGAAATATGCAAAAAAATCATATAAAAATGAAAGAGTTTAATTTTCCGGGATTTCAGACAATTTTCAGAAGTTATATATGTTATATACATTAATAATAATTTATCAATTATTTAATGAATATAGTATATATTTACTCTATAGATGATGTGATATTTAATTATATGTTAGCAGATTACGTTGGGAAGTATCTAATAATATCTTATAAATTTTAGATTCAACTTTTTTTAATTAATGATTACATAAATTAATCACTGATTTAAATTTATCATTAATATATCACTTTTTCTATTGAGATATATATGCACCGTCTTTATATATATACATATATATAAATTAGGGTTAAAATTATTTGGTATTTTAATTTTATATTAGGCAGTAGTATAGTTTAATCTAAATAGTTTTACATAATTTTAATTATTCATTAAAAATTTGAATACACTATCTATATCAATATAATCTAAATAGTTTTACATAATTTTAATTTTTATTAAATATTTGAATACACTATCTATATCAATATTAACATAGGCGCACGCACACACATATATATGTATTAATTAGTTTATCATAAGGTAAATTATTAATTTATAATAGTGAATATAGTCAAGTCAAATTTTCCTATATATATATAATAGTTGAAGTAGAACATTTTTAGAAATTCTCATATTTTACCGTATAAAATTCTTACTAATTTTGATGTGTCATATGACTTTATTTTATTGGTCATTATATTTAATTATAGAATTTTAATAAGATCTGTTTCATGAAAATTTTGATGGTTCATCACGAATTGAATTATTCAGAATCATTAATGCATAAATAAGTCAAACTTATATATTTTGAAATTAATTGTACATCTTCACTTAATTGCAAGTTATTCTGTATTTTCAGTTTCATATATTCGTTAAATAATTAATAAAGTAAAAGTTGCAATTTGTTATTTGGAAGATTTGTGGGTAAAATTTGTACTCTTAAAACAAATTTTAAAAGATCCCTACTTTTTTTGGAACATATATTCTATGCTGATTTTTTTCTATTTTTTCTATTTTAATAATTTATAGTGTGTGTATATATATATAATAATAACAGAAGCTGCAGATTTTTCAAAATCACGAAATTTTTCCACGCAAATATACATACTATATTAAGTAGTACGTGTCAACATATTATCCGATCTTCAATAATTTTTTTAATTTATGTATTAAAATTAAATAACGATTAGGTAATTTAAGAAAAAAAATCAAAAGTCATTCAACTAAATGTGTCTTAATGTGATAAAATCTATATATATATATATATATATATGTGTGTGTGTGTCTTCAAACTAATATTTCTGGAATCTTTTTCTATCTTATAATAAAATCTTCCTTTAATACATTTATAATTAATAAGTCGTTCCCAAAGTTTAGGGAACTATCCATATATATGTGGAATAAAGATAAATTGTGAGATTAAGTCATGGCAAATTATAGTCTAATCAAAGAAAATATTTCTTTTCTCTCTGATGTTAATTGTATAGATAATTATATTTTATACAACTACATGTGTCTTCATATGGTTTTTACATTAATTCATTTTGTTTGTTTATAAATAAAATGAAAATTTAGTTTATGTATTTTGTGAAAGTTCATGTAAGTTTATTGTACATATAATATTTTTAGATTCTTCTATTATATTTGGAATTAAAACATTCTTCAAAAAATTTATCCAAAATTAAATTTAATTAAGAAAATATTAACTTTTAATTTATAATCCTTTAATTCTATAATTAATATTTTTAATTGATAAAATAAATATTTAATTAGTGTCTCTTGCAAGTTTTTTATGATTGATTATGTTTCCTTAGTCAAAACATCAATCACTCCATAGATTTCTCATATATATATATATATATATATTTTTTTTTTTTTTTTTCTAAAATATTTCTAATCTATTATTATTAGCAGATACAATAATGTTCAATATTTTTCTAAAATGTGTATGAATTAATGAATATTATCAGAAGAAAAGATTATTATTTTTTTCTTTTCTAAGATATTAGAGTGAATATTGTTTTTGTATAAAGAATAATTAAAATTTGAAATAATAGTAAAATATTATGTATTATCTTAAATTTATTTGTATTCAAAATAAAAGAACAAAAAAATACTAAATGAATTTTTTAAAATTAAATTATCATATCATATATAAAATATATATCTATTGAAAGAATCAATATTTTAAAAAATATGACTAATATATTTTAGTATTATTTTTTCCAAATATTGGTCATCAAATTTATTCTTAGTAATTGTAAGAGATTGACTCTTTTTTTGAATTTAAATATTTAATTATGGAATTAAACAATAATTTTGAAATTATGGTGAATAGTGGTAGGTTATGATTTGACTCTTATATATATATATATATATATATATATAGATGTGAAGTCACAAACATTCAAACCTATACTTGTGAGTTTTGTTTTGCATTTTCTGTGTGTTTACCAATTCTTTTTATTTATTTATTTAATACAGTATTTATGTTGTTTATTTGTATGCAGATTTTGTTGAAAACTATTTTATTTAAAGTTATAAAATTCAGGTATGTTTTTCATATTATTATATTTTAATAATTGTGTTTATTTTATTTATGTTTATTAAAATCAATTTATTTACTTAATAGTACTCTATAAATTTGTATTTTTCTATTGTATATCCGAACTTTTATTTATTATATATAATAATATATTTATGCAACTTCCTCATCAATTTTTATTGGAGTTATAAATCATTTCTTGTTGATGAATTTGGGTTAGGATGTAGTATTTTGTAGATGTGCCTATATTGTAATTAGTGGGTGCTAGAACGTGCCAATGTAAGTACTATATATGTGTTTGTTTGTGTGTATGTTTGTATTTTTATAATAATTAAAAAATGCTATTGATTTTTAGTTATGAAACCTATTGTTTTGCATGAAAACTAGATGATATTAATGCATTTCTATTAGATATCCATTGAGGCCCAAGAATTTGTCTTTAATTTTTTGTTTAGATATTTGTGTATATTTTACGTTCATTGAACGAATATACAAAATATTGTAATAAAACGTTAAACAACAATGTCTCATATGATACCCTTTTTTCTTATTTCCAAACAGAATATAAACCATTTCTTGTAATCTCAAGATTTTTCCGACAAGAATTATTGCTATTTTTGGCAATTTTTATAACACATTATATATATATATTTTTTTTTTTTAAAATTTATTATTTATTTTAAACAATAGGTTAACAACTTAATCAATTACACTATATATTTAGTATGTACATAGTGCGGTTTGGTATAAACCATATAGTCAATTACTTTATTAAGCATTAATTTAGGATTATATACTATTTTAGCATTATGATTTATTATGTATTCAATAGCCAATATGTAATTCTGTATTATATAGATATACACACACATAACATTTTAAAATTAAGTTTGATTTAAATATTAAGTTTGATTTAAATATTATCCTTTCAACATTATGTAAATAAATAATATATGTTACTGAATATGTATTAGTTAACATATAATTTTAATAAGTAACCAAAATAAGTATCCAATTCATTTAAATTGAGTAAGTTCAAATATATACATATATATATATATTTGTATTAAAATTTGTGTAAGGATTATATGAATATATATCTCAATAAGGTAGAAAGAAATATGACATATTATTGTTTTCATTTTGGCAGTTAACATTTTATTGAAAAATCAGATTTTTAAATACTCTCCCGCCCGAAATACTATACTAATTCCGAAAATACACATGGCATCATCTCATTCGGCCATTAATATATTTTATGTTTTATATTAATTAAAAGAAATTAATTATTTCAATTTTGTAGAAAACTATTTGTATATTTGGAATATATAAAATCTAACTGGATATGTGTTTCCAATAAAAAATTAAGTATCTTCATATTCATTAGTTTAGATTATGTGCCAAAATTTAGGAAAAAAAGTATAAATATGAATAACCTTATTAAATAACAAAACATAATAATTTCAAATTTTGAGTTTCGTTGACCTTATATGCATAATAATTATTTTTTGTTATTCATTTATTTTACTTTTTATTGTCACATTACATATATTTATTTTCTCCAAATTGCTAATTAAATTTATTAATGGAGATTTTTCTAAATCTATTTTAGAATATCTATCAAATCATTTTTTTTGAATCAATATCTACACACAAATTTTTTTAAGTTCTATTATTTTTCTCACATTGATCCTTTTTTAATCAATCTCCATCAAATTTTCTTATTTTTTTATTAGCAAAGATAAATAACTATAATTTATGTAAATAATATAATCTTTCCTTGAATTAAGACCAACATTATTATATTGATCAAAATTACCTTATATATCATTTGTTGATTAATTATATTGCATGTTATATATATATATATACATAATAGTAGGAGTCGAACACTTTTGGCAACTATAATATTTGTTCTGCCAGAATTCAAATACACATATGAAATTATACTTAATAATTTCTGACATAGTATATACAAATATAATTGATGGTGTGTGAATTGTTGAAATATTGATTGTCATCATCTACATTATTTTTTATAAATCAAATATGATTATATATCGATAGTATAGTATATAATTACAGTAAAATGCCAAAATCACGAAAATATTTTGTATGTTATCAAGATGAAAACCAAATAATTTATTCAATAACATATTATTTCTTAAATTACAAAAAATCTTATATAGCAAGATTTAATATCCTTCAAGAATATTGCAATTGTCCTCATTTTTTTTTTAATCTTGTGAAATATTTTATATCATTTCTCACATATAATTATATTTTCTGTTCATCTGTTTTATTTTAGGATTATGATGTGGATCGATTGTTAGTAATACATTTTCTTTTAGATATACATTTTATCCAACTTGTTATTAGAAATTAATAATGCCGATCATTATTGTTCTAAATAAAGTTGTTTTCAGAAACTTTGTGAATATATATGATAATAAATAGATAATATAGATTTTAAAATAAAATATTTTTATATAAACTACAATTAAATAATTGAATTATTTTTATTTATTAGAAAAAATTATGTATCTAATTATTAGATCAATCTTTCTTTCTATGTGAAAGTTGGATATATATTTTCTTAAATCATGATTATATTTAGTAATGACACAATTAGATACATTAGGACAATTTCTTTTCTGTAATATTGTTTGCGTACAATTTATGTCATTTGTTAGTATTATGAATATATTTTTTAATTAGAATTATAATTAGTATTGTTCAAACTTATTACTAATATATATTAGGATTATATTATAATGAGTAATCTGGATTATAATTATCTTACTAATTTATGATTCAAAATTCACGTATTAGGCCTTTTGAATTTTAAAACCAATATATAGTTGTTATTTTAATGTATTAATATTTGTAATTATATTTTAATAATAGTTAGTTAGGTCATAATTATATTACTAATTTATGGTACATTAATGTAGTAATTATAATTAATATGATTATTTAAGTTTATTTAATTTACATATAATAAATACATTTGAATAATTAAATTAGTTAAGTCAAAATTTTCATATATCAAATAAAAGTCATAAATCACTCATATATTTTGGTAATATTATCAAGGAGTAACAATTCAACATTGGAAAAGTAAAAAAAAATATTTTAACAGTTTTTTATTGTAATAATAAATTAAAACAATTATAAATGTCACTATTAATAATAAGCACATTCCACATACAATTTTATTTTTTTAATCGACTTCAACTCCTACAGATTTCCTCTCCCAAAGAAAATTTGTTGTAAGTCATTTTTATATGCTTTTAATAATTTTTTAAAATGCTTTATGTATGTTATGTAGGATTTTAGATTTTGTATTTATTGATTCCTACTAATCTGATTTTCTAGAATTCTTGAAAAATTAGATGTTTAAAGGTATGTTATTTTTAATTTATTATTTATGTATGTAATTTGTATTTTTCTAAGCATTTAGTTTAAGAAAATACAAACTGCATACATAAATAATAAATTAAACGAAAAAAATTTACATATAAATCTCCTAAAACTACATATTTAGGAGATTTTTTAATTGATTCTTTTGATTAATAAAAAAAAGTTTAAGAAATTTAGGAGATTTTCTATATATATATATATATATTTAATTTTTTGAATTTAATTTTACAAATTTTATAAATTTATGTAACTTCAGTGTATAAAATTAATGTATTTTCCTATATTTTACATATTTTTACATATCTTTAAGTGTGAATTTGAAATGAAATTATGTTATTTACAGATGTTATAAATGATACAGATTAGTGATTTGATATTTTTCTTAATTTTAGAGGTAATTATAAATTATTTTAAGTTTGATCTATTTTTAAAATGTCATACTAAATTATTTGAAGATATCTATGTATATGAATATTTATTTGATTATATTTTATTATATTAAAACAATAAATTAATAATATTATTTAACTATAAGTAAGTATAATAATATTTTGATATAAATATATTGTTTATATTTTTAAAATTTAAAAATTATTATATGATATTAAATAATAAAAAAATAAATATTTATATATTACAAATTATGTAATGCACGAGTGCAGTACTAATTTCGATAAAAAGTAAAAAATGTTGTAGGCTATCACTCATTTTTAAGGTTTATTTTGTCTTTATTTGGTAAAACAATTTTATTCTTGGGAAGGTAATATTTTTAATTTAAAAATATTTCTCATAACTATCTAACCACTGCATCTACAATTGGATGCTATTCATACTCTTCCCTTGATTATACCGAAATCCTTCATCCATGTTCCTCCAATTATATTCCTATTCATTTACATAGCATGAGTTGATGAAAATGTTGTATCTATAACATAATAATATCTATCTTCCTTTTTTTTTTTTTTTTTTAATGTTGTAGTTTTTATAGTTTTTTTAGTAATAACTAGCTGTCCGTCCGTGCAATGCACGAGATGTAATATATTTTATTAAAAAAATGTACATAATCTATTATATTATATCAATTATATATAATTATATTTTAATTTGAAATATAGTTTGTTATATTAAATTGAACTAGTAAGTTCTCCTGTGCGATACACGCATATATTAATTTTTTTATGAATTATTTTTATATAATTTTATAGTACAATATTATTAAATTTAAAAATACATAAAATTGTTATTTTCAAAAAATATATAATTGTATTCAATAATTTATATATTAGCATGATTATAATAAGAGATATAAATATTATATATAAATCATATAACTATATAATGATTAAAATAGAATAAATCCAATTTGGAGATTAAGGAAGTAATTTCATATAGTTCACGTCAATGCATGAATAAAAATAAAATTATGAATATAAACAAAATTATATCAAATTTATAATATTTTGAGGTTGCATATGAGCAAAGTTATACAATATTTTTCTATTATGGTAACCATGTTTCGGTCGAAAAATATGACAACTATAATGAATAGCTAATATTTCTATACACACACACACACACACACACACACACACACACACACACACACACACATATAAATAGATAGATTTTAACAAATTATTGTATTATATTATTTTTGGAAGAAATTAAAAAAATTCGGAATAATTGAGGCATCACTTTTTGATATATTATAATGTTAATCCATAATCCCAAAAATTTATGTTAATTAACTTCAGAATTGCAAAACCACTTCATAATTTTTAGTGTGAGATTAATTTTCTTAATTTACAGATGCATTAGTTATTTACTAATAATAATAATAATAATAATAATAATAATAATAATAATAATAATAATAATAATAATAATAATAATAATAATAATAATAATAATAATAATAATAATAATATTGTTCAATAATTAAAAAGATATTATATGTGGTTTAAAAAAAGTATATGCAAATTTACAAAACTATTTTAGCTGGTACTTCTCTTTATATATATATATATATTGTTACAAGTCTTTTATATATTGTATATTACATAAATTATATGTCAGATTTACTATAAAACAAATCACAGAATTCTCTAAAAAATCTTAACAAACAACAGTCATTTATAATAATAAATATAAAAATTAATACAATCAAAAAAATTAATATTACTATTTTAGTAAATGAAAGATGCGGGAAAAATATGTGTTACTATAAATAGATGGATTTCTGCTATTATATATATAGATTTTCTAAAGTTAACTTTATTAAATAATAAATTGTATAATATTTAAGTAATTTTTTACTATCCTCAAATTAAATATAAATATTTTAACTTACTACAAATTATTGAGGTCAAACAAAAAATTATAAAATAATATAAATTAATAGTATAACTTTTTTTTTTTTATTTTTATAAAAAGATTATGTTATATTATTTATTCAAATCCAACGCATATATTTAAATTTAAAAAGTTTTAATTTATATAAAATTATATTTTATTTATAAAAACTATATTCCATGCTTCAGATATAATTATTAATTTCAATATATATAATATTGATGTCAAAATAATTATCACAAAAATATTAATTGAATATATTATATATTAAAAACAAATTTAAAATGCAAAAATTATTTAAATTTTAAAATTTGAGTGAAAAATAAAAATAGGGTAGAGAAAAAAAAATTGAAAGACAATATCAATTAATTATGGGACACATGTCAAAAGAAGATAATAATGTCACTCTTTTCTTTTATATATAGTGTAGATGATGTAGTTTTTCCTCACGATCATTTAGTAACCTAAAATTATTTTTGCTTTTCAATTATTCTTTGTTTTATTTTAACGCTCAGTTTCATTTTTTATTTATAGATCCATTTTTCATACAAACAATAATGTTGCTATGTGTGTTATTTTTTTCCCCCGTTTTTTGCTATGTCGTTTTTTTTAAAATTTTTTTAAAAATATTTAAAATTTCTATTGTATATAGATTAAATAATATATATATATATATATATATATACACACACCAATAGAAATCAACCTAAAAATAGGAGCAACATATTTTCTCGCCAAAATTGCATTCTATATCAGGAAATTGATATTTTTTCAATAGGAATATTACTTTAAGCAAATTAAAAAATATGAATCAACAAAAAAGAAAAAGAAACAAAAAAAATCGAACAAAACTTGTTGATTTCAATCAGTGAAAATCAAGTAACTATATATCATTTCCTAACATCCAAGCTTATTAGGTGAAATCTAATAAATAATTGAAATTATCATATATTAGGTAAATTAATTTTAATTATCTAGATAGAAAAAAATTGAGCTATCTTTTTTTAAAATAAAATTCATCATCACCCCATATTCTAACTTTTCTTGCAAATAATTTAATCAAAATATGGGTTTTATAATAAAATTTTGTAACTTCTTTTCTCTTTTTTTACTGATTCTAATATATATATATATATATATATATATATATCAGTGCTTTTATAAATTAAATTTATAACATTTTTCTATCGTGACATTCTTACTAAATTTGACTGTTTTTATTTCTCATATAGAAATAAATAATATAATTAATTTTAAACAGCCTATGGACTACTACTATCTATATGTATATATAAAAAGATAAGTATCATCTTAAATAGAAAACATTAAATTTTCCACACAAACTACTTTCTAATATGACATTTATTTTTCTATATAAATCTATATCAATATCTATCTATATATAAGATATAATAATACAATTTGATTGATAAAACCCCCATTTTTAATGTTGAAATTACTGATAAACATATGATTTACGTGCAATTCGAGGTTATTATGTATAGTTTTTTAGGCAATTGCATGTACTTAAGTGGCGAGTTCATCATGATTTTGTTATATTTTGTTACATCACGTTTTGTTGAAGTTTTGATAGAAAAATAGATAATTAAGGATGTATAGACCACGTCTCAAGTCACATGGATTGTGCTTATCCTCGTGATGTGATCTTAACCGTCGCGATTTGGTGTGATTCAGGGATATCTTCTTGATTTGGTGTGAATTGGGCATACTCTTCTTGATTTGGTGTGATTTGGGCATATTTTCCCATTCTAATCAGAGATACAACAACTATCAAATCCTAGTACTTGTCTACAAAAGGAGGATCTACATCAGATTATAGGAAGATCATAGAACACAATATACAACAAATTTTAAGGTTAGAAACAATGATACATATGAAGATCAACCAACCAAGTCATCAAAGAGAGAGAGAGAGAGAAAGGGAGAGAGAAACGAAGATCGTTTGGACTTCATTAATCTTCTTTTCTTTTGTTCTTATTATGTTAGCCATGATGATAAATACGTTTTCCATGAATTATATATTGAATATGTGTGGCTAAACATCTAGTGATTATAAGGAGTGCAAAATTATGGATTCATATGTTTTTCTTTAATGATATCATTTCCCTTCCTATATTTGTTTATGCTTCCTTGATTTGAATGTAGTATGCAATTATGTGACGCCTAATTGCATATGTGTAGTTAATCTATTATTGCCCGAGATGAAGTAATTGGTTAACGAATTAGGAATGCATAACATAAAACTTGCTAGATCGAGAGATTGGTAAGTATTATGATGAGAATAGATTTTAGGCACGATTGGGAGTTTGATTATATCTTGATAATGATCGGTGCTGTCTAATCTACTTTTTGATCTAACTCGAGAGGGAGGATCTAAATATTTTAGTGATCCTCATACAAATATAGGAATTAAATATGGTTTGATACATTAAAAGAGACTCTTATGAGCCATATGAATACATGCCCTGAAAATCTATATAATCTCTGAATATCTTTAGTTGTTTGACTTGCTTTGTTAACTATTTCTTTCCTTTATTTGTTATAATTTATTTTATAAAACTCATTCCATTAATTGAATTCTTTAGATAAAGGAAAATATCATAAACAAATACTCTGTTGATTTTACAATATACACTTCCTGTGGATACAGTACCTATTCTCACCATATCTCGTGCACTTGCAAGTCGTATTTTAAGTGAAATAAAATAACAAACAAGTTTATGGTGCTGTTGCCGGGGACTGCATAATTTATAATTGATATTCGTTTTAGATTTTAGCCTTTAATTTAAAGTGTATATTATAGTTCAGTATATAGTTTTTATTTCTTTATTTGATTCATTTTGTGTTTGCAGGTAGTTTATGAACACTCGATCTAAAGGTGCAAGACATTTGATATCAATTGATCTAGAGATCAAAGTAACTTCCCAACACAGAAGCACTTCAAGAACGCAAATAAACAGGATGGATGAAATAGAAGCAATACGTTGAGAGATGGAAAAGTTGCGGGCATTGAACAACAACAACAACAACAACCTCCAGCCCCACCGATTCGAGAGTCCTTAGAACCTCTAATTACTACAAATTATGGAGGAGTACAATTGCAAACCATAGGTGCAAATAATTTTGAGCTTAAACCTGCATTAATATCTATGGTACAACATAATCAATTTGGTGGTGGGGCATTAGGAGATCCCAACACACATCTGACACAATTTTGGAGATTAGTGACACTATCAAGATGAACAGTGTGGGAACTGATGTGACAAGGCTTTGATTGTTCTCGTTCACTTTGAGGGATAAAGCAAAGTAGTGGTACCAATCACTTGATGAGGATTCAGTCCGAACATGGCCATTGTAAATGAATTCAGTAAGAAAGGTAGCTGAAATTTCTAACACGGCGGATGGAATGAAAGAGTTGTCTAAAAAAATAGCGACCATGGCCCAAACCATCAAATTGTTGACTAAGAATGCCATGTCACTATCTAAATATATTCAGGAACAAGCAATTGTAGCCCAAGACACACTGAAGAATATGAATTATATGTAAGGACGAGGCTACCATGACAATTATAGACAAATCGGTTTGGACAAAGAGATAGACTCAATTATTCTAATCCAAACAATTTTTGCGGCCACCACCCGGTTCCTTTGTTACTAATGAAGTTATAAATGATGGAAATAAATTGGATTTAGAGAATATAGTTGCATCCTTTATGCAGACCACAAAACAAATGATGGATACGTAGACAACAAATATTGACAATTTAGAAGTCATAGTGAACAAATTCACAATTGAATTTGGAGCTCAAATAAAATATTTGGCGATGCAAGTTGGTCAAATTGCTAAAATACTAGGAATCATACAACAAAACGGACAATTTTCATGTACCACTGAAATCAACCCAAATGAGCAATGTCATGCCATACATGTAAAGGATGAGCCGCCTAACAAAGAAGAAAAGAAAAGTGAGATAGTTGATCGGGGGGAGGAAGCAAAGGAAGTCAAATATGTGCCGCCCCCTACATACGTTCCACTATTTCCATTTCCACAAAGGCTAAGGAAGCAAGTGAAGGAGACATAATTTACTAATTTCTTAGAAAATTTTAAGAAATTACCAATTAATATTTTCTTTGCTGAAGCTATTGGACAAATGCCTAACTATACTAAATTTTTGAAGGAAGTTTTGGCAAAGAAAAGGAGAATTGAAGATCATGAGACAATCGATCTAAAAGAGGAGTGTAGTTCAATTCTCCAAAGGAAGCTTCCACAAAAGTTGAAGGATCCGGGAAGCTATACAATACCATGTAAAATTGGCAACACGCACTTCAATAAAGTGTTGTGTGATTTGGGGGCAAGCATAAATTAAAGGTTATTATCCATATTCAAGAATTGGGCTTAGGAACGGTGAAATCATCCTTCATCACTTTACAACTTGCTGATAGGTCTATAAAGTACCCAAAATGAATTATAGAAAATGTGCTTGTGAAAGTAGATAAGTTAATATTTCCCATGGACTTTGTTGTGTTGGATATAGAAGAAGACCACGAGACGCGATTGATTTTGGGTAGACCATTCTTAGCCACTGTGGGAGCCCTCATTGACATGAGAAAATGAAATTTGACTCTAAGAGTAAAAAATGAGAAAGTTGTGCATTATTTGTATGATGCAAAAGAAGTTTCAAGGGGATATTGAAGATTTTAATACTGCGGATACAGTCCAAAATACCATCGACCAAAAGAAGTCCAAAAGTTTGCCGACAGAGTCTCTTAAATTTTGCATAAGCCACACTATCCTTCCTTGCAAGCGTATTAATTTTTATAGTCTGAATTTGATTGACATTTTTAAAGTTATGTTGGATTCTTCTATAGAACCAAAGACGGAGGCATATCGTAAGGGAAGCATCAATGAGAAACTAAAGCAAGATCACTTTGGTGCAAGTTTAGAAGTCGATCATGCCAAGGAGGCTGAAACTGAAAGATGACACCCTCGTGCAAAAGAGAAGGCATTAAAGAGTCTCCTTGGGCATGTCGAGCTTCATAAAAATTTCATGGCTAATTTTTTAGAATTACAAAATCTTATGTGTTCATTATTTAAAAAGGAAGCCCCTTTTAATCTTGATGAGTTGTGTTTGCAGAAAGTGAGGAACAAGTTCATCCACATGAACTCGATTGTTGAGAAAATTGATGCCAACATAGCAATCACGCTGAACACAATGGAACATTGGGGTTTCAACTCCCACTTTCTAAATAATACAATGGAGGTTATTGATTCATGACTTTTTCGTCTATCTTTTCAACCTTATACTTCCCAAAGAATAAGTTTGCGGGAGTGGATGGACGTCGTACCATGAATCCCTGTTCTTACTTGGAGTTTTTAGTACATATTTTCTTTTTTAGTTTTGTTAGTAGTATGTGCCTAGGGATCATATTCCTTTCTCTATTTCGATGATTGTGGTATTGACTGACGCTAATGATGATAATGCTTTAATTGATAATGATTATTGATGAATTATACATGTTGTGAAAAAATATGATATTTATGCATGCAATGAAGAACTTGAATATCTTGAATCGTGATTAGCATGCAAGATTTTGAGCTAATTGATTCTTTCTAGTGTGTTTAGTTGGATAAATGTGAGAATATCTAGAACTTGCCTATGATTTGCTCAAGTTTATAGAATACTGTAGATTTTGGAAGTGATTTTAGGCCATCTTTGGTAGCCTTGTTATTCTTTCAATTTTGACAATTTACACAAAATAATCCTAGTAACCCATTGAGCCTTTATCCTTTCTTTGATATCCAAGCTATACTACTCATTCATAAAAGTAATATAAGTTAGGTGGACTCGTTGAATAGGAAAGAATATTGCATATTAGAAGGCCTTGGTGAGTATGGAGGAATAAATTGAAAGATTGTGAAAAATGGTTATGAATTGAGAGATGAGTCACTTTCTAAAAAAAAAAGAAGAAAAAAAAGGTTATGAATTGGAAGATGAGTTACTTCCTCAAAAAAAAAAAAAAAAAAAAAAGAACAAAAGTTGTTGAAAATATAAAGTGACTTCCCATAGTTAATAAAATAATTGAGTAAAATTTGGAGTTGATTGAATATTGGAGAGGAGTTGATGAAGGAGGAATAAAACTAGACAAGAATCTAGTTGTGCTCATTGTCCATGAGTTGAATGTGAAAGGTCGTAAACACCAACAAATTCGACGAGTCCAAGGTTGCTTAAGTCACTTAGCCATACATTCTTACATTGACCAAAAACCTACATTACAACCAAATTTAATGTCCTTTCTGATCCTTAATCCACTTATTGCATATAAAGGCCAGATGAAATCATGGGCAAGCATATGGTTAATTCTACATTTATGTTAACTTTGAGTGTTGTTTATATTTCTCTATACACTTGAGTGTGAGAGATACACAAACCTAGTGAGGATCAATGATTTAAGATGTTAAATAAGTACTAGTTGCATGGTATGATGTTGTTTATTTGCAGTATTGTTAATTTTGATATAATCATAATTATTTTTTTATTTGAAGCATCGTTTACTGTCAAAACATCCCTTCATTCTAAAATGAAGGCTCATTATCATTGTTCGAGGATGAACAATAGGTTAAGTTTGGGGGAGTTAATAAACATAGGATTTACTTGCAATTCGGGGTTATTTTGTATAGCTTTTTAGGCAATTGCATGAACTTAAGTGACGAGTTCATCATGATTTTGTTATATTTTGTTACGTCATGTGTTTGTTGAAATTTAACAGAACAACAGATAATTAAGGATGTATAGACCACGTCTCAAGTCACATGGACTATGCTTATCCTCGTGATATGATCTTAACCATGGCAATTTTGTGTGATTCAGACATATCTTCTTTATTTGGTGTGATTTGGGCATATCTATTAGATTTGGTGTGATTCGGGAATATCTTCCCATTCCAATCAGAGATACGACAACTATCAAAATCCTAGTACTTGTCTATAAAATGAGAAACTACATCAGATTATAGGGAGATGATAGAACACAATATACAACACATTTTAGGGTTAGAAACAATGATACAAAGGAGGATCAACTAACCAAGTCATGAGAAAGAGAGAGAGAGAGAGAGAGAGAGAGAGAGAGAAATGAATATCGTTTGGGCTTCAATAGTCTTCTTTTCTTTATTCTTATTATGTTAGCTATGATGATCAATATGTTTTCCATGTATTATGTATTGAATATGTGTGGCTAAACATCTATAGATTCTAGGAAGTGCATATTATGGATTACAAATATAAGAATTAAATATGGTTTGATACATTAAAATGAACTCATAAGAGCCATATGAATGCATTTCCCTGGAATCCATATAATCTCTGAATATATTTAGTTGTTTGACTTGCTTTGTTATCTATTTTTTCTCTTTATTTGTTTTAGTTTATTTTATAAAACTCATTCCATTAATTGAATTCTTTAAATAAAGGAAAATATTATAAACAAATACGCAATTGATTTTACAATATACAGTCTCTATGGATACAATACCTATTGTCACCATATTTTACTATAACTTACCTCGTGTACTTGCAAGCCGTATTTTAAGTGAAATAAAATAGTGAGCAATTACACTTACTATTTTCAAGATATACTAAAATTATGTTGTATTATTATTATCTATCAAAATATATTTATTTGATTATTTTTTTTATTTTTCGCTAAAAAAATTTAAAAGCTTATAATATTTTTGTTTCAACTCTATTTTTTATGAAAACTATATGTAATTAATTCTATTTTCACAATCTTTTAGTTGACATCCATATTGCATATATACATATATATATATGTGTGTGTGTGTGTAAATCTAACTATTAAATATAAAATATTTTTTCTTAAGTTATATTTAACTAAAATAACTAAATAGATATTGAACAAATCATTCTCTAAATATCAAAACAAAAAATTAGTCTTATAAGATTATATATATCTTTTGATTTTTTTAAAAGATATAATAAATACAAAAAATAATATCTGTGGTACTGATTATTTTGTTCATTGCTAATAATTTTTGTTAAAAAAATTTGAGATTTGCGTGTTTAATGAAATTGAAGAATATGATTATAATTTCTAATTATGTGACAATATTTTCTCTTTTTTAATATTATAATGTTAATGTATGTTTATTTATTTATGTTATCATTGATATATTGTTTCAACATATATATGTTTCGTGAAACAATTTATTTTATCAGTGAAATTTTAAAAAAATTCTAATTCTTCTAAGGTATGTGAAATTTTACTACGATCACAAAAAATAGTTTTTTTTCCTTAAACCAATGCATTCACAATGATAAAAACTATTATGGAATATTTTTATATGTTTACTGTAAATATACATATTTATGATGTGTTGAAAATATTATATTCACTTACTCTTTAAAATATAATAAATTCATTTATGTAGACGAGGCAGGGGGAGGTGAATAAAATTATCGTATCACATTAATAATTGTAATAATTTGTACCGCACATATTTGGGTCTAACTATTGAATATGCTTTGATTAGAAAAAAATAGAGTGAGAAAGAAATACATATTAATATTATGTAATACTTGAATTTTATAATATTATATAACTAAATTAAATTGGAGAAATTCACACAAATAATATGTGCGTACATCATATAGGAGCATAACTAGTATATATAATAATAAGATAGCCGTAACTAAAAATAGAAATCAGTATTTTTCCGCCCAAAATATATTACTATATTTAAAAAGTCTGATATTCAATCAAATTTTTTGTTTTTCCACTTTAATTTTTAAAGGCTTATAATTTTTTTTTTATTTTTTGTCTCAGCTCTATTTTTATAAAAAATGTATCAAATTAATTATTTTTATAATCTTCAATTTGATGTTCATATTACATATATAAAAATAAAATATTAATTTTTAAATATATAATATTTTTCATAAATTAATTGTGATATATTTTAATATTTAATATCTTTTCATATTGTGAGATATTTTTATTTAAATTTTTTTACTATTTTACTAAAATATATTTATATAATTTTATATTTTAGAAATTATATATTACTATTTTTATAATAAATTATTATATTATAATATTATAAAGAGTATGCACTAAACAAATCTAGTATACATAATAATAAAATATCAATTTTACCTACAAGTGGAAGCGGACAATCAAATGTCGTATGCTCAGCGACTTTTTTTTGTTATATAATATTATATAATATACAATTTTTGATAATATATTATATATTAAAATAAAACATATGTGAGGGTACTTGATTACGCGACTAGAATCTCTCCGCATAGAATATGAAAGAGACATACTCGAATCGAACATTACGTAACCCATTCATGTTCCTACATAAAAATGATAAAATCTAAATGAAAATTAAGAGAGGACAAGATTTGAAGCCTGTCCTTCGTTTTTTTTTTTTTTTTTTTATAAATAATACTCCCTCATTCCTAGAAAAACATGGGAGTAATACCCTATATTACAAGGTTGATGAAGATAGGAAATGGTTGCAAGGCAAAAAGGGGGGATTGTTGAAATTTAAAATTTTGAATTTATTTGGAATAACTATTTTGCCGATTTCGTCCATTATATACAGGTGGAATCTAGAAGATTGGAGGCCAAGTCAAATTTCCACAAACAAGGAAAACAGTTGGAGACCAAGTCAAAATCTTTGTGGGAATGTGGTTAGCCTGGAACATGGAGAAATGATAACAACAGTTAAAAGAACGTGGCTTAGTGAAAATTGAGAGAAAAACTGCCACAACCCATCTACAAATATGAAGAAGTATGAAGAAGAATGAAAGAAGAAGATGGACTAAACGAGATTATATTTGTCTGTATAACAGAGACGTGTGTTACTAAGAAAGTTGCGTTCACTCCTACTCCAATGCTGCCTTTGAATTTGAGAGAGAGTTAGTGAGTGAATATTGTTTTCTGTAAGTTATCTTTCTTAGTTATTTTAGTCGGCTTGAAATTCATTTTGAATTTCAAGTACGTTAAGGATCGTAGAAGGTTTATTCAGTTCTTTTTTGTAATTCACCCAAACTCAGTGAATACTTTTCGCCCTGACTGCTTCATAAGTCATTCTTGACTTGTAAAAATTTATCCTCGATGTTATTTTTATTTTCCGCTACTGTTTTCCATTGGAACCGTACTTTCAAGTGGTATCAGAGCCATCACTTGATACACTAAGTGTGGTTCTGGAGTTTTGGTGTTACAATGGAAATTATGAGTCTTCCACGTTCTCCGGTTCTTTCTAAATAAAATTTTGATGATGTTCAATGTCAAGAATGTAGAGGATTTGGACACTACGCAAATGAATGTGCAAATATCCTTCGTAGACGTGGAAAATTAATTTGGGTGTCACTGAGCGAAGAAGAAATTGATGAAATGCATCTGGTAGAAGAGGAATAAAAAGCCGCTGCCTTGCAGACTTCCATTCAGGAGTATTTTGATGATGAATAATTACTCACACCTTCAAGTTCAAACACCATGTCTGAAAGATATGACTTTTTTAAAGACTTTGATTTTAATTGCTTTAATAGATGTATCAATGATGCAAAATTAGATGAGGGAGAAGATGATGATCAGATACTCAACAAAATTCAAGCAATTCAAGATGAACTTCTAAAAAATTTGGAATTAAAATATCAAGAAGCAGAAAGTTTGAACAAAGAAAATGAAGAACTCAAGAGGATGATTGCAAAGCTAGAAGTTTCTCTTACAAAGAAGGATGTTGAATTGAGCAAACTCGAAATCGAACTTCAAGTAGCAAATGAAACATTCAAGAAATTGAATACAAATACTTCTAAGCTTGATGAAATTCTGGCTGTAGCAATTATAAGAAATTCTGGAATACGATATCACAACACTGCTGCTACTTTGCCATCTAATTTATCTTTTGATCCAAATCCTATCATTTTTGTTAAAGAAAGTGGAAAATAATTGTAAAAAACAGATACATAAAAAGTGACCAAAAGAAAATGAAGATTTGTCTGTCATTACTATTTTAAACTTGGACACAAAAAATTGGAATCTGATCTGTCATAGAATAAAATGTTGCCACGAACGTTGCATAACATTCGGAACAACATCGTGAATCAGAATACAGCATTCTGTCCAAAATTGAAGTAGATCTGTAAATCGAATATAACCTGTAATGTTGTGTTTACTGCTTTAAAAAGTAACAATTAAGAATCTTGGTACTTTGATAGTGGGTGTTCAAGACACATGATAGGTACAAAGAAATTACCTCACAAACTATGAATCATTCCAAGGAGGCATAGTGAGATATGGTGGAGGACCACAAGGAAAAATCACAGGAAAATGAACATTGTGTGTTGCTGGATTCCTTAAGCTTCGAAATGTTCTACATGTGGATGGACTTATGGCTAACTTGATTAATATAAGTCAATTATGCGATTACGATCTTCAGGCAAAATTCAATAAAAATAAATGTGAGGTATTGGACTCTGCAAATGTATGTGTAATGACAGGTAAACGATCAAATGACAATTGCTATCTTGCTGGAAAAAGTCTATCGTGCAACACTGCCCAAATAAGTGAAACAATTCTGTGGCATCAAAAGTTGGGACATGCAAATCTCAGAACCATAGATAGACTGATAAGATTGGATGTAGTAAAAGGTTTGCCCAAGCTGGATAAAGGTAAACAAATTGTGTGTGCAGAATGTAAAAAAGATAAACAAACTCGAACTTCTCATGAACATGTGAAATATATTGGAACTACTTGCAACTTTGAATTAATCCATATGGGTCTTATGGGTCCAGTTGAGATTGAAAGTCTAGGTGGGAAAAGATACTCATACGTGTTGGTAGATGATTTTTCTAGAACACATGGATACATTTTCTTAGAGAAAAATCAGATACGTTTGATGTATTTAAGAAATTGCATGCTAAGTTTAAAAATATGAATGATTCATGTGCATCACGTATAAGATCAGATAATGGTAGAGAATTTGAGAATTTCTTATTCTCTGATTTTTGTGAAAAACAGGGCATATTTCAAGAATTTTCGGCACCCAAAACTTCACAACAGAATGGAGTAGCTGAACGAGAAAATCGAACTTTATAAGAAATGGCTCGTTTTATGATTAGCTCAAAAAATCTTGCTAAGAGATTTTGGGCTGAGGCCTTGAATACAATTTGTCACATCTCTAACCATGTTTAATTAAGACCTGACACACACATGACTCCATATGAAATTTTAAATGGGCGTAAACTAAATTTGAAATATTTTCATGTGTTTGGATGTGTTTGTTATATTCTCATTGATCGAGATGCTCTTACAAATTTTGATTCAAAAAGTGAGAAAGAAATATTTCTTGGATATGGTTTAAAAAGTCACACATATCATGTGTTTAATCTCAGGACTAAGTGTATTCAAGAATCTGTAAATGTTATATTTGATGATCTCACTGATCTGGCAGGAAAACTGAAGAAGACGATGTTGAAGCCTATATTGATATGCATAATTACAGACAAGTTGAACTAGGTGAGCAAGGTCGAATTCCAGATATTGATCAAAATGCGGAACCAAATGTTGAACCAACATTTCATTCTGACATAGAACCAAAAACTCATCTAGAAATTATAGAAGAGTCACCCGTTCAGCAAACTGAAAGAAGAGATTCACGAGAAAGGATAAGGAAAAATCACCCAATTACTCACGTCATTGGTAATGTACATGAATGTATTACATCAAGATGAAAAGAACCGGTAAACTATAGAGATATGGTAAAGTTTGTTTGCTTGTTCTCTATATTTAACGAAGTAAATTCGTTATGTTTCTTGTCTTTAACCGAACCAAAAAATATTTCTGAAGCATTAGGAGATAATTTTGGGATTTATGAAATGCATGAAGAATTAAATCAATTCATCAGAAATGATGTTTGGTATTTAGTTCCCAGACCTAAAAATATAAATGTTGTAGGATTTAGTGATTCTGATTGGGAAGGAGACATTGATGATAGAAAGAGCACCAGTGAATGATGTTTCTATTTAGGAAATAACCTAGTCTCCTGGCATAGTCGAAAACAACATTGTGTGTTTCTCTCCACTGCTGAATCAAAATATGTAGCAGTTGGAGGGTTTTGCACACAATTATTTTGGCTCAAATAGATGCTGGAAGACTATGGTTATTCAAGTGATACTCTTGTTGTTTTTTGTGACAACTCTAGTGCCATTAACATCTCAAAAAATCCTATTCAGCACTTATGCACTAAACACATAGATATACGATATCACTTCATCCGAGATTTGGTAGAGAAAGAGCTTATCCAGTTAGAATGCATTAATACTAAAAATCAAATAGCAGATATATTTACCTAAGCTCTTGATTTTGAGAGATTCTCCAGTCTAAGGAAATCTCTTAGTCTTTCACTCTGTATATATATCTCTTTGTTTTTTCTGTATTTCACCATCAGTCTGGATGTTTCAAAATAAACTCTTAGCCTGACATCATTGAATTTTTTTTAAAAATAAGATCAATGATGCTGGTCAACTAGTAACTCGAGGCACGACGCTCGCTACGATGATGCTTCCTTGTCAAACATTGATCAAGTTGAGAAATTTAAGATTCAATCTAAGAATACTTATCAACTAAAGTAACTTGGGGGCACGACGCTCGCTACGATGACACTACCTTGTAAAATATTGATAAGCTGAATAATTTAAGAAATACTTGAGTAACTAGGGGTACGACGTTAGCTGCGACGATGTTCTCTACGTAAAAAGGTTGTTTCAAAATTATTTTTCCTACCTCACATCATAAAGTACTTTGGGGGGCACGGTGTTCGCTGCGACGATGCTACCTTGAAAAATATGATGAGAAACCAAAATTCTTACTTGAAATTTAAATATGTATTATTATTAAAAAAAAAAAAAACAACAATGCCATCATGAGAGTCATTTATGAAAATTCATCAGATTATATATTATATTATCTTCTTTCTTCTTCCTATCACTCCCAAAATTTTGGTACAAGTCTTAAGGATAAATCTGCTATTTTAAATCAGTCTAGGATATTCATCCAGATTTTCCTTTTTTCTAAATTTTCTCTGGTTGGTTGTGAGACGCATTTTATGGGATAGTGGGATTAAGTTGAATAGGTAACAATTGAGATATTCATGCCACTCACATATCACTGCATATCTTCCACTCAGGGGCATCCATCTGTCAAAACCCAAAATGTCATTCACTACTCACTTATCAGACTTTATCTTTCACGCTGTCTTAGAAAACCTTTCACATTCTCTACTTATTTTTATCTTTCACATCTCTAACTTGTTTTTCTCTATTTTCTGATCAACCATGGCCTACGATAGGTCTCACCGTATCCTCTTCCAAATTCTTGAGTTGCTCACCCAAGTTGTAGCTTCCATCTCTCCCACGGGTGTTTCTACTTTCGTTCTGGTTGATTTGATGGTTAACACCTCAAAACCAGATGAAATTCCTCCTGTAGGAACGACGTCTCCTGCTCCAGGTGAAGTCTCTCCTCACATCTACCGTGGTCAACGACTTTCACCGAATCTTAATACATATCCCAACTCTGCTCATCAAAGTTGTTGCCTTTTTATCATTATTCCCCATAGCTGAAAATCTGTAAGTTCTTTTTTGTACCCGAATTGCTCTTGGAGGATGAAGATTTCGATATTGAGAAAATCATTGATGACTTCCATGACGATGAGAGTGATCAAGATTTTATTCTACGGGATAATGGGTCTAAAAAACTAAGGGAGATAATATCCCATTTCAGAATCTGGCTCAAAATCGCAAAAATAATAGAATAGATTCTGCTGATACAGAATGTTTCCCATAATGGTTCCAAAACATTCAGTCCAACATCAGGTTCTGTCTCTCATCTCTCACCACTTAATTCAGAATCTCAGGTTTCATTCGATTTACCTTGATAGATCAAAATATGTGCGCGTGTGTATGTGTTCAACAGTAGTTCGAACTGTAAATGAACATGCGGAAGCTCAAAATAAAGTTTGATTTTAAGCGATGAAGAAATCCCTTCTTCCTCTCAAGTAATTTCGTTAGAAGACATATTTGTTCCCACAAATGTTACAGTAGAACTTACACGTATTTGGCTCCCCCTAAATACTTGTCTACTCATTGTAACTTAATCTTCTAAAACACTTACTTGACCAACTAGTCCCTTATATGGATTTGAATACAAACTCCCATTTGTACAAAGTTGAAATCTCCCAAAATCAATGTGTGGTGAATTTCCAAAGTAATCCAGACTCTGCGAGGTTCTTTGTCAGGTCGCCCTTGAGTTCTTCTCAGTCTGTTGTATTCTCCCGAATATAACAGCACACTCACCAGCCTCTCAATTTCTCTTTGTCCATATAATAGTAATTGAATATCTTGGAGAGTTCCCAGCCTCTACAGTTTGAGGTTGTATTTATAGTCTCTCCATGTTCTCCAAGGAATCTGCCGGTATCTTCTCATATCTTGGTTGTGATATGCATATCTTTGTATAGATGGCCTTGATTTGCATATATCATATCTTTCAAAGATTTGTTACCGGATTCCTCTTGATTCTCCTAATATTTAGCCATGTCTTTCCTTCTTTTTTCTCTTCTCATTCAACCTTGACTTTCTTCCAAGAATATCTCCACAATATCTTCAACCAATAATAAATTAATTAGAATTTTTTAATAATATTGACAATAATTACCTTATCATACCTATTTCATGATTTTGTAATGCTTATATTTGGAAAAGTGGAATGCTAATAATTTGAACCTTGTGTGTTTTCATGAACAGAAAATTGATTAACTTTCGTCAATTTAACTTGATACTTTTTTCATGGTCGAAAGTTATGTGCTGCTATAACATATGTTGAATCTATTGTTCATGATGTTCTTTCTTCACAATTAGGGGGAGATTTGTTAGCATGATTGGAAACAATGATTGCTTTGTTTTGGTTCTGTGATTGTTTTGTTTAGGTGGAGAACTTGTTTGGTTATGTGCTTGTTTTGTTTAGGGGGAGAACCTGTTGCTGTATTTAGGGAAAAAATGAGCACATGATTATATGTAGTTTGCAGGGGGAGAACCTACTGCTGTATTTAGGGAAAGAAGAGGCACATGATTATCTGTATTTTGCAGGTCTGATGCTACTTTGATTTGTCTTGGAAATTTATTTTGGAGATAATCTTGGGATAGTTAACTCGGTGTTGATTTTTGGTGTGGCTCAGATTTTTGTTGGATAATTCTGGATACTACTATGTATTGCAATGGTACTAAATGTCAAGTACGTAGGGGGAGTTTACATTAAGGGGGAGTTTTGTAGGATTTACAATGCTGATATATTTGTTGGGTAAACTTTCTGTGTATTGTGTCCTGTGTTCTAATTTTGAATCTCAAATATTGAGGAATTGTGAAGAAAGGCAAAAAGGTGGAGATGATAAAGGTGGAGATGAAAATAATGCCGAAGATAGAGATGATGCTGATGATGCTCCCGAAGAACATGAGTAGCTGCTGATTTGCTGTTGCTGCTGCTTTGCTGAATTTGCTGCCGTGCTGCTATGCTGCTGCTGCTGTACTGATAAACCGTCTTTGCTGGACTTCTGGTTTGGTCTGCTAATGTGGAATTTTCTGTGAACTATCTTATTGAATGTAGACCATTGAGGGGGAGCTTGCAGGAAGAGGGAGTCTTGAAGAAAGGGGGAGTTGTTCATGACTCACCTTGGAAGATATGATGGATACAATGTGAAATTTGACTTCCTTGTTGATATTTGAATTTTTGAATTTGTTTGGAATAACTATTTTGCCGGTTTCTTCCATTATATACAGGTGGAGTCTAGAAGATTGGAGACCAAGTCAAATTCCCACAAACAAGAAAAGCAGTTGGAGACCAAGTCAAAATCTATCTTTGTGGGAAGGTGGTTAGCCATGATAACATCCATTACAAGAACATGGCTTAGTGAAGAATGAGAGAAAAACTGCCACAACCCGAGATTATATTTGCTTGTATAACAGAGACGTGTGTTACTAAGAAAGTTGCGTTCACTCCTACTCTAACATTCTGTACTGATGTGAAGCATATTATTCTAATCTTGCTGCCTTCGAATTTGAGAGAGAGTTAGTGAGTGAATATTGTTTTCTGTAAGTTTACTTTCTTAGTTATTTTAGTCGGCTTGAAATTCATCTTGAATTTCAAGTATATTAAGGATCGTAGAAGGTTTATTCGATTCTTTTTGTAATTCACCCAAAATCAGCGAATACTTTTCGTCCTGACGGCTTCACAAGTTATTCTTGACTTGTGAAAATTTTTATTTTTATTTTCCGCTGCTGTTTTCCATTGGAACCGTACTTTCAGCTTAATAATCTACTTTTACATCCAAAAGTTCTTCACTCTTGCACACTGCAGCAGTCACTGTTTCATCACTTGAAATTGCAGCTAAACTCCCATTGTTCTGCCGAAACAAAGCACGCCATTCTTCCATAGATGCTGCCTTATCATGATCTTGGAATGGCCATTCTGTCCGCTGCAGAAGTTGGATGAGTTTCTCCGTTTTCCCAAGAAGTAGAAACGCTTTGCGTACGCTCTTCTCCCGTTTCTCTATCGCATTGTGGTGACACCTTGTGGTTATAACATGTGGTAAGTTAGTGAGACAAGCTGCCAAGATAGCTGCAATCATGATGGATATTTGTCCGAACAATCCCTCGTTGGATTTGTTGGACTTTGCCTCTTTGTCACAGGACAACAAAATAGTTTGGCTGATTCTGTACATTGAATTTGCAGCAGCAACTTCAGGTGGGAGAGGATCGTGCGTGTCTGAATCTTTCATGAACTTCTTAATGTGCTCTTGAGCTTTGTAGGAGAGCTTCTCCAACACCTCCTTTGAGTTTCTGCAGTCGAGGGATGTTCTTCTAAGGTTCATATCGAACCATTTTGTGTAAAGTATAACTCCGACCCAACACATATCCGCACCTTTTCTAATGTTCGCGAGTTGAGGTTTTTTAACTAGAGGTTTCTCGACTAGCTTGGCAAGGGAAAGGCCTTGGCTGACGCTGCTCAGTAGCTGTTCGCTTTTGTGCTTTGCAATGTTGGGAAGTGCGATTGCAATGCTCGTCAGCGTCACCACTGGCAGCGTCCAGCAATTCTGAGGTTCTTCAGGAAGTATGCTTGGAATTTGATCACTGTTGAACTGGCCTAATCCTTTGAAGTCGATGAATTTGTTTTCTAGAAGGTCTATGAGATTCAGGGGTTGCTTCTTTCTACCTGTCCGAATCATGTTATCCGCCTCGTGGCATATGTTCCTGAGGACCCTCGTTGGCAGCTCCGGCTCGTCTTCAAGCAGAAGAACAAACGAACGGAGATAATTCAGATCTTTGTCATCGCGTTCTTGCTTCGCGAATCTCCTGATGTGGGCAACGCAGAGGAAAAATGGACTCGTGAGCAACGTGGAGAAGGTGACGAGTAGTTTGCTGAGCAGAACGTTCAAAATCTGGAGCCCAATACAAAAAGTAACAGCATACCATTTTGCATCATGAAGATATTTCCTGTACTTGTCCTGCCGTTTGATGCGCAAAGCAGAGAAGTTGTCTCTCCATTCCACCAGAGTTTGGGTCCAATAAGGCTCAATCTTGATCCTCTCTCTGAGCCTATTCGTCGAAGTCATTGAGCACTTAAAGCTGACGACAACGAACCATCTCAACACGGGCGCAATTGTGCCAACCACAACACCAATGGATTGAACATAGAGAATCCATGTAGTAGACTCCTTATAGGGAGACCCGCCTTGTCCACTCACCGGGTACAGTGTAGCTAACAAGAAGGCCGCAAGCAAGCAGATGACCGCGCAGTTAGTTGAAACAACAGAACGCGCCATCACAAACTGAGGATTGCTCGTCTCCGCCATCACCCAATACTTCATCATATATCCTTTTTTATCATCAATCCTAAAAGCCTCCCTCCTTTGCAACACCCCTTCTTCCTGCAAAGCTACTCTATGCTTCTCATCATACTTCGATTCCAGGCACCTTTTCGTGTTTGGAACTGTAACTGCCAAAGAAACCAACATAGCTAGGCAGAGGATCATCAAAACTGTGGATAACAAGTTGTAAAACGGGCTGATCATTGGCAACAGCAGGATCAGTTGGATCAGGACATCAACAGCAATGGTGAAAACAAGAATTCCTAGAGCAAGAACGTTTGGCAGAATCTCTCTGTCACTCATGGATCCTAAAGAAGACATGAAGTTGCCTATAGCCGTTGACATAAACACTATGCTGCTCAACTTTGCGATCACATCCACTTCCGTGTAGCTTATAGTCATTGTGAGGTCCATCGGGAGCTTCATGGCGACTCCTAGCAGCGTCAAGGAAGTGGCATCGAGAGAGAAGTATCGACACGGGAACCACAGCTTCTTGCGCCGGAAGCCGTTGAAGGCATCGGCCGCCATTGCAAGAGTGCAGATGAGAGAAGCTGCAAAAATGTATCGGCCTATCCATGGGATTGACTTTTCGAGTTTTTCTTGGATAGGATCCTCGCAGATGTGGGAATCAGTGTCCATGGCTTAGGCCCTGCAAATAGAACACAAGTTATTTTGATCTTAAGAGTATATGGGAAGTGAAGGAAGGATAGTCATGTGCTTGATTGTTTGTCTGTGAGAAGATGGGGGGATTTATACTACTTGTCTGTGGTTACTGTTGTTCTTTAATATAAAAATTAAAAAGTATATGGATCAGTATTTATCGAACATCTCAAACATGCATGCAAAGCTAGTTCGCTTTCTAATTAAAGTTTATTAATAAAATGGGGGCTGATAGTGGGATTCCAACCCTTCCAAAATCACGATGAGGAACGTTTTTATGGGAATATTTTTGCAAATATAGAATATATATGTTTTGCATCAGATAATGTTTTTATTAAAGAACGACATGCAAAAGCTACTTCACTTTCTAAAGTGTATTTAAATAATATATTCGATATTGATGGTACGATGCAACTCAGGATGCCTCATTTCAATTACCATTGACTCCATCAAATCAAACATTAATGGAAACAAAATAAAAGGAATTATTTTTTGTGATTTTTTTATTAATAACCAATGTTGTATAAAGAGGTGAACGCTAAATATTTGGCAGACTGACGCCTAGCGCCTTGACGAGACATGATCAGGGTTAGGTGAGCTCTAAAAGGAGCCAAATCAGTAAAATTATTAAAAACGATTGAGAGTATTTTTAACGTCTGTATGTGCGTAGATAAATCTAAATAATATATTTTTTTATAACAATAAATTTTCAATTGTGCTCGACTCCATTTAGGAGATTGGAGTGGCTATGTTGAGTTTGATGTAAGGTGTTAGGCGTAAAACAAAGGTTAAGTTTCAAAAAATATTTTTATATCAAAAAATGAATCTAGACAATTGAGATCACATTTTATTAGTTAAAGTGCAAAAATTTGAAAATTTTATTTTACAAACAAATTATGTCAATAAATAAAAAAATTGTATTAGTGTGCAAATTTATGATTTTTAAGAAGTTATAATTTTATCGAAAATGAAAAATTGTACTATTGAGAAATATGGCTTTTTTTTGGGATGGATGGAGTATGAGCCAGTTGTATGTTTGAGCAAATGTTAATCAGAGTCAAATTATTATATTTGTTAAAACTATTTATTACAAACATAATTAAGGTCTCATCCAAGTCAAGATAAGGAAACAAAAGTGATAAAGTATTAGTGTGTGGGAAGGCGTTGAAGGCATCAAATAGCATTGCAAGAATGCAGACCGTAGAAGTTGGAATTCATTGATACATTGTAGTTGATACGGTTCTGTCAGCTTCGGGGTGGTTTAAGAATCGTGAGGGTGTAATCGAAACTGAACTATAATTTTAATTTATGTTTTAAAACTGTCGATTTTTCTATTTTTGATTTAATAGTATAATAGTTCTGGTTCTGTTTTCGGTTCTTTTTTTAATTTATTTTAATATTTTTATAAATTCTTCCATTATTTGGTACTGTGAAAGATATTTTATATTTATTTAGATAAATAACAAAATATTGAATTTGAATATAACTAAAAACATTACAACTTATGTGAGATAATTAAGAGAGATTGAGAGATATTAGATTATGTTCCAAAATTTGGGGATGGCCGATATTTATAGGAAAGATTTGAAAAAAAAAATGGCTGCAAAAGCTTATATGTATTGAATGCACCGTACAATCGATGTAGAATATTACTTGTTTAACTAAAAAATATTTTTTGTTTATTTGAAAATATTTATATTGATTTGTTATCTTAAAAAAAGTAATAATATTTTTCTAGTAATCAAATAATATTTTTTAGTTTAACAAGTAATGTTATGAATCGGATGCTGGTGTACCAAATGCACAAAAACCAGACGAGCCAACTTTCGATTTTGGTTTTCGATTCAAAGTGGGAGTTTATTTCCAGAACCATGGCACTTCTAGATATATAAATGCAAATCCCGTGATATATAGGGAACAATATCTTTTATAAATTTGTCCATAATTGCAAAAATTAACTTATTTTTATCCATTTTAGCACTAGTCATTTTCTAATCAATGTGGAATAATATATCTTTGTAAACAAGAGACATCTCATTCCGGACAAAGTTTAGTGGCGCAGTTTAGCACGGAAAAGTAAGTTATTCTCAACTTATCTTCTTTTTTTTTTTGGTTAATGTTTACATTTATTTTAACAACTTTTAGATTTATTTTAAATCTTGAATATTTTCTTATTAATTTAAATATTTATAATAATATAGTTTTAATTTGTATCAATTTGGTGTAATGTAAATTTCATTTGGTTCAATTTTACAACAAGGCGCCACATTATGGGAAAAGAAAAAAAGCGAACGTAACATATTTTGGGCTGCATAAACACCAGCAGATAAAACAAATTACTTGCTATAGCAAGTCATCCGCACATGAGGTTCTCCGTTTCATTTTTATCAATCGAAAAATTGAATAACTTTACTTATTTTCATGAATAAGTGGGATTATTCACGTTGCAAGAGTTCAAATTTATGTCATCTATTTTATTCATGATTCTAAAATAAAGAGAGTAAATTGCAAGATTAGTCTCATAATTATAAAACATTGTAATTTTAGTCATATTCAAATATAAATTTGCAATTATGTCCCATCACACTTTTAATTTTGTGAATTTAGTCATAATTTTAGGAAAAAATTGACATGTCCGTCTTAAGTGCTTTTTTTCGAAAAACTTTTTTTACATGACTTTTAAATTTTCACACAGTTCGCAAAAAAAAAAAAAAAAACACTAAAAAAGCAACATTAACAAAAAAGTAATGAATTAAATAATTTAAAACAAAATAGTTGTTTTCTTAAATGAACAATTTGAAAGTAATCAAATACAAATGAATTCGGGTTTTTTATTACTTACAGGTAGTTCCTCTAAAAAAGACAACAATTTTTTTATTAAATATTTTAAATTTCTTTTGTTTATGCAGCATATTCTTTCTTTTTTTTTTTTTTTTTTTGCAAGTTGTGTGGAAATTTAAAAGCCACATCAGAAAAGTTTCGCCAGAAAAAGGCACGTGAGACGTATATGTCAAATTTCGAAAAGGTTTCCAATTTTTATCAAAATTAGGACTAAATTTACAAAATTAAAATTGTTATGGGATATAACTACGAATTTATATTTGAACAGGACTAAAATTGCAAATGTTCTATAATTATGAAACTAATTTTATAATTTGCTCTGAGGCATCTCGTAATATAATTTGATCAGGGGTGCGCGACACATGATTATTGACATCGACAATCATGCATATTTCCCGCTCACACAAGATTGTCAACATTGACAGCCATGCATGTTTTGCGCACGGGATTAAAACCAATATAATACAACCTCGGTAGATAATCTTAACCAGGCTTTCTAAATGGGTTTTAACAAGCAGATAGCATTTTAACAAGAACTGCATAAGTTCAACGGACAATACAAGACAATGAAACACAAAGTTTGATTCAATGTTAGCTAACCTACCAATAACCTTTATGGCTAAATGTTCATCACTGTACATTGAAGAAGCCATTGTTTCTTGATTTTGCAGAAAAATAGTACGCCATTCTTCAATGTATGCTGCTCAATCATGATCCAGCTGGTGTGGCCATTCTTGCTGCTGCAGAAGTTCTGCAACTTGTTCTGTTTTCCCAAGAAGTAGAAATGCTTTTCGGACACGCGGTGACACATTGTAGCTATAGCATTTGGTCGATTTGTCAGGCATGCTGCTAAAGTATCTGCTATCATGACAGATGATCACTCGAACAATTCCTCGTCTGTTGGCGAGGACTCTCCATAGCAGGATCTTTGTCTTTCTTCTTGAACTCCATAATGATCTCTTTAGCTTCCTTGGAGAGCAGTTGCAGCACTTCCCTGGAGTTTCTACACTTGAGATGTATTGTGTTGAGATTGATGCCCTGCCATTTTGTATAAAGTAAAACTCCGGCCCAACAGATATCTGCAGCTTTGCTAAGGCCGACGAGCTGTGCATTTCCACAAAGTGTCTTCTCGACAATCTTGGCGAGGGAAAGGCCTTCGCTTACGCTGCTCAGTAGCCACTCGCTTTTGTGCTTTGCAATGTAGGGAAGGGAAATCGCAATGCTTGTCAAAGTCACCACTGGTAGCGTCCAGGAGTTTGGAGTTTCTTGAGAATGTAGGCTTAGAATTTGAATTCTATCAACTTCTGCTATTCCATTGAAGATTACAAATTGACCTGAAAGTGTTGGAAGGCTCCGGGGTTGCTTCCTTGTACCCGTCTGAATTGTCTTATTTGACTCGTTGCACATATTCTTGAGAACCCTCATTCGCAGCTCCGGCTCACCTTCAAGAACAACAACGTATTGATTGAGATTTGGATCCATATTATCATCGGTTCTGGTAGATCGTGGACGCATACATATTTTGATGATGACAAAGAAAACGAAAAATGGACTTTTGAGTAGGACAGAAAGGAAGACAAATAGTTTGCTGAGCTCAAGTGTCAAAATCTGAAGTCCAATGGAGAGAGTAATAGCATTTTCCAAATTTTTTATTTGACTAATAAAACTTGATCTTACTTTCGAAAGAGAAGTCGTTTTTTGAGACGAACTGTTTTTGAAACTTGAATTTTTTTTTTTTTTTTTTTAAATTTTACCTATGACTTCCATGTCATCTGTTACTTTCATACCCTGTTACAAATATATATTATGGAACAAATGTTATATTATCGAATAATAAAAATTAACTTTGAAGACTTTTCAACGACATTACAATTTTGTGACATAATAAGAAAGATTCAATACAAAATATCCATACGATGAGCTCAATAGGTCATCATCCATCCATCCATGTTGGTTTTAGAATTTGAAGAAACTCCAATCACCAGTGCAAAGAAACACGTAAGTTCAGTAAGCAGAAATCATTCATGCTAATTAAACAGTCATTTGGATATAGGAAAAATATATATGTTTGGCTTGATGAGAAACGACGAAAAGTAATATAATTCATTATATAAATTTATATTAGTGTCCTGGAAATTTTGGTGAGATTCAAACACCATAAAACGTACATAAGAACATGAACCAACACTCTAGTGCACAACCGCCTTCCCATCACATGTATTCTTGCAACTAGACTGACTCATGCTCTCCATTAGGCTGTGGGATTTCTTCATTGTTGCTTGATCCTGAAATGAGACGGCTCTCGCTGTCCTGCTCCATAAACGCTCTCCAACTGTCTATCTTAGCTGCTTTCTCTGGATCCAATCTTGGAACCTCAAGCTTCTGTAGAATGCCAAGAATTTCTTCACACTGTCCTAGAAGAACTGCTGCCTCCCCCACACTTTTCTCCCTTTCCTTGATGTCATTTTTGTGACACTTCAAGGTAATGGCATGCACCAGATTGATGAGACAAGCTGCTAGTATATCTGAGATGATGATCGACAGTCTCTCAAATAGCTCATCATCCGTTTGGTGTTCATCGTCTCTGTAGGCTTGCAGGATAGTTTGAGTTATCCTGTACATTGAGCTAGCAGCTATGACTTTGAAAGGCCAGTTGAGTGGGTTTTGCATCAGAAGATCTTTCGTCTCTGCTGTAAAATGTTTAACAATCTTCTCTGCAATATCGGAAAGCTTCTGCAACGTCTCCTTGTAACATGTACCTCTGATATTCACAGCCTGGAGATCGTTTTCTAGCCATCTTTTATGCAGTTCAACTCTCACCCAAACCATATCTGAAGCATTTCTAATGCTTTCCAGTTCTCCATTTCTGTCTAGAGTTTTCTCCATTAGTTTCACGAGGGATAGGCCTTCGCGAACGCTTCTCAACAACTGATTAGCCTTATCAGTCATGTGTTGGGGAGTGCAATGGCGGTGCTTGTTATTGTCACCACTGGCAGAGACCAACAGTTTGGAGGAGGTTCTTGAGAATGTAGGTTTTGAGCTTGGTTATTGTCGAATTCTCTTACTCCATTGAAGTTCATAGATTTGCTAAGAAGTTTGATTAGATTCTTCGGTTTCTTTTATCCACCTTTACGTATCAGTTCATCCACTTCAGTGCAAATATTCTTCAAAATCGCCTGAGGTAGTTCTCCCTCGCCTTCAAGAAGCAGAACGCAACCGCTCAATTCCTGCTCGGGATCAGCTCTTGCTTCTACCTGGCTCATGTTATTTGGTGCTATGGAATCGGGACTCTTCGAATTCTTTATGCAATGGAAACAAAAGAAAATTCCACTTCCAAATTTGGATGAAATGAAGAGTACCAATTTGCTGGTTAGAACAAATAGAATCTGGAGGCCAACGCAAATATTTAAAATTGATCTTTTTCCATCATGCAGTAGTTTTCTACATTTATGGTGTCGGATATATACAGTAAGAGAGCTGTCTCTCCATTCAACCAACCTTGAGGTCCAACAGCTCTCAATCTTGAATTCCTCTCTCAAGCTCTTCCGGCCCGTCTCTGGGATTTTGAACCAGGCAGCAACAAAACATCTCAACAGAGGCGCAATTGCACCCAATGCCACTCCAATAGACTGGATATATAAGATCAGGTTGATGGACCACAGTAGTTCGAGCCTTTTTCTGGAGAAATCTCATCATAAAAGTCCGCCATGGCTCGAAGATACGCCGTAGGTAAAGTTAGCGCCATTGAGAGGCACATCAGACCCAAGGTACCGGCAATGGCATATCGTGCGGTCACAAACTGGGGGCTGTCTGTTGCTGCCATTACCCAATACCTTTTCACCACTACTCTCAGTTCATCACTAGTAAATTCCCCCCACTCTATCTGCTTCTTCGAAACTCTTTTGTGCATTTCATTATACTTCGATTCAGTATATCTTTTGGCACTTGGAACCATAATCGCCAAACAACATAAATTCCCCAGCACCAGAAGCATGGCAGCAGCCGATCCAACTTCTAAAACAAATTTGGCTTGCACATTCACAAAAATACGGATCTGGAAATTATGAATGAAGATATTTCCGACAATTGTGAAGACTAGAATGCCTAGGGCTGCTATATTTAGTAAGATTTCATTGTTTTCCATGGATCCCATAGACGGCATGAAATTACCCATCGCGATTGACATCAAAACAAGGCTGCTAATTCGTGCAAGTTAATAATTGCGACCCACAATTGCACTAGTAAGATCGACCGGCAGCTTCATCGCGACTGCTAGCACCGATAGAGAAAAAGCATTGAGAGAGAAGTACTTACAGGGGAACCACAACTTTTTGCGTCGGAAGCCAGTGAAGGCATCAACTGCCATTGCAAGGGAGCAGGCTGCAGACGCTGCTGCAATATACATGCCTATCCATGGCATCGGTGCATCAAGCTGGTTTTGTACGCGGACATCATAATCGCTATCGCATGCATTCTTGCACTCACCCCAGTTGTAACAATTTGAGGGGCAGTCAGATGAATCCATATGAATTTGCTGAAGCTGTTGTTCACCGATTAAAGAAGTCAAAGAGGCCCGATTCCACGGCACCAAATAACACGAGCCGGTCTGAATCAAGAGCTGATCCCAAGTAGGATTTGAGCGGCTATGTTCGGCTTTTTGAAGACGAGGGAGGACTAACAATTAATTTGTTTAACGAGCAAAATTTATTTTTCTTTTGTTCTATGTTGCATTTGAATCAGGTGTTCCTGGAGCCGGGTATTTTATCAGTGGCAGTATCAAGCTACAGACTCGTGCATTACGAGTATGAATCTACACCTTCGCAATATTGTACAGTATAAACAACAAATAATCACAGCAAAACCTATATCTACAATATTTCCCAAACTCTCTATTTCATGGCTAAGGTAGAGGAGAAACTTGATAAGACAATGCCATGGGTGGGCATGTACACATCAGCTTCTTCTTCCGTCTGCACCCTTGCTATGGTTGCCGATGCCTTCAACGGCTTCGACGTAGAAAGCTGTGGTTCCCAAACAAATACTTCTCTCTCAACGCCACTTCCTTGACATTGTTAGCAGTGTCAGTGAAGCTTCCAGTTGACCACAACACTAATATGTACGGGTCATCCATCGATACCACTGCCATGTACCTCGGCGTTCTCTTTTTGTCGACGCCTATGTCTAATTCCATGACTAATAAAGAGATTCTGGCAAACATATTTGCTCTCGGGATTCTGGTAATTACCATTGCTGTTAATGTGTTTGTTCAAATTTCTCTGTTGAGCGGTATCATGGATCCATTTCTTTTCATATACATGGTTCCTGCTATCTTGATGCTGCGTTTGCTAGTTAAATTAGTTTCTATGGCGATTATGGTGCCGACCATTAAAACGAGGCTGGAAGCGAAATACCAGAAGCAGCACAAAATAGCTTTGAGGGAAGAAGAGGTTTCGAATAGGAGGGATGCTTTTAAGATCGAAAATCGGAGATGAGAGATAATGAAGTATTGGGTGATGGCAGAAACTAGCAACCCTCAGTTTGTGATGGCGCGTTCTGTTGTTTGCACTACTGCATTTTGCTTCATTACTGCCCATATTTTTATACCAGCTTACGTAGTAAACATAATCTACATAGTTTTAGTAAGTCGAAAGCCGAATTGTGTACAAAAGTTCAACCATATGGATTGAAGTAATTCAGTTAATAGGAGTGGTGGTACGTACAATAGCCCCAACATTGAGATGGTTTGCTGCTGTCACCTTCAACTGCTCCGCGATCAATTGGTATAACTTCAAAGACGGCATTTAAGGTTGAGACGCATTGGACTCAGATTCTCGTCGACTACAGAGATAGCTTCTCAGGTTCTCAGATTCAGAAAGCCAAATCCAGAAAATTTCTTCATGATTCAAAATGGTGTGCTGTTACTTTCTGCATCAGACTTCAGATTTCGACACTTGCGCTCAGCACACTATTTGTCTTTCTTTCCGTCCTACTCATATTTCCATTTGTGGTTTGCTTTGCAATCATCAAAATATGAGTGAATTTGTACTCTAGCAGAGCCGATGATAATACAGATCCGAATCTCAACCGATATGTTACTTCTACTAGAATGTGATCAGCCAGAGATACCAACAAGGGTCCTCAAGAGTATGTGCCACGAGGCAAATAAGGCGATTCAGAAGGGTACAAGGAAGCAGCCCCACCTTTAGGTCGATTTGTAAAGTTCAATGGAGTAGGACAATTTGAGAGTAGCCAAATTCCAAGTCCACATTTTCAAGAACCTCCAAGTTCCTGGACGCTACCGTTGGTGACTTTGACTAGCATCGCAATTTCCCTTCCCAACATTGCAAAGCACAAAAGCAAGCAGCTATTGAGCAACATAAGTGAAGGCCTTTCCCTCGCCAAGAATGTTGAGAAGACATGTTGTGGAAACGCACAAGTGGTCAGCATTAGCAAAGCCGCAGATATCTGTTGGGCCGGAGTTTTACTTTATATGAAATGGCAGGGCATCAATCTCAACAAAACATCTCTCATGTCTAAAAACTCCAGGGAAGAGCTGCAACTGCTGTCCAAGAAAGCTGAAGAGATCATTATGGAGTTCAAGAAGAAAGAAAACGATCCTGTTATGGAGAATCCTATTAACTGGCCTCCAAAAGTTGTAGCTGCAAACTCCATGTACAGAGTCAGTCGAACTATTTTGTTGTCCTATGTAGAGGAAAGCGAGCCAATGGATGAGGAATTGTTCGAGCGAATATCTGTCATGATAGCAGATATTTTGGCAGCATGTCTCACAAATCTACCAAATGCTATAACTACAATGTGTCACCGAGACACCATAGAAAAACGGGAGAAGAGTGTCCAGAAACCACTTGGGAAAACAGAACAAGTTGTAGAACTTCTGCAGCAGCAAGAATGGCCACACCAGATGGATCACGATAGAGCAGCATATATTGAAGAATGGCGTACTATTTTTCTGCAAAATCATGAAACGATGGCTTCTTCAATGTCGAGTGAAGAACATTTAGCCATAACGGTTATTGGTAAGTCAGCTAGCATTTAAACCCTGTGTTTCATTGTGTTGTACTGTTAGTTGAAGAATGCATTTGTTTGCAGATTTTTATAGATGAACCAGTGCTTCCAGCCTCAGGAGATGTAAATATAAATGTAGAAAGTTGAGCCCATTTGCATGCCCTTGCACTCTGTCCTAGCTAGTTAATTGTATCATGCTCTCCTGTCTTGAAGAAAGAGTCCTGTTTGAATAACATGGACTCCCTCCGTAGCTGCGTATCCAGAATGTCAAAAATGGGATGCGATAAATTATTTAAAAGTATATTTGAATAGATTATTCACAGAAGATCCTAATCGAAGATTAGCCGCTGCGAAAGTTAGCGCCATTCAGAGGCAAATCAGGGCCAAGTACCGCCAATGGCAGACCTTTGCGGTCTCAAACTGGGGGCTGCCAGTTGCTGCCATCACCCAATACCTTTTCACCAATACTCTTAAGTTCATCACTAGTAAATTCCCCCCACTCTACTTGCCTCTTCGACACTCTTTTGTGCAACTTAATTCCCCCCGGATCCAGGTGTCCTTTGCAGATTAACTCCTACATGGTGGGGGATATCCACCACACAAACTGTAGCCTTATTTATATTGTTGTTTCGGCATTGAGTTGCACAACCGGTAGTGAGTGATCGGATTTGTGTGCATCCATGCCATCTCTTGTATGAGATTAGTTAGTGAAAATGAGTATAAGTTGGGCGCCATGATTGCTTCGTTGCCTTTATATTCCATCATATGTAGTACCTTTGTTGAATATTGCATACAATCACTCAAATTGGGAAAGTCTTGCACGTTAGATGTTGGCCTGTACCTTTGTTGAATATTGCATACAGTCAGTCAAATTGGGAAAGTCTTGCACGTTAGATGTTGGCCTGTACCTTTGTTGAATATTGCATACAATCAGCTAAATTGGGAAAGTCTTGCACGTGAGATGTTGGCCTATGCAAATTAAACAAGTAGCTGACTAATTTTGAGAGGAGATTAGGCTGTATAGGTGCTTCAAGCTGCTTTTGTATGTTGGTATCATAATTACTATCGCATACAATAATGCACTCATTCTAGTTCAAACAATATGAGGTTATGAATTTGTTGAAGCTGTTGCATATCTGATAGATCCACCAAATATAAATTAATCTACTTTTTAAATACTGAGTATAATGACAAGCTGGGTTTGATTCACATGTAACGGGAATTAATTTTTTTTGAATAAAATTAAACTGGGATTACTAAATACTAAAATAACTAATGTAGTAACCACAAGCATACAAAGTATCAATGCACACAAAATAATTTGACAAAAAAAAACAATCAAAATAAGGAAAATAATAATAAGGGGAAGACCTGATTTCATACTATTGATCTAGGCAACAAATAAATTCTTGCTATTCAAGCAATTAACTTTCAATTTATTAGAATAGCCGTATAAATCTTTCGTTTTCCTAATTAATTAACCAAACCTATCATCCAGTCAATTCTTATTCTTAATCGACTAGGCACGATAGTGTTCCATGTCAATTAATGATAGCATTAATATCAAGTGAAAACAAGATTAATACTAATATCAATAATTAGGATAGCATAATTTACCCACTCTAATGCTACAAATCTCCACTCATTCACACTACTAGGAGTATAAATTCATGAATAACTATATAAGAATAAATAATAATTTAATTTGTAAGTCAAAGAAAGAAAAAATTCTTACATGGTTCCCAGAAGTGGGAAGAGAGGGAGACTGGGAGGAGAGAAATCTCCTGAGCTCCAATTTTCCAAAACTGCCTGGAGTTGTCTCTAGTGTGAAGGAAATATTTTGTTGTTCCCTCTTATAAGACAAAAGGTTGTTTTTGGATCTTGATGAGTCAAATTAAGAAAACTTATTTACTATTTATCTAAATGGGTGTGCCCATTATATTTTTCATGAACTTCTTTTTTTGCTTGGGCCAATACATCGTCGAATAGTCATAACATTTGTTTTTTGGTTTGATTTTTTTCAAATTCAATTAATTATTTTTGTAAAATAAAAATTCATTAGATTAACTAAATCCAATAATTAATAAAAACAAATGAAATGTGAGTATAAAATATGAAATAATAACAACATATCAATATTTTAGCCACTGAGTCGACTGGACTTTCAAGGTATGGACAAATAAGCACAGGCCAAACAACATATGAATCTGTACCACAATCCTTGCACGCAGATACCAACAACTAAATGTGATAGTAACCAAAGGTGGAAGCTTCACTGCAGGTTCAAAACTGTCATCGACAAAAGATCTCGTAGTAGTAGCAGCAGTAGTAGTAGTTGTAACATCACTTTGATGAGCCAATCCAATACTTCGTCTCTTCTTTTCTGAAATTTTTTGTTTATATGTTCCGAATGTTTTTTCCTTAATTGTTCTAACAATAAATTATTAGATGCACAAAGTTTAGAGATGATACAACTGTGAAATAAAATCGACAGACAAATAGTAGTTTAACAAGCACTGCATAGCTTCAACAAACGGTATAGCACAATGAAACACAAGATTTAAATGCTAGCTGACCTACCAATAACAGTAATAGCTAAATGTTTTTCACAGGACATTGAAGAAGCCTTTGTTTCGTTGCTTGAAGTTGCTGGATCGTTGTTGTTTTGCAGAAAAATAGTACGCCATTCTTCAATATATGCAGCTCTATCATGATCCAGTTGGTTTGGCCATTCTTGCTGCTGCAGAAGTTCAACAACTCGTTCTGTTTTCCCGAGAAGTAGAAATGCTTTCCGGACACTCTTCTCTCGTTTTTCTATGGCACTGCGGTGACACATTGTAGTTATAGCATTTGGCAAATTAGTGAGACATGCTGCTAAAATATCTGCTATCATCACTGATATTCGCTCGAACAGTTCCTCGTCCGTTGGCTTGAATTCCTCTTCGTAGGACAACAAAATAGTTTGACCGACTCTGTACATGGAGTTTGCAGCTACAACTTTTGGAGGCCAGTTAAGAGGATTCTCCATAACAGGATCTTTCTCTTTCTTCTTGAAATCCATAATGATCTCTTTAGCTTTAGTGGTAAGCAGTTGCAGCACTTCCCTGGAGTTTTTACACTTGACAGATGTTTTGTTGAGATTGATGCACTGCCATTTCATGTAAAGTAAAACTCCGGCCCAACTGATATCTGCAGCTTTGCTAAGGCCGACAAGCTGTGCAGTTCCACAAAGTGTCTTCTTGACAATCTTGGCGAGGGAAAGGCCTTCGCTTACGGTGCTCAGTAGCCACTCGCTTTTGTGCTTTGCAATGTTGGGAAGGGAAATTGCGATGCTTGTCAAAGTGACCACCGGTAGCGTCCAGGAGTTTGGAGGTTCTTGAGAATGTAGGCTTGGAATTAGGCTACTATCAAATTGTCCTACTCCAATGAACTTAAAAAATCGACCTAAAAGTGTAGGAAGACTCCGGGGTTGCTTCCTTGTACCCGTCTGAATCGTCTTATTTGCTTCATTGCACATATTCCTGAGAACCCTTACTGGTAGCTCTGGCTCACCTTCAAGAAGAAGAACATATCGTTTGAGGTTCGGATCTATATTATCATCGGCTCTGCTAGAGTGCCAGTTCACACATATTTTGATGAGGGCAAAGCAAAGCACCAATGGAAATGTGAGTAGGACGGAAAGAAAGACAAATAGTTTGCTGAGGTGAAGCGTCAAAATCTGAAGTGCGATGCAGAGAGTAACAACATACCATTTTACATGGTGGAGAAATTTTCTTGATCTGTCTTTTTTAATATGGGAACCAGAGAAGCTATCTCTGTAGTCAACGAGAATTTGAGTCCAATGCGTCTCAACCTTAAACGCCGTTTTGAAGTTATACCAATTAATCGCGGAGCATTTGAAGGTGACAGCAGCAAACCATCTCAATGTTGGGGCTATTGTACAAACTGCGACTCCTATTAACTGAATTACTACAATCCATATGGTTGAACTTTTATACACAGAATGAAGTTCAAAAGATCTTGAATTTGCTACAAACTGGGCTGTATAATAAGGAAAAAAAAGGAAGTAAAATGCAGAAGTACAAACAACAGAGCGTGCCATCACAAACTGAGTGCTGCTGCTTTCTGCCATCACCCAATACTTCATCATCTCTCGTCTCCGATTTTCGATTTTGAAAGCATCCCTCCTATTTGAAACCTGTTCTTCCCTCATAGCTATTTTGTGCTGCTCCTGGAATTTCGCTTCCAGCCTCCTTTTAATGGTTGGAACCATAATCGCCATAGAAACTAATTTAACTAGCAAACTTAGCATCAAAATAGTAGGAATCATGAACATAACATATCCATCTATAAGATAATATAATGTTCCAGTTAGAAGATCATACAATAGAAAAAATTGAATGAACACATTAGCAGCGACTGTAATGACCAGAATCCCAAGAGCAAGCACGTTTGTCAGAATTTCTTTATCCGTCATGGATCCCAAGGATGCCATGAAATTAGCCATAGCCGTCGACATAAAGAAAACGCCGATGAACTTTGCAGACATATCGGTGCCTGTCTCGTACATATCAGTGGTTAGGTCAACTGGTAGCTTCATTGCCACCGCCAACAATGTCAAGGAAGTGGCGTTAAGAGAGAAGTATTTGCTCGGAAACCACAGCCTTCTGCGTCGGAAGCCATTGAAGGCATCGGCGGCCATAGCAAGTGCGCAGACGGCAGAAGAAGCTGCTATATAAATGCCCACCCATGGCATTGCCGAATCAAGTTTGTCCTGTATCGTAGCCATGAAAAAGTTCATATATTATGTAGAGAGAGGTCTTGCTATATAATATAATAATACATGCCAAGGATAGATTTATACAAGAGAGAAACTGGCAGCAGGCAGGACCCACCAAGAAAGAAAAAAAAATGCCTGAAAACTGACTTAAAGTTTGTGGAAAAGTATGATCGGATATGAAAATTGGTAAGTAGGAAATTGTGCATAATTTTAATTGATAAAATTGTATTTTTAATATAATTAATTCTTGTGCACTCTCTATTTTATAGTTATTTAATGTTTCGACAAGAACTACTTTCTTTTTGTTTTTGTGGATATTTGCAGTATTTTTGGATAATTTTATACAATAATCCACATAAGCACACGAAGTTTATGGGTTGAAATAGTTTTGAACTTACTTAATTAATTAAGCCTAAAACTTAATTAAAGCTTATAAATGGAATTAGGACAAAATGACAAGTATAAAAGGGAGATGTGGACAAAGAAAGAAAGAGAGAGACACTAGGAGAAAGGGATAGAGAGCAACATCAAGCCTCCATGGTGTGAATGCAGTAAGGAAACAGTTTTACGGAGAAACTCATCTTTTGTAGATTTGAGTTTATTCCTCCCTTCTCATCTGTGTTTAGATTTGGGTTTATTCCTCCCTTCTCATCTGTGTTTTGATATTTTTAATTTGGATGATTTTAATTCTTAGACACGTGATATGTAACTAAATTTTATATTCCGGTTTAGGGAATGTTTGAACCCCATTTCAATATTATGTGATTTATATTTTCGTGACACTATATTGATTTTATATGTGCGAATTTATTATGTTGATGGGTTGAATTGATTTATAATATATATATTGTTAATTGTGACTGATTACCCCAATTGATAGTTTATATATTTAGGACTATGGTTTAAATTGCAATCCGTAATTGTTGTGATCTTGAACCCGTCTGTAGAATTAATAATTTATATTATTAGAATCAACATAATTCATGATTAATTGAATCGAGCGTGTGAATTCAATAATCTGCCTACCCTATTATCCTAATTGTAATGCATTTAACGATTTAAATCCAAATAGCGTATTTTGGACTGTTCGATTAAATAGGTTAATTAGAGAGCTTATTCTAATTAATTACACTTAAGGGATAAAGCGAATCAACAGAGCTTGTTGTATGTTTAGAGGTAGGAATTCCACAATTAAATTAATAATGTGCCGCATAATCTTATAATTTGGAATAGGGGAAAACTGAATCATGAACCGAAATTGATTCCTATTACTGTATGCCTTTTGTTTAATTGCTTTATTTTTATTTATTAGAGTAGATTTTATTTCATTAGTTTAGTAGACAAAATTCATCAACACCTCCCCTTTTTATTTGCATTCGTAAATTATCATAAAAGATATATAAATAATTCAACCGTTCTCTGTGGGATCGACCCTTACATCCCACTACTACAAAATAGTGGAGGAAAGTGAGGTAAAATAAAATAATTAATTTTGACGTGCCCTGACAGCACGGGCAAAAATTTTGCGCCATTGCCGAGGAACGGTGTGAATTTATTTGTGATATTTATTTATGTCGATTTTCATGTGTTTTTATTTGTTGAAGATTTAAGCCGCCAGCAGGTTCCCAGTGTGAACTGTAGCAGTTTATTTCTTTTTTTTAGCGATTTTTTATTTTTTTCTCTTTCTCTCTTGTGAAATCCACACTTTTTTATTTTATTTATTTTCTCTCATATTTTTCTGTAAATATTTGATTTCGTTGCTTCGAAAAAAAGAAAAAAAATATTGGCAGCAGGACTAACACTGGGTTACCCAGTGTCATGTCCAGGTGTGAAGTTTTTGTAACTTTCCTATTCTTTTTCGCATTTTTTCTTTTTAATTTTTTCCCTTAGTTTATGTAGTCTAATAACATTCTTTTGGAGAATTTTGTGCAGGTCAGACTAACATCCATTTTGAAATTATAATGGCAGCAACACAAACTTTGAGGGAGCTCACAAATTCTGCTATTGCTGAACAATCTTTTTGCATTATATTTCCCAATTTTAGTGCAAATACCACTTTTGAGTTTAATTATGATATTATACACCTATTACCTTCTTTTTATGGTTATGCAGGTGAAGACCCATATAAGTACCTTAAGGAGTTTCATTTGGTTTGTTCAAGTATGAAGACTACAGGAGTGACTGATGAACAAATTGAGTTGAGAGCTTTTTCATTTTCCTTGAAGGACTTAGCGAAGGATTGGCTATATTATTTGCGAGGATCTATCACCACATGGGCTAAGATGGAGAGTTTGTTTTTACAAAAATATTTTCCAACTTTTCGAGTAGCTAATATACGGAAGGAGATTTGTGGTATAATGCAAATTGATGGAGAGACACTTCATGCATATTGGGAACAATTTCAGAGACTTGTTGCAAGTTGCCCAAACCATCAGATAAGTGAATACCTTCTGATCCAGTACTTCTATGAGGGATTGAGTCTGATGGACCAAAATATTATAGATGCGGCCAGTGGAGGAGCATTTGTAGACAAGACACCGACGGCAGCAAAAGAGCTGATTTGGAACATGGCGGCAAATTCACGGCAGTTTGGAAGCCTTGATTCGTCATATAAGATGGCAATAGAGGTAAATGATTCGTCACTTCAAAATCAATTAAATGAACTTACCTCTTTTGTTAGACAAATTGATATAGGAAAACCATGTAAAATCTGTGAGACTGCCGATCATACAACTGACGACTATAGGATCCTTAATGAGGAAATAATTGCACATGCCAATGCCATTGGCACTGGGAATTTCCAAGGGAGAAGAAACGACCCCAATTTGAATACTTACAACCCGGGGTGGAGAGATCATCCCAATTTCAGTGGGAAAATTCATACAATGGACCACAACTTAAACAAACTCATCCACCACCACAACAGAGAGGCAAATACTTTCAAAAACAGCAGTCGGAGCAGAGCTCTATTGCAACCTTGGAGGAAATGATGAAAACTCTAACCTCCAACACGATGCAATTTAAACAAAACATGCGACAATTCCAGCAAGAAACTCAATCTAGCATAAAAAATCTTGAAACGCAAGTGAGCCAGCTAGACACCACCGTAAGTCTCCTGGAGAATCAGAATAGTGGGAAATTGCCTTCTTAGCCTGAGATAAATCCAAGAAATGTAAGTGTTGTTACCCTAAGGAGTGGAAAGCAACTTGGAGAGGTTAACAAGCCCAGGTTCACTGTGAAAGACGCAAAGAAAAAGAAGGTTGACGCTGAAGACACTGACACTGGGTCAACCAGTGTGGAAACTACCGTACAACTGGACACTAGGTCACCCAGTGTGGAACCTGCTGTACAATTACCCAGTGTAAAACTGTCTACCCATGGAAATAAGGTAAATCAACCTATTTGGTCTCCTATTAAGACTAACCCATTGTCTTTTCCATCTAAAATTCACAGGGGTATAAAAGAGGATAAAGAGAATGAAATTAAAGATGGAATGTGTATACACTTACATGATGAGATCAAATGGATGCCACTATATTTTCAGAAAAAAATCTCATATGGAGTTTCTTTCATTGAGTTTTCAAAGTTTAAAATAGTGAAAAAGATAGAGATGAATGGATGGACCTTGAATGTAGGAGCAGATGTGCCATCTTTAAGACCAATTCCAAAACCTCCTTGGAGTGTTCATTGAAAAGATAGCTGGAGTAGGAAATAGTCACTCTCACACCCCTAATGACTTCACATCGACCCTCCTCATCGTCCTGATGAACGGTGACTCCTTTCCCACACTATTCTTTATGCTTCTTATTATTGTTTATCTTTCATGGTTTTGTAGTATATTATTGATGTTGGTGTGGGGAGGAGATGAATGCATGCATGTGGTAGATAGGGGAAGCTTACAATGATGAAAATTATGATAACTTGATATTTACTTCCTAAGTTCAAATTGACTCTATGTGGAAAGTGTGATTGACTGATATAGTTTTATAAAACTGTCTCTTTAAGCCTACGGTTGAGTTACCTTTTGCATGTTTGATTTAATACACAACCCGATTATTGAAGTGAGTTTTGAGCTTGATAGTATGACTTATATACATGATGCTCTTTTCCTTCATGTGGGATTATCACACTTAGTTGTTCATTCTAGAACTTACTCGCCTATGTTTTTTGGAATTACTATTTTGAGTTATTACATGTTAGATGATAAGGGCATTTAGGACACCATACTTGAGCCTTTTGCATGAACCACCCCAATAATTGATCTTTTAGGATACCCCGTTGAGCCTTGGATAATTTCTTTTGCTAAACCATCCCTAACCATATATTGTCATGCACCTCACCTTTATAATTGTTTTGAATATTTGTGGACTGCACCCCTAACAAATTAAGTGAGGATAAAGGTAGCATGTATACCATCTATCTCATGGGGGCTTAATTACTGGTTATTGATGATTGTCAGGAATCTACTGCTGTTGTGTGCATTCCATTTTACTATGCTCTGTTGTTACCTGAAAAAAAAACAAATCATGGGGGTAGAATAGATACCGCCACTTTTGGTATTTGCTGCCATCCCAAAAAAAAAAAAAAAAAAAAATTCGTGGGGGGATAGAATAGATACCGCCACTTTTGGTATTTGCTGCCATCCAAAAAAAAACAAAAAAAAAAAAACTTCGTGGGGGGACATAATAGATACCACTACTTTTGGTATTTGCTGCCATCTCCAACAAAAAAAAATAGAAATATGTGGGGGGAGCAGAATAGATACGGCCACTTTCGGTATTACTGCCATCTCCACAAAAAAAAAAAAAGGGCAAATGCATAGCAATACAATATTTTGATCATGGATACACAACAAGGCTGAGTTGGAAAATATATACTAGCACCTATAAGTGTAAATTCGTTAGAGTGCTTTAAAATCCACAAATATTTATAACAAGTTTAGCCAAACTTTCTTCAAAATTTCTCCTCTTTGATTTTACCTTGAACTACAACCACAACCACATTATACCCCGAGAAGACCCTTTGATTTCATGAAAACTCAATTGACAAGTAGTGAAAATTAGATATCCGAGCAAGCTTATTGTAAATGACATACTTTTTTTTTGGTTGAAACGACAGAAATTAAATAAATTAAAATAAAGTTTGTAGTACACCAATACTTGGGCATACCCGAAGAAAATAAAAAACTAGTCCCGAATCCTAGCACTGGGACGGGAACAAGCACCCTAAAAAAACTGTAAATAAGTGGCATAAAATCCACCAACACAAAGGCCAATATAACAAACTAAAAAGCTCTAATGCAAGAGCAAAAACAACCTCCCAGTAGGCATTTTCAGGCCCCAAACGTGTCTTCAAAAAAACTGGTATCAGCATTCCAAAGTGGAATCCAACATCAGCAAACATCCATCTTAACCAGCATAGAAGCCGGCAGCCCACTTAACAACAACAAATGGGCCATTAAGAAAGAACAGCGGGACCAACAAACGGACCGGCAGGTCTCAACATCAGGAAGTAAATACCAGCAGCCAGATAAATAGCAACAGGATAACCATCAGCAAGGAACAACTATCAGCAGCAGGGCAGCAACAACCAGTAAACAACAGCTATCGGCAGCAGGTACAACAAATAACAACAGCAGGTATAGCAGGTTTCAACAGCCATCAGCTAGTGCAGCATCAAGCCATCAGCAGGAACAAACAAATAGTAGCAGAACCACCAGCGAACAGTAGCAGACTCCTTTCAGTTATGAAATAGCACAACCCAGCAAACACACGTAGGTAATGGGCTCCCCGCAACACAGCAAAGTAACCCCAGCAATAAATCAGCAATGTAGCAATAGCAGACAATTGGCATTCCACCAGGAATAAAACATCCCGTAACCAGCAAGATTATCAATACAAATTAAAGCCCAAAACAGGCTACAGATATTCCAGTATCTAGCAAAATTAACTGGAAAACATTGAAGGTTAATATTTTGAAATTAGCACTCAAACTCCCTCAATCGGGCCTGCCAGATAATAACAACCTCAAATCTACCATCGCAATACTCAAGTAGATAGGGCGGATATCAATACCTACTCGCCTGGGGCTGCCAGACTGGGATGGACAACCCATGAAAGAACGATACAGATGATTCTTACAATGATGGGCATCGGATTGAGTTATCACTGAGTGAGAGTCTGACTAAGTTGGGACTCGATGAACCCTAGGAAAATCTATGCGCCGCTCGAGTTGACTCACGCACAATCCTAGAACATGATCATTCAAAAACCTTCACGGTGACAGTATTTTTTTTTTTAGAGAAATCCCAGAAGGGGATTGAAAATACCAGCAATATTGATAAATCAACATGTTGTTCATCCAAGAACTTCATTGATTTGAAGCGTAGGAACAAATGGCTAAAACCCTTCAACTTGAAGATCTCCAAAAAAATTTCTGTTTTTTTTTTGGGTAAAATCCGTGGATAAAAATAATAATCCCAGCGAATTGACGGAATCAATAGGCTGTTCTTCCAAAAATCTTCAAAAAGAATGAAGAGTAGAATGAAATCCGATGGAGTCGGATGGAGGAAGCATGTGATAAGCGGATCCTAAAGAGAAGCTAGAGCTTCTCTCTAGAGAGAGAAAGTCTCAACCACGGCTCAAAGTGATAGTAAACGACATACTTTGTGTTGATAAGAGTGACTTGAAATATATTATCCTGTTATACACTTAAGTGAAATGAGTTATCCTGTTGTGAGGGTATTAAATCATTACATGTGTGAGATTAACTTAATTATTGGGTGATGATGATGAAACACTTGCCGATTGAGTTAAATTTATCTTGTGAAAGTACATGAGTTGAGATATCTTGAGACTGAGCATAGCTCTCCCCGTTCAACTATATGTCTGCTTTTGTTCTATGTTTGCTTGAGGACAAGCAAATGTTTGAGTTTGGGGAAAAATAAAATGCAATGATTTTATTTAATGTCGGCAGTCTAGCTCACCTTCAAGACGAATAACATACCGGCTAAGATTCGAATCCATGCATGATCACCAGTTTCGTGTCCTCTTTGGTTACTCAAGATCACATCTTCGGACATATATTTCATCTCAAATTTCTTGATGTAAACAAAGCACAACAAAAACGAACATATGATGAGACGGAAATGAAGACGAGTAGTTTGCTGAGCAGAACTGTCAAAACCTGACACCCAATGCAGAAAGTAGTAGCAAACCATTTTGCATCAGACATTTCCTGTACTGGGAAGCTATCTCTCCAGTCCACTAGTCTGGATCCAATGGGCCCCAATCTTGACCTCCCATTTGACGTGGCTCCAACTAGCCGTGGACCACTTGGAATAGACAGCGGCGAACCATCTCAATGCAATGAATCCATATATTAGATTCTTTGTACACGAATTTAGGCCTGAAAGTGACCTACTAACAAGCCACTTAACGTAAGCCCCTAGCGATCCCACCGCCGCTAGAAAGCAGACTAGAGTAGTGGAAACAACAGAACGCGCCATCACAAACTGAGGGTTGCTCGTTTCTGCCATCACCCAATACTTCATCATCTATCGTCTCAAATTTTTGATTTTGAAAGCATCCCTCCTCTGGAAAACCTCTTCCGCCCTCAGAGCTATCTATGTTACTCTTGATACTTGGCTTCCAGCCTCCTTTTCGCAGTCGGGACCATAACCACCATGGAAACTAACTTAGTCAACTAGAGAGAGTTTGAAGCTAGGACGCAGAAGAAATATTTGGATCAACATAATAACAACGATGGTGATTACAATAATCATAAGAGCAGCAGCGCTAGAAAGAATGTCCTTATTGCCCATGGATGATGGAGTATGCTCATGTGCTTCGGTATCCAACCTATGTATGATTTCGACATGTTCGTGTTGAGGTCAACTGGCAGCTTAATTAAAAGATGGAAGCCCATTTAATCTAGGTTAGTGCTCTCATTTGTTCGGTACAACATCTTTGAAGATAGAGCTAGCAAAATTAGTTAGTCCTAATATTTTAGATGAACTCCATTGTAGATATTTAGTTTTGATCCATTCGGCCTGATGCAATGGACCAATGACCAAATAGAATACGCGCGACAAATCTTAGTTTATTTTAGGAGATTGGATTAATTTGAAATCAATAGTTAACACCACAACATAATTTCAAACCAGTCCAATGATATGATTATAATATTCCATATTTTTTGTTCATATCCTCTGTATTTTTGTCTCGAAAATTGCAATTAATTGATCTAATTAATCGGTTCTTTATTTCAGGAAAATAATTAATTGCAGTTGGAGAAAAATCGATAAAAAAATGACAATTAGTGAAAGAAACGAGCCAATGTGCAAATAGCCCAAAAGCCCAAGAAAACAACCCAAAAGCCCAAGAAGAAGTCCAAAGACTCAAGAAAAAAAGAGGGAAGGCCCAAGGCCCATTTTTGGAGCCCAAGAAGTTAAAAATAGGGAAAAGAAAAATCTCCACCCCAATTTCTACACAATCTGCTGTGAGAAACTTTTGCAAGAGCAGGAGAGAGAAGACACTTTTATTTTCTTTTCATCTTTTGAGCAAAAGTTTGTAGAGAGATAATTTTTAGGGAGAAGAGACCCGTTTTCTTCTTCACTTTTGTAGTAAGCTTTCACTTTATCTTATATCTTCTCTTTTATTTTATTTCTTGTGTTAAATGATGTTATTTATGTTTAGAATTTATTATAATATGAGTGGCTAATTTCTTAGTTTGATTTAAGGGTTTCGTATTTCGGTTATATTATTGTGAGGCTTTGGGATATGTATTGATTATCTTGTTTTATATTCAAGTACTAATAGGTTCAAATGATTATTAATGGAGGGTTATATTAATTTGAATTGACAAATCAAATGAATATTTATTCTCCTAAAGCTATTCATGAGTTTATACTCCTAGTAGTGTAAATGAGTGAAGTCTTGTAGCATTAGAGTGGGTAAATTATGCTATCATAATTTATTTAATCTAATTGAACCTATAGGGCTAATATTGATATTTATGGCTATCCTAATTATCGATATTAGTATTAACCTGTTTTCACTAAGATTAATGCTATTATTAATTAACATGGAACGCTATCGTGCCCAGTTGATTAATAATAAGAATTGGCCGGATGCTAGGTTTGGTTAATTAATTAGGAAAATAAAGGATTTATCAGGCTATCCTAATAATTCCAAGGTTAATTGCTTGAATTTGCAAGAATTTATTTGTTAAGTCTATGATCAATATTATAATTGAATATCGAACCCTTAAATCAAATTTCTCTCTTCTTAGTATTATCTCTATTTTAATAGTTTTTCTTGCCAAATTGTTTTGTGTACATTAATAACGTGTAAGCTTGTAGTTGCTAGATTGATTAATTTAGTATTTAGTAGATTAGGTGAAAATCTTCAAAACCCCCCGTTTTTGTTTTATTTTATTCAAAAGAATTTAATTCCCGTTCCCTGTGGATTTGGATTCGACCCTGCTCACCACTATACTCGTATTTTGGAAGTAGGTAAATTATATTTGGTGGATTGACAACCTATCAAATTTTGGCGCCGTTGCCGGGGAACGGTGTTTAATTAATTTCTTTTGAGTTAGGTTTTTCCTTGTTTCTGGTTTATGCCTCGTTCTTCTCATACAGGTGAATTGATATTTGATCCAGAAGTCGAGAAAACTGCAAAAGCCTTAAGGAAGGAAGCTAGACTACGAGATCAACAATCATCTTCATCATCCCCTGGTTTGAATTTGGCTTTAGATTGGATCGAGTCTGAGCCTGAAGTAGATACTGAATCTGAAGAAAGTAAGATAAAGAAAGAAGACATGGAAGCTCCAGCTCAACGGACTTTAAGGGAGTTGGCTAACCCTGATGTTAATCAACAACCATTATGCATTCAAATTCCTAGAGATGCTACTTTTGAGTTGAAATCCGATCTTATTCACTTATTACCTACCTTTCGTGGACTTGCAGGTGAAGATCCTCACAAGCATTTGAAGGAGTTTTATGTCGTGTGCACTGCAATGAAGCCTCAAAATGTGACGGAAGACCAAATTTCTCTACGGGCCTTTCCATTCTCTTTAGCTGACAAAGCTAAGGATTGGCTCTATTATCTACCTTCCGGATCTATTACCACTTGGAATGAGATGAAGAAGCAGTTTCTTGAAAAATTCTTTCCAGCTTCACGTGCAGCCAATATTAGAAAAGATATACGTGGAATTCGACAGCAACGTGGTGAGACTTTATATGAGTATTGGGAGAGATTCAAGCAATTATGTGCTAGTTGTCCTCAACATCAAATTCCCGAGCAATTACTCGTCCAATACTTCTATGAAGGGCTCTTGACCTTTGATAGAAACATGATTGATGCTGTAAGTGGAGGAGCCTTGGTTAGCTTGACACCAGAAGCTGCTAGAAGTCTCATCTCGAGCATGGCTGCTAATGCACAACAGTTTGGAACTCGACAAGATAGTATTCCACACCAAGCTAATGAAGTGAACACGAGCTCCTTCGATCAAAAGTTGGAAGCATTGACATCTTTGATGGAAAAGTTTGTAGGGGGACAAATGCCACAAGCTCAAGTATGTGGGGTTTGCTCGGTTGTTGGTCATGGTTCGGATAGATGTCCCTCATTGCCGGAAGATGTTCAACAAGCCAATGCCATGGGAGGATTTCCGGGACAACCACAATGGAAATATGATCCTTATTCAAATAGCTACAATCCGGGGTGGAGAGACCACCCAAACTTTAGCTACAAGAATCAAGGAGGCCAACAAAATTTTCCTCACCAAGGCTATACAAGACCACCACCACCTCCACAGGCTCAACCTTCAGAATCCGGAATGTCTTTGGAAGATATCGTGAAAGCTCTAGTAGTAAACACTCAAAAATTTCAACAAGAGACGAGAGCTAGCATTCAAGAGCAAAGAACAAGCATTCAAAGTCTTGGAAACCAACTTAGCCAATTGGCAACATCTGTTGGTAAAATGGAAGCTCAAAATTCGGGAAGACTTCCATCTCAACCGGAGGTACATCCAAGAGAAAATGCAAGTGCAATGACGTTGAGAAGTGGAAAGAAAATACAATCGGGACCATCTTCGCTTGAAAGTACCAATGAAGGAGAAAAAGAGAAAGAAGCGGAAGAAATCATCAAGGAAAAACCCAAGGACCACAAAAAGGTAAATTTCCCACACTCTTCACTTAGTACTTCTAATGTGGTTGTTCCTCCATTTCCTAGCAGGTTAGCAAAATCCAAGAAGGATGATCATGAGAGAGAAGTATTGGAAACTTTTCGAAAAGTGGAGATAAATATTCCTTTGTTGGATGCCATAAAGCAAATCCCGAAGTATGCTAAATTTCTAAAGGAGTTGTGCACTAACAAAAGGAGATTGAGAAATGATGAGAAGGTTAGTGTGGGGGAAAATGTATCTGCTGTGATAAAAAAGTCATTTCCAAATAAATGCAAGGATCCCGGTATGTTTACTATGCCTTGTGTTATTGGAAATATGAAGATTGAGCGTGCCATGCTAGACTTAGGTGCATCTATTAATGTCATGCCATACTCAATCTATTGTGCTTTGAATTTGGGTCCCTTGAAAGATACTCGAGTTGTCATCCAGCTAGCAGACCGTTCTAATGCTTATCCTGAAGGGGTCGTTGAAGATGTTTTGGTGCAGGTTAATGAGTTGATTTTCCCAGCAGATTTTTACATCTTGAAAATGGAAGAAGACACCATCACTAGCTCTGCCCCTATTTTGTTGGGAAGACCATTTATGAAGACTGCAAGAACAAAGATCGATGTGGATGAGGGTACACTCTCCGTCGAGTTTGACGGAGAGATTGTTAAATTCAATATTTTTGATGCTATGAAATATCCTTCAGAAAATCATTCTGTGTGCTCTATTGATATAATTGATTCCATTGTGCAGGATGTGTTTGAAGAAGACTACGAGGGTGAAAGATTCGATATACAAGCACAGTGGGACGTGGAGGAAGAAATAGCCGAAGCCTGCGAAATGTCTCAATCTTTGATTGAAACTCACATGGGGGTAACAAATTTAATTGATGAATTTAATGTTTCAAATGAAAAATTGCTACCTTCTGTTGTGCAGGCCCCCAAGTTGGAGTTGAAAGTTTTACCAAAACACTTGAAGTACATCTATTTGGGAGATAAGGAAACTTTACCGGTGATCATCTCGAGCCGGTTAACTGATGATCAAGAAAAACAGTTGGTCCAAGTTTTAAAGGAATATAAGACTGCACTCGGGTGGACCATGGCAGATATCAAGGGCATAAGTCCGGCGATTTGCATGCACAGAATTCTACTGGAGAATGATGCGAAACCAGTAAGACAAGCCCAAAGACGGCTAAATCCGGTGATGAAAGAGGTCGTGATGAAAGAGATTTTGAAACTTTATGAAGCTAACATCATATATCCTATTCCGGAGAGTAAGTGGGTGAGTCCGATCCATGTTGTACCCAAGAAAACGGGCATCACTGTGGTAAGAAATAAAAATGATGAGTTGGTGCCTATGAGGGTGCAAAATGGATGGCGAATGGTTATTGATTTTAGAAAGCTCAATCTAGCTACTAGAAAGGACCATTTTCCTCTACCTTTTATTGATCAAATGTTAGAAAGATTGGCTGGTAAAGCTTACTTTTGTTTTCTTGATGGGTATTCAGGCTATTATCAGATTGTGATCGCTGAAGAAGATCAACACAAGACAACCTTCACATGCCCCTTTGGAACATTTGCTTGTAGAAGGATGCCATTTGGTCTTTGCAATGCTCCAGGTACATTTCAGAGATGTATGTTAAGTATTTTTTTGGAATTTATTGAGAAGTGCATTGAAGTATTTATGGATGATTTTACCGTTTATGGTGATTCATTTGATGGTTGTTTAGGGCATTTGTCAAAAATTTTGAAAAGATGTGTTGAAACTAACTTGGTGCTGAATTATGAGAAGTGTCATTTTATGGTGACTGAGGGCATTGTATTAGGTCATGTAATTTCTCCTAGAGGAATTGAAGTCGATAAAGCAAAGGTTGATTTGATCAAAAGTTTACCCTATCCTACTAATGTTAGAGAGGTTCGAGCTTTTCTTGGGCATGCAGGATTTTATCGTAGGTTTATCAAGGATTTTTCGAAGATTGCTTTGCCAATGTCCAATTTACTCCAAAAGGAGGTACCATTCGAGTTTGGTGATGATTGCAAGTCGGCGTTTAACAAGCTCAAGTGTATGTTGACCATTGCTCCAATTATTCAATCACCCGATTGGAAATTGCCCTTCGAGATTATGTGTGATGCGAGCAACTATGCCGTGGGAGCTGTCTTAGGCCAACGGATTGATAAGAAGAGCCATGTCATTTATTATGCTTCAAGAACCTTGGATTCGGCTCAACGCAACTACACGACCACTGAAAAAGAACTTCTTGCAATTGTTTTTGCTCTAGATAAATTTCGGTCTTATTTGCTTGGTTCTAAGGTCTATGTTTACTCTGATCATGCAGCATTGAAGTATCTTTTAGCCAAAAAGGAGTCGAAGCCTAGACTGATACGTTGGATTCTCTTGCTTCAAGAGTTTGACATTGAGATCAAGGATCGAAAGGGAGTCGAAAATCCTGTAGCCGACCATTTGAGTAGGATAGTGCAAGATGAAGAATCTTTGCCCATTTCTGAGTTCTTCCCGGACGAACATTTGTTTCTGGTGAAAGGTATTATTCCATGGTATGCAGATATTGTTAATTATTTGGTTACGGGAATTTTACCTAATGATCTTAGTAAATCACGCAAGCAAAAGATAAAATATGAGTCAAAATACTATGTTTGGGATGAACCTCATTTGTGGAAATTTTGTTCTGATCAAATAGTTAGGAGGTGTACACCTGAAAATGAGCATAGATCCATTTTGAGTTTTTGCCATAATTATGCTTGTGGTGGTCACTTTGGTCCGAAAAGAACGGCTAGAAAGGTCTTGGATAGTGGTTTATATTGGGAAACCTTATTCAAAGATGCATATGAGTTCTGTAAAAGTTGTGAAAAGTGTCAAAGAACGGGTTCATTGTCTCAAAGGAACGAAATGCCACAAACTCCTATTCTTATATGTGAAATCTTTGATGTTTGGGGTATAGATTTTATGGGACCGTTTCCGTCATCCTGTAACAACTTGTATATACTTCTAGCGGTTGACTATGTTTCGAAGTGGGTGGAAGCAAAACCCACTAGGACTGACGATTCTGCTGTGGTTGTAGGTTTTATAAAGTCTAATATTTTCAGCAGGTTTGGAATTCCAAGAGCAATAATCAGTGATCAAGGCACCCATTTTTGCAATAGAACTGTTGGAGCATTGTTGAAGAAATATGGCGTGCATCATCGAGTGGCCACAGCTTACCATCCACAATCCAATGGCCAAGCAGAAGTCTCTAATCGGGAGATAAAGTCCATCTTAGCAAAAACGGTCAATCCTGGAAGGAAAGATTGGAGTCTTCGTCTAGACGATGCTCTTTGGGCATATCGAACGGCACATAAAACCCCTATAGGAATGTCCCCCTTTAGGTTGGTTTTTGGAAAGTCTTGCCATTTGCCGGTTGAAATTGAGCACAAAGCATATTGGGCGGTAAAACGCTGCAACATGAATTTAGAGGCTTTGGCTTTTACAAGGAGAAAACCAAGTTGTTCCATGATAATTCAATTATCCGAAAACAATTTACGGTTGGACAAAAGGTGTTATTGTTCAATTCTCGTCTTAAGCTCATGCCAGGTAAACTTCGTTCTTAATGGCTTGGTCCATTTGTTGTTACTAATGTTTTTCCTTACGGTGCAGTGGAAATCAAAAGTTTAGAAACCGGGAAGAATTTCAAGGTAAATGGACATAGGTTGAAGGTATTCCATGAGAATGAAGACATATCTTACCTAGTGGATGTGGAGTTAGAAAGCCCTCGATATTTGACAAATTGAGAAAGGAAGACGTCGAGCATAACGACGTTAAAAAATTGCGCTATTGGGAGGCAACCCTAATTTTATTTATTTTTATTTTTATTTTTATTTTTTATTTTTTCGTATTTGGATAGCTAAATTTTCGTTTTCTAATTCTCATTGAATTTTGTTTTCTTTGTGTAAATAGGTTCGGGCATCAATTTTGGAGGCGATATCACATTTTATGAGAATTTGCCAACTACAAAAAAAAAAAAAAAAAAAAAAAAGGTTCAAGAGATTAGTTCGATTTGGACGTGATCACGCTTAAATTAGATTGATTTTTCTTGAAAATTTTGTGGACAAGGTTGAATTGAGCGTGATCACGCTCAATAGACAGTGGAGTGTTAGGCGTGATCACGCCTAGGAAGACCTAGTTTTCTGTTTTTTCTCCAGATTTTCGCCACAAATAATAAAAAAAAAACAAATTTCTCCTTTATTAAAAAAAAAAAAAAGAGAGCACGTAGGGTTTCCTGTCTCTCTCTCATTCCTTCCCTTCTCTCTCTCTCACCTTCCACCAGCGCCGGCGCCCTTCCCTCTCCTTTTCAGCTTGCGCCGCCGCCGCCGCCGCGCAACCTCTCCTTCTTAGCGCGCCTGCGCTGCGCATCTCCCTTCCTTCCAGGCGCCGTCGCTGCTCTCCCTTCTTTGCGCCGCGTCGCCATCGTGACCAAACTGCGCAGAACCGCGAACGCCCGCCGCGCCTATCCTTCCTCCTCGCGCCGCCGTCCGCGCGCGAGCACCGCTGCGCCGTCGCATCTGCTCTCCTTCCCAGCGCCGCACGCCACCGTCTCTCTGTTCTCTTTCGTGTCGCTCCAGCGCCGCACGCGACCAGCGTCGCCGCGTCGCACCGCCCGCGCCTGCACCTGCTGCTGTCTTCCGCGCCCGCGCTGTCCCTCTCACCGACCGCGCTAGTGCCGCCTGCGCCAGCGCCGCCTCCGTCGCTGCTGCTCTTTCTCCCTTCTTGTTGTCCAACCGATGCTGCTATTACCCATCTCCATTCACTGGTTTTCTTTCTTTTATTATCTATCTTAGATTTTTGTTATGATTTTTGTAGAATTCGATATTGTGTTGTCATTTTAATAGGTATGGTTTGAGTTTTTGATTTTATTTTTTGTGAATTTTTGGAGATGTAGATGGGTGATGTTGCTGATGGTAAATATTGATTTGTATCCCTTGAAGATGTGCTGGAATTTGCTTAATATTCATAATGTTTGGGGATTAATCAATTTTGCCAATTGATTGGAGTTGAATTGATAAATTTTAAAAGATTCATGTGCACATATTGTCAAATTCCTAACTATTATAATTGAATGTGTGGCTATTTTGATGTTAGGACATAATAGTGAATCTACCTAATATGAAGAAGAAGAGGAGATTCTCACTGCAATCCAATCTTTAAGTCTTCCCCACAGTCGGCCGTCTTTTAGGAAAGTTCTTTCTTTGTCCCTTTCTTTTATTTTTATTTTTGTTATCTTCTTATTTTTTTTGTTTTCTGATTGACGAGCCTTTGTGGTATACATTGAGGACAATGTAGAATTTAGGTGTGGGGGAATTTGGTATGAATGGGGGGGTATATAAGCATAATTGCTATGCTTTGTTGGGATGAGAGTGATAATATCTACAAGACATGCATGAGATTGATTAGTTTTTGTCTATGCTCAAAATTATGTGTCTCGTTAATTTTTTCAATGGATAGAACGAAAATGTGCATAGTTCAACACATAATCACCTCTTTTTGTGAGCTTTTGAGCCTTATCTTTTATTTTTTCTGTGATCAAGCATATCATATTCATTCTAGAACTTGCTTTAATATACATTTTAAGACCACATAATGTGTTCATGCACTAAAAATGATAAGGGCATTTAGGCTTAACCACTTAACGGCCTTTTCTTTGAATCCATACCTATGCAATTTCCCCTAGTTTGCTCATTTGTGCCTTTAGCCAATTTTTTGTTCTAACAAATACATGATGAACCTCTTAACCATTTTTTTGTTCATTTTATCCACCTTGATCGAACCCTTCTTGTCAAGAAATATGTGAATGAAATGCAATAATGTTTAAAGAGTTGGAGGTTGAAAAGAGGTAGGGCACACACACACACACAAAAAAAAAATTATAAAAAAAAAGAGAAAAAAAAGAGAAAAAAGAGAGAAAATCGAAAAAAAAAAGAAGAGAAAAATCGAAAAAAAAAAAATTGGTTTGTTTTTTTCGTCATACTCCCTAATAGTGCATAGTGCAATATTATTTTGGTGATTGGGAGTTGTAAATAGAGTAATATACATTTTATTACTTGGTTATTTATATATGATTGAGCTTGATGGGGAGAATATCAAGTGAGAATGGGATAAAGAGATTGCATGTTGAATAATGCAAATGGAGGTGGATTATTTGTTATCTTGGACTTGGTGTATAAATTCATATATCTTCTTAACTTGTTTAACTTATATTCCCTTCATTTTTCTCCAACCTTTACCCATGGCCTCATTACAACCCTTGGAAAGACCCTTTGATTTTTTGCATGGATACATGACAAAGTGGTGGAGATTTGATTGATGAGCAAGCTTATGGCAATGATGTGTTATGCTTTGAAATTGAGTGTAACAATATAAAAATGTCCATTCATACACAAAAGAGCGAATTGAGTGAATCCATTTGCGAGGTGTTGAATTAGTCACATTGGAGCTTATTGAAATTGTTAAGAATTGATGAGACATGAATTTTCCTTGAATTTAAATGAATCATGATCATTCACTCTTGTAGAATTATCATCTTAATTTCGTCAGAATTATCATCTTAATTTCGTCATTGCATAGCAATTTGAGAACATTGTAGGAGAATGTTTTTCTTGATTATCACCTTGTTCTAATTGTTTATGCATGCTTGAGGACTAGCATGATTTAGGTGTGGGGGATTTGATATGATTATAATATTCCATATTTTGTGTTCATATCCTCCGTATTTTTGTCTCGAAAATTGCAATTAATTGATCTAATTAATCGGTTCTTTATTTCAGGAAAATAATTAATTGCAGTTGGAGAAAAATCGAGAAAAAAATGACAATTAGTGAAAGAAACGAGCCAATGTGCAAATAGCCCAAAAGCCCAAGAAAACAACCCAAAAACCCAAGAAGAAGTCCAAAGACTCAAGAAAAAAAGAGGGGAGCAAGGCCCATTTTTGGAGCCCAAGAAGTTAAAAATAGGGAAAAGAAAAATCTCCACCCCAATTTCTACACAATCTGCCGTGAGAAACTTTTGCAAGAGCAGGAGAGAGAAGACACTTTTATTTTCTTTTCATCTTTTGAGCAAAAGTTTGTAGAAAGATAATTTTTAGGGAGAAGAGACCCATTTTCTTCTTCACTTTTGTAGTAAGTTTTCACTTTATCTTATATCTTCTCTTTTATTTTATTTCTTGTGTTAAATGATGTTATTTATGTTTAGGATTTATTATAATATGAGTGGCTAATTTCTTAGTTTGATTTAAGGGTTTCGTATTTCGGTTATATTATTGTGAGGCTTTGGGATATGTATTGATTATCTTGTTTTATATTCAAGTACTAATAGGTTCAAATGATTATTAATGGAGGGTTATATTAATTTGAATTGACAAATCAAATGAATATTTATTCTCCTAAAGCTATTCATGAGTTTATACTCCTAGTAGTGTAAATGAGTGAAGTCTTGTAGCATTAGAGTGGGTAAATTATGCTATCATAATTTATTTAATCTAATTGAACCTATAGGGCTAATATTGATATTTATGGCTATCCTAATTATCGATATTAGTATTAACCTGTTTTCACTAAGATTAATGCTATTATTAATTAACATGGAACGCTACGTGCCCAGTTGATTAATAATAAGAATTGGCCGGATGTTAGGTTTGGTTAATTAATTAGGAAAACAAAGGATTTATCAGGCTATCCTAATAATTCCAAGGTTAATTGCTTGAATTTGCAAGAATTTATTTGTTAAGTCTATGATCAATATTATAATTGAATATCGAACCCTTAAATCAAATTTCTCTCTTCTTAGTATTATCTCTATTTTAATAGTTTTTCTTGCCAAATTGTTTTGTGTGCATTAATAACGTGTAAGCTTGTAGTTGCTAGATTGATTAATTTAGTATTTAGTAGATTAAGTGAAAATCTTCAAAACCCCCCGTTTTTGTTTTATTTTATTCAAAAGAATTTAATTCCCGTTCCCTGTGGATTTGGATTCGACCCTGCTCACCACTATACTCGTATTTTGGAAGTAGGTAAATTATATTTGGTGGATTGACAACCTATCACCAACCTTGATCATTAGCCCGCGGAGCTTGGATGGAGGTCTGTATTACCACTCCAATAGGGGGTAAACCGGTCCAACCTTGATCATTAGCTCGCAGAGCTCGGATGGAGGTCTGTATTACCACTCCAATAGGGGCTAAACCGGTCCAACCTTGATCATTAGGCCGCAGAGCTCAGATGGAGGTTTGTATTACCACCCCAATAGGGAGTAATTTGACAGTATATAATACTGTTCAATTTTTTATTTTTTGAAATATGATATCTTTGAAAAAAATTCAAACATAGTTAAAGTCGCCTATTCAATGTAGCTGTATCATGGACGACTTTCCTCTTTTGTTTTTTAAGGGTTGTGTGTGTGTGTTCTGTAATGTTTGTGTTTCTGAGAAATAAGAACAACAACAACAACAACAACAATAACAATAATAATAATTATTATTATTAATAACCATCATCATAATAATAATAATAATTCATAACCATCGTCATAAGAAATAAAATAATTAATAATAATAATAATAATTAATAATCATCTTAGTAATAATAATAACAATGTTAATAATTAATAAACAATAATAAATAATTAAAATCAAATAATTTATTTTTATTATTATTATAATTATTATTTCACTCAGTATAGACATTCTCTCACAAAACACACAGCACAAACCCACGAAAAAAAAAAAGTCGCCTGTACTGCAGGCGACAATCAACCCATCAATAAAGCTGGAAGAAAAAAATTACTATTGTTTGACTTTCAGCGTATAGAGTCATCACTATAGCATATATCACCTATATAGAAACTGATAAGTCTAATAAGATGACATAATATAAAAAATCATTTTTTTGACTTGACAATCAAATGTGATTTGCTATAAAATTGGTTCATAATAATGCAGCAGACATACGTTGGCTGGCCCAAAATGTGATTGGGGGTATTTGGTCCGGTTGGATGGGTCTATCTGCACGATTCCATTACTTTAATGTATTTAAAGGATGTTGGGTTAGATTGGGCTCAAAATATAGTAATCCAATAAAATTTTGGGTCTGCTCAAACTTTTTCATCAACAGTGGAGTTGTGCTACTACTGTGCAAATTTTGCTCTATGCCACTATTTTTTTGTTTTTGAAAGTGTGTTGAATTATATTTTTTGAATTGAATGTATTCTTTGTATCACAATTAATTTAATTTAATTAATTTAAAAAATATATTGATTAAATATGGTAAAAGATAAAATAATAAAAATGTTTAAGTCCAATCACAATAAAAATAAGGGTGCAGCTATTCGTACTTTAAAATCTCTAAATACACCTCAAAGTCTAAATACACTCCATAAATTTATACCCATTATATGCTTTTAATAAAAAGTAAAAAAAAAAAAAAAACCAAAAACAAAACACAAATAAGAAAAAGAAAAACAAGATTGCTAATGAAACGCAAAATGAATTGTGATTGAGATCGAGGTCTTCCGAATTCCTTCTTCGAAGAATATTCGCTTGTTGCCTGAGTACTGTACCTCTCGTTCTAATTTCCATCAATAGAATTTGGTGAATCGTAATCTTCATAGGATTTTATACTTGTTGTTTTGAATTTATGGATTCTCTCAAGTAAGGCATCGTATTCCTCCACTGTGTGGAAGCTTCTAGATCCTATCAAGTTCTTATCTCTCAAATCCAACTTATTTTCGTTGAGTTGATCAGGAGACAGACAGAGCAGTTCCTTTTCCCTTTCCATCTAACAACTTTTAGATCTCGTAAATCTGCTAAAATCAGCTTCTCTAACAGCGTCGATGGTTGATTCAACACCTACTATTCCATTAACATCCGTGATTAGATCCCATGCACCGCCAAATTATTTAGTTTCTACAGCTATTTCAGAATTAGTTGATGGCAAAGTGAAACTACTTGTTCTAAGTTTAGTTTAATTGGTGTTGGAGGAGCAAATTAAGGCGAATAGCTTATGGTTGCTAGTATAAGAAGCCACTAGTTCTCCCCAAGCTGATTGTTGTGCTCTGAAATCCATGAGTCAACTCTTCTCTAATGCTTATCAATCAAGTAATCACCTTCGAAGAAATGCATCCATTGTTCTGAATGCAATTACAAAGACATCAATAAGTTAAATACAGCGCATCAATAATGATGAAAATTCAATTTTCGGAGCATTTTTTATTCATTTAGCAATTTTTCATTAGCACAAGGCTCGAAGGCGCTAAGTAATCTGCTGGTTTTTAAATAAATTAAATATATAAATATATGTAATGATATTCTAATCAATTTAATTATGTCTAATTTTGTTCTAATTATTTTAATATATTTTTAGAGATTTTGGGGTGCAAATAGCCGTAGCCATACAATAAGTACAATAACATTTATTCTAGTGAAATGTGAATTATGAATAGGAAATCGTGATATAGTCTGCAAGAGTATTAAAACTAGAAATATAGCTTTTTTATACTAGAGCAATATATATATGTAGAGCTTGGTTAATATTGAGTAGAGCTTCATCTTCATTCATTCGAGTAGTTTAAGTCAACAGTTAAAATTTTATATATTTTAACATAAAAACTTTGGTGCATAAAATGGATTTTATGGCCGAATGTTATTATTATTTAACTAAAATATGTTGTTTATTTGCATAAAAAATATTATCATTTTTTAAGGTCTTTTCAAGTAAATAAGTAATCATTTTTATTTAACAAGTAATACTAAATTGAATGTACTGTACACTCAACGTACATAAAACTCACTCATATTGTAAAAGTTTTAGATATTTTAAGCGTTTTGATATATTTTGCAATCTATCCATTTTCCTCATTTTTTTCACCAATTTATACTGCAACTTAACCATTATCTATCCCCATAATTTTTTCAATATTTAGCCTTTTATTATCAATATTTTAGAGTAAAATATTTGGCCGTATAAAATCATATGTTTGAAACAAAATATTTCATCATTTCATAATAAATACAGTATTGCATATTCACGTAGAGAAAATTTGACGTTACTTCATTATATTAATTTTATCTAAAAATAAGATGTTTAGAGTTTATAATTATTTAAAAAAAAAAAGCAAGAGAATGTTTAGCTAAATTTATAAACTCTTAAAAATATCTTATAAAATAATTGAAAGCTTATAAACTCCTTCAAAATGTTAGTAAAAATTTCAAAGCAAAAGCTTATAAAATGTTTTTATTAGAATTACCGAAAAACCCTGTTAAGAGGTCATCGGAAATAGATACATAGGTGGAATATTAATTGAATTTAATTGATCCTAAATAATTGAATAGTAGTCGTGTCGATTTTAGCTTTGGTTGAATGGTACAATTTACTCAATTATCAACTGCCAAGACAAGAAAAAAAAAAAAAAAAAAAAAAAAAAAAAGAACTTGCAAGATGAAGTAAAAGCCAATCTGCAGTATAAAACTTGATTGCAAAATGTGCCCTCCACAGAGTTCCAAACATGTGAAAGTAGGGTAGAGAGAGAGAATACATATATTTGGTCTAAGACATCGAAAATCGATTTTGAGGGAAAATGGAGTAATTGGGTTTTCTTAGTTCTGATGTTACAAGAGAGAGGAGTACTATCTATGTTTTAATTAAAAAAAATTCTTATCAAAATGAAAAGTTTAGTGGAGTACTGAGTAGATCTTCAAATTCAATTTTAAAATTTGGAACAGTTTCTTCAGCTTAATATTCTGTCTACTCAGAACTTTGTTTTAACTTAACTGTTTTGTATTGATAAATTAAAATACGAGATCTAGAAAGAGTAATGACTAGGAATGTGTAGAGAGTGGCAATCGGAAATTTTGCTAAGACCAGAATATATAGGTGGCATTTCATTTATGCAACAGTCTGATGTTGTGTTATGTCCCCATATGAGCTGGCTTTTAGTTCCCCATTTTCCACACAAACCTAACCATGGAATTTCATCTACTTCAAGGTCACAAACCATATCCAAAACCCTAGATTCAGTTGTTACCTTTGCACCACAAATTATTGCAGTTGAGTAGACCTAAGTCTGATAAGAACAATATAATGTTTCATCAAAGTGGGATAGAAGATAATTTTTTGGTCTAAGTTGGACCTCGCTCCCAAATAATAAAAATTTAAAAAATTATCGATACTGGGTCTTAAATTTAATCATATAGACATCGTCACATTTGCTATGTACAATATATGCATTTATAGAATAGAGACTGAACCAATAGTCCATAAGAAATAGCATATAAAGTGTACAAACTTCTAATTCAGTTGTTACCTTTGCCCCGTATGATATTAAATTAAAGATTATATAAAAAAAAATAGTTTGATATCTCATATTAAAATTTGAATTTGAATTAAAAATTTATTTCAATTTTTAAATTTACATAAATAATAGAAAAAATAATATTTCTGATAATTCTTTCTTTTATATGATAGAAGAATTATTACAGAATTATAACACCTGGAAATTACATTTCATGTAACAAGAGTATAAATATTTATTGATGTTGAATATAAACAAGAAATCATCATATTACGGAGTTTTATCCTTCCAATGTGGGGGATAGCTCCTTGTGGGCACCAGGCACTGTTCCTCCCACCTAATGAGCCACTGAGTTACCATGATTTAACTCCTCCACCAATCTCTGTCGGACCGGGGGTGGGGGCCCTGGGGGCGAGAGATTTCGCCTTTTGCCCCAAGAAATCATCATATTACAGGAAAACCTTTCTCTACGCATATATACTGTGCATAAAATATTTGTTTCCATGGCTAGCGTGGAGGAGAAACTTGATACGGCAATGCCATGGGGGGCCTATACATAGCAGCTTCTTCCGCCGTCTGCACTCTTGCTATGGCTGCCGATGCCTTGGAGGCTTCCGACGCAGAAGGCTGTGGTTTCCGACAAATTACTTCTCTCTGAACGCCACTTCCCTAACATTGTTAGCGGTCGCAGTGAAGCTCCCAGTTGACCTCAACACTAATATATACACGACGCCCATCGATATCTCTGCCAAGTACATCGGCGTTCTATTTATGTCAACGGCTATGGCTAATTTCATGGCATCCTTGGGATCCATGACTGATAAAGAGATTCTGGCAAACATACTTGCTCTCGGGATTCTGGTAATTACCATTGCTGTTAATGTGTTTGTTCAAATTTCTCCGTTGAGGGGTATCATGGATCCATTTCTTTTCATATACATGGTTCCTGCTATCTTGATGCTGCATTTGCTAGTTAAATTAGTTTCTATGGTGATTATGGTGCCGACCATTAAAACGAGGCTGGAAGCGAAATACCAGAAGCAGCACAAAATAGCTTTGAGGGAAGAAGAGGTTTCGAATAGGAGGGATGCTTTTAAGATCGAAAATCGGAGACGAGAGATAATGAAGTATTGGGTGATGGCAGAAACTAGCAACCCTCAGTTTGTGATGGCGCGTTCTGTTGTTTGCACTACTGCATTTTGCTTCACTACTGCCCACATTTTTATTCCAGCTTACATAGTAAACATAATCTACAGAGTTTTAGTACGTCGAAAGCCGAATTCTGTGTACAAAAGTTCAACCATATGGATTTAAGTAATTCAGTTAATAGGAGTGGTGGTAGGTACAATAGCCCCAACATTGAGATGGTTTGCTGCTGTCACCTTCAACTGCTCCGCGATCAATTGGTATAACTTCAAAGACGGCATTTAAGGTTGGGACGCATTGGACTCAGATTCTCGTCGACTACAGAGATAGCTTCTCAGGTTCTCAGATTCAGAAAATCCAATGATTCAAAATGGTATGCTGTTACTTTCTGCATCGGACTTCAGATTTTGACACTTGATCTCAGCAGACTATTTGTCTTTCTTTCCGTCCTACTCATATTTCCATTTGTGGTTTGCTTTGCAATCATCAAAATATGAGTGAATTTGTACTCTAGCAGAATTTGTACTCTAGTAGAGCCGATGATAATATAGATCTGAATCTCAACCGATATGTTCTTCTACTTGAAGGTGATCAGCCAGAGATACCAACAAGGGTCCTCAGGAGTATGTGCCACGAGGCAAATAAGACGATTCAGAAAGGGTACAAGGAAGCAGCCCAGTCTTCCAACACTTTTAGGTCGATTTGTAAAGTTCAATGGAGTAGGACAATTTGAGAGTAGCCAAATTTCAAGTCTACATTCTCAAGAACCTCCAAATTCCTGGACGCTACCGTTGGTGACTTTGACTAGCATCGCAATTTCCCTTCCCAACATTGCAAAGCACAAAAGAAAGCAGCTATTGAGGAACATAACTGAAGGCCTTTCCCTCGCCAAGATTGTTGAGAAGACATGTTGTGGAAATGCACAAGTGGTCAGCGTTAGCAAAGCCGCAGATATCTGTTGGGCCGGAGTTTTACTTTATACGAAATGGCAGGGCATCAATCTCAACAAAACATCTCTCATGTCTAAAAACTCCAAGTGCTGCAACTGCTGTCCAAGAAAGCTGAAGAGATCATTATGGAGTTCAAGAAGAAAGAAAATGATCCTGTTATGGAGAATCCTATTAACTGGCCTCCAAAAGTTGTAGCTGCAAACTCCATGTACAGAGTCAGTCGAACTATTTTGTTGTCCTATGAAGAGGAAAGCGAGCCAATGGACGAGGAATTGTTCGAGCGAATATCTGTCATGATAGCAGATATTTTGGCAGCATGTCTCACAAATCTACCAAATGCTATAACTACAATTTGTCACCGAGACACCATAGAAAAACGGGAGAAGAGTTTTCAGAAAGCATTTCTACTACTTGGGAAAACAGAACAAGTTGTAGAACTTCTGCAACAGCAAGAATGGCCACACCAGCTGGATCATGATAGAGCGGCATATATTCAAGAATGGCGTACTATTTTTCTGCAAAATCATGAAACGATGGCTTTTTCAATGTGGAGTGAAGAACATTTAGCCATAACGATTATTGGTAGTTCAGCTAGCATTTAAACCCTTTGTTTCATTGTGTTGTACTATTAGTTGAAGAATGCATTTGTATGCTGATTTATATAGATGAACCAGTGCTTCCAGCCTTAGGAGATGTAAATATAAATGTAGAAAGTTGAGCCCATTTGCATGTGAAAGCTTGAGAAAAAGACAACAACATGTATTTTGCATGAAAGACAGCCAGCTTGCATGTCAGACAAGGACCTGAACCAAAGTCAGAAGACCAACTCCCTAATTAATGTATGGTCTGTAATAATTAGACACATGTCCTATTCTAGAGACTTCTTCTTTCTAGTATACGTATTAGGCTCTTATTTTAGAAACAGATGAACACTACTCATGTATGCACTATTCCATTGAGATTCATTCTCTTGTTAATCTTGCACACCTTCTCATGAGTTGCAATTTTAGAAATATGTCTTAACACATTCTTTTAATATGGTATCAGAGCTGGGTAAAACCAGTTTCTGACCCATTTATCAAAAATCCTTGTTTTCCTTACACTACTTTATTATCAGCCATCCCTATGTCATGTGTTTGAAAAAGTTCACATTTTCTGAACCATGTCGGCAGACACTACAACCAATACTGCATCTCATATCCAAGTTTTGCAACCACTAAATCAACTTATCACTGTGAAGCTCAATGACACCAATTATCTGGTATGGAAACAACAAGTCTTAGCCACTGTTAAAGGTTATGGGCTGGAAGGATTCTTAGATGGAGTAAAGAAGCAACCAGATGAGTTTCAACAAAGTGAATCTGATGGTGCTACAACTACAAACCCAGATTACATTACTTGGGTAAGACAAGGACCAAATGCTTGCCTCGTGGCCATTGTCTTCCTTGACAGAAAATATAATGATTCAGACAGTTGGATTAAGCTCTTCCAAACAAATCTGGGAGACATTGGAAAATAGTTTTGCCACCCGATCCAGGGCCAAAATGATGCAATATAAGTATCAATTGCAGACCCTTAAAAGGGGTTCCTTGAGCATGGGAGAATTTCTCAACAAAGTGAAGTTAGGATGTGATCTTCTTAGATCTGCAGGCCAAAAGGTAAGTGATGATGATGAAATCCTATATATCATTTCAGGGTTAGGAGCAAATTACAATGCATTTGTTGTCTCAATCAACTCTAGGGTGGAGCCCTGTTCTATCAAGGAGGTTCATTCTTTGCTTTTGAGCTTTGAAAGTAGGTTGGAAGGTTCTGAGAATTTACAGTTTAGCATTGATGGTTCCCCACCAAGTGACAACATAGCAGCACAGATACCATCCTTTAGAAGATGTTTTAGCTATAGGAAGAGGAAGGACCCATGGTCACTTATATAGTCCTAGAGGTGGAAGGAGTCATTTCAGAGGCAATACAGGAAGAGGCAGAGGCAGATTCAATTACATCAGGGTTGTATGCCAAATTTGTCATCTATCAAACCACACTACTGAGAAATGCTATCATAGAATGGATAATAATTACATTCCTAGAAACTATGAAAGCAATTTCATTCAAGGAGGCGGTGCAGGTTCAAACTATAACAACAATGGCCCTACAGCGAACATGGAAAGCTTTGCATCCAGTGAAGGATCACATGATAGTTGGTTTCCAAATTCAGGGGCTACCAACCACTTAACCTATGATTTTGGGAATTTGAATCTTGCATCAGAATATCAGGGAGATGAGAAAGTGCAAATGGGGAATAGATCAGGTTTGTGCATCTCTCATCTTGGTAATTCAATAGTGAAATCACTAGATTCATCACACACACATAGATTTCTTCTTAAAAATCTATTACATGTCCCACAAATCACAAGAAACCTAATAAGTGTCTCACAATTTGCCAAAGATAATTCAGTCTTCTTTGAATTTCATCCTAGCTTTTGTTTGGTGAATGACCAGGTCACAAAGGAGGTAATGCTCCAAGGGAAGGTTGAAAATGGTCTTTACAAATTCCAGTTAAGCAGCTCCCATGGTGAATTCGATCAAGCCCGAATACCAAATCAACCGCAGATTCAACCCACCAAATTTGCTTTTGTTAACTCAGCAACCCTTAAGAAAATTTTGGACCTAGAAACTTGGCATTGTAGGCTAGGACATGCATCCTATGATATTTTTGAAAAAGCTCTCAAGGATAGTAATATAACCTTTTGTAATAGAGAGAAAAAAATGTTATGTTCCCCCTGTATGCAAGGGAAGAGCCACAAATTGCCTTTCAATGAATCTAAATCTGTTCATGGCCCATTCGAGCTTATTCATACTGATTTATGGGGGTCTTCTCCCATAAAATCTTTTAACAGCTTTCAATATTATGTCACTTTCATAGACCATTATTCACGATACACCTGGTTATACTTGTTAAAATCCAAATCCGACACATATCAAGGCTTTATCCATTTCAATTCTTCTGTTGAAAATCAGTTTCATAAAAAATAAAGCAAGTGCAGAGTGATGGTGGAACAGAATTTAAAGCCTTAACACATTTTTTCCAATGAAAAAGGTATCCTGCACAGGATATCATGTCCATATACCCCTGAACAAAATGGTCTAGCCGAGAGGAAACATAGACATATTGTAGAAAATGGATTGACACTTCTTGCCAAATCCAATGTCCCTCGTAGACACTGGGATGATGCCTTTATTACCAGTGTCTATCTTATCAATAGAATGCCCAGTAAAATCCTAGGGTACAAAACACCTATGGGGCTGCTAACTGGACAAAGACCAAACTATTACACTCTCAGAATATTTGGTTGTTTGTGTTTTCCATATCTCAAGCCTTATAAGAAACACAACTTAGAGATCAGAAGTGAGAAAAATGTTTTCTTAGGTTACAGTACACAATATAAAGGGTACAAAGTGCATTTTCCTAACAACAAGATAATCATCTCAAGACATTTGTCTTTGATGAAAACATTTTTCCATTCCTTGAGAGAGATAAAACGCACACTTACCATAAGACAGATCATGCATCAAACCTTACACTTGTAGTCATTACATTTGGTGACTTCACTATTCCTGTCACTCTTCCTGCGCAACACACACAGTGAACTCCACACACCAATTCCTCAACACAGTCATTCTATATCTCATTCACCACCCACTCATTCCTCTCATTGTACACACTCTGTTGAAACTAATGATAACACTGAAGAATTACCAAATGAGGATGCTCAGGCACATCAGATCATTGAACATAAGCTAAATGATGGTGTGTCAAATCCACAAGAAGATAGGACTCATCACATGATAACTAGATCAAGAGCAAGTATCTTTAAGCCCAAAGTTTATATGGTGAGTTCCAACACCACTGAAGAAGAACCAAGGACATTTCTATAAGCCATGGAAAATCCTGAAAGGAGACAGGCCATGGAAGATGAGTGTGTAGCTTTGCTCAATAACCAAACATGGGAATTGTGTGCTTTGCCCCCTAACAAAAAGGTAATTGGTTGCAGATGGGTCTTCAAATTAAAAAGGAATGCTGATGGAAGTATATCTAGGCACAAGGCAAGGCTGGTGGCAAAAGGATACACACAACAAGCAGGCTATGATTCCACTATACTTACAGCTCAGTTATTAAACCAGTGAGCATTAGAGTAAAACTATCAGTTGCAGTGGTTAAAGGATGGACTATAGACAACTTGATGTTGATAATGCCTTCTTAAATGGTGAGATTGACTTAGAGATTTACATGGAGCAAGCACCAGGATTTGAACTAGGTCAGAATTTAGTGTACAATCTTAAAAAATCTCTTTATGGGCTCAAACAAGCATCAAGGTCTTGGTATTTGAAGCTTGAAGCAGTGCTGAGAACATTGGGCTTCTCCAGGTCACAAGCAGATCACTCTCTATTCCACAGGCACACTAGACAAACAAATATGTTCATTTTGGCATATATGGATGATATGATAGTGACAGGAAATAATTCTCAAGACACACAACTTGTGATTAAGAAATTGAAAAGAGTGTTTTCTCTTAAAGACTTGGGGAGTCTAAGACATTTTCTGGGAATTGAAATAGACTATACTTCAAAAGGTATGTTTCTCAGTCAAAGAAAATATATAGAAGATGTTACTGAGAGAGCAGGAATGAAGGGAACAAAAGGGTTGAGCACACCAATGAACAGTAATGAAAGCTTGTCAAAGTTTGAAGAATCTCCATTATTTGATAGCAAACTATACAGATGCAGTGTCGGCAGTCTACAATATGCTACCATCACTAGGCCGGACATAACTTTCAGTGTTAATAAAGTAAGTCAATTTATGCAGAATCCATTGGACAAACATTGGAAGTGTGTCAAAAGAATATTAAGATATTTAGCAGGAACCTTAGACTATGGAGTTCAATTTTCAAAAAATTCATCTTTGAACATTTGTGCATATGCAGATGCAGATTGGGCTTCTGATGTGGATGATAGAAGATCCACATCAGGTTTTTGCGTGTATTTAGGAAAGAATATTATTTCATGGAGTTCAAAGAAGCAACACACGGTCTCAAGATCAAGCACTGAGGCTGAATACAGATCTTTGGCAAACACTGCTTGTGAAATTTTGTGGTTATAGTCACTGCTAAAAGAGCTTAAGTTGGGAGAAAACAGCAAGGCAGTCATTTGGGTAGATAATCAAGGTGCAATTTCTCTGTATGCTAATCCATTTTACCACTCAAGAACTAAGCATTTGCAAATAGATCTTCATTTTGTAAGAGAAAAGGTAATGGCCAAAGCATTTTCAGTACAACATGTTCCAGCTATCGATCAAACAGCAGATATATTCACTAAACCGATTGCTGGACAATTCTTCTATCATTTGAGGAATAAACTCCATGTTGTGCCTCAAACCTCCCTCGAATTGTCAAATAGCCGTAAAATTCGTTTTTGGTTCAATTTTTTCCAAATTCAATTAATTATTTTTGTAAAATAAAAATTTAGATTAACTACATCTAATAATTAATAAAAAACAAAGAAAATGTGAGTATAAAATAAACTAATTTTCTATTAATCAATATCAATTAATGCTAGTTTATATTAAATTTATTTTGAATTATATGGCAAATAAACTCTATTTCGTTTTTCGATATGAGCTAGTCTTAGAATCATGCAAATTTGTAGTAACCAAATTCAGTCTTGAATACTTAGAACTAATAACATCAATATGTAAGTTTATATATTGATTTAAGATAAATATACATATGTGGAACAATTTTTTTTTTTTTTTTGTTAATTTAAGATAACTTTTGAAGATGTATTTCATAACAAAACTAAGAAATATCTTGATATAGGCTATATCATAACTACCCTTTATTTGTTAGAGTTGTTTTCGTGGTTGGAGTGACAGTAGGCTAAATAATTTTTTCAAAGGGTGGGGCTATTCATATCCCCGAAATCTCTAAACATACCCCAAAGTCTAAATATACCCCATTAAAAATTAATATTTTTTTTATTAAATATACCTCATTTTTACCTCTTATACCCTTCTCACTAAAAAAATAGCATCCCAACCTTACTGTCCAACTCTCCGTAATTCCCAACACAAATTAACAAAAACCTCTCTGCTTTCCTGGAAAAAGATTATGATATTTCTTCCTCTACAATTTCTCTATCTACCATAAATTTCTGCACATCCTTTCTTTTCCTAATTTCTCTATCTACCTTTCTGCACATCCTCTCTTTTCTTCTCTATCCAGAAACCCAAAAAATAGAAAGAAAAAAATCTTCTTTTGTTTCTCAAATCAGTAACAAATTTAGGTTCAGCACCAAAATGTGGCGGCGCCGATGGAATAACAGCGTGTTATGCACCTTTGCTCAAGATCCAGTTGGGAGAAGCACTTGCACATCAAGTAGTTATTTTGTAGTCGTTAGAGTCAGTGAATAAGGATGGAACACGTGGCGTGGGACCGGGAGCTGGAAGGCGCATTCCACTTATCCAATTAATAGAGTCGCACGTCGAATATTACGTTTTCTCCACCCAGGGCACTGTTCATTCACCACCTTCCTTCTCTCTCTTTTTTGCAGCGTATAAATAGGGGGTCTTAGCTCAAGTCATGCATGCGGTTAGAGTCCATCATTTTAGTCGAGTCTTGTGAGTTCTAGGATCGATCTCGAAATCTCCTTCTTCCCCTGAGAATCCCAGTCGATTGTTATGAATCTTTCCTATCATTGTAAACGTGCAGTTTTGATTCAATAAAATCTCATTTCAATTGTGTTGTTATTATTGAATTGTGCAATTCGGTTTAGATACCTACCAATTGGTATCAGAGCCATCGATCCTCGGCGGCTTGAGATCCATTGTTGGAGTTGTAGCTATGGCGGAGGGGACACGATCGGCGGACATGAGGAAGGAACTCGATGCAGTGAAAGAAGGGATGAATGAGATGAGAACCATGATGGCCCTGATGATGGAGAAAATGCAGATAATGAATGCCGATGGTGGTAGAAACTCACAGATCGGAGAAGGGAGCCACAGTGATTCCCGAAGAGAATTGCACCCAGGTAATGAATACGCTATTCCCACTAAGTTCTCTAAAATTGAGTTTCCTAAATTTGATGGGTCCGATTTGAGGGGTTGGGTATACCGTTGTGAGCAGTTTTTTGAGATAGATGAAACTCCTTTGAACTCTAAGGTTAAAATAGCAGCCGTTCACTTAGAGGGTAAGGCTCTCCAATGGCACCAAATGTTCATCAAGTCTAGGATTACAAGGGAGCTACCAGATTGGGAGAGCTATGTCAGAGCTCTTAATGATCGGTTTGGTACCTTGATGTTTGAAGACCCGATGGCTGAGTTGGTGAATTTGAAACAGGAAGGGACTGTACTGGATTATCTGGACAGGTTTGATGAGCTGGTCAATTGTTTGGAGGTACCTGAGAATTATGCTATCAGTTGTTTTTTTGGGGGATTGAAACCTGAAATAGCTGTTCATATACGCATGTTCAAACCCAAGACACTCCAAGATGCTATATGTTTAGCTAAGTTGCAGGAGCAAGTTTTGCACATAGGTGGTAAGAGGTTTCCAGTGTCCACTTCCGTTGTTCCTACCAATAGAATTTCCTTCCCTACACAGAGGAATTCTTATGGTAATCAGAAACCATATGCTAACACTGCAGCTCCTTCTATGAGTGTTAACAATAGGGGAACTATCAACAATGCTAGACCTGCTACCAATTTGTCTGGAAGGGGATCCACAAATTCCTTGATTCCCTCTAGACGAGTGTCTACACAGGAGATGGATGAGAGAAGGGCCAAGGGGCAGTGTTTTTGGTGTGATGAGAAGTATACTAGGGACCACCAGTGTGCTAAGAAGAAGCAGATATATATAATGGAGGTGTTGGAGGAAGAGGAAGGCAAGAATGAGGAGACTACTGATTCACCACACGAGGTTACTGAAATCGGGGAGGAGTGGGAGTTTGAGGAGCCACAATCACACATTTCTGTGAGTGCAATGACTGGGGTACCAAATTTCAAGACTATGAGAATCACTGGGCCAGCTAAGGGAAAGGCCATCAACATTCTTATTGATTGTGGAAGTACACATAACTTTATGGATGAAGGAATAGCTAAATACCTTGGTTGTCGTTTGGAAGGAACTGAGCCATTCCCAGTGGCTATTGCAGATGGGCACAAGGTTATCAGTAAATTCATATGCAAGGATTTCTGTTGGAGGATGCAAGGGGTCCAGTTCTCCACTGATGTGATGTTGTTACCTCTTGGAGGCTGTGACATGGTGCTTGGTATTCAATGGTTGGTAACCCTTGGAGATATCAAATGGACTTTCAGTGAACTTAAGATGGTTTTCTCTATAGCAGGAAAAAGTGTGGTATTAAGGGATAAGCAACCTAATGGCATCAAGTTAGTATCCAATAAGAAGATCAACAAGATCTTAGACAAATCAGCTCAAATATCCACCAGCTATGTTGGCATTTTTCAAGATAAAGACCCTCCGGTAGGTGACACTCAGGCTGATTCTTTTGTGGGCAGTTTGTGTAATCTGGAAGGGGCTGTTGACAACGGGTTAGAGGGTCTACTGGACGAGTATGGTGAATTATTTCAGGAACCTACTACCCTACCTCCCAGAAGAAGCTATGACCATAAAATACCCTTGAAGGAAGGAATTGAAGCAGTGAATATTAGACCTTATAGATACCCCACTCTTCAGAAGAATGAGATTGAGAGGTTAGTCAAGGAGATGTTGGATTCTGGAGTGATTAGGGAAAGTAATAGCCCCTATTCTTCTCCAGTGGTTATGGTAAGAAGAAGGACGGAAGTTGGAGGATGTGCATAGACTATAGAGAGTTGAACAAACATACCATCAAAGACAAGTTTCCCATTCCTGTTATTGAAGAACTTCTAGATGAACTGTATGGAGCTAAGGTGTTTTCTAAATTGGATCTGAGATCTGGTTACCACCAGATTAGGATGTATGAAGATGACATTGATAAAACGGCTTTTAGAACTCATCATGGACATTTCGAATTCATGGTAATGCCCTTCGGACTTACTAATGCTCCATCTACATTACAAGGGTTGATGAACAAGGTTTTCCAACCTTTCTTAAGGAGGTTCATTTTGGTATTCTTTGATGACATTTTGGTGTACAGTCGAGACATGGATTCTCATAGACAACACCTATTTCAAACCTTTGAAACACTAAGGCAGAATCAGTTATATGTGAAGAAGAGTAAGTGTATCTTTGGCAGCAATTCAGTGGACTATCTTGGGCATATTATTACTGGTGATGGGGTTAGCACTGATCCTAGCAAGATTGAAGCAGTTAAGAAGTGGCCACTTCCACAGAATATCAAAGAATTGAGGGGCTTCCTTGGCTTAACAGGGTACTACAGGAGATTTGTAAAGGGTTATGGCAAGTTGGCTTATCCTCTAACTCAGCTGCTCAGGAAAGATAAGTTCCAGTGGAATGAGGATGCTACCTTGGCTTTTGAAGCTCTCAAGGAAGCTATGACAAATACACCAGTCCTAGCCTTACCAGATTTCACTCAAGAATTTGTCGTAGAAACTGATGCATGTGGAAAGGGTTTGGGGGCTGTTCTTATGCAGAAGGGAAGGCCTATAGCATACATGAGCAAGTCCATATCCACTCTACAGGAAGGGATGTCAGTCTATGAGAAGGAGTTATTAGCTTTGGTTACTGCTATTCAGAAGTGGAGACCTTACCTAATTGGCAAACATTTCATTATCAAGACTGATCACCAAAGTCTCAAGTATCTTCTGGAACAAAGGATTTCTACTCCATCACAACAAAAATGGTTAGTTAAACTCATGGGATATGACTACTCAGTGGAATACAAGAAGGGGAAGGAGAACGTAGTAGCAGATGGCTTGTCTAGAAGGAACTCTCATCTTGACCCTACAACAGCTGCTATTAATGTCATTACAGGACCTCACAGTACCCTACTCTCAGATATTCAAGGATTTTATGAGCAGGATCCTAAACTAAAGAAGATCATCACAGGCTTGCAACAGAACAGTGGTAAGTTTGCAAAGTATGAATGGCAACATGGTATTTTAACTAGGAAGGGGAAGTGGGTGGTTGTAGCTAATGAAAATCTTAAGCAGAAGATCTTATCACACTTCCACACCTCCTCTGAGGGAGGGCATTCTGGAATAAGAAACACCTTGCATAGATTGAAGCAAAACATGTTTTGGAAGGGTATGAAAAATGATGTTTACAAGTTTATCCAAGAATGTGACATTTGTCAAATGAATAAAGGTGAGAATGTTGCTACTCCGGGATTACTACAACCTTTACCAGTGCTAGATAAAGTGTGGGAAGAGATCTCCATGGACTTCATTGTTGGGTTGCCAAAGTCAGATGGAAGGGAAGCAATATTTGTGGTGGTCGATAGATTGAGCAAAATGGCTCACTTCTCAGCCCTTACTCATCCTTATACTGCTAGTGCCGTGGCTCAAAACTTCATGGCTAACGTCTATAAATTGCATGGGATGCCTAAGGTGATTGTAAGTGATAGGGACACTATATTTATGAGTTCATTCTGGAAGGAATTTTTCAAGTTACAACAGGTGCAGCTTCATTACTCTACTGCCTATCACCCACAGACGGATGGACAAAGTGAAGTGGTGAATAGATGCCTAGAATGCTATTTGAGGTGCATGACAGGGGAGAGACCAAAGGAATGGGTGCAGTGGCTACCTCTAGCAGAATGGTGGTACAACACCACTTACCACTCTTCTCTCAAACTTACACCATATGAAGTAGTCTATGGACAGCCGCCTCCTGCACACACATCTTACACACCTTTTGACTCTAAATTGGATTTGGTGGATCGTAGTCTACAGCATAGAGAGTCTACTATAAGGTTGATCAAACACCATCTCATGCAAGCACAAAACAAAATGAAACAGTAAGCTGATAAACACAGATCAGAAAGGAATCTTTCAGTGGGGGAATGGGTGTTTGTCAAGCTTCAACCATATAAACAAGTTTCAGCAAGATCACAACAACATCACAAACTTTCACCTAAGTACTTTGGGTCGTTTCAGATTATCAACAAAATTGGTGCAGTGGCTTATACATTACAGCTTCCGGAGACTTCTAAGATTCATCCTACTTTTCACATTTCTCAACTAAAGCGCAAGAACGGGACTATAATCGCACAAAAACACTTACCCGATATTAACACTACACACGGGCACTTGATTCTTGAACCTCTTAATATTCTTGATCGCAGGATCGTCAAGCGTGGACATCGAGCTGTGGCCTAAGTACTTGTTCAGTGGCTCAACGCCGCGCCGGAGGATAGCTCGTGGGAGGACTATGATACTCTGAAGCAGCAATTTCCAACCTTTGATCCTTGAGGACAGGGATGTTCTTGAGAGGGAGGTATTGTTATGCACCTTTGCTCAAGATCCAGCTGGGAGAAGCACTTGCACATCAAGTAGTTATTTTGTAGTCGTTAGAGTCAGTGAATAAGGATGGAACACGTGGCATGGGACCGGGAGCTGGAAGGCGCATTCCACTTATCCAATTAATAGAGTCGCACGTCGGATATTACGTTTTCTCCACCCAGGGCACTGTTCATTCACCACCTTCATTCTCTCTCTTTTTTGCAGCGTATAAATAGGGGGTCTTAGCTCAAGTCATGCATGCGGTTAGAGTCCATCATTTTAGTCGAGTCTTGTGAGTTCTAGGATCGATCTCGGAATCTCCTTCTTCCCCTGAGAATCCCAGTCGATTGTTATGAATCTTTCCTATCATTGTAAACGTGCAGTTTTGATTCAATAAAATCTCATTTCAATTGTGTTGTTATTGTTGAATTGTGCAATTCGGTTTAGATACCTACCACAGCGCCTGGAGCAACCACAGTTCAATCACAGACAATTTCGTTGTATGTGGGTGAGCATTTAAAGATGGGGTAAAAACCATTTAAACAATAGTGTTAAGTGTATGTTCCTTATTAAGTTTGGCCTTCGTGGTGAAATGTTTCAGATTTAGAGCCGAATCTTAAGAAATCCATAAATCTACAATTTCATCTTCTTTGTATTGAGAAACATGGAGAAAAAATGGTTTCAGATTTGGAGTCGAATCTCAAGAGAGTCATATGAAGAAACATGGAGAAGAAAAAAAATTCAAATTTTGGAGCCCATAAATCTGCAATTCCAACTTTTCTGTATTGAAGAATTGAAGAAGAAGAAGAAGAAGAAGAAGAAGAAGAAGAAGAAGAAGGGATTTCTACAGTTGAGAATAGGAATAAAATAAAAAATATATAAATATATAAGGGTAGTTTAGTCAATTTATTAATGTCTAATTTTGTCATAATAATTATGGGGTATATTTAGAGATTTTGGGGCTATGAATAGCGGCACCCTTTTTCAAAATCAGTAAAAAAAATCTTTAATTTGGATTATTTTATCCTAAAATTGCAAAAATTAAAGGCTTATGGTCTTAATTCACAACTTTAAAACATGGTGTCCTAGTTTTCCCAAACTCTTAAAATTAATGTCCTAATTGCAATTTTTTCGATTTTGGCTACGGTCAAAATCAGCAAAAAAAAAAAAAAAAAACTAAATTTGATAGGTTTGAACTATTTTATTCTAAAGTTGCAAATATTAAAAACTTATTTTTCTAATTCACAAGTTCAAAAATATAATGTTCTATTTTTGACAGATCGCTAAAGTGATGTCCTAATCTTACTATATCGACCATGTAGGAATCAAAAATGAATACGAAAAAAAAAAGTCTTGGTCGTTATTGGAATGTAGAAGAATTCTGGGCAAGTCTTCCAAGTCTTGGTCAAGGAATTGTAGGGCCAAATTGAAATCATAATCCTTGCAAGTTGATACCAACAACTAAATGTGATAGTAACCAAAGGTGGAAGCTTCTCTGCAGGTTCAAAACAATCGTCGACAAACGATCTCGTAGTAGTAGCAGTATAGTATGTAACATCACTTAGATGAGCCAATCCAATACTTCATCGCCTCTTCTTTTCTGAAATTTTTCGTTTATATGTTCCGAATGTATTTTCCTTAATTGTTCTAACAGTGAACATATTAGATGCACAAAGTTTACAGATGATACAACAGTGAAATAAAATCGACAGACAGATAGTAGTTTAACAAGCACTACATAGCTTCAACAAACGGTATAGCACAATGAAACACAGGATTTAAATGCTACCTGACCCACCAATAACAGTAATAGCTAAATGTTCTTCACAGGACATTGAAGAAGCCGTTGTTTCGTCGCTTGAAGTCGCTGGATCGTCGTTGTTTTGCAGAAAAACAGTACGCCATTCTTCAATATATGCAGCTCTATCATGATCCAGCTGGTTTGGCCATTCTTGCTGCTGCAGAAGTTCAACAACTCGTTCTGTTTTCCCGAGAAGTCGAAATGCTTTCCGGACACTCTTCTCTCGTTTTTCTATGGCACTGCGGTGACACATTGTAGTTATAGCATTTGGTAAATTAGTGAGACATGCTGCTAAAATATCTGCTATCATCACTGATATTCGCTCGAACATTTCCTCGTCCGTTGGCTTGATTTCCTCTTCGTAGGACAACAAAATAGATTGACTGACTCTGTACATGGAGTTTGCAGCTACAACTTTTGGAGGCCAGTTAAGAGGATTCTCCATCACAGGATCTTTCTCTTTCTTCCTAAACTCCATAATGATCTCTTTAGCTTTCGTGGTAAGCAGTTGCAGCACTTCCCTGGAGTTTTTGCACTTGATAGATGTTTTGTTGAGATTGATGCCCTGCCATTTCGTGTAAAGTAAAACTCCGGCCCAACTGATATCTGCAGCTTTGGTAAGGCCGACAAGCTGTGCAGTTCCACAAAGTGTCTTCTCGACAATCTTGGCAAGGGAAAGGCCTTCACTTACGGTGCTCAGTAGCCACTCCCTTTTCTGCTTTGCAATGTTGGGAAGGGAAATTGCGATGCTTGTCAAAGTGACCACCGGTAGCGTCCAGGAGTTTGGAGGTTCTTGAGAATGAAGGCTTGGAATTAGGCTACTATCAAATTGTCCTACTCCAATGAACTTAACAAATCGACCTAAAAGTGTTGGAAGACTCCGGGGTTGCTTCCTTGTACCCGTCTGAATCGTCTTATTTGCTTCATTGCACATATTCCTGAGAACCCTTACTGGTAGCTCTGGCTCACCTTCAAGAAGAAGAACATATGGTTTGAGGTTCGGATCTATATTATCATCGGCTCTGCTAGAGTGCCAGTTCACACATATTTTGATGAGGGCAAAGCAAACCACCAATGGAAATGTGAGTAGGACGGGAAGAAAGACAAATAGTTTGCTGAGGTGAAGCGTCAAAATCTGAAGTCTGATGCAGAGAGTAACAACATACCATTTTACATGATGGAGGAATTTTCTTGATTTGTCTTTTTGAATGTGGGAACCAGAGAAGTTATCTCTGTAGTCCACGAGAATTTGAGTCCAATGCGTCTCAACCTTAAATGCCATCTTGAAGTTATACCAATTGATTGCGGAGAAGTTGAAGGTGACAGCACCAAACCATCTCAATGTTGGGGCTATTGTACCTACTGCGACTCCTATTGACTGAATTACTAGAATCCATATGGTTGAACTTTTATACACAGAATCAGGATCTCGATTATTTCCTTGAAAAGTTACTATTACAAACCTGGCTATATACAAAGGAACAAAAAGGACATAAAATGCAGAAGTACAAACAACAGAGCGTGCCATCACAAACTGAGGGCTGCTGCTTTCTGCCATCACCCAATACTTCATCATCTCTCGTCTCCGATTTTCGATTTTGAAAGCTTCCCTCCTATTTGAAACCTTCTCTTCCCTCAGAGCTATTTTGTGCTGCTCCTGGAATTTCGCTTCCAGCCTCCTTTTAATGGTTGGAACCATAATCGCCATAGAAACTATTTTAACTAGCAAACGTAGCATCAAAATAGTAGAAACAAGACTTCCATCAAATATTCCCATTAGTATCAAACGTAGACCATACAATAGAAAAAATTGAATCAACACATTAGCAGCGATTGTAATGACCAGAATCCCAAGAGCAAGCAGGTTTCCCAGAATCTCTTTATCCGTCATGGATCCCAAGGATGCCATGAAATTAGCTATAGCCGTCGACATAAAGACAACGCCGATGAACTTTGCAGATATATCGAGCTGTGACTCATCCATATAAGTGTTTAGGTCAGCTGGTAGCTTCGTTGCCACCGCCAACAATGTCAAGGAAGTGGCGTTAAGAGAGAAGTATTTGCTCGGAAACCACAGCCTTCTGCGTCGGAAGCCATTGAATGCATCGGCGGCCATAGCAAGAGAGCAGACGGCAGAAGAAGCTGCTATGTAAATGCCCACCCATGGCATTGCGGAATTAAGTTTGACCTCTACCCAATCCATGAAACAGTACAGATTTTATGTAGAGAGAGGTTTTCCTATATAATACATACCAAGGTATATATTTATACATGAGAGGAAGTGGCAGCAGGCAGGACCCACCAAAAGAGAAAAAATATGTAGAAAACTGACATAAAGTTTGTGGAAAAGTATGATCGGATATGAAAATAAAATGCAATGATTTTATTTAATGTCGGCAGCTCTGGCTCGCCTTCAAGAGGAATAACATACCGGCTAAGATTCGAATCCATGTCATGATCACCAGTTTCATGTCCTCTTTGGTTACTCAAGATCACATCTTCGGACAAATATTTCATCTCAAATTTCTTGATGTAAACAAAGCACAACAAAAAACGGAGATATGATGAGACGGAAATGAAGACGAGCAGTTCGCTGAGCAGAACTGTCAAAACCTGCAGCCCAATGCAGCAAGTAGTAGCAAACCATTTTGCATCACACATTTCCTGTACTGGGAAGCTATCTCTCCAGTCCACTAGTCTGATCCAATGGGCCTCAATCTTGACTTCCCATTTGACGTGGCTGCAACTAGCCGCGGACCACTTGGAATAGACAGCGGTGAACCATCTCAACGCGATTGAATCCATATGTTTGATTCTTTGTACACGGATTTAGGCCCCGGAAGTGACCTACTAACAAGCCACTTAACGTAAGCCCCTAGCGATCCCACCGCGGCAAGAAAGCAGACCAGAGTAGTGGAAACAACAGAACGCGCGACAAATCTTATTTTATTTTAGGAGATTGGATTAATTTGAAATCAACAGTTAACACCTCAACATAATTTCAAACCGGTCCAACCTTGATCATTAGCCCGCGGAGCTCGGATGGAGGTCTCTGTGTGTGTTCTATGATGTTTGTGTTGTGTGAGAAATAATAACAACAACAACAACAACAACAACAATAATAATAATAATTAATAACCATCATCATAATAATAAAATAATTAATAATAATAATAATAAAAATAATTAATAAACATCTTAGTAATAATAATAATAATGTTAATAATTAATAAAAAATAATAAATAGTTAAAATCAAATAATTTGTCTTTATTATTATTTTTTTTTTCACACAGTATAGACATTCCCTCACAAAACACACAACACAAACCCATAAGAAAAAAAAAAAAAAAAAAAGCATTTCATAATAATAATTTGAATTTTCTTAACATTGATGGTGAAAGTCAATCTTATAGAAACTGATGATTCTAATAAGATGACATAATATTATAAATCATTTTTTTGACTTGATAGTCAAATGTGATTTGCTATAAAATTGGTTCATAATAATGCAGCAGACATACGTTGGCTGGCCCAAAATGTGATTGGGGGTATTTGGTCCGGTTGGATGGGTCTATGTGGCCTATTTCATTAATTTAATGTATTTAAAGGATGTTGAGTAGATTGGACTTAAAATTTAATAACTTAATAAAATTTTAGACCGGTTCAAACTTATTCATCGACTGTGGAGCTGCACTACTACTGGCGCAAAATTTGCTTTATGCCACTATTTTTATTTTTATTTTGAAAGTGTGTTGAATTATATTTTTTGTATCACAGTTCATTTAATTTAATTAATTTAAAAAATATATTGATTAAATATGGTAAAAGATAAAATAAAAAAAATGTTTTAAGTTCAATCATAATAAAAATAAGGGTGTAGCTATTCGCACTCTAAAATCTCTAAATATACCTCAAAGTCTAAATACACCCCATAAATTTATACTCATTATACGCTTTTAATCAAAAAATAAAAAATAAAAAACCAAAAACAAAACACAGAAAAACAAGATTGCTAATGAAATGCAAATTGAATTGTGATTGAGATCGAGGACTTCCGAATTCCTTCTTCGGAGAATATTCGCTTGTTGCCTGAGTACTGTACCTCTCTTTCTGATTTTCATCAATAGAATTTGGTGAATCATAATCTTCAAAGGATTTTATACTCGATGTGTTGAATTTATGGATTCTCTCAAGTAAGGCGTTGTATTCCTCCACTGTGTGAAAGCTTCTAGATCCAATCGAGTTCTTATCTCTCCAATCCAACTTATTTTTATTGAGCTGATCAAGAGTATAAATATTTATTGATGTTGAATATAAACAAGAAATCATCATATTACAGCAAAACCTTTCTCTACGCATATATACTGTGCATAAAATATTTGTTTCCATGGCTAGCGTGGAGGAGAAACTTGATACGGCAATGCCATGGGTGGGCTTGTACATAGCAGCTTCTTCCGCCGTCTGCACTCTTGCTATGGCTGCCGATGCCTTGGATGGCTTCCGACGCAGAAGGCTGTGGTTTCCGACTAAATACTTCTCTCTGAACGCCACTTCCCTAACATTGTTAGCGGTCGCAGTGAAGCTCCCAGTTGACCTCAACACTAATATGTACACGACGCCCATCGATATCTCTGCCAAGTACATCGGCGTTCTATTTATGTCAACGGCTATGGCAAATTTCATGGCATCCTTGGGATCCATGACCGATAAAGAGATTCTGGCAAACGTACTTGCTCTAGGGATTCTGGTAATTACAATCACTGTTAATGTGTTTATTCAACTTTTTTCTATTGCACCGCGATATGGGTTCCTTTGCTTTCATATATGGGGTTCCTACTATTTTGATGCTGCGTTTGCTAGTTAAGATAGTTTCTATGGCGATTATGGTTCCATCCATTAAAAGGAGGCTGGAAGCGAAATACCAGGAGCAGCACAAAATAGCTTTGAGGGAAGAAGGGGTTTCGAATAGGAGGGATGCTTTTGAAATAGAAAATCGGAGACGAGAGATGATGAAGTATTGGGTGATGGCGGAAACGAGCAGCCCTCAGTTTGTAATGGCGCGTTCTGTTGTTTGCAATACTGTATTTTGCTTCCTCGTTGCCCTCCTTCTTTTCCCGATTTATGTAGGAAGCGTCATTTACATATCCATATTTTCAGGTTCAGTACTTCCAAAACCTTATTCTGTGTATAAAAGATCAACCATATGGATTCAAGTAAGATCAACCCCGCAGTCTTCCAACACTTTTAGGTCGATTTGTTAAGTTCAATGGAGTAGGACAATTTGATAGTAGCCAAATTCCAAGCCTACGTTCACAAGAACCTCCAAACTGTTGGACGCTACCGGTGGTGACTTTAACAAGCATCGCAGTTGCACTTCCCAACATTTCAAAGCACGAAAGTGAGAGGCTATTGAGCAGCGTAAGTGAAGGCCTTTCCCTCGCCAAGATTGTCGAGAAGACACTTTGTGGAAATGCACAACTCATCGGCGTTTCCAAAGCTGCAGAAATTTGTTGGGCAGGAGTTTTACTTTATACGAAATGGCTGGGCATCAATCTCAACCCAACATCTCTCAAGTGTAGAAACTCCGAGGAGGTGCTACAGCTGCTGTCCAGGAAAGCTGAAGCGATCATTATGGAGTTCAAGAAGAAAGATAACGATCCTGTTATGGAGAATCCTCTTATCTGGCCTCCAAAAGTTGTAGCTGCAAACCCCATGTACAGAGTCAGTCGAACTATTTTGTTGTCCTATGAAGAGTAAAGCAAGCCTACGGACAATGAACTGTTCGAGCGAATATCAGTGATGATAGCAGATATTTTAGCAGCATGTCTCACTAATTTACCAAATGCTATAACTACAATGTGTCACCGTAATGCCATAGAAAAACGGGGGAAGAGTGTCCGGAAAGCATTTCTACTTCTCGGGAAAACAGAACAAGTTGTTGAACTTAAGAATGGCCACACCAGCTGGATCATGATAGAGCTGCATATATTGAAGAATGGCGTACCATTTTTCTGCAAAACAACGACGATCCAGCAACTTCAACTTCAACTTCAACTTCAAGCCACGAAACAATTGCTTCTTCAATGTCCAATGAAGAACATTTAGCTATAACTGTTATTCGTAGGTCAGCTAGCATTTAAACCCTGCGTTTCATTGTGTTATACTGTTTGTTGAAGTTATGCAGTGCTTGTTAAACTTCTGTTTGTTTGTTGATTTCATTTCACTGAAGTATCTTCTGTAAAGACTTTTTTTATGCCCAGAATTCTTTAACATTCCATTAATGACCAAGACTTTTTTTATGTATTCATATTTTATTTCAATATGGTCAATACAGAAATATAGAAAATGGGTGGCGTATTTACACTAGAAGCATGAATACATAAAAAAAATATGAATACATAAAAAAAGTCTTGGTCATTAATGGAATGTTAAAGAATTCTGGACAAGTCTTCCAAGTCTTGGTCAAGGAAATTGTAGGGCCAAATTGAAATCACAATCCTTGCACGTTGATACCAACAACTAAATGTGATAGCAACCAAAGGTGGAAGCTTCTCTGCAGGTTCAAAACAATCGTCGACAAACGATCTCGTAGTAGTAGCAGTAGTAATAGTATGTAACATCACTTAGATGAGCCAATCCAATACTTCATCGTCTCTTCTTTTCTGAAATGTTTCGTTTATATGTTCCGAATGTTTTTTCCTTAATTGTTCTAACAGTGAACATATTAGATGCACAAAGTTTACCGATGATACAACAGAGAAATAAAATCGACAGACAAATAGTAGTTTAACAAGCACTGCATAGCTTCAACAAATGGTATTGCACAATGAAACACAGGATTTAAATGCTAGCTGACCTACCAATAACAGTAATAGCTAAATGTTCTTCACAGGACATTGAAGAAGCCGTTGTTTTGTCGCTTGAAGTTGCTGGATCGTCGTTGTTTTGCAGAAAAATAGTACGCCATTCTTCAATATATGCAGCTCTATCATGATCCAGCTGGTTTGGCCATTCTTGCTGCTGCAGAAGTTCAACAACTTGTTCTGTTTTCCCGAGAAGTAGAAATGCTTTCCGGACACTCTTCTCTCGTTTTTCTATGGCACTGCGGTGACACATTGTAGTTATCGCATTTGGTAAATTAGTGAGACATGCTGCTAAAATATCTGCTATCATCACTGATATTCGCTCGAACATTTCCTCGTCCGTTGGCTTGATTTCCTCTTCGTAGGACAACAAAATAGTTTGACTGACTCTGTACATGGAGTTTGCAGCTACAACTTTTGGAGGCCAGTTAAGAGGATTCTCCATCACAGGATCTTTCTCTTTCTTCCTAAACTCCATAATGATCTCTTTAGCTTTCGTGGTAAGCAGTTGCAGCACTTCCCTGGAGTTTTTGCACTTGACAGATGTTTTGTTGAGATTGATGCTCTGCCATTTCGTGTAAAGTAAAACTCCGGCCCAACTGATATCTGCAGCTTTGCCAAGGCCAACAAGCTGTGCGGTTCCACAAAGTGTCTTCTCGACAATCTTGGCGAGGGAAAGGCCTTCGCTTACGCTGCTCAATAGCAACTCGCTTTTGTGCTTTGCAATGTTGGGAAGGGAAATTGCGATGCTTGTCAAAGTGACCACCGGTAGCGTCCAGGAGTTTGGAGGTTCTTGAGAATGTAGGCTTGGAATTAGGCTACTATCAAATTGTCCTACTCCAATGAACTTAAAAAATCGACCTAAAGTGTAGGAAGACTCCGGGGTTGCTTCCTTGTACCCGTCTGAATCGTCTTATTTGCTTCATTGCACATATTCCTGAGAACCCTTACTGGTAGCTCTGGCTCACCTTCAAGAAGAAGAACATAACGTTTGAGGTTCGGATCTATATTATCATCGGCTCTGCTAGAGTGCCAGTTCACACATATTTTGATGAGGGCAAAGCAAACCACCAATGGAAATGTGAGTAGGACGGAAAGAAAGACAAATAGTTTGCTGAGGTGAAGCGTCAAAATCTGAAGTCTGATGCAGAGAGTAACAACATACCATTTTACATGATGGAGGAATTTTCTTGATTTGTCTTTTTGAATATGGGAACCAGAGAAGTTATCTCTGTAGTCCACGAGAATTTGAGTCCAACGCGTCTCAACCTTAAATGCCATATTGAAGTTATACCAATTGATTGCGGAGAAGTTGAAGGTGACAGCACCAAACCTTAAATCTCCTATTGACTGAATTACTTGAATCCATATGGTTGATCTTTTATACACAGAATCAGGTTCTAGATATTTTGCTTCAAAAGCTCCTATTACAAACCAGGCTATATAATAAGGAACAAAAAGGACGTAAACTGCAGAAGTACAAACAACAGAGCGTGCCATCACAAACTGAGGGCTGCTGCTTTCTGCCATCACCCAATACTTCATCATCTCTCGTCTCCGATTTTTTATTTTGAAAGCATCCCTCCTATTTGAAACCTTTTCTTCCCTCAGAGCTATTTTGTGCTGCTCCTGGAATTTTGCTTCCAGCCTCCTTTTAATGGTTGGAACCATAATCGCCATAGATACTAATTTAACTAGCAAACGAAGCATCAAAATAGTAGGAACCACGAACATACCATTTCCAAGTAGAAGTTCATATATTATTTGAGATAGACGCTCCTCACGATCATACAATAGAAAAAATTGAATCAACACATTAGCAGCGATTGTAATGACCAGAATCCCAAGAGCAAGAAGGTTTCCCAGAATCTCTTTATCCGTCATGGATCCCAAGGATGCCATGAAATTAGCCATAGCCGTCGACATAAAGACAACGCCGACGAACTTTGCAGATTTATCGATGAGTGACTCATACATATCAGTGTTTAGGTCAATTGGTAGCTTCATTGCCACCGCCAACAATGTCAAGGAAGTGGCGTTAAGAGAGAAGTATTTGCTCGGAAACCACAGCCTTCTGCGTCGGAAGCCATTGAAGGCATCTGCGGCCATAGCAAGAGTGCAGACGGCAGAAGAAGCTGCTATGTAAATGCCCACCCATGGCATTGCGGAATTAAGTTTGACCTCTACCCAATCCATGAAACAGTACAGATTTTATGTAGAGAGAGGTTTTCCTATATAATACATACCAAGGTATATATTTATACATGAGAGGAAGTGGCAGCAGGCAGGACCCACCAAAAGAGAAAAAATATGTAGAAAACTGACATAAAGTTTGTGGAAAAGTATGATCGGAAATCGTGTAACGCAGCGACGTCGTACAAGAGCAGCTTGAAGTCCCAATGCCATGGATAGGCATGTATATTGCAGCAGCTTCTGCAGCCTGCTCACCTGCAATATATATGTAGTCTGCAAGAGTCTTTTGTTACCATATACGTTGCCACATTTCAACGGGTTGATATTCATGTACTATATTTATAATCGAAAACTCTTCCAACTTATATAGATTTGCATAAAAAATTCAGGTGTGTGATACTTACTTTATGTCTGTGAAATCACCTTTCTAACTACGACCTATACCCATATTTAACAGCTTAAATTCTTGGAACTTATGAGACATGCTCGTTTTTGTAAAATATATTTCTTACCAACATAATAAATTTCAATATTATTTTTCACAAATATATATATATATATATATGGCTTGAAATTATTCAAACATTATTAGGGATAAATGAGTAATTTATTACTTAATAAATAGTAAAATAGACAGAAAATATTAAATTTGAAAAAATAAAAATAAAAACATTAATATAGAACACATTCTAATTTTATATATGCTATCATGCACAATTTGTTTTTAATTAAACAAAGTAAAAACACAACAATTTATTAAATAATTGAGTGAATTTTCTGTAAAACGGTTGCTTGTGTGATAAGATTAAAAGTATTATTTGTGTAACTATAAAGTATCACTATTTTAAAAGGTAACTCATTAAAAGTAATATACTTAAAAAAATAGTGATACTTTATAGTTAAATAAGTAATATCTTAAATCGTGTTACACGTACAACCGTTTTCAAGAGTTTTTGCGTAAATAATTTGCAGCCCAATAAAATTTTAGACTAAAACAATATTAACCAATGTCATGCCGGATTCCAACCATGTCATAATTGCCACCATTTCTAGGCTAATAACATTAGGCCCCGTTTACTTCAGGTGATAAATCTGAATTTGGATAAATAGTCCACAGTTATCCAGCGTTTATTTTGTTGAATAATTTTCCGGGTTAATCCAGCCGACCCGGGATAAAAGATAAAATTTGGGATAATTCGGCGGATACTAATCCGACCTAAACCCCTGGGATAAAAATTATCCCATGGGATAAGAAATAAAAATTTACTGTTTTACCCTTATGCACAAACTTAATTACAAAAATGTCCTCATATATAAATCATGTATTAAGGACAATTTTGTAATTTTCGCATTATCCTGACCAATCCCATAAAGTAAACATTGGATAGTATAAAATTATCTTTCTCTATCCTAATGTTATTCTACGAAGTAAACGTAGGATAAAAATTTCAACTTATCCCTATCCTAATTTTAATCCCAATTTCTGTTATATGCTGTTCAATCCTGACTAGAAAAGTAAACGTAGTCTTATGATATAAAAATAAAAATAATAGCAAGCATAGCCTCTACCATAATACTTGGAATTTTGCAAACATTGATTGTTAAAGTCAACCTTAACAAAATCGAAAAGTCATGAAAAGTGAGGACAGGTGGACAAGCAACTAAACAAAGACTTGTCAGTTATTGTTGAGTTGACTCTCAAGTCTCAACATCATTATCCACCGACCGGAGAAAGATTTACAAAATATTTAATTTATTTTTTTCCATAGGATATTATAAATAAAATTAAGAGACTACGACGCCCTAATTAATTTAATGATAATATAATTTAGTCGCTAATCAATAAAATTTTGTTGGGAAATAATTTTATGACCAATTAACAATGGATAATTTTTGTTATTAAAATATCTATCTTTAAATTTATCAAACAATAAATGATTATTATTATTAGTTATTAATATTTATTTGTTGACTTGCAATGCAAAATCTGTAATATAATTATTTATAAAAATTAAAATTAAATAGTTAAATTTGTTAGAAAACTAAATTATCTAATGAATTTTAATTTTATAAAACAATATCTAATCTATTTATACAAACAATAAATACTCGAATAATCAACTACCAAATTAATTACTTATTTTAAATTTAATTTAATTTTAAAATATTTAATATGTATGTTAAATTAAAAATTATGTGAAAACAGAATTAATATAATATATTAGAAATGAAAAGAAAAATTAGAATATTATTTTTTTATTAAAAAAGATTATAATTACATGTCTTTATATTTTCTCAATCTTTACATACTCCAAATTTACCATGCGTACTTAATAAATCAATATAGAAGTAGTATTAATTTAGTCATTCATAATACTACTTTGATATTAAATAAAAGATTGTAAAAAAAAAAAAAAAAAAAAAAAAAAAAAAAAAAAAAAGTTTGATATCTCATATGAAAAGTAAATTTAAAATAAAAAATTATTTCAATTTTTAAATTTACATAAATAATAGAAAAAATAATATTTCTGATAATTCTTTCTTTTATATGATAGAAGAATTATTACAGAATTATGACACCTGGAAATAGCATTTCATGTAATAAGAGTATAAATATTTATTGATGTTGAATATAAACAAGAAATCATCATATTACAGCAAAACTTTTCTCTACGCATATATATACTGTGCATAAAATATTTGTTTCCATGGCTAGTGTGTGATGAGAATATTTCCAAGATGTTTATTTAGAAATATACAAAGTGTATAAATATAAGGGGAGAGTGTAGGAGACTCTCAAACGTAAACAATGTGGGACAAGAAAAAATACAAATACACATATATGCTCCTAATCTAATATCTCAAACGTAAACAATGTGGGACAAAAATTAATACAAATACACATATATGCTCTCAATACTCCTAATACACCCCCTCAAGATGGTGGGCGATTAACGACACCAATCTTGTCCAATAAGAGACAAAGGCGAGTCCTAGATAGCGGCTTGGTGAGTGCATCGGCAAGCTGATCAGCAGAGGAGACATGCGAGACACGAAGCTGAGCAGATTGAACTAACTCCCGAACAAAGTGATAGTCAATAACAATGTGCTTCATCCGAGAGTGAAATACCGGATTGGCACACAGATACGTAGCCCCAATGTTGTCACAATTAAGAACTGGAGTAGCAGTGGACAGAGAAACGGCTAACTCAGAAAGGAGTGACCGAGTCCATTGGAGTTCCGCAGCAGCAGCAGCAATTGCTCGATATTCTGCCTCCGTCGAAGATCGAGCCACGGTCCGCTGCTTACGAGAGCTCCACAAGATGGGATCGGCGCCGAGATAGATAATAAAGGCACCAGTGGATGTGCGGTCGTCACAATTACCACCCCAATCAGCATCTGTGAAGCAATGAAGAGACAGAGGAGAGTCACGGCGTAGATGAAGAGCAAGATATCGAGTGCCATTGAGATAGCGAAGGAGACGTTTCACTGCCCCCCAGTGGATCTCAGTGGGAGCATGCATGAACTGAGATAACTTGTTGACCGCAAAAGCAATATCTGGCCTAGTAAGAAGAAGATACTGAAGACTGCCCAGAACACAACGATATAAGGAAGTATCAACAGGCTTGCTACCATCATTGAGAGACAATGTGACATTGAGAGCAAGCGGAGTGTGAATCGATTTAGCATTGAGCATATTATGCTAAGATAGAAGATCAGTGGTGTATTTCCGTTGGGACAAGTAACACGAAGACGAGGTACGAAGAACCTCCACACCAAGAAAGTAGGAAAAAGGACCAAGGTCCTTAATAGAGAACTGAGAAGTCAAACCATGCACCACACGAGTGAGAAAGCGATCATCACTGCTTGTAAGGATAAGATCATCCACATACACCAAGAAGTAGGCAGTAATGCCCTGGGCGTGATAGACAAAGAGGGACTCATCAGATTTAGTGCAGGAAAAACCAACCGAAACCAAAAATGATTGAAAAGCATGATACCACGTCCGAGGAGCTTGCTTGAGGCCGTAAATGGACTTATGGAGTTTGCAGACGAAGGTAGAATGATTCGGATCAGTGAAGCCAGGAGGCTGAGACATATAGACCTCATCCGAAAGCGAGCCATGAAGGAAAGCATTGTTAACATCAAACTGTCGAAGAGGCTAATTACGGGTAGTGGCAATACTCAGAACAATGCAAATAGTAGCGGGCTTGACAACAGGGATGAAGGTCTCAAAGTAGTCAACTCTAAGGCGTTGATGAAAACCTTTAGCAACGAGGCGAGCCTTATATTTATCAATAGAACCATCAGGCTTTCGTTTGATGCGAAAGATCCATTTGCAGCCAAAAACATTTTGGGAGGAGACCGGAGGAACAAGATCCTAAATACCATTCTCTTGCAAGGCAGTGAATTCCCGAGACATAGCCTCACGCTAGCAAGAGTCAGCAAGAGCTTGGGTCACTGTAGAAGGCTCAACATCAAGAGACAAAGCAGATGTAAGTCCATACCTTGGATTTGGTTTAACAATGTTGTTGCGAGACCGAGTAACCATCGGATGGTGCAACGGAGGATCCAAGGAGAGCACCGGTGAAGGCACAGGGCTAGGAGGAGAAGACCCAGGAGTAGGCGGTGGCAGGGGTGTATGTGTTGGCACAAGCGGCACAGCATCAACCACAAGAGTGGGAACCAGCACAGGTGGAGGGACAGGGATAGAAGTAGAAGGAAGAGAGTCAGAGTGTGAGGAAAGAAGAGGAGAGGTAACGGAAAAGGGGAAGATATGTTCCACAAATTCCACATGACGAGAGGCATAAATTCTGGAGGACGAGCGATCAAGACAGAGATAGGCACTCTTGGTGGGTGAGTATCCAACAAAGACACAAGGATGAGATCGGGTGTCTAATTTGTGAGAGGAGTATGGATGCAGCCAGGGAAAGTACTGACATCCAAAGACACGGAGTTTTGAGAGATTTGGTGGGTGATGAAAAAGTTTCTCAAAGGAAGAAACCATATCAAGATCAACCTTGGGAAGACGATTAATAAGATAAACAGCCGTGGATATGGCGTAAGGCCAGTACTGAAGAGGCATGGAAGAGTGATGAAGCAGGGCAAGACCAGTGTCAACAATGTGACGATGGCGTCGCTCTGCAGCACCATTGTGTTCGGGTGTATGGGGCGGGGTGGTGAGGTGAGTAATACCGTGAGACGTAAGGAAAGGACGAAGAGCTAGGTATTCTCCCCCATTATCAGAGTACAGAGTCTTTATTTTTGTATTAAGAAAGTTTTCAACTAACGCTTTGAAGGCAATAAATGTAGACAGAACATCAGATTTCCGCTTAAGCGGGTACAACCAGACATACTACATAAAGTGATCAATAAAAACGACATAATATTTATAACCATCACATGATAAGACAAGAGAAGTCCAAACATCAGAATAAATTAACTAAAGCGGGAAAACAGAATTTAGAGAGGATTCAGTAAATGGCAGTTTGTGACTCTTAATGCATTTACAAGACTCACAACTAAAAACATCGGACTTTTTTGTAGGTATATCATGACTAAATAGAGAGAAATGTAAAATCTTCGTGGATGGGTGGCGTAGGCGAGAATGCCAGAGAGAGGATGACTGTCTAACCGAGGATAGAGCTGAGAGACGAGGTGGAGACGAAGCACCAACCGGCCACACATACAAGCCATTAACGCGCGGACCCTGAAGCATTACGTCCCCCGTACGACTGTTCTTCACCTGAAAATCAGAAGCAGAAAAAAGAACAACAACATCATTCTGCTGACAAAGTTTAGAGACGGAGAGAAGATTCCTCGCCATAGAGGGAACAAGCAAAACATTTTGAAAATTAAGACAAGAGAAAGCGGGAAAAGCAAATTGCCCAATATGAGAAATGTGCAGTTCGTTACCGTCCCCTACTATCACATCATCAACGCCACCATACGGAGCATGCAAGAACAGGTTTGCCAAATCAGTGGTGATGTGGTGAGAAGCCCCAGAGTTGAGAATCCAATCAGAAGGCGATGACACGGATGTAGCAGTGTGAGCAGAAGGATAGGAGTAGGCCGGGGAAGGTGGCTGACCCGACGGAGGAGATGGGGCTGTATAGGCTCGAATTTCTAGGCAGCGGCGTGCCGAGTGGCCATGGGTACCACATAGCTAGCATCGGCCCTGGTAGCCACGGCCCTACTGATGGGCAGACGAGACAGGGCACGGTTGGAACCGAGAGCCACCTGTAGACCGGTGGGACGAGGCCTGGCCTCGCTGAGGATGCTAGGACGGGGAGCGGCCTGGTGCAGTAGGGGAACGTCGAGAGGAGGCAGACGCAGGGAAGGCAGTGGCAGGGTGGTTCGACGTGGCTACCACCCGGGCTGCTTGTTGGGCCTCCGTACTAAGCAACTTGTCCAGAAGTTCGTCGAAAGAAACGGGTGTATCCCTGGCCTGTATAGCATTGCTAATCTCCTTATACGAGTCATCAAGGCCGTTGAGCACCTTAAGGACCAAGTCCTCCGGATCTGTGACCACACCAAGAAGTGAGAGTTCATCAACAACTCCCTTAATATCAATCATAAAATCAGAAATCGAACGTGTACCTTTCACCGGATTGTGAATTCAATTCTTGAGCGCAAGAATGCGCCCCCTTGATGATTTGCCGTATATGGAGGCGAGAGTCTCCCATGTCCCATGAGAGGAAGCGGTGGCAGCAATGAAGGGAATAAGAGTGGGCGAGATGGACCTAATTATGGCCGAGAGTATCAATTCGTCTTGTCGAACCCATTGCTCATGAAGTGGATTCGACTCAGACTTTGTGCCAACAAGAACAGTAGATGATGGACAAGGGTACGTACCATCAACATAACAGTAGAGATCGTAGCCGAAGTGGAGAGTCCGGAACTGGAAACTCCATGCGACGTAATTGGTAGAGGTAAGCTTTAGCAACGCCTGGGCTGCGGTGTTGAAAGAGACGAGGGGCAGCGGCGTGCCGTCGGCAGTAACAACGGAGAGAGAAGACGACTGCATGGGGTCAGAAGATGCAGTAGCGTAAGGCGGCTACACGAGGGATTGTGTGAGGCGGGTGGGAGGTATGAACCAGAGGAGCAGCGGCGTTGCAGTAGGTTCGTGGGAACCAAGACTGGAACCGAAAAAGAAAAAAAAAAGGATCAAGGAATTATGGCGGATGCCAAATTAGGCTCTGGTTACCATGATGAGAATATTTTCAAGATGTTTATTCAGAAATATACAAAGTGTATAAATACAAGGGGAGAGTGTAGGAGACTCTCAAACGTAAACAATGTGGGACAAGAATAAATACAAATACACATATATGCTCCTAATACTCCTAATATCTCAAACGTAAACAATGTAGGACAAGAATAAATACAAATACACATATATGCTCCCAATACTCCTAATAGTGGAGGAGAAACTTGATACGGCAATGCCATGGGTCGGCTTTTACGTAGCAGCTTCTTCCGCCGTCTGCACTCTTGCTATGGCTGCCGATGCCTTGGATGGCTTCCGACGCAGAAGGCTGTGGTTTCCGACAAAATACTTCTCTCTGAACGCCACTTCCCTAACATTGTTAGCGGTCGCAGTGAAGCTCCCAGTTGACCTCAACACTAATATGTACACGACGCCCATCGATAACTTTGCCAAGTACATCGGCGTTCTATTTATGTCAACGGCTGTGGCTAATTTCATGGCATCCTTGGGATCCATGACCTATAAAAAGATTCTGGCAAACGTACTTGCTCTAGGGATTCTGGTAATTACAATCACTGTTAATGTGTTTATTCAACTTTTTCTATTGCACCACGATATGGGTTCCTTTGCTTTCATATATGGGGTTCCTACTATTTTGATGCTGCGTTTGCTAGTTAAGATAGTTTCTATGGCGATTATGGTTTCATCCATTAAAAGGAGGCTGGAAGGGAAATACCAGGAGCAGCACAAAATAGCTTTGAGGGAAGAAGGGGTTTCGAATAGGAGGGATGCTTTTGAAATAGAAAATCGAAGACGAGAGATGATGAAGTATTGGGTGATGGCAGAAACTAGCAGCCCTCAGATTGTAATGGCGCGTTCTGTTGTTTGCAATACTGTATTTTGCTTACTTGTTGCCCTCATTCTTTTCCCGATTTATGTTGGAAGCTGAAGCGATCATTATGGAGTACAAGAAGAAAGATAACGATCATGTTATGGAGAATCCTCTTATCTGGCCTCCAAAAGTTGTAGATGCAAACTCCATGTACAGAGTCAGTCGAACTATTTTGTTGTCCTATGAAGAGGAAAGCAAGCCTACGGACAATGAACTGTTCGAGCAAATATCAGTGATGATAGCAGATATTTTAGCAGCATGTCTCACTAATTTACCAAATGCTATAACTACAATGTGTCACCGTAATGCTGATAGGTTGTCAATCCACCAAATATAATTAACCTACTTCCAAAATACGAGTATAGTGGTGAGTAGGGTCGAATCCACAGGGAACGGGAATTAAATTCTTTTGAATAAAATAAAACAAAAATGGGGTGTTTTGAAGATTTTCACCTAATCTACTAAATACTAAATTAATCAATCTAGCAACTACAAGCTTACACGATATTAATGCACACAAAACAATTTGGCAAGAAAAACTATTAAAATAGAGATAATACTAAGAAGAGAGAAATTTGATTTAAGGGTTCGATATTCAATTATACTATTGATCATAGACTTAACAAATAAATTCTTGCAAATTCAAGCAATTAACCTTGGATTTATTAGGATAGCCTTCTAAATCCTTTGTTTTCCTATTTAATTAACCAAACCTAGCATCCGGTCAATTCTTATTATTAATCAACTGGGCACGAAGCATTCCATGTTAATTAATAATAGCATTAATCTTAGTGAAAACAGGTTAATACTAATATCAATAATTAGGATAGCCATAAATATCAATATTAGTCCTATAGGTTCAATTAGAATAGGCAATTTATGATAGCATAATTTACCTATTCTAATGCTACGATTCTTCACCCATTTACACTACTAGGAGTATAAACTCATGAATAACTTTAGGAGAATAAATATTCATTTGATTTGTCAATTCAAATTAATATAAACCTCCATTAATAATCATTTGAACCTATTAGTACTTGAATATAAAACAAGATAATCAATACATATCCCAAAGCCTCACAATAATATAACCGAAATATGAAACCCTTAAATCAAACCGTAAAATTAGCCACTCATATTATAATAAATCCTAAACATAAATAACATCATTTAACACAAGAAATAAAATAAAGAAGAAAAGATAAAACAAGAAGAATACTTACTACTAAAAAAAAAAAAAAAAAAAAAAAAAAAGAAACATATGTCTTCTTTCTTGTCTTCTACCAATTTCACTCCTAAGAAAGAAGGGAAGAAAAGGAAGAAAAGGAATATGACATTCTCTCCTCTCTCCACAAAATTTGCTCACGGCTGATTCTTTTTCCAAAAAGTGGGGAGGGATTTCTTCATTTCCCTACCCTTTGTTTCGTGGGCCTAAAATGGGCTTTTGGGCCTTTCTTGAGTTTTGGACTTTTTCTTGGGCTTTTGGGTTGCTTCCTTGGGTTTTTGGGCCATTTTCACATTGGCTCGTTTCTTTCACTAATTGTCCTTTTTTTTCTCGATTTTTCTCCAACTGCATTTCATTATTTTCCTGAAATAAAGAATGATTAATTAGATCAATTAATTGCAATTTTGGAGACAAAAATACGGAGGATATGAACACATAATATGGAATATTATAATCATATCAAATGTCATAGAAAAACGGGGGAAGAGTGTTCGGAAAGCATTTCTACTTCTCGGGAAAACAGAACAAGTTGTTGAACTTCTGTAGGGCCAAGAATGGCCACACCAGCTGGATCATGATAGAGCTGCATATATTGAAGAATGGCGTACCATTTTTCTGCAAAACAACAACGATCCAGCAACTTAACTTCAACTTCGACTTCAACTTCAAGCCACGAAACATTAGCTTCTTCAATGTCCAATGAAGAACATTTAGCTATAACTGTTATTCGTAGGTCAGCTAGCATTTAAACCCTGCGTTTCATTGTGTTATACTGTTTATTGAAGTTATTCAGTGCTTGTTAAACTTCTGTTTGTTTGTTGATTTCATTTCACTGATGCACCTTCTGTAAAGTTTTTCTTATTCAATAATTTAAAAATATATTTATTGAAAATTTGAGGAAAAAACCTTGGGAACTATTGGGTTGGCTCATCTAAGTGATGTTACATACTACTGCTGCTGCTGCTACATGATCGCTTGCCGATGATTGTTTTGAACCTGCAGTGAAGCTTCCAGCTTTAGTTACTATCACATTTAGTTGTTGGTATCAACTTGCAGGGGTTATGATTTCAATCTGGCCCTACAATTTCCTTGACCAAGACTTGCCCAGAATTCTTTAACATTCCATTAATGACCAAGACTTTTTTTATGTATTCATATTTTATTTCAAAATGGTCAATACAGAAATATGCTGGGCCAACTAATAAAATCATATATACTCTAATAAATAAAAATTAAGCAAATAAACAGAAGACAAACAGTAATAAGAAGCAATTTCGGATCGGTGGTTCAATTTTCCTTCTATTCCAAATTATATGATTATGTGACACGTTATCAATTTAATTGTGAAATTCCTACACCCTAAACCAACAATAAGCTGTGTTGATTCGTTTTATCCCTTACGTATAATTAATTAGAATAAGCTCTCTAATTAACTTATTTAATCGAACAGTCCAAAATATGTTCTTTGGATTTAATTCATTAAACACATTATCAATTAGGATAATAGGGTAGGCAGGTTATCGAATTCACACGCTCGATTCAATTAATCCTGAATTACGTTTATTCTAATAATAAATATTATTAGTCGCTACAAACGGATTCAATATCACAACAATTACGGATTGTAAAATAAACCCTAGCACTAAATATATAAATTATCAATTGAGTCAATGCATCACAATTAACAATATATATATATATATATATTATAAATCAATTCAAACAATCAACATAATAAATTTGCACATATTAAATCAATATGCGATAAATTATTTAAAAGTGTATATGAATAGTTTATTCACAGAAGATCCTAATCGAAGATTAGCCGCTGCTAAAGTTAGCACCATTCAGAGGCAAATCAGGGCCAAGTACCCCCAATGGCAGACCTGTGCAGTCTCAACCTGGGGGCTGCCAGTTGCTGCCATCACCAAATACCTTTTCACCAACACTCATAAGTTCATCACTAGTAAATTCCCCCCACTCTACTTGCCTCTTCGACACTCTTTTGTGAATTTCATTTTACTTTGATTCAATGCATGTATTGGCGCTTGGAACCAGAATTGCCAAAACAACTTAAGTTCGCTAGTGGTACCCTTTTAGAAGGTCGAGTATGAAAACACTCGACGGATGTGAGGCTAGGGGCGCTGAGCTCTAGAAACGGGTGCCGGGAGTAGGCGGCACATGTAGGAAATACGGTGCTAGTATCTTGGCATAGAGCTGTCGGGCTCATGGTACTCAGGAAACATGATACGGGAGCTGCTAAATGTTGGTGTCAGATAGATGTGCAGATGGTTGCACGTTGCGGACGAACATTGGCAAAATGTGGGAATAGGCAAGGAGTTGGGTCTTGCGTGCACTAACGGGTATTGTCTTTGCATGTTGAAAGAGTTGGGCCTAGCAGCATACAAATGCAGGACATGTGAAAGAAGGGCGCACATGTTGGTGGCTGCCGGGCGCGCACGCTGTCGGGTGATGGTGTATGCTTGGGGGAAAGATAATTGGTGTGCGCATGATTTGCGACAGGTCCCAGCACGCACGCATGTTAGGGAACGGAAGCGGGGGGCCACGCGTTGGGCGACACGCAGGCCACGCACACAGGGCCGTGCGCACGGGCGGTTGCAGCAGCTGCACGGGTTTTTTGCGGAAATGGTGTTGAGTAATGGGCGGCAGTTGAAAACCGCCCAGCACTTGCGGGCTTCTTCTGGGGACGACATCTGGCCCGGATCCAGGTGTCCTTTGCAGATTAATTCCTACATGGTGGGGGATATCCGCCACAAGAACTGTAGCCTTATTTATATTGTTGTTTCGGCATTGAGTTGCACAACCGGTAGTGAGTGATCGGATTTGTGTGCATCCATGCCATCTCTTGTATGAGATTAGTTAGTGAAAATGAGTATAAGTTGGGCGCCATGATTGCTTCGTTGCCTTTATATTCCATCATATGTAGTACCTTTGTTGAATATTGCATACAATCAGTCAAATTGGGAAAGTCTTGCACGTGAGATGTTGGGCTATGCAAATTAAACACGAGGTTGACTAATCTTGAGAGTTTTACACAAGAAGCATCAACTTAATACACATTTAATTGTCAGTCAACAATGTCAGGAATAAGTCTCTCTTTGTGGCCCATAACAAAAAATGCAAAATTGGGATAACAACTTTAGGGGTCTGATCAAATATAGTTGATTTATATGTTTAGTTTTTATGATTTCAGAGTCCCAACATATCTAACAGTTTTTTTTTTTTTAATTTTGATTGCTAGCTAATAATTTTTTCTATTTTTGCTTCCAACATAATAATTTAATACAATATGACTATAATTTTAGAATAAAATAGTCCAATTATCTCTTAAACATAATTGATATTTAAAAAAAAAATTCATACATCGTATTCTTTAAACACTCTAAACTAGTTATCAATTTATAACGTTTTCTACTAATATTTTTTTGGTCAAGATAAATTTTACTTAAGAAATTATAATGGAAAGCTCTTGAAAAATATGCACAACAAAAATAATTTTATTTCAAAGATACAACTAGTCTGAAACATAAAAAAATAAACTAATTTTGTATTAATCAATATCAATTAATGCTAGTTTATATTAAATTTATTTTGAATTATATGGCAAATAAACTCTATTTAATTTTTCGATATGGGCTAGTCTTAGAATCATGAAAATTTTGTAGTAACCAAATTCAGTCTTGAATACTTAGAACTAATAACATCAATATGTAAGTTTATATATTGATTTAAGATAAATATACAAATGTGGAACAAATATTTTATTTTTATTTTTAATTTTAGATAACTTTTGATGATGTAGTTCATAACAAAACTAAGAAATATCTTGATATAGGCTATATCATAACTACCCTTTATTTGTTAGAGTTGTTTTCGTGGTTGGAGTGACGGTAGGCTAAATAAATTTTTCATAATCAGCAAAAAAATACGTATTTGGATTATTTTGTCCTAAAATCTCAAAAATTAAAGACTTACGGGCTTAATTCGCAACTTTGAAACACGGTGTCCTAGTTTTTCCAAACTCTTAAAATTAATGTCCTAATTGCAATTTTTTCGATTTTGACTATGGTCAAAATCAGCAAAAAAAAAACATAAATTTGATATGTTTGGACTATTTTATTCTAAAATTGTAAAAATTAAAGACTTATTATCCTAATTCAGCCTTGAATACTTAGAACTAATAACATCAATATGGACTAGTCTTAGAATCATAAAAATTTTGTAGTAACCAAATTCAGTCTTGAATACTTAGAACTAATAACATCAATATGTAAGTTTGGACTATTTTTGCGAGATCCCTAAAGATGATGTCCTAATCTTACAATTTTCCCCCAACATATTACTGTATCGACCATGTAGGAGTCAAATATGAATACGTAAAAAGAAGTCTCGGTCGTTAATGGAATGTTAAAGAATTCTGGACAAGTCTTCCAAGTCTTGGTCAAGGAAATTGTAGGGCCAAATTGAAATCACAATCCTTGCACGTTGATACCAACAACTAAATGTGATAGCAACCAAAGGTGGAAGCTTCTCTGCAGGTTCAAAACAATCGTCGACAAACGATCTCGTAGTAGTAGCAGTAGTAGTAGTATGTAACATCACTTAGATGAGCCAATCCAATACTTCATTGTCTCTTCTTTTCTGAAATGTTTCGTTTATATGTTCCGAATGTTTTTTCCTTAATTGTTCTAACAGTGAACATATTAGATGCACAAAGTTTACAGATGATACAACAGTAAAATAAAATCGACACACAAATAGTAGTTTAACAAGCACTGCATAGCTTCAACAAACGGTATAGCACAATGAAACTCAGGATTTAAATGCTAGCTGACCTACCAATAACAGTAATAGCTAAATGTTCTTCACAGGACATTGAAGAAGCCGTTGTTTCGTCGCTTGAAGTTGCTGGATCGTGGTTGTTTTGCAGAAAAATAGTACGCCATTCTTCAATATATGCAGCTCTATCATGATCCAGCTGGTTTGGCCATTCTTGCTGCTGCAGAAGTTCAACAACTCGTTCTGTTTTCCCGAGAAGTAGAAATGCTTTCCGGACACTCTTCTCTCGTTTTTCTATGGCACTGCGGTGACACATTGTAGTTATCGCATTTGGCAAATTAGTGAGACATGCTGCTAAAATATCTGCTATCATCACTGATATTCGATCGAACATTTCCTCGTCCGTTGGCTTGATTTCCTCTTCGTAGGACAACAAAATAGTTTGACTGACTCTGTACATGGAGTTTGCAGCTACAACTTTTGGAGGCCAGTTAAGAGGATTCTCCATCACAGGATCTTTCTCTTTCTTCCTAAACTCCATAATGATCTCTTTAGCTTTCGTGGTAAGCAGTTGCAGCACTTCCCTGGAGTTTTTGCACTTGACAGATGTTTTGTTGAGATTGATGCCCTGCCATTTCGTGTAAAGTAAAACTCCGGCCCAACTGATATCTGCAGCTTTGCTAAGGCCAACAAGCTGTGCGGTTCCAGAAAGTGTCTTCTCGACAATCTTGGCGAGGGAAAGGCCTTCGCTTACGCTGCTCAATAGCGACTCGCTTTTGTGCTTTGCTATGTTGGGAAGGGAAATTGCGATGCTTGTCAAAGTCACCACCGGTAGCATCCAGGAGTTTGGAGGTTCTTGAGAATGTAGGCTTGGAATTAGGCTACTATCAAATTGTCCTACTCCAATGAACTTAAAAAATCGACCTAAAAGTGTTGGAAGACTCCGGGGTTGCTTCCTTGTACCCGTCTGAATCGTCTTATTTGCTTCATTGCACATATTCCTGAGAACCCTTACTGGTAGCTCTGGCTCACCTTCAAGAAGAAGAACATATTGTCTGAGGTTCGGATCTATATTATCATTGGCTCTGCTAGAGTGCCAGTTCACATATATTTTGATGAGGGCAAAGCAAACCACCAATGGAAATGTGAGTAGGACGGAAAGAAAGACAAATAGTTTGCTGAGGTGAAGCGTCAAAATCTGAAGTCTGATGCAGAGAGTAACAACATACCATTTTACATGATGGAGGAATTTTCTTGATTTGTCTTTTTGAATGTGGGAACCAGAGAAGTTATCTCTGCAGTCCACGAGAATTTGAGTCCAATGCGTCTCAACCTTAAATGCCATCTTGAAGTTATACCAATTGATTGCGGAGAAGTTGAAGGCGACAGCAGCAAACCATCTCAATGTTGGGGCTATTGTACCTACTGCGACTCCTATTGACTGAATTACTAGAATCCATATGGTTGAACTTTTATACACAGAATCAGTTTCTCCAAATATTGCTTCAAAAGCTTCTATTACAAACCCGACCATATAATAAGGAACAAAAAGGACGTAAAATGCAGAAGTACAAACAACAGAGCGTGCCATCACAAACTGAAGGCTACTGCTTTCTGCCATCACCCAATACTTCATCATCTCTCGTCTCCGATTTTCGATTTTGAAAGCTTCCCTCCTATTTGAAACCTTCTCTTCCCTCAGAGCTATTTTGTGCTGCTCCTGGAATTTCGCTTCCAGCCTCCTTTTAATGGTTGGAACCATAATCGCCAAAGAAACTATTTTAACTAGCAAACGTAGCATCAAAATAGTAGGAACAAGACTTCCATTAAATATTCCGATTAGCATCAAACGTAGATGATACAATAGAAAAAATTGAATCAACACATTAGCAGCGATTGTAATGACCAGAATCCCAAGAGCAAGCAGGTTTCCCAGAATCTCTTTATCCGTCATGGATCCCAAGGATGCCATGAAATTAGCCATAGCCATCGACATAAAGACAACGCCGATGAACTTTGCAGATATATCGGTGGGTGACTTATACATGTCAGTGTTTAGGTCAACTGGTAGCTTCATTGCCACCGCCAACAATGTCAAGGAAGTGGCGTTAAGAGAGAAGTATTTGCTCGGAAACCACAGCCTTCTGCGTCGGAAGCCATTGAAGGCATCGGCGGCCATAGCAAGAGAGCAGACGGCAGAAGAAGCTGCTATGTAAATGCCCACCCATGGCATTGTGGAATTAAGTTTGTCCTCTACCCCAGCCATGAAACAGTACAGATTTTATGTAGAGAGAGGTTTTCCTATATAATACATACCAAGGTATATATTTATACATGAGAGGAAGTGGCAGCAGGCAGGACCCACCAAAAAAGAAAAAATATGTAGAAAACTGACATAAAGTTTGTGGAAAAGTATGATCGGAAATCGTGTAACGCAGCGACGTCGTACAAGAGCAGCTTGAAGTCCCAATGCCATGGATAGGCATGTATATTGCAGCAGCTTCTGCAGCCTGCTCACCTGCAATATATATGTAGTCTGCAAGAGTCTTTTGTTACCATATACGTTGCCACATTTCAACGGGTTGATATTCATGTACTATATTTATAATCGAAAACTCTTCCAACTTATATAGATTTGCATAAAAAATTCAGGTGTGTGATACTTACTTTATGTCTGTGAAATCACCTTTCTAACTACGACCTATACCCATATTTAACAGCTTAAATTCTTGGAACTTATGAGACATGCTCGTTTTTGTAAAATATATTTCTTACCAACATAATAAATTTCAATATTATTTTTCACAAATATATATATATATATATATGGCTTGAAATTATTCAAACATTATTAGGGATAAATGAGTAATTTATTACTTAATAAATAGTAAAATAGACAGAAAATATTAAATTTGAAAAAATAAAAATAAAAACATTAATATAGAACACATTCTAATTTTATATATGCTATCATGCACAATTTGTTTTTAATTAAACAAAGTAAAAACACAACAATTTATTAAATAATTGAGTGAATTTTCTGTAAAACGGTTGCTTGTGTGATAAGATTAAAAGTATTATTTGTGTAACTATAAAGTATCACTATTTTAAAAGGTAACTCATTAAAAGTAATATACTTAAAAAAATAGTGATACTTTATAGTTAAATAAGTAATATCTTAAATCGTGTTACACGTACAACCGTTTTCAAGAGTTTTTGCGTAAATAATTTGCAGCCCAATAAAATTTTAGACTAAAACAATATTAACCAATGTCATGCCGGATTCCAACCATGTCATAATTGCCACCATTTCTAGGCTAATAACATTAGGCCCCGTTTACTTCAGGTGATAAATCTGAATTTGGATAAATAGTCCACAGTTATCCAGCGTTTATTTTGTTGAATAATTTTCCGGGTCAATCCAGCCGACCCGGGATAAAAGATAAAATTTGGGATAATTCGGCGGATACTAATCCGACCTAAACCCCTGGGATAAAAATTATCCCATGGGATAAGAAATAAAAATTTACTGTTTTACCCTTATGCACAAACTTAATTACAAAAATGTCCTCATATATAAATCATGTATTAAGGACAATTTTGTAATTTTCGCATTATCCTGACCAATCCCATAAAGTAAACATTGGATAGTATAAAATTATCTTTCTCTATCCTAATGTTATTCTACGAAGTAAACGTAGGATAAAAATTTCAACTTATCCCTATCCTAATTTTAATCCCAATTTCTGTTATATGCTGTTCAATCCTGACTAGAAAAGTAAACGTAGTCTTATGATATAAAAATAAAAATAATAGCAAGCATAGCCTCTACCATAATACTTGGAATTTTGCAAACATTGATTGTTAAAGTCAACCTTAACAAAATCGAAAAGTCATGAAAAGTGAGGACAGGTGGACAAGCAACTAAACAAAGACTTGTCAGTTATTGTTGAGTTGACTCTCAAGTCTCAACATCATTATCCACCGACCGGAGAAAGATTTACAAAATATTTAATTTATTTTTTTCCATAGGATATTATAAATAAAATTAAGAGACTACGACGCCCTAATTAATTTAATGATAATATAATTTAGTCGCTAATCAATAAAATTTTGTTGGGAAATAATTTGATGACCAATTAACAATGGATTATTTTTGTTATTAAAATATCTATCTTTAAATTTATCAAACAATAAATGATTATTAGTTATTAGTTATTAATATTTATTTGTTGACTTGCAATGCAAAATCTGTAATATAATTATTTATCAAAATTAAATTAAATAGTTAAATTTGTTACAAAACTAAATTATCTAATGAATTTTAATTTTATAAAAAAATATCTAATCTATTTATACATACAATAAATACTCGAATAATCAACTACCAAATAATTACTTATTTTAAATTTAATATAATTTTAAAATATTTAATATATATGTTAATTTAAAGATTATGTGAAAATAGGATTAATATAATATATTGGAAATGAAAAGAAGAATTAGAATATTATTTTTTTATTAAAAAAGATTAAAATTACATGTCTTTATATTTTCTCAATCTTTACGTACTCCAAATTTACCATGCGTACTTAATAAATCAATATAGAAGTAGTATTAATTTAGTCATCCATAATACTACTTTGATATTAAATTAAAGATTGTAAAAATAAAAAGTAAAAAAAAGTTTGATATCTCATATGAAAAAATAAATTTAAAATAAAAAATTTATTTCAATTTTTAAATTTACATAAATAATAGGAAAAATTATATTTCTGATCATTCTTTCTTTTATATGATAGAAGAATTATTACAGAATTATGACACCTGGAAATAGCATTTCATGTAATAAGAGTATAAATATTTATTGATGTTGAATATAAACAAGAAATCATCATATTACAGCAAAACCTTTCTCCACGCATATATACTGTGCATAAAATATTTGTTTCCATGGCTAGCGTGGAGGAGAAACTTGATACGGCAATGCCATGGGTGGGCCTGTACATAGCAGCTTCTTCCGCCGTCTGCACTCTTGCTATGGCTGCCGATGCCTTGGATGGCTTCCGACGCAGAAGGCTGTGGTTTCCGACAAAATACTTCTCTCTGAACGCCACTTCCCTAACATTGTTAGCGGTCGCAGTGAAGCTCCCAGTTGACCTCAACACTAATATGTACACGACGCCCATCGATATCTCTGCCAAGTACATCGGCGTTCTATTTATGTCAACGGCTATGGCTAATTTCATGGCATTCTTGGGACCCATGACCGATAAAGAGATTCTGGCAAACGTACTTGCTCTAGGGATTCTGGTAATTACAATCACTGTTAATGTGTTTATTCAACTTTTCTTATTGCACCGCGATATGGGTTCGTTTGCTTTCATATATGGGGTTCCTACTATTTTGATGCTGCGTTTGCTAGTTAAGATAGTTTCTATGGCGATTATGGTTCCATCCATTAAAAGGAGGCTGGAAGCGAAATACCAGGAGCAGCACAAAATAGCTTTGAGGGAAGAAGGGGTTTCGAATTGGAGGGATGCTTTTGAAATAGAAAATCGGAGACGAGAGATGATGAAGTATTGGGTGATGGCGGAAACTAGCAGCCCTCAGTTTGTAATGGCGCGTTCTGTTGTTTGCAATACTGTATTTTGCTTCCTTGTTGACCTCCTTCTTTTCCAGATTTATGTAGGAAGCGTCATTTACATATCCATATTTTCAGGTTCAGTACTTCCAAAACCTTATTCTGTGTATAAAAGATCAACCATATGGATTCAAGTAATTCAGTTAATAGGAATTGCAGTCGGTACAATAGCCCCAACATTGAGATGGTTTGCTGCTGTCACCTTCAAATGCTCCGCGATTAATTGGTATAACTTCAAAACGGCGTTTAAGGTTGAGACGCATTGGACTCAAATACTCGTGGACTATAGAGATGGCTTCTCAGGTTCCCGGAAAGATAAATCCAGAAAGTTTCTTCATGATGCAAAATGGTATGCTGTTACTCTCTGCATCGGACTTCAGATTTCTGACACTTGAGCTCAGCAAACTATTTGTCTTCCTTTCTGTCCTGCTTACAAGTCCATTTTTCTCATGCTTTGCCCTCATCAAACTATGTGTGAATTGGCTCTCTAGCAGAGGCGATGATCGTGTAGATCCGAATCTCAATCGATACGTTGTTCTACCTCTAGGTGAACCGGAGCTACCAGTAAGGATCCTCAGGAATACGTGCAATGAGGCAAATAAGACGATTCAGACGGGTACAAGGAAGCAACCCCGGAGTCTTCCAACACTTTTAGGTCGATTTGTTAAGTTCAATGGAGTAGGACAATTTGATAGTAGCCAAATTCCAAGCCTACGTTCACAAGAACCTCCAAACTGTTGGACGCTACCGGTGGTGACTTTGACAAGCATCGCAGTTTCACTTCCCAACATTTCAAAGCACGAAAGTGAGCGGCTATTGATCAGCGTAAGTGAAGGCCTTTCCCTCGCCAAGATTGTCGAGAAGACACTTTGTGGAAATGCACAACTCATCGGCGTTGCCAAAGCTGCAGATATTTGTTGGGCAGGAGTTTTACTTTATACGAAATGGCTGGGCATCAATCTCAACACAACATCTCTCAAGTGTAGAAACTCCGAGGAGGTGCTACAGCTGCTCTCCAGGAAAGCTGAAGCGATCATTATGGAGTTCAAGAAGAAAGATAACGATCCTGTTATGGAGAATCCTCTTATCTGGCCACCAAAAGTTGTAGCTGCAAACTCCATGTACAGAGTCAGTCGAACTATTTTGTTGTCCTATGAAGAGGAAAGCAAGCCTACGGACAATGAACTGTTCGAGCGAATATCAGTGATGATAGCAGATATTTTAGCAGCATGTCTCACTAATTTACCAAATGCTATAACTACAATGTGTCACCGTAATGCCATAGAAAAACGGGGGAAGAGTGTCCGGAAAGCATTTCTGCTTCTCGGGAAAACAGAACAGGTTGTTGAACTTCTGCAGGGCCAAGAATGGCCACACCAGCTGGATCATGATAGAGCTGCATATATTGAAGAATGGCGTACCATTTTTCTGCAAAACAACGACGATCCAGCAACTTCAACTTCAACTTCAACTTCAAGCCACGAAACAATAGCTTCTTCAATGTCCAATGAAGAACATTTAGCTGTAACTGTTATTCGTAGGTCAGCTAGCATTTAAACCCTGCGTTTCATTGTGTTATACTGTTTGTTGAAGTTATTCAGTGCTTGTTAATCTTCTGTTTGTTTGTTGCATCTTCTGTAAAGTTTTTCTTATTCAATAATTTAAAAATATATTTATCGAAAATTTGAGGAAAAAACCTTGGGAACTATTGGGTTGGCTCATCTAAGTGATGTTACATACTGCTGCTGCTGCTACATGATCGCTTGCCGATGATTGTTTTGAACCTGCAGTGAAGCTTCCAGCTTTAGTTACTATCACATTTAGTTGTTGGTATCAACTTGCAGGGGTTATGATTTCAATTTGGCCCTACAATTTCCTTGACCAAGACTTGCCCAGAATTCTTTAACATTCCATTAATGACCAAGACTTTTTTTATGTATTCATATTTTATTTCAATATGGTCAATACAGAAATATGCTGGGCCAACTAAATGTTATGTATTAAGTTCATGCTTCTAGTGTAAATTTCCTGGTGTAAAATATAGTGTCCTTTCTACCTGATTGCTTTCCGTTGACTGAATTGATCTTGCAGAAAAGCTTCTATCAGGTTGTTTATAATTCGAATATTGTGGTACAGATTCATATGTTGTTTGGCCTTTGTTTCTCTGTCCATACCTTGAAGCCCTATGTCTAACATATAGAACAGCTTCAATAAATTCATATGGATTCATCTCACTGCCCCTCAAATTGTTACAACTGGGGTGAGTGCAATCATATGTGCTGTCGGGCCACGTCAAAATTAATTATATTTATTTTTCTCGTTTTTCTCTACTATTTTGCAGTAGTGGGAAGTAAGGGTTGATCCCGAACAATTGAATTATTTGTATATTTTCCATGTCAATTTACGAGTGCAAATAAAAGTGGGTACTTGATTGATTTTGTCTACAAAACTAATAAAATCAAATCTACTCTAATAAATAAAAATCAAGCAAATAAACAGATGATAAACAGTAATAAGAAGCAATTTCGGTTCACGGTTCAGTTTTTCTCCTATTCCAAATTATATGATTATGTGACATGTTATCAATTTAATTGTGAAATTCCTACACCCTAAACCAACAACAAGCTCTGTTGATTCGTTTTATCTCTTACGTATAATTAATTAGAATAAGCTCTCTAATTAACATATTTAATCGAACAGTCCAAAATATGCTCTTTGAATTTAATTCGTTAAATGCATTATCAATTAGGATAATAGGGTAGACAGGTTATCGAATTCACACGCTCGATTCAATTAATCATGACTTACGTTGATTCTAATAATAAATATTATTAGTCGCTACAAACGGGTTCAATATCACAACAATTACGAATTGCAAATTAAACCCTAGCACTAAATATACAAATTATCAATTGAGTCAATCCATCACAATTAACAATATATATATATATATATATATATATATATATATATATATTATAAATCAATTCAAACAATCAACATAACAAATTTGCACATATTAAATCAATACGGTGTCACGAAAATATAAGTCACATAATATCGAAATAGGGTTCAAACATTCTGGTATCGTCGTTTCTCTCCACCAAAAATAATCCGACCAGCGGTCGGTATGCCCACACTGACCAGAACAGTGGCAAGCAAGATCGTCTCCCAAAGGACTGGCGAGGATTTTTCTAATATTTTGATCTGCTAATAATCACGAAAATCAGTAGCAAAGATTTGTATTTTGAGAATGAAATTGAATAGCGAAAATTAAGAAAAGATTTTGTATCAGATATGTAAAATATTCCGGGTTCCAATTAATTCCACTCTAGCTAACTATTTCAATCATTGATGCAAAATTGATTTTAATTCATGCAAATAAATTAGTTATAACCACCGAAGACGCTTCTGACGCGGTCTTATCTCTCCTTAATTTCTTGATAATCAGGAAGACGCTTCACCAATTATTTTCCTAATCGACTGACAACCCTAGAGACACTCTATGGATTTAATGAGCCGACAGCATTAATAATTAGAGAGACCCAATTCAAAACCGATAAACTCTGACGCAGGATTATCGAATTAAGACTGATCTTCCCTTGATTTTGAAGAATCAATGTACCACTAATTAAATCTAAACCACAATTACGGATGGCCGATTTAATTGGCTACTAATTAATTCCGGTCTAATGAATATTTTGAACTACCCAATAGATCCGAAACAATTAACCACAGTAAATACAGAGAATCACAGATACTTGCATAACATAAAGTATACGAACAGATTTGTTCTCATAAAATAGAATAGCTAAAGTTTCCTTAATTGTTACCGGAATAAAAGAGTTTAGCTACAATCCATAATAGAATCAAGAAACCAAATAAAAGATAGAAAGATAAAACCAGGTTACTTCTTGGAGAGAAGAACAGCTGCCTTCTTGGTTTCTTGAAGTAGGATAAGTGTGATGATGTAAAGTATATCCCAATGGAACCCTAGTTCAACTATATATACAAATCCAATGTTAATGAAGCCCATGGTTACAAGTTTAACTGATATCTTGCTGTCAAATCCCGTAGGAACCCATATGTGTGGTGGAATTGGACCTTTAAATCGATCCTGGGCCGCTAAAAAATATTTTGTTCAGGCCCAACTGGTCGGTATGCCCATACCGACCGTCTTCCAGTAAATCCCTGCTTGATTTTTCTGGATATTTTGCCCATTTTTTCTCCAAAGTTGAATATTCTCCTACAATCATGCAACAACCTGAATTAGCTCGAAAATATAAGTGTTGAAGGGATAATAATCATTAAAATTACACCAAAAACTCTCCAAAAAGATGTATCAAATAACCACCATCACATTCCCTAAATCAAAATATGAAATTTAGTAACACATATCATGTCTAATAGTCGAAATCATCAAAACAAAAACTTCAAGATCAAAATAAGAAAGAAAAGAACTCCTCTCCAATATTTTCTCTCTCCAGCAATCACCAAAGGAATGAATATGCATTGATTCCTTCTCTTCTCCTTGCCACTGCCGCTAGAAGATGAATCATGTTATGGTGGGTGAATCCAAATTTTAAAAATATGTCATGCTGCCCTGTCCGAGTCTTTCCTTTAATTGTTGCCAATTTGCACTGATTCAATTTATGGGCTTAATTAAGTTTTGGGCTTAATCAATTAATAAATTTAGCCCTTAATTTTTTTATCTCGTAAACTTCTATGTAATCTTCCTTCCTCAGATAATCCCTTAACCTTTTTTAGCCCATAAACTTCTATGTAATCTTCCTTCCTAAGATGGGCTAAGGATGGCCAACTAGCGCATGCTACGAGTCAGCTCATGAGTCCTCAGGATGTATGTCCTCAGGATGCATTTTCTCTTGGATGTACCTCCGGTTGAGATGGAAGTCTTCCCAAATTTTGAGCTTCCAATTTGCCAACAGATGTTGCCAATTGGCTAAGTTGGTTTCCAAGACTTTGAATGCTCGTTCTCGTCTCTTGTTGAAATTTTTGAGTGTTTACTGCTAGAGCGTTCACGATATCCTCCAAAGACATTCCGAATTCTGAAGGTTGAGCCTGTGGTGGTGGTGATGGTCTTGTATAGCCTTGGTGAGAAAAACTTTGTTGGCCTCCTTGATTCTTGTAGCTAAAATTCGGGTGGTCTCTCCACCCCGGATTGTAGCAATTTGAATAAGGATCAGATTTTCGTTGAGGTTGTCTCGAAAATCCTCCCATGGCATTGGCTTGTTGAATATCTTCTGGCAATGAAGGACATCTATCCGAACCATGTCCAACAACCGAGCAAATTCCACATACTTGAGCTTGTGGCATTTGCCCCCCTACAAACTTTTCCATCAAAGATGTCTGTGCTTCCAACTTTTGATCGAAGGAGCTCGTGTTCACTTCATTAGCTTGATGTGGAATACTATCTTGTCGAGTTCCAAACTGTTGTGCATTAGCAGCCATGCTCGAGATGAGACTTCTAGCAGCTTCTGGTGTCAAGCTAACCAATGCTCCTCCACTTGCAGCATCAATCATGTTTCTATCAAAAGTCAAGAACCCTTCAGAGAAGTATTGGACGAGTAATTGCTCCGGAATTTGATGTTGAGGACAACTAGCACATAATTGCTTGAATCTCTCCCAATACTAATATAAAGTCTCACCACGTTGTTGTCTAATTCCACATATATCTTTTCTAATATTTGCTGCACGTGAAGCTGGAAAGAATTTTTCAAGAAACTGCTTCTTCATCTCATTCCAAGTGGTAATAGATCTGGAAGGTAAATAATAGAGTCAATCCTTAGCTTTGTCAGCTAAAGAGAATGGAAAGGCTCGTTGAGAAATTTGATCTTCCGTCACATTTTGAGGCTTCATTGCAGTGCACAGAACATAAAACTCCTTCAAATGCTTATGAGGATCTTCACCTGCAAGTCCACGAAAAGTAGGTAATAAGTGAATAAGACCGGATTTCAACTCAAAAGTAGCATCTATAGGAATTTGAATACATAATGATTGTTGATTAACATCAGGGTTAGCCAACTCCCTTAAAGTCCGTTGAGCTGGAACTTCTATGTCTTCTTCCTTTGTCTTACTTTCTTCAGATTCAATATCTACTTCAGGGTCAGACTCGATCCAATCTAAAGCCAAATTCAAACCAAGGGATGATGAAGATGATTATTGAGCTCGTAGTCTAGCTTCCTTCCTTAAGGCCTTTGCAGTTTTCTCGACTTCTGGATCAAATATCAATTCACCTGTACGAGAAGAATGAGGCATAAACCAGAAACAAGGAAAAACCTAACTCAAAAGAAATTAATTAAACACCGTTCCCCGGCAACGGCGCCAAAATTTGATAGGTTGTCAATCCACCAAATATAATTAACCTACTTCCAAAATACGAGTATAGTGGTGAGCAGGGTCGAATCCACAGGGAACGGGAATTAAATTCTCTTGAATAAAATGAAACAAAAACGGGGGGTTTGGAGAGATTATCACCTAATTAACTAAATACTAAATTAACCAATCTAACAATCACAAGCTTACACGATATCAATGCACACAAAACAGTTTGACAAGAAAAACTATCAAAATAGAGACAATACTAAGAAGAGAAAAATTTGATTCAAGGGTTCGATATTCAATTATACTATTGATCATAGACTAACAAATAAATTCTTGCAAATTCAAGCAATTAACCTTGGATTTATTAGGAAGCCTTATAAATCCTTTGTTTTCCTAATTAATTAACCGAACCTAGCATTCGGTCAATTCTTATTATTAATCAACTGGGCACGATAGCGTTCCATGTTAATTAATAATAGCATTAATCTTAGTGAAAACAGGTTAATACTAATATCGATAATTAGGATAGCCATAAATATCAATATTAGCCCTATAGGTTCAATTAGATTAAATAAATTATGATAGCATAATTCACCCACTCTAATGCTACAAGACTTCATTCATTTATACTACTAGGAGTATAAATTCATGAATAGCTATAGGAGAATAAATAATCATTTGATTTGTCAATTCAAATTAATATAAATCTCCACTAACAATCATTTGAACCTATTAGTACTTGAATATAAAACAAGGTAATCAATACATATCACAAAGCCTCACAATAATATAACCGAAATACGAAACCCTTAAATCAAACCGTAAAATTAGCCACTCATGATATAATAAATCCTAAACATAACCAATATCAGTTAATACAAGAAATAAAATAAAAAAGAAGAGAAAAGATAAAATAAGATAAAAAGAACTTACTACAAAAAGGAAGAAGAAAATGTGCTCTTTCCTCCCCCAAAATTGTCTCGCTACAAAATTCCTCAAAAGAAGGAAAGGAAGCAAAAAGTGTATTCTCTCTCCTCTCCCTCTACAAGTTTTCGGCTGATGTTGTGAAAAAGTTGGAAGAATTCTTCATTTCCCTACTCATTTGTTTCTTGGGCCAAAAATGGGCTTTTTGCTTTTGGGCTTTTTGTTTTTCTTTCTTTACAATTAATAACATAAGCCCACTAAATAAAATAAAAACATAAGCCCATGAAAATAAAATATGTTGAGCCCTTCACTTTCGGATATCTTCACTTCAGCTTGTTTCTATCTTTAATTCCCTTTCTTTCTCGATTTTTCTCCAAATGCAATTAATTATTTTCTGAAATAAAGAATGATTAATTAGATCAATTAATTGCAATTTTGGAGACAAAAATACGGAAGATATGGACACAAAATATGGAATATTATAAACATATCATTGGCCGAGGAACCGACTCTTCGTATCTCCCTTTTCGAACTCCGAATTCACTTTCGTAAAGTCCGTAGTGTAGCTTCCGCTCTCAATATGAAGTATGTAAAGTTTCAGCCCCATCTGATACTCCCTCACCTGGGTGGCCTATGCAATGGGTTGCATTCTCCCTCGCGCAACTGCACTGCCACACTTTACAACTCGTTGACGGATCCTACTCAACCGGACACATCTCTGGGTGAAACTTTGTGCAAACACTCCCAACACCTCAAGGGAGTTCCCACTTGAATAGTTTCTAAAAACTCTTTCATTTAAGCCCTCTGCTCAACGCATCTTTCCCGCACTCGCGCAGGAACTCACCAGCCACTTCGCTTCACTGTCTGTAAGGCCTAACGGCCTCGGATTGCAACCATACTTGGTGGAGATCTTCCTCATGACTCAAAATGTTAGCCATTAAATCAGGTATCAAGTCCCCACTTAAGTACCTCATTTGGTAAGCCGACAGTGTTGCATGCAGCGCACCGGCACTCCTCGGGTGCGCGCCACTTGCGTCACGGATAGTTAATCCCGGAGAATCCTACCTAATCCCAAACAATCTCGAGGATCAGCCTGCTATCCCATGACATTTCTCCTCCACTCGATCTATCGACATCCTCGTCGATTCATAAACACGTCCTCCAACTTCTCCGTGCATGCGATGTCTTCTCAAGTCTCAACTTTTAGCACCCGATGAACTCCATTTCCTCCAAAACACCAAATGTGCCTCTGGAAACGTGCCTCTTTACACAACTCGGTTCCCCTCTTGCACAACTTAGGGAAGGCTTGCATGGCTGCTCGTGGAAACGTGCCTCTTTACACAACTCAGTTCCCTTTGGAAAATGCCCTCTAGCAAACTCTTTAAAGGAAGCGCACTTGTCTTTACAAAGACCACGGATACCAGGCCCTCCATTCAGCCATATCTGCACAATACTCAACTCATTTTTTGTGAAAAGTGTATGTGGTGCACACGCCCTCCTCCACTGAAGGTGTTGCCGACCTGGAAACACTTACTTCGTCGCGATGGACACCTCATCCCACCCGACATTCCAAAAGATCCTGGGGCCTCCGCCCAACCATTGGTCACCACTCCATCCATAGCACCAATTTCTACATGCCAAAGGAGCCTTATGCTTCGCTCAACTCAAACTCGATCGATCTTTTAAGAAATCCCAACAATCAGCACTTCCCATATTGTGGGTCAGAATCCAGTCAAAGACCAACGCACTCTACTCAATGTCTGCTCTGTATGAACAGATCTCTCAAAACTAAGCTTGGTGGTTTCTCCTCCACTCAAGCCGGAACAAGTCTCAGCATTATTATATGAAATTGTCCAAAAAAATATTGCAAATAACCACAAAAAACAAAAAGGACGTAATTCCTTTCGAAACATTAAATAAGTAGGAAATAAAGAGAGCACAAGAGTTAATTATATTAAACAATACAATTTATCAATAAAGAATACGCACAATTTCATACTTATCATGTGTGATAGCGATTATGATGTCCGCGTAGAAAACCAGCTTGATGCACGGATGACATGGATGGATAGCCATGTATATTGCAGCAGCTTCTGCAGCTTCTGCAGCCTACTCCCTTGCAATGGCAGTTGATGCCTTCACTGGCTTCCGATGAAAAAGGTTGTGGTTCCCCTGTTAGTACTTCTCTCTCAATGCTTTTTCTCTGTCGGTACTAGCAGTCGAAAAGAGTTTCAAAGAAGCAAGTAGAGTGGGGAGAATTTACTGGTGATGAACTTAGAGTAGTGGTGAAGAGGTATTGGGAATGGCAGCAACTGGCAGCCCCCAGTTTGTGACCGCACGATCTGCCATTACCGGTACCTTGGGTCTGATGTGCATCTCAGTGGCGCTAACTTTAGCAACAGCGTATCTTCGAGCCATAGCGGACTTTATGATGAGATTTCTCAACAAAAAGGCTCGACTACATGTGGTCCATCAACCTGATCTTACATATCCAATATATTGGAGTGGCATTGGGAGCAATTGCCCCTCTGTTGAGATGGTATGTTGCTGCCTGGTTCAAAATCCCCGAGATGGGCCGGAAGAGCTTGGGAGAGGAATTCAAGATTGAGAGCTGTTGGACCTCAAGGTTGGTTGAATGGAGAGACAGCTCTCTTACTATAGATATCCGACACCACAAATGTAGGAAACTACTTCATGATGGAAAAAGATAAGTTCTAAATTTTTGCATTGGCCTCTAGATTCTCTTTGTTCTAACCAGTAAATTGGTACTCTTCATTTCTGCCAAATTTGGAAATGCAATTTTCTTGTGTTTCAATGGCATAAAGAATTCGAAGAGGCCCGATTCCGTAGCACCAAATAACATGAGCCAGGTAGAATCAAGAGCTGATCCCGAGCAGGATTTTAGCTGTTATGTTCTGCTTCTTCAAGGCAAGGGAGAATTACCTAAGACGATTTTGACGCACATTTGCACTGAAGTGAATGTACTGATACGCAATGGCAGAGAAAAGCAACCGAACAATCTGATCAAACTTCTGAGCAGATCTACCGACTTCATTGGGAGTAAGAGAATTCGACAACAACCAAGCTCAAAACCTACATTCTCAAGAACCTCCTCCAAACTGCTGGTCTCTGCCGGTGGGGACAATAACAAGCATCGCCATTGCACTCCCCAACATCATGACTGATAAGACTAATCAGTTGTTAAGAAGCATTCACGAAGGGCTATCCCTCGTGAAGCTAATGGAGAAAACTCTAGACAGAAATGGAAAACTGGAAAGCATTAGAAATGCTTCAGATATGGTTTGGGTAAGAGTTGAACTGCATATAAGATGTCAAGAAAACGATCTCCAGGCTGCGAATGTCAGAGGTACAAGTTACAACAAGACGTTGCAGAAGCTTTCCGACATTGCAGAGAAGATTGTTAAACATTTAACAGCAGAGACAGAAGATCTTCTGATGCAAAACCCTCTCAACTGGCCTTTCAAACTCATAGCTGCTAGCTCAATGTACTGGATCACTCAAGCTATCCTGCAAGCCTACAGAGACGACGAACACCAAACGGATGACGAGCTATTTGAGAGCCTGCCCATCATCATCTCAGACATACTAGCAGCTTGTCTCACCAATCCAGTGCATGTAATTACCTTGAAGTATCACAAAAACGACATCAAGGAAAGAGAGAAAAGTGTGGAGGAGGCAGTGGGAAGGAATTCTTGGCATTCTTAAGAAGCTTGAGGTTCCAAGATCGGATCGACAGTTGGAGGGAGCGAATCGGAATTAAAAAAAAAAATGTTGCGTGGACGGCAGGATTCGAACCTGCGCGGGCAGAGCCCACATGATTTCTAGTCATGCCCGATAACCACTCCGGCACGTCCACTGGATGCAGAAATCTCGTCAATCTATTAATAAGTAACCACTTTCATAGAATTGATTTTTTTTTTTTTCTTTTCTGATACTGCTTCAATAATATTACTTATTTTTAAAGACATGTGAGAAGTTTTAATGACAAACTTGTAATAAATGATTGTCACTAACTATGTTCATCTGATTTTTGTCCTCACTGATGACGTTTAAGGGATTAGAGTTCCTAATCTCTTTTAATTGTGCCGACAGACTGCCACATTTATTTAAACCTCTACTTGCGGAAATTAATCTTTATTTTGCTTTTCCGATCTAAAGCCAAAAATAATTCCCTAATTTATGGGTGTATTTTTTAAGTATTAAGTTTGATCATGTTTTTTATGGACATTTTGACTGAAAATTGGTAGGATGTCAACATGATTAACACATGATATGACTCTAAAAATTGGGGGTTCTGGTTGAATGTAGTGATATGAAATTAATAGAACCCAAATAAATATAAATTTACAACAATAAAATTTACGAATCATCATTTTTGTAAGTTATATGGTTATGATCAAGTGTTAATTAGTCGCCAAATATTTTCACAGTGAAGAAAAATATTAACGCAAATACTAAAATTATACTTTAGGAACTTACATGACTGAAAATAACATATCACCCAAAAATTATAGGACTTGCTGCAATTGGTAATTCATTACAAGAAATATAAATTTGAGGTTGTGGACGAGCTCAAGTTACACACTACATCCCCTGAAAATTGTGAATTTTTAAATGCAACAGCGTAAAATTAATAGAACTCAGAAAAATATAAATTCATATCAGTGGAGAAATCCTCAATTTTGTGAGGGAAAATATACTTTTCAAAACTTAATGGACTAAAAATTACAGGACTTTTTCTGCAATATGATGTGATGAGACAGATTTTATCAGTGCTTCAAATGAAAAACATGGATTTTGAATAGTAGAATGATCAAAACAGATTAGAGTATCATCATTTATCCCTCTACTTTAACTATTATTCTTTCCTCTCTGGTTCTTGAACCATCAACTTCACTGTTAGGCCTACAAACTGAGCCCTCATTCTTCTTGTTTTCCGGCTTCATCAACGCACGCCACTCTTCAATGTCAGCTGCTTGATCGGGAGCTGAGGCAGGCTCTTTGCGTTGCTGGAGAAACGCGATGATTTCTTCAGTTTCGCCCAAAAGAAGAGCTGCTTTGCGCACGCTCTTCTCCCGTTTCTCAATGGCATTACGGCGACACTTCTTGGTTATTACATGAGGCAAATTGGTGTAACATGCTGCCACTATATCTGCAATCATAACTGATAATTGCTCAAACAATTCCTCATCAGTTCTGTCATTTTTTCTTCGATTCTTCAGCAAAATTGTTCTGCTCACTCTGTACATTGCGTTGGCAGCAATGATCTTTCCAGGCCAGTTCAGAGGATTCCTCATGAGGCAGCTTTTGCCATCTCCTTCGAACTCCAACACCGTCTCTTCAGCTTTACGACACAGCTCCTGCAGTATCTCCTGCGAATTCTCATCTTTCACAGACTTTTCACAAAGTTCCCTATCTTGCCATTTATGGTACAGTTCAGCTTCTACCCACACAACATCTGCTGCAGTTCTGACATTTGTGAACCTGCCTTTTTTGTCCATGGTTTTGTCTACAATCTTCATGTAGCGGAGCCCTTCACTGACGCTGCTCAGTAGGATGCTCGATTTATTCTTTGCGACATTTGGAAGTGCAAGAGCAATGCAGGCCAGGGTGACTACAGGTAGAGACCAGCAATACGGAATGTCCTGCGTATGCAGATTCGGAACGCGTTCGCTGTCAAATTCCATCACCCCTCTCAAGCGATCAGAAGATCTACATACAAGATTTAGCAACTCCTTTGGTTGCCTTATCTTACCTTTAGTAATGACTTTATCCACTTCTTTGCAGATACTGTCCAGAGTTTCTGTAAGCAGCTCTGCCTCCCCTTCTAGAAGCATAACATAATTCTTGATATCCACAACTGAATCTACGGTCGATACGCGTGTCTGCCTCCTCAGTCTTTTGAAGTAGTTCAGGAGGAAGAGGGCTGGACTTGTCACGCGGATGGAGACGAAAACAACGAGCTTGCTGCACAGAACAATCAGATACTGGACAGAAATCAAGAAATTAAGAAACAGTCCTCTCAGATGATGAAGAAGTTTTCTGCTCCAGAGATGGCGGATTTGTGAACACAAGGGGCTTTCTCTCCACTCCACCATCTTCTGAGTCCAGTAATCCTCCACCATAACTGCACTTTTGAAGGTTTCCCTGGATTCATTTAAGGATCTTGTTTTAATGACAAAGAAGGATCGAAAAACCGGGGCAATAGAACCTACTATGACTCCAATAGTCTGAGTGATAAGAATCCATTCTGTTGACCATCCATAACTGGAATCTGTCTGAAACAACCTGAACCTCATCGCCATCCGGATCTCGGCCTCCAGCAAAACGACAGCGACGAGCAGGGTCAGGACGCCGGACATGGCGCAGGTGACGGAACGAGCCACCACAAACTGAGGGCTGCTAGTTTCTGCCATAACCCAATATTTCTTGATCAGTACCCTCAGTTTATCAGTGCTGGCTGTCCCCAAATCTGCTTGATCATCGTGCAGAGCCGATCTGTGCATTTCGTGGTATTTGGTCTCCAGATGCCTCTTCGTGGAGGCGGTCATCACCGCAGACGACGCAAGCATTACCAGAGTAAGAAGCACACCAACAATGGCTAGAATCTCTTCGACGAATGCCAGCCTGCCGCGTAGGAAAGAACGCAGTTCAATAACCTGGATAACCACATTGCCTATAACAGTGACTGCCAGAATGGCTAAAGCCAGTATGTTGGATACAGCATCCTTGTTGGTCATGGATCCTAAAGACGGCAAGGAGTTAGCCATGCAGGTTGACATGAAGACAAGAGTGCTTATCTTGGCGAGACGATCCGTGACAGTGTACATCCGAGTGGTGAGATCCATGGGAAGCTTCATCGCCACAGCTAGCAAGGTCAGGGAAGTGGCATTCACAGAGAAGTAATTAGACGGGAACCAACGTTTTCGGTTCCAGAATCCATTGAAAGCAGCATCTGCAGCCATTGCCAGTGTGCAGGCTAGAGATGCTGCGGCGACGTACACACCTATCCACGGCACCGGCGACTCCAGCAGCTTCTCGATTGCCGAGTTCCTCTCCGTTCCGGGCGAGGCCATCGAGAAATGGAAAGATTGGAAAGGGGCTGCCAGAAACAGAAGGAAAACAGTAAGAGAAGCAAGAAAGAATTGGATTGGATTGTGAGAGTGGATCGCTTGTATCATCTACCTAGGAAGAAACGAAGATTCATGGAAAGTGGAAGAAGGAATATTTTTGAGGTAAAATTCCAGCTCAGATTTGGACAATGTCTGCGGAACATAGTCCACGTAGAAAGAATATTCTAACTTCACTTGCAGATGTATGTGCTTTTTCTGTTCCGTATCTTGTTTTGGTCTTTCTGGGTTTATCTGTTTCGGTACGTATGTGTGTGTGTGTGTATTAATAATAAATCTAACACGTTATTCTGTGCACTTTTTGTCAGCATTTTCTTCCCCAAAGACTGTACCATAAAGATGGTCGAATGCTTTGAACTGAGACAAGCCACCCTCCAGTGACTTTTCATTCTAAAATCAATTGGTGATAAAGAGAGTGATTTATTAAATATATGAGCTAGTTTTTCTTTTAATTTTTTCGATGTGAAACACATCACATGTAAAATTTAAATATTTCATCAGATACAAGAGGGTATAGAAGTCCCATCAATGTAATTGAAAGAGATTGATATCTTGGGCTATAGCAGCAAGAATTACTTCAAAAAGTCTTAGAAAAGCAATTTTCTTAGCAATATCTTTGTCATCAATCCGCTTGTGTACTTTTTTTCCAGGCAAGCATGAAAACAGCGAGAAGAGCAAATGTAGCTAGTAGCATCACACATCACACATATTTGAACACCTTCAACACCTCAGACTTGACAACATTTATTTTTGTGGGAAAATATTGTGCCAGCATTTCCAAACAAAAAAAAAAAAAAAAAGAAAGATTTTGACCCTAATTTTCAATTTCCAAAGATTGTTCGGACACAGTTGTTGAGTCGTGTTTCATCAATGACTTTATAATGTGTATTGCTGAAATTGAAATATTGAAAATACAAAATAAAGTATAGGGTTCGAATCAAGCCAAGTTGTCAATTAAATAAATACCACACTCTCCTTGATAAGATTAGATTGAATAAGCAGTCTCACCAAATGGAATAATGATCCCTTCAATTGCAAATGATCATGCATCTCACGCTCCTGATTGCATCAACTTTAACATTCAAAATTCTTATATACAAGTCGAGAATCCCATCTCAATCACCCAACCCTTATGACAAACATGTGGGTAGTTTTTTATGACAAACTTGTAATAAATGATAGTGTCATTCACCTATGGCTGTGTTACAAACTAACCTACTCTAATTTTTGTCCTCGTTGATGTTGTTTAAGGGATTAAAGTTCCTAATCTCTTTTAATTGTGCCCACAGACTCTCACATTTATTTAAATCCCTACTTGCTGAAATTAATCTTTATCTATGCTTTTCCAATTTCCCCTGTTTCGGGTCTATTTTTCACTTATTTTTTATCATGTTTTTTTATGGACATTTTGACTGGAAATTGGTAGGATGTCGGAATTTTTAACATGATTAACACATGATATTATGACCTTGAAAATCGGGGTCTTCAGTGGAATGCAATAGGACCTAAAGAGATATAACAATGAATTCCTTTATTCTCAATTTTGTGAGTTATATGTCTATGATTATATGACTGAAAATGATAGTCTCAGCCAAATGTTACAAGACTATTTATGTAATTTTACAGATTGAAAATACTTCACAAGAAAAAGAAATGTGGTGGTCTTGTCGATGAGCACAAGCTATATGAGATAATATTAACACATAACATGACCCCGAAAATATTGAATTTTTAGTAGAATGTGCGAACGTGGAATTTATAGGATCCAGAAAAATAAAAATCCATGTCTGTGAATTCTTCGAGAAATTTTCAATTTTGAGGGAAAATATACTTTTGACAAGTTACAGAACTAAAACTGGCGGTACCACCCAAAAGGTCACAAAAATCCATCTGCAAAATTTTCCGACTGAAATGTCCTTAAAAGAAAGAAATTTGGTGGTGTTGAGAATGAGCTCAAGCAATATGTGATGTGATGAGATAGATTTTATGAGTGCTTCAAATGAAAAACATGGGTTTTCGATAGTAGAATGATCAAAACAGATTAAAGTATCATGATAGCATCATCCATCCCTCTACTTTTACTATTACTCTTTCTTCTCTTCTCTGAATCTTGAACCATCTACTTCACTGTTAGGCCTACAAAAGTAATTGTTTTTTTAAAATTGTTCAAAAATTATTACGTTTTCACAATAAGTATTAATTTTTAGTTGAAAAATAATATACTTATATCGTGAAAAAACAATATTTTTTCAACAATCTAAAAATATAGCTCTTTTCAACTAAAAAATATTATATTTTATATGTGTGTGGCAAATTCATTGGAGGGCGAGTTTGATCAAATTCATAAGGTTCCAAGATTATTTTGGCTGGATTAACCCATTAACATATAAGAAAATTCATGCATAGAGTGAACAACTCTTTACAAACATGTTTCTTTTATGGGGAGCGTAATATTTACTAAATCAATCAACATCCAAAACGTTTACGCAAGTCTCCATGGTTAATTAAAATTTAAATTACCATCCATATATTTAATAATACATCCCCATTAAAATTCATTTTACTTTTCCATCACTAATTTAACTTTATATTTAATAATACATCCCCATCAAAATTCACTGTACTTTCGATCATTAATTTAACTATATATCCTTATCTTTTTCAAGTTAAATTATAGTATTCAAATTCAAATTTTGAATAGTATATTTTATCGCCATTGATATTTTGATGGTATCTTTATAGAAAAAACAATGCTAAAATATTCTCGTCTCCTATTTAAATAACTAAAAAAATCAATTTAACATAGTGACACACGATGTTTTTGTTTTTCAATTTCTTCAAATCTTGATTCTTAACAAATTTGTAGTTTTGATATATCAAGGGAGTATTTATTTCTATGTAGCCCACTGGCTGGCCTTGATAGTTTTTCTCATCCGAGTTGAGCCAGAAGACGGGCCTATTGTATCGATTATAGTCCAAACATTTCTGCAAAAAAAAAAAAAAAAATCCAAATACACTTCTTTTTTTCTTTCATGTTGGATAATTATTAAGAAAAAAACTTTCAGCGGACAAAATTGAAGAGAATAGTCATGCTTCATTCATGGAGGTTGCTTTTTCATGAGAGAATGAGACTCGCTTTTGACTTTAGATTCCAAATAGCTCGCGGGAATTTTTATTTTATTGTTTATTTCATCTCATATTTTAACTTTATTAATGCATGTGATGTTATCAAGGAAGACATGATATGGATTATTAAAGTTGGAACATGAAATAAAGATTATAACCGAGTAAGTGGATTAAATGACACGGTATAATTGAAAAGATGGGATAGAATAACCAGTCTCACCAAATGGAATAATGATTCCTTCAAACAACATCAATGAGGACAAAATAGGTTAATTAACTAAAACTGAATCATTATCACTTCCAATTGTTTAGAATATATGGCCATGCAACCAACCCACATGTCTTTTAAATATGTCCAAATCTTCTTTGGGCAATATAATATTTCAGTGCAAAACCCCACGTCTTGAATATTATTAGCCTAACCATTTTGACTACCATAATGGTTTTTCCAGTATCATTCTTCATTCTCTCTCTCTCTCTCTCTCTCCAGTTTTTCCAGTATTATTCTTCGTTCTCTCTCTTTGTCATCAAAAGAAACCAATCAAATAAAGTAGTTCATTTCATTGCTAAAAAGTAAGAACAAAGGTCTTACCTCAAACTGAGTTGCCAGGGGAGGGAACTGAGGCAACAGCTGCAAACATGCCTTGGAATGGATCGAGCGCGGATCCTGTCCAGGCGGCGGCGATTGAGAGGCAGCTCGAGGCACCGATGCCATGGATAGGCATGTATGTAGCTGCAGCCTCTCTGATCTGCACACTTGCCATGGCAGCTGATACTTTCCATGGATTCAGAAGCAAGAAGTACTGGTTTCCCAGCAAACTCTTTTCCCTCAACGCCACTTCCTTGACATTGTTAGCTGTCGCTACGAAGCTTCCAGTGGATCTCACCACTCGAATGTATGCTCCCACGGATAGGCTTGCCAAGGTATGCAGTCTTGCTTTCATGTCAACAGCTATTGGAAACTTCATGCCATGTTTGGGATCAATGGATGATAAAGATATTCTAATGAATACAACTGCTCTAGCCATTCTTGTACTCACTGTCATTGCAAATTTCTGCCTTCAAGTCATCCAAATGCGTCAATTTCTTGGTGGCAGACAAATGTTTGTTGAAGAAGTTGCAGCAGCTCTTTTCATGCTTCTTTCCCTCCTTATGGTCATCTCCTCAGCTATAATGGCGCCTTCGACAAAACGATACCTGGAATCGAAGTACCATGAGATGCTGAAAATGGCTTCGGACGAACAAATTTTGGAGACCATGGAGGAGGGAGATTTTACCATTGGCAGACCGAGACAAATGATAAAGAAGTATTGGGTGATGGCTGAAACTAGTAGCCCCCAGTTTGTGATCGCACGTTCCGTTACCTGTACTTCTTCGGGTATCATTTGTGTCCTGACTGCTCTGGTTCTCGTACAAGATGAGTACCGGATGGTAATGAAGTACAAGGGAATAGATATTTCAGCTTCAACATATGGATGGTCGACTAAATGGATTGTTCTGGCTCAGTCCATAGGAGTGGCAGTGGGTACAATTGCACCTGCAATCAGATGTTTCAATGCAATAAAGTTCAAATGGTCTGGGAATGGAAAAAGGAGCATTAGAGATGAATTCAAAATCGAAGCTTACTGGACGCAGAGGCTGGATGAGTGGAAAGAGAGCTCGTTGCCATTGCAGATTAGAGACCGTAGGTGGAGAAAACTTGTCCACCATACAAAAGGACTAATTCTGAGTCTTCTTGTTTGGATTCAGATTCTGATGGTTCTCTGCAGCAAAGTAGTTCGGTTTGTATCTTTCTGCTTCATAAGTCCAATCTTTTCATGTTTCCACTGCATCAAAAGGTTGAAGAACGCATCACGCGTTCATGGGATTTCAGGATCGGAACCAGAAATTCGGACGGAGATAGACCTGAGCCGTTATGTTCTGCTACTTGACGGTGAGGCAGAGCTACCCCAGAAGATCCAAGTAAACATCTGCAGTGAAGTAGACCAGTTGATTCGAAAAGGTAAGAAACAGCAGCCCAAGAACCTGATAAGCCTTCTGCACAAAGTTGGCAACTTCAGATGTCTGAAAGAAGTCGACAAGAACCAAGTTGCAAGTCTGCATTCTCAAGAACCTCCCAAGTCCTGGTCTCTGCCATTGGTGACGCTGACAAGCATCGCTACCGCCCTCCCCAACATCCCGAAGAAAAACATCAACTGGCTACTACAGAGTGTGGATGAAGGCCTCTTCTACGTGAAACTCATCGAGAAAACCATGGATAAGAAGGGGAATCTAGTGAACAGCAGAAATGCAGCAGATGTTATTTGGGTCGGAGTTGAACTGTACCGCAAGTGGCAGGACAACGATCTTCATGAAACCTCTCGCAACGGCAGAAACTCCAAGGAGATACTAGAAGAACTGTCGAGCAAAGCCGAAAAGACCATTTTGGATTTCAATAGTGGGGTGAAAGATTTCCTGATGGAGAACCCCCTAAACTGGCCAGTTAAGGTCATTGCTGCTAACTCAATGTACAGAATCTGTCAGAGGCTTCTCCTAGCTTATGAAGGTGATTATCTTCAAACAGATGAAAGATTGTTTGAGCAACTAACCAACATGATAGCAAACATAATGGCGGCTTGTCTTACCAATTTGATGCGTGTTATAATGATGAAGTGTCACCGGAAAGCCATAAAAGAGAAGGAAAAGAATGTCCGTCAAGCAGCTCTCCTGTTGGGTGAGACTGAGGAAATTCTTTTAATACTTCATCGGCATAGAACTGTGGCAAGATCGAATCCTGATCAATCGGACTTTATTGAAAAATGGTGTAATTTATTGGTCAAGAGGAAGATTTAGAACTTACATAAGCAATCAGAAGGTAAATCGATGGTCAGTCAACTGCATTTCCTCACCAGCAAAATAAACTTGTATTGATCCTCCAACTTCCACTTTAACACCAATGAAATTGCAGTCTTCTCAAAAATTAATGGTGTAAATTTATCAATAGGATTCGTCCCAAAATACTACTCTGTGAGAGTACACATTTTATTTCGATAGGTATCAACTTTTCGAAATCATAAATGTTTATTTATATAATTTATTTGTAAGATGAAAAATTCAACTTTTAATTTTATCGATGAAACGAGACTTTAACTTGTAAAATTGAACTCTTTTTTAAAACAAAATTATTTTTAAAATAGTTTTTTTAAACAGAATAATATTGACTAAAAAAGGAATTGCTCACTCATATGTGAAATGGGGTTTAAACTTCTTACATTGAAATGATGGTACTGGACTATCAAGATTGGTCACATTTATTATGTATAATAATTTTAAGTTTATAAACTAAATCGCTAAATATCCTAATTTAGTGAATATTTCATGTTTTTTGTGACTTGGTATAGTTTTTTGGTGTGCTGAGACTAATTTGGGATCACTGTTAAGAATTAGAGATGTGTTTGAAAGAGAGTTCGAGGAAGTTGAAATTTATTAAGTTCGTTTAGGCTCCATAAAATGTCTTTTCTAAATTAATCCAGCCTAGACTTTGATAATAAACGAGCGAAACTCAAACCATCAAAAGCTCGACTCTGTTATGTTCATTCACCCAACGAAACTCGCCTAGTTCAAATTTATCTGAACTAGAACACACATAAATAAATATATATATATATATATAGAGAGAGAGAGAGAGAGGGAGAGAGGGGGGGGAGAGAGAACTGATATCCTTATATGGCAGATGTTCACATTATCATTATATATGTGTGTGTGTGTGTGTGCGCGCGCGACGGAAAAACGTCCATAAAACATGCAAGTCAATTGAAACTGTTACAACAAATATGAAACAGACGATCTCTCTCCAGTATTAGGTGAGAACAAAATTAATAAAAAATGAAAAAAACCATGGATAGAAAGCTGGTAATCTTTGATTATGAGAGATGGCGACAAATGAATTACCTTTTTCCAAATTAGTCTTACACTGTTCCCATATAACAAATGTGCATGTCAGCATATAAAAGTTTATCCTACTTCAGGCATCTTGTCCAAATCTGAGCTGTGATGGCTTAAAATATTCCGCTCCCTTATGAAGAAATGTTTTTAATTCTTTCCAGGGCCAACTCCAATAATTCCATGTTAGCTTCACCTATGTCCTGATCCTTCTGTCAAACAACAGTACAAAGAAAGAACCTCTAATCCAATCGAGGTGTTCTTTCCGACAACCCTTCTCCAATTTTCTTTCTTGATAGAGTAAATTAACACAGAAACAAAGCCAGCATGCCCTGGGAAGAAACTTACAACAACAGAGATGTGCAGAGACAGCTTGAAGCACCTATGCCGTGGATAGGGATGTATGTAGCTGCAGCTTCTCTGGTCTCCACGCTGGCGATGGCTTCCGATACTATGCACGGATTCTGGACCAAAGAGTATTGGTTTCCGTCTAAGTATTTCTCCCTTAATGCCACTTCCTTGACATTGCTAGCTGTGGCTATGAAACTGCCAGTTGATCTCACCACTCGGATGTATGCAGTAACTGATCGCCTAGCAAAGATAAGCAGCCTGGTTTTTTTGTCAACCACCATGGCTAATTTTTTGACATCTTTAGGATCAATGGGTGACAAGGATGTTCTGATGAACGTCACTGCTTTAAGCATTCTGGTAATCACAGTCACGGTGAATGTATGCATCCAGGTTGTCCAAATGCATTCTTACCTTAATGGTAGGCTGGCTTTTGTTGAAGAAATCTTAGCAATTGGTTCAATGCTTCTTTTGCTCGTTATGTTTATTTCATCAGCTCTCATGATCCCATCCACCAAACGGTATCTGGAAACAAAATATCATGAAATGCACAGATCAGCTTTAAAAGAAGAGCAAGTAGATGTGGGGAGGGTTAACACTGATAAACTGAGAGTGTTGATCAAGAAATATTGGGTGATGGCTGAAACAAGTAGCCCTCAGTTTGTGATAGCTCGTTCGGTTACCTGCACTACATCTGGTGTCTTGAGCTTGATCATTGCTCTTGTGTTGGTGGAAGCTGAGATTCGGATGGGAATGGAGTTCAAAATATTACATCAAACATATTCCAATTATGGTTGGTCAACAAAATTTATCCTGCTAACTCAGACTATTGGAGTGATAGTGGGCACAATTGCCCCAGCATCCAGGTGGTTCTTCACAATAAACTTCGGATCCTCAAATGAAGGCCAAAAGAACATCAAAAGTGCGACTACGGTGGAGGGCTACTGGACCCAGAAAATGGTGGAGTGGAGACAAAGCTCGTTGTCTTCACGAATTCAACATCTCAAGAGCAGGAAAATTCTTCATGGTCTCAGAGGACTGTTTCTAAAATTATGTATTTCTGTTCAGTCTCTGATTGTTCTGTGCAGCAAACTCGTTCTTTTCATCTCTATCTGTATAACAACTCCAGCCATTTCATGCTTTAATTATTTGAGAAGGTTAAAGAGACAGACACAGATATCTCACTGTGTGTCCTCACGCAATCAAGAAGTCTCAGAATCTACTGTTAATTCAGAGGAGTACCTTAAACATTACGTTATGCTGCTTGAAGGGGAGGTAGAGCTGCCAACAGAAACTCTGGAAAACATTTGCAGGGAAGTGGATAAAGTCATTGATAAAGGAAAGACGAGAAAACCGAAGAATTTGTTGAAACTTTTGTATAAATCTTGCAGCTTCAGAGGGGTGGCAGAATTTGATAGTCAACAAGTTCCAAGTCTGCATTCCCAAGACCTCCCTTATTGCTGGTCTTTACCTGTGGTCACCCTGGCTTGCATCGCACTGGCAATTCCGAATGTTGAAAAGAACAAATCCAATCACCTACTGACCTGTGTCACTGAAGGACTCCGATTTGTGAACCTTATAGATAAAAAACTGGACAAAGGAGGTGGTTTAGCGAACATAAGAACTGCAGCAGATGTTGTCTGGGTAAAAGTTGAACTGTACCACAAGTGGCAAGACAAGGATCTTCATGAAACATCTCTGAAAGGAAAAAATGCTGAGGAAATACTAAAAGAGCTCTGCAACAAAGCGGAAAGGGCTGTCGTGGATTTCAAGAGAGATGCCAGAGACTGCCTCATGAGAAACCCTCTTAACTGGCCTGGAAAGGTTATTGCTGCCAACTCCATGTACAGGGCGAGCAGCACAATTTTACTTAATCATGGAGGTGAAAGTGGAAAGACTGATGAGGAATTGTTTGAGCAATTATCAATCATGATCGCCGATATATTAGCAGCATGTCTTACAAATTTAGCTCATGTAATAACAGCAAAGTGTCACCAGAATGCCATTGAGGAAAGAAGGAAAAGTGTGCGTAAAGCAGCTCTTCTTCTGGGCGAAACTGAAGATATTATTGCACTTCTCCAGCAACGAGAGCTGCCAATCTTGGCTCCCAATCAAACAGCCGATATTGAAGAATGGCGAGCCTCTCTCAAGCAAGAAAATAAAGACAGTCAAGGCTCCACTCATAGGCCTAACATTGAAAGAGATGCTAAATCCCACGAGGATAGTTTAAATATAAAAGTAGAGGGATGATATGATTGCACTAACTAAAGAAAAGTAAGCCAATGTTGTCATGATACGTTGTCATCCGACATGATCATCGTAGTCTCCTCATAATATGTATCGTAACACAAATCCATGTTTCCATTTGAAGCTTTAATAAAACCTTGCACCCCGTAATCTCTTCCTACCTGTAAAATCTCATGATTACATACAAAAAAATTATCATCCAAAAATATACTTATGATTAAGAAGTCCACACCTCAATTGCTCAGCATATTGCTTAAGCTTATTGACAAGAAACTGAAGCCCACTAAGACCAGTCCAAATACCACATTTGTGTTCCTAGTAAAGGTCTTCCTATCTGGAATATGCAGGATGAGAAGCAGCATCAATCATTATGATCTTTGCAAAAAACGCAACTGTGATATCAATCATTCATACTTGTGACTAAAGAAATCCTTGCGAAGGGTTCACGATTCTTGATAAGTTCCACATTTTAGAAAACAATCTGTTCAGATATCTCGAGAATTTCAAGTCAAATTGGATCTCATACATAAAACTAATTCTCAAGTCAATTACATACTGAAGAATATGCACCGTAAAAACAATTAAAAATTATACATAAAAAATTAGAAAAAGGAAGTTCAATTTGAAGGGCAATTCAAGTCAAGGCTGTGAATAGGGAGAGTGTTTTGTCCATAGCAACCAGAATTGAAGAAGACAACACTTTCTCATTTGAACAGAATTCATGTTTTCAGATTGAAACTCTTTATAAAGTTTGCTTTTCATTAGAAAAATGACGTCACTCTTGACTTTGGACACCAAATACAAATAAATCTAGTAGCTGATTTCAAGGGATTAGGTGGGAACATCACCCCCACCAAATGGGGCCTCAGATACATTAAACCTTTAACATTATTAATGAGAATTTTAGATTATTTAAATATCAATCAATCATGACCATTTTTGCTATTTTCTAGAGTAGATTGTCATGAAAACAGCTCACATATAAGCGGCTTTCGTTAATAATGTTTTCTATTCAATGACCACTTCTTTGAGACTATTAGCCTGATCTTCTTGACTACTGTAGGTCAAATTAAAAGCTATAATAATTCCCATTATTTGATAACTTCGTTCTTCTCTTGATGTACCTTCTCTATATTCATTTTTCTAAGCAGGGCCAAAACGCAAATAAATATTCAAGAAACACTGGTCCTTTAAATCTTTGTTCAACCAATTGATAAGATGCAGGCCCATCAGTAATGGCATTAGCACATTAATATACCAATCAAATAAACTCTTCCCCTCCATTGCTAGGAACAAAAAGGCATAACCTCAATAAATCTGCCACCATGCTAGATGAGGAGTCTTTTACTGCAGATGTGGAGAGGAGACTCGAGGCACCGATGCCATGGATAGGCACATATGTTGCTGCAGCCTCTCTAATCTGCACACTTGCAATGGCAGCTGATACTATTTATGGATTCAGAAGTAAAAAATACTGGTTTCCCAGCAAATTCTTTTCATTGAATGCCACTTCATTAACATTGTTCGCTGTGGCAATGAAGCTTCCAGTGGATCTTACGACTCGGATGTATGCTCCCACGGATCGGCTTGCCAAGGTTTGCAGCCTCGCTTTCATGTCAACTGCTATGGGAAATTTCATGACATGTTTGGGATCAATGGATGATAAAGATATTCTAATGAATACAACAGCTTTAGCCATTCTTGTAGTCACTGTCATAGTAAATTTCTGTGTTCAAGTCATCCAGATGAGATATTTTCTAAGTCGTAGAAAAATGTTTGCTGAAGAAATTACAGCAGCCGTGTTCATGCTCCTTTCTCTTCTTATGGTGATATCATCAGCTATAATGGTACCTGCAACCAGAAGATACATGGAGTCAAAGTATCATGAAATGCTGAAAAGGGCTTCTGATGAACAAATCTTGGAGTTCATGGAGGACGGAGATTTCAGAATTGACAAATTGAGACAATTGATAAAGAAATACTGGGTGATGGCTGAAACTAGTAGCCCCCAGTTTGTGATTGCACGTTCTGTAACCTGTACTGCTTCAGGTATCATTTGTGTCCTGACTGCTCTGGTTCTTGTACAAGCTGAGTACCGTATGGTAATGGAGCACAAAGGAATCAATATATCAGCTTCTACATATGGATGGTCAATTAAATGGATCGTTCTAGCTCAGTCTATTGGGGTGGCAGTGGGTGCAATTGCACCTGCAATCAGATGTTTCAATGCAATAAAGTTCAAATGTTCTGAGAATGGTAAAAAGAGCTTTGGAGATGAATTCAAGATCGATGCATACTGGACACAAAGGTTGGTGGAGTGGAGAGAAAGCCCTTTGCCTTTACAGATTAGAGACCGCAAGTGTAGAAAATTAGTCCACAACACAAAGTGCCTGATTCTGTGTGTTCTTGTCAAAATTCAGATTCTGATAGTTTTTTGCAGCAAAGGAGTTCAGTACATATCCTACTGCTTTGCGAGTCCAATCTTTACATGTTTCCACTACATCAAAAGGTTGAAGAATGTGTTCAACTCCAGACAATCAAAAGTTCATGGGATTTCTGAATCAGAACCAGAAATTCGGACAGAGATAGACCTGAGCCGTTATGTTCTGCTACTTGAAGGTGAGGCAGAGCTACCTCAGAAGATCCAAATGAACATCTGCAGTGAAGTAGACCACCTGATTCAGAAAGGTAAGAAACAGCAACCCAAGAACCTGATAAGCCTTCTGCACAAAGTAGGCAACTTCAGAAGTCTGAATGAAATTGACAAGAACCAAGTTCCAAGTCTGCATTCTCAAGAACCTCCCAAGTGCTGGTCTTTGCCCCTGGTGACAATGGCAAGTATCGCCATTGCACTTCCCAACATTCCCAAGAAAGATGTTAACTGGCTGCTACAGAGCTTGGATGAAGGTCTCTTCTATGTCAAACTCATAGAGAAAACCTTGGATAAAAAGGGAAAGCTAGTAAACAGCAGAAATGCAGCAGATGTCATTTGGGTTGGAGTTGAACTATATCGGAAGTGGCAGGATAATGACCTCCATGAAACCTCTCTCAAAGGCAGAAACTCCAAGGAGACGCTAGAAGAACTGTCATGCAAAGCTGAAAAGACCATAGTAGATTTCAAGAAAGAGGTGAAAGATTTCCTTATGGAAAACCCCCTAAACTGGCCAGTTAAGGTTATTGCTGCTAACTCTATGTACAGAATCTGTCAAAGGCTTTTGATGGCTTATGATGGTAAGTATCTCCCTACAGATGCGAGATTGTTTGAACAACTGTGCAACATGATAGCAAACATACTAGCAGCTTGTCTTACCAATTTGATGCACGTTATAATCGTGATGTGCCACCGAAAAGCAATAAAAGAGAAGGAAAAAAATGTCTGCCAAGCAGCTCTCCTGTTGGGTGAAAGTGAAGAAATTCTTCAAATCCTTCATCATTACAGAACAACTACAAGATCAGTTCCTGAGGAATCAGAATTTATTGAAAAATGGTGTAACTTACTAATCAAGAGGAAAAGATAGGCATTACATCTGGGACGGAAGTTCAGATGATATTCAATCTATAGCTGACTGCAAGGAGTCAAAGACAGAGGCAACCAAGCAAGTAAACATAAGGAATAAGAATGACACTTGGATTCTTTGCACTATGTGGCATACATTCAAGAATAATAAATGTTCAAATAGACTAAGAAAAGTGTACAATAATGTGCATAAGTAGTATCATCAAAAAGAATGTGTAAACAGTTTGTTATCATTCATTGCGTATCTTGACATACATTTTGTATACAGCATTTGTGTCGCTCGATTTTCAAGAAGCAGCCGTTCGCGATTAGCATATGTAATGATCTCAACCATGGCATCTGCATCATTTATCAGCAAATTCACAACATCTTGCTTCAACAAATACGAGCTGGAAAAATAAATATAAAGAGATGTGGACAAAGCTCAGTTAACTATGTTGATAATTAAAAAAATGGAGGGAGGGTGTCAGAATCTCTAACGATGCATTGTACATAAAGTGAAATTTCATTCTAACTGATCTTCTCCAATGCCTTCTTGAGACCTACAATCCTTCTAATATCAAGTATAAAGCTAGCAATCGTCTAAAAATACAATACAATATGGTCTCTCCATTATTCACCTCTTCTCCACCTGGATCAGCCAGAATGGAGAATTTAATATACAGTCAAAAATTAGTCACCTTGCTCACAGAAAAACAACAATATGCAGGCTCAAGGGCACCATTGCAAGCTTCAGCCTTTGCAACTTATTCCATGTAGAGACTACATGTCCTGGTAGTTGTAGTTCAACACTCAAGCCCTACTTGTTTAAACTCCCTTCAAGCCTCTCAACTGCAGCGGCAACACCGCTTTTCGGTTCCTCAGTATCACCACCTACAAAAGTAGGAGATAATTTCCCTCCATTTGCTTTTTCTACAAGCTTTAATTGAAGCCAACCTGAAAAGATGAACTTTGATTAGTGTCATTATTAATAAGATTCGAGCAGGGTACAAATTTATACAAACAGTTGTTTGATCCTGATAAATAATCCCTATTTACTATGAGTTCCACTTGTGGAAATTAATTCATTCTTTGGGAAAATCAGGATACAAATTAGAATTCATCCAGCAACTTCAATAGTACAACCATATAAATGTGCATAGATTGACAAGAATGGGGGAATATCAAATACTAACAAAGACAAGTCTGTAAGCGACGCAAAATTTATGACGGTGTACTGCAATTTCAACCTTGTTGAGTAGCAGAGTTAACTTGCCCTTAATTTCATGAATTGGATTAATTGGCGACATTATTACCCAAAGAAAATGGAAAAGAAGAACGTATCTAATAAGCACAACCATAAAATTAAATAAAATTTCTGAAGCCACTAAAATGCTTGAAAAAATTTAACATTGCCAAGATGATGTAAGTATTTAGGCTCAATGATAAATATGTTTTTCAATTAATGATGTGAATTTTGTTTGTTGATGTAGTAGTATACAGTAACTTAGTAGGATATAAGTTTTACCAAGTGGGAAGCAGATTGCTGCACCCAAAGCTGAACCCAACATCGCATTCCTTAAGCGCCAACGAAGTGAGCCTGGCACTATAAATATCCAAATGAAGAAAGAAGAAGCATTATTACTTTCCAGAAAATGACAAAAGCATTTTAGGATGGTTGTTTCTAAAATAAATTTTCCTACTTACTGATCAAACCAAATGTAGATGCGGTAGCAGAACCAGCTCCAACTACATTATAAACATCATGTACACCTCGCTTTTCAGCAAGGAGGTTCTGCAAAGTGCAAAAGGCAGCAGTAAATATCCCAAGGCGAACCCCACCAACTATTGAACCACGAGTGACTCGGATAAATCTTTTTTCCATTGCATCTCTCATAAGTCGATATTGTTCACGCTTATCTGGAGTGCTTCCAAGCTTCAACATTACTTCTGCATCCTTGCTCTGTAAACAGATGAAATAGTTTCTTCCTCAAATATTTATAATTATAAAAGCATCAAGCTGAGAATATATCAAGTATCAACAAATTTGTCATATGAAACTCAAGAAATAATGTAAATTAATATTAATAAAACTAATCACACTAGCAAGCTTGGTCTTGAATTTAAAAATTGAACAAAATTGCTACTTATTATCAATTCTTTCATTATAGTTTGATACATTTTCAGACTCAAAGCTCAGACATGTCGTGAAGAACAACCCTGTAAGCTGAAGCGAAAGACCACTGTAACTTTTACACAAAATCATGACTGGGCATTTAAGATTTCAGTTCAATACACCCAGGAGCAAGCCACAAGGATAAATCACGATATGGATCCATTATACTTATAATCATGGGCCAGTTTTTGTTGGCCCAAAACACAAATCCAAGATAAAATCAAGTACCAAAAACAAGTAAGACTTCTATCTTAGTTCCCACCAATTTGACGGTGGCTTAAACATAAAATTGTGTAGTACGAAGGTCAAATAATCTTGACAGAAAGATTTGTTAGTTGACACTTAGTTTCCAACACACTGATTGTTCTTCCCCAGGCAGCATGGATAAGAAGTCTGGGATCACAAATTCAACTTTTAAAAAAAAGTGTATAACAATTCCTGAAAACCACCCTGATTCACTAGAGATGGGGTTTACAATTATCAGTTGGCATAATGTTATTATCAATTTTACTGACTTCATACCATAACTTTCAAAAAGAAGCTAACTCTAGGGGTGCACACTTACAACAGAAGCAGAGGCCTCTTTGCTACCTCCATATAACATTCCAGCAAATATTCCAATGACAGTTGCTGTACCCCAGCTGACAGTCCCAGACAATTTTGTAGTGCCCTGTCACAGAAAAGAAACCAATTAATCAATCAGATCCATATACTCTCGAAGTTGACAGGCAAGATGACAATGACAGATTTTTAGATGCAAGTAGAGCTAAATTAAATGTATCTAAAGAAATGACCAAGCTGTATTCAGGAATAGAAATTTTTCAATCACAGAATCAGCATTAGCATAGACTACAATAATACAATAGTGAATCGGAAATAACACCTAGTCATTTAATCATACTTAAAGAACCATATACTTATTCATTTCTACATGGTGTTATATTTCAGGCAATAATCACCAAAAAAAAAAATTACCCAAGTCTCAGTATTAACAAGTTATAAATTACAAAAGAGATAAAATTCAAACAAAATCGCCATTTTCAGATAGAAATTTTCAGATCCTTTCTACAATAGTGCATATAAACAAATGCATATATATACACACCTAATGATCTACATACATGGTCGACTTACATTAGTGACGATCTCTTCTTGTTTTTCAGGCGCTTCCATAGCTACTATATAAATTTAAATTAAAACCACTAAAACCCTTAACAGAAACCTCGAGTGGAAAGAATCCGCGATTTCCACAGCGTCTATAACAAATTTTGCGTTTTGGGACTTAGTGAGTGAGAATAAGATACGGGTTCGGGCTCGGGTCGTGTTATTCGGGGCGGCACCGCCTCCTTTGAGGAATGTTTACTATTTCTCCCGTTGCCCAAATTTTAATATATTAATATAATGTGATGAGTTATTATTAAAATAATAATTATATACAAAATATATTTTTATTTAAAATAAATTATTTTATAATATAAAAATATATTAAATATTAAAAATATATCATAATTTATTTATAAAAAATATTTTATATTTAAAAAATAATATTTTATTTATATATGCAATATGAACAATCAATTTACCTCATCACATATAAGTGCATATCTTAAATAAATAAATAAAAGTCAAATTATGAAAGATAAAAATATTTAAAACGAAAGAAACTAATTTTACTTATATTAATAATTATTAAAAAACCGTCAAACATATCAAATGGTATAAAATTGAAGTATACCAATTTTAATGTCTAATTCAAAAAAATGTCATCCTTAATTTTATTAATTTTTCTATATTTATTTAGTTTATTTTCTTTATAAATAAATTATATTAAAAATCTTGTTACTAATAACTTAATATTAAGAAACAATTTTACAGATGAGAAAAGTGTAAAAACAATTAAAACTCAAATTATCAAAAATAAAGAAAACAAAGCGTGATTTATTAAAAAAAAAAACAAAAAACAAAAAAAAAAAACAAAAGTGTGATAATCATCCTCAACTTGCCAGAGAAGGACGTCACCATCAGCTACCCCAAAATCTGAAAACCCTAACCAATTCTTGATTTTGATTTTCTTTTCAAAATCTGAACTGTTGCCGAACGTTTTCCCGCAGTCACATTTCAAACGTTTGGTATCATTTGCAGTACACTCTTATTCATTCTCATTACAGAGCGTATTTATTTCCTTGGTAGCATTTACTGAGGTATATTTAGAGCTTTATCCATACTGCATTGCTATCAATCTTTACTCCAATTCTGAAGAAATTCACTGAAATATGTCTATTTCGCATCATAATATTATTTGTCTATCCCCACCTCCGTTTCAGTGTTTATCCTCTATTCATCACCATTTTACGCCGCGAGTTAATAATGTATACAATCCAAATATCAACGCCCCTTTTAGTATTAAGTATTCGAACTTTCTGCCATCTGCTTTGCCGAATTCAAGCAGCCATGCATCCCCTGTATCTTCTTTCAGTCAGGTAATAAAAATGGGGTGTTTTCATGATATTATCATGTTTTGTATCTGTACGCCCTGATATTGATGTTAAAATAGCTATTTTTTTGGGGTGGGAGTGTTGGGGGGGGGGGGAGGGATTCTATTTCTCTTTGGAATTTTATTCATTTTCGATGGCTGTTAGTTGATCGAGGCTTTGATAAGCGGGGTGGATTTATCTGAAGCTGAAGCTGAGGCTTCTCTTGATTTCTTGTTGGATGGTGCTGATGAGGCTTTGATTGGCGCGTTTTTGGTGCTCTTGAGAGCTAAAGGAGAAACTTATGAAGAAGTAAGTTCTTTTTATATGTGTATTTTATATCGAAGAAATAAAGTGTCTATCAAATGCTTTTCTTGTGTTTTAAGAGGTAAGGTGTATGATCAAATGTTTTGAATATAATATATACATTGCTGAATCTATTCGATGTTTTCCATATTGCCCAGTTTTACCAAAATTTGCTTCTATCCAACTTTAGAGAGAACTTGAACTTCTGAAAGAATACTCTTTTTCTTTCTTTGCTCGGTACGTCATTGTAATATTATTCAACTCATATATCTTAAAAGAAATTCATTACTTTTGTATGGTAAAATATGTAGGAAAATCATGCTGTTTGAATTAGGATTGAGTGGTTCAGGTGTAAACAACAGTGTGGCAAAGATTTAGTTTGATGATGAATCTGTGCTTCAATTTGGAAGAAGGAAAGCATATGATAATGTACCTTTGCAAGCTTGTTCTGTTATGGTGAATTTCTTCGTGTCATCTCCTTCTATGAACAATTAAATACAAGATGTCTTCAGCGCGGGAAATAGACATTCTGTGAATGGATGCACTTGTACTGCAGTTCTGCGATTGGCCTAAAATATAATCAAATGATATGAGCACACTCACACCAAATTTAGTGGTCAGTCAAATTCTTACTGGAAACAGAAAGGAGCATTTTCTAGTGTTGTTATGATATTGAAAATTGTCCCTGTGGTAAGAAACAATGAAATAAGTACTGTCTAAAATGAAATAAATATGGACCGCAAACTGTTAAATAGGTAGTTGGGCTAGCAAGAGCAATGATAAAGAACTGTCGACCAGTGGAAGGACTGAGTGATGCAGTTGACATTGTTGGAACTGGTGGTGATGGTGCAAACACTGTGAATATCTCTACTGGGGCCTCAATTCTTGCTGCAGCTAGTGGTGCGAAAGTGGCGAAGGTGATATCTTAGTCATATTAAATTTAAATTCAATACTCTTCTTCTTTTCTTCTCCTTTTACTTCTGTTTTTTTACACGAAGTTTCTGATGATTTCGTTAAACTGAAGTTTGAAAGTTTTGGTTGCATCACAGCAAGGTAATCGGTCCAGTTCATCTGCCTGTGGCAGTGCTGATGTGCTTGAAGCATTGGGGGTTGCAATTAGCTTGGAACCAGAGGTATGCGTACAGAGAGTATAATTCTTGGTCTAACTATGGCTTTGGAACTACTACATTTCGTGCAACCAATTACAGATTTTAAATTGAAGCCCTAAATTTCTTGTGATGAAGACAGCTGTTAAGAGTTATGGATGTTCTAAAATATAAGATTATGGAAAGTGATAACTCCTGATCCTGAGATGAGTTGTCTGAAGCACTCAACATGATAAATGTACCACATTTAGCACTCAAAAGGCATGCTCTGATCATGTAGATAAAAATTATTGACAGCTAGGATCTTGATCAGTGTGTTTATCTGTTTCCTTTTTATGTATAACAAGGGAAAGGGGGCCATCATGAAAACTCCCTTGGGCAGGATCATATAGGTCAAGAATGTCTGGTTCGAGAGCAGACCTGCATTACATTATCTTTGGGAAATTGCTTGCCAGACTGTTTGGGTACTATCTTTGTGATTTTCTTTGAAATTGGAAGTGAACTTACCTTGAGATAAATTATAGGTGAACTTTTGGGCTGCACAGCCACATATGGGGTCATCAGAAATTAGTGATCAATCTTGATAAAATCTGGTATATTTGTTTCACCATTTGTCTTTTGCCATTTAAAAAATTACTATTCGGAAATTTCAGGATCATATGTGTATAGAATTTCGTAATCAGCTTCATTCGTGCTACTCTATGAGAAGATTGATTCTTTATAGACAGCATCTCAACCGACTGTGCCTTTTTCATTTGTGTTTGTGTGTGTTTGTTAGTTTTCCAAAGGTTGACTATTCTAAAGATAACCTCCTGTATTATATAGTTGGAGCGAGTCTATGTAACAAGATACACAAAGTTTAAACTGCATGTTTCTAGCACTTGAACTGGATTTGGTACAAGCATGACTGAAACTTTCACCCTACCTTGCACATTTTTCCATCCATTCATTTATTGATTTTGTGAATATTATTCTTTTTGTATTCAGGGCGTTAAAAGGTGTGTAAATGAAGCAGGAATTGGTTTTATGATGGCTCCAATCTATCATCCAGCAATGCAAATTGTTAGACCTGTGAGGAAAAAACTCAAAGTAAAGACTGTATTCAATATCTTAGGCCCCATGTTGAATCCAGCAAGAGTTCCTTTTGCTGTTGTTGGGGTCTACAAAGAAGACCTTGTGAGTACATTAGCCGAGTTGTGATAATAGGATATTACTTATGCTAGTTGGAGTTGGATTTGGTACTTCTTTTCTTTTTCTAGGATTTTGTTTATGTAGGTTGGAGCTGGATATGGAACTTATTTCATTTTACTTTCTAATGGTGTTTGAGCATAATAAAGTATGCTATTACAGAAAGCCATTACATCATGTTAATAAAAATTCCCTGTCCTTTGCTAGGTTCATAAAATGGCAAACGCGCTTCAAAGGTTTGGCATGAAAAGGGCATTGATTGTTCACTCAGAGGGACTGGATGAGATGAGTCCCCTTGGTAAGATATTCTTGTACTACAACAAAATGGGTCTCATTTTCATGATTCTTGTCTTAGTTGTAAACATTTAATTGGAATTTTCTGAACACTTAAAACAGGGCCAGGACTAGTCCTTGATGTCACTCCAGATAAGATCGTAAAGTTTTCATTTGATCCATGTAAGAATCTGCCTGCTGCCTTCCATCAAATCTTATACGTTGTTATTTCAACTCCTGGATGAAAAAAAAAAAAAAGATTGTAGCCTCAATTAATAATTCTGCATCAATGATTTGTTAGTGGACTTTGGAATCCCTCGCTGCACTCTGGATGATTTGCGGGGTGGAGATCCAGAGTACAATGCTGATGTACTTAGGCACGTACTATCTGGAGAAAAGGGGTCTATAGCTGATGCCTTGGTAATTTCTTACTGTTTCCTTTCTGAGCTAGCATTTATCTTTGAGATAATTACAAAAGCTATCATGGAGGTTCGGCTTAATTACAGAAAAACCGAGTGGAGTATGTTTTCTTTAAAAAGAACCTAAGGGGTTGTATTTGTCTTGAAATCGCTCCTCATTGGCTCATTTGTAAGAAAACAGACTTTCGTGGGTTTTTCAGTTATTAGGTTAAATCTTAAAGGTAGTTATCGTAGTTATCCAATCTTTTGGTGCATATTATGAAGGCTAATATTTTTCAATCGATGAGCTACGGGGTTTGAAAGACTTACCGTTTACCCAGAATAATAGAACTAATCTCAGGAAAGGGAACTCGTGTATTCTTGAACACATCAAAAAACTTCTGATTGATTGCATTTCGCAGGTGCTAAATGCGGCAGCTGCTCTCTTGGTCAGTGGTCGTGTAAACGATCTGGCTGAAGGCGTTGATCTTGCTCGAGAAACACATCAATCTGGGAAAGCTCTCAAGACTCTCAATCTTTGGATCGATGTATCTAACGTAAGAGTAATACATTAGGCTAACTCTTTCTTAGTTACTTGTGAAAGAAGTACTTTTTCAGCTTCAACTTAACCCTTCTTGCTCGTGCCACTTACACCAATTCGTACCAAATCATTTACCAGTAAAGACTAGGTTGTTCCACTTATCACCAGCCCGTACCATTAAAATCAATTCTGGACAACAAAAATAAGGAGCGCACAGTTGACAAAAGTCTCTCTGGAATTAAGAGAACAGTACTTGTGGTTAAAAAGTATTCCCTAAGTCCCAAAAGGATCATTTGTTAGTTCGAACTGAGCCGCGCCTGTTAAACTAAAAATATGACTTTTTTCTGGGACGGAGGGGAACCTGCTCTATTTGGCGGTTCCAACATAATATTTGTCATCTGTGTATCTCTTTTACCATTTCCTGCAGAAGCTAACGGCTAGTGTGTGTTTATCTGTTTCAGAAGGTTAATCTAGCAACATTCAATGGTGCAGCCATCTCTTCATAAATGCCGGCAAACAGCTGATGGATATTTCACCCAAGCATTCTGCAAATTGTATGTCCAAGACGACATTTTTGTCCAAACAGATAATAAAGAATAAATAAAGTTTGATCCTTTCCTTCCCATTTATAGAACTTTATTGTTTTTTACTCTTTAGATTTGCATACTGGGCGGACTTCCCCCCCCCCCCCCTCTCTCTCTCTCAACTCAGTAACATGCAAACTACCCTGTTTGAACAATTACAATTAAAAACAATCTCCTTTTAAATTAAAACCACTTCATCAGACTTTCAAGTTAGAGAAACATGAAATTTAGGAACATAATTTCGTAAGGAAAAGAGGAAATAAAGTTATTAAAAAGAAGACCAACAAGCAATAAAGACATAAACGCTTTATTACTTTCTCCATTAGTTGTTCTTGTTTCATTTAAATTCGAAAGGGAATATTTGTATTATAATAGCTATCATGTTCTAGTTTAGCAAGGCTGACAGACAAGCGTTACTTTCATGCAAATACAATGTACAAACAAGACTCAAGAAACAGAACATAAATCCATAGTAGCAACTCAACCAGTAAAAAGTTTCACCAATTTGTGATGCACAATTTTACATAATTCTTGTCTTGAGTTTATTACATAAGCTCCTATTTCCATACACAAATCAAAGCTTAGGCCTGAGCAGTTTGTTTTGCAGCAGCACCACCCTCAGCAAGCATGGGAACAAGTTTGCCCTGCTGGTGTTTAGCAAGAACCGCTGCAAGAAGAGAGACTGTGTGAGAGAGGGGGGGGGGGGGGGGGGGGTAGGTTTGTTTTGCAATAGCACCACCCTCAGCAAGCATTGGAACAAGTTTGCCCTGTTGGTGTTTCGCAAGAGAGGGAGAGAGAGAGAGAGAGAGAGAGAGTACCATCACAGCCACCAATGTGTTGGCCGTTGATGAAAACATTGGGGACGGTTCTCTGCCCAGTCCACTCTAAAAGGGCTGTCTGGATCTCATCACCATCACCTTAAAAAACACAGTAAAAACCCTCATTAGCATTAACAATCGTGATATAGAATTGAAAACAGATTGTCTTTGAACTCACTTTCTTCATCAAGTTCAATGACTTTGTATGTTGCTTTTAACTGGGATAACAGCTGCTTCACTCTACTGCTGTATCCACAGTATGTTTTGCTGCATGTAAGAAAAACTTCGTATTAAGACAAGATTACAGTTCCATGATTCCACCACTGAAAAACAGATTCTCAATGTACCAACTCTAAATTCGGTTTCTGACTTGTTCTTCTAGAGAGGGAAAGAGGGAGGAAAAAAAGAAAAAAAAAAAGCACACACACACACACACAGATTGTAAGCAAATTTGGGAAGATGAAAGATTAGTTGAATGATTCAAGGTGCTTTTTGGCATATTTTTCAGTGCTGGGTTTTTTGAAAGATGATCAACAGACTGACTTTCAACAGGAGAATCAAAGATCAAGATCAACAAAATCATATATTTATTTCCTCCAACTAATTTAACCATTAAACCAACACAATTTACCCTCTTTGTAACCTGTTCGGATCCTCCGAACAAAATGAATAGAGAATCTCGTGTGCTTGAAACACGTAAACATGTACCATTTCAAGATTCTACAACTCAAATTGCTAAAATAGTTCATTGATTTTCCAGCTGATATTGAATCCAACCACACTTCTATTTCAAAACCTTTCAAAGAATTGATTTCTTCAATAAGAGACTGTTGAATTGAACTAGACCCCCAACCCTAAGAAGCCCCATTTTAAATTAACGAAAATCAAATTAAAAGGAAAAGAAGAAAATAAACGAAGAAGTAATCATCACAAAAGCATGTTGAACTACCTGAAAATCACAACGGAGTTGGATGAAACAATCTGTTTGGCCTTGGCAAGAGCCATTTCTACGTCTTCCTTCTTCGGAGGTGAACTGAAAAGCGATCCCATATTTACAGTATTTTTCTTGGTTTATATGTTTCCGCAAAGTCGGGAGAAGAAAACAGGTGTTGCTAGTCTGAATCTGCTTAGTGTCAGAAAACAAAGGCACAGATGTCAATTTATGAAACTGTAGGGAAGGTATTTGTAGAAACGCATGGACAATGTAAGAAGTTTTCTTCGGTGGGATTTGTCTTCAGCTGAATTTGGACCGTCGATTATGAATAGTGGTTCTTGATATTAGTTTTCCTTTTTTTTTAAAAAGAAAATATAAGACGCAGATATTCTATTTTAGCTTTTTTTTTTAATTACTTTTATTATTATTTTATTTTATTTTATTGGTAACATAAATTTTACTGAAGATAGGAAGAATGCTACCTCCAGTATTAGACTTAATCTTTTTTTTTTTCTTTTTTTTTAAATGGAATTTTCTTAGACAACATATTTATAGAATCTTTATCTTTGAAATTGTGTTTCTTCGATCTTTTCAACACTTGAAATCCATATTTGGAATTGTGTTTGTTTCATCTTTTTTATATTTAAACTCAAAAACTTCAAACACAAGTACTTAGATTCTTAAAGTATGAAATTAATTGATACTCGTACACTAAAAAACTGAATATTTAAGCCACCAAATAAAATTTAAGAAGTAAATATTATAAAAGCACAATGTGTGATAAAAATTTACAAAAAATATTAAGCCAATATAGGAAATAGCCCACGATTCAAAAGAAAAAATATAGGGAACCAAATAAGCAATATTCCTATCTTCAATTGTGGTGGGTAAGCCCATGTTTTGTTTCTTTATCACTTCCCTTGCCTTGTGGACAAATGCTTTATTCTGAGCTTGCCCTTCTCCTTTGCACCAAATCAAACACAACACTAAATAAATTATATTTCATGTTACGTCGTATCAATATGTATATTAGTGATATCATCACTGTATATCTAGCTTCTACTGATGAAATACATACGAGATGGAACAGTTTAAAAGCACACATATCTCACTCATTATGTTATTCATGTAAGCAAAGAGAGGTGATCGAAGCAAGAACAATCTCAGGCTCTCCACTGAGCTAACATGACATATACACAATCAATCATCAATCCTTTTGTTATATGCAATGCATGGCTGAAGAATGTATCTCCAAAAAGACTATTTTGCTCATTGCCTGTTCATTCTCATATCTCATGCCCAGCTAAAGTCTGGATATCCCTCATTTGGATGCAAAAATGTCTTCTAACTCTTTGTACAATCTCGGTTTCGACTTAAAATCTGTCGATGTAGATGCTGATGAACTCCCACTTCTCTTAGTCTTCCAAAGCCCACTCCATCTTGTCTTACTTGTAGAGGGATCATTTGGAGTTGATCCTTTGCTTCCTTCTTTACTAAAGCTAGACCTTGCTAGCTCCCTTATTTGCCTCAGCCATGGCTTCTCGTTGGAGCTCCGGCTTCCAGAGCTCCGATTCCGGTCAACAGACGTGGTGGTGTCTGTTTCGCCGGGGTTGTTTATAGGAAACCTGTTTTTCAAGCTCTTGGTCATACTGTGAGGACATAGGAACAACACAAATCCAATTAATGCGGTTTCTATGCCACGCAGAAACGAGTTGGTTGTAGGATCGAGCTGTTTTATCTGTCTGTACAATGCATGCCACTCATTGATCATTTGGGCTAGAAATGCTAGCAAGAAGATCAGAATCATTATGATCCCAAGCTTCCTCTCATCTGCGACTGAGAATTGTCGATCCAAGAGGACTGTGCAGAAGGCGAATGTTGCGAGTTCGCATGATACAGACACGATTTCAACCAGCTGGACCTTTTTCTTGATAAAAGGCTTCTTGAGAACCATGAAGAAGAGCTGAAATGAGGTTATGCAGAGTAATGTGATTGTGGGTGTTCTAGAAGACCATTTCTCCGAGTAGGCCCCGCTGACTATCCCGAGAGCCACACGCTTCACACACTCGATCAACGTATAGTATATTCTCAAAATGCCAAACAGTTTCTGAATGCAGGGTGCTTCTGCATCTTCTGTTTCGTCATCCGAGGCGATGATTCTATCTCCTGGTTTGTTCGTGCTACCTCCAGCAATCTGGGACAGCATATACTTAGGTGGGCCCCTCAGATCCTCAAATAACGGTCCTAAAATGGTGAGATAGACCGAACGCCTCTCGTTCTTCCATGTCCATTGGCCTCTCTTACCGGGGCCTAGTGTAACTCGAACAAGCTCCTGATACCAGTGGAATTTCTTGCCTTCTTGGTGCACTTCCTTGTACTGAAGCAGCTTTCCAAATGTAATTCCGAATGAAAGAAATAGAAACAGACATAATAGCAGGAAAGCTACAAAGCTGAGTATGAGAACACCAACAATTGTACCAGAAGAGGTTGATCCTTAATATTTAAACAAGATGTCAGAAAAGTAGACAGAAAAAAGACAAAAAAAAAAACGTAAACAAAATGCGATCCGGTACCTTTGATTAAAGCTGCAGATGCCTCAGATAAGCAAGGGAGTGCAATAATTATAAGAAATATCTCAAATCTTGGAAAAATAAGTGCTCCATAGCTTTGTTTTTCCTTGTTTTGCTTTCTGAATTTAAGAATCATTAGAAGTAGAGCATGCACTAGTATCAAACTCCCACCAATTACGGCTAACCAAAACATGCTTCTACTGAAATCTCTCCACCTAGAAAAGAAGAAATTGATCTGTTCAACAACGACCATTTGCTCGTCTCAAGTACAACTAGTAAAGTATATGCGCACTTTTGAATATCTGCCGAATACTTACCCATGTGAATTTTGTGGGTCTAAAATGTACTCGGCTAGAGGCATGATAGACTGGCTCTGCCTTAAAAAGTGCCACCGATCAGTATACAGAAGTAAAAATGCAAGATTCGAGTAAGAATGTAATTAGTATCTGACCTCAAAATATGATTCATACTCCATAGGAGATAGAGGTAATCCAAAAACTTTAGCAGCTGCATTTGCAGGTTGTGGTTGAAGGCCCTCTAACATGATCGAGTCATGAGCTTCTGGAACACGAAATAGTTGATCCTTAGGAGAAGTGGAGGCCACCATGAGTGATTGTGTGCTTCCTTTCTCCCATGGGAGGTTGAAGTAGGGAATGCTCCATTGTAAGCCTCTTGCAAGTTCATAGTATTCAACCGGCAACGTGACTGATAACCATCTTGCGAGAGCAAACACTTGAATGTGGGAAGCAACTCTCTAGTTAAAGTAGAAATAACATTAGTGTTTATATAAAAATTATGAACATCTAAAATTGAATGGAAGATTGATTCAACTAAGCAAGAATAATGGTTATAGAGAGCGATGAGAAATTACAAAAAGATTTCTGGCTGGGTCAGAGCACAAGATCGAATTTGGCCTGGAGAATGCCCCAGCAGATAGCAGACTTGTGGTCGAAACACTTAGAAATCCGGCAACTAAAGCAGTCGCAGCAAAAGCAGCAGTTGCAAAGTATGAAACCACAAAAGATTCAGCAGGTACAGAATCTGCAGAGAGTAAAAACAGTAAATCATATGGAAATTTAAAAAAATGAAAGAAAAAAAAAAAAAGAACCGAATTCTGAAAAGGACAACATCCTTACAATGCCTGACTTGCAGGGTGTTAGATGCTCTATTTCCATTTCCGGAAACATCTGATGTTACGTTTTCAGGAATACTGACAGATATAGAATCGCTATCTGCCCGTATATGGACAGTATAGCTTCTCCTACTCATTTCTTGGAAGCTGTAGAATACATTCACACAGAAAAACACCATCTGTTAAAGAATGTCTATGATGTCATGCTGAATCAAGTCTGACTACTTTGTCTAAGAAATTGCACACCTCTGTAAATGCCCCCCCGAAATTGATAAGTGAGACGAGTTAAAACCGAATACAGGCTTCATGAATTTGATCAGTACAAGAACACTCTTCTCTTTAGTCCGCATTTTGCATGTAGTGCTCAGCCTGACTGTAGGTCTTTGAGAATCTTTTGATCAAGATACAAACACAAAAATTCAACTCAGAAAAGTTATGTTTAGAAAAAGGAAAGTTAGTTTTTCCTAAAAGCTACATTTGGTTCATTTGCATACCATAGAGGAACGTCACAGGAGATACAGACGCAACTGGAGTTCCCTGTCTGCTTATTACCATGTTTGACTGCAGGCTCACAGTGACAATGGCCAACTCCGTTATGTTTGTAAGCTAGAGAGAGAGAGAGAGATGCAGAATATGGTTAACATATATTTGTCAGTAAAGTACCTTAGGTGTTAACTAAGTATAATCAAGAGAGGTGATCATGAACCTGATAGCCAAATCTACGTTGTCCATGGCTACTCCCACTTATAGGAACTAACAATCCTTGATTTGTGTTGATGGAATTCAAAATTTCGGCAGACGAGTTCATGACTGGTTCAGTGAAATAAAGATAAATCATTAAGAACTTATTCTTGTTTGTTGCCAATATCGTTCTAGTTTCACTGTTTATCTGGAGCAGCCTTTCTGGTATATGAGTTCTCATGTTCACGAATACGCTTCTTCTATCTACCAAATGCCACAACAAAAGATAACCATGTATTAGTATTAACTACAAAAGTAATTCACTTATAAAATCTTCTGATAAGTAACCTTGTTTTCCCCAAAGTATTTTACATTAACCATTTAGGAAAAAGGAAAGCAGTAGAACATAACACAGAAGCTTTCAGAATCAAACTCACCGAAATGTATGAACAAACTTGAATTCTCGGATCTTGTAAATTGGTTTCCTGCAGAGTCTCTACAGACATTTTTATCCATGACCAAGATTAAACGTCCATATCGAATTCTTTCAGACACACGAACAACAAGGGAGTACTTCATGTTCAGCTGGATAACATTAAAAGTATTTGGCATGACCTTGCCAGCACCATAAACAAGAAGCTGTGAACAACAACACAATCATATATCAGAAATTCATGATGATTTCACGTTGGTCGTTGATATTCTACAAGCCAATCTTCTAGAGAGAGAGAGAGAGAGAGTTTTCAATCAAGATCTAGCTGACCACCTACTCACGTTGCAGGCATTTACAGAAGAACATCTGAAACCACCACATGGTTCACTGAAAGATATGTTCACTGGAATACGAGAAGCATTTGTAAAGGATGTTTCAGCCGAAATGGACGCTGTGGGTTTAACCGTGTCTGCAAAAGACAGGTCAAGACTAATTAGATCGAAATCTAAAACATTACAAGCCTACATAAGCTTCTCATCCTACTTTTTGTCCATTCTATGTTTCTTTTTTGATTAACTAACATATCATCAAAAAACGAGAATTACAACTACTAACATGGCACAATGCTGTCCATTGTGTTTATGCTAACTTTTTAATCGTGATACACGGTAAAAAATTGTATTTGAAATGATATATTATAATGATTCAAGAGAAATAGGGAGGTTTCTCAACCAACAATCCAGTTATAGCTAACGCAGGCGACTCCTGGTGAACCATTGGTGCACACCTCAAATGAATGATTCCCATCCAACAGTCTTGCATAGGAAATTTTCCCACCTTCGCAAACTGAAAACTTGCCCTGATCCAGCTGCATTCGTTGGATACAGCAAAGTTATTAAGCAAAATCGAGGTGCTAAAGCTGAAAATGCCAGAACACAATTAGCAAATATAAGAAATCTATTCCGAAATTGCTTGCTTTTCTTTCCATATCCTATACATAACAAGGACTAAAAGTTCTTGAATTGATATTTTTGGAGAAATTAAGGATCACAAATCAAATTTGGAAGCATAACTACCTAAGACTATGAAATATGGGACTAGTAACTGCCTTGTACTTTCCATTTTGCAGTAAGAAAAATATTTCAACAAACTTCAACAGATAAGCATCTGCAAAGATAAACAACTTAAACTATTAATCAATTAGGAGAGAGAAACAGACATCCCTGTTTATATATTACCTCCCCACATCGCTTAATTTTTTTATTATTTTTAATTATTATTATTATTATTAATTCTCTAGCTAGAACTCTTGCAAACACTTGAATCTCAATCAACTTAACAGTGGAAGTACATCTGAGAAGAAACTACAGAAATTTTAATTGCAGACACATGTTTTTTGGGTGCATGCATTGAACTAGAAGTATAACTTTTCTGGAAGCTCCAAGTAAACTTCTCCGAAGTGTTTGAGAACTAGATGTATAACTTTTCTGGAAGCTCCAAGTAAACTTCTCTGAAGTGTTTGAGAGAGAGAGAGAGAGAGAGAGAGAGAGAGAGAGATCAATACTAACCTTGCAATTGGAGGAACAATCAGTGCAAATGCTACTACCATTGCCACCCACTAGAACTTGGAAAGAAAAGGTAGCAAAATTTCTATTGGAAAATGCATGAGGGGTCCCCAGTAACTTCAAAGCCACCTCAGAACCATCAGAGTAAACTCCCAAACTCAAAACCAGAAAAACCCAGCAATGCAGAAGCAACAATGGAAAAAATCTGGAGCCCATTTCGCCAAACATTATGAAAGAATGTGTTGTACTTTGTGTATCACACCAGTACAACATTTGCATGAACAATGCCTGTTCTCATATTGCTGAAATTCTTTTATAGCTAATAAGCAGATTTAGGCCATTTCTTTTGCATACAGAACATACAAATGTGGGGGGTAGGACAGTGTCCGGAGAGAGAGAGAGAGAGAGGTAAAAATATATTAAAGACTGAGGGAAGAGAGTGAATAGATAAAAGGGTGCTAGTGGTGGATGAAAGGTTTGGTTGGAGATAAAGCACATGAGACTGACAGAGCAGCTCAGACTAGTGTGTGTGTGTGTGTAGCCGTGAAGATAAGAGAGAGAGAGAGAGAGAGAGAGAGAGAGAGTATTAAATGAAGACAGCCCACATCACTTTCTTCTGATTCTTGGGCATGAATGGGAGAGGGAGAGAGCCGTTGCTTTTTCAATGCATTTGACAAATTTGCGCAGAGAAGAAAGTGACACAGTCGAGACCTTAGCTATTTATGAGCCTTTCATTTACATGTGTTGGTTAATATTCTTGCACAGATAAGCCATTAATGGATCCTGAATTTCCTCACTACATTTATGTAACATGGAATATTTTCTTTCAATCGTCTGACTCCTACTAACTTCCATTTTCTTTATCACAAAAAACTTGTTAAACCCAATATTCCATTTGAAATACACCAAAACAAAATAATAACAATAACACCAACAATATTATTATTATTATAAATAAATAGATTGTAGGGACAACTTGAATTTGTAGGACATATATGAATGTACTATGTTTCTCTTTTCAGATTACTGAGTTGATTACTCTTTTATCTAACAGACTTTCTTCTTTATTTTTTTGATTATATATACACACACACACACACACACCTTTTTTTTTTTTTTTTTTTTTTTTTTTGGAAAACTGACAGTTTGGAAACAATTTTGAGTGCCTGAGGTAGAGCCCACAAATCCAGCTATAGAAGGACACTGCTAGGTGGTCTAAATTAGGCCCATATTAAATATGCCTCTTCAGATAAAATAACTTTAACCCGGGTAAAATTGGGCTTTCGCCCAGTAAAATGGATTTTTAGCTGGATGGCCATTGGGCAAGCCGTTTGAGGCCTAGCTTTAAACTTTATTATTATTATTATTATTATTATTATTATTATTATTATTACTAAATATGAGATAAATAAATTTTATTATATTCATAATATATTATAAAAGATTATAAAATAAATAAGTGATATGAAAAAAATTAAAACATATAATTATTTAACAAACCAAACAATACTCCAACAAAAAGCTACTTTCTTTGCACCACTTTAAAGTTTTTGAAATTGTTGCACAACTTTTAGTGCATATTTTTTTGTTTCATTTTCTTCTTTATATGATTATATATATATTTTTAATATTTAATATTGTAATTTTTTATCTCAATTATTCAAACTAAAATTAAATCAAGTTATTTAAAATCATATGATGTGTAATTTAAATAATAATAAAAATATAATTTCAATAAGTATATGAGATTTTAAATATTATGTACAAATTTAAATATAATTGTATAATATTACCCGACATTCGATTTTACATATATATATTTTTTGAATATGATAGTTTAAGAATATAAAGTAAAATAAATATTATCTCAAAATTTAATGTTAAATAAAATTACATATATAATGTTTTTAACAAATATTTAGTAATAAAAATAAATATTAAAAATAAAAAAATTATAAAGATTATTGTGTAATATTATCTTTCAGTGAAGAAAGTAGTGCAAACTCTTGAAGAGAGTGTGTAAATTTTACGCTAAAGTGGTGCAAAATTTGCATTAGAGTAATGCAAACTACTCGAGATGGTGAAATATCTATCTATTTATCTATCTATCTATCTATCTATCTATATATATATAATAACAAAACCGCAGCTTAAAAATATAAATTAGGATTTTCCCGGCCAAATTACCTTTCTATATTTAGAAAGTCTGGTAACCAATCATGATTTTTCTCTTCCTTTCTTTTTTCACCTCCATTTTTTATGACAAATATATGAAATTAATCATTTTTCAGATCTTTAATTATATCCATATTGTATTTATAAAAATATAATATTAATTTTTTAAATATAAAATATATTTTCATAGGTTAATTTTAGTATATTTTATATATTTTTATATTATGAGATATTTTTATTTTAAATAAGCTTTTATTAAAAATATATGTTATGTAATTATGTATTTTATTTTTAAAAAGTATATATTATTTTATTTATAATAACTTATTATATTGTCTTATTATAAATCGTGCAGCGCACGAGAGACATACTAGTGTAAAGAAAAAAATTAATAAATTTTGCGGGTGACTTACACATATTTATAGATAATTCATTTACATGATACAAAAAAATTAAAATACCGCATTTTCTAAAAATATATTGTGTGTATTTTTTTTTAATATATTGTGTTTATTAAATAAAATATCAAATAATATTTTCAATATGAAGTATATATAAGAAATTGTGCATTGTCATTCTCTTAAAAAGATCCTCTAATAAATTTTAAAAAATTATATAACTAAGTAAATTTTAGAAATCAAAGTCAATCCAACCTAGTATAATTTATCAAAACAATACAAATATGTAAACTTAATAAAAAATATTAAAATGTAACAATTAAATATATAATTGAATAATATAATATTTTTAATTTATGAAAATATTTATTATTCTTATTCTATAAAAATATAAAATAAATGATTATTTTTTATTTATCTCAAATTTATATAAGAATTTATCCCATTTTTATTCAAACTTAACACATATTTCAAATAAAATTAAATAACTTAACTCATATTTTAAATATAATATTTTGTTTTAATATATACAATATTGGGATTAAATTAAATAATCGTAAAAATATTGTTAATTTGATGTATGACATGTCAAAAACGAATTTATAAAGTTTTAAAGTTTTAATACTTTTTATTTACATAAAACTACTTTTTTTTTTTTAACATGCAATTTTTCTTACAATATTTTTTAAGTAAAAATTATATACATTTTCTAGAAATGGCATGTTTCTTTTTAGTATATTTTTAGGAGTGTTTTTTATTTATTAAAAGTATAAAGTTTTTTGTCGTGATGATACATGACAAATTCGTACTTTTATTAAGTAAGAAAGTAAGGATTATTATTATTATTATTATTATTATTATTATTATTATTGTTTTATTTTTATTTTTTTGTCCCCTAAATAATATAAAATTAAACGTAAATATATTGGGCGGGCGTTTCTTTGCAGGCCCAAGTTGTGGTCCAATTGGCAGTTCTACAGCCACTTTCCATATGCTGATATGAATTGGTCCGTGTCCACGAAGATTTATTTAGGGGCATAGCCCATAAGATAATGGGCCGGGCCTCCTTCCAATAAGAACAGCCCAACTTTACTAAATAACAATATGTTTCATGGATAGTTGAATTACAAGGGCGGAGTTATTCACACCCACTCCCATTTTAATGCACTGCACATTTTAAATAGAGGAAATATGGATGTAACCACATTTATGATTTTAAAACCAATTTATCTTTCTCTTTTATCTGTTCCCCTGAATACATATCTTTTTATCTTCTTTTTTTTCAATCTTTTCTTGTCTCGTAAAAATCTATCTCGCGAAAGATATTCTTACCAACTTTTCCAATTGTGAAAGACTCTCTCTCATGATTTCTCTTTTTCCTCTTTCTATTTTTTCCTTCACCTTAACGATTAACTTTCAAGATTGGACTTTCTCTCTTTTATCCATCACGATTAATGATTAGATTTCACGATTAAACTTTCATAATTGGACTTACACAATCGTGAAACTTCATCTCTCCACTTTTGTCTTTTCTCTCACCTCTCACCTCGCTTTTCCAGTGGTAAATTTATTTTTTCCTTTACGATTCACTGTATAAGTTTACACGATTGGACTTACATGATTAAACTTTCACGATTGATTGTGAGAGAGCTTTCACGATTGATCGTAAGAGAACTTTTACGATTGACCGTGAAAGGACTTTTACGATTGACTATGAAAACTTAGTAAGAGTATGTTAGGAATTGTGGGTAAAAAATATATTTTTTAAAATTCAAATAAAATAGGTATATTGAAATTTAACATTTTTAAATATATCTCATTTATATTGATTTTTTATTTTGGTTATATACACCTCATTTTTCACGTTCTTACAATTTTTATTTAAAATAAGAACATAAACTTGAATTGTCAAGCATAGCATTGTCGCACCAGGCTCCCACCGTTTTCCCATTCTTCTTCTTTGATCTACTTTCCTACAATTTCCTCAATTTGCTTCATATTTCCGATCATTTCCCCTCTTCTACTTCTTCCCTATGTCTGCTCAACTTGTTCGACCAATAATAGTTGAACAACAAGAATGTTGTCTGACACTAGTTCTTTGAGTGAAATTGGTTAAACGAATCTGGAATGTACAAACGAATTTAATCGAACGAAAATGGATTGTTTGTTCATCGCATTTGGCCTTAAAAATGTCAAGGTTGTTCGACCAAATATGGTCGAATGGGTTATGTTTTGTTATTCTCTAGTGTTGTTTGTCAAAGGCGGTGGCAGCAGTTCCGAGGTCGTGGCTGCATGTTGTTTCTTTTTCTTTTTTGTAATTAAGATTTTTAAAGGCGACAACAATGGTTATGACTGCACGTGGCAGTGATGGTGGTTGGTATTAAAGATTGGCACATAATGACCATCCAAAAATAAAAGCGACAAAGTTAGGCCACTCATATGGAGAATTTAAATGAAGGGTATTTTAAATATTTTTTATTGAGTTATTGTTACTTATAACGACTATAACCTAATCATACCATTTTCAAGATAATTAGCAAAATCTCAAGTTAGAGAGGGTGAGAGAATAAAGTTGTTGATCACTTAAAAGTTTATAGGAATAAAGTACTCTTGTTAAACACACCAAAATTTGCATCCAAGACAATATCCCAAAGAAATTGCATTTATGGATATCTTTAGTTTAGTGAAGGGAGGAACAATAGTCACGTCTCATGAAATGCAAACCAATTTGCAAGCATGCAACTCATCATGTTCTTTGGCACTAACACCATGTTTAGTGGATAATTCATGCAATAAACTAACTTTGGTTGAAAACACGACATTGATTGGAGAAAAAATGCATAGAAATAGGAATACGGATGAGTATTTTAGTATTTAGATTCATTCTATGGGATATATCTATTTACTGTTAAAATACATCCACATTCGATTATATGTTTCCGATGTGCTTATTATTATATTATTTTAAAATTATATTTAACTATTATATTTTATATTGTATTTTATCAATACATTTTAATTGAAAAAATACATTATCAATATGATTTGCATTCGTATTTACAACGAAACTATGAGAGTATCTTAATATGTACCTATTTTTGAAATATTATATATAATATATATTATAAATAGTCAAATTGGCATGTAGACATAATGATCGAATATCTGAATTACATATTTCACATTTGAACGTGAACATGTGTAATAATACTTTTGCTGAGAATTAATTTCTAAATTATTTATTTATTATTATTGACATTTACTCAAAATGTATGTATTTTGTAGTTCAAATAAATTGCATATACATACAAGGATTTATTTTATTGGCTAGCTGTTTGCTATAGAATTCTTGTTCACGATTTTCTCTTGTCTACATAACAACATGTATTCCAACAAAGTCATTTAAAGTTGTTTTTATTTGTTCTAATTACTTTGGTGGAGTATCAGTCTCTACTGAAATATTAGCTATTAAAAGAATTTGAAGGTGACCTCAAATACATTATGTGTTCTAAATGATCGAGCAAGTAATTACTAATAATAAGTAAATTCAAATTATATTTTGGGGGAGCAAAATATTTTTCTAATGAAAGACAAGACTTCTTTATCGAAAAGTTAAAACAATTAGGAAAGAGTTGTAATAGGTAATATTTGATTTACGTTCCGTACTAAGTAATATAATTAATAAGTATCTTAATTTTAAATTTAAATAAATAATATTATTTTGGTGAGTTGTAATATGATAAAGATTGTTATCATGTTCATATAACACGATTATGAAAGAGTTTTTTCTACTTAAGAGTTAACTCTATCTGATTAAGAACTACACTCTATGAAAAATTGATTCTCTCTCTGTTTATACAAAGAATTTAAATTTACATTATTTTCTACCAATTACGAAAATTAGTTTGTAATTAAAAGTAAAGGTAGAGGAAAGAAATGAATTTCTTTGATCAGGAGGAATAAATCTATTATTTTCAAGGTTAGTGCTTGTTCTAATGTTTATGTGAAATTATGGTCTCGATTGTGTTTATTATAATCTTGCTTGTTCTAAGATTAATGTGAAATTATGATTTCCATTATATGATTACGTAATTTTAATTCTTAGACTGACAACTTGTAAATAGTACAACGGATTTGAACATTTAAAAAAAAAAAACTCCTAATTAAATGATACTAAAACAGTAAAGATGAAGAGTTTACGTGAAATGCCTCAAACATCCTTAATTCCACGTCAGAGTAAGACTTTCAGCCTTTCCTACGAAAGTAATATGAAATTAATTTATATATATATATATATATGTGTGTGTGTGTGTGTGTGTGTGTGTGTAGTCAGTCGTTTCAGCTGAAATTCGAGTGGATAAAGGAGAAGCACCCCCCCCCCCCAAACCCACCCATCCACCCACGCAACCTACAACCTTCTCTCTCTGACGTACACTCCCAAGACTATTAAAGAATTGACTTTGCCGCTGCCACTGCTCCAGGTAGTCCAGTGACCTCAACAATGTCGTTTTGAGCTCTTGTTCGGCCGCCATGAGTATGAGTTTTAGCTCAGACTCCTCTTCGCTTTCTTCTCCCGCCGCCGCGTTGGACTGGAAGTTCTCCCAGGTATTCGGCGATAGACTCCCCGGAGAAGATGTTCAAGACAGTAATTTCTCCTATTCCCTTGCGCTGCTTATTCGACCTTAAAAATCTTTTTCGTCAAGGTTCTGATTTTTTTGGGGTTTCCTTTTCTTGCTTGCAGTTGACATTATTTCGGCACTTGAATTCGACAAGAATGGAGATCACTTGGCCGTAGGCGATCGAGGGGGCCGCGTCGTCATTTTTCGGGACGAGGGTGGTAAAGATGTGCGAATTTCTTTTTCATTAAGATCTTCTCTGCAAGTGATTTTCTTTCTTTATGTAACTTCTTAGCTAGAAAACAAGTTTAGATTTTACACTTTTTTTTTTTTTTTTTTACAACGAATGGATTGACTAAAGCTATGAAAGTTGAAATTGATGATTGTGTGGTATTGAGGGTAGCATGAAAATTTAGTCCTTTTAGATAAGTTTTGGCAGGCGTAATGCTATTCACATTGGCATTGTAGGACATAGGCAAACTCACTCCACGATATGAGTTGGAGCGACTTGATGCTGTTGTTTCTAAGCATCCTAAATTTCAGTACAAAACAGAGTTCCAGAGTCACGAGTCTGAGGTACGTGCTCTCTAGCTTGTAGTTCATTCATAGTTTGAACTTTTTTATGCATAGGTTTGTTTAGTTTTAATTGATTATATAACTTTTGGTACAGTTTGATTATTTGAGGAGCGTCGAGATTGAAGAAAAGATCAATAAAGTCAGATGGTGTGCGGCATCAAATGGATCATTACACATTCTTTCATCAAACGATAAGACTATCAAATTATGGAAGGTATAATACTCCTAAGTTCTAACATCTTTGGTTCTATATAGAAATGATTACTAGATTTAAGATTTTTCCTGTGGTACTTGATGAAGAACGATGTTAGAAAACTCAAATACGTATATACTGATGACTGCTTGAGGATTCTTTCTGTTGGCTCATGCTGTTCTAGTTTTTTATATTCTATCTAAGGAATTTTTTTTTTTATTATACTCGCTTAATATTCCCTTGACTTTGGTTGATTGAACAACTTTAGATAGTAAATCTATCTTCACAGACAAAACTCAGTTAAGAAAATTTTCTCAGATGAATTTGACTGTCAACTGATGATATGTTCTTATTCCCTTTAAACAACTGTACTTTTGGCCTTTCGCGCGATTATCTTAACGGGTGTCTAAAGTCAGGTCAAGGACCGTAAAGTTAAGCAAGTCAAAGAAATGGATATCAGCCCATCTATATCTTCAGAGAGTTCACTTTTGGCAGAAAAGAGTTTTATTAATGGGCAAAAATCATATTTTTCCAATGGTCATTCTTTAGAATGGACAGGAAACTTGGAGAATGGTGTATCATCGTATGATGAAGGACATAACAAGGTATGTGTTTCAGAGTTTAAATTGGTAATCTTTTTCAATATGCACGTACATCTCCAACTTGTTGGCCTCGCCATGAAGTCCGGTTTGTTTTGTATTTAGATAGCATGTTCAGAAGATGCTAGTGTTTCAAGATGTCGAAGGGTGTATGCTCATGCTCATGATTTTAGTATCAACTCTATCTCAGTTAATAGGTATAGTCCTTTTTCTCCATATTTGTTAATCAAATTTTGTTCTATAGTTGAAGGGAAGAGTATGATAATGTAAATTGGGACAGCTTTTCTATGGGATTATTCAGTCTGAATAATTTGTTTGCAGTGATTGGGAGACGTTTCTTTCGGGAGATGACCTAAGAATAAATTTGTGGAATCTTGAAGTCAGCAATCAGTGTTTTAATATCATTGACCTGAAGCCTGTAAACATGGAAGATCTCATAGGTGATTTCTCAAACACATCATCAGTGCATGCTTTATTATCTTGCCATCATTTGTTATTCATAATTATCATTCTCATATTCTGGTTTGCATTCTTTTTAAGGAAGGGCTTTCTTTGGTCTTTTAAAGCAAGATCTAAAACACATTCCTCAACCCATTCCCTCCAAAACAATCATTTCTTTACCCCGATATTTCAGAATTCTAAATCCTTATACTCCAGGAACACAGGTGTCAAAAAATTGCTCCAGGAACACATTCCTTAAATTAAAAAAAAAAATAAAAAATAAATCAGCATTACACAATGCATTTCTTCCAAAAACAATATGAGTGTCACTGATGTTCATTCATTTTGTGTCTAAACCTATATATTACTCATTGTTTAAGGAGCAATTGGTACCCTCGTAACTCTCTCTCACATACACTATAAAAGTGGAACTTGTAAAAATGCACTGAGAAGAATCATATTCAGGAGTTTCTTGACATTGATTATAGTATTTGACATTTACGTTCTGCTCGAAAATTAAATTAATGATTGATTTCATGAAAATTTTGTCCAGAGGTCATCACAACAACTGAATTCCACCCATTTCACTGTAATCTGCTGGCTTACAGCAGTTCAAGAGGATTTATTCGGCTTGTAGACATGAGACAATCAGCTTTATGTGATCACAGTGCAATAATGTACATTAGCATCTCTACCTCTTAGTTTCATTGTCATTCTTATGTTGTTACTTTTTCTTCTCCTTGACTTCAAAATTTTATATCTACAGATTGAAAGATGAGGACTCCAATGGGCAGAAGTCATTCTTCACTGAGATCATTGCATCAATAACTGATATGAAGTTCGCATATGATGGAAGGCACATTTTAAGCCGTGATTTTATGAATCTCAAGGTCTTTCTGCAACTCTCATCATTTTGATATGTCTTGGTTTCTCAGTTAGGGCTCTGATTTTGAACTTTAGCTTCTGTTGCCACATGTTTATCTTCTTGATTGGATATGGAAGGAAATTCCTGGTTACCTATTATTTAGAGAAGGCATTCAATTTCTCACTCCAATCTAACTTTCTGATTTCATGCCTTCCCAAGTTGATAATATCTCTGATGAAATACAGAAACTTTGTTGCTGAAAATCTTTATTCCATATTTCATGCTATTTCTGTTGAAGTGAATAATCCAATCTGGTTTCCAAGTCCAGAATTTACTGCCATCACTTATTTCTCAATTCAGATGCAATGAAACAACGAATATGACAAGATAGTGGGTTCCTTTGAAATCCTTGCTAAGCCTTTCCTTTCTAACTTCAGCTTTGGGACATGCATATGGACTCCGGTCCAGTTGCAACAATTAAGATCCACGAGAATCTGCGGCCTAAGGTGAGAATGTTACATGTCACAAAATCCTGACTAGTGTCATCTAAGCTAAATCACGTGGTAGTTAATAGAGTTTCCTTTAAAAAAAACTCTTGAAAAGTTCATTTTCATGTGTGGTATTTTATAGTTCAAAATATTTCCTTATTAATTTATCATCCGAACTTTTTTCAACTTCTTTTTGTCCATCTCTAATGCTGAATATGTTATTTATGTTGTGCAGTTGGCTGATTTGTATAATAATGATGCAATTTTTGATAAGTTCGACTGCTGCCTTGCTAAAGACAGCCTTAATTTTGCAACTGGATCTTACAGGTTGGTCCAAAAATTTGCCAGTAATACCTTTTCCCTGTTTCTTGCACTAACTCAATTCTTCTGTTCACCATCAGCAATATTCTTCGTGTGTTCCCTTATGGAAGTGGGAATGAAGGTGCAACTATCGAAGCCAGTAGAAATCCAAACAGGTTATAGTCCCTTAAACAATCTTCAGATTTTAATTGTACTCTGGTATACAGGGCTGATCCTGAACATTTCTTGACATCTACTCTCTCTCTCTCTCTCTCTCTCTCTCTCTCTCTCTCTCTCTCTCTCTCTCTCTCTCTCTTTTGATTGCAGGAAGCCATTGGGGCAAACTACATCAAGACCCCGAAGATCATCTTTGAGCAACTTGGCTAGAGGATTCTACAGACAAGGTTCCCTCTTCTTCTACTCTCTTGTTTCTTCTTTCATTAGCACTTCGCTCTATCATGTGTATAATCTCCATTACTGCTACCTTGGCTCGACCAAAATCTCAGGACAAGATAGCCATGGGGCAGGAAGTAATGAGTTTTCCTATGATTTCAATTCAAAGTTATTGCATTTGGCATGGCATCCTACGTCTAATCTGATCGCTTGTGCTGCTGGAAATAGCTTACTTATGTACCATTCCTAAGTGTAAATAACAATTTGTACAGAGGGATGTTCTTTAGATGGTTTTGGATTGGTATACCATAGGAGGTCTTATGTTGAGAAATGCTCAAGCATATAGAAATGGCCTTTGTAATTTGACTTTACAGGACCTTTTTTTGTGTATATCGTAGTTTTCACAACTGTGATAAACGAATGAAACCTTCAGATCTCAACTTCTTGAGATCTGCGTGCACTTTTATCTTCCAAATAAACCATTGTCATGTTGAAAAAACACCACTCTTGTTATATTTCTGCAGTAACATCTACTTTGAAATTTACACGAGAGAAAAACCCTGCTAGACATTCTTGCTGGGTGGCACTTTAACCAGGCGGACTGGGTGGTCCTGTGGATTTGATAACATTGTCTGGAAGTCAGTTCAATCAAGATTGAATCAGTTCATCCTAATTTAATATGCAACTGATGGTGCAGATATTTTATTCCTGGTAACAATAAAAGAAGAAAAGTCAATAATGTAATGCCCCAAACGTTTAATCATCTAAATTCAAACTTACGTATCCCATAGACAGAATCTGCCATTACAAACAGAGGACAAACTCACGATTACGTACATGTACACTTGGACCTCATTGAAAACCTTGTAGGCTCACAACATAATATGCTACAAATGAATGGACCTCAAAATATGTTTATGAAGGAGAATCACCACGCGTGGGCGCACGCACACACAAAGGCCAAGAAAGAAGAAAAATTAACGAACAAATATTTACACTACAAAACTCTTAACAACAAACAATTGATGTCAACATGGATTAAAGCTCCAGTCAAAGATATGGAAGGCACATTGCGAGTGGCCGGAAGGCTCAAGCAAGGGATCTATCAAACAGACAAGGATATGCTCTTCTGTGTTCCAAGGTTTTGTGGCCTTATTTCCCATGATTCAATCTCTTCTGTTTCCTCTGTGAGGATGAAAGGCAGAGATATCTCACGGATCATCAAATCACCACAAAATGGGCATTCACTAGCTACAGCATCGTCTAACTGGGACCGGATCTGCAAATTTTTAGCATGAATAGTCATTCTACACCCCCAATAAATGAATATATATTACATATACTACTTAGAATAACAATAATAATTTGACCACATGAAGCAATCAGTTCTTCAGGCCAAATCCACTATACTAAGATCCACAGGGGACTTGCGAAATTTAAAAAATTATATCTCACATTTTAAATACAATAGCATCGTGATGAAGTGGGCCAGCTCCAGTGGTAAGAGCACCCACTACCTAGACCCACAGTCTTAGAGTATATGTGTGTAATATAAAAGCATCAATAAGATTTAAAAGGAATAAGGTGATTTGAAAACTGAAACACAAAAAACTTAGAAAAACTGTAGACTGATTTCAGAATAATGTCTGAGATGGAAGATGTAATTCAGACCTTGTCCCCAGGAGTCATCGTTGCTATTGGTTCCTCTTCTGTTAAGCCTCCATTCATTTCCTTCCTAGGTTCATTACCCAGTAAAGTAAGCTGCTTTTGCAAATCCAATATGTATTCGGCCTGAATACCATTGAAACAAAAATTGGAGGAAATTGAATTTAGAAAATATCCAAATAAGATGCATTTGTTCCTTCAAACTGAAAAACCTTACCTAAAACATTATATTTGCAAAAATTTAACTTCAAAAGAAAAATGATTGGTGATGCTTTCCCCAAATCTAATCTTTCATAAAATTAAGAAAACTAACCAACAAAGGATTGTGTTGCAGATTTTTTTCCAAGTTGATATGTATGAAATTATTACTTTGCTGTCCCATCAATCAATAGGAAAGCAAAAGCCACAGTTTCAAGTTCGCATTCAAAATTGGGACAAGACATAGGCTAGCAAAAGAAGCAATGTTATTGGTATCAATAAGATTAGAAAATTAGAAAGTATGAGAGAGATTTGTATGAAAAGAGACCAAATATATTGTGTGCTGTGGATACTCCAAGCACCACGCTTAATGCACTTTTTTCATTATTCTCCCAGTAAATTCTGAAACCAAGGCATTCGCATTCACTTGAATTCACATTTATGACTGAGAAAAGCAAGAAGCTTAAATTCTAATTTCCCCTTTTTTTTAGAATGCTTGTCTCCAAGCTTTTTCATTCAGATTGTTTTATGAAAGAAATAATTAATACCAATTTTCACTAATAGTAGTCATTGGCAAGTCAAAAGTAGATTTAATAATCTGATTGGAGGTTTTTGGATTTGGGATGTGAAACCTAAATGAGGAATAAATTCAGACAATAATAACACCAATAGCATAAACGAAATTTTCATGATTAACAATAATCATCAATAAGATATATAATTCCTTCATAAGGACTGATTTTAGAACGTAGCTCCTAAGAGTAACCTATGACTTCCATAGAAAAGAGCAGAGACTTATTTTCCAAATACTCACCCTTCAGTTAAGTAAACTCAACACTAGTAATCCTTACCAAATGTGATGTACAAGTTTAAAACAGAGCCATTCAATTTAGAATAATTATAAAAAATACCCCTAAGATTCAGGCTAATTACAAAACAACCCAGCTGTCATTCAGAATTTACAAACATCACCCTTGACATTTGTTTTCTAACAAATGGCACCTGTTAAGTCAGTCTTTCCAAGAAAAATACAAACCTCAAGGGGGTGATTGTAATACCTCAAGGGAGGGGTATTTGTAATTTGATGACGTGATAGGGTTCTTTTCGTACATAGTCCAAACCTCAAGGGTAGGGTTTTGTAACTTGCCTTCAATTTAGCCAAAGAATAAAGGAGCAGAGTGCATGTTCCTGACTTACCTGAGCTTCACTAGAGCATCTAGTCACATGTGCAATCAAGCAGTTAGCATGAAAAGAATGTCCACATGGAAAGACATAGAAAGGAGCCATCTGCCCAACTGACGTGTAGACCCTAGCCATCCGGTAATCATCCGCTAAATTTAATATTTTCCTGCCACAAACCTGTTAACACCAAGTGAGGATGAGAAACTTAAAAATGGGTCAGAAAGTAAATGAAAATAACACAGCCAGGGAAAATGTGTGTGTGTGTGTGTGAACCACAAGCAAATATGCTCATTAGACACAGGCAAAGCCAGGAAATACTGGATGGCAGGCTAGCAATCAATGTGTGGATAATCACATGTTTATTATAGCACGAATAAATTTTAAATACATCATATTTTTATCAAATAATATATCAATATTTATCTCTAAGTCTCTGAAAATACATTATTAGATCACAAATCTTGTAAAACGTAACAAGATTAAAACGTTAAATCTTTTTTTGAATGCTACGAATATTGTTTACTTGTGAATCCATATTAAGTTTTTAGTACTTTGTTATTCAATATACACTATATTATTCCAAAACTACATGGGATTTATAAAATAAATGTACACATATTACACGGATAGGGGTTATGGCCAAGCAATAATATGGCTCCACCAAAAGAAAAAAGATCCATACCCCACATCCCTCATCCTTCTTAATGAGAGCATATCGTTGAGCAAGTGCACTGATATCGTTCCTTATGTTGTCTGCTCCGTGAGTAGCATCATTCATCTCCTGTTTGAGTTTTTCAATTTGCTCATTGTAATCCTCGAGAGACGAGCATATTGCTTCCTACACTTACATTGAGAAAGGTCAAGGTGGGAACATAAAATGGTAATCTGTTTTAATTTGCTTCGTGTGGTGTCATCCAACGCAGCAAGCTAATCAAACACAGACCAAATAATAGGGGGGGGGGGGGGAATCACCATCTAGCGTATACAAAATAATTAAGTAAAGCAAATTAAGTTATTAACATACCTTGAAATCATCGATCAATGTAAAATCTGGAAAAAAAGGTAAGATATCTTCAATTTTAAGAAGTCCACCAGTTTCCTTGAGAAATGCTATAGCTTTCCGGATGTTCTCCCTCTTTGTACCCTTCTCTTGTTCAATGACATGCTTGGCAACCATAAGCCAAAGCTTCTTCCTTAAGTCTTCATCATCTTCGACCTTATCAGCTTCAGCCATTGCAAGCTCCGTATCAACCTATTAATATAGTGGAACTTCATAAACAGGACTACTTCACAAAATATCAGAAGGATTAGAAGTTCCAGTTCAGCAGAATCTTAAACTGGAACACCCTAACTATCTCATGTATTTAACTAACCATTTAAGAACAATTGACTAAATACATAAAAGACAGAAATTTTATGAATAACTACTTCTTTCAATAGTTGAAGTGGAAGCATCATGGATAGATAAAACATTAATATGACAAAACTTAAAGAAGAAGAAATGAAACTTCATAATATTTGGGAAGAAACATGAGCACATAGTTCAAACCAAAATTATGGAAAACGTAGTTTCAACATAACAACAAACTTAAGAAAAACTTAATTTCTTCAGTTTGTGGATTAACTTGGCATTTTGATTGACCAGTCGAAATGAGAGAGACTAAGAGAAATGCTCTCACACGCCTCATCAATCAGCATATGAAACAGATCTTACAAATTCTGGCATAACTGATCAACACTTAGCTTAATGTTTCATCATGATCATCACAAAATAAATGAAACAAATATATATTATATGCATGATTCAGAACAGGAACATAAAATATCTTCAGTGAAATATCACCTGTAAAGCAAGAGCAACTGCTTCTTCATGCATAGACATCATACTGTAAATGTGGACACAGGCACGCATCCGTTTTTCCTTTAAACAAAGACGCAAAGCATATTTTGGATCATAGAAGAATTCAGGGCCATCTGGCTGCCCCTTCCCAAACTTGCATTGGAGGAAACGCAAAAGGGTGCTTTCATCCTCCTAAAGCCAGTAAACGGAGACCAATTAAGATTAATGAAAACTATGGAAATTTCTTCAGTACATCCTATCAGGGAAACCATATTAGGATTCCCATAGTAGAATTAATGTAAATGGTACGTTTGTTTTCATGCTCGGGTATCATTATTAAAAAATAAAAATAAATGAGCCATAACTAGAGAAAAATGTTCATTAAGGTAACTAAATAATAGTCTTGGGAAGAGAAACCAATAGAGGTAAAGATGGCATATAATATTTAAACCAAGATACTGAATACTCTATTAAGCAAGCCAACCTGCTTGGCATACAAAGAGAGCAACAAATTGTGAACACCAGGATCCTCATTCTGCAAACGATGAACACAGTACTCCAAATATTTTATCACTTCATGAGTTTCATTCCTGCATAAAAACCATTTACATATTGAGCGAGAACATTTTCAACAAAAAAAAAAAACAAAAAACTTAAATTTAATCCTCATCAAAACAACTACGAGCTTTCTGACAATATGCATATTGCTATCTTATAAATGAATGAATGATCATGCGTAGTAACTTATGACAGAGTATGCCTCTTTCAAAAAATAAAATTATAAAACTGAACTTCTGAAATTAAAGAAGAAATTAACTCAATTCATCTAAACGCAGAAGGCAAGCAGACATTAGTCCAATCTTATCAGGCAACATATCTGGTCTAGCTAAAACACGAGAACCATCTCTGCTTATGGTAATCTCAGTGTTTCCCTCTCGAATGTTCAAAAAAAATTCTTATTAATTAATCTTCCTCCTATGCGTTGACCTTGAAACTGGCAGAATTTATTACCATTTGAAGCTATCAAAGTTTATGACAAATCTCGTATTCTAAATTTTAATTATGCTCATCTAATGATACATCAATTTTTTTTTTTTTTTTTTATCCTCAATGGTTCCACTTTGTTACTGAATAAACCCCAAGTAGCCATTTCAAAAAATCTCATTAAAGATATGTTCAATAAGAGTGACAAATTTCAAACAGACAACCAAATAAAAGCTTAAACCAATCCCTGGTCACATCAAGAAGCAAGAGTTATGTTATTACTAGGTGGCTCAACCTCTATTGACAAGTGAGGAGAGAAATACAGCAACTCCCAAAGGAAACATAGTAATAAAAAGGAGACAGAAAATAAGCTCTGTAAAACTAAAAACAGATATGCATATTACTTTGCATGTGGTTCACTTGAATAACGCATCATTGCAGGAATGAGCTTTCTTGGATTCAGGTCTTTGGTGGTCATCCATGATTCAACGGTTTCATATGCATCAAGCATGATAAGGTCTGGTGCAAACTTGTACTGCATACGAAGAGAATTTTTCAATGACGTGCACAATAGAGATAAAGGACAGGATATATTAATCTTTAGTTTGAGTGAAGCCATGAAGAGGATGGAAAGAATTAACTGAATGTTTTAGTCCAGACTAACAATGGAGAAATTTAGGTAAATTTATCTGCTCCAAGTATACCTGAAGTTCTGTGGGAACATTAGGTTTCTGTAGAACTCGCAGTGCTTTCTTCGCTTCTCCTAGCTACATAAATCAAGGGTAACTTCAAACATGAACACTGATTGAGATCCTTAGCTAGCTAACATCATAGGGGTCAACAAAATAGACTCAGATTCTCTTATGCTATGAGCAGAATGTATGCCTCCTCTGAACTAAATCAGCATTTCACAAAGTATAGGGAACACATGCCCAGTATACACAAACAAACTCTACGAAGAGTACCCAAGAAAAGGAACAAACATCATATATAAACTTCAAAACTTAATTTACCAGAATCATTTTATCATACTGTAATAGTTATTTTATAAGAAACAAAAAAGTTAAATAAATAATATGAGAAAAGGAGCAGAGGGGTAAGGAATCCCTAAACAAGCTTACAATCTAAAGCACAATACTCCAATCTCTAGCATTATCAGTCACATAGAATGATTAAAGTTCTTTATGACATGAAACCCACCATGCTACTCTAAACTTAACTTTGTCCCACACTTCAAGGATGCTTCGCAGATCTTCAAATATTCTATTATTCCTTTGTAGCCATAACAACTAGCATAATATTACAGCAACCCCCCATAACATGTGACCCTTTTTTCTTATACCAGACACCGAGATTCGACAGATAAAAGATTTGTAACGGATTGAGGGGCATCATGATAAGCCCAATTCTTTAATCACTTTGCTCCGCAGGAGAGGCAAAATCACACAGTGCAAGGCTTAGTTTGTTAAGGAATGACTAGAACAACTTTGTATACTAAAGAGGTCAAATTGATAATGAAGACAGGGCCAGTTTAAGGAATGTATATAAGTTTCGGTAAAAATAGATGTAATTACAGACAGAATTCTAAATTTGTGTCTGGAGACTGCCTGGGTGGTGTTTGGAGTTTGCCACCCGGACTTTTCACTAATCTCCACAGATATGCTTTCTTTTGCTGTGGCCGATTAGTCTCAGCCTAGGCCAATTAGTCTTCTGCTTTTTATTTTATTAACCCCTGACATCTGAAGTGATGTCGTTTGCCTTCTTTTTTTTTTTCTTTTCCCTAATTTAGATGCCTCCAATTAATAATCTTATTCTGTTGATGAGCTACTAAGCAATTAGAATTATGCTGATGATGACGACAATATTGATGCCATGTTGCTAGAACTTTGAAATTATTTTGTGTTGAACTTATGATGATATTATGTCTGAATTTGTTTGATAAATATGTTTCCTGTTGTGAATATGGATAAAATACTTAAATTTCAAATCACACCCAGACCCCTAGGTGCTAGGCCCCAGCTCGCAGCCTGCCAAGTGCCTCACGCTTTTTGGAACACTGATTACAAGTCAAAGGCATGCATTCCGACTGAAAAGTAGCTTGGGGTGATTGTTAATTTGTAATTGTGCATGAATGATGAAAAGAAATGTATAATAAAAAAATACGGGTTACAAGAAATTGAACTAGCTATATAATCAAATAAAGGCATGGCATAGAAGTGGCACCTGAATATAGTGATGAACCACAATCTCATGTTGCTCCTTAAGATTAGCAAAGAACACCAGTTCATCAACTCTACCATAGCTGCAAAAATTCACAATGGACATGTTTTGAAGTAGAGATTTTGGTAACTGAATTTAAAAAAGAAATGATATTAGCTTTCTAAAGAAGTCAAAAAGTAATAATGCATCAACAGGTATAAATTTTCGCATAGCTGCTCCTACCTGAAGGTGGAATGGCACTAGTATATTTTCAAAGATGAAAACGGTAACTATGAACTTTAATGGAAGCTTAGATGCTAAAAAAGAATTCCTGTATACTGACTCAAACTTAGGTAATCCAACCACTTTAAAAGATTCAATAGAAATGGCCTAAGCTATAAGTGAGAGAGAACACTTAACAAAAAGGGAAAGTACCTTTCTAGAAGTTTCATGGTAGTAGCCTCATCCAATACATCCTTGCTGTCGCTCAAAAAGGCACGAAATTCTGTGATGATTGATTGATACTCTGAGCTTATATTATCAGATACAGCATCATCTTCCAAAAGTAGTCTATTAATCTGATGCCAAAGAGGGAATAAATTGGCACAAAGTAAAAAACTAATAAAAACTATCAGGACCTTATGCTTATGATAGAAAACAAATCAAAATTATCAGAAGCATATCAATGAGCCCAAGGCAGATTTAACAAGAGTTGATGTCCCAATAAATAATGCAACAGTTTTATGTATGAAAACATCATGTAGGGCCACAGAAATTGAGCTAATATGTATAAAAGGTCAAAGCTGCAATCAACACAACTGGGACGTATTCTCCCTACAACAACTGGCAGAGACTTCTGCTTACGGAGGATGTGTGTTAGGGAATTAACAGAAAAACCATTTGTATTAGCAAATATTGGTGCATATAGAACAAGGTTGAAAGTTATGGTCTGAAGAAAAATAATGATGCAGTTCCTACTAATTCAAAATTGATCCAAATAGCTGAGCCATGATCCGCTTCACAAATATAAAAGAGAAGCTCAGAACTAAGGAACCAAAAGAGAAGCAGAAATTATTTGTCCAGGAATCAGCAAGCAGGAGACCAACCTTATCCAAGTATAATTCAGTTACCCATGTGGAGATCATTGTTATTTGGCATTTATCATCCTTTGAAAAATTATCAAGCTTCCGCAACAAAAAGGTCCTTAAAGCATCCTGTAAACAGAGAAACAAACAACTTTATCTGCAAGCCAGAAACTACTCAATGTTGACATTTTCTGTAAAAGATGGAACAAAAAACTCCATTTACCTGTTCACCTATGCTAATAAACTTTAATGTGATCTCTTCAAATGATAAGGCAAAATTAATCTGCAAAAATCCGTTCCTGGAGTTATGAGAATGTCCTCATGTGCCAAAGTAAATAAGCAATAAAGAGGAGCATACCCTTCTGGATTTTAGTAGTATCTTACCACTAAGCACAGTATACCAAATACCAGGAGAATGTCACAGCAGCTAAAAAGCAGTGGATGAATAAAATTATGAGTGTAAACCCGCTCAAATGAAAAGTTTAAATAACTCCCACCTAGCCTGAATTGGTTTCCCACAAGATATTGACCAAAACTAAATACAAGTGCGTATATGTCACATAAATGATCAATCTTGTGGCTCACCTAGTTGAAGCACACAAAGTAAATGTTCTACTTATAACATCAACAAGCTCACCTAATAGTCCCCAAATAATCAAAAGTTGCTGCTTCCTATAATAGCCATTTTCACCCTACTTGCAGGTATCTCTACAGAAGACCATTTTCATATCCATTACCCAACATAGTATAAACTTTTTTCCCTGTTATCATTTATATCATCATTTTTTAGTCTACATTTTGATCAGGGAGAAACATAGTTACGATAGTGGTGGACTCGAAAGCTTTTCACGTAATACAAATGGGCCTGCATCCTCGTAGCAGCGTGCTGAATGTGATAAAACACTTCTACCTCCATGATGTAATGGGCATAAATCCTTGCCCATCTTTTGGTAAATACATATAAATATGTGGTCAGTTTGTGTAGTTAGAAGTTTCAATAATAGCCGAGATGAAAGTGAAACAACTAAATCAGTAGAAACTTCTGCATTTAGTTTTCAAATAGTATTTTTAGTTCAAAAATCAGAGGCATAAAGACAAATAATATGCTGCCACATTCTAGCAACCAACATCAACCATGCTTAGAAGCTAATAATGGGTTTTCAGTAAATTGTCCATCTGCTTTGTTATAATATCTATAAATAATCAGAATACACCTGTATTAGCAATAGGCATTGCACAAGTTCGAGAGAAGATATACTACCTTTGCATAAAAGGAAGCTGCTCTGAGATAATCCTTTGCAGTAAAAGCAGCTTCAGCCTGTGGCAAAAAGTTTTCAGTAATAAAGATTTCGGTGTGTGCAAGATTTTTAGCAGTATTGTGCTGCAATTAATCTGTGATGGGGTTATAAATGTAAATGCAACTCATGTATTTATAATAAAAAACTGACCTGCACCAGATAAACTTGATCTCTCTGGAGAGCATCACGACAATTTGCCAAAGCCACAGCATATTGCTTCAAGTCTAAATACACTTTCCACATGTCTCGGCCTTCATCATTCACGGATACCTATATTAACAGTTTCAGATCACAGGTTAACGTCTGATTGATGCATAATAAGTGATGTCAAAGATAATGTTACCAAACCAGCACCTGAAAGATGGAATTCTGGTCATATGCGTAGAAAAGCCCAGCCGATGCATCACTGCATAAACCTAGAACACCTCTTGAAACTGCATCTGGTGTTTGATCAAAATAAAGCTCCTCAACAATCTGTTCACTGATCCTATTAACAACCTACAAAATATTGTTAAAAATCATAAATTAATACTTTTAAACAGAGAATGAAGCATTAAAATGAAAAGAAAAACAAAATAAACAAAACATAGAAAAGGGGCATTTTAGGAGAATCTATGAGCCAAAATCAAAATAAATAAGTCTTGACTTAAAACCCCGAAGAAACAAGATGATTAATGAAAAAATTTCACTCACATCAAAAGCACCATCATGGCACGTCAACAAAATAAAGAATATACCTAATCTCAAGTAAATCTCAAGTTATCTTTAATAGATCAAAATGGTAAATCAAGTTGTTGACTGGAGACTGGAGAAAGTGCCATCAGAAGCTTTGCCCTAATACCTGAAAATCTGCCTTTTAGATGACCTCTTCTATTTCCTGTTAACATTTATTGTACGACATGCATTTATATGCAAAGTTCTTCTGTATGGGCAAGCGTAATTACAAAAGGGTGTGGTTATTAACACCCCCAAATACTCTAAATACACCGCAAGTTTTTTGGACTAAAATGAATACAATTGAAATGAACAAAATACCCCTACAGACATACATATATATATATATATATCATTTAAATAAGATCATTGCCATCTTCCCTCTCACATACTCCAAAACTTCAAATAAGTGAAACTAAGTAAATTGCTTTCACTGGTATATAGTTTTACAAATTATCAAATCCATCTATTGAAGAGTATATTTGCAGAAGAAACCTCAAGGGGATATTTGTAATTCCTCAATGGGGTATCGTAATTTCAGGACATGGTAGGGATTTTCCTAAATAGCATAGATCTTAAGTGTAGTTTTCGGAATCGTCCCTCAATTTAAATATAAATGGTTTGTCACTTTTGGTTGATTGACAAAACTATGTGTATCACTTCAAATAACAGCCTTTGGGTGTAGCTCGAGCATCCATTTCTCTAGAAAAATCAACAATCCAGAATGGTATGGATAAACTAGAAAACAACATGAAAGGTGGTGTGCTTTTCCCAATATACAAATAACAAGCTGCTGAGTTCACCTTTACAGTTTTATCGTTCAATTTGTAGGGCCGTATATTTCTACTGAGAGTGATGAAAAAATAAATAAATAATTGGTGCAACAGAGAAAATGTGGCTTAGTGATATTTAGTCCTTGAGCAGCGTAGGACAATGTGACAAAATTGATGATTAATGGAAACTTAAACATTGCATAATCTAGATGTTATATAACTATGATATGTTGTTTGCTTCCAGAAATTTTGTCCACTATTCTTCAGAACCTATAGATAATCTTCAGAAATGTTTGATGTGGCAAAGCCTACTCCAACATAGCATATAAATGCACTTTGTTCTATAGGGAATTCATTAATTCATCAAATGAATAGGTACCAATAGCTGCAGCAACAACATGGATAGTGATGAATGACCGTGAGACGCACCTTAACCTTGTTTCCTACCAGAAGAAGAAAATGGAATTCAGACACAGCCAAGGAACTGGGTTTGACCATCACACCTTCACCAAGTTTTGAGTAATCCAAGAGGGCCTTGTTCTCCACAAAGTTTTGATCCCCATTTGGTGAACTAAAATGAAGTTCCCACAGTGTTAGTAATAGGATATAAGAACTGACAATCTCCGCTTATGAAATCACTTGAAAAGTACAGAAGTCGAGATATAGAAAAGACAATTTTGTTACTTATAAAATCACTTGAAAGAGAAGTCAGGTCCACTTGTCTACCTATGATGTGCTCCAAAATTAAGGCCACCATGATATATTCCTGCTCCAGATAACCATGCAAAATGTATTGCTCTTCTCTGCTTGATGAAAAAATGCAGCTCGCTGCAAGAAGCGTACATATAAGTTCCTCCTTCACATCTAAGAATAGTGCGTAGTTGCTCATACATATTAATCAGAAGCTGATCATTGCACCCCAAAAGTTCTAATTTAGGACATTGACAACAAATTACAGAAACTTTTCGTCAGTTGTAACTGAACCAGAATAGTACCAAAATAGCTTGCCCAAGAAGACCAAACGTGACTTTGACTTAAATATTTCTTCAATTCAAAAACTTGGAAGTTTGGCATGTACATTGAGGAAAATGTGTTTGTTCATCACCTCAAGCCTCTACAAAATGCTGAAGTGCCTCTCTACTTGAGAATATTATGGTTCTTGAAGGTGCATATAGACTAATGTTCTACTAACCAAAATTTTCATTTCATATTAACCATTAAATCTCCTAGAATCTGACCTTTTCACTCCTCAAGATACCATGTTATCCATCTCTTACAATAGAGTATTGTTGCGTAAAGTTTTGTCATATGACTATCCAACCTTCACGGAAGCTCTTTTATCACATGGACTGCCTATCCTCTATAAATCTTTCCATAAGAGAATATGTAAATCTCAGGATCTTCATCATCAATGAAACATAAAATGATATGCAAGATTTCCCAGTTAATTAATGATGTCTTGATTGTCCACCATATCTATGACGTAACATTAGATGAAAAGCATAAAAGCAGAACAGTGGTCATGAGCTAAATCCTAACAAGACAGGAAGAAGGCTCTGATTTCAAGTTGCCACTACAGGTGTCACGAAGTTGTATATAGATTTGGCATGGTAATAAATGTATTCCATCTCACCAGAATCTTGACTCATAATTATTTCTTATTTTAATCCACACTCACCTTCCTTAAAATTCAGGTCCAACAAATGGATTTTCCAGATAAAGGAAGCCACTGGGCTTTGCATCAGCAGAGAAATAGGATCACAAGGAAATTTTGTTTTACTCAAAAACAACAAATGAAACAGAAATGTGTCTCATAAGAACTCCCTGCTGTATATGGCATTGGTTAGTTTTTCTGAGGGCAAGGACCATCTAACCTCCCTGAAGAGAACATTGATTATGAATAAGACAAATTGACAGACCTATTCTGAGCTTCTAATATGAGTGATCACACAAAAGATCATTTGATCACCTTCCAGAGATATTCAGTTGAAATGCTTTTAGTAAGCATTGACATAAAAATGGTTAAACAATTGCTTCTAGCCAAAATATGGCTTATCGATAAAAATTAAGGCTCCATGCACTTGCCTGTTTGGGATTTCACCAGGAAGTTCCATAAAGTGAACAGCACGTTCTGCATAGCTAGCAAAAACAGACTGCAGAAAGGATCAAATGAATGATATTACTGTCAAACAGTTTCTGAATGATCTTCAGAAATCTTTACCTCATAAACAGTAACTGCAGAAAAAATCAGAAATCATGCCAGATGGGGGGAAAGATTAAAAAACCAACTAAGAGAATACCTGACATATTAGGCCAAAACTACTGAAAAGTTGTGGGAAGACAAATGACAGAAATTGCAGATATGCAATAATATGGATTAATAAATGACTTACAGTCACGCCCAGAGCTGTACGATTCCCATATTTGTAACGGGGAAGTAACAGTTTTCAAATGGACAGATTGGTTACATCATACCTAGATTCTAAACGCAATAAAGATTAATGAGCAAACAACTCCCTATAGGATACATATGTGATATTTCTCACTATAAAATCTAGATAAGCTAATGGAAACAAAAAACTAGACCTGAACTTAATCAGAACAATCATAACTTTGAAGTAGGAAAAATAAATAACTCATAGGGAAAGGACCATCAGAATCCTGTTCCTGTCTACGAGATGTTTGATACCTTATTTATTTAGTATTGGGAATTGAAACTGATTGTACATTATTACCAACAACAAAAATCAACCCACTGCTCCAATAAGAAAGAAAAGAAAAGAAAAAATAACAAGCCTAAAATATTCAGAGTGGAAAGGTATATTTGATGGTGACAGGTGAGTCTTGACATCCAATTAAATAATTATAAAAGAATTACTGATCGACTTTATGAGGCACGGTGTAATTTACACTTCCGGATGCAGAATGATTGCAAGATTAGAAACTTTCATGGAAAATGCCAATTTAAACTTACGTCCAACGAGCCTATTCCTGTGAAAGAATAAAGTCGGGTGGGAGTGACCGCCATAACATAATATCTAGTTCCATTGCTTATGCTTGTTGTTTCCATCTGGAAAATAAGAACAAAAGGTTCAAGTCATAGAAGAAGTATAAACAGATTGCAGAAATATATATATATATATTTTTTTTTTTATTAAAAAAAAAAAAAAGAGCGAGCACATAGACAAAAACACTATTCTGATCTCATGACTGACACAACTAATCACCAGCATTACCAGAAGCTAGAGCAAGTTCCACCAAGAAAAAAAGACCAACCAGAAACAGACAATGAAAACTATCTTAAAAATCCCATCACCTTCTTTCCAAAGGAATAATATTTGTATGCACAGTGCCGACACAGTTTCCCATGCTTACTCCTGCCTAAAACCAATCTATGCATCACTAATATATGTGATCCCAGAGTTCGACACATACGCTATGTTCAAACTAACAGCGTCCATCTACAAATTCAATCATTAATCTTAGAAAAGGACATGTTATAAATATTTTATTATAAAATAACCATTGAGGCACCATACTACATATATGCTCCCCAGAACTCATATATCCACTACATAATATCTTCATAGGCATGCATCTTTCTTAATCAAGCACAATTTAGGCACATTAAATCCTCATTAACAAAAATAAAATAGGAAATAAATGATGGGAGAAGAATAACTGTGAGCGCATTGAACCTGCAATCCCGTGAAAGCTTCAGGAAGCTCATTTAGTTCAAATAAAAATTTGATGTATTTTTCCTTCTTGTCCTTCTCATCTACAGCAACTTCATGAAGTTGGCCGTTGTCCGAACCAAGAATAATTTCTCTTGTGGAAGCTGTACAAAAGCATCAAATACACACAACAACAACAAAAAATTGGATCAAATACCCAGAGAGCTAACAAGCCAAATAAATGACAATTTTTTAGTACCACTGCTTTACCTTCTGTAATATGCTGCCTGTTCCAAGCAACTGCATTCACAATAAGGCCTTTCAATCTGCTCAAGATGCGAGGCTTGGCCCACTTTTTATGCGTGTAAAATGTATCAGATGTTCCACCACCAACTACAGTAGCAATACAGTGACTACCTCCAGGGTCAACAAAAACACTGTGGATCGACTGCTCTCCAGGTCTCCCCACAGAGAGATCGATATCTACTCAATAGATTCCCAAATTTCAGTAAGGAACTTAAAAGAAAAAAGCAATTATTAACAATCGAAATTCAATTGCCGTAAACACTTACGATGAGATGAAAAATAAAACATTAAACAAAAAGAAAAAAAATGCACTGTCGATCTAAATATCAATTTTTCCATGTGCTAGAAGAGTTCAGCTATAAAAGTTACTGAACCAGGACAGCATGATGTGCAGCTGCTACAACACTCTTGGATCAGCAATTGAATGGTCATTTACATGCCAAACAACAGAACAAAAACTCATTGACTGAGAACCCACAACGTGTGTATAACAAATGCATCGATGGAGCCTTCCTTCTTATGTCTTGGGATATAAAAAAATACAGCTAAACACGTCAGGGTTCCACACACCCCAGATTTTCATCCAATGATCCCAACATATTCACATTCTTAAGTAAAAAATGCAAATAAAGAAATCGCTTTCAAATACACACACAAAGTGCAATCTTCAACATTAGCAGAAACAATTCAATTATGACTAAATTGGTGTGATGATTGGTGCCTCCGGATTATGTCGTCAGCAGTAACGCGTCCTAATTAAATAGATCATTCATCCGCACAATTTCCATTAAATTCTCAAAAAAAATAAAAAAACAAAAAACAAAGCAACTTCGGCTAAATCCCAACAAAAAAGTGGAGAGGCTAAACTGCTCAAAAAAAATAACTCAAAAATAATGCATCAAAACGAAAACAAAGAGTTAAGTAGTCAGTTATCAATTAAGGTGCATACACACCAAATGAATCGCCGGCGCCGAAATCAAGACGAATGACCCAACCCTTGCTGGTCCCCAACACAATGACGTCATTCCCGGCGGCCATACAAGTAATAACTCCCCGCCCCTTCGCGGCGTATCTTTCCAACAAGTCCACCGAGAACACCTGCCGCCTCGGCTCCATTATTTCTCTCCCAAACTTAGATATGTATCTATTGAGAAAACGAGGCGATTCCAATTGAACTTCTGAAAATGGAGCTCACTGAATTGATCGTCTGCGGAAAACAAACATGATCACGATTCAATTAGCAAATAAGAAATTGAGTCGGCATACAGCTGTTGTTGGGGTTAAGCTTCGAATTATTTCTATATAATTGTATAAATAAGAAATTATGAATTTTTCCCAAAACACAAACTAAAGATATAAAAAACTGCGAAAATTATTTTTAATCCATTTTGTTATGAAATATTATTTATGTGAATTTTTCTAATTTAATTTAGTTATATAATATTATAAAATTTATATGTTTTTTTTTAATTAAGTATATTTAATGATTAGTCTCAAATATGTGGAATGTAAATTATTACAATTATTAATATTAATATGATACGATAAATTTTATTCACCTCGCCCCGTCCCATCCCACATATACATATATGAATTTATTATATTCCATATATATGCATATATTAATTTATTATATTTTAAAAAATAAGTGAGTATAATATTTTTAACACAACATAAATATGCATATTTACATTAAGCATATAAAAATAATGCATAATAGTTTTCATGATTGTGAAAATGTATTGGGTTAAAAAAAATCTTTTACTTTTGTGGTTGTAGTAAAACTTATATGGTTGACAAAAAATATAAATATATATATATATATATATATTCACATACCTTAGAAAAACTTTTAGTGCAATATCTCTAAAAGAATAAATTGTTTCAACGAAACATTTATATGTTGAACAATATATCAATGATAAAATAAGTAAATAAATATACATTAACATTACAATATTAAAAATGAGCCAATATTGTCAAATAAATAGAAATTATAATCATATTTTTAAATTTCATTAAACATACAAATCTCAAATTTTTTAACAAAAATTATTAGTAAAGAACAAAAAAATCACAACCATTGGATATTATTTTTTGTAATTTTCATGTCTTTAGATAAGCAAATATCAAAAGATATACATAATCTTATAAGATTGATTTCTTCCTTCAATATTTAGATAATGATTTGTTCAATATCTACTTAGTTATTTTAGTTAAATATAAAAATATATAACAATTAACTTTAAAAAAAATATTTTATATTTAATAATTAATTTTTTATGTATATATATGTATATATGCAATATGAATGTCTACTTAATGATTGTTAAATAGAATTAATAACATCTATTTTTCATTAAAAAAATAGAGTTGAAATAAAAAACTTATAAGCTTTTGAAATTTTTAGTGAATAATAAAAATAATAATAACAAAGATAATCAAATAAATATATTTTGATAGATAATAATAATACAACATAATTTTAGTATATCATTAAAATAATAAGTGTAATTTCAACATTGAAAACGTGGCTCTATTAATCAAATTGTATTATTATATCTTATATACAGATACATATTGATATAGATCTATTGAAAAATAAATATCATAATTAGAAAGTAGTTTATGTAGAAAAATTTAATGTTTTTATAGGCGATACTTCTCTTTTTATATATACATATATGGTAGTCCACAGACCACTTAAAATTAATTATATCATTTATTTCACATAAAAAAAATCAAATCTTTTAATATAGAAGATTATGATTATAAATAGAAGTTTGGCGAAATTTTTGTATTGTAATCTTCATAATTTATTGTTTATGAAAATATTATTTGGTTTGATAAATGTCATAGGAATATTATTTTTAACATTATGATGTCCGATTTAGAAATTAATTTAGACGGGAAAAAATGTTGTTGTTATTTTTAGGGTGACTTATGTTTATATATATATATATATATATATATGTATATATATATATTTTTTAAAAGGCATATTCTAAACACACCACCAAAATTTCTAAACACACCACATTTACTAAATACACCACACAAAATTATATTTAAAAATTCAAAATTACTAAACACACCACAAAAATACCTATAATACCCTTTAACCCAAAAAAAATTTAAAAAAAAAATAAAAAAAGGCAAAGGCAAGGCAAACTTCCCTGCGCCGAACGCAAAACCCTACCTCTTCCACTCTCACTTGTGCCGAACGCGAACTTCCCTGCCAAACTCCTTGCGAACTCGCGAAACCATTCCCCTCCACCATCTCGAAGTGCTTAAGAACCTTCCACCGTCGAACATAATGGACGCCGAACGCAAAACTCCAGGTAATCTGTCGCAAATCCGAACTTCAAATTTATGTATTTTCTGTCGCGAGTCTATATCCGTTCGGCGCTGGTTGGCCGAACAGCCTGCGAGGCATTCGGCCAGTGTGGGTCGAACAGCCTGCTGTTTTTTTTTTTGTAACGTATGTATGTTAACATTTTAATTTTCTTATGTTATAGTTTACGAAAGAAGAAGAAGACGGCCTACAGCATCACATAGACGATTACGGGCTGCACAGCAAGAGGCGGGTCCTTCTGAGGTGCCGGAAGAACAGGAGGAGGAATATGCCGAAATGCCTCAGGAACAAGAGAGGCAAGCCGAGCAGAACGAGATACTGATGGGCCCATTTCCTGGCGGCCCTTACGATCCATCATTATTGCGAAGCTTCAAAATACACGTAGCCGCCGACGTGTGGAATGGCAATGAGAGAGGCGTTTTAAAATGCCTCTGCCACACTTCGAAGCTTCTACGATGGGTGTATCCGGAGGATGAGACAACCCGAGTCTGGAGGTCGTATGTGAAGCGGTCCGGGCTTCACAAATTGAGCAAAATATCATACAGAGCTCCCAACCGAAACCTGATTTCTGCATTCGTCGAACGTTGGCAGCCGGAGACCAACACTTTTTACTTACCATTTGGTGAGATAACGATCACATTAGATGATGTGTCGTCTTTACTCGGTCTTCCAGTGGTTGGGCAGCCAGTGCAGGTGGAAGACGATCCTTCAGAATTCTCGCCTGCACTGATACATCGATTGTTGGGTGTGTCAGTTGAGGATGCCATATTGGCCCTCAATGACAAGAGAGGGCAGTCAGTGAAGCTAGAGTGGCTTCGTAGCACATTCTCGGACAGCGTTCAGATTTCGCAGAGACGAGCTGCAGAAAAGGCAGCTCGAGCATATATATTATATATTCTTGGGTGTACCATATTTTCCGACAAAAGTGGTACTCGGATCTCAGCTGGCTATCTGAAGCTACTGGAAGACACAAGTGTCGTCCGGGAATTAGCATGGGGTGCTGCTGCCCTTGCCTATCTTTATAGGCAGTTAGGATCCGCATAAAGGGCGGGAGTAAAGCAAATTACTGGATATCTTACATTACTGGAGGTACGTCATTCTTCGAAAATTATTTACTTTTACGTTATGTTACAATTTTTAATATGTTGTACCCTTACATTTAGGAACACTTCCCGACGAGCCACGACCTCAATTCAATGTGGAGTACGATCCCAGATTTCCACTAGCTATGAGATGGGCACAGCACGGGCAAGGTGGACCCAACACTTTGGGCTTGCAGGCGTGCAGGGAGTGGTTGGATTCACTTCAACCACACGAAGTAAGGGTCTTTTTAATTCTTTTTTCACAAATATATGTATTTTTCAAATATATAACTTGAACAATTCAATACGTAGGTCAACTGGGATCCTTATCAGCAAGTACGTGATCGATTTGAACGTCCTGAAGTGACATTTTATCATGGCTGCATAAGGGCTCTGGACATTGTCGAACCATACCACCCCGATCGTGTGTCGAGGCAGTTCGGCCATGTCCAGCATATACCATTGCCTTCATTGGATCCAGACTATGCAAGAAGAGCAAAAAGTCCCGGTCAGTATGTACTTGCATGGGGGGTGCTTGGATCCATGTTTCTGTCCTGGGATAGCCACGTTTTGTCCATCCAACGATGAGGGAGACTTGCACAGCGAGTATGGGAGACCGTACCAGAGTATATGGATTGGTACCGTACATTCTCCCATCCAAAGTCCAAAACCCCGATCGTATATCTACAGCACGGCATTTTTCGACTGATGCGAACCCTAGTCAATTGTGGGCTCGAAATGTTGACGCCCGGAACATTCTCGACCCACTGGTTCGCATGTGGACAACCCAGGATCCGCAGTTATCGCTTGATTACGTGATGCCTAGAGTTGAGCAAGCTACAAGAGTACTCCACGGTCTCACGTTGGATGAGGGGAATGATTCCGATGAGTAGAGTAGTGATTATATATGTATGACATTAAAATTTTCTAGATTTGAATGTTAAACATTACCTTTTGTAATGATCGACTTTATTCGATGTCCAATATATTTTTAAATTATTATTTTAATGTTTGCTCGATATTCTGCTGTCCAACACTAAACATGATTTTTGCATTCGTTGAAAAAAAACAGAACGTACAAAATACATAACCCGAAAAAATAGAAACCCGAAAAAACAGAATGTACAAAATAAAGTTTCAGGGCGTTCGGCCAGTGCTGGCCGAACATAACACAACACATTCGGCCATCACTGGCCGAACACATAGCACTGTGTTCGGCTAGGACAGGCCGAACATATAGTGCCATGTTCGGCCAACACTGGCCGAACGCCCTGACACTTCATTTTTTATGGATTTTGTACATTCTGTCCGAAAAAAACAGAATGTACAAAATCCATAAAAAATGAAGTATCAGGGCGTTCGGCCGGTGTTGGCTGAACATGGCACAACACGTTCGGCCACCACAGACCGAACACATAATACCCTGTTCGGCCAGGGAAGGCCGAACGTGTTGTGTTATGTTCGGCCAACACTGGCCGAACGCCCTGAAACTTTATTTTTTATGGATTTTGTACATTCTGTTTTTTTCGTACATAATAACAATATTTAAGTTTGCGATTTCAATAATTTCATGTGCGTATGAATTGCGAATAACTTTGCAAATAATATTCAACATTTTAAACAAAAAGTACATATCAGTCATTTCGTAAACAAATGGCATTATACATTTGAAATCGGCTTTTGTAGAATATCTCCCATCCAGCAGCACATGCACTACGATGTTCATGTCATGCTTGCAGAACAGGAGGCAACGGGCATCCAGTGCTTAATGAGACCTGCCACAATGCACGTATAAGAAAAATTACTTTGAAAAATTGTAAATCATAAGAAAATGTAATAATTAGAAAATAATTTTACCGCGCAAAAATGCGTGCTTCGATCTACCAAAGCTATGCAAATAAGTTTCGGGTCTTCTGGGTTTGCAGTCCTCAGGGGAAGGAAAGTATAGTTTGCAATGGGTGTTAGCACGACAAGTGCTATGTTGTAGACAGTTGCAATCATGTGTCCCATGTCAGGGATATCTAGCCAGTGTCGTCTATGAGCTCTCTCCTCAAAACAGTGTAATGCATCTTCAACTTCCCCAACACGTCCATGTTCTTTAAATATGGGTGCAAACATTTCTCCAAAATGTTGTAATTCATGAATCAAGTCACAACGAACTCTAGACCACGAATCTTCCCCATAGTTCATTAACTCAGCAATTGCACGAAATCCACAATGTCCGTCCCCTCTAACATTCTTAGTCCCACAAACATATGGCTGAAAGATAGGTGGAATATCTTCAAAAAATTCAATATCCTTGTCTGTGGTAAGAACATTACATGCACGTCGAACCACCTGGATATCATACAGTTATCATTGATTAGGAGGGCAAAGAAAAGGAAAAAAACACAAATTTTTTAATACTTCAAAATTACCTTTTGTTTTTCTCGTCGAGTGAAACTAAACATAGCACTGGATGCATTTTCTCCGCTTATGAAAATCGGATCTTCCCCTGGCGAACAATTGTCGTTGATGGATTGAACATACTCAAAAGCACTTGGATCTCTTTTTGTGGAGTTGTTCTTTTTTGCTTTTGTTTTGGCAGGACGTCCACGTGTACGTAGTTGGCTTGTGGTTCAATGAGGGATGATGTAGTTGGGTGTGTAAACTCTCTTAACCTCTTCAACATTAACAACTTCTGTGATTCATCATGTGCACCTTCAAATTGATTGACAATTTCATCAAGTGTCTTCTTGAAAGAATTTTTTATGTCATCCGAAATGTTTTTATTGACTTCATCCACAGGTTCCATATCAAGCTTTCTCCAAAATCTGTCAACTCTATCTAGTGGGATAGGCATATTCCCCCGAACATATTCAGATAGCTCATGCGCACATGGAAGACCACAAGTTTTTCGCAAAATACACCCACATAATAAAGGATCGATGCCATTTTCTCCAATACCAACCATTTCATCCAAAATCATATCCAAAGCAGAGATAGAAACCATACCCCTTAACATTTTGAATACAGGAGATGAGTACCTATGTTGGACTATGTTGATGCTCTTCTCGAACGAACTTTTGATTGCATTATGCGATGTTTCGAGAAGGATGAAAATTTTTTCCCAACATGTTTCAAAATTGCCTGTACTCGATTGAAGTTGTTTTTTCAACTTTGCATGATGGCCCTCCGCCCTATATGGAGAAAAAAAATATTAATGATCATATAACATATATAACAATATACAGAAATAAAAAAACAATATAGCATATACATGATGAATGATTATTTAATACCTATTTATTGTGATATTTTCAAAACGCATCAACTTGTTTACCCAACAAGAAACAAATCGCTCCTTATATCCACTTATCTAATTGTCCAAAACATATTTCACAGCCTCTTTTTTATAGGAAAAATCATTCTGAAACCGCTGCAGCAACTCTTCGAACATGTGCTCTGACTCGGCAAAAATCAACGAATTTCAGTTGCAATAAAACGAATTCCATTGTTCCTTTGTATTAAAGTATTTCTTGCATTTATGCATTACATTTCTGTTGATGTGCCACCGACATAGCAAATGATGAGAACTAGGAAAAGTTATCTCGATTGCATTAATCAGTGCAAGTTCTCGGTTGGTTACAAATATTTTGGGTAGGCTGGATTGGTCCATCAAATCTTTAAGGACATTGCATGCCCATAAGTAATTATCCTCCTTCTCGCATTCTAGATAGGCACATGCAACTGAAAATGTCATGTTTGTGGAAGTCACCCCGACAATTTCTAAAAATGGTAGTTTGTACCGGTTTGTTTTGTATGTACAATCCATTAACAAGACATTTGGAAAGGCCCGCAACAACTTCACACTTGTCGGATGGGCCCAAAACATATCTCTCACAGCATCTGTTTGCTCACACCGCCTAGTATGGAAGAAAAAATCTTTCTCCTTAAGTTTACCCATGAGATATTGCAGTTGTGACCTGCCACAGTGTTCGACTAGTTTGTTCTTCTGTCGAATATTGTAGATAGTCTTTATCGTGGATTTATTTTCTGTATACCTCTTCTGCAACGTAAACAATATGTCCCTAGGACGGCTATTACCCGTAGATAGATCAGACACCAATTTCACCTCATCCGTAGTTAAACGACCAGCATAAGAGTGACCCTCTAAATATCTTGCCATCTCATGATTATGCGAACCACAAATAACCTCCAAGGCCCATGCATCAGTCTCTTTATAATATGTTCCTTTTAGACGAAATGGACAATCGCATTTCTTGGTTCTGCGACGACGATTCTCAATTGTTTTATTCTCTACCTCTTCCAATTCTCTTCCACATTCATTTGTTTCTTGATTTTCATTTTTCTCTTTGCTCTGTTTTTTTTTCGGTGGACGATATTTACCCCCTCGTTCGCAACCTAACCACAAACGAGGTCGTCTGCATTCATCTCCAATTTCTGACCTCATCACAACCACTACCATGCCTAATGGGATAGCCTTTTCTCGGACCCAAGAAATCAAATTTTCTCGTGATTCGAACAAATCCATTGTATTAAACACATATTGATAATCAACAACCACCTCGTTGTTATCTGAAATAAAAGCACTTGTTCTTGATGTCTCCTGAAAATAAAATTAAATGAATCAGAAAATAACCAAAAAAAGTACAAGACAATCCGTGTTCGGCCTAGAACAGCCGAACATGCGTTCGGCCTGTATCAGCCGAACACAACACGAAGTGTTCGGCCTTCAGACGCCGAACGTTACATTAAGTGTTCGGCCAGTATTGGCCGAACATTTCTGCTTACGTTCAGCTGATACAGGCCGAACACACCCGAAATTCCTGCTACGCGATGCAGATTTCGGTTGACAGAAAATTAATGTATAATGCACAATGTAGTACAATAAAACATTTGAAAAAATTACCGATTTTACATATAATTGTTGATTGTCCATGAATATAAGAAAAAAATATGGTGAATAAATCAATTTTTTGATTTGAAATTTTTAGGGTTTGAGAGAGGAGAAGGGTTTGAAGGGGGAAGAGAAGGGGGAAGAGAGGGGGAAGCGGAGGGTAGCCAAAATTTGTTTTTTAATTTTGAGGGTTATTTTGGTAATTTTGTTAATGTCCTTTTTTTGTAAAATTAAATGGTGTGGTGTGGAAAGAAATAAGGGTGGTGTGGATAGCATGTCCCTTTTTAAAATTATTCCTCTTATCATTTGTAAAAAAAATATAAATATATAACTTTCTTTTAATAAGATTCTTGAACGGTTTTCTAAACACACCACTCAATTTACTTTCTACATCATATTAATTTTATTGACAAAATTAGATATAATATAAATGATATAAATAACCTTATTTAAAAAATACTAAAATTTTAATTTTTAATAAATAAACAAATATTTATTTCATCTACACACACACAAAAATCTAATATTTCTATTGGTATTCCATTTTGGCTAGAAATAATAAAAATACATAAACACTAACCTCATGTCTATATTAAAATCAAAGCTTTGTAATAAATTAATAACGGACGACACAAATATAAAAAATATAAGTATTATAATTACGCATACGTTCGACTAACTAGGGTTGAACACATAATATGGTGTTCAACCAACATTAGTCGAACACTCAACACAACGTTCGATTAACCAAGGCCGACACTTTACAAGGCGTTCAGCCAATCAGGGCCGAACATTAAACACAATGTATGGCCAACGAGAGTCAAACGCTAGTTATCATATTTTTAATACATTTCGTTCATACAAATGGTTTAAAATTATACTCATATATTAATTGATTTTCTTCATATTAGTTTGTTCAAAATTTTATATTCCATTGTTCTATCTAATAAGAGGGGGGATTGAGAGTTGTTCCGTGGATGTGTGTTGGGGAGGGAGGATAGAGGGGGTTGCAGATGTGGACAATATTTTTTTTATTTAATTAGCAATAGTTTTTTAAGTATATAAAAGAAAATTGATGTGATGTATTAAGTAGTTTTAATTTTTTAAGGGTGTTTTTAATACCACCACAAAAATTACTCTGCACCACTTTTACTATACACACCACATAAAATATATTTAAAAACTTCATTTTACTAAACTCACCCTCCTAAATACCTATTCTACCAAAAAAAAAAAAAAAAAAACTCAAAATCCCCCAAACCGTAACTTCACTATTCCCTTCTCTCCCCATTCATCACCAACTACTGCGCACACACCTTTTTCTCCTCCTCTTCTTGTCAACAACGAGTAATAGATGCAGAAGGTGACAATGTATCGAGTCCTCTAGGTAATATTTTCATTTCGTTTAGTGTCTATGTTACAAAACGACAAAAATATAAGTTCAACGCCCTGCGAAGCGTTCGGCACTGGTTGGCCGAACGTCCTGCAAAGCGTTCGGCACTGGTTAGTCGAATGCACACATTCGGCGCTCCCTGACTGAACACCCTTCGACACGTTCGATGTTCCCTGGTCGAACACCCTTCTACATGTTCGGCGTTGACTGGCCGAACTCCCTTTTACACGTTCGGCGTGCCTTGACCAAACGCCCTTCTATATGTTGATTTTTTATATATTTTTTATTTAAAATAAAGGTATATATTTTATTTACACCATGTCTATTTTTGTCCAAAATATTAATGTGGTGTGCAAAGTAATTTTTGTGGTGTCATTAGAAATACCCTTTTTTAAATATATTTTTTTATGTGTGCTTGAAAAAAATGGTGTGATAAATAATTTTTGTGGTGAATATGAAAACACTATTCTTGAATATATGCTTTTATTTTTAAATACAATAATTTTTTTATTTATTAAATAAAATTTATTCAATAAATAAATCTATTGGAGACATGACTATTATAGTAATATTTTTTTTTTTGGCCTAGCAACTACTTATATTATTGAAAACTAAATCACTTTAAGTCTAACCGAACCTCAGTAAAGAAAAAATGATTTTTATATGATTTAGTAATAACAAAATTGATTAATATGCCCACAATAACTGAGGCATGTTTTGTGAAAAAAGAATGATTTTTATATGATTTAGTAATAACAAAGATTACTAATATGCCCACAATAACTAATGCATGTTTTCTATAAGAATTGAATCTAAAATATTATGGTAATTTGATTTCAACTCTGCAAATATGTTATTCTCTAATTTAAAAACTAAAATTTAAATTATATAAAAAATTATTATAAATTTTAGAACAGTTATCCAAAATAAATTTAAATATTTTAGATTAGATTTAAATGATGATTTAACTTATTTTATAGTGGACTTATATTGTAAAATATAAAATTAATTAATTATTTATTTTAATAAATATATGAAATTATTTGAAATAGGAAGAAAAAACTAATTTTATTATAAGACTATTCAATATATTTTATTTATTATTTTTGGAAACGCTTTTTTGATTAGTTGTGTGTTATTTAGACATTTGTATTGGTTTCAATATTTGTCATAGATTTAACTATTTATGATTGTTCACATAGGTCAAGAAAAATACAAATTCACCACAAGTATCTTTGAGTTTCAACAAGAATTAATTATATTTAAAAAATAAATAATTTATGTTTAATTAATTTTAATTTATTTTATAAAACTCGAACAAAATATAAGTACATGTTCACTATGTGCATCGCAAAGGATAAATACTAGTTAAACCTAATAATAGTTGCATTCTACTTGGATTTCTCGAAATGGTAATTTGATCCGTCCTGGTCTGTTTCATTTGGGACGCTCCAACGAACGACCTGTAGTAGGGCGGGCCCGTCTCGCTCTGATCCGTCCTGTTTTGACCATTCTATACTATTTTTTAATATACGCATATATTGTATTTAATATATATCTATACATAAATATAATATATATAATATATTTTTTAATTTACTATGTATAATATAAATAACAATAATTCAACTTTACAAATGTGTTTTAGGTCTACTTATATTGTTAAGTCATAATATAAAATAAAATATTATATTGTAGTTAATAAATCTAATTTATATTTATATTTTTAAAAGGTAGATATAAATTTATAAACATATCTAATATAATTTATATTTTAATTAAAATCTCAATTTTACATTAAAAATTTTAAAATATTACTATGTATTAATATCACAATAATAAAAATTCAATTTAAAAATGAGTCGATTCTGCCTCACAGCGGATCGACTCTACCCTGCCCTGTTTAAGGATGGGGCAGAACTAGGTCTTCAAGTACCCACCTACCCTCCCCACCACATCATCATTCATAATTATTCCATTAATTTTCATCAACCACGTTACTAGTGTCATATATACTAAGTCAAGTTCTATTAATTCACCATTTTTCCTCTTTTTATTTCATCTCTCGTAGCGATCTCTCTCTCTCTCTATCAAGTAGAAAGCTTTTTCCATAATTTCTTCCGCTCTTTTTAGATGTAATTTTTATTTTACTTTTCTTTCTAGTCAGCACATAATATGATTTTAACATATAGTTAATATTGTTAAGAAAGTGATATGTTGGATTTGTTCGAGTAATTTACATTCACCCGAAATTAAATTTATAGCTAATGTCGACATGAAAGTGAAATGTTGCTGGATTTGTACATGTAATTTACATTGACTTTAAATTAAGTTTTTAGTGGATGCTAACACAAAAGTGTATAGAAATATATACACTGACAGCTAACATAAAGTTTAAAGACAATTACTCTTTATCTTATTTGTTATATGACATGATCTTGGTAATTAAGAGACTTGACCACACACAGTCTTGTGATCATGGAATAAGTCTCGATCGTTAAGATCATAAATGTTCCAAGCCAAATAATATATGCGATGGAATATCATAAGATTTAGATAGACTTGCACTGAGTGGTTGTCACTTGGGAAGTGGATATCCCATTCCATAAATATCGATGTTGAGACACCACGTAGGCTAGATGTGATGTTAGTCCCAAACGATCATATTTAATTGACCTTGCATTGTAACTAAAACCATTTGGTAGACGTAATGGCAAAATAAAAATTGAGGTTCTAATTTATGTAAGTGTTTTAATTAGTTATTGGACTGTATGCATGTATATTATCCTGTATGAAGGAAGTCGTGTGTTTGATTGGTTCTTTAAACCTCTTTTGAAATGTCAGACAGGGGTTCGTTGGTTATGGTAGAACTATGTTTAAAATCATTGTCGTGGTAAAAAAAATTCTCTGGCCCATAGAATAATTTATTGGGATTGATTCTCTATATTTCTTACTCTCGCCGTATCCAAAAAGACCTTACGCAAGATATCGGCTGAGACATAAGAGATGAGATCATGTTATGGGTCAAGGAATCGATAGAATATGTAAAAAATCATTATAGTTATTAATGTCAATTATGAGTCCGTATAAAATGACCAAAACACTAAACATTAATTGAAGAATTGAGCAAATGAATCATATCCAAAAAGACCTTGCGCAAGATATAGGCTGAAACATAAGAGATGAGATCTTATTATGGGTCAACGAATCGATAGAATATGTAAGGATCATTATAGTTATTAATGTCAATTATGAGTCTGTATAAAATGACCAAACACTAAACATTAATTGGAGAACTGAGCAAAGGGATCATACGTGCGCGGTAGCTACTGATATGATTATAATATTCCATATTTTGTGTTCATATCTTTCGTATTTTTGTCTCCAAAATCGCAATTAATTGATCTAATTAATCATTCTTTATTTCAAGAAAATAATTAGTTGCAGTTGGAGAAAAATCGAGAAAAAAAGACAATTAGCGAAAAAAACGAGCCAATGTAAAAACAGCCCAAAAGCCCAAGGAATCAACCCAAAAGCCCAAGAAATCAACCCAAAAGCCCAAAAATGTAAAAGCCGATTTTGTGGCCCAATGACTAAAAAGGGTTGGGAAGAAGAAATCCCTCCCAACTTTCACAACACCAGCCACCCCACTTTTGCAAGGGGAGGAGAGAGAAACACTTTTGCTTCTTTTTTAAAAAGTTTGTAGAGAGATAATTTTTTGGGGAGAAGAGATCCATTTTTCTTCTTTTTTTTTGTAGTAAGTTTTCACTTTATCTTATCTCTTTTATTTTATTTTATTTCTTGTATTAATGATATTGGTTATGTTTATGATTTATTATAATATGAGTGGCTAATTTTACAGTTTGATTTAAGGGTTTCGTATTTCGGTTATATTATTGTGAGGCTTTGGGATATATATTGATTATCTTGTTTTATATTCAAGTACTAATAGGTTCAAATGATTATTAATGGAGGTTTATATTAATTTGAATTGACAAATCAAATGAATATTTATTCTCCTAAAGCTATTCATGAGTTTATACTCCTAGTAGTGTAAATGAGTGAAGTCTTGTAGCATTAGAGAGGGTAAATTATGCTATCACAATTTATTTAATCTAATTGAACCTATAGGGCTAATATTGATATTTATGGCTATCCTAATTATCAATATTAGTATTAACCTGTTTACTAAGATTAATGCTATTATTAATTAACATGGAACGTTATCGTGCCTAGTTGATTAATAATAAGAATTGATCGGATGCTAGGTTTGGTTAATTAATTAGGAAAACAAAGGATTTAGCAGGCTATCCTAATAAATCCAAGGTTAATTGCTTGAATTTGCAAGAATTTATTTGTTAAGTCTATGATCAATAGTATAATTGAATATCGAACCCTTAAATCAAATTTCTCTCTTCTTAGTATTATCTCTATTTTAATAGTTTTTCTTGCCAAATTGTTTTGTGTGCATTAATATCGTGTAAGCTTATAGTTGCTAGATTGATTAATTTAGTATTTAGTAGATTAGGTGAAAATCTTCAAAACCCCCCGTTTTTATTTTATTTTATTCAAAAGAATTTAATTCTCGTTCCCTGTGGATTCGACCCTGCTCACCACTATACTCGTATTTTGGAAGTAGGTTAATTATATTTGGTAGATTGACAACCTATCAGCTACGGATAAAAGATTTGTACATCAAACTTATTTTGTTATTTGTGAGTTCTTATAGCAGTGTTTGATGGATATGAATTAATGAATATTTCAAGTACCTTAAAGATTGTAAAATCCTATATTGATAAATTAATTTGAATGATTAATCAATAGGATTGCAGACTCTTGGATTACTTGAGGTGGTGAACTTAACGGTCATTTGCATTGGAATGAAAATATATAATTAATTAATTATGAACGAATTAATTATTTGACTGATAATATTTGTTGCATAAATTAATTACTAAGCCTGAATATTTAAATGATTACAAAAATAATTAATTAGTAAGATAATTTTATTTATTAGATAAGTAATTAATTAAGCTCAAATAATATTTGGCATAACTAATTAATGGTGAATAGTCTTTTGGACCCAAAAATTAATTATAGGTAAACCCCAATTAAACACCCAATATATAGTATTTTAGATATATATTAATATAAGATTCCGTATAATACACGAAAGTTATTTTTGTATATTTTTATTATTAAAAATATGTTATTTAGTACTAGAAACATTCGCAAAAAAATGTTAATTACAATAAATATGTTACTTAATATCATTTTGTTACTATTAGATTAAATTTTAATTAATGACTTAATGATATGATTTTCATATATTCCATAACTAAGAAATTTTTCTATTTTCAATATTTTTGGAAACATTAATCAAGTTATTGATATTAATTATTCACACACTTTTACTTATTAAATATTAGTATGTCTTACGTGCGATGCACGAATTATTATTTTTAATTATTTATTTAATAAAATAAAATTTAAATAAAATATTAGTAATAATTTTTATACAAAATTTAAACAAATTCGTGGTTGTTCCATATCTTTTCTTACTTATGTGAACAATCACAATAGTTCAATAAATTATAAAATTTAAAATAATATAAATACCTTAATAATACAAACCTATTAGAGGAAATTGAATGACGTTATTAGAAAATTAGTTTCTTCTTGTTTATCAAAATAATAATTGATTAATTTTATATAATGATCACATTTTACTTACGTTAGTATAAATATAGATTTACTTATGTAATAAATTTTTTAAAAAAAAGATAAAATAAAATAAATTGATTAATTATATTTTAAAAATTTTAATTATATAATTATCTTAATATAAGAAGATTATTTCATTAATTTTTTTTTACAACTCAAAACAAATATATATAATTAGTCCAACCACATCTAATAATAAAATATAACCTAAAAAAATAATTAAAATATCTGAATCTAATTTCTCATTTTAATATGTATGAATAAGTGTCAAATTAAATATTTTAAAAATAATTAATTTGAGTATCTTACGTTCTAAATAGATTAGAAATGAAAAAAAAAAAAAAAACATTAGTAATTAAAAAAAATTGTTAACTGACACAAAGTAAAAAACACATTAAAGTAAATTCATAATTGGATGAGAAAATAAAAAATAATATTTTACAATTTTAACCTCTATGTGTTTTAGTATGTGTACATACATATCTTTAAATTAGTAATTATGCAATTTATTGTATTTTAAAGTCGATCCAATTCTTAAATATAAGAAAATAAAGAGACATAATTGAAAACACCACGAATTATTCGAAATTGAATGACCAACAAAATCATCACATTATTTCTTAGAAATTAAGAAAAACTTAAATAATTATATATATATATATATATGTATATATATATAGCCAAACAGGCCTTAACTATTTTTAGCAATAAGGTTAGGCGGAAAATGAAATTTCTTTCTAAATTAAGAGGATTTGTCTTTTATATTAGTAAAGATTTTGAATCTTACATTTAAGTTTAAGTTGAAAAAATTATATATTATATATTATTTATATAATTTAGAAAATTTTAAATACATGTGATCTTCAAGAGTACTCCATGAGCCTCTTCGGGCCATTTTTCGTTGGCATGAATCTAGGTGGTTGCATCCCATAAACTCGACCAATCACATCTTAAAAATCAACACAAAAAATTAATATATCTTATTAGAATAACACATAGAAAGATTATAAATAATTAAACTATAATAAATAAATAAACATAGTACCAAACAAATTCATCTTTCTTCTCTAGACCAGATATACAATCGAATAATTTGAAGTTAGAAAACAACGAGTCCCTAAACTTGTGAACCTTTGTTTTGCCATAAAAATTGAACTTATATCAATGGTTTGCTGTTTTGAATTTAAATTCGTCAGTTGTGAGAGACAATAATAGTTTTTTAAAGTTATTGATGTGTAAACTTCTTGCTCACAAATCTAGGAATCATTTCAATAGAGAGGTACATATCAACATTCTATGGTGCAGCTTATTGAGATATGAGATATATTTTTTCAAATCTTGTAATATTACTAAAACAAATATTACTGTTAGGAACATTCAGGTTAATAGATAAATATTTTTAAAAAATCTAGGAATCAGTTCAAGAGATGGTACATATAGTATTCTAAATATATTATAAATATATTAAAATGAAATGCTTATTGATTAAAAATATAACAACATTTCCTAAAAATTTGTGTTTCTATTTGTGGAAAGAAAAAAAAACATGTTACATATATGATAAGATTATTGTAGCAAACGTTCAAAATCTTATAATATTACTAAATCAAATATAACAAAATTTCCTAAGAATCCTGAAAATATAAATATATTCAAAATGAAAATAGATAATCTGGATATGAGATGTATTACTGTTACGAACATTTAGTTTAATAGATACGTATTGCTGAAAATTTAGGAATTAATTCAAGAGATCTGTACATATCAGAATTCTAAATACATTAAAATGAATTTAAAAGTATAACAACATTTTCTAAAAATCCATCTTCCCGTTTGTGGAAAGAAAAATGGGTGGAAAATTTTGAAAAATTTAGAAATCAGTTCAACAGATCGATACATATCGGTAGTGGTTACTCGTAAGCAATATAACAACATTTCTAAAAATACCCCTTTCCATTTGTGAAAAGAAAAATGGGCGAGAAAACAAATATAGAAACCATCAGTTTACTATTATATATATATATAAATTATAATTACAATGTTAAAGTTAATCATAAAAATGAATAATTTAATAAGTAATTTTAGTTCTTTTGAATTTAATAAAATAACTAATTTTATGATATGATTTACAAATTTTAAGTTTTCATATCTAAAAGCTCTTTGTTTCCTAATTAATAGGGATTCCTTTTGATTTGCAAGTTTTTTCGTCAATTATGAAGATACGGAAAAGTAAAAGTAAAAAATATCATTTTACTTGTATATATATTGAGAGAGATTATACACCTTGTTATACCGTATATCTACATATCAATGTTGTACGTGAATAAACATAAAGAGAAAGTTTCAAATGTCCTTCACACGTGCGATCCAAAAATTCCACTAAGAATGAAGAATCACATGTAGGTATATTGCTAAATTCTTATTTGAATTACGTATAGGGGCCGTGCATGACTTGACATAGATCTTAGAAATATTTTAGCTATTACTTCTGCTACATATTTCGTATGATTTTTTACCACAATATTCCAATAATAGGATTAGAGCCCGCTTACACTCTGTATTCGAGTTAATTATATATTTGGCTTTGATATCTAGATCCATGTATTAAATTTATGGTTGTATACATTACTGTTGAAATTATTGAATAGTTGAATGGATTTTGAGCATGTAATTTTCCGAATAAATAAATTTGAAAAATACAAATATGTTGACGTTCGCACATACAATAACGAGAGCATATATGTAGACGATAATTGGGCGATGGATACACAATCACGCATCGTATATACGACACTTGTAATGCATATGATACGAGACAAGCAAAATATGCACATATAACATAAAATGAGAGTCGGACAACATATGATGAACATGTGAAGTGTACACAATAGCAAGCGTGTGAGGCACGAGCTGCACATGCGCACAACACGCAAAATCCACTGGGAGTTCCCTTGGCCAAATTATACACATAATGTGCAATCTGTCCTAGCGTATGGCGCACGCGCATGTGTACGGATCGGGTAATTTCCAACCTCAAAATTTGATATCCAAATTATGGAAAAATTGGGGAGATAATTTCAATAATTTAGAAAACAAAAATTGGTCAAAGATCTTATTTATAAATATGGCAAAAATATATGTTTTGATTTTTTCAAATATCTCCAAAGATTGCACAATCCCTTATGCTAACATGGAATATTTGACTTTTTCAAAGATATGATTTCAAATAATATGTTTAGATATGACAAGAAGATATATTTTGATTTTTTAAAAATATAATCTCAACAATTGCATATCTTCATATCTTGGTGAATCCTTGATTATTTAGGAAACTAAATATTTAATTGAATTTTATTTGACAAGGTAAATATTTGATATTTATGAAAAATTCAATTAGGTCTAAATTTTCAACAATCATATTAAATTGTGATAATTAATTATGCGATTATATGATTGGGGTTGATATGAGTCTATATTGTTATTTAATGGTTTTAATTTCCTGACATTATGATTTAAATTTATTGATTACTTTAATGGGGCCTCAAGTCTTTCATTTATGGCAATTGAACATTGTATTTCATTTTGAGTGCTAGAATTAGCGATTTATTTTATTATAATTGTATAGAGGGCTTTGCAAGAAGACAAAGAACTGTATGGCTTGATTAAATTTGAATTCAAATCACCAAGACTTTTTGAGTTGGAGTGTATAGAAAATGATGGTCACCCAAGGTATAGTTGAATGCTAAGAAATGTATGATTTGATTTTATATTATTTTATCTTATTATATGTTAATGTATGTCTAGAATTATATATAACCTAAAATAAACATATAAACGTTGATCAAATTGTAAAATTCAAATTCCCTCTTGAATCTAATCCAAGTAAAAAAATTTGGCAAAAAGAATTAAAGATTAAATTGCAATAATCCTCTTTTCTATTAAAGAGTTATATGAAATATGAGAGTATTCTTGGATTGAATATGCATAGGATAATTCTTGAATGTTGCCATTCGATTGTATGAAGATTTTTAATAGATTGTATATGGTTAGGCAAATTCATATATGCAAGTTATATATTTTTGTTACAACTTATATTTGTCTCAAACTACTTTCTGTAACCATCACTAACATAAAACTATTACCTTCCCTTCTCTAAAGTTGAACATATTTTGCTTACAGCTATGGTAACAACTACTGTGGATCATCTTCAATATTGGACTTGACTCCCTTCCCCTTCATGAGCTTTTCGCACGTACTGCACTTATAGAATAACTTCAATTTTGAAAGTAGGTTTCTTTCGCCTTCTTGACACTTAATTAGGGTTTTATATTTTTAAGAATAGCAACTGAAATAATTCTTTTTGATTTTGTAGTGGTGCAAAATATTTTTGGGTCAGTCCCATAACATCATTTCTTAAAAATGCTTGCTATTCTTGATCCCCGTTGATCAGTTTAAGCTTTCTACAAAAAATTCGACGCAGGAGCGTATTCCTTGTTGATATTGGATTAGAGCCTACTGAATAATTGCGGGAAAACCTAGCCGGGGGTGGGGGACGGTCGGCGAAATTAGCCGCCCAAGGTAGCTCCTGTACTTAAGCTTCGAGGTTCCAGGATCGAGTGTGGGGACGACGACGAAACCCACTTCCAGGGTGGGGATATTCTTTGAGTGCGGCGTGTGCGGAAATCCCATGAAGGGAGTTAAGCGCATCTATTACAGCTATTGTTTCCCCAATTTTGAAATTGATGAAAACACATGTTTTAATGCTATTCTTGCTTTCTGGTAATGTTTTTCGGTTTTCCATCTGGTTCCAGTGGGAACCTTTAGTTTTTGTTAGTTTTTTTCCTCTACTGTCCTATTATCGTTCTTCACATCCAGTTTTGCCTTTGACAACTTTCATTTTTCCCACTTATATCAAATCTATAATATTTTGTTGGTATATTTGGTAACTAATGGGCCCACGTTTCTTTTTCAGTCAATAAGATGGGTTCTACAGACTTAAATAGCAACCATGATCTTGGAGAGCTTGGTGTGCAAGCTGTTAAGTTGGAGCAAGATTTCGAAGGAAGAGCATTGCAAAAAACTGGGAACCCCAAATTTGATTTAATCTGTCGTGAAGAGTCAGATTCACTTATTAGAAGGAATGATATTGAATATAGAAGATCAAATATTTTAAGTGCTTCAAGTAGTGGCACAAGTGTCTTGGATCAAGAGCGGTTGCAAATTGATAATTCAAGCTTTTGCTCCACATCATCAATATGCCCAGCCCCCGTTTGTCGTCAGTTCTGGAAAGCTGGAAATTATGATGACAGGCTTAACACTAAGCCTACGTGTCAAAGTATTTCACTTCTTGATAATCAAACTTGATATATTTATAAATGATTTAATACTGAAATTTGAAGTGCCTTCCTAGCTTTACATAAAAATTATGTTTTAATTATTGGCTTTCATTAGTTGTGCACACATTATAAGTTAATCAGCTTTATAAACTGCAATCATGAAAATGCAGTGTTTGTGCGACTTTTTCTTGTAATCTGGAATTCTTTGTTTTATTGGCAGATGGCACAGGTTATCTTCGCATTCATCCCAAATTTCTCCATTCTAATGCTACTTCTCATAAGTGGGCATTTGGTGGTATGTGCTTTCGATATGGTTCCTTAGTCCGGCATAAATTTATTATTTGGATACTTGCTGCTCTATATCTTCTCATCCCTTCATATTTGTCCCATGTTAACAGCCATAGCAGAACTGCTTGATAACTCCATTGATGAGGTAATGTTTATGAAGATCATTTTTTTTCTTTTTGCAACATTGATCTGCCCATCAATCTCTGGTCAGATAAATTCGTACAGTCTTCATGATGCCCCTCTTTTATTTGGATAACCTTGATATTATATTATGAAAGTACAGACATTGGAAGGCATTTGATGCATAAAATTCACTAATCTCCTCATTGTATGCCTACAGTAACAAAGATTAAGCATCATGTCAACATGAGCAGTGAATTAGCTTATATTGCAATTTAGATAGTCTATCGGGGTTGCTGTTTTAGGTTCATTCGTTTCATGCATGTTTTTTCATGTATATGTTCATAGTTTGCCATGTTCCAATTTTTGGCAGATACAAAATGGCGCTACCTCTGTCATCATAGATAAAACCTTAAATCCCAGGGATGGGACTCCAGCTATGTTAATTCAAGGTATTTGATGTCTCAAACTCTGCTGACAACGATTTCTGTTGACATTCTGTACTTGATTGAATGAAAAAGACATAGTTGTGATATAACTTTTATTTTACTAGATGATGGTGGTGGAATGGACCCTGAAGCAATGAGGTGTTGCCTAAGTTTTGGGTTCTCAGATAAGAATTCGAAAACTGCCATCGGACGATGTGAGTATGAAAATGTCATGTTCTATTATTATTATTTTTCATTATCCAGTAAGATGCTGACGTATAAACTTTCAGATGGAAATGGGTTTAAGACCAGTTCTATGAGACTTGGGGCTGATGTTATTGTCTTCAGTCGATCCACAAGGAACAGGTTCCTTTGCTCTTTTTTTGTTTTTTGATGGTAATTAATATCTCTATGTGGCTGCCCTTCATTTGACTGTTTATTTGTCTATAAACCTTTTGATACAACTTTCGTATGTATGTGTGTGAATATATATATTACATTTTCTTGTGTTTTACACTTCTTAATGCAGTAAACCTTAGAGATATAGCCAGGTCCTAGAGTAATTGTTGCTAATTGAGTTTGTTGTCTTAAATGTGAGAAGTTCATAGGATACAGTGTTGATAAGAGTTGCTGGCCATTCTCAAAAAATACAAAATTAAGACCATGAAGGCCGATCAAGTTCCTGCAATGGTAGACGTGGCAGATGGTGTCTACATCATCCTAGACATACTCTGGATACCAGTTAGAGAATTTTATGTGGCTTGGGGCATAAAATAGAGTTTCTAAAACATGGAAATCAATTGTGTCCTCCATGTTGTATAATGCAGGTTTAGACTTGCATTTTCCGATCCTGATGGACTGGAAGTATCAATTTTTCCATTTCAGAGACACTGATGCCTTTAAATGTCTAGATAGAGTAAATGCTTTTCATGTCAATGTCATTATATCTTGCTTCAGGTGCGCGAGTGAGAGCAAGCACATTATATTTTGCATAAGCTCATTAAAATAATTTAACAGGACAGATACTTTGCTTATGTATTTTTCTTTTGAAGGATAGATGATCTGTGTCCTTTATCAATTCACTCTTTTCTCTTTCTTGCTGTCCGTGGATGGTGAAGTTCTACTAAATCATGTTAAAATAAAATTATGTTATAACATCTAGGAAAAAAACTGCAGTATTCTGTCTAATCTAGAGTTTTGCTGCACATCTTGGATTGATTTTTCTAATTTTATCATAAAAATATTCTTTTAATATTACTACATATTTTCATTTAAATTTCAACATGATATTAATCAAGTGAGAAATAATCTTGAGAATCTTGAACATGCTCTGTCTCCCTGCACAATCTTAAATCCTTTCTGTCCTTTTGCTGCTCATTTGATCTTATCATTCTTTTTCTCTCGACCAGGAAATTGACCCAAAGTGTAGGTCTGCTATCTTATACATTTTTAATGCAAACAGGACAAGATAGAATAGTTGTTCCAATGGTGAGTTTTTTAGTTCTGGTCTAAGGTTGTAATTTTATCTCAGTGATAACAAAACATTGGTATTTTTGAGTTGCAGGGATATATTTGGCAGTAAAGTATTTTGAAGTTAAATGTATCGAAAAGTGAAAAATGTTTCCATGGCTTTTATGTTTCTGGAGAGTATCTTTGTGCATTTTTTGAAGGAACTTTGTGACTACGTCTCATTGAAGGCCTGCTTGATGGTTTAAAGTTTATGTGGGCGATATAGGATTAATAAATAAACCTTAAAGCTTATTAAAAATTTAGTTGACTGGTTGGGAAACCTGTGCAACGAGATCTGTGTACCTAATACAATATGAAACATAATTTGATTCTTTGATTCTCATTTCAGGACTAAATATTGAAGTAACCATCACTAATATATTATTATCATTCTCAAACTCCCAACAGTTAATTTTATAGCAAATGTTTAAATGTTACTCTTGCAATCCATCATTAAACCTTCTAAAAGAGAACTTTTCAGTAATGTTGGTGGAGATGAGAAATGTTTATGCCATGAGTTGTTATTCCTGGAAGAGGATCTGTACATTTCTTGCTGCCCAATATTTGACGTGGCACAAGATTTGAAATTGTTGGTTTGCATGATCTTGTTTTGCCGTGAGATACTTCAGTTTAAATCTACATTACTGTGATTTCTATGATTACCGCCGGGAGTTATTTATACCAAACATCATATTTCTGTCTTGAGGATCTCGTGCTTGGAGATGCTGATGTATTTTTTTTGCAGATAATTTATAGTTATGGTTTTACTTTATGAATGAATGATTATTGTCTTTTCATTTCAACATTCTTCTTTTTAGAGACTAAGATTGTTTAAGTTTTTCTTGTTTTTAAAGTTGTGTGATTTTTCAGATTGATAAAGTATTATGTGCTGGTCATGCTTCAATGGCTAAGTTTCTATTTGCATTTTACAGGTTGATTATCAGTTTGACTCGCATTCTGGCACATGGAAAACATTACACGATGAGCAGCGTGTAGACAATAATCTTTCCATCTTGTTGCAATGGTCTCCAATAACCACAGAAGCCGAACTTCTGAAGCATGTATGTGTGTAACATTCGAGGAGCTAGTTTCATTTCATTTTATTTTTGGTCTGTTTATTATTATTATTTTAAATTTTTTATTATAACTAACCCTTTCAAAGGAAATATCAAATAACACTATTTTTCATCGTTTCGATGTCTGTCATTGGTTTGTCAGCATTCTCACTTTCCCGTTCATGTAATTTTCTCATCTTTTAGGTTTAGACTTCAGAATTATAATATCCTTTTTGTTCCTAATTTATAGTGTGATGATCTCGGCCCTCATGGTACCAAGATCATAGTCTACAATTTATGGCATAATGATGATGGGGAAATGGAGCTCGATTTCGAGTCAGATCCTGAGGTTTGTGGTGACTGCTAAGTTACTGCCATGACAGGATATATTGCAATAAAGCAGTTGTCTTTTTCTTTCTTACTGGGTAATATTCTGCATTAGTTTTCACTATCAGCCTCATTTAATCTTTTCGTATCAGGATATTTGTATATCTGGGAAGGATAAAAGTACTGCAAAAGTTTCCTCTCTGTTGCGAGCAAGTGAGCTGCATCTTGCTAACCGTCTAAAATATTCACTTCGTGTGAGTTGGGCATCTTATTTCTGCAGGCATAAAATATTAGTTGTATAGATCTTTAAACACTGGCTAAGACTTGGGCATCTGATTTCTGCAGGCATATTTATCTATCTTATACTTGCGAGTCCCAGAGAACTTCGGCATTTTCTTGCGTGGACGACGTGTTGAGCATCACAATATTGCAAATGATCTCAAATTTCCAGAATTCATATTGTACAGACCTCAGAATGTTGAGGTACGGATTTGTTACCGCAAATTTTGTGAATATACATGAACAGATGAACTAGATACACATACCAACATTTGTATATAGAGGTGCATTTGCATGAAAGCATAAATACACTCCAGGAGATTTATGCGGACTTGAGCAACCATGCAGGCACAATGAAAGATATAGAGGTCTTGAAATCTAATTACTAAGTTGCCCTTTATTGCTACATATTGGTAGTCTTTCTGCGTTAATCTATTACTAATCTGAATGAGGTGGAGAAATGATTCAGACTTCCTTCCACTATTCAGATTTCAGTGTTCTCTCAACTCAAAGATAGTTCCGATCAGTGTACATATATCAATATGCTTTTGCGTGGTTCCTTGAACACAAAGCGATCTATTTGAAGATTTGTCATCCTTATTTACTGACTGCAGGGTTCAGTCATCACAACAATTGGCTTTCTGAAGGAAGCTCCAGCAGTGAATATACATGGTTTTAATGTCTACCACAAGAATAGACTGATACTGGTGACTACTTTTCCTTAATTCATCACTCAGCATATGTGGATTTAAGCAAGTAAAGTTCAGGGTCTTCCTAAGTGAAATAATTATTTTAAATGATGAACCATTTCTTTTGACTTATTTTGATGTTTGAAATTCTGATTGGTCAAAGTGTGCCTTCTTAAACTTCGGCCTGCCTGTCAAACTACCTTATCTTAACATTAGTGAATCCTGCACCCCTCTAAAATCCCATAGTACATGCATTTCGATACTGAGTTCCTGAAATTGGAGCTTTGCCAGCATTTCTTTTATTAATCATCTTTCCCTGATGCTTGTTTTGCATTGGGTGTGCACCAGCACTAATGTACCGGATCCATCAAACTCCGAAGTTAAGCATGCTTGGGTGAGAGTAGTACTAGGATAGTGACCGCCTTGGAAGTCCTCATGTTGCACCCTTTAAAAATGCTTGTTTCGCATTGGTCAATTACTTTTTAGTTCATTTGTGCACTTGTTGATGTTTGAGTTTATTTTCTCGCATATCAACAACGTGATTCTCTCCAAATACTTTTTGGTGCTCAGTTCTATGCTTATTTATTTATCAACAACGTGATTCTCTCCAAATATGTTTAAGACATTTTTCACTCTTGGCACTGGTTAGCTTTTGAAAGATACTTTTGCTACAGTTGAGAAAAAAATTGCAAACTGTTTCTATAGTTAGATTCCATGTGTTTCATTTTATTATATCAGTCTATTGTTTTCATGTAATGTTATAAAGATAAACATGATTTGGCCCATGATATAATTATGATCTGGCTAAGTTCCGGTGCATGTCATAACATTGCTCTATTTCCTTTGACCTCCAAAATATGGATTAAAGAAAAGAACTCAGAACATCGCATTACTTTTGTGTTATTTTGTTGGACTACATCATATATTTTGACCGTGTCCTTTCACTGCAGCCCTTTTGGCATGTTGTAACCTATTCTGACAGCAGAGGCAGAGGAGTTGTGGGTAAGAATTCTGTATATTTCCATGTTTTACATCTTTGTCCTGAAATGCATGTATTTGGTGCTACATCACTTTCTACTGGTGTGGCAGGGGTTTTAGAAGCAAATTTTATTGAACCTACCCACAACAAACAAGAGTTTGAGAGAACTCCAATTTTCCAAAAGCTTGAAACCCGCCTGAGAGAAATGACACAAGAATACTGGTTAGTGATTCATTTAAGAAAAAGAAAAAAAGATGCAAAATTGCTTCCAGTTTATCCAGCTGGCTTGGAATTTAAAATTATACTCATCTAATATTCCGCCAACTTGAACTCCTTGATAATCTAGTTTTCCCCTCTCCTCATTAATCTGCAGTTTATTATATAAAATACAGTGAATTCGGTCAATGTGGCTTATGCCTATGGAATGACATTTCTGTCTTGGCAGGGATTATCATTGTGGATTCATTGGTTATCAAGTTAAGAAAAAACCTCGACCAGACAAGGTACACCATGCTGATTCTGATTCTAGACCAAGTCCTGGCATATTTCAACCTGTTGTGCTGGTTAAAGATTCCTCAGGAACTATTGATGCAAAGTCTAGAATATCTGTAGAGTCCTGTCATCTAAATCCACAGGGTAAGAACTTAAAAATGTTGATATCTGAGCCTTCCTCAAATCTTTTAATTTCTTTACTGAAGTAAGGCTGTTAGGGACAAATGATTTAGAGCTTTTTCTTCATTAAAATTGCACAGGAGCAACATCCAAAAGAAAACGACCTGACCATGTTGTAGAGCCTGAAAGGGTGAAGATGATAGGAGGCATGGGGTCCAGATCAATCAACAGTGTTGATGTTGAAGGTGTTGAGGTGTTTCTTCTTCTTCTTCTTACGAGGAGTATCAATTGGTTTTTGAACTCGGGAATTCTATACTCTTATGACTGGTTAATCCATTTTTGAACTTGATTACTTGCAAAATTGGTTTATACGTACATTGCAATATCATCTCATTCTTGCCACTTTCATGTTCTTTTTTCTTTTTAATTTATTTAGTGAGGTTTGTCCTGGTATTATTCTTACGAGCAGTATCAATTGGTTTTTGAACTCGGGAATTCTATGCTCTTATGACTGGTTAATCCATTTTTGAACTTGATTACTTGCAAAATTGGTTTATACGTACATTGCAAATCATCTCATTCTTGCCACTTTCATGTTCTTTTTTCTTTTTAATTTATTTAGTGAGGTTTGTCCTGGTATTACCCAAGATTCTGCGTTCCTAAAGAAACTGCTAATGTTGATGCAATGTGATATTTCGAGACCAAGAAACCCAGGCAGATGCCAAGAAACTTTAAGCACAAGAAAAATCAGTGTATCGCCAGTTCTTGAGACTAGAATTTTTGCTTAAACTAGCTTCAAATTTTGAATTTGTTAACTTCTCCTTGTGATCTTAATGAAGGGTGATTGGGCGTGTAGTAGGATCATAGTAATATGAGATCTGATTGTGCTGTCTCATTCATAACATAATATTTGGATCTCTGATCATGTTAAAGTTTCTCTCATGCAAACCTCTGCATATTTTCTGTGTGCATGTGTGTGGGAGACCGTGCTGGATTGTGGTAAAAAACAAGTGCCAAATGTTTGTGAGTTCACATGAGGACATGGCTATACAAAACCATCACTATTTCTGTCAAATGCCCTTATACTGGTTTTCATTATTCTGTTCCACATTTTCTCATAAGAAGCCATTCCGGGGACAAAGAATCCCTTGCTGATAGTCATTTCCTTTCATGCAGCATGTTGATTCTGCAAAACAGTCAAAAGTCCAAGATGCTGCTGGCATAATTCAAGAAAACCAAAAGCTCCGTGCTCGGTAAGTTATTTCATAGATCCATTGCTCTCAATATACATTCTAATGGGTGACCTAAGTAGAGTAAATCAATACGGATAATTACAAGAACTACCCTGAAGCTAGCCCAATTTAGAAAAGTAATCAAATTCAGTTTCTTACAATACCCACTTAAGAGTACAAATAGCCCCTTGAGGTATGCATTTTTCTTACACTCCCCCCCCCCCCCCCCCCCCAAATTGCAAGTTGCATGTTGTAAGAAAACAAACTTTCGTGGGTTTTTTTTTTTCTTGTTAGCGAGGCTAAACCTCAAGGGTAGTTTTTTGTTATTGTCCCTACTTTTAAAAGAAACAAGCAAAATCATGTGGTAACTATGATTGCTTTCTCTCACTGAACCATACAGGATGATAAAATGTTGTGTGCTTCTTTGTCCGGTCTGTGCATTTATACTGACGCACACTCATGTGTGCATCTGTCTGTGTTTTAGATGTGTGGAGTATAGGAAGACAGATGAAGAGCTGAATCTCAAGGTATTTCTAAGCTTGTTCCAGTGCTTGGACGTTTTATCTTTTCAAAATTGAAAATTCACTTTGTTCATTGGGATACACAATGAATGGTAACGATTAGAGGGTCTTGAAGCAGCATAAATGCACTCCTCCCCCAACAAATAATAATTAAATTAAAATGCTGGGTTCGGTCCATCCAGGACTTGGTATTTTTCAGCCTTTTGGTTATTTTTCATTTGCTGTATTTCTTTTGACGAGTAGGAATGCTTGTTTATGTAGGCAACACGACTCAAGGCGGAAGTAGAAGAAGCTCGACGCGAGTACGCTCGTCTGCTGCTAGAATCGAAATTATTGGAGAAGGTTAATAGGGAAAATAGAGAACGTAGACCTGTCTGATTGTATTGCTTTGATGTTTTCCCGAAATGATCTTCAATGCAATATAACATTAAGAAAGCTGTTTATCTCCATTTCTTTTCTTCTTTTTTCATTGGTTTGTTACTCAATTATTGATTTTTTCATATAATTTTAAACTCTACTTTAAAAGTTATGGATCAATTGGTCATGTTTTCACTTTTTATTTTTTACTTTGGTACGAAAATTAAGGTGGAATTTTAGTGTAGAAAAACACCATTGGAAAATATGAGTGTGATTGGATATTAAAAAGTTTAACCATTATAGTTGGTGTGACATCTTTCTAAATGGCAGGGTGGTTCAATGTGAATTTCGTTGTAAATAGGTAAAATCAATTTTATTTTTTTAAATATATATCTTTATTTATTTATAAATAAATAAAATGGATTTTATTTGATTTAAGAAAGAATGCTTAAATTTAAGATTTATTTAATATCTATAGCCTGTATATGTTATTTTTTTATTAATGGAAAAATTGGATAATAAAAAAGATTATGTAAAATTGAAAGGGAACGATTTTTATTTTTTTTATACAAAATTGAAAGTGCATTTTTTATTTTTTTTAATACAAAATCCGAATAAAATCTCACTTGCACTCTATTACAAAAAATAAATGGTACAAAAGAAGAACAGAGAATTTTCTTTTCGTTTCTAATTTTTTTTAAGTTTTTTTTTTTCAAGGAAAAGAGAGTTATATTTAAACTCAAATTCAATTATTAATCAAATTTTCAATGAGATGTGGCTATTTGCACCCCCAAATTGCATAAATACACCTCACTTAATATTGAATATTTTATTTTATTTTTATTAAATATATTCAATTTATGACAATATATAATTTTAATTAAAAATAAAAATAAAAAACAACAACAAGAAGAAGAATAAGAGAACAAACTTGTCGTCCAAATCAATCGAACATCTTCAAAAGTTCGTATTTTTCAATAACTTAAGAAGCTTCATAGGTGTAGAATATTCATTCATATTTTGTTTATTTTTCAGGCGTTCTGTCTTGAACCTGTCGCACGTCTCCTCGTATGTGTTCGAACCTAATATGTTCAACACATCTGTTCGTGTTTGATAGGATTGGTCGAACACATTTGCTTGTTTTCTGAAACTTATCCATCGAATAAGTACGAGCATATGTTGGTCTAAGGCTTGTTCTTATCTTTCTTCTATTTTATATTTCTTACTAAAATTGCAACTCAATATGTTTCTCAACTGTATTCCTATCTTTCTTATATGTTATATTTTTGCTAAAATGTAAAAACTCAAATAAATTTTTCACTTTAAATTCGCTTTTGACGTATCATATATCAAATTAATCATCTTTTCGTTATCTTTAATTTGACATCAATATTGCATACTTTAAAATAATATTTATATTTAAAATGTAATATTTAATTTTTTATGGATAGAATATAATTTTTTTATGCATTGAATTATTATTTTTATTTTGATATATGTGTTGGATTTTAATAAATAATATATCTATAAATATAAAAAAAAATTAGTAGAAATTTTTATACTATTAATTTTATATAATATTATAATTTATTCCTCCACCTTAATAGATTTTATTGAGTTGAAAATTTTGTATTCAGTTGGGAACACTTTAATTTTTTTTTTAAATTCGTGCAATCTATTATTTAATAAATATACATTTTTAGAGAATAATAATATAATATAACATAATAAAAAAATCAAATCACATAATATTTATATAAATATAATTGACATAAGTAGTTATTATGTAGATTTTTATAATAACAATAATATAATTGTATCATATATTATTAATATAAAAATATATATTATGTCTTTTGTATTGCACGACTGACCATATGGTAATAAATAAATAAAACAACGTATAATTGACTAAACTAACTTACTTTATAAATAAATGGACTTAATTTATTTATTTTTGAGAATCATCATACATTAAATCAAGGGCATTTATATACAAACCATATTTTTTTCTTTTCACACCACATTTACTATCTACACCACACAAAAATACATTTAAAATTTTAAATTTACTAACCCCACCCCAAAATACCTATTATACCCTTAAAAAAAATTAAAAAATAAAAAACTCACCCCCAAACCCTTCGAAGGCTCTCTCTCCCCCCCCCCCCCAAACCGCAAACCCTTCTTCAGCCTTCAGCCGACGCCGAACGAGAACCCCCCCTCAAACCCTTGCACGCCATCCCTTCCCCTTCTCTCTAACCCTTATCACGCGAAGGTCATAGACGCAGAACGCGAAAATGTGTCGAGTCCAGGTAATCTCTGTCGATGTTTATTTTTTCGTTTAATCACGACGCGTTCGGCGCTGGTTCACCAAATAGCCTGCAGGGCGTTCGGTGAGCACAGACTGAACATAGCAAGATAAGTTCGGCGTGCCTTGGCCGAACAGCCTGACAGTGTTGTGCCTTAGCTTTATTTTGAACGTTTGTATGTTAACATTTTGATTTTCTTGTGTTATAGGTTATGAAAGAAGAAGAAGACGACCTACAGCATCAAACATACGATTAAGGGCTGCACAACAAGAGGCAGGTCTTTCTGATGTGCCGGAAGAACAAGAGGCATATGCCGATGTGCCTCAAGAACAAGAGAGGCAAGCCGAGCATGATGAGATCCTAATGGGCCCATTTCCTGGCGGTCCTTATGATCCATCATTGTTACGAAGTTTTAAAACACATGTAGCTGCTGACGTTTGGAATGGCAATGAGAGAGGCGTTTTAAAATGCCTTTGTCACACTTCTAAGCTGCTGAAATGGGTGTATTCGGAAGATGAGATGACACAAGTTTGGAGGTCGTATGTCAAACGGTCCGGGCTTCACAATTTGAGCAAAATATCATATAGAACTCCCAACAGAAACTTGATTTCTGCATTTGTAGAACGTTGGCAGCCGGAGACCAACACATTCCATTTACCATTTGGTGAGATGACGATCACATTAGATGATGTGTCGTGTCTACTTGGTCTTCCAGTGGTAGGGCAGCCAGTGCATGTGGCAGACGATCCTTCAGAATTCTCGCCTGCACTGATTCATCGACTGTTGGGTGTGTCAGTTGAGGATGTCATATTGGCACTTAATGACAAGAGGGGGCAATCAGTGAAGCTAGAGTGGCTGCGTAGCACATTCTTGGACAGCTGTCAGATTTCTCAGAGACCAGTTGCAGAAAAGGCAGCGAGAGCATTTATATTATATATTCTTGGCTGTACGATATTTTCCGACAAAAGTGGTACTCGAATTGCAGCTAGCTATTTGAAGCTACTAGAAGACACAAGTGTTGTTCGGGAATATGCATGGCCTGCTGCAGCTCTTGCCTATCTTTACAGGCAGCTAGGATCTGCATCAAGATCGGGTGTCAAGCAAATAGCTGGGTATCTTACATTACTGGAGGTAAGTCATTGTTTGAAAATAATTTATTTTAACATTATGTTACAATTTTTAATATGTTGTAACATTATATTTCTATATATGTAAGCATGGATTTACGAGCACTTTCCGACGAGCCCACGACCTCAATTCAATGTTGAGTATGATCCTAGATTTCCACTTGCTATGAGATGGTCACAACATGGACAAGGTGGAACCAATACTTTGGGCTTGCAGGCTCGTAAGGAGTGGTTGGATTCACTTCAACTTCACGAAGTAAGTGTGTCTTTTTAATTATGTGTTTTTTTAAATATATGTATCTTTCAAATATATAACTTGAACAATTCAATACGTAGGTAAACTGGGATCCTTACCAGCAGGTGCGTGATCGATTTCAACGTCCTGAAGTGACGTTTTTATCATGGTTGCATAAGGGCTCTTGACATTGTCGAACCATACCATCCTGATCGTGTGTTGAGGCAGTTTGGCCATGTCCAGCATATACCATTGCCTCCATTGGATCCAGACTATGCAAGAAGAGGAAAAAAATCCTGGTCAGTATGTACTTGCGTGGGGTGTGCTCGGATCCATGTTTCTGTCCTGGGACAGCCATATTTTGTCCATGCAACGACGAGGGAGACTTGCTGAGCCAATATGGGAGACTGTACCAGAGTATATGAATTGGTACCGTACATTTTCCCATCCACAGGTCCAAAACCCCGATCGTACATCTGCAGCACGACACTTTCCGATTGATGCGAACCCCAGTCAATTGTGGGCTCGAAACGTTGAGGCCCGGGACATTCTTGACCCACTAGTTCGCATGTGGACAACTCATGATCCGCAGTTATCGTTTGATTACGTTATGCCTAGAGTTGAGCAAGCTGCAAGAGACCCCACGGTCTCACATTGGATGATGGACATGAATCGGATGAGTAGTGATTATAATATGTATGAATTACATTAAACTTTTCTAGATTTGAATGTTGAACATTAGATGAAATGTTTTCTTAATTGAGTGTTCTCGATTTATTTTGCTCATTTTAGTGTTTGCTCAATATTCAGTTGTGCGATTCAAATACCAATATTCTAACATAATGTACACACAATGTAATTTTTTAATCTAATTGTAAAATACACAACATAAGAATAACAAAATATTAAGTAAAGAACTTTCCAAAAAACATAAAAAATAAACTGTCAGGCGGTTCGGCCACCAAGGGCCGAACATAATACAATACGTTCGGCCAACACTGGCCGAACACACTCCACAGTGTTCGGCCAGTTCTGGCCGAACGCTTTCGCGTATGTTTGGCCTCTTCCGGCCGAACACTTTTTGATTTGTTCGGCCGCTGTTGGCCGAACGCCCTGACAGTTTAAATTTTTTTATTATTTGCCATTAATTTATTTTTTAAGGATATATTGGTAATTTTACACATGTCTATTTTTGTCAAAAAATGTATTATGTTTTGAAGAGTAAAAATTATGGTGGGAATAGAAATCCCTTAAATCAAACCGACACTTGTTTAAACTTGAACCTGAGACTTCAATATTCAAGATAAAATATAATTTTTGGGATGAAGTACACAGTGGGGATTTCCTGTGGCGTGTTTAATAAAATGTGTGCGTGTGTGTGTTTTTTTTTCTTAAAAGAAAAAAAGTAGCCGCTGCCTTGGCGCCATTTTCCTTAGAATCTATTCAGAGAACAAAATTTGGGAGAGTTTCTGAGTGAGCGAGTGTTGAAAGAGACTGTTGGATAACTCGCTCCGGTCTCTCTCACTCCCGCCCGGTGGTAACACACCTTCAGAGCTCCGATTGTAGGTACTGAAATTACGAGGACCGCTTTGCAATATCTCGAAATTCAATCGCTTTTTTTTTTTTTTTTTTGTTTTTTTTGTTTTTTCTGTTTTTTTTTTTTTTGGCGTTAGCAGTGGTGAGTTCTGTGATATACTTCAGGGCCATAAGGGTTTAATGTTCAATATGGTTTATTATTATTGTAGATTTAATATTGCGGATTCAGTTGGGTCTATAATTTTATTCCGATTGCATCTTTGTAAGATTGATAGAAATGATTTCCAGCAATAACCCACATGCATAAACGCAGTACAATACATACTTAGCATTTTTAAGGTTGATTCAGCTCTTTTTTTTCTGTTTTTTTTTTTTTTTGTTTTTTTTTTGTTTTTGTTTTGTTTTGTTTTGTTTTTTCATGCAATTGTTTAATTGTTACCAGTATACCTGTTCTCTATGTTTTGATGGAGATCATAACACTCTTAAATTCGAGTTGGAAAATTATAGCCCAAGTAGTTGATACCTCTCACTTGCTCGCACTAAGAGAAGCAAGAAATGTCACGGTTACTGTAGGGTTGAAGTATCTGCTATTGCTGTAGGTGATTATAAGCTTAGATTTCTCATTAAGGTTGGAAATACCTTTGAGTGGCATTGTGGCTGGAGGAGCAATGTTGGACAATTCCGTTTGGATGGAGGTTAAGGGTATGCAAGCCATTATTCCCTGCGGCCTACAAAAAATATGGGCTAATGCCTCTGGTTGGATGAATGTTGTGTTAGGAATATTAAACAGATCTCACCGGTTAAACATGAGAGGATCAACGGGTATTTAATTATGGACAATCTACATGTATCTCTGTTGACTATGGGTATTTAGCCTTTTGGGGGAAACTGGAAGCAATACTAAGTTGACTTGAGCCTAAAGCATGCAATTTCAGTTCAATGTGGAGATTGAGGACTCCATTGGGAGCCCAGCAAGTTGAAGCCTATTTTGGCTTGATGTGCTAGTGATGACATTTCCCCACCATTCATATTTTTACATTTTTCACTCATTATACATATATATAAATTTGTATCTTCCACCATTACTTGATATAGAATAATATAAATTATTACAAAAGCTGGACATGACACGAGTAATTTGGCAGAAGTCACATGATAACATTCACAGTGGAATATGTCAATCAAAATATGGTTTATATGCATCATACATAAAATAAATCACATCATTATCTCCAACAGTTATATCAAATACAAATTCGTTCTCCATGCATTCACCCCAAAACATCCAAAATTACACCTAACATAGCATTTCATGTTCATTTTCAAAATTACAAAAGATGCAGTGACATGGAAACTTATCTTTTGGACACTTTTACTTCCCCTTTTTCTAACAGTAACACAAACTTTTCTACTGCTAACTGTTTCTTTATCTAATTCCGAATTGGATAAACACGTGTTTTAGTGCTATTCTGGCTTTCTGGTAACGTTCCTCTTATGAAAATTTGTAAAAGATGAGATGAATTCAGAGGCATTTTTTATTTTAAGTCTAGCAGACAAAATGGTTCCATAGCTAACCTTTGGTTCTGGGTAATCTTTCTTCCTCTACTGCCCTATTATCTGTCTTTTATATCCTGTTTTGTCTTTAACAACTGACAAATTTCATTTTCCTTGTAGTAAATCTATAATCTTTCCTTTTTGCATTTGGTAACTAATTGGTCTGTGCTTCCTTTTTCCAGTCCTAATATGAGTTCTAAGAGCTTACATAGCATTCATGATCCTGGAGAGCTTGGGGTGAAAGCTGTTAAGTTGGAGCAAGATTTTGCAGGAAGAGCATTGCAACCAAATGAGTACCCCAAATTTGGTTTAATGTCTCATGAAGAATCTGATTCATTTATTAGAAGGCCTGAAACTGAATATAATAGGAGACATACCATTTTAAATGCTCCAAATAGTGGCACAACAATCTTGGATCAAGAGCAGTCTCCTAGTGATGTTCCAAGCTTTTGCTCGACATCATCAATACGTCCAGCCCTTATTTGTCGTCAGTTCTGGAAAGCTGGAAATTATGATGACAGACTTAACTCTAAGCCAAAATGTCTAAGTATTTCACTCTCTGATAGTCAAAGTTGATCTTATTTACAAATGATTGTAACAATAAAATGTGAAGTGCAATAAACTTCATTACAAAAAAATAAGTTTAAAATTATTAGCTTTTATCAGTTGCCCCCACATAGTTTGGGTTAATCAGTTTTACAAACTGCAGCGAGTATAATGTGTACTTTATGTGACCATTTCTTTGTAATCTGGACATCTTTGTGTTATTGGCAGATGGCAGAGGTTACCTTCATATTCATCCGAAATTTCTTCATTCTAATGCAACTTCTCATAAATGGGTCTTTGGTGGTATGTTCTTTTGATATAGCTACTTGGTACAACTTGAATATAACATATTGGATACTTCTGCTTTATATCTTCTCATCCCTCTTATATTTGTCCCATGTTAACAGCCGTGGCAGAACTGCTTGATAATTCTGTTGACGAGGTAATTTCTTATAAAGTTCATCATTTTATTTTTCTTCTTTATATTTTTTTATCTTCTGTTGGGGTTGTGACTGATAACCTAGATGCTACCTGTCTATTCTCCTCTTTCTCTACCACTCTTGCTTGCTCCAAGTATTTTGTTTGGCCTAGTGGTTTAATGACATTCTGAAGGTCATTTCAGTGTTTTAAAAGGCGCGCCTAGGTGCTAGGCGCCAATATATTTCCCATCAGCGCCTCGTGACCCCAAGGCGCCGCTTAGGCGCGCGCCTCGCTGTGAGGTGCAGTCGCCAAAAAGGCGCGCCTCGCCCAATTTCAATTTTTATAGATTTAATATATTTATATTATGTATTCTGCCCTAGCTTCAGAAATCAGTGCAACAAATACCCTAACCCAGCCCTAGCCCCAGCCCCGGTGCCTCTTTTCTCTTTTAAACCCTAATTTCCTAAATCCAAATACCCATCCCACTCCCACCCCTTTGCTGCCCCTTCCTCCGGCGACTGCTCCCCCCATCCACTGGCGACCCACCACCGGCGGCAATTTGACATGAACTATAATGATGATGATTAATTAGTGCCTTAGTGATGATGCTTAGTTATAATTATTATGTTTTGGACTTCTATATTTGATCATGTTTTAGTGAATCTATTATGTTTTTTATTATGCTGAAAAGTTTTTATATGTATTTGCATTTTTTGTTAGTTTGGGCGCCTCGCCTCACGTCTCGCGCCTAGGCAGTAAAACAGGTTTGGCGCCTTGGGCGCCTTATGCCTTTTAAAACACTGGGTTATGTGTTGCTCATTCTTTTAACTCCTGATGATGGTTTATGCTCTACCACAGTTATCTTTCTTTTATCTTTTCTGCTGGCATTGATTCTTTCTATCAATCTCTGATTAGATAAATTAGTGTAGCCTTCTTGCTGCATATTATTTCTCTCTCTTTTATTGGTATCACCTGCATGTTAAGAATGTGAACATGTAGACATTTGAGGGAGACCACACTCAAAAAATTCTAATCTCCTCATGCGTATCCCTGTACTGACAAAGATGATGTATCATGTCATTATAGGATGTAAAACTAATTGGAACTGCCACATATAATGTCTACTGAAGTTGCTGTTTTAGGCTAATCTGCTGGCATGATCATGGGAGGAATATCTTGTTTCTTGTTTGCATAAGCGACATGTTGATTCAGTTTGATGTTCATGGGTTGTATTCCATGTCTCCTGTATTGTTAGATACAAAATGGGGCCACCTTTGTCATCGTAGATAAAACATCAAATCCTAGGGATGGGACTCCAGCTTTGTTAATTCAAGGTATTTTGTCTATCAAACTGAGAGTTATGATACTACAATTTTTAGCAGCTTAACAACATTTCTGTTGTTGAATTCCTGCACTTTATAAAAGTCATAAAACTGCAAGATGCATAATTGTCATTGCATTCTCATCTATTAGATGATGGTGGTGGAATGGACCCTGAAATGATGAGATGTTGCCTAAGTTTTGGGTTTTCAGATAAGAAGTCGGGGACTGCCATTGGACAGTGTGAGTAGGAAATGTTGTTTTTATTTCATCATATTGCAGTAAGATGTTGACTTATAGACTTTCAGATGGAAATGGGTTTAAGACCAGTTCTATGAGACTTGGAGCTGATGTTGTTGTCTTCAGTCGCTCCAGAAGGGACAGGTTCTTTTGCTTTCTTTGTTTTAATAATCATTAAGATTTCTATAAGGCTATGCTTTGTTTGCGCATTCTCTTTAAAACATTTCGATACCCCTCTGTTATATATATGTACGTGTGCTTGTGTTCTACACATCTGAATTGAGTATATCTTACAGATATGACTACATTCTGTAGTGATTGCTGCTTATTGAGTTGGTGCCTTAGATGTTAAAAGGACAAAGTGTTAATAAGACCTACCTTTGTTGCACTGGCCATTTTAGAAAAGGCAATTAAAACAATGAAGCTGATCGAGTTCATGTTATGAAATACATGAAATACACAGAAGACAGTTCCTGCATCTTTCTAGTTATATTCTTAATTCTAGTTGAAGAATATTATGATGTTGAGGCATAAATTTTAGCTGCTAGACATACAGGTATGTATTCCACAATGTATGATGCAGGTTTAGACCCACATCTTCTGATCTTGTTGGGTTGGAAAGTATCAATATTTCTATTTTAGGGATCTGATGTCTTATATGTATATATAGAGAAAATGGTTTGTATGTTATTATATCATGCTTCTGGAGGACAAGTGAAAGCAAGCACATTATAATTTGCATAAGCTCATTAAACTGAAGAATTCAGGAAAATAATTTGCTAATGCATTTTTCTTCAGAAGGCCAGATGATTTCTATCCTTTATCAACTCCCCCTTTTCCCTTTCTCACTGTCCATGGATGGTCAAGTTTTTTAGACAGTTCTACAAACTCATATTCAAATTGCATTATGTTTGACAACTAGGAAAAAAGGATTGCAATATTATGTCAAAGCTGAAGTTTTGCTGCACAACTTTCATTGATTTTTAATTCTATCATAAAGTAGCGTTCATATTTTTTTGAAATTTCAATGCATAAGTCTATTAGCAAGAAATAGCCTTGAGAATCTTGAATGTGCTTTTAATTTTTTTCTTTTTATTGCTAATTTGAGATCACCATTTATTACTTTTTTCTTGACCAGGAAATTGACCCAAAGTGCAGGTCTGCTGTCTTATACGTTTTTAATGCAAACAAGACAAGATAGAATAGTTGTTCCAATGGTGGGTTTCTAATTCTGGTCTAAGGTTTTTAATCTAACTGATTACAGAAATGTTGGTCCTTTTTAGTAATGATTTTTCTGCCAGTAAATTCACAAATTTTTGTATAGAAGATACAAAATGTTTCGCATCTCTTTGATTGGTCCAAGGATTTATCTTTTTTATTTTTTTGTGCAAAACTTTAAAATATAATTCAAGCTTGATGGTTTAAGTTTTGACTGGGCGATAGCATTAATAAACAGATATTAAAACTTAGAAAAAATATAGTTGACTGGGTGGGAAGCTTGTGCAATCTGAACCAAATACGTTATAAAATGAGATACACAATTTGATTCTTTGCTTCTTAACTTAGGATGAAATAGTGAAATAACCATCATTAGTAAATGATTGTTCTTCTCAAACGCCAGTATAATTAAATAGGAAATCTTTTAGTTTCATTGATCCTCTTGTAATTGATCTTTCATAACTTCTGAAAGAAAGCCTTCCATTAATGTTGGTGGAGATGTGATTAGTTTCTGCCATGCATTCTTATGCCTAGTAGAGGATTCATGCATTTGTTGCCCAATTTTGACTTATTGCAATATTTGAAAATTGTTGCTGTCCATTATCTTGGTTGGCCTTAATATACTTTTATTTAGATCTTAAGTCTATGTTATTGTGATTCATATGATTAATGATGTTTGTACTTCATATTATATTTCTGTTTTTGGAATCTCCTGCTTAGAGATGCTAATTTAATTTATTTTGCATGTAATAGTATTGTTCACTTTCTACTTTTTCAAATGAATGATTGTTTTCTCTTTCAATGTTCTCCTTTGCAGGCCAATACAGTATTTCTTTGTCTTGTTTATGGCGGTGCTTATTCTTCTGATTGTAATATGTGGTAAACATACTTAAAAGGCTAAGTTTCTCTTTGCAATTATGCAGGTTGATTATCAGTTTGACTCACATACTGGTACATGGAGGTCATTAAACAATGAACAACATCTGAACAGTAATCTTTCCATCTTGCTGCAATGGTCTCCAGTTGCCTCAGAAGCCGAACTTCTGAAGCATGTACAAGTTTCATTTTATTCCACTCCCATCTAGTCCTTTTAGGCTGCGTTTACTATGGGTGATAAGGTTGGATAAAAATATATTATCCAACCTTATTCCTTGTTTACTTTAACTGATAAAAAAATTGTTTTATCCCAAATAACCAGGATAGTCACGAATTTCGAGAAAAAATGGATCATAAGGGTTGATAATGCATCCTCCCATTTTGAATGGGATTACTTATCCTCTTTGGTCAAATGTTTGAAAATGACAAAAATACCCCCACTTAAATTCTATTGTTTTATTATCATTATTACTATTTTATTATTACTGTTATTATTATAATTATTTATTATTATTCTTCTTCTTATTATTATAATTATTTATTAATATTATTATTCTTATAATAATAATAATTATTATTATTATGTTATTATTATTATTATTATTATTACTATTACTATTATAAAAATAATATTAATAATAATAATATTAATATTCATAATAATAACAGTAATATTATAAATATTTATAATAATAAGAATGATAACCATAATAAAAAAATATAATAATAATAATATTCATAATAATAAAATTAATATTAAAAATATTTATAATAATAAGAATGTTAACAATAATAATTGTTGTGAATTTTGCTTCAATTTTGATATACAAGCGCACGTAGTCACACAACTAATATAATGATAAATAAATCGTCTCCACAGGGATTGAATTTAAAATGTATTACAAATATCAATCACTAAACAATTTAGAAATGAGAAAGAGTAATAATTCAATGGGGTGTTCGATTCTAATACTATAACTCAAACAAGAAAGAAAATATTCCCATCAACTAATTGTTCAATTCACAGATTAGCAACAACAAAAAGATTCACAAAATGGAGATGTAGACTTGAATTACTAATTTCCCTTGAATTGGTTCATTGGCGTTGTATTAAGTGAAATGCCCAAGGTTAACAAGAATTCCTTCTCAATACATAGAAATTTTTCAAATGTTGTTCTACACATTTCTCTTCCTAATTGAACATAGCCCTATGCCCAATAGAATTTGGAACGTCAATACAAGCTTCAATTCTTATAGTTATGCAAGGCGAATAATATATTCCTATATCACATGCTAATACAACCTAAAATCGATTATAATCTTGCATCATTCAAGCAAATTCCACTAGATTTAACCTTCCCAGAATTAAACTCAGCTTGTCAATTCATCATTGATGACCAAACAACAACAAATATTGATAATAAACACACTTGAATGAACAATGACACAATTCACTTAACAATGCATAAAAATTTAAATAAAACGATTCAAACTCCATTAGCAATTCAAGTCTTGAACAAGTTTAGCTCATAATGAACTAAGGAAATACAAACCCAAAGTTCAGTTCATCATCCACAGGAATTAAAAAGTAATTCTAAAAACAGGGGGTAAAAGAGTTGAGGAAGAGAGAAGTGAGCTGTGATGCTGATTTTCGTATATCCTCCTTCTTCTTCCTTCTCGAGTTTGCTTTCTTCTTTTCTCTCTGATTTTGCGCTGAAAATATGTTGTTCATTGATGGTCTCTTTGCTGAATGTTCCCTGCTGTTCCTCCTTGCTCCCAGCTGTGCTGCCTTCCTCTTTCCAATTTAGGCAGCCCATTAGTTATAATGTCAATCTGGCCCAAATTATTTTTCTGTTGATACAGTCATTCCATTAAGTTCAAAGCTGGCCCACGCCAGCTAGGGAGAATAAATAACACAGTCAGCAATTTTGGGACGAATTTCCTAGGTCAAAGATTGAATTCTAGCGTTGCTATAGCACTGGTCTCAGCAACTGGGGACTTCCTTAACCAATCTGCATTCCTTAGCTTCGATTCTCCTGGTTCAGCTCCAGTTTTCTCAGAAAATTAAGGAATAAATTAGGCAATTAATTTGTACAAACTTCAAAACAAAAACAAAGATCTAATCCTACTATATTATACCAAAGTTTGTTAAATTCATCACTATTCTCTATATGAATTTAAATTCAAAGGTACAAAAATAACTCTATTACATGGAGTTATCAATAATAAATATAATTATAATAATAAGAATGATAACAGTAATAATTATTATAATAATAATAATAATATTATTATTATTATTATTATTATTATTATTATTATTATTATTATTATTATCATCATCATCATCATCATTATCATTATCATTATCATTATCATTGTTAGTATTATCATCATCATCATCATTATTATTATTATTATTATTATTATTATTATTATTATTATTATTATTATGACGATTATTATTAATATTTTTATTATTATCATTATTATTATTATTATTATTTTTATTATTATTATGACGATTATTATTAATATTTTTATTACTACTGTTATTATTCTTATTATTATTATAATTATTTTTATTATTATTATTGTTATTATTATATTATTATTATTAAATTCAACAAGTTTCAAAAGTAATTAAAGAAAAATCGATGAAAAAAGAGAATATATGTGAGTTTATTTTTTATAAGGATATTAAAGTAATTTTTGTTAAACAAATACCAATATAGTAAATGAAGGATATGATAACTTATCCTTTCCCCCAAAGTAAATAGAGATTTGATAATTTATCAAATCCTCCATTTTAATACATCCTAATCCTATCACCCTTAATCCTTTTCTTCCATAGTAAACGCAGCCTTACAAGAAATAACAGAAATTTTTTGAATTGTCTCTCTGTCATTGATTTGTCAGCCTTCAAACATTTCCTTACATATATTATTATCAACCTTTAACTTTCAGTGTTTAATATTCTTTTTGTTCCTATTTTTCAGTGTGATGACATTGGCCCTCATGGTACCAAGATAATAGTCTACAATTTATGGCATAATGATGATGGAAAAATGGAGCTCGATTTTGAGTCAGATCTTGAGGTGTGTGATGATTGCTAAATTACTGGCATGATTGGAATTATTGCCATAAATCAGTTCCCTTTTTTCTTTCTTACTGGGTAATATCCTGCAATGGTTTTCATAATCAACATCATTGCTTCTTTTAATATCAGGATATTCGTATATCTGGGAAGGATAACAATACATACTCTCGGATGGAAGCAAGTGAACAGCATCTTGCTAACCGTCATAAATATTCACTTCGTGTAAGTTTGTGCCTAATGTAATAATATTTGCATAAATTGGTACATACTTGCTAAAAACTTGGTCTTACTATTCCTGCAGGCATATTTATCTATCTTATACTTGTGTGTCCCAGAGAACTTTCACATATACTTGCGTGGACGAGCTGTGGAGTATCATAACATTGCAAATGATCTCAAATTTCCAGAATTCATATTGTACAGACCTCATAATACTGAGGTACTGATTTGTTTAAGCAAATTTTATGAAGAAGCATGAGTTAGATACACAATTATTACATGTACTTGTAGATAGAGATCATATGCATGAATACATAGTTATACTCAAGTAGATTAATGCTGACTTCAGCAAGGTCTCAAGTTAAGATCTCAAGTTCTCCCCACCCCCATGTTGTAACTCAGATATGCAGCCTGCAGGCACAGAAAAATTATAGAGATCATGAAAACTAATTGCTAAGTTCTAATTTCTAATCTTAGTCGCTACATACTGCTAATCAGGAAGCAGTTAGGAATTAGTCTTTCTGCATCGATCTCTGAGTAATCTGAATGAGCCGGAGAAATGATAAACTTCCATTGCCCCGTCAACTAAAAAAAAGTTCTGATCATTGAACATAAATCCATATGTTTTCTCATGGTGCCTCAACACAATAATTATCTCTCTTTAGTGGCTTTTAGGCTGTGATGGGATTGATTTTGGAGATTGTCATCCTTGCTTTACTGACTGCAGAGTTCGGTCCTCACAACAATTGGCTTTTTGAAAGAAGCTCCAGCAGTGAATGTACATGGTTTTAATGTGTACCACAAGAATAGGCTGATACTGGTAACTGCTTTTACTTATATTTTTGTCGATAGACATTTCCATTAATATATATTTGGGCTTGGCTGGCCTGAATTGCCACCTCTATGAACAATGTATTGGTAGTCTTTGGAAAAAAGGAAAGAAAAAAAAAATTGGCTATTGTTTTCACAGTTAGATGCATAAAGATGATTTGGGCCACGATAGAATGATGATATGGTTAAGTTTTCGCTAGATGTCAACATATTGGTTGGTCTCTGACAAATTAGGGTAAAAGACATAAACTCCCAGAATAAAGAGACAAATACGTTGCATCACTTATTGTGTTGTTTAATGGCCTACATCTTATATCCATCTTTATGTCCCTGTCTCTTCACTGCAGCCATTTTGGCATGTTGTAGCCTATTCTAGAAGCAGAGGTAGAGGGGTTGTGGGTAAGAATTTTGTATATTGCTGTATCTTTGCATCTTTGTCCTAAATTGCATATATTTGCCGCTACATTACTCCTACTGTCATGCAGGGGTTTTAGAAGCAAATTTTATTGAGCCTACCCACAACAAACAAGAGTTTGAGAAAACTCCAGCTTTCCAAAAGCTTGAAGCCCGCCTGAGAGATATGACACAAGAGTACTGGTTAGTGATTCATTTGCGGAAAAAAAAGAAGATGCAAGCTTGTGGAATTTGATATGATATTTATCTAACATTCACCCAACACAAGTGCCTCGATAATCTGGTTTTCCTGTCTTTCTCCTCTGTATTCTGTAGTATATTATGCATATTACAGTGAGATTCTGTCCTTTGGCCCATGCCTATGCAACAATATTTATGCCTTGTCAGGGATTATCATTGTGGACTTATTGGTTATCAACAACCTAAGAAAACACCTCGACCAAACATGGTACATCGTGCTGCTTCTGAATCTAGACTAAGTTATGGCACATATCAACCGGTTATGCTGGCTAGAAACTACCCAGGTGCTATTGGTGCAAAAGCATCCTTAGCAGCTGGAGGTAGTCAGGAATTAACTGCCTCATCGACTCATGTGCCAACAAAATCTGGAATCTCTGGACAATTCATTCATCGAAATTCACAGGGTCAGAACTCAAAACATGTCGATATCTGAGCCTTCCTCAAATCTTTTAATTACTTTACTGAAGCGAGTCTATTAAGGACAAACTATTTAGGGCTTGTGCTGCATTTAAATTTCACAGGGGCTACTTCCCAAAGAAAAAGACTTGACCATGCTGTAGAGCCTGAGAGGATGAAGATGACAGATGGCATGGGTTCCAGACCAATTGGCAGTGCGTATGTTGAAGATGTAGAGGTGTTTTTTCTTTTATGGTTATTTATAACCATTGTTCTATAAAACTAATACTCTTTATGTCTATGATAATATTCTATTCCTTCTTAGTTATCATATACCATCTAAATATTCTCATTTTGGTGCAACTACAAAAAAAACAAAAACTTTGATAGAGAATAACACACATCTGGGATCTATCAGCTTATACAGTTTTGTTGATTTCCTCAAAGTCCAACATGCTCGTTAGAATCCCCTCCTAAAGGACGGGTTTACTAGGTTGTAACCCCAAACTACATTGAATATGCATGCCATAGAAAAATAAAAAATCTTAGTGTCTTGTGTTTACTTTCTTAGTTCACATGGGATGAAATTGTTTGCTCTTGTGAGATTTGCAAATATTCATGTATTTTGTACCTCTCTTCTAAGTTGAGACTTGTAATTTAGCTTATTGAATTCCAACTAACCTCATCAGTTCTTTTGTATTTTTGTAGAGATAATTGTGAGTCTCATCGTTTATCTTGTGTATCTTGTAGTAATAATTGTGAGTCTCATCAGTTATCTGTTCTCTATACTTGGATCTCTGTATTTTTTTCCTTGGGTTGGGGGTGGGTGGGATGGTGTTGGGTGGAGTGGTTAGGTACATGCACATAACTTGGAATGAAGTTGCTTGGTACTGGGCAGTTCTAAGGTGGATGGTTATAAACTGACATCAAAGACTTATAAACAACCTGAGCATAGAATTATGTCGAGGGCTGCTGTTTACTATGTTTGGCAAGAGAGAAACAGTAGAATGAGTAGAAATTCTTGTATGGATGCTGCATCTCTTGAAAGAGTCAATCTTGATATTTTCAATGTGGGCTTATATCCTGGGGGAAATTCCATAATGCATGACTATAATGTGGTTGTGTATCGAGTGGAGTCCTAATAGGTCCCTTTCCAGTAGTTGCCTTGTGAATTCAGTTGTGTAAGTTGTGGATAAAATTCAGAATGTTGCATGAAATGCTACTGAAATTGTGGTCATTCTTGGTCAACTTTAGGGGTTTCTTGGGGAATGACTGACTATGAAAATTACCCTTTTTTTCTTTCAAAAAAGAATATCTCAAATTCAGACATGTAATCTGACAAGGTCCTCCTAAGTAGTGTTAAGTAGTACTGATGTTTGTTTCAAGCAATCTCTTGGACCTATATATGTATATATATCTAAGAAGTTCTGCACATCATATCTGCTTGGATCTAACTTTGAATAGCTGTTTAAGTTTCTGCAGTCGTCTTAACCTTTGCAAATGAAAAATGATTCCAATAAGTTCTCATGCTACATCTCAAAATATATCACCTCTCCAGTCTTATGGCTCAGTTATTCCATTTTTACTTGATTATTTGTAAATCTGTTTATTCATACATTTCAATATCACCTCCTCCTATTGTTTTTTTTCCTTCACCCCTACCCCTACCCCATCAAATGATTTAGTCTTGCATCTATTTCCGTTTATTTGGTGAGATGTGTGCTGGTATTACACACGATCCTGCATTCTTAAGCAACTGCCACTGGTTTTTGTATTTTTCGCTATTAAGTGGTTCACATTTTCTCATAGAGAAGCCATCCCTGAGATGAAGAATCTGTTGCTGACAATTTTCCTTTCATGTAGAATGATATTGATCCTGCAAAACAGTCGCAAGACCAAGAGACTGCCAGTGTAATTCCAGAAAACCAAAAGCTCCGTGCTCAGTAAGTCTTTTATGTGTGGACTCATGCTGACCAGTGACCCAACAGAGCATAATATTAAGGAAAAAAGCATATTTAGCTTTTAGTGCATTCAGTTTTTGTGTGAATTGGGTTATTTTTGTCTAGAAACATTTTATCCTATACTTGTGATTTTGTTTGAATGGGTCCCTGTAATTTCATTTTTAAAAAATACCGAGTCCCTCTCTTTCCATTTTATTGTGAAATGGGTCCCTGTCCTTTCAATTTTGTTTGAACTAGGTCTCCATACTTAGTGGCTTATATAAAGACTTAAGTTTAAGTTCACATGAAAGTACAAAATGGCTGAATTTTTACATATGAAACTAGAAAGACTTGATTCAAGTTAAACTGGAAGCACAAGGTTTGAACAAAATCAAAAGTACAGGGACATAATTAAAAAAACTGTAAGTACAGCATCAACTTATGAGGACCTCATTCAATTTCTATTGACCGCACAGTGCACAAATATGCATATTCCCTAATATCAGTACCTATGAGAACATGCAAAACCATCTGGAATTATGGCTTCCCTCTCCCACTAAACTATAGGACGATAAATGTTATTTGTTTCGTCTGTTCATGATACAGACACGCTCATGTGTGCATTTGCTTGTCTTTTAGGTGCGAGGAATATGAGAAGACAGACCAAGAACTCAATCTCAAGGTACTTCTAGTCATGTTTCAGTGCTTTGACATTTTCTCTCATTGAAAATTATTTTTGTTCATCAAATACACGACGGATGATGCATCATATGCATTAGAGGGTCGTGAAGCAGTATAATGTACGTTGATATAATGATCTCTGCAATTACTGCAAAATGTGTCCAGAGTCCAGACATGATAAAGTGAACGGTCCAGATTTTATGCAGATTATGGTTAACATCATATAAACTTTGAAGTGCCGTAACTTGCATAGGGATAGCTGTTCATTACATGTATTTCAAAAAATAGGAATATTCATCCTTGTTTATGCAGATAACACGTCTCAAGGAAGAAGTACGAGAAGCACAGCGTGAGTATGCTCATTTGCTGCTAGAATCAAAGTTATTGGAGAAATTCAAAAGGGAAAATATGGAACATAGACATGTCTGATTGTCTTGCTATGATATAACTCTCTCTCTCTCTCTCTCTCTATATATATATATATATATATATACACACACACACACACACTCATATATATATTGAAATGCTATGTATGTGTTTAAAGTGCTCTGCTGGTTTTGCTTGTATCTAATATACTTTTGCATTTTGGTGTCCAGTAATAAAGGTATATCAACTCCTTTTCTGTTCTTTTTTTTTTTTTAACATGCACTCAATCCAAAATATAATATATATATTTTTAAGGTAACAAATCAATAAATGTATTTTTTTAATTAAATAAATAATAGTTTTTAGTTAAACTAGTAATATTCTACATTGGTTTGTACGATGCATCCGATGTATATAAATTTTGTTTGTTTTTCTTTTTGATTTGGTTTTCATATTTTAGGCAGCTAGTTGGAAGCTTAATTCTTATCAATGCGACCAATAGAACGAATATTGAATTTTTATTTATTTATTTTTTGCTTCAAATTTCTTAAATAATTAAAAAAAAATCACAAAAATAATTGTTTGTAGAATTACAAATTATTTTCAAATTAGGGTACTGCTTTTTTTGTTGGACCTGAGAGAGATCCATTTGGGCCTGCAATCCTATACCTTCCAACTTGCGAATTCGGGCCATTTCCTCCCTGTATCACTTTCAATAATAGGATGCAGACCAATACCTAGCATTTAGGTGGGATTTGGAAAAAGAAGAAAAATAATTTAAATTCATCAATTTTATTATTTTAAACTAATTTGCTATCTTGTTTTTAATAGTACAATTTTATAACTTTTGTCATAATCTTGAAATTATAAATTTTTTATTATATAATTTTTTTTATTTGTTGATTTGATTTATTGAATCACATGTAACTTATTTATGGAATTTATTATTATTATTATTATTATTATTATTATTATTATTATTTATTTTATTTTTTTAATTTTTTTAAACTTTACTAATATAATAAGACAATACTTTTTGAAACATAGCTCTTACGTACAGGATCAGAAATATTTTTTTAATAAAATTTTTATTTCAAGATTGAGTGAGCCCTTATTTTGAAAGAAAGTAGGATTTTAATTTTTTTGGTGTATATAATATTAGGCAATATCTCTTTTTTGACTAACTTTATAGGAATTAGGCTTACAAAAAACTCATTTCATATATTGTATTAATATACATTTTTAATTTTCCGAAAAAATACATTTTTAGTAGATTACTTGTATTTTTTAACTTATGATGTAGTGAGTTGTTATAGTTTTTATTATGAATAGGTAACGATTTGTATGAGACCCACTATTGTGATATTTTTGTTATTAAAGTTCAAATTTATTTATCTTTTAATATTCTTTTTCCTTTTCTTTAGATCACTTATTCTCTTGGGAAATCTTTTTAATTTTTTAGGGTTTATTTTTTTGTTTTCTTAGTTTCTCAAGTTTTTTTTTTATTCAAATTTTTTTAGTTTTCTTTTTTTCTTTTTCAAACTTTTAAATTTTATGAAATTTGCTTTAAAGTGAGACAATAGTATATAATCGTTATTAATATATTATCATAAAATAATGATCCTTTTAAATTTTTTAGATATCATTTTATTATTTAAAATAAAAAATTAATTTTTATTTTATATATAGGTATATATAATTGAATAAAATCAATAAATAATAAAAGTTCTAAATAATTAAAATATATTAAATTTTAAAAGACCCTTCATCTAATTAATCTAAAGTATGTATTTCTTGAAGAAATACAAGTTTTTCTTTTACAATGGAGGATTACTATTATCTATATGTGTGTGCGAGACACGCACTTCAACCCCCACCAAAACAGATAAGAACGGCCAAGATATAAAATATTATTTTAATATGGAGCAGTGATCATTGAAAACTAAGAAAATTGATACTTTTTTTTTGTTTTAATAAAAAAATTATTTAAAAAGCTTTTTTATATAAAAAAAAATATGTTTAAAAAATTAAAATTTATTTTATAAATAAAATATATATTTAAATGAGTGAATAGAAAATAAAATAAAAGTACATAGTTTTATAATTTATAAACTCGTACTTTCATCAAATTAAAAAATTATAAATTGATTTTTTATTTTATTTTATTAATTTTTTTTTTTTTGGGATGGAGTAATAGTTATTTGTATATTCAGTGTAATGGCAAGTGGGAAGCCAAGTTGGCCGCCGCGTAAGGAAGAACCCGTTAAACCTAGTAGTATCTTCCAGTATATGCCGATGCAGCTGCTTAGTTCTTATCTTTAAAAGCGCCAACAAACCCTACTTCCACCCACCCTCCTCTCGATTCCTCAGCCCCCTCTTCCTCCTCCTTTCTCTCTCCAACAAGCGCATTTTCATTTTCTCGCTCATAAGATATGTATATTTATGTATAGATCTTATTTGAATATCCATACACGATAAGTGGGGATTAGTTTTCGTCTTCGCAATCGTCGTTTTGTTATGCTCGTGTTCGTAGATTTACGCACGCATCTTATTTCTGAATGTTCAAGTTTTAGATCTCCTGTTTCAGTATAAACACACACACACACACACATATATATTGCATGTATATGAGATTATCATACTGGAATTAGAGATGAAGAATTTTTAACTCAATACAGCTTGAGATTATTTATTTTATGAGATTTGATTTTTGATTGATTTTTTTGTTTGTTTCTGGAGTCGATTCGATTGAGGAAAATGAAATGTGCAAAAATCTTCCATCCGATTGCAATGTTATTGTGAGCAACGCGGCCATCTTTTGCACAAATCGAGTATAATTATGGCTGCAGTTTTTCTGTGCCATTAATTTGCTGTTTACAAGAGGTTTCTGTTCTTTAACACTCAACCTTTTTCTTTATTTTGACAGCAAACATTTTATTGAATTAATCGATCGCAAATATATATATATATATATATATATTTTATATATTTTTTGATTGAATTAGATGAAATGTGCATAAATCTTCCATCCGATTGCGAAGTTATATTGAGCAAGACGGCCATATTTTGCACAAATTGAGTAGAATTAATGCACTTTTTGGTGATATTAATTTGTTGTTTTCGAGAAGTTGGTGTTGTATGTACATATATATGATCACAATCAACTTCACTTTGATTTGGAAACATAAATTTCTGTTGACTAATGTATATTAAAGGTTTGTGATTGAATCTGAGATATTTTATTTTATCTTGGTTTTTGTTTGTATTTAATTTAAATTGTACAAACTATATGTAATGATTAAAATATTCTTCTCCCATGATTCAGAATTTATGGAGTGAACATATACTGAATTGGATTAGATGTTAGGTCTAAAATGCTTTACTCCATAATCCTAAATAATCTGAATGACCATAGTTAATTTGTTCAACATAAAAGATTGTGATCAACATAAAATCGTTTATGATCAACATAAAAAGGTTATTAATAAAAGATTTTTTTCGTTAAATTTTTTCATAAAAACCTTTTTTTCAACATAAACAATCTACATATGATCAGTCATGATTACAAATAACTAGTTATTTAGATAATGATGTAATTATTGGATTGGACTGTAACTTTTATATTAGAATATCCATTTCTCTAAATCAAACTAAGTTATTCAATGATTTGGAGATTGTTAAAAGATAGTTTGATCTTGATAATGATATTAAAAAAAGGTTAAAATATAGTTATATTTAATAAAATTTAAAGTTTTATTTTTAATTAAAATGAGTATGTAAAATTCACAAAAATAAATGTGTAAATATCAAATGACTGGAACTCTTCAACTCAACTTGTTTATATCTTTAATTATAAATTAAAATAAATGATCAGTGGCGCAAAATTGAATTTTTTTTATGGTTTTCACTCGAGGACTTCTTCTGGGTCAAATATTGAAACATCCCGTCTCCCCTACAAATATATATATATATATATATAAAGAGAAGTCAAATAGAAAGTATTAAATTTTTTTGTCTAAATTATTTTTAATATTTATCAATATATATATATATATTATAATATCTATTTTTCAATTAAAATCTATATCAATAGACATTTATTAATTTTTAAGTTATTATTTATCAAAAATGTTTATTTGGTTATTTTTTTTATTTATTATTTTTTATTTTTTACAAAAATGTCAAAAGCTTATAGTTTTTCTTTGTTTTAACTTCGATTTTTAAAAAATGTCTAATTAATAATATTTTCATGATCATTAATTTGATATTCATATTGCACATATATATACACATACATACATTAAAATTTAATTATGAAATACAAAATATTTTTTAAGTTAATTGTGATATACATAAAGAGAAATAATATTTATATATTAAAAAAATTAAAATTTTGCTGCCTAAATTACTTTTAATTATGATATCTATTTATATATATATATATATATATGTATATATATATATATCAATATCTATCTATACATGAGATATAATAATTTTTTTCGATTGATATCGTAATAAAAATAATTATATTATTTTATTATGAGAGTATATCAAAACAAACATCTAAATATTCTGTAAATATAAATTGTAGTTTAATTTAGATCATATAATTCTGTAAATTTTGAGATATATATAACCAATATATATGTATATACAAGTTAGATTGTAATAATTTAGTTTGATTTAAAATAAAAGTAATTAATACTTACATAACATAGTAAGATAAATCTATATGATTTTATTTTCATATAATCTATATATATAATAACAGAAGTGCCAAATTTTTTAGTGACCATTCATTTTTTCATCCATGAAAATTAAGAAATTTGAATCTATAATATTATTTACATATAGAGAGAGACGTTTTTTTTGTTTTTTTAATAATTATATGATATAAACTAAATTATCAGTTATTATCTAATTACAATCTTATACGATTTAATAATAGGACACTAATTGTGTTATATTTAATTACTTAATTATTTATACTAATAGTCATTATATTTATTTATTATTTTTTGCAGATTTTTAGTTAGATATTTTAGAATTGTATGATATCTATAATATATTTGGTACTATATGATATTAAATAAGTAATTAAATGTAACAGAATTAGTGTTCTCCTATTATTAAATCTTATAAGATTGTAATTAGATAATAATTGATAATTTAGTTGAGATCATATAATTATATATAAAAACTTCTTTGAATTATTAACAAAGATTGATATAGATTGTAATTATTTTTTCATTATAGTATCTTTAATTATAAATAAAAAATATTTAATTATTTAACATAAATTTATTATATATATTTGAATATATGTTGCATCATATTTTAAGGTTTTCATGTAGAAGAAGAATAAAATTTTATTCAAAAAAATGAAAGAAGAGCTGTGTGGCAAATTGACAAGATGGAAAATTATTTTGTTTAATATAAAATTGTTGTTTTTAGATATACCTAATATGTTCTAATATCTTGAGATTTTCAGAATAACAAGAGATGAGGATTTTGTTTCGTATATTTTTTATAACTTAGATGTTCATAAGAGGTTAACTTACGATGTGGAATAAGGTCAATCCTTAGTTGATAATAATTGTTGAGATGTTTTGAATAATTGATAATAGGGAGCGGCTATTCATACTCGGAAACCTCTAAACATTCCGCAGAATCTAAATATACCCAATTAAAATTAATAATTTTTTTCTTCTTACTAAATGTACCCCAATTATACCCATTATACCTTTTTTTTTTTAATAAATAAAATGTAGAAAAAAATCAAAAAACAAAAATACGTTGCACGGTTATCTTATTACTGTCGACAAGAGGAGGCAGTTGATCGAGAATACGCTGCACGATTTCTTCCAATTTATATTCTCGGCTACTTTCACCCATGCCCAACATTCAAAATGGTTTGACAAATCTTCAAAACCTTTAATAACAAGAGTCGTCTTACCAATTCCACCCATCCCAACGAGCGAGACAACTTTACAGCTCGATGCCTCATCATCTATGATGTGGTGTTTGAGTTCAGCGTAATCAACAGATAATCCAATCAACTTCGACTTCTCTCCGCCAAAATCATCATGATCAGCAGCAGCAGTTCTTTCAGGCATCGTTTATGGAGGATAACAATGGATAATTCTCACCTCCATCACCACAGCTTTTGGATTGCGGCAACAAATGATTTGAGATATGGAACTCGAGTTCATCCTCCAATTGATGCACTGCATCTTGGATTTGTCGATCGAGAGCGCTCACCCGCTCGCTACTTCTGCTGCTGCCGCTCTTATCCAAACTTTGGAGAGCTACTTGTAAGGATTCAAGCACTTTGTAAGCAGAGTATAAGGATGTTTCAGTTTCTCGGAGGACAATATAGAATGGGAACAGTTTAGAAGGCGGTGTATTGTTTGCTTAAGAGAAATCATTGCAGCATTCGAAGCCACTAGCTAGTAATCTCAGTTTCTCCGATCACACTTTTGCTTTCTTAAAGGCAAGGATGTCACAGAAAGTCAGCCACCCACACACACACACACACACACACACACACACACACACACACACACACATACATGTAAGAATAAATATACAAAATTAGGTTACTTTAAATATATAAATATATATAAGGATATTTTAGTCAATTTATTTAGGTCTAATTTTGTCATAAATATTATGGGGTATGTTTAGAGGTTTTGGAGTATAAATAGCCGCTCCCTTGATAATATTGTATGAATTTGATCATATGCAACTTTAAAATAAGATAAATTTCATATGATTTTGCTTATATGGTTTCTTTCCTTTGTCCCAAAATTGCATATTGAAAGAAATTAAAGGGTAGGTAAATTTATTTTATTTTACCTATTATATATTGTTAAAAAATATTAATATTATTCATATCTTAAATTTAATAATATTATACTATAATAATATGTCCGTGCATCGCACAGGATAACTTACTAGTTAAACAGTAAAAGAGCAAAAAATGTGTTTTATTAGGTACTATCAATAATTTGCAGTTTCTGTTTTATTTCGAAATAAAAAGTATGATATTTTTATTTGGATTAAACCAAACTTTATAAATAATTACAATAAATGAAAGAATTATTAATCACTCTGAATTTCTTGTGATATACTAATTACATTCTTATTTTTTAAAATATTCTGATAGAGTTCATTATAGATGTACCCGAATTTTATTTTCTTTTGGCAAATTTATGTTTCTAACCTAATATCCTTATTTTTATGAGTTTTTGAAAATATATTATTATAAAATTGGAAACTTACAAATTTATATATAAAGAATAACAGTACAAGTATGTGTCGAAGATACTCTTACTTTCTATTAGAGATGTTAAACGGGCTAGCCCTGTCGGTTTCGGGCTAGCCCTAGCGGGTTTCAGGTTAATCGGGCCTTGGTTTAATCGGGTCAATTTAAACGGGCTTGATTATGGTAAATCTAACCCTAACCCTAGCGGTTTTCGGGCTAATCGGGCCACTATCGGGCTATGAGTCAAAATAGTCAAATTATATATTAAAATTTAAAATTTTAATTAAATGCATATTATGCTCTATTTAAAATATAATTTTAGATAACATTAAAAGATTATATATTTTAGAACTTTATATCACTATACAAAATTTAAAGATTCAAACATTTAATTCATATACACTATTTCAGCTCTCAATTATAGCTTTAAGAGCATTTACTGTTATAAAATTTGAAATCATGTTACATTTAAGTTCTAAATTTAAATGACATTATTTAGAATCTTCTAGTAATTAAATATAAATTTTAATATATTCTACTAAAAACCAAATATGGTATATGAAAAATAATTAAAAATGGTGTATATTATTAATTCGATATTAAAAAATAGACAAATAAGAAGAAAAGTTCGGGCTATCGGGTTAGCCCTAACCCTAAGCGGGCTTGCCCTATAGGGCTTCGGGCTAATCGGACTCGGGCTAAACGGGTTGACTTTTAAACGGGCTAATAAAATCAAGCCCTAACCCTAAAATTTTTCGGGCTAAACGGGCCGGCCCGCCGGGCCATGATCCTTTTAACATCCCTACTTTCTATAACATATATTTGGATTTTGTTTTTGATATATTCTGTATGTTGAATTCTTGAGCTTTAATTGATGTATTTATTTTTATTTAAAAATTAATGATAAATTCGAGAAATTAAAAATAAATTTAATTATCGTGCGGAGGTTTAAAATAAAGTGTGTTTCTTGTGTAATAAATAATAAGATAGATTCGATGCACCAAAATTTTACATAAAATAAAAGGCATATTTTCTTTTTTAATTACATAAACATCCTATACAATCTAAACTTCATCAATGGGGTAACTAATCTACATAGATCAAATATTAAACTCGCAAGCTCTTGCTAACTGAAAACAAAAATCTTTAGATTGAAATAAAAAAAAAAAAGAAAAAAAAAAAAAAAAGAAAGAAAGAAAGAAAGAATCAAAACCCTTTTAAACCAGTGAATTGCTCTTTGCGCTAAAAATGCATGTCGTGTCAGAATTTTGCTTGGCTTGTGACGATGGCGCGGGAGCCGTTGATTTGGAGATCCAGGACTGATAGTGATGATCACAGCTCTTGATTCTCCCTTCTCCATAAACCCCTTCTTCCTTTTCTTTCTTCTGCTCGAAACCGCCGTTTTCCGAGCAAGAAACGGCCACCTTTCTCCAGTTCCACCATATTCTCAGCATGACATACACCAAGAACAGACATATCAAAGTGGACGTGAAAACAATCCCCACTATTATCCCAGCTGCTTGAGATTCCGAAAGATATTTTCTCGTGCGCACCGATGATTCCGAACAAGAAATTAATGGTGGGCCGCATAGCTTATCATTACCGAGAAAAGAAGTTAGTGGGAATCCTGAAAAAGTAGTGGGTAGTTGGCCCCGGAGGTGATTATTTGAGAGATTAAGCCTGTGGAGACTGGATAATTTCCCTAATGAAGTTGGGATTTTCCCTCGTAATTGATTGAATGAAAGATTTAATCGTTCTAGCTTCATCAGATTTCCTAGCGATGAGGGGATTTCACCGGAAAGTTGATTGAAACTCAGGTCTAACACGACTTGCAACTCGCTGAGTGTGCCTAACTCGGGTGGTACTGGACCGGTTAGATCGTTTTCCGACAGCCTGAGTTCGTACAGCTTCTTGCACTGCTGAATTGTAGAAGGGATTGTACCAGAAAGATTGTTTTTCTGAAGGTTTAAGACGTTCAACATGTTCAGATTCCCGATTTCTGGTGGGATGGGGCCTGATAATCTGTTGCTACGAAGAGAGAGCTTGAGCATTGTTGAACAGTTTCCAATTTCTGCTGGTATATTTCCACTGAAACTGTTCGATGAAAGGTCCAGTTCACCTAGCTGTTGAATTTTTCCAAGCCATGTTGGAATATTTCCAGAGAACTTGTTATTGCTAAGCAGAAGGTGGCCAAGATTGGTTAAGCCCGAGAGATCGGTTTCAAGATCTCCGGTCAGATTGTTGAATGATAAGTCAAGAAACTGAAGCTCTTTGAGTTGGCTAAAGTCAAAAGGGATGTTTCCCGTGAAAAAATTATGGGCCAGTCGTAAACGGGTCAGGTTTTTGGACATGGTTAGCCCAGATGGAATGTTATCTGAGAAACTATTGTTGGTTAAGTCCAGTTTGGTTAAAGAATTCGAACCAGTAAGAGGAGCAATGCTACCACTAAACCGATTGTGTGAAAAGTTGATAATGCTAAGATTTTTGAGATGGAAGAGAGATTCTGGAAGTGGACCTGACAATGAATTGTTGTAAAGAGTGATGAGAAACAGCTCCGAAAGGAATTGAAATGTCGGTGGGACTGATCCAGAGAGCTTGTTGTCTGCCAAGACCAATCTTTGAAGCTTTCTGCAGTAGCCCAAACTTGATGGAATTGGGCCTGATAACTCATTCTGCCTCAGTTGAAGAATGACCAGATTCTTGAGCTTTCCTATAGTTGGAGGAATTGGGCCCGAGAAATAGTTTCCGAAGAAATCAATCTCTTCCAAGCTTGAGCAGTTGGTTAACTCTCTCGGAATATTCCCCGAAAATTGGTTGTCATAGAGATATAGAGTTGTTAACATCTGCAACTTTCCGATTTCTGCTGGAATTTGGCCGGTGATCATGTTGCCAAAGAGAAATAAGCTCTTCAAATTGCTCATATTTCCAATTCCAGGAGGTAGAATTCCTGTAAAGCTGTTGTTGTTGAGCAAAAGATCGGTAAGGCTTTCAAGCTTATCAATGTCGGCTGGCACACCGCCAGAGATTTTATTACCAGAGAGGTCTAACTGTAGGAGAGATAAGCAGTTAAGTATCTGCACTGGAAATTCACCAGATATATCATTCAGGGCCAGAAAAAGAATGCGTAAATTCGAGTTTCTAATGCAAAGATTATCTGGGATTCTTCCTGTGAGATGATTTTCAGACAGGACCAAGACTTCAAGATTCTTGAGGTTTGTGTTGGAGAGACTGATCTTGCCTGAAAGACTGTTACTGGATAAATCCAGAGTCTCCAACTGAACAAGATTGTTAAACTCGTCAGGAATTTCGCCTTCTAGTTCGTTTCCTTGCAAGTTCAAGTATTGCAAATACGACAGATGGCTTAATTCAGCAGGAATTGATCCGGAAAGGCTGTTGTTGGCTAAATTCAGGATTTGTAGTGATTGAAGACGGCCTATCGAACCTGGGATTTCGCCTTCTATTCTGTTGTTTGATGCTGCAAAGTTTTGAAGCTGTATGCATCCACCAATCTCCTCAGGTATCAGCCCAGAAATGCTATTCTGCTGCAAATCCAAAAACTGAAGCTTCTTCAAGCTTCCAAGCTCTTTTGGTATGCTCCCATTTAACTGGCAATATGCAAGGCCCAATACCCTCAGCTCAGCTAAGTTACCGATGACTGGTAAAACTTGGCCTGTTAGCAAGTTATCTCCAATTCTGAGGATTTCCAGCTTCTTCAAAAGCCCAATCTCTTGAGGGATTGGACCACTGAGGGAATTCGAGAAAAGGCGAAGTTCTTTCATGTTTTGAATCTTGCCGATATCAGGAGGGATAGTGCCAGTGAGGTAATTTAGAGACAAATCCATTGTTTCAAGAAAGGTGAGTTTAGAGAACTTTGGAGAGATGATTCCAGAAAGGCCAGAATTTGAGAGATTTAAAGACAAAATGTGGTTTTTGTCATTTGTACACGTGACTCCATTCCAAGAACACATACTAGTTCCTTGCAACCAGTTGTTGAGAACTCCGAATGGATCAACAAATTCCGACTTCATTCTTAGCAGCCAGTATGAATCAGAGGAATCATCTCCAAGATTGGGATCAAGAAAGGATAAAAGCAATGAAAATGAAAGAATCAGATGACAAAATTGAAGGGTTGCCATAAAGGGCAAGTGAAAAATGTTGTGAATATGAAGGATAAAGAATTGATGCAAGAAAGCCTGGAGATTATATAGTATCTATGGAAGAAGCCAGTCTGCCTAATCCTTGAACAAGAAAGTCCATGGTAATATACAAGCTTGCTTTATGGATTTTAACACATTCTTTAAGGTTGTTTTTTTCACCTTTTGCCTTTTAGAGATTTTGCTAAAAGGTTGGATATTTTTGTAGTTTTTCTTAAGGTAATGATACAAGTATGGAGCATGTATTTAGTTGCTTTTGAGGTGAAGTAACAAAAGAAGATAAGGTAGTGTGCTGGAAAAAGAAAAGTTGGCAAGAGCTATGGGGGAGGGGGAGGCCCATTATTCCATGTTTAGAAGATTCAAAATAATAGGTGGGGATATCCCTAATTTTTGGATATATACATACATCAATATATACTAAATTCCAGTGTGCGCACACACACAATACACAAAGTTGATGTAGATTTACGCAAAAGCTTATATACATCATTTGGATTTCCATATATAGAAAGGGGAAAGCGTGTTAATCCTAGTTGATCTGATCCGATTCCACACAAAAATGTATAAATTTGATGTTTAACGTGAGTTTGTGTTTCGGATCTGATATTTTTTTCTGCAAAAAGTAATAGTTTTAATTTGTTATAAAAAATATTACTTTTTGCTGAAAATATATTATGACTTTAATTTTTTTTAATAAGTCGTAATATTTTTTGAACAATCTAAAAACAAAATTATCTGACCGAAAAATAATATTATACATATGCGGGCCTCCCATCAAGGTCAAGCCTTATGCTAAATTAGCGTTTGTTTTTAAATTTTTTGGGTTGAATTAATTTAGAGTATCAATGGTATGTATTCTTTTCAAATGTATTTAATTTGTGACTACGAAGAGGATCAACTATAGGAAAAATCATCTTCTGGGTAGGTACAAAATTCGATATTTTAAAAAAGAAAGAAAGAAAGAATGATTTATAGGGAATGTAAAGGAATTAATTTTAATTGAAGTTGACTTTCAACAGATGAGGTCAGATCAACTTCAACTTAATTGGTATAAATCCATTATGTCATTATCTTGTCAAAAATTAAATATAAATAAATCAAATAATATTATGTAAAAAGTAAATAAAAAAATATCAAGAAACAATGGAATACATTACATCATGAGGATTATACCATAATAGTATATTGGGTACTTTTTATTTAATTATAGGTTAAATATAAAAATAAAATCAAACCAATGAGAGCTTCTTCAAATTTTATTTGACTGGTAATAAAATAAACTTGAATTATAAAGTTCGATAACATATTAAATAAATTTAACGAGTAGTATGAATGGCTCGACTCGTTTTATTTATGCTAAGACCCCTAATTGTAGGAGGTTTCTTGTGCCCTTGTGATCCCTACTGCTTCAACTTACTTCTGTTTTTATTCAAGTTAGTCAAATGCCCTTATCTTGTTCTAATTTTATTCCTCCCCATTTGATACTTGACAGATAATCTTCTCTCCCCTAACCAAATCCCACCTAATACAACATTTTAATACAAGGAGAAAACAAAAGGCCAGAACTGCCCCCATTTTACTAATCCATGCAAAAACCAAGGGATAAAACCATAACAAATCCCATGTGGAGTTGTACTTTTTGCAACCAGAGAGGTACCCTTTGTGTGATTTTCAAAAACCATTGTGTTCATTATGGGTGTTTCTTTTCGGTTTTAGGAGTTCGGTGAATATTTTAATTGTAAAATTATTACATGTTAAAATTCTAAAATTTTATGAATGCATAATTTTTTAGAATAGGAGATATGTTTATTGGATGGTAAAGTTGATGTATTATTATATTATGAGAAGTAATGTACAATTATTAATTTTATAAGATAATGATAACATATTGTTGGAATAGAATTGTAAAATTCGAACAAAAAAATCATGAAAAAAAAGTTGCATCGAATTGTAAAGTTTAAAGTCCATACGAGTTAAATCGAAAGGAGAGCGGCCTAGGTGATTCTTGTTAAAGACTAAACAGAATGTGAGGACAAATGTGTCATTTTCCTGATGGCAATTTACCTTTGACAGTGAAGTTACATGCATGTATTACTTTTTTTTTTTTTTTCTTAAATTCTTACAAACTTTCTGGATTCAAACAGAAGCAACCACTTGGGATTGGAAAACATCCCATTCAGTTTGTCATCAAAATCCACTCTCACAATGTAACCCTATTTTTTTCCCCTTGTTGGGCCATTATTTCCTTGAACTACTTGATTTCTTCACACAATATTCTTGACTTTTCGAATCAATATCATCATATTAAATTGTCTCGAATTTATTTATAGATCGATTATTTAAATTTGTGTTTGATAAAAACAACAAACGAGCACGTAAATATGTTTAGATCTGATATGACCTGAAGTTTTTCTTAAATTCGAGTATGATAGGTGAACAAAATCAAACATATTAGAATCAGTGCACTTCTCGCCACTCGGCTTGTATTAGTTTGATTTGATTTATATTCAAAAGAACTTAAATTGAACAATTCGATACTCAGTTTAAAATCAATTATTAAGAGCTCGTTAAAACTCAAACATAGAGCTTAAGCTGAAGTTCAATAATTAAAAAAAGATGAGATATATGTAAAAGTCAGACTTTTGAAGCTGAATATAAGACGTAATTTTTTTTTTCAAAAAAAGCTCAAATAATAAAAATAAAAAAATTAAAGAAACATTAAAAATACTGTATTTGACTCGACTAAATTCAATTCAAGAGGCAAACCTTTGTCTCGTGAAGCAGGAAGGTTAATGTGACTAAAGAAAGTTGTGTTGGTCACATAAGCAAGAGGGTGCAAAAAGTAATAAATCAAATCAACAACTTGATGACATTTAGCACTTCATCTGGAGAATAATTTCTTGTCTGTACCTAATCCTGTCTTGTTATAAAAAATGTTCCATCTGTAGTAAAACAAACAGAATGTAGCCAGAGGAATACCAACTCTTAGAATTAAGAATGTAATGAAGAACATAATTGAGATTGACTTTTCACTACCAATATATATATTATATAAGCAAAAAATCTAAAGGAGAAGGTACATTATTGATGATCTGAGTATGAATATACCATAAACTAAATAAAGTAACGAGCCCAAAAGTACAATATGGGAAAGCTACAAACAAATATTTCCATTGAAGAAGAATTATTTATTACAAGTGTCTTGTTTGACCAAATTGGTAGAAATATTCAATGTTAAAGAACAATAATAGCTTAGATATTGAAATGAAGAGACCAAGAAAGAAAAAACATAATAATAATCATAATAATATCCCGTCCCAAAAAAAGAATCATATTTCAAAAATATTGTTTATTGTATAAAAGTGGTATATTTCAAAGATCAAAGCCTTATTTTATTAGTTAATTTAAACAAATAATTTTTTTATGTATTATGGAGTAAGTTAAATTAATGAATAAAAAAATTGCATAAGTTTGGATTTATGGTTTTTGGGACAAAGTGAGTAAAAAAATTTCTAATTTTAATCTCGACTATGCTTGGTGTAGCATCTCAATGACCATGATTGCAGATGTTTGTGAGAAAGTATTTTTCAGAATAATTTAAATATAACATAATATGAATTTTTTTTTTTTTTGTAAATTCTCTAGTGAAGTAGGAGTTGACATCAGTACTTCAATTTCTTCAAATTAAACAACTCAATATTGTATATTATGCTGTGGGTTCATCACAAGTTGACATTGTGTTAAAAGACATGCAACTTTGGTAGATTAGCAAGGTACCCCTCCATGCATTGGGGTCCTCCAATTTAATGTTGATCAACTTGGTGCAAGTTGTTCAATAACTCAATGAAATACGATTAAAGTTCGTTCAAGTTTTACTATATTATAAAATTTATTGGTAATAACATGCATAAGAGTGTAATAAAACTGATGAGTACGCACCTTAAAAAACATAAATTTTATTTGCTTATTGTAGGGATATGATGTTACAATCTTTTTAGCTTTCTCTCGATACAAATTTAAGAGAAATATGTGATGCATGCAAGAATACACGACAGATAAGATCTTGGATTGTTAATATCCATCTACCGACTATCTATGCAAGTGGTCGAATGATTAAGGAATAGACATCTAATTCTTCACTCGACATTCGACTCCTTGATTTCATTACTCTGAAACGTCGCCCTCAATTCCGTTTTTCTTCACCAGACATTGATCTTGTGACGATTCAACGGTCCCAATTCTTGCTCGTGACAATGAGTTAGGGTTTACTTGAGGGCAACTCCTTAACGAATTGATATATATATATATATATATATATATATATATAGAGAGAGAGAGAGAGAGAGAGAGAGAGAGAGAGAGAATGGTGAGAACACCATAATTCCGATCGTGGGCGGGCAATACTTCTTCTCCATCGGCTTTATTTGTATGTCGATCATGTTTTCTTACTGAAGAAAACATAGAAAAATAAATGTTTACTCCGATACAGTATAAACTCCAAATTCATGATTGTATACATGTAAAGTTTGATATATCCCATTAATGAAGATAAGTTCGTAATGTTCATAAATTTTACAGTATTATCGGACATCGTTTCCACAAGGAGGACGGAAATACCTCATGATGAAACTTGAAAGCGACCAGATACAGACAACGCCCAGAAACTGAAGGACGTTTAGAAGCGTACTCAATGAACCATTTATGGCCAGGTTGTGTGGTGTCACCTCAGCTCCTCTCACGGTGAAAGACAAAGCTGTCACCAGTTGTGCTGCTCTATTCAGTTGGTGTAGCCTGTAAACCTTCACAGTGCAAGCAAAATAAATTGCATTTAGTAATTAATATCAGCCTCTTGTCATGCAGAGACTGTAATAGAGTTTGGACAGAGGTGAAATCTCTGTCCTAAGGTATTGAGTTGAAATAGTAGTCTGTAATAAAAAAAATTATGCATGCAGGACAATCTATCATCGTGTTCTATGAAAGAGCTGCAGAAAAAACACAATAATTACTGTGAAAAAAACTCGAAAATAAAGAGTTCATGGTGATTTACTTGGAAGATTACGGGAATGGCAGGCCAAGATGGTGAGCCAACATATCTTGCAAACCGCTCAAACGCAAATTGCACAACAATGCCAACAAGGTAGGGAGCCAGGGTAGCAGAAGCCGCTGGGCCAGTCCATGGCCAAACGAAACCCATTGTCACCGTTGGAATTACAAGACTAAGAACCAAAACAGCAACAGAAGAGATTCGGTCTCTCAAAACAGGGACAGGGATGGGGTTAGGGTTCGTTGCTGCATATGTTGGTTCCTTAGGTCTTCTCAGATGGTCAATCAGGAGAAGAAATACAGCGACTCCACAATAGAAAATGGCCTCCGTAAAGAACAAAATTAGAAAGTCTGCATGCGCAATAATGAATTAATACTCCATACAAGTCATTTTGAATCAAATCTTGTAAGAGAACTTTTATAAAAAATATAATGAAGGTACTCAAGAAAAAGATAAGGTGATATGTTCAATTGAAGTGCATTGGAGTTCTGTGGTCAACTGCAATTCCGGGACCTTAAAGTCTTAGAACAGTTTCCAAGTTGTCATTACTAATATAAGAAAATACGAAACATGTGACAAGTAATACACAAGTTTCCCGGGTTGAGGCACGCATGTTTCTTTCCCTTGAACCTACATATAACAAAGATCTGCAATATGTTCTGGGATGACTAGCATTGGCACAACATAGACTTCCAAATGAACCGATTATATGGACAATGACCTATAAAAACTAGCGCGTAAAATGCACTCATCCCTACGTATCTGTTTACCAAGCAACTGTCTAAACTTAAAACTGCATCTAGACATTTTAACCAGTACCATGTGCTGTTGTTATGCCCCTTCTATAATCAACTTCATTTAGAATTTTGAATTCAGTAGCAAACAGTTCAAATAACACAGCTATCAGGAGAAAGTAAGACACATGAATCAAAGCAGTAACTCAAAATAGCATGAATTTTACTAACCAGTTAATAAAGAGTCCTCAAATATCGAGGATATGATTCTGCGCAAGTAAAGTGAAGGGAAGACAAAAGATGCAACAAGAACAGTGGGACCGAGAAGCCACAATAGGTTATTTTGACTTATTACAGGGGTTGAAACAAGATTTTCATCTTCTCTTCTCTGCATAGGCCTATAAAAAGAACTAAACCCAGGTTTTCCCCAGGCTCCTTCAATGCAATCATAGGAAATATCTGTGGAGGCACTATCTTCAACTGGAGAAACATGTCTTTCTTGCTCGACATCATCTGGCTCAAGCTCACTGAATGATTGTTCATCTTCAGATGTGGCAGCAAGAATGCGCCTCTTTGACAATATATCTTTTACTGTTAGCTTTCCACGTATGAGCTCGTAAGGCTTAACAACTTGTACATAAAAGAAGAAAAACAAAAGGTTGAGACCCACTATAGTTCCACAAAAATTGTGAGGTGTACGTAGTCGGGAAAGATAACCAATCAAAAATAGTCGGAAAGCTACATTATTGATTGCAATTTCTATGAATGAAATACATGAAAGTTACCTTTAATATTACTCAAACTTCCTATATTGAAATGTAGCCTGTCAAACAGTCCTTGCCTCGAGCTCAACTAAAATGAATATGCGGCGATCAGGATATGCAATTTATTGATGACTATCTACAAAGTAGTGCTGAGAACAGCTAAATGCAGTAATTGAATGAAAGAAAGAAACACAAATACCAATTAACAACTTAAATTCATATATGTATCAACAAGTCAAAGCATCTAGCCCAAGAAGTCCAATTCACATTCAAGATAACAATCCTACTCTCCTAACCCACATGATTTCCATGGTATGAATTAGCTAATCTTGCAATTAATATATATATATATATATATATATATATTTTTTTTTTTTCTCTATAGTCAAAGCAACACAATTCGAGATAGAAAGCATTCAAAATCAGTCCTTTTATATCCACATTCCATCATTTTAAATCATAAACATAACACAATAATTAAAGAGACCAATTATTCCACAATTACAACCGGACCATAAACTTGCAACCCTTCTCCAAGAACATCAGCTACTAAATCATAACAATTAAAAAGACAAAAAAAAAAAAGAAAAACGTGCGTGAGACTTTCATCTCACACGGCTCCTAAGTGATAAAAGAAAGAAGAACCCATCTTCTTTCTTTTTTTGATAAAAAAAAAAAAAAAAAAAACACACATACCTTCAGCGTCGCCTTTCTTTGAACAGTTGAAGAAAGATCAGTAGAAACACAGGAAAATAAAGGATTAATTCTGACCGCCATTCTTTTCAACTCGCAAGCAAAAAAACAATAGTAATAACCCCTCTGCTACTCCTGTACGTACGACATGACTTTTTCATGATACAAAGAAAGACCCACTTCATTCCAATGTAAATTTAGAGTACCCATTTGAGAAGTGGTTTCAGGATGGAGAGAATTCGGAGAATTTAAGGTTGGGTCTTTTGTGGGGGAAGCTATGAAAGCGGCTGGTTTTTTTTTTTTCTTCTTTCCCCTCTTAACTGTTTTAAAGCTAGGATTTTGGAGAGGAGGGAAACTTGGGGGAGAACGAAATTAAAAATATTCTATTTATTGAGTTTGTTGTAAGGACTTCATGTAAACTCTCGGCTAATTCAACACTATATAACACCCTTTTTTTATTTTTTGGTTAAAATATAGTATTATTTAAATTTATTAAAAAATATAGATGAAGTCGTATATCTTACAGGCAATATAGCTATAGTACTAACGGTATATGATGAAAATCAGGCTAATTTAATAATATATAGTATTGTTTAATTTCTTTTTTTAAAATATAATAATTTTCAGTTTAAAAACAAAAAAGTGAAATCATCTATTTTATAGGCGATATACAGTATAGTGCTCACTTTTTTTTGGGTTTGTGCTGTGTGTGTTCTGAGAGGAAGTGTTATGCTGTGTGAAATAATAATAATAATAGTAATAATAATAATAATAATGTTAATAATTAATAAACAATAATAAATACTTAAAATCAAATAATTTATTTCATAATATTAAGAACAAATTAATAATTATAATATGATTCAGTAAAACAATGAAATCTAACTTTTTTTTTCTTTTGCTTCTATCTCAATTGTCTTGTGCATCATGTTCACCATCTTATTCAATTTAAATATCAAGACAAATGGTGAATCTAATGCAAAAGAAAAAAAAACACAAATTAAGCATTGTTTTAGGCTGCGTTTACTCTCCTAGTCAGGATTGGAAAGAATATGACAGAAATTGGGATTAAACTCGGGAAAATATCCAATGAAGTAAACGTTGGATAACTGTGGACTATTTTCACTAATCCAGGTTTATCACCCGAAGTAAACGGGGCATTACTGGATCATATTAATGATTATTATTTTGTTCTCAATAATGAAATAAATTATTTGATTTTAAGTATTTATTATTGTTTATTAATTATTAACATTATTATTATTACTACTAAGATGATTATTAATTATGTTATTATTATTATAATAATGATTACAAATTATTTTTATTATTATTATGATGATGAGGATTATTATTGTTGTTATTATTATTATTATTATTGTTGTTGTTGTTGTTGTTGTTGTTTCACAAACAACACAAACACCATAAAACACACACCGCATATAAATAAAAAAAATATAAGAAAAAAATAAGAGAAAAGTCATCTATGATACAGACAACAATAGAAAAAAGTTTTTGATCGTACGTTATTTTTACAATAGGCGAGTTTACCTATTCTTAACTTTTTTTTTTTAAGAATATCATATTTAAAAGAAAACAAAATTGAACAGTCTTATAATAATATTGTCAAATTTGCCGTAAAAATCAAGCGGTAATAATTTTTTTCTTTTTTAATTGATTGTCTCCTGTGCTACAGGCGACTTTCCTTTTTTTTTTTTTTTTTATGGGTTTGTGGTATATGTCTTTGTGTATTGTGTGTGTGTGTATTTTAATGGGGTAGTGGTGTGTGTGTTTGTGTGTGCGTGTGTTCTATGTGTGGGGGTGTTTGTGTTGTGTGTGAAATAATAATAATAATAATAATAATAATAATAATAATAATAATAATAATAATAATAATAAAATAATTAATAATCATAATAATAATACTAGTGTTAATAATTAATAAAGAATAATAAATACTTAAAATTAAATTATTTGTTTCATGAGAAGAATTAATAATTATAATGTGATCCACTAAAATAATGACACCAAGTTTTTTTTCCTTTGCCTTTTTCTCAATCATTTTATGCATTTTGGTCAAAAAAAAAAAAAAAAAAAAGCTAAGCGTCATTGTTATACTAGATTATATTACAACTATTAATTTGATCTTAATATAATTAAAAAAATTATTTAGTTTTAAGAATTTGTTATTGTTTATTAATTATTAACATTATTATTATTATTATTAAGATGGTAATTAATTATTTTGTTATTATTATTATTTCACACACACATCACAAACACCAGACACACAGCGCACCACAAACACCCCATACACACACAAAAAAAAAAAAAGTTGTATGTTGTATAAATGACAATTATAAAAATTACCTGATTTTAACTGTATATCGCTAATACTATAAGCGATTAAATGTATGTCGCCTTTAAAATAGACAACTTCACCTATTTTAAAAAAAATTGAACAACATCATATTTTTAGAAACATAAAAATTAAACAGTATTATATATCGTTAAATTAGAAAAAACTCTATTTCAAGTTTGGAGTAATTTCTTTTCCACAAGAAAGAAAAAAGAAACGATATATATATATGGAGTGATTTAATTTCTTACTGCTTCCCAGTTGATAATTTGTAGCATCTGAGGATTGTAAAGTTTTGCAAGAAGTGTCAAACATGCAAGGAAAGAATAAGTATTCTTGAAGTGCAGGAAGCCATTAATGGAACAATACCACATGCAACAGAGTACTTGTATAATAACGTCTCACGATCAACTTCACAATCTCGAATATAGGAACTAGGCTGGATTGATAAGTCCAACGAGTCTTCTTAAAACATGCTTCAAAACTACTCTACCTAAACCCAAATAATAAGATTCCTGCTCACAACTAGAGAATAAAAAAGCATATTCTTTGACGCTGTGTTCGAATTGCAGGATTTTACGATATATTTAAATTCATAACCAAAAATATGCCAATATTTATTTCAATTAAAAAGAAAATGCAATCGAACACTTTAATTTTAGACAAATTATATCGGAATATGAGTGCATTTGAAATCCACTCCAACCTATATCGATTTGAAACCAATTTCCAATTCTTACATTTCAAATCGTTCAATATAACCAAACCTAAAGCAAATTCATCGTGTATTCACACAGCAAACACTATTAACACCCATATCAAGAACTTGACTGGATAAAAGCACCTATAATTCAATGGAGATAAATTGAGTACAAATATTGGTCCAAAATCAACAAACGTTAAGACCCCAGTTCAAAAATGGGCTCAGCAATTGTGCCTCTGTGGATATTTCACCCTAAGAAAAAATGAACTAAACAACCAAAATGGACAGATATCGATACTATATAAGATTCGCCCTCTTCAAAAACCTGATGGTTCTGCAATAGGTTGGCCATATCGATTCAACAAAGTCCAGGTATCTCTCCACCAACCACTCTTGCAGATCCTTCAATTTTCTTTGGGTTAGCCTTTTATAATCCATATTTTTTATATCGGCTACAGGCTGCCATAGATGTTTGTGCATGGCTTCTTTTAGCTTCCCACGGAAAAGGTACTCGTATACCAGGAAAGAGTAGGCAGGCAGGTTCTTGATTAGCTTGACCGTCTGTTTGAAGCTGAATATATAAAGGCCACATATTGCCCGAAACATCTTTACGTAAAGGGCCACGATCAGTGGTCCAGCAATCCATAGAGGGGTCAATTCTTTTGATACCTCTGAACCGTATACAAGGTTTACTGCAAGGTACAGTGGAGTGCTGCAAACACAAGATGGAGCCAGTTACAAATGATATGCTGCAGAGGTGTGATGTAATTTAATATGTCATCATAAAGGAGCACTTTTGCATTAGAATTTCGATGAGGAAGCTAGGAAAGCTATAACAGAACAAAAACAGCTAAATAAACCACATTTGCATACATCTCAATTGGGAAACATAATAGATAATAACTTATCAGAATTTTTCTACACAGCAAAAACTACAGTCAGACTGACAGCATAACCATTCAACTGAGACAAGGGATACATAGAGCCCATAAAACTCAGATCACCAAATTAAATTTCATATATCACATCCTCCCTCCATCCCAAAAAAGAAGAATCATGTTTCCTCAAAGTAGAACTTTTATTTTTGGTCAAATGAATGCAGGTAAAACTGTTTATTAGTGATTAATTCTCACAAATGACCCTCCATTTTAACTTATTCAAACACATTTAATTTGTATGCATTTATAAGGGCATTGTAGAAATTTCAATTATATATTAACTTTGACTTTTGAAATACAACAAGTCTTTTCAAACTATTTTTTAAAGAAATGTGGCTCATTTTTTGGGACGGAGAGAATAATATAAGAGACTTTCAATAGATCTTTCATCCCTTGGAGAATATGATGAGTCAGGAACTGTACTTGATTGCACCAATATCAAAGTTTGATTACACCCACAGATCTCAAATCACATAATTCATGCAGTTCTATGTTTTCTCCAAGACAAAATGTAAATTCATGCCACACACACAAGCACAGGCCAGCCACATACACAAGCACAGGCCAGCCACATACACACAGAGTTCAACCACAATACTTACAACACTAGTTCAACCACAATACTTACAACACTAGCAAGGGTATCTTTATTGTTGCATCCAAGCCCAGAAAGTAGCCCCAAGCTGCCTTCAATATTTCACCTCTTTCTTGCTTTTGCACATCCTTAGGCTCCTCTGATGTTTCCAAGCAAGGTTCTTCTGGAGGTCCCTCCACTGGTTGCGTTCGTGAAGGTGTACGCAATAACATCAACCAGTTCTTAAATAGATTTTGTATGGCGAGAGACCTGGTTGTCGTCTCATCTGTTGCTGTGTATGGAGCAGGCACAACATTTTGTACCTTCGAAGATTCTACAGAGGATTCTTCACTCTCATGTTGCAAATAAGAAACTTTAACAGGATTCTTTGGGGACTTTGAACCATTAGCTCTGCCCCCTGGATCATCATGTTGACTCCCACCTTTGAATGCCGATATTTTAAATATTTTTGACTTTGGTCCAAGAACAAGAGAAGCTCCTCCACTGGAAGCAAGATATTAAATTAGTTAACATAATAAACCAGCATATGTAATGATCAAATTGAATTCCTCCAACACAAATACCCAAACAAAAAAGCACGTGAAATGAAAAGGTCAAATTTCTCCAAAACAAATAACCGATTAGGAATAGTATACATCATCAACAAATAGCATAAAATTCGTCATTCTGGAAATTATTGGCAAAATGTAGAATTGAAATTTTTTTCAGGAAGTCCAACATTGATTCTATAAATTATTGCCCCACATGAGATGTTCATCCATATGTATAGTAATCAACAAAAGTTCTAACTGCACATAAATTAAGAATCTGCTTTTCAAAAGCACATCAAGATTGATGTTGAGACATCAGTAATGATGAAGAAAGCAATCCACTTCCATACCCTGAGTTTAAGCAAACCAACCAAAGCTGGCCCTCCCTTTGGGTACTCTACTCACAAACCCATAGGATCCCTTGGAAATGGAAATGATGGCCCATAAAGATTTGATATTGGATACAGCTTCTCACAACATGTTAAAAAACATGAATATAGAGGTGTACAAGGTCTTACCTCGGACGCAATTTAAATCTCAAGGAGATTAGTTTATCTTTTCTCCTAACTGGGTGGAATGCAGGCAAAAGAGGTTTTAGCTTGCTCCCTCTGCTCCACGATGAAGGCGCAGAAGGGACAGTGCTACAAGAACCCTGATTAAAGACAACCAGGTGGGAAAAGAACTGGTGAAAACAGAGTTGATAAAGCAGACTTCATACAAAAAATAAGGTGCTACAGTTGTTGCATCAACACAAGTCAGATTTTTCTGAGGCTATATCACCCCAGATATATGAGGCTCAATCTTTTTGAATACTATAAAGAACTTAATCAAATGCTTCCTTAAAATTTCATAACATGAAAACAACTTGTTGGTCATGGTACTTATCATGTCCACTCAGAAACGCAAAGGGATCCTCTGAAGCTGGGATTCTACACCCACATGTGTAAGAACTATCATGGAAAGCCATAAAACAGAAATTGGGTACAAGTACAACAGCTCTATAGATTATGCAAAGGTTACCAAACATATTCTATTTGAATTCATATCTCAGGAGCTCAAAAGTTAGTTTTCCAGACTATCAAGTGTACTTGCTCCTTATGAAATAAAACAGAGGTAGATGGAGGGACAGCTGCAATCACACCTCAAAACTTTAGGATCGCACCCTTCTTTCCACAAATTATTCGCAATTCTTCCTATGCTTTGTCTTTTTAAAAGCATATGGTAGCTATGACTAAATGCACTTTAATTTCCCACTCTCCCATGGAAATTGAAATTTGGTTGGTGTTAATGTCAACCAAAACTTTTACTGACTTTGCATCTGGAATTTAGACTTTGAAAATTTCTGGATGCCACCCATTACTGTTATAAGTGTCATTATGATGTTCCAAATATATCTTTTGATAAGGAATGATTCCAAATACATTATGCATAAGTTTGAATATAAGTGTCTCTATTCCATGCCATAGAAGAGTAATTGTGTGCATCATATAGCATCTTGGTGTTCTGACACAAAAGAGATATAAGAATAATTGACTACAGGTAAAACAAACAAATAGATTTATTAATATATATATCACAAAACTTGGCGATCTAAGACAGTATGTTGCTTGTTTCGAACATCCATCTGAGTAACAATGAAAGTATGAGACATATAAGTTTTTAAGTTTAAGACTGAGAAATAGGTAAAAAAATTATCCTTACTTGATAGCCAGGTAACAGCACACAAAATCAAGAACTCTAGGAAGCTATTGCCGAATACTCCTAGAGTGAAAACTGAAACCAGGGTATAAATTCTAGTAAAACAATTTCGTTAATTATTTTCTCAACATTGTGAAATAAGAACAAGTTGAGTTAAAAGAGCATATTCATGAGGAGGATAAGGTGCAACCATCCAAGTGATAGCACTAATGCTTTTTGCAAAGTCTCTGGAAAATTTAGTGCAGTTTGCGGCAGACTACTAATTGAAGTTAAGGAACCCAACTGCTGAGCCTGAGAAGGTAAAATAATTAACTAAATCCCAAACACAATTATGGTCATTAGGGCTTCCCCAAAGTGTGTTGCTTGAAATCTTGGAAGGTCAAATGTTTATATGAGACTTAATACATCACGTTAAAATGTTTTTGCTTCCACCAAAAAATTCATCTAATAATCATTTAAATACTAAGTTATCCTTCCACTTATTAATATTTACCGGGTGCAGCTCTGAAGATATAAGCTAATTTCTTTAACATTAACAATAAAAATCTGAACAGTGATTTGTACCTGCAACTGATGTGTTGCTAACGCCATCATCTACACCAGATGTACACCAGAACTAGCCACTGAATCCATATTTGCACCAACAACAGTGAGCCCTTGGGAAAAGAAAGGAGAACATTAAAAATCAAACTTGTTGGGCCTAGATGTTATGATCCAATCAATACGTTCAATTTTAACTCATGATCTCAACATTTGCAAACCCTCTCTTCAGAAAGTGATCCCAAGACCACAACTTCATAAATGTGATGTAAATTTTCAAAGCAAAGGAGCAATTCCTTTCCCCGAAGTACTCACATGTTATTTTTGTTTTAATTTGGAGCCTTTTAAAAATGGGAACTAAGGTGGGAATGATTTGAACCGAACCTTATCTCTATAGAACCAAGTACAACCTCTCCTAGCGAGAGTTGGTTACATAGAACAATTTGAATTGGGAAACAATAAATTATTGAAACTATTTCTCCACAAGATCATCACAACCAAAGAAATTATTTGAAATTACGACTGAAGCTCCCCATATTCTAAATTCCAGACATACCATCATACACAAAAACGACAACATGTATCTGTCAATATATATCATTTCTATATCAAATTACCGAGAGAGAGAGAGAGAGAGAGAGAGAGAGAGAGAGAGAGAGAACACTTACGATAAACTCCAAGGAGGGGACGTGCTGAATTAAAGAATTTATGTATGACCTCGAAAGAAAAAGAAATCCCCCCAGAGAGTTTATCCTTGAGACGAAATTAGCAGAAAGAGGGGGGGATTCGGATAGAGTCAAAAGAAGGGGGCAATGGAAAGGACAAATTTGTGAAATTAGGGCCCTTGAGGGGCACTTTTGATCCTATTTGGGGATGTATTTTATATTTTATGAACAAATAAATTAAAAGTATGGAAATACATAAAATTTAATTTATTACTTTAGGAAATTAGTTGTCTGCGTGTAAGAATAAGGACCCCAAAATAATTATACAAATATTTTCTTTCTCCTCTTTTCTTTCTTCCCAATAATAATAATAATAATAATAATAATAATAATAATAATAATAATAATAATACCTTCTAATGGGTTGGGTTATTACACAAACTAGTATTTCTTCCGTACGTTGCACAATTTATGATATAATAATGTAATAAATTATTATAAAAATAATAATATATAATATTTTAAAATAAAATACATAATTATATAAAATATATTTTTAATAAAAATATCTCAAAATATATAAATTAATAAAGTATACCACAATTAATCTATAAAAATATTTTATATTTAAAAATTATTATTTTACTTTTATGTATGCAATATAGATATCAAAATCATGAAAATATGATAAATCTGATATATTTTTCATAAAAGTTGAAGTTAAAATAAAAAAGTTATAAGTCTTTCAAAATTAAAGTAAATAAAAAAATATATTAATTATCAGATTTTTTAAAAATAAAAAGATATTTTGAATAAGAAAAATCATATTTTTTATTTTGGGTTGTGATTATGTTATTATATATATAAATAAAGGGAGTGATTAGGTTGGGTATAAAATGAATTATAGGGCAATCTAGAAACATTAAATAATTTGGCAGAATTAAGTGAGTTTAGTCAATTATTAAATCTAGGTTTAATTGTGCATTGTTGGTCTTTACTAAATTAAATAATATTATAGTTAAAATGGTGGATGATTAATATTTTATTCTCTTGATTCAAAACATTATATTCTGTAATTAAGTCGATCAATATGTCATAACCAAATTGTGTGATTAACTGGTTAGCCAGTTAGTAAAGTAATAATCAAATATGTGTTTAACTCTTTAATTAATCAATAAAATAATAATCATATTCTTTATATTTTATTGTTTATATTTTTCCCTTTTTCTTCTTACATCACTTTAAGTGAAAATTAAAAGTTAATGCTACTCCATCTAACATCAATATTCCTTATTATTTATAACACACACACACACACACTCTCCTCTCTCTCTCTCTCTCTCTCTCTATATATATATATATATATATATATGAGTGGATCTTTTGTGAAACAGTTGCACGTGTGACACAATTTAAAGTATTACTAATGTAAATATAAAGTATTACTTGTCTAACTATAAAGTATTATTATTTTTTAAGGTAACTAATCAGTAGTAATACACTTAAAAAATAGTTATACTTTATTGTTAAACAAATAATATTTTATAGTTAAACAAGTAATACCTTACATCGTGTCACACGTGCAACCGTTTCACATGAATTTTTGCTTATATATATGTGTGTGTGTGTGTGTGTGTGAAATTTCGACAACGTCAATCTTTGTTTCTCTTGAAACTTTTTTTTAAAAATAATTTCTTCTTTTTATCTAAGTTGTGCATCGTGTTCGGACATTATTTGTGGTGAAAATGTATCTAACTAATATTATTAGCAACTTTTATAAGTTTTTAGCACATCTTTATTTTATTAACTTTATAGTATTTATGACAAAAATGTCCTTTTATTGGCTATTTAACTTTCTTGCAAATCATACAGAGTTAGGTCAATTCGTTGAAGAAAAAATATTTGAATATCAATCTCATCGATATCATTGATCTTATATCCCATAAGTTAAATCAATTTTAAAAAAATACCATACATCTAAGCCATACAAGTAAAAAAATTTATCCATTCACAAAAAAAAAATGATTGATCAAATATGACTTATAGTAATCATTTATCAAAGAATGATTATGATTATAAAATGATTGAACAACTTAGAGCAATTTATTTACGGAACTTAGGTAACATTCATAAATGTATCTATTAAATTATGAGTTGAATGCATTATCCGTAAGAAGAGAGAGTCAGCAAAATATCAAAAATCTCAATCTGGTAAAATATAAAAAATGCTAAAACTTATAAAAAATACAAAAACTATTATTTTAATTTTTGTATTTTTTATGTCTATATGTTATGCCCACAAAAATTAGAGAAAAAAAATCAAGAAAATTAATACTTAATACATTGGATAATCCCATGCTTTAATTACAAACAATATGAAAAAAAAAAAAACATAAAAAAATAATAACAATAAAGTAGCAACAACAGTAATAAAATATAAAATAATAATAATAACAATAAAAAGTTACAAAAAATAGGAAAGGCAATTGGGGTGAGTTCGTAGGATGAGGCTTTCATTTTCCACCATTCGTCAAAGATAATAAAAATCAAATACACTCTCTAAATTCTAACTCCCTTTCCCCCTTCCTGATTTCTGTTACACACACACACACACACACACACATACGCAGTGTGAAGAGCAATCTGGAATGGCACTCAGAATGTGGGCTTCTTCTACAGCCAATGCTCTCAGACTCTCAACCGCTGCTTCTAAATCATCTCTCGCCTCTCCTGCCTTTTCTCTCTCTAGAACCTTTTCATCTGGTAAGAGACGGAATATATATATATATATATATGTGTGTGTGTGTGTGTGTATAATTTTGTTTTCCGAAGGATATTTGCTCTCTGTTTTGAAAAATATTCTGGGTTTTGCAGTGTTGGAGGGATTAAAGTATGCTACATCACATGAATGGGTGAAGCATGATGGCCCTGTTGCTACCGTTGGAATCACAGACCATGCCCAGGTTTACTTCACACACACACACACACACATATATTGTATGTAAAAATGGATAAATACAAGAGTACCCTTCAATGTAGTCTAATTTATGATTGAAACATAAAGAAATTAATTATTGTTTATTAATATTGCTGGTTGGATATTATGTATATACTCAGGACCACTTGGGAGAAGTGGTGTATGTGGATCTGCCGGAGGCGGGAAAGGCGGTGGAGCAAGGAAGCAGTTTTGGAGCAGTGGAGAGTGTGAAGGCCACGAGTGATATCAACTCTCCCGTCTCCGGTGAGATTGTGGAGGTTAACCCCAAGCTACAAGACTCTCCTGGATTGGTAACTCATCTCTCTCTCTCTCTCTCTCTCTCTCTCTCTCTCTCTCTATATATATATATATATATATATATATATATATTTTTTTTTTTTTTAGCAACATTTTTTTAGCATAAAAACCTTCATCAATTAATTGATTTTATTTTGTGTCCCTTATTATAATATTTGATATATTTAAATTGTAAAATTTCATCATCCACGTAGAGTGACTTTCTTTCTCATGCATAGGACATAGCATTGTACAACTAAGAAGTAATATTTAAAAAAAAATTAATAATACATTGTAGATAAATAAATAATATTATTAAAAAATTACAATAATATTTTAGAGTAATACTTTTTAAAGTAACCAGTAATATCTTTTAAAGTTAACAAATAATGTATTTAATATTAATAATTTTTAAGTAAACAAGTAATATTGTTAGTTTGGGTTATACAGTGTGTTCTAATACGTATGAATTTTTTCTTTTATGTGGTAGTTGTTACACTAAATTTGAAAATTCGACCATAAATATCATATGCTTAATTTCTAAATAGAAATAAATATTGCAATCAATCAAATCAATAATATCTAAAATTAAATTTTAATTTAAAAATTAAAACTAAAACCATTATTATTCTTTCATAATATTCTCTGGAGAAATAAAAATAAACAAAATCTCCCACCAATTATAATTCATAAAAACAGAAAACATATTTTTTGCTTCAATGATGTGTCAACTCAAACTCAATGACATTATTTTTTATCTTTTTTCCTTTGTTATGTTATACTTGACTCTAAATCAACAAGCCCTATTCAATATTTTCATGAAGTCATATAATAGAATTCGAGATTAAAAGATGTAGGAAAAAAATGATATTTTTGAATATGTTTATGTACGTATACTAATGTGTATATGAACGAAAATGTAGATCAATTCAAGCCCGTATGAAGATGGATGGATGATCAAAGTGAAGCCGAGCAACCCTTCGGAATTGGAATCCTTAATGGGAGCAAAAGAGTACACAAAATTCTGTGAAGAAGAAGATGCTTCTCACTAAACATGTTTCATATTATTTTTTTCATTTTGTCCAAACTCAACGTCACTTTTTTCTGCAATTAAGTTCTGCCTAATTATTATTAACCCCCCCCCCCTTGCATCTCTTCATTTTAATACCTATCTTCCCTTTCTTTTTAATTACTTGCAAAACAATTTACAATTTTTTCTTACCAACTTCGCACTTACTTAATTACTACTAAAAACTAACAATTTTTGTATGTACATTACATTAAATTTGCACCATGTATACAAACTTTTACAAAAAAAATAATATTTCAATTTAAAACGTTTTTCAATTACTATTCTTTTTCTTTTTTCCAAAATCAAACGACAAACCTTTTGAAAATATAGATAAAGGCCTAATTTTTAGTTTCTATATTCACTAATACTTTTATTTTTCCACAATTTCTACTTTTTCAATAATTTGGTTTAATCGTTGGTTCAATTTAAATTTAAATTAAAATTATAAATTGGCTCGTTTGATTTTAATTTTAGAAAAGTCGATTCTAAAAATGATGGTTTGGGATCGATCCTTCACATTTGAAAAAACCCAGTTTCAAAATTAAAATTGGAAGAACTGTAGTAATGTTTATAATAAAAAATTATGAATCCAAAAAAATGATTCAATAATAAAATAGAAATTTGTAGCAGCTTGATATTCCATATGATTATTGAATCATGAGCATATCAGAAAAAATAAATAGCTAAAATTAAGCATGTCTGCTGTTTCAAAGCGAGAGAGAATAAAAAAAAAAAAGGTTTCAGTCCGCAACAACTAATTAGGGGAAAAAAGAAAAGATCTACCGCGTAAACAAAGAGTTGTCCGCCGGCAGCAATCATATACTCAACAGTAACCGTAACTGTAACTCGACGGATACTCTGTAATACATGAGCATCTCGTAGATCTGCAACCCTAAAGCCTAAAAGGTATGTTGCCATATCATCGAGCACTTACCTGTAATTCATTCTTCAGAGTGTTTATGAATTGATTAGAATCTCAAGGTGATTGCTGTACAGCTCTTCTCGGGTTATGTATATTATGAATTATGAGTATGGATATGGGTATGATTGTCAACTCAGTTTCCATGCTATGTTTTTATTCTACTGTGGGTCGATTTTTGGAAACAAAGACGATGCTATAGTAGATCAGTTATATGAGCTTTTGCTTTGAATTGTTGAGGCTTTAGAATGGAGCCCAAGTCGCCTTCGAAATCGAAAATTCAAATTACGGGGTTCCTTCACAATCCCAGATCGAGGAAATTCGTTGTAGTCTCACTTTCGATAATTTTGATTTTAGGAATAGTTGGTGGGTATTTAATACTTAAAGATCACCTTTTTATGTATGAGCAGAAGAACACATATTTTACTGTTGTTTTGGACTGTGGAAGTACTGGTTCAAGAGTAAATGTGTTTGAATGGATGATCGGAAACGGAAGCAAAGTTTATGGAAATTTACCCGTTTTAATCCATAGTTATCCAGATAATTTGAATAAAACCAGTGGCTGTGAGTACCATTGCATGCAAACGGAACCTGGATTGCATCATTTTGTTAACAATGCATATGGTGTGAGAGCCTCTTTAGAACCATTGATCAGGCATGCAGAACAATGGGTGCCTTTACATAGGCGAGCTGCAACGCCTATATTCGTTTTAGCTACAGCAGGAATGAGGAGGTTAGTGGCTAGGGAAGCTAATGAAGTTTTGGAGGATGTTGAAAATGTTGTGAAAGAGCATGGTTTCCTGTATAGGAAGAGTTGGCTTAGGGTTTTGAGTGGGAAGGAAGAGGCCTATTTTGGTTGGATTGCACTGAATTATAAAATGGGGATTTTTGGGAGTTCTTCAAGGTTGTCCACATTGGGACTTCTTGATTTAGGAGGATCATCCTTGCAGGTGGTGGCTGAAGTTGATGTTTCAACAAAAGAGGAGCATGCTTTTAGATCAAAGATGGGGCCTGTAGAACATGATCTCACAGCTTATTCATTACCGGCTTTTGGCTTGAATGAAGCTTTTGATAGGACGATTGTAATGCTGAGTCATACTGAGGCGCTAAGAGAAAGTGTTGGTGGCATGTTTGAAGTGAGACATCCTTGTATTGGTACGGGTTTCGTACAGAATTATACGTGCTATGGTTGTTTTGATGCAGATTATAGAGTCTCAAGAACTATGAGCAATCATGTGCGAGAGAGTGGGTTGAATTCTGTATTACTTGTTGGGGACCCGAATTGGGAGCGGTGTGAAATGATTGCAAGGGCAGCTGCTATCAATTCAAGCAGTCCAGAGTGGTCACACCAGTTCAACCGATCAAAATGCATAGGCTTGTTTTCTTATGGAGGTTAGTTGGAATTATCTTGAGATTATAGTCTTTTAGCAAGTTATTTAATTCTTACACTTTTGGTACCCTCTAGCTCAATTGAATGTCTAACGTTCATAAAAACAAACTGCTACCTATTGATTTTTACCATGTTCTATATGTTTTCACAAATCTATTAATATCTTTTTCTGCTAATTTGGTTTTCTGTATCTTAGGGAGACCTATCGTGTTTTGTAGCTTGAGGAGAGAAAAATAATTTATGAGCATTGTCAATTGTGATTAGTTATCAATTAAAATAAGTATTATGCCTTAAAATGGTCTGGGAATATTGTTTTCCTTTTTAGTTTCTCTACACATAACCAATACATCATTCAAAAGTATTAGTTTCATGACTGATCCTTGACGTATAAATTAGAACTACAAGAACAATAACCTAAGCCTTTCCTACAATGGGGAATCAGCTATATAGATCATATATCACCATTGTTCCTGGTCTAGACATGTGCTGTTGGAGGAACGAGTTGGAAATAATTAAAAAATAATCCTTAAATCTTTAAAAAATTATGTTTTCCCATCGTGTAGAATAGAGAGTTACTTGGAATCACCACATTCTGTAAACAGAAGGGGGGTGCGTTGAAAGTGATTCTTCAATAGAAACTTCTGCTAGTAACCCTACACTAGTTAATTTTGAATTTGACTGAATGATTTCCACTCATTACTGAGCATCAATTATGTTAAGTGTTCCCGTCATCTTGTTTTATTTCCATTGATTGGAGCATAGTTGAAGATCAGTCAGATTCTGAGTACCTACTCCCTATTTCTCCTCTGCAGGCAATACAAAGCTGAACTTAACAAAAACATTGCATACTGTCTCAAGATATCATGCATTGTCTGGGTTTTTTGCTGTCTGTCATGCACTAAACTTGAGCCAGAGTGCAAATCTGACTATGATGTGGGAGTTGGGCGAGAAGCTATGTTCAAGGTCATGGGACGATCAGAAAAACATCAATGGACAATATTGCTTTCGAGTTCCCTATTTGACATCACTCATAGAAAATGCTCTTTGTCTGAACAGTGTGGAAATAATCTTTGGGCCTGGAGATGTTTCTTGGACATTAGGTGCTTCATTAATCGAGGGAGAGTTCTTATGGCATCGTGCTGAACAGTCGTGGAATGGAGTATTCTTTTTGAAAGACAATGTTATGAGACCCTCTCCATTACTCACATTTGTTATGCTTCTGTCCCTATTAGCCATTGTTTACTATTGCCAAATTAAGTTGCCTGTGGTAGGAAGGAAAAATGGTGGTACTAGGACACCATTGCCATCTTATTTATGTCCTAAACGGCAGCCTAGTTAACTTTTTTGCTGCATTCTTGATTTAGAATAGAAGATAGAAAAATCAAATGATTTTTTTGTGTAAGTATAGGTACAATACTTCTTCAATGGTTCTAATTCTTTTTTTTTTTTTTTTTTGCATATTTGAAGTTCTCTTGTTTTGTGGGAATTTTTCTTATTATCTTCCTGTAGAGTTATACATGGCCTAGGGCCATGTTTGAACTAGAATCAATACGAAAATAGTTAAATGTTGGGGCGTTTCAACAGTTTAAATCATGATGAGCCTTTGGTTCGAAGGGCCCTTAAAGATCAGTCTCTATTTACACAGTAGGTTTTTCGTTTTCTTTTCTTTTTTTTTTTCCTTTTAAATTAACGGCCAAGATGAGCCATTATAGATCAACGGCCAAGATCTATGGCCGTCGACAAATGGTGAAATTGACCCTTTTTTCCCAATGAATTTTCATTTCCAATTCTATTTACGCCCCCAAATTCAAATAATCCAAATTCCAACTCTATTCATGCATTTCATGAACCAGTTTAGAACCACCAGTTCATAAACCACGGCCCTGTCTACCTAATGTGCTAGTGTCGGTTCAGTACAAGAAGTGTATATGTTGCTTCAATAGCATATCACTATTAGCATGGGCTAGTTCGAATTAACCTAGCTGGGTAGAACCCAACTCAAACACCCACCGTATACTTGGCATGTACAGGAGATAAAAGTTAAGGTTTGTTTTTTATTTTCATATGCATGCTAAGTGTACGGTGGATAATCCAGTTGGAACCCGACTGGCTAGTGGTGATCAGGCAAGACTAAATCAAGCAGTAACTACCACAGAGGTGGTCTGAATCTAGATACTATAGCAGGCAAATGATGTATGTATAACTCTCAATTTACACAAAGATTCTGCAGAAATTGCACAATGTCTTCAGTTAAAGCTTCTCTTTTTCTCTAGAGCTAGAAATACAACTCTACAAACAAGACAAAGAAGAAAAGAAAATCAGAATCTTGGCACCCCGTGTTACACTTCTCCGTGTTTCTGGCATTCTCTTGTTATAGCTTTTCAATACGCAGCAAAGAGGCTCGATTTGCATTCATTCATCTCAGGTCCACCAACATCCACCCAAACCTCATTAACACGCGAAATGAACTTAAACGGAGAATTATACTGTGCAATAGAGTAAGCATATCCACTCTGAGTAGAAGTCGTGTTTGCCCATTCAGTCCTGCTCAAACTGGCAGCCAGTTTCTCAGCCTCCTTCACAATGTTGTTATCCCTAGCAAAACCTGAGAATTTCCTCACAGCTATGCAGTGACTTCCCCACCAATCAGGTTGAAGGTTTAGCTCGGGAAGAGGAAGAGGCGGGTCCGCCTGAAATTTCGCGGGGAGGTACAGTTTTACAAAGTAGGCTGAAGAGTGAAGAGGTCCAGCACCTGGGACTATGCTTGTTAAGACTGGGACAGTCATCGGTATCCTGGAAGAGTTCAAGTTTGCGCCTTCTATGAACTGGAACAATCTGGACACCAGGAGATAAACTGGAATGAGCAGATGCAGAATTACACACACACACACACACACCGGGGATGTTCCCTAGCACATAACTCTTGAGCACCCTCATGGACCTGCTGATGTGGCAACGAAATGCAGATACCACATTGCTATCACATTAGCAGGTGTTCACGGATGGCGTAAGGTGACATTTTCCTATATGTATAAATATATGTGTGTGTGTGTGTATTTCAAAGAGAAAGACACATGTAGAAAGAGTTGCAGTAAAGATCAACTGTGTTTCTTTTTTCCCAGCTGTTAAAGTATCCTACTTATGGATGAAGCAGAGGCAAAGCAAAAGGAGTAAAAATGACTGAATAAAATTGAATCAATCAGATATTTATGCACATACCAGAAAATGTACAGCATCTTAAAGATGGGTGGTCAGTTACATATATTCATATATGTGTGTGTGTGTGTGTAGAGAGAGAGAGAGAGAGAGAGAGAGAGAGAGAGAGAGCTGCAGTACAAAGTCCAAGAACCATAAAGACAGAGAAATCATGCTCCACAAGCAATTACAACCAAAATCAAAAGTCGATCCTTTTTCACCTCATGAACAAGCAAATCGCTATGATTAGAATAAAATATTACAAAAAAAATGAAAAACAAAATTAGAAAAGGGTACCTGTGGAAGCCATTTTTTGTAGCTTTCTCAAAGGAAATATCATCAACAGGGGCAGTCATCCAAGCTGATTCCCTGTAAAATCTCACCTCAAATTCAGATTCTGAATGCACCACCGTGTACTGCGGCGATTCTGACGCCTTGCATTCAACTCTTTCTGTAATAGCAATTAAGATTGTTAATAGTACACTTACTCCCAGAATTGAGATTCTTGGACAACCCATTTCCTAGAAATATACGAAATTCGAGGAAGAAGAAGATGGGAATTGCTGGTGTTGATGAAAATTGAGTCAATGGATGAACATTTCTTCAACTTTCACAAAAAATAAAGAGTCGTTATTGCAAACTTCTACAAGGAGCGACTATGGTTATGATTGAAAGAGCGACTCTTACCATGATACAAATTTATGTGAGATCATTTAACGAAATCTATTATGTCTTTCTTAGAATAATATAATATATTTCCAAATAAAAAACATATTAAATTATATTTTCCATCCTCTATATTTGATCAAACGATCAAAGAATTAAAACTATATTCAAGTCCTTTAAAAATCCCCAGTTGATATACACTAACCACCAATTTTAGTGTTGCTATGCCCCATTAAATACATTAATGTAAATGTGGACACCGTTCCATCACTTACGGTTCCAAGAAAACTGGCAGAAGCAAAACCGTGGGTTCCATGATTTTCTCCTATTCTTTTCTTTACTTTTTCTTTAAATTTTACATTTGTAACCATCGGTTCGAAACTAACCACTCTAAAACTAAAATGAAACCGATCAATTTTCAATTTTTTCTCAAAACGAGTCATCAATTAGATCGAATCGTTGACACATGGTTCAAACCGTTGGTTCTAGTTCTGAATCAAAACCGTGCCAACATCTATCTTAAAAAATATTGTAGCTTGTAGGTCGAACCATTTGTGCTTTTTTCATTGCACAATAGTTCAATGTCCAACATTAAAGTTTAATCCAAATGGTAAGACTAAGTATCAAAATCCTACAATCTAAACTTCAATGTGCTGTTAAAATAAAATACGAGATTGCAACAAAGGTGGATCTGCGATTTCGACAGATTGAGTATCAAAATCCTACAATTAAAACTTCAATGCGCTGTTGAAATAAAATACGAGATTGCAACAGAGGTGGGTCTGGGATTTCGACTAAGATCAACATAAGATATGTAAAATGTACAGCCTCAGTCAGAAGTCTCGAAAGTGTTTCCAGAAATCTTATTAAGCCAACATTAACTGCAAATACAATCCTTGCAAGTATTTCCCTCAATGTCAAGGCTCGACCGCTTTCACTCTCTCAAGTTAGCCGGAACAGTATCTGCCGTGAAGTACTCTTCTCTAACATCCTTCGCCGAGCAAAATCTCACCTAACGAAAGCCAAAATACACATGAAAAAGCACTGAAGGAAATTCGGAAACAAGTCTCAAATCTTAGCAATGGCGATTTAAAATGCTGCTACTGTAGGGATATGTTGAAATTAAAAAACAAATGACATATGGTTTTTAGCATACAAACATAATCAGAATCATAAACAATTACTATGATAGGGAAGCACTCACCAGAGACGCGTACGACTTAAGCAAGGGCTTAACTAGCTTCCAAAATGGCTTGAATACAAACGGAGCATCTACAAACAGGACTTCACCTAATCGCTTTGGATAGTAGTAGTAGAACGCATCAAACTGTTCGTTAACTTTGTTAGTTGAACAGTTAATGAAAAAGAAAAAGATGGAAACAAACCAATAAATATGTTGCAACTTATGAGGTAGATCATCTGTAGAGAGATTCAGTCAAAAAATATCGAATAAAGTACTAAGAAACATAATCATAAGGGACATACCACAAAAGTTAAGAACTTAAGGTCAGCATTTTTTGTCTTAAACCTACGAAGATCAATGATAACCAATATTTCGTGCTTTCCATCTGGAAGTTTGCTTATTGCCTTCTCCACCAAGAATATAAACAGCTTTTCGTCTTCGTAAATTTCATGCTCCTGTTTTCATGAATACGCATTTCAGAGGTGTCACTGAAGAACTATATATAATGAGTTTAAATGTTCAGTTTTTCAAGTTCGTCATCAACCCAAATAAGGCACCCCAGAAGGATACCTCTAGCACTCTATTTTGGAACCATTCCTATGAAAAGAACGGTGCTTAAATTTCGGCTGAATAATTAAAGAACTCTTTCACGGGCTGATTAACGTTCTTAATTGACAAATAATCGGGATGATAGACGACTTACCCCAGGAAAATGCTTGGATGCATCCACTATCAGCACCGGTCTGTCATGTACGTCAAGATGGTTGTGCAAGTAACCTTTACCAGTTTCAGCTACTAGTTTGACTGATTCTTCAGACAATTCTGACACACGAAAATCCTTACGCCAACTCTGTTTTGGCAATCATATTTAATCAAAGTGACCTAAATCAATAACCACTGTTTAAGCAAAGGGCTCTAACTGAAGCTTGTTCACGATTATATATTGAGTCTTTTCTTTTCTTTGCTCTTATAAAAGTAGACCTCCACTGTGCAGCAAAAAGTTTTAATCTTAACCTTCTAAGGATAGAAAGAAAAAGTACAGAAAAGACGAAATGGGAGTAAGTAATTGCACCTATACTTACAATGGCTTTAGACAATTTAGATACTGTCTCTTCCACAGAAAACTTCCGATCCTTCAGAAACCAGAGAATCATCTCTTCATCGTCTCTTCCATATTTGCCCACTGACAGACCATTATGTTCCTTTTCAAGCTTTTCTTTGACTTCTACCACTAGCTGCAACAAGAAAAGACCTCATTAACTACATGATTCTATTCGATCTTTATAGACACAAATTGAAAATTGCTCCTAAATGCAACTTCTTTGTTCCATGATTTCTTCTTCATACATATCTAAGAGAGTCAAAGAGGAATGCTTGGCAATTGAAAGAGAAGTATGAAAAAACATAGGCTTTAAACAAGGCAGACTATGTGTGGCATGAATAATGGAGGTTCAACCTCTCCTTGCATTAGCCAAGCAAACCTTCTTACTAAATTGTAATATTCTTGGTCATTGCGCAAAACACGAGCAGAAGAGAGAGAAAGTTACCATTCAACTAAACTCAAGCCAAGCAAGAAAGGTGGGGAAAGGGACTCTATGATGCAGGACAGGAGATACAAATTCTCCAAGAAAACAAAGTTATAGAAGGGTACATTCTTTGTAGACATATATGGATTCATTCTACTAATTAACTAAGATAGTAATAATTCAATTCATCCTCATTAAATCATTTCATTATCTCAAACGCTGTACATAAAGAGTTCTTTTTTTTAATTGGAAAAATGGCTAACAAGATTGAAGATTGCCAATTCAACAAATATTGAAAAAACTAAACCAAGTTCACTTCAATTCACAATCAGAGTCTTCACCAGCCAAACAGGAACGAATCCAACCGAATAAAACATGAAATTAACTTAAGCTTTATACATCAATTCAATAAGAATCATATGAAAAATAAACAAAAAGGCAGTGAAAGTGAGTACTCTGCGAGTATCTTCAGGAGCCACTGAACAGCTGCGAATATTGAGCTTGAAAACTTTTGAGGGTTTCTGATAATTAACGGACACCGACTTGAAATGGTGAGCCAAAGGAGGTGGGTGTCTCAGACAGTGCGCCATTTCATCAAACAGTCAGCGATCTTTTTCTGTGGTTTAAGTTTCTCTCAATGTTCTGAAACTCGGACCGGACCGGCGAGAAGGTCAGTCCGATTTGCTTAAAAACGGGTTACAAAGATACCGTTTGGAAAATAATCGACTGAATCTTCGCTCAATTCATTCTAATAATAAATAATATTATATTTGTCTAAAAATATAACTAAATAAGTAAAAAAATGTTAAGCTCCACTAACATATTTACAGTCACAAATATAACATTTAGTTTGTTTAAACAAAATTATATTTTTAAAAATCGATGTTTTAGTTTAGTCAAAGATAAAAATTAAAATATGCTATTTTAAAAAAGATTATATTTAATTGAATAAGTAAATAATGAGCAAAAGAAGTCATATTAATTTAAATCAACGAATTTTTTAAGATTGCTCCTTCGTCTAATTGACCAAAAAAAATATATAAAGTGTACCATTAAAAATATGATTTTTTTTTTCAAAATAGATAAAGTACTTCATTAATTAAACCAGTAATATATGTGTAGTGATACGTTTTAGAATAATAAATAAGTTAATATTTTTTAATATAATAAATAATATTTTATAATTAAACATGTAATGGTGAACGAGATTCGCACCCGGATGCACTGCCTTTACAACAACCAGCAAAACATAGGATGTGCTTATGCACTCACCTCACAAACTTCAATTAAGCATAAATGCTAAAAAGAAAAAGTTCTTAGGCAGCCAAAATCTTGCACAATCATCTACTTGCAATTTGCATAAAGCTAAGAACTATTGACTCAAACTCTAAACCACTGATTTCTTCATACAAAACCAAGAACAAACTAACATCAAAGAATCTCCAAGAAGAGGCTGGCTTTTGGATGAAGTCCTGCATCTTTGAGGCTCATTCCCATTTGATCAACACCATACACTTTTCTAGGGAAGTTTGATATCAGCCTATAGTTGCCGTCTCCGGCCAGGCCCGATGAGTCAATGTACCGATAGATGGCTTGAATTTTGTCCGTAGACAAGAAACTCTGCTCCCTCCTCGCCCCGTTTGGAAACCGGATCAAAATCTGGCGATCGGATGAACTATTTCTCAGCGGCGAAGACGAATAAAATGTTCTTGAAAGGAAAAAAAAAAGGATGTTGTTGTACCTGAGTTGCTTCACCCTTTTTGCCTCCACTTGAATCTGTTTTCTGAGAAGCTTCTGCAATAATGCTGGCTTGTTTAACTTTGTTAGGCTGTTTAGTTACTGAACTTGACTTCTTTTGAAGTCTTTCTTTCTCCTACAGCCACACAAAACATTGTCTAATGTTGGAATTTTGTATGTTTACTACAAATCTAATAGTTCATATGGCGATGGATAATTAAAATAAAACAAAATCTTATCGGATGTGAAAATAGAGAAATTATTTGGACCTGATCTATCTTGAGAGCTGCTAAATAAGCAGCATCTTGTTCTTCCTTCAACTGTCGATCTGCTCGCCTCTTCTCTTCCATCTTAGCTCTTCCACTCCCAAATGCCACCCCTTGTTCTTCCATTGTTCTTTGCAGAATTTCAACTAATTCACCTGGTGTAACTGGTCCTTCCATCTAAAAATAATATACAAAATTAAATATTACTACTCTCGCCATCCCAAAAAAAAGAGTCTTGTTTGTACGAAACAGATCAGATATCTGCCTGCTAACCTGTTGCAAAACAGCAAGATTATCACCAGGAGCAGGAGCAACAACAGCACAAAATGGAAAGCTAGAGACCCTTAAAGCAGTAGCCATTTGCAGGCCTTCTCCTCTATCTCCAATGGCACCCCAAGAAACGAAATTCGCATCAAGAAACTGCACAACTATCTCAGAACAAAGTGTCTCTCTGCAGAAAGAGGGTGTGAATGGATGTTCTGGAGAATGAATGTACATAAACAACAACTTGTGCTCATCTTGGGCCATCTTTAGTGCATCCATGAACCGGCACGCGTAGAAGAAGGGGTGCGTTGGCCCATACTGCTGCTCGAAATGGGCCAGAAAGGCCCACTCATCTTGAACCATTGGTAGTGGGAAGTTTAAGGGCTGCTGAGACTGGAAGGTATGAGGATGATGATGGGGATTGTTGCTTCTTCCTCCAATTCCCATTAGGTCTATTCCTTGATTCATCACTCTTGAAAATCCTCCAAGTATGTTTCTTGGAAGGCTTACCATTCGACGAACAAGCCCATTCGTCGCCACCCCGAATGCTCTTACACTTCCTCTGGTTGTTGATGACATTTTCTGGGCTGAAGAAGTGGAAATTTTGCTGTTTCTTTTTTACTTTATTATTACCATGAAATTAAGGAATCCTATGTTTGTGTAATGAGATGAGTGTGGAAGAGGTTGTTCATTGTCAAACATGTTATGCGACTAATGTCATGATCAACTTTAGACCTTGTCTTTTTCTTTGTACTGTGTAAGAATTCTTTTCACTAGTAATGGATACTTTACTTGTAGACATTGTTATGCTTTGTGTCAGATGGAACTCTGAGATAGGAGAATCAAAAAAGGATGCAAGAATGGCATAGGGAGAAATGGCAGATTATTACTGCATAGTTCTTTTTCATTCTTTTATGCTATGGTAATTTCTTTGCACAAATTATGATTGCAATGGATGTAAGAATTCAACTACAGAGGAAAAGAATGAGCAAAATGTAATTGACAAGTGATACCGTGTGGGCAAAATTGTCAAGGTTGTCCTGTAGTTTTTGGACGACTTTGTGTTTAGTCTTATAAGTTTTCGAACAATTTTGATATATTAATTAAAGATTTTGGGCGATTTTGTGTTTAGTCTTATAAGTTTTCGAACAATTTTGATATATTAATTAAAGATTTTTTTTTGAATGTTAAAAACATTTGGCTAGAAATTTGAAATCAAGAACATGGCCACTAAATTTGGGCATTTCTCGAATTTTGAAATCATTTTTGCTTATGCAGAATATGCTATAACTCATAAATAGAATTCTACGTGAGCAAAACAGTGACAATTGAAAAATTCCTAAATCTAGGAAACACGTGTCCAACATAAATCAAAATATCTTGAATGTGAGAAAAACTTTTTAAATAGTAGACTAGAAATGATGCTCCTTGTGTTCCTAAAAAATGAATATGTTTTCTTTAACTTTTTTTATTCCCAAAAAAACTGTATGAAAAGTCAAAAGAAATTATTACTGAGAAATTCAATAATGCCCAACAACAAATACAAAATGCCCAACCAACAAATACAAAAAGGAACTTATTTTAGTTTTACTTTTAGGGTAAATTGTGGCAAACTATATGTAGTTTTATAATTTTGTGCGATATCTCTCTATGGTTATAAAATTGTGTGAAATTTTTGAATGATTTCATTAGTTCTCCATATGCTTCTTTTTCACAACCTAAACATTAATATTGTCAGTTTTTTAAGTATTTTTCGTTATATCCTTAAAAACAAGAACTCGAAAGCTTATAGAACCAACAATGGCACTGCAAAAATAATACATGATCATCTGATCATTTTTTCAAGATACGCGTTTAAACGAACTAGATATGTACCAATTTATGATTAGCACCAAAGTGTAATAATTGAATGCGGACCTATTTCATTCACATTCTCTTCACTATCTTAGCTTCAAAGCAACGTAAAGTCTCACTTTAGGACATGATCAAAGAAATCAAAACAATATGAAATTCCCTAAAAATGATCAAATATTTGACAATCATGAAAATAGGCATTGCCTTTCTTCAAAGATAAGCCCACTAACTGTCACTATGTTTCTCATGATTAGTACTATGGACAAACAGACACACTTCCAAGAAAGCATGCTCAATTAATACTCATCTTTACACATACTTGCTAAACAAATCACCTTCACAATTTCAGGTTTCAATCTTGTTTCATCTCCCACCAATATGTTTTTCTTCTTCTTCTTCCATGTCCTCTTATCCTTCCAACCGAACACGTCCGCCTCCTCGCGCTGCGCGACGAAGACGTCATCAAGAGCATTCGAGAAATGCATGACACTCCCTACCCAACAAGCCTCCCTAGCTTGGTCATACCACCCCCACAATGCAACTCTTGACCTAGCCTTCTTTGGTAGCTTCATCTCGCCCTCGGGATGGGTCGGGTGGGGCGTCAACCCTACCTCACCCGAAATGACCGGGACCCGTGCCTTGATCGCCTTCCCTGATCCTAACTCGGGTCAACTAGTCCTACTCCCCTACATACTTGATCCCACGGTCAAGCTCCAAAAAAACCCCCTCCTATCCCGTCCCCTTGACCTCCACATCATCACCTCCTCTGCCGCCCTGTACGGCGGTAGAATGGCCACCATACACAGTGGTGCCACTATCCAGATATATGCAACGATAAAACTTGTACCAAACAAAACAAAAATCCATTTTGTGTGGAACCGTGGGCTCTACGTCCAAGGGTACTCCCCCACTATCCACCCCACAACTGTCAACGATCTTTCCTCGATAACAACTATAGATGTGTTGTCAGGGGCAACTGCCAAGACACACAACAACATTAGGCCACTCAAGATAGTGCATGGTGTCCTAAATGCAATCTCATGGGGACTCTTGCTGCCCATTGGGGCGGTCACCGCCCGATACCTAAGGCATATACAAGCCGTGGGCCCCGCATGGTTCTACGCGCATGCAGGGGTGCAAATCTCAGCTATTTTCTTAGGGACAGTTGGGTTCTCCATCGGAATCAGGCTAGGCGAGCTGTCTCCGGGCCGGGTATACGGGCTCCACCGGAAACTCGGGTACGCGGCGTTCTGCTTGGGCTGGCTCCAGACGCTGGCACTGCTGTTTAGGCCCAAAACAACCAACAAGTTCAGGAAGTACTGGAAATCATATCATCATTTTGTGGGATATGCATGTGTTGTCTTAGGGGTTGTGAATTGCTTTCAAGGATTTGAGGTTATGGGGGAGAGCAATTCTTATGCGAAGTTGGCCTACTGTTTGTTCTTGTCTACATTGGTAGGCATTTGCATTGCTCTTGAGGTGAATTCTTGGGTGATTTTCTGCAGAAAAGCTAAGGAAGAGAAGTTGAAGAGAGAAGGGCTGTTTGGAACTATTTCAGAAAAAGAAAGTGGATCGAGCCGTGGCTGATTTTTTTTTTTTTTTTCTTTTCATTTGTAAAAATGGCAAATAGAAAAATATAAGCTGTTTTCAGACAGAACAGAGAGCATGAAAAAATCGAAATTTATTTGTTATTGTGAAGTGTATGCATTATTCTTTAATTCCTATGTAGTGAAGTTGTTCATATAATGTTATAAGGTTGAAAGGATTTTATCTTGAAAATTTTGATGGGATTAGAATTTGGGTAAATCAAATCTTGATTTGGAATAATTTTAATCAATTTATCATTTTAAAACTGAAAATTATCCCAACCCATGTCACAAAAATTAAAGAAATGGGCCATAGTTCTTAGAATCTTAACAAAAAAATAAGACTAGAGATGAGATATATTTTGTATCAAGAAAGTTGTTCAAAGTAACCACACATGAATAGGACATGTTTTTCATATATGATATAACAAAAGATTGAGGTATATTTGGATTAGAGTTACGTGCATCAAGAAAAATGTTGTTTGATGAATAGCGAAATATATATTTATTAAAAAATTATATGTATATAGTAATACTTGCAGATGTTATATCAATATTAAGAAATTTGATGGTTGTAATATCATATAGTATTTGTAATGAAATGGGTTAATTATGATTGGATTATTGGAAAATAATGGGTTAGGATTATTGGGAAATGAAAAGGTTGAGAGATTGAGGGTATTTAGAATTAATGAGAAATGAAAAGGTAGAAAGATAGTGGGCCAGGTTATTGAAAAATAGAAAAATATAATTTGATTAAATTGAAAATTTTGATTTTAGATCCTAATATAAAAAAAAAAAAAAAAAAAAAAAATAGATATTCTAAGATCCGAAGGAATAACCAAACATGCCCTTATTGACAATGTTATTACATTCATTTTTGTGTTTTGTATCCACAATATATTTTATGTATTGTATTCACAATGTCGTATTTTATTAATTAAATTAATTTTTTATTTTATAAATAAATTATGTGTGATTGAATAAATAAATCAACGAATAAATAAATTATATTAGCGCACATTATGACTTATTAAGGCTTGTTTGGTGTGGTGCAGTACGGGCTGTTTGGAACAAGGTGAAAGGATGGCTTTATATTGATAGGGTGCTGACTTCTATAGTAAGTGCCCTGCGATACATTGGCCGGAGCAAACGGGGGTCGGCGGTAAGCCACAAGGCGAGGTGCCTCTCCTTGGCAACGACGGTGAACCATATATGGCATGCTCGAAACCAACTTGTGTTTGAAGACATACCGTTTGATGATGATAAGATTGTCCGGACTATTCAATGAGAGGTATATACCTGCTTGTTTACTTTGTATTCGGTTGAGCGAGTTGTTGGGCATTTAGAGGACCATGTGCATGATTGATAGATTTATTGATAGTGAGTGGCCCCTTGATAGCTTGGAGCATATGTATTTTCTGGACTTGGGATCAAGCCATGTGGTCTTGTTTATTGGTTTTTGGAATAAAATGAGATGGGTGCGTGCGTGGGGACTACTCTGTTCTACCGAGAAGTGCACCCGTGTAGCGTGTGTGGGTTGTCTTGTTTTTTTCCTTGGCACTTTCCATTGTACCAGGATACTCTTTTCCTCGTATGGTCGTGCGGTTTTTAATGAGGCCCGCCCCGTTTCTAATTGGGTTTTTCCGCAAATTTTTTACTGTTTAGGTTTTTGTTGGCCTTTGTATTTGAGGCACATTCTGTTTTCACATAGTTCTAGAGAGCTATGTTGATTCCCACTCCGACCGAACATGATTGTCTTGGTTTGTACACCCTCAGATCCTGAGTACTTTGTATATCATATTATTTTTTATTTATCTAATTTCACGTTTCGACAAAAAAAAAAAGGCTTGTTTCGTTGCGCAATATAGTATGAATTATTATTATTATTATTAAGGAAATTTAATAATGTGGTCCTTTGTGTATGGTGTTAAGGCTCTTAATTTTCCTTCCAAGCCGTCATAAATAAATAATTCTTTATTAAAGGAATATATATATATATATATATATATATATATATATATGGGCCACTTAAGGCCCGAATCTTATAAATAAGACCAATCAAGTTTTGTAAAGGCCCACGAGGCCCCAAACTTCTCATCTCCATCACAACTCAAGACATATCATGCCGTTCCAAGAAAAAAAAATCATATTTTATAAGAATACAATTTTATTTTTCTTTTAATTTGATGAAGATACCAACTTTCTAAAAATTATAAATTCATACTTACACAATATTTTTGTTTATTTATTTAATTTATTTAATTATATGTAACTTGTTTGACAAATAAAATAAAATAAAAACAATTTTTTACTTTAATTAATAAAAATAAAATCCAAACTTCAGAAAATAATTCTATTTTGCCAGACGGAGATCTTTTTTTTTTTTTTTCTTATTTAAATTTTAGAAATTAAATTTATTTTGTCCAAATTAAAGAAAAAACCCAGAGAGAGAGAGAGAGAGAGAGAGCTTAAGAAGCAAGCAGGCTGAAGACTTTCAAGGACTTGAGCTGCACATGACAAGAAATGGATACTTGGTATGTAATATTGTAACTTTGGGTATATGGAAAAGTGAAATCCCTTCAAGCATTGGTCCCAAATCAAATTTCTTGCTTTTTTCTTATTCAATGTCAAAAGGAACCTCATTCCATCACTTGTTTTTACTCCAATCCTCTCACAAATGTAACACCTTCCACCATTTCCTTTCTTTTCTTGTACAAGACGGTTCCAATGGGGGCTACCCGGTGGGGTGCGGATGGAGATGGGACTCGCACGAGCAGTTGCATGTACATCTTTATATAAGTATGTACCAAATTTATTTATTTTTTAGAGTAAGATAATAGTAAAATTATAGTTGGTGGATATATATAATTGTGAGAGGTTCACTATTTGATCTGAAGTCCATTATTATGTGAAGTATAGAACATATTTATATTTAATGTTGCATCTCTTATTTTGTTAGACATTCACTATATGTCAGCTAATAATAACACGAATGTCATATTAATGATCTTAGTAATTATAGCACATACCTACAAAGTAATATTTCATCTCGTATTTTATTAGATCACTGATATATAGATGTTTGTGTAATAATAACACAATTATTGTATTTCAAATAAATTACAAAATAAAATAATATTTTAGTAATAATTAAAATTTAGAAAATGGGGGTGGGGGACAAATGAATAGCCACAAATATCCCATCACACATGGTTTCCAAATGGACATCAGTTAAACCATCACAATCTTGAGTTTCTCAAAGTAGACAAAGAGTTGGATGGGCTTCTAACATAGTGCCATTCCACTTGATGAATTCCCAACCTACAAATTAAACGCTCTTCTGGGAATGCTGTAGTAGTCACCTTCGCAACCATCCAGATCCAGATTATATTCTATATTTAAGTTATGATGTATCTAATATTTTTAGTAGCCAATGATTAAATACTTTAAACGATAAAATATTATATTTTATTTTTAAATAAGATATTAAATTCACTAATATTTTATTATATTTAAAACGACAGTGGGGCTGTTGCAGTTGGGGCTCGATTTTATTATTATGATTGTTGCTGTTGTTTTATTATTATGTAGTAGTGACTTTCCTACAACCTCTGCGCGTGCTCGTGTGCCATCATAACCAATAAGTACCTTATCTTTTGGAAATTAATAATTATTTGAAATAACAACCTGCAAATCAATCTTTATTTGCTCATTATAATTATTTTATTTAACAAATTAATATTTTGAGTATTTCAACGTCACTAACTATGATTTATATATGCACTATTTGTACTTGTGTTATTTCTTTTTTTCTTTTTCTTTTTATTTATATGTTAGAATTATTCATTACATTTTCTCGAATCAAACTCAAATAAAAATTTTCGTGCAAGTTCTTGAATCAAACCTCCAATAGTTTGATTCGACTCCCAATCCTGGAATCTAGTTAATGCCCTCAGTACTGCAAATCAAGACAATAATTTGAAAATCAAGAACCCTATGCTGATTCAAAAGAATATAATTATACACACGCAATATGTATATAGATATATTATATATTACTCTCAAGTTTCCTTTTCATCCCTTCTTTATTATATTCTGAGGCATAGGCTGGCAGCCTTCCCCACTTTATATCAAAAAGAATTTGTACCCAAAAGAATGTCATCAAAAGCAAGAAATTAAACTACATTCCTCACATGCCCTCCACACCCTTTCATGTCACCAACACAATTTTTGAGAAGATATCAAGATTTTATTGCTTTAATTTAAATTTTAAATCAATTTATTATGATTGTATTTTTTTCAAAAAAATAATGTATGCCATCTGGGATTCTTGAATATGGAGAATCTATTCTTTCTGGGCAGCCACAAACTTTACAGAAAGTTAATGTTTCCACTCAGAAAATAAAGAAGAAATTAAATAGTCTGCATATTGTTGGGTGGTGAGAGTGACAGCTTATGGGCCAATTATTCCATCAAACAGTTTCCTAATTCCTTTGCAGTTATGAATATGTGAGTGGGTTCTGTCTGAAAAGAAGAGATTGTAATAAAAAATATTTAAAATAAATAAATAAATAAGATGTAGTAATGGAGGAAAATAGTAAATGGCTGAAGAGGGAGGGTGGGGAGGCACCATTGTTTGCTCCATAACCCTAAAAAGAGAACCTATTCTATAAGGGCTTCCATACCTTTCTGCTCCTCACACAAACTAGTTGCTAAACCACATGTTAATACTACAATAAAATAAAAAAGTTCTTTATAGATACATTTTACGTCGAGAAATAAGTTTGTGTGACCACAATCAAAACATCATATATATTTTTTAGGGACAGATTTATGTAACGATAATTAAGATCACATATGTATTCCTAAAAAATAACTTTATATGACGATGTTGTTACAAAACACTCTATAAATAATTTCATACCACTTTTAGAGATAACTAATTATTGCAAAAAATAAAAGGAACATCATGAATCGTATCAAATAAATTGTTTTCTACGGAACAATTGCTTCCACAGTAGTTACACTTATAGTGATCAAATGTCGTCACAAACAATGCATTTACAATGACCTACTATTTTTTTTGACGATTTTTTTGTTGTTTCAGAAAAGATCACTTTTAACGATTTTCTATTTTTTATTTTTCCTTTTATTATGGTTAAAAAAGTCTGTCGCATTTAATTCTTTGTTGCAGTTTGATATTGTATCTTATATTATATTTTCTTGTTGTATGTAATTAAGTGCATGTTCGTACTCTCTCATTCTAAATGTAATATGCATTAGTAAAGTATAAATATTTAACTATAAAAAAAATCTTAATGTAATTATAATGTCACATAACACACATCTATTTAAGTATATTTATATTATGATAAATTGATTAACTTTATCAACTTTTTTATTTATCATTTATTTTCTACGTACCAACAACAACAAAATATATATATATATATATATATATTAATGAATGATAATATACTATATTTAGTATGACATCAATTATATCAACATCCATCATACATGACATTTAAAGGAACCAAATGGTTTATAATGATTTCCACCATGTTACTTTAATCATGTAATTCAACATGATTAAATAGTTAAAAATACAACAAATTTTATGATCTTATCTTTAAGGTTATTCGCTTTTGTCGGATTTTTATTTACTTCTAACTTATACCATCAATTAATAAATTATTGTTTCTAACATAATTAAGCTCGATAATTATTTTACGAGTATCTGTAATCAAGATTTACCAACACCGAAAATGGGATAAAAATGAATGATTATATCCACTAATTATATTTAAATATAATTATAGGCAAATAATTAATTAATGTATTAGGGTAGGGTCTCCCAATGAATATATGCAGCGGGGATATCCGTCGCAATAATTAACCATCTAACTAATCCGAAAATGACATCACATGAAAGTGATCATGACGTCAGGCCCATTCATAGGGACAAAAAATCATGAAATCTGGATAACCATCATTTTGTAATATCTAGGACACTTCGAAATGTAAATTCTTTGTAACCCTAAATGCCTTTTTTATGTCACTTATATTTTATAATATTTAAATAATTATTAATATTTTCACGATATATAAATATAATTGCCATAATAATTTGTAAGTATAATATAAATATGCAATAAGAATCGAGTAACTATTTACCTTTTGTGATTATTAAATGAAAATACTTACTATTGCAAATAATAATAGTAAACTTACAATCACAAATTACGGACCTTCGAAAAGTTATAACCATAGTTAAACAGAGTCTGAAAATGTATGGTTAAAACAAATATTCAAGTCATAGAAAAATATTTCGACCATCAACAAGTATTTTATGTTTTAACGTCACCAAGCCAATGTTCTAATGAGCATATCGAAAACCTCAAACTAAAGGCTGGACTCTTTTTGCCCACCTTCTCCCAACATCCCCTGAAACAATTTCGTCCAGAGACCCTCTCCTCTTTAAACCTAGAGTTTGCATAAAGCTTAGTAAAATAATCCAGCTGATAGACAAGTTGAACCAACTGCAGTGTCCAGATTTCAACTAAGGCGAAAAATGAGCTTGTCAAAATCATGAAGGTTGGGATGACTGCGGTGACTAACCAACAATTGTTCGCTCATTTATTTCACTAAAAAATGACTTGCAAGTGCACGAGCCTAATTATAGTAAAATATTGGTAAGAACATGTATAACATCACATGGACTATCTAAGTAATTTCAATTAAGTACCCTTTTATATTATCTTACTTTATCTAAAAATTCAAACTTTGAAGTTGATAGGTTAATAAAAAAAATAAAGTAAAAGATAGAAATAAAAGACGATTCAAATTCGAGCAACGGAGTAACGTCAGAGATTTAATGGATTCATCGATATATACTCTTATAGATCATATGAATTCTTTTAGTGTATAAACCATATTTATTTTCTAAATTCGTAGGAGAATCATTAATATATCTAGACCATCTCTCTTGAGAATCATATTTATTTATCTTGTAAGTATAATATAAATATGCAATAAGAATCGAGTAACTATTTACCTTTTGTGATTATTAAATGAAAATACTTACTATTGCAAATAATAATAGTAAACTTACAATCACAAATTACGGACCTTCGAAAAGTTATAACCATAGTTAAACATAGTCTGAAAATGTATGGTTAAAACAAATATTCAAGTCATAGAAAAATATTTCGACCATCAACAAGTATTTTATGTTTTAACGTCACCAAGCCAATGTTCTAATGAGCATATCGAAAACCTCAAACTAAAGGCTGGACTCTTTTTGCCCACCTTCTCCCAACATCCCCTGAAACAATTTCGTCCAGAGACCCTCTCCTCTTTAAACCTAGAGTTTGCATAAAGCTTAGTAAAATAATCCAGCTGATAGACAAGTTGAACCAACTGCAGTGTCCAGATTTCAACTAAGGCGAAAAATGAGCTTGTCAAAATCATGAAGGTTGGGATGACTGCGGTGACTAACCAACAATTGTTCGCTCATTTATTTCACTAAAAAATGACTTGCAAGTGCACGAGCCTAATTATAGTAAAATATTGGTAAGAACATGTATAACATCACATGGACTATCTAAGTAATTTCAATTAAGTACCCTTTTATATTATCTTACTTTATCTAAAAATTCAAACTTTGAAGTTGATAGGTTAATAAAAAAAATAAAGTAAAAGATAGAAATAAAAGACGATTCAAATTCGAGCAACGGAGTAACGTCAGAGATTTAATGGATTCATCGATATATACTCTTATAGATCATATGAATTCTTTTAGTGTATAAACCATATTTATTTTCTAAATTCGTAGGAGAATCATTAATATATCTAGACCATCTCTCTTGAGTTAAATCTAAATGTGGATAAGACTTCAATGATCATATCTCGATCTCACACTATTGTCTAACGCCTAACAGTTTCTAGAATTTATTCTCCTCATGATACTTATCAATCTCTCTATTTAGCAAATTCATGTTATACATTTATAATCCTTGAATCAAATAACTCATCTCGGGAGATAACAAATTAACTGTACATATGTGATTGTTGTCACACAATTCCATATGACAATCATATCAAGAGAACATAAACGAATAAAAGAAAGGAATAATCTCATAAATAATCACATGAATCAATAATTGTATAAACCCTTGAATCATTAATCAATTAAATATTCATCATCAACTCACAATCCATATAAAATAAATTGACAATTAAAGCTGACATCAACATAAAAGAGAAAATATAAACTATGACTTATATTCAACGATTCTTCTTTCTTTCTTCGCTCTCATGACTTGGTTGTTCATTTCCTTTTTCGTGTCTTTGTTTCTAGTTTTGAATATTGGTGTCCTGCATTCGTTCCACATTCCTCCTTTTATAGGGGTTGTTTAGGGCTCAAATCATCCGAGAATCTTCTTTAAAACAAAAGGATAAGACCGAACCACGATCAGGTGCACAATATATAAGTGAAATTAAAATCATGAAAAACAATTAATTTGATATCTTGTGAGTAAAGAAGTGGACAATTTTGAACAAGAAATCATGAATTCAAGATTACCATTATTTTGTAACCCTAATTGGCTTTTTATGCAATTTATATTTATATATAATTTAAGCAACTATGTAACATATATGTAAATGTATTTTCAATGTTAAAATCTAGAATTACCTTTGTTTAGTAGTGGGATTAACTAGCATTAGTGCTATATTTTGGGTAATATCTTATGAGACCAAAAACATAAACGTAATGGATTAAGACATCCATACCAGACAACTAAAGGTCAAAGTAAAAAGTGTATTATTAGCAAATTCAAAAGTTGCAAAAGTTTTTCTTGTTCATAATGAATGGTATAACATGCCTTCATTACAACCTTTTGATCATAATTTAGAATACCATAATTGTCTTCATCAATTTCTAAGATTTCAATATCTTCAAACATTTTTAATTATATCATTATCTACCATAGATATTACGATTTCTGTCTGTGTAAAATAATTGAAATAAATTTTTACTGTACTTATTCCACGTGTATATTGATAATGCAGTTGGGAGAGTTATGGTAATAAATTAAGTTTTAAAATAAAAAAACTCACTTGCCTTTTTTTCTTTCTATTTTTATTAATTTTAAGATAAATTACTAATTTGCCCTTGATGCTAAAATTGGGTCTATCAGGTTTACGGGGGCCCCTGCTTTCAAACTGGTAAGAAGATGGTCCACCATTCCAGCTGCACCAAAGATTAGTACTGTCATAAAACAAGGTACATCTCTTTTTATTAGTCTTTTATTTTCTGCCATCTTTTTTTTTTTTCCTTTATTAATTTTTTCATTTATTTCCCTCCAAAAAATGTCATACTAACTCGTTTTTGTGTAATAATATTTATAATTACAAATATTTAAAATGTGTATAGACTATGTAAAGAAGAAAAAAAGAAAAAAATTACTATGATAGGACACTTATCAGAGCGTGGGGTCGTCTACTGCATATTACACGTACGCCATACATATATATAATGTTACTTAATATAATTGCTAACTCTTTGTTTGATGTAACTTGAGTGCGTATTGATGTCTCGTGAAATATAATATGAAACACATAATTCCGAATAGAGAACATGCTTGAAAGACACAGAATGCTTTGTAGAGAATCTAAAATAGGAAAGGTAGAATTGGTTGTTGCAATTTGCAGATGTTGTAACTTGTAAGTTTCACTACTAAGGTTTTACCAGCAAAAAGAAACTCACAGTAACAGACATATATGCACAGAGCACCTATATAATCTTCTTGAGAGAGAGAGAGTATGAAAGTCCCAAATCTTTAAAATAATAAATACCCTTTTGACCAGCAACCTGTTATGGCTGCAAACCCAACTTGTTAAGTGTCTATTTTAAAAACCTCAGCCTGAAGGTTCTCTAATTCACTACTCAATACCAAGAAACCAGAATCTCACTCAGTGTGTCTCTGTGTGTGTGTGTGTGTGTGTGTGTGTGAGAGAGAGACAGTTATAGTTGTGGTCTGTCTGTCAAATTGGGTCATTTAAAAAAGCTTAGAAATTGGTGAGTGCAGGAGGAAGCCTGCATTTTTAACTTTTCCTTTGAATGATTCTGCCAGTTTGGTGGTTTTGTATGGATTTGGAGATAGATGCAGTTGAGCTTCCATGGACAAAATTATGGAATGAAAACTCAACCGATCACATTACAAGACAACACAAATGCATACAAACACAACAACCTTGTTAGAACAACAACAAAAGAACACAGACACAGATTCTGCTAAAATGGCTGCTGCTTCTTCTTCTTCCTCCTCCCTATCCAGAACCCCAATCATTTTCACCCTTGTTGCTTTCCTCTTGTTTCTCTCTCCTCCTGTCTCTTCCAAACCCTTCTCGCCAGAAAACTCGCCGGCGAATCAAACTTTCCGGCCACATCATGAGCTTAAGAATATGAAGAGAATAAGGAGCTATCTCAGGAAGATCAACAAGCCTTCTGTCAAGACAATTCAGGTTTCTATTTTCTTGTCTGTTTTAGTACATTGTATTAAATCTGTTCATGTTTGATTCTTTTTTTAATTTTTCATTTTTTTATAAATGTTTTGTTTGAATTTGCAGAGCCCTGATGGAGATATTATCGATTGTGTTCATTCCCATCTTCAACCAGCTTTTGATCATCCTGACCTCAAAGGACAGAAGCCATTGGTACTTCAAGATTTCTTACTTTACTTCAGAAAACAGGGATTTTTTCAGATAAACGCTGCAGTTTAATTCTTGATTCCAATAATGGTAGAAACAATGTTGGGCATAAAAAAAAATTGCAGGAACCGCCGGAAAGGCCAAAGGGACACAAATCCAATGAGTCTATAGCAGAGACCTTACAAGCATGGACAGAAACAGGTGAATCCTGCCCAGAAGGAACCATCCCAATAAGAAGAACAACCGAGAAAGATGTTCTAAGGGCTAACTCGATTCGTAGATTCGGTCGAAAAATCAGACGAGGCGTTCGACGAGACACCATGAGCAGTGATCATGAGGTAATTAGTCAGTTTGTTGTAGACAAAGACAAAATCCTGAATCCATCCCTGTCAGGATCAGACAAGAAACTCTGTTCTTTGGGTATCAGAATAGTAGTACATCCATTCTTGAGCTTGAACAAAAATGGTTAGGAATAGGAAAAGGAAGATGATGTACCTAATTCTGAGTACAATGTTTTACAGCATGCAGTGGCATTTGTTAATGGTGATCAGTACTACGGTGCGAAGGCGAGCATTAATGTGTGGACGCCCCGCGTGACGGACCAATACGAGTTCAGTCTGTCACAGCTATGGGTCATTTCTGGCTCATTTGGAAATGATCTTAACACCATTGAAGCAGGTTGGCAGGTCTGTGTATTACTATCTCACAGTACAGAATTTATGACTAACATCTACTTATTTCCTAAACAATTTACCTTCATTTACGCGAAATTATCCATTTAACTGCTCAAAAATTACCTCTTATGTTGAATCTTGGGTTGTGGTGATGGTTTCAGGTGAGCCCGGAGTTGTATGGTGACAACTACCCTAGGTTTTTCACGTATTGGACGGTTAGTATCACGAAAACACTTGTTAAAATTGATTCGTTTAAACAAAAGGGACTGATGTATTTTTTAACTACAGACGGATGCATATCAAGCAACCGGATGCTACAACTTGCTTTGTTCGGGTTTTATCCAAATCAACAACAAAATCGCCATTGGAGCAGCTATATCTCCAAGGTCATCCTACAATGGCAGGCAGTTCGATATCGGCATTATGGTCTGGAAGGTAACACACACACACACACACACACACACAACTTCAAACTTTGGTAAACGAACACAAATTAATTTTTTGGCTTCTTACAATTAGGTGACCTTCCTCCTGGCAAAACAGGAAAACTTGTTAAGTCAACAAGGAAACAAAACAATTCACTGACAGCGATATTTTAGTTAATTTACTAAATTATTTAATTATGTTCAATTTCTTACAACCTTGCTTTCCCACTGTCCTAATAAAAAAAGATACAAGATTCTCCATTTAGCATGCTAATCTCATATAATATTGTTTTCTTAGTTGAAACTAGCAAGTTTTTTTGTCTGATCATTGTTTATAGTTACCTAGAACTCTTCTTGAGGAAGACTAGGAGCACCTTTGAAAACAAGTTCATTAGTCTAACTTGTTTGAACAAATATGAAACGAGTAAAGTGCACGTGCTTTACGCGACTCACAGTTTCGCACTCCAAGATCAACAGATTATGTGGTAAAATGATCTCAAAACCTAATCGTTTTTAGCCGAGAGTCGATTATACCCTTCTGGATTTTGGTTATTCGACCTAGGTGTAAGTGGCCTAGTTTTCGATTGAACAAGCTAGTGTGCGATATGGTCTAGGTGGAATGACCTGATTTTTATGGTACTAACGAACAAAATCTTTGCTAAGAAGAAATGAAACTTAAATTTCAGCTAAAAAAGAGAACTTTTTGTGTTTCCAACGACTAATAGCTTGTTCTTGGACCAGGATCCCAAGCATGGGCACTGGTGGCTAGAATTCGGGTCGGGTCTGCTAGTCGGGTACTGGCCTTCGGTCCTGTTCAGTCACTTAAGAAGCCATGCAAGCATGATCCAATTCGGAGGCGAAATAGTGAACAGCAGATCCTCAGGATATCACACGTGGACACAAATGGGGAGCGGCCACTTCGCCGACGAAGGCTTTGGAAAAGCATCGTATTTTCGAAACCTACAAGTTGTTGATTGGGATAATAGCTTGATCCCTCTTAGTAATCTGCATCTATTGGCTGATCATCCCAATTGCTATGATATAAGAGCAGGGAAGAACAATGCCTGGGGAAATTATTTTTACTATGGAGGTCCAGGAAGGAATTCTAGGTGTCCATAAATGGGGAAAAAAATATATTAAAAAAATATTAAATTATATAGTTATGTAGAGATAACTCCCATTGTTGTTCAGTTGATTTTTCTGGTCTTTTTTTTTTTTTTTTTTGGATTGATTCTTTGAACCTTTTGTAGATGGGCAGTCACTTTCTTAGATTCTTTTCAGACAAGAAAAAATCCTTTATTTCTGAGTTCTAACATGTTCGATGTTCCCCCATTCAAGACTTCATGTAAATGTTAAGAGAGTGATCAATATAGCAGAGGTTGTGTTTTCTATTTCTGTTGTTTTTCTTTTCTCGCCTAATTAAAAAGAGAAAAAAAACAAAAAAATCTGCAAATTAGGAAGGAAAAGAAAGCCACATTGGTAGAGCTGCCGCTTCAAGCTGCCCAACCCAAGTCCTTAGGCCGATAACTAGGATTGACACAGCCTAAAATTACAATTGAACCATTAAAATATTGAGTCTGGCTCAGTCCCACCTAACACCTTTCGAATATATTGAAACTTTTCAAGTCAGCCTACGACCCAAGCAGCTCAGGGGCCATTGACCCAATAGGCCTGATCCCATTTCGGACCATGAAACCTACAACCCACCTAAACTAAAATGTTAGATCAATCCGTTCATACCAACTTTGCCAGCTCAACACACGTCATATGTGTGTGTGTATATATCAACTGGATCGGCCGCCGGTCCTTGAACCGGTTGGTCAAATCTGATTGACTTTGATGAAATAGAAGAAAAATAAACATGGATTTGCATGTGGGAAACACGTTGAATGCGCCATGGAAACATATCTGGCAGAACCCCAAGATTTTGAATCTCTCCCCAATAATATATATATGTTAATATGTATGACTCGAAAAACAAGCTTTGAGACAATGTTGTCAGTCAGACAAATACAGAAGCAAAAAAAACAGTAAGTGTATCTCAGTTAGGACACCAATGCAGGTTTGTTTGTTTGTGGTGATTAGAAATCATTAAGCCACAGTCAACCCAATAAACGATTAATTATAACAAACAAGAACTCCTCCTACCAAGAACCTAGATTTCTTCGAGAAACAATTTGACAAATTATGAAACTAAACAAACTTAATTTATTTGTCTTATATTACATGCAAGGCCATGAAGATTTGTGTCCTCTTCTTGAAACTGTGGGCTATCTATTACTATCTCACTTGGGGTTGCCCTAGTGTTCAGTTTTTTTCTAGGGTTTACTTCCCCATCAAAATTGAAGACTTCAATATTATAAAAACACAAACAATATATTTTCATAATTTTAATGGACGAAAACAGAGAATTATATGATATTTGTTTGTCCACGTTGACTAAAAATACATATGTTAATTATGAGTAGGGCTATAAATTAAAGGGGTCGAGCCAATTATGCTGTTGTTAAAGCTCGTTTGATTCATTATTGAGTTATTAATATTATACAAAAAGCTTGTTTGCTTATTGATTGAATTGAGCTTAAACAAATTTTAATTAAGCTAAACTTGAGTCGAACTCAAGTAGTTTGATATTTTTACATTTGTTTTTAGCAAATTTTACTTATCGAGTTCGAATTGAACTTTAAATTTTATTCAAATTGAAAACATATTAAGATTATTTCATATATTTGCTGAGTAAAATTTCAGCTAATTATAAATGAGCAAATCTCTAATGTAGTTTCGAGTAGATTGATTTGATTTTCAACCCTAATTATAAGAATCAATAAAAGTAATGATGTGAATGGGGCAGGGCATTGTGGATGCCACGCACTTTAACTTCCACCCCACCCTGGCCCGTACCCGCAACAAATGTTGACCTATACCCGACCTTATGTTGTCCCATCTTGAATTTTTTTTTTAATTGTACATCATATTATTACAACCCAAATATCTATAAGATTTCACAATTTATATACACACACACACATAATAAGAAGAAAACAGAACATTTAAAACTCAATTTATATTTAATTAGACTAAATTAACTATATATATATATATATAAGTTTTTTAATAAGTAATTTTAGTGAGGTAGGGCAAGGAATGTAACCATAGAACCCAATCTTGGCCTGACCCGCGCACGGGTCGGGACTAAGCCTCCCCATAATGGGGCAATCAGACTTGCCCCCAAGAGCCTCGGGTTGGGACTAAGCCTCCCCATAGTGGGGCAGGTTAGACTTGCCCCCCAAGAGCCTCGGGACAGGACGGGTGCTTCCGGGTCGGGTAGAAATTGACATCCCTAAACAAAAGGGCAAAGCTTTGTTTGATTTGGAAAAGAACTTGTTTGTTTATTTCATAAAAGATAAAGGGCATTATTGAATTTAAAAGGAAAATGCTTACCTGGCCCTAAAACGATAGTTCACGGCCTACCTTTCTCACCAAAAAACAAATTAAACAACAAAAGATAAGTATTCCTTCCGTCCCAAAAGAAAGAACCATATTTCAAAAACATTTATCCATAAGAAAAAAAAAAAATTAATATATATATATATATATAATAAAAAATCTATTTCAGAAATCAATATCTCATTTTATAAATCAATGTAAAAAAAATTGAATTTTTTTCACAAACAAGTTTTATATAATTTAATAATTCAAACAAAATTTGTATAAGTGTGAATTTATTACTTTTAGAATCGTGTCTTCATCAAATTAATAAAAAAATAACTCTTGTGAAACATGACTTTTTTTTTTTTTTTTCACAAGATTCTTTTTTCGGGATGGATGGAGTAATAAATTAGCAGAATTTGAACAACAATTTATATTGTTGAAATATCAAATAAAAGATAATAAGAAATATCAATGAACAATTCCAAGGAGGGAAATTAAGACAGGTAATTATGTGCACTTAGACAATAACAAACCAAGAGATGATGATCAGGCAACCAATGAAGCAGATTGCTGCACTCAGTTGGTACAAGAACATTTTACATGCCACAAATTCATATCTCAACACTGTGTGTTCATCAGCAGGCTGTCTTCAAATCAAGAAATTTCATACCTTCAGCTATGTCGAGACCAGACCTCGAGTGGCAGCAGAGAGGTGCGATGCAGCCCGTGATAACTTTCTGAATCAGGTGTCAAAAAGCAACAGCTTTACAATCCTTATGGAGACGATCAAAACAAGTATTTATCAGTCGTCACTTCCTACTAGCTTCAAAGCAGATTCAACAAACATAACCAGGTCATTGGAGTTACGAATATGAGAATGAAAAGGGTGTAGAAGATTGAGTTGCTTGATTTCAAGAAGAATTTGATTTTGTTCGAAATTTATTGCATTATAGTTGTGTATCATGCTATAAGTTTTTCCTAAAGAATTGCAGAACTCCATGAACGACTGATCCTCGATGGTTCTAATGAGATTAATAACAGCAATGTCACGATTTCCATATGCAGCTACCGAGTTAATCTTCAGAGCAATGCATTTGATGTTTTTAAAGTTGAAACATAAATGACTAGCCATTTGAGATGAATTTGAGTTGATAAGTCTGCTATCACAGGTTAGTTGGTGTAGTAGGACAAAGTTGGCCATAGCAGCGCGAATCAAGAAGATAAAAAAATCCCGGAAATCCATGCCTGCAAGAAAAGAAATGGCCACATATGAGATAGGAAAGCAGAATTATGCAAAACTAACTTCATTAAAACCCAAATAAACAGTATCACAACAATCCATATTGTTCGGCTTTACAGTATCACTTTTTTTTAAAGGAGAAATTATAAATCCATATTGTATGGCATTTACGTTACCACAATATTTAGAAATGAAAAAAGTGTACAACTATATATCTGTGCATCCCCTAGCAACTATCCCTTATATAAGGATAATCTATTTTCTCAACAATTTATACCCGTGCACCCCCTAGAAATTTTCTCTAATCTCCAGATTTACTGATTCTGTCAAAACATATACTTATTGGCATGATACATGCAAAATATACAATAATATGTGCTACACAAATTGAAAAATTATTTAATGAAAGGCTAAATTAGTTTAAAGAAGATAGGTATAGCTAATCATATGCACAATCATACATATATAGTCATTGCATATTCATGTGATACATTAGAAAAGGTTTTCTTATTTAGCATCAAAGCTTAGAGGTACAAAAAATAAGAAGATTTCAAAAAAGTCAGTGTCAGCTACACAAGTTAGATTACCCTGTTCCGCTGAAAAGGGGAAACTAGAATATGGTTCGATCCATAAGTAACAGCTCACTCCTAAAAACTGCTGAAAGATAAGTGAAATGGTGTACAACGGAACACAAAACTACAATCTGCAACTTACTAATTCTTCACATTTGACCATCATCTGATATTGCAAACTGATCTATTTAATCCTCTTTTGATAGATAGACTACTAGCAACAAGAAAATATCCTCAATTTTCAACACATGGATTTCTCCAATAGAATTGTATGGATAAACCAGAGTATACCAGCATTAGCTGCGAGATTTCTCTGGCAGAGCCCCTCAAAGTCATCACATATGTCCTTGATATCTTCAATATATCCTTTAGCCTCATGATATTCTTTTAAAAGCAACTCCCACTGGTAAAATGAGATACTGTAAGTATAACAAAACTCATGTATTATATAACAGGCTCTTCGCCAGCACAGCATTCATATATGATATTCTTACCACCCAAGAAATGTTGTAGGCATTGAACCAGTTGTGATTGATTGATATTGTATCCTCCTGTAAATCAAGGTTGGGTTTGTATAAAATAAATAAATAAATAAAATGCATAGCATGCCCGCTTGAGTTAGAAGCAATTCTAAGTTGAAGAGTCAAGAATACCAGATTATGAACTTGATGGTACCATCCACTTGGGACAAAGATTATTTCATTCGGTTCCTGAGTACATTCCCACCAGATTGCCTGGACCAAAACAGATACATCGAAGTTAAATATCATAGGGAAAAAATCCCATGGGAGTACTCGAAACATTGAAGATAAGAATGCAAATACTTTGCAACATACCTTCTCAAATCCAGGGTACTTTGATTTGCAAACATCTTCAAAGATGTCATAGACAGAGGATTTCATATATCTGAATATATGGAGAAGCATAAGTATATTTACATTTTTAGAACACAAAATGTTTAGATTAAGGGTAGATAATCATATCACATGTAACTTGCTTAGTTAAGATATTGGACACTTATACAACTATAAGAGTATTATTTTACTTTGACATTATGATAGCCCCACAACATATCCATATAGCTACGGTAGTTAATTAAACCAATAGAAGGATCATGTTTCATGTCCAAAAGAAGGCTGGTGTTGAAAAAATGAGCAATAAACCAGAAACTGCTCAGAATTTAGAGAACAAGTGTTATCAGAATTTTCCATGAATAACAACTCACAAATAAAATATTACATATAAGCATTAGCTAAAACTACATCAGTTTTTCCCTTTCATATACTCAGAGAGTAAGTAATTTGCTACAACTCATGCAATTCCTGAACATATCCAAACTTTTCTCCATGTAAGATAAACAAATCGACAAAGAACTGCTCCAAAACTGACAAAATAAAAAACGAGCAAGTTAATCCTCACCTATCAAATAAAAGGTGATGTTGACTAGGACACAGAAAATACCATTGTTTCCTGCCACAGACATTAGCTGACCAACTATATGACCTGAAAACGTCAGCATGAAGGGGAGTCCATGTACCTGCAGTTAGAATGAAAAAGTAAAACATTGTTTCTCCAATGTAAACCAGATGTAATTTTTTTTTAATTATCAGAATTGATTGGTCAGAGATCAAATCAAAATCAAAGGAAAAAATTTGGTGACTTTAGGTTCAAACCTTTTCTCCCCATGTACACAAAGCGATAATCTGAACAGTTTATTTCATTTCTTTCCTGGTAACTTTCAGGATCATAGTGCATTCGGTAATTATCAAGATATATATTCAGCAAATCATCACGAAAAAAATGTGGTGTGCTGTAGGCAACATAATCTGGATACTCCTGCAAGTTTTCAAACAACAAGAACACAGATCAGAATGTTCTATGCATGAAGTAGGGAGAGAAGCATTATAACATCTCTAAATGGACTTAAGCATAAGTACCACGAAAAATACATTTCCAAGACCCCATGCAATGACGCGTCACCCATAGAGCAAGGCAATGGGACCTGGAAAAGGGAAGAAGATGGGAACAAAATTTATTCCTTTTTTTTTTTTTTTTTTTCATTTCCTCCAATAATTAACATATCATAGCTAAACAAATAATCTAAAATGACATTGATCTGCCATAACTAGGAAGGCCAGAAAATCACCACATTTCGCAGCTCAAACATAACATAAAAGAACTCATACCCAAAACTAAAACGAGATTCTAACTTTATCATGCATATTGATGAGAATACTAAACACAAATTCATAAGATTCCCAACTATAAAATTGCAACAGTTGTACTATTTTGCAAAGAAGCAAACTCTCCCCTCCCCCCCCCCCCCCCGGCCCGGAAGATTCAGAAGTGTTTCAAGAATTAAATATATTTCAACAGAAAAGGAACAAACTCGAAGAAGGCCCACCTTAACAAAATGCCAATCCTTCAAATATAATAACGAATTTCTATCAGCCCCGCCATTATCAGACCCCGAAAAATCGAGCCAATTTTCAATGAATTCAGAAACCGACATTTGAACTCTCTTCTGATCGGTAAATTCCTTCGTCGCGCAGTCCGCAACCTACAAAGAACATTTGAGTCAGAATCCTTAGCATCGGCAACTATCACCGTAAAGGGACGGGAATCCCACCAGACGCCGTTGTAAAGTGTGAGTACCTCGACTTTGGAGGCGCCGAAGTGATCGGAGAAGAAACGGAGATTGGGATTTCCGTCATCGGAAACCCAATCTTTGCAGGCCCGCCAATCGTCAGTAAGCCCGGTTAGAATTAAGGGCTTGTTTCCGGCCAGGTATTTTTGGACAAAATCGGTGTAAGTCAGCTCCTTCCCGTTCACCTTCTCCACATTCCCTCCGATTTTCAGACCCATTCTCTCTCCCTCTCTTTCTCCACAACATTTAAAACATGTGTTATTATTTTTGGTTAAGAGTAAAATTGGGCCACAAATGGCTCAAGGCACGGGCCGGCCCGTGGGCTTGACCAACAAATGTTATACTTTAATGGGCCCATTCTCGGGGTTAGTCCGTTGCCCAACCTCCTCTAATATTTTTTAGGATGCGGCTATTCATACCCCAAAACTTTAAATATAACTCATAATAATTATGACAAAATTATATATAAATAAATTAACTAAAATATTCTTATATATATATTTTTTTTTATTTTGTTCCTATACTGCGAAATCTTCTCCATGTTTCTTCATACAAAGAAGTTTAAATTGCATATTTATGACTTTCTTAATATTCAGCTCCAAATCTAAGAAATTTTACTAGAAGACCAAACTTGATAAGCAATACACTTAACACTATTCATTAAATGAGTTTTCCCCAAACTTGATTTTCTTGAGACTTTTGTGTACGAGGGTGTGTATATATATATATATATGCTCGCTGTATGTTGGCATGTCTGATAGTTTTAATCAGCAACTCCATGAAATCCGTCACATTGAAATCTAAGTCACCCACATACATGAAATCCGTCACATTGAAATCTAAGTTACCCACATACAGTGAAGTTGTCTGTGATTGGGCTGTCGTTGATCCGCAAGGCGCTGTCATTCCATTGGCGTCAAGTACCAAGCGCCGCCACATTTTGGTGTTAAACCTAAATTTTTGTCATTTTTCAATTTCAATGGGGTATATTTAGTTTTAAAAATTATTAATTTTTAGTGGGGTATATTTAGACTTCGGGGTATGTTTAGATATTCTGGAGGTATGAATAGGCACACCCTATTTTTTATTCAATTTTTAATCTTATGGTTTCAAGTTTAAAAATGGAGTTTCTATTCACACCACAAATTTTACTCTGCACACCATATAATTATTTTGGACAAAAATAGATATGATATAAATTACATATATAATCTTATTTTAAATTAAAAAATTAAAAAATTAATTCTAACATATAACCTAAAATCATAATAAAATTTTCAGATACTTACTTAAGAAACCAAAATATTCTCTCTCTTTGAAAAATACAAAAAAACCCTAATCGGTACGTTTATTGTAAACGAGTGATTTTCACGATGGACAATCGATATTTATCTGTAAACTCGGTACATTTTTCATATGTTTTATTAGAAGTTTCTTCCTTTTATACATTCAAAAAACATAGCAGAAATTGCAAACTGTAAACTCTGATTTCGAAAGCGTTCGGCCTACATCAATCGAACACAAGAAGAAACGTTCGGCCGTAATCAGCCAAATAGTTCACAAGATGTTCGGCGGGCACCCACCTAATGCATCATATAACATTCTGCGCCCGCAAGGCTGAACACATTCAGAAGAGTTTGGTATTTGAACACCGAACATTTGTGGAATGTTCAGTTTTATTTAACCAAACGTTGACACATTTTTCAACTTCTTTTGGTCGTTTTATGTTTCAGTTTATGTTGCTAAATAGTACTTTTATTATATTATTTGCAGGAGACATCAAGAACAAGTTTTTTTTTTTTTGAAGTAACAATGAGCTAGTTGTTGATTATCAAGATGTCTTTGATACAATGAAATTGTTTGAATCACGTGAAAATTAGATTTTTTGGGTACGTGAAAAGGTTATTCCATTAGGCATGGTGGTGGTTGTGATAATGTCAGAAATTGGAGATGAATGGAGACAACCTCGTTTGTGGTTAGGTTGCGAATGAGGGATAAATATCGTCCACGAAAAAAAACATTCCACAGAGAAAAGTGAAAATAAAGAAACAGATGAATGTGGAAGAGAAGAGGTAGAGGGTATGTCTAGGAAAGGAAAAATAATTGAGAATCGTCGTTATGGAACCAAGAAATGCGATTGTCCATTTCGTTTAAAAGAAACATATTACAAAGAGACTAATACATGGACGTTGGAGGTTATTTGTGGTTCGCATAATCATGAGTTGGCAAGATATTTAGAAGGTTACTCTTATGCTGGTCGTTTAACTTCAGATGAGTTGAAATTGGTGTATGATCTATCTATGGGTAATAGTTGTCTTAGGAACATATTGTTTACTTTGGAGAAGAGGTATACAGAAAATAAGTTCACGATAAGACTATCTACAATATTCGACAGAAGAATAAACAAGTCGAACATTGTGGCCGGTCACAAATGCAATATCTGATTGGTAAACTTAAAGAGAATGGTTTTTTTTCATGCTAGGCGGTGTGAGCAAACAGATGATGTCAAAGATATGTTTTTAGCCTATCCGACAAGTGTGAAGTTGTTGCGTGTATTCCCAAATGTCTTGTTAATGGACTGTACATACAAAACAAACTGCTACAAACTACCGTTGTTAGAAATTGTCGGGGTGACTTCCACAAACATGACGTTTTCAGTTACATGTGTCTATCTAGAATGTGAAAAGGAGGATAATTACTTATGGGCATGTGATGTCCTTAAAGATTTGATGGACCAATCCAACCTACCAAAAATATTTGTAACCAACTGAGAAGTTGCATTGATTAATGCAATCGAGAGAACTTTTCCTAGTTCTCGTCATTTGCTATGTCGGTGGCACATCAACAGAAATGTAATGGCCAAATACAAGAAGTACTTTAGTACGAAAGAACAATGGAATTCTTTTTATTGGAATTTGTTGATCTTTGCTGAGTCCGAGCACATGTTTGAAGAGTTGCTGAAGAGATTTAAGAATGATTTTTCTTATAAAAAAGATGTTGTAAAATATGTTTTGGACAATTGGATCAATGGATATAATGAACGATTTGTTTCTTGTAGGGTAAAAAACTTGATGCACTTTGAAAATACCACAACAAATAGGTAATAAAAAATCATGTGTTATTTATGTGTTATATCATATTTTTATTCTGTATATAGTGTACGTTATATACTCATTGATGAATTGATTTCACGTTTTTTGTAATATAGGGCAGAGGGCCAGCATGCCAAGTTGAAAAATAACTTCAATCGAGTACAAGCAATTTTGAAACGTGTTGGGAAAAATTTTTCATTCTTCTCGAAACATCGCATAATGCAATCAAAAATTTGTTCAAGAAGAGCATCAATATAGTCCAACATAGATACTCATCTCCTGTATTCAAAATGTTACGGGGTATGATTTCTATTTCTGCTTAGGATATGATCTTGGATGAAATGGTTGGTGTTGGAGAAAATAGCGTGGATCCTTTATTGTGTGGGTGTATTTTGCGAAAGACTTACGATCTTCCATATGCTCATGAGCTAGCTGAACATGTTCGGGGGAACATGCCCATCCCTCTAGATAGAGTTGATAAATTTTGGAGAAAGCTTGATATGGAACCTATCGATGGGGTAAATAAAAATATAGGAGATTACATAATAATAGTTTCAAGAAGACACTTGGTGAAATTGTCAATCAGTTTGAAGGTGCACATGATGAATCTGAGTGATTTTAATGTTAAAGAGGTTAAGAGAGTTTGCAAACCCAACTACATCATCCCTTATTGAACCACAAGTCCAACCACGTACGCGTGGACGACCTACCAAAGCAAAAGCAAAAAAACCACCTCAACCAAAAGAGATCCGAGTGCATTTGAGTATGTCCAGTCCATTAATGAAAGTTGTTCGCCAGTGGAGGAAACATTTATCATAAGTGGAGAAAATGTGTTCGGTGCTATGTTTAGTTTGACTCGTAAAGAAAAGCAAAAGGTAATTTTCGGTGATAAAAAAACTTGAGCTGTTTTTTTTTCTTTTCCATTTAATTTATGATAATTATATGGTTTACAGGTGGTTCGTCGTGTATCTAACGTTGTTAACACAAACAAGGATATTGAAGTTTTTGAAGATATACACTTATCTTTTGGTCATGTGATTATGGACTAAGAATGTTAGAGAAGACGGGCATTGCAGATTTCATGCAATTACTGAGTTAATGAACTTCGTGGAAGAATCATGGTCTAGAGTTCGTTGTGACCTCATTAATGAATTACAAAAATTCGGGAAAATATATGCACCAATATTCAAAGAACATGGACGTGTTCGAGAAATTGAGGATGCATTACATTGTTTTGAGGAGAGAGCCTATTGACGACACTGGCCAAATGTACCTGATATGGGACACATGATTGCAATTGTCTACAATATAGCATTGTCGTGCTAACACCAATTACAAACTATACTTTCCTTCCCCTGAGTACTACAAATTCAGAAGATCCGTAACTTATTTGTATAGCATTGGTGGACCAAAGTAGACATTTTTGAGGGGTGTGTTATTATTATTATTACTTTTTTTTCATAATAATCTTTGCGGAGTAGTAACTGTACGTTTATTGTGGTAGGTCTCATTGATTTATGGATGTCCGTTGTCTTTTATTCTTCAGGTATGGCATGAACATCGTAGTGTTTATGCAGCTGGATGGAAGTTATTCTACAAAACATAATTTTAAATGTATAATGCAATTTAATTAGGAAATGAATGATATGTACTTATATATTTGACATTTTATTTTTTATTCTGTTTGACATTGTCCATCTACTTCAATCATCATTGGCAATTTTTTTTTTAACTTCAAGTCCAGAATACAAATTATATAAATTGTCTACATAGTTCATAAAACATAGTTCATAAGACAATACAAGATATATAAGTTGTCTACAAAATTTATCCAAGATAATACAAAATATATAAGTCGTGTAATGACTACTCATCCGTGTCATGTCCATCATCTAATATTAGACCGTGGAGTACTCTTGCACCTTGCTTAACTCTTGGCATAATGTAATCAATAGATAATTGCGGATCATGAGTTGTCCACATGCGAACTAGTGGGTCGAGAATGTTCTGTGCCTCAACATTTCAAACCCACAATTGACTGGGGTTCGCACTAATAGTGTACGATCGGGATTTTGTACCTGTGGGTGGGAAAATGTACGGTACCAATCCATATACTCAGGTACAATCTCCCATATTGGGTTAGCAAGTCTCCCTCGTCGTAGCATGAATAATATATGGTTGTCTCAGGACAAAAACATGGATCCCAGCACACCCCACGGAAGTATATATTGCCTGAAATTTTTTCCTCTTCTTGCATAGTCTAGATCCAATGGAGGCAATGATATATGTTGGACATGACCAAACTGGCTCAACACACAATCAGGATGGTAAGGTTCGACAATGTCAAACGCCCTTATGCAACCATGATAAAACATCACTTCAGGATGTTGAAATCGATCACGCACCTGCTGGTAAGGATCCTAATTTACTTACATAATGAATTCTTCAAGTTGTATATTTGAAAGACAGATATAGTTAGTATAAAAGTAATCAACCTAAATTAAAAAAGGCACATTTACTTCATGAGGTTGAAGTGAATCCAACTACTCCCTAGAAGCCTGCAAGCCTAAAGTATTGGCTCCACCTTATCCATGTTGTGATCATCTCATAGCGAGTGGATATCTAGGATCGTACTCAACATTGAGTTGAAGTCGTGGGCTAGTCGGAAAGTGCTCGTAAATACATGCCTACATATATAGAAATACAATGGTACAACATATTAAAAATTGTAGCATAATATTAAAATAAAATTATTTTCAAAGAATAACTTACCTCCAATAATGTAAGATACCTAGCTATTTGCTTTACACCCGATCTTGATGCAGATCCTAGTTGTCTGTAAAGATAGGCAAGAGTTGCAGCACCCCATGCATATTCCCGAACAACACTTGTATTTTCTAGTAGCTTCAAATAGCTAGCCGCAATTCGAGTACCACTTTTGTCCGAAAATATGGTACAACCAAGAATATATAGTATATATGCTCTCGTTGTCTTTTCTGCAATTGCTCTATCCGAAACTTGACATCTGTCCAAGAAGGTGCTACCAGCCACTCTAACTTCACTGATTGACCCCTCTTGTCATTAAGTGCCGATATAGCATCCTCAACTGACACACCTAACTGTCGATGAATCAACACAGGTGAGAATTCTGATGTCTCGTTTGCGATATGTACTGGCTGCCCTGTCACTGGTAGACTAAGTAGACACGATATATCATCTAATGTGATCGTTGTCTCACCAAATGGTAAATGGAATGTGTTGGTCTCCGGCTGCCAACGTTCTATAAATACAGAAATCAAGTTTTTGTTGGGAGTTTTATATGAAATTTTGCTCAAAATATGAAGTCCAGATCGTTTAACATACGACCTCCAAATTCGTGTCGTCTCATCTTCGGGATACATCAATTTCAGAAGCTTAGAAGTGTGACAAAGGCATTTTAAAATGCCTCTCTCAATGCCGTTCCAAACTTCAGCAACTACATGGGTTTTAAATTTTCTTAACAATGACGGATCATAAAGACCACTAAGAAATGGGCCCATTAAGATTTCATCATGTTCCCCCTCTTGTTCTTGAGGCACATCAGCATATGCCTCGAATTCTTGAGGCCCACCAATATCATCTTTTGTAGAAGGACCTGCCACAAATTCAGATTGTTGTGCAACCTTTAATCTTCTGGTTGATGCTATTGGTCGTCTCCTTCTTCTTTCAAAAACTGTAACACAAGAAAATAAAAATGTTAACAAAATATGTTCAAATAAAAAAATAATCAAAGATAGAAGAATTATTATTGCTATTCTTCTTACATACAAGACGAAGGATTTCCTTAACCAGTCTGATTTGGACTAATCAATTAAAGTTTCTCGAATCTTAATGGCAGCTTACTCTAATTTTATTACAATTCTCTCAAGTAGCTCCTAGCAGGCTAATCAATTAAATAATTTAAATTTTATATGACCCTTAACTTATACTTTATTACAATTTTCAGAACTAGGGCAAATCATAATAATTTTCTTTTCCAGCGTGTGGCGGCTAATTTTTTATTCTAGCATACAAGACAAAGGATTTCCTTAACCATATGTGGACTAATTTCTGATTCTAGCATTCACTGCCACACATTCACAATACAACATCCAACAAGACTACAAAAAAAGCTTTATGAGCATATCTATTTCCAACAAGACTACAAAAATATAAATGTCATCTCCATAGTTGTCATGTCTCTACAGAATTGGAAATGTAGTAAACAATAAATAAAACAACAATGAAGCAAACGAAGATAATGCAAAATTAACAAAATCTGTAAAAATCAAAATCGAAAACTTAATAAAACAGTCGCTCAACCCATCAATACGTTCGGCTAGTGCACGCTGAACAGGGGCAGGAACATTCGGCTAGTGCACGCCGAACAGGGGTAGGAATGTTCGGCCAGTGCACGCCGAACGCGTAGACATGTGTTCAGCCTGTGCATGTCGAACGCGTGTACGTAGGTTCCGGCTGGTGCACGCCGAACGTGTGGATGTGCGTTCGGCTTGTGGACGCCGAACCTGTGTAACTATGTTCGGCCAACCAGCGCCGAATGCGTCGCAAGATCCAAAACTTTAATTTCGTCATTTACGAATATAAATATTACCTGGAGGACTCGACACATTATTGCTTTCTGCATCCATTACTCGTTGTTGATAAGAAGAGGAGTAGAACTGTGTGTATGGACACCGAACGTGATGGGTGGGATGAGAATGGAAGAAGAGGGAGAGCGCGTCGAACGTGATGGGTTAGGGTTTTGGTTTCAGTTTTCAATTTCTCTTTTTCTTTCTCGTTTTTTTGAAATGGGCTGAATAAATCTTTTGGGGGTGGGTTTAGTAAAATTAAAATTTTAAATATTTTTTTATATGGTGTGCAAATCAATTATGGTGTACAAAGCAATATTAGTGTTTGAATAGAAACTCCCTTTCAAAAATTGAAATCAATATTAAATAAGAATAAAAATATTTCTTACAATTTCACTAATATATCAAATGTGAAAACAAATTTAGTCATATTCAATTAAACAATTCGAATTAAATATTTATATATTATAAATTTATTGTATATGTTTCAATACATAAAAATATGTAAGTGTTATTTAATTATATTTTCTGAAAAAATATTTAAGTTTAAATTTCCGAATACGAATATTTGAACGATATGAATATATTGTAATATCTCTCATAACATATATATATATATATGTATATATGGCAAGCTCTTCGCAATAAAGAGTTCTTATTTCTCTGTTTGATTATCGAAATTTCAGATAGCCCGCTTTCATAAGGTTCAAAAAACAAGAAAAAATGGCGGGCTAATCTCTCTCTATCTCTAGAATCCAAACCCTCAATTTCCAACGCCCAACGGGCACAAGTTTTACACGCATTGATTTTGTAGATAGTCGGAAGATGCAAGGCTCACGGGAGAGCACCTCGCTGATGCGAATGGCGGAACTGCGGTTAGTAGTCGAACGAGAAATCCCCATTCAGCAGCAGAGAGTTGACTCCGTGCTTAACCCTTACCGGCGGAGTTTCGATTCTGCTAAGTCCAACGCTAAAGAAACAATTCAGCTTCAAGGCAATTCCTTTGAAATCCTATTCTAGGGTTTAATCTCTTGATCTAGATTTCGATTTCATTTAGATGGTTGTTTATTTTGTTTTAAGATACGGTTAAGTAATGATTTTTACTAGATTGTGAAGTTCGAATTTTGCTGATTTATACCAGAGAAATTGGGGAAGCTTAAGGGAGAATTAAGACAAGCTGAGGATGCTCTGGTGAAGGCTCTTGCTGGTATTACTCTCTTTTATTTTTTGTCCCCCACAGCCCCAAAAAAAAAAAAAAAAACCGATGTTGTATATTTTGGACGCGATTTATGCAATGAGCTTGAAAAGTACAGTTCTTATTATGCAGAAATGTGGGTTTGTTATTTACTGCTTATATGCAAAAATATCCCTGATTCGATCTTTGTATAAAATGAAATAGAAACAGAGATAAATAGAGCACTTTGTTAGTGTGAAACGATGAATGTTGGCGGGTAGAATTAGCTGGGTTTCTTAGGGAAGGTTAGAAATCTCAATACCAGACTATTATGCTTCCATCTTGATAAGACTTCAGAAGCTATCATACGGATAACTATGTCACGGAGTTGGTACGTCTCACAAATCTGAAGTTGATTCTTAATGAGGTTTAATTAGACAAGGTGACTTAGTTTCTCCTTGACCTGCTAGTTCTACTGCTCATTTCAGAGAACCAATCATCTACTTTTTTTGTGTTCTTTGGATACAGAAATTGGACTGTGCCACTGATTGGTGCTATGTTCTCAAAATGAACAAATACTCAAATTGTTTCTGTCTTACATCATAAAGTATGATTCTCTGAAGTGTGAGTAGATTCCACGTCCACTTATCTTTCCTTAAGGAAATAGTTTTGTTTAATACTGAAATACATGGACATAAAAATCGCCACGAAATTCATATCATCTTCAGCGAGATATTATATTGCAATAGGGAAAAAGTAAATATAGATCAGCTAATAAATCTGAAGTTCAAATAAAGTACATTTAACTTGATAAAGGTGTGTAAAGGGACTACTATATAAATTATATATGAAATCAGCTTTCCAAGGAAGCAGCATATTCCTTACGAGAGCAGGATTTCAGAGAAGCAACATGCATCTTGGAAAAAAAAAATCGATCCACAACAAAACCATGAATCTTTCTCAATGCTGCTGACGATTTGACATTTTTATCTGCTGATTTGTGACCTGGGTGGGTTTATTTTTCTTCTTTTATTCTGCATTTGTAGTGAAGACCCGGAAGGAAGCAAAGAAGATGGCAATGATGGAGTCTATATCTGTTATGAAAGCTAGAGTTCAAGACTTAAAAGGACTTGTGAAAGATCAGAGGGAAAGAAAAGACCAATATTCTGCTATAATATCTCAACAGTCTGAAGGTAAATTAGTTTTCAATTATTCTCGCTGCGGCTTCCAGAAGCATTAAGTGGGGTTATGCTTGAAGATTGGGCCTTTTAGCTGACATGATCTTAGAAATTTACACTATGATTAAAACTGGTCACAGAAAATACAAAAAATAATAGAGAAAAATGCTTAAACTTGGATACATAAGAACAGTTTTTCTTCAAATTCTGAATGTGTGGTCATCTAGAAATACTGAGCGTGCTTCTTGTACTGGGTTTCTGAGGTAAGGACGTAAGGTCACTAAATAGCTAGAGATGTGGTGAAGTATAATGTAAAAATTAGAGCCTTGTTATAATAGAAAGTATGCAGTATGCTGACGTAGATTGCCTTCACTGGCTTTTGTTGTATTAAATTTATCAGCATTAGTCTTCTGATTGGTTCTCTGTCTTCTACATATGATAAAACAAAAAGAAACTAGATGCTTGATGTTTTCCACTTCAAGTTTGATAACCATTCCTTCTCCACATGTTGAGATGTCAGCCGAGATTGCTGGATACTTTGTAAAGGAAATTAGTCCGTTGGTTCTATCTGTTTATAACCTTTTAATTTTCTTCATTCTTGGTCCTTGTATATTTGAGATTAATTTTACATCAATTTTTCATAGTCTTACCTTAACCGTTATTTGAGCTGACTCCTACCTCCTTTTTCTCTTTTTATTTTTTCTTTTCCGAGAAAATAGCTTTGACAGCGTGCAAAGAAAAGTGTAATGAGAACAGAGAACACAGAGAACAAACAGAAGAGGCTATATCGTGGTATAGCAGGGTCCTTGGTTTCCGCATTGAATGTGGTCGTGGTGCGTGACTCCTGGGACTTGCTGAAACTTTTATGTACCAATTTCATCATGATAATATTCTTTCTATTATCTCTTCCTCTCTTAGGTGTTAAATTCATATTCACAAACATTAATCCGGAAAATCCAAATGAAGAGTATTCCTTTGTCGTCCGTCATGAGAATGACACGTACACTTGTAAGTAATATGCATTCGGTTTATTTTATTTCACTGAACACTATCTCATCAATATCTTTTCTGATTTTCTCTCCAGTGCTCAATTGTGATCCACATTTGAATGACATAAAAGAGCTAGTCAGTGAGTTAAACAAAACCAATGGGCTATTCAAATTCGTGAGAACCATGAGAGAGAAATTTCAACAAGCTGCAGCACAGGGTATGCGATCTTGTATCCTTCGTCAATCTCTCATATTGATATTTATCAAAGAATGCACTTTGACATATGCCTGAAAATTATGAATAATGTCATCGTCTCTTCATTTTACAAGCCATGTTTCTAAGAATGCGTATAATGTCTATCCAGGGATTTCTTTACATAGCTCGTCTCTTGATCAGGATCAGTCAATAATTTCCCTTTCTGCCCCAGTAGCTTCAGCTTCAACTGATCACAGATATGAATCTCCACCAGAGAAGGACCTTCAATCTGCTGAATCTAATATTAATTCACGGAAAGCCAAAAAAGGAAATACAGTTCAGTCTCCTGGATCTGCTTCGTCTCCCCGGCCACCTGGCGTATGAAGGTGACTTGTATTTACAAAATTATATAAATAGGACATAAACGGTCAACTATATGTCAGCTCTCGGATTCCTTTTCAAGATATGATGATACTTGTATATCCTAAAGCATTAATACTTGTCAAATACCTTCAAGATATGTAGAAATATATCCTTTTAATTTGCTGCATAAGTTAGGTGTATCATGTCCTGCAAATTTGATCTTGAGGATCCTGTTTTTCATAATCTTCTAGGGGTGGAAAAGTGATATAAAGATAAAATTGCCGATGAAGCAAGCTGTTGAAATTGGTCTCCTTAGTGTATCTTATTTGGTTTCTGACTATGTAACTTTGAATCTTGGCAGGGTAAGACTTGAGGATCGTCTCAACTCTCAACTCGCATTAATCTTTTAAGCAGTATTCGACGCCAAGGCTGTGTTTGTGTGCTATTGCTGATGGATGCTGTGTATCTTATATTTTCATTTTGAACTGCTGGACTGCTACATTTTTATGTAAATTTAGTTGATTTTCTAATTATAAATTGTAATGATGTTTGTTAGAATATACTAATATTCCTTGCACTGAGTAGTTTGACAATGCATCTCTGATGCCTTCTCAGTTTCTACTTAATTTGCCTACATTCTTGTTAATTCTTCTTGAAATGGTTGTGTACATATGTATAATGTGTGGGTGGGTGTGTTTTGGTTATATAAAGTATTTCGAAAGGGAAATAAAATAAAAATGGAAAAACTGAAATAAAATAAAGACTAAGAAAAAAGCAAGAGAACAAATAAATTGAAAAGAAATTGAAAAATAAGTCATGTGCATTGGAGTCACATTGTTCAACTTAGTATTTTTCTCGTGCTTGATTGTGTGCTTCTCTAACACAACTCCAACCAAACTTTGGATTATCAAACTAGGAAAAATGTTTGATGAAATTATTTAACCTTCAAAATATATATATATATATAACTGTTTGATGAAATTATTTAATCTTCAATATATATATATATATATATATTCTAATTAGGAGAGTCTTGCAAGTCAAACTAGGTTCCACACTTTCTTTCATTATTTTCTTGGTTTGGGAGCGACAAGTGAAATGGAGCATAACAATATTATCGAGATTCTATAATTACTTTGATCAATATTCGGTTAGTATTGTTGAATATTTATTATGTTTTTGAGTGTTATAGTCGAACAGTCAGCGTGACGAGAAACAAATTTACTAAAATTTCAACATGAAAATACTTACATTATTATTTTTCGTTGATGTATCTTGATCTATTACTAAATTTCTTGAATGACTATAATTTGAAGAAGAAGAAATATTGAGAGGAGAAGAAATCGAAGAAGAGAATGAGAAAGGAAGAAAATTAGGTTAGTTTTAGATATATAAGTGCATTTTAGTCAATTTAATTGTGTCTAATTTTGTCCAAATTATTTTGAGGTGTATTTAAAGGATTCGGGGATGCGAATAGCGGCACCATATCTTATTATACTAATAATATATGATATATTGTTATTATTTTTAATTTGAAATATAATTTTTGTATTTTATATTACATTGTCATTTTTAAGTTATTTGTTAAATAGTAAATGCATTTGAAAGTATTTTTTTAGTAATACCAAATACAATATAAATATTTCTACTTACTAAAAATTATTAAGGTTAAATAATAAATTATAATATTATATAAAATAATAATATAATATCTTTATTGTTATAATGTTTATATTTTTATCTTAAATTCATATAAAAAATTAATATACTATTTATTTAAATCCATCGATATATAAAAAATACAATCCATAAAAATAATATTTCATACTTAAAATATAATTATTTGTTTTAAATATATACAATATCGATGTCAAATTAAAGATTACAAAAATATAATTAATTTGATATAACATATATATCAAATCGATTTAAAACGAAAAGTAATTTGAACTTTTAAATTTTAATAAAAATAAAAATAGGAAAAAGAAAGAAATACTGGAAAACACATGTTATGAGACTGAAGAAGAATTTTCTTTTATTTTATAAATGGTTCAATGATCATAGGGAAAACAATGATACTGTTATAAAGTTAATAATATATTTTAGACTAGAAAATATTAACTTTTGAAGATAACTAATAATTTATTTTTATAATAATATATTTTAAAATAAGTAATATTTTTAGATCGAGTTGTATATTGCACTTTCGATACATGTACAGCTTAATGTACAATTTTTTTTTAATCTTCTTAAGAGTTCTACTCAAATTCTAAGTTCTCAAAAAAAGAAAAGAAAATGAGGATTTGTTTAAGGCAGAAAGATCGTATCTGAAGGAGCCCTTCTTTATCCTGAGTTCAACTCACATTCAACTTCGTAAAATATGCCAATCCTTTTCCCATTCGACTATCGTCTTCTTCCCTATAAAAATCCAGCAGAGATGAGAGAGGCTTGTAACTAGTTATCGTAACAAAATTTATAAGAAGAGAAAGATGGAGATAAACAATCGAAGAAAGATGGAGATAAACAATCGAAGAAAGAGGGAGAGGCACCAGAGTATAATAACAGAGACGAGCCAGGATTACCGCAGAAGGAAATTGATCAAAACGGAGTCAGACGACGTCAGCAAAACGCCGATCGAAATGTTGAGCAACAAAGTCAAACGGCGATCAGAACCGAGAGCAACGCCGTCGGTAAAACGGCGATCAGAACGGAGAGCAACGGAGCCAGAAAAACGGCGACCGAAACGGAGAGCAACGGCGTCAGAAAAACGGCGAATAAAACGGAGAGCAACGTAGTCAGAAAAGCGGCGATCAGAACCGAGAGCAACGCCGTCAGAATAACGGCGACCGAAACGGAAAGCAACGGCGCCAGGAAACCAGTTAGCAAAACGGAGAGCAACAGCGCCAGGAAACCAGTTATCAAAACGGAGTGCAAGGACGACAGAAAACCAGTGATCCAAACGGAGAGCCACGGAGTCAGAAAAACGGCGATTGAAACGGAGAGGAACGAAGAAATAAAGTTCGAAGCAATGGAGGAAAAAGACGTAATAAGTACCGAAAATTTGGGGATTAACGATTCGGGGAGAAAAAGAGACGCCATCAGGTCACTGATTCATCTGCATCTGTACGGCACTTATCTCGAAGAACTCGACCGGATCGATTCCAATCTCGTCGATATAAACAGAGAGATCCATGATTTGCAGAAGCTGCATGAGTTAGGGTATCAGAAGAGAGATTCAAATTTTGAAGATGGATTACGTCTTCATTCTGCAGTCGACAAACTACATTCAACAACATTCCAGAAGAGAATTGGACGCAATTAAAAGAATCGGCATAATCATGATTCTGAAGATGGATGAATATCAGCTCCTCTAGAATCAAGATGGTTCGAGATGAATTTGGATTGGATGTTGCAGTTGCAATTCTGGATCCCCAGGAGCTCAGAAAAGCAGAGGAGAAACTTCGTGAACTTGGAATTCCATAATTCTTATGCATGAAGATAGTTTCATATTCCATGCCACACTGGTGCATTGCACCATCTATTTATTTATTTATTTAAGAAATTTTGTAAATTTTGTAAATCATGTTTAAAAAATGAAGGTATAGTATTATAATATCGGAGATTAAATTAAAATAAATATTTATTTAATATTATTACAACATATATATGGGAAATTGAGGTAAGTATTCGTAACACTAGTAACATTCATTCTTGTAAGTGAAAATTTATGCAGAGTTTGACGATAATGCCTCTTATTGTGCACCAACAAATTCTTATTGCCATGAATGTGAAAAACAAAATATTCATCTAAAAGCTAAGGGTGTAATACTTGTATGACTTCCCTTTGTACCACCGAACATACTCGTATTATTTACATGCCTAAGAAGTATCTAGGGTTTAATTTCTCGATGAGCTTTCACCATTTTTGCCCACCGGCACAAGAAATCGCCGGTGGATTAAAGCACGTGTTTGCTTCCATAGTTTCCGAGCTTCCATCTCATCGCTTGCGAGTGCTGAGCATTGGCTCTCGTTGCAATCTGCGAAGTACTTGCCGCTAATGCCAATGAGACGGGGGCTCAATGCAACGTAACATGTGGTTGATGCGCCCTGCGAGTAGTGAAAACATAAATTAAATAAGAAAATTCGGAAAACATAGTCACACACATTTTTAATTTACTCTGGAGCTGTCAAATTATGGGTTGGGCTTCATAATCCAGGCCCGAATTAAGACCAAGCTCATTCGGCCCGACCTACCACATTTCACATATATTTTAAGGGATGGACTGATTTGGGATTCAAAACTCACGGACGGATGGAATTTCGGGCAGGGTCGGCCCAATTTTGTCAACAGACTCGACCCAGCTCGGTTTGACAGCTCTAGATAAAATGAATCTTGAGGTAGTAAGAGGAAAACAAGGATGCTAGGACAAACCTGTGATGTAGACTTGAGCAACTTTGATGCAACAAAATACAGAGAATCTGGAAAAAAAATTCCAAGAAAACAGTGGAATTAGTTATTTTTGTTTGGATTGTATGAAAATTAAAGAAAGAAAATATCTTTTATTACAAGAAAAGATAAGCATGCATGCCTGTGATAAAGCCTCTGTAATCTCTGATAATTCCAGTCTTGACAATCCCTGGATGGACAACATTGATACTTACATTTGCTTTTCTTGCCTGAGACTCCACATAACATTTCGGTCAGAACAAATCCCTTTTGTCTATGCCTTTCACAATTTCCTTAAAATTATTCATTTCTTGGATTTTTTTAATCTTTTATTTTATTTTTTAAAATATTTACCTTAAGTTGTCTTGATAGTTCCTTGGCATGCAGTATGTTGGCTAGTTTTGATTGAGCATAAGCTTTAGTGCCATTGTAACTGCATGAAACATGAGTGTTATAACCAGGGAGGGAGAGAGAGAGAGAGAGAGAGAGAGAGAGAGAGAGAGAGAGAGAGAGAGAGAGGTAAAATGGAATGTTTTTACCTTTTGGGACTAAGTAGTTTACTGAAGGAAAAGTGTTTGCTATTCACCCAATTGTGAATAACAGAGGAAACATTCACTATTCTCCCTTGAATGCAAGATTCTGAGGCTGTCTCCACCATTTTCCCTATCAGCATTTCTGTCAACAAAAAATGACCTTCCAAAAAAGAAAAAATAAAAATAAATCAGTACCTTCTTGTGATTCTTGATTATACGAGCATGACTCTTTTTCGGGACGGAACGAGCATTATGATAAAATGAGAGGAGGAAACTATTACCTAAATAATTTGTGGCAAAAGTCAGTTCAATTTTATCCTCAGAAAATTCCAGCTTTTGTGAATATTTGCCAGCATTATTTCTGCAACAAAAAATGTTCATATCTGTCATAAGTTTTTCTTACACCATACCTTTTCTCTTCAATGTTGTCCACCACAAAACCACTTTCCAGAAGAGACAACAACATAAGTAAAAACAAAAAATATAAAATAAAATAAAAATAAAAAGAATAAAAAATACATACATGAGGATATGAAGAGGCAATCCTAAGGATAAGAACTCAGAACAAAATCTCTGGATTGAACCAAAAGAACTCAAGTCTATCTCCAGTATTATTATCTCTGCTTCTGGATTTTCTTTCTGTATATTCTCCTTCACCTTCTCTGCCTTTCTCAAATCCCTTGCTGGAATCACCACCCTCACACCTCTCTTCGCGAGCACTCGCGCAGTCTCTGCCCCGATACCTGACGTCGCGCCTAATCGTACGAAAAACATAATCGATAATTTGATTAATAGTTTTCTTGATCTTAGGACATATCGAACATTTTATTTCTTTAAATGAAAAATAAGTCTCATAGATAACAGAAAACAAACAGAGAAACATATATGTGTGTGTGTGTGTTTTGCAACATAACCCTTAGAACAAGAACAACAATCTTGGATGGCTTTTGCAATAAGAATGGCAGATTAAGAAAATCGTAAATCAAGAAACCAAAGTGTCACCTATTTCATAGCCTCTTTGTTCTGTAAGTGGAAAGAAAAACCGAACTCAGAACAAAACTTGCTCTAAATACATGCAATACTCAAAATACATTACACACACCAAAAAAACAAACAGAGAAACATGTGTGTGTGTGTGTGTGTGTGTGTTAATACTCACCAGTGACGATAGCAGTGAGCTTAGCAGAAGGCATGGAACACAAGCAATCTTCAGCAACCTGTTCAGCAGTTGTTTTGGAGCCATAGCCACTTGGGCCAGCAATGCCTGCCAAGTACTTCAATGTAGCCTTCATTTCTTGACTCAAACTTATGTCCCTAACTTTTGTTGAAATCCACTTATATATATAAGACATCAATTTTGAGGCATTCCCATGCACCCTCGCAGTGTTACTAAACCTTCCCTGTATCTCTTTTTATTCACACGAACCAACTTGTGACGTACGTTGTTTGCTCCGCGAATTACACTAAAATTACAATCTTGTTTAAGCCAAGATTTTATTTTTATATAATTTGGATGTTAGAGGGGGAGAAGAATTTGTAGAAGGAACCAAGGTTAGGTGGTCCATTGACTAGGTTGATGGTTTTTGGAGCATGTAATTGTGAAAGTCCACTGTTGAGGCAGTTTTTTTCTACTGATAATAATTGTTGTCTCCCCTTACTAGGTGCTTTTCTTCTTTTGGTGGGCTATTGAGATTATTATTACAGGGCACATTTTACTGTTCCAGATGATGTTTTGTTCAACCGTAATGCTGCTTGTTAGGTCACTATAATGGGCATTATATATGGTTACTGTGTTTGTATAAGTTACCAAAGCAACATATATGCATACTTGAAGTATTATCATTTGCCTTGCAAAATAATCTTATTCTGTCTCTCCACCTCTCCATAGTGCCATGTGTGTATATTCATCATGGGCACGTCTCCTGCCAGACCGTCCAGTCAACTTGGATAATCTAATAATATCGTCTCACCAAATAATGGTGTAAGTTGGTCCTAAGAGGCCAAACCCACTAAAGAGAAAGATTAAAATAACCGAACTAACATTTGAAAACCCTAAAAATATAGAAAAACAATTTAAAATTCTAGAAAAAGTTTAAGATATACTGAAATCTGAGAAGCTAAAAACAGAAAAAATTAAATAAAAAGACAAACCCTAAAGAGAAAATATCAAAAACCCTAGAAAAAGTTAATATAACTGAAAAAAAAAAGAAAAAAAGAAAAAAAGAGTACTTCGTCTCTCATAAATACATTCTATGAGATGATATTTTGATACAATGATATCTTCACTCATATATAACGTACATTTATAAAATAAAATACAACAAAATTCTAAATGTAAACACCAAGATTCTTTATACAAAGAATGCCCTAACTAATATCACTCATTCTTTACAATCACTTCTTAAACTCTTTCAGTTTTCTTGGTGCAACCAAATATTATCAAGATTATCTCATAATCAAGATTATCTCATATACCATTATACACACACACACACACACATATCATGTATCTATATACTTATAGTTCTACACTTTTAGTGACTTCAAAGCCAAACTAAGTATGCAAAAAAAAAAAAATAATAATAATAATAAAATACAAAAAAGATAAATATGGTCTGTATTATTATTTAGATTTACTTTATAATCCTTTTCTTTCCACATTCACTCAAGTGGTTAATAAAAATGTCTGTAAATTGACAAAAACTGATATGATAAAAAGCAAATATATAGTGGCTTAGACACTTACCCCTCACACGTGTTCTTCTTCATAACCCATAATTCTAATTGGCCCTTAAGTCAAAAAAAGAAAAAAAAGAAAGAAGAAGTGTTTCTTTTTTGTGTTGAAGAAACCATGAAAGCAAAATGACAAAAACTGAGTCTTTTTTTATCATGAACTGAGAGCTTATCTCACAAGTGTTGGCACAGTAAAATTTGTCACTAAAATATAAATATAAATATGTATTATGAAATATAAAATATAATATTAAAATAAAATAAAAAATGGAAAATGAGGCGTAATTCAAAAATTAAACCGACCAGAGTGAGAGAAAAGGGGAATTCGATTCAAGAAAGCATGCCAGGAAGTTGCTTTCTTGAAAAAATGAGAGCTTCCTCTGAAAGAGTTGAGAAAATGGAAAAATAACTATACTTCCAAAATATATTGACAGTATCAAAATTGCATACTCCCTACGTTCCATAAAAAAAAAAAAATAGTCGTATTTTTAAAGGAATAATTTTTTTTGATCAATTTAACGAATGTATAACTTTCTAAATTTCATAACTTTGTACTTATACGACTTCTTTTATTCATTTTTTAAACTTATTCAATCATATATAACTTGTTTGTGAGATGAAATTTTTTACTCTAACTATTAAAACGAGACCTTAACTCTCAAAATATGACTCATTTTTTAGGAAAAAAATATTTTTGGAAGGTCTTTTTTTTTAATCGTATAAAATATAAAATACGGTCTTTAAATAGAGAAGTTAGATAAAAGAAGAGCAACGCCAAGATCATAAAGTAAAACACTACACAATGACTAACTTATCCAAATTATATAATTTCCAAACAAAAAAATAATAATGATCTAATAAAAAATAAGACATATCAAACTAAAATATAAATTTGAAATAATAATAATTTTAAAAATACATAAATTATAAAGTAGCAATAATGTGGATATAACCAATAGCTTGCAATGGACAAAGTACTTTTATTGCGTGCGTGCAACCAAAATAAAAGGGAAAAAAAGAAAGCGAAATAAAAGGAATAAAAGAATTTAGATTTGAAAAAAACTTTTAGAGAAAAATAATGATGTGGAATGTTGGATGTTTGAAAGGGTGGAAAAGAACATTGAGGTTGACTGCTCAACAATGGGTAATGCAAGTTGGTCCCATTAGTCCCCCATTTACTACACATCTTTCATCAGTGTGTGTCTATTTTTACAACCACTTACTTTCACATGTCATCTTCTTACCCCTTTCTTTTCTTTCATTTTTAGTATATCGTTCAATTTAGTTTTTGGAATTATATATATATTTTTTTCCTAAACTTAATATTAGAAACGACAGTGTTAAAATCATAATTGCAGATTATTTTTGTTTTGACGTATTATTACTTAGAGCTGGTAAAATTAGTTTGGTCTAATGGGTTGGTCCAACATTTTAGGTGGACTGAGTTGTAGGTATTCAAGCCATAAATGTTATTGGGTCTATCTGGTTCGATCTCAATTAATCTCAGATATATTTTAAGAAGTTGGCCAGTCTGGGTTGCTCTCAACAACTAGCTGTCCGACAAAAAAATGGGCATGTTCAACTTGATCGACCGATCCTTTTTTTTAGATGTGTTAGATTGTAGGTATCTAGGCAAAAAATGTAATAGGATCCGAACCAACCTAATGAGCCAATGGCATAACATGCCAGCCCGACAAATCTTAATATATTTCAGAGGGCTATCTTAAAATTAATCATTAGCAGTTTACATAAAATTGGGACAGACTAATCCAGTCTAACTTTTAAGACGACCGAAATTGTAACTTTTATTATTAAACATTAATATATTTTGAGGTAGATAGATGATCTGTCTCCATTAAAGTATTATAGTATATTGTCCATTAAGATGGGATAGAGAAGAGATAAAATTGTGGGGGACATTTGGAAGCAATGTTTAACCTCCCTAAAAGTATTAATGGGCTAAAGATGAAATATGACGACATATGTGAAGAAAGCCTTCCAACCATTTTCTCTTTCCCTCCCTTTTTGACAATAGATTAACTTTAAAGTTTCAATTATAGCGCACTAATATGGATGCAAATCACATCAATTAGATGCAAAATGACATGAGATTATGCCCTAACTTAAGTCATTAAACACTATCATAATCAACTACCTAATTTGATCAATCAAATTTAACCCTTCTTCCAATATCTAGCCAACTTGCTTAAAAAAGAAAATTCACATTTTTACTATGAATTCATCTTTCTTTCTCGTTTTAAGCTATTGAGTTTATACACACACCAACAACAACATAACTTTCCACATTAAGCGTGAAAAATCTTAGATTGTGTCAAGATTTATCAGAAGGCTAAATTAAGAGGAAGATCGTTTTGTTTCAAGATTAGTTATATAAATTTTGAATGTTTAAGTTACTAAAATATGTGTAGAAGTTTGTGAGTTGAGGTAAGAGTGTTTAAAGATTAAATACTAAATTCCATCTATGTTGATGTCAAATTATTTAAAAAATAACCCTAAACTTTTTAATTTCATAATTGACACTAAATACTCAATCTATTTGATATTTAAGAAACAAATCAAATTGATTTTTGATTAATTGTACGAACCACACATTAAATATTGTACAAGGCAAGTGGTGGTTAATGTCACATGGAAAAAGTGATTGCATTTTATCATTAAAATTTGGACCGATAAATCTAATAATTAGCAAACCCTTAATTGAGGTTAGCAAATTAAGAAGATGGACTTAGGCCATGAAAATAGATGGGCATGATTAGTAGGTAGGTTATGACTTTTGATCTATATGTCTCCCTTTATTATATATAATTAAATTATTAAATTATATTTTCCAACCTGAATTGATGCAATCCAACAAATTCTTAAAGAAATTAAAACGCAAACCCCCCGACCAAATATGACATTCTTTTCTATCAATCATACCCTCCTATATTGCATTTCTTCGATGCAGTGACGGACCTAGAATTTTATCTAAGCGGTTGAATTATAGTATAATTTTATTTTATATTTTATCTTAGAAAATAGTATGTATATAGCTAAATAATTTTGAAAAAGAAAATTTTATGTTTAAGTTTTTTAGAAAAAAAGAAAAGAAAGTGAAGTAGATGTTTTAAGTTAACAAAATATAATTTAATTGTTTACAATAATAATTCAATTATTAAAAATGAAACTCTCATGATTGGTTGGGGGAGTGGCAACTGAATAAAAAATAAGGAGTATCACTATTTGTTGACGTAAACTAATATAGCTTTGATACGATACACGATTTATAATATATTTAAAAAATAATATAAAATATATTTATAATATAATTTTGAGTTAATCAATATTTAAGAATACATATTTAAAATACTTTATTATTATACTAGTAAAGAAATGTATTTAAATTATTGTTTTGTATAAAATATATATTTACTTCATCTCAAAATATAAGTCTTGTTTCCTATAATATTTTTTTATTGTATAACAGTTTAATTATTTAAAAATTTATATAATAATTATTAATTAATATTTCTTTGCGGTCCAAATTTAATACACATAATTCAATACATAATATATATTAAAATCTAACCTCAAATAATCAATAAAAAATAATTATATTTTTTACATCTGATAATCTCATTTTAATGTATGGGATATAAGTGTAAAATTAAAAATTTTAAAAATATGATTAATTTAATATATCTTGTAAAAAAGGTGGAGCATAATAATATACCCAAAAAAGAAGAAAAATAACATTTTACTAATTAAAAATTGACACCCTATTTTTAAAATATATTTTTAGTATTGAAATTGGAAATAGGTGGAAAAATTATATTTAAATTAGTTTCAATATTATATTAATATAGATAGGACTAAAATATATATAGTTATATTTACTTTAAAAATACAAGAAATCATAAATTGCAGATTTTTGGAGGACAAATTAGTAATTTAGCAATAATATTTGACCTCTAGAATAAGAAATCTTAATGCTCACACTGTCAAGAAAAAGGCACATAATTTTGATCATGTTAATCAGTGGTAGCCTCACGTGCTATGTGTCATCCGTGGGGTGACATGTCACTATGTGTGTACGTGTATCTATATGTATCTATATGTTGATGGGCTGTAATTATAGCAAAGAGCAAATCACGGGAATAAATTTGTGTAACTTTCTATAAATAAATATATAGTAAGATAATAAATTTATATAAAACATGCAATTTAGTAAAATTTTATCTTATAAATTTATATGTATTGTGAAATTTAAGTCAAAGAATTTTTGAAAAAATACTGATCATTTGACGTATATCATATATTAATCTATTTTTCCTTTACAAGTGTTACAATGTACACAAAATAATTCATAGTAAAATATCCAGAGAACAAATTAAAAAATAGCAATAGAAATATATAAGAGATATATGTAAAATATTTATAAATTGTAAATGACTTATAGTTGTTGTTAGAGCATAATATTTCATAATTGAAAATGTGAATTACAAAAAGATTTCAAAAAAAAAAAAAAAAAAAAAATATATATATATATATATATATATATCAAACTATTCTTTCTCTAAAGAATTCTAACATTTTAGAGGATGAAATAAACACGGTTGAGTAGCGGATGTGATTTTGAGGGGTGGTCTGCGAGGTTTCCACCCCTCTATAAGAATAGTTCATATTTTTCGTTAAATTTGATGTTTCATTTTATGTTTCATTATTTTTATATATTGTTGTATTTTTGTGTTTCATTGTTTTCAACACATTAGATGTGTTAATTTGTAATGGTATCTATACACATGATGTACAATGATTATCATGAAACAAAAGATGTAACACAAAATTGTAACAGATGATCTCATTCATAGTCTATCAATTCAATTTTCTCTATTGCATCTGATATTACATTTGATGTTTCATCTATAACAACTTGAATTCTCTCTTGAATCAGACAAATAATTACTATAAAACTGACATCATTTAATATTACCGACCATCTAAATTAACCGCTGTGAATGTATAATCTTGGTTATGATATGTCTTCACAAGACAACCATATAATTTAATATCTTTTTATCCATTACAAATTGGAACCTACACAACATATATGTTGCACCAAAGATCACAACCCTAGTTATCTCAAAAGAGAAAAGTTGAAATGTTGGACCAATGAATTCAACTTTGCTCATTTCATTGCTTTATATTTTAAATATTAGCTGCAAAGTTTGAAAGAATTCAAAGTTTAAAAAATAATATTTAAATTTTTAAATATTACTTTTCTGGGCAAGAAGAAAAGGTTTCTTGTCTTCATCTTCCCTAGCATCTCACCAAACAAAAAGTGCAATTTTTTTAATAAAAACTAAAAGAATAAAAAAAGAAATATTTAATAAAAAATAAAGATAAAAAGAAATAAATATTCAGTGGGCAAGGAAAGGGAATTGCACAGGAAAGTAGATACTAGGAAGATTTATATTTGTAGCTAGGATATGCTACATAGAGGACATACCACCATCTTGCCCAACATTAAGGCTACTTTATTATAATTTTTTTTTATTTTTCTTAAAAAATATTATCCCTTTATCATTTCTTTTCCGAGATATATTTAGAATTTTAAGAAATTCTCATGATTTTTAAAATATATTGACAGTCTCAGTCGTAAGAGTTGTACATTATTGAATATTTTCTTTGTCACAAAAATGAAAATTATTTTTATTCATATTTTACTTATAGAAAGGTAACTTTTTTTTTTTTTTTTTTTTTTGAATGGAGGAACTATGTGGTGTTGAATTGTTTAAAAAACGACATTCATACTCGTGGGATTGAGTCGGACATCCTACATATTTTGTTAAACGTATAAATAATTAAGTGTATCTTTAAAGCCAAAGGATAGTAATAGACAAATTAAAACACGTAAAATACAGAGATATTAATTTTATTTATCTTGATATATATAAACTATTTAAATAAAAAAATATAATTTTGAAACGGAGAAATGAACGGAAAGGGATTACATGTATATATATATATATATATATATTACATGACAAGATGAGGAAATAGCAGTGCTGTACCACTACTTCCTTGAATCAGAGAAGCCCATTGGCTCCGGCCCAAGATAAGCCCAAATGTTTCTCGTGCTAAATAATTTCAAAGTTAATTTCACGTTCTTCAATTTCAGGAGGAATTTTTGTTTAATTTTTAAATTAAATATAAATAATTCAATAATAATTTTGATTTACACTATAATTTAGAAAAACTTTTTAAGGGTATATATAATCATAGGAAGAAGGTGTAGATTAGCCTTGAACTAATATGGTAGGTACAAATTAGATTATAAATTATTTTTTTTGTCTAATTAAGTTCTTGAACTTTTAAAATATATCAAATAAGTTCGTAAACTTTTAAATATATGACAAATAGAATATTTTTAAATATTAAAATAACTAAATAAATTGAAAAAGTATTTAATAAATCTAAAATCAACAAATTAAATCATAAATATATTTAGAAATCAGTAAATTAACAAATTAAAACTTATAAATTATTTAATAATTTAAATATAAAAAGTGGTTGAAATTTGGTGAATTGTTATTTTTTAAAGATATTTTTTTATTATATTTAAATAATTTGGACACCCTTAAATAGAAATAAGGACGTGAACAAATAAAAGGAATAGATACTGTACTTATTGTATGTGTAGGAGCAGGAGTCCTCTTCCTATATATAATAATGTATATTTATGTACTGTGAGAAATACCAATAGATACCACCCCAATAGCTCAACTCGGTTTTGTTCTCGTGGAATACTTCCCACAGTTCTCAATCGTACACCTCTGCAATTTGCCTTGCCTAGGGTTTCAAAATTCAGGCCTCAATCCAGATTTCAATTTCAATGGCGTCACATAACCATCTTGATGACGTAAGCATTTATACGTTCGCAGGTTTCTGTCGTTGCAGCCCCCTCATTTCGGTTTTTTATTCGTTTCGCTTAATTTTTTGGCATAATTGCAGGAAGATGATTTTGGAGGCGATTTTGCGGGGGGAATCGCTGCCAAGCGTTCAGGTTTTTTAAACTAATTGGACTAATTGAGTTAAATAATGGTTTTAATTATCTTCGTTTGTGCGATTGCTGATTTTGAGAATGTGGTATTGTTTATTAGGTAATAAGAGAAGCTTTGGTGATCTTGACGATGATGAAGACGATATTTTTGGGTCGAAGAAGGTACCTTTTACTTCTCTGGAAGTTTGAGTTTTCTGCTGCATCTTTTCATATCTGTTACGCAATGCTGTTGCCTTGTATAGCTTCTCTCTCGGGTTGTGGTGCACGCTGAATTATTTCTCTTACTTGCTAGTTAGCAAAAATGAATATAATGGTGTATAATAAACTTGAATTTTATAATCATTTAAGCATTTGAATTTTTCATTGTTTTATTTCAAACTTATTTCCAGCAAGTATATAATGAACTACATTACCGGAAGATTAGATGAGTACAGGCTGTTACTAGTTTCGGGTGGTTGTAGGGCCATAATTGTAGTTTATAGGGCTTTGTAGTACTCATATCAGCATTGCAATTATTAATGTTACAAAACTCTCTTATAAATGAAACAACAACAAAAATCTCGGAAACATAAAATAGCTAGTAGTGAAGTGATACTCTTCTTATATCAGCTTCTGTTATATTTGTAGCAATTCATTTGAAAAAATGCAAGTTGTTAAACTGGGTCTTTCTTTTTCCTTTTCTGTTTAATCTCCTTCTGATTATTCTAGTTCCTTAAATTAAATTTGTGAGTCCATTTATTGGACTTTCCTGAGAGCGATCCAGGCCTATTAAGCACATCGAGTATCTAACTATGTAGTACTGACTTCATTTTTGTATGTTTGTTAATGTATAATAGTGTACATTTCAACAATATATTAAAATAGAATATCCCGAGTGGAGGCTTCAGGCTTCAGTGTCTATGTTCTAAAGAAGCCTTTCCTATAGGCTAATATTAGTGAGTTTCAGCAGGCTAATTGTGCTTCTCAAAATGGATTTGTGGAATTCTAGTAATTTGTTGCTGCCATCTAAAACTTAAGTCCAAATTCTAGAGAATGGGCTGTCAGATTGAATACCAAAGACTTTGAGGCAGTTCTTCATGTACAATAACCACACTAGTTTGTTTATCAAATTCACATAGATTATTTGTAGAAATTTACCCTTATGTTCTTCTGTGAAATGAGCCCATAATATATACAGCGTGATAATACTTTATATAACTTCCTGTTTGTTTTTTTATTTTTGAAGCCTTTTAATGTAATCATTTTTTTCCTCTGCATTCAAGTCAGAACAAAATGAAATAGGGACTAGTGTGCATTTGTGAATATTCATATCCATTTTGTTTGAGTTATGTCACATGTGCCTTTCATCACTAGCATATGGTTCTGTGCATTCAAATTTGACTCTACAATGGTTTTACTTTAGGCTAACCTGAAAGTAGAAGAAACTGCACCTGGTGTAGCAACTGGGATGATTTTGTCTCTTCGTGAGAGGTATCGAAGCTTTCTCTTCCCTGAAATGATGTGGACATATTAAGCTTGTGGTGATCTATCTGTTTATTACATACAAGACTTATTAGCATGTTTCTCTGGCTCTTCTTTTGTAGTCTCAAGAACTGTCAAGAAGAACTTTCAAGTTGCCAGGTATATATATCACTTCCAACCTTACTAATTCTTTTTCTTTGTCTTCCTTTGCATACAGTTCTCAACCTCTTCGTCAAGATGTTCTATGTGTTTTTTCTGGTATCTTCATCCTTCAGAGAAAGAAAAATAAAAAAAATCACAATTCTTATAACAATTGAACTGATTTGTACATGATTTGGTCAAGTAGGTTATGCAATGGGATATTTTTTTAACTGGTAACTTGTTTCATGATCTTGGTGTTTGTCACTTCAGGCAAAACTTGAAGATGCCAAGTCTGAGATTCAACAGTGGCATTCATCTTTCCGGAATGAATCTTTTATACCCCAAGGCGCAACTCCTGGTTTGCATCTGCGGTGCTTTATTTCAATTTATTTTTAAAAGCTTTCATCACTTCTTTTTTTATTTTTTATATTCTTTAGTTTATTTGTGGAATTTGTTTTCCTACTTCTGGCTTAGGACCAAAATTCATAATCAACTACCTTCAGACTCTGAGGTCCTCTGAGGAGTCTCTACGAGAGCAAGTATGTTTGGAATATGAAACACTTATATTTGAAAATCTGTACTCGATTATCTAATTACTTTTGCTTTATCCTTTTGTTACAGCTTGAGAAAGCAAAGAAGAAAGAAGCGGCATTCATCGTGACATTTGCAAAACGAGAGCAGGAGATAGCTGAATTGAAGGTGATAATTCGTTAGTTATGGTTGCTTCTGTAAACACACATGGATGTCATCTTGTTGCCTCACATGTTAAGCTGAAGGGCATGCTTACTTTGAATAGTATATATTCTGATAGTTTGTTCAAAATTATTTTGAGGAATTGCAATTCCAGATAGTTTGTGTTGTCACAAGTTTGGTTTGTGGTATAGCATATAATCTCTTTGACTGGCTTGTGATGGGGTTATTAATGATTTTTTAAGATCTTTTATTATGTGATATGATACTGTTTAAAGAGAGCTAAGTATTCATTGGCTGTTGTACCTTATTCCTGCTTCTTACTGACTTACTGTAAATTTAACTTTGGTCCAGTCTGCTGTTCGAGATTTGAGAGCTCAGCTGAAACCACCATCCATGCAGGTATACTAGAAACTGTTTTCTTTCTTGGGTTTCTTCCCAGATGGCTTGCATATTGTTGCATCGCCATCACTCTCACAGAAAAATAAAATATGGTAAATGGAGATGTGTGCTCCATTTTAAGAAAAAATTAATTAATTAACAACAACAACAACAACAACAACAACATTATTATTATTATTAGTTTTTAACCTCTATAATAAATGGAGATGTGTGCTCCATTTTAAGAAAAAAAACAACAACCTTGTTAGCCCAGAGCAGAGCAATAAAAGTTGCCATTGATGGTTTTTTAAAACTGGAAAAACTGGTTTCCTTGTTAGCCCAGAGCAGAGCAATAAAAGTTGCCATTGATGGTTTTTTAAAACTGGAAAAACTGGTTTCCTGGATTGAGTTGGAAAGAGTGAGAAAACTGAAACAGTTCAATTTAACTAGTAATGCATCATTAATTTTCTTTGTGTCCATTTTCATTTTTTTCTAAAGTGATGAACCTGACAGGCGAAGAGATTATTGCTAGACCCGGCTATCCATGAAGAATTCACAAGATTAAAGGTGCACTTCTGAATTGTACAACTGAATCTATATTTACTTTTCAGAAATTATATACTACTTTACTGGTTTTCCTAGTTTATGAAGGCCTTTTGCTATTCCCTATGATTGGTCCAATGTATCATAATCCTGAATGCCTTCCTCTGCTGTACTGTTAAGAGTTAGTAACGATTTATACGAATGAACTGTACCAATGAAAGGGCCCTATGCTCTTTAATAATGTCTCTAACACACTAGTGTAAATCTAAATTTATTTGCTTTTGTGATTGCATCTTGTAGAGTATAATAGAGAAGAACAAAAATGTTCCGACTTTTTGTATATGCCACATACGCAAGTTCTTGTCAGCGAAAGAAAGGATCATGTCTTGTTGCTACGTGTAATGTGAATTTGGCATTACTGATGTGAATTATGGAGTATTTATGTCAATGCTAGCTGTGTTAGATTAATGGTGAAACAATATTTAAAATCTGACACACTAATTTTACTTGTCACATTTGTGGAGTGAAAAGCATACAATATTGAAGACAAGTGAGGACTAGTTTATCTCGCTTCTTCTTTGCTGACTGACTTTTGACCGTTCTTTCTGTAACTGTGTTTTATGTCACCACTTCACAATTTGCTGTCAACTTTCCGTTATTGTTCAATTATTTATCATTGTCCATCACTGCATTTCAATTATAAAAGTTATATCAAATATGTGCAATAGACATGTTAGATATACATATTTTCCTATGAAGCTTATTCTTTCCTGAACTACTTTATTGTCAGAATTTGGTGGAGGAGAAGGATAAGAAAGTCAAGGAGTTGCAAGATAATATTGCTGCTGTCAGCTTCACCCCACAAAGTAAAATGGGAAAGATGTTGATGGCAAAATGCAGAACCCTGCAGGAAGAGAATGAGGAGATTGGCAATCAAGCTAATGAAGGAAAGGTACTGGAATCGTATCTATCAGATGCTATTCATTCCAACTTTAATTCATTCTGTAAGAGGAAGGTGGTGCAATGTTACAACTGTCAATAATTGCAGTAACTTTAGTTCTGTTGATTAATGATAAGGGTGGATCTGAAAATGGAATTTGGTGGTTTATTATTCTTGTGTTGTTCTTTTTCTTTTCGATAATATTTCTCATTGTGTTCTTTGCAGATTCATGAGCTGGGTATGAAACTTGCTCTACAAAAAACTCAAAATAACGAACTGAGAAATCAATTTGAAGGTGAGCTTTTTATGCAGTCTTTCTGACCATATTTGGTGCTTTATGTTGTACAGTAGGACTGAATTTATAGTTGATTGGCACCTTGTGTGGTTTCTTCTCAATTTGTTTTGCCTTGTTCCCATTACTTATTGTCTGATTCATTGGATGAGAACATTGTTCTGTAAAAGCTCTTTCGATTTCTCACCCGAATGCTATATTCGATTCACTGTCTTATGATGGATTTTAAACTCACGCAATTATGTACTTATCTGCACACTTTTGTTCATGGATTGTTGATTTTTACGCCATCACCTTACCCCCACTCTCTTTTCCTTTTTTTTTCCTGCAGGATTATGCAAGCAAATGGAGAAAATGACTGGTGATGTTGATAGATCAAATGAGCTGGTACTCCCCTGTTTTAATTTTAGGACACTGTAATTTGTGAAATCAACTTAATTGTGTAGGATTTTTCAAAATTTTAAACAGGGATGGATACCTAGTGGATGCTGGAAACAATAGAAGATTCAATAGCTGTTTGATGTTAATTTGTGTAATCTGATGTGCATTGTTACAGGTGGTTATCTTGCAAGAAAAACTCGAGGAAAAAGACGACGAGATTCGACGATTAAAGGAGAAGCTGCAAGAGAATAGCAATGTGGAGGAGCAGACTGGAGTGCCAGCTGATGACAATGCTGCTGCTGCTGCTGCTGCTGCTGCTGCTGATGATGATGATGAAATGCCTCCTGCTGAAGAGCAAACTGAAAATTAATTTTGTTGAATCACTGTAATCTGTGCAACATTTATAGAAACTTCACAACTCCCCCCCCCCCACCCCACCCCCGGGGTTTTGGTGAAAGATATTTTGTTTAATTAGTATCTCCCTCTCCTATACGTGATCTTTATTATGTTTGAATCTTGTATTTCTTTCATTACTATAAATTGCGAGTATAATGGTAGAATGTAAAGTTGAGTAATCATTGCTAAAATGAAATACAATTTTGAAACTTCAGCAAAGCTTTTATATCATTATGTGGGGTCAACAATGTGGATTATATTTTGCAATTTGCATACACATCTTCATTTAAATTTGAAAGAAAAATAAAAAAAAATACCAGCACTGGAGCACCTTGGAAACTAGAAAATCCTAAATTGAATCTCAATGGCTATACATCTAGTCTCTTTTCCTGGATACTGATTCTACTTTTACAGCGTCTGAAGAAAAAAAAGAAGTAGAAAGTTATCTTTTTTGCCAATATAGTAACCTAATGAAGCTAATGATATTTCTCTCCAGTTTTTTTCTTCTCACTACAAAGACGAATTCGATCTGTCCGAGCATTACTTTCTCCTAGCATCCTCCCAACCTAAACCAGCAGTTCCCTTGTTTCCAGTTGCTTTTAGAGGTTCTGTCAACCCTTTCATGCTATGGCCAAGCGCCTCCCCCTGTACAAAAGCATAGAGAAACATCACACGTAACACACACAAACAAGAGATGCTATCATGATCAACATTGAATTTTCCAGTCCAGAACGCAATGTGACAAGGCTCTCCGAATCTGAACTCAAACTATATTACTAACAACCTTAGCTATCTTGAAAAAGAAAACAAATAAATTTACCTCCTTCCAACCCATGCCTTCTAGAATTTTTCTCGCATAACTTCCTTCACCAAATGAAATGCTCAATGACTCGGCTGCTGCCTCTTCAGGTGGTAAAGTAGGAGGTGATGAAATAGATTCAGAATCCACATGTGAGTTCTTTTGTCCAGGACCCACACCAAAGCCACCATGTAGAGCTCGTCTCTCAGCAGCTCTATCTCGATATTTAGGATCCTAAAAAGGCAAACCACAAGATCAAGAGGGAAGAGAGCATAACGGCAAAGAGTTGTACTCCCAATATCACTTTGAACTTTAATTATCGCTATTCTAGGTTTTTACAAGATGAGGTTGGACTGAAGAAGCTGCAATCGCTTAGTTAGTTACCTTCTTAGATGGGGAAAGCTTCACTATTGACAAAGATTTGTCCTTTTGGATAATAGGACCTTCCGAGCTATGAGATTTGGATTCGGACTGCTGATCAGATTTTTGCAGCTTCTCTTCATGGTTTTTGATGGATAATTGTGGAAAGCCCCAATCTTTGGTAGGGTTGGAAGCATCATAAAATGACAAGGATGCCAAATATTGCAGGCTAGGAATCTTTAATCTGTATATACGGCCTGCGAGATGGAAAATACACATATTTAACTTATTGATAGCCTTTTGTGTCTGTGAGCATGAACATGTTTGCTAATCATGAAAGCATAATTACAGTATATTACTCATTAAAACAAGTTCTTGAGCAGTCCAAACTTGGTACAATTAACATAAGGTGAATGGGACAACAGGCAAACCTGATGTCACTCGTACCATATCAAGGTGCACTTCACATACTGGAGCAGTTTTCAATATACCACCACCTGAAGGCACAGAGGGATGAAGCTTGGCAGAACGCTTCCTCAATCTACCAATGAGCCTTGCCACCTCTGTCTTTCCATCTTTTTTCGTCCCTCTAACCAATGCCCAATCCCATAAATCCACCATTTGCAAACCTGACATCCACTCTTTATCTGATTGGCAAACTTGACCATATTGAGAAAGCCAATTTTCTTCTTCTGGAGATATACCTGACAGGAGTGATTACTCCAAACATCAATACAAACAGTGGTTTTGATAAATTAGGAAGATCACTCAGTAAGATGCAGATCAATCGTATAATGTAAATTATTTTCTGTTTGTCAAATCGACCTTTTCTTATCCTTCAATTTGTGTTTTTTACTGCCCAATAAATGGGTTTTCTTAATAATGATAACTGGCTCATTTCCGTCTCTTTTTTCCACTCATCTTGTCTATTGTCAAAATATCATTCTCTAAATTGTTCTATTCTTGATGTGGGCAAACATTGGAATTTTTCCAAATACTGGAAATATTGATAGAAAAGGAGTTATTTTGTCCACAGGACTTCTTTTGGTTATTCATTGAAAGGAAATACTTGTTTGATGAATTTTGATATATGGAAACATGATTTTGTAACATTTCTTCGGTCAAATTCAAGTTGGAGTCTTATACTATTTCTGTAGAGCACTGACATGCTTTACTCAATATAATGAAACAGAAAATATTGCTGAGAAGATATTTCGTAGGTCGGCCTGAGAGATCACAATGTATAAGAGGACAAAAAGCTTTAAGGAATACAATCACCTTGATTTTAAAGCAATGTACTAGCTAACAGATCTTTAAAGAAAAAAACTAACAATTTCAAGTAGTACATACCTTCATCCAAAGTTTTCTCATTCAGATTCCTCCAAAAATCAGGATCGTCAGGGACCCATTCGCCTTCTTCCAGTTCTTCAATATCATCATCTACAGCACAGTAACAAATAAGAACTTTTAAGAACCACTCACAATGAACTTACTCCAATCAGCTATGATAAACTTTTCACCAACCGAGGGATGGCTCATTTAATTCATCTGTTCCGTTAGTTTCCACAGGCATCGTCATGTCAGAAGCAGCAACATCGGTCGTTTGGTTGGAATAGCCTGATAGATACATATCAATAAGAGTGTCTTCCAGCCTGCATATGACTCATGGCTTAGGCATCTACAGTGCTCAACAATATTTCAGGGATAATGATAAAAGACGGATTGAGACTGATGAGCATACCATTCTGATGGTGGAGGCGGATACTCTGATTGCTCGGTGTTGTTACATGCCAAGGGGTCTGTCTAGATACAATCACAGAATAGATTATCATGGACAGGAGCAAAACATGAAATGCATCATTAAGAGAAATATTACTACCCATCTTAAAGTAAGATCAAAACAGAAAAAGCAACAAATTCAACACAATCGAACTCTTGCATCTAACTAAAAGTAGGCATCAATCAGGCAAAGATAAGTAATCCACTTCACAAAAACGAGAAAGAGAAGCAGGCAGATCATGGTGTGGTACATGATAATCTTGTAAACATATTTAAGAACATAATAGAAAGATATACTGGTTCACCTAGGGAAGCCTCGACCGAAGCATTTTCTCCTTCCAATTCAGCCTCAGCTGTTTCTCCTTGGCCCTTACTATTATCCATTTCAGGTTGATCCTCTGCCTGTGATAAATACAGTTATGAACTATCACCATCAGTCTCCACAAGAAGTTACATACCCAGCTACACCGTCAATAAAAATTGAAAATTGAACTTCAGATTAACAGTCTTTATTAAAAAAAAAAAAAAAAAACCCTAACAAAATCTCATACCTGATTGGACTCAAGAAGCACATAATTCCCATCTTCAAATTTGTAATAAAGTCCATCGCTGCTGCTATAATACCATCCTGCTTGCGGATCATGGTAAAACCCAGTGCTGCACCCACATACAAAAGCTCAAAAAAATAAAATAAAATAAAATAAAATACCCCAAAGTAATCGTATCTCCTGGTTTGCGGATACAAGAATCATGAATACACACCAAAAGATTTAGATTTCAATTGAAGGCTTCAAAGATAACGTCCTAATTTCAAGTGGGATCGTTGTTAACCAATTAGAACGATTTGGTAAAACAAAAATTAAGCATATAAAGATCAAATTCCTGAGATTTTACTAAAGAAAAACCTGGCATGATAATAAAGCTGAGAACTTTCGTCCCACTCGAATCCGTAATCAATTTCCTGTTGGACGTTTTCTCCCGCCATTATTGAGCTCTCAGTTTTCACCTTCCTTCTTCAGTGCCAATCCTTACGAAATTAAGCCATATGGCTGGCGGGTGGGCTTATGTGGGTATCTAAGCTTTGTTCCACACTCTCTCTCTCTCTCTCTCTATATATATATATATATATATATGTATATATTTAAAAATTAAAATTCAAATAAAAAATTAAGCCGTTTGATTTTGGTTCTACAAAAAATGGTTCTCAAAATTATTAATTTCAATTTCAGACCGTCCACTAAAATAAAGTAATCAAATACTTTCTGAACCGAAACCAAAACCATCTAATATTTATCCGTTCGTAGACCATGTTACTTCAAATGCATGATGGAATATGTATGTATAAAATGCATGTCTTGGGCCAGGCCCAATAGAGTTTTTGAGAGCCCAATAAGCCCAAAAGAGATTTCTATGTTTAAATTAAAACAAATTGTGTATGATAAAGGCCATGACTTAAAGCCCGTTTTGGTCCTCTTGCACTCCCATAGAATGCTTCTTGGAAGAAGGAAATTACAAAAATCTCTCCACCACCATTCGCGCACAAAGTTTTTAGCATCTTAAGTCACAGAGTAACAGAGGTAGCAGGACCAATGGGCTCAATTGGGGTAATGGATTGAATATGGGCTCCCAGCAGCTATGGATTGGATTGGGCCGGTTCAAAGTCCCATGGGCTTTATCGGTATCAAGTTTAATAGAGAATATGCTTGCATTCAGGATTTGGTTTGTAATGAATCTTTCTTTTTGCTAAAGAAATGTCAATTAATATTGCGAAAATTAAAATAAAAGAGAAAAAAATAATGATGACTGATTTATTAAGAGATATAATTTTTATCGTATTTGGTCACGTGTTTATTTTAATATTACTTACATCTTGTACACTAATAAAATAAAATATGAACATAAACTCCACAGAAAATAATAGGAGATTTAAATAAGAAGAAAAAACATGAAATACCAAAAAGGATAGCTTATTAGATAATTGTATTCATGATTCCCTAAAGATCAAAATGAGCTTTTCTTCAAACATTATCGCCTATGAATACCGTCATAAATCATGCGATAAGTTGTTGTCTCATAAAACTCTATTACAAGAACCATAGATCGTAAAGTGGAAACTAATGTCACTCTATTGTAAGAAGAGTCAACATAAATTAGTGATTGACTACAAAACGCTTTTCAGGCGGCCGGAGCATAATCAAAACCTCCATCATCATCGTCTCCATCTACTTCAGATAGAATTTGAGTTGATAGACAACTGCACCCTTTCTCGCAAAATCTTTCACCATCCAAAACATGGCGGAGCTGACTAACTGATCCATAGATGATGAGAGAAGACATTTTTCTCTTGAAACTTTTGGAAGAAAGAGGAATTTGAGAAATAGCAAAGCAAGAGTTGAGTTTAGGGGTTAGCTATTGATGGTATCAACTTTGGTGGTCTGAAAGGAGGATGATGAGAGAGAACGGGAGGTCATAGATGTATATATAAGCATGTGAAAAAGGTGAAATTATGCTTTGCATGATTTGGCGTAGGTTTTGCACGTGGTGGCTGTGTACATGGAGTGGAATAGCCTATGCCTGTGACACGTGGCCATTGATTTGTCCATGTTGGAATTCCACCTGTGCGTAGTTGGAAATTAGACATTTGTTATTGTATATTCTAGGGAGTTTTTGGGGCGTTTTGATAATTTATAGTGTATTTATAAATTTTTTAATAAAATATATTATTTGTAAGAATTTTAAATATATAAGTAAAGTCGCTCCGGACAGGTGCGATTTTCAAATTTTAATGTCGCTCCTCCCAGGGGAGACTTACACTTTTTTTTTCTTCTTAAAGTATGGGCGACTTATGTGTGTGTGTATATATATATATATTTTAACCCAGAAAAAAGAGGAAAAATGCGCCACTCGGATGTGTCACTCGGTCGAGTTAACACTCGAATAGCCGAGTGATACCTGTAACTCGGCCGAGCCACTCGGCCTGGACATAACTCGGCAAATCGAGTTCATAGCGTTAACTCGGCCGAAGCACTCGGTCGGCACTCCACTCGGGGGTCGAGTGTTGAAAACTTTCTGGAATTCTTTCAAATCTCTCCACTCGGCCGGTCCACTCGGTTTTTCGTTCGTTCTTTCGTTTTCGTCCCTTTTCTTGTTTCATGGGTTTGATCCATGAGTTTGTATATATCACAACAACTATTTCTTCTTTTAATTTTTATTTTCTCGTGTGCTAGTCGAAGTTTTTGATGAAAAGATAATGAGTTGACGAATTGCTTAATTTATTGAGCTCCAATAAATAACAAAAATCATCAATAAGCAAGAAAGTACTACTCAAAATCATCAATAAGCAACAAAGTAAAATAATTCATCCATATTTTCCACAAACATGCAAGAGGTTCAAATCAAAACAATGTATTCTTAACAAGTATTCATTTTCTCATACTATCCTATCAAAAGGGATTGGGACGTGCTCACTGAGGTGGTCGGTACGGTATGTTGGATGTGTTGAATGATTGATAAGCTGGGTAGTCACGCTCTTCAAAATGGCCTTACTGCACATGCCACTCATATTGTTGCCTTTGCATGTCAAGTGCAATTTGAGAATTGTATGCTTGACGATGCATATACTCTTCTACGTTGGCAACACGCGCATCCAAAGCATTTCTCCAATTCGACCAATCGTTCCACCCCCTTAATATTGAGGTGGATGGTGTGGTCGCTGTGAAGTTCCGGCTTGAACGTATGACGGCAGTTGTGCTTGCCCCATCATTTCATCCCCTTGTTGTTCTTCAATATCAACCTTCATAGGCTCAGTTTGGGTATCCGTAGTTCTTCTCATCCTCTTCCTTTGTTCCTCCTCATTCTTCAAATCAGTTTCACTCTCCTCGATGGTTTCTATGTGAATCGAACCTTTCAGTAGAATATTTTGGACCTTCCCTCCAGCAACATTTGTGAGGCGAGAATTGGGCAGTGCAAACCTCTTTTTAGATAAAATCAAATACAAATTTTTAGTGCCAGGATGTAACAGACACATCTTCATATTGTAAAGCGATTCGAGGTTTATAGTGGTCTCGCCTGGCGTCTCTTCCATCCCTTCCAAGTTCACCCCAAAGTGTCGAGCAATTGGAGTGGTCAACCCTCCAATATGATTAACTACTTGATGTTTTGTCCTCACAAATTGCCTTTAGAGCATTGACGCTACATTGAACTTCTCACCTTTCATCAAGCACCATAGAATGAACAATTCATCTAAGTTAACCATCCTAGGCTCAGATTTAGCCAAAATTGTACTGGAGATGAACCTCTGAAATTATCGGATGATCGGACTTCGAATACTCGATGCTTTCAATCTACTAGGGTTGTATACCGATGGCTTATCTGGAAAAGCCTCCGTTATTTCTCTCCAAAAAGTAATTGGGTTGAACTCGGTAAAATTGATCTTGACGTCGGGTAGATTAGAGTACTTCTTTTTTGAAATCCATAAATGTCATTGATATCTTCGGCCAAAAGATATTGGTACTTGTTTCCCGAAAAAAGGGTCATGGATGTTGGCATCGTATCATTGTATCCTACATCAACTTGTGAGAAGAATTTCAGAACTAATGGCTCATACGTCTTCGCATGCATGCCAAAGAATTTACTCCACCCTATATTCTTGCACATTTTTTTCAGATCCTCATAGATGGCCATTTCCTTCATTCATTCTACATCGGTGAAACGAGTTGCCCGTCTTTTCTTCCTTTGGACTTCAAACCACCTTTCACTTTCATTCTCCCAATTTCGAAACTATATTCCGTAGGCATCCAACATGGTTGATAGAATTTTTTCGTACTGCTCTTGTTGTTCTTCGATGGAGTGTTGACCCCATTCGAAGTCAGTATTGACAACATCCATTGTATGATTTTAGAGACCCGATGGAAATTGATACATTGTTGGTACCTAGATGACATGGAATAAGTAATCTATTCATATCAATAAGTTCAAAAGTCCTATCTTCAATACGATATTCATTCTCAAGTATATCTCAAGTAATTTTATCATTCAACATTGAAATTCATGGGATATTAACATCATTTGATCTTTGTTGTAGACAAAATCATGCCACATTCCCAATTTATATGAAGCATACCAATTGTTCGATAAAAAACTTCAATGAAAAATTACAAAAAAAATAACATATTTCATGCCATAATACTCCAAATTAGCCTATCATCAACATATTCAATCAAAGAGAGTAATGGTAAATGAAAGCATAACTAAATAGAGGAAAATATGATCCATACCAAGTGTTTGATAAAAAACTTCAATGAAAAATTGCAAGAAAACATAACATGTTTCATGCCATAATACTCCAAATAAGCCCATGATCAACATATTCAATCAACAAGAGCAATGGTAAATGAAAACATACCTTAGGAGTGGAAAAATGAAAATTGGTGTTCTTGCTTGAATCCTCAAATCTTCACCATTTTTGTGAAAAATTGGAATGATTTGTTATTCAATGTGATATCTTGAACGATTTGAACAAAAAAGTGAGTGTATGATTATGATCTTTCGAATTTGTGAAAAAAAGAGGAGAAAATTAAAGAGGCTGGGGTTTTGGAAGTGAAAAAATGAGAGAAAAAGGGAGAAAAATCGTTTAAAAACTTTCTTGGAGGCTCACTCGGTCGTGCCACTCGGTTGCCTGAGTGAGGGGTCTTACTCGGGCATGTCAGTGTAATTCTCACTCGGTCTGGCACTTCACTCGATCGTCCGAGTGCGAAAAACTTTTTGGAATTTGTCCACTCGGTCAGCTCGGTCGAGTGGATTCAGTCTTTGTAATTTTTTTTATCTTACCTTCTAAACCTCGGTTTGTATTCACGCCGTTTGTGGCCATCACTACATCTGTAAATACCATAGAATCCCATACGATATAACAAGGATATGATTCGGTAATGCAACCTCTGTGTACGTCTAAGTATTTTCCTGCCATTATCGTCTGGGTCTTCCTCATAAGGATCATGGTCATCAAGTCTCCAAAAGATACCACTTCCGTGTATGCACTTCAATTTTTGGTCAACTTCTCCTGCAACGACACCCTCAGATCGGTGTAAATGTTGTTCTCTTAAGATCTCACCACTAATAGATCCATATTCTCCGAAGTGCTCCGTACTACAATATGATTAAATCTATTAGAAGAACTCAAAATAAAATCTCAAACATAATTACTTCAATATATAATGAAAAAAACTAATAAAAAAATGATCTTGTATAAAAACCCAAAACTAATAAGCTATAATTCAAACTTGAATACACAAACCAAAAATTGATTACAACTAAACCAAACAACATTACAACAATCTATACACAACAAGCTTATATATGGTCATATGAAGTTCCTGTCTGGGTAGCAACTTGATCTTGTGCACAATATTGTTGCCTAGCGAGTGTTTGTGCCCAATCCATTTCATTTTCAATTCTCGTAGTTTTGCCTCTTCCTTTATGCCTCTTCTTTCGCAATGATGGATTTTGACACAGTTGAAAGGAAGCCTCATCCCAATAATATTTATCAGACAATGGCTCAAACTTACCACTATAGGTGTCCACACACGTACTTGTATTGTAAAATAAGTTCATGTAAACTATCGGGTTGACTCCAAAATATTGACAAGTTTGCATTGCATGTGAACATGGTATGCCGTTTTGCTTCCAGTCTCCACAGCTACACTCTCTAAGCATCAACTTTACAATGTGTGTGTAGCATCTCGTTGTTCCTGGCACAAACGTTTTCACTAAAGCTGTTTGATCAGTAAAATCAACTTTATATACTTGATGTTCCATTGCCTTCCGTTGCCATTGATCATACTTCTTGTACACCTCATTAGGCCACGGTTAGTTCCTTTGTTGCATTTAACGGGCCATTGTCAATCGATCAAGAAAATATTTTATCGATCGATAAAATGTAGCCTGCACAATCGCACAAATTGGGAGCCGTCGTGCACCTTTCAACACGCCATTTATGGATTCAGACAAATTTGTTGTCAATATTTCATTTCTCCAGCCTCCGTCACGTGCAAGAGTCCGTTGATCTTTTTCGATTTTCGATAGGTAATCATATGCCCTCTCATTCAACACCTTTATTTGATTTATCACATTTTCAAATTCTTTTATTGTGAAAGCTGATCTGGCTTACCAACACATGTCTTTTAACTTCACATTCTTCACCTTGCTATTGAAATTCGAACAGACATGCCTCAAGCAGAAACGATGGACTCCAAGAGGGGGCTGAAAATTTGAAATTTTTTCCACTGCTTTCAAAAGACCGGCGTGTCTATATGAAATCAGACACATTCCTTCTTTACCGCGAACAATATGTTTCGATATCATACGAAGAAACCATGTCCAAGAAGCAAAACTTTCTTCATCCACAAGTGCATAAGCGAAAGGTAAAAGATGTTGATTTGCATCCATAGAAATAACAATTAACATCTTGTGCTTGTATCTAGTGTAAAGATGAGTTCCATCAATACTAATAATTTTACGGCAATGCTGGAACCCATCTATACATGGCTTGAATGCCCAAAACACATATTTCAACATTTTTACACCATTTGTCTCTTTCGGCATGGGGCGCCACTCGACAACTGTGTCTGGATTCCATTTTTTTTGAGCTCCCAAAAAATTGGGTAGTTTTGAAACTGAGCTCTCCCATGTACCGTACACATTTTCTCTTGCTTGTTTCAAACTATGCCATGTCTTATGATATGAGATTGTATATTGAAATTTATCATACACTTGTTGTTGAACACATTTAATCTCATACCCGGGATCTGTCTGAACCATTCTAGTTACCAACGCAGCAATCATGTTTTTGCACAAGTTTTGATGGTCAACGGACACCGCATTCATTAGGCACGTATGAGGGCCTCCATACTTAGTGATTTTCCACATATCAATCTTCTGTTTGTATCTTACACGCAACCATCAGTTGCAATGTGTAGTCTCACAACTATTTTTGCATTTGATTTTCCATATACGAGGTGTGCTTTCCTCTATTCGATACTCACGCCTCGCTATATGAATTGAAAAGTCTTTCACCGCAGACTGCAAATTCTTCTTATCTTTGAAAACTATCCCTTTTGTGAACACTCCTTCAATAGCATCATAATATCTAAATTTTTTCGGTAGATCAAATGAGTCCACAAGCATTTCATGTGATGATGCATTAAAGAACGGGATATTTGGATGCATGGAATATCTCTGAGCACTTGATGGAAGTGGTGGTCGTTGATTGGATAGTGGCCTCTCTTGATTTGGGCAATATATAGTTTGAATATCACCAATATCTACCCCATCTTCATCTGATTCACTAGACAACTCGCCTTCGTCAGGTTCAGAGTCTTCTAGTTCATTCACACCAAAATTGTCAATTAATGGATCATGTGGTTGATCCTCTATGTTAGCATTTTCTCTTTCACTTGAAATATTGTTATTATTGGATCTTGAGGTTCCACCAGTAAGGTCTTGCGTGACAAGTACTGAATTATTGATGTCATCACATCTTAAGTAAGAAGCATATTGATAATACTTATTGCTTGGGAGAATATCTGGGAGAGCCTTATCTTGCAATTTTTCTTGATCAATATGAAATTCTACATATTGATTATCCGCATCCGGTGTAAAGAAAAACCATAGATTATCATCGTTGTTGATTGGTATACGATGATATCTGTTGTTTGCATATAGTGAAGCGGATATGTTGAATTTATATTCATTGCTATCGATCCCTGTCAGTTCAAAGAATTTTGATACCAACCCAAAATATTCGATGTCGCGAGGTACTCTTGTTGCACAAACAGGTGGAACATCGCTACTATCCCCAACATAAACAACAATATCGACATTGTTTGAAGACTCCATATCTTAAATAATAAAGCTGTATTAATGAACTTAATATATGGAGTTAACTATTTTTTTGCATGCAAGAGGTATTATTAAACAATATAATTACAAAGTATAATGAAATTAAATTCAACTAATAAATTAGTAAAATTCAAACCTGATATTTAAATGAAGCAATATCCCAATGCAAGGGCAACAATTTGAGGGTCACGATAAATGCACGACAACAACAACAATTCCCAAAGTTCATACTTCAAATAATGAGAAAATAAAATTATTAACGACAAATCTATAACAATTTATTTATAATAGAAAAAAATTCAACAAAATCTATTACAAATTAAATGAATTAAACCAACCGACATACACACACCCAGCACACATGCACACAACACACACACATGCACACAGCACACAGCACACAGCACACAGCACACAGCACACAGCACACACCATCACACACAACACACACACACCACACACACCAACACACACACCAACACACACACCACAGATCACACACAGCACACACACAGCATACACACCCACCAGCACACACACCACACATTACACACAACACACAACACACACACACACACACCAGCACACACACCACACATTACACACAACACACAACACACACACACACACACCACACAAGCACACAACACACACACAAGCACACACAAAACACCACACACACAAAACACCACACACACACACAAAAAGAACCATGAAAAATAATTACCTCAACAAATTTTACACAATTTCTGGAAAAAGAGAGAAGAAAGAACCGTGAAAATTGAAGAAAGAAATGAGGAAGAGAGGAGTGTGAGAAATGTGTGGCAGGCTTTGACCACACGTTCAACTTTGGATATATTTGAAAAAAAAAAATTTTAAACAGCCGAGCAAAGAATTCCAGAAACTTTATCTCACTCGGCCGGCCGAGTTAAGTGGCCGACCGAGTGAGTAAACCGAGTGAATGCCATGAACTCGGTTGGCCGAGTTATGTCCAGGCCGAGTGACTCGGCCGAGTTACACATCCGAGTGGCACTTTTTTTTCTCTTTTTTCTAGGTTAAAAAAATTATATATATACATAAGTCACCATACTTTAAGAAAAAAAATTTATGAGTCGCCCCTGGGAGGCGCGACATTAAAATTTGAAAGTCACCCCCACCCGGGACGACTTTACTTATATTTTTAAAATTCTTACAAAAACTATATTTCATTAAAAAAATTACAAATACACTATAAATTGTAAAAAAGGCCGAGTTTTTGGGTCTAATATTTATATTTATTAATTATTTCATGTTGCATTGTATTTTATTTTTTTATTTATGAAAAAACAAAAATCTTGAGATTAGATAGTTATTTTTTCTTAAAATCTCATGTTGTATTAATTGAAGCAAATATGTAATTATTAATAAGAATAACTCATGAAGTTATTCGTCTGTGTTTTTTAGTACAAATTTTGAAAGATGAGGAATTGGTGAATGGTGATATTCGATCCCAAATCATTGTCTAATTCGACAAGTGCTTAACTAGCTGAAATACAATCGATTTTCATATTATTTATTTCAGTTTTAATTAGTTATGTGTCTATGAGATGCACGGTTTACAAACACGACATGTACATATCATAAAAATAACGAAATATTTTTTTATTAAAAATATAATAAAAATTAGAAATCAATACATAACATCATATGTCAATTATTTACATAAAGTTATATTATATGATTATGGACATAATAACATATGAAAAACTATATATCACTTGTTGAAAATAATAATAAAATTAAAAAGTATCTATGACAAATGAAAATTCATAAATTCTAGACTATTACAATTATAAATTATAAACTGAATAACCCATTTTTCCAGAAGAAAACACATTTAAAAAAAAAAAATTATATTTCAATTTTTTTATAAGAAACTTAAAAAAAATAAATATTTTTAGCTCCATCAAACCACGTATAGTTTAATTTACCACAAATATCTAAAACCAACACAAATACTCAAACCTACGTGCTCAAAATATCAATATAATCACAAATTAAATAAACAAATTAATTCTAACATATTGAAACCAAATTGGATATTTTTTCTCTAACTATTTAATATTTATCATATATTAATATTTATTCACAGCAAAAATTAACATAAATAACTCAATTTAAGATAAGTATACAATTCCGTACATATCCCATGTAATTTTCAGATTGTCCGTACGTTTAGTAATAAACATATGATGTTTATAATTAATTGTTTCCATGATTGCATACCTAATCAATAATCATTGTCCAAATACTTTGACTCAATTTTATATTTTATCGTCACATATATAATATTTATTTATTTATGCGCAGGTTATATTAAAAATCATAGCACTGTTAAACAATGTTACGCATCGAGTATAGTAAATAATTTAATTTAATAATATTATTTATTTATTTAAAAAATATTAATATCCAAACACATTTTTATAAAAATATATTATTATTTTTTCAGTATTATTTATTTATGTAAAATATATTACTAATTTTTTTTAAAAGTGCTATTTGTTAAATTGAATGATCTGTATTCTATACACAAAAAAGACAACTCTTAAATATAATATGCTATAAACGACAAAAGAGGATGTCAAACAAAGTCAACAACAAAGATTTCGAACAACATTTTAAAAAAAGAGAGACTAATTTAATTAGTGATGTCTTAGCAAGATTTAACATCGTACACACAGTGTGTGTTCGTGTGATACGTCACTAGGAGTACGTCACAACTCAAAATATAATATAATGATTTTATTTATTCTTTTTGTAGTTTATTTTGAAAATACAAATTAGTGACAAAATATTAACTGAAAAAGTAGTTATTAGTAGTATATATAATAGGTTGATTTCGATTAATTTTGCTCATGTTTAATATATGATCTTTAATTTTACAAGATTTTGTGTGGTGGCTTTTATTTTTTTATTTTATCTAACTTATTGTCGATTTAGTGGGATAAAACCTCGATAGAAAATGATAATGTGACACTCAAAATTACACTTGAGACGTGGACGGTCAAATTGTCATGTTAGTAATTTCTGGCAAGTTTTCAAACTCTTGAAGAAAATATGTATTCATCGAACAAAATAAAAAATTAGAAATTATTAAAAAAACTCATAAAAGTAAAGATCATATATTATACAGCCAAAATTAACGGGCATAAATTGAAATTTCTCGTTAATTTGTTTGGTTCATTTGTTTGTATACTGATTGAAGATTTGTGGTTTAAATTTGGTAAATCTTGTTGGAGTTCATTGTGACAATTTTTTCGTCACAAAATTATGGTGTGCATGTATCATCAAATGTAATTTTAATTTAAATAAATATACAATATAATTTTTTTTACATTGATATTTATCAATATTTACATTAAAAATACATAATTAGGGATAATTGTTTCACTACCACACAACATTCCATTATTTATATTTTCTTGTATCCCTAATCAATTTAAAGGGTTTAAGAAATTGTGATTAATAAATTAGGGTTTTTCTTTTCATTCAGGACCTTATCACGATCTACTAATTAATGTGACTTGCTAAGCTCCATCTTCAAAATTTGACCAAGTAGAATGTAAGTCTTATAATTTCCCATTTGTATATTAACAAACTCTCAAGGGTAAGATCAACGAAACATTTTATATTATCATATTCATCGTATTTATATTCTAGTACAACGTATATTTTACATCACACGGTTCACAACTGATCAAAATTAAGCTAGAGTTCCTCCCTAACTAACAATAGACCGAACTGCTACCAGAGATAATACGTCCTATAGCTCATATCATTAATTTAAAAAAAAAAAAAAAAAAAAACCTTGCTTCTAAAATGTATCGTCCCCTACATTAGGCAGCAGGAGCATAATCATAACCTCCATCATCGTCGTCATCGCCATCGCCTTCCGCATAAATTGTAGATGATACATAGTTGTACTTATGATGAGTAATACCATCTTCACCGTATGAATATTTTTTGTAGAACGAGCACCCGATTGCAACGGAGATTAGGGTCATTCTTGGTACTTTGAATTGAGGAAAAAAGGCAAAAGAAATGAGAAACAAATGGTAGGTAGGTAAGTGTGAATGTGTTTGAATTGGAAGGGGTAATCATAGAGATATATATATATATATAACCCTAAACCCTAGGAAAAAGTTGTGGCCTAGGATTTGCGCGTGTGATGAGTTAGAAGGTACGTGCAAGGCTCTCATCAGACTATCTCTGGTCCATCCACGTCAGAAAATGGGGTGCCACGTGGAAATTATGCACTTGGAAATTTTATTTTATTTCATTTTATTATTTTTCAATGTTTTTGAATGAAATAATTAAAGTGGTGCATGTGGTGTGTCCCTTTGGTTGGAGGGTAGAACGTGAGGGAATTATTTGGTGGGGCCCCTCTTTCTGTAGAGGACTAAATATCTTGGAAAGTATAGAACAAGATGTTATTCTATGATGCACCAACACAAGAATGTTAATAAGTGTACAAAATAATTAAGGAAATAAGTTGACATGGTGTCGACACCTTTTTCCGGATCTGGATTTTTTAATTTTTATTTTATTATTTTTAAGGATAAATTTTCTGCACATGAGAGGTACGTTTACTAATTTATAATATTACTAGTTTAATTAAAAAAATTACTTATTTACTTAAAATATATTACTATAATTTTTTAAGTTAATATTGTAGATCTGGTTGCGCATCTGATATAAATAAATTTTAGTGTATTTTTAATATACGTCATATATTAGTTAGTAATGTCATTACATATACGTAGCATGTGGTGATCGTTTTAAAATACAATGAATATAAAATAAAATAGAAGATCATAACCCCTTTTGCACCCCTTGAGACTTTCTTTTGCACCTATTCTTTTTTATTTATTTATTAGTACTTTTATGTGATTCAATATTCGTAAAATCTTCAATTTATATATATATATATATATCTAATATAATTTTGAGTAAATATATATTTAAGAATGCTCAAAATATATGGTCACTTTATGGGGAAAAGACATTTAAAAAATATAATTTCACAAAAAAAAAATACTCTCTCCATCCACAATAAGAGTTTTTGCTTATATAATAAATAAATTAATTAGATAAAAACCAAATTATTTAATAATTTTTTAAATTAATTATCAGTTAATATTTTATTTGTAGCCCAAATCCAATACACTATAAATATTCAATTTAAAACTAAATAATCAATAAAAAAATAATTTTATTTTTTAAAATCTAATATCTCATTTTATTATATACAATATGGATGTAAAATTAAAGATCGTGAAAAGAAAGTTAATTTAATATATTAACGTATTAAAAATGAAGAAAATATTTGTATTTTACCAGCTGAAAATAAATATTTCATAAATATATATTTTCAAAGGCTAGCATATTATTTTTCAAAACTATTTACTTTTGGAAATTGGAATGGCCAAACAATCATTACTTTTAGTTTACTCTATTATTATATTAGTATAGATATAAACATGTTATATATGTGCACAAATAAAATAAAATATGAGATGTAACATCAATTTTGAATTTATAAAAGATGATTCAAACTGATGTATGGTGCAATGAAAATAATCCCCAAATTTATGCCCTAATTTTCAAATCACAAAATACCTAATTTTTTAAACCCTCTGTTTGAGAAGTAACAATATCCAAGATTGGGGTAATTAATTGACCATAAAGTAAAAGGTTAGGGAGTTCATTGAACCAACATAAAATGTTTAACAATCCATTTCAAAATAAAAGATTTAGGAAAATAATCGACTCAAATAAAAGATTAATCATACCATTAATTACACCAACAAAAGTTAGGAGGCGAATCGTATCTTCAACAATTATACGTGTTAGAAACAAAAAATTATTTGTATTTTATCAATTAAATAGTGTGCGACCATTTTTTTTATATGCGTACAACATAAAATTACTCCATGAATTGTCATATACTCATACAATTTAATAATATTATATTTTATTGACGATCATCCTCACATACTAAAACAAGTATTTTTGAATGTGTTTATATCTTATACACTCATATTTTCTTTTTCTTTAAAAAAATATACATATAGTAATATTGACGACTGCTTTTTCCACTTGGTTTGTAAGCAGACATGACGTTCAGTAAAAAGCTTGTGTTTAAGTTCAATGTGCATTCGATTATATTCGTATACTCAATTAAATATTTTTTTTGAACAAATTAATTTTTGCGTTTGTTTAATAAACGTACTGAACATGAACTTTGGATAGCTCGTTTATTAATGTATTGTGAACATGCTTGGTTACACTTATTTGCTAACGTGCTTGTTTAATTAGTTAATTACTAAAAATAATAGTTATAATAATATTTAGATTTTATTTTTAATTATTGAATTTAATTTTTTTTCATGTGATGTACAATAACATAGAAATAGGAAAAATAGTCACGTGGCTTTAAATCCGGATTATGTTGATAGATAGCAAATTAGCAAAGTTCTATGCAAAATAATAATAATAATAATAATAATAATAATAATAATAATAATAATAATAATAATAATAATAAATTGTGAAGCAATATTTTCATTCAAATTGATACCATGATAGGCCACAACTCAAAAAAATTGGGATCCTCCAAAAAAAAAAAAAAAAAAAAATCTGCCGATGAGCTGCTAGTGTAGATAGGTTTATGATCATCAAGCAGCGGGAGCATAGTCATAATCTCCATCATCGTCATCTCCACTGCCTTCTGCATTGGCTGCCGGCGCATACTCATACCCATCGTCACCACCGTTCGGCCGCTTCTTGCACCATAGGCAGCCGGTAGCCATAGGAATGAGGTCCATTTCCGAAGCTTTGAGTTGGGAATTTAGTCGAACAGTTGGAAGAGATGAATAAGCTGTGTTCTTGAAGTGGGGCTTTTGGTGTTTGAATTGAAAAGATTAACCATAGATGACACATATTTAAGGATTGCGAAAAGGTAGTGGGCATCGTTTTGGCTCACGGCTGCTCGTGGTGGATTTGGTCGTTTTTGTGTCTGACAGGTGCAGGATTGAAGCTGATCACAAGTGGTGCCACGTTGGCGCCGCCACGTCGGAAAAAGATGAATTTGTGAAGTGGGTTCTGGTGTGGGAAAAGTGTGGCAAGTCGCAACTTCTGTGGTGGGTTTATGGTTGGGCATTGTGTGGGTCTGCAAATCTTGAAAAGGAGGACAGTGATTGTATTCCACATATATGGTAATTATATATCTTATATGGCAAATTAATTAATTAATTAATTAATTATGATAAATTTTGAAAATATTAAAATTTGTGAGATTTGTTAAGGATAGCAATAGGGATAATCTTGGAGGTACCACGTAATTTTATAATTTATTGTTAAAAAGTTAAATAATTAGTTATTATTTAATTATTTCAAGACATCAAATAAAATGAATCGAATAAAGTATAATAGTAGAATGAATAACACATTCATATGCTTGAGGGAAAAAAATTCAAGTAGATCTTGTTATGATAATTAATTATATATACAATATTATCTATTTTTCGATCACTTTATTCATTTCAAAATAAATATCATTTTAGTTATTGAATTTTTTATAAATTAATTGCAAAACATTAATTTTATAAATTCGTACCATTGTTCCAATTTTATCCCCACCCTATTTTGAGTAAATCTTTACCTTTCAACTTATTTAAAGAAATCAAGGCAAAATTATGGTAGTATGATAATTAGGGATACATTAGTCAATTTGAAGTATCTTTAGCAACAAATATACAAAATGTGATCACTAACTTCACAATGGATCTAGTAATTGTGTTGCTATATAAATTGTCTCTTTTTAAAAGAAAAATAAAAATAATGTTTGACAACATTATGCTACTAACTATTTATTTCGTTGCTAAATGTATATTAAGTCCAATTTATTAGCGACGAAATGCATATTTTTCGGTCGCTAAGCTAGCTTTCCATTCTTGAGTTTTGCAGATTCATTTCTTCTTTTTTTATATCCCCTCTTACTTAGTTTATTTTGTTGTTTTCTATATTGTTTGCACACTGCATTCAAGTATTTCAATATTTTTATTTACACTTTGTACGATATCTAAAATATTTCCCCGAACAAATTCTTTCAATAAATATAAAAATGGCAAAATGTGATCTAATTAGTACGTCTTTTAAGTTATTTCTTATAATTGAAAAGAAAAAAAAAAGAGTAAAAACTTCGTTACGTGTACTAATGAAATAAAACATTAGAAACATGAGGAGACATAATATCTCTTTTTCAAATTAATATCTTCATAAAACGTCTCCAAAAATAAACATAAAAAACAAAATGGAGCCTTTACAAATTAATCTAGAAGGACACTATATTATTATAAATAAGCTGCTCTTAAAAAAAAAAAAAAAAAAAAAAAATGGTGCTAGTACACCAATCCTAGCTGTGGTTTCATTGGTATCAAGCAGCTGGGGCATAATCATAATCTCCATCGTCATCGTCGCCACCACCGTCTGCATGTGCAGCGGGGGCATAATCATAATCCCCATCATCATCGTCGCCACCACCTTCGGCATATGCAGCCAGGGCATAATCATAATCCCCATCGTTATCATCGCCACCACCTTCTGCATATGCTGCCGGGGCATAATCATATCCATCATCGTCGTCCCCTCGCTTCTTGCACCATAAGCAGCCAATGGCCATTCTTGAAACTTTGAGTGGGTAATTTAGTCGAGAAGTTGGAGGAGGTCAAGAAGCTGAGGAGACGAACCACACACTACACATATTTAAAGGCTTGGGAAAAGGTGGTGAACTCATGGGTTGTGCATGAAAATCTTGCAAGACTGGACGCTGATTTCAGGTGGTGCCACGGTGGCTCCGCCACGTCAGAAAAAGTCGAACTTGTGAATGGTGGGTTTGTGTGGTTACCATGATTATGCTTGAGATGGGATGTGTGGCAAATTCTATGGTGGGCTGTGTTGGCAATGTGGGTCTACAAGTCTTGAAAAGTTTGGACACGATTCTATTCCACATTGTTTGATATCCATGGAATTCTTTTTATGTAGTATATATGTTTCTTAGATGATTCAACTAAGCTCTGACATGGGTTTGATTCCTTTTTCTATTCGGTGTGCTATCTTTTATTTTAAAGTAATTAATACCTAATATGTGATAATTAATAATAACATTATATACAAAATATTCTATGGTGATTATTTTACAATAAAAGATGAAATAGAAGATTTGAATCCATGACATAGTGATAAGCTCGTACAATCAGAGAAAAGTTTATGGAATAGTTTGAGATTTAATTTTAATAATAGATAAATAGAGAAAATATTATTTTTGATCCCATTAGATCAAGATCATATTCAATTTTGGTTCCAAAGAATAACCCTTGGCAATCTATGGCCGTTGTGCTAAAACAAAAATAACGAAAACAAAAGAGTGAAAATACTAGGATCAAAGTTGGATGAAAGTAAAATTTTCTTGATAATAAAATATATAATAAATTTAATTAAATAAATTCACGATATTTGGATCAATTAATAACACTAAAGCTACAAATTATATAAAAATGGCCACCCCTCCTTCAAATTATTCTAGAAATACGAGAGGGCGATCCTCATAAAAAAAAAGGGTTATTGCTCCGTATCTGCATCATGCAGCCGGTGCGTAACCATAATAACAATCGTCGTTGTCATCGTCTCCGCCTTCTGTATACACTGCCAGCGCATTTTTTTCATCATCATCGTCTCCGCCACACCGCTTCTTGCACAACAAACACCCAATGACCATGGAAATGAGGCCCATTAATTCTTGAAACTTGATTGAGGAATTTAGTCGAACAGTTGTAAGAGATAAAGAGGCTGCCCTTCTCCAAGTAGCTTTTGGTGTTGGGAATGTGTGTGATAAAATCCATCATATAGCACGCATATATAAGGTTTTGGGTAAAGGTGCACCGGTGCCGGCATGATTTTGGCATGAGGCTATTTTTTTATTTTTTTAAAAAATTATTATTATAGTGTGAAGTGAGTTTTGTGCGGAAAGGTTGCATTTACGTGTATTGCAAGTAAACTAATTTCATCCCTAATTTATAATATTTTTTATAATATAATAATCAATAATTTCATGTAGCAAAATAATAATACAAATGAAATTCAAATAAAAAACATAATATATAAAATATATTTTTTAATAAGATTTTTGTTTTAAATAAATGTGTTCTCATAATTTTATTACTTATAACAATGTTTTAAATATCAATAAAATATATCACAATTAATCTAAGAAAAAATATTTTATATCAAAAAAGTTAAGATTTTATTTGTATATATAGAATATGATATCAAATTAAAGATACTAAAAACATAATTAATTTTAGATATTTTTATAAACAGAGTTAGAGAAAAAGGTTACAATTTTAGGTGAAACAACCAAAAATAGAAAAGGGAAAAAATATGTGGAGGCTTGTGCTGCATCGATCAAACTTTTTTAAATAGCAAATAATTTTGATGAAAAGTTATAAATTGTTATTATTTATCTGATTGTCTTATTATATATACATATAGATATCGATTAATTATTAATTTAAGTTAGAAATCAAAATCTGAAAATACGGGTAAGATTTTTTATTTTATTTTATATTTCAAAATAGTCATCACACGCTGTGAAGAAATAATAACATCACTAATTAATATGTATCGTACACTAAAAATAGTGGAATAAAAGATAAAACACGGAATGTAGTAAATCATTCAAACTTAAAAAATAGACGTAATAAACTGTTGCATGCTACAAAAAAGCTTATATTAAACTAAGCCAAGCTAGGGCTACAGATATCACGCAGCCGGAGCATAATCATAATCTCCATCATCATCGTCGCCTCCGCCTTCTGCATAGGCTGCCGGCGCATAGTCATACCCATCATCGCCGTCATCATCCCCATTCCGTCGTTTCTTGCACCATGTGCCTTCTGCATTGGCTGCCGGCGCATAGTCATACCCATCGTCGCCATCATCATCACCATTCGGCCGTTTTTTGCACCATGTGCCTTCTGCATAGGGTTCCGGAGCATAGTCATAGCTGTTGTCGCCATCATCATCACCGTTCGGCCGTTTCTTGCACCATGTGCAGCCGATGGCCATAGGAATGAGGTCCATTCTTGAAACTTTGAGTGGGGAATTCAATCGAACAGTGGAAGAGATGAAGAAGCAGTCTTCTTGAATCAGCTTTTGGGTAATGTGAATGTGTTTGAAGTTTGAGCTGAGGAGATGAGCAAAATACCACACGTATTTATGGTTTGGGAAAAGGTGGTTCGAATGTTTTTGGAGTAAGGCTGCGCGTGGAGAATCTACAGGTTTGTACGTGGAAATGTTGCAGAGTCGAAGCCGATTACAGGTGGTGCCAAGGTGGCTCCGCCACGTCTGAAAATGGGAATTCTGAAGTGGGCTTTTGTGTGGATAAAGGTGGATAGATGTGTGTGCCATGATTATCATTGAGGTAGGAAGTGTGGCAAATTCTATGGTGGGTTTATGTGGGTCTGCGAATCTTGAAAAGTTGAACATGATTTTATTCCACACAGCCATACGAGATCTATTATCTGTGAAAGTCGTTTTATCTCAGCAATGAATGAAACTTGTACAACTTTAAATTTTTTCATACGATATTCTTCTATAATTTATTCTATTCCAATTTTAATGATATTAAGTTACATGTATAAAATAATATTATTATTAAAAATATAACATGTATAAATTTAATAATAACATGTATAAATAAAATGAGATATAAGATAAATTAAAACTGCCATTTATCGATAAATTTTTTGGTATTGTTAACAATATAAAATTTATCAAATTTTAAAATTTCTTATGAAGTAGTTGCATTCATCTTCATTTTAAGTGCATAAGCGACAGTCTAGACGTGGGCACGGTTCCGGTTCCAAATCGGAACCGCCGGTCAACGATTCGGTTCAATCGTTGACCCGGTTCCAGTTTGGAACCGAAACCGTCTTCCGGACGGTTTGATTCCGGTTCTCCTTTTTTTGGAATCGGAACCGCCCGTTCTCGGTTCCCGGTTCTGCCCATTTGAAAATATAGCCGTTGGAGATCAACGGCTGAGATTAAGTAGCCGTTGATCTTCAACGGCCCAGATCGTGTAACTGTTGGGAACCGGCGGTTCCCAACGAATATTTTGATTTTTTATTTTTTTTCCTATAAATACACTTTCCTACTCATTTTATTTCACAAGGTCTAATCTCTCTCAATCTCCTTCAATCTCTCTCAATTCTCTCTCAACCTCTCTCACATCTTTCTCAATCTCTCTCAATCTCTCTCACATCTTTCTCAATCTCTCTCAATTATCTTGTGATCTCCCTCAATCTCTCCCAATTATGTTGTTATATTTTTCAATCTCCCTCAATCTCTCTTGATTATCTTGTCATTTTTCTCAATCTCCCTCAATCTCTCTCTCAATTATCTTTATATTCTTTATCTAGTTATGCCGACGAGTACAAGTGCCGGAACCGGAATGCTACCACCATCTCCTTTGGTTCCAAGATATCTCAATCTTGATGGTGAAGATATTGAAATTCCGGTCGAGTGGCAAGAAGATTTTGAAGCTCAATTAGGTTTGTGTTTATTTTATAAAATATCTTTCTTAAATATTATTTTATATTTTTTTTAGAGAATCTCTCTCAACTATCTATGTTTAATAATTTATTATGATTATCGATTTAGGTGCACAAAATGAATCTAACGAAGAAGAACGTCTTCCAACTCAAGAGAGTCAAAGTACGCGACAAACTCAAAGTGGACGAGATGAGGCACTAAGATCGGATATCTTTGCCGTTCACTTCAAAAGAGATATCCAAAATAATAAAGCAATTTGCAACTATTGCGGGGCGGAATATGTTTTTAAAAAAGGAGGAGGTTATGGCACGCTCAAAAAACATTTGCAACATCTCCATCCCGACAAAGTCGGAAACGATCGGCGTCAAACACAAATACCTCGTGGAGGATTCACCGGATCCGGATCCACCGATGAATCACAAGGTACAACTTCTTTATTTAAATATTTCGAACCTTTAATGAGAAAATATTTATCAAAAATGGTTTGTGGCATGTCTTTAGCTTTTAATTTTGCTGAAAATGATTTGTATAAAAATCTTGTGTCACTATCAATGAACCCTCAAGTATCCGGTGTTTCACGTAGAACATTAGTTCGTGATATTGAAAAAATTGTAGGTGAATATAAGTTGGCTTTAACTGATATGTTTAGTTCTTTACAACAAAAAGTTTCAATTTGTGCGGATATATGGGAGAATCATTGGAGAGAACATAGCTTTTTAGGACTTACTTGTCATTGGATAGATAATTCATGGACAATGCAAAAAAGATTACTTGCATATAGAGAATTTGATCAAACACACACGGCCACAAATATTTCTCATAAAATTCATACTATTTTGCAAGAATATAATTTAGTTACAAAAAAATTTTCAATTTCATTTGACAATGCTAATGCTAATACTGCTAGTTTGCCATTATTAATTCAAATTTGTCAACCAACATTTAAGGGTAGATTTTTTCACATTAGATGCATGTGTCATGTTTTAAATTTTGTGTACAAGATGACATGGAACATTTTAAAGCACATATAGGTCTTATTAGATTAGCAATTGGACTTTTAAAAAGACATGCAACTTTATGCAAAAAATGGAGAAGATTTTGTAAAGCATATGGTATGAGTGAACCCAAAATAATCACTAAAGATGTGCTTAATCGTTGGAATTCGACATATAAAATGTTGAATTCTTCTTATGAGGTTAGAAATGAATTATGTACATTTTTTTCACAAGAACAATTAGAAATTCCTTTATTTCCAAGTTCATGGGATACATGTGTTGAATTAATATCTCTTTTGAAAGTTTTTAAAGATGCAACGGAAGAATTATCTGGATGTTACTATCCCACTTCTCCTTTAGTTGTAGATCATTGTGTTAAAATTGCATTTATTTTACAATCATATTATTGCATGACTCTTTACAAAATTGCATTGCAAGCATGAGAAATAAATGGTTAAAGTATTATCAAGAAATTTTTGATTTATTTTTAATTGCAAAACTTTTAGATCCTAGAATTAGAGAAGATGGTTTAGAAGAATTACTAAGAATGCATTATGATGCATTATTTTCGGTTAAGGATGATGACACTCCTAATCCGCATATAATTATAGGTAACACAAAATAATTACTTTATGATTGTTTTAAAGAATATAAAATTTATTATGGTGATAGTTTAAATAGTGAAAGCGGTCACGGAAATGATAATATTGGTGGAGGTAGTTCGGTTTCGGATCAACCCGAACATCATCAAGATCCGAACTTTCAACACCTTAATCAATATTATAGGTTTTATGATATTAAAAAATTAAAAAAAAACCTAGGAGTAATAGTCTTTATCAAGAAGTAGATAATTATATATCTAATACTTTTGAAGAACTTGGATTTGATACACCTAACGAGCTTTTGAGATGGTGGTCTCGAAGAGCGAAAAACTTTCCTATTTTATCACTAATGGCAAAGGAAATATTTGCGTGCCCGATATCCACCGTCTCGGTTGAACAAGCATTTAGCACCGACGGTTACATTTTGGATCTTCGAAGATCCAATTTAAATGTGAAAAATCTAAAAAATCAAGCTTTACTTTATGATTGGTCGAACGCCGAGGTAAGAAAACAAGAAGTAAATTTTGATGAAGACGATGAGGATGAAGATGGAAACGAGTATTCGACCACATCAGGGAGTGATTGAGTCATGCCACTAAGCCACTTATCAAGCATCAAGGTAAGAGAACTACGTCGACTTTGATTCCTCAACTATGAGGATACGTAGGCAACTTAATTCTAAATTAGAAATTAAATTTTAATTTCTAATTTATAGTTAAGCTCAAGTCTTTTTTTTTTCTCTCTTCTATTTATTTTTTTAATATGTTGTAATTGAAAACTTGTAAAGTTGTAATCTCTTGTTAAAAGAAGTAAATGTTTTTAGGTAAGTTAATTTTCTTATGTAACTTTTCTATTTTTTTTATTTTATTATAAGTTGTAAAGTTAAATTTTGATTGTTGTAATTTTTTTTTGTAAAATGTAATTGTTTTAGTTAAGTTAACTATATATTCAATTCAATCTAATCAAATTCAAAAGATCAAAAATTAATTTTGAAAGTTGTTAATTATTATAAAAAAAAAAAAAGAACCGGCGGAACCGGCGGTTCCGGAACCGGAACCGGAACCGTATATATGGCGGTTTTGGTTCCGGTTCCACCCTCCACGGTTCCGGAACCGAAACTGGAACCGTGCCCGCCTCTAAGCTACACGTGCAAACACGCTGCTCATAAATTTTATCGAGTAATTATATTATTTATAAATTTAGTCAAATGATATTGAAAAACCACCGGTCAAGGAAGTGCTCGCCATAAATTTAAAGGGTAAGAGTCGCATATACACAAACACATAGCCTCAAGTTACAGATGAAGTGAAGATACACATAAAATTATACATTGATACACTGTTCATTTTCATTATGGATGTGCTTACAGAGGCTCAAACTAAAGCAAGATTAAGCATGCTTGAACAATTTCATGCCAAGCCAATGCAAATATACTGCAGCCATGACAACTGGGAGAGTCAAGGGCGCCAAGAAGCAATAGTACCTGCACAATCACATAACGTTATCGTTCCTGTGTGCATGTTTGCCCTATGCAGGTGGAACGACGGCAGTAGGCAAAAAATTGTCAATTTAGACATAATTTGACTAATTGGGTACAATGTTTGCAAGTTTGTAAAGATAGTCGAAATTAGATGGGTGTGTATATATGTGGAAGATCGACCAAAATTGCAACCTAAACAACCAAATCAAATCATGGCTAATCTAACATTTTGGAATTTTCTGGCTATTACCAATAATCCGACCCTCTAGACCACGATTTCTGTGACACTTGAACAAGCTTTTGGCCTACCTCCTAGAGATGCATGAAGCACGGTTTGCAGCAAATTAGAGCAAGATATAATGACAGGTTGAACCAATCTCGCAAGTCTAATTTACAAATCTTAAAGCCATTCTATTGCCGATATGGTAGAGGCCAACACTTAGCAAAAAGAACATTCATAGCTACACAGGACTAAGTCGGATATGTACTCATAACAAATGTATAAATGAGAGTAGAAATCAGATTCCTGAAATGAGACACCAACTTTACTTCTCCTACTAACACAGCATTAATCATTTCTTCTAAATGTGCTCCATTCTCTTAAATGTTGCATCCTCTAGCTCCATCATTCCAGTTATAGAATCTATAGAGAAAATGATATTTTTTGACAAGTTGAAACCTTTGTTTTCGATCACAAAGGTTCGGGAATGATAGAACCAGAGAATACAATATTTTCAGAGTCTGATTCAGAGCACTAGGAACAAGTGATCAAAAGCATAATAAATCATAAAAACCAAGCATTAGCAGTTCAAAATGTAGAGCCTACAAATAGAAATACAAATACCTAGCTCACAAAATGAAACTGCAAAGTTTGCCTTTCACATTTTCTGGTCCTAGTTAATTATGAAGCCCCCGACTGCTAATCAATTTGTGCTCAAGCTTCTTTGGTATCATTCACACGTGCATGATTTCCTGATTCAAGTTTGTATTTAAGAAAGAAATAGATTCATGTTTCATATCGGCAGAAAAATAGAGCTTCAAAGGTCGAAATTCATATATTTTTCACTGAAATACCACAAACTAGAGAATTCGTGCAAGAAATGTACAACAACATAGACGATACTTTTAATGATAGATAATCATTTTAAACAGCAGTTACACAGTTCAACAATGCATATACAAGAGCTTTCAAAAACAAAAGAAAATGGGACTTCAAATGAAAGAGAAACCATACCAGTTATTTTGTATGGCAGAGATGAAAACATTAGAAGATGGACGAAGCAGTTTTGATATTACAGCAGCATAGAGGAAAGTCAGAAACGAAAATGAGCCAAACAAAATGAAATCAACCCCAAGATGCTCTCCCATTAAAATCCACACTTAGGGTAATATTCTGATAAGGTAAATATTATTGTCAAATTATTCGAAAATTATAATTAAGATATTCTTGATTGCAGATTTAAAAGATATTGTGGAAATATTCTTGGAAGAAGATCACGGTTGAACGAGTAGAGAAATGAAAGGAAAGTCATGGCTAAAAATAAGGAGAATCAAGAGTAAATCTGGGAACAAATCTTTGAAAGATATGATAAAGATATAAGATATGCATATCCAGACCACCTATGCAAAGATATGCATATCACAACCAAGAAGGAAGAAGATACCGGCAGATTTCTTGAAGAACAAGGCGTGACTATAAATACAACCTCAAGCCATAGAGGTTGGCAACTCTCCGTGATATTCAATTACCATCATATGGGCAGAGAAAAATAGAGAGGCTGGTGAAGGTGCTGTTATATTCGAGAGAATACAACAGACTAAGAAGAACTCAAGGGCGAACCAATAGCGAACATCGCAGAGTCTAGATTACATTGGAAATTCACCACACGTTGAATTCGGGAGATTTCAACTTTGTACAAACGGGAGTTTGTATTCAAATTCATCTAGGGGACTAGGTGGTCAAGTAAGTGTTTTAGAATATTAAGTTACACGGATAGACAAGTATTTAGGGGGAGCCAAATACGTGTAAGTTCTACTGTAATATTTGTGGGAACAAATATGTCTTCTAAAAAAATTACTTGAGAGGAAGAAGGGATTTCTTCTTCGTTTAAAATCAAACCTTATTTTAAGCTTCCGCATGTTCATTTACAGTTCGAACTATTGTTGAACAATTACACACGCGCACAGATTCTGATCTATCAATTGGCATCAGAGCAGGTTCAAGTTTTTTTTTTTTTTTTTAAACAGGTAGATCTAGAGACAGACACATGAGTTCACATGAAGGGACCTCACTACGCCCACCCACACTTGATGGACAAAACTATCCGTTCTGAAAATCAATGATGATTATCTATCTAAGATCCAAACGATGCGGAGAACCAATCCAAACAAAGTGGACGTGGCCTAGGATGCAAGATGGAACGGACATAACTAAGGTTGTAGACAAACAAAGGACACTATGGATGGAGGACGAAAAGTGTGCCGAAGAGGCAAATTACATAGCATTGTATGCTATTCTTGCTTCGGTTGATGTCATGAGACACAAGTTGATTATACACTGCCAAACCGCCAAAGATGCTTGGGATGCTCTACAAAACCAATTTGAAGGAAACGAGTCTGTAAGAAAATCAAAGCTGCAAAGATTGGCCATACTATTCGATGGAATACAAATGAACGAAGATGAAAACATTGAGATGTACTACGCTAGGTTCACTGACATAGTAAATCAATATTACACCCTCGGTGACGCTATCAAGGAAGATGTTCAAATCATGAAAATCATGAGAACACTAGCTCCCAGATTCAGAGAAAAAATCACAGTTCTAGAATCAATCATGAGAGTCACACCAATGACATTAGATGACTTGATGGGAGAGTTAAGGACGTTTGAGTTGAACAATAGCATGGACACACCAAAGAACAAAGGGATAGCCCTAAAGACGGAGACAACAACTGAACAATTCGAGAATGATGTAACAACAATTGCTGACAAAATGGCACTTCTCACAAAAAAATACACAAGCTTGTGAAAAAATACAATCAGAGGCAGCAGTTCAACAAAAGTCCGAACTCTGGAGAGAACTTCAGAAAAAATGGAAACAAATCTTCGAATACTAGGCAGGTAAATCGGAAGGACTCTAAACAATGCAGAGAGTGTAGTGGATACGGACACTATCAAGCAGAATGTCCAAATTTTCTAAGAAAGAACAAAAGACTAAAAGCCACGTGGAGTTAATCTGAATCTGAAGGAGAAGAAGAAACTGACGAACAAGAGACAGAATGCCCCAGTAACTTCACCATCTATACATCATCAAAGGACCTGGGATGTCTCACATCTGTTGTTCGAACTGATGAGGAACTAGAGTACGCTGAGGAACCTGATTTTGACGATCCAACTCTGGAAGATCTAGAGAGATTGTATCTAGACGTATCTGCCAGATGTACCGCAGCTACAGAGACTATTCAAAAGTTGGAGAATCAAGTAAAGGAATACAAAAGTAAAGGCGCACTAAGCACGGAAAATCAGGAACTCAGTCAAGTGAAACATGAACTGCACATCACTAGGGAAATAAATGAAAGATTGAGAGATGATTTGATTATGTCCCAAAAAAATGTGAGTAATCTCGAACATCAGGTCCAACTTTACGAGACGGAAATAGAGTCACTCAAAGCCAACTCTGAAACAGCCCGGACAACTTCAACAAGCAATCACCAGGTAAACTTCTCACTTACCAATGAACTAACAGATTGCTTCTCAAAATTACAGGATAAGGATCATGAGTTAATAGAATTACGAGCTGAGCTGGATAAAGCAGTACGAACCATACAAGGACCGAACAAAGAAAAAGCTAAATTTGACGAAATCCTGGTATATGGAAGGCCACAAAACAATAAAACAGGAATATAATATTTTGAAGAAAGAACATCGGGATCAACAGTCTTTGTACTAGCGACAATCCCTACATTCGACCATGAAGGACATAATACTACAAGACAACCTAGGAAACATGACACAAAAGCTATGAGAAAATTTATTTCTATTTGCCATTATTGTGATGCACCTGGGTACATCCGACCAAGATGCTACAGAATGAAACGTGAGCTGCAATCAGGTAATATTTCAATTTGGAATATATATGGTGTTCTTATAAAAAATCACAGGTCACTAGACTCTTCGAAAATAAGAAAATTCAAAAATAGAAAACCAAATATGAAAAAGATTTGGGTTGTCAAGAAAAACATATGTCTTACTTCGTCAGTAGTCTCACTTGGGGCGAACAATACTAGAACATGGTCTTTGACAGTGGATGCTCATGACATATGACAGGTAATGCAACATACTTATTAGATATCACCCCAATAAAAGGAGAGTCAGTAACCTTTGGAGACGGTAAGAGTGCGCGTGTCATTGGACAAGGGACTCTCAACATAAATAGCATGCCAAAATTATCCAATGTGTTTCTTATAGAAAATCTTAAGGCAAACCTTCTGAGTATCAGTCAAATTTGTGACCAAGGACTTCATGTGAATTTCATTCATGATAAATGTGTAGTAGTCGATAAGAATAATGAGTGTATACTCACTAGAACACGATCCACTAACAACTGTTATCTCCTTGACAGGAGTTATGAATGCTACAATGTTAGCTCGGGAGCAACAGAAATATGGCATCAAAAGCTGGGACATATAGGATACAAACACCTCATTGCCTTGTCAAAATCACAATGTGTACGAGGACTACCTAAACTCCCAAGCAAAGATCAAGGTATAGGTGGACCATGCCAACTTGGAAAATAGGTAAAAAGCTCACACAAGGTAACACAAGATGTTTGCACAAAACAGATCATGGCCTTGCTACATATGGACTTGATGGGTCCTGTTCAAACTGAGAATGCTGGAGGTAAAAGATATATTTTTGTTTGTGTTGATGATTTTTCAAGATATACCTGGGTAAGATTTGTTCGTGATAAATCAGATACTTTTGATGAATTTGAAAAATTAATACGACTGATAGAAAATGAAAAACAGGATTCAGTTGTTCGAATACGAAGTGACCATGGTAGAGAATTTGAAAATACTGCATTCACTGATTTTTGTGCCTCTCGAGGTATTGCTCATGAATCCTCCGCACCTAAAACACCTCAACCAAATGGAGTAGTAGAAAGAAAAAACCGCACATTGCAAGAAATGGCCAGAGCTATGATGATAGACAAGGATGTAGCCCAAAAATGGTGGGCTAAAGCCATAAATACACCATGCTATGTTACAAATAGGGTATATCTTAAGAAATGAATGGAAATGACTTCTTATCATATCTGGAAAGGAAAAACTCCTAATTTAAGTCACTTCTATGTGTTTGGTTGTAAGTGTTATGTATATAATGATAGACAACAATTAGGTAAATTTGATGCCAAAAGTGATGTTGGTATGTTCCTAGGATATTCGACCAATAGTAGAGCCTATCGTGTCTATAATCTGAGAACTCAAACACTCATTGAAAGCACTAACATTGTATTTGATGATTCTCTGATAAGATAGGAAGTTTACTTGGAAGAAACATGTTCTTCAGCTAGACGACCAATGGGAAACCAGAATAGTGAGGACATCACAGAAACTGACTAAGAACCATCAAATGAGAACAGTGGTAGAACCGAACCCTTAACAAAAATTCAGAAAGAACATCCCAAGGAACTCATCATTGGAGAACTTAACGAAGGGATAAAGACACGATGCAAACCAAAACTCAACTATCGAAAAATGGAGGGACTGGTTCACCATGCTTGCTACACCTCTATGGTCGAACCCAAAAATATCAAAGAAGCACTCAAGGATGATAACTAGATACTAGCGATGCAGGAAGAATTAGAGCAGTTTGCTAGAAATGATGTTTGGGCACTTGTACCAAGACCTGACAGTACGAACATCATCGGAACAAAATGGATCTTCAAGAACAAAACTGATGAACAAGGTAACATCACTCGGAACAAAGCACGACTCGTGGCCCAAGGATACACACAGGTAGAAGAAATTGACTTTGATGAAACATTTGCTCCAGTTACACGACTGGAGTCAGTAAGAATCCTTCTCTCTTTTGTATGTCTTAAAAATTTTATTCTTTATCAAATTGATGTAAAAAGTGCATTCTTGAACGGGTTCTTGAAAGATGAAGCATATGTTGAACAACCAAAAGGATTTGAAGATCCACACTTTCCAAACCATGTCTACAAACTGAAGAAAGCCTTGTATGGGTTGAAGCAAGCTCCAAGAGCATGGTATGAAAGATTTACAAAGTTTCTGGTTGCTCAAGGATACAAACGAGGAGGAGTAGATCAGACCCTGTTCATCCAGTGGTCGAACAATGACATCATTATTGCACAAATCTATATAGATGACATTATGTTTGGATCACATCCAAACAAAAAGTGAATGACTTTGTCCAGGTAATGTCTCGTGAATTTGAAATGAGCATGGTTGGTGAACTTTCCTACTTTCTTGGTCTACAGGTCAAACAATGCAAAAGTGGAATCACGATACATCAAGAAAAGTATGTCAAGAACCTGGTAAAGAAATTTGGACTTGAAGGGTGCAAAGTAGCACACACACCCATGGGGAGAAATACCAAATTATCCAAGGACGAAGGATATTGTGATGCCGACTGGGCCGGCGACATGGATGATAGAAAGAGCACTTCAGGAGGATGCTTCTTTATTAGAAACAATCTTGTATCCTGGCTAAGCAAAAAGCAAAACAACATTTCACTATCAACAACAGAAGCTCAATACATAACTGCAGGGAGCTCATGCTCTCAACTGGTATGGATGATGCACATGTTGTGCGACTATGTTATGAACCTGACTTCCATGACTCTATTCTGTGACAATCTGAGTGCTATTAATATGTCTAAAAACCCTGTGCAACACTCCAGAACTAAACATATAGACATTAGATACCATTACATCCGGGAGTTCGTTGAAGATGGAGTCATTACCCTTGAACATGTTCCTACCATAAGTCAACTGGCTGATATTTTCACAAAGGCCCTGGATGCACAAAAATTCATACCCCTGAGAAAATCTTTAGGGATCTGCTGTGCTATGTAAATTGTGTATCAATAATAAAAAAAATAATAAAGGGGAGGTGGAAGTCTCGGATTGCCTAGAGAAACAATAAGTCTCGCACAGGTTCAAAATTTTGTTTGTCTTGAACTTTGAATCCATTATTTCTTCTTCCAGTATAAGGAAAAGAGCTACGACCTTGAAATGATGCTGTGGAATGCTGTCACCAATGTGATAGAGCACCAAGCACAGAAAATGATAGGTTCGTGAGAGCTTCCTTAATAATGTTCACCTCTAAGTTGCACCAAATATAGGGGTTACAGGGTTCTGAGCTCGTCACACAGGGTTTTTCCAGTGTGGTACTATATTGTGTGGTTTGCGAGCTACTACACAAGGATTCGGCAGAAGGAGCAATAAGGAAAAATCATATAACTCACTTAGCAATCAAAATGGGGCGAACATATACTGGAAGAGAAGACTTGCGGATTTTTCTTAGTGCATTTTCAAACATTGTTGCCTGACTGAGACTTATGTTTATTATGGTGATCTATGATTTCATTCCTCTAATAATTAAAAAAAATTCAGCCACTCTAATTTTTTTCCTGGGATTCTATGAATTGTTTATGCATAAACATGGCCTGGATGATTATCTGATCGTGGCTTGGTTTCGAAACACGTGTCAATGGGAACGTGGTCTTCCCTTCTTCAACTGCCTGGACGTGTGATCGTGTTTTTAATGACTATATAACTGTAATGAGTGGGAGCCAAAAAAGAGTTTAATTGGCCCACATAAAATCTCGCAAAATTGACAGGAATCGAGGCATCAACCGCCCTCACTTCATATCATTGTCAGTTTATGATTGACCGTGCCTGACCTCTTTCAAAGTTCACCTACACGTCTGTGTTTGTGTGCTGTTTCTTCAACATTTCTTTACAGAGTTTTCATGGCGGACCAAGGAGATTCACCCAGCGGAAGACGGCCAAGCTGGATCTTGGTTCCATTCTTGAACCCAAAACCATTAGAGACAATCCCTCCGCCAGAATCTGATGAGCAGCCATCGGCCGACCAGGGCAAGGACCCGCCCCCTCCCGGTCCTTCGTCTCCTCTGTGCACCGACGTCCCGCTGACTAAAACGCTCCAACAGATGTTTCACTACCTAGTGCAACTACTCCGCCTCCTGCTGCCTCAGTCCGACAAGAAGGGGATCCTTCCCCTATGGAGGAATCTCCACTTCCTCCTCAAGCTCTCCCTCCCAGGACGACCTCACGCCCATTCCCGAAGACCAAGGTCCACCATAAAGTGAAACCCACAGAGAAGACCATCATTGCTACACCACGGCGTCGACATCTTATTGATGAGTCCTCTTCCGAGAAAGAAGTGGCGAAATCTCCGCCCCGCCATTCTCATCGTCGCAAAAGGCCTTCTCCTGCCGCCTTTACTGGGTCCTCCCCAGGGCGCCTTCACAACGAAAATGATATGTTGATGAGAGGTAAGGCCTTCTCCAAGTTATTCTACACGAAGGCTGCATCCGACTGATGTAAGCTGTTTTTCTGGTATGGATTTTTGGCCAAAACGAAATCTAGATCTTAAGCGTTTTGCAAAAACATCTGTTATGGAGTTTATCAAAAAGTCCGGAATAGAGGTTACTGTGACAAATTTGGGTAGGTTTTATGGTTCCATTGTTCATGAATTCTATGCTAACTTGGTCACTGGCATTCAGGACCCCGACTCACCTCGGTTTGGGAACGTTTTTGTCCACAATAAGATTGTTAATTTCAGTACTGATGCCATAAACAATTACTTGGAATTGACTGGCCTGGATGCAGAGGAGGAGGTGGAAGTCGACCTCGGGGAGGTGGTCGACTTCCTAAGCGATGGGAAGCTCGCCAACTGGACTAAACCTGGGATTTCTCCCTCCATACTGACACATGAGGCCAACTGGCTTCACAAAATAGGGAGAAAAAATTGGACACCTACGTCCAATAAGTCTCACCTTACATCGGCCCAGTGTCAATTCATCTTCAAAGTCATGAAGACCATTCCGATCGACTTTGGGAAGATAGCGTTCGAGGCCATCATGAGTTTCGCCAAGAAGCCTGACTCTCGCAAAAAGCTTCCATTCCCTACCCTCATTTGGTGCCTCCTATCGCATCAGGGCATCCAGACTCAGTCCACTGATGTCCTTCAAAAAGCCGCACCTCCGCTGAACATGGCCTCGCGTGAGGTCAATGTTGCCTACCAGCCACGCACAATTACACCAACACTTCCTCCCTCAGAAGGGCGCACCATCCAGGGGTTCCACTCCTTTAGCAGGTACCTCGAAAAAGAGGAAGAAGAAACCATCTGCCGCGGATAAAGGGAAGAAGAAGGTGTCCAGCAGGACAACAAAAAGAAAAAGGGCGGTTAAGGAGACGGTGGAAGATACTGAGGAAGAAGGAGAATGGGAAAGCGGGAGTAGTTCTGATTGAATCTAGGATGTTTCTAAAATAATTTGAACAATTTTAAAATGGTCTGTAATATGATAATACAATTTCCGGTAGCTAGGTTGCTAACAACAATATCTGTAGTTTAGTCATTTTTGTTGACTATTTGCACAGGGCTTAATCTTGCTGCCCTGTAATTGAACGTGATGGATGATAGTTTGCTACTATATGTGAACATCTTTCTTTCAGTACATAGTTCTCTTGCTTGTTTCTTTTTGCAGGTAGCAGATGGTCCTGGAATTTTCGAACAACATGCCAAAGGGGGAGATTGATAAGGTAAGTATTATTGTCAAATTATTCAAAAATTCTAATTAAGATATTCTTGATTGCAGATTTAAAAGATATTGTGAAAATATTCTTGGAAGAAGATCATGGTTGAACGAGTAGAGAAACGAAAGGAAAGTCATGGCTAAAAATAAGGATAATCAAGAGTAAATCTGGGAACAAATCTTTGAAAGATATGATAAAGATATAAGATATGCATATCCAGACCACCTATGCGAAGATATGCATATCACAACCAAGAAGGAAGAAGATACCAGCAGATTTCTGGGAACAAATCTTTGAAAGATATGAGAAAGATATAAGATATGCATATCCAGACCACCTATGCAAAGATATGCATATCACAACCAAGAAGGATGAAGATACCGGCAGATTTCTTGAAGGACAAGTCGTGATTATAAATACAACCTCAAGCCATAGAGGCTGTCAACTCTCCGTGATATTCAATTACCATCATATGGGCAGAGAAAAATAGAGAGACTGGTGAAGGTGCTGTTATATTCGAGAGAATACAACAGACTGAGAAGAACTCAAGGGCGAACCAATAGCGAACATCGCAGAGTCTGGATTACATTGAAAATTCACCACACGTTGAATTCGGGAGATTTCAAGTTTGTACAAACGGGAGTTTGTATTCAAATCCATCTAGAGGACTAGGCGGTCAAGTAAGTGTTTTAGAAGATTTAAAAATTCACCACACGTTGAATTCTGGAGATTTCAACTTTGTACAAACGGGAGTTTGTATTCAAATCCATCTAGAGGACTAGGTGGTCAAGTAAGTGTTTTAGAAGATTTGAAAATTCACCACTCGTTGAATTCGGGAGATTTCAACTTTGTACAAACGGGAGTTTGTATTCAAATCCATCTAGAGGACTAGGTGGTCAAGTAAGTGTTTTAGAAGATTAAGTTACACGAGTAGACAAGTATTTAGGGGGAGCCAAATACGTGTAAGTTCTACTGTAACATTTGTGGGAACAAATATGTCTTCTAATAAAACTACTTGAGAGGAAGAAGGGATTTCTTTCTCGTTTAAAATCAAACCTTATTTTAAGCTTCCGCATATTCATTTACAATTCGAACTACTGTTGAATAATTACACACGCGCACAGATTCTGATCTATCATATTCAAACATTTATCTTCAACACAGGAATTTCACTTCATGTGCATAAAATAAGCATTCAGATAGATAACTCTTTGACTACACTACAAACAATTAGTTAATCTCCATGATCTGAATCAATACATTATACATCTTAGCTCAGATACCTGCAAATCACACAAAGGACGATTCATATTTCTTTTCAATCCGCATAGGCCAATTCTGGAAAATAAAATTCAAAAATTGGATGGAATGAAATGAGATCACACAAACACCAAAATAATGAATAGTTGTAGGATTAATGTTACATAAACAGAGAAAGATGAAAGAAAACGTACACGAACCAGAGAACGCAAATGAGAATGGCGGAGGGGACCTGCAGCGCTATTGGCGGCAGATTACGACGGAGATCGCGCTGGCTGGATGCTGAAGCTGCGGTTGCGGTGGCGGGAACGAGAAAGTGAGGCCGGGCTTTGGTGGTTATTACCTTATAATAGGTGAATCTTGACCATTTATAAGATCGAAATCTAACGGTCTTAAATATTTTAAGAAGTTAAAATGGGTACGATTTAAGTAAATACCAATTTATTGTTGGGTCCGGGTCACCCCAATTTGAGATACTAGGCCTTTTGGATGGGCATGTCCCATATAAAATATTCATAAGCCCAATAAGGAGACCATGTTTTTGGGCTAGTTAAATTCAGTATTTTTCTTAACTAATTTAAAATATTATTTATTTATCATATGAAATATTTTTTATGATTATTATCTAAATTATCTATTTTTTTGCTAGTTGTGATCTAAATATTATAATTAAAAATATATATATATATATATTATTAATATCATTATATGCTTAGCAAGTGAATTTGATGAGATTAAATCATCTTTCACTCCATAATACGATCGAAAAATTGATATTAATAATATTTTAACTAAATCTTTTTTTTTTTTTAAACTCAAATAAATCTATCTCTAGAATATTTGAGTAAAGTAACTATATAGGACATGAATTGCTCGAAACTACATTGGCACTAATTAAAGTAGGAAATTGTCGTTATAATTATTGTGAAAACCCTAGTTCAAGAACTTTCATTCGTGGTCCATAGCTTTTCTCTTTCAATTTATAAATATGTATATTTTTTGGGAAATAATAATTTTTGTAGTATCATAAAAAACAAAATAAAATCTAAATTGATGTGATTTTCTTGAAAAAAAGATTCTCAATATCGTATTTGTCTGGAACAAAAACAAAAAATATATTTTCAATTATGTTCTTACACAACTATATTTATATATATATATATATACTGCCATTAGTAAGAGAAGTAACAAGCTTGATTTTTATTTAATGGACATCTATAATTATATATTTTAAAAAATACATGTTTTTCTACCTTCATTCCATTAAATTAGGTCAGTATATTTTTATTTATTAAAATTGAATTATTATACTTTTATACATTAAATTTTATACTCATATAAAGACATATAGCATTGGGCAAATTATGATCCAATTTTAATTCATACATAAAGTATACATAAAATACAAAGCAAATAAGAACTCAATTTGTGTACGAGAGCCCAATACGGGGCACTATAAATATGTTCGATTCATAGAAGCCTAGCATTGATATTGAATCTAGGATCATCTAACCCGGCCCGACTAAGTTTGGCCAACGATCATAGAAGCATAGGATGGCTTAAAATACTATGGGGCCAATAAGTTCGTTGTCCAATTTACCCAACGACATTTTTCTTAACAAAAATTGAGGACACCTCAAACCTAATTGGAAAATTAGGTCACACTCAGCCGTCAGATTAAATATGCCAGAATTTTTGTGGGTTATTAGATATACAGCCTAACTCACTCGTATGGATAGAATATTCGTGTCAATTTTTGAGATCGAGATGATTTTACGAGCTCTATAGTAGGGGACCTTGGACAGAAGCCAACTTACAATATGCATAAAACCAATAAATGAGCTTGGGTAGGTCCAATCTCTTGAATATAGAGTTGCTACCCTAATTCAATTGGGTGCACCCACAAAGGACCACTTTTCAGATTTTGGAGGTGCCCCATATTAAATGCAGAATCTAGTTAAAAATCTCTTCCCCTATTATTTCTAGACACAAGACAACAGAATACCAATCACAATATAATTGGAATATCGATGTATGAAATCACATTTGCAGTACAAATATTATCATCGAACATATCAACACATATTCATATTAATAAATAATTATTTTCAATATATACACACATCTTCCAAAGTTTTTACATTTTAAAAAATTTTCCGTTTTGATTTGTTTATACATTCATTACTAGTACTGTGGCGACTATTATATACTTTATATTTTCCAAAAAAAATAAATCATTGTATCAAGAGTATAATCTTTTATTTATGATTATTTTAATGAAGATACAACCCTTTTTAAAATAATAAGTTTTCGAAAGAAATGATCCCTAGAGTCGAGACTAAAAAGAGCAGCATACATGTTTAAACAGATTGCGGAATCTATCTTTTAAGCTGACAATCTGTCAGACCCAATTCACACGTATACCTATTTTATCCGTTGATTTGACATACTCAATCATATATAATTAGTTTGTAATATAAACGTTTTCAGTTTTTTACTTTAACCAATAAAACAAGACGTTGACTTTTGTAACATAACATTTTTAAATCTAAAAATATTTTTGAAACAAGACTCATTTTTCTAAAACGAATGGAATATAAAGCTTCCAATATTAATTTAAAATGTAAAATGAAACTATATTAGAAATAAACATTTCATAGCCTAAGATTAGTATAGCTGAGCTCTCATAAAGTACCCAAGGTGGTCCCGTAAAGAATGGCCAATATTCCATTTGTTTCCTGTGGACATTTGATCTTGCAGAGTCGCAGACCCTATTTTCAAATTCCGCAGATGTTGACAGTTGAGACTTGAGACTTCAGCATCTTGACCTTTAGTTATTAGGTTTATTTCTTGGTCATGTAAGTTTCATTACAACAATTTTCTTATGTTTAAGGTTTGGAAAGAGAGACAAGGGCATGAAGATATTAGTATACCTTGAAATCAGTTATGTGATCCATGGTAGGTGCAGATCACGATGAACAATCCATCCGCAATGTCCAACAATCGGCATACTCAGACTTTGGAGAGGACTCAAGAAGCCCGAGTCCAAATGCCAACGCTGGGTAAATGTCATATCCAACGTGAGTACATTACTACGTACTGCATGTCCTTTTCTTATATAAAATGTAAGAATTTGACCAAGATAATATAAATTCACTTCCAGAATATAATAAGTGAATTTTTTCTCATTAACTTATTATGCACTTTCCATTACTATTAGCCGCTCGATCATTTCTTACTTATACAAACTCGACATGACTAAAGAATTGAGAATTTTCGATAGGAACTTTCTTTGGCAAGACCACCATCACATAATGAATTTTACAAATATGCAGATACCATATCATATCTTAGACAATACTTGACATGTCCTTAGCAACAACAATTTTGTGACAAATTATTTATTAAAAAAAGTTATAGTGCTATTAGATTTTGTAATTTAGAATATGTTTTAATATTTTGCAATTATAGATTAGTTCTTATTTAGAATCTTTGAAAAGACCGAATCTCGGATTTTGACTAAATCATTTAATTTAATCTTAGGAGGGATGACAATATAATTGTATTAGTAACGGGTCAACCAATCCACCCGTGTCACAATATGGGTCAATCTATATTATCTCAAATAAAATATTTTATATATAAAACTATTATTTAAAATTAACACTAATATTAAAAGAAAAATGAGTTGAAAATATCTTTAAAATATGCTTATTATCGTATTTTAGAGTATGTTTGAGACGTTTAAACTAATTTATGTCTTGTATTTTTATTTTGATAATACATCTATATATAAAATTTCATTACTATAAAATGTGATAAATTATAACATTTAAAAATAAGCACATGCAAGTTGGGAAGATACTTTTTCGGTAGTTGTTGATAATAATTTTGACGAAGAACATTCAACAATTTTTGGTAATAATTTTTATGAAAACAATTGATGAAATTTTTAAAGAACCAACTTTTAATAAAAAAATGATTAATTTTTTGCGATTGTCGATATTGGTTATAATGCTCTGAATCTGAATTATAGTGATCAATTTTCAGTTTATAATGGAGTGTTTCTCTTCTAAATTGAATTTTCTTATTGTTCAGTGATTGAATCCATAATTATGACGACTCCAAACGTTCTTTCCGTTCATTTGGTGCATAAATTTTATGATGGACCACTTGTCTACGACTATTTATGTGGGATAGAACTGCCCAAATCGCTCGATCCAAGATGGGTTGCCACAATATGATGAAACGTGTAATTCCTAAAAAATAATAAAAAATAAAAAATAAAAAAATAGAAGAAGAAGAAGAGTACAAAATATTGAAATGGTGTGTTTGTAATGGATTGTGCACAATTGATTGTGGATTGTGGCACAACCTAATTTGTGTGTTGTTTATAGCTTGTTTTATTTCTACCCAATCGGCTCCATACCTCGTTTTCGTCCCTTCTCTCCCTCTCTCATCATTTTCAAGAAAACCACTAAGTATAATTATTTTTTCCTCCAGAAATTTTAATTACTTATAATTTTTTTTATTTCAAATGTATTTTTTTTATAAAAACATGTATCATATTAATTCTCTTTTTAAGATCTTTATTTTGACATCCATTTATCATATATACAGATAAAATATTCTTTTTTAATATAAAATATTTTTGTTAAGTTAATAATGATATATTTTTTTATTTAAATGTTTTATATAAAATAAAAAAATGAGATTATTAGATAATTGAAAAAAATAAGATTATTTAAATATCATAATAAATATATAGTATTAATTCTCCATTAATTTTTTTGACATCCATTTATATATATAAAAATAAAATATTATTTTGTAAATATTAAATATAATGGTAATATATTTTTTTACATGAAATATTTTTTATATAAAATAAAAATATAACATTATTTTATAAAAATAATTTTGAAAAAAAGATAATTCAAATATTATTATAATTGTATAATTGCAATTTTTTAATTTGTATATTATTTTAAAAAATATAAATTTTAGAGAAAATATATATTTTTTCTGATATTATAATTTAGTTTTCAAATTTTTATTTTTTCAAATATTATTCTTTTTTTTTCAATTTTTGTTTTTTAAAAGTTATTATTATTAAATATTAAATATATTGATACGTAATACATATATATATATGTAATACACGATTAAATATCGATGATACACACTTTTAATTTGGACTATATACAAAACATCTATATTTATATTTTTTGTTTTTTGTTTTCAATCTATTATTTAAGATTTTTGTATATTATTTATATAATATCTATCATTATTATATATTAGAAATATACGTAACATATATATATATATATATATCAATAATTAATCACCAATTATTAAATACACAAATTCTTATTTCTCATAATATAATAATACAAAACAAAGTCCCACTAAAACTAATAATTTGACATCTACAGTAATACAACTTATCATATTTCAATCCAAAACAAATACAACTTTAATATATTTAACTGTGGTACAACCTCACAATACATAACCGATTATGCGACGAGAATCTACAACTTATCTAAAGACAACCAAAGGTGAATAATTTATTTTAAATTAATATAAAGAAAAGGCAGGGCATAGCTTATTGAACTACGAACAAATATATAAATAAATAATAACAAAAAAAAAGTAAACTGGAAATGCAACATTCCACCAAAAACACACAGCACAATAGCAGCTTTTTCTTTCCTTTTGGCTTGCCATCCCATAACCAGCAAAGCCACCCCCTTTTTCCCCTTCCCACACCCACCCACCCACCTTCCACACACACGCACACACCCCAGTGTGTGAGTGAGAGAGAGAGATAGAGGGGGGACGTACTTGTTGTAAATCTTTTGTTGGGGCACTTAAAAAACTTTTCCACCAAAAATAGTATAAATAAGCCTGCAACATACCTCTTGGTTTTGGGAAGCTTTAATGCTTTTCAAACTGCGATAAGTTATTCATCATACAAACCTCATTTACCAGATTTATAAAGAATCATCTATTATTAATCTTTGCCCACTTGACCTTCTCATCTTTTTTCTCTCAAATTCTTCCCAACTATGCCAATGTAATCTTCGCAGAATCTCAACTCTTCCTTTTGTCCTGTATGAGCTTTCAGAAGTGGAATTTCTTTACAGATTCTTACAGGTACTTATTTATGTTAATGCATGAACAAGTTTATATATTTGAATCCAACAAAGAAAGGCAGAATCTCCTTGTTCTCTAGTATCTATTCGGCACTTCACGTCGTTTTCTTTTTCCAGTTTGCTCCTTTTTAGCTCGCCAGAATTTGCCTTTCTGGGTTTTCTGTATATAAAATGCGCAACAATTGTGTGTGTGCGTATACAGCTTTTGTACATGAAATTATTACCGCTAAAAAGTCGCAGTTTTTCGTTTCTTTTTGTGTCTGTGTGTGTAATATATGTATATATATGTCTATCTTAGGCCCAGTTAGGGCATGCACCATTCTTGATTTCTTTACCTTCTGTTTACAGTCTGCTAATATCTCTTCTATTCCTTCTCTCTAATCAGGGATTTCTGCAAACTCTTTGCGATTATGGAGTATAAAACAATGATTTTGGGGCATTTTTTGGTGATTTCTTTGGCCTTAAACGCTGGCCTTCTTTACAGAGACTACTGCAACGGAAAACACAAATCCCAAGATGTCTTCAGCTTCTTCAACAATGAGTGCAAGAATTCTTCATCTTTGCTCACAAAAAGGGAAGCCCATGTAGCAAAAAGGGCTTTTCTGGAAACTAAAGCCCGATCTTCAAAAGCTCTGAGTGAAGTTATTGATCTTGATCAGTAAGTTTTTTTTTTTTTTTTTTTTTTTTTTTTTTAACCTTTCTTCACTTCTTTTTCATCTAAACCTCTCTTTTGCCTCCTTACTTCTCTCTTTTGCCTCCTTACTTTTTTGCCGCCCTTATAATTTCAGTGGGAAAAAAAAGGGTCCCTTGTGGTTTTGCTGTTACTCAAAAAGGATTTTTTTTATTTATTTGTTTTTATTTTTAAAAATTTAGTCAGCAGAAAAAGGAAAAATAGTGGGGTTTGACCTTAAATTCTTGTTCTTATTTATATGCATGAATTCAGACATCATTTTAGTGATAAAGTCACTTCATTACATTAGTAAACTTGGTTTTGTAATGATTATTATTGTGGCACTAATTGTGTGTGTGTGTTCATTTGACCAACACATATTTAAAAGATTTAAACTTTCTTACCACAACATAAGCAAAAACCATAGTTGAGTCTGAATTGGCATGGGAAAAAGGTAGGATTTGCTAGTGATGTTTTAAGACGGTGAATTAATTAATGTTGTTTAAGAGTGGTGTTTGCTTTTGCAATAATGATGAATGAATACTTAGTATTACCAGCATGTCATTATTTTTAAGAGTTGCTAGGTTGTTGACTCTATAAGTGAGTTGAATAGTGCACTGGCACAGTGGTGCGGTTCCCTAACGTGCGCTTGGGGGTTCACGCTATGTCAGTTTGGAGACAGGGACAAGTCCTGCTGGCTTTGGAATTCCCTATGGTGCATGTTAGAGTAGAGTACAAAGCAAAATGCAGTTTACTTGTTTGAATTTATGCTTCTGTGTTGTCCCCAATGCAATTGTTGTACTACGCATGCATGATGTGGCCACAACGGGTGGTGGTCTTTCTTGATTCCCTCGTTGACCAACACCATCATTCTTTCTTGTGTTAATGCATTCAAATTAGTACTAATTTTGTATGTTATCAAGGGGGATTAAATATTTAATTACCCTAGAAATATTCCTCCATATGTGATCAATCTCGAGTTGAGTACTTGATGCTTCGTGTTACATGGCATCGTTTATTTATTCGAAGAATTTTCTTGATTAGCAAACGATGCTGCCCACATCCTTGCCATGAAGTCTAGTCTCGTTATTATGCTAATCCCTTGGTGTCATTCTCGATTCCCATTATTTATCCTCAATTTGTGCTCTTTTTCAAAAGTTTTTTTTTTTTTTTTTCTTCCCGAAAGAACTATGGTAGACATGGTAAGGAAGCTTTATCGATATTTAGGAATCTATTTTAGTCGTGCCGAAAGGTTGTTAGTCCTTTGATAATAATACCTAACTTTAGGGCTACTCTAACTGTCCTTTGAAGAGAACTAAGAGAGGTGTAGTTAGAAATCCTTAAATATTTGTGAACTAGGGCTGTTTTAAAGGAAAAGGGGGGTTTAGGCATTACAAGGTGTAGGAGCCATTTTTAGGTCTTGGTTTGGTCTATTCATGTGAAGAATGATTGTGGGCCTGACATTTACTTGTCATTTATCCAATCATTTGATCATATGATGGGGCTTGGCCCACTGGTTTGGCCCATCCATACCTACCCCCCACCCCATAGTGAAACCTAAAGGAGTGGTGAGGACCACTGTCCTTGTTTCTGGACCATCCTTGGGTATGGTGATGTTATATCATGCAATTTCACATTGTACTGCCCGTCCCATGCCAAAGGTGCTGCCCGGAGCGGTCACGCACAAATGTGTATGTTTGTGTCTGCATGTGTGGTGGCAGTGCTGTTAACATACCCTCCTAGCTCAGCCTCCTTTTCTTTTCCCGATCGGTCCCACCTAGTCCCGCCTAACCCTGCCGAGGCCCACTTAGGCTCCAGGCCTGGCCCGCCTAGCGCCTTTTACAACATTGTATGGTGGATGCAATTACACTGAATGTAGTATCTATTACACCTTTCTATCCTGGGCTTTATTTTTGTTGTAAGAATTTTATTGAACCATCAGAACTACTTTGATGTAATTTTTTTTTTTTGTTTCCATCCGTGGAATTTTTGTTAATCCCTAAGAGGACTTTAGTTCTTCCATATCTTGGTTCAGGACTGTTATTTCTAGTCTTCCATCTTTTCTTGATTTCATCCCTTTTTTCAGCTAGTGACAAGAAGGCTAACAGACATTTAGTCAAAATGGCAAACATTCAAACTATTATGACAACTTAATACTGTTTCTAATGTCTAATAATTGACAAATTTATGGTTCTAGAGTTGGTTATAGCTTATAACTTCTTCCAACATTTGTGGGGCGCCTTGTTTAATGTTTTACTCCATACAGTGGCGATCCAACAATGTACGAGAGGTATTGGCAACAGTTGGGGGATAAAACTACAGTTCTGATTCCAGGTTGGAAATTCATCAGTTATTTCTCTGATGTTAGAAACCTGTGCTGGTTTTTAGAGCCCGAATTCGCTACTGCTGTTACTCGGTTGCACAAACTGGTTGGAAATGCAGTCACTGAAGATCGACACATTGTGGTAGGGACGGGTTCGACTCAGCTGTTCCAGGCTGTCTTGTACGCAGTATCTTCACCTAATGCTTCGGAGCCAATCAGCGTGGTATCTGCTGCACCATTCTACTCGGTAAGTTGCCTATACGAACCCTCGGACTAATAAATCTGCTTTATAATTATTTCAGTCACAGTCAAAATTTCTTAAGTGATAAATATTATTATACTACTTTGGTTGGTTGTCACATTTATTGCATAGTATAGTTAGCCTCTGTATTATGCTAGTTGTTAGAGCAGTCTGATGCTGATTACAGTTGTATGCTTCACCTTTTCACGGCGAAAATGATAATAGCTAGAAGTTCCTGACCATGACTATCTTGCAAGTGATATTTTCAGGATAAAAAGGCAAAACTTGTAATTGTAGAAGTCTCGTTCAGAACCTAGACGAATGAAGTTAGTTGGGTGTCCAAGTACATGTTTGTTACAAACTCAAAGTCGAGTCAAAACCCGTATTGTAAAATAATTGGGCATAGTTATTGTCAATGTTGGATTCAACAGAGACATCGTGATCTAATAGGACATTGCCCACCTACAGATATGTCTCCCATTAGAATTACTCTTTGCAGGAAGAAACATTATTTATAGCAATTATTTGGGTGCGAGATTAATGCTTGTGCAGTTGAATGTTTCTCAAATATTAGGACATTATGCACATGCAAGATGCAGTGTAACTGTGGTTGAGTGATTCTCACACCATTCCTAATGAACATAATCTGAAATATCATTAATTGTTCTGAATTGGCCAACATGAAGATCTCTCTCTCTCTCTCTCTCTCTCTCTCTCTCTCTCTCTCTCTCTCTCTCTCTCTCTCTCTCTCTCTCTCTCTCTCTCTGCTTTTGAAGTAATGATTTTGGAAATATCTTCGAGATTTTGATGTTTTCTTGAACTTTATTCTTAAGCTATACGGTGCCATTATTTTATATGATTAAAGATGCTTCCTTTGTGTCGAAAATGTTTGATTATTTGTTACCAAACTTTGCAAGGAGAGTTGGTACTTAGCCTTCCCTATCCCTACTTCCCGGTTGAAGGAAGGTCCAAGCTCTCTCTCTCCTCTACCCGAAAAGGTATTTGTCTAGAGTTCATGACAAGTCGCTCTATTGCTTGCAGTCTTATCCTCTGATCACGGACTTTCTGAAGTCGGGACTTTACAAATGGGCTGGAGACGCTAAAAAATTCAAGAATGATAAGCCGTATATTGAACTAGTGACATCTCCAAATAACCCCGATGGATTATCAAGAGAAGCTGTGGTGAATCGAAATCAAGGAACACTAATTCATGACCTAGCTTATTATTGGCCACAATACACACCAATCTCTTCTCCTCCTGCTGATCATGATATCATGCTATTTACTGTTTCCAAAAGCACGGGCCATGCTGGAACGCGCTTGGGGTAAGCATGCGTCTTAACTACATTGACATAAAATGTGTCATCTATAGCATCCAGTGATGTAATAACTACGATCTATGTTGATTCTTTAAATATTTTTACAGATGGGCTCTTGTTAAGGATCAAGAAATCGCCAAGAAAATGACTGAATTCATCGTGCTAAGCACCATTGGCGTGTCAAAAGAGTCACAACTACGGGCTGCAAAGATCTTACAAGTTCTATCCGATTCCCACGAACACAGAGCCAACTTTAAGGAAGGTGAAGCCTTCTTTGATCATAGCTATAATCTCATGCAAAAGAGGTGGAAACAGCTTAGAGATGCAGTCAAAACGAGCAAGCTATTCAGTTTGCCCGATTTTCCCCATGGCAAGTGCACGTTTAGTGGCCGTACTTTTGCATCACAACCAGGTAACTCCTTCGAATTCCCATATTTTTCTTCAGTCGTTTTCCCTCTGTGAATTACCATCAACCTTACCTTTTCCTGCTCTTGATCCTGTAGCATTCGCTTGGCTCAAGTGTGAGGGTGAAACAAAGGATTGTGAAAGCTTCCTTCGGGACTACAAGATACTAACAAGGAGTGGGAAGCACTTTGGCGAGAGCACAAAATATGTTAGACTCAGCGTTTTGCCTCGCGATGAAGTTTTCGATCAATTTACGGAGAGACTAGGCAGTATAACTTCTTCATAGTCCTCAAGAATTTTCCAATTGTGACAAAGATTAGGCAGATGGGGTCTTAGGTATGATGGGTTGTAATGATCTTTTGTGTCACCTCTATGTGTGATTTCTTTACGTAGTAAATATGTCCAAAAATTATCTGTCAATATGTTGTCTAATGATCTGAGTTCATATGTTAGTAGTTTGGAAATGTGTTCCTAAGAACCATACACACAAATTTATTTCGATACACACATGAAGAAAACAAACATGCTCTGTAACATATTTTTGTTAACTTTGGCCCAAAAATAATATACGACCTTTAATTGTACGTAATTTTTTATATTGACCTTTAATTTTAAATTTTGTTCAATTTATATTTAATTTTGCTAAAACTTCACCAAATATATGGTTGAGTTATTGTAGTGGTAAGTGAAATTAGGAGTGTTAAATATCGACAAAGTCGTATAAAATGTCAATCAAGTGGCAAAAGATGTTGTTTTACATGTTCCGAATGTTTTGGAACAAAATTTTGAAACTTGAAATACTAATGACATAAAGGCTCGCCTAAATTAGCAATATGCGTGTTAATATGTCGTCTAATATTATGTCAAAATTAATTTCGTAAAATTAAATTAAAATAATTAATTCTAGTAGTAAAATTTTGAGTCACGGTAAGTGGTAACATTAACACAGTCCCATAGGGGAAGTCCACTGAAGCCCATTTAGCTACTTTGGGTTTGGACGATCTTGTAACAAGATACAAAGTTTGAAGCATATAGCCCATATTTTAAAATGGGCCCACTTCCTAAAGTTTGAAGCTATAGCCCATTTCTGGAAATGGGCCCATTTCATCTTGCTGCGGAAGGGCCCATAATTTACTTGGGCCACAGAACTAAACTGACTTTTATATTGATTGGGCCAAAAATTGTGTAGGCCCAATTTGAACATTCCTTATCTACGGTGTTGGTGGGTGTTCAATTCTTACTCCAGTACAAAAGTGTTGAGCATAGGAGCTCCTAAAAATCGAACGTGTGCAAAGTATATTCAATGCAAGAAACAATTACATTTTTATGAAGTTTGTCATATTTTTCTGTTTTGGTACTCAAAAATATATTCATAAATAAAATATTATATTTAGAGGTGACAATTCGAACCGATCAATCTAAGTCTGAGTTGCTGACGATTGATTAATCCAACATGAAAAAGTATATTAAGATTTATTGTATTTGTCCATGATCTATTGGGTCCGTCGGGTCATTCGCCTATTAAATAGGATCGGACAGGCTCAATAACATTTTGAGTTTAGATACCTACAATTCATTCCACCTAATTGTCACGCCCTAAATACAATGCATCCGCTTTTCTTTTCTCCAGCCAAAACCCAAGAATGCCAACACAATGGAATTTAGATCTCTTCACTTCAACTAGGCTCATAGTTCAATAATTTCTATTCAAATCAAGATCGAGAAAAGAAAATTTTCCAGTCATGGACTCAAACCCGTTGTTGAATCGTGTGTCGGATCGGTTCAATTTTACTAGCTTTATATATACTTATGTACGTTATCCATAAGTAACCTTTTTAGAAAATATAGATTGTACGAAATAATTATAATTTTGCTGTCAGATTTTTCTATTTTCATACGCACATTTTATTTTTAAATAAAAGAAATGCACACACTAATTAAAATCATTTGCTTTTGTAATAATCATATGTATGCTCCTTTATCAAAAAGAAACAAAAACACATAGAATGTACACATCTTTCAAAATAAAAATTTAAATCTATACTTACCAAAGAAAAGGAAAAGGAGGGGAAAAAAATGAACAAAACAATACAATTCCATAAATATTTAAATTATTAAATTATATAATTCTAATATGATAAATTTGGAAGTGATCATAATTTTCACACGCACCATCGGAATTTACCACAACAATATATATAGATATAGATATATATATATCAGCCCACCCCACCCCAACCCCTACCCCATTTTCCTCTGCTAGGGCACTGCCAAGCTGTTGTTTGCTTGTTTTCTACGTCTTGCAGTGAGATAAAGATTGATGTGCACTGTGGCTTCTGAAATCCCACTGTTGTTGTCTTTCCATTCTTGTTCCAAAAAAGACTTGTTAGAATTTAAAGTTATTTATGTATCCAAAGAATTGTAGTATTCTTCCACCAACCAGTCTAGCAAGGATTAGACCCGTCTTCTGAACTACCTCAAAACAACCCTAATTTTATTTTAGGATAAATCCGGGTTCAACATCGAAAAACTTTAATTAATCCATGACAACAGAAACTAAAAATTTAATCAAAGGCAATGAATTGTATAATATAAAAAATAAAAGAATAAAATAAAAAGAAAGCCATAAGCAATGAATGGAGTGAGTGGGGGGTCATGTATATGTGCAGTAGCATGAGCAGCTTTTAGCTGTTACAATGTAACTCCTTTTGACAGCACAACAGTAGCATTACAAAAAAAGAAATGAAAAGAACACACACACACACAAACAGAGGGGGAGAGAGAGAGAGAGTTTGCTGTTGCACTATAAGTTGTTCCAACTATTTGGCAGATCATTCAGGGTTAAGAAATTTGATATGATGTAATAGAAAAGACATAATGGAAAGCTGGTGATTCACATTTGTTTTGTTGATGATGGTTGGGAGATTAATAGGGCTATGAGAGAGAGGATTGCAGTAAGAGATAGACTGAGAAATTCGAACTGTTTTCTGCCCAGATTCTGGGTAAGTTTTTAAGGTGTGGGACTCCAATGCATCAACGCCCGTGTGTGCCAGCAGCCAGCCTCTGTGATTATTACAATTTGGGAAATAGATCATAACAAGATTTGCATTTGTCTACATCTCTCTCTGACAAACTCACAGGGGGCACACTCATTTTATATCAATTTCTTGATCCATATATCTATGTTGTTTTGGATAGGTATTGTCAGCCCTAGCTAATGTTTTGGCTGGAGCTAATTAAATTTCCTATTTGTTATCTTATATTAACAATCAGGAAAACAAAATAAGTGACAGAAGTATTAAAGAAATAAATAGGAAAATTGCACCAAAATAATCTTCTATCTTTTATACAATTATATATATATATATATATATATATATATATATATATTAAGTGAGTTTAATTATAATGTTGTGGCAATTAAGATTTATGATCGAAGAACTCACGTGCACTGCACTTGACCCTTAAAAAGTGGGGGATTTTAAAGTTTTAGGGATTTAAGTGATTTGGTGGTTGCTAGCGACCATATTATCCTAAATCATATCCCATCAAAAAAATATCACACTTGCGATGACTACGTCACCTAGATTATGGGAATTTAAAATACCCAATTTGCAACCATAAAATTGAATTTTGATGAAATTAAGATTAAATTTGTGAGATATAAAAGGTAAATGATTTAATTGTAAAAATAAAAACATGAATAACTAATTTCGAGACCTTGTAAATACTAAAGTCTCATCGTGCAACATTTCTACCAAAGAACAATATCAATGTATTAACTATACTTTTGATTAGGGAAAATTTTAATTTTAATGTCCGTTGACAATGACTTTCTCCAATATTAACTTTACAATTTTTAACAATAATCCTCCAACTTTTGATTTTATTCAATTTATGGTCGATTTTACGAGATTTTCAATTATTACCAAACATTGCTAATGTGGCAGTTGAACTGTCTAAGCTAGTGAAATTTTGAGTGGTGTGTCATTATTTTTTGATGAACTTTTTAAATTTTTATAAATCACTCATAAAATAGATAAAAAAATTTAAAGTTATATTAAAACACCATAAAATTAAAGATAATATACTAACCATTCTAAAAGTAGTTGTTGCCATTGAAATAACTTTTACTAATCTAATGGTTGCAATGATTGTTCCAAGATTGCTTACATGCATAGTTACACAAAAATACACCATATATAAATTGTTTTGGTTCTCAAGGTTGTCATTATATTTGTGTCACTACACTAATTCCAATTTTATCAAATATATGATGTCATTGTGTGTATTTAGGATTAACATATCTTATTTAATTTTATGACGTGTATATAATAACATCATTAAATAACACATGTTGTGTATTAAATTTTTTAGAATAAAAAATAAAACACCAAATAAAATAGAGGATAAACCCCGTACATTTGATAACTCCGGTATAAATTTATACAGAGAAGTCTAACTATTGACTATAATCATGCCAAGAGAATATTTTCTCATACGACTAACTGCACTGAAAATCAGTTCTTTATTCTTAATCTTGATCACAGTCCCACATGAATCAAGAAACCAAGATCCTTCACATAATACTTTCAGGTTTCTGCAGCAGCAGCCATAGATCCCTACTAAGATGCAAACCCTAGATAGGCGATCATGGAACCCTTTTGCAAAAAGACTCAATATTAATTAATTGTTCCCATCAATCCCTCCATGAGGGTTATAAATATCATTCCATGCTACATGATGCGAAATTGGCATGCCTGGTGTTTGATAAAATCTCCCACCGCCTCCTCCTCCATCATTGCCCATTCTTCTGTTATACTCAGGCCGCTGCTGCACCGTCTGCGGCGGAATATCATTGCATGCAAACCGGATCAAGTCGGCATTGGCCTCATCAAGCTCCTTCTGGAGGCGCTCGACCTGTCTCTGCAAGAAGGAGATGGCTCCTACGCAGCCGTAAACGGGGTCCCTCACACGCGCCTCCGCCTCATACGCCAGGGAATTCACGGCGTCGTCGCGCTGATGTGGCAGAAGCTCGTTCAGAAGCTTGGCCACGTTGCTTGCGCCGAAGATTTTGTGAACGTTGGCAAATTTCTGAGGCTCTTCAGGTGGGAAGTAGGGAGAGAAAATGCAGCCCGGCATGCATTTTCGCCTCAAGAACTTGCAGGCTGCACAGGGTGGGTTGTAGGAGCTTGAGGAAGCCATGGATTAATTTCCTGAAAATTCAAGAAAAGGTAAAATACAAAGTAAATTAAGTCTTTGATTGGTTATTTAATTATGTGCTGTATGTACTTCCTCCAGCTACCTATATTTTTCTTCTGGGCTTTTGACTTTAAGTTATTATAAATGTCATGCCTTCATTGATTTCCATGTTTTCTTGTCTTCTACTTTTTTTATAAATTTGTAAAATTTTACGGTTCCGTCCGATATATGTTTATTGATGATGTTGCATACGTTTATTGATGATGTTGCATACATAACGTACATTAATGAAACTTATTAAAATATGAGATAAAACATAAAGATGAAAGAAAAAATATTGTATACTTTATTTTGGGCTGCCTGTGAATCTTCTGCTTCTTTGTCAGTCACTTTATCTTTGTAGTAAATCATGGACTTAATTTGCATGTTCTATTATTACTCTAAAATTAAGACATAATTGCTGCTGTATGCTGTCTTCTCATCCTACTCCTCTCTGCTCAACACATATAAGTATCAGTTCTTGCTTGTTTGTGAGCTAACTTAGATTCTAATTAAAATAGTAGGATTGTGTGTGAATACATACATATGTGTGTGTTCCCATTGATTCAATACCTGAATTTCATCCTCAATAACGATTTTCGGATCCTCTATTTCATTTTGTATTTCATCTCAGGTTCCAACTTCATTGATACACGATCATGTGTTAATTAATAATGTCATTCAATACATATAACATATATTAATTAGTAAAACTGAACCTAAAAGACAAATTGTAATAGAATATTTCGTTTGCGATAAGTCGAAAGGAAAAAGGAAGTTTGAGAGAGCAGTTCAAATTCTCTGAATTAATCTAGTGTTAAATAAGTGATTTTTCTAAAGAATCGAAAATAGATTCCACATTTTAGAATTGAGATCTAGTTATTCAGGCCACAATCCACAATGTGTTTCAATTAATTAATCTATGTTTATAAAGATGAAAAATTATGTACCATAATTAATCACTGTCACAAAAACCCTAGATATTCAAGAAACAATCACTTAAAGCTATAATCAAGCTACTTATATGCCCTTCCCTTTTCTCGTAGAGAAACACTAATTTAAATAATATAACAATATAAATCAAAAGAACTCAAGCAAGCAACCAAAATAACTCCATGAATTTACCTTTTCTCTCTGATAAGAAGCTGCAAAAACAAAGGAAAAATCTCTCTCCCTCTCTCTCTCTCAATACACATACACACCTTGTTATATGTTCCAAGAACCTGCTTTCTTGTGCTTTCTTCAACAGCTAAAAAGTGGTGATCAATGGTGAAATGAAACCCTAGTTGGGAGAGAGAAAATATTTGGAGAGGGAAAATGGGATGAAAACTAAAGAGAAGGGCAAAAGAGCATATAGTGGGATGGAGAAGGAATGAATAATGCAAAGGACAAAGGTAATAAATGAAAGGTACACTAACAAAAAGATGACTATGACACTGCATCTAATAATTTTATCATACTTGTGGATGGGATATCACCCCCCCCCCCCCATTTTTTTCCATACTAGGCCCAATTTCTGTGAGTGTGTGTGTGTGTGTGTGTTTGCATGCACAATTATAAAAATAAAAAATCTTCTTGTCATCCCATTATTCACTTTTCTTGAAAAAAATATTTATTCTCTTATTGCAATAAGTAGAAACATAGTACACATAGACAACTGTTCTTGTCCAAAGCCCTTATCATAGAGTACTTGAGACACTGTATGATTTGATCATAATGTCACAAATTGTTGTAAAGTTTCCTCAACGATGAAACCAAGCAAAGGTCAAGTTATTAAAGTTATTAGAGCACACCATTATAATCTATTTCGATTTGGACTTTCTACTATAAAATGGTATATGATCTCGTATTTGATGATCGTCTACATGTATGTATGTTTGTGTGATGAGGTTCCTATTATATCAAGAATAAGAGATGGAACATTATTTTATAACATAGAATCTGATAAATTCGGACTGAAGTAACATAAATGTATCAAAAGTCAAACAATAGCAGAAGCAGCTATATCATTCATTCAAGCCTCTGTGTGTGTGTGTGTGTGTGTGTGTGTGAATTTGTATCCAAAGTGTTCATAATTTCGGCATGCATTTGGTCAAAAAAAAAAGTGGGCACTTGAGAGAATGCATTCTGTCGTAATAATCAATGTTAATTTGCAACACCCTTTGTTAATTAGCTAATTGTGGAAGAGAATGTGGAGATGGGCATGTATCATCACAGAAAAGGAATGAACAGTCTCACAATTCACTGGATATTTTTTGAATCATGTGATTTATTTTATCAAGGTATATGTTATGCAAAGTATGATACTATTGCTCTACGCATGGTATAAACTAAAATACGAGATTGAAATATAATAGAAAATAACAAATCCAAGAAATTGAGACATTTTAATTTATCTACTGTATATTTATTTGAAAGGATTCTTTGCATGATTTTATCTGAAGATTATAATGCATATACTTCATTTATTGAACAGAAAAAAAAGTAATAAGCTTGATTAATTACTTGATAGGTGTTTCTTAAGAAATTTAGGAAGTTATTTGAAGCAGCGGTTTTCTTAAATATCAAAATTTTGATAATTATTTGTAAAGTAACTTTCATTTAAATTATATTCAACAAATTTCTATGGTCTAGACAATATATATTGAGCTTAGCATGTGTACCCATCAAGCAAATTTGTAAATATAACAAACTCACAGACACACGCACACTCTAAACTTTCAAAAAATAGGCAGTGCAATAGGGCAATACCGATCCTAGTGCAATAGGGCAAAAATCAATCCGAATGATATAGGGCAATAGTGATCCTACATTCAGTGCACGGTGCATCGGGTGTTTATCATCACACATTTGCACACATACACACATCTGCATAAATATGTGCAAGTGTGTAGTAAAACATTCAGTGTACCATGCACCGGTTATAGGTTCAAACATACAAAACTTTAAGATTACCAAAATATAGAAGATGATTAAGAAAGAGAAGTTAGTTAATCTTGTTGAAGACAATTTACCAATATTATATCCTAAGTTTATTTCCACCGGAGAAGGAGACAAGCAAAAGATTGAAGCAACGACAGTGATGCTATTATTGGGTTAAATCAAGATTAGTGATGATCGATTGTAAGTGGAAATCCCTTAATTTCAAAACCCTTTTCATTTGCTTCCATTACGATGTGCCGACACACATTGAACGAGTGAGACAAAGTGTCAAGTTTCAAAGAGTTCAAATCGTGTCCAAATTTATACCATAAAATCATGATCTCTCATTTAGGTACTGTTTGCCATTTTAATAATTAATTGTTTAGAACATGCAATATGTTCCTCAAAATTACGAAAAAGAATAAAATACCAGAAAATGGGTCAGAATGCTCTCTAAGTATGTTTATTTTACTTATCATATTTTTAATTTATACCATCTGTTAAAATATCTCGTAGCTTTTCAATAGTTTGCCCATTTTGCCCTGCGTCTTGTGATTGCCCGTTATACAACCGGTCAACCATTGATGTGGCCTTTTTTTTTTCACATGTGGTATTAAAATATATTTTGAAAGCTACGGGATACTTCAAAAAAATATTTAACTTAAAGGACATGGTAGTAAAATAGATATACTTACAAGGTATTTTGGCCATTTTTCCAACAAAATAATAAAGAAAAAGAGCTCCTCAACCCATCATCTTCTTCATCCCCGCCTTCCATCCATCTTATTTTCTTGATAAAATAGATGATGTATATTAATCTTTCTAGTAAAAACTAGCAAGGAAGAATTTTAGCAGTCTCCGGTTGAAAAACAACTATGGTTGGGCTGCCTCATCCCGCCTAAGCCGATTTTTGCAACAGTTCTAATTCATCATGTTCAGGCAACCAATGCTAATAACAATAAGGACTCAAAAGGCTTAATTTCTTGTTAGTTTCTTTGAAGTGTGATGAAATATAATGACAAGGTGAAGTGTTGTGCATTGAAATTTATTGAAACACAAGCTGCTGCATAGACTAAAAATATGAACTGTATATGAATACTGCAACACAAGCTACATTAAAGTGTGCTTTTTTCTGATGAGAAATTTTTATTGCCAACTTACAAGACAAGAAATCATACATTTGAAGTCAATAAGATTATGTTTTTGTTACACCAATTCAGAATTTTGCGTTTTACTTCGTGTTCCAATTTCATCAATACTTATCATGTATTAATTGAAGATGTCATTCTATACACATAGAATGTATCGTGCAATCAAAGGTGCAACTACAATTCACAAGCACAGTTAAAACAAATTCACAGAATCAATATTCATTGATAGAATACTAAATGAGATTCTCACCAGCATTAATTTGATAGCCTTAATGATTTATATCACTGATCCAGCTGATTCCAGCCACCTTCCCTTTGGCCCCTCCCCCGTCTTTCCTAAGCCGATTCACATCTTCCCACTTCCCATCACCGGCGAAAAGATTGGAAAGCATCACTCTGTAACGGTTATTTTTGGGCTCCTTTTCTAACAGATGCTTAGCTATGACCTCAAGCAGCTCATAGTTTTTATAGTAGCCAAAGCATGACAAAAGTGCACCCCAAACGCCCGAATCCACAGGTTCTGGCAAGGATTTGATGAGATCATAAGCCTCCTCCAACTTCCCATCCATTCCAAGAAGCTTCACCATGTGAACCAAATGCTCGGTTTTAGTTTGAATGCAGAATTCCTGCCTCATCATTCTGAAGTATTCCCTGCCTTCTTTAACCAGACCGGAATGACAACATGCACAAAGAAGGCCGATAAAAGTAGTTTCATCGGGTTTGAACCCTTCTTTCACGAACTCATCAAACGTTTGAAATGCATCAAGAGAACGTCCATACAGACCAAGGCTTGAAATCAGGGTATTGTATGAAACAAAGTTTCGTCTAGGCATTTTCTTGAAAACTTTGATGCCCATTTCCAGGAATCCACATTTTGCATACATATCAATAAGAGCAGAAGAAACTGTGACCTCTGCATCACATTCGTGTCGAACAGCATAGCCGTGGATTTCACAGCCTGGTTGAACAATCGCCAATTGGGCTGAAGAAGCTAGCACACTAGCAAGCAAAACAGGATCTGCCCTCTTGCCAGAAATGAGTAATTCTCTGAAGAACATCAAGGCCTTTATATCATCTCCAGCCTGAGAAAAACCAGCAATTAGTGTAGACCAAGAAACTAAATCGGGCCGGGGTAGATTATCAAACACCTTACAAGCCAATTCCACGCTCTTACACCTTGAATACATACTAACAAGAGCACTGCCTACATGATCATTCAAATCCAAACCACATTTCACACCAAATGCATGAATTGATTCCCCCACTTTAAGGAGACTACGATCAGTTAGTCCGATAATCAGGCCAACCATTGTATACCCATCAGGCCGGATTCCCATCGTTTGCATTGTATTAAATAGTTTAATCCCATTCACCCAATCTCCACAACTCCCATAACCTGAAATCATTGCATTCCATAGCACCAAATCCGGTTCCTCAATCCCACGAAACACATAGCAAGCCTCATCAACTAGGCCTAGCCTTGAGTAACAACTTATAAGAGCGCTGTTACAAATAAAATCCAATCCTAAACCGAAAGCAATAACTTTCCCATGCACAACTCTCAACGCCTTCACGTGGAACCTATCTGCACAGGCTCGAGCAATGCATGAGAAAGTGTAGTTATCAGGCTCAGCATCAGAGCTAAGCATGCGTTTAAACAGAACAAACGCGTCAAGAAACTCATGGGCCTGAGCATAAGCCCGGATGATGGAGTTCCATAGATAGACACTTCGTCGGGGAGTTTCCTCAAACAGGTTGCGAGCAGAAACCAGGTCATTGTTTAAGGCATAGAACCTCAAAATCTTAGTTGCGTAAAAAGGGTCCCCAGAGAGGCGATTCCGGATTGTAAAGGCGTGCAGAATTCGGGTACTTGAAAGAGCCTGACTAGGTTTTGCGAGCTGCGCAACAAGTGATTTCATAAGGGTTTCCATTTGCCAAGAAGGTTTCCATCTGTAATCCTTGCGTGATTCTCATGCAAAGAAAATCAGACGAGTACAGTATGGGAAGGAACCATTTCTCACAAACATGATTATTGATTTTGGGGGAAAACCTGTCGAATAGCAGCAAAGACCTTATTACACGTATTAAGCATTCTCAGCTTTATTTTGTTGCAGATTTATGTGGCTTATGTTCATTGGTCAGTCGTAGAGGGAATCAGGATAGGTAAGCCTTCTTTAGGATGCTTGTGTATTATGGTTGGTAAAAAATGCCTGACAAATTTTATGTTTATTATAAGATTGTATATAATAAAATTGATAAAATAAATATTGAAAAATAATGAAATATTATTTTGTAATGATTGAATTATAATTAAAATAGTGATTGATATTTGTAATCTATATATATATATATATATATATATATATATAAGTAAAATGATATTCTTTATTTTTATTTTTTCACAGAAATTTTTTTGTAACTGGTGAAAAAATTGCAAATCAAATCCGTATTAACTATGAACCAAAAATATTGTACTTGTGAAAACTTAAAAATGGTAAATTCTATCCATTATGAAAAATTAAAAACAATAAATCATATCAATAAAAATAGTGATTTTATTAAATTCAAATGAATTATATATATTTTTTACAGATAAAATTTATTTTTATGATTAACTTTGATATTGTAATTATAATTTACTTTATTATATTTAACTAGTAAAAATGTGTTAATAATTAATACCATTGACTTGATTAATGTTTTCTAAAATATCAAAAATAGAAAATTCGCTTAGTTATTGAATATGTGAAAATAATATCATTAAGTGACTAATTAAGTTTTAATCTAATAACAAGAAAAAAAATTGTATCAAGAAACAGATTAAGTACAATTATTATTTTTTACTAATATTTAGTATTAAATAACATATTTTTAATAATAAAAACAAAAAAAATTAACTTCCATGCATTGCACACGGAATTCACAATAGTATGATTAAGAGAGAAAAAAGAGCAGTAGATATAAACATTTTTAGGAAAGGGGGACAGAGTTGAATTCGCCAATGCTAAAAAAGTAAGTTGGTTAGAACATGAAAAATATATGTGATCTTGACGCATCAGACATTTGTCGACAAGACATTTATTGGAACCACCCAAAACCAGTTCAAGCAGAATAATCAAAAGGTCGACGCAATTTATCTCAAAGTGCACACAACAGATGTCTTTAAGAAACTAGCAAGGATTCACAATTGTCAATTACAAATTCTGTAACTTACAGATCAGTAATTGGGCATACATACACTTTTTTCAAATGTTCATCTACGTGAGATTTTCGACAACAAGTATATCACAAAAAATATTAGTAGTGCGAAGAGAACCACGTGCATGACATGGCTTGATCCTTCCCTGATGATGCTCTTGTTCAGTCTCCTCACATTGTGCTTGACCCCCGCCTGAGCTTTGATCAACGTCATTTGCTGAACAGTTCAAATAAAAAACGAGCAACATTATTTCTTCCCTTTGTTGCTTTCCGTACAATGTATTCAACATCTAACCACATCTAACTACACTTGAGCAGTTAAAGAAGAATTAAGAACTAGCCAAGAGGCGCATGATGTGACAACATCTTTTACCATAACAACGGAGAAAATTATTAATAAACATAATTCCTAAATGGTAAGCCACGTTAGTATTGCCTACCACAAAATAGGTGTCGATTTCTTTTCCACGATATATGCATACCATAATCCATCAACATTTAACGATCAATTCAAATTCTGAGCTTAGAGTTTATGGCATACCAGCTGATTGAGGAAATCATTCTGGAACTTTGCTTCTGTCTGAATTTCTTGAGCTACCTGCAATGTTGTATATTCAATAAAACAACGCAACAAGTAGAAAGAAACTATAAATTAGTGCTGAATGGATATCTACAGGTACATCTTAGCAACAATTGATGTATGACACAAAGCAACATTGTTCTAAAACATGAAATTTATCATCTGCCCCCAAAAAGATCTTTGGTAACTTGATAAATGTGTTTGGAAACATGTGCATTGTGAAAACAAACCAAAAGAGAGAGAGATTCATTATCCTACAATTCTTTCATACAAAAGAACCATAAATGGAAAAGGCTAAAAGAAATTGATGAAAAGCCTAATGCAGCATGCCATCAACATAGTCATTGGGAGTAGGAGCATAATTTTGACTGGATATTAACTAGTATAAAGTCCGATAATGAACTGCGGGATATATTTCAAGTCAATTTCCTCATTTTACTGTAGTATATACAACACAGATGCTCATGTCTTATCCTTGTTTTCATATGCAGCCATATACAAATAAGGATGCTCCATAGCAACCATATTAAATATACACGACAGAAATGGATAGAGCGTAAGGAAAATACAGAAATGCTTGATATATGGACAAAAATGTCAAGCTGATAACATCCAAGGATTTTGAACACTAAATGCAAAATTCAACAAATGTGAATATGCAAACTGTATTCAACAAAAACACAAACCAAAAGAAGAACAAACAAGCAAAGGCCTTGGCGTGCTCCATTTAATTTGATCAATTCTTAGGTATGTAGGCATTTTATCATTGCAGCTTCTGAGTACAGGACCCAATAGTCTGTATCCAAGAATCACCTAGTGTTCCTAACGTTGAGGAAGTAATCTTAATATGAAACACAAAAAAACATAACGCTGATTCATATCAATATTGAATTTAACGAAAATCAATTTGCTCACGAATTTCAAGTAAAACTTCAATAAACATATTGTCCTCATTTCCTTTAGATAACTTAATTAATTGATAGCATTTCACAGTTAAATCTTGAATATAATATCAGCCTCTAAATATCATGTCAAAGAATGAGTAATAAATAATCAAAAACTACTAGCGCTTGATCTGCTCCATTAAGCAATCAATCTCACATATAATCGCCTAATCTCCGAAACTACAGAAACAACAGTTCCACGCCCACCAACTTCAACCCAAAAGAAAGAAAATTTGAGGGAGAGAACATTACATCGCGTATTCGTCGGACTTGCGTGCGAAGACTGGTGACCTCGTCATCGAAGTCCGGATCGATTCGTACCTGAAACTCATCTAAATTACCGCCATACGCCGCCGACCTCGTGCTTAATCCTTCCCTGTGTCCAATTATCCAAAAATCAACCACAGCCAGATAAAAAAATCTACCCGTTATATTATAAATGTAATAAAAATTGGGGTTTTCTCTTTATTGCAAGACAGATTCGTGAAATACCTCGAACGATACGGGTCAGCCATAGGAGAATTCGATGAAAAAATCTGAGAATTCCGAGATCACGGAATGATTGGATGGGATGACGATGAAAAACTCTCAACCTCCCCCAAAATTATGGAAAGCTAAATGGAGATGAGATTTAAATTTGAAGGTACAAAGGTTCCAAAGTCTAGGGTTTTTTGTCAGAATAATATATATATAAAAAAATAATAATAATAATAAATAAATTTGTAAAATAGGTTAGTTTTGAAATTTTTATTAACAATAGGATAAAACATCAAGTCAAATGATGTTTAAAAAAAAATCGTCACTCCTGAAGTTTTTAATTTCAAATTATATATATAATATATATATGCACACTATTTTCTCTGCATCATACGTATATATATACACACACACACAAATATATAAAGCATCCATCCATATATATATACATACACACCGCACTAACGCTATATATATATAAACACTTATATATATAAGCACTTTTATATGTATATAAAGATATATATGTATATATATATATATATTTGTTAATTATTATAAAGATATATATGTATATATATATATATTTGTTATTTATATTATAATTATTTATATTATGAGAAATCATATTTTTTTATTTACTGAACATAAATTAAATATAATATTAATATATATATATATAGAAATCTATGTATATATATTTTATAGAAATATATATATTAAATTATATAATTTTAAAAAATAAAATATTATACTATTATTTAAGATAATAAAAAAATTACCTAAATCAAAGAATATTTTTTAATTATTATTATGTATAATTGGAATTTCTGGAAAAAAAATACAATATATATATATATATTAATAATACATAAATATATATATATATATATACAATTAAAAAAAGAAAAAAATTAAAAATCGTTAGCCCCACTGACGTCTCTTTAAACAATATTTTTTTAATTTTGTAATATTTATATATAATATATATTATAAATATATATATATATTATTTCATACATATTCTAAATGTATCGTTTATATTTTATTTGTTAAGTAAATATATATAGCAATTTATGTATATATTTTATAGAAATTTATATTAAATTATATAATTTTAAAACGTAAAATATTATACTATTATTTAAGATAATAAATTTTTTTATCTAAATTAAAGAATATTTTTTAATTATTATTACGTATAATTGGAATTTCTGAAAAAAATAATGTATATATATATATTAATAATACATAAATATATATATATATATACAATACAAAAAAGAAAAAAATTAAAAATCGTCAGCCCCACTAACATTTTAAAGAAACGTCAGTGGGCCTGACAATTCTTTAGAATTTTTTTTAATTTTGTTATATGTATATATAATATATATTATAAATATATATATATATATATATATATATATATATATTATTTCATATATATTCTAAATGTATCGTTTATATTTTATTTGTTAAGTAAATATATATATATAGCAATTTATGTATTTATTTTATAGAAATTTATATTAAATTATATAATTTTAAAAAATAAAATATTATAATATTATTTAAAATAATAACAAAAAATATCTAAATTAAAGAATATTTTTTAATTAATATAATTTATAATTTGAATATTTGGAAAAAATACTATATATATATATATTAATAATACATATATATATATATATATACAATTAAAAAAATCGTCAACCCCATTGACGTTTTAAAGAAACGTCAGTGGGCCTGACGTTACTTTTTAATTTTTTAATTTTTTCCTTATTTTATAATATGTATATAATATATATTTATATATATAATATATATTATAAATATATATATACATATATATTAATTCTATATATTATTCTATATAAATTAAATATAAGTATCGTTTATATTGTATTTGTTAAGTAAATATATATATATATATATATATTATAGAAATATATATTAAATTATATAATTTTAAAAAGTTAAATATTATACTATTGTTTAAGATAATAAAATAATAATCTAATTCAAAGAATATTTTTTAATTATTATTATTTATAATTTAAATTTCAGGAAAAAAATAATATATATATATATACATATATATATTAATAATACAAAATTATATATATTATTTCTTCTTTATTCTCTTTAAAATTATAAGATAAGTTTTAATAATACTGCATTTTTAATTTAGGTATTATTTAAAAACTTTATTTTGATTATTATTTGAATAAATTTGTACAAATATATACGTTTATGTCTAATAATCCATGATATATTTTTATTATTAAATTAATTATAAATAATAAAAATTAACAAAAATTATATACATAATACAGAAACAATTTATTAAATTAAAATAATTCTAAAAATAAACTAATTAAAATTATGACATTATCATATATATATTTATATATATATATATATATATATTTATAAAAACAAATTATCACTTTATATAATTTTACAACACCATAGTATCATATTATATATTTTTATAATAAATATATATCACAAACTAAATATTTTTACATAATATCCCACTCTATAAAATAAATACACTACCTTAATAAAATAAAACCCGATAAAAAATTGCACTCGTATTTATCATTTATCATTCTGTCATTTCACATTCCTGCAAAATTTATTGATACATCATTTCAATCTATCAGTTTTACATTTGTCATGCATGCACCAACTTTTACAGTTTTACATTTGTCATGCATGTACCAACTTTTACACTTTATCACGTGTGAATTGGGAGAACTGGCAGATGGTAGGTTTTAGAAATTGAATGAGTCTCTCTCTTCTCTTCACTCACGGATCTACATTCCTTCTTCTCCTTCATTCTTCATTTTCAAGTTCTTGCTTTCTTCTTCTTTCTCCTTCTTGTTTTCTTTATTTGGAGAATTTGTTGCTGATGTTATCCCTGCTGCTATCGCTGCTCGATTTCTTGCTGCTGTGTCTTCATCTTTCATTCTTCTCTTCGTATAAAAAGGTATGTATTATTTTATTTAATTATAATTATATTTATAATATATCATTATTTTATTTACATTTCCTTTCACATGTATTAATTTATTTTTGTAATACTTGTGACCTATTTTTTTATTTATCACCAAATAACCTTATATCTTCTTAATTTTTGGCATGATATGACATAATTTTTCTCTTAAACACTAATCATCAATTTTTTTTTATGCTATACTATGTAAATTGTGTTGAAGAAGAAAAACTTCAACTTGCACAAATATATCCGTAAACTAAAATAAGGTTAGTATACATATACATTATTTATTTTACTATCATATATTGCTGTAAGTGAATGTTTATTTGGTTTCGTATATACATTTATCTGATAAGATTTCTAAATTTTTTTAATTATATGGGTGTATTGTTTTATGTGTTATTTAATTATTCTGTTTTATTTATTAATGTGATGATATTTAAATTTTATTTGTTTATTATGATGAATATGTTTATAGTGTTGTTGCATGTATTGTATGTTTAACTTGTTTAGTTTTACGATTTGTTATGTTGACTAATTAAAACTTGTTTAGTATAATTAATATATTATTATAGGATACTTTAAAGAAAATTTAATTTAATAACTATAATGAGCCTTATAAATTATATTTGATAGGTATGACTTCAACATCAAAGTCATCAGCATCAACTTCCACACGACCCAATAAATATTTCACATACAAAGGTTATCGGTCTATCGTAAAAAAATATACAAGTTTGGTGCAATTAAGAATACGTAATCAACAACTAAAAGAAGAAATAGATGGATTGAGGAGAAATAGTATTGCAGCAAATGTGATATCCAACATGCAAGAACAAGAAATACAGAAATTACGGCGGCGTGTAAAGATGTACCAGGTTGAATTGGAGTGGTCATCTAACCGTGTCTCTGTTTTAGACGGTTGCGTTCGGCAACAAGAAGACGTCTTAGGGCATGAAATAAATTTCCTACGTGGTACTTTATACCATGACAATGAAAAAGAATAATATGATAGAGCAACTTGGAGTTAGAGACGGACATATAAACGCCCTAAAAACGACGTTCATGAGTTACGTGCTCAATTGGATAAGGAGAGACACCAAAATGAAATTATCCAACAAGAGAGTACGACTAACTTTCATCACGTGAATATGATGCGATCACGCATACTAGATTTTATAGCTTACCCCTAGCTTAAATATGTGGCATGATCCAGTAGATAATGAAAATGTTGATATAGAAGTCGTGGATAATAATAAAGTTGTAGAAAATTTATCTGCTAATGATCATTCACAGAGTGATGTATATTCCATGTAATTGTATCTTGGTTGTGAAATGTAATGCATTATTTATCATATTTTTCATACGTACTATGTGGTCCACACTTACTCATTCTAATTTATTTGTTCTTCATGTTTGTATGAAATTTATATATTTTAAAGTGAAAAAAATATAAATATCACTTTCAAACAATGGCGAGTCACCGACGAGTTGTAATTAGAATTTATAGCGGAGGTGAAACTATACAAAAAACCGAAAAAGTATTGTATAGTTGTGTGCCCAATGGTTACACACAAATTGATCGAAATATAGACTTATCTGCATTGAAAGATCAAATTTATCAATTTCTTGGTGTGCCTAAAGACCAGTTTCATCTTAAACTTTTCAAAAAATGGGGGGAATTTTACAGTCAGAATAATGTTGTAGAGTATGTAGTTCAGATTGAGACTGACGATAATCTTAGGTTCTTCCTAGATCCTAATGATGGATTAAACTCTATGGACATTTTTGTTGAGAAAGAACCATGTCAAAATCTTAGCGAAGATGAAGGTATGCTTATGAGCCAAGAATGAGGATATTATATGGCGTTGTTGTACCAACATGATGTGTCCATGACATCATTTCAAGATTTAAGTAACCCTTGTGATTATGTGCCCGAAATCACTCAGGGCTTGGAGAACCTTACTTTAATAAAAACTTTATTCAGTGGTTCATGTAGTGTCCAAAATATAATTGGTCCCAGTAATACTAGGGATGAACCTGAAGATATAATTGGTCCTACTAATACGGAAACTACAGAAGACACGAACCCTTGTGCAGATTCTTTAGGTTCAATTTCCCCATGTGAAACGGAAATTGAAAATTTAGATGACAATGAAGCAATAGTAGACGAAGAAGATGTTGATGCAGACAATGTAAATTCCGACAGTGTAGAAGCAACAATCCATATCGATTCGGACACAAACATCCCGTTTTACACAACAATTATCCCCGAAGTTGTTGCTGACTCGATGCATAATCCTTTGTCTTCATGGGGAAAGTTTTACGATCCTAGCAGAGGAATAATTGAGAAAGACATGTTATTCAGGGATAAGAAGGCTTTGATTGCAGCGATTAAGGATTTCTCAATACGACATGCAAGACGTCAGTTTCAAGTTACCGAAAGTAAACCATTCATTTGGGTTGTCAAATGTGAACACAGTACACCTTTTCAAGAGTGTCATTGGTGTGTTAGAGCAGCATTTAAGCGAAGATTGGGGATGTTCAAAATAACGAAATATGGTTGAGATCATAGATGTTATATGAATGATATATCTTCGAATCATCGAAATCTGGACAAAAAATTCGTAGCTTTCTTGATTAAGGAAATTGTTTGGGTCAATCCTGCAATCAGCGTCTCTAAGGTACAAGCAGACATTAAAAATGCAACTGGATACTCGATTTCATATCAAAAGGCATGGCATAGCATTAGACGGCCAATTCAGAACACTTACGGGACATGGGAGAACTCCGTAAGAAAGCTACCTAAGTTTCTGGGTGCACTACAAAAGTGGAACTCGGGCATCATTGTTGAATGGAAACACTATGACACCAACGTCCCACATAAAAAGATTATCAGATATATTTTTTCGTCGTTCGAGCCTTGTTACACTGGGTTCAAGTATTGTCGACCGATTATCAGTGTTTATGGGACATATCTATACACGAAATACAAACATAAAATGTTTATAGCCGTTGCAGTGGACGGAAACAAACAGATATTTCCCCTAGCATTTGCTATTGTGGACAAAGAGAATTTTGAATCTTGGAAGTGGTTTTTGGAATTGATTTGCAAGTACGTCATATGTGGGAGGGATCAGATGTGAATAATTTCGGATATAAATATAGGTCTTTTAAGTGCAATACATACTATACCCACATTTAATGCCCCACATGGAGTAAGTCGTTTTTGTTTGAGACATGTTTGTTCAAACTTCAATTTGCATTTTAAAGATGTGCAATTGAAAGATCTATGTTGGTGGGCTGGTTCTGAACACCAAATCATTAAGCATAACAGTGTTATGAATGAAATAAGAAATCTGAATCCGGCAGCGTACTTGTATCTCAATCAAATCAATAAAGAAAAATGGGCACTTGCGCATGATGGTGGCTGGCGACATGGTATTCTAACCACCAATGTGTCAGAATCGTTTAACAGTGTCTTAAAGGGTGCCCGATATCTCCCTTTAACAACTATAGTGGATATCATGTTCAAACAATGTGTTGCATATTTTAGAGAACGGAAAAAGGTTGTTGGATATACATGCTGTTAGACTTTCTACGAGGGAATGTTCTTGCCGCAAGTGGACCTTATATGGTATTCCATGTTCGCACGTGATGAGTGTATGTGCTGATTTACGAATTAATGCTACTTCATTTGTGCAACCGTATTATCACTTGGTAAACTACAAACAAACATATGATGCTGCATTCCAGCCATATTTAGGGGAGGAATATTAGGATGAGCCTAATTTTTAGTTATATCATGACACCACTTTAAGAACTATGTATCGCCCAGGAAGAAATCGAACCTCGTGAATTCCAAATGAGATGGATTGGCTTGAAGCACGAGCTATGTGACATGCTAGAAGACGATAGGCTCGCCGACAAGGAGAAAGAACCAGTCAAGATCGTCGTAGAAATTCTCAAACATTGCAAAGACATGAAACTGAACAAGCAAGCTCACAATATGAAGATTTCTGAGATCATCTGAACAAGCAAGCTCACCGGGCTTGATGTTTTACTCTATTTTTAAAAACTTTTCCGAAACTAACCTATTTTACAATTTTTTTTGCATTATTCTGATTAAAAACCCTACATAAATGCACAAAGAGAATGAGTAAGGGAAAATGGCGTGCTTTCACGAGTGATGAAGTATACATCAATGTCTTACTAATTCTGAATGAAAATAAGCCTTGTTTTGATATTACATTATCGAAATCATATTTCGCCCCGCACTATCTACTAGTAAATTTTCTTTTAGAAGAACTATAGTAATTTGTGTATATTTTTTATTTAAAGTTTTATTAATTTTTTTTTTAATTTTCATGCAGTCAATGCCTACGGAGATGATCAAACTCTTGCCTAAAACTGAAGTCCCAATTATTTTATATTATTTGGAAAAGTCATGGACAATGCGATATCATGGAAACCACAAAAAACTGAAATTTGATAATGCAAGTTGGGGGCGCTTTATGGAGAACACAAAAAATCTTCAGATTGTGAGCTTGCTTGTTCAGTTTCATGTCATTGTAAGGTTTGAGAATTTCTACAACGATCTTGACTGGTTCCTTCTCCTTGTCGACGAGTTTGTCGTCTTCTAACATGTTGCCTAGCTCGTGCTTCAGGCCAATCCATCTCATTCGGAATTCGCGAGGATTGATTTCTTCCTGGGCGATACATAGTTCTTAAAGTGGTGTCATGATATAATTGAAAATCAGGCTCATCTCAATATTCCTTCCCTAAATATGGCTGAAATGCAACATCATATGTTCACTTTTAGTTTACTAAGTCATAATATGGTTGCACAAATGAAGTAGCATTAATCTGTAAATCAACGCATACACCCATCACGTGCGAACATGGAATACCATATAAGGTCCACTTGCTACAAGAACATTCTATCGTGGTAAGTCAAACAACATGTATGTGACCCCCTTTGCCTGGTTGTGGTTTGGTGACCACCATAGCAGATTGCTCAAAGTAATTGATTTGGGTAACTACATGACCCACAGACAGTTGTGACCAATACTGATATTTTGAATGAGCATAGTTAGTATATTATTGTGCATTACTCTGCATTCTTCTAACAACTTTTTTTCATTCTCTAAAATATGCAACACATTATTTGAACGTGATCTCCACTATAGTTCTTAAAGGGAGACGTCGAGCACCCTTTAAGACACTATTAAACGATTCTAACATATTGGTGGTTAGAATACCATGTCGCCAGCCACCATCATGCGCAAATGCCCATTGTTCTTTATGATTTGATTGAGATACAAATACGCTGCCGGATTCAGATTTCTTATTTCATTCATAACATTGTTATGCTTAATGATTTGGTGTTCAAAACCTGCCCGCCAACACAGATCTTTCAATTGCACATCTTTAAAAATGCGAATTGAAGTTTGAACAAACATGTCTCAAACAAAAACGACTTACTCCATATGGGGCATTAAATGTGGGTATAGTCTGTATTGCACTTAAAAGACCTGCATTTCTATCCGAAATTATGCACATCTAATCCCTCCCATATATTACGTACTTGCAAATCAATTCCAAAAACCACTTCCAAGATTCAAAATTCTCTTCGTCTACAATAGCAAATGCTAGGGGAAATATCTATTTGTTTCCGTCCACTACAACGGCTATCAATATTTTATGTTTGTATTTTGTGTATAGATGTGTCCCATGAATACTGATAATTGGTCGACAGTACTTGAACCCAGTGTAACAAGGCTCGAACGACCAAAAAACATATCTGATAATCTTTTTATGTGGGACGTTGTTGTCATAGTGTTTTCATTCAATAATGGTGCCTGAGTTCCACTTTTGTAGTGCACCCAGAAACTTAGATAGCTTTCTTACGGAGCTTTTCCATGTCCCGTAAGTGTTCTGAATTGCTCGTCTAATGTCATGTCATGCCTTTTGATATGAAATCGAGTATACAGTTGCATTTTAACGTATATTTGTGCCTCAGAGAAGCTGATTGCAGGATTGACCCGAACATTTTCCTTAATCAAGAAAGCTATGAAATTTTTGTCCAGATTTCGATGATTAGAATATATATCATTCATATAACATCTATGATCTCCATCATATTTTGTTATTTTGAACATCCCCAATCTTCGCTTAAATGTTGCTCTAACATACCAAGGGCACTCTTGAAAATGTGTACTGTGTTCACATTTGACAACCCAAATGAATGGTTTATTTTCGATAACTCAAAACTGTCGTCTTGCATGTTGTATCGAAAAATTCTTAATCGCTGCAATCAAAGCCTCCTTATCCCTGAATAACATGTCCTTCTCAATTATCCCTCAGCTAGGATCGTAAAACTTTCCCCATGAAGATGAAGGATTATGCATCGAGTCAGCAACAACTTCAGGACAATTGTTGTGTAAAACGGGATGTTTGTGTCCGAATCGATATGGATTGTTGCTTCGACACTGTCGGAATTCACATTGCCTGCATCAACATCTTCTTTGTCTACTATTGCTTTATTGTCATCCAAATTTTCAATTTTCGTTTCACAAGGGGAAATTGGACCTAAAGAATCTGCACAAGGGTCCATGTCTTCTGTATTGTCCGTATTACTAGGACCAATTATATCTTCAGGTTCATCCCTAGTATTACTAGGACCAATTATATTTTGGACACTACATGAACCATTGAATAAAGTGTTTGTTAAAGCAATGTTCTCCAAGCCCTGAGTGATTTCGGGCACATAATCACAAGGGTTACTTAAATCTTGGAATGATGTCATGGGCACATCTTGTTGGGATAGCAACGACATATAATATCCACATTCTTGGCTCATAAGTATACCTTCATATTTGCTAAGATTTTGACATGGTTCTTTTTCTACGAAAATGTCCATAGAGTTTAATCCATTATTAGGGTCTAAGAAGAACCTAAGATTATCGTCAGTCTCAATCTGAACTACATACTCTACAACATTATTCTGACCGTAAACTTCCCCCCATTTTGTGAAAAGTTTCAGATGAAACTGGTCTTTAGGCACACCAAGAAATTGATAAATTTGATCTTTCAATGCAGATAAGTCGGTATTTCGATCAATTCGTGTGTAACCATTGGGCACACAACTATATAATACTTTTTCGATTTTCTATATAATTTCGCCTCCGCTATAAACTCTAATTACAACTCGTCGGTGACTCGCCATTGCTTGAAAGTGATATTTATAATTTTTTTTCACTATGAAATATATAAATATCATACAAACATGAAGACCAAATAAATTAGAATAAGTAAGTGTGGACCACATAGTAAGTATGAAAAACATGATAAATAATGTATTACATTTCACAACCAAGATACAATTACATGGAATATACATCACTCTGTGAAAGATCATTAGAGGGTAAATTTTCTACAACATTATTATCATCCACGACTTCTATATCAACATTTTCGTTATCTACTGGATCATGCCACATATTTAAGCCAGGGGTGACATCTATAAGATCTAGTATACGTGATCGCATCATATTCACGTGATGAAAGTTAGTTGTACTCTCTTGTTGGATAATTTCATTTTGGTGTCTCTCCTTATCCAATTGAGCACGTAACTCATGAACCTCATTTTCTAGGGCGTTTATATGTCCGTCTCTAACCCTAAGCTGCTCTATCATATTATTTTTTTCCGCTGTCATAGTAATTAAAGTACCACGTAGAAAATTTATTTTATGCCCTAAGACGTCTTCTTGTTGCCGAACGCAACCTTCTAAAACAGAGACACAGTTAGATGACCACTCCAATTCAACTTGGCACATCTTTACATGCCGCTGTAATTTCCGTATTTCTTGTTCTTGCATGTTGGATATCACATTTTGCAGCAATATTCTTTCTCCTCATTCCCTCTATTTCTTCTTTTAGTTTTTTATTACGTATTCTTAATTACACCAAACTTGTAGACTCTTTTACGATAGACCGATAACCTTTGTATGTGAAATATTTATTGGGTCGTATGAAAGTTGATGCTGATGACTTTGATGTTGAAGCCATACCTATCAAATATAATTTATAAGGGTCATTATAGTTATTAAATTAATTTTTTAAAGTATCCTATAATAATGTATTAATTATACTAAACAAGTTTTAATTAGTCAACATAACAAATCGTAAAGCAAAACAAGTTAAACATACAATACATGCAACAACACTAAACACATATTCATCATAATAAACAAATAAAATTTAAATATCATCACATTAATAAATACAACAAAATAATTAAATAACACATAAAACAATACACCCATATAATTAAAATTTAGAAATTTTATCAGATAAATGTATATACGAAACCAAAAAAAAATTCACTTACAGTAATATATGATAGTAAAATAAATGATGTATATGTATACTAACCTTATTTTAGTTTACAGATATGTTTGTGCAAGTTGAAGTTTTTCTTCTTCAACACAATCTACACAGTATAGCATAAAAAATAAAAAAATTGATGATTAGTGTTTAAGAGAAAAATTATGGCATATCATCCCAAAAATTAAGAAGATATAAGGTTAATTGGTGATAAATAAAAAAAATAGGTCACAAGTATAACAAAAACAAATTAATACATGTGAAAGAAAATATAAATGTAATAATGATATATTATAAATATGATTATAATTAAATTAAATAATACATACCTTTTATACGAAGAGAAGAATGAAAGATGAAGACACAACAGCAAGAAATCGAGCAGCGATAGCAGCAGCAACAAATTCTCCAAATAAAGAAGAACAAGAAAGTGAAAGAAGAAGAAAGCAAGAACTTGAAAATGAAGAATGAAGGAGAAGAAGGAATGTGGATCAGTGAGTGAAGAGAAGAGAGAGTGAGTGAAGAGAAGAGGGAAACTCATTCAATTTCTAAAACCTACCATCTGCCAATTCTGCCAATTCACATGTGATAAAGTGTAAAAGTTGGTGCATGCATGACAAATGTAAATGTGATGGATTGAAATGATGTATCAGTAAATTTTGCAGGAATGTGAAATGACATAATGATAATTGATAAATAAGAGTGCAATTTTTTATCAGGTTTTATTTTATTAAGGTAGTGTATTTATTTTTATAGAGTGGGATATTATGTAAAAATATTTAGTATGTGATATATATTTATTAAAAAATATATAATATGATATTATGATGTTGTAAAATTATATAAAGTGATAATATGTTTTTTCTAAATATATATATATATATATATATGATAATGTCATAATTTTAATTAGTTTATTTTTAGAATTATTTTAATTTAATAAATTGTTTCTGTATTATGTATATATTTTTTGTTAATTTTTATTATTTATAATTAATTTAATAATAAAAATATATCATGGATTATTAGACATAAACCTATATATTTGTAAAAGTTTATTCAAATAATAATCAAAATAAAGTTTTTAAATAATACCAAAATTAAAAATGCAACATTATTAAAACATATTGTTATAATTTTAAAGAGAATAAAGAAGAAATAATATATATAATTATGTATTATTAATATATATATATTATTTTTTTCCTGAAATTCAAATTATAAATAATAATAATTAAAAAACATCCTTTAAATTAGATTTTTTTATTATCTTAAAGAATAGTATAATATTTAACTTTTTAAAATTATATAATTTAATATATATTTCCATAATATATATATATATTTACTTAACAAAAAAATATAAATGATACTTATATTTAATTTATTTAGAATAATATATAGAATTAATATATATATATATATATATATATATATTTATTTATTTATTTATCATATATATTATATACATATTATAAATTAAGGAAAAAAATTAAAAAGAAACATCAGACCCACTGACGTTTTAAAAAAACGTCAGTGGGGCTGACGATTTTTTTTCTTTTTTTTAATTGTAAATATATATTTATGTATTATTAATATATATATATAGTATTTTTTTCCAGTAATTCAAATTATAAATAATATTAATTAAAAAATATTCTTTGATTTAGATAATTTTTTTATTATCTTAAATAATAGTATAATATTTTACGTTTTAAAATTATATAATTTAATATAAATTTCTATAAAATATATACATAAATTGCTATATATATGTATTTACTTAACAAATAAAATATAAACGATACATCTAGAATATATATGAAATAATATATATAATATATATATATATATATATATATATATATATTATATACATATAAAAAAATTAAAAAAATTATTTTTTAAAGAAACGTAAGTGGGCCTGACGATTTTTAATTTTTTTCTTTTTTTTTTATTGTATATATACATATATTTATGTATTATTAATATATATATATTTTTTTTTCCAGAAATTCCAATTATACATAGTAATAATTAAAAAATATTCTTTAATTTATATAATTTTTTTATTATCTTAAATAATAGTATATATTTTACATTTTTAAAATTATATAATTTAATATAAATTTCTATAAAATATATACATAAATTGCTATATATATATTTACTTAACAAATAAAATATAAATGAAATAATATATATATATATATATTTATAATATATTATATATATATATTACAAAATTAAAAAAAAAATTATTTTTCAAAGAAACGTCAATGGGGCTGACAATTTTTAATTTTTTTTCTTTTTTTTAATTGTATATATATTTATGTATTAGTAATATATGTATAGTATTTTTTTCCAGAAATTCCAATTATACATAATAATAATTAAAAATATTCTTTAATTTAGGTAATTTTTTTATTATCTTAAATAATAGTATAATATTTTACTTTTTTAAATTATATAATTTAATATACATTTCTATAGAATATATATACATAAATTTCTATATATATATATATATTATTAATATTATATTTAATTTATGTTCAGTAAATATTAAAGAATAATTTCTAATAATATAAATAATTATAATATAAATAACAAATATATATACACATATATATCTTTATATACATATAGAAGTGCTTATATATATATATATATATATATATAGTGTTAGTGCGGTGTGTGTATATATATGGATGCATGCTTTATGCATGTATGTAAATATATATATAAATTGATATGTATGATGCAGAGAAAATAGTGTGCATATATATATATATATATATATATATATGTAATTTGAAATTAAAAATGTCAGGCCCGGTAACGTTTTTTCCAGAAAATGTCATAGGGCTTGACGGTTTATCCTATTTTAAAAAAAAATTCCTAAACTAACCTATTTTACAATTTTTTTTTTGTTTTGCATTATTCTGGTAAAAAACCCCATTTATGTATTATTCTTACACATTTCTATTTATATTACTTCAGCAATATAAATTATTACTGAATTGACTGCACGATGCGATGCAGATTTCAGTAGGATTTTAGAAGACGTGCACGCTATAAAAACTGACCTCAATTCACGAGACTCTGTAACAAAATATACTACTGGTGATATACAATTTATCTTAAAAGTAAGAATTGACATTGAAACACAATTCATTTATTCGTTGCAGGAATTATTATTTAATTTAATCAAATATATATATATATATATATATTATATAAATAATAATATATATAATATTATAATTATACTTGAAAAATGATTACAATTATTAATAATATTCTTTATATTATAAAATATATACATATATTTTTATATATATTTATTTATATAACATAAAAAATTAAATTAATGATAATTTTAAGCAATACTATAATATATATAATATTTATTAAAAAATATTCTTTAAATTAGATAATTATTACATTATCTTAAATAATAATATAATATTTTATTTTTTCAAATTATATAATATAATATATATATTTCTATAAAATATATATACATAAATTTCTATATATATATATATATATATATATTTACATAACAAAAATAATATAAACCACACTTATATTTAATTTATTCAGAATATATAAGAAATAATATATATATATATACATTTATAATATATGTTATACACATATTAAAAATTTAAAAATATATATAATTTAATATAAATTTCTATAAAATATATACATAAATTTCTATATATATATATATATATATATATGTGTGTGTGTGTGTGTGTTTACTTAATAGATAATATATATATATATATATATATATGTTTACCTAATAGATAAAATATAAACGATACATTTAGAATATATATGAAATAATATATAGATATATTTATAATATATTTTATATATACAAATTACAAAATTAAAAAAATTATTTTTTAAAAAAACGTCAGTGGGGCTGACGATTTTTATTTTTTTATTTTTTATTGTATATATATATTTATATATTATTAATATATATATTGTATTTTTTTCCAGAAATTCCAATTATACATAATAATAACTAAAAAATATTCTTTAATTTACATAAAAAATTATTATCTTAAATAATAATATAATATTTTACGTTTTAAAATTATATAATTTAATATAAATTTCTATAAAATATATACATAAATTGCTATATATATATATATATTTACTTAACAAATAAAATATAAACAATACATTTAGAATATGTTTGAAATAATATATATATATATATATATATATTTATAATATATATTATATGTACATATTACAAAATTAAAAAAATTTATTTTTTAAAGAAACGTTAGGCCCACTGACGTTTCTTTAAAACGTCAGTGGACCTGACGATTTTTAATTTTTTTTCTTTTTTTAATTGTATATATATATATTTATGTATTATTAATATATATATATATATACATATATATAGTATTTGTTTCTAGAAATTCCAATTATACATAATGATAATTAAAAAATATTCTTTAATTTAGGTAATTTTTTATTATCTTAAATAATAGTATAATATTTCTTTTTAAAATTATATAATTTAATATATATTTCTATAAAATATATATATACATAAATTTCTATATATATATATATATATTAATAATATTATATTTAATTTCTATTCAGTAAATATAAATAACAAATATATATATATATATATATATCTTTATATACATATAGAAGTGTTTATATATATATAAGTGCTTATATATATATATATATATATATGGATGCATGCTTTATGCATGTATGTATATACATATATATATATATGTATAAACTGATATGTATGATGCATATATATATAATACTGAAATTAAAAACGTCAGTAGGCCTGACGTTTTTAATTTCAAATTTAAAACGTCAGGTTCGCTAATGTGTTTTTCAAAAAAAGTCATCGAACTTGACGTTTTACCCTATTTTTTAAAACTTTTCCGAAACTAACCTATTTTACAATTTTTTTTTTTTTTTTGTGCATTATTCTGGTGAAAAACCCCAAACTTTGTTTGGCATCAAAAGTAAAAAAGTAAAACAAACAAAATTACATCAGTCAAACCTATATATTGTGTTATGGTAATATTTTTTAATTTATTTATTAAAAAATAAAATGTAGAACACAACAAAAAATGTGATAGGGTAGCATCAAAAATTAAATTAAACTATTTGATATTCGATTTGAAATTATTTACTAAAAAATTTTGTTTGAAAAAAATATCAAGCCAACTTGAACATACTTTTATTTGTTATAAATATAAAGTTCGACCCAAACTCAAACTCGATAAGTTAAATCGTTAAAATAAAGATAAAAATATCAAACTATTCAAGTTCGATCTATATTTAGCTCGATTAAAAATCATTCAAGTTGAGCTTCATGAATAATCAAACAAACTAAATATAAGATTAAAAGTTTGATATCATTTCAAATAAATTTGAACAGAATTACATTAGGCTCAACTTGATTCATTAATAGCCCTATAGTGATGAAATTATATTGCATTAAGATACAGAAAATGTCCAAAAGAATCCCTTAGAATTTGTCTCTAGGTGCCGATATAATATCCAATTAAAAAATACAAATAAAAAAGTCATGTGTAGAAGTTTTAGATCAAGTACTAAAAGAACAATTTAACCTCATTTCTTTGGTCTTTAATCTCAATAATCTCAATTATATGTAGAAGATTATAAATAATTAATTTATTATGACATAACAAGAATAGATATATTAAGAAAATTATTGTCCCAAATATTTGAAAACAATATTCAAAAGTATTCTATGTTAATATAATAATATTTATATTGATTCTAATTAAATATATTCTTTCATGATGAATCTTCTATTTTATTTTATATTTCATTTTATATTCTAGAATATGAGCACTTGCCCTGATATATATGTTTTGTTTTTGTTCACATCAAATAAATAAATATCTCTATTGCTTGAGAATTGTTTTTGTTCACATCAAATAAATAAATATCTCTATTGCTTGAGAAGAATCACACATTCATTGATTTTCCTCTTTTTGGTGATTTTTCATAGATCTGGATTCAAATTAACATATTGGTTAACTATCTTTGAAGCATATCGTCGAACATTTAACATGCCTACCCCAACTCTGAATAAACAACCCCACTCAGTTGTCAGTTGAATCATCCATTATCGAATTGAGCAGTAAGGCTTCCACATATCAACATAGAACTTCAATGGCCTTCTCAGCGCCGTCTTCCACTCACCGGAATCCGGCAATTCACCCGTCAGAGCAACAGAACTGTCGTCCTTCCGATTATCAAGACTCAGCACGGAAACCTTCCCCGGAAAAACCTTGTGCATTGCCTTCAATGTCTCCTCCATTATCACACTCCCGTCTTTCCTAATATCCTCCGGCTCCACACAGCTCCCGCCGACATTCACCATAATTCTCCCACCTCTCCTCAAATTCTTCTTCAATCTTTCCCATGTCGCCGCGTCCTGTAGCTCCGGAATCACGCATCCTTTACTGAACAGATCAATTAAAATTCCGGCGAACCCATCTTTAACGCTGGAATTCAATGCATTCCCCGTGTTAATGAAAAGCCTACCTGAGTACTTATTTTCGAGCTTCTCTAGTCCGAAATACTCTCTAGCGACTGAAATGACAGAAGGGTCGAGCTCCCAGCCGTGGATCACTGCTTCAGGGTACAATTCGAGAATGATTTTGGCGGCGGACCCGGCTCCGAACCCGAGTATTCCGATGGGACCGGGTGGGATGATAGGCGGCAAGGTAGCGAAAACGTCGAAATATGCATTGGTGAGAGATTTGAAGAGGTATGAAATGCTGTGGATGTTGCCGGGGGCGTCGAGCAAGAGGAGGCGGGAGCCTGCTAATGGGTGGTCTGCAGCTCTGGAGACTTGAAGGACGCGAATGTAGTTGTATCTTGACTTGAATTTCACCAGCGTCTTCACGTGCTCGATTGGGATCCCGTCGTCGTCCTCGTGCGGGGCGGCGGCGGCGGGATTGGTGGCTGTTTGGGGATTGGGTGAGTGCGATTGGTGGGATTTGAGTGGAGGAGGGTGGGAGTAGTGGCGGATTTTGACGGAGAATGTACGGTGGATGGCGGCATCAGCGGCGGCGGGGAGAGAGGGCGGAGGAAGAAGTTTTGGGGGGCGGAGGTGTGGGAATCGGGGGAAGACTTGTGCAGCAGCTAATTTCATGGTTCAGAACCGTACGATGAGTTGCAGCAAAGCTCCCAATTTTTATGGCCCAAATTCAAAAATATGTAATTAGTTACAACAAATGCTTCAAATATGGCCCAAATTTGAAAATACTAGTTAGGCCCAATTCAAGAAATGGAGTATTGCAAAACATATATGATAATTTAAGGCCATACAATAATCACATATCCCACCTTGGGTACAAAGTAATATGTTTACAACTAATGCGTCAAAATTAAATGCACATTTCTTATATTATAACCGATTGATGTTATATTAACACATCACCGATGTACATATTAGTACATGAACATGGTGGTAAGTCGTGGTTTTCAATGGGGCTCATATTAAACATCCACCATAAATTTGATGTATAGATGTAAAAATTAAATATTAATATTTTTAGATTTTACGTCCATACATTAAATATCAAATAATCATGAATAATGGTGCATTCGGAGTAAAAAATAAAATGTGTTATCTATAAATGTATTTATTAATTCCAATTTGTCTATTATGCTAACCAATTTAGTCCCCATAATATGAATTAGAAATATTTATGAGTCTTTAATTAGAAAAAGAAATCTCCTTTATAAAAAATGAAATGGAAAGCATATAAATATTTTATAATAGTTGAAAAAGAAAAAAATTAATATAATGGAAGTAAATGGGCTTGCTTCTCCAACATAAAGCCCATTTCAAGAAAGTGATAATTGGCCCACTTTAATATTATTTCAGTTTATGCTCTTCAAAGTTAATAAAATTGATCCACTTAGAAAAGGAAAAAAATAATTAAAATATTAATTAATCAATAAGCTGGATAATGGTATTAGTAAAATATTTTTTATATAGATATAATAAAAATTATAAATGTACAAACTCTTATTTTTCCTAGGGAGTTCTTATTTTTTTAGATTTTTTTGAAGTTTTTATTTTTTTAAAACTATTTTTAGTTCTTTTATTATTATACAAATTTTCATTTTTTAAATTTGATCACATATAAGATAGTCTTATATAAAAAAAATGCTAAATTTAATATTTTAATCATAACATATTATAAATAATGCAAAAACTTGTCGAATTCTACCCATTCCAACAAAAACACACACTCTAGAAAGTTATTGAAAGATAAATTAACAATTTAAAAAATAATAAAAAAATAAAAAAAACAAAAAGTAGTGTCGGTATTCCCCAATAAAAAGGCATAAAGTTATCCCAAAGTTTCAATTACCAACAATGATGCTTCTTTTTCAAGTGATGATGATATGATAATGATAGTGTAGGGAGTTCAATTCTTTTTTAGGTCCTTTTCTTCTCCTTTTATTTCAACCTCACTCAAATCTTCTCCTCACTTACTTGTGTATTGCAATCTCATTCTCATATACCTCCATTACTCAATTTGAATTATATTTTTTAAATAAATAATTAAAGTATTCGACTTTTGATAATTTAATAACATCGTCTTACAAGATAATGATGTATGTTGTGAGTCAATTTTCGAACAACTATATAGTAGATAAATATTTTAATAATTTAAATTGTAGTCGAGATTTGAAGTAAGAGTGACACTTAATTTTTGCCAAAGTGACAAGTGAATTCAATTTAATCCAAATTTGTTGTTTAATTATTTATATATTGCACCGTCTTACTAAATAACGATATAGTTAGATTACTAAGGTTGAATTATATTTCTAAGATAAATATCTAAAATATTCAGCTTTTGAAAATTTAATAACATCATCTCACCAGAAAATGGTATAGATTGAGAGCTTTGATTTCCGAACCGCGGGTGATCGAAAGTGACAAGTGAATGTCAATTTACTCCAATTAAATTAAACTATGGATTGGATTTTATGAAACAAAAGGTTAATTGATTTTCTTTTTCTTGAAAATATTATGATGACTTTTTGAATATAAGTAAAAGGTTTTATCTCAAGAATTCTTTAGAGACATCTCCTAATTATTATTCTGAATACTATTTAGAGTGAGCATATTCATGCACTAGGCAAATCTTGATGACTTGATATGATGATTATTGCTTCTTTTCAAATTGGTTAGTTAGATTCATCTTGTCACATAATTACCCTAATTAACTTCATTGGATTTTTTTTTAAATCTTTTGTAAACCCAATATAATAAGCTCCGTCCTTCACGCTCTGTGCGCCTTTCATGTACTGTAAGTGCATCTTCCAATCTCTTCATTTATATATTTGTTCAAAATGAAATAAGATTTTTGTCTTTCTCTGATTAATAAAAAGTTATAATTTATCGTGAAAAAAAAAATGATACATTGGATATAGATTTGGGCATATTTATATGTGATGAAGTGTATAATTAATAAAAAATAATTTGTAACATCTAAATTTGGAATGTAAATGCAAATGAGGAAAATATGTAGGTTAAGTTCCATGTCTAATCATGAACTATTGTGATAACAATAATTAAAGTTTGATTTAAATAATTGTTTCCTATTTGGTTGGATAGATGTGACATAAATATATCATAATTGGTCATTTCACAAAACTAATTGCCCCTCATTCCTTTATGCTTTCATAATACTATTTTTTTGTCGGAATTATATGATCAACTTTAACTAAATTTAAAATAATATATATATATATATATATATATACACATACATACACACATATACAAATATATATTTGCTCAAATTCATTGAAAATGAATGAAAAATAGTAGAAATTATCAATATATGATTGGCTTAGACCAATATTAGGATTAGTGGAATTTTAAAAATAAAGTGTTCACTGAATTTTTTGAAAATTAATATTTCATTTTAATAGTTAAAATAATAATAAAAATATTTCACGAAGAAATTATATATAATTAAACTTATTTTTTTAGAAATAATATTTAATAATAAAAACTAAAGTATTATATTCTTAATTTTTTTATAGACAAAATTATAGTTAAGGTTTGAATGAAATTAAATTGATTTATGCAGCTTAGTTGTCAATCTGTCCTTTCAAGAATTTACTTGGCCTGTGTCCCAAGATAGAAACATACTCAAGTAGTAGAAGGTGATTGATAGCCTTTGCTTTTTATTCTTTATATTTTCAATGTGTAATAAGTATGTAATTGAATTTTCAAATCTTTGATTAATTTCACTTGTTTTTTATTTAATGATGAAAAATAAAAACGAGAACTAGAGCATCTGTGACAATTATAATCGTAATCACATCAACAAAAGTTCAATGTAAATGTGTATATTATAATGTTTCTTCTAAAGAATATCCTATGTTAAATTAAACTGTATAAAATTTAAAAATTAAATTGAATATTGGAACATAACAAACACAAACACACTAATGTACGGATAGATAATAAACACACAACGTGTATTAATGAAATTAAATCATAAGATAAGACACAAAATAAAACAAAATAAAGTAAAAGATTCAAACAATAAGCATCTTAGTAATTATACCTCATGAAAATGACTTGATTAAATTTCCATTTTGCATGCCTATACAATTTGAACATTTCTAACTAATTGTCTACTTCTTTCCTTTTCTACATAACTTTTGGTTTCAAGAAAATTTGTCTAATGCAGGCAACATTTTTTATTGTAATTTTTTTTCTTTCTTTTCTAAATTTGAAAGTTTTCTTAAAAAACAATTTTATTAATGGGCCCTATTCTTTTTTTACTTTCTTACCTTTTCCTTTTTACCCCATCAAAATGCTTTTATTTCACTAATATCTCTTATTGGCATTTGAAAATTAAAGTTTTAAACTTTTCCACACAATATTTTCCCCAACTTGGTGAATCACTTAAACACATTAGGTAAACATTAATAACATTATTATTTATATACGATCGACTGATAAGGATTGGAGAGGTACGTATATTTGTTTCCAACGATTTGATACTCACGCTGCAATTTATTTTATTTCATATTACTGAGCAAATAGATATAAAAAAACCAGTAAAATTGGGTATCATTCAAAAAATGCTATTATTTATGTTTTAAAAGAAGAGATATTTCACCCTTCACTAATTCTAGGATATTCGCCCGTCCTTATTATATCAAAATAAATAAATAAAATATCGAAAAATATTTTTTTTAGATCTGTTAAAATTACACACACCAATTACACATAATTCACCATTAATCATCCAAAAGAGGCCCCATACACATGATCCGAACAAACCTTCAATTTTATAATACAACTTATGTATTGAGAGCATTATCATTGGATTTTAGGAAGAGAATAATAATAAACAATAAAATATAGGAAATAAGCCAAAATCTAGTGATGAAAATGAAGAATATCCATACATAAAAAAAATAATAAAAAATTGTATCACTTAAAATAGAGAAAAAAGTGACAATTCGATATGCCCAATTAGCCTGAGTTCAGTAGGCCAAAGACCAAGGTTGGGCATACTTGAAGTTCCAACGAGTTGCTAGTTGTTGCCCAACCAATCAAACTCCTTAAAATATACTAAGATTTATTAGGTCGGTCTGTTATCCATCAATCTTATCGAACCATTAGCCTTTCAGATTGGATTAAATGGGTCTGGTAGCATTTTAATTCTAAATACATACAATCCAGCTCAATCATCAAGTTGGACCATTTTATCCGCTCTAAAAATTTTCTTTTATCTTAATGTTTGCTTTAGTGAGAGAACATAATGAGTGTTTAAGACCATTTATCACCAAGAAAATGATGCATGCATGTATATGCATCTAAATCACTATATTGTAAAGCTGTACAAATTTTGACATTATAGCACAACAATATTAATTAAACGTTTAAGTAGGTTTGAACACACATAGTTGTGTTCTTATTTATACTCTCTTCACTATTATTTCTATAGATGGAGATATCTTCAAATCTAATCCACTCCACTGCAAAAGCAGCACCAGAATTTGCTTAGAAACCACTTGATTACTTCACCTTCCTATCTCTCTCCTTTCTTCCTCTCTTCCTCTCTCTCTCTCTCTCTCTCTCACATGACTTGATTTGTAAGTATGATTTTCTGTTATACCCCTTTAAATCATCAGTAATTATCTTCAATATTGTTCTCTCAGAGGCTAGCGTTGATCACAAGTTACTAATTTCCAACCATGTTGAAGCCTTTTTAGCTATAACTGTAACCGTTGAGTTATCGTTCGTTAAAAGCTCATTTTCTTGAACGGCCGGAAATGGGGCGCAACTCTTGCTGTGTGAAGCAGAAGCTGAGGAAAGGGTTATGGTCACCTGAAGAAGATGAGAAACTGTACAATTATATAACAAGATTCGGAGTTGGTTGCTGGAGCTCTGTCCCTAAATTAGCAGGTTTTCTTGTTGATCACATTCTTGAATCCCCCCCCTCTCTCTCTCCTTCTCTCTCATCAAAAGAAGTTTCGGGATTCATGCAGGTTTACAAAGATGTGGGAAAAGTTGTAGGTTAAGATGGATTAATTACTTGAGGCCTGATCTTAAAAGAGGAATGTTTTCACAAGAAGAGGAGGATTTGATCATGAGTCTCCATGAAGCTCTTGGCAACAGGTTTCTTTTTATATTTATCTCTACTGTTCTTGATCAAGAATGTTGTTTTTACTGTTCTTGATCAAGAATGTTGTTCTACAAAGGCATCAATCTCTCTCTCTCTCTCTCTCTCTCTCTAGATGGGCTCAAATTGCAGCACAGTTGCCAGGAAGAACAGATAATGAGATCAAGAATTTCTGGAACTCAAACCTAAAGAAGAAACTGATAAAGCAAGGCATTGATCCAAACACACACAAGCCCATAAAGGATGCAAAAATGAAGGATGAGAGAGAATGTACAATCCAGACTGAAAACATGTCAAATTCAATATCATCATCTCAACTATCATATCAATTGGGCACCATCATTTGCAGCAATGATGGAAAAATGCAATCTTCAAGAGAGAATCTACAAGTCTATGATCCTCTCTTCTTCTCTGAATTCCAAGATCCTGATCATGGCCTCCAATCAAACTTTCTCTCTCATTGCCACCACAATCTGGTGAGGCCTTATGCGATAGAAACTAATCCCATCAATGCCATTACTCGATTCAACTCAATGCCGAATTTGATGAATTTCGATCACCAAAACATGATGGACACGCAGTATTCTGATCATCCATCTTCAAGAATGAGCAAATTTGTGATGAATGAAGCAAAAGAAAGCTCAAATATGCATTTCCAGGAGGCCATGATTCAGATGAACAACAAAGTAGTCGAAAGTGGAGGCTCGTTTTCGTGGGACGACGACGAAAACAAGCTGGATCCAATGTTCCAGTTTCAGTTCAGTGGAATTCAGATTGAAGAAAGGAAGCCAAACAATCAGAGTTCATGGGATTTTAGTAATTATCCATTGACATCATTGTCTCAACAACTGACAGGGCCAACCATGGATGTCTTTCATGGTACTATATAAGTTATATATATAGTTTATTTATTTTGTATTTTGGCTCCCCACATATAAACTACATATATAAACCACATACAAGGGGGGTGGGGTGGGGTTGATTCAGATGAAAAAACATTAGATTCCTGTGTAATATATGTTCATTGTTTTGGATTGAGGATTGGTGAAAATAATGTTTCCAAAAGTTGAATATTCTGTTCTTGTCCAAATCATTACATTAGAAGGAAGAATGATGTTAACAACTTTGATTTTTTTTTTTTTTTTTTTTTGTAGTTGATCTTGCTTAATTCTCTATTCTAGACTTGAGAAATATTTAAGAATTGGAGTTTAAGAATAATGTATATGTAAGAGTTTTCATGGTTCGATGGATTCGATTAGTAAATATAAAATCAACAATTGACATTATGAAAAATACGCAAATTAATGTTCTTTAATATAATTAATTGGAACCAAAATAATGACATTAATTTATTTTTTTGGGGGGGGGGGGGGGGGGGGTAATTTAGGAATTTCTAGAGGGACAGCATTTTAAATTTTATTTCAAGATTTGGAGTTTATAGGTGATTGACATTAATGTTTTCAAATTTGAATGAAAAGAGGGAAACATTTTCTATTGATAAGGAAACATGTATTAAAGGTCTTGTCTGATAAGGGTTTTATTGTAATTAAATATATCACATATTGAGATTAGTATTAAATAAGAATTCAAAGAGAAACATTAAGAAAAATCCTTTTTATATATATATAATTGGTCTTTGTATACCATATGTATGAATTTTATTAATGTAAATAGGTCAATCCAATCTGTAAAATTCACAAAATTGGGATACGCTTTCAGGCAGATTTTATTTATACGCAGAACATAATATTTTTTAACAAAAAAGTAATATTTTATCAAAGATAATGTAATATTTTATAACAATTTTAAAAGACATAACCTTTTATCGATAAAAATATTATTTTTTCTCAAAAAATATTAGGTTAAAATAAGTGCAAGCCCTTATAAAACAGGCATCAGATCTGCATATTTTTTTACGGATCCAAATTGGATCAGTTAAGATCTATACTTCTTTACTTTTTAAAATTAAAATATCATATATTGCATATAGAAAATTCATATATATGGTGGATACATATCTTTATCTTTTTTTTTTTTTTTTTCATTACTATGAAAGCCATCAATTTTTTTCTATATAATCTCTAAGTTCTTTTGTGATAATTGAAGTTGTAGGCTTGTCTTTAGGCAAAGTTTTTTCACCAAGGGGCATTGGCTTTCATCTATATGAAAAAGAAATCAAATAGAATCTTCATAATGTCCCCTCCCCAAAAGTGATTGAAGATCTTGTCTTTTCATTCTTTTTTTTTTTTTTAAGAAAATAAGATTTTTTAACTGAATTTCACACTTCGAGACATAATTCTTACTCGTAAATCATGAAACACAAAATACGTTATTTTTCGTCTACCAAACATTAATGTTCTTGGATCAAGATCCGTAGTATATCTTCGGAAGGTGATCTCTATCCTAACAAAGAAGTGCAGAAACATCAAAACAAAAGCTTGTGACTTAACCTATGGAATGATCCCATAACTAATTTCATAAGGGCCATTATTCTCATTTCTATAACCACATCTATTGAAAATAAGTACGAGGTAGAATTAGATCATTGTTCATTCGAACTGCTCGAAAAATAAATTGTTCAAGATTAAAATTTATTAGATGAAAAAAAGAATAAGTTGGGATGGATGAATCCGAGGGAGTCTTAACAAAATATAGTATTTTAATAAAAAAATTAATAAAATATAGTGTTTTAAAAAACTTTAATAATATAAGTAAAGTCACCCACCCTGTGAGCAACTTATATATTAAGAGTGTCGCCCCTCGGAGGGGCGACTTCAGTTTTAATTTCTTTTTCTTTTAGGTCGCCCATAGAATGGGTGACATTGAATTTTTTTTAACTCACGAAAGAAAGAGGAAAAGGCGTCACTCGGACGTCTCACTCAGTCGAGTGATCACTCGGATGGCCGAGTGGTATCTGTGACAAGGCTAAGTCACTCGGCGTGGCCATCACGCGGCCGACCGAGTCTTGATATCCACTCGGCCGAAACACTCGGTCGGCACTCCACTCGAGGGGTCGAGTGTTGAAAACTTTCTGGAATTCTTTCAAATCTCTCCACTCGGTCAGAACTCCACTCGGCTGGCCGAGTGAAGATTCTCTTTTCTTCATATTCTCAATTTTTCGTTCGTTCTCCTGTTTTCGTCCCTTCTCTTGTTTCACCGGTTTGATCTATGAGTTTGTATATATCACAACAACTATTTCTTCTTTTAATTTTTATTTTCTCATGTGCTAGTCCAAGTTTTTGATAAAAAGATAATGAGTTGACGAATTGCTTAATTTATTGAGCTCCAACAAATAACCTGAATTACGACTTACAAGGGAAAATTTCAAATCAAGTTTTATACTACTCAAAATCAACAATAAACAACTAACTCAAACAATTCATCCATATTTTCTACAAACATGCATTTCTTTCAAATCAAACAATGTATTCTTAACAAGTAGTCATTTTCTCATACTCCTACTTCATGCACTATCCTATCAAAAGGGATTGGGACGTGCTCACTAAGGTAGTCAGTATGGTGTATTAGATGGGTTGAATGGTTGATTAGCTGGGTATTCACGCTCCTCAAAATGGCCTTGTTGCACATGCCACTCATATTGTTGCATTTGCATGTCAAGTACAATTTGAGAATTATATGTTTGACGATTCATATACTCTTCTAGATTGGCAACACGCACATCCAAAGCGTTTCTCCAATCCCACCAATCGTTCCACCCCCTTGAAATTGAGGTGGATGGTGTGGTTGCTGTGAAGTTCCGGCTTGAGCGTATGACAGGAGTTGTACTTCCCCCATCATTTCATCCCCTTGTTGTTCTTCAATATCAACCTCCATAGGCTCTATTCGGGTATCCGTACTTTGTCTTCTTATTTTCCTTCGTTCCTCATCATTCTTCAATTCAGTTTCACTCTCCTCGATGGTTTCTATGTGGACCAAGTCATTCAGTAGAATATTTTGGACCTTCCCCCCAGCAACATTTGTGAGGCAAGAATTGAGCAGTGCAACCCTCTTTTTATCTGATAAAATCAAATACAACTTTCTGGTGCCGGGATGTAACAGGCACATCTTCATGTTGCAAAGCAATTCGAGGTTTATAATGGTCTCTCCTGGCGTCTCTTCCATCCCTTCCAAGTTCACCCCAAAGTGTCAAGCAATTGGAGTGTCAACCCTCCAATATGATTAACTATTTGATATTTTGTTCGCACAAATTGCCTTAAGAGCATTGGCGCTGCATTGAACTTTTTTCCTTTCATCAAGCACCATAGTATGAACAGTTCATCCAAGTTAACCACCCCAGACTCAGGTTTAGCTAAAATTGTACTGGAGATGAACCTCTAAAAATATCGAATGATCGGGCTTCGAATACTCGATGCTTTCGATCTAATAGGGTTGTATGCCAATGACTTATATGGGAAAGCCTCCGTTATTTCATTTCAAAAAGTAATTGGGTTGAACTCGGGAAAATTGATCTTGGCATCGGGTAGATTAGAGTACTTCTTCAGAAATTCATAAATCTCATTGATATCTTCAGTTGAAAGATATTGGTACTCGTTTCCCGAAATAAAAAGTTATGGATACCGGCACCGTATCATCGTATCCTACATCAACTTATGAGAAGAATTCCAGGACCAATGGCTCATATGTCTTCTCAAGCATGCCAAAGAATTTACTCCACCCTATATTCTTGCACATGTTTTTAGATCCTCATAAATGCCCATTTCTTTCATGCATTCTACATCAGCGAAATGATTGGCGCGTCTTTTCTTCCTTTGGGCTTCAAACCATCTTTCACTTTCATTCTCCCCATTTCGAAACTGTATTCTGTGGGCATCCGGCATGGTTGATAAAAAAAATTCGTACTCCTCTTGTTGTTCTTCGATGGAGTGTTGACCCCATTCGAAGTCAGTATTGACAACATCCATTGTATGATTTTGGAGACCCAACAAAAATGGATACATTGTTGGTACCTAGATGACATGGAGTTAGTAATCTATTCATATCAACAAGTTCAAAAGTCATATCTTCAATACGATATTCATTCTCAAGCATATCTTCAATACGATATTCATTCTCAAGTATATCTTCAATACGATATTCATTCTCAAGTAATTTCATCATTCAACATTGAAATTCATGGGATATTAACATCATTTGATCATTGTTCTAGACAAAATCATGTCACATTTCCAATTTATATGATGCATACCAAGTCTTCGATAAAAAACTTAAATGAAAACTTGCAAAAAAACATAACATGTTTCATGCCATAATACTCTAAATTAGCCCCTCATCAACATATTCAATCAACAAGAGCAATGGTAAATGAAAACATAACTAAATAGAGGAAAATATGATGCATACCAAGTGTTCGATAAAAAATTTCAATGAAAAATTGCAAGAAAACATAACATGTTTCATGCCATAATACTCCAAATAAGCCCATCATCAACATATTCAATCAACAAGAGCAATTGTAAATGAAAACATACCTTAGGAGTGGAAAAATGAAAATTGGTGTACTTCCTTCAATCCTTCAAATCTTCACAACTTTTGTGAAAAATTGGAATGATTTGTCGTTCAATGTGATTTCTTGAATGATTTGAACAAAAAAGTGAGTTGTATGATATTGATCTTTCGATTTTGTGAAAAAGAGGAGAAATTGAAGAGGGTGGGGTTTTTGGAATTGAATGAATGAGAGAAAAAGGGAGAAAAATTGTTTAAAAACTATCCTGGAGCCTCACTCGGTCAAGCCACTCGGTCTGGCAGGCCACTCGGACGATCGAGTGATGGGTCTTACTCGGGCATGTCAGTGTTATATCCACTTGGTCTGGCACTGCACTCGGCTGGCCGAGTGCAAAAAACTTTCTGGAATTTGTCCACTCGGTTAGCTCTTTATCCACTCTGTCTGGCACTTCACTCGGCTAGCCGAGTGTGAAAAACTTTCTGAAATTTGTCCACTCGGTCAGCACTTTATCCACTCGGTCTGGCACTTCACTCAGCCAGCCGAGTGAGATTCAGTGTTTGTATTTTTTTTTTTTTGTCTTACCTTCTAAACCACTACAAGTTTTTTTATATTTAAGTTGCCAAAATGCGCCGTTTGTGGCCAGCACTACATTCTTGCATCCCTTGTGGAAACGGACAAAAGTAATAAAAATAATAAATACTTGTAATCAAGTAATTGGTTTCATTACATAGAGAACAAATTAATTATCATAATGTGATCCTGTAAAACAACGACGCCTGGTTTTTTTTCCTTTTGCCTCTACCTCGATCTTCTTGTTGATCAGGTTCACCATTTTATTCATTATCATCTATCGTAATATTCAAACTAAAGGTTGGACGACCCGATGATGAAGATGATGTAGTCCTCGAAGTCACATTATCATGCATTATGCTTGAAGTGGTGCTAGATTGAGGATATGAAATCGGGGATGAATTGAACTATGGTCGATAACTTCCATAAGTGCATGATACGGGAGGCGGAGATGTATACTACCCGGACTCTAAAAGGGAAGTGAACGACTAAGCATATGCCGTAAAATCCCAATTATGAGTGGTGAAATTTTGTTGAAATTCTTGTGGGGGCACGTAAGAGTCAGTCTGCATGTCCATACCAGTAGAGACAAATGGTTTTGGGCTATTGTGCGATGTAGATTGTGATTCAGGATCATGTTGCGGTTCAAGATCATATTGTGATTGATGACGTTGGAATGATGGTCGACAATCATGGAAGTGAGTTCTAGCCTGCACGTATATGTCTTCTACGGATCGTTTAAAGGGCTCCCTAAGATACGGCTGCTCGTCAATGAGGAGTTTATTCATATTTTCTCATAATCATTCATGTAGTTAATTGACAATATAAATCATATGATTAAATAAATAAAAGTATAATAGAAACCTAAATAACAAAATACAGACACATACCAAAATTTCTAAAGATGCATTTGATTGCGGTTGGTACCCCACATGCATATTTAACCATGGAGTTATTAGACGTCGTGTTATTCTTTCATACCAGCTCATATATCCATGGTCGACGTCTGACTAATTCCAACCAATAACAGGAGCTAAGACAATATGACCATCTCTGTTGAGCCACCATTCTACAAATGAAGCGTGACTTTCAGCCAAATTTGTAGTGGTGCGCCCTCTACGGCATATATTATGCAATGTATCATGCACATCAGGAATCGCCTGTAGAATTCGTTGTCTCATACCAAACTGTCTCAAATCCGATCTTGGTAATATAAATCAACAATTGAATAATGAATCATAGGACATTTTGACATCCACACATTGGTGACTCTAATAATTCCAAGGTCAATATATGCGCTTATAGCAATTGGGCATGGGTTATAAGGTTGCCAATTAAACTGCATAAATAATAAGTTAATTAAAATTTAAGAAAGATAGCAAAATCTTAATAATTAATTAGCATACCTCTTGTGGAGTTTGTCTGTCTAAACTCTCCCGTATAGTTCTTAGGTTGCTCGTCAAACTATTTGTAAAGTTGTGGTATTGTAACTACTCAGCACCATATGGTGCAATAGGAAGAACTACATCCACACCAACAATTGCCACTGTATTAAGGCGTCTACATCCCGACATTTGTGGCGTGAGAAAAGTAATTATCGACCAAGCCCATATCTATTATGGAAAAAATAATTAGAGATATTTTCCTCATTTTTAAAATAACATGTTGAAATTATGCAATAAAGAGACAAATTTACCTGTAATAGTTGCATTGGCCCACCAATTTGCGTACGACCTCTGTGTGTTGCATTAAACAACTGATGGTACAAATAACCTAGTACTGTTGAACCCCAACTGAAATTACAACATTCATCAATATCTTCTAGTTGATTCAAATATAATAATGACCCCATATTCCCAGAAGTATCTGGGCACATTATGGATCCTAACAAAATCAATGCACATCCACGTGCATATTTCACAACATGATGTTTTGGCCTGTTATCTGTAACAGGGTGCATGCTTAGATGTCTACATAATGCTAACAGTGAAAATCTTGACCCTTTAAGTCTTCTGCATTAGGGTCACATCCGAGAAGCACCTGACAACGTGTAGTCCAATATGATCTTCAAGTTGACGTATGTGAACTTATAATGGCCTCACCTTCAATTGGTAGGCCACAAATAAATGCGACATCTTGTAATGTCATGGTCGCCTCTCTAACTCTAAAATAAAATGTATGAGTTTCGGGTCACCACCTCTCAACCAGTGCAGTGATTAATGATTTATTAAGTGTAAAATCACCATATATGTAAACACCATAGAATTTCATACGATATAACAAGGATATGACTCGGTAATGTAACCTCTGTGTACGTCTGAGTAGTTCCCTGCCATCATCGTCTTGGTCTTCTTCATAAGGATCATGGTCATCAAGTCTCCAAAATATACCACTTCCGTGTCTGCACTTCAATTTTTGGTCAACTTCTCCTGCAACGACATCCTCAGATCGGTGTAGATGTTGTTCTGTTAAGATCTCACCACTAATAGGTCCATACTCTGCGAAGTGCTCCATACTGCAATAACATTAAATCAATATATATAAATCAAAATAAATCAAAACTTGATTACAACTAAACCAATAAAAAACTAATAAATATATGTTCATCCTCAATAAAAAACTAATAAGTGATATTTCAAAATTGAATACACATTATATTAAAAAAATCAAAAATTGATTACAACTAAACCAAAACAACATTACAACAATCTATACAAGCTTATATATGGTCATATGAAGTTCATATCTGGGTAGTAGCTTGATCTTGTGCATGATATTGTTGCCTAGCGTGTGTTTGTGCCCAATCCATTTCATTTTCAATTCTTGTAGTTTTGTCTCTTCCTTTATGCCTCTTCTCGCGCAATGCTGGATTATAACACAGTTGAAACGAGCCTCATCCCAATAATATTCATCAGGCAATGGCTCAAACTTACCACTATAAGTGTCCACATACGTACTTGTATTGTAAAATGAGTTCATGTAAACCATCGGGTTGACTCCAAAATATCGACAAGTTTGCATTGCATGTGAATATGGTATGCCATTTTGCTTCCATTCTCCACAACTACACTCTCTGAGCATCAACTTTACAATGTGTGTGTAGCATCTTGTTGTTCCTGGCACAAACGTTTTCACTAAAGCTATTTGATCAGTAAAATCAACCTTATATACTTGATGTTCCATTGCCTTCCATTGCCATTGATCATACTTCTTGTAGGTCATGGTTGGTTCCTTTGTTGCATTTCACGGGTCATTGTCAATCGGTCAAGAAAATATTTGATCGATCGATAAAATGTAGCCTGCACAGTCACATAAATTGGGAGCCGTTGTACACCTGTCAACACTCCATTAATGCATTCAGACAAATTTGTTGTCAATATTCCATTTCTCCAGCCTCCGTCATGTGCAAGAGTCCATTGATCTTTTTCAATTTTCGCTAGGTAATCATATGCCCTCTCATTCAACACCTTTATTTGTTCCATCACATTTTTAAACTCTCTTATTGTGAAAGTTGATCCGGCTTGCCAACACATGTCTTTTAACTTCACTTTCTTCACCTTGCTATTAAAATTCGAACAGACATGCCTCAAACAGAAACGATGGACTCCAAGAGGGGGCTGAAAACTAGGAATCCTTCCCACTGCTTTCAAAAAACCGGCGTGTCTATTTGAAATCAGACACATTCCTTCTCTACCGCGAATAACATGTTTCGATATCATACGAAAAAACCATGTCCAAGAAGCAAAACTTTCTTCATCCACAAATGCATAAGCCAAAGGTAAAAGATGTTGATTTGCATCCATGGAAACAAATATTAACATCTTGTGCTTGTATATAGTGTAAAGATGGGTTACATCAACACTAATAATTTTACGACAATGCTGGAACCCATCAAACATGGCTTGAATGCCCAAAACATATATTTCAATATTTTTACACCATTCATCTCTTTGGGCATGTGGCGCCACTCGACAACTGTGCCTGGATTCTATTTTTTAAGAGCTCCCAAAAATTTGGGTAGTTTTGAAGAAAAATTGAAGAAGAATAGTGAGAAAAATGAGGAAGAGTAGTGAGAGAAATGAGAAAGAGTAATAACGATAGAAATGAGAGGAAGAGTAATGGAGATGGCAGCTTTGATCACCTTCAATTTCAGATTTAGTTGAAAAAAAAAAATCTTTCCAGCCGAGCAACTTAAATATCAAAGGATTTCAGAAACTTTGTCTCGCTCAGCCAGCCGAGTTAAGTGACCGACCGAGTGAATGAACCGAGGTAACATCTCGAACTCGGTTGGCCGAGTTATGTCCAGGCCGAGTGACTCGGCCGAGTTATAGATACCACTCGGCCATCCGAGTGAGATGTCCGAGTGGCGCCTTTTTCCTCTTTGTTCTAGGTTACAAAAAAAAAATTAAAACATATGTCATCCATACTATAGGCGACTTAAAAAAAATTGCAAGTCACCCCTGGGAGGGGCGACAATGAAAATTTATTAAATTTTTATGTACAGTCAAAAACCCCTGAATCTCACATAGATTTAGAGCATCAGTTAAACTTTTATTTATTTATTTATTTCAATTTATGAATCATGTGTTTGATGACCCTGAGATGGTAACTGAATAAGACATCATTAGTTTTCATCAAATAATGGTACTTAATTTCCACCAAATTGATGTCAAAATAAATCAGTCCCCTTTATCTTAACATAAAAGCCCTTTTATGATTGCCTTTCTAGGCTCACTATCTTTAATTTCTAATTAATTGAGGTAGCAAAAGAAAACTTATGTCCCCATCTTTTATTTTCTATATATATATATATATATATATATATATAATACGTATAACCTTTTATAAATAATATATTTCTCATGGAATTTTTATTCGTTAGTTTGACTTATTAAATTATAGGTAATTTATGTGTGAAATAATAATTTTATATTTTCTACTTTAACTAATAAAATAAGATGCTGACCTTTTTAAGCAGGATAGTTATTTTAAGATAAGAAAAATACTTTTGACACAACTCTTATTTTGAGATGTATGAAGTATAAAAATGTAAATTAAATAGAAATTAAAATCGAATAAATAAAATATAGGCTTTATTGAGTGAAAATTTGTGTAATACATAAAATTATAAAATGAAACATAAAAACAATGTTTAAACATAAAAAATAAAATATGATTACAATAAACTCCCTTCGTTATAAAATAAGCATCATGTTTCAAAATTAAAATTGATATAAAATAACTTTTATTCTAAAATGGAGAGAGTAGAATTTAGAAAAATGGTGGTGCCAATTTCAAACATTATATTTACTCCAATATAATTGAGAACTCGTTTTTAGGGACGGGGAGAATATATAATATGAAAGTACATAATTAAAATGTCTACATCAATTTTATACTTTATTGTTAACCTATTGTCTACCAACAAATGCTATGGTTGTGAAACAACATGAAGTTGTTGACAATTTTGGAATTCTTGCTGCTTTTGTAGGTTTTCATAGTTTGCTTGTATTTGAATAGGATGTTTGAGATGATACATTTAATGCACCGTGCATTGAGTATTTTTAATTTTAAATTCACATATTCATATGAGTATATATATGAATATATATGTAAATATATAGTTGAAAATATTCGATGTACAATACAATAAAAAAACTTCTTAAATATTCGGTGCACTGAGTGCAACATTTCATACATTTTCAAATAGAACGAGCCCTCTTTCTAGTTTGGGAAACAAAATTGCCCCTTTTATCTTATTTAGATTCTTTATATGGACTTAAGATAAAAGTCATTGAATGAAAACAACCAAAAACAGAAATTGGAATCAGAAAAGCAAAAGACGAAATGGCCCTTTTCAACCAATTACAAAATTATCTTTGAATAAGTAGTTTTTTTCGTTAATAGTTTTTTTCGTTAAGTGTAATATGGTGTTTTATCTATTTAAAATAGCATACATTCTATTGAAATGGAAAAAATAACAAAAAATTGGTGTCAAAATATTGAACTATTCAAACTCAAAAGATAAAATTCATTCAAACACAATTCAGTGGATGATCGAACGAGCTTAGACAAAATCTTTAAAAATCACAAAATGTCCAAACTCAAATAATAATTATTCGACTCAACTCGTTTCTTTCTTTCACACCCAATAATATCTTCATGAAGGGTGAGTAGCTCCTAATTGGATGCAACTCACATTGCCATATAAAGCATGCCAACGTGAGGGAGATTGGGACACAACACATCCGCTCAAACTCCCGTTATTTATGTACATTAATATGAGTTATTGCCTTTTTCGATGGACCACCCTTCACACACAGCCCAAAAAAAATTGTTTTATTTTTCAATATACGATGTCTCTTTCGACCAAAAAAAATATACGATGTCTCTCCAGTTTTGGAGGCACTAAATGGAATCACTGTCGCTATATCTAATGTTAGGAATCTGAAATAGACAACACATGAAGGCAAGAACATGATTTAAGGTTGAGCTCCAACCCCCAAGGCCCCCGACGTTTTGTTTCTAGAGCTCCGTGAAGGAGATAAATCACAACCATGCCTCAACAAGGGGTTTCTGGAGTTGCTGACACATTGATGCCCACAATGAAATCATCTTCAATCTTGTTATATGTAGGATTTGATCCACATATGGCAACTGCCAAAAAAAACATAATGTCTAGTTCTTTACTCTCATTCTTTGATCGATTGAGTTATATCCGGAGTACAATAACTTGTGGGTTGTGTTGAAAATGACTTGAGGCTATAACTGAAAAGGACTTTACGATCAAAGTGCATGATGTGTACACACTGCTGGTTGTCGGCTGAGGTGAAATAGTTCAATTGCTGGAATAGAAAACCACCATATGTATTCCAAAAATCCCATTTAACAAACATATAGCGAGCAAAAAACATATGGGATTTTTAAAATCCATATGGTGGCAATCCAATAGCTGGAATAAAAAATGAAACAAGATATCGACCTGTTCAATATAGACAAGTTGTCCTATTTCAAAACATTGCTATCCAGGCAATTTGGATTGGGCCATGTGTACATTAAACATTGCATTCAACACCGCGCGTATGGTGACTGTTTGGGTTATTCACATCCTCAGGGTGGCACTGGAATAGAAACGAAATACAATTCTAAAACAGGGAATCGTGTCTTGTTCCAACTTCCACGTAGACAAGTCCCTCTAATTCGAAATAGGGTTTCATCACGTATTTCAGCAATTGCATAGCTACCGACATTGAAATAAAATATGAAACACAATTTATAAAATAGTCATCCTAATTAAAAAAATCAATTCAAAACTTCAAGTACGTATTTCTTCCTCTAACCATGAGGATTAATCTATATACGCAAACTCACCAAAACGACAACAATCGTACAGAGATATTAAAGCAATATTCAGTCTCAAACATATTAGGAACATGCTGTAGAACATAGAACATTAAAAGCTACATCAAACTATATACAGGCACAACTAGATCCATCAAGCTCAACAAACTTACAGAGACCTCTGTGAATGCAGACAACAGTGCAGGCAACTTATCGAGTCCCTTCAGAGCTTTGATATTAGAATAGATGAACTTGGTTTAGCTACACCATTGTCTTTTACATCACTCTCCTTTGCATCAATCTCACTAGCATTCGGTGGAACATCCACAGCAGGAGAGCAATTGAAAAACCCATGTGGCTGCAATCGAAAGCTATGCAAGTAAATATCGCAATGCGCAAACGAAATAAGGAAAACAAACTAGGATATAAATTTGCATTTAGTTAATCTTTAACTTGCCCCGTACAGGTATATCCTAATTTGATGCAGGCATGTCCTAGTTTCGGATCATCACATATCCGGATTTTGTTTATCTACAACTTCTTGCGCATGAGATGAGCAATATATTTTGGATCACTCTCTGATTGTTCATTAGATTGGTCTTTTATAGTAAAGCAAAAACAAAATCAAGTTGCATTTGGATTGAGGTATTTGAAATACAAAGATTAGGAATAATTGATTTCAAATCCACCCAATTCCCAAAACTTAGTTTAAAATGAAAGTGATGGATTTCAAATTTATATCAATCCAAACACAACTATAAATGGATTTGCAACCATGGTTCTGGAATCCATCTTCAAATCCTTCAATCCAAATGCAACCCCATTGAACTCTGCCTGAATTTCAGAACTCCAGAAAATATTATTGGGGTGATGATTTTATTTTTTTTTTAATAATTTTCATATATTATTAGTATCAAGATATAATAATTTCACGGTAGACTGGTTAAATATGACCGGCAAATAGGGATCATCAAAATACATCGATAGGCAAACAATTCAATCTACAGTATAAGATACTAAATCTAATGGCTCGTTGCAAATACAGTGGTGATTCTGTGGTGAAGCTATAGAAGAAGTTCCAGCATGCCATACCAGCTTTTTCAGTAATACTACCTTAATTGTTTTCCGAAAATTACACGCACGGAAAAACTAACGACTAAAGAATAAAAGAGTTAGGTCAGCAAGTTCAAACAATTTGAAGGTGTCCATGTTAATAACACATGTTGCAAGGAGTTGTTTTAGTTCACATGTTTCATACAAAAATAGAAAGATGAGAACTACCCATATAACAACAAATGATAAGAGGACAGTATTGGTTGGGCATCCATTCCCCAAGTCAGAAACTACTGACCAATTACACTACATTAACGTCCTAGATTCTTAGGTCATATTCTACTATTTACTACCATCTGCTCATTATAAACACCATCCTATATAGACACCAACACTGAGGTAGAAACTTAATAGGAAAAGAAATCCTCACATATACAGGGGGAACATCTAAGATTTTTTGTGAACTAATGCTATAAACTAAAAAGGAAAATGTCCGCAGCACAATTCTGGTATAAAAAGATTAAGAAAAACATGATTATTGTATGTGTATAGGGTGATTATAACAAACAGCAGATGTGCTACAAGATTTTATTTATTTTTGGCATAAAACAAATTAGTTTTGCAACTAACCAAAAAGTATCATTCTGGAAACTTACCTGCAGCACAAAACCTATGTGTTCAACAGGCATCACAGGCCAGTCTTCCAATCGAGGAACATGTGTAATGCCAAAAACATACCTACAAGAATCATAATATATTAAAACAATGGGAAAGATCAAGTAATTCACTGATAATGCTTTGTCCAATAAGACAATTATAAGATCCAAATAACAGATCATGCTTGTCAATCATGAAACTCGAAGAAAATAAGTACAACAAATTAAATACTAGCACGAAGCATGAAGCAAAGCAACACAGAGAGTGAAAATTTGCATTTATTTTACCCATAAAAAGAACAAAAGGAAGCGCAGATAGATATTCTAAAACCTTTCATGTAACTGATAAAACAAAAAAAAGGTCCATATATATGAAAGCTACATGAAAACTGACCAGAGAACTATATCATTTTCTTCCAAAGGCCGATTTTGCTTCACCCAAGAAGCCAGCCCTTCCCCAGCACGTGGATTCTGGTTAGGAAACTCTCCTCCTGGAAAATCCTCTCCACGTGCATATTGTGTAACCCACAGATTATGCTTCAAAAATGCAGCTCTCCTCAGAAATTTAGCCTCAGGACCAGCCAATGGCAAGCAATTGGAACTGGGTACTAATTTGTAGCCTGTCAGTTGTCCACTCCGATTCACAGTTCTGGTGTTCCTTACCTATATTATATAATAAGGAAAATACTATCAGATGTAGTCTCTATTAATATCCTTTTTGGGTTATTCAAATTAGGCTATAAGATTCCATCCAGACTCTTGAAAAGACGCCAAGGAAGCAAAAGAAAATAGGTCCTCCCTTTCCTCGAGAAGAACAATCAACAATGATAAAAGGATTACCATATTGAAGTTTTCTAGCTTGGCAATATACCCAAAGTAGTAATGAACAAAACTTCTTGTGAAAAAGGTGCTAAACTACAAAATTTAACTAAACAGACAATGAGATAGATAAGGATGCTTACAATCCAATGACGGGCAGATAATGGATCACAATCACGCATGGCTTCTAATTCAGATCTAAGTATAGTTTCCTCAGCATAGAATGCATTATTGTGAATGTTATCCTGTCCAGGTTCTTCGACTCTGACATTCACTTCAACAACCTAAAGAGAATGGGAATAGTAGCAGAACAATAAGAAAATAGTTAAATTGTTATATCTTGCTAATGAAGCATCTTACTCCATATTATTTTTATTACGCAACAAAGGTGAAATTTATTACAGGAAAGCAACAGCAGTTATTGATAAGCTATACCTGATTATGCATTTCTCCAGGTTTACAGTCCACAGACATATCCATACGAGCAACAAAAAAGTGTTGATGAACTGGGGCATATAATCCTGGTGCTATTGTTGTACCATATTTTCTAACTTCGCCAGGTTGCAGAGCCCCTAGACTAAGAATTCCAGTAAGTTTAACTTCTGCTTCAATTTTCCCATCCTGCCACCAAAAACTGATTATCTCAAATGCAGGATAATAAATAAAAATATTATGGTTGGGTCACTGGTCTAGGTGCCCCCTTGCTTCCTACAATAAATGAAAGGTTGAAGATCAGTTTAACTGTAGGTACTAGGAAAAAAGGAGATAGGGAAGTGGAGAACACCCTAGGTTATTATAATGTACGTGCAGAGAAAAGCTTACAGTTTGAAGCAAACTAAACTTTTGAGTCATATTTGGTTGATACCAGTCTGGTTAGCTTTCTATTTCTTATTTCAGTATTCTCCTTGTTAGATATTGCCAACGAAATTAATGCTATATTCTAAAAAAAGAAAGAAAAAAATCTCTAGATTAGGTGTATGCAGCATCATGTCGTTAATTTGTCTGTCAATTTCCATCTTCATTCATCATATGTGAAAACACAAAATAAAATAATGGTAAGCTCCTGGTGTTGAGTGCATTCTACTTGCCTGATAAAAGTGCCAATAAAAGGCATACTCATAATTAGCCACAGTGCAAACAAAAGAAACAGTAAGGCGCCTTGATCTTCGAACTTCAGCCAGGCCAGTTCTCCAATCTTGATGCTTCCAAAGGATTCCATGATCTTCTTCATGCAAGCACACACAGTTTTCAATAGTGTCAACTCCCCCCGTAAAGTTAGTAAAATGAGCATCAAAGTATTTTATATACCCCAAGCAATCACATCCCTGTAAAATAGGAAAGTGCATTAGAGTACATTTCATACAGAGATATCGAAGGTGCAATGAACTTAAAACTAAAAGGACAACTATGTGTAGAAAGAAGGGGAAACCTTCTTAAGAGAATGAGCATTCTTCCCCAAGCCATCTTCCCCTGCATCAAATGCATTTTTTCTGTAATGAGGATCATTAGGATCACCATAGGGCACAACCATCTCCACAAAACTCAACCTATGTGCTATAGGTCTCCTCCCCCGGCTTCCATCAACATAGGCAACAGAATGGATGACCAGACCCTCCCTCGGGGTGAAACCAATGCGAAAGTTCCACTGTTGACAAGAATTTTATTATTGATGACTAAACTTGAATTGATGGTGACATATATAAACTGAGAGAGAGAGAGAGAGAGAGTAAGAGTACTTTCTGCCATTCAACATAATGTCCATTAATCCTGAAGCTTGGACCTTCAGGCTGCACAATTTGAAGGGGTTTCATATCACTTCTATCTACCCCTCCCCTTGTTTCACCAGGAGTATAATTCCTCAGTGGATCAGCTGGTGGCAAGGGAACAAGCTTGCGATCTTCAAACTCAATTACCACCATATTTTGCATATCAACAAGCACATGAATTCCTTCAACAGGTCGAGCATAACCATTTTCCAGAGGACAGTCACTCTCTGTGCGGCAAAATATTAGTGGCTTTGCAAGCCTACGACTAGGAGCATCAGCTTCACTGTGGTAACCAACACACCTGCAGGAGGTAATTGAAACCAACAAGGCCATCAAATTATTAGTATATTAACAAAGGTTAAGTACAGCGCACATTATCATCTACAATTCTACATTGTACTGACCAAGGATCAACCATGACAAGATCCATATCATCGATACCCCTCTTCTTCATTGCATCTATAAATGGAGGGTAATCTTTGACAACAGCTTCACATTCAGCGTATTCTGCAGCATCCTGAAATGTGGTGGGGAGGGAGGAGGCTCAGTCAATGAAACAGTGATTTATCATGTGTCACAGAAGACAAAAATCTGATACATGTACCCCATGGATTCAGGTATTAAATCATATTCCGACTTTACTCTTTCCCATGCAAACTTTGAATGAACCCATGACAAGTTTAACCAATTCGTAAGCATGTTCTGATTCCGAATTATGTAAATAACGTGTGTGTAATTTTTCATGCACTTAAAAAATGGCTCACGAATGATCTCAGTCCATGAGATGTCAGTGCACAACAACGGTTGTCGTAATCACCACATATTTCACATAATATGTATATACACTTGTGGAGGTGTTTATTTGTGAAAGAATATGTAGTGACTACTACACCCGGTCGTGTGCACTGGGCATAGCATGCAACACACCTTGCAATGAGTAGTGAGGTCAGGGCCCACAAAAGAAACTAAGTGCAGTACTAAAATCTCCAATATAGCAAAGATACCATTGGTGGCTGAACATCAGGGACAACCGTAGAGGATATGACTTTTCCTCGATGATGTCCACTTCGAGTAGTTGCGTGTACTTCTGTCAACTCAACAATCCACACACTAGTCTCATTGGACTTCTTATTGTAGACAATTAATCTGGCTCGCCTTGGAGGGAGCTTACTAGGAATTGAAGGTCCTCCTTTGGTTCTAGGCACCAACGAAGGTTGGAAAGGTGGAAAGAAATAAGCATCAGCCAGTGCAACTACGTGCTTTTCTGGTTCCAACAGAACTACTTCGATAAACCTCATGCTATCTCTGACCTGGTATACAATAGGGAAAAGTCAGTGAGAATGCCTAAAACACGACGACCATCTCAAGTAACTTGAGATAATAATAGCATGGACCACATATCAATGCCAAGTAATTGTGAACCTCAGGGGTAGCACCAGCTGCTCTGACAGTTGCCACAGCCACAGAGATTTCAGTAGCAGATAAAGGATCCAAAGGATGTTTGGTTTGAGCCCTTGTCATGATCGGGACCCCTGGATAAGCAAAGCATTCTTCAATAACCAAGTATTCTGAGCAGTACTATTCAGAAAATATTTTTGTAGATATTTAACATTCATTCTCTAGTCCATCAAATGGAAAGATGGACAGAGAGCTGTTGCGGGTAGCCGGTACAGATAACTTAGCATTCTTCAAGATATAAAGAGTGTGGTTAACAATGTGGCATATGCAAGTGATATTGGAATCAAAGAATACCACACATGTAACTGCACATAAAACCATCCAAAGAATTTTTAAAAAATTTCTTACTAGAAATGTATCCAATAAAGCAATATCATTGTTGTCTAGTTGACATGCAACCAAGGGCCAACAGGATACACAAGGCTAAGAAATGGAAAAGACGGAAATAAACAGAGTAACACAAAACAAAAAATGAATCCAAACCAATATTTTGCCCATCAATTAATTTACTGTGACTTAATAGAATTTATAAGCACATTTTTTTTTCAATTTATGAAACTAAATAATGCTTTACTCCCTTGAAGTACAATAAATTCAAAAAATAAAATGAGAGTTAAACCTCATCACAAGTTTCAGAATAAAAGATAAAAGAACGATCAAACAGCAAGATTATTCAGTGAGTCTTTCAGTATTGATTATTTTCACGTTAGAACTACATACTTTTACATTTACAATATGATAGTGCTAGACCTCAAAACACTCAACCAAGAAGACACTATTTTTTGCCGTGGATTGCACAAAACACCTAAAAGAGGATGGTCCACTTTACATGTCAAGTTCAAGTGTCAAGCATTTATCCTATGTGATAAAAAGGTTGTGATGCTTCAGTAGACAACCACAGGAACCAGGAAATGAAACCTCTCTCTCTCTCTCTCTCTCTCTCTCTCTCTCTCTCTCTCTCTCTCTCTCTCTCTCAGGCTTCCACTCTGAATCACCTAAAAGTTGAATAGAGCTGTTGGATACAAGACTCAAATAACTCTTACAATTATTTAACAAGATCAAACTATGCTTCCTTTAACTAGCATTATTTCTCCATTAGTTCAATAAACATACCGAAAAGGAACGGTTACAAAAGCAAACAGTCAACATCATACGCACAATCTGTTTGATATTTTTATGGGCGTCTGGAGACACAATATAAACTTACCAAATCATCCACAAAAAAAGAGAACAAGTAATAAAATCAAAGATATCCGTACAATCGCTTCAATTCAACCACCATATAATTTCAAGATCATGAACAAAAACTGAAGATTTCTATTAATGCACAGGACATGCATATATGCTAACTTACAACCACAGTACGCATGTCTTTTACTAGAAGCTGAAACGATCAAGAGTTGTCACATCACGAGAAAAGAAACAAAGTAGGGCAAAATAAATAGCAGCTGGTGTTTATGATCGCAATCGCAAACAGAAATGACAAAGGAAAAAACCTTTACTGGTGGCATTCGAAGAAGCCTCAGGTCTGATTAACGACGCCACGGCAGCAGCTGTCTTGTTCTTCTGATCTTTGGCAGCGGAAGTTGCAGTCCAATCAGCAGCAGCTGTGGCGGACGCAGACTCTCGGCGTACTACGGCGGCTGAATCGCCCGCGGCAGCTGGACCGCAACAAGCAGCCGTCTTTGGAGCAGGAAGCGTCGCCTTTTTCGGAGCTGTGGCCATTGTAACTGGTTCGCAATCTCACCGAATCCACCGTAATGAGTGTCGCAATCTACTGACATACAGCAAGCACTCGATCTCCTTCACTCCACCACCACCACCACCACCAACGCCAACACCACCACAATTTATAGACACAAATTCTCGTAAATAATGGGCTGTCTACTGTAAAAACCAGTGGAACTGAAGGTGAAAGCTAGGGATTCCCAATGATCAACAATGCCTCTACATCTATCTGTATGTATAGTTTCCTATAAATGCAGAGAGAGAAAGAGGAAGTATGGGTATACCGTGAGGCGATCTATGGAGGCACACGTGATGGGGCTTTTATAAAAGTGAAATTTCGTAAATCTTTTTTTGGGATTTATTTTTTATTTTTATTTTCCTTTTATATTAGCATAGATAAGTGGGGAAAGGGAGTGATAGGCGCAATTGCCTTTAGATGCCCCCAATAAACTATAATTTGCATGATAAGGCCATTACTTCTTAAATATTAATTTCAAGTCCCTATTCTTTCCTCAACTTTTAAATTTGTCTTCGAAAGTAAAAAGAATTTTAAAAAAGATTGAGAAAAACACAATGACAATATATAATTAAACTTAATTATGAAAATATTATGTCTATGAAGCTCTCCATTTTTGGTGAAATTTTTTAAAACAATACTTATTTTAGAACAAGATTTATCTTCTTTTTATATGCACATCAAAAATTACCAAATCACTCCGTCATTTTTTAACTAAATAATCTCGTTAAATCTAATAAAATTTACAGAAAATCAAATTGTGACGCTTCCTAGAAGTCCATGTCAAATTTTGAAGATCATTTTCCTAATTTACGTTTCCCAAAAAGACAGTTATATTCTAAATTTCACACAACTTAAGAATTGTATTTAATATACATTGAAATACCTATTTACTCTTACTTAATATTGTTAGTTCAAAAAATAATCAAAATAAATAGTTATTTCAAAAAACGTTAGAACATTCAATACATATTTGATAATAAAAAAGTCGAATTATCATTACAGGACAAATGAAGAAAAATGTTCATATTTGAAGAACAAAGAAAGTTCAGTTTAAAATTGTATTTTAATATTAAACTCGAACCAAGCACAACACTAGATGAATGAAATTGAAATAATATATTTTACTCATTTCGTCTTAAAATAAGAATTATATTTATATAATTTATACAAATGTAACTTTTTTTCTGAAACAAGCGAAAAAATTAGACAAGTGAAATAAGTGTACATGTCATATGATCACATTGTGAGTATAAATGAATGAGGAACAAGTATGGAAGAGTTTGCACACAACAAAATAAGTAATATTGAATTATTTGATAATGATGGGTGAATTTAGGAAATACTTTTAAAATACTCATTTGAACTTTGTAGGTGGCTCAACTAAAATTAATGAAATGATGGGTTATTAATTACTCATTGTCATGTACCTACGACAAACCGTGGAAAAATTATTAGGATTTTATTTTTGCCTTTATATAAAAAAAAATATATTTAAAAAATAAATTAAAGATTTTATTACATAAGGAAACATCTTGCTTTCCAGCTGGATTACCATTTTTTTAAATATACAGATATAGAATATTTATTAAAAAAATAAAATTAATTACTATCCCTGTAGATTGTCATTAATGGCCTAAACGTTTTTATATTCAATCTTCATCCAAAGTTTGACCAGAAAAATATTATTAAATCATTTCCATTTATAAATTATTTCGTAATGAAGCTATATTAAGAGGGTGATGCTATTTGATCCGAATTTTCTATTTTATTTTATAATTTAAAATGTTTATTATAGATTATAAATATATGATAATATCAATGATTAACATATAATGTATTAAAGATAATAAAATAGAAAATTTAAATCAAACGCTCTCATGCTATATAAATTACTTTAATTCTCATCACACCTATTTCTAGGGGTATAATTGTTGGAATTTAATCAAGAATTGTATGACTAAATTGCAAGAAACTCAACAAATTTACTCGATTTGTTATCTTATTATTGTACTACAAAAATACATTGGACGAAATAAATAATTGATATTAAATCGATATAAAAATTGAGGTTACGTGATGGTTTTTTTTTTTTGGTACGAGTATTTCAAAATATCAATAATTTATCAAATTGATCCACTAACATTTGCAATTAAATTACTATAATTATAGGATATTTCCATTTGTGGTATTATAAAGTTAGATAATATTCGATGGAATATTTCATGAATTACTGATTTATAATGACCCATTAATGATGCAATTAGGGGATAAATTAAACCTAAGTTATGGATTAGTTGATTAGCATGATAGATGTATAAAAATCATAATTTAATATATATTAATCCTGCATTATTATTATTTTAAAATTGTATAATGTTGCAAGCTAAGCTGTCTCCAAGTCACTATGCTTTTTAGTTATATTGAAAAGGGCAGATAAGATTGTAGGCCTCAACTTATTTAAATTAATACCTTAAATCCAGCTGTAATTATTTAAATTCATTCAAGATTTGATGCGGTTACATGCCCATCGTAATCGTAGTTTAATTTGTTAAATGTTGATATATTAATAAGTGTCTATTTATGATTGTAAATAATTCGAACCAAGTTGAACTGTAGGTATTTGTATTTAATTTATATATTTTTATTCGAGCACGAGTCAAATTATAGATGTTTGAATTTATTTTTGAACATATTTACACATGAACATCTGTGTTAGTGAATAATTAATGAACATTATTCACTAACTTCAAATAAATAAAAAAATTCAAAATTTTCTTACAAACAAATGTCCACTACAATAACATGTAATGGTGTTGTTCTTCTTCTTATTATTAGTACTATTATTGTTAATTGAGTCTAAGACAAGTTTGTCGCAAGTTATTAATAAACGAGACAGCAAATATTCATATTTTATTCGTTTATCAAACTTGTTTATATCACAAAATAAACGAACATGTTCACGAGGTGTTATCCGCAAACTCTATATATTTACAATCCTATATCCCCCTACTTTGCACACATTAAAATATGGCAAGTGGCAAGTACTAAAAAGGATTATGGTTGTGTACTTGTATATATTTATCCAAAAACCAGGTAAAAAGATTCCCATAGATGCATGCAGCATGTCCACATATTCTTGATTCCACTACAATAATTGAGGATGCTGTAGTCCCAACTAAAATAGTTCCAACATTGATGATAGTATAGAATAAATACCCCCCATCAATGACTAATTTTTGTCAAGTCATATCAAAATATAATCTTTTTATTTTTTTATTTTTATTAAATGTCAAAATATAATCTTTCACTATTTCAGTAGGTTTGGACCCAATTGCCTGGCAATATAAGAGGGTCTTGAGTACTTCAACTTCATCATCTTATTTATGTCGGTAATGTTCATCCATCCATTGTATGCTTACAGTATTGTGCTCGTTACATGATGTATTAAAAAATTTATAAAATAAAATTAATTTTTTTGTTTAAAATTTATGCGTGTACTTTTAATACACTGAACATATTAATATGTATTTACATTGAGCTGGTGAGCATTCTCATAATATATATATATATATATATTTTATAGTGTCAAATTCTAAGTGGATGATTCTAGATATGGTTTAGGTATGTCTTACATAAACAAGAAAACATAACATCATCAGCTGTTTATAATTTAATTAATTAATTCCCTGTTAATTATATTTCCAATCAAAATCCAACCTCAGTTAAGTTAATTAAGTTATTAAAATAGCTGTTTGCCTGGTTCTTGACTTTTGGATCCAAAACTCTTTAATCATAAATTAGTAGAATAAATAAAACTAACACACTCATTACACCATGACTAAATTTTGATTATGTTTCCGTACTATAAATTCATTCAATAAAATTATGTACTTTATATTTTTTTAATTTTCGAACAGTAAAAAATTCGAATTACTGATTTACACCATTATTTGGTGATAATATAATGCTAAAATATTATGATATAGCCACTTTTAATTTACATAATTCTACGATCATTACTAAATTTACTTTCAGGATCATTTATATTCTACACCCAAATACCCAATGAACTGCATTAGATATTTTTTATTACATATTTACATACGTTAATAAAATACCCGATAAATTCCACACGTATCTAAAGTAGCCTACTTTCATCTTCCATTAAAGAAAAGAAAATAAAAGACAGTGGTTATTTTGAACATAAGAAGAATAAGTGAATAATCTTATGCAGTGCACTTATAATGTCCATTATAAGTCAACTCATAAAAGGGCCCATACTTTCTACTTTATAGAGGTCAGGACATCATTATTTGGTACAAACTTTCTTTTTTAATTAATTTTTTAAATTTTTGGATGAAGATTAGTAGATGTAACTTTAGATGCTCCATAATGTAATTAACAAAATTCCACTATCACTAAAATATATTGGAGTAATTATTGTCTTTACATTTTAATGGTTTTTATAGTTTTCCATCCTATGAGGGTCAATAGGCAATGGATGCCACTTTTAATATGTGGACTAAATAGACATCCACTTTCATGACATTGATGCTTGCTTTTACACTTTCTTCTCCCAACCATCCTCAAGAAAATGAGTCATCTCTCTCTCTCTCTCTCTCTCTCTATATATATATATATATATATATATACACACACACACATACATACACACATATATATATGTAAGTTTTAAGAAAACAATGAACACAAACTACTTTATATTGAAATTGGCTCTATTAAAAATCCAACATAGAGTTTCATTTCGTATATATTAATGTGTTAGAATATAGGGTGATGTGAGCATCCATATGTATTAATAAGTGCAGCATTGACCACAATCAACTAGAATTAAAGAAATATAACATATATTTGGCTCTGAATATAGATATTGAATCTTACAAATGTTATTTCACCTTATTCGTACATTAATAATTTTATTATTATGTACATAGTACATAATTAATAATAAATTAAAAAATAAGATAAAATAAAAAAGAAAAAAAAACGCAACCTAATGAACTATCTATCACAAACCAAAAAAAGCGTACTAAAAAGGAAAGGATTCTTATATTGTTTCTTGGCCGACCACGGGAACAACTTTTTGACACCCATTAGAGTAAGTCGGACAAAGATAATTAATTTTTCACTACTTTGTACCTTGGATCTTAGTGGACTTAGATTTTAGATATTCACTGAATTAATTATGTTCCATACCAAAAATTCAGCCCCACCCAATTCACCAGTTTAAACCGGGCTACAGAAAATTGCAGGAGTGGGACTTCATTTTAGCCGGCCCAACTAAATTAGGCCTGATTAGTTCACTTTTTTGGGCCGGCCCAAATAAATATATATATTCAAATATCGCCATTCAGTTTCAATCGGCCCTTATGTTTTCAAAATTCAGCAATTTTAAAATTAAAATCAAAATCAAAATCAAAACTCTGTTTCTCAAAACCAAAACCAAGCCCATATCCAGTTGAGCGGCTCCAACCGTGCCCATTAGAGCTGCTCCACTTTCCACCACCAGTGCCCCATATATACCTTTCAATTGGGATACTCTTCTTTTTTTTTTTCCTTTTTTTTTTTTTTTTTTTTCATATTTTAATTATATTATTACATATTTTGTGTTGTCATTTTCTACATACATAGATATATTCACCAAAAACATTAATCTATAACTGTTTTAAATATTGTTTTAAAGGAAGAGAAATTAAAATCAAAGAACTACTTAGAAACTAATCAAATTGGCTCAAACCAAGTTATTGGTCCATTTGATATTTTATTCGTTCAAAGACTCTTTGAACTTTTATCTAATAATATTATCAAACAAGCTTAAAAATATTTTTCAATTTTATATAATTTAAAATTAAGCTCAACTTCAAGTTCATTAAATAAAATTCATTAAAACAAATATAAAAATATCACAATACTCAAGCTCGATTTGTGTTTGATTTAATTAAAGCTCAACTCAATTAATAATCAAATAAATTCAAATACAATATTTAAAAACTTAATAGCATTTTAAGCAATAATATATTTAAGTCAACTCCATCTCATTCACACCCTATATGGTTTTTTTTCAGAATAATGCAAAAAAATAAAAAAAAATTACAAAATGGGTATAATTTAAAACAGTTTTTAAAAATAGATAAAACGTCACCCCGGATGACCTTTTTTGGATAAAACGTTAGCTGGTTGAGTTTGAAATAAAAATTACAAAAACGTTTTTTATTTCTAAAAAATATATATATATTTTATATTATAATTATTTATATTATTATTAAAAAAATTATATTTATCAAAGTTATAATATTATTAATATATATATATATGTAGGAATTTATGTATATATTTTTTAAAAAATAAATAAAATTAATATTTTAAAATGTAAAATATTATAATGGTATTTATGATAATAAAAAACATATGAATTTAAGAAATAATTTTTAATTATTATTATGTTATAAAAATATGTATATAAATATTTTTATTAGTTAAGTAAATATATAAAAATATATAGTAAATTATAATTTTAAAAAGTAAAATATTATAATTTTATTTAAGATAATAAAAAAATTATTTAAAATAAAAAATAATTTTTAATTATTAATATATATAATTTCATATTCTGACGTTTTATATAATATTATAATTTTTTATTTTTAATTATTAATATGTATAATTATATATATATTTTAATAATACCATTATATATATCATTAATATTATAACTTTGGTAAATATAAAAGAAATTAATAATAATATAAATAACTATCATGTAAAAACAAATATATATACACATATATATTATATATATAAATGCTTACATATTATATATATATATACAAAAATAGTTATTGTGCTGTGTGTATATATATATATAATGCATGTGGTGTATGCATATATATATATATATATTTTTTTATTTTTTTTGGAAGCTGACGTTTTTTATTTCAAAATTAAATCGTCACCCCAGCTGATGTTTTATCCAAAAAATGTTAACCGAGGTGACGTTTTACCTATTTTTAAAAACTGTTTTAAATTATACCCATTTTGTAAAACTTTTTTTTTTGCATTATTTTGAAAAGAAAAAAAACCCCTACATATAACCATCAATTACAGAAAAATAATAAAAATATCCTAGAACTAAAAGCTTATACTAAAATCTAAATTTGAAGTTGTAACCGCTCAACTCTGAATTGATATGAACGAATGGTACTTATAATTTGAATATTTATTTTTTTACTTAAATATGATCTCTTAATTTAGATATAGAGAAGCATTTCATATTCAACACCATATACTTGCTTTAATTCAAGGACAAATATTTTTTCAGAAAGCATACACTTAGATTTATAGTTAAGAGGCAAAAGTAAAAAATTAATAGTTGAAATTTCAATCCTTCCCAAGGTGGCTCTATTCATCCGAGAAGAAACAAGCTGAACAAAACACAAAATGGCTCTATTTATTGGTGAGGAAATAAGTCGAAAAAGTGGTTCTATTTCATAGGTGAAGAAATAAGACCACGAACCATCTCAGGCCCCAGGTTTCTACGCAAAAGGTCGCTGCCTGAAAGGAGGCCCCAGGCATTGAGGCAACAAAATGCCTAATAAGGACGAGTGCTAAAGGTGGTTCGTTCAGAGGTTCATATCCACCCGAACAATTCATTTGTACTAACAAATAATAAAGAGCTTGCAGGATTTAATCTTTCTACCAAATTCAGAAAGTCAATTGCTAATCCAAGCCTCAATCTACACAATGCTGAATGCATCAAATTAAACCTTCACAATTCACCACAGATGCGTTCATGCAGATTTACATAAATCAATAGGCTTCTACTTAAGTGTGCAAGCGAAACACACTCACACAGGATTCTTATACAAATATGTGCAAGAGATGCAACAGAATAGACAATCACCACAAGTATACTATAACTACAAAATATACACACTACCCTCTCATCTCACTTTCAAATGAAGTGAGAATTCAGTGCTAGTGTTAAGAAATACAAATTCTTGGATAGAAACACACAAAATGCAAGAAAAGCTAGGTCCACAAAATAACAAAACCTGGCTACAGGAATCATCTTAACCATCATTGAAAGCACACTGAACCTAGAGAAGATATATAGGTGTATAGTAGCAGCAACGAAAGGGATATATTTCTCCGCAAGAAAATATAGATGAACCCACCCATATCCACAAAGAATCATTTAAAAAAAGTATAACAAATACAGCTGCACCATCAGAAACTGTAATCTAAACTAGCAGTAACATATTATTCGGATTGAAACCAACATAAAATTGCCAAAGTTAAATTATACCATGAACCTAAACCAAGAGCCATACTCCACAAATTTCAGAAAATAATTGATCACGCATAAACTGAAACTCATTGTATCCAAAAAGAACATTTATAGAAGTATGTGATAAAACGAGCATTCGGTGAAAATCCATCGAGCTTCATAAAACATAAAACAGAAAAACAGTAACTAATAAGAAAGAACCTAATTAAGCAGTGAGCACCACAGCGCCACCAGCCTCCTTGATCTTCTTCTCGGCATTCTTGGAAACAAGCTTCGCCTTAACCACGACAGGCTTGTCAGCTGGCAGCAAACCCTTTCCCAAAACCTTGAAGTAACCGAACTGCGTAACATCGATCAGCGGCGCGTTGTCCTTGGTGGCCTTGTCCTTCACTTCTTGCGGCACCAACGACCACAGCCTGTCGATGTTGACGGTTGGGCAATAGAACTTATTGCGGAGCTTGTGGAAGTAGCGCATACCGACCTTTCCAAAGTACCCAGGGTGATACTTGTCGAAGAGGATGCGATGGTGGTGCATACCACCAGCGTTACCGCGACCTCCAGGATGCTTGCGGTGCTTTCCGATACGACCGTGACCGGCTGAAACGTGGCCACGCTTCTTGCGGTTCTTCTTGAATCTGGTCGTCATTTTCCGGCGATAGGGAAGGGGGGATGGGGGTGGGGGAGTAGAGGAATTCAATCGGCGCCGCTCAGGAGGCAAATGAGGGTTAGGGTTTTGAGGAATTTATACAGAGTGGGTGAGTGTTCAGGGTTTCGAAAGCGCAGTGGGGAGTAGTAGTACTATTACGATACTACCCTTGTCAAGTTGAGTGATTACTAACTTGTATTTATTTGTTTATTTATTTTATATTTTCTTCTCATTCTCTTTTTTTTTTTTTTTTTTTTTTTTTTGACTCCTTATTTTGATTTTTATTTATTTGTTAGAATATGAAGATGAGAAATTGTGGGTTGGTTTGCTTTTATTTTTTAAATTTACTAGATGTACATCGTACGATGCATGTGATTTAATATATTTATTATATTAATAATTTAAAAAAATTATGCTATTATTATTAAAAATATACATAATCTATTATTTTTATCAATTATATTTATATAAATATTAATTTATTTAAAATATAATTTTATGTTGCATTTTATCTTTTTAAGTTAATTTTATTAAATAATAAATTGCACAACATTTTAAAATAAATTTTGAATTGTCCCTCAATCGAATATAAATATTCTAATTTACTAAAATCTATTGAAGTTAAACAATAAATTAATTGCATTATATTTTTATGCTTATAAAAAAATTATTCATATTTTTATGTTAAATCCATAAAAAAATTTGATATACTATTTGTTCACAGTAATCACAGATATCAAAATTTAAAACTTATAATTCAATGCATGAAAAATTTATATTTCATTCATGAAAATTATATTTCATAATTTTTAAGATAATTATTTATATCAATATATACAATATTGGTGTCAAATTAAAAATTTCAAAAAAAAAAATTAATTTTAATATACCATATATTAAAAATAGAAAAGACAAATGTAATAAAAAAAGAAAACTATGGCTATCCTTCTTTTATATACTTGCTGCATATTAAATTAAGTTTGTCTCATACTTCTTTTTTTTTTGTTTTTTTAATGGATGTAATTCCTTAAAAAAAATAACTATTGAGCAAAAAATATATTTACGTACATGGATATTAATTTTATATTGATGCATGTTTATAAATATTAAAAATATACACAACTATTTTTACATGTTAATAAATTAGTACAATAAAAAAAAACGTGAACTACTCTCCGTATCACAATTAAATACATATATTACATTAGTTACAAGTAGATATACATAGGAGTACTCACACTCAAAATAGTTTTAATTCCTAGTTTCTTTTGATTAAACCAAGCACCAACTATAGGAATAAAGGTCATTCAACCAACCACAACACTCTCGAATATCTAGCAAATATTTGAAAATCAAGATAATATTCATCATTGACTTTCCAAATATTTACCCGACCCATTTATCTTTTTACCTGTCAAATAACCCAATCCGACTTGAAAAATTGACCGGCATATACATCTTATTATTAAGCATGTATTGTGACAAGTATATTTGTTTGGAGGTAAAAAAATCATATAATATTATAAATTGAAGTCATCTACAACCACCCCACACTCGTTGAAAAACTTATTATCATTTAATATATACATAAAATCACACCCTTGTACATACATACATATATATATATATATGCATTAAAATAAAGAATGTGCATAAAAGAAATTAGTATTCTGGATACATAAAATCTCAGAATTTTCCATTTTCAGACATGGTTAGCCTAGCAAAATGTGGCATCCCCAACGGTATCCTCAAGTCCATCAGTACCTGAACATATCATCTAAAGAACAAAAGAGAAGGGAATGTTCAACACAATTTGCCTAAATGTTAATCACACCAAGAGATTATACATGCATTACACACTATGGTAAAAAAAGAAAAGAAAAAAACCTAATAAGGCCTCCTTCCACCAATGGGTATCGTGTTCGACCCAGAAATCGAACGGTTGCCAAAGCCACCTCGCCCTCTGGACCGGAAGTTGCGACCAGATGCTGCAGAAAGATTAAGTAATATAAATGTATAGATCAGAAAATTGTTCAGGGGCATTTCCGAAAATCAATAAACTCCAATCATCATCCCAAAAGCTCTTGAATAGGGATAATTACAAAAAGTGCCTAAATCTTCCGCAAGAAGGAAAAAAAAACACCTACAAAAGTCTATTTCCTTATGATTAAACAAGCGTCACTGTTCTATACATTGAAAACTTGTAAAGTTTAGAATTAAGTATAATTTCAGGTAGTGTTTGGATTGAAGAATTTGAGGATTGGAGAATATACAGATTGATCTTAAAATCATGGTCACAAACTCATTGGTGATTGTTTGAACTGATATGTGTTTGAAATTCATCATTTGTTTTGAACCAATATTGACCAATTTGGATGGAGTTAATCCACTTTAATTCTTGCACTTCAAATCCTAAGATCCAGACACAACCTAAACAAACAAAAGATTTTTGCAGATGTCCACAACTACATGAAAATTTAACAAATAAACAGGTAATATTAATTGAATAATGCTTACCACCACCATCTGATCCACCAGATCGGGACAAAGCAGCAAGCTGTGGAGGAACAACCTGGCCTGCTTGGTGTAGGATCTTAATGAGATCTCTGGCATGCTTTATATTTCCATGGGTGAAAAATGTGAAAGCAGTTCCCTTGGCTCCTGCGCGTCCAGTACGGCCAATCCTGTGGACATAATCCTCCAGATTCGATGGAAAATCATAATTGACAACAAATTTTATGTCCTTCACATCTGAAAAAGAATAAAAAAAAGGATGAGTCAGATAAGAATTTAATAACAAACTATAGCCACCTTATCCCTGCAGTCCTAAGATCCAAATCGGTCATGCGTGAGATATAACACATCTTTTAAAATGTGCCTACCTTACTTTGCAGGGATAAGTAGCAGCTCCTCCACATGTCTCAAAATCATTGGTCCAATCAATAAATAATCTTTGCATGAGTCAACCGGCTGTCACAACTACCAGCTCCCTAAGTGTGGATGGGCACTTTAGCTTCGATTATGCTGCTCAGACACACGCAAGGAGCACGCTGTATATGGAAGAATCTAATGACTGATGCTCACAATCAAAAGGGCAAATTACAGAAACTACCACCGCTCCTTCGCTTATTTACAAAAAAAAAAAAAATTCCTATTATGCTCTGAAATTCCAAAAGGCCCCAGGTGAATTTTACAATCACCCCTTCACATTTGTGTTTTTCATACAAATACCTCCTTAAACAGGGGGCAATTTGTGAAGGGAAAAAAAACTGCCGAAACAAATGTGAAGAGTGATATTTGTAGGTTTCGAAAGACACCTGGGTTTTTATAGTTATACCAGAGGTAGCTTCTATAGTTATAACTCCATCAAAATGAACATCACAGGCAACAATCAACAAAACCTATCAAAATTTGTTCCTATGACATATTTGCATATCACAAGCTGCATCATATGCCCTTAGTATCTGACAATGGTGCTCAAACATCCTCGGAAACGTGCTCCTTGTGTCTGTACAACCCGACATGATTCTCTTCCTGGTATTGACTTAATATTCAATGTTGGCCAGAACAAAAGTGGAAATATCTTGTAGAGTAATAACATATGACAGAAATCATATGGTATACTCAGGATATTTTCACTTCTGTTCTGGCCTTCTTTCAGAAAATTAATAAAGCATTTCAGGGTCATCACTAGGCCATGATACTTTGGCACCCAAACCACCATTATTAGGAACATGGAGAACAGCCGGGACCTTCTTATGTAGTTGAAAGACCAAAATGAGAGCCTAAACCTAAGGTTTCAGACTAATCCTACCGAGGCCACGAGCAGCAACATCAGTGGCAATCATTATAGGACTTTTTCCAGTTTTAAACTCAGCCAGGACCCAATCCCGTTCATCCTGGCTTTTGTCACCATGTATTGACAAAGCTGGCCATCCGTCCATTCTCAGTTGTCTAGTGACTTGGTCACATCCTTTTTTTGTCTCTACAAAAATTAAGATTTTGCCTCCATCCATCACTTCCTTTAGTAATCTTATCAACCTGCAGGAGAACAAATGGTAAGAAACAACAGACTTATATGTGCCGCATGTAAGCTTCTACAATCTGTCACCTATTATATTTTTCCATATCAGTCATAACTTCAACAAGTTGATGTATAGAGTGATTCGCTTTCAGCTCTGCGGATCCAATGATGACCTGTTGTAAATCAAATAATATGAGAGAATAATTAAATTATAATCAAGAAACGCTTCCTGCAGATTTCAAGGTCAAAGCACTAAGGTGACTTTTGCCATTGTCATACAAAAAGCAAGGGTGAAAAGGTAGGACTCACCTTGTAAGCATTGCGCAGGAATTGTCTTGCTAGAGTTTCCACCTCCCTAGGCCATGTGGCACTCCAATATAAGGTTTGCCTATCTGGACGAATCTGAAATTTGAAAATTGCAGCAAACACCAGAATCAGAACACAATGAGTTTAACTACATAGGAACCAAAAGAGACTTCAAGATGTTTCTATTTCACTTTAGTAGAGCCAACTCGGACGTAAAACAGAAAAAGTATCACAGTTGCTAAAACCAACTAAAGGATCTATATATAGTATTATGATTCAAAAAACTCTGTTAGATTGCTCAGAACTACCTTCAGAGCCACAATATTATGTGGGATAAAATGTTATGAAACATGCGAATCAGAAAAGCATTCAACTTTGTAGCAATGAAATCTTAAAGTGGATAGGCGGAAGCAAATATCAAAGAGGAGCAAAAGTATATAACAGGGTTAAAAGTTGACCCTAGCACAATTGTGGTATATTTTATTCAAATTTCCTTAGCCGGTTGAGCTCTCAGGAAGATTGATGCCTTTTACTGTAGGCATACTTTAGAGGCAGATAACATTTATTAATAGATAGAATGTGATTATCAAAGGAATTTATGATTCCTGTTTCACCTCTACAGGCCGCCCTCTGCACTAGGCAGAGCAAAGTGAAATTAACAAGCAATTAGTATTTCTAAAATCGAAGTTGTTAAGTTTTGCTTGAATAAATTACCATTGTCTTCTTCATCATATTCTATTATGTCATCTATTCCTGCGTGTTGGAAGTTAAATCATTTTACTTACAGACAAAATCTGATTATCACAATTAGCGCAAAGAGAAAGTCAAAAAGAAATTAACCCTTTGGATAATGATATAACAAGTGAATAGTCTAGATGTGTATTACAGAATGAAAAAATACATATAACAAAGCTGGTATCAGAGGATGGCAGTGGAATATTAAAACACTGCAGCAGCATAGTTCAACAAATGCAGAACCCTAACTAAATTAGCATCTTTATCACGCTGTTCACAAGAAAAAAAACAATGTAAGTCCTCAACATTCACAAGGTTCTTCATATAAATGTACTCTATCAAGCTTTTGGAATGTCATCAGTCATTATTAAATGGTGTAATTAGCTATAATATGTTGCAGAAAGACCTATCCGCTCAAGCAACTTGATGTCTTGACAATAACTATATAATTTGAACTTTGCTCCAGGATTTTCAGGAAAAGGGAAAAACTGCAGTACCGCACAACAATTTGCCATTCCCATCATCATACTTAAACTTAACAAGACTACAAGCAGAATACCCTATAGTTTGAGTTTCATAGTTCAGAAAACAGGTTTTGCAGAATGGCAGCAATAAACATGACTTCAGAATTATTTGAAACATACTTTGCTATATCAAAGCCGAAGGTTAAAACATTTATTACTGCCATTGCCATTAAAATATCTATAGACATTTTTTAAAGCCATTTCCATCTTAATAAATTCTCTGGAATAATCCACGAACTTCAATCTCAAATCACTGCAATAAAATGTCATGAGAAAGATGGTGTGGACAAGTAAAAGAATACCTGAGAGACAATTTTCCTGATTTGGGGTTCAAATCCCATATCTAGCATGCGATCAGCCTCATCTAAAACAAGGTAAGTCACTCTTCTCAAGTTAGTATGTTGAGCTTCCAACATATCTATCAATCTTCCGGGTGTAGCAATGACAATTTCAACCCCTGACATAATAATGAGGTTGCATAAAATTCCAAAGAAAAACCAGAACAAAAAAATCAGAAAGAGGAATTTAACAAAGTCAAATCACCTCTTTTAAGATCACGAATTTGTGGACCTTTTGGGGCACCACCATATATGCAAGTACATCGTATATTTGCATGTGATCCAAATTTTACAGCTTCTTCTTGAATCTGAACAGCCAATTCTCTAGTAGGTGCTAGGACTAGCACAATGGGACCATCACCTTGTGCTGGATTTATTTTATTTTTGTCAAACATAATTAGATATATAGAAAAGATACAAGGTCTCATCAATCTACGAATTACCAAATGAACTTACCCAGCCTGGGCTGAGCACTAACATGAACAAAAGCAGGTAGCAAATATGCCAAAGTCTTTCCTGAACCAGTCTCAGCAATGCCTATGAGATCTCGACCTCTTAAAGCCATTGGCCATCCTTGTGATTGGATTGGAGTAGGCTCAACAAAACCCAATCTAGCAATGACCTCAAGGCAGTAATCTGCAAAGAAAGCTAATCAATGAGCTAACTACCCTACAAGTTAAATCACAAAACACTGAACAAATCTGAATGTAATAGATCTGACATAAGCTCCTGCAGTATGGTTGATTGGTAGCAAGCGGAAGGATAAACATCCAACAAGGGCAGATTATCATTACATATTACAATTAAAAAGGGGGGGAAATCAAAGAAGTACCAGGAAAATTGGCTTCTTGAAAGATCCGAATAGGTTTTGGAACATCGTGTCCTTCAATGGTAATCTCCCTCCGTGCACGATACATCATAACTTCTTGTTCACTCATTGCCCTCACTGATGGACTCTCCACATAAAAGTCCTTCTTAAAAGCAATCAGTCCACTAAAATCTGGTTTGGGAAGAGAAATATTATCCAAGTCATCTCCCCTATGCCTACTTCCTCTGGCACCACCCCTACCTCCACCACGATCAAAACCCCTCCCAGAAACATGACCACCTCTCCTGCCTCCAATTCCGCCATTGCTAAATCCTCTACCTCCAAAGCCTCCTCCTCTACCACCTCCACCTCGATCAGTGAAACCACCACCACCACGAACACCCACAAACCCTCTTCCTACACCATGCTCAATATCACGATATCCACTCCTAACACCACCCACCATGTGAGGGGGTGGCAACGGAGGACCTACATGAGCTGGACCACCACGGCCATAGCTGGGCGGAGCACCACCTGCCATGGGTGGCGGAATCACTGGCGGCGGCCCCACTAAATCACTACATTTTTAAATGGAAAGAAAATAACATCACAAAGTAGAACCATAAACACTCATGTAAATAAAAACAATACGTTACATATCCTGCAAACGTTCAAAAAACGAACAAAGGATGGATGAGAGCCCTTAAAATAAAAATTAAAAATTAAAAAAATAAAAAATAAAAAGAAGAAGAAGAAATTCTGCTACATCATTAGCTACTGCTGTGCATTATCCCACATATCACTTTACAGCAAGCAGAAAAGATACTCTTCACAAAAAAGAACATACCATCGGCGCTGACGATAAGAGCCCGCATCCTGAAGCCTGGGATCGTGGTGACTGAACATGATTAGACGGTTTTGGGATAAGAAATCGTTTAAGGGTTAGAAGATTTGAGATGAAATAGTGAAGTGAGGGAGGGCTAAAACGAATTGATTAATAAAGGGGGATACTAGAAAGAAGTGAGACCAGAACAAATTTTCGATATTAGGGTTTAGATTTGACAAAGAAATCAAAATTATATAGTTTGCGAGCAAAGACGGTCGGGTTTGACCCCTTTAAAGATATATGCGCGATGTTTGGCTGTCCCTTTTGGTCTTTCTTTTAAAATAAATAAATCAAATTTAAAAAGGGATACACGCCCAAATCTCTAAACATACACCGTATTGTATATATTTTATGTAAAATTAATAATTCTTTCAATTTATTAAATGTACAAAAAATTTTATTTTTAATTTTTTTTGTAATTTCTTTATCTACCATAAATTAATCTTTCTTTTAACATGCATCTCCCCTCTTTCCAAAAAAAGAATAAAAAAAGAAAAAAATTCTTGGTGAAATTAAAAAATAACACAAATTTAGAAAATTCTTGTACAAAAAATTCTTAACAAAATCAAGTTTGGGGAAATAATATTTTAAGAATGATATTAAGTGTGTTTTACTTATCAAATTTGACCTTTGCGATGAAAGATTTTAGATTTCGAGTCGAATTTCAAGAAAATTATGAATATGCAATTACAACTTCTCTTTATGGAATAAACATGGAGATTAAGAAGACAATGGGGAATTTATGCAATTGAGAGTAAGAACAGAATAAAAAATATATAAATATATAAGGATATTTTAATCAATTTATTATATCTAATTTTATCATAATAATTATGGGATATATTTAATTATACATGTTCTGTTTTTTTCTTTTTTTTTTTCTTTTAAAGGATTACAAATACAATTTTTATAAAAATGTATTATCTCCAAACAAGTAGGGCTAGCTTAAAACGAAAACGCTTAGCTAGCATGTGACGACTTTGTTTATTTGCTTATCAATAATCGAGATCAGGAATGTAGCATTCCTAATTTTGTTTCATACATTTTCACCTATATTTTATAAGTACAGTTATTAATATATACAATTTATTTAAGTTGAATTGTATTTAATACTTCTTCCATCATAACATAACAAAAATTAATTAGAATCTTATTGTAAAACACAAAATAGATTTTTCTTTGTTCTCTTTAAATTTTAAGATAAGTTTAACAATAAAACGCATCTTTCACAAAATAAAAATCATAAAGAAATTATATAAAACAGCTCCATGGAATACAATTCATCAAACGGAACTCAAAACTCAACTTCTCCGAGCTCCTCCACCACGTCACCCTCCTAGTCGTCTTGCTCGTCTCATGTACTTGTTCATAACTCATAAGAGACTAGTTAATATGACGTAATTAAGATACAGTCGTCCAATAAACCCTTTATGTTAAGGAACCATTCATTTTTTCTTTTTCGTACGATTTCTTTTATATTTTTTTCCTCCCTTTTATAAGATCCTAAAAAATGTACAAATTTGAAAACATTTCTATATAAAATCTAAATTTCATTCTAAGTAGATTTGCCTGAAAAACAAGCACACTCAAAGAAGTGTCTTTCAAAAGGTCTTGAGACTTGTGGTCTTTCATTGGACGGAGTCATTTCTTTTTTACTTGGTGGTTGTTCATCCTTCGACTTTTTACCATTATACACCACAGTAACTTCACAATATTGTGGTGCATATTTCTGCACATATTCTCCTTTTCCTAGCCCCTTTCTTGATACCCTACAATATCAATATTAAAGTTACAAAAAAAGTAACATGAAATTTAGCCAAAGTAAGGTTCATCCACGTAACCACAATTACTTTGTGTGTGTGTGTGTGTTGGTGAGAGGTTTTGGTTAGCATATTGAACTTAGATCATTTGGACCCTTTCTAATATCTATGCCATTAATTTACAAGAATTGAACTTAGATGGGCTTATGAAGTATTTGGGCCCTTCGTAAATTCATTAGATGGGCTTAATGGGCTTTTAATCAAGGCCCAATATATGAGGCAAAGATTACCTTGATAAGGGTGATTGCTTAGTTCCAATCACTAGATTAGTGATATAAGCAACATTAATGAGTTCTAGAATGGCCTTGGCTGATGTATTGCTCTCCACTAGCATTGTGTCCACCACTACCTGCACAACAAATCCCAAAATACTTTGTCACAATTAATTTTTATCATTAACACACACACATGTGTGTGTATGTGTGTGTATATACATATATATGAAATAATTATAAAAACCCTTCATAAGGTTTTATCTAATTACACAAAACCTTCATATTTCAAACCTTACCAATACTCCCTTGAAGTTTTTATCATCTTGCATTTTACAAGAACATTTTTTAAAGTTTTACAAATACCTTTTTAAAATTTATATCGTCTTATATTTTACATCAACGGTTAGTTGATCTAATGGATAATATTGACGATTTTAGCTGATTTGATGAAAAATATTAGTACCATAAAAATTAATGTGAAATGTAACTAGCAAATGTCGATATTATTTATTAAGTTAACTAACAGTTTCTGTTAAATAAAGGCGATTAAAACTTTATGAGAATATTTTTAAAGTTTGGACAATGATTTTGTTTCTTTTGTAATTAGGCCAAATCTAAAGGATGGTTTTCTAATTGTCCCTATACATATTTGTAATACATTATTTTTTGTTCTTTCAAGCAAAGCTAAGTTGCATACCTTCGACTCATTACATAGTTGAATGTATTTTTGCAAGAGATGTTTTCTCTTGTTGCTTTCCTCCCTTACATAAACCTGCACCTGATCTTTGCTCAACTGGCTTCTTGATAGTCTCCCCACTGTCACACACCTTTCTTGGTAAGAAAGTAAAATTCATTGACCAGTAAAAGTAGTCATATGATAGTTAAATCTTCTACTCAAAAAGAAATGAAAAACTCCAAAAATAATTGGACATAATTATTAGAATTGGTGATATAATAATCCCACATAGTGTGATAAAGACTTGATTAAGATGGACTATCTCACAATCTTTGTCGTTTAAGTTTTACACGATCATTCTAAAAATCTCACATACTAGTAATTTGTTCTCTAAGTTCAGATATCGATACACACAAATTTTACCTATGTTGTCATCAAACAACAACATAAGTAATAGAAAGAACCGTAGAACTGCACCTGGTGTTGGGATGTAGGTGATCGGAGGAAAAACATGTAGAAGAAAAACACGACTGCCCGGGGAAACAACATGATCAAGTGCCCATTTGACCACATGCAGGTCATTCTTGCCAACAGCAACATAAACATCACTACCTCCACCATCTCTGCTCTTGCTTTCCTCTCCAACCTCCACGATCTCCGGCGACGTCGCTGTCCAATTATGATATTGCCCCTCTCCTATATCCATTGAACTCCCCTCCTCCATGTATATTTCTGAGGCCCTCTCTTGCCCTTTAGCTTTAGACAAGAGATTCACACACAAGAAGAAAAAAACAAATATGATTGAGGGTGTTAAAGGGTCGTTGCTTTCAAAGCCATGAAATTGTTAAAAAAATAAAATAAAAAATAAAAAAAATGAAAAAGTTGGATTATATTTTTTCAATATTTGTAGGAATTCGGACATCACACAGCCTATGTTATTGCATACATCAGAAACTTTGTCTAAAGCCACTTGTTACCACACATTATTACCATTTTGAGTTGATATGTGTTAGATGATAGCATAAGGATAATTTTTTTCTTTTCTGGTTTTCTACAAATGGAAATCTGTGTTGGGTCTGATCACTCTTTGTGTGGTGTAGGTGTGCACACCTTTTTTAAAGTTATACGATTTGGATTTTATATTTCATATTGTGTTTCAATTTAAGTCGGACAATTTAAAAAAAAAATAATAAAATAGTAATTGAATTTAGAGCCTCACAATTAAATATCTTGCAAATTGATGGAAATATTATAAATCTGCCATTGGGATTGTCAAAATTCTCAAACTACGAAACCAATATAGCAACTTAACACTCCAGATATAAATTTCAATGTGAATATTTATTTATTTATTTTATAGAATAAATATTTTGGGCATGAAAACGATTTACAAAAATGTCTTATAAGTTTTACACATTTTCAAACGAATTTTGAAAAAAATAAATGAATTTTATGTTTACAGTGTTGGACTTCATAGGCCTCTTACGTTTTTGTATCTTAGGTTATATCTTTTAGGTAAGAAGCTTGTTGGATCATATTGTAGAATCCATAAACTTGGCCTATTGGGCAAGGGAGTGTGATTTGACTCCAGATCTTATGCAGAAGGTCCGACCCTCTTGACCATGAAAAATATTGTTGGGTTATTTTGTGGGAGAAGTTTTTTATCAGCTGCGTTTTGCGTGGCCGAACAATTTTTAATTGAATAGTAATCGTAAACATAACTATTGAATCAAGATCTTGAGTTAAGCTCGTTGCTTGCTCGACTTAACTATTATTATTTAACATCTCAGTTACCATGTATGTAAACTTCTAAATTAATTAATCAACTTACATATTGAACATTCTTAAGACATTGTATATGATTATGAAGCCAATAATAGTCACAATTCATTGTTAGTTAACCGCCCATTCCATTCAATTGCTTGTACCCATACAATAATGCAAAAGAAAAGTTCAGTTTGCTTCTTCTTTTTGGTAGTCACCACTGGTGTCTGTTTCTTCGTGTCTAATCCGTACTAAGACGAGATGCTATGTTCGGTGCAAGTGCAGCGTCCGTTCACTCTTAATCCACACATATCCACATGGGTGTGTGTAAATCAATAGATGCGACACCCATATACAAAGTGTTCGAAGTATGGTATGGTGAGGAGGGGCTTACATAATATTTTTTAACAAGAAGCAAGTTGCATAAAAGAAGTGCACGCCAAGTGGGAAAAGAAATTTGGGGCAGCCTTAACAAGAATGAAGCATGGGTCAAAAGCCGGCAATACTTTTATTTTGGATAATTGCAGAACAACCTTTTCAACTTCTTTCTTGTTTGTCTTCATTGGATGAGTTCAGGATCATCTCAAATCCCTTTTCTTTTTTAAGCCAATCATCTCAAATCTTGAAGGTAGATTTGGCATTCTAAAATTGTATTTCAACTCATATTCCACTACAAAAAGAAGAAAAAGAAAAAAAGAATCGCAAAAAAACCATATTGAAATAAAAGAATTAATTGTAAGTATTAACAAAAACTCAGACATTAATTTAAGAGTACACTTTGACCTATTGCAATTTAAATAGAGAAAATATATGCTATTATTAATACCTGGGGAACGTGCTCTGGTACGTGCACCGAGTGCAGGATGGAAATAATCTAAATTAGGTGTTAGTTTGTTATAGGACGCAATCTTGGACAAGATCATCTAACAATGAAAATGGTGGTAAGTGGGCTGGTGGACCATAAACCCACTACAATAATGTTGGACCAATTCTCTCAAGGTGTGCTGATTGAATTTGATATCTAAGGCTGCAATAAACATAAATAATCACATATTTAACAACAGCAACAGCATTAACCCGAGCCTTTATGTCACTATGTCGAGTCGGCTATATGAATCATATCTCTTCATCCCGCTGGGTCGAGTCCGCTCTCATGTATACCACATCTTTTTGACAGTCCTTCCGAGTCTTTTTAGGTTTACCCCTTCCCGTTTTAATTCGAGTTAATGATTCTCTACTTTCTGCTCACGATCGTCATGCACTAATCATAGTGTGAAACAATATAACGTTTCGATCACCACGATCCATAATCTCCAGTATTAGGAAAACCAAGGTCCAAATTAGCATAATGCTAATGCTGAAACTAAACAAATGATAACGGATATCACATATATCCCATCACACAGTGGTCACCTTCCCATTTTGTAAATGCATCTGTAAGGCACAACAGTGTTTGCTAAAATGGTGGGGATAACTTAATGAAGTGATCCTACAGCTTTTCTTACACGAGTGCTATAAAAAAGGCTGATTCTTTACCACATACACCTGGAGTCTGCCTTCATCAGACACATGGAAGTTGTATTCTTTAGTATGCAGAATTGAACATCTTCTTTGAGGAAGAATCTTTAGGTTAAACGCGAAAACGATGTTCCTTCAAGTACTTAAACCATTACTGTTCTTGAATTTTGCTGGCTGGGTCTCTCTATGGGTTCTTAAGCCGACTGAGTTGTGGACGAGGAAATGGAAGGAAGCAGAAGAAAAGGCATCAGGTTCCGTGTTTGGCTATAATGGTAAGTGCAATATTTTCAAGATTTTGTGTTCTTTAGTTAACAACAACGCCCCCTAAGATGAGCAATATGATTTTCCATGATTGAATATGCGAACACTTTCAATATTACACAGGTCTCGATTTTGTTGTATACGCTTTCCCTCTAATCACTTTGGCTATTATTGGCTTTATCTACTTGGAAAGAAAACAAAGAGAGCCAAGAATCAGGTATAGATTATTTCAACAAAAATTTAAATTTAGCTTATTTTCTATTATCTTACATCTACATATATGGTATTTTCATGCAGACAAGGAAGAACAAGTACTTTCACTTCTCTTTCTAGCCCAATTATTGTGAATAAGTATATTGGTGTTTTATCGGGCGCACAAGTTCTTGTTTCGTCTCTGTTTACTATGTTACTCGCCTGGACCTTCTACATCCGTATTTCTAACGACTTCAAGAAGAATATACCAATCAAATCATTCAAACTTAGCCAGTAAGTAAATCTTTCTCCTTCTGCATGTAACATAATCCTGAAACCATTGACATCAAACATAATCATTCGTACCTTATTCAGATGGCAATACAAGTTGTTCAGAATATCTACACGTTGCGGCTTGTTATCAGAAGCCTGCCTAGCTCTCCTCCTTCTGCCTGTACTAAGAGGGATGTCTATTTTTCGGATAATAGGCGTCCAGTTTGAAGCTTCGGTGAGGTACCATATTTGGCTTGGAACTGCATTGATATTTTTCGCAACTTTACACGGTGTAGGCACCTTCTTTATCTGGGGAATCAAACACCGAATCCAAGATGAGGTAACTAATTATTGCTCTCTTTGGAACTCAACTTTTTACAGGTTTATCCACTATTCAAAAACACACAATCACACACACACACGTGTATTTGTGCAAGGTGAATAAACAAGCTGTTGATTGTCGATAAAACAGATGTGGAAGTGGCAAATGAAAGGGCGAATATACCTCGCTGGAGAAATGGCTCTTGTAACAGGTCTCGTGATTTGGATCACAGCACTTCCAGTGATTAGGAGGAAATGGTTTCAAGTCTTCTACTACACACACCACCTCTACATAGTCTTCCTAGTTTTCTTCTTGTTTCATGGGGGTGATCGCCATTTTTACATGGTTTTTCCCGGAGTTTTTCTCTTTGCCCTCGATAAACTACTCCGTGTGATACAATCGAGGCAAGAAACATGCATTCTTTCTGCTCGTGTCTTCCCATGCAAAGCCATAGAACTGACTTTGCCCAAGGATCCAAGTTAGTCCCTCAAATTTTATTGTATGAATACATGGAATCTAACCACTTGCTCAAAAAAAAAAATATATAGAGTACAACCAGCCACACTTTGGCTTATAAAAAGCCAAACATACCCTCTTTGTATAATACACAAGTTCCATCTCTCCCGATGCATAGAGAGAGGCGGAACTTGTGTCTTTTAAAAAAAATTATTCGATAAGGGTATCTTAGTGTTTTAATGGCAAACCCACATTTACTCATCGTCAAGAAAGCATACATCAGTCTCGTTAACTTGAGGAATTCAAACCTGACTTGCAGGGTTGAAATATGCACCTACAAGCGTGATGTTTCTGAAGATACCGAGCATTTCGAAGCTTCAATGGCATCCGTTCACTATAACTTCTAGCTCTAGCATTGACGAGCACACGATCTCGATCATTATACGAAGTGAGGGGCAGTGGACAAGCTCCCTGTATAGCAAAATTCATGACGAACCAGATACAGAAGCAGATCAGAAACAGTCTATTCCAGTTGCCATAGAAGGTCCATATGGGCCTGCATCACTGGATTTTCTAAGGTATCAATATAACCAACATGACATGATCTCTTTTTGAGACACAACTTATGTTTTATTTATTTATTTTTAAAGCCTAAATAAATCAATTTTGCCACATATGACCTCGTGTCGTGGTGATCCGGCATGAGGTCAAATGGCCTGGGTCAATAAGGGTAGTCCCAAAAACACTCCAATTTTTTTTCATTTTATTTACTCGAAAACTATGCAGGCACGACAATTTACTCATGATTGCTGGAGGGATCGGAGTGACACCGTTTCTAAGTATCATACGAGATATAAGCTCCAACTTGAGCAATGGAAGAAGTAGATATCCAGATAGGATACAAGTTATATACACTACAAAAAAATCAGAAGATGTTTGCTTACTGGATCCAATTCTTCCTCAGCTTCTAGATATTGAACAATTTCATATAAAACTCAAAGTATTTGTCACTCGGGAAAACCAAATCGGTGCAACACTAAGAGAAGTGCTTAATGACATCCCTGAGACCCGAGTAACAAATTTTAGCAGTACAGGCATCAATTACGCAGCATATGGTTCTGAAAGATTACCGTGGTTGGCTGCAATTACATTGGTTTCATCAATCATATTTCTTCTATCGCTCGTTTTTTTCAACCATTTTGTGATTCCACCCACCAAGAAACCCTCACAACAGAAGAGTTCTTCCTCACAGATTGATCTCCTTCTTATTTGTTCATTTGCCACAGCAATCATATTTGGTACTTTAATGGCTATCATAATAAGGTGGAAAAGGCTAAAGATAGAGATTCAGTTGTTTCCTGATAAGAAAAGCAAATCTGTGAAACAGGGTTCACTTGAAGCCAATCGAGATCTAGACGAACACGAAATCCATTTTGGAAGAAGACCAGATTTTCAAGGTAGCAATTATCTTTTTTTATTGTTTTAATCCTAAATTTTCTTTCACTACAGAGACTGATTTTCTTTCACTCGCTCCTGATTAGCAGATATATTCTCAAATTTCACAAGAGAATCTGGGGGATCTGACATAGGAGTATTGGTATGTGGGCCTGAATCAATGACAGAATCTGCTGCCTTAGCATGCCGACATGCTCTGGTTTCAGAAAAGAATGCCAAGGGAAAGAGACCAAACTTCACTTTTCACTCATTGAATTTTACACTCTAGAAGATACAAGGCAGACAACTAGTCATATGTTTAATTTGAAGTCAAGCAACGACATAAGATCCCAGTGTAATAAAAATAAAACAAAACTTAGGCACTCGAGCTGATTTGTATTGACAATCCAAGGTTATAGTCTAGTAGATTTGGGAACTGTCTTAATAATCATTCCCCATTTCATGCAGGATTGGAAGTATACTGTAAAAACAGCACTATTATACAACAGAAATAAAACTTCACACCTGCCCTTCTTGCAGGGACGGCTTTTCTTGTCCTCTTTCAGCATTATCTCTACCAGCAATGCTTTGTGTAGGTGGCAATTCATACAACTCCTACGGCTCCATTTCACAAGCTCACCTAAGTGACCGTTTAAAGAATACTTACATCATTAAAGAAAAAATAAGTAAATGACTTATTCCTAAGGAAACAGCAACTTCCATAAGAATCAAGACTTGGAAAATAGATAAACCGGGATTAAGCTCAAAACATGTTCAAGAAGGTGAATCGTTAATCTAGTTCACGAAGAATCCTCTTGTAATTTTCTATTACAGACAAAAGTCTCATAAATAATTATCTCAACACTCACACACATATATATTTGATCCTCTCTCTGTTCTCACTAACACACCAGCATGGCCATCTCTTCCCGTCTCCTCAACCCCTATCCCCCTCTCCTCTGCCCTAAACCACCCATCTGCAACCATTCCACTCTCAAAGCCCTTGACATGCAGAAATAGTCTCTCCCCAACACCACCCGTCTTACCGAAACTCCCACCTACAAACTCTCTAGGAAACATGAGCTCCAAAGAGCATACCCCTTCGAGTCCTCCGCTGTGAAATGGGATACCTATGGCGAAGAATTCCAAGAACTGTGCTGAGTGGAAAATCTGCGGATGCTGATATTCAACTCGGTGTCTTACGTGAAAGCAGGGCACCCCGGAATGGCGCTGGGAATGGCTGAAGTTGGGTACTAATTTTGAATCATAATAGATACTAAACCATGGAATAAAATAAAATAAAAAAAAAAAAACTACATCAATCATACAACAACTGAATTATCTATTACGAACCAAGATTATTTCAACACAAAGCAAAACATATCCAAAAACTTCCTTTTTATTGATATTACTGTAACCGTACCACAAAAGGTCAGTATCAGAGCTCTTACTATTTTGCGTTGGGCATAGTGTCAATCGCCAAAAGCTTCATGCTGCTGCCCTACGTTATCAGTTTTGGCTGTCGGTTTTGCAACATAAAATACCTCAACTTCTCAGTGTACCAGCAGGTTCATGAAGCAGCAGCAAATAGATCCTTAAAATTTGTCCAAACTAAATGCAAATAATCATAAAATCTGATGGCATATTTTGGAATGTCAATTAAAAATTTTAAGTACCAATAATTATTATTTATTGCTAAAAAGTACTAACAAATAAAAGTTAAATTTTAGGGACAAAACTAATTAAAAAATGAAAAAGCCGCCGCAATTGTTTTGGCTTGGTTTTCCTTTCTCCATTTAGCCTCATCATGTTTAGCAGATAAGGCTGAACAATGATTCTAGTAAAGTCATTTGAAGTAATGTAACACTCTACGATTACAGTGTAATAAGATAATCTGTAAGAAATGTACCCCTTTGTTCATAAAGATCCACAAAAAAATCAACTTACACTCCAAATCTCAAGCAAAACTAGAGACAAAAAATCAAGCGCGTACAAGATTGGAATTTCAGAATTCAAAAACACCAGTATTACACAAAAGAAGGAAAGCTTCACACCTGCTCTTCAGGCAGGGATGCCTTCTCTTGTTCGTTTTCACCTTCACTTCTATCACCAATGCTTTGTCTTGGTGTCAATTCAGGCAACAAATCCTTAGGCTCCATTTCAACATGCTCACCTAACAATATAGCATAAACCTCCATCATAGTAGGTCTACGGGTAGGGTCTGGGTGGCAACAAGCCAACCCGAGTTTCAATATCCCCTCCATCTCCTCCAATTCGTATTGTCCCCTAATCCTAGTATCTGCTACCTCGGATAACCTCCCCTCCACATACTTATGTCTTACCCAATCTATCAAAATCTCTTCATCCTCATTCACCGTCGTCTCTATAGGCTTTCGCCCACATGCCACTTCCAACATCACAACCCCAAAGCTGTAAACATCCGTAGCTGCATTTGGTGAGGCCAATGTCACCACCTCAGGGGCTAGGTAACCCAACGTACCCACAACCCTGGTTGTATTAGGTACCTGTCCATGTGTATACAGCTTTGCTAGGCCAAAATCACCTAACCTACCTCGCATTTCACTATCTAGCAACACATTGCTCGACTTAATGTCCCTATGAATAACCACTTGATCCCACCCATGATGCAGATAGTTCAGCCCCTCAGAAACGTCGGCTAAAACTCTCTTCCTTCCATCCCAACTCATAATGCTTTTCGGCTTATCAAAGATCCATTTGTTAAGACTACTATTCGGCATGTAATCATAAACGAGCAGCAATTCATTCCCTTTCCTACACCACCCTCGCATCTGAACTAAGTTCTTGTGCTGCAATCTCCCTATACTCGAAATCTCTGCCATAAACTCTCTCAACCCCTGCTTCGAATCATGATTCACACACTTCACCGCCACCTCTGTGTTATTAGCTAATGTCCCTTTGTAAACCTTCCCAAATCCACCAGAGCCTAACAACTCGTCATTCGAGAACCCCTTTGTAGCCAAACTGAGCTCCTCATATGAATATCTATGGGGCCAATACTCCATCTCCCAATCCTCAATTTCATCTTCTTCCATTCCCCTTCTTCTCCTCCACCAAAACCAGTACGCCAAACACAGTGCAATGGCTACTGCTACAAAACAGCCTACTGCGATCCCTGCAACTGCCCCTCGAGCAAGCGAAGAGGACCCCGAACTTTCCGGCCTAAAAATGGGCAAACCGGTGGTGTTGATGTCCCTAGCAACTCCAACATCACTGAAACTCCAAGCTAGTAGTCGTTGAGCCTCAACCCATTGGGTTTTGGAAGCTGAAAATCCGACGAACATCTCCGTCCCAAAATAGTTTGCGATCGCCGGATTCGTGTACGACAACATTGGCCTCGCCGGCCGGGGCATTCCGGCCGGGGCAATCGTGACGTTGATTTCATTTTCCGGGCCATTGAATTCAATCCAGGCATGAATATTCTGCCCATTTCTCATAGCAACAGGCACAAACGTAGAATTAGCAGTATTTCCACCACCACTAGATTCATAATATCCAGCTGTTTGTGTAATTTCTGATACAACATTACTAAGATCAATACCGACATGATTAATATCCGGGTCGTTGAATTCCGGGTTCTGACCCGTATCGAATTCGACAGCAAGAAGCGGAGCCACGGACGTCGGCTGGTTGGGAAAAAGTCCGAAACGCTGGCCCGCAAGCGCGTTTGGTGGATTGGTGGAATTGGAGAGGACAAAGGCGAGCCCGAAGCCGGGGCTAGTGGAGATTTCGGGAAGAATTGAGAACACGAACTGAGTGGAGAACGACGACGTAACATTGGTCGAATTAGATGCCTTGAAAGGGATTCTGAGATGATAAAAGGCGCGGCCCAGGGAGAGGTAATTGGAGTCGATTGTGAAGCGGATCACCGGCGTCTCAAGGCGCGCGTCGCTTATGAGTGTGAGGTTGCTGGCGGCGGCGCCGGTGAAGGAGTTGAACAGAAAGTCTACAGCTGAAGCAGGAGCTGCTAACTGCAAGAACAAGAAGAACAACACTGCAGGGAACATTTTCAAGAATCGTGTTGGGCTCCTGAAATCTAGAGATTTGACGGAGGTGTCGGGGCTCTGGCATCTTCTTGACTGAATGCTACTTCCATCTTCGGACAAAGATGAACCGAACTTTGAATTTTCCATGTGAAATCTTATTTTAATAAGTTGTGCGTTAGGAGTATGTCCACAGAACCAAGAAAATTTGCTGAACTTAATTTGGTTTAAATCGAATTGAATCTGCTAGTTTTAACATCTAAACGGATTAGATTTAGATGTTACGTTCTTGATGGCATGAATTCAAAACAACAAATTAATTATCAATTTCAGACCTTGAATAAGATAGGTAGTGTAAATTTAATAGTCGACATAACTATTATGTCCTCAACTGAAAAACCTAAAAAGATTAATCTTTCCTATAACTGGATGTACAGATATTTTAAAATATGTATTATTTATTTATCTAAAAATGTATTACAATTGACACGAAATATTTGTAATCTTCAAAATGTAAAGCATCACTTTAAAAGTATTATTATTAATTATTTAAAAAATTACTTATTACTAATTCATCTGAGTTATTCATTTATTTATACAATATGCATCCAATCGATAAAAAAACTAGCACAAATAAAAAACGAATCATGAGGAACTAGAATAACTTTCTTATATGATTTGGAGCAAAGGGCAGAAAATTATCTATTATTCAAATCTACAAAAATCATAGGAAAAAAAATATCAAGAATTGCTTGTCAATAGGGGTTTATTTGATTGAGACATCTTCACATACTATTAATTGTATTTTGACTTTAGCAAGAAAAATCAGCTTATATTAATTTTTGACCTTTTCCTTCTTATATTTCAAAATGGGACTTTGAATGCTATTAATGTGTTACTTTCAACTACTACTTTTGATTTTTTATTTTCTCAAATATCTAAGAAATAGACAAAGTAGCCACATAAACTGAACATTGACTTAGCAAGAATTAATGAGGTTTGAATTTTGAATTTTAATTGGTATTCTTAACATTATTTTGGATTTTACATTTAATTTTATCTTTTTTGGTATAAATATTTCATAATTCTTAATTATACAATAATATTCTAAGCAACAACTTTTTGGACCCAATCTCACTTCACATATCTTTATCTATATTTTTGTTATAGTTTTTATTTAATATCTTTAATTACCTATATATTCATTATCATTTTCTTAATCATTATATTTCATTAATTTAATTAGCATTATCAATTAGCTTAGCATCTTCAAGTTCATTGTAAAATTATTAAATTTATTGCAGTTGTTTTTTGCGCTACTTTTATTTTAAAAAACAAGTTACATCAGTCACAATCATTACATTTTTTTATATATGTAATCACACTCTTATTTTTCAATAATATTTTTTTACAATAAAAATCCCCTTTCCAACAAATGATCCTAACTCCATTAATAATTACATTATATTTATTTTATCATTGTTATTTCTTTTCTTTAATATTAAGATATACTAATCGGAATTGTAGACAAGAATCTTTTCTTTTGTATTAATAAGGGATTTGTTTGCTCCATGATTTCCTACCATGTATGTTGTGTCCTTATAATATGTATCCTTTTAATTCAATGAATGAAAGAATCTTAATTATGTTTGTGCACTAATAATTTAGCTTATTATTAATTATTTATTAAAAGAATCTTAGCATATAGATAATGGGAACGATGTCTTAAACCTAGGTTGCATGCCACGTAGTTAGTGTCTTTTTCAATTAATTAAAATGGAATACAATAATTAATCCATCTTTTTGTCTTTTTGAAAGGAATTTAAACCGAAGCCATTTATTCCCTCTATTGAATCAGAGCATAGCACATGCGATCTTCATTTTTTGTCGTCCATTTACTATATTGCCTTTTTGAAATTTGTTAGAACCTCTGCTCTGGGGCCCACTATCCTTTAAATTGTGTTATAGACTCACAATAGTCCCTCAAAATTGTAAGAATTATAAAATATATTTTTTTGTTTAAATTGTAAATTTTTTACGGTACATTAGTTTTTACGTGCGGTCATTAACGCACGTTTTCTAGATGTTTAGGTTATCAAGAAATTGAGTTTTTTTTTTCTTTTTTGGTGCGCCTTAAACAACTGATATATTTGTAATATTTGTAAAAAAACTTATATATCACATGCACGGTGCAATTTGATATAAAATATTATTTATTTAGTTAAAAAATATTATTTATTTATTTAAAGGATATTACTATTAATTTTTATAAAAATTAATATTACATTTTAAATAAATAAATAATAATTTTTAATTAAAAAAGTAATAATATATATTTGGTAAATGGTGTATGCGATGCACAAAAATTTCACTAATGTAATATAAATCTATAAAATATTTGAAAATATAACAGCGATTCATTTTTTTATTATAGTGATAAAAATAAAATTTTATTTTGTTAACAGTAGTTTCTTTATTTATTTTACTAATATTATATTAACTTTTTTCACATAAACATACAGTGAAAGATGTCTAATTCTTTACTTTCATCATTTGACCGATTAATCTATAACCACGAGCATTATATTTTATATTGTATGTTATGTGCAGTAATGAAATTAATTTTAAACAAATTATCTTTGTGAGAAATCAATTTGAGTTAGGCTCCTTATATTTATCAAATAAGTTGAAATATATTGTTCTATTGATATAATATAAATTCAATTTTTCGAGTAAACAAGTACAAAAAAAATCAAAACTAAATTTTCAGATTTATATATAACAATTATAAATAAAATACTAGTGTTGTAGAAATTTTTTGCCGATAAGTGATAAGTTAGAGCTTAGCAGAAAAAGAATTTGGAGTTTGGAATGATGACAAGAAAGAATGGGAAGGTGCTTCGTTATTTTAGATAAGATACATATAAGATGGAAGATGATATAACTTGCTCGTCAATTCCAACGACCATCATGCCACCGATGCTCCCATTACTTATGCCCATATCACACTATACATACATATATATATATATATATGTATGTATAATTAAGTTTATTTTTAATTAGTTAATTAAACTAATATTGAAATAAAGATATATATATATATATATTAGGTTAGGGCCATAAATTTTAAATAGTGGGTGTTCTTGCCATTAAATCTAAATAATATATTGTTTAGAAATTATATTTGTTGGCAAAATAACATATAATATAATAGAATGAATTTTTTGTGCATCCCAACAAGTAATATTTTCAGATGAATATTGTATTTTTTTAAAATATAAATAATTTATAGAGAATAGTGTATGTTTGTAGTAATATTTTTTTAAGTAAATATATAATATTTTTTATTTAATAATGATATTTTTAAATTAAATTGGAAGGTGGACATGATATAGAAGAATTTTTTCCAATATAATAATAATTTGGAGAATTAAAGAGAAACAATACAAGTTATCCAAATTTTATTAGAATTCAGATTGCTAATAATAATAATATATATATATATATATAATAAACTGACTGTTTTTATATTTATTATTATTATTTTTTTCTGCTTATTTTCTTTTTACAAATGAAAAAATAAAATTTTAAAAAATATTATTATATTGTTAAGCAATAAGCATTCATTTTAATTTTTTATATTTTTATTTAATATTGTTAATGCTACTAATTTTATCAAAATTAATAAAAATTATATTTTCATAATTACTTGATTTAACAAATCAATTATAAATTTATAGCAAATTCAATACTGTATATAATAATAATAATAAATAGCCACATTGATATACTAAATTTTATTCAATTTTATTAATTTCAAAAGAAAATATTATATATTTGATAATTTGATGATTGTATTTTATAAATAAAATTAATTAATGTTCACATATAACTTTATATATAATATTTTTATCCTTATTATAATCATGATACATATATAAATTATGGAACATAATTATACATATATATATTTTAAAAATTTTAGTTTTATATATTTTTTAAATTTAATAGTATAATATAATAATATATTCGTGTATCGCAAGAAAAAAATAATAATAATAATAATAATAAAAAAAAATAATAATAATAATCATCATCATCATCCTCATCATCATGTAACCTTTTTGTTTTAAAAAATGCTAATCTAACCCCTTTGATTTTGAAAAGATGAACTATTTAGTTTCCGCTCAATACCACCAACATGCATAATATATATATATAAGTAAATTATAATTAATATATTTTATTTTTAAGCTGCACTTGAGCTTGGATATCTTCGTAAGATATACTAATTATTTTTTGTTTAATTTTGAATTATTTTATTAAAATTAGATTTATTATTCAGAATGAGAATTTTTTAATTTTTTTTCTTTTTGGAAGAGAAAAAACTTAGATCTTCTTTTAAGGACAAAGTCTAACTAACTTTGTCGTGTGAACTGAAGAAAGAAAAGAAAAAAGAAAAAAGAAAAAAGAAAAAGGTGGGATTCCTAAGATTAATTGAAAGTGAAGAGTAACGACAATTTAAGTATGGGGCCGGACAATAGGAGTTACTAGAAAACGTTCACCTCAAGAAACGGAAAAAAGAAAATAATTAACACAGAGGCGGTTTGTCGTGTCAGCATATGAATGGTTTTGTCGTGAGCCGACAACAGGCAATCAGAACCCGGCGCGATACTCTCCAACCTAAACGACACGTGGCGACCAAATAGGGGCGCAATTTTCTAACGACTCCACCTCACCGCTGCCACTAATCTCACCCCAACTGGGCCATCCACTAACTGCTTTTCTATTATTTATTTATTTTTTCCTTTTCTTTTTTTATGTCGCCGATGGAATTTAATTAGTAGGGTGATGAGAAATTGCCATATTGGAATAAGTTCTACTTCTAGACATGGAATTATCTTGGCAATTGCCATAGTTAAAGAACTTAAATATTTAAATTAAATTCATGTATAAAATGTGTACCATCACTTTGATTTTTATTGTTTGTGGTCGATATTTATATATTATGATAGAACATAAATTATTTAAATAATAAGTTAAATAAAAATAATTTGATGTATAAATCAAATATAATCTATTGTTAAATAGTTTGGATATGATTTAACATTTTACTTATAAAAAGAGAATTTATATATCGTTGAACAAAATTACATAAATTTTTTGTTTAAATATTTAATTCTACATTAATATTATAAACAATAAGTCACAGTAAATTATTCTCGTGATAAATATATTTAATACAAAGATGAATATCACCAATATTTATTAGTTGAAAGCTTAATACATATTTCCTTATACGCCTCACACACTGCATCCAATGAAATTCTAAGAAAAAATGTAAATATTTATTTGTTCAAATCTAACAAACAAACAATAGATCAACTAGGCCCTATCATAAATTTCCTTTTTAAACAACTGCAGTGACAATATATAAAAAAAATTTGTATATCGGGTGCACCATGCAATCCAATTTACAATATTATTTGTTTATTTGAAAATTATAATTATTCATCTGTTATCTTAAAAAATAGTAATAATTTTTTAAAAAATAAGTAATATTGTAGATCGAATTCTCGATGGACCTAATGCACTAAAAACTCATTCTATAAATACATATATAGACTAACTCTATAAATATATATATATATATATATATATATATATATATATATAATGTAATAGCGAGCATTTAAGTGGACATAATTAAAATTATTCTACAAACTTGTAATATTCTCAACATATGGGGGTTAGAACATAAAGTTGACGTCCATGAATGAATCGGGTTAGTGGAACGGGCAAAAGTAATGAATTTATTCCTTTTTTTTTTCTTTAATAAATGAGAGTCGTATAATATTTAAGTAATTTATAACACAATTTACAGAACGTGCTGAATGAATTATTTTAGTGAAAATGGCAAAAGGGTCGAATTTATTCTTTTTCCTAATTAAGCTTAATAAATTGGGAGTTATAATATTAAATATTTGCAATAACACAATTAAAGCACGTGTTGAATGAAATATATCTTTGATCCTCTTTTATAAGATATAATTAATAAATTGGAAATTTCTTTTTAAAAATTAAATTAGGGGCCTTATCAGATCTAATGAACGACACACGATGTTTTACATTGAATTTATATAAATTGTCGTTTAAAAAACTATTTAATTAAAATAAAATTTAAGCAGATCTCTTGTGATGATGTCCCGAACATGTTAAATGAGACCGCATCACTTAAAAATAAATATAAATTAATAAAAAATAAACGAACAATCTTTATATAAAAAAGAGATCACTTTAGAGTAAAAAAGAAGAGAAGTCCAAAAAACAATAATAAAACTTTAGTTTGATCCCTAAAATAAAAAAGAAAAAATGATATGCATTTCCTTTTATAACTTATCAATTTGCTCCAATATACCTCAATTAATTTTTAATGATTTAACTTATTCAATTTGATTTTAGGTAATAAGTATTTCTTTCACATTTTTGTTAATAAATATTCAATTAATAATTGAACTTATAATTTTGGAATATGAATTTATTTAAGAAATAGAAATAAAATTGCTTTCCTAACATAGGATTACTATATTCTTCAATTAACAAAAGTCAATTGAAACAACTTTCCCTATCATACTTACTGTCCAAAAATGAAGGGAAAAAAAAATCCCTTTCATATTTTGTTCCCTCTTTTCACTTTCCTTCAGACGTAATCCTCGCAACCAAACACACCCTAATTTCGAGTTTTCATATTCCTAAAAGACAGAATATCCGAATAATAAAATCAGAAATTCAGAATAGTCTCAATCCCTTCACCGTGTTGAATTTCAATTTTGGGGGAAACTTCCAATTCTTAGGGCTATCAAATTCTATAAATACTCCTCCCACTCTTTATCTCTGTTTCTTGAAGAGCGCGAACAAAGTCTTCTCTACATCTTCTCTCTCTTCCAAAGTTTTCATCTCTCCGCCGTTTTCTTTCTCACTCTTCAAACTAACTCTCTCTAGCATGACTCAGAAAGTGGATTCAAGCAAAACAATCAAGTTTCTCTACAGCTACGGCGGAAAAATTGTCCCTCGCCCTTCCGACGGCAAGCTCCGTTACGTTGGCGGTTTCACTCGTGTCCTCTCCGTTGATCGTTCCATTACTTTTTCAGGTACTTTAATTGATTTTTTGTTCCTTTTTCCTTCTTATTTTGTTAATGCCGTAAAATAATTTCATCTTGTATTTGTTCTAAGAAACTAAATTGTGTTTTCTAATTTTTACAGAGCTATTGGTGAAATTTGAGGAATTGTGTGGATCTTCCGCGGACTTGAAGTGCAAGTTACCGACCGAAGATTTAGATGTGTTAGTTACAATAAAATCTGATGAAGAGCTTCGAAGTTTGATGGAAGAGTACGAAAGAGTTTCTCCGGAGGCGAAAATCAGAGCGGTGCTGATTCCAATGAAATCTGTGAAGAAAATTTCTCCTCCGTCCTCTCCTGTGTCGTGTTTTGATTTCCCTTCGGTTTCGAAATCGCCCTTGGCGAGACCGTTCGTGCAACGGTATAAGTCTGCTCCGCCGCGCGCGCCGCTGCGCGGGCGCTTATCGCCGGTTGTTGGATATCCCGTGGGCGCCGCCGCGAAGCATTGCTGTTATGAAGCAAGGAGCCCAAGGCAATACTACCATGTGCCGCTCCGGAATTACTCTCATTAGTAGTAGGGATCGATAAAGGGGAAAAAAGAAGTTGTTTCCATTTTTGATGTGCTTCTTTTTCTCTATAAATAACATTCTCATCCAAAAAAAAAAGTACAGTGAATTACACCTGCAAATACAAATATCATCATTGGACTCGGAATTTATATTGATCCTGGAAACTGTGATTAAACATACTGAGATCTGAGGTCGTTTCCTGATTTCTCCGATCAGCGGAAAAGATTTAACCGTCGTAACAGCAATTGGACTCGTTTCCGTTACAATCGGACACCGTAAAACATGATTGCGATACGGCGATGTAGGCGTTAACTATTTGCGTCTCGTCCACGTGACGGCGTATGGTGAATCATTTGTCTCATCTCCGTTGAACGCCGTTCGTGGCGTGGTGTCCACGTGACGTGCGATGAGGTTTTTTGTTTTACTAAGGGTCTTTTCTGTTTGGAGGTAGGCGCGTGGCTTAACCGGTGCATATTAATTTTTTTGCCTTTAACGTTATATTTGTTTGTTTTTATTTTTCTTTTGTTATTTGTTTGTTGACTGAATTTGATTTTAAATTGCATTTGGCAGGTAAAAGTGGAAGGAATTTTGTACAGAGACGGAGACTGGACTTAGAATAAAATTGTGGGACTCGTTATGCGTAGCCTAGCTGTTGGTGACCAAAATTATTTGCTAACCATATAAATAAAATAATAAAATAAGAAGTAACTAACTCATGTCGTTGCATCACAATATAAGAAGTAAATTGCTCGAGCCGTCCCATAAAATAGTGATGTAGACGAGAAAATGGATCCCCATCAAAGTGTACTTTTTTTAATCTTTGTGGGTTATTTTATTTTATAGGTTTTTATTTTTAAATTTTTCTTTATCCTGAACAAATAGAAAGTTAGATGAGATCATGATTTAGAGTGAATCACTAGTGGATAGGTGTACTTAATACTTTTTAAGTAGAAAATAATATTTTTTAGCTAAATCTACAAATTAAATTGTACGATGCACCAAACGCACAAAATTTTATGCGTATAATTTAACGTGACTCAAGAAATACAAATTCATAATTTAATTAATAATATTTAAAATATTGGAAGAATATAAGGTTTTGCCATCAAATGGGTTTCAAGTGTTGAGAATGAGTCAGATCAGGCTGGAAAATCACATAATTAAGGGTATAATAGGTATGATTTTGATGTGTGTGGGTGTTGGGAGTTAGGCAAGCGAGTTGGCCAGCTATAAAATTGAAGGACAATGAGAAGGGGAATAACTTGTAAGCCCATGATTGGGACATTCCGTGTTTATTACGTGTGGCAGATGTTGAGAAATTGTGGGGCCCGAACCAAATTATGGGATCCAGGGAAGAATATACCTAGACGATTCCTTTGGAATTTCATGTGGCCAAGGGACCATTTCAGAGGCAGTTAAGCGATTATTCGTTAAGATTAAAGGGGAAGGGAACTCTTAATATAATAGATTAATTTGGATATTTTGTAACCATATAAAATTATAATTGTAAAATACTTCAATTTTGCCTTAATACCCCTCACTTTGAAGCTGTCGGGCAGCCCAACATCTTCTGGGCTCATCACCAAGATCCGGTCCAATGACTTAAATTATGGCCAATTTTTATGGGTCTGTTTTTCCAAGAAAATCTCTATACTGGCGGTCCGGGTCCAACGCCGGTTGGAGCATATACTCATATCGGATTCCAAAACAGCAGTTTTATAATTCAAGTTGGTTTTCTTATTGAAGAGGTATCGCTCCATTAAGTATTGTGCGCCAACGCATTCGGAGATAATTTGTTCCTTGCCGGTATTTTGTGGGTCCGTCTCTATCTACATTGGGAGCATAGAACTTCCTTTCTTATCCTTCCATTCGTCGGACGCATTCTGTAGGTCTCTATCTGTATCTGTATCAATGGCATATAACTTCCTTTCTTATCCGTTGCTCCCAAAGGCTTTATCCTCATCCCTACTCCCTCAGAAATTTTCACTATTTTCTTTTGGTACTCTTTAAACCACCCTCTTTCTCTCTCTCTCTCTCTCTCTCGAACTAAAGGTGGAAAATTAGAAATCCAAAGGAATATGAATCGCAGTAGAAAACAAGCATGTTTCCATACAACAAAAAATGAGATAACAGCACGAGTCCTCTTTTTACCTTGCACAGAGACGGAGTGACAAGAACATATGTTCAAGAACCATATGGAAAGACTACAATATAAATCACAAATGAAGTCGTGATTCATGCAAGATTTAGACAATCGCAAACTTCAAACGTGCGGTATCAATATCTTGTGCCCAAAGAATTCCAGCATTTGTACAGACAAAGTGAAGTGTATCAACCAGTTTCCTGATCAAACTCATCGCCTTCAGACTCCTCTGCATTGTCAGCATCGTCATCATCCGGATCATTGTCAAATTCTTCTTTGTCATTATCAACTGTAGTCTTCCCAATAATGATTAAGTTGCTATTCATCTTCCTTATTTCAGTGCACTGCAATCAAGAGATAGACAGACCAATCGAGAGATTATTAAAGAAAACTAGATCAAGATGAAGATTGTTAAGGCATTCAAGTTGAGTTGGCTGCTTTATTTTAGGGATTTCGGACAAAGAGCTCTTTTGAGCTGCAGTAAGGAATCAAGTCATCAGAAAACGAAATTCGGTTGAATCCAAGTGAACTCGTGGTTCAACAGTTATTGCAACAATTGGATTTTCATAATACGAACGGCCAAGATTGAACTGTATCAAGTAATAATCTAAAGTCCTTCGATCAATCAAGCAGTTGAAGCTGTATTATTCTATCTACATTGATGTAATCCTCCGAAATTCTACCTTCCCAAGTAACATATGCAATATCATAAGTGATCTAATTAGGTCAAAGGCATTAAAAGGGTCATCATATTTCCTATCCACATTTTCGCCTCTCATATAACCTACTTTAACGACATTGAAATTCGACATTCAGAATCAAGCACAATAGAAACTCATTGATGTAGAGAATTCAAAATTGATGCAGTAAAAAAGTACAGATTAACCACAAATTATCATCAATTTCAAGCATTTAAGCTCGCTGAATGTCATATTTAGCTGGGGTGAAGAGCGAGGAAAAACCTTCTCTTCGTACTCAGCCTCTTCCAAGGCGAGGAGGAGGTCGTCGTTTTGGGGCTGTGGCCACTGCGCCGGAAGCAGATACGACGTCGGAATGACCCGGGTGGACCATGGGTACTGGGTCATGAAAGCCGGGTATTGCAGCATCTTCTCTTCGACTTCGGCAAATGGCAGTAAGTCCTTTTCCCGATTTGAAAATGGTGATAGTTATAAAGACTAGTGGGTTCAAACCCCTCTAGCAGGGACAAGAAATTCTGATCCCTTGGGCCAGCCTAATGGGCCATTTTACACTGAGTGGGCCATACATTATGACAATTTGTAGCTCAAAAAATTATAGATTTGGGGTTTGGTTTTATTAGGTCACTTAACATAAATCCGTTAGCCTGATATTCGATTAGGATTAGGCCATATTTCTTGTCTTTTCTTTTTTTAATTTTTCTCTTTCCTAATATTAAAATAATAATATACATTATTTTAAATTAATTTTTATATACCATAATTATTTGTTAGTAGAAAGCAAATCGCAAAATTAGTCTCTTAACTGTATGACATTTGCAATTTTAATTTCATTCAAATTTAAATTTACAGTTATGTTCCATAACAATTTTAATTTTATGAATTTTGTCCTAATTTCGATTGAAATTAGAAATTTTGCAATTTGACATAAACGTCTCACGTGTCTTTTTCCCGCAAAACATTTTTGATATAATTTTTAAATTTCCACACAACCTGTAAAAAGAAAAAAAAACACAATTAAATAAAATGTCGCATAAACAAAAATAATTTAAAATAAAAAGGTTGTTTTCTTAAATGAACAATCCGTAAGTAATTAAAACCCTGGTTCATTTGCATTTGATTACTTACGATTGTTCATTTAAAAAGACAATCATTTCGTTTTAAATTATTTTTATTTATGTGCCTTTTGTGTGTCTGTGTTCTTTTTTTCTTTCCTTTTTTTTTTTTTGCATGTTTTGTGGAATCTAAAAGCCATATTAAAAAATATTTTGCCGAAAAAAGGCATATGAGATGCATATGTCAAATTCGGCAAAATTTCTAATTTTACATGTGTCTCATTGTATTCCCTATCTTTCTCCTTATTATTTTTTACAAAAATTTAAAAATTCAAATAAATTTTTCGTTTTAAATCCGTTGTTGACATGTCATGTATCAAACTGATCCTCTTTTCTCAATCTTTAATTTGACACCAATATTGTATATTTTAACAAATAATTATATTTATAATACGATTTTTAATTTTTTATGGATATAATATTTTTTTTATGGATTAGATTATTTATTTTTATTTTGATATATGTGTTGCATTTAAATAAATAATATATGAATTTGATCTAAAAATTTAAATTATTTTTATAAAAAAATAATTCTATTAATTTATATAATATTATAATTTATTCCTCCATCTTATTTGATTTAGTGAGTTGAAAATTATGTATTCAGTTGGGAATACTCTAAAATTCACTTCAAAAAATCGTGCAATTTATTATTTAATAAAATTACTTTATAAGAGAATAATAATGTAATATAACATAATAAAAAAATCAAACCACATAATATTTATATAAATATAATTGAAATAAATAGTTATTATGTAATTTTTTATAATAATAATATTATAATTTTATCATGTATTATTAGTATAAATAATATATTATATCCCGTATATTGCACGGGCGGCCATCTAGTTAGAATTACATTCTCAAAATTAAAATTGTTATGGGACATAATTGCAAATTTATATTTGTACATGACCAAAATTGCAAATGTGCTATAGTTATGAGACTAATTTTGCAATTTGCTATTTTGTAGAAGATATTAAAATTTATGTTTGATTAATATAATATTCTAAATTTTATCATTTAAATTTAGAAGTTAAATGTAACATAATTTTAAAATTTATAACGTGAATGCTCTTAAAGTTATAATTGAGACCATGAAATAGTATATATCAACTTTAGTGTTTGAATTTTTAAATTTTATATAGTGCTATAAAGGTGATAAAATATATATAACTTTTAACATTATCCAAACTTGTATTTTAATAGAATATTATATCCATTTAATTAAAATTTTAAATTTAAATATGTATTATTTCGACTTATAGCTCGATAATGGCTCAATTAGCCTAAAAATCGATACTAGGGTTAGATTAACCATATTATGAGTTCGTTTAAAATGATCTGATTAAATTAAAATTCAAGTAACCCAAAACTTATTAGAGCTAAGTCCAAAACTGATAAAATTGGTCTGTCTAACATCTGTGTCATCCAGCTTTGTTATTACAAATAAGCTAGCCTTGTTATTACGAATAAGCTAGTTCATTAAGCTAACTGTAGCTTCAAAACTTAGTTTGTTAGCTCTTAAAAACTTTGGGTCCAATGAATTTAAGGAATGGTATTATTTTGTGCTTGTTTTAAAATTGAATAATATGTAAAATTTATAAAAAGGTATTAGAAAGTGTTAACAAATTATTTTTAATAATTGAATGATCGTAAAATGATGATAAACCTTCTATTATGGTACAATTAAATCACCTTGTATATTTGATAATTTGATTTAACCTGAAAAATAATACATGCTTCACCCTATGTTTATATGACAATACCAAAAAATGAAATGGCATGAGAGGATTATGAAATCAGTGTTCTTATCCAACTTTCATAACAAAAAATTAAATAATCACTTTTATCCATCATGCTGTTGCCTGTTGGCATTAATATTTCTAGAAAAGAAGAAAAGTGTTAAAAAACTGTAAGAGAATAAAATAAAAATTGATCATCAATTTATTTATTTTCTCTATTCGTATATCTCTCATTAAATTACAATTTATTTCATATTATGCATAATATATTGTTTTTTGTGGCATGTGGTACTTTATTTTAAAGTAAATAGCAATATATAATAATAATAATAATAATAATAATAATAATAGTAATAATAATAAATGTAATATCTGTATATGTATATCTATAAATATATATCTATGGATATATATATATATATATGTATACACGGTCCTCACCGCTTCAAGTCAAAAGCAAATCAAGAAAACAGTAAACTTATCTCCAAAAATTTAATTCAACAAACCAAAATTTCTCATAAAGAAAACATTTTTGGCTTAAATTCATACTCCACATCAAACCGCCTTCTTCAAACAAATGTAAAATTCCACGGCGACAACACACACACACACACACTTCGTTCCTTCCTCGTGTCGCTTTCTGCATACACCCACGTATTTTCATGGCTTCACCAACAAAACCCCTCCCTTGCACTTTCTCATAAGACTGCCGCTCCATCAACCCTTCAAACCCACACTTTTACTTTTTAATTTTTAATGTTACCCTTTTATAAAGTGCTGCATTGAAGAATTCTAGCAAGAGAAAATGAGGCTGTATGTTTATTTGCTTGAGGGAAGGGGGTGGGCGGTGAAGAATTCGTATGTGAAGCTGCAGGTAGGGAAGCACAAGTCGAAAACACGGCTTCTGAAGAACACAGAAAACCCGCTCTGGAATGAGGAGTTTGTGTTCAGAGTGGATGATTTGGAGGATGAACTGGTAGTGTCTCTGTACAAATGCGATGACCACGATCAGCAGCACGGGTTCTTCCACCACCTTTCCGCCGGGGAACTCGCGGGTCGGGTCAGTATTCCGATTTGGAGCGTTGCGACGGAGGAGAATCAGAACCTGCCCCCTACTTGGTTTTCCGTTGAGAGGCCTAAGAATGACAAATCAAACGACAAGGATTGTGGTGAGGTTTTCAATTGCTCTTCGGGTCTTTGGATTGTGATTAATTGTTTATGGTGTAATAATATTTTTTTTTGCAGTATCTACCTTCTAAAATGACATGAAATAAACTGTGATAGTAAAAAAATTGTTGTTGTTTTCGAGTAGTATCAGCTCGGACCAGCAAAATTTAGACCGTACCCGTCTTCGTACAGGATCATATCTGACTAAAAATGGCCATAAAGAATATACCTAGGTTGTAGTTTTTTGTTTTTCGATGAGTAGCTAAGTTTGGATGTGTTCGTTGATGAAATTTTGGATCGTTCTGCGAATATATGCATGGATATTAGCATGGATTGTTATGAATTTCAATTTGCCAGATAGCTAGGATTATGCTTTCTTTATTAAAATTGAAAGTCTTCAAGAACCAGCATGTTTAAACACATTGAGCTAGCTATATTTACAAGACATGATTTATTTGTCATTGAAATGTTTTCAAAAAAAGGATTAATACGAACGTTTAATGCTCATTGCTGTATACTAACCTGCTTCCGGATGATTGTAAGCGGTTTTGTTGAACTCATTTACACTTGTTCATAGCTGAATTGTTGAAAAAGTGATGTATTGATAGGTTACTCTTAAGATTTTTTTGCTTTAGATAATCTTATCATATTGTTTCAACATAGGTAAACTTCTTCTCGGTCTATCCCTGCACGGAAGATATCAGGACAGTTCGTCTGAAAGCGATAGTTTCTTACAATGGGAAGGTAAACGTGCATCAACTCATGATACATCCAAAAAGACACATGACGGGAAACATCTGATGAAGGCACTAGCTGGTCGTCTGGAGAAACTCTTTGGTAACAAGGAAGAAACATCACAGAATGAAAATCCCTCCGAATTATCTACACCATCCGATCATGAAGATTGCATGATGGAGCCTCCAAACAGCTCTACCTTCCCAGAACTAATTGAACTCATGCAATCCAAGAGCAAAAGCAAAGAAACGCCAGAGAACCTTCAGGGGGGCGTTCTTCTCGATGAAACTTATGTGGTTTCCCCGAAGGATCTAAACATGGTTCTCTTTGCACCAAATTCTGAGTTCCAAAGGAACTTGCATGATTTGCAAGGAACAACGGATGTTGAAGAGGAGCCTTGGAAATGGAAATCAGAAGATGTTTCATGTTTGAGAAGAGTCGTCACATATACTAAAGCAGCATCCAAACTAGTTAAGGCTGTTAAAGCCTCTGAAGAGCAAACGTATATCAAGGCTGATGGTAATGAGTTTGCGGTTCTTGTTAATGTGAGCACTCCTGATGTTCCGTATGGGAACACTTTCAAGATTGACTTGCTTTATAAGATCATGCCAGGTGATATTTCATCTTCAGAAGAGGGATACTCTCATCTTGTTGTATCTTGGGCTATTAATTTCAATCAAAGTACGATGATGAAGTCAATGATTGAAAATGGAGCAAGACAAGGCTTGAAGGAGAGTTTTGAGCAGTTCTCTAGCTTACTTTCTCAGAAATTCAAGATAGTAAAAAATGCAGATAATTCGGGAAAAGATCATATTTTGGCAAGCACGGAGAATAATCATCAGTCTGATTCAATATTGGCAATTCAGTACTTTTGGAATTTCACGGTGGTGTCAACTGTTTTTATGTTGTTATACGTCCTTGTTCACATTTTTCTCTCTGAACCAAAACTGCAAGGTCTAGAATTTGACGGGCTTGATTTACCCGACAGCTTTGGAGAACTTATCACCTGTGGCGTGTTGTTCATTCAGTTGGAGCGAGTTTATAACATGGTTTCTCATTTTGTGGAAGCCAGGCTACGAAGAGGTAACCACTTAGTTATGTTCTGATATTAATTGTTGAAACTTGGTTCGTCTGTTTTTGATTGTCCATGACCTTCCGATTTTGATAAATTACAATGTTGACAGGAAGTGATCATGGGGTCAAAGCAAACGGTGATGGATGGGTTCTTACAGTGGCTTTGATTGAAGGGGCGAACTTAGCTTCAACGAATGCAACCGAGATTCCAGATCCTTATGTTGTGTTTACTTGCAATGGCAAGACAAGAACCAGCTCTGTGAAGCTGCAAACACTTGATCCTCAATGGAATGGTATGTCCTCATGTTCCCGGTTTATCTCTCTCTCTCTCTCTCTCTCTCTCTCTTGTTTTCAGCGCTATATCTGATGGAGGAGTCATATCTGCAATTTATGTAGATATACTGGAATTTGATGCCATAGAAGAACCTCCTTCTGTGTTGGATGTAGAGGTTTTCGATTTTGAAGGCCCATTTGACCAAGCTTCCTCTTTGGGGCATGCTGAGATCAATTTTTTGAAGCACACAGCTGCAGAACTGGCCGATATGTGGGTCCCTCTGGACGGAAAGCTCGCTCAATCTTCTCAGTCAAAACTGCACTTAAGAATTTTCTTGGACAATAATAATGGAGTTGAAACAATAAGAGATTATCTAGCAGGTTTGGAGAAGGAGGTTGGAAAAAAGGTATAATAGTTCTGTTCTATATTGAATTAATCTGTTGTCAGTAGCAACATTAAAAGTATCCACATGTATTTTGATGTAGTTGAGCCTGCGGTCACCTCACAGGAGTTCGACTTTTCAAAAGATTTTCAGATTGCCTCCCGAAGAGTTTCTCATCAGTGATTTTTCTTGCTCCCTCAAGAGAAAGATGCCATTGCAGGTATATATATAATATACATTGGTTTTGTTTGCTTTTCAAATACATGCAATAGACACTGTAACATTGTGGTTTGAACATCATGTATTTTTCTACAGGGCCGTCTTTTCCTTTCTGCTAGAATCGTTGGATTTCATGCAAACTTGTTCGGACACAAAACGAGATTTTTCTTTCTCTGGGAGGATATTGAAGATATTCAATTTCTTCCACCGTCACTTGCAACAGTTGGAAGCCCAGCACTTGTAATAATTCTGCACGAGGGCCGGGGCCTTGATTCGAGGCATGGAGCCAAGATTCTAGATGAGCAAGGAAGACTGCATTTTTACTTCCATTCTTTTGTGTCTTTTAATGTAGCCAGCAGGTATTTCTGCTTCAAAGTTATTTTTATTCAATATATATATATATATATATATTTTTTTACAATAACAATGTGCAACTTGAACGTTTTATTTACTTTAAAGGACAATTATGGCCTTGTGGAGAACAAGAACACTGGACCCTGATCAGAAAGCCCAAATTGCGGAGGAGCAGCTGGATGATGATGGGAAGCCTTTTCTGCTTGAAGATACTGGATCGTACTTGGTTGTTGAAGACGTGAAGATAACCAAGGTTTATTCCGTAGAATTGCCTATGAATGTAAGCATTTAACTCGTTTCTTCTGATCTATTCAAAATTATAGTTTAATTCTACTTTTCTTTTCACAAAATTCTTGAATTTTTGGATTAAATCCACAGCCCAAGTCACTAATGATGATGTTTGATGGAGGAGAGTTGGAACAAAAAGTAATGAGCAAGTCTGGTTGCCTCAACTATGTTACAACTCCATGGGAACATGCAACGTCGGATGTCCAAGAAAGACGCGTGAGTTACAAGTTTAGCCGACGCATCTCAATCTTTGGAGGAGAAGTTACCAGCACACAGCAGAAATCTCCATTACCAGATGATAGTGGATGGGTGGTGAATGAGATTATGACACTTCTCAACGTCCCACTTGGCGATCACTTCCGAGTAAGTTAATCTTCAATCTATTCAATATTCCCACACAAAAAAAATTAAAAAAAAATTGATACAAATGAATAAAATGATCAAATGCAGTGAATTGAGTTATCTCATTTGCTCTGCAGGTCCAGTTAAGGTACCAAATTGAGAGATCTTCATTTACTCATAATTCGTGTAAGTGTGATATTTATATTGGAATGATGTGGCTGAGAAACACCAAGTTTCAGCCAAGGATAACGAAGAACGTTATCAGCAAGTTCACTCATCGTCTAGAAGAGATATTACAGTTGGTAGAACGCGAGGTTTTGCTAACAAGTAGATAGCCAATAGATGGTCAAATCGATACTTAGATATAGCAATCGATTTTCACACAGAGAAGCACAGTCAATACTCGATCAGATTTACATCGGACCTTCACCGGAGTTGGAAGAAATCGATTCTTCAATCCTGTGAAGCCTGGTTTGTGATAGAAGCAGGCCTGTATCTGATTTCCAATTCTTACTCTTGTACATGTATAATAAACTCTAATAATTGCCCAATGTTGAAGGGGTCCAAAGTCTTTCATTTGATGATTCAAGAAAGTTTGTTTTCAAGCTGCATACGTAACATTGCGTGATTCATTGGATTATTTGGATGAAAATGTGGGATTTTACTCGGATATATTGAAATTCATGAATCTTGACCCAATCTGTAATTTTCATGTTTATCGAACTTATTTGTTTTTGTAATTCACAATTCGGTGTAAATTTATAGAAAATTTTGGCCAAGTTGGCCAAAAATTCGACAAATCTATTTGATATCTTTTGGAACCACTTTGGTGTAAGGATTATGCCTTGTTCGTTCATTTATTAATTAATTGAAATCAACTTTTGGAGTGATGAAAAATGAAAAAGATTTGTCAGATCATTTGACTGTAAGATAACCTTGTGTAAAAAGCAAATTTGTTAAGAGTCGTTAATATATTAAAAGATTAGTAACAACTTTAATGTTAAAATAAATTTATATTGACCACGACAATAATTTTAAGTTAATGTTATGAACTCTCAAGCTTCTTAATATCGACAGTAAATTTAAATAAGTGGTCATACGAAAATTGTATAAATAATTAATTTTAAAAATAAAAATTACCATATAAAAATGACAAAATAGTACAAAATTAGTGAATTATTTTATAAAATACCCATAATTTCATAAACATAATGAAAATATGAATTGATGTAAACCAAAGAGGCCGTCTCAGTAACTGCAGTCCGACAGTTAAATGATTGGCCAGTTCGTTATTAACAATACCTCCACCCCGTTCTAACCCCAACCTCGCACTCATCCAGACAAATTATCAGTTCTTCATCATACAGAGGAGAAAATCAGCTAGAAATCGACAGCAATGGATCCAAACCCTAAGAATTTCCCAATCCTCTCCTATGTCATGGACAAAATCCCCACCTTCAAGCGCACTGTCTCCACCGCCACGAACGATTTTGACGTCGAGAACCCGCCGGTGCCGGTGCCGGAGCCCACTGCCAATGAACCTCACTTCGAGATCGCCGAGAGAATGCCATACCTGAAAAACAGAAAATTAATCTCCGCCATGCGCCGTGCTGTGACGGACGTGGCTCAGACCCGATCCGCTCTCCAGACCCTAGGGACCCGACCCGATCACGAGACTCTCGATATCGCTCGATTGAAGCTGTCTGAATTCGATGCTCATTCATCGAAGACTTCGGAGGAAATAATCGAGGATTATAAGATTTATAAGGCGGCGATTGCGCTCGACGAGATGCACGCGGCGTATGAGCGGATGCTGAATGAAGCGGAGAGGAGATTGGAGAAGATTTATGAGGCGGCGGTGGCAGGAGAGGAGCTGAGCGAGGATGAAGGGGGAGATGCAGGGGCGGATGCGGTGGAGGAGGAAATGAATGAAGAAGTGGTGGCGATTCTGAAGGATGCTGAATCTGGGAAAGCCATTGAGAAGGTTGATTTATCTGGGAGAAAGTTGAGGATTTTTCCGGAGGCGTTTGGGAGGTTGAGTTCGTTGGTTATGCTGAATATGTCGAACAATCAGCTTGAGGTTAGCCTTTTTACATTGGAGCTTACAAATCTTAAAATCATATATTTGAATTGCTTGATTTAGTCTGTTGCTTGAATCTGTTTGATTTAGCAATTGTTGTATTTATATTTGTTTTACTTTGGTTGCATCTTAGATTGTCTGAATGTGCTAAGAGCTGTTATATTGAGGTACAGCCGTGAAGATACTAGAGTGATTAGGGTTGTAACTAAGTAGAGCTGAACGATAGTTTAGTATGATTTGAAGTCCTAGATGTGCTTTATTGATTGTTTGTTGAGTGAAGTAGTGGAAACAACTAAAAATAACATTAATTCAACTAGCTATTATTTTGGCTTGAAACATTGACAAAACTAGATGAAGTCTAAATCAATAATCCAGAAAGTTTGGCAAATAACAGTTACTTAGATCTCAAAGATTTTGGATATATATAATTCTTGTAATCACTCGATATTGTCGCTTGTATTAAATGAAGTTATGGATCATAAATGTTGAGATCAATGAACTCTGGGAGTTTTTGTGCTCTTTGAGGTAAAAAGTAATGCAAGTAGAAATATATTTATATACATTGTGGTGTATTTATGTGTCTGAAAATAGGCTCAGTCATCTCAACCTTATGACTTTTCTCCTACAAAGCAGATTACTTGTAAAGTTGATAGCTGCACATGCTGTTGAATGCTGATTAACATGCTTTTTTTTATGAGCAAAACAGGTAATTCCTGATTCAATTGCTGGACTACAAAATCTTGAGGAGCTCAATCTTTCAGGAAATCTTTTGGAGTCATTACCTGAATCCATCGGTCTGTTGTTTAAGTTGAAAATTCTAGACGTTTCTGCAAACAAGCTTACCGCCCTGCCCGACAGTATTTCTCATTGCAGGTAACCTCATATATATCTTGCAGAAGTTATTTCCCATGGTATTCTACTAATTCTCGAAGATATTTCCATGATATTCTACTAATTTTCTGTACTGTTACCAGGTCATTAGAGGATTTGAACGCAAGTTTCAACAAACTCACTTACCTACCAACAAATATTGGGTTCGAATTGGTTAATCTTAAACGCCTGTGCGTCCACCTAAACAAGATACGTTCTCTTCCTACATCCATTGGTGAGATGAAGTCTCTGCGTCTTTTGGATGTGCATTTCAATGAGCTTCGAGGTCTTCCGAACACTATTGGAAAACTATCAAATCTTGAGATCATGAATCTTAGCAGCAACTTCAGTGACCTGACTGAACTGCCCGAGACATTTTCCGACCTTATCTGCCTTAAGGAACTCGATCTGAGTAACAACCAGATTCATGCGTTGCCCGAGACCTTTGGCAGACTCATGAATTTGACTAAGCTTAATGTAGAGCAAAATCCTCTTGCAGTACCTCCAAAGGAGGTTGTGGCTGAAGGAGTTGTGGCTATCAAAGCTTACATGGACAAAAGACGGGCTGATGTATTGGAGGACGAGAAGCGGGAGAGCACGAGTGAAGTGCAAGAGCACACAGTAGCCGGTTTCTTAACTCGTAGCACTTCGTGGTTGAATAATGCCGTCTCAAATCTTGGCGGTGCTGTTTCTGGATACTTGGGAGGCACAGGAAAATCGAATGAGGATCCGTATCTGAATCAACAGCTCTAACTAATTTGCACCTTATTTGGATCAACCTGTTTTCAGGTATAAAGACTTCAATTTTGCTGATATTGCTCAGTTATTGATACATTTTAACTTGTTGTTGCCAATAACCTGCCTGTTTCAACAGAAACCAAATGTATGAAGAGATTTGGCTAGCTGCTTCCCTCCTCACTCCACACACACAAAGATTCTATTAGTTTACTTTGAATACATTGAGAATATAGATATGTATCTGTGTGTGGATCTTTTTGTCATGTGTTTAAAGTTCTTTTTTTAGTGATTGGTTCATCTCTTTCTTGTTTTTACTTGATCACGGCACATTTTGTGTGGACAGGTGGTGTTGTCTGTTTTGTACATGCATTTATATTATAGAAATACATAACGGCTTCAAACATCTTTATAGCTTTTAGTATGCTTTAATATACAACTTGATCAAGATAGGTGACTAATTTGTACTCATTTACTACAAAATCTTAATTCATCATATATTTACAACAATATATAAGTTATGTACATATTAAAAATACTACTAATTTGTATATATACACAATTTGCATTATTTTTATATGAAACAATTATTCTATAACTAATTATTTAAAATATTATGAAGTAAAAGACAGTAAGCATTCATATATGTGAGAAATCTAGAACATAGAAATTTTCTAGTAAAGTTTTATTTATTGTAGTTTAATTCTTTGGTTGCCTTTTAGGAATTTTAAGAACTTCCTTGAAAAATTTCACTTAGTATAGAGGTAGGATATATGTGAGAAATTCTAGAACATATAAAATTTCAACCTAGAACGAGTTAAATCTTCACCGCGGTATATGTGAGAAATTCTAGAACATAGGAATATTCAATTTGTTGAATGTAATATATTAAAATTTGTGGTGTGTTTGAATTGATTAATGATAATATGTGGATGTATAAAGTTGTGTTTTTGACTCAGAAAAATAAACTTATAAAGCATACAAACAAAAATAGACAAATTATACAAGGACCTTGAGATTGTTAGCAATAAAATAAAATGCATTTATGCAACAACATTGTGTTATCTCATGTTTAAGTCTCCTCATGTATTTTGAGATTATTTTCAATATTGAATTTTATTTCATTTCATGACACTCATAATTTTTTTTTTTTTTTTGGTGTTCCTCATGAAGTGTGCGTACTAATTGAGCTCCCATAGGATAAAAAATGATAAAAAAAAAAAGATAATAATAGAGAATTTTGGGAATTAAAATCAAAATGCATCTGTACTTAAGTCAGGATGTTATTATGTATGTGTTCTGAGTGCAAAGAAACTTTGGTACTTTTGGATGTCATGTATGTACTTTATTTTCTGTTTTTTTAGTATATTTCAATTTAAAAAATAAAAATAATGGTAGAATCCGGAACAAAAGGAATGTCTGTGTGTAATTTTACATGTTTTTTTTTAATTTTTTTTTATTTTTTTCATATATTATTTTAAATGAGGCTTTGGAACACAAAATAAAATGGCATGCTAAAATTTCCATTTCGTGATCTTTTAATAGGAACTAGGAATGACAATATATATATATATATGTATATATATATGTTTTCAGATTTCTGATGAGTTTCATATGTACTAAAATTTCATAATATAATTGTATAGAGTTGAAACCTCTCAATTTATGGAGATATGGTAATAAAGAGAAAGACATGTGTATGGCTTGTGATATTAACTCCTTTTTGAGAGTTTGGGAAGGAGAAAAGTCACTTTTTGTATAAATTTTATGGAGTCCTTCATTTTCTTTATTTCCTATCTTTTTGTTGTTAAGTTTTTCAGTTTTTATAATGTTTTTGTTCAAATAATTTTATAATTAAATTTTAATTTTGTATTTGGATATAACTACAAATCAAATAAGTAATCGTCCAATATACTAGTTCATACTAAACATTTGAAACAAAATTACAAAAAATTTGAAATCGTTAAGTCATTTTTTGGTAATTGACCAGGTTACATTAGCAGATTGTTTCGCTTTAACAACACTCCCAAGTTATAAATATTTATTACTTCTAAAACTAATCTCTATGTTCAATTATTTAATTGTGTTATGCATGATACACAATTCTTTTTACCTATTAAACTATATCTACTGAGATTAATTTTCAATATATGTATATATATATATATAAATTAAATATTTTCCTAATAAGATGAATAGTTCACTTAAATTAAAAAAGTTAATTACAATTTGCAACATATATTGCATGCGTTTTTATAAGTTGGTAGCTAAAGAAGAGAAATTTATAATTGCTTCTCATTCTATATAGAATGGATTAGTATTTTAACAACTACTTTTTTGAAAGAATAAATGCAAAATTAATTAAAATTTCAAAATAATTAGAATGATGGAATTGCTACTTTTTTAATCTTCTTTTGCTTGATATGATTATTATTTTTTAATTAACAAAACTATGATTCTTCGAATTCAAGTCACCCCTCCCGCTAACCCTGAATTTTCACATCACTCCACTATAAAAATTCTATAGGAAAAATCTTCTTGCCTTCCTACTGATCGACCAAAGATGGGCAATATTACTACTGATGATCACACAATTTTGTTTTTCGATTTTTTAAAATAGTTCATATTAGTGTAGATATGTTCACACTTATTAACTCAAGATTGTCTGTTCTCATGTTTTTGGGATTTTGGTTGCCCGTTCCAAGTAGATGCTGTAAGATAAGAACTCTTTATTTAGTACCATTACACCGTTGCTCAAAATTGTCATCTCTGGACTAGAATGATAGATCAATTGCTGTCATTTGTTGAGATTTTACGTATATCAAGAAAAAGATTGTGATCACTGAGAGATCAGAAAATGATTCGATGAAATTCTGCTCTTTTTCCACAGCAATATCACCAAGATGTGTCAGGAAATTCTTTCCCGCCCACATGGGTATTGCCCACGCACTACAGGACGTTTTCTTGATCTTCAACAGTATACCACATGGCACATGCGTTAGCCAAGATGCCTTCACCGCCATTTGCTACCACCATCAAGATGAATTATTGATAAAAGCAAATATTTGAAACTGACTTAAAGAGAAGTATCTGATTCATGAAAGACCATAGCAATGTCTTCAAGAGAATATCTTTCTCAACACACTCCCTATAAATGCCAATCTTTCCATCACAAGCTTTACATAAAAATAAGTGAGGCCAAAAAATGAGCAAAATCTACAACTACAATGAGAGCAGCTACTATGGAGGCGACTCCAGGCGTTCGTCCATGGACGAATACCTTGAGCGCGTCAACATAGTGCAGAGGACGCCAAATGTGATTGACGATTTTTCTATGGTGCCACAAGCCCGCAGCTTTGATCACCACAAGCCGGAGAATCACCACCACCGTCAGATAGAGATCAGCCACGCGAAACCTCACCGTGATCGCGCCCCAGAGATTCACAAGAAAGTGCACTTCACCGAGCATCAGAAGATTGTTGACATTGACAGGAAGGGGAAACATGAAGTTTATGAAGAGAAAACCATTGATGTTGAGGCTGATGGATTCATACAACAGCAGCACAAGAGTTTCGAGTCGTGTAATACTGTCAGGAGGTATTAAGCTGGATACTTGATGATAAAGACAGGCTACATACTGTTAAGTTTGATATAAATAAGATTCCTGTCTTTTGTAGTATCTCTTTCCTGCATATGTAGATGTTGCCATGTAAGACTTCTTGCAGTAGCACAAGTCATAAAGAAATTTAACTACTTGTCTTGCTCTTGTATTGTTGGGGCAAAAAATATGTACTTTTCTGGAAAAATCCCACAAAAAGATACTCTTTCAAGTTTGTCCCATAATTGAAAGAGTGCTAACATTTGGTCACAAAGTCATCAGAAATAAAGAAATTGGGCGGGAAATTGAAAAAAAAAAAAAAAGTCCCGTTAGTGCCCCCAAGTGTTGCTTTATCATTAAGATTGGCCGGAGAGCCCCATTTTCTTGAGTTCCGGTGACTTTGGAACCAACTGCGAACACTTATCAGATCGTCATACTCAGATTGAAAAAGGTAGATTTTCTGGGAGCTTTAGTGGAAGGCCCTGTACTTAGAGGACGAAAAATGGTTTTTCCTTTGTATTTCTCTACTGTCCTCTGTAGATTTGAAGTATACTATTGCTATAAAATGACATTGTTCTTGCTCATTTGAAATCCATCTAGAATCTTTATATGATGTTGACTGTAAAGGAAACAGAACCTTGTGCGAAATTTATAGTGCAAAGGAATATCAATATGGCCACCATAAACAGATTCCATTGTGCAGCATATGCCTTAGCATATATAATGTGCCTCGACCAAGTTGATTAGTGATCCTTTTTGTACACACTAAGTTCACGAATTACAAATTTATTTTGAAATCGTGCATATAATGTCATTTTTGCACCGAAAATTGCTGAAGTGACGTCCAACATACTGCCGCCACATCGGCAGTTTCCATTGTCTTATGAACAGTAACTTTTGGTCTATTTTTTATTTTTTTTTAAGAAAAAAGGCTCGAAATATCTTGAACAGCACCATCGAACCAAATTTCATCTAATTCAATTCATATGGCTCGATGCCACTGTTCAGCAGTATGAAAACAATAAGGCTAAATGAATCATTTTACTACCTAACTAGTCTCCTTCTCATGGAATCTCTTCTTCAGTGAATCTTCTAGATGACATCTTATTGAACAGATTCCTCAAGCTGTTCTTACTCTCTCTCCGCTTCCTCCCGGCCCGTTCGTCGAGTGTAGGAAACGGGTTATCCATCACCAGACCCGTTTCCAGCTTCTTGGACACTGACAAAATCTCATAGGAATCCCACAATGACTGTCCGAAATCCCAACTTCTTCCAAACTGATCTTTCTTAATTGTCATTTTCATGGCTTCGATCTTGAAACGGCTAGGTTTTCCATTGAAGCATCGTCTGTGAGTGTCGAACTCCGAGGTTGTCGTTGCCGCCGCCTTCGAGCTGCTGGAGTGGCTGTGCCATGCCTGTGCAACTGCCTTGAGGATCTCAGTTTCATGTTCTCCAAGTTTCTGGTTTTTCTTCATTTTTTTATTGGGATTGATGAAGTAGTTGTTCATGGGCCATGTTCATTGTGATTGGGTAAATTTGAGCCTCATGTTGATGATCTTGTTTCAAATTATGTGTTTGCTAACTCAGCCTTGTGATTCAAGATGAGTGGCTTATAGGAGGGAATATGGAGATATGGATCGCTTTGTTTCTCTCTTTTTGTCTTTATATGGATGGAAAGATGAGATAAATATTAAAAAATAAAATTAAATATAAGATGAAATATAAAAAAAAATAGATGATGAAAATTCTAAATACTATTCTTTTAATATATATGTGTGTGTTTGTGTGTGTGTCTCTATATATATATATAGCAAGAAGGATAAATTGAAAAAAATTAATATTTGGTTCCATTAAATTAGAGTTAATTTAATCTTGGTAGAGTTAATTTAATCTTGGTTTAAATTTTCTTATTTTATGTCCCTAGTTTTGATCTTTCATACTTTTGGACCAACTGTATCAATTTTAATAGCAACAATTAACGGTTGACTAAGTCTTAATCTGTTAACTTAGTTGAGAGTTATTCATTAATTGTTGTTATTAAAATAAAAAATGTAGGAATAAAAATACAAAACAATTAAAGTTAATGTAAAAAACACTCAAATTTACTCCGTATTATTATATGTCATAGATCGAAACGTCTTGAAAGGACCGGACGAAAGGCCTCCAAGTTGTTATATATATTAGAGGACACCTCATGTTGCCATTAATTTCATTAAAGTGAATTTAATTTGAGCTGAAAAAATTTAATAACAAAACCAAATTTCCAATATGAGCACCGCCGATTAAGGTTTTCCATTTGGGTGCATTAATGTCATTAGCAAAACATAAGAGAGAGGGAGAGTTGTACCTTGCCAAGGTTTTAATTTATTTTATTTATTAATCCATACTTTTGCAAATCGATTAATTTCGAACACTCAACCAAATGCCACAAAATATATTTGAGTTTGAAAAAATGTCTGATCGTTCAATTTTTTGGTGAAATTCCTCAAAATAGTTGTGTGCAAGGTCATGCAAATTTTGCCGTATTTTTTTCAAAAATCGTGCAAATAAAATATTTTTCAAAAGTTGAATATCATGTGAAATTCTTGTCGATTTATCACTTTAAGTTAGCATTTTGGTTAATTGACTTTTTTTTTATTCAACCACACTAATGAATTTGTAATCTTAAAGCTAGAATACTCGACAAAAAAATTATAACATAAATATAGCAATTGATGAAGAAGTGATCAACAGAAACTAACCACATCGTTCATTTTCAATAAATTTATAATTTATTTATTCAATGTAATTTTTTTATAAATTACTTTTTACCATTTTTTTTTTTGTATATAAATGAATGGAATGGAATGAAAAATAAAGCAATTACACCCAATCTTTATAACTTATATATAAAATTAAAATAGAAAATAGGGAAAAGAAATACGAGTTCTTAGCTGAGTTTGACTCAGTTTTCTTCTTCCCGCGCTCAATTTCAAACGAAAAATCCCCATTGCACCTAGGGTTTGTGCAATCGATTTTTCTCCGTTCAAAATCACTGATTCTATGCGATGTCTGCCACCGAAATGAGTGTCCCCATGGATATTTCTATGCCGAATCCCACAGACTGCAATGTACCCGGACAAGCAGCTATCAATTTTGAGGCACCAGCTGCGCCATCTGCTCCTACTCCTCCGCCGCCGCCTCCGACCCCGAATCCGCCTCCTTCAGTAAATGAAGATAAAATCCATGTTTCAGGTACGTACATGATGAGTCCTATTTGAGCAAAAAACTTTTAATTCTCTTACATGTTTATATAACTACAGGTCGTTTCCCCCTTTTCGGAAGTTCATTTTTTTCGGGAATCTAGTACTTAAGCAATGTGTTATTAACTTTAATTTGATCCTGGATTCTTTCAACAGTTGAGGTATTATTGAAACAATCTAGCACAGCACGGGCTGATGATGTCCGCTCAGCGGTGGAAAGGTAAAATTACAATGGTGCCGCAGTGCCGCCAATTGTTTTGCGTTAATGTGACGAAATTGTTTCATTTTTTATCCTGGTTTAGTATTTCGGTGTGATGATTAATGAAGATGTAATGAGTTCGTTGTTCTTTTGCAGAATGCTGGAAAAGAGGAGCATGAGTTATGCTGATGGTCCAGTTCCAGTTCCACTTGATGATGCCTTTCTTGTCGACAATGTAAAACGAATATGTATATCCGATTCAGGTACTCTATGTTTTTTAGTCTAAATTTCCTCCATTTAGTAAGAGACCTTGAAAATGGAGTTAACACTTTGCTGTACATTTGTCTTATTTGTTTCATCTGAATAGTGTAAACTACAAACTGAGGTCTTATATCTTTAGTTCCTGTCCTGTTTAACTCTTTTGCTGATAAATAGATGTGTGGGTGGAAAAGCACGATATTCTCTTGTTCTGGCAAGTCAAACCGATTGTGCACGTTTACCAGGTCAGTTTTTCCTCTCATGGCGCTTATCCTTTTATCTATTTTGTCTCCTTGTATATTATTTTACACATAGGCTTCCTAATCTGTACTTATAAATCTTACTGGGTGAGAGAGACAATAAATATTGGTTGGAGTTTAAAAAGGATCCTACATAAGTAAACTGCTAAGCCAAGAGATGAATGACCTTAATTAATGGTTTTGATACCTTTGATGTTCAGCAACGGCATAGTTAAAAGATCAATCAATAACTATACATGCCTTTCATGTGACACATTTTCCATTTTTCAGCTCAGTGAGGAAGGACCATGCGAGGATTTAAGCAATGATGGTCAACTTGCTAGCTTCAATGAATGGATTCTTCCTGCAAAAGAATTTGACGGCATGTGGGAAAGGTTTGTTTAACAATATCCAGTTTTAGTCTTATCAAAAATAGAATCTTAAAGGCATGGTTGTACTCTTTTCTGCAGCTTAATTTATGATTCTGGTCTCAAACAGAGGTTGCTTCGATATGCAGAAAGTGCTTTGCTTTTCACTGAGAGGGGTGTCAATCCTGTCCTTGTTTCATGGAATCGGTGAGTTTTGCTGAACATAGAAAACTTAGACTAGATTGGTTGCAAGGTGCAAGAAAGCCATCCTCTTTATGTTGCTAATTTATAGCATCAAAGCATCAATGTCATTAGTATTACAATTATTTGACGTATTTATTTGTAAAATACAAAATCATGTTCATTCTTGCATTTTTCTAGATCCATTATGTGATACCACTCATACTTTATTCACTGCATTGCAAATTACATCTCAATGACTTTCTGATCCATTTATTAAATTGTACAGCATTGTTCTTCTGCATGGACCTCCAGGCACAGGCAAGACGTCTTTATGCAAATCATTGGCTCAAAAACTCTCAATACGGTTTAGCTCAAGGTTTATGAACTTTTCCTGTTGCTCCTCATATTTATGTGATTTTCATTTGCATGGCATTTTCTCCTCTTCTTAATTGTTGTCTCCAAGCAGATACTCCCAGTGCCAGTTGATTGAGGTTAATGCGCATTCCTTGTTCAGTAAATGGTTTTCTGAAAGTGGCAAGCTGGTATGTCCTTTGAATCCATATTCTAGTAGACATTGCTTCATCTGCCCACCTTTACTTTTCAATTCGTATTTACTTCCATATACAAGGCATATATTACATTTGTGGTGATAAGGAAGGACCTGGGCTTTAACCAAAAAATGCCCATATCTCTTCAAGTCAAACATGTACGTTCAAGGATTACTGCTATTCCATCTGCACTACCCATAAGTAGTTGTATGCTTGTTTGCTACTGCGATGTAATCTTTGAGTTCACATTCTTGTGTTGGGTTATCACTCATTTGGCACTATCCATACCCCCATATCATTGTTGTTTTGATTTGAATTTGCAATTTCAGGTAGCAAAGCTTTTCTCCAAAATACAAGAAATGGTAGAGGAAGAAAACAATCTGGTATTTGTCTTGATTGGTGAGAATTTACGTGAGATACTTTTTCTATTTGTGCTCATATTGCTGGATATATTCAGCCGTAATGCTTTGTCAAACAAATTGTGTAGATGAAGTTGAAAGCCTTGCTGCTGCCAGGAAGGCTGCTTTATCTGGGTCTGAGCCTTCAGATTCTATAAGGGTACAATTCTTGCTCTGGAGTACAAACTTGAGTTATTATGTCTGCATCCCCCATGACAAAACTCACATATTGTCTTCCAGGTTGTCAATGCTCTACTGACCCAGATGGACAAGTTGAAGTCTTCACCTAATGTGATAATTCTAACTACATCAAATATAACTGCTGCTATTGGTAAGATATGAGTTTCTGGTGTTTTAAGTTTCTCTGTTATTGTGGCTCTGAAATAAATTGGCGTTCGAAGGGTATTGTTTAATGTTGACTAGCCACAGTTTATTATACTGGCAGACTGTCATCATCAACTGAACTCATTAATTTCCTTCCCATCCACAAGGAAAAATTATGCTGAACTTAATGTAATTCGAACCCCATAACAACATAATCACTACATATAATGTTAGGCTTAATGCTAGAGTCCTGACATTCACATTTTGAATTTCCTTGAGTTGTAAATGTCTGTTTCTCTGTCATGCAACTTTTTAACAAACTGGCATAACGTGGAATATTGTTTGAACTTATCATTTGGTTGCAGATATAGCATTTGTCGATCGAGCTGATATAAAAGCATATGTAGGACCTCCAACTCTCCAAGCACGCTACGAAATTCTAAGATCTTGCTTTGCAGAGCTTCTAAGGACTGGAATACTATCCAATTCTGAGTCTCAGGTATTTGCTTCAATGCTTGTGTTTCGCTTGGCTATCAAAAGTGAAGTAGCTGAAAAATATTTCGATTTCATGTAGGATGGTGATCACCTCTTTATTCCAAGTTTTAGTAGTCTGAGAGAGCAACTAAATTCAAATGTAATTGCCGAGGCTACTGCCCAATTTAATCTTTGTAAACAATTGCTTCAAGCTGCGGAAGCATGTGAGGTAGGTTTATCATCTGTTCTTTCAGATTCAGTAAATCACTTCATTTTTTCCGTTAAAGTTCTTTTTTGTTCTAATTGCTGTGGTCTTTTCTATCTACAGGGATTGAGTGGGCGGTCGCTCAGAAAGCTTCCGTTTTTGACACATGCAGCCCTTGCAAATCCTTCTGGTTGTGAAGCCAGCAAATTCTTGCATAAGATGATTGAAACAGCTACAAGAGAACGTTCGGAGATACCTGACTGAAGAGACGAGTCTCTTTCAGTCGTATGATCCCATTTCAACGCTAAGCTTTCAAACCTATTAGCAGTGTTCAAGAAAATGAAAAGGAAGCTTTTTTTTTTTTTATCTGCAATGGCTCGCCCAATCGGCTATTCAATAGCACAGTTTTTTCTCGAATAATTGTTAGAAATGTGGTATTATGCAAAGAGAGGGATTCGCTCAATCCTTCAATTTGATTGCATCATAGATGCAACTGAGTTATATGTAATTTTAGCCATAGGATATGTTAGAAAATGCTCACCCTTTGCTGTATTCTTAGTTTAAAGTTCTGCATACTGGAATACTTTTTACTCTTGCTACTCGAATGAAAGTCTCTTTTATCCTAGTATTTTGGCTTACCAAATAGCAATCCAATTGAATAATAAATCAACAAATTCCCTGTAAAAACTGACAAAGCTCGTCAGGAAAATGCCCTACAGCAGAGGATTCATTTCCAAACTAGAGGAAATCAGATATACCTTATCAGAAGCCAGACATATGCACATACAGAATATGAGCAAATATAATGCAGATGCTACTCACAGCTTTGTGGTGTTAAAAACAGGAATCCGAGAACAAAGGCGAAAAGGTTCCTTGTAAGTGAGAAAACAATAGTACATCTAGCCACTACATAGCAGCACCAAAAAGACTGCAAATAGCCTTATGCTTACGAATATGAGGTGGGCACTTAAAGAGCAAATCTTTGGCTTCATAATGTCTCCCTACTTTAAAGAAAGACTTGAAAACATGCTCGTAAGCTGTAACCGTCGGAGATTCTTTTTTACTCAACGCGTTCAACAGCTCAGCAGCATCCTCTACTGACCCAAACTTCGAACAAAACTGAACAAACGGTTCTGCAAAAGGTGGGTAACTGTGCTTCTTCATCATTCGTAGAAGTTCCATGGCTTCTTCAAATTTCCGCTCTGTTAGAAGCTTCTGAATCAGAAACTTGTAAGTCGATTGCCAAGGCTTCAACTGGAATTTTCGCACCAACTCAACAAGCAGCATGTGGGCCCCTACAGTTCTTGATTGACTAATAAAACCACCTATCAAAACATCCAAGAGGTCAGCATCGGCATCGAAGCCCTTCTCAATCATCTTTCCAAAACAAACCAATGCCTCGCCAATCTCATTCCCTTGACAATGCCCTTGTATCAAAATTGTCCATGTCTTAATATCTGGAATACAACCTTGTTCTTCCATCACATCTAGAACCTTCTTAGCTTCATTGAACCTCCTTGCTTTACAAAGACCAAACACCAATTGACTGTAGGTGATGTTATCAGGTTCGTATCCAGCATTCTTCATCTTTTCCATTACTTTATCAGCTTCATCGAAATTCCCTACACTAGTCAGAGACCTATGAATTCCATCGTACATACTTTTAGTTAAATCATTACCCGATTGCTCGAATTTGTTGACCACTCGATGCAGCAAATCAAGATCCGGATTGTTGCACGTTGCAATTGCCCGTAAAAGCAAGTTACATTCACTATCTGAGGGCTTAAATGAACTATCCATTATATGTTCATACAGTTTCACTACATCACTTAACATTTTATTCTTCTGAAACTGCCTTGAAACCTTTATATACGTATCTATATCCAACTCAAAACCCGCACTCTTCATCTCCTCCAATAAATCCCAGAACTCACCGATTGTATCTTCCCAACAAAGAACTCTCAAAATGCCATTATAAGTAACACTATTGTGCTCGAAACTCAAATGCTTGTCGACCCACTTAAAAAATCTATAAGCTTTCTGAGGGTACCCTTTTCCTCTGAGCTCCTTAAACACCCTCAGCATAAAATTATCAGAAACCGTAATTTCCATATCATCCAATCTGCTCTCAACCTCTTCCCCCCATTCAGTACTTCTAATCACACTAACTACTTCCTTCACTCTATCCTCCATAGTATTTTCTTTAATCAATCTCTCATAGAAATGCTTCAAAGCTGTGGCCTCATTTTCCATCTTCAAACCGCGAAACGTCGTAAAAATAGTTTTATAAGTCTCCTCATCAATATAATACCCATTCTCTTTCATTTCTTTAATAGTCGCCCAAAACTCATTCATGAAATCCTTATTCACAAAAATTCTTAAAATCAAGCTATAAATAGAAGAACTGGGCTCGAAATCCTTTTCCTGTACAGCCCATTTCAAGAATCGTGAAGCCTTTTCCGGGTCTTTGCTCAGCTTTTTCAACACATAAACAACAGTTTCGTGGGTTAGCGCTAAATTTGAATCTTGTAGCTCTTTTTCCAATTTCTTACGCCAATCATCGGATGAAAATATCTCCAGATAAGAGTTTGGTTTTGATGAAAAGAAGAGCTTTTGATTGCAAGCGCTGGGATTAGTCAAAGTATGGTTTTTTACCGAAACAACAGTGGAAAGATGAGCAGAATGAGTCACCTGTTTGTGTATAGAGTGAGTTCTGGAGGGCTGAGGTGAGTAGAGCGAGCTAGCGAGTCGGTACTGAGTCAGAATTCTTTTCGCTTTGTTCATGGCTGCTCCGTGGATTGGATTTGCTGGAACGTGAGGGCTTTGCAAGGGTTTAGGTCAGAGTGACGGACGCGGGTCTGCAAGATGATCCAGATCCGTGCCCGGATATTTACATTACAAGGGCTATAGTTCTAATTGTAACTAGTATTTATAATATAATATAATATAATCATATAATAATTATTATAAAAGTTATAATATAATTTTTAAAATAAAATACATAATTATATAAAATATACTTTGATATTAATTATTTAATAAAAATATCAAACAATATAAAATATACCACAAGATAAAAATAGTATTTTATATTTAAAATTTAATGTGTTATTATTACATATGCAATACGAATATGAAATTATAAATTATGAAAAAAAAAATTTTGATATATGTTTCATAAAAAATAGAGTTGAAATAAAAAAATTACAATTTTTTAAAAATTAGAGTAAAAAAATATATAAAAAAACTAAAATTTAATTGATTATCACAAATTTTTTTTTTTAAAAAAAGCTAATTTTGGGCGGAAAAAATTCATGTAAGAACTACTTTTATATAATTATATATAATAAATTAATAATTTTATTAAAAAAGTAAAATATTTGTAAAATACATAATAAATGTTATATTTTAAACGTAGCTCACATTCAATATAAATGAATTGATCAGTAATTATTACTTAATTTAAGCCCCATTAGCTGAGAATAAGGCAATAAGCCTTTCACCGCCATTAATTGAATAAAGCCCAGTATATTACTAACAAACAATTGCTTATTTTAAATTTAATATTTTATTTAAATACATATAATAAATTAAATATTATAAAAAATAATTAATTAATATATTTATAAGCTGTGTAATATTGTGCTACAAATATTGAAATAAAAAAATTAATATTGTTTCATTTAAAATTAAAATATAGAGCATTATAATTTTTAAATGGTCTTTCAATAAGTATATTTTAGTTAATTATATTTTTTATTATCTTAAATTCTTTTGTGTGTTATAATATTTGTGTTCAACATGATTTATTTGAAAAAAATGATGAATATCATATTATTTGAAAAACAATATTTTTTTATAAAATAGGTTACTCAGTTTATTTTAATTATTTTCTTTCTTAATATTTTTCAGAAAGAAAAATCCACGTAGATTAATCTAATTAAATTAACAATTCCAAAATACTCACAATTTTAATTTAGTCCAAGAAGAACAAAAAGGGCTAGTTTAGTTTGGTGGGGGTGAAGTAGAATTACGGAACACGCGACGTCACCACATTGTTTTGTGTGTTGGTCCAGGGAGCACTTTATAAGGGAAGGCGTGCGATGCAGCTTTGCTTTTCCCCACCAAACGTGGCTTTCTACCGTAGCAGAAGAAGTGTCTCTGAGTGGAGAAGTGGGGATCCCATGTTTCGGTCGTAGGGTCTTATCGTGGTCCGTCATCAACTACATCCAAATTGACCGTCGATTGAAAGAGACTGCTCTGGAAAAAGGATCAAGGTTACAATGTGAATACACACAACTTTTGCATATTATTATTATTATTTGCATGACAAAAGCTTTTTTAATTATTAATTATTGGGAATGTATTTTATATATATATATATATATATATTTCAAACAATCATTTAAGAAAAGAAGACCGCATGTATAGAAAACTAATTTGAGCTTGTAAAAAAGGAATTATAATATATATTAATAATAATAATAAGAGAACCAATTAAATTTAATAAAATTCAGCTAAAACTCAATTCTTGAATTCAGAAATAATTTTTCAAACTTATCTGTAAAAAATTAAAATGGTTTAAGTGTGTGGACTACACACCTTACCTTCGGGGATATATTATGTCAACTTTTGCATAGTGACTTACAGTTGGCGTGCTGATTGGTTCTATCATTTTTATAAACAGGACTTCAAATATTCGACCTTTATAAACAATAATAAGACTCCAAATGAAGTTTACTTCAAGTTCCATTAACAATAATAAAATTTGAAATGAAGTTTATCGTAAACCCCTATAAACAATACCATCAAACTTCATTCTTTGAAAACAAAGTAGGATTTGAAATAAACTTCTTTTTTTTTAGCCCTACTACTATTCATATAACTAGAACCATTTCGAGCTAAATAAACACCACTCTTGAGTTCCGTGAGATCATTTAAGATAAACAGTAAAATGAACAAAAACCTTAAACTTTAGAAGATGGGCAAAAAATATTAAAAACCTATAAAAAAATGGGGTAAAAGAACTAGTGCCAGTATAGATAATGCACCAATGCAATAGAGCACTAACATAAAATGATTTTGCAATCGATAATTTTTCAAAATTATGCAAAACTTGTACACACAATCAATCCATGCTATGCAAAGGTGATCAAAAGGGTTCGTTAAAATTAGTGAATATTACCCAAAGATGAAAAGGGTCAAAGATTTGAACAAGGATTGTGTGTAGATTGAAGGTTGGAAGACAAACATAAAGTAACAAATCTCCTTTGCAACAATATTGCTTTACCAAAAAAGAAAACATAAAGATCCAAAATTCAAACACACCTCACAGAAAAGACCCTTTCTGGAATTCACAATTGATTCCCCCTTTAAAAAAGAACCCTAGCTTTAAGGCAACAACCATATCAAATACATTGCTTTCACTGTCCTGTGGAACTGTGTAAAGACCAAACCCTGCATGCGGAATACACACACATGTATGTGTGTGTGAGAGAGAGAGAGAGAGAGAGAGAGATTAGGGCTTTGTATCACTATATATACCTTCAAGTCTCCCATAATAAAACATAAATTCTTAATGTGCACAGTATCTGCTTTGTTTCATAGCAATCAAGATCTTCTGTTTGCTATGTGATTCTGCCGTATATACTCCATGGATACAGAGAAAGTACAAATCCAACACCATTTTTGGTCGTCGAATACAAAGAATCGAGCTTCCTCATTGCGTTTTCGCGATCTGGGATGATCTTATTCTGGATGAAAATGATGTATATTGGATGGTTATTAGTCCTCCCACATCATGTTTGCAAGGGGGAATCAAGCACTCCTGGTCCGATCACAAGTACTTAGTTTTAATTCTTGCATTTAATAGTTTTTAATGTTTTTGTTGGATTTTAGTTTTTTTTTTAATTTTAAATTATTAGTATTTATTTCTAGTATAGTGTGAATTTCATTGATAATTATGTTTAAGTTTTGTCATAAATAAGTTGTTTTGTTAACGTGTATGAATAGTTAATTTGTAGAGCTTTTATTTTAATTTATTTTGAGCATTTTTTTTTAATTGTTACCTATTTCTTTCTTATACTAAAAATCCAATATAAACACACAACATTGGAAGAAAATGAAACATATATAACTATGGAAAAGACGTTCAAAAGTAGAGTTGAAGTTAGTCAAACTGAATTGCATTTACCGAATTGCAGGCAATATACTCAAGATTGACTCGGTTTTTGTTTTCTCGACCTGACATTATCTAGCTCGGCTCAACTCAACGACATTGATCTCTACTAAATATTTACATCTGTCATGAGTCGAAAGAGTAGATTAGTATTTTGCAAACATGAAAGTGTTTCTAAAGAAACATTTGGTGTTGTCTCACACATGTAAGAAAATATGGAAAAATTAACCATTCTTGAATGTATTTGTAGTAAATTAAACATTGAGTTTGGATCGATGGAATTAAGTAATTATTGATTAAAAATTAAAATTTATTACAAGAACTATCATTAGGATATGTAAGACTTATTCCATCAGCAACAATATAGACACCAAATAATTACTAAAAAAGAGTAAAATCAAAATTCTAATATTTTATTTTTTTGAAATAAAGATCTCTTTCGAGTAACTAAATTATGAAATTCCGCTGTAAAAGCCAAATATTTGATACTTTATCGAGTACCTGCTATGAGAAGGGGCAAACTATTTTAACAATACTTATACATACCTTGTTAAAATCCTCATGAATAAACCCTGCCTCTCTCTTTTTTTCATCATTTCAGAATTCCTACCACAACAAACTAATTTCTTTACAATTATATAAGTATTACTCAAACATTTTTCATAATATAATATTACAAAAACGTACTTACATCAGAATTTTAATTTCAAAACAAACATAGATTTTCACTATTCACTAAAAAAAAATACTTTAAAAAATTTACAATGGGAATTTGCATATATATTCAAGTCTTTCCGCAATATATGTTAGTTACTATATGCATTTGTTGATCAATCATCTTATAAATTTCATTAATTATTTTATAATTAGTCAATTATTTAGTTATTACAAAACTATTGTTTAACATCTATCAGTCATTTATTTTTATCATAATTTGACATACTTTATAAGTTCTATCGTTATAAATCTCATAATAAATATAAAGAATCTTCGCGAACTAAGTTAAAATTTAATGATATTTCTAACTTTGTCCTGCTCATGATTCAAAAGTGTCGGCACCCTTCTGTTTTCGGGCCTTGATCCATGAAGACAGGCCCATGTGGAGCTCTTTCGGTATATATCATAATAGTCTTTTATTAATACGGGTCTGGCCCATTGCTACAATATAATTAGGAATAAATTTGCTACAAAATAAATGTTGATTCTATCTACTATGATGCTTTTATTATTCATTTTGGCGATAAAATTCCAACATTTCATCCCTAGTTACATCAACACATGTCTACAATAAATAAAGTAACTATTTTTTTGATAGCCTCTCACTTGTTTAAATGTCTTACAAAGTTAGGTCAAGTCGAACAATTTCAAAATTGATAAACAAAAATAAATATGATTATTTGTCTATAATAAATAAAACATATACATATATATATATATTGCAATCCACGAAAAATATATATGTATATAAACATATATATATTATATTATTTTCTTTTTAAAAAGAAGTCCCACCATCATCACCTTTAAGATTTTGTTTTCTGCCTTTTTTGTGTATGTACAATGTACAATTGCAAAAAATAAAAATAAAAATAAAAAGAAAAAGAAACAAAAAAAGGTGTGGCCCACAATCTTTGCATTAATGTTGTATATTTACATAGTTGCAATCCTTGACAATAATCAATAGCTGGTCCGACGTGTTTGCTAGTGGTCTTTGCGTCTTTGCTGGCTTGTCCAAACCCACAACCTTTTCTTATTACCAAACTTATGTTTACTTATGTTACATGCTTTTTCCTTATTTTATGTTTCCTTTCTTTAATTTATTTATTTATTACATTCTTGTTACACTTTTGCTTAATCTGCAACTTTGTTTTATATCGTGCTTCTGAAATTTTACAAATAAACTTAATAGATGTTGTGTTCAATACGATAACACTCAATGTATACTATTTCAAATGTATATATACATCAAAATTATAATTATTCTTTTTTTTTTTTTTGAGAAACTATAGCTTAATTTAAAGAGTGAGTTGGATTCAAAGAATATCTTCGATTCTACTTACAAGCAAGTCGTTAATTCTGAACTTGAAACTATTGTGGTTATCTATAAGCTTATATTTTTTGTTTTATTAAGTTTATATGTCGAAATGCCAATATAATGACATATAGAATTGCTATGATATTCCATAAATTTTCAAGGTCTCAATATGGGATGGAGCCATCTCACAGTAGGGTTGAACAAATAATAAGGGGCGCCATCTTCTTAAATTATTTCTTTTTGTGCAGAGAAGCCACGTGTCACGTATCCATTTACTAGCTTTTGTGTGTCAGGAAAGCCTTCTAATGTCAGACCAATATATATCAATCAGCCTCTCACCACCACACTGCTGTTCAGTACCAGCTGCATTCTCTCCCTCTATCCTGCTGCACCACTGCCCTTTCTCACTTCCATTGCAATCCTTCACTCACTCTGAGAAATATATATCTACTTAATTAGAGTTGGAGGTAAATTACTTTTACTATTTTTTCTCTCGTTTTTCTAATATTTGGGGAGAAGAATCGGAGAAACAGTAATCCTTTCTGAAGAAAGTGAGGTCGAAAATGGATGTGGATTTCTGGGCTGCAAGAGTTCATAGGCACAACCCTTCTGTTCAATCTGCTAGGCTTGGCAGCTCTGGTAAACTTCAATCTTCTACCTCTGTTTGATTTCCTGGGTTCTTCTGATTTGAGTTTATATTGAATATGGTAATGGATGTAATTCTTGATTTTTCATTGGCCCAGAAAACTAATCTTTCCTTCAACTTCAAGTGTTCCATCTTTCCTTTACATTATTGATCTATTTTCTACCTCGTAATCTGGGAGTTCTTTATGTTATTTCTTCAAGAATGGGGGTGTGAATTACTAGTTACTCGAACGAGCCCTATCATGGATTAATTGATGATAATCGAGGCAGTAGGGGGTGGGTGGGTAGGGTGGGGGTGGGGTTCTTCTCTGGGACTTGTTGATTCTCTGCAATACTGTCACTGAAGAAGATGTCTTTGAAGATCAGAGGAAGAAATATGAAAAAAGATTTGAAGAGACATTTTGTGTTGAGATACTGCAATTGTTCATAGAATTATGGTATGATAATCTAAGCTTATTTGTAATTCAAATAGGTACAAATCATTTAGTGATGGAAGATGAAGGTGGTGATGAAGTGAGAGCTTGGTTTCCTTGCCCTTTCTGTTATGTCGAAATTGAAGTTCCAATGCTGTGTATCCATCTGCAAGAAGAGCATTGCTTTGATCTGAAAAACGCGGTAATGACAGATGTATATTTGCTGGTGTTTTCCGTCTAAACAAGAACTGGATTACAATGTTGGGTTTTTTTTTTTTTTTTTTTTTTTTTCTCTTTTTGGTACCGTTCGATAAATCACTAATGAATGAACATGGAGCATTATATTTTCTTGATACTATGATGGTTTTGTGTATATGACACTTGACTTTTGCTTCCAGGTCTGCCCCATATGTGCAGCGAACTTGGGGAGGGATGCGCTTGGTCATTTCACGGTGCAGCATGCACATTCTATTAAGGTTCGGTTTTCCCATTTGATACGAGTGATGTGAGGTTTCGGTTTTGGAGTTTGATTCAGTAGTTTATCTTTTATCTCAGAGGAGGAAAAAGTCTCAAAAATCAGGCTTTTGGAGTAATATATCCACAAGTATCGTCAAAGATTTGAGGGAACTGAGTTCGTTTCTTGGCACTAATTCTGTGAATGAACCGTCTCCTGATCCACTCCTTTCGCCGTTTCTATGTGCTGTGCCTCTAACAGTCTGTAAAGACAGCCAGAAAGATGTATCATCGTGTGTTGCTGCAACAAATAATGCTGAAAGGTGAGTCTTTTGTATCCTAACTGGTGAAATTGTATGAGTTGTGATTTGAAAATGGTTCTAATATAGAAACATGCATAAATTGCATTGTTAAATTATAAATTTACTTATAGCTGACAAGATTGTCCAAAGATGTCGTCGATATCCCTGTTGCTGATTAAAATGTGCAACGGTAACTTTGGATTTTGATCACGTTATAGAAAAATGGAATACAACCACGTGTTTGAAAGAGAAACGAATGGAATACGTGCAGGAGCTGGGATGTGTCGAGCATTGATTATCTGAGCTTCACATGCTCCAGACAGTGGATCTCCAAGTATGTGAGCTCTATTTTCTTGAGCTTCATATGCTCGGGACAGTGAATTTTCGAGCATGTGAAGCTTGGGACAATAGATTTCTCCAGTTTTACAAGCTTGAGAAATCTTTCAAGTCATGGAAAACATAAAGTGAGGATAGAACTCTGTTTAAATTGTCAGTATCTCCATTTAACAGAGTGAGTTTTCTGATTGTTGATCAGTTAATTGCTATAATTTCAATAATGAAATGACTGGTTGATTACAGTTGATGTAATAAATCCCCAATTGGTTCGAACTCGACCCTTTGACCCGACCAATGAGGACGGACCTAAACTGCAAAACAAAGGTTAAAACTTGCTCGAGTGCCCCTAGTTGTCACCTTCCGACACTCAAGTTAGATTGGATAATAGGGTACTAACACAGATGAAAGTAGATAGTAAGTTATGTTCTACTGTTTGATTTAACCCGTCGACACATAACTATATACAGACAAGCTGAAGTAGATTCATTCTGTTTCACAGAAAAGATAAACTGAATATTATGTGTTTTTTTCTTACCCAGCAGCAAACCGCCTTGTCTAGATGAGGATGAAGGACAAGACAATGAGGAAATGAGGCAGCGAGCTGCATTCGTTCAGGAGCTTATTTTGTCAACTATTTTTTAGCTCTTTGACAGAGAAGTGTTCTGAGAAATGCATTGATGCTTCTTTCGTAAGATTATTACTAAAGATGGCTCAATGTGACATCTTAAAGGCCTATGTAATTGTAATATTGATCTTGAATGCGATGCAACACAATAGTGTACGTCGTCTGCTGAGCTATTCAATAGAGTTTTCATAACCTATGCTCCTAATGACATTTCAATTCGAGAATACAACATTCTTCACCAAATGGTCCTGATTTTACTTGTTTTTCTAGTCGAAACTGTGTGCCTAAATGGCGCACGTGTTCTCAAATAGCTTTATCAAATTCAAAACTGCTTCTTCCTTATATTTTCAGCAGAACATCAACCAAATTCAAACCCAAATGACAACACAAGAAGCTGAGACATGAGCAAGATTTTCATTGAAGTATCATAACAATGTTCTCGAGCTAAACTAACACGCTAAAACATAACACAAGTCACCCAAAAAACCTCCACCATATATGACAATTGAGAAAAACGATCAACTAAAGTATAGATTGAAGCTCGATAAAGATAATTTCGTGTACACCATCATCTTCACTCAATAATGGATTGAATAACACCAGCACCTACAGTCTTCCCACCTTCCCTGATAGCAAATCTCATCCCCTGCTCACAAGCAATCGGAGTAATAAGCTCTACCTCCATCTTCACACGATCACCAGGCATCACCATCTTCGACTCCTCATCCTTATCATTCATAATCCTATTCACCTTCCCCGTCACATCAGTAGTTCTCATGTAAAACTGAGGCCTGTAACCTGCAAAGAAAGGGGAGTGCCTCCCACCTTCCTCCTTCTTCAGCACATACACAATAGCCATGAACTTTCTGTGGGGTGTAATGGTCCCTGGCTTGGCCAACACCATCCCTCTCTGAATATCTATTTTCTGAATACCTCTCAACAACAATCCTACATTGTCCCCTGCCATAGCATCATCTAGAGTCTTCTGGAACATCTCCACACCTGTAACTGTTGTGCTTCTTGTCTCCCTCAGCCCAACAAGATCGACTATGTCTCCGACCTTAATAGTACCTCTCTCAACTCTCCCTGTAGCTACTGTTCCTCTACCGGTGATCGAAAAAACATCCTCAATCGCCATCAAGAATGGCAGATCAGTCTGTCTTTGAGGAATGGGGATGTAACTATCAACCTCGTCCATTAACTTATAGATTTTGTCTACCCATTCATTCTCACCCCTCTTAATCTGGGGATTCGCCATTAAAGCTTCTAAAGCAAGTAAAGCAGAACCAGAAACAATCGGAATATCATCACCGGGGAATTCATAAGACGAGAGCAATTCCCTTACCTCCAGTTCCACCAACTCGAGCAATTCTTCGTCATCAACCTGGTCTTGTTTGTTGAGGAAAACGACCATGTTTGGAACTCCGACTTGTTTGGCTAACAGAATGTGCTCCTTTGTCTGCGGCATCGGCCCATCAGCACCAGAGACCACCAGAATTGCTCCGTCCATTTGGGCAGCTCCGGTAATCATGTTCTTGACGTAATCGGCGTGCCCGGGGCAGTCGACGTGGGCGTAGTGCCGATTCTCGGTCTCGTATTCGACGGTGGCCGTGTTAATCGTGATTCCACGGGCTCTTTCTTCAGGGGCTGCGTCAATTTCGTCGTACTTTTTGGGGGCGGAGTTCCCGAGGGATGCTAACGCCATAGTGAGGGCGGCGGTGAGGGTGGTTTTGCCGTGGTCGACATGGCCAATGGTGCCGATGTTGACATGAGGTTTCTTTCTCTCGAACTTTCCACGGGCGGCGCGGACAGAGAAGCGGCGGAGGGGGCGGGTGGTAGTGGTGGTGGTGGTGGGGTGGAGGAATAGGGTTGTGGAGGAGGGAATGAAGGAAGAAGAGAGAATTATTTTAGTGGATTTTGAAGAAGTGGAGTTTGGGGGAGATGGGGCCGAGGAGAGGTATGTGAGTTTTGAAACAGCCGCAGCGGCGGCGGTGACTGAAGCCATGGAAGAGAACGGTGTTTAGAGAGAGAAAGCATAGGATAGAGAGGGAAAACTTGGAAGAATGGAGGGATTTATTGGTGTATGGGGTTTCTGTGCTACTGGCCTGACGTCATGACACGTTTTTTATTAGTATAAACATGTAGAAAATTCGAGTCCATGATCATCAAATCAGGAATATCGTTTGTTAAAAAGAATATTTAACTTTTTTTTTTTTTTTAATAAAAATATCAGTTTTAACATATTTTTAAGTAAAAAAAATATTGATGCTTGGAGTCGAGTTCAACAAATAAAAATTATTAAATTTAATATAAAAATATTAAATCATTAAAGCTCTACTTGTATTTAAATTGTTTAAAATTTAACTTAAATTGAATAGTTTTAAATAAATATAAAGAAGAATGTATTGGACTCATTCTGGTGTAACTAATTGACCTCCCCAGGGCTAAGCCACTATTAATATGGAGAAACATGAATGAACTTAATTGTGGTTGATAAGCCCACCACAGCAGACAAATTGAGTCTCTAATTGGGCCACGTTCACAACTTTGGGGACACTCTTTTCTACTAGCTTATTTTGTTGTTTGTGTTTGATTTTTGGAGCAACCACCAAAGAATGCCGAATGTACAAATACACATTACACATAAGTTATTTGACTTGAATGGATCTCTGTATCTTCCTCTCCAACTTACATATTTAATCACACTCTTGAGTTCAACTCCCAAAAGAGTGAGGGGTGGGGTTGCCCTTATCCCTTCATTCAAACCTCTTCTATTGTGTAGAGTTTACTTATGAATTATTTCATATTAAAAAAAATTTGAAAATTGAGATTAATTTATACTTTTATTAAAATACTCATATTATCAATTAATTTTAAAATGAAATGAATTACTTGTCCCATGTTGAATAGTCTTTTTGTGCGTTTTTTTAACTTTTTTTCAATCATGTGTGTTTGTGTATGCGGTGTGTGTGCGTGTGTAATAATAATAATAAAATTAATAATAATCATCACATAATAATAATAATAATAATGTGTAATTAATAAACATAAATGAAAGTGAATTCTAACATACCTGTACATAGGGCTTCCTAAAATACAGTCGCTCGTTAATGACGAGTAGATTAAAATTTTTTGATAATTCTTTCTATAATTTATGAAAGCTACATTTTTTTTTAATTATGAAAAAAATTGAATCAACTCATCATTTCGAATAATTATATCTTAGAGAGCCATTTAGATAATCCGTAGAAGACATATACACATGAGTTATAATTCACTTTCATTATTGTTTATCTATTATTACTATTATTATTATATTATTATTATTATTATTTTTATTCCATGCACAGACACACACAACATACACAACGACAAACACACCATACACAAACACACATAATTAAAAAGAGATATAAAAGAAAAAAAATCGCCAGTACTACAGGCAATTAAAAAAAAAATCCAATCAAATATTGTCTATCTCACAGTCAACTTTACCTGAGAAACTTTCTCAATAAATTTAAGGGTGCTGCTATCCACATCACCCAAATTACTCTTCACACCACATTCACTTTTTTTACAAAAATGGACATTAGCAAAATTACCAATATAACCTTCAAAATTAAAAAATAAATTCTGATCTCTTCCCTTCTCTTCCCCCATTCTCTTCACCCTTCTCTTCCTCTTCTCTTTCAAACCCTAAAAATTTCAAATCAAAAATTTGATTTATTCACCATATTTTTTTCTTATATTCATGGACAATCAACAATTATATGTAAATTCGGTAAGTTTTTCAAATGTTTTATTGTACTACTACGGCATTATACATTAAAATTCTGTCAACACAAATCGGGGCCGCGTAGCAGAAATTTCGGAAGTGTTTGGCCTGTATCAGCTTAACGTAAGCAGAAACGTTCGGCCGATACAGGCCGAACACTTGAAGTAACGTTCGGCTTCGTATGACCGAACACGTTACTCTGTGTTCGGCTACTTAAGGCCGAACATTTCGTGTTGTGTTCGGCTACCTAAGGCCGAACAAGGTTTGTTCTGTTCGGCTACCTTAGGCCGAACGCATGTTCGGCTGTTCCAGGCCGAACACGAATTGTCTTGTACTTTTTTTGGTTGTTTTCTGATTCATTTAATGTTATTTTCAGGAGACATCAAGAACAAGTGCTTTTATTTCAGATAACAACGAGGTGGTTGTTGATTATCAAGATGTGTTTAATACAATGAATTTGTTCGAATCACGAGAAAATTTGATTTCTTGGGTCCGTGAAAAGGCTATCCCATTAGGCATGGTAGTGGTTGTGATGAGGTCAGAAATTGGAGATGAATGCAGACGACCTCGTTTGTGGTTAGGTTGCGAACGAGGGGGTAAATATCGTCCACAGAAAAAAAAAACAGAGCAACAAAGAGAAAAGTGAAAATCAAGAAACAAATGAATGTGGAAGAGAATTGGAAGAGGTAGAGAATAAAATAATTGAGATTCGTCGTCGCGGAACCAAGAAATGCGATTGTCCATTTCGTCTAAAAGGAACATATTATAAAGAGACTGATGCATGGGCCTTGGAGGTTATTTGTGATTCGCATAATCACGAGATGACAAGATATTTAGAGGGTCACTCTTATGCTGGTCGTTTAACTACGGATGAGTTGAAATTGGTGTCTGATCTATCTACGGGTAATAGCCGTCCTAGGGACATATTGTTTACGTTGCAGAAGAGGTATACAGAAAATAAATCTACGATAAAGACTATCTACAATATTTGACAGAAGAACAAACAAGTCGAACACTGTGGCAGGTCACAAATGCAATATCTCATGGGTAAACTTAAGGAGAAAGAATTTTTTTTTCCATACTAGGCGGTGTGAGCAAACAGATGCTGTCAAAGATATGTTTTGGGCCCATCCGACAAGTGTGAAGTTGTTGTGGGCCTTTCCAAATGTCTTGTTAATGGATTGTACATACAAAACAAACCGGTACAAACTACCGTTGTTAGAAATTGTCGGGGTGACTTCCACAAACATGACATTTTCAGTTGCATGTGCCTATCTAGAATGCGAAAAGGAGGATAATTACTTATGGGCATGCAATGTCCTTAAAGATTTGATGGACCAATCCAGCCTACCCAAAATATTTGTAACCGACCGAGAACTTGCACTGATTAATGCAATCGAGATAACTTTTCCTAGTTCTCATCATTTGCTATGTCGGTGGCACATCAACAGAAATGTAATGGCCAAATGCAAGAAATACTTTAGTACAAAGGAACAATGGAATTCGTTTTATTGCAATTTGAATTCGTTGATTTTTGCCGAGTCAGAGCACATGTTCGAAGAGTTGTTGCAGCGGTTTCAGAATGATTTTTCCTATAAAAAAGAGGCTGTGAAATATGTTTTGGACAATTGGATAAGTGGATATAAGGAGCGATTTGTTTCTTGTTGGGTAAACAACTTGATGCATTTTGAAAATACCACAACAAATAGGTAATAAATAATCATCCATCATTTATATGCTATATTATTTTTTTATTTCTGTATATTGTTATATATGTTATATGATCATTAATATTTTTTTTTGTAATATAGGGCGGAGGGCCAGCATGCAAAGTTGAAAAAACAACTTCAATCGAGTACAGGCAATTTTGAAACGTGTTGGGAAAAAATTTTCATCCTTCTCGAAACATCGCATAATGCAATCAAAAGTTCGTTCGAGAAGAGCATCAACATAGTCCAACATAGGTACTCATCTCCTGTATTCAAAATGTTAAGGGGTATGGTTTCTATCTCTGCTTTGGATATGATTTTGGATGAAATGGTTGGTGTTGGAGAAAATGGCATCGATTCTTTATTATGTGGGTGTATTTTGCGAAAAACTTGTGGTCTTCCATGTGCTCATGAGCTATCTGAATATGTTCGGGGGAATATGCCTATCCCACTAGATAGAGTTGATAGATTTTGGAGAAAGCTTGATATGGAACCTGTGGATGAAGTCAATAAAAATATATCGGATGACATAAAAAATTCTTTCAAGAAGACACTTGATGAAATTGTCAATCAATTTGAAGGTGCACATGATGAATCAGAGAAGTTGTTAATGTTGAAGAGGTTAAGAGAGTTTACACACCCAACTACATCATCCCTCATTGAACCACAAGTCCAACCACGTACACGTGGACGTCCTACCAAAAGAAAAGCAAAAAAGAACAACTCCACAAAAAGAGATCCAAGTGCTTTTGAGTATGTTCAATCCATCAATGACAGTTGTTCGCCAGTGGAAGAAACAATTTTCATAAGCGGAGAAAATGTGTCCAGTGCTATGTTTAGTTTCACTCGACGAGAAAAACAAAAGGTAATTTTGAAGTATAAAAAAATTTGTGTTTTTTTCCTTTTCTTTGCCGTCCTAATCAATGATAATTGTATGATATCCAGGTGGTTCGACGTGCATGTAATGTTCTTACCACAAACAAGGATATTGAATTTTTTGAAGATATTCCACCTATCTTTCGGCCATATGTTTGTGGGACTAAGAATGTTAGAGGAGACGGACATTGTGGATTTCGTGCAATTGCTGAGTTAATGAACTACGGGGAAGATTCGTGGTCTAGAGTTCGTTGTGACTTGATCCATGAATTACAAAATTTTGGAGAAATGTATGCACCCATATTCAAATAACATGGATGTGTTGGGAAGTTGAAGATGCATTACATTGTTTTGATGAGAGAGCCTATAGACAACACTGGCTAGATATCCCTGATATGGGACACATGATTGCACCTGTCTACAACATAGCACTTGTCGTGCTAACACCCATTGCAAACTATACTTTCCTTCCCCTGAGGACTGCAAACCCAGAAGATCCGAAACTATTTGCATAGCTTTGGTAGATCAAAGCACGCATTTTTGCGGGGTAAAATTTTTTCCTTATTATTTCATTTTTTTATGGTTTACAATTTTTCTTATACGTGCATTGTGGCAGGTCTCATTAAGCACTGGATGCCCGTTGCCTCCTGTTCTGCAAGTATGGCATGAACATCGTAGTGCATGTGCTGCTGGATGAGAGATATTCTACAAAAGACGATTTCAAATGTATAATGCCATTTGTTTAGGAAATGACTGATATGTACTTTTTTTGTTTTTTTTAAGTGTTGAATATTATTTATTTATAATATTACATCTTATATAGATCGTAAATTTGCAAAGTTATGATGAAATATGCCCGAAAAATCGCAAATCATGCGCACATGAAATTATTGAAATCGCAAACTTAAACATTGTTATTATGCCCGAAAAAAACAGAACGTACAAAAACCATAAAAAATGAAGTGTCAGGGCGTTCGGCCAGTGTTGGCCAAACGCAATGAAATATGTTCGGCCTGTCCTAGCCGAACACAGTGTGATGTGTTCGGCCAGTGGTGGCCGAACATGTTGTGTAATGTTCGGCCAATACTGGCCGAACGCCCTGACACTTCATTTTTATGTTTTTTTGTACGTTCTGTTTTTTTCACCATTCTGTTTTTTTCACCGTTCGGTCTGTCCTAGACGAACACAGTGTGATGTGTTCGGCCAGTGGTGGCCGAACGTGTTGTGTTATGTTCGGCCAACACTGGCCGAACGCCCTGACACTTCATTTTTATGTTTTTTTGTACGTTCTGTTTTTTCAACAACATAGCACTTGTCGTGCTGTGTTTTTTGTACGTTCTGTTTTTTTAATGACCAAACAATTTTGTTTATTCAAGGCACAACTGAATATTGAGCAAACATTAAATTGATAATTTAACACAATATTGGACACTGAATAATGTTTAACATTCAAATAATGTTTAACATTCAAATCTAGAAAAGTTTAATGTCATACATATATATTATAATCACTACTCATCGGATTCATTCCCATCATCCAACGTGAGACTGTGGAGTACTCTTGCAGCTTGCTCAACTCTAGGCATCACGTAATCAAGCGATAACTGCGGATCCTGGGTTGTCCACATGCGAACTAGTGGGTCAAGAATGTTCCGGGCATCAACGTTTCGAGCCCACAATTGACTAGGGTTCGCATCAATCGGAAAATGACGTGCTGCAGATGTACGATCGGGGTTTTGGACCTGTGGATGGGAAAATGTACGGTACCAATCCATATACTCTGGTACAGTCTCCCATATTGGCTGAGCAAGTCTCCCTCGTCGTTGCATGGACAAAACATGGTTGTCCCAGGACAGAAACATGGATCCGAGCACCCCCATGCAAGTACATACTGACCAGGATTTTTCCCTCTTCTTGCATAGTTTGGATCCAATGGAGGCAAAGGGATATGCTGGACATGGCCAAACTGCCTCAACACACGATCGGGGTGGTATGGTTCGACAATGTCCAGAGCCCTTATGCACCCATGATAAAACGTCACTTCAGGACGTTCAAATCGATCACGTACTTGCTGGTAAGGATCCCAGTTTACCTACGTATTGAATTGTTCAAGTTATATATTTGAAAGATACATATATTTGTGAAAAAAATATTAAAAAGACACTTACTTCGTGAGGTTGAAGTGAATCCAACCACTCCCTACACGCCTGCAAGCCCAAAGTGTTGGCTCCACCTTGTCCATGCTGTAACCATCTCATAGCTAGTGGAAATATGGGATCGTACTCAACATTGAATTGAGGCCATGGGCTCGTCGAAAAGTGTTCGTAAATCCATGCCTAAATATATACAAATATAATGGTACAACATATTAAAAATTGTAACATAACGTAAAAATAAATAATTTTCAAAGAATGACGTACCTCCAATAATGTAAGATATCCAGCAATTTGCTTTACTCCCGCTCTTAATGCAGATCCTAACTGTCTGTAAAGATAGGCAAGGGCAGTAGCACCCCATGCATATTCCCGGACCACACTTGTGTCTTCTAGTAGCTTCAGATAGCCACCGAGTACCACTTTTATCGGAAAATATCGTATACCCAAGAATATATAATATATATGTTCGAGCAGCCTTTTCTGCAACTGGTCTCTGAGAAATCTGACAGCTGTCCAAAAATGTGCTACGAAGCCACTCTAGCTTCACTGATTGCCCTCTCTTGTCATTAAGTGCCAATATGTCATCCTCAACTGACACTCCCAACAATCGATGAATCAGTGCAGGCGAGAATTCTGAAGTATCGTTTTCCACATTCACTGACTGCCCCACCACTGGAAGACCTAGTAAACACGACACATCATCTAATGTGATCGTCATCTCACCAAATGGTAAATGAAAAGTGTTGGTCTCCGGCTGCCAACGTTCGACGAATGCAAAAATCAAGTTTCTGTGGGGAGCTCTATATGATATTTTGCTCAATTTGTGAAGCCCGGACCGTTTCACATACGACCTCCAAACTCGGGTCGTCTCATTCTCCGGATACACCCATCGTAGAAGCTTTGAAGTGTGACAAAGGCATTTTAAAACGCCTCTCTCATTGCCATTCCAAACGTCGGCAGCTACATGTGTTCTGAAGCTTCGCAATAATGATGGATCATAAGGACCGCCAGGAAATGGGCCCATTAGGATCTCATTCTGCTCGGCTTGCCTCTCTTGTTCTTGAGGCATTTCGGCATATTCCTCTTGTTCTTCCGGAACCTCAGAAGGACCCGCCTCTTGCTGTGCAGCCCTTAATCGTCTATGTGATGCTGTAGGCCGTCTTCTTCTTCTTTCATAAACTATAACATAAGAAAATTAAAATGTTAACATACAAACGTTAAAAATAAAATAATACAGGCTCGCAGGCTGTTCGGCCAACACTGGCCGAACACCTCGCAGGATGTTCGGCCAACACTGGCCGAACGCCTCGCAGGCTGTTCGGCCAACCAGCGCCGAACGAATTTCGAATTCGCGAATTTAATGGAACATATTGCGACAGATTACCTGGAGTTTCGCGTTCGGCGTCCATGATCTTCGACGGTGGAAGGTTCTCGAGTAGTTCGGGATGGTGGGGAGCAGTTCGGCGACAGTGGGGTTGGCTTAGGAGCAGTTCGGCGCGGGTGTGGGGAAAGGGGGTTCGGCGCGCAGGGTTCGCAGGAGTGAGTGAGGTAGGGTTTGCTTTTTTTTCATTTTTAAATTTTTTTAAGTGTTAAGGGTATTATAGGTATTTTTGTGGTGTGGTTAGTAATTTTAAAATTTTAAATGTAATTTTTTGTGGTGTATTTAGTAAATATGGTGTGAAAAGAGAAAATGGTGGTGTGGATAGAAAATCCCTAAATTTAAACGGTACTGTATATCGTCAAATTAGCGTAAATTATAAATACAAACACCCAAAAAAATAAAATTTCAAATTATAAACTGGAACCCTATAATATCATTCACCTTCTTCCTTGCTCAACCAAATTTCACAGCGCCGCCCACCTTCCAGCTCCCGCAGTCACTGAAGCGACCGCGGTGAAGAGCTCCAGGAGCAAAGCCAATTAGGGAAGAAGAGACCCTCTCGCCGTTTCATTGTTTGTCCAATGCTCCGCCATCCAAGATCACAACTGGAACCGCTGCCACGGACGACGGAAACAGGTGAATGGGAAAATCTTGCCGAAGATCATGTCTTGTGGTTCGGACAGGGAAGTCTGTGTTGGAGCTTATCTCTATTACACCCGCTTCCAAGAATCGTTGCACTGCCTTTATCTCAATAAATTCCTTTCGCACCTCTAGCAACAGGATTGAAAAAAATCATATGATTCGGCAAGGAATATCCCGCCTTTGCCCTTGCGCAAAAGATCTGTTAACCCTTATCCGACATGCCCTAGTATACAGGGCCAGTGGTCTCAAAGACGTCTGGAAGATGAAATAAGTCGGTCAAAGAATGCCGTCAGTTCGTAGTTTGTGACCGAGAGCCGATCTGCCTTTCTGCTTTTCTAATTTGCAAGGGGCTTTGGGAGAAAACAAAAAATGATTCGGGGTAGAGAAGAATGGCGGCATGGGAGACAGCACAGTAGCCGAGCTGCGGTGGCATTCTTGTCGGACAACGACAAGATGGACGCAGAAGAACTTCGAGAATCAGTGGGCAAAGATTACGTAGGTAAAACATGTCATTGTCATCTCGCAAAGATTATTCATTAATAGCTGATCTGTGAAAATCTAACGCTACCTATTCTCTTTGATTTCGAACTTTATCAACCAGCAATTGAGTTGAATATATATTGGGTAGTGTTATTTGGTGTATTTCGTTTTCCTTTTTTCCTCTCCTTAATCTTTGTGTGTGGTTTGAACTAAGAATTTAATTAAACCTGATAACGTGATCACTCAATGTCATTGTGTTATTACATGAATCGACATTGTAACGGATTATTAACTTATTTGTAAATTCCATGCAGGCTCCATTATGTTATCTCCGTTGTTGGTATGCCTGAAACTGAAAAAACAACAATGGGCATGGAGGGTTTATAAATATTCTAAAGATATAATTTGAGTCCACCATTTGCATTTCGGTTTTCTTTTCTCAAGAGTTCAAAAGATGTGTTTCTTGACCTTTCACTGGCGAGTGACAGTTCATAAGTGCCTTAAGAGAGGAAAATACTTGTTGGTTGTGTATGACGTATGGAGTGTTGATGCTTGCCAACTGGCAATAATATGGGTAAAGTGCTCATACCCAGTCTTGAGTGGTAGTTGATAGGAATTTAGTGTTGCTTAAAACATCATAAGCTTCATTTTCTCATGAAAAAGAAAGTGGAAACTCTTCCAATTATAAAGCATATAGTAATCTTAACAATTGCCTCCAAGAGTTGAAAGATGTTAGGATATATAGCCGGAATTGGTTCAAAACAATTATTAGTATCACCACCATTACATGATTAGTCCATGTCATTGCAAGTCTATGGATTCCCCAATCTTTCTATTCACGGGCAGTGTCAAGCTTCCTGGATGCTAATTGGGGGAGTTTCTTTCCTTCTCATTTAGAAAATGGAGCTTATGTGGTTGTCTAGTAACCTTAGCATGCCTACCAACTTCTTGTTCACGACTGGTTATGAGGACTTTACCCATGTTTCAGTATCAACACTGCCTACGTCATCCATGACTAACAAGAATTTCCTTCCTTATAATTATCCATAAAGGTGTGGCTCACCTTAACTCGATGCCTCGATTGCAAATGTGTGGTCTCTACTGTATAGCAGTCCACAACATCAATATCCACTAAGGGTGTGGTTAGATGTTTCAAGCTGAGGTACTAAATGCTCTTACCATTTGCTTCGACAGTTTTCCACTTGGAATTCTCTAATAAGTGCAGTTTAGGTGCCCTGCCTTTTGCTGTAACAGAGTGAACCCAGCTTCAGTGTGCAAGCTTTGGAATCTTCAATTCTTGATTGTTCTCGAACACATGAGCACCCTAATACTTTGATTCCTCATTGCATCTGCTGAGGAGATTCTGACATGAAAAGCCTTGCCAGGTTGGCCATGATTTGGGTAAAGTACAATTATTTGTTTTAGATTTAAGAGAGCTTTATGGATCTATTTACCAAGGTTGGATCCCATGTTGTCAAATATTTGTTCTTCTTGTATATTATCTATGTGCAGGTTGGCTGTTAGAGTGAAATGATACACAAAATAAAACAAGAAATGCATCTGACGATACTGCTGTTTACTTGTATATTTATGGTCAGAAAGTGTCTGGTCAGTTCTGATGAACTGTGTGTGTTAGTCTAAATTAAGTTATATTGAAAGTCACTTGAATTCATTGAAATTGAGTCTGTACTGTGATTTTCTTTTTAAGTATATCACAGTGTAGGAGCTAGTAATGAAAAATGGAGTCGTTTACCTTTTAACTGATGTTCTAAATAGATGTTTTATTTGTAATAATTTATTTGAAAAGTATGTACAACCTTAATAAAATTATGCATGAAATTTCTTAAGTGGATAAAAGTGTGGAAGATAGATATTGGATCAGTATTGTATTAATAAAATTAAAAACATGAATAACCAATAAAACTGAAAACGAAAAAGAGAATATAGAGAAAGTAAAGGATAATAAGGTTGTGGTTGGGTCATGCATGTACATATGGGTGTGGTATACCTTTCTTAGAAATTTTATCTCATTTAAGTTCTTAGAAATTGTTCTTAAAATTATTTATGATGTACAGAATTTTATAACATCGTACTCTATAGATCTTGAAGGTATTAAGCAAGATGGTTATACCAAATCAAATCTATGATTATTGAATTAAGTACAAGTACATTCACTTTTCCTGAGAGGATTTGGATTTCCTCTTCTCCAGGAAGAAGAATCCAAACAATGCAACTACAGAGAAAGCTGAGAAGCAAACTGAAGCTATGTCAAGTGACACATGGCGACCAGAGATTGCCTGGACATCAAACAGGTTTGTCATTTTATGAGCATCAGTTGTCTGGCCATAGGCTACTTCCTCATCCTCAGAGTTATGTCCATAAGCCCTGATAAAATATGTAGCTGTTGGAACATCCCTTAGTACTTTCCAAGTGAAAATGTTGTTAGAAGGGCTGTATGGCTTAGCAACAATCTTGTGCTGACAGGTCTTGTCTTTCTCTATAATGTCCACTGTTTTTCTCCAGGCGCGATCCTTTTGGCTAATGGGCGCATAGCATAACTTTATCTTTACAGTTTGGTAGGCTGAATCTGTCCCTGCTGGGAGGCTAGTGTTAAGCGACCATGTTATCGTGATATTGTCTTCTCCAGCTTTTAGAACTGCAAAAATTTTGAGGCCCGAACGAATATTTTAGAAGAAAACACATTCATTTGTGAGAAGGAAACTCTAATTTTCCATGTTTACAAGTAAAACACTTCTTGTAGGACAGAAGGCAGCAATTGTCCCTTTTGATCTCCCATTTCTTTCACTTCATAGAATATGTTAATGTGTAGAGTAATGTTACTGGTGAAGATGCAGCTTGTGCTGGTGAAACAAAACCCGAGACTGAGACATGATAAGAGATAAATGCTCACACGGAAAAGATGGTGAAGTGACTTATACCTTGTCCTTGCTTTGTAGAGGCAGAGACGATGAGAGTATTAGGAAGAGACGAGAAGGTTGTTACACCCTGAGAGGTGATTATAAGACAGGAGAGAAGAAGGGAGACTAGAAGCAAATATTGAACCGCCATTGATGGATTCTAGTGTTCCAGTTTGAGCCGAATGAAGTACGTTTGTTCTAGCCTAATGAGGCTTAAAAAGTGGTTTGATTAGATGAGCTTAGGATTGATCACTATATAGGGATTTCAAGCACAAGGGGGCAGTCATTTGTTTGTAGTATTTTGTTTTTACTTTAGGTTGGCAGTCACAAATAAGACAAGGGAGAACAAGTCAAGATATTCCCACCCTTTAGAGGCTATGAAGAGAGATGTCTGGAGCTTTTTTTATTTTTTTCCTTATTTTGTATTATTTTTTCTTTCCAATTTGATGAATTAAACAATTATTTATGAGATGGTAGAATGACTCTACTTGATGTCCAATGGGTAGATTTGGAAAGATTTAATCAATAATTTATAATTAGTTTGAGATATATATGCTTGGATTTTTGCTTTGCCTTTTTTTTTTTGGGCATAAGAAATAACAAAACCACAAGAAACTGTAAGGTTTTATGGTAACAAGGTAATGGACTTATTAATCATCTTTCTTAAGCCCAGCCCACATTTAAATTGGGGCCTAATATTATTTATACTAAACCCAAATGGTAATCAAAGTAAGCACAAATGGTGAACACAGTAAGCCCATTACTCTAGAAAAACTGGACCTTCAAGGATTTACCTTGATTTCAATTTGTTAGGGCACAGCCCAAAGAGTTTTCACATTGATTCTTATACAACACAATTTAAATATTTTTATAGCTCAAAATGAACTACTTTAGAATAGGGTATAATAATAGAAGAGGTGGAGTATATTTATAAACATTACATAACTAGAAGATGAAAGTACAATATTATAAAAATCGGTATAATATTTATGATGTCTCAAAGGTTTCCTCGGGCCCGATGGAGATTGGCCCTCAAGTGCAAAGGCTAGGGAGCTTGACCGCAAGATCCACCTAAGAATTTTATCCTATGATTCAAGAGTGGAGGGATGTAGTAATTTTTATTTGTATTCCATTAAGGATTAGTAAATCAAAGTATATTGTGGAACGGTGTTATTTTTAGAAAGGAAAAAAAGAAGAGATAGAGGAATCAAATTTAACAAATAAAATGTTAAAGGGTCACATCATCTTCTAATAAAATGAAGTGACATATTATTTTGTGTGTTTATTAAATGTATAATAAATACAAGAAATGGAAATGAGACAAAGAAGAAGGGATCATCAATACCATCGAACCATCAATTATAGGAGAAATGTAAGAAGTAAAGAAACTACGAACAAAACTTCCTTTTCACCATTTGGTTGATTACTTGTCTACACGAGTGTCTTCTAGATTTTGCCCCAAATATTTTAGCAATATATATATATATATATATATTAGCAGTTAAGTTTTAAAAATTTCTAGGCTACATATATATTCATCTATACATATGGTTTCTGTAAAACTATTGGTTCCATGTTTAATTAAGTATTAATTACTAAGTGGCTAAGATAAACGTAGCTAAAATATAACATGACAATTTTATATTAATATAATAATAAATTAGTAAAAAAAATACTATTTTTTGGTCATTTTGAATTTTTAAATGTGAAAATACATTTAAAAAATGATGTGTCATTTTCATAAATACTACTTTCCAATTTTTTATTATGCAAGGAACTGTTTTGTTTCTAATTTTTTTAAACATATAATATATCAAATTAATCATCTTTTTTACGATTGTTTTTAAAAATACAATTACTTTGTTTATTGATTATTGAGTTATATTTGGATAATTATTATGTATTGGATTATTTGTATTGTAAATAAATATTAACTCCTATTTATACTTAATTTTAATACAATGATCAGAAACAAAACTCTTATTTTGGGATGGAGAAAATATTTTTTAAATACAAACTATATATTTTACACATCTTTACCGATAATATAATGAAATACTTTAAATATTCTTAAATATTGATTTGCTTAAAGTTATATTAAAAATATATATTATTTTATTCTATTGAATATAAATATTTTCTTGTTCCTTCTATCAAATGTTTAAACATGATCTACATAGAAGTAATTATAATTTATAAATTCTGAACTCATTAATAAATTAATATCCTTCACCAATTATATTTAAAAATATCTCTAGCTAACTAGAAAAGGTATATGCTGAAATATTACTAAAAGAACCTTTCTTGATATCTTGGACTTGGTAGCCCTCATTTAAATGCAGCTTAACATGCCAATGTGCCATCTCTACAAGGCCGAGTACACACAATTACACACAGAAAAAGACAGGGGGGTTAAGGCCGGCATTTAATTAATTTGTTTCAATATATAATCCTCTCCATGCATTTCCATTTTTCACAGCAGCCCCCACCCCCACCCCCATCTACCTTTTATTGATGAAAATGGAAGCTATGGATCGAAGGTTCGACCGACGCCTGCCCAACGAAGGTAGAGTGTCGATCAACCTCCAACGGAAGCTAGTAGAGACAAAACGTGCTAACCAAAGTACGGATCAGATACCAGACCTGACCGATTTCATGAATGATATGTTCTTTGGAACGGTAAATGTTACTGATCATAAGAAGGGTTACAATCTCAACGGAGGTGGCGGGAGGGTACTAGGAGATCGCGATGAGGATGATTTTGATTCGAGTACTAGAAGTGTTAGTAGTAGGATGACTCAAGAGTGGCTAGAGGAGGCCAAGAGGATGGTGGCTTCCTCTCCTTCGAGGGGAGGTGATTCGCCTTCTAGACTTGTTGCCTCGCCGAGGTTTGCTTCGTCACAAGGGAGGCTATCGACTTCGTCTCTTGACAAGAGAGATCCTCTCTCTAGATCTGCTAGAAGGTTAGATGATTAATTATATTAATTGTTATGAATTTGATTTTTCCATTCAACTCAATTTTATCTGTCCAAATATTTAGATATTCGATTATTTTGTCTAAGATGTCCTAATCAAATAATAAATGATATATTATAGTAAAAAACATCGTTTTAAGAGTATATTTCTTAGATTTCAAGAATCGTTACTTTTGATAGTTATAAGTATTTATATTGCTACTCAATTATAGTTTAATTTTGTTGAACTATTTTTTTTTTAAATTTATGCTCAATTAAACAGGCAAAGAACACCAGAAGGGTTTAGTGGAGAAATCCTTTCAAGAACAAGGCATACCCGAAACAGATCCGAATCCAATTTGGATCCTCCACTCGTTGACCCAACATCGCCTAAATCTGAAATCCATAAATGGATTTCCAACAACCTCAAAAGCCCCAATAGCCCCGACCGGACAATCTCTCCTGACTCGACACCTCCAAGCCCCACCAGCAGCCTGGGGGCCCCACCCCTCCCTCCCCGCCAATCAATCCACCGCAAGTCCCGGTTCCAAACAGATCCCAGATCACCCATATCACAGCCGATCCCATCCCCAACTAACCCTCCCGCCACTTGTTTGTCCAAACGGACTTTCAAAAGTACTAGCAGTAGTACAAACAACAATGCACCTAGTACAATCTCGGATAGTGAGCTGCTCTCCCCACCCAAATATCTCGTTGAGCCAGTCCACCGGAGGTCGATTTCATCGAGCAAGAGCGAGGCGGGGCTCTTGTCCCCACCTCGGAACCTGGTGGAGTCTGCCCACCGGAGATCGATATCTTCATCAACGTGCCGAACCGAGAGAATCCTCCAGAAGGATAATGTGGATGAAAAACAGCTGAAGAATGGAGGTCCGAAGGGTCAAGATTTCATTGGTTTCTCGAAAGATCAAGAGTTTAATGATTTCTTGAAACAACAAAGAGTCAAAATCGAGAAGCTATTGAGCGGCGAAATCAACGGCAAGGCCAAGATTGTCCTCTCTGGACCTTCAAACAGTTAGGTTTCCAAATAACTATCTGCTAAGTTACTTTCTTCTTTTTTCTTTTTTTGACAAATGATTTTCCCTTGTTTGGGTGATCTTTAGGTACGAGTTCAATGGTGGCGGCGACGTGTTACGTGTGGTTATTGGAAAACAAAAACCGGGCTTATAAGAAAGAAGGAAAACGAAGTGAGAACACGCATACAGAATTTGTTGTACCTGTGATGAACATAAGGAGAGGGAAAATGTGGAAGCAACGTCAATCGGCATGGCTGTTCGATCATGTTGGCCTTGATGCTACTTCTCTGCTTTTCTCGAATGAGGTATTTTCTACGTTCGCACGTATATTAGTTCATTACTTCATTTGATGCACCATTAAGGTAGTGTGATGATCAAAATCACTTGTCTGTCAGGATTTTGTTAGAAATTTTATTGCAAATTACAGTTGATCCATTTGTACATATCCAATCTGCAGGTTGACCTAGAGACACTAATGATGGCTAAGCAGTTGAGCATACTTGTGGTTGGGGAGGACATCCTCAAAACAAACGGCGAGGTTAGTTATTTCATATGACAAATATGCATACAAATGAAGCTTTTATAACTGCATTTTCCTGTCTCTAGGTTGGATCTGCCTGTACTGTTCTAACCGATAACTATTGTGAGGATGCATACGACCTCCTTCAGACGCCGATCTTGAAAAAACTTCTGGTAAATTCCTACATGTCCCAATTTGCTTCACATTTTCACTAACAGTATTTAGATTCTATATGTTCTGAACTAATGGATAAACTGAAAAGAAAATGTTATTTGTCAGATGGCAGGTATTCTATTAGACACACAAAATTTAAGTCCTTCTCCAAAGATGTCTATGACAAGAGATGCAGAGGCAGTTCAGCTTCTCTCAGTTGCCTCTCCTCCCAACTATCGTAACACACTTTTCGATCAGTGTACGTTTTTCACTTTCTTAGTATCGTTTAATTCGGCAACTTTAAACTGATCTTGAGGGACCATATTTTGATAAAAAAATCATCAATTTTGCAGTGATGCAAGATCATAAAGAAGACAATTTCTATGAAGTTTTATGTCGAACTTACGGAAAACCTCCTAGTGAAAGTAAGCTAAAACAACTTGTAATGGTATTACACATCCTTCAGTTTACATGTCTTGTAGTGACCATATGATTTAAATCTAAACGCTCGCTCGTATTTCGCCAGTAAATTGGGGAGACGGAGCATCAATGGATCATAGAATGCCGGAGAAGGTACCTTCTAATGCAGCTCCAAGTGATGATAAGAAGCAAAATGGCACATATGATGCCAGAGTGAAGAAGGTTTCACCTATTCCAGGTAATTCTAGTTGTATTTTGGAAATTGCTTATTCTACGAACGAAGATCAAAGGCGGTTTTTAATCTAAATCCGTTTGGTACAGGCAAACCTGCACCATCTCCGGTGCAGACTCCAGTGAAGGAACCTGCGAAGACAAACGAGGCATCTCGTGGAAAAACCAAGAATTTCTTCGCAAAGTTGTTTGGATTCGGATCAAAATAGTGACAAGAATGTGGATATTGTTGTATGACTTGTCATTCTGATGATTGAGGTTCTATAATTGGATCCATTACCACCCTCCATACATTTTTGAAGTATTCTCTCTTCGGTTTTTAAGATTTCCATATTTTTTTAAATCATTTTTGTAGCAAACAATAATCTATGAAATGAGTTGTCTACATGTAATGTTACAACAGCTGTTCCTCTTCAGACAATTTCATCAGCCTCTTGCATTATGCAGAAACATAGACGAATTCTTCCTCACAGATGCTTAAGGTCGTAGTAGCTGACATGCTATTGCTCGGTTACCGCCCTGAGCAATGCCAATGTGTGCTCGTGCACGTGTTATTTTAAACAAGTCAAATCAATGAATGAAACAAGTTGTATAAGTGCGAATTTATGACTTTTAGAAGGTTTTATCTTTAATAAATTAACAAAAAAGTAAAAAAAATAAACTAGTACTAAAATAACTCTTTTTTTAAAAACAAAACGAATAAAATAATATACAACAACTGTGAACTTCTGAATATATGCAAATTCGTAAAAAAATTAAATATTACATATAGTTTGCTCACTTCTCAAGACCAGATCAAGAAAGAAAAATTGATATATTTTAAAATATATATATATAATTATATATTATAACATGGGATGCCTCTAGATAGGAGATTGTTTGGGGTATGTATGTTATCCAATCTGTCTTCTTCAATCATGCCATTAATCAAGAAATCCAGCTGTAAACTAACTTCCAACCTCAATGGATAGGCCCCACCTTCCTCCCCATGTGCTTTGTTCATCTCCATCCCAATCCAATCCAATCTTTCTTCCTAACCAGTTTGGGCCATACCCATCATTTTCAGACAATTCTTGGCCCGAATAAAGCATTTGGGCCCGCGTTCACTTTTCCTCATTCCACTTTCCACGCATACAGGAAGAGGCAGTAATCAGGTGCGCCACATGCAGTGAGCCCGTCAATGGAGCTGGAGCTCCCCGTCTGCGACGACAATGGAGTCGAGGACGAAGATGGAGAAGACGACGATGACAATGGCCGTAAGAGAGCGGGCTTGAATATGAATAAAGCATGACGTAAGCCTGGGCTGAACAACCAATCATGAACGTCCCAATACACTTCGATTCTTGCCTTGTTCAAATGAATCGATTCATTCCCTCTGAATTTCCACTGCAAGTGCTTCACATGGATGACCAAATGTCCGTCGACCCGAATCTCCATTTCGGGCTCGGCGCCGCCGCCGCCGGAGGTAACGGCGCTGTTTCTGTTCTTGCACTCGATCGATATCTCGTGGAAGCTCCCCTTGTCGTGAAACTTAACCCTTGTAATAAACTTCCTCTTCCCAAAAATGTGCTCTTTTCTTGAGATCAATATCGGATCAATTAGAGCGGGCCTGCAGCCCGTCTTTCTGTAAGCCTCTTTCCGTAAATTCCCGAGCAGGAGCACCACTTCGCCGCCGCAGACGACGGCAACGTAGTAGTCAGAAACCGGTTCGGTTTCGCCGTTAAATCTTGCAACCTTAAGATCCCAGAAAACGTCGACTGGTTTGCCGTCGACCAGGAAGCGTTTGGAGCCTTGTTTCTTCCAGAAGTACCATGGCTTGAGCTCAACTTTGCAGGTGTACTGGCTGTCTCCCTCTGGGCCCTCCACGGATACAGATAGACCATGGAGCAGCAGATTCTTGCACCATGTCACTGTGATCAGACGGCATTGATCGGCTATTTTAGTCCTGTAAATCGACATGAACACGTTTTGGCCTGATCTTGTAATAGTTGCAGCATCATCTGTTACTTTCTCTCCAGAGGAGAAACAAGCTGGAATCCCTATTTGTTCTTGCAACATTTCAAGAAACAGATAGGGTTTTAGGTAGAGTAATCAACGGGAATGATATTGGGAGAGTGTGAACTAGAGTGAATACATAAGAAGAAAGAGAGGGAGAGAGGAGAGAGAGAGAGAGAGAGAGAGAGAGAGAGAGAGAGAGAGTAATGGATGCTGCCAGAAGTTTTCTTGGCAGCATTGAAGAGAACACAGGAAATGAATATAAGTTCCAAACTGGCAGATAAATAAGGACATGGAGAGAAGAATCAAGATTCAATCAATCTCTATATAAACACATTATTAAATTATAGTATGTGTGATGCTTTCTTACCTGGCATTACTTGTACATTTATTATTGGAACTTCATGTCTTTCTAGGTTTCATGTCAATTTTAATACAGATATTAACCTGACCAGCTTTTGTGAATCCAAGGTTGGCTTGATTCTGTTAGCAGTTAAAAAATGGTCTTTTAAGTCTGTGCATGGTTAAAAAGAAGTGAAGCCTCTTCTTCACCAGATTTGTAGCATTGATTTCTCCAAAACACTGATTTGACTCCTAGAAAGGATTACAGCACATGAGAGAGAGAGAGAGAGAGAGAGAGAGAGAGGGACAGTAAAAAAATATTAACCTAGCTATGATAAGTACTGATGAGAGTTGGCTTTTCAATGTGAGTTTTTATTTATTTATTTATAATTAATTTCTTCTCTTTATTATTTTTTTCCTTTTTGGATTAGGAAATAGGAAAAAATAAAAACATTGTTAATTTACATGTGCAATTATATGAGAATGCAATCTTTAAATTCTCTAAATAAAGGTGGAGAAGTATGTAGACTAGTAGGAGAGGAATCTAGGGTTGTGATATTAGATCAGGTCTATTGAATAAGAGTTGTCCATCTGGTCCTTCAGTATTGATATTATTTTATTGTATTTTTATTTTGTGTTTCGTTTGGACATGTATGATATATGTGTAGTATAATGCACTGTACACATAAAATGAAATGAAATAAAATAAAATAAAAATATTATAAAATTAATAGAAGATAATGTATATTGGTGATAAAAAGAAGAAGAATTAATATAACATTTATTGCCATGTTTGGAACACCAACAATATTTCTCTATGTTTAAATAATATTTTTGCTTACATTCTTATTAATATTTATTCATGTATCCTAAATAATATTGGTAATTTAAATATAACGTGTATTGATCTTATTGAAATTAGAGATGAACACAGAGAAATCGAACTAAATAATTTTTCTTGCTTGATTTTAAAACTTGAAGGCCAAATTATCTAACATTTCACCCCAAATTCAATTTTAGGGTCAAAACCCTACTTTTGTCATTTGCTCATATTTCATTTTGCATGAACAAGCAAAAAGTATAGGCTTTATTAATTTTCATATGAATCCAAGGAACTAATAGAATCAACATTGAACTAGATTTGCTTACAATGTACTTAATTCATTTATTTAGATGAGAATCAATTGAAGCTCGATTACTTGATGAGAATCGATTGAAACTCGATTAGTTGAACCCTTATAGTTTAGTTGTCACAAAATTTGTAATGATTTAAAAAAAGAAAAAAAAGAGCTTTCTATGTATAGGACCAAATTCTAACAGCTACATGTTGTTAGGTGGTCAAAATTTGGTGAAGTGTCGTACTATTTTAACACCTCATAGAGTCAGAAAAATGTTGACAGTTAGCAAACAATTCATTCAATAATCAAAAGGTGTCTTGTGTATAGTAATTAGTACACGCACAAACACATATTAAAAGGTGAAAAGTCAGTGGGAATGGCTTATCAAGAACCCTCTTTCCAAGGCATAGGTTGCACAAATAGCTGGACCAGTTTTATTACTTTCTCTTTTAGACAGTTTGGTTCATTTCACCAATCTACTAAATATAGTCACCCCCATTGACACATTCAATGTGGGGAGAACCAGCAAAACAGCATGTTTCTTGTATACTTGTTCCCCTTCACTAATTCTTTTTGGGTGGGGGTGTGGTGGAGTGGGGAGGGGAGGGCTCACTCAAATTACATAAATAAAGAAAGATATATTACATTTAATGTACAGATATTACGTACATTCAGTGTATAGAACATGAGATGAGAATGATAATTCAAATCTTTTACTATAATTGTTGCAACATCTCTTAGAGCAATAACATGAATGCATCTCACACAATAATTGATGATGTATTACTTATATTATATTATAAATTTGACATGCATTGTTATTATAACAGAAAATATTTAGAAAAATTTAAAGTGCTATATATATATGATTTGACCTATTCCTACTATTGACTTTTAACTTTTGCCAATCCAAAAAATGAAATTGAAAAGGCTAAAATGTATTAATGAGCACATGGTCAGTCGTTTCCAAGCTTGAACCAACATGGAATCCTATATGATTTTGGTTTCAACAACTTTGGACCATTTTTCCATCAGAATGGAAAATCAGAAATAATGTGTATCATTGACAACATAACCACATGTGATGGTCTCAAAGGAACTTCTGTTTTTATTTTTTTATTTTTCTTTTGAAAACTTGTTTTATATATTTTTGACGTATAGTAAAATATGATTCATATAACCAACCCACTTGTACACGATACAAATCTAATTCTTTAACATTAATTAATAGATTTAATCCAGTGAACATTCAACCATAGGTATTTGAAACAATTGTAACTCAATAAAGATCAAGCCGACTTAAGTAAATATTACACGAAGTCGAGTGATTTTCATTAAATTTTGGAAATGATTATAATTTATGATCTATATTCAGTTCTAAGAAATATATTACTAATTATGATTGTTCTGTTAAACTGTTCGTTTTTATAAATAACAGAAACAAATTCTTGTAATTAGAATTGGTTCAACCTTTGTATAAGCTATAAATTTATAGGGAAGAGGTTTATTTAGCCTGATTTTCTCTAAAATATTTTCTTGGGGTTTGTTGTGTAGCGTGAGTAGCTGCTCTATAACTAAAGTGATTTCTAAGTGGACTATAGTAAACTTGGGCTTAAATAGTACAGCCCAATTTCAATAGTAGATCAAGTTTCAGCCCATATCCATAAAATAGCACTCAAAAGGCCCAATTCCCCTCTTGTCAATCAATTCTTGAAAATATGGACAAACTCTTCCCTCTTGATTAGACAGTTCCATTTTTGAATCAGAATCAGCTCAAAATTATGGTCAATTGTTCAATTTAATTATTGACCCTAGTTTTGGTTACAAACGAAAATCAAAACTAATTTATTCACAATTTGATTTTATTTTCACTATCTGAACCTGTTTGGAATAATTAATTTTGTTTTTTATTTAAATTAACAACAATCGATCATTTGAAATCAGCGATTATAATCATCTTTTTCTATTATCGAGGACCAACGATTTCCTACAACTTTCTTTTTTTGAATAGTCATAAACTTTTGTTCATTTTGAAATAGAACTCTTTTTTCAAAACGGAGGAACGCTACTTGTTGAAAAGAAATGATTAGGGAAACTAAAGTTGGAGAAAGAAAGATGAGTGGATAGCCACGAAAGTTATCCATGCTGCCATTTTGAGACCAGAGTAGATGAAGAAGCTTGTAGAACCACTTGGAATGTGAGTGGAATTTCACGGCTACTGTACCAGTTCTATTTAGCTGTCATTGATTCGATGCGTTTGGATGTCCAAAAATGTATAGCATCGCACATGAGATGTTATCATCCACTTCTCCTTTCCAGTTTCTTTTTTTCCTTTTTTGGTCTTCTTTTCTATTTGTTTACATTTTTTTATCTCCACTGTTTTCTTTCATCATTTTAATCACACAAAATTCTTTATTTTATTTTATATTTAACATTATATTCTAATTTTACTAATATATGTATGTGTATGTAATGTTACCATCAATTTTAATATAACTTGTATTAATATAATTAGAACATGATGTTGAGTTATGCAGTTTAAAGGTACTTAACTCCAGAGTACGATCACGATAAATTTCTTTTTTAGCAATGAATAGAGAGAGACAACTAGGTTGATTAAGTGGGCTGAGCGATATGAGCTGCAAATTAGGACATCTATTTTCTTCTTAATTATAAATACATCTTTTATATAATTGAACCACATCTCAAAAATCAATAGTGAAATGATTGTTTGGCAATGTCTCTAGATGTAGTTACAAATTAGATAATCAAATTTCATATTCATTTGGAAAATGTTTATCTTATACATGATACTTCTTTCTTAACTTGTTTTTTTTATTTTTTTAATTTACTTTTATAATTTTGTAATACTTCTTTCTTAACTTTTTTTTTTTTTTCATTTATTTACTTTTATACTTTTGTAATACCTGTGATGGCTGAAGAATTCTCAGAAAGTTATAATTCACGAGTTTAGTTGATTATTGAATTGATTTCTGTTGAAACATGCATTTCTTGATGTTGCCAGGTTCATTGTTCGACTAGAAGCAGTGAACTGGAGTTTATTTAGTTGGCAATTCTATGAAACCCACCTTATTCATAAATATGAATCTTGAAATAACACTTTAATACCTACGCATCAATCTTTTAATATATCAGTTCCTTTGATATGATGTACAAATATATTATTTTTTTAAATTTTGTTTCTAATAAACTCAATTTTTTTCAACCTGGATTATGTGAAACAAACTAAATTAACACATTATACATATGCATAATCAATATCATTAATATAATTTTTTTTATTCTATTTTATTATTTTATGTTTTAATTTTTTTTTATCCCAATGCGTGACCATTGTTTTCTTTGAATTTTGTATGAATAACTATTGTCTATAAAGAACCAAACAAATTGATTCGAAAGTCACGCGCACCAAAATATTACTAGATTTTGGGTTATTTGTTAATATTTTTCTTATAACTTACGAAGTTAATATTACGATGATGAATTAATAAAATCAAATATTGTTAAAAAGTGGAGGACTCCACAACAAAAGAGAAAGTTAAGTTAAGGACTGACATATTTTTTCCACTTTTTTCTCAGTTTTTCTTAAACCTTAAATGTAACTTCAGGAATCAATTTTTTTTTTTTTTTTAAATGTTAAAACTTAATCTTTTACTTAAGGAAATTTTAAAAAATTCACAATTTTAGATTTGACTAATTTTTCTGACTTTATTTCTTTAAAAAAATATATATATTTTCAGTAAATTAATAAAATTCAAATGTTCAAAATTTAAATATATTTGCTCATATTTTGACATCTAAATTTAAATTAATAAAAAATACATAGAAGTTTTCTAAAACCATCTTTAATTTGACTCCATAAAAAAATTCGATATTGAATTATATATCAAAATTAAACAGATTTAAATGGTTAGGCCAAATACATAGAATTCACACTCTTTGTAGATATTCTTCAATATAATTACTTTCCTTTTATATATTAAATAAAATATAAAATTTATTTTCCAAAGAAGTCATAATAAATTTATTTATATGGATTTTGACCGAGGAGTTGGGGTATAGTATTGTATGAATCGTGTCGTGTGGAACACTTAAGTGTTCAGACTTTTTTTTTTTGGTAATCTAAATTCATCTAAGAATATGCTTAGAATATCATTCCTTATTTAAATTAATAAATAATTAATTCATTAAATTTACTTTTTGTTTTCTTTTTCCAGTTCTATAAAAGAAATTAAGTCTATAAGAGTGGGGTCGAGACGTAATCCTCTTTCTGTAGGCTTTAATGTAAAAATTAATGAAGAGTACTATAGGGCAACTTTGATAGTAAATTAACTTTTGATATTCTTCGATTTTCATCATTATATATTTCAAATTCGCATATTATAAAAGGATTGAGTATTTATTCATAATCTCCATAATATAGTTATCTAAATGTTTTCATATGATTATGCATACTTATCCAGTTCTTATTATTTTTGTAAAAATAAAGATTAAAGAAAGTGAAAAAAAGAAAAGAAAAGAGACTACACTTGCGTTTCGCTTGAAAACAAAATGTGTGTTTTGATTCGAAAAGATAAATAAAATTTAAAAAATATTTACTTTGCTGTAAAGCAATAAATACATATATATATATATTAATAATATAATATGATATATTTGTAAGTTAAACATAGGATACAAATACACCAAAATTCAGTATCTTCTCATTTACTAATTTCTTACACCGTTTATCAATTTATTTAATAAATCCAAAAAATTCCTCCACATCCTCCTCCATTCGCATAGGGTACCAAATTCCCAATCAAATATGAAGAACACTACTCGTCCTATCCCATCTCCATTTATTAATTTCTTAGATCCGTCTCTTTATTTATTCAACTGAATTCAAATAATTTATCTACATTCTTTTTCACTCAAACAAAATATTAAACTCTCTATTGAGTATCGACAAAAATGCCAGCTCTACCAAAAATATCCGATAAATAATAAAATAGTTCTATAAAAGCAAGAAAAACACTAAATATACATCATGGCTAAGTGAAAAATGAATAGCTTTTGTTAGATGGATTTTGCTAGAATGGCTGTCCCGTGTCTCCAGAAGTTGTGTCAAACTCTCATGGGCCAATTTAAAAATCAAGATTTCCCTTTAATCTTATATAAAACTCTATTGACTTTCTACATGCGTCCAAACAACACCTTTCACTTTCAAAAATCACAAATACTAGCTAACCAAGAGAAATTCCGTTGTCTATGTACAAAATAAAATCAGTAGAGAAGACGAAATCAATCTTTTTCTTGCTCTCGATTTATTTTTTACAGTTTATTGATATCATCTCATTAAATAATTATGTAAGTTAAAGATTTAATTTTAAAATTATTAAAAATAAACATAATATACTAACTTTTGTTGAGGCATATAAAATATATATTTGATTCGCCTAATTAATTTACCAATTTTTTTTATCTAATATTAATTTAATTAAAATTAGTAAATAGATTATTGGGATCCAAGCGTATTTTATTAAAACGAAAAAAAAATTGAGTTATTTTTCCCAAAATGTTCAAATCGGAACTAAAATAAAATAATTAAAATAATAATATTAATAAAAAGAATAATATAAAGAAGCGAGGAAAGGAAACAGTCCCAGCTTGAACCAGTTATTAAGCTGACTCGCTTTGCTTTCCTTCTCCGATTGATCCCAAAAGTTTATAAAATCTTGTCATAGAATAAACACAGAAACTTGTTTAATCTGCGTAGCGTTTTTCTGATTCAAATCCTCCACAAAATTGGTATTTCTTGATTCATATCGTAATCGACACGATCATATTACCATATTTTTTTTCCTTTTTGCACAGCCGCCATACTGCTGCATGTGTTAATTGTAATCGATTCGAATCCAAAATTGGGGGAAGGTATTAGTTGTATTCGCGTAACTACGTGGGATTTTGATTCCTAGATCTGAATCTAAGTGGTTTTTTTTGTTGTTGTTGTTGATTTGATTAAGTGGGAGAATGCAGCAAGACACGGCGTCGGAACCCGACGGTTCCGACACCGAACCCGATTTTGTTGAGACTGATCCCTCCGGTCGCTATGGTCGGGTTCGTATAATCTGTAGTTTATCTGAATTTTGGTATAATTCTATAGTTCGTCTGAATTCTGGTATAATTCTGAGTTTCTAAGTTTATGCTGCACTTGATTTACTTTTTTACTGGAAATTATATTGGATTCTTTGAGAAGTCTCATTTGTGATAATGTAGTTAGATTGGTTCGTTATTTCTCATGATTACTCAATTTTTCTGATTATTAAGTTCCTTTGTTCTTTCTGATGCATTTTTTGCAGTACAAGGAGGTACTAGGAAAAGGAGCTTTTAAGAAAGTGTATCCTTTCCTCATTCCATTTTCATTTTTTATGTGGGGTTTTTTATGCATTTGAAGTAGAATTTTAGTATAACGTGTTCTTTTGTAAAGCCTTAATTTTGATATATAATATAGATATAAAGCATTTGATGAATGGGAAGGAATTGAGGTGGCTTGGAATCAGGTTAAAGTTTCTGATCTATTGAGGAACTCAGTTGATTTGGAGCGGTTATATTCCGAAGTGCACTTGCTAAAGACCCTTAAGCACAAAAGCATTATCAAATTCTACAACTCTTGGGTTGATACCAAGAATGAGCATATCAACTTCATTACTGAAATTTTCACATCTGGGAATCTGCGACAGTATGTTTATTTCCATGTACTTGTTTTGTTATTAATATTATTATTTTAATTTTAATTTATCTAGATATCCATTGAAGGGGAAATGTCAGTTGTTGTTAATGAGTCAGACCATTTTTATAGGTATAGGAAGAAACACAAGCATGTTGATGTGAGGGCTTTGAAGAAATGGTCCAGACAAATCCTAGAGGGGCTTTTGTATCTTCACAGTCATGATCCACCGGTTATACATCGAGACCTGAAGTGCGATAACCTCTTTGTTAATGGGAATCAAGGGGAGGTGAAAATTGGCGACCTGGGGCTGGCTGCTATTCTTGAGCAGGCTCGTGCTGCTCACAGTGTAATTGGTAAGGTTTGATTATATGATCACTCCCTTAGCTCATGACTTATGTATTTTGTACTGAAGTTTATTGATTGATTGATTTGTTATGATGTTTATACAAATACTGTACAAAATTTATAGAAAATTCAATATGATGCCAGGCACACCGGAATTCATGGCACCGGAGCTTTACGAGGAGGATTATAATGAGCTTGTGGATATATATGCCTTTGGTATGTGCTTGCTGGAGCTAGTGACCCTGGAATATCCATATGTTGAATGTGCCAATGCTGCACAGATTTATAAGAAAGTGACAGCAGTAAGTTATTCTTCACTTTGGAATTGCCTTTTCCTCTTATAAATGTCATTTTTAGTAGCTTGTTTTCTCCAAAAACAATAATTATATCCCTCAAAGGCTTAGAATTTTCAATAGTCGGCCATTACTTGACTCCAAAAAAGAAAATAAGTCACTAAGAAACCAGTGGAGAAGAAACATAATGAATTTATTGTGGACCTCGGTTTACAGCGTTCTGTACTATGTGTGCAGAATATGTGGATTAATTTTCTAGCTTATCTTGGTTCAAAGTTGAAGCTCTTGTCATTCTAAAAATAATAGCCCTCTAAAAGTAATTGGTTATTAGTTTAGCTGGTACAAATTTCATTCGGCTACATTCCTCTACAAATTCAACAGTTGAACTAAAAGAAGAGCAGGGATGACTATTATATATCTAGATTTATAATACAGTGCTAACTTTCAGACAGACATAGATGAGAGCTTAATGAAGTTATATTAACTTCATTTTCCTCGCTTCCGTATAACTGAACCTTTGATAATTTTTCTTCTTGGTTGAAGGGAATCAAACCTGCATCTTTAGAAAAGGTGAAAGATCCCGAAGTCCGAAAATTTATAGAGAAATGCATTGCAAAAGTCTCTGATCGATTATCAGCCAAAGAACTACTAATGGACCCATTTCTAAAACCAGATGAGGATTCTGGGAGTGTAGGGCGTTCACTACAGCCCCAGTGCTCTAATGCAGGTTCATTTTGCATTTCTTTATTCCTTGCTGTATTTAGATTACTCGATCTGTGTTTTTGACCCTTTACCCATTATATGCAGATGATAATGACAATCAGCTTGTTACTGAAAAACACCCTGAAGACTCAGTGCTCGAGGGAAGTCGAGATTTCATGGTGCAGGGTCAACGAAAAGACCTTAACACAATATTCTTGAAGCTTCGTATAGCAGATTCATCAGGTTCTTGTTTCCTTTTTCTGTACCCAGTTATTGTTGTAATACCGAAAATATCCTGTCATGGGTATAATCAATCTTTTTTTTTCTTTATTAGCTCAGGCCATATTCGGAACATCCACTTCCCATTTGATATTGAGGTGGATACTTCGATTGATGTCGCTAGTGAAATGGTTGAAGAGCTGGATTTGACAGATCACGATCTCTCGGTTATCGCTGCTACAATTGATTCTGAAATTCAGTCCCATATTCCCGATTGGGAACCAAGAGAACTTTCTGGAAGAAACAATGCTAGGGGTAAAGCAATTTTAGAAGATGAAGGTTCTCGAGTCGCTTCTCCCGCAAACACCGATTCTTCCAATCCAATTGTTATGGAAAGACTGCCATCGGGCCGAAAATATTGGTCTGATTCACCAAAAGTTAGCGGTGGAAGCTCTCCACTAAGGCCTGGCCCGTCTCACTTGTTGGTGGCTGGGTCAACAACCTCCAGAGACAGCTGGTCTGGAGATAATTCTCCATCTCCCGTTAGTCCTAAAGATGCATGCTGTTCTTTTCACGGGTCCCCTCTTAGGCACGTGGATACTGATTCTGATCTTGACAGCAGTGTAAAACCAGAAGGTGACTCGGTGCCATTGGAAGAAAATACATTGCCAAATGAAGGTGATTTAAATGACATTGAAGATGTTGTTCAGAAGCTTGAGCATGTGTTGGATGAGCAGCAGAAGGAGCTAGAAGAGCTTAAGAAGAAACATGAAGAAGCTATTTCAGATCTTCTAAAGGAACTTCCCCAGGAGATTCGTCTGAGAGTTGTTAGCATTTGTAATAGATCTGAACATAAGCTTCATTACAAGTGATGCCATTCGAACTCTAAATCCTTGGATCAATCTTCCTCAATGATGTAAGTCTTGCACACCTATTTTTCTAACTCTGGTGTTGAATATTGTCTTAATTCATCATCCTCGTCCTGAAGGTTTCAAGGTATTCCGTAGCTATTCTCAGAGATGGCGTGGAGCTGTGATAGCTGTATATATGCTTCTTCAACTTGCAGTGGGAAGAAGCTCTTTAACAGCCTTGAAATATGATACGGTGCCTGGCAATGACATTCTTGAATCAAGTAGCAAGTATGATTTTCTTTTGCACATTGTTCTTTCATTGTTAGGTCCTCTAGTTTTGCTTGAAGTACACCTGTATAGATTCATGGATTTAACACAAAGGCTTTTCAGATCAAATTTCGGAAAATCTTTTGTTCTTTTCGGTTTTGTAAGCTGAATTTGTGCCTCATAATGCATGGAGGCTGATTTGGGTTGATATGGATTTTTTAGTTGAGAGCTTTTGTATGCTCAGAGGATACATTTAATTTAATTTATATGTTTTCTATCTCTGTGCCAGCCAGCTTCATCTTGATGCAGTAAGTATATTTGGTAGAATATGTAAATGTTTTTTCACCGTCATTCTATCATTTTGTTGTTGTATTTGATCTCGTATTTTATTGGTGTTGGATATGCTACATTGGGTGTAATATGGACAAGAACATGGTTCGATCTTGTATTTTATTGGTGTTGTAGATGCTTCATCCGCTTAATATATGCAAGAACATGATCTGATATCGTATTTTATTGGTGTTGTAGATGCTTCATCCGGCGTAATATGAACAAGAACATGTGTGCTCTCATTCTCTTGTATATGAACTTGATAAATTGACTTTTATATCGGACATCATTTGTTCAATTTTCAAACAATAAATAAAGAGAAATGATGGAAGAAAAAGCTTTTGACTGTAAGATTTGAAAAAATTGAAAGGCTGACAACAAAATATATATTAAAAAAAGAAACAGCATAAATATAATATATAAGTTTAAAAATATATAATATTTAGATTAAGTCTATTATTTAAAAAAGAAAAAAAGAAAAAGGTTAAACTATCCCACTAATTCTACAAGATTGAGTGCTTGCTGGTTATCCTGTCTATTACCATCATATTTACTTAACCTTAAAAGTTCTCTCTCTCTTTCTTTCTTTCTAATAGAGTTGGGCCAACTCAACTTTTGGATTTAGTGTGTTAACATCTTTTTAACTTCCTAATTCTTGTATGTACGAAAAAGTAAAAGAAAGAAATCAAATTTAAATAATATTTTGGCAGAAACTTTATTAGTTAATATATTTAAATCTTACCAAAATCTTAATGATTTAAGATCGAACACTTTAAATTGCAAGCATCTTAAATAAAATACTAATGTGCTACTTCTAATAGAAACTAAGAAGTAAAATATGGTTCTTCTTAAGAAAACATATAAACAATATAAATATCTAGGAAGTGAGAAATTCCTTTATGTCATCTATGGTAACATATATTCTCTTGGGGGAACTATATGCCCTCTTGGGGATCAAGTCCTAAATACACACACTCACACACACATACTCACACGCACGCGCACATACACAAATATGTTTATGTATAATATGATAGTTCTTCTTCTCTACCTTTAGAAATATTTACGGTATATTTCTTTAATAAGTGGCAGGCTATTCCAGAAAGAGAAAACCTTCAATTATACTAATTGTAATGTTTCAAATTTAAATTTGGAATATTACTACTTTGTATTTCAAATACTTTTCAAATATCTTACTTTAAAATATAATAATTGAATTGAGAATTCATGTTGTGGAAAAAACATAAAGAATCTCGTACAAAATATGATTTAAAAACAACTAAACAATTTTGAGAAAACAACTAAATTTTAACTACTTCATTAATTGGAGAATTATGCATAGACAAAGTCACGACCAAAAACGACTTCCAATGAGCTCCGTTCTTGATGAAACTTTTTACGAAAACGATGGACTTGAAGGTTATTTCAAAACCCTTTTGTCAATTAAAGAAAAAAGGCATTAATCGACCCTTAATTTTGACGAATATAAAAATGCAATATTTCTGAAAAAATTGTCAATTTTAAAAAATAAAAAGGCAGCAAGCTGTTTGTCATCTGATATAATTTCTTGATGGTTTTATTCACTGGCGCACGTGCTACATTCCCATGGAAGTGGCGACCCTCGTAATTAAGTGTAACGATTTCAATTGTAGAAATATAGCTTGAAACATCTAATTTCTCCTGGATTGGATTATTCCGACGATGGCGACGTCACCTCCAGCAATTGTTCCACTAGATGCTTAGACTAATCAATATATTCTTTTTTCTAATCTTGGTGGTCCATATATGCGTATTAGCCTCAAATTGTATAATTTTTTTTTTTTTTTTTTTTTTTGTATTAATATCCATATTTAATCCCATATTTGGCTCCAACCTTAGGTTTTGAACTTCAATAATTAATTAAATTTGTAAAGCCTAAATTATAACTTAATAAGATCAAATCATAGTAAAAATATTAAATCACCTAATTATGCCTTTGTTCAATTTATTCCACATAAAATCCAGAAATCGAATGTAATAAGTATATATAATAGTTTGAATGGATCTCAAAAAGGAGCGTAGGGGTCAAGGGGCAGTTCCCTGGGTCTACGTTGAACTGATGTTGAATGGGCACCACTATCCCCGCCCGGAAGAAGTTGCTTATTCAATTCCTCTTCCGCGAGTTACCACTATCCCAGCTCAGAAGAAGATGCTTATTCAATTCCTGTTCCGCGAGTTAATACCATGGTAATTACCCCTGCCAGTACGGACTCATCTTGGAAAAAGCCAAGTTTCATCTTCAGAAAAGACTGCAAATGAAGAAAGAAAGAAAAATCAATTCTTGTCAAGCGGTGGTAGCAGGCCCACCTAGTCCAAGTCGTACACTTATAATATTTGCTGAGAGACCAATTGAAGAACAAAGTACTTGTATCTTAAAGATTTGAAAGAGATGTCTTTGTTTCCAAGGATGGGCTAAATGTGCTACCAAAGCTGCATAATGTTATCATCATGGATCATTTTTTAATGATCCATGATGATAACATTATGGTTGCAAAATATTAAAATTTTCCTAAAACTTATGTGATAATTATATAGTTTAAATTGATATGATCTATTATCAAATAATAATAATAAAAAAAAAAACAAGGACAACAACAATATCATCTTATGAGTATTTACTATAAATAAGTAAAACAAACATAAACACTGGAAGAATATGGATCTCAAGAACAAGAGAATATCACACCTAATACATTTTGACCGATTGGTTGGATGTGATTATTATTAAATATAACAAATGTAGTTTATATCCATGCCTGTTAAGTATCCCACATCGGTTGAGGTAAGTGTCTTGGGTAGGCTTATAAGCATGGGCAATCCTCTCACTTATAACCTGCGTTTTAACTGTTGAGTTAGACCTTTATGCTCTGTTTGCATGTGGTTATTAACATTTTCACTCGTATGGATCACACTTTCATGAGTCATATGGATCCATACGACCTAGAGTCTACAAATTTTGCCAACATATTTTTTCATGGATTAAGATGCATAAACACGAGTTGTATGGATCCATACGACCTAGAGTTTGCAAACAATTCCATATTTTTATAGCCACGGCTTGTTGATAACAAATTTATTATCTTGAATAAAATTTAAAATTTTTGCTTATACTTTAATGAAATACAAGAGAACTTGATATAATTTAACAAATACTAGGATTTATTATACTTCTTTAATGGATAATACTTGTTCGGAACTCTTGAGAAATGTAGTAACATTTATTACTAGGATCGTGTGCAGTTTTATACTCCATGATCGGTTCAATTTTTTTCGAAACAAGATTTTTGACATAATCCTTGTAAGTCATATTTGGCATCTCATGTATCATAATATCAGAGTTCACATTACTTGGGTCTCGGCTTTTTTGCTTTCCTTTTCCTTTACCTTCCACATTTCCATATTCATGCACTAAGTTACATTGGAGGTAATTTTTGTGCTTTCAACTGGATAGCATACTTATGCGAGGGTCGATCACTTTTTGCGTATTCCCTGTGGATGGGAGTTCCAAAGCTGCATAATGTTATCATCATGGATCATTTGTTTAAAAAATGATCCATGATGATAACATTATGGTTGCAAAATATTAAAATTTTCCTAAAATTTATGTGATAATTATATAGTTTAAATTGATATGATCTATTATCAAATAAATAAATAAAAAACAAACAAACAAAAACATTGGAAGAATATGGATCTCAAGAACAAGAGAATATCACACCTAATGCATTTTGACCGCTTGGTTGGATGTGGTTATTATTACATATAACAAATGTAGTTTATATCCAAGCCAAATGTAATAAGTTTATATAATAGTTTGAATGGATCTCAAAAAGGAGAAAATATCACACAACTAATGCATTTTTGCGGCATTCCATAAGAAAGAATAATTGCTAGTTTTATATCATTTACTTGTAAATGTTTGTTTGCATGTGGTTATTATTACATATAACAAATGTAGTTTATATTCATCCACAAATGTAATAAGTATATATAGCAAATTTTCAGATTACATACCATGGAGTGCTTGCATGTATGACAACATTTTCACAGGTCGTATGCATCCATACGATATGGATCCATACGACCTAGAGTCTACAAATTTTGCCAACATATTTTTTTCATGGATCAAGATGCATAAACACGAGTTGTATGGATCCATACGACCTAGAGTTTACAAACAATTCCATATTTTTATAGCCACGGCTTGTTGATAACAAATTTATTATCTTGAATAAAATTTAAAAATTTTGCTAATATTTTAATAAAATACAAGAGAACTTGATATAATTTAACAAATACTAGGATTTATTATACTTCTTTAATGGATAATACTTGTTCGGAACTCTGGAGGAATGTAGTAACATTTATTACTAGGATCGTGTGCAGTTTTATACTCCATAATCGGTTCAATTTTTTTCGAAGCAAGATTTTTGATATAATCCTTGTAAGTCATATTTGGCATCTCATGTATCATAATATCAGAGTTCACATTACTTGGGTCTCGGCTGTTTTGCTTTCCTTTTCCTTTAACAGGCTCTTTTCTTCTTTGTCTCACTATTTGATTAAAGATGGTGCGAATGAATCTTCTTTCTTTCAAGATGGATGGCCCTTACGCGGTCAACGAACTCATACTAATGCTTCGAGAGTCTCCCTCATACGAATGGAAGTAGAAATGTTTCTTCGGTTCAGGGATCGAAGAAACTGTGAATATCATTTCCACATTATTAACTCTATCATTTTATATCGTCACATAAAATTATGAGAGCAATAAAGAACCTGTAATTCTTTGTTTGTTCTACGTGTACAGAAAGAGAGATGGAGATCCTTGTTCTGGGTGTACAGAAAGGCCGCCGGAGAAGTGGGCAGTTCCCTGGGTCTACGTGATGCTGAATGGGCGCCACTATCCCAGCCTGGAAGAAGATGCTTCATTAATTCCTGCTCCGCTAGTTAATACCATGGTAATTGTTCCTGCCAGTATGGACTCATCTTGGAAAAAGCCAAGTTTCATCTTCAGAAAAGACAGCAAATGAAGGAAGAAAGAAAAATCAGTTCTCGTCAAGCGTGGTAGCAGGCCCACCTGGTCCAAGTCGTACACTTATAATATTTGCTGAGAGACCAATTGAAGAACAAAGTACTTGCATCTTAAAGATTTGAAAGAGATGTCTTTGTTTCCAAGGATGGGCTAAATGTGCTACCAAAGCTGCATAATGTTATCATCATGGATCATTTTTAATGATCCATGATGATAACATTATGGTTGCAAAATATTAAAATTTTCCTAAAACTTATGTGATAATTATATAGTTTAAATTGATATGATCTATTATCAAATAATAATAATAAAAAAAAAAAAAACAAGGACAACAACAATATCATCTTATGAGTATTTACTATAAATAAGTAAAACAAACATAAACACTGGAAGAATATGGATCTCAAGAACAAGAGAATATCACACCTAATACATTTTGACCGATTGGTTGGATGTGGTTATTATTAAATATAACAAATGTAGTTTATATCTATGATAAATGTAATAAGTATATACAATAGTTTGAATTGATCTCAAAAAGGAGAAAATATCACACAACAAATGCATTTTTGCGGCATTCCATGAGAAAGAATAATTGCTAGTTTTATATCATTTACTTGTAAATGTTTGTTTGCATGTGGTTATTATTACATATAACAAATGTAGTTTATATTCATCCACAAATGTAATAAGTATATATAGCACATTTTCAGATTACATACCATGGAGTGCTTGCATGTATGACAACATTTTCACAGGTCGTATGGATCACACTTTCATGAGTCATATGGATCCATACGATATTGATCCATACGACCTAGAGTCTACAAATTTTGCCAACATATTTTTTCATGGATCAAGATGCATAAACACGAGTTGTATGGATCCATACGACCTAGAGTTTACAAACAATTCCATAATATCAGAGTTCACATTATTTGGGTATCGGCTTTTTTGCTTTCCTTTTCCTTTACCTTCCACATTTCCATATTCATGCACCAAGTTACATTGGAGGTAATTTTTGTGCTTCAACTGGACATCATACTTATGTGAGGGTCGATCACTTTTTGCGTATTCCATGTGGATGGGAGTTCCAATATCCAAATGTCCATTACCATTGTATAGGTCAAAATTATATGGAACTGATGCATTTCTTCAAGCATTTCTAGTCATTGTTTTTTGGAGGTGGTGGTATCAGAAGTAACGGAACAAGTGTTTTTGGAGAAAATGCCTAATTGAGAAAGGAAAAAAATTAAAGGATATTAAAGCAAATTGCATTTTTTTTAACACTATTGGCTTTGGGTGAACAATTAGTTGAACCATGAAAAATTGAAAACCAATATTGCATTTTTTAACATAGAATCGAACTGAACTATTTGTAAGATAACCCAAATCTTTTAATAATTTTAATTTTTTTTTTAAACAAATGATCCATGAATTTTGTACGAAATTTTTTATGTTCTTTTCCACACCATGAATTCTCTCTTCAATTATTATATTTTAAAGCTAGATATTTTGAAAAGTATTTGAAGTACAAAGTAGTAATATTCCAAATTTGAATTTGAAATGTTACAATTAGTATAATTGAAAATAAACCAAATCTAAGTATTTTAACTCGGTTAGGTTCGGTTATCAATTTTTCACAAAACTTTCTTGAAATTTGATCATACATTATATAACACTTTGTAGGAAGTGTATGTTAGCTACACTAGGTTGTTTTTAAAATAAAACTAAAATCGAATCGAAGTACAATGCGATTTATAACAGAATTGTTCTGGATTTGTTGGTCGGGTTAAGTCCGTTGGTTATGATTCTGGTTCTAGGTCACTCAGCTCTCCCTAAGCTAGAATTGCAGAAAGTTCAAGTGTACGCATGCTCAATGTGAGAAGCTAGAAAGTGGAGTGCATCATATTCATATCATAATATGAAAAAATAAATCTATATTATCCCAACTAGCTAAGCTACAATGATAGAAGTTTCAAGTGTATGTTCAATGTCAAGCTAGGAAATGAATAGATCCATATTATCTAATTAAAAAAAAAAAAAGGACAACAACAATATAATCTTACTACAAATAAGTAAAACAGACATAAACATTAGAAGAACATGGATCTCAAGAAATATAAAATATCACAGCTAATGCATTCCATCAGAATGAAAATTGCTACTTTTATATCATGTTGATATGTTTTGAATCACACACTTCGCAGAGCCGTCAGCGAGTCGGGGGGTCAAGGGGGGCGACGTCCCCCTTGCCTGGGGGTCCGGGGGGCGGAGACGCCCCCGGCCCGACGGTATGCAGTATTGGGCCTTAAGCCCAATTTTGGTGTTTTATCTCAGTTCTATATATATGGTCTTTGAGATCTGTAATCTGTAACATATACCGCATAATAAAATCCATTCTCCTCTCTGCCCGTGGATGTAGCCAATTTATTGGTGAACCACGTAAATCTTGTATCTTCTTTACGTTTCCTGTTTCTTGTTTATGCTCTATAATCCTATTCTGTCACAACAAACTGGTATCAGAGCCTGGTCGTTTCGATCAGGGTATTTTCCGCACTGTTAGGGTTTTTTTGGAGCCGATCAAGAATGTCTGCTTTCAATGTAAAGGTTGACAAATTCACCGGGAGAAATAGTTTTGGCTTATGGAAGATCAAGATGCGATCTCTGCTGAAGCAGCAGGGTTTGTGGGCGCCGCTATCAGGAAAACCTAAATCTGAGGTTGCAGATAAAGAAGAGTGGAATACCCTAGAAGAAAAAGCTCACTCGACTATCATGCTATGTCTGTCTGACGATGTTATCATCGAGGTTGCGGATCAAGAAACTGCTGATGGTCTCTGGAAGAAGTTAGAGAGTCTCTACATGACGAAGTCTCTAACCAACAAATTACTTCTGAAGCAACGTCTATTCCGTTTACGCATGCTGGAAGGTACACCCCTTCGGGATCATCTAGATAAATTAAACAAAATTTTACTAGATTTGCGTAATATTGATGTTAAAGTAGAAGATGAGGACGCTGCTTTAATTCTGTTAGTATCTTTGCCTGAATCGTATGAGAATTTTGTTGAATCGTTTATTACTGGGAAAGATACTCTGTCTCTGGAAGATGTTCGATCTGCCCTCCACAGCAGAGAAGACCGTCAACAGGCAACTGGCTCGGCCACAGAAAATCAGGCATCGGGACTGTTTATCACGGGTAAGGGACAAAAGAAATCTGGGAAGAAAAGTGGGAAGCCGAATCAGAAAGGTTCAAAAGGTCCTAAACCCGATGACATCTGCAATTACTGTAAAGAACCAGGGCACTGGAAGAATGATTGTCCTAGGAAGAAGAGGAAACAGGAGAAGAAAGAGGGTGTCGGCGGTTCTGCAGCTGTTGCAGAAACTGATACAAATTCTGAAGATGATCTGGCCTTGGTTGCAGCTGGACAGTCACATCGTAATGATGTGTGGGTTCTTGATTCTGGGGCATTATATCATATTTGTCCTAACAGGGAGTTCTTCTCGACCTATGAGCAGATAGATGGAGGAAATGTTACCATGGCTAACAGTGCTGCCTGCAAGGTCGTTGGGATTGGCTCAGTCAGGATATGGACACATGATGGGGTATTCTGCACCTTGAATGAAGTCTTGAATGAAGTCAGGCATGTTCCACAGATGACGAAAAATCTGATATCATTGAGTCTCCTTGACAGCAAGGGTTTCAGTTTCAAAGGTGAAGGTGGAGTTATGTATGTCTGTCAAGGTTCAAAGGTGGTTCTGACAGGCTTGAAACGTGGTACCTTATATTATCTGCGAGGTTCCACTATGACAGGTTCTGCTGATGTTGCATCATCTGAGGTTCAGACCATGGATATGACCAGGCTGTGGCATATGAGGCTTCGGTCATATGGGAGAAAGAGGGATACAGATTTTGTCAAAGCGGGATCTTCTTTCTGGGCATAAAGTGCAGAGTCTTGAATTCTGCGAACATTGTGTTTTTGGGAAGCTTCATCGCAACAAGTTTCCAAAGAAGGCAGTTCATCAGACCAAGGGGACTCTTGACTACATTCATATGGATTGTTGGGGTCCGTCACGTGTTGAGTCTATTGGAGGCCACAGATATTTTGTGTCTATGATTGATGACTACTCTAGGATGACTTGGGTAATTATGATGAAACACAAAAGTGAAGCTTTCAAGAAATTCAAGCAGTGGAAAGCATTGGTAGAAAATCAGACTGGGAAGAAGATCAAGCGACTGCGAACTGATAATGGCCTGGAGTTCTGTTCGTCTGAGTTCAACGAGTTCTGCAAGGATGCAGGGATTGCTCGACACCACACTATTCGACATACACCGTAGCAGAATGGTGTGGCAGAGCGCATGAATCAGACATTGCTGGAGAGAGCGAGATGCATGCTCTCGAATGCTGGTTTGGCTAGAAAGTTCTGGGCAGAAGCAGTAAACACGGCGTGCTATCTGATCAACCGTGGTCCTCACACTGGCATTGATTGCAAGACACCTTATGAGGTATGGTCTAATAAACTTGCAGATTATTCACTGTTAAAGGTTTTTGGTTGTAATGTTTACTATCATGTTAGTGAGGGTAAATTAGAGCCAAGAGCTAAGAAGGGTATATTTGTTGGTTTCGGGGATGGAGTTAAGGGATATAGAATCTGGTCACCTTCAGAGAATAGAGTTATATTCAGTAGGAATGTGATTTTTGATGAGAATTCTATGCTTAACCCCACTGTGAAGTCCATTTGTACAGAAAATTGTAGTAGTGTTGATAAACAGGTGGAGCTGCAAGTCACTCTCGATGAGTGTAAATCACAACTCCAAGGTGGAGAAGATCAACATACTACAGCTGAAAGTGCAAGTTCAGATGTTCATCTAGAAGCTCGCCAGACAAGCATAGCGGTTGATAGAGCTAGGAGAACAGGTGTGAAGCCTCCTGTGCGGTATGGTTTTGAGGATATGGTGACTTACGCATTACAAGTCGCTGACGAGGTGGAAGAGGAAGAACCATCTGCAGGTGAACCATTCACATACAGAGAGGCTGTTTTAGGTAATGAGTCGGCCCAATGGCTCACTGCAATGAGAGAAGAGATGGAATCACTTGCCAAGAATGAGACTTGGGAGCTGGTCAAACGGCCTAAGGAGAGAAAGATTGTTACTTGCAAATGGATATTCAAGAAGAAGGAAGAAACCACATCTGGTGAGGGTGTGAGATACAAAGCTCGGCTAGTTGCAAGAGGGTTCACATAGAAGGAGGGGGTTGACTATAATGAGATATTCTCACCAGTTGTAAGACACACTTCCATCAGAGTGTTACTAGCAATGGTTGCACATCAAGATTTAGAACTTGAGCAACTAGATGTGAAGACAGCTTTTCTACATGGAAAGCTTGAAGACGATATCTACATGACTCAGCCAGAGGGGTTCCAGGTTCTGGGGAAGGAAGATTATGTTTGCAAGTTGATGAGGTCTTTATATGGGCTAAAGCAGTCTCCAAGGCAGTGGTATAAGAGATTTGATAGTTACATGATCCAGTTGGGATACAATAAAGAACCTGTTAATTCGTTGCTTGTTGACTGGGTGTACAGAAAGGGAGATGGAGATCCTCTTTTCCGGCCAAGAAGATGAAGTAGTAATTGGCAAACCGCAGGGTGGTCGACAAGTCATACACAGAGAGGGAGGTACGAACTCAAGGAATTAACAAGAAGGCGGCCGGAGAATTCATCCAGGATTTGTTATGTCTTTCTTCATTGAAACATGATATTTTGTGGCTACAAACAAATAGATGATGAATTTAGAACCGTATCATGGGGAAGCCTGATAATGTAATTGTGATAAAATAACCCATGCTCCATAATTTTGTGGTAATTTTAATCCTATTAAAACAAACTTAAACGAGAGAGAAAGTATTGGATTTGAGACGAGAAGTAGCGTGAGAAGGATGGTTACCTTGGCTTTCCGATGTCTCCAACAAGAAAGGGATATGAGACCTTCCATGAAAGAAGTGTTGGAGGCTTTGAGAGGAATACAGAATGAATGAAAGCTCACAAGGGTAGATATTGTTGATCTATAGATGGACGATGATGCTGGGCTGCTTAAGGGTAGCAGTAGCACTACCCCTGGCTCACTGATGATGGTAAACTGGCTATCCTTTCAATTATAAATACATACCTGCCAATACCTGCTTAGTATTACATTAGCAGAACAGTTACTAATAACTAATTATAGTTACCCTTTGATTTTTTTGTCTTTCTTTTCGGAATGTATAGTTCATTTTTACATATAACAAATGTAGTTTATATTCATGCCAAATGTAATAAGTATATATAATAGTTTGAATGGATCTCAAAAAGGAGAAAATATCACACAACTAATGCATTTTTGCTGCATTCCATGAGAAAGAATAATTGCTAGTTTTATATCATTTACTTGTAAATGTTTGTTTGCATGTGGTTATTATTACATATAACAAATGTAGTTTATATTCATCCACAAATGTAATAAGTATATATAGCAAATTTTCAGATTACATACCATGGAGTGCTTGCATGCTATGGATCCATTCAGATGACAACATTTTCACAGGTCGTATGGATCACACTTTCATGAGTCGTATGGATCCATACGATATGGATCCATACAACCTAGAGTCTACAAATTTTGCCAACATATTTTTTCATGGATCAAGATGCATAAACACGAGTTGTATGGATCCATACGACCTAGAGTTTACAAACAATGCAAAATCGATAGTTGAAAGTTAGTGGTCTATGGTGTGTCAAAAGCTAGCAACAATGTATAATAATAAACTACAATTTGTTTTTTTATCAAACCACAAAGCAATAAAATTTTGTTTTTAGTAGTTAGGTGATGTTCTTTAGAATTTTCTTGAAACAAATGAATTTCTTGCATAGATTTAAGTTAGAAAGTATGTTACAAAAAAACATTATTTATATGACTCTGAAATAGAAGGCTGAAAAAAATAAAAATATAAAGCATTTGGTGTTAGATGATTTGACTACGTTGGTGTAGATGATTTGTTTGACCATGTAAAAAACATAACCTAGTCATCTCGGCTCCAAACATATGTGAGGTTGCAATTGTGGTAAGGGTTCTTTATGTCTCTTCCTAGTTTCATCAGCTTTACAAATTAGAAATTAATGGGTGGTAAAATGTACGTATGTAAGGTCCCAAATTGGACTCAGTCGTAAATGTATTGATCATGCTGCATTTTGTGTGTTTTGGAACACTTTATGATTTTACTGGATATCGTCCCATGTATAATCCCCATTAATAAAAATCAATATTTAAATATGAGTTACCTACAACATAAATTTTTGATCTAAAGTTGGATATGAGTATGTTTGTTGAGGCTAATCTTTTGAAACATTCCAAACAGTGACCTATTGCAACTGTACTGCCCAATGGTAGAATTTTAGTATTTTCAACTAAGATTGAGGCAATGGGTTACCTGCTGCCCGACAGATGGGCAGATATAATTTTGAAATATTTGATCTTGTCCTGGCGTCTTTCATGAACTCCCCAAGTTACTCCCTGAGATACTTGAAGTCGATATTCATTTAAAATATTGTGACATTATTCATATAAAGGTGGGAGATTTTACTCTTAATCTCCAATCACCCTACATCATTAGCAGCAATCAAAGATCCTTGTTCTGGGTGTACAGAAAGGCCGCCGGAGAAGTGGGCAGACGAAGGTGAAAGTTGTTTTTCGTAAATATATGTGCCACTTGTACGACAGTTAGGAAATTAGTTAGACGGTTATGCCACTTGCGTGGTAGTTACAACTTGTTTCATAAGTTAGTAAATTAGTTAAGAATGTATTAGATGCTTATGCTACTTGCATGGTAGTTACAACTTGTTTCATCAGTTAGTTTTGAGCCTTCGATTTCTTATATAAATACGTGACAACTATTATAGTTGTTCTTTGATGAATTCAACATATTTTCATTTTATAATTTAGTTTTGATAAGTTCCCGGCCGGAGAAGTGGGCCAGAGAAGTGGGCAGACGGAGGTGAAAGTCATTTTCGGTAAGCAGGACCGTAGATGCTTATTCAATTCCTATTCCCCTAGTTAATACCATGATAATTGCCCATGCCAGTACGGACTCATCTTGGAAAAAGTCTAGTTTCATCTTCAGAAAAGACAGTAAATGAAGGAAGAAAGAAAAGAAATTCATTTAGCCGGAAAAAGCAGGTTTTGTCAAGCGGTGGTAGCAGGCCCACCTGATCCAAGTCGTACACTTACAATATTAGGTGAGATGGCAATCAAAGAACAAAGTACTTAGTATTTTAAAGATTTGAAAGAGATGTCTTCGTTTTCGTTTTCAAGGATGGGCTAAATGTGCTACCAAAGCTGCATTTATTTCAAATACAAGAATTCTTATTCCAAACACCTTTGACTCAATTAAAACTCTGAAAATATTTATTTAAAAAAAAATTAGTGAGAGAATGTATCATTTTATTTAGAAATTAAAAAATAAAATAAATATATTACAGAAAATTGCATATAGGTTTCCATATCTTGGGAAGATAAGTTTCCTTTTTTTATCTCTTCTTGAGGTTGAGGTCCGTAAATTTGTGAAAGTTACATTAAAAGGGTAGTCAATCAAAATAGTTTTCAAGAACCCAAATTATGACCTATTCCACTCTTAAATCTTGTGCTTTTATCCATATTAATTTAATTTTTATAAATGTAATCTTATTAAAAATTATTTACTTTTTATATTTATTTTCTATGAATATATTTGTAGACTACTTTTTATATTGTAAGATATTTTTATTAAAAATATATTTTTTATTGTGTTAAGACTAATTACTTTACTAAATTGCCCTCCTAATTTAGTTCTCATCCACTCTAAATTGGCACAAAAACGTCAATATACATAAATTACAATTAAGTCACCACAGAAATCAAGGATGGAATATGGCGTACAGCTTGCAAAGCATGCAAGGACAGTAAGAGGCCTGCTCACGTACTCTGCACCAATACAAACAAATCCCTCAAGCACAGAAACAGCTTGCTGACGTACTATACATTACACTGCACAAATACAAACAAATCACTCAGCTCTGGGTTGTCAAGTAGGAATTTGTGAGACCAATGTACCACGAACTGCTACATATTTGTTTTCATACAAAAAGGTAATGTATCTCAAAGCATTAATACTCTCTGTGTCTTTCTTCCTCATCCATATGATACAACGCTGCTAAATTTAAGTATTAATTATATACACAGGGGTGTGTAAACCAAATAATTCGATTAGGATCGGTTATATATATTTAATCGGTTTGATTTGGTTAAAATTATGATAATCAAATAAAATATCGATTTAATTTTTTTTTTCTAGCCAATTCATACCAGAATATATAAATTTATATATTATAAAGAGGTAGTTAAGTTTATATTTTTTTTATTTTCTGAAAATTTAATTATACCTACATATTCACTCTAAAAAAAATCTTAAAATAAACATTCTGCCCAAACAAAAATTTAAATACAATTAATTCAAAACAAAAAATAAATGTAAAAAAACAAAAAAATATCCAATCGATTAAATCGACCGATCCGAACCGAAATAAATTCGGTTCGGCTGTGTTCGGTTCCTTACGAATATTTGGTTCGATTGTAAAAATGAACCATTTTTGGCTTTTAATTTTCTACGTTGTAAATCAAATCGACCGAATGCTCACCCTATATATATATATATATATATATATATATAAACTATAATACATAAAAAAAGAATAATAAAATAAAAACACATTTTATGGAAAATATAAAATATATAAAAATACAAAGCCATTAGGATATAGGCCCAGCCCAAGGCATGTCACTCGTGAATTTAGTGTCTGACGATTCATAAATATGAGTTGAGTTTTCCTTCCATATTTCTCTCTGATTCACGCATCACAGACTCGCTCCTTCTTTCGTATTTCTCTCTATCTGATCTTCGCTGCACAGACGGTCTCCTTCACAGCTAAGTCACCGTTCAGAATTCATTCACTACTCCCGCCTTACGCCATTATTTGTTTGCTTGTGATTTCGGTTATGGTTCTTTACCTCCTCTTCCAAATTTCACCGACTTTACAAATCAGAAATTGATGGGTGGGAAAAAGGTATGTATCGTTACCCTTGGCTCATTAGAGGAGGAGTATGGTGATCAGGAATACAATATAATCATTTTGGATTTAGATTCCGGGGTTGATTCTAGGTCCCGGATTCGACTCAATCGCAAATGTATTGAATATGTTGCATTTTGTGTTTTTGGTTCAACTCTTTATGCTTTTACTGGATACCATTCCATGTGTAATCCAGATGAATGGAAATCAATATTTAAATATGAGTTACCGACAGCAGAAAGTTTTGATATAAAGTTGGATATGAGTATGTTTGTTGAGGCTGATCTTTTGAAACATCCCGAACTGTCTCCTACTGCAACTTTACTATGGTAGAATTTTAGTATTTTCAACTAACATTGTGGTAAGGGGTTATCAGCTTCCTAGATATGATTTTGAAATATTTGATCTTGTCAAAGGTGTCTCTCACGAACTCCCTAAGTTACGTCCTGAGATACTTGGAGGCTGTGATTCATTTATAATATCGTCATGCTATAATGGAGAAGTGTTTTCTGGTCATTCAAACAGAAGTGGGATGTTTTACTCTTAATCTCAAACCTCCCTACAAGAGTAAACGTTGGGAATACGTCGCCTTCCCTATATTCAGCTGCGTCCTTCTCACATGGGTCACTCCTTTGTATTACTTGGGAAGGAGATATGTTTGATTCCCTTCTTGGCATTTGACATGTGTGGCGTTAAAAAAGATGAAAATCCATTCTATAGGTGGCGATACGAATTTCAGCATCTATCTTCAATTCCTGATGTTGGTTATTCATCCGTATTTGGTGAGATCACGGTTCTGGGGGATGTGGGCTTACAGGATCAAATTGAGTTATGTTTGTTAAGTTATGGGGAAAAAAGTGACACCGGGCAGCCTCATATGCTCTTAAATGTATACAGTTTGGATGTAAAGGAATGCAGAAATGAGTTTCTACGATTCGGCAAAAATTGAAAGACAACGACAACATGGAACTTCTTCCACTTCCCGGAGCAACGAAGATTAAATCTTATGAATTTATAGTTGAAGCCCTACCTCCCTTCTTTGTTGAATATTTCTCCTTCATTCGAACAACATAAATATGTTGTTTTCTAATGCTATTGTTTGTAGAAACAGGAATGCTCAGAAGTAATCAATTATGTTTTGGATTTTGTTTGGAATCGAAGATTTATCAATTTTTGTAATATTCATTTGGTCTTTTAAGTGTATGTTGTGGATCATTCATGCCATATCTATATAAGATTATTCGTCATTCTGAAATTCTTCTATATAAGTATTTCAATTTAGTTTAGCTGGTGCCAGTTAATATATATGTTTATGTATAATATGATAGTTCTTCTGCATCTTTAGGAACATTTCTTTAATAAGTGGCTGGCTTTCTTATTTGTTCAAACTACCATTTTCAGATTGAAGAAGTTAATTACAATCCATTATAAAGGGTATCTTCTTTGGGGGTTCAGGGGGAATCTTCTTTTGGGTTCAGGGGTTTAAACCCAGTTATTGAGAGTAATACTCAGAAATGTCTTAGCATTCTTATTTGTTCAAAAACAATTTTTCATATTGAAGAAGTTAATCACAAATCCATCTAAAGGAATCTTCTTTTGGTTTGAACCCACAATTATTGAGAGTACTACCCCAAAATATATAAGTCTACTATTATATATATAATCTTAATATATGAATTATACATAAATAATATAAAAAATCATAAATTAAATAAATATTTTATTATATTTATATACTCCTAATATATATATATGATAGATAATAAAAAAGTGTACATAGCATTAATATATGATTATATTAGCATATTAATATATGAATGTGTTGTACGTAGTTCAGATTGAAAGTGTGTACTATCGATGTTCAAATATGTGTATTTATGTATATATATATACATATTAAATATCAATATAATTTATATTATAATAATAAAAACATTATAATTGAAAATAAAATTTAAAAAATATAATAATTTAAAATTGAAAAATAATAATAGTTTATGAAAAAGTAAAAAATTGAAAAAAATTATAATATTAGGAAAAAATATTATTTTTTCTAAAATTTTGTATTCCCTAAAAATAAAATATAAATAAAGATTTTGAAAATATATATTTATTATATATTGAAATAATATTTTTTTTTATCAAAAACCAATTTTATCAAAAATCAATTTGATCAATTAATCTTATTTTTTTATATAAAAATATTTTAAATTAAAAAATATATCACCATTAATTTAACAAAAATAATTTATATTTAAAAATTAATATTTTATTTGTATATTTGAAATATAGATGTTCATAATAAAAATATAGAAAGAGGATTAATGTGATATATTTATTATAAAACTAATTTTGAAATAAAAAAAAAAGTTATAAGAAATTAAAACTTTAATGAGAAGAAAAGATACAGTAATTTTTCCAAAATGATGATAGATGAGGAATGAAATTAGGTGTTTAGTGGATAGCCTTTAAACAAACAAACAAATATGGTGTTGTGTCACAATCCTTAGGGGCTCTTTGGACACGCTTGGGTTGTGCACAACCCTTATCGTGTTTAGACACAGCTATAGATTGGGGATCGACCCAATCCACAACAAAATCAAACCTATCTTGCCGACTCCACCTCTGCAACCTTGCCTCTTCCCTGCTTCTTTTCCTACTTTTTTTTTTTCTTTCTCTCTCTCTCTCACTGTGCCTTCTTCCCTGCTCCTTTCCCTACGTTTTTTTCCCTCTCTCTCTCTCTCTCACTGTGCCCTCTTCCCTGCTCCTTTCCCTACGTTTTTTCCCCTCCCTCTCTCTCTCTCTCTCTCTCTCTCTCTCTCTCTCTCTCTCACTCACGTGGTTATATTTGTTTGCTCCTTTCATTAATTTTTTTATATTTATTTGTATCACGCTAAATAAATATTTATATAATTATATAATTGACTTATTATTACTTATATAAAATAGATATTTTTATTATATACTACAAATATTTACACTAATATATATATATATATATAATATTTTGCATATAATATTTATTTAGGTTTGCTTTTGTGCAAAATGGTCGTCCATATTATTTACAAATGTATTTATCAAATTTTGATTGGAGTATGCCCACAATTTTGTAGATGATTATCAAAGCATAATGCTCACATATTTAAAGATTTTTTTAATTATTTTTAAATCTTAACGTTCAGTATTGTTACCCATTTTTGCAATGGCAGCATTATATTTTTGGCCTTTGTTGCCCTGTGACTTGAAAATTTTCTCCAAGAAAATTGAAAATTAACTTTTTGTTTGTTATCCTCAAATTGAACCGAACAATTACTATCATTCAAATTAAACCAAATCAAAGTATTTAGATTAGATTCACTCATCAATTTTGCATTGCCTTTATCTTGACATATTCTCAAAACATTATTGGAATATGGTGATAAATAATCTTCTAAATTTGATCAATCAGAATGAACATACACGGGTTGTATGAATCCATATGGTTGATTATTTGATAATTGTAAATATTACTAAATATTAAAAGATTTTTTATGCTAACACGTGTAAATAATTTTTCAAAATTTTAATTGCAATGCTAGATATCTAACTTGAATACAACCTCTATTTAACTATACAAAACACTATTTTTTCATAGCTTTCTTATTTGTTCAAGCCAATTCTTCATATTGAAGAAGTTAATGACAAATCCACTGTAAACGGAATCTTCTTTCGGGTTCACGGGTTTGAACCTACATTTATCGAGAGTATCACCCAAAAATGGCTTTGAGATTTTGATTTTTAAAGTTTGAACTCAGTGACCGAAAATATTTATTCTTATATATCAATTTACTTAAAACTATAGATATACTTATACATTATCTTTTTTTTTCAAAAACTTATTATAATCCATGCATACATAGTACATTACGAAAATAACGCAAGAATGGAGAAAGGGACTTGACACAAATACGGAAAAAAAATGAAAGACGGCGAGAAGAGAGTAAGTTGAGCTTCTTGGAGCAATAACATCAAATACATTATCCCTCATTTATAAAACTACAAAATCATATATTTTGTAAAAATACAAAATCCATATCTATAAAACTACAATATCCACCATTCATATAACTACAAAACTATAAATTTCTATCTTTGGTCGTCAAGCAGTCCTTAAAGTTTTCTTGAAACAAATGAATTTCTTGCATAAATTTGAGTTATAAAGTACATGAAAAGAAAACATAATTTAAATAGAAAAGTTGAAAAAGACAAACCTAAAGCATATGGTGAAGAATATGTTCCCCACTTAAACAACAACAAAATTTGGTAATCTCGGCTCCAAAAGTCAACATGATCATAAGATCTATGTCTATCTCTCTAAAAGTTTTCCCTGGTGTGAAGTGGTTGTCCAAATGAGTTACGAGGTTACGAGCACATCTGATGAGATCTTGATTTGAGTCGTTGTAGTGCCCACCATTTTGGAGATGATCATCAAAACATAATTGGATAGGCTTGAAATTTTTTGAATTGTTTTGAAATCTTGCTACCCAACCTCTATGGTTGCCCATGTTGTTAAAAGCATCCCAATACCTTTTGCGTTTGCTTGGCTCTGACCGGAATATTTTTCCCATTTCGTTGCATTTTTTTATTAAAACAATTCTTTGGTGATGGGTCAGTACCACCAAATGATTTTTTAATAAAACTTCATCATCAACCCTAAAAAATAAAAATTTAGAATACAAGACTTAGAAAACCAATATTATTAAAAAATTGTATAAAAAAATTACCTTCCGTAGTTTTTAATCAACTTCAGAAAATGCTCCATATCTTCTACCTTGGAAATATTACCTCGACCCCCAAAAATTTCGTGCTTTATAAGCTTATAGATTATTGCCCAATCATTTTTATAGTAATCCTCTTTTCTAGCTCCAATTGTGCGGAAGTTAATTCCACATATCCTTACTTACTAATTGAATAGAGAATTCATGTTGTGGAAAAGAACATAAAAAATTTCGTACAAAATTTGCTTTAGAAACAACTAAATAATTTTGAGAAAACAACTAAATTTTAACCCCTTCATTAATTGAGAATTCAGCATAGACAGAGTCACGACCAAATACAGCATCCAACGAGCTTCGTTCTTGCTGGATTTTTTTAGGAAAATTATGGACTTGAAGGTTTGATTTACTTCATAAGATCAATTAATCACTTAAACATGCTTAATTTCAATTTAATCACATAAATAAACATTTGATTAACTATAAAATCATATGAATTCTTATCAAACTCTATAATTATAAAATGAATTATAATAATTTGAATAATGAAATTGTATATAAGTCATAGAAATTTCAATCATAAAAATATATCGCTTAATCAAGTCGCATCACATAAAATCATATAATAAATCATATCAATTTAAATTATATAATTATTACATAAAATCTTAGGAAAGTTTTAATATTTTGGTAGCATAATGTTAGCATCATGGATCATTTGTTTAAAAAAAAGTTAAATTTATTAAAAGATTTGGGTTATCTCACAAATAGTTCAGTTCGATTCTATGATAAAAAATACAATTTTGGTTTTCAATTTTTCATGGTTCAACTAATTGTTCACCCAAAGCCAATAGTGTTAAAAAAAATGCAATTTACTTTAATATCCTTTAATTTTTTTGCTTTCTCAATTAGACATTTTCTCCAAGAACAACTGTTCCTTTACTTCTCATACCACCACCTCAAAAAACAATGACTAGAAATGCTAGAAGAAATGCATCAGTTCCATATAATTTTGACCTAAACAATGGTGATGGACATTTGGATATTGGAACTCCCATCCACAGGGAATATGCAAAAAGTGATCGACCCTCGCATAAGTATGCTGTCCAGTTGAAGCACAAAAATTACCTCCAATGTAACTTGGTGCATGAATATGGAAATGTGGAAGGTAAAGGAAAAGGAAAGCAAAAATGCCCAGACCCAATTAATGTGAACTCTGATATTATAATACATGACATGCCAAATATAACTTACAAGGATTATGTCAAAATCTTGCTTCAAAAAAAATTGAACCGATCATGGAGTATAAAACTGCACACGATCCTAGTAATAAATGTCACTACATTCCTCAAGAGTTCCGAACAAGTATTATCCATTAAAGAAGTATAATAAATCGTAGTATTTGTTAAATTATATCAAGTTCTCTTGTATTTTATTAAAGTATAAGCAAAAATTTTAAATTTTATTCAAGATAATAAATTTGTTATCAACACACCGTGGCTATAAAATACAACATATTTTCTTCTTTCATAAAGTTAAAAAACCAAAATACTTTGCATTTTCTTCTCATTTAATTGATAATTGATATCCCAAAAACACAAACCCAAAAATATTGTAGGAGTTGTACAATATATGCAAATTGCCTTCACGATCCACCTCAATTCTTGAAAAAATATCCATTGAATCAACTTCATAAAATAAGTAATACATAAATTAAACAGTGTACTCGATGTACGAATTTTTTTGTATAAAATTAGTTATCCATCTTTTATGTACATCTCTTTTTATATAGGAATTTTATTTAACAAAATAACATCAATGCAACCATGAAATTTAGCAAATACAAAGAAAAATATTGTTGGCATAGGAGAGGACAACCCAATGTAAATGGAATTTTCAATTATAATATTTGGCTGGAAAATTTAATTATTAATTGATATATTTTCCCCAAAAATGTGTAGAATATTAGAGACAGAGAGACACCCATAACATCAATTATAAAAATATTTCTTACCCTTAAAGTTTAAAAACTAAAAAATTATAAATTATATAATATTTATTAAATATATATTGTGCATTACAAAAACATAGAGGAACAATAGATCAATAGATAATAGATAATAGATATAAGTATGATGAGTGAGTATTTTGTGCATCTTGTATCTGATTAATTAAAAATATTATTTTTTTTTTAAAATGACAAATCAATAATTATATTTTTTAAGTAAACAAATAATATTTTTTAATTAAATAAATAATATTTTAAATTAGATTATACAATGCATATGTTGGGTAGACATTTTTGGAATGTAAAAATAATTTGAAAGATCAAAAGTATTGGGCGAAATTCAGACTACCCTTACCTCTTGGCCATGTGTCAGGATAATCCACGCTTCCCCACTTTATTACTAAAATTGCAAATTAAAAAAAATGAAGGGTACCATTTCTTATTTTCATAACCTGAAAATTTCTGCAAGTCAAGAAAAATGTAGGTAAATTTATTTTATTTTATTAATTATATATATATATTTATATCGTTATCATAATCATGCTACATATACAAATTATATAATATAATTATATATTTATTAATATTATATAATTATATATTTTTTAATAATATTAATATTATGCATTTTTTACATTTAATAATATTATATTATAATAATATTTTCGTACTATAAGTGACATTAATATGGATACATATATCCAAATAAGGAAAGTATAAATAAATCAGCACAGGAAACAAAAAAAAAATGGTTGTGGCTTATATTTTATTAAAGTATAAGCAAAAATTTTAAATTTTATTCAAGATAATAAATTTGTTATCAACATGCCGTGGTTATAAAAATACAACATATTTTCTTCTTTCATAAAGTTAATAAAACCAAAATACTTTGCATTTTCTTCTCATTTAATTGATAATTGATATCCCAAAAACACAAACCCAAAAATATTATAGGAGTTGTACAATATATGCAAATTGCCTTCACGATCCACCTCAATTCTTGAAAAAATATCCATTGAATCAACTTCATAAAATAAGTAATAAATAAATTAAATAGTATACTCGATGCACGAAATTTTTTGTATAAAATTAGTTATCCATCTTCTATGTACATCTCTTTTTATATAGTAATTTTATTTAACAAAATAACATCAATGCAACCATGAAATTTAGCAAATACAAAGAAAAATATAGTTGGCATAGGAGAGGACAACCAGCTGTAAATGGAATTTTCAATTATAATATTTGGCTGGCAAATTTAATTATTAATTGATGTATTGTCCCCAAAAATGTGTAAAATATTGGAGACAGAGAGACAACCATAAATCATATTTTCTTTTGGCATGTTATGAAAATAAGAAATGGTACCCTTTATTCTTGAAGAATGTAGTGACATTTATTACTAGGATCGTGTGCAGTTTAATACTTCATGATCAGTTTAATTTTTTTCGAAGCAAGATTTTTGACATAATCCTTGTAAGTCATATTTGGCATCTCATGTATTATAATATCAGAGTTCATATTAATTAGGTCTGGGCTTTTTTGCTTTCATTTTCCTTTACCTTCCACATTTCCATATTCATGCGCCAAGTTACAATGGAGGTAATTTTTGTGCTTCAACTGGACAGCATACTTATGCGAGGGTCGATCACTTTTTGCATATTCCCTCTGGATGGGAGTTTCAATATCCAAATGTCCATCACCATTGTTTAGGTCAAAATTATATGGAACTGATGCATTTCTTCTAGCATTTCTAGTCATTGTTTTTTGAGGTGGTGGTATCAGAAGTAAAGGAACAGTTGTTCTTGGAGAAAATGCCTAATTGAGAAAGGAAAAAAATTAAAGAATATTAAAGCAAATTGCATTTTTTTTAAACAGTATTGGCTTTGGGTGAAGTGAACAATTAGTTGAACCACGAAAATTTGAAAACCAAAATTGTATTTTTTATCATAGAATCGAACTGAACTATTTGTGTGATAACCCAAATCTTTTAATAATTTTAATTTTTTTTTTTTTTTACAAATGATCCATGATGGTAACATTATGCTTGCAAAATATTAAAACTTTCCAAAGATTTTAAGTAATAATTATATAATTTAAATTGATATGATTTATTATATGATTTTATGTGATGCGATATGATTAATCGATATATTTTTATGATTGAGATTTCTATGACTTATATACAATTTCATTATTCAAATTATTATAATTCATTTTATGATTACAGAGTTTGATAAGAATTCATATGATTTTATAGTTAATCAAATATTTATTTATGTGATTAAATTGAAATTAAACATGTTTAAGTGATTAATTGATCTTATGAAGTAAATCAAACCTTCAAGTTCATAATTTTCCTAAAAAAAATCCAGCAAGAACGGAGCTCGTTGGATGTTGTATTTGGTCGTGACTCTATCTATGCATAATTCTACAATTAATGAAAGGAGTTAAAATTTATTTGTTTTCTCAAAATTGTTTAGTTGTTTTTAAATCAAATTTTGTAAGCAATTTTTATGTTCTTTTCCACAACATGAATTCTCTATTCAATTATTATATTTTAAAGTAAGATGTTTTGAAAAGTATTTGAAGTATAAAGTAGTAATATTCCAAATTTGAATTTGAAACGTTACAATTAGTATAATTGAAAATAAACCAAGTCTAAGTATTTTAATTCAGTTTGGTTCTGTTATCAATTTTTCACATAACTTTCTTGAAATTTGATCATACATTATAAAACACTTGGTAGGAAGTGTATGTTAGCTACACTGGGTTGGTTCGGTGAATGGTGTTGTTTTTAGATAAAACTAAAACCGAATCGAAGTACAATTCGATTTATAACAGAATTGTTCTGGATTTGTTGATCCGGTTAAGTTCGTTGGTTATGATTCTGGTTCTAGGTCACTCAACTCTGCCTGAGCTAGAATTGCAGAAAGTTCAAGTGTACGCATGCTTAATGTGAGAAGCTAGAAAGTGGAGTGCATCATATTCATATCATGATATGAAAAAATAAATTTATATTATCCCAACTAGCTAAGCTACAATGACAGAAGTTTCAAGTGTATGCTCAATGGCAAGCTAGGAAATGAATAAGTCCTTATTATCTAATAAAAAAAAAAAAAAGGACAACAATAATATAATTTTACTAGAAATAAGTAAAACAGACATAAACACTGGAAGAACATGGATCTCAAGTAGTAGAAAGTTTTATATCATTTACTTATAAATGTTTAGTTGCATGTGGTTAGTATTACAGATAATTTATATTCATGCACAAATGTAATAAGTATAAATAGTAATTTTTCAAATTACATATCATGCAGTGTCAAGGACGTCTAACAAGTATGTGAGAAATTTTACAACGAGATTTCTCTTGATGATATTGTTTTTAGAAATGTTTATTCGGTTCAGGGTCGAAGAAACTGTGAATATCATTTCCACATTATTTACTCTATTATTTTATATCGTCACATAAAATTATGAGAGGCAATAAAGAACATAGTAATTCGTTGCTTGTTCTGGGTGTACAGAAAGAGAGATGGAGATCCTTGTTCTGGGTGTACAGAAAGGCGGTCGGAGAAGTGGGCCGGAGAAAGGCGGCCGGAGAAGTAGAAATGTTTCTGGAGAAGAAGCAAGCTAAATGTTTCTGGAGAAGAAGCAAGCTTCAACGCCCCCCAAGACAACAGAGCAACTAAAGCTTCCTCCAGAACGATCGAAGCTAGGGCGAGAAAGAGAGTCACTTTCGTACCAAGAGAGGCGGACTCAGCGAGGAAGTAGCGAATCTGACTTCTATCACCCCACCAGGTTGGGCTGTCTTTTAACCGGCTCTTTTCTTATTTGTCTCACTATTTGATTAAAGATGGTGCAAATGGATCTTCTTTCTTTCAAGATGGATCGCCCTTATGCGGTCAACGAACTCATACTAATGCTTCGAGAGTCTCCCTCATACGAATGGAAGTAGAAATTATGAGAGCAATAAAGAACCTGTAATTTTTTGCTTGTTCTGGGTGTACAGAAAGGCACCGAAAAAAGTAGTTTTTGTCAGGCCGTGTAGCAGGCCTACCCGGACAAACCCCATAGTTAGGAGAGAGAATGAAGCTATAATTGCCTATGGCTTAAAGGCTGGGATTCTGGTCGAACCCGCCCAACCCAACTAAGAAGAAGCAAACCTGACAGACACATCTGATCCAAGTCGTACAAATGATATAAATACTACTGTTGCTTTGGCTTTACTCACATCAGTGGCATATTGCATAATATTTGCATAGATTTGAAAGAGATCTCTTAGTTTCCAAGGGTGGGCTAAATGTGCTACCAAAGCTGCATTTATTTCAAATACAAGAATTTATATTCCAAACACCTTTGACTCAATTAAAACTCGGAAAATATTTATTTAAAAAAAAAAATTAGTGAGAGAATGTATCATTTTATTTAGAAATTAAAAAATAAAATAAATATATTACAGAAAATTAATGCATATCAGGTTTCCACATCTTGGGAAGAGAAGTTTCCTTTTTCTATCTCTTCTTGAAGCTGAGGTCTGTAAATTTGCGAAAGTTACATTAAAAGGATAGGCAGTGAAAGTACTTCATTTTCTTCAAGTGAGTTAACATTAAAATGGTAGTTGCACTCGCAGAATGGTTGTCCCAAATTCAAGATCTCAGATTATGACCTATTCCACTCTTAAATCTTGTGCTTTTATCCATATTAATTTAATTTTCATAAATGTAATCTTATTAAAAATTATTTACTTTTTATATTTATTTTCTTTGAATATATAAAGTTGAAAAGTTTAGTTATAATATATATATATAATGTGTAGACTAATTTTATATATGAATGCCACAATTTTCAATGCCTGCGAGGGATTTGATGAAATTGTATCTATTGTTTATTCAATATTTTATCTTTATTTTAAAATATGATTCTTACACGTCATATACATATATAATCATAATATCACTATTTAACATATGATAGTGTATTTAAAAAATCTATATGTAATTTCATGACCAGAACTAAAATTTAAAGCATCACTTTCCCGTTCAATATTCTTCAATTTGATATCAATATTGTATATATAAAAACAAAATGTTAATTTTTAAATACAATTTTTTTTATAGATTAATTATGGTATATTTTAATATTGTAAGATATTTTTATTAAAAATATATTTTATATTGTGTTAAGGTTAATTACTTTACTAAATTGCCCTCCTAATTTAGCTCTCATCCACTCTAAATTGGCGCAAAAACAATCAATATACATAAATTACAGTTAAGTTTAAATAAATTGTAATCTAATTGTGTTTATAATAATTATGTTCACTTATCTAAGTTACCACACAGGAATCAAGGATGGAATATGGCGTACAACTTGCAAGGACAGGAACAAGCCTGCTCACGTACTGTACAGTATACTGCACCAATACAAACAAATCCCTCAAGGACAGGAACATGCCTGCTCACGTACTGTACAGTATACTGCACCAATACAAACAAATCCCTCAAGGACAGGAACATGCCTGCTCAAGTACTGTACATTACACTGCACCAATACAAACAAATCACTCTAAAAGTATGGTACCGGATGGAAAATACAAACAAATCACTCTAAAAGTACGGTACCGGATGAAAATGGACAAGAATAACCCGAAATAAAATATTCACAAGTCAAGAATGACTTGTGAAGCCAACAGGGCGAAAATTATCCACTAATATAAGATGAATTACAAAAAAGGACGTGTATCTCTTCAAATGATTCTTAACGTACTTGAAATCCAATATAAATTTCAAGTTGACTAAACTAACTAAGAAAGTAAACTTAAAGAAACAGTGTATCACTCTCAAAACCTCACTTGAAAATCGACAGCAACAGGAAAAAGGTAATCGGTTGCTGATCAGTGCAGGATGTTGAAGTCAGAGTGATGGCAACTTTCTTCGTAACAATGCTTAATCACTTAAACATGCTTAATTTCCTTTCATATCATATCATGATATGAAAAATATAAATGTATATTACCACAACTAGCTAAGCTACAACAATAGAAGTTTCAAGGGTAACTAATTATAGTTACCCTTGATCGAAGTCGTACACTTACAATATTTGGGCAAAAATGACAAATTATGGCACTATTCAAAAAAATTTGTCAAAATATAGTAAAAAAAAAAATTTTAAAACTATGCAAAGTCGCCCCTGCGAGGGGCGACATTCAATTTAAATTTTTTTTATTTTTTTTTAATGTCGCCCCTGGCAGGGGCGACTTTCCCTTTTTTTATTTTTTTTAATTGCTGGAGCCTTCACTCGGTCGAGCACTCGGTCGCGCGCCTTACTCGGCCGAGACACTCGGCCCCCGTATTACTCGGCCGATCGAGTACTGCCATCCACTCGGTCACGGCACTCGGTCGAGCACTGCACTCGTCTGGCCGAGTGCGAACGTGGATTTTGATTTTTAACATCCACTTCAATTTTTCTCATTTTTGTATTCTTCTTGTTTTCTCGTTCGCCCTCCTGTTTTTGTACATTTTCTTATTTTTATTTTTTCGTGTTATAGTTAAATTAGATAATTTATTTAGTTTGATAAAAATTCGATGAAATTGTTAAGTGAGATTGTTATAACATCTTGAAATGTATTGATTAATTGAATTTCCAACAAATAACTATAATTTTGTTTTATAAGGAAAAATTATGTTTAATAAAGAAATAATGAATAAACAACAAAAAACAAATAACATGAATAAACAATAGTTCTCAAAATCATGAATGAACAACAAAAAACAACAAAGTCAAGAGTTTGAAATCAAAGCAATACATTCTAAAAAATTAGTCGGCGCCGGCTCACTGAGGGGGTCGGTAAGGTGTGTTCGATGGGCCGAATGGTTGATACGGTGGATATTCCCTTTCCTGAAAGTGGCCTTGTTGCACATGGCACTCGTATTGTTGCCTTTGCATGTCAAGTAAAATTTGAGAGTTGTAAGCTTCACGATGGACATACTCTTTCATGTCGGCAACATCCCCTTCTATGTTGGCAAGACGTGCATCCAAGGCGGTTCTCCAATCCGACCAATCATTCCACCCCCCTTGATACTGGGGTGGATACTGTGGATGCTGTGAAGGTCCGGCCTGATCGTCCGAGGGCATTTGTGCTTCACCCATCATTTCATCGGCCTGTGCATGATCCACATCAAGTTCCATTGGCTCTGATCTGGCATCTGTAGTCCTTCTTCTCCTCTTCCTTCGTTCCTCCTCATTCCTCAATTTATTCTCGCTCTCTTCAATAGCTTCCGTATGAGCCGAACCATTCAGTAGAAGATTATGGCCCTTCCCTCCAGCAATATTAGTCAGGCGAGAGTTGGGCAGTGCAAACCTCTTCTTGTCTGATAAAATCAGATACAATCGTCTGGTGCCGGGATGTAATTGGCACATCTGCATGTTGCACAGCATTTCCAGGTTTATACTTGTCTCGCCTGGTGTCTCTTCCATCCCTTCCAAGTTCACCCCGAAGTGGCGAGCAATTGGAGTGATCAAACCTCCAATGTGGATAGCAACCTGGTTTTTGGTTCGAACGAATTGCCTTAACAGCATTGGTGCCACATTGAATTTCTTCCCTTTCACCAAGCACCACAGCACAAACAACTCATCCACACTGACCGCTCCAGGCTCAGGTTTTGCTAAAACTGTATTGGCGATGAACCTGTGAAAATATCGAAGGACCGAGCTTCGAATACTAGATGCTTTCGACCGACTAACTTGGTACTCCGATGGGTAAGCTCGATCAGACTCTGTAATGTCCTTCCAAAAAGTCATTGCATTGAACTCCGGAAAATTGACCCTCTCATTGGGCAGATTTGAATACCTCTTCTTGGGAAATCCAAAAATCCCATTGAGCTCTTCGGCCGAAAGATAGTGAGACTCGTTCCCCACATGAAATATCACGGATTAGGGCACCGTGTCATTGTATCCAACCTGAAGCTGGGAGAAGAATTCAAGAACGAGAGGCTCATACGTCTTCTCGTGCATGCCAAAGAACTTAGTCCACCCGATAGCCTTGCACATTATTTTAAAATCTTCGTAGATGCCCATTTCTTGCATGCACTCAACATCGGCCCATCGAGTGGCTCGCCTTCTCTTCTGTTGTACCTCAAACCACCTATCACTTTCTGTCTCCCAATTAGCAAAGTTTATGCCGTAGGCATCCGGCATGGTCGCTAAAATTCTTTCGTACTCAGCTTGTTGTTCTTCAATGGAGTGTTCGCTCCATTGGAAAGTAGAATTCACGACATCCATGATATGCTCCATTGTGGGTACCTAGATGATAATGAATTAGTATTACATCCAATCCATGTGAACAAAAAATCAAGAGTCATATGATACAATTTTCATCTTAAGCAATTTCATAATTCAACATTGAAATTCATGGGGTATTAAGATCATTTCATTATGGTCTCACACTAAATCATGCCACATTCCCAATTTCTATGATGCATACCAATTGTTCGATAAAAAACTTCAATGAAAACTAACCAAAAATCTATATTGCTTTGATTTCAAACTCTTGACTTTGTTGTTTTTTGTTGTTCATTCATGATTTTGAGAACTATTGTTTATTCATGTTATTTGTTTTTTGTTGTTTATTCATTATTTCTTTATTAAACATAATTTTTCCTTATAAAACAAAATTATAGTTATTTGTTGGAAATTCAATTAATCAATACATTTCAAGATGTTACAACAATCTCACTTAACAATTTCATCGCATTTTTACCAAACTAAATAAATTATCTAATTTAACTATAACACGAGAAAATAAAAATAAGAAAATGTACAAAAACAGGAGGACGAACGAGAAAACGAGAAGAATACAAAAATGAGAAAAATTGAAGTGGATGTTAAAAATCAAAATCCGCGTTCGCACTCGGCCAGCCGAGTGAAGTGCTCGACCGAGTGGATGGTAGTACTCGGTTGGCCGAGTAATACGGGGGCCGAGTGTCTCGGTCGAATAAGAATCACCACTCGACCGGCCGAGTAAGGCGCGCGACCGAGTGCCCGACCGAGTGAAGGCTCCAGCAATTAAAAAAACAAAAAAAAGGGAAAGTCGCCCCTGCCAGGGGCGACATTAAAAAAAAATAAAAAAAAAATTAAATTGAATGTCGCCCCTCGTAGGGGCGACTTTGCTTAGATTTAATTTTTTTTTTTTTTTTACTACATTTTGGCAAATTTTTTTGAATAGTACCATAATATGACATTTTTGCCCAATATTTGCCGAGAGGCCAATCAAAGATCAAAATACTTGTATCTCAAAGATTTGAAAGAGATGTCTTTGTTTCCAAGGACGGGCTAAATACGCTACCAAAGCTGCATTTATTTCAAATACAAGAATTTGTATTCCAAACACCTTTGACTCAATTAAATCTCTCAAAATATTTATTTAGAAAAAAAAAATATTTAGTGAGAGAATGTATCATTTTATTTAGAAATTAAAAAATAAAATAAATATATTACAGAAAATTAATGCATATCAAGTTTCCACATCTTGGGAAGAGAAGTTTCCTTTTTTTATCTCTTCTTAAGGCTGAGGTCTGTAAATTTGCGAAAGTTACATTAAAAGGATAGGCAGTGAAAGTACTTCCTTTTCTTCAAGTGAGTTAACATTAAAATGGTAGGTGCAGTCGCAGAATGGTTGTCCCAAATTCAAGAACACAGATTATGACATATTCCACTCTTAAATCTTGTGTTTTTATCCATATTAATTTAATTTTCATAAATGTAATCTTATTAAAAATTATTTACTTTTTATATTTATTTTCTATGAATATATAAAGTTGAAAATTTTAGTTATAATATATATAATTTGTAGAATACTTTTATATAAGAATGCCACAATTTTCAAAGCCTGCGAGGGATTTTATGAAATTGTATCTTTTATTCTATTTAATATTTTATCTTTATTTTAAAATGATTATTACACGTTATTTTTATTTTCTGAAATTTTGATTATACCTATATATTCACTCTAAAAAATTCTTGAGACATTCTTTCCAAACAAAATTTTAAATACAATTAATTCAAAACAAAAAAAAATGTGAAAAATCAAAAAAATATCCAACCGATTAAACCGATTGATCAGAATCAAAATAAATTCAGTTCGATTGTGTTCAATTCCTTACGAACATTTTTGTTTGATTGTAAAAATGAACCATTTTTTGCTTTTAATTTTCTACGTTGTAAATCAAATTGACCGAATGCTCATCCTACATATAGATATATATATATATATGTGTATATACATATAAACTATAATACATAAAAAAGAATAATAAAATAAAAACACATTTCATGGAAAATATAAAATATATAAAAATACAAAGCCTTTAGGATATAGGCCTAGCCCAAGCCATGTCACTCGTGAATTTAGTGTTTGCCGATTCATAAGTTGGGCTACTTTATCATGTGCAAGCCCAATGGGCTCATAATGACGATTCACAAGTTGGGCTACTTTATCATGTGCAAGCCCAATGGGCTCATAATGATGATTCATAAGCTGGGCTAATTTATCATGTGCAAACCCAATGGGCTAATATTCCTATTGCTAGCGGACCAATGGTCTATTTATTGACAGATAGGTTTTCCCCCTTTTAAGCAGTCTGATTAGGTTCTCTTTCGTATTTCTCTCTATCTGATCTTCGCTGCACAGACGGTCTCCTTCACAGCTAAGTCACCGTTCAGAATTCATTCACTACTCCCGGATCACGCCATTATTTGTTTGCTTGTAATTTCGGTTCTGGTTCTTTACCTCCTCTTCCAAAATTTCACCGACTTTTCAAATCAGAAATTGATGGGTGGGAAAAAGGTTTGTATCGTTACCCTTGGCTCATTAGATGAGGAGTTTGCTGATCAGGAGTACAATATAATCATTTTGGATTTAGATTCCGGGGTTGATTCTAGGTCCCGGATTCGACTCAATCGCAAATGTATTATATATGCTGCTTTTTGTGTTTTTGGTTCAACTCTTTATGCTTTTACTGGATACCATTCCATGTGTAATCCAGATGAATGGAAATCAATATATAAATATGAGTTACCGACAGCAGAAATTTTTGATATAAAGTTGGATATGAGTATGTTTGTTGAGGCTGGTCTTTTGAAACATCCCAAACTGTATCCTATTGCAACTGTACTGTCAGATGGTAGAATTTTAGTATTTTCAACTGACATTGTGGTATGGGGTTATCAGCTTCCTGGATATGATTTTGAAATATTTGATCCTGTCGAAGGTGTCTCTCATGAACTCCCTAAGTTACGTCCTGAGATACTTGGAGGCAGTGATTCATTTATAATATTGTCACATGCTATAATGGAGAAGTGTTTTCTGGTCATTCAAACAGAAGTGGGATGTTTTAGTCTTAATCTCAAACCACCCTACAAGAGTAAACGTTGGGGAATACGTGGCCTTTCCAATATTCAGCTTCTTCCTTCTCACATGGGTCGCTCCTTCGTATTACTTGGGAAGGAGATATGTTTGATTCCCTTCTTGGCATTTGACATGTGTGGCGTTAAAAAAGATGAAAATCCATTCTATAGGTGGCGATACGAATTTCCGCATCTATCTTCAATTCCTGATGTTGGTTATTCATCCGTATTTGGTGAGATCACGGTTATGGAGGATGTGGGCATTCAGGATCAAATTGAGTTATGTTTGTTAAGTTATGGGGTAAAAAGTGGCACAGGGCAGGCTCATGTGCTCTTAAATGTATACAGTTTGGATGTAAAGGAATGCAGAAAGGAGCTTTCTACGATTCGGCAAAACTTGAACGACAACGGCAACATGGAACTTCTTCCACTTCCCGGAGCAAGGAAGATTAAATCTTATGAATTTATGGTTGAAGCCCAACCTCCCTTCTTTGTTGAATATTTCTCCTTCATTCGAACAGCATAAATCTATTGTATTCGAATGTTATTGTTTGTAGAAACAGGAATGTTCTGAAGTAATCAATTATGTTTTGGATTTTGTTTGGGACCGGAGATTTATCAGTTTTTGTAATATTCATTTGGTCTTTTGAGTGTATGTTCTGGATCATTCATGCCATATCTATCTAAGATTATTTGTCATTCTGAAATCCTTCTATATAAGTATTTAAATTTAGTATAGCTGGTGCCAGTTACTATATATGTTTATGTATAATATGATAGTTCATCTGCACCTTTAGGAACATTTCTTTAATAAGTGGCTGGCTTTCTTATTTGTTCCAACTACCATTTTCAGATTGAAGAAATTAATTAGGGTTCACGGGTTTAAACCCACAGTTATTGAGAGTAATACCCAGAAATGGCTTAGTATTCTTATTTGTTCAAACCACATTTTCATATTTAAGAAGTTAATCACAAATCTATCTAAAAGAAATCTTCATTTGGTTTGAACCCACAATTATTGAGAGTACTGCCCCAAAATGACTTTGGTGTGTTGGATTCATTTTCCTCGGCAGATCACATTTTTTCTTGTAGGGTAATATATTATAAACATTAAATATATAAGTATACTATTATATATATAATCTTAATATATAAATTATACATAAATAATATATAAAAATCATAAATTAAATAAATATTTTATTATATTTATATATTCCTAATATATATATGAAAAAGTAAAAAATTGAAAAAATTTATAATATCAGGAAACAACATTATTTTTTCTAAAATTTTGTATTCCCTGAAAATAAAAAATAAATAAAGATTTTGAAAATATATATTTATTATATATTTAAATAATATTTTTTTTTCAAAAACCAATTTTATCAGAAATCAATTTTATCAAATAATCTTATGTTTTATATAAAAATATTTTAAATGAAAAAATATATCACCATTAACTTAACAAAAATAATTTATTTTTAAAAATTAATATTTTATTTGTATATTTGAAAAATAGATGTTCATAATAAAAATATTGAAAGAGGATTAATGTTATATATTTATTATAAAAACTACTTTTGAAATAAAAAAAGTTATAAGAAATAAAAAATTTAATGAGAAGAAAAGATTCAGTAATTTATCCAAAAATAATAGATTGATGAGGAGTGAAATAAGGTGTACTTAAACAAACCAACAAGTATGGGGTTGTGTCACAGCCCTTAGGTTTACTTTTGTGAATAATGGTCGTCCATATTATTTACAAATGTATTTTATCAAATTTTGATTGAAGTATCTACAAACAAATCCCTCAGCTCTGGGTTGTCAAAGTAGGAATTTGTGAGACCAATGCACCACGAACTGCTACATATTTGTTCTCATACAAAAAAAGGTAATGCAATCTCAAAGCACTAATGCTCTCTGTGTCTTTCCTTATCCATATGATACCACGCTGCTAAATTTAAGAATAAATTATATATATAGGGGTGTGCAAACCGAATGATTCGATTGGGATTGATTATATATATTTAATCGATTAAGATTAGTTATATATACACAAGGGTGTGTAAACCAAATAATTCGATTAGGATTGGTTATATACATTTAATCGGTTCAGTTCGGTTAAAATTATGGTAATTAAATAAAATATTAATTTAATTTTTTTATTTTTAGCCAATTCAAACCAGAATATATAAATTTATATATTATAGAGAGTTAGTTTAGTTTATATTATTTTTATTTTCTGAAAATTTGATTATACCTACAAATTCACTCTAAAAAAATCTTAAGACATTCTATCCATACAAAATTTTAAATACAATTAATTCAAAAAAAAAAAAAAAAAAAGTGGAAAAATAAAAAAATATCCAATCGATTAAATCGACCGATCCGAACCGAAATAAATTCGTTTCAGTTGTGCTCGGTTCCTTACGAACATTTGGTTCGATTGTAAAAATGAACCATTTTTGGCTTTTAATTTTCTACGTTGTAAATCAAATCGACCGAATGCTCACCCTACATATATATATATATATATATATATATATATAAAAGAATAATAAAATAAAAAACACATTTCATGGAAAATATAAAATATATAAAAATACAAAGCCCTGTCACTCGTGAATTTAGTGTTTGCCGATTCATAAGTTGGGCTACTTTATCATGTGCAAGCCCAATGTTCTTTGTTTTCAACTGACATTGTGGTAAGGGGTTATCAGCTTCCTAGATATGATTTTGAAATATTTGATCCTGTCAAAGGTGTCTCTCATGAACTCCCTAAGTTATGCCTGAGATACTCGGAGGCAGTGATTCATGTATAATATTGTCACATGCTATAATGGAGAAGTGTTTTCTGGTCATTCAAACAGAAGTGGGATGTTTTACTCTTAATTTCAAACCTCCCTACAAGAATAAACGTTGGGAATATGTGGCCTTCCCAATATTCAGCTGCTTCCTTCTCACATGGGTCACTCCTTCGTATTACTTGGGAAGGAGATATGTTTGATTCCCTTCTTGGCATTTGACATGTGTGGCGTTAAAAAAGATGAAAATCCATTCTATAGGTGGCGATACAATTTTCCGCATCTATCTTCAATTCCTGATGTTGGTTATTCATCCGTATTTGGTGAGATCACGGTTCTGGAGGATGATATGCGCTTACAGGATCAAATTGAGTTATGTTTGTTAAGTTACGGGGAAAAAAGAGACACCGGGCAGCCTCATATGCTCTTAAATGTATACAGTTTGGATGTAAAGGAATGCAGAAAGGAGCTTTCTACTATTCGGCAAAACTTGAAAGACAACGGCAACATGGAACTTCTTCCACTTCCCGGAGCAAGGAAGATTAAATCTTATGAATTTATGGTTGAAGCCCAACCTCCCTTCTTTGTTGAATATTTCTCCTTCATTCGAACAGCATAAATCTATTGTATTCGAATGTTAGTGTTTGTAGAAACAGGAATGTTCTGAAGTAATCAATTATGTTTTGGATTTTGTTTGGGACCGGAGATTTATCAGTTTTTGTAATATTCATTTGGTCTTTTGAGTGTATGTTCTGGATCATTCATGTCATATCTATCTAAGATCATTTGTCATTCTGAAATTCTTCTATATAAGTATTTAAATTTAGTTTAGCTGGTGCCAGTTAATATATATGTTTATGTATAATATAATAGTTCTTCTGCACCTTTAGGAACATTTCTTTAATAAGTGGTTTGCTTTCTTATTTGTTCTAACTAACATATTCAGATTGAAGAAATTAATTACAGATCCATTGTAAAGGGAATCTTCTTTGGGGTTTGCTTTGAGAGTAATACCCAGAAATGGCTTAGTATTCTTATTTGTTCAAACCACATTTTCATATTTAAGAAGTTAATCACAAATCCATCTAAAAGGAATCTTCTTTTGGTTTGAACCCACAATTATTGAGAGTACTACCCCAAAATGACTTTGGTGTTGTAGAGTAATATATTATAAACATTAAATGTATAAGTATTCTATTATATATATAATCTTAATATATAAATTATACATAAATAATATATAAAAATCATAAATTAAATAAATATTTTATTATATTTATATATTCCTAATATATATATACACATATATATGATAGATAATAAAAAAATGTACATAGCATTAATATATGATTATATTAGCATATTAATATATGAATATGTTGTACATAGTTCAGATTGAAAGCGTGCACTATCCATGTTCAAACATGTATAATATATATATATATATATATTAAATATCAATATAATTTATATTATAATAATAAAAATATTATAATTGAAAATAAAATTTAAAAAAGATAATAATTTAAAATTGAAAAATAATAATAGTTTATGAAAAAGTAAAAAATTGAAAAATATTATAATATCAGGAAAAACATTATCTTTTCTAAAATTTTGTATTCCCTAAAAATAAAATATAAATAAAGGCTTTGAAAATATATATTTATTATATATTGAAATTATATTTTTTTTTCAAAAACCAATTTTATCAAAAGTCAATTTTATCAACTATTTTTTTATATAAAAATATTTTAAATTAAAAAATTTATCACATTAACTTAACAAAAATAATTTATATTTAAAAATTAATATTTTATTTGTATATTTGAAATATAAATGTTCATAATAAAAGTATTGAAAGAGGATTAATGTTATATATTTATTATAAAAACTAATTTTGAAATAAAAAAAAGTTATAAGAAATTAAAAATTTAATGAGAAGAAAAGAAACAATAATTTTTCCAAAAATGATGACAGATGAGGAATGAAATAAGGTGTTTAGTGGATAGGGTTTGACCAAACAAACAAGTATTGTGTTGTGTCACAATCCTTAGGGGATGTTTGAACACGCTTGGGTTGTGCACAACCCTTGTTGATGTGGATTGGGATCGACCGAATCCACAACATAAATCAAACCTATCTTCCCGACCCCACCCTCTGCAATCATGTCCTCTTCCATGCTTCTTTCCCTACTTTTTTCCTCTCTCTCTCACTCACTGATTGTGCCCTATTCCCTCTCCTTTTCCTCCCTCCCCCCCTCTCTCTCCCTCCCTCCCTCCCTCCCCCCTCTCTCTCACTGTGCCCTCTTCCCTACTTTTTTCCCTCCCTCCTCTCTCCTCTCTCTCTCTCACTCGCTCACGTGGTTATCTTTGTTTGCCCTTTCCATTAATTTTTTTATACTTATTTGTATCACGCTAAATAAATATTTATATAATTATATAATTTACTTATTATTATTTATATAAAATAGATATTTTTATTATATACTACAAATATTTACACTAATATATATATATGTATATATATATATATTTTGCATATAATATTTATTTAGGTTTGCTATTGTGCAAAATGGTCGTCCATATTATTTACAAATGTATTTTATCAAATTTTGATTGGAGTATGCCCACAATTTTGTACATGATTCTCAAAGCATAATGCTCACATATTTAAAGATTTTTTAATTATTTTTAAATCTTAACGTTCAGTATTGTTACTCATTTTTTCAATAGTAGCATTATATTTTTGGCCATTGTTGCCCTGTGACTTGAAAATTTTCTCCAAGAAAATTGAAAATTAACTTTTTGTTTATTATCCTCAAATTGAGCCGAATTATTACTATCATTCAAATTAAACCAAATCAAAGTATTTAGATTAGATTCACTCATCAATTTTGCATTGCCTTTATCTTTACATATTCGCAAAACATTATTGGAATATGGTGATAAATAATCTTCTAAATTCGATCGATCAGGATGCACATACACGGGCTGTATGAATCCATATTGTTGATCATTTGAAAATTGTAAGTATTACTAAATATTAAAAGATTTTTTATGCTAACACCTGTAAATAGTTTTTCAAAATTTTAATTGCAATGCTAGATATCTAACTTGAATACAACCTCTATTTAACTATACAAAACACTATTTTTTCTTAGCTTTCTTATTTGTTCAAACTACTTTTTCATATGAAAGAAGTTAATGACAAATCCACTGTAAACGGAATCTTCTTTCGGGTTCACAGGTTTGAACCTACAGTTATCGAGAGTATCACCCAAAAATGGCTTTGAGATTTTGATTTTTAAAGTTTGAACTCAGTGACCGAAAATATTTATTCTTATATATCAATTTACTTAAAACTATAGATATGCATATACATTATCTTTTTTTCAAAAACATATTATAATCCACGCATATATAGTACATTACGAAAATACGCAAGAATGGAGAAAGGGACTTGACACAAATACGGCAAAAAAAATGAAAGACGGCGAGAAGAGAGTAACTTGAGCTTCTTGGAGGAATAACATCAAATACATTATCCCTCATTTATAAAACTACAAAATCATATATTTTTGTAAAAATACAAAATCCATATCTATAAAACTACAATATCCATCATCCATATAACTACAAAACTATAAATTTCTATCTTTGGTCGTCAAGCTGTCCTTGAAAGTTTTCTTGAAACAAATGAATTCCCTACATAAATTTGAGTTAGAAAGTACGTAAAAAGAAAACATAATTTAAATAGAAAAATTGAAAAAGACAAACCTAAAGCATATGGTGAAGAATAAGTTCCCCACTTAAACAACATCAAAATTTGGTAATCATTGCATAAAATCTGAGGAAAGTTTTAATATTTTGATAGCATAATGTTAGCATCATGGATCATTTATTTAAAAAAATTAAAATTAATAAAGACTTGGGATATCTCACAAATATTTCAGTTCGATTCTATGATAAAAAATACAATTTTGATTTTCAATTTTTCATGGTTCAAATAATTGTTCACCAAAAGCCAATAGTGTTAAAAAAAAATGCAATTTGCTTTAATATTCTTTAATTTTTTTCCTTTCTTAATTAGGCATTTTCTCCAAGAACAACTGTTCCGTTACTTCTGATACCACCACCTCCAAAAACAATGACTAGAAATGCTAGAAGAAATGCATGAGTTCCATATAATTTTGACCTAGACAATGGTGATGGACATTTGGATATTGGAACTCCCATGTACGCAAAAAATGATCGACCTTCGCATAAGTATGTTGTCCGGTTGAAGCACAAAAATTACCTCCACTGTAACTTGGTGCATGAATATGGAAATGTGGAAGGTAAAGGAAAAGGAAACCAAAAAAGCCGAGACGCAAGTAATGTGAACTCTGATATTATGATACATGAGATGCCAAATATGACTTACAAGAATTATGTCAAAAATCTTGCTTCGAAAAAAATTGAACCGATCATGGAGTATAAAACTGCACACGATCCTAGTAATAAATGTCACTACATTCTTCCGGAATAAAGGGTACCATTTCTTATTTTCATAACATGCCATAAGAAAATATGATTTATGGGTGTCTCTCTGTCTCCAATATTTTACCCATTTTTGGGGAAAATATATCAATTAATAATTAAATTTGCCAGCCAAATATTATAATTGAAAATTCCATTTACTCTCCTATGCCAACTATATTTTTCTTTGTATTTGCTAAATTTCATGGTTGCATTGATGTTATTTTGTTAAATAAAATTACTGTATAAAAAGAGATGTACATAAAAGATGGATAACTAATTCTATACAAAAAATTTCGTACATCGATTACACTGTTTAATTTATGTATTACTTATTTTATGAAGTTGATTCAATGGTTATTTTTTCAAGAATTGAGGTGGATCGTGAAGGCAATTTGCATTGTACAACTCCTATAATATTTTTGGGTTTGTGTTTTTGGGATATCAATTATCAATTAAATGAGAAGAAAATGCAAAGTATTTTGGTTATTTAACTTTATGAAAGATGAAAATATGTTGTATTTTTAAAGCCACGGCGTGCTGATAACAAATTTATTATCTTGAATAAAATTTAAAAATTTTGCTTATACTTTAATAAAATACAAGAGAACTTGATATAATTTAACAAATACTAGGATTTATTATACTTCTTTAATGGATAATACTTGTTCGGAACTCTTGAGGAATGTAGTAACATTTATTACTAGGATCGTGTGCAGTTTTATACTCCATGATCGGTTCAATTTTTTTCGAAGCAAGATTTTTGACATAATTTTTGTAAGTCATATTTGGCATCTCATGTATCATAATATCAGAGTTCACATTACTTGGGTCTCGGCTTTTTTACTTTCCTTTTCCTTTACCTTCCACATTTCCATATTCATGCACCAAGTTACATTGGAGGTAATTTTGTGCTTCAACTGGACAGCATACTTATGCAAGGGTCGATCACTTTTTGCGTATTCCCTGTGGAAGGGAGTTCCAATATCCAAATGTCTATCACCATTGTCTAGGTCAAAATTATATGGAACTGATGCATTTCTTCTAGCATTTCTAGTCATTGTTTTGGAGGTGGTGGTATCACAAGTAACGGAACAGTTGTTCTCGGAGAAAATGGCTAATTGAGAAAGGAAAAAAATTAAAGGATATTAAAGCAAATTGCATTTTTTTTAACACTATTGGCTTTGGGTGGACAATTAGTTGAACCATGAAAAATTGAAAACCAAAATTGTATTTTTTTATCGTAGAATCGAACTGAACTATTTGTGAGATAACCCAAATCTTTTAATAATTTTAATTTTTTTTTTAAACAAATGATCCATGATGCTAATATTATGCTCCCAAAATATTAAAACTTTCCTAAGATTTTATGTAATAATTATATAATTTAAATTGATATGATTTATTGTATAATTTTATGTGATGAGACATGATTAATCGATATATTTTTATGATTGAAATTTATATTACTTATATACAATTTCATTATTCAAATTATTATAATTCATTTTATGATTACAGAGTTTGATAAGAATTCATATGATTTTATAGTTTATCAAATGTTTATTTATGTGATTAAATTGAAATTAAGCATGTTTAAGTGATTAATTGATCTTATGAAGTAAATCAAACCTTCAAGTCCATAATTTTCCTAAAAAAATCCAACAAGAACGGAGCTCGTTGGATGCTGTATTTGGTCGTGACCCTGTCTATGTAGAATTCTCAATTAATGAAGGGGTTAAAATTTACTTGTTTTCTCAAAATTGTTTAGTTGTTTTTAAAGCAAATTTTGTACGAAATTTTTTATGTTCTTTCCACAACATGAATTCTCTCTTCAATTATTATATTTTAAAGAAAGATATTTTGAAAAGTATTTGAAGTACAATGTAGTAATATTCCAAATTTGAATTTGAAATGTTACAATTAGTATAATTGAAAATAATCCAAATCTAAGTATTTTAACTCGGCTAGGTTCGGTTATCAATTTTTCACAAAACTTTCTTGAAATTTGATCACACATTATATAACACTTTGTAGGAAGTGTATGTTAGCTACACTTGGTTGTTTTTAAAATAAAACTAAAACCAAATTTCGATTTATAACAGAATTGTTCTGGATTTGTTGGTCCGGTTAAGTTCGTTGGTTATGATTCTGGTTCTAGGTCACTCAGCTCTGCCTAAGCTAGAATTGCAGAAAGTTCAAGTGTATGCATGCTCAATGTGAGAAGCTGGAAAGTGGAGTGCATTATATTCATATCATGATATGAAAAAATAAATCTATATTATCCCAACTAGCTAAGCTACAATGATAGAAGTTTCAAGTGTATGTTCAATGGCAAGCTAGGAAATGAATAGATCCATATTATCTAATTAAAAAAAAAAAAGGACAACAACAATATAATCTTACTAGAAATAAGTAAAACAGACATAAACACTATAAGAACATGGATCTCAAAAAATATAAAATATCACAGCTAATGCATTCCATCAGAAAGAAAATTGCTAGTTTTATATCATTTACTTATAAATATTTGGTTGCATGTGGTTAGTATTATAGATAGTTTATATCAATGCACAAATGTAATAAGTATATATAGCAATTTTCAAATTACATACCATGCAGTGTCGAGTGAAATTTTACAACGATTTCTTACCTGGATGAGACTTCCCTTGATGATATTGTATTTAGAAATGTTTTTTCTGTTCAGGGTTGAAGAAACTGTGAATAAGAATATGAAATCATTTCCACATTATTTACGCTATTATTTTATATCCTAACTTAAAATTATGAGAACAATAAAGAACCTGTTAATTCGTTGCTTGTTGACTGGGTGTACAGAAAGGGAGATGGAGATCCTCTTTTCCGGCCAAGAAGATGAAGTAGTAATTGGCAAAACGCAGGGTGGTCGACAAGTCATACACAGAGAGGGAGGTACGAACTCAAGGAATTAACAAGAAGGCAGCCGGAGAAGTGGGCAGATTAATTACGAAATCACCATCATCACTAATCCATCTCGATGAATTCATCCAGGATTTGTTATGTCTTTCTTCATTGAAACATGATATTTTGTGGCTACAAACAAGAAAGGGATATGAGACCTTCCATGAAAGAAGTGTTGGAGGCTTTGAGAGGAATACAGAACGAAGATTTGAACGCTCACAAGGTAGATATTGTTGATCTATAGATGGACGATGATGCTGGGCTGCTTAAGGGTAGCAGTAGCACTACCCCTGGCTCACCCCTGGCTCACTGATGATGGTAAACTGGCTATCCTTTCAATTATAAATACATACCTGCCAATACCTGCTTAGTATTAATTACATTAGCAGAACAGTTAGCTAATAACTAATTATAGTTACCCTTGATTTTTTTCTCTTTCTTTTCGGAATGTACAGTTCATATTTCTTCTTGTTGATTTGCAGACTCTAATTATGAACCTAAATCACCTACATCTTGAAAGGTAGCTGTGTTTTATGCTACATCCAATAATGTACAATAGGTCCAACATCCTCTGTTGAATTCATGTTGGCGTTTATGCAGAGGGATTTGGATCTCTTTCCGTGCACAACACGTGCTGCAGGATTTTTACAGTAATTCTTCTTGTAAAAATATTAAACGGCAATTTATGCACTGCAGGGAATCCAAGTCTAAATTTTATTTTACTAATTCGTCCTGCATTTATTTATTTATAAAACTAAGTTTTTCCATATTTTATTTTAGTAATCCCTTCTATCAAAATACTTAATCTAAACAATAATATAGTGGGTAAGAAAAACCACTAGTAGAAGTGGAACAATTTAGTAAAACAAAATTTTAAAGTTTAACGACTTAATAAATCAAAATAAATATAGAAATTTTATAAAACTAGAATTGAAATTTGAGGAGCTTATTACTAGATAAATTGGTGGAGGAGGAGGATGCAGTAAGACAAAATGCGAACTTAATAAATCACCCACCATCTCCATATGGCATGCTTCTCATCGTACACTTACAATATTTGCCGAGAGGCCAATCGAAGAACAAAATACTTGTATCTTAAAGATTTGAAAGAGATGTCTTTGTTTCCAAGGACGGGCTAAATGCGCTACCAAAGCTGCATTTATTTCAAATACAAAAATTCGTATTCCAAATACCTTTGACTCAATTAAAACTCTGAACATATTTATTTAGAAAAATAACATTTAGTGAGAGAATGTATCATTTTATTTAGAAATTAAAAAATAAAATAAATATATTACAGAAAATTAATGCATATCAGGTTTCCACATCTTGGGAAGAGAAGTTTCCTTTTTTTTTTCTCTCTTTTTGAGGCTGATGAGGTCTGTAAATTTGCGAAAGTTACATTAAAAGGATAGACAGTCAAAATACTTCCTATTCTTCAAGTGAGTTAACATTTAAATGGTAGGTGCAGTCGCAGAATGGTTGTCCCAAATTCAAGATCTCAGATTATGACCTATTCCACTCTTAAATCTTGTGCTTTTATCCATATTAATTTAATTTTCATAAATGTAATCTTATTAAAAATTATTTACTTTTTATATTTACTTTCTTTGAATATATAAAGTTGAAAAGTTTAGTTATAATATATATAATTTGTAGACTAATTTTATATATGAATGCCACGATTTTCAATGCCTGCGAAGGATTTGATGAAATTGTATCTATTATTTATTCAATATTTTATCTTTATTTTAAAATATGATTATTACACGTCATTTACATATATAATCATAATATCACTATTTAACATATGATAGTGTATTTAAAAAAATCTATATGTAATTGCATGACCAGAGCTAAAATTTAAACCATCACTTTCTCGTTCAATATTCTTCAATTTGATATCAATAATGTATATATAAAAATAAAATGTTAATTTTTAAATACAAAATAAATTTTATAGATTAATTGTGGTATATTTTAATATTGTAAGATATTTTTATTAAAAATATATTTTATATTGTGTTAAGGCTAATTACTTTACTAGATTGCCCTCCTAATTTAGCTCTCATCCACTCTAAATTGGCGCAAAAACAATCAATATACATAAATTACAGTTAAGTTTAAATAAATTGTAATCTAATTGTGTTTATAATAATTATGTTCACTTATCTAAGTTACCACACAGGAATCAAGGATAGAATAAGGCGTACAGCTTGCAAGGACAGGAACAGGCCTGCTCACGTACTGTACAATATACTGTATCAATACAAACAAATCCCTCAAGGACAGGAAGAGGCCTGCTTACGTACTGTACATTACACTGCACCAATACAGACAAATCACTCAGCTCTGGGTTGTCTAGTAGGAATTTGTGAGACCAATGCATCACGAACTGCTACGTATTTGTTTTCATACAAAAGGTAATGTAATCTCAAAGCATTAATGCTCTCTGTGTCTTTCTTCCTCATCCATATGATACCTCGCTGCTAAATTTAAGTATTAATTATATAAATAGGGGTGTGTAAACCGAATGATTCGATTGGGGTGGATTATAATTTAATCGATTAGGATCGGTTATATATATAATACTTGTTTTGTTATTAATATTATTATTTTAATTTTAATTTATCTAGCTATGAACTTAAATATCCATTGAAGGGAAAACGTCAGCTGCTGTTAATGAGTCAGGCCGTTTTTATAGGTATAGGAAGAAACACAGGGATGTTATTTGTGTCATGTAGTTGGATGACAGTTAGCAAAGCTGTTGGTTTGTTAATCTGTTTGCTAACTGACATCTAACTAACTTACTAACAGATTAACAAACTAACAGCTTTGCTAACTCACATCTATCTACTATATACATGAGGCTAATACATGTTGATGCGAGGGCTTTGAAGAAATGGTCCAGACAAATCCTAAAGGGGCTTTTGTATCTTCACAGTCATGATCCACCGGTTATACATCGAGACCTGAAGTGCGATAACCTCTTTGTTAATGGTAATCAAGGGGAGGTGAAAATTGGCGATCTGGGGCTGGCTGCTATTCTTGAGCAGGGTCGTGCTGCTCACAGTGTAATTGGTAAAGGTTTGATTATATGATCACTCCCTTAGTTCATGACTTACGTATTTTTTTTTTCTGAAGTTTATTGATTGATTGATTTGCTATGATGTTTATACAAATACTGTACAAAATTTATTGAAAATTCAATATGATGATAGGCACACCGGAATTCATGGCACCGGAGCTTTACGAGGAGGATTATAATGAGCTTGTGGATATATATGCCTTTGGTATGTGTTTGCTGGAGCTAGTGACCCTGGAATATCCATATGTTGAATGTGGGAATGCTGCACAGATTTATAAGAAAGTGACAGCAGTAAGTTATTCTTCACTTTTGAATTGCCTTTTCTTCTTATAGATCGTTTTCTCCAAAACCAATAATTATATCCCACAAAGGCTTAGAATTTCCGATAGTCGGCCATTACTTGACACCAGTGGAGAAGAAACATAATGAATTTATTGTGCACCTCGGTTTACAGCCTTCCGTACTATGTGGATTAATTTTCTAGCTTATCTTGGTTCAAAGTTGAAGCTCTTGTCATTCTAAAAATAATAGCCCTCTACAAGTAATTGGTTATTATTTTAGCTGGTGCAAATTTCACTCGTCTACATTCCTCTACAAATTCAACAGTTGAACTAAAAGAAGAGCAGGGATGAATATTATAAGACTGTGCTAATGAAGTTATATTAACTTCATTTTCCTCTCTTCCGTATAACTGAACCTTTTATCATTTTTCTTCTTGGTTGAACAGCTGGATTTGACAGATCACGATCTCTCGGTTATCGCTGCTACAATTGATTCTGAAATTCAGTCCCATATTCCCGATTGGGAACCAAGAGAACTCTCTGGAAGAAACAATGCTAGGTGTAAAGCAATTTTAGAAGATGAAGGTTCTCGAGTCGCTTCTCCCGCCAACACCGATTCTTCCCAATCCAATTGTTATGGAAAGACTGCCATCGGGCCGGAAAAATTGTTCTGATTCACCAAAAGTTAGCGGTGGAAGCTCTCCACTAAGGCCTGGCCTGTCTCACATGGTGGTGGCTGGGTCAACAACCTCCACAGACAGCCGGTCGGGAGATAATTCTCCATCTCCAGTTAGTCCTAAAGATGCATGCTGTTCTTTTCACGGGTCCCCTCTTAGGCACGTGGATACTGATTCTGATCTTGATAGCGGTGTAAAACCAGAAGGTAACTCGGTGCCATTGGAAGAAAATACATTGCCAAATGAAGGTGATTTAGATGACATTGAAGATGTTGTTCAGAAGCTTGAGCATGTGTTGGATGAGCACCAGAAGGAGCTATAAGAACTTAAGAAGAAGCATGAAGAAGCTATTTCGGATCTTCTAAAGGAACTTCCCCAGGAGATTCGTCTGAGAGTTGTTAGCATTTGTAATAGATCTGAACATTAGCTTCATTACAAGGGATGCCATTCAACCTCTAAATCCTTGGATCAATCTTCCTCGATGATTTAAGTCTTGCACGCCTATTTTTCTAACTCTGGTGTTGAATATTGTCTTAAGTCATCATCCTCGTCCTGAAGGTTTCAAGGTATTCCGTAGCTATTCTCAGAGATGACGTGGAGCTGTGATAGCTGTATATATGCTTCTTCAACTTGCAGTGGGAAGAAGCTCTTTAACAGCCTTGAAATATGATACGGTGCCTGGCAATGACATTCTTGAATCAAGTAGCAAGTATGATTTTCTTTTGCACATTGTTCTTTAATTGTTAGGTCCTCTAGTTTTGCTTGAAGTACACATGTATAGATTCATGGATTTAACACAAAGGCTTTTCAGATCAAATTTCGGAAAATCTTTTGTTCTTTTCGGTTTTGTAAGCTGAATTTGTGCCTCATAATGCATGGAGGCTGATTTGGGTTGATATGGATTTTTTAGTTGAGAGCTTTTGTATGCTCAGAGGATACATTTAATTTAATTTATATGTTTTCTATCTCTGTGCCAGCCAGCTTCATCTTGATGCAGTAAGTATATTTGGTAGAATATGTAAATGTTTTTTCACCATCATTCTATCATTTTGTTGTTGTATTTGATCTCGTATTTTATTGGTGTTGGATATGCTACATTGGGTGTAGTATAGATAAGAACATGGTTCGATCTTGTATTTTATTGGTGTTGTAAATGCTTCATCCGCTTAATATATACAAGAACATGGTCTGATATCGTATTTTATTGGTGTTGTAGATGCTTCATCCGGCGTAATATGAACAAGAACATGTGTGCTCTCATTCTCTTGTATATGAACTTGATAAATTGACTTTTATATCGAACATTGTTTGTTTAACTTTCAAACAATAAATAAAGAGAAATGATGGAAGAAAAAGCTTTTGACTGTAAGATTTGCAAAAATTGAAAGGCTGACAACAAAATACATATTAAAAAAGGAAACAACATAAATATAATATATAAGTTTAAAAATACATAATATTTAGATTAAGTCTATTATTTAAAAAAGAAAAAGAAAAAGGCTAAACTATTCCACCAGTTCTACAAGATTGAGTGCTTGCTGGTTGTCCTGTCCATTACCATCCTTGTATACTTAACCTTAAAAGTTCTCTCTCTCTTTTTTAGATATAGTGGGGCCAACTCAGCTTTTGGATTTAGTGTGTCAATATCTTTTTAACTCTCCAACTCTTATATGTACGAAAAACTAAAAGAAAGAAATCAGATTTAAGTAATATTTTGGCATAAACTTTATTAGTTAATATATTTAGATCTTACCAAAATCTTAATGATTTAAGATCGAACTCTTTAAATTGCAAGCATCTTAAATCATATACTAATGTGCTACTTCTAATAGAAACTATGTAGTAAAATATGGTTCTTCCAAATAAAACATATAAACTATGTAAATATCTAGGAAGTGAGCAATTTCTTTATGGCATCTATGGTAACAAATATTCTCTTGGGGATGTATATTTTCTCTTAGGGATCAAGTCCTAAATACACACACTCACACGCACGCGCGTGCGCACATATATATATATATATATATAAACTATAAATTGGAAAAAGAATTATAGAAATAATTTTTTTTTTTTATATATAAAATATGAAATATATAAAAATAAAAAGCCCTTGGATAGGCCTAGCCCTAATCCTTATGGGGCTAGTAAGGTACACAAAATAGAACAGATAAAATAAAGATACACCGGTCAGGCCCAATCTAGCCAGCCCAGCCCTGCCAATAAGTGCAGGGCTCATGTTGCCCATGTGTGTCGGTTCATTAGATGGGCTAATTTTTTATATACAAGCCCAATGGGCCAATTATTACTATTGTTATTTTATTTATATTTTATTTTTTGAATAGGGTATATATAAATATGAGTTGAGCTTTTCTTTCATATTTCTCTGTGATGCGCGCATCACATACTCGCTCCTCTCTTCCTAATTTTATCAACTTTACAAATCAGAAATTGATGGGTGGTAAAAAGGTATTATATAATTATTTTGGATTTAGATTTTGGGGTTGATTCTAGGCCCCGGATTCAACTCAGTGGCAAATGTATTGGTCTTGCTGCATTTTGTGTTTTTGGCTGAACTGTTTATGCTTTTAGTGGAGACCATCCCAACTATAATCCACATCAATGGAAATCAATATTTAAATATGAGCTACCGAGATCAGAATGCTTTTATATAAAGTTGGATATGAGTATATTTGTTGAGGCTGGTCTTTTGAAACATTCCAAACTGATTCCTACTGCAACTGTACTGCTGAATGGTAGAATTTTAGTATTTTCAACTAAAATTCACATCAATGGAAATCAATATTTAAATAAGAGCTACCGAGATCAGAATACTTTTATATAAAGTTGGATATGAGTATATTTGTTGAGGCTGGTCTTTTGAAACATTCCAAACTGATTCCTACTGCAACTGTACTGCTGAATGGTAGAATTTTAGTATTTTCAACTAAAATGCAATATAATTTTGAAATATTTGATCCAGTCAAAGGTGTCTCTCATGAACTCTCGAAGTTACCCTGAGATGCTTGGAGACCGTGATTCATTTGAAATATTGTCACATGCTATAATGGAGAAGTGTTTTCTGGTCATTTCATGAGAAGTGGGAAATTTTACTCTTAATCTCAAACTCCTTACAAGAGTAGACATTAATGAAGCTTCCCTTATTTCCTTCTCACATAGGTGCTCCTTGGTATTAGTTGGAAAGGAGATATGTTTGATATTTCCGCATCCATCTTCAATTCTTGATGTTGGTTATTCATCCATATTTGGTGACATCACAGTTTTGGAGGATGATATCAGGATCAAATTGAGTTATGCTTCTTAAATTTTGGGGTAAAAAGTGACACCAGACAACCTCATATGCTCTTAATTGTGTACAATTTGGATGTAAAGGAATGCAGAAAGGAGTTTTCCACGATTCCGAAAATTGAAAGATTCTTTGTTGATTATTTCTCCTTCATTCGAACAACATAAATCTATTGTTTTCTAATGCTATTGTTTGTAGAAACAATATTGTAAAGAAGTAATCAATTATGTTTTGGATTTTGTTTGGGACCGGAGATTTATCACTATTTGTAATATTCATTTGGTATTTTGAGTGTATGTTCTGGATCATTCATGGAATACATTTTAATTTATTTGAGTGTCATATCTATAACTTCTGTTTCTAACTCTGTGATACTTGAATTACAAAAAAGAGTGGGATTGAATGTCATTTATAGTGAAATTATTGATCAACCCTACATCATTAGCAGCAATCAAAGATCCTTGTTCTGGGTGTATAGAAAGGCGGCCGGAGAAGTGGGCAGACGAAGGTGAAAGTTGTTTTTCGTAAATATATGTGCCACTTGTACGGCAGTTAGGAAATTAGTTAGACGGTTATGCCACTTGCGTGATAGTTACAACTTGTTTCACAAGTTAGGAAATTAGTTAAGAATGTGTTAGATGCTTATGCTACTTGTATGGTAGTTACAACTTATTTCATAAGTTAGTTACAACTTATTTCATAAGTTAGTTTTGAGCCTTCGATTTCTTATATAAATACATGACAACTATTATAGTTGTTCTTTGATGAATTCAACATATTTTCATTTTATAATTTAGTTTTGATAAGTTCCCGGCCGGAGAAGTGGGCCAGAGAAGTGGGCAGACGGAGGTGAAAGTCATTTTCGGTAAGCAGGAGCGTAGATGCTTATTCAATTCCAGTTCCCCTAGTTAATATCATGATAATTGCCCATGCCAGTACAGACTCATCTTGGAAAAAGTCTAGTTTCATCTTCAGAAAAGACAGTAAATGAAGGAAGAAAGAAAAGAAATTCATTTAGCCGGAAAAAGCAGGTTTTGTCAAGCGATGCTAGCAGGCCCACCTGATCCAAGTCGTACACTTACAATATTAGCTGAGATGGCAATCAAAGAACAAAGTACTTAGTAATTTAAAGATTTGAAAGAGATGTCTTCGTTTTCGTTTTCAAGGATGGGCTAAATGTGCTACCAAAGCTGCATTTATTTCAAATACAAGAATTCTTATTCCAAACACCTTTGACTCAATTAAAACTCTGAAAATATTTATTTAAAAAAAAAATTAGTGAGAGAATGTATCATTTTATTTAGAAATTAAAAAATAAAATAAATATATTACAGAAAATTGCATATCAGGTTTCCATATCTTGGGAAGAGAAGTTTCCTTTTTTTATCTCTTCTTGAGGTTGAGGTCCGTAAATTTGTGAAAGTTACATTAAAAGGGTAGGCAATCAAAATAGTTTTCAAGAACCCAAATTATGACCTATTCCACTCTTAAATCTTGTGCTTTTATCCATATTAATTTAATTTTTATAAATGTAATCTTATAAAAAATTATTTACTTTTTATATTTATTTTCTATGAATATATTTGTAGACTACTTTTTATATTGTAAGATATTTTTATTAAAAATATATTTTTTATTGTGTTAAGGCTAATTACTTTACTAAATTGCCCTCCTAATTTAGTTCTCATCCACTCTAAATTGGCACAAAAACGTCAATATACATAAATTACAGTTAAGTCACCACAGGAATCAAGGATGGAATATGGCGTACAGCTTGCAAAGCATGCAAGGACAGTAAGAGGCCTGCTCACGTACACTGCACCAATACAAACAAATCCCTCAAGCACAGAAACAGAAACAGCTTGCTGACGTACTATATATTACAGTGCACAAATACAAACAAATCACTCAGCTCTGGGTTGTCAAGTAGGAATTTGTGAGACCAATGCACCACGAACTGCTACATATTTGTTCTCATACAAAAGGTAATGCAATCTCAAAGCATTAATGCTCTCTGTGTCTTTCTTCCTCATCCATATGATACCACGCTGCTAAATTTAAGTATTAATCATATACACAGGGGTGTGTAAACCCAATAATTCGATTAGGATCGATTATATACATTTGATCGGTTCGGTTAAAATTATGGTAATCAAATAAAATATTGATTTAATTTTTTATTTTTAGCCAATTCAAACCAGAATCATTTTGGATTTAGATTCCGGGGTTGATTCTAGGTCCCGGATTCGACTCAATCGCAAATGTATTGAATATGTTGCATTTTGTGTTTTTGGTTCAACTCTTTATGCTTTTACTGGATACCATTCCATGTGTAATCCAGATGAAAGGAAATCAATATTTAAATATGAGTTACCGACAGCAGAAAGCTTTGATATAAAGTTGGATATGAGTATGTTTGTTGAGGCTGGTCTTTTGAAACATCCCGAACTGTCTCCTACTGCAACTTTACTATGGTAGAATTTTAGTATTTTCAACTAACATTGTGGTAAGGGGTTATCAGCTTCCTAGATATGATTTTGAAATATTTGATCTTGTCAAAGGTGTCTCTCACGAACTCCCTAAGTTACGTCCTGAAATTCTTGGAGGCTGTGATTCATTTATAATATCGTCATGCTATAATGGAGAAGTGTTTTCTGGTCATTCAAACAGAAGTGGGATGTTTTAGTCTTAATCTCAAACCTCCCTACAAGAGTAAACGTTGGGAATACGTCGCCTTCCCAATATTCAGCTGCGTCCTTCTCACATGGGTCACTCCTTTGTATTACTTGGGAAGGAGATATGTTTGATTCCCTTCTTGGCATTTGAAATGTGTGGCGTTAAAAAAGATGAAAATCCATTCTATAGGTGGCGATATGAATTTCCGCATCTATCTTCAATTCCTGATGTTGGTTATTCATCCGTATTTGGTGAGATCACGGTCTGGAGGATGTGGGCTTACAGGATCAAATTGAGTTATGTTTGTTAAGTTATGGGGAAAAAAGTGACACCGGGCAGCCTCATATGCTCTTAAATGTATACAGTTTGGATGTAAAGGAATGCAGAAATGAGTTTCTACGATTCGGCAAAAATTGAAAGACACCAACAACATGGAACTTCTTCCACTTCCCGGAGCAACGAAGATTAAATCTTATGAATTTATAGTTGAAGCCCTACCTCCCTTCTTTGTTGAATATTTCTCCTTCATTCGAACAACATAAATCTGTTGTTTTCTAATGCTATTGTTTGTAGAAACAGAAATGCTCAGAAGTAATCAATTATGTTTTGGATTTTGTTTGGAATCGAAGATTTATCAATTTTTGTAATATTCATTCGGTCTTTTAAGTGTATGTTCTGGATCATTCATGTCATATCTATATAAGATTATTCGTCATTCTGAAATTCTTCTATATAAGTATTTCAATTTAGTTTAGCTGGTGACAGTTAATATATATGTTTATGTATAATATGATAGTTCTTCTGCATCTTTAGGAACATTTCTTTAATAAGTGGCTGGCTTTCTTATTTGTTCAAACTACCATTTTCAGATTGAAGAAGTTAATTACAATCCATTATAAAGGGAATCTTCTTTGGGCGTTCAGGGGGAATCTTCTTTTGGGTTCACGGGTTTAAACCCAGTTATTGAGAGTAATACTCAGAAATGTCTTAGCATTCTTATTTGTTCAAAACAATTTTTCATATTGAAGAAGTTAATCACAAATCCATCTAAAGGAATCTTCTTTTGGTTTGAACCCACAATTATTGAGAGTACTACCCCAAAATATATAAGTATACTATTATATATATAATCTTAATATATGAATTATACATAAATAATATAAAAAATCATAAATTAAATAAATATTTTATTATATTTATATATTCCTAATATATATATATGATAGATAATAAAAAAGTGTACATAGCATTAATATATGATTATATTAGCATATTAATATATGAATGTGTTGTACGTAGTTCAGATTGAAAGTGTGTACTATCGATGTTCAAATATGTATAATTTATCTATATATATATATATATTAAATATCAATATAATTTATATTATAATAATAAAAACATTATAATTGAAAATAAAATTTAAAAAAGATAATAATTTAAAATTGAAAAATAATAATAGTTTATGAAAAAGTAAAAAATTGAAAAAAATTATAATATTAGGAAAAAACATTATTTTTTCTAAAATTTTGTATTCCCTAAAAATAAAATATAAATAAAGATTTTGAAAATATATATTTATTATATATTGAAATAATATTTTTTTTTCAAAAACCAATTTTATCAAAAATCAATTTTATCAATTAATCTTATTTTTTTATATAAAAATATTTTAAATTATAAAATATATCACCATTAATTTAACAAAAATAATTTATATTTAAAAATTAATATTTTATTTGTATATTTGAAATATAGATGTTCATAATAAAAATATAGAAAGAGGATTAATGTGATATATTTATTATAAAAACTAATTTTGAAATAAAAAAAAAAGTTATAAGAAATTAAAACTTTAATAAGAAGAAAAGATACATTAATTTTTCCAAAAATGATGATAGATGAGGAATGAAATAAGGTGTTTTGTGGATAGCCTTTAAACAAACAAACAAGTATGGTGTTGTGTCACAATTCTTAGGGGGCTCTTTGGACACGTTTGGGTTGTGCACAACCCTTATCGTGTTTAGATACAGCTGTGGATTGGGGATCGACCCAATCCACAACAAAATCAAACCTATCTTGCCGACTCCACCCTCTGTAACCTTGCCTCTTCCCTGCTTCTTTCCCTACTTTTTTTTCTCTCTCTCTCTCTCACTGTGCCCTCTTCCCTGCTCCTTTCCCTACGTTTTTTTCCCCCTCTCTCTCTCTCTCTCACTGTGCCCTCTTCCCTGCTCCTTTCCCTACGTTTTTTCCCTCCCTCTCTCTCTCTCTCTCTCTCTCTCTCACTCACTCACTCACGTGGTTATATTTGTTTGCTCTTTTCATTAATTTTTTTATATTTATTTGCATCACGCTAAATAAATATTTATATAATTATATAATTGACTTATTATTATTTATATAAAATAGATATTTTTATTATATACTACAAATATTTATACTAATATATATATATAAAATATTTTGCATATAATATTTATTTAGGTTTGCTTTTGTGCAAAATGGTCGTCCATATTATTTACAAATGTATTTTATCAAATTTTGATTGGAGTATGCCCACAATTTTGCAGATGATTATCAAAGCATAATGCTCACATATTTAAAGATTTTTTTAATTATTTTTAAATCTTAACGTTCAGTATTGTTACCCATTTTTGCAATGGCAGCATTATATTTTTGGCTTTTGTTGCCCTGTGACTTGAAAATTTTCTCCAAGAAAATTGAAAATTAACTTTTTGTTTGTTATCCTCAAATTGAACCGAACAATTACTATCATTCAAATTAAACCAAATCAAAGTATTTAGATTAGATTCACTCATCAATTTTGCATTGCCTTTATCTTGACATATTCTCAAAACATTATTGGAATATGGTGATAAATAATCTTCTAAATTCGATCAATCAGAATGAACATACACGGGCTGTATGAATCCATATGGTTGATCATTTGATAATTGTAAATATTACTAAATATTAAAAGATTTTTTATGCTAACACCTGTAAATAATTTTTCAAAATTTTAATTGCACTGCTAGATATCTAACTTGAATACAACCTCTATTTAACTATACAAAACACTATTTTTTCATAGCTTTCTTATTTGTTCAAGCCAATTCTTCATATTGAAGAAGTTAATGACAAATCCACTGTAAACGGAATCTTCTTTCGGGTTCACGGGTTTGAACCTACATTTATCGAGAGTATCACCCAAAAATGGCTTTGAGATTTTGATTTTTAAAGTTTGAACTCAGTGACCGAAAATATTTATTCTTATATATCAATTTACTTAAAATATACATTATCTTTTTTTTCAAAAACATATTATAATCCATGCATACATAGTACATTACGAAAATAACTCAAGAATGGAGAAAGGGACTTGACACAAATACGGAAAAAAAAATGAAAGACGGCGAGAAGAGAGTAAGTTGAGCTTCTTGGAGCAATAACATCAAATACATTATCCCTCATTTATAAAACTACAAAATCATATATTTTGTAAAAATACAAAATCCATATCTATAAAACTACAATATCCATCATTCATATAACTACAAAACTATAAATTTCTATCTTTGGTCGTCAAGCTGTCCTTAAAGTTTTCTTAAAACAAATGAATTTCTTGCATAAATTTGAGTTATAAAGTACATGAAAAGAAAATATAATTTAAATAGAAAAGTTGAAAAAGACAAACCTAAAGCATATGGTGAAGAATATGTTCCCCACTTAAACAACAACAAAATTTGGTAATCTCGGTTCCAAAAGTCAACATGATCATAAGATCTATGTCTATCTCTCTAAAAGTTTTCCCTGGTGTAAAGTGGTTGTCCAAATGAGTTACGAGGTTACGAGCACATCTGATGAGATCTTGATTTGAGTCGTTGTAGTGCCCACCATTTTGGAGATGATCATCAAAACATAATTGGATAGGCTTGAAATTTTTTGAATTGTTTTGAAATCTTGCTACCCAACCTCTATGGTTGCCCATGTTGTTAAAAGCATCCCAATACCTTTTGCGTTTGCTTGGCTCTGACCGGAATATTTTTCCCATTTTGTAGCAATTTTTTATTAAAACAATTCTTTGGCCATGGGTCAGTACCACCAAATGATTTTTTAATAAAACTTCATCATCAACCCTAAAAAATAAAAATTTAGAATACAAGACTTAGAAAACCAATATTATTAAAAAAATTGTATAAAAAAATTACCTTCCGTAGTTTTTCATCAACTTCAGAAAATGCTCCATATCTTCTACCTTGGAAATATGACCTCGACCCCCAAAAATTTCGTGCTTTATAAGCTTATAGATTATTGCCCAATCATTTTTATAGTAATCCTCTTTTCTAGCTCCAATTGTGCGGAAGTTAATTCCACATATCCATACTTACTAATTGAATAGAGAATTCATGTTGTGGAAAAGAACAAAAAAAATTTCGTACAAAATTTGCTTTAGAAACAACTAAACAATTTTGAGAAAACAACTAAATTTTAACCCCTTCATTAATTGAGAATTCTGCATAGACAGAGTCACGACCAAATACAGCATCCAACGAGCTTCGTTCTTGCTGGATTTTTTTAAGAAAATTATGGACTTGAAGGTTTGATTTACTTCATAAGATCAATTAATCACTTAAACATGCTTAATTTCAATTTAATCACATAAATAAACATTTGATAAACTATAAAATCATATGAATTCTTATCAAACTCTATAATTATAAAATGAATTATAATAATTTGAATAATGAAATTGTATATAAGTCATAGAAATTTCAATCATAAAAATATATAGCTTAATCAAGTCGCATCACATAAAATCATATAATAAATCATATCAATTTAAATTATATAATTATTACATAAAATCTTAGGAAAGTTTTAATATTTTGGTAGCATAATGTTAGCATCATGGATCATTTGTTTAAAAAAAAGTTAAATTTATTAAAAGATTTGGGTTATCTCACAAATAGCTCAGTTCGATTCTATGATAAAAAATATAATTTTGGTTTTCAATTTTTCATGGTTCAACTAATTGTTCACCCAAAGCCAATAGTGTTAAAAAAAATGCAATTTGCTTTAATATCCTTTAATTTTTTTCCTTTCTCAATTAGGCATTTTCTCCAAGAACAACTGTTCCTTTACTTCTGATACCACCACCTCAAAAAACAATGACTAGAAATGCTAGAAGAAATGCATCAGTTCCATATAATTTTGACCTAAACAATGGTGATGGACATTTGGATATTGGAACTCCCATCCACAGGGAATACGCAAAAAGTGATCGACCCTCGCATAAGTATCCTTTCCAGTTGAAGCAAAAAAATTACCTCCAATGTAACTTGGTGCATGAATATGAAAATGTGGAAGGTAAAGGAAAAGGAAAGCAAAAAAAGGCCAGACTCAATTAATGTGAACTCTGATATTATAATACATGAAATGCCAAATATAACTTACAAGGATTATGTCAAAAATCTTGCTTCGAAAAAAATTGAACCGATCTGGAGTATAAAACTGCACACGATCCTAGTAATAAATGTCACTACATTCCTCAAGAGTTCCGAACAAGTATTATCCATTAAAGAAGTATAATAAATCCTAGTATTTGTTAAATTATATCAAGTTCTCTTGTAATTTATTAAAGTATAACCAAAATTTTTAAATTTTATTCAAGATAATAAATTTGTTATCAACACACCGTGGCTATAAAATACAACATATTTTCTTCTTTCATAAAGTTAAAAAACCAAAATACTTTGCATTTTCTTCTCATTTAATTGATAATTGATATCCCAAAAACACAAACCCAAAAATATTGTAGGAGTTGTACAATATATGCAAATTGCCTTCACGATCCACCTCAATTCTTGAAAAAATATCCATTGAATCAACTTCATAAAATAAGTAATACATAAATTAAACAGTGTACTCGATGTACGAATTTTTTTGTATAAAATTAGTTATCCATCTTTTATGTACATCTCTTTTTATATAGGAATTTTATTTAACAAAATAACATCAATGCAACCATGAAATTTAGCAAATACAAAGAAAAATATTGTTGGCATAGGAGAGGACAACCCAATGTAAATGGAATTTTCAATTATAATATTTGGCTGGAAAATTTAATTATTAATTGATATATTTTCCCCAAAAATGTGTAGAATATTAGAGACAGAGAGACACCCATAACATCAATTATAAAAATATTTCTTACCCTTAAAGTTTAAAAACTAAAAAATTATAAATTATATAATATTTATTAAATATATATTGTGCATTACAAAAACATAGAGGAACAATAGATCAATAGATAATAGATAATAGATATAAGTATGATGAGTGAGTATTTTGTGCATCTTGTATCTGATTAATTAAAAATATTATTTTTTTTTAAAATGACAAATCAATAATTATATTTTTTAAGTAAACAAATAATATTTTTTAATTAAATAAATAATATTTTAAATTAGATTATACAATGCATATGTTGGGTAGACATTTTTGGAATGTAAAAATAATTTGAAAGATCAAAAGTATTGGGCGAAATTCAGACTACCCTTACCTCTTGGCCATGTGTCAGGATAATCCACGCTTCCCCACTTTATTACTAAAATTGCAAATTAAAAAAAATGAAGGGTACCATTTCTTATTTTCATAACCTGAAAATTTCTGCAAGTCAAGAAAAATGTAGGTAAATTTATTTTATTTTATTAATTATATATATATATATATTTATATCGTTATCATAATCATGCTACATATACAAATTATATAATATAATTATATATTTATTAATATTATATTATTATATATTTTTTAATAATATTAATATTATGCATTTTTTATATTTAATAATATTATATTATAATAATATTTTCTTACTATAAGTGACATTAATATGGATACATATATCCAAATAAGGAAAGTATAAATAAATCAGCACAGGAAACAAAAAAAAAATGGTTGTGGCTTATATTTTATTAAAGTATAAGCAAAAAAATTTAAATTTTATTCAAGATAATAAATTTGTTATCAACACGCCGTAGTTATAAAAATACAACATATTTTCTTCTTTCATAAAGTTAAAAAAACCAAAATACTTTGCATTTTCTTCTCATTTAATTGATAATTGATATCCCCAAAACACAAACCCAAAAATATTATAGGAGTTGTGCAATATATGCAAATTGCCTTCACGATCCACCTCAATTCTTGAAAAAATATCCATTGAATCAACTTCATAAAATAAGTAATAAATAAATTAAACAGTGTACTCGATGTACGAAATTTTTTGTATAAAATTAGTTATCCATCTTCTATGTACATCTCTTTTTATACAGTAATTTTATTTAACAAAATAACATCAATGCAACCATGAAATTTAGCAAATACAAAGAAAAATATAGTTGGCATAGGAGAGGACAACCAGCTGTAAATGGAATTTTCAATTATAATATTTGGCTGGCAAATTTAATTATTAATTGATGTATTTTCCCCAAAAATGTGTAAAATATTGGAGACAGAGAGACACCCATAAATCATATTTTTTTTTGGCATGTTATGAAAATAAGAAATGGTACCCTTTATTCTTGAAGAATGTAGTGACATTTATCACTAGGATCGTGTGCAGTTTTATACTTCATGATCAGTTTAATTTTTTTCGAAGCAAGATTTTTGACATAATCCTTGTAAGTCATATTTGGTATCTCATGTATTATAATATCAGAGTTCACATTAATTAGGTCTGGGCTTTTTTGCTTTCCTTTTTCTTTACCTTCCACATTTCTATATTCATGCGCCAAGTTACAATGGAGGTAATTTTTGTGCTTCAACTGGACAACATACTTATGCGAGGGTCGATCATTTTTTGCATATTCCCTCTGGATGGGAGTTCCAATATCCAAATGTCCATCACCATTGTTTAGGTCAAAATTATATGGAACTGATGCATTTCTTCTAGCATTTCTAGTCGTTGTTTTTTGAGGTGGTGGTATCAGAAGTAAAGGAACAGTTGTTCTTGGAAAAAATGCCTAATTGAGAAAGGAAAAAAATTAAAGAATATTAAAGCAAATTGCATTTTTTTTAAACACTATTGGCTTTGGGTGAACAATTAGTTGAACCATGAAAATTTGAAAACCAAAATTGTATTTTTTATCATAGAATCGAACTGAACTATTTGTGTGATAACCCAAATCTTTTAATAATTTTAATATATTTTTTTTTTTTACAAATGATCCATGATGGTAACATTATGCTTGCAAAATATTAAAACTTTCCAAAGATTTTATGTAATAATTATATAATTTAAATTGATATGATTTATTATATGATTTTATGTGATGCGATATGATTAATCGATATATTTTTATGATTGAGATTTCTATGACTTATATACAATTTCATTATTCAAATTATTATAATTCATTTTATGATTACAGAGTTTGATAAGAATTCATATGATTTTATAGTTAATCAAATGTTTATTTATGTGATTAAATTGAAATTAATCATGTTTAAGTGATTAATTGATCTTATGAAGTAAATCAAACCTTCAAGTTCATAATTTTCCTAAAAAAAAATCCAGCAAGAACGGAGCTCGTTGGATGTTGTATTTGGTCGTGACTCTATCTATGCATAATTCTACAATTATTGAAAGGAGTTAAAATTTAGTTGTTTTCTCAAAATTGTTTAGTTGTTTTTAAATCAAATTTTGTAAGCAATTTTTTATGTTCTTTTCCACAACATGAATTCCCTATTCAATTATTATATTTTAAAGTAAGATGTTTTGAAAAGTATTTGAAGTATAAAGTAGTAATATTCCAAATTTGAATTTGAAACGTTACAATTAGTATAATTGAAAATAAACCAAGTCTAAGTATTTTAATTCAGTTAGGTTCGGTTATCAATTTTTCACATAACTTTCTTGAAATTTGATCATACATTATAAAACACTTGGTAGGAAGTGTATGTTAGCTACACTGGGTTGGTTCGGTGAATGGTGTTGTTTTTAGATAAAACTAAAACCGAATCGAAGTACAATTGGATTTATAACAGAATTGTTCTGGATTTGTTGATCAGGTTAAGTTCGTTGGTTATGATTCTGGTTCTAGGTCACTCAACTCTGCCTAAGCTAGAATTACAGAAAGTTCAAGTGTACGCATGCTTAATGTGAGAAGCTGGAAAGTGGAGTGCATCATATTCATATCATGATATGAAAAAATAAATCTATATTATCCCAACTAGCTAAGCTACAATGACAGAAGTTTCAAGTGTATGCTCAATGGCAAGCTAGGAAATGAATAAATCCATATTATCTAATAAATAAATAAAAAAGGACAACAATAATATAATTTTACTAGAAATAAGTAAAACAGACATAAACACTGGAAGAACATGGATCTCAAGTAGTAGAAAGTTTTATATCATTTACTTATAAATGTTTAGTTGCATGTGGTTAGTATTACAGATAATTTATATTCATGCACAAAATGTAATAAGTATAAATAGTAATTTTTCAAATTACATATCATGCAGTGTCAAGGACGTCTAACATGTATGAGAGAAATTTTACAACGAGATTTCTCTTGATGATATTGTTTTTAGAAATGTTTCTTCGGTTCAGGGTCGAAGAAACTGTGAATATCATTTCCACATTATTTACTCTATTATTTTATATCGTCACATAAAATTATGAGAGCAATAAAGAACCTGTAATTCTTTGCTTGTTCTAGGTGTACAGAAAGAGAGATGGAGATCCTTGTTCTGGGTGTACAGAAAGGCGGCCGGAGAAGTAGAAATGTTTCTGGAGAAGAAGCAAGCTTCAACGCCCCCCAAGACAACAGAGCCACTAAAGCTTCCTCCTGAACGATCGAAGCTAGGCCGAGAAAGAGAGTCACTTTCGTACCAAGAGAGGCGGACTCAGCGAGGAAGTAGCGAATCTGACTTCTATCACCGAGGTTGGGCTGTCTTTTAACCGGCTCTTTTCTTCTTTGTCTCACTATTTGATTAAAGATGGTGCAAATGGATCTTCTTTCTTTCAAGATGGATCGCCCATTACGCGGTCAATGAACTCATACTAATGCTTCGAGAGTCTCCCTCATACGAATGAAAGTAGAAATTATGAGAGCAATAAAGAACTTGTAATTCTTTGCTTGTTCTGGGTGTACAGAAAGGCGCCGAAAAAAACAGTTTTTGTCAGGCCGTGTAGCAGGCCTACCCGGACAAACCCCATAGTTAGGAGAGAGAATGAAGCTATAATTGCCTATGGCTTAAAGGCTGGGATTCTGGTCGAACCCGCCCAACCCAACTAAGAAGAAGCGAACCTGACAGACACATCTGATCCAAGTCGTACAAATGATATAAATACTACTGTTGCTTTGGCTTTACTCACATCAGTGGCATATTGCATAATATTTGCAGATATTTGAAAATTAATGCATATCAGGTTTCCACATCTTGGGAAGAGAAGTTTCCTTTTTTTATCCCTTCTTGAAGCTGAGGTCTGGCAGAATGGTTGTCCCAAATTCAAGAACCCAGATTATGAACTATTCCACTCTTAAATCTTGTATTTTTATCCATATTAATTTAATTTTCATAAATGTAATCTTATTAAAAATTATTTACTTTTTATATTTATTTTCTATGAATATATAAAGTTGAAAATTTTAGTTATAATATATATAATTTGTAGACTACTTTTATATAAGAATGCCACAATTTTCAAAGCCTGCGAGGGATTTTATGAAATTGTATCTTTTATTCTATTTAATATTTTATCTTTATTTTAAAATGATTATTACACGTTATATGCATATGTAATAATAATATCACTAACTAACATATGATACTGTATTTAAAAAAAATCTATGTATAATAATATGACCACAACTAAAATTTAAAGAATGTTTTTTCGCCCAATATTCTTCAATTTGATATCAATATTGTACATATAAAAATAAAATATTAATAATCAATATTTTTATATTGTAAGATATTTTTATTAAAAATATATTTTATATTGTGTTAAGGCTAATTACTTTACTAAATTGCCCTCCTAGTTTAGTTCTCATCCACTCTAAATTGGCGCAAAAACGTCAATATACATAAATTACAGTTAAGTTTAAATAAATTTTAATCTAATTGTGTTTATAATAATTATATTCACTTATCTAAGTCACCACAGCTTGCAAAGCATGCAAGGACAGGAAGAGGCCTGCTCACGTACACTGCACCAATACAAACAAATCCTCAAGCACAGAAACCGGCCTACTGTACATTACACTGCACCAATACAAACAAATCCCTCAAGTAGGAATTTCTGAGACCAATGCACCACGAACTGCTACATATTTGTTTTCATACAAAAGGTAATGTAATCTCAAAGCATTAATGCTCTCTGTGTCTTTCTTCCTCATCCATATGATACCACGCTGCTAAATTTAAGTATTAATTATATAAACAGGGGTGTGTAAACCAAATAATTCGATTAGGATCGATTATATACATTTGATCGGTTCAGTTAAAATTATGGTAATCAAATAAAATATTGATTTAATTTTTTATTTTTAGCCAATTCAAACCAGAATTTATAAATTTATATATTATAAAGAGCTAGTTAAGTTTATATTATTTTTATTTTCTGAAATTTTGATTATACCTATATATTCACTCTAAAAAATTCTTGAGACATTCTTCCCAAACAAAATTTTAAATACAATTAATTCAAAACAAAAAAAAAATGTGAAAAATCAAAAAAATATCCAACCGATTAATCCGAATCAAAATAAATTCAGTTCGATTGTGTTCAGTTCCTTACGAACATTTGGTTCGATTGTAAAAATGAACCATTTTTTGCTTTTAATTTTCTACGTTGTAAATCAAATTGACCGAATGCCCATCCTACACATATATATATATATATATATATATATGTATATATACATATAAACTATAATACATAAAAAAGAATAATATAATAAAAACACATTTCATGGAAAATATAAAATATATAAAAATACAAAGCCTTTAGGATATAGGCCTAGCCCAAGCCATGTCACTCGTGAATTTAGTGTTTGCCGATTCATAAGTTGGGCTACTTTATCATGTGCAAGCCCAATGGGCTCATAATGACGATTCACAAGTTAGGCTACTTTATCATGTGCAAGCCCAATGGGCTCATAATGATGATTCATAAGTTGGGCTAATTTATCATGTGCAAACCCAATGGGCTAATATTCCTATTGCTAGCGGACCAATGGTCTATTTATTGACAGATAGGTTTTCCCCCTTTTAAGCAGTCTGATTAGGTTCTCTTTCGTATTTCTCTCTATCTGATCTTCGCTGCACAGACGGTCTCCTTCACAGCTAAGTTACCGTTCAGAATGCAGGCAAAAATGCCAAAATATGGCTAAAACAAAAAAAAATATTACAAAATTATAGTAAAAAAAAAAAATTAAAAATGTAAGCAAAGTCGCCCCTCGCAGGGGCGACATTCAATTTTTGAATTTTTTTTAATTTTTTTTTTTAGTATATATATATATTTTTTTAATGCTGGAAGGCTCACTCAGTCGGGCACTTGGTCGGATCACCACTCGGCCGGCCGAGTGGTACTTATTACTCGGCCGAGACACTCAGCACCCGTATTACTCGGCCGACCGAGTTCTGGGAATCCACTCGGTCACGGCACTTGGTCGCACACTTCACTCGGCTGGCCGAGTACGAAGGGAATTGAAGAGAGTGAGAATGAATTAAGGAATGAGGAGGAACGAAGGAAGAGGAGGAGAAGAACTACGGATGCCCGATCAAAGCCAATGGACCTTGATGTGGAACAAGTACAGGCGGATGAAATGACGGGTGAAGCACAAATGCCCTCGTACGATCAAGCAGGACCTTCACAGCATCCACAGTATCCACCTCAGTATCAAGGGGGGTGGAATGATTGGTCGGATTGGAGAAACGCCTTGGATGCACGTTTTGCCAACATAGAAGGGGATGTTGCCGACATAAAAGAGTATGTCCATCGTGAAGCTTACAATTATCAAATTTTACTTGACATGCAAAGACAACAATATGAGTGGCATGTGCAACAAGGCCATTTTCAAGAAAGGAAATATCCACCTTATCAACCATTCGGCCCATCCAACACACCATACCGACCCCCTCAGTGAGCACACTCCATTCCAATGAAACGGCGCCGACTAATTTTTAAGAATGTATTGTTTTGATTTCAAACACTTGACTTTGTTGTTTTTTGTTGTTTATTCATGATTTTGAGTACTATTAAATTTTATTTGGAATTTTTCCTTATAAAACATAATTATTGTTATTTGTTGGAAATTCAATTAATCAATACATTTCAAGATATTATAACAATCTCATTTAACAATTTCATTGAATTTTTACCAAACTAAATAAATTAATAAATTTAACTATAACACGAGAAAATAAAAATAGGAGAATGTACAAAAACAAGAGAACGAACGAGAAAACGAGAAGAATAAAAAATCAGAACCGAGTGGAGAGATTACATATTTTAGAAAATTTTCCTTCGCACTCGGCCAGCCGAGTGAAGTGTGCGACCGAGTGCCGTGACCGAGTGGATTCCCAGAACTCGGTCGGCCGAGTAATACGTGGGCCGAGTGTCTCGGCCGAGTAACAAGCACCACTCGGCCGGCCGAGTGGTGACCCGACCGAGTGCCCGACCGAGTGAGCCTTCCAGCATTAAAAAAAAAAAAAAAAAAACAAAGTCTCCCCTGGCAGGGGCGACACTAAAAAAAAAAAGTTTAAAAAATTCCAAAAATTGAATGTCGCCCCTGCGAGGGGCGACTTAGCCTATATTTTTAATTTTTTTTTTTTACTATAATTTTGTAATTCTTGTTTTTTTTTTGCCATATTTTGTTAATTCTGCCCAGAATTCATTCACTACTCCCGGATCACGCCATTATTTGTTTGCTTGTAATTTCGGTTCTGGTTCTTTACCTCCTCTTCCAAATTTCACCGACTTTACAAATCAGAAATTGATGGGTGGGAAAAAGGTTTGTTTCGTTACCCTTGGCTCATTAGAGGAGGAGTATGCTGATCAGGAGTACAGTATAATCATTTTGGATTTAGATTCCGGGGTTGATTCTAGGTCCCGGATTCGACTCAATCGCAAATGTATTAAATGTGCTGCATTTTGTGCTTTTGGTTCAACTCTTTATGCTTTTACTGGATACCATTCCATGTGTAATCCAGATGAATGGAAATCAATATTTAAATATGAGTTACCGACAGCAGAAATTTTTGATATAAAATTGGATATGAGTATGTTTGTTGAGGCTGGTCTTTTGAAACATCCCAAACTGTCTCCTATTGCATCTGTACTGTCAGATGGTAGAATTTTAGTATTTTCAACTGACATTGTGGTAAGGGGTTATCAGCTTCCTGGATATGATTTTAAAATATTTGATCCTGTCAAAGGTGTCTCCCATGAACTCCCTAAGTTACGCCCTGAGATACTTGGAGGCAGTGATTCATTTATAATATTGTCACATGCTATAATGGAGAAGTGTTTTCTGTTTGAATGGGATGTTTTAGTCTTAATCTCAAATCTCCCTACAAGAGTAAACGTTGGGGAATACGTGGCCTTCCCAATATTCAGCTTCTTCCTTCTCACATGGGTCGCTTCTTCGTATTACTTGGGAAGGAGATATGTTTGATTCCCTTCTTGGCATTTGACATGTGTGGCGTTAAAAAAAGATGAAAATCCATTCTATAGGTGGCGATACGAATTTCCGCATCTATCTTCAATTCCTGATGTTGGTTATTCATCCGTATTTGGTGAGATCACGGTTCTGGAGGATGTGGGCATACAGGATCAAATTGAGTTATGTTTGTCAAGTTATGGGGTAAAAAGTGACACCGGGCAGGCTCATGTGCTCTTAAATGTATACAGTTTGGATGTAAAGGAATGCAGAAAGGAGCTTTCTACAATTCGGCAAAACTTGAAAGACAACGGCAACATGGAACTTCTTCCACTTCCCGGAGCAACGAAGATTAAATCTTATGAATTTATGGTTGAAGCCCAACCTCCCTTCTTTGTTGAATATTTCTCCTTCATTCGAACAACATAAATCTATTGTATTCGAAAGTAATTGTTTGTAGAAACAGGGATGTTCAGAAGTAATCAATTATGTTTTGGATTTTGTTTGGGACCGGAGATTTATCAATTTTTGTAATATTCATTTGGTCTTTTGAGTGTATGTTCTGTATCATTCATGCCATATCTATTTAAGATTATTTGTCATTCTGAAATCCTTCTATATAAGTATTTAAATTTAGTATAGCTGGTGCCAGTTAATATATATATTTATGTATAATATGATAATTGTTCTGCACCTTTAGGAACATTTCTTTAATAAGTGGCTGGCTTTCTTATTTGTTCAAACTATCATTTTCAGATTGAAGAAGTTAATTACAGATTCATTGTAAAGAGAATCTTCTTTGGGGTTCACGGGTTTAAACCCAGAGTTATTGAGAGTAATACCCAGAAATGGCTTAGCATTCTTATTTGTTCACATTTTCATATTGAAGAAGTTAATCACAAATCCATCTAAAAGGAATCTTCTTTTTGTTTGAACCCACAATTATTGAGAGTACTACCCCAAAATAACTTTGGTGTGTTGGATTCATTTCCCTCGGCATATCACATTTTTTCTTGTAGGGTAATATATTATGAACATTAAATATATAAGTATACTATTATATATATAATCTTAATATATAAATTATACATAAATAATATATAAAAATCATAAATTAAACAAATATTTTATTATATTTATATATTCCTAATATATATATATACATATATATGATAGATAATAAAAAAATTGTACATAGCATTAATATATGATTATATTAGCATATTAATATATGAATGTGTTGTACATAGTTCATATTGAAAGTGTCCACTATCGATGTTCAAACATGTATAATATATATATATATATATATTAAATACCAATATAATTTATATTATAATAATAAAAACTTTATAACTGAAAATAAAATTTAAGAAAGATAATAATTTAAAATTGAAAAATAATAATAGTTTATGAAAAAGTAAAAAATTGAAAAAAATTATAATATCAGGAAAAAACATTATTTTTTCTAAAATTTTGTATTCCCTAAAAATAAAATATAAATAAAGATTTTTAAAATATTTATTTATTATATATTTAAATAATTTTTTTTTCCAAAAACCAATTTTATCAGAAATCAATTTTATCAAATAATCTTATTTTTTTATATAAAAATATTTTAAATTAAAAAATATATCACCATTAACTTAACAAAAATAATATATATTTAAAAATTAATATTTTATTTGTATATTTGAAAAATAGATGTTCATAATAAAAATATTGAAAGAGGATTAATGTGATATATTTATTATAAAAACTAATTTTGAAATAAAAAAAAGTTATAAGAAATAAAAAATTTAATGAGAAGAAAATATTCAATAATTTTTCAAAAAATGATGACAGATGAGGAATGAAATAAGGTGTATTGTGGACAGCCTATAAACAAACAAACAAGTATGGGGTTGTGTCACAATCCTTATGGGATGTTTGGACACGCCTAGGTTGTGTACAACCCTTGTCGTGTTTGGACACAGCTGTGGATTCACAGTAAAATCAAACCTATCTTGCCGGCTCCACCCTCTACAACCCTGTCCTCTACCCTTCTCTCTCTCTCTCTCTCTTACTGTGACCTCTTCCCTGCTCTTTTCACCATGTTTTTTCCCCCTCTCTCTCTCACGTGGTTTTGTTTATTTGTTCTTCTCAATAATTTTTTTATATTTATTTGTATCACGCTAAATAAATATTTATATAATTTACTTATTATTATTTATATAAAATAGATATGTATATTATAAGTGCAAATATTTACACTAATATATATATATTGCATATAATATTTATATGAAAGATGTTTGGACACATCTTTGTACAATTCATTGTAAATTGTGCACAATTTTTAATGTGTTTGGACACAACTTGGAGATGACCAAATCAACAACAAAATTAAACCTATCCTGCTGACCCCACCCTCTGCAACCCTATTCTCTTTCCTGCTTCTTTTCCTACTTTTTTCCTCTCTTTCTCTCACGTGCCCTCTTCCCTGCTCCTCTCTCTCTCTCTCTCTCTCGGTATATTTGTTTGCCCTTTCCATTAATTTTTATACTTATTTGTATCACGTTAAATAAATATTTACATGATTATATAATTTACTTATTATTATTTATATAAAATAAATATTTTATTATATACTACAAATATTTACACTAATATATATATATATATATATATTTTTGCATATAATATTTATATAGTTTAGATATATATATATATATATATATTATTTATATAATTTACATTTTTATATTATATAGGTCTATATAAAACTGTTTATTATAGTACTTATATGTAATATATATAAATAAATTAATATATTCACATAATTTATATTACTCAGATTTATTACATTAGAAATATATCTATATATATATATTTCATCAATTATCCATCACTAATCATAAATTCACAAATTTCAATTATATCGTTAATCATTAACTAATAATTTAATCATTACACATATCACTTCCCACAATATAATAATACTAAAACACACCACTAAAACCTACAGATTTGATATCTACAGCAACAATCTAACCTATCACAACCCAAAACAAATATCATTTTTTACTATGCATTTAATTGTACACAGCAGGTTGTGCTACGGAGGCCTCCAGCCTAGACATGGGCACGGTTCGGCGGTTCCGGTTTCGGTTCCGGAACCGCCGGTTTTCGGAATCGGGAAGAGTGGAACCGGAACCGAACCGCCATATACACGGTTCCGGTTCCGGTTCCGGAACCGCCGATTCTGTTTTTTTTTTTTTAATAACCAACAACTTTGAAAATTAATTTTTTGTCTTTTGAATTTGATTATCACAAGAGATTGAATTGAATATATAGTTAACTTAACTAAAACAATTACATTTTACAAAAAAAAATTACAACAATCAAAATTCAACATTTACAACTTATAATAAAATAAAAAAACAAAATAAAAAAATTACAACAAAAATTTAATTTACCTAAAAACATTTACTTCTTTTAACAAGAAATTACAACTTTACAAGTTTTCAATTACAACCTATTAAAAAAAAAATAGAAGAGAGAAAAAAAAAAAGACTTGAACTTAACTATAAATTAGAAATTAAAATTTAATTTCTAATTTAAAATTATGTTGCCTACGTATCCTCATAGTTGAGGAATCAAAGTCGACGTAGTTCTCTTATGGTCTTACCTTGATGCTTGAGAAGTGGCTTAGTGGCGATACTCAATCACTCCCAGTCCCGGATGTGGTCGAATACTCGGTTCCATCTTCATCCTCATCGTCTTCATCAAAATTTACTTCTTGTTTTCTTACCTCGGCGTTCGACCAATCATGAAGTAAAGCTTGATTTTCTAGATTTTCCACCCTTAAATTGGATCTTCGAAGATCCAAAATGTAACCGCCGGTGCTAAATGCTTGTTCAACCGAGACGGTGGATACCGGGCACGCAAATATTTCCTTTGCCATTAGAGATAAAATAGGAAAGTTTTTTGCTCTTCGAAACCACCATCTCAAAAGCTCGTTAGGTGTATCAAATTCAAGTTCTTCAAAAGTAGTAGATAGATAATTATCTACTTCTTGATAAAGACTATTACTCCTAGGTTTTTTTAATTTTCTAATATCATAAAACCTATAATATTGATTGAGGTGTTGAAAGTTCGGATCGTGATGATGTTCGGGTTGATCCGAAACCGAACTACCTCCACCAATATTATCATTTCCGTGATCGCTTTCACTATTTAAACTATCACCATAAAAAATTTTATATTCTTTAAAACAATCGTAAAGTAATTGTTTTGTGTTACCTATAATTATATGCGGATTAGGAGTGTCATCGTTCTTAACCGAAAATAATGTATCATAATACATTGTTAGTAATTCTTCTAAACCATCTTCTCTAATTCTAGGATCTAAAAGTTTTGCAATTAAAAATAAATCGGGAATTGTTTGATAATACTTTAACCATTTAATTCTCATGCTTGCAATGCAATTTTGTAAAGAGTCATGCGAATAATATGATTGTAAAATAAGTGCAATTTTAACACAATGATCTACAACTAAAGGAGAAGTGGGATAGTAACATCCGGATAATTCTTCCGTTGCATCTTTAAAAACTTTCAAAAGAGACATTAATTCAACACATGTATCCAATGAACTCAGAAATAAAGGAATGCCCAATTGTTCTTGTGAAAAAAATGTACATAATTCATTTCTAACCTCATAAGAAAAATTCAACATTTTATATGTCGAATTCCAACGATTGGGCACATCTTTAGAGATTTTTTTGGGTTCCGGCATACCATATGCTTTACAAAATCTTCTCCATTTTTTGCATAAAGTTGCATGTCTTTTTAAATGTCCAATAGCTAATCTAATAGGATCTATATGTGATTTAAAATGTTCCATGCCATCTTGTACACACAAATTTAAAACATGACACATGCATCTAATGTGAAAAAATCTATCCTTAAATGATGGTTGACAAATTTGAATTAATAATGGCAAACTAGCCGTATTAGCACTAGCATTGTCAAATGAAATTGAAAAAATTTTTGTAACTAAATTATATTCTTGCAAAATAGTATGAATTTTATGAGAAATATTTGTAGCCGTGTGTGTTTGATCAAATTCTCTATATGCAAGTAGTCTTTTTTACATTGTCTATGAATTATCTATCCAATGACAAGTAAGTCCTAAGAAGCTATGTTCTCTCCAATGATCCGACCATATATCCGTACAAATTGAAACTTTTTGTTGTAAAAAACCAAACATATCAGTTAAAGAATACTTATATTCACCTACAATTTTTTCAATATCACGAACTAATGTTCTACGTGAAACACCGGACACTTGAGGGTTCATTGATAGCGAGACAAGGTTTTTATACAAATCATTTTCAGCAAAATTAAAAGCTAAAGACATGCCACAAACCATTTTTGATAAATATTTTCTCATTAAAGGTTCGGAATATTTAAATAAAGAAGGCGTACCTTGTGATTCATCGGTGGATCCGGTGAATCCTCCAGGACCTCCACGAGGTAGTTGTGTTTGACGCCTATCGTTTCCGACTTTGTCCGGATGGACACGTTGCAAATGTTTTTTGAGCGTGCCATAACCTCCTCCTTTTTGAAATACATATTCCATCCCACAATAGTTACAAACTGCTTTATTATTTTGGATATCTCTTTTGAAGTGGACGGCAAAGATATCCGATCTTAATGCCTCATCTCGTCCACTTTGAGTTTTGTCGCGTACTTTGACTTTGACTCTCTTGAGTTGGATGCACTTCTTCTTCGTTATATTCGTTTTGTGCACCTAAATTGATAATAAAAATAAATTAATAGATAGTTGAGAGAGATATTTTAAAAAAAGTATAAAATAATATTTAAGAGGGATATTTTATAAAATAAATATAAACCTAATTGAGCTTCAAAATCTTCTTGCCATTTGACCGGAATTTCAATATCTTCACCGTCAAGATTGAGATATCTTGGAACCAAAGGAGATGGTGGTGGCATTCCGGTTCCGGCACTTGAACTCGTCGGCATAACCGATTTCCCTTTTGCTTGTCGAGATAAAGAAGATGATCCTCTACCTCCACGTCCTCTTTGGCTTGAGCTCGACATTTTGAGTGAGATTAATAAAGATAAAGAATATAAAGATGATTGAGAGAGAGAGAGAGATTGAGAGAGATTGAGAGAGATGTGAGAGATATGTGAGAGATCTTGAGAGATGTGAGAGAGATCGAGAGAGATTGAGAGAGATGTGAGAGAAATGTGAGAGAGCTTGAGAGAGATGTGAGAGAGATCGAGAGAGATTGAGAGAGATGTAAGAGAGATTGAGAGAGATTGAGAGAGATTGTGAAATGTGAATTGAAATGACATGAAAAGGGTATTTATAGGAAAAGAAAAAAAAATACAAAATAGCCGTTGGGAACCGCCGGTTCCCGGTTCCGGTTCGGAACCGCCGGTTCCCAACGGACACATGATCTTGGCCGTTGAAGATCAACGGCTATTTAATCTCAGCCGTTGATCTTCAACGGCTATATTTTTTAAATTGCAGAAACGGGAACCGTGAACCGGAACAGCCGGTAAACCGGCGGTTCCGATTCCAAAAATTACATAACCGAAACCGAACCGGATGTATCACAGTTTCGGTTCCAAACCGGAACCGGAACCGGTCAACGGTTCGAACCAGACCGTTGATCGCCGGTTCCGGTTTGGAACCGGAATCGTGCCCACGTCTACTCTAGCCTAGTCCAAACGTCCCGTTAAGTTTGCTTTTGTGCAAAATGGTTGTCCATATTATTTACAATTGTATTTTATCAAATTTTGATTGGAGTATGCCCACAATTTTGTAGATGATTATCAAAGCATAATGCTCACATATTTATAGATTTTTGAATTATTTTTTAAATCTTAATGTTCCGTGTTGTTACCCATTTTTGCAATAGTAACATTACATTTTTGGCCTTTGTTGCCCTGCGACTTGAAAATTTTCTCTAAGAAAATTGAAAGTTAACTTTTTGTTTCTTATCCTCAAATTGAACCGAACTACTAGTATCATTCAAATTAAACCAAATCAAAGTATTCAGATTAGATTCACTAATCAATTTTGCATTGCCTTTATCTTGACATATTCGCAAAATATTATTGGAATATAGTGATAAATAATCTTCTAAATTTCGATCGATCAAGATGCAAATACACGGGCTGTATGAATCCATATGGTTGATTATTTGAAAATTGTAAATATTACTAAATATTAAAAGATTTTTTATGCTAACACCTGTAAATAATTTTTCAAAATTTTAATTACAATGCTAGATATCTAACTTGAATACAACCTCTGTTTAACTATACAAAACACTATTTTTTCTCTAATAAATTATAATGTTGTATCCAATATATCAAAAGCATTTAGTGTAGATGATTATCAAAGCATAATGCTAGAGGCTTAAGATTTTTGGATTATTTTTTAAATCTTGTTGCCCTACCTATATTTAGGGGTGATCATGGTGTGGTTTGAGTGGTTTTTAACACAATTTTAAACTAAATTGTCAAGTGCGCTTTGGTTAACAAATAAATTTCAAAACCATGATTTCAAAAAATTATCAAGTATGCAGTTTTTTCCAGCTTGTGCAGTTGATGGCAATTTTTTGGCGGTTCTGAAGTTGATTTATTTTGTTATATAATATGTAAGCACCGCTTAGTAAAAAAACCCTTCAACGGGAATCACAATAGAAATCATTGATGAGTTAATCACAATGGGAATCATTAATGAATTGTTAGGGCTTGGTTTAATTTAACTTTAACAATAACAATCAATCAAAATGTCCATTATACCCTTATCAATTAATATAACATTTATCAATTACATTATTATATATGATAAATATATATTGTATATAATATATTCTCTTAGATCATAATTTATGTGCGTGTGTTGTGTTCAGTACTAATTCAAATTATAATTGAAATATGCGGAAGCGAAATAGTAGTTACACAATTTCGAGGGGGAATCCCTTCTTCCTCTCAAGTATTTTTATTAGATAGAGTGTTTGTTCCCACAATTATATAGTTTGGACTTACACGTCATTAGACTCCCTCTAATACTATCCAAACTTATACCACTCTCTTCTAACAACTTAGTTGACCATCTAGTCTCATAGCTGAATTTCGCTGCCGACTCCCGTACGGCAAAAATCTGAACTCTCCTGAGCCCAGTAGACTGTACTCTCCCGAGCACAGTGGAAATCAACGAGTGGTTCACTGATAGTTCGCCTTCGCTGGAATCTCTCCTATTCCTTAATTTTGTTTCCTATTCCTTGAATCTCTCATTGTTGTTTTGATCTGGCAAATCCTTATATATTTTTCTTGTGAATCTTCAAGATCTTCATTCCTTATTTATCTCTTATTTGTTGATCTTTCCTCCTTAAATATCTCTATAGTGGTTGGTTTTTATTAGATAGAGTGTTTGTTCCTACAATTATATAGTTTGGACTTACACGTCATTAGACTCCCTCTCATACCATCCAAACTTATACCATTCTCTTCTAACAACTTACTTGACCATCTAGTCCCCTAGCTGGATTTGGCTGCCGACTCCTGTACGGCAGAAATCTGAACTCTTCTGAGCCCAACAGACTGTACTCTTCCGAGCACAGTGGAAACCAACGAGTGGTTCACTGACAGTTCGCCTTCGCTGGAACTGTACTATAATAAGCTCTCAATTAAAATCGTTCCTCTCAAGTAGGACGTCTATTTCTCTGTATATGATAATAAATATAATGTAACAGAGATACCCTGCAGCCTTCGCATAGTCTCTTATGTATAGACCAAAGGCTCAAGATCTTCGTAATCATCATTCCTTAATTGTCTATCATATTCCTTGAATCTCTCAAATTCTTATATATTCTTCTTGTGAATCTTCAAGATCTTCATTCCTTATTTATTCCTTATTTGTTGATCTTCCCTCCTTGAATATTCCATAGTGGTTGGTTCTTGATTTGGTTAGATTATGCATATCTCTCATAATCTTTTCTTTTGCAACCTGCATAGATTATCACACACATTTAAATTATGATTTTCGATATTTTCCAACACACTTACTTTATCATATTCATCTATAAAAAATATATGAAATTATTACATATAAATATAATATATAATAAATTTATCAATATATAAAAATGTTACAAATTAATTCTAATATATAATAAATTTATTTTGTATTTTTTTTATAAAATCCCATATATGTAATAGTAAACAAATAAATTATATTATAATATAATAATATATCAAAAATAAAATTTCATTAATGTAAATAATATATTATATATTTTATATGAATTTTTAATATATATTAAAAATATAAAATTGTTAATATACACTTTCATATTAATGTATAAATAAATATATATATATATATATATATCATATATATATATCTATATTAATATATATTATATATATTAAACTACTGAATTCATATAAATGTATATATTATATTATTATTAAATTTAAATATTATATATAAATATATTAAATAGAAAAAAGGGTAAAGTTGATATAAATAGTATTAATTGATGGAGGATTTTGATTGATGAGTGGGACTAGGGAATCATTACTTTATTTTCATTCCCACTGACTTGTACCAACCAATATGAATGAGAATGATTTCCTCTTTATTTCCAATACCCCCAACCAAGCAATATGAATGAGAATGATTTCCTCTTTATTTCCAATACCCCCAACCAAGCAATAACTTATGTTGCTCGACTTTAACACAAGCATCATAACATTGAGAAGGATGATTTGTGGGGCGAGGAGAAGTTGTGCTTGGATTGAAGTCATAAAACTTATGTACCAGCTTGCTAATGGCTATGGTGTTGTTACTTTGCAGGTTCTATATCAATCTTGTGTGCCAGCCTTCTGAGTAGATATATTAGAATAAATTGCATCAGTTTCTCCTCTTTCTTCTTTAATTTTCTTATTTGAGTCAACCTCCCATGTCCTACACCATAACAATGATCACAAATTAATTTTATTTTATGTGATGAGAATATTTCCAAGATGCTTATTCAAAAATATACAAGGTGTATAACTACAAGGGGAGAGTGTAGGAGACTCTCAAACGTAAACAATGTGAGACAAGAATAAATACAAATATATATGCTCCCAATACTCCTAATATCTCAAACGTAAACAATGTGGGACAAGAATAAATACAAATACACATATATGCTCCCAATACTCCTAATACACCCCCTCAAGATGGTGGGCGATTAACGACACCAATCTTGTCCAATAAGAGACAAAGGCGAGTTCTAGATAGCGGCTTGGTGAGTGCATCGGCAAGCTGATCAGCAGCGCGCCTGGGCTACGGTTTTGAAGGAGACGAGGGGCAGCGGCGTGCCGTCGGCAGTAACAACGGAGAGAGAAGACGACTGCATGGGGTCGGAAGATGTAGGTCGGAAGATGCAGCAGCGTGAGGCGGCTACACGAGGGATTGTGTGAGGCGGGTGGGAGGTATGAACCAGAGGAGCAGTAGGTTCGTGGGAAGCAAGACTGGAACCGAAAAGAAAAAAAAGGATCAAGGAATTATGGCGAATGCCAAATTAGGCTCTGGTTACCATGATGAGAATATTTTCAAGATGTTTATTTAGAAGTATACAAGGTGTATAAATACAAGGGGAGAGTGTAGAAGACTCTCAAACGTAAACAATGTGGAACAAGAATAAATACAAATATATATGCTCCCAATACTCCTAATATCTCAAACGTAAATAATATGGGACAAAAATAAATATAAATACACATATATACTCACAATACTCCTAATATTATGAACATTTGGATTTTTTATTGAATGAATCGTCTTCCTCTTTCTGCATTTTTGTTATAGACCTACAATCATAGAGGAACATGTCAGAAATTATGTAACATGCTTTTTACTCTTTTGTATGTAAGAATAATCTTCAACATTTTCAACTATATAGTGTATCGTGATTGCCACCCACATGTAATAACTAAATAATTTTATTAAAATAATAATATAAGAGAATTTTAGATAGAATAATGAATTATGTTAGCCCTTCTACAATTGATCAATGTTTAGATATAAAAAACGAAATGATACAAAGTTGAAGGGAGATTAAATTTCCTACCTAAGTGCAATATGCACATTATTGTACCTAGTACAATAAACTCAATTATATATTATGTTGTCAATGAACTTGTTAATTAGAATTAACTCAGAACAACAAGATATTAATAGGATGATATCAAGGTGTATTTTGATACCTAAGAGAAAACATTAATATGAGTTGGTTCTTCCTATACAGAGTGAAACACCAAATAATTTTTTTAATTGATTTTGCTCGTTGGTTACCTCTCTAACTCACATAAAAAGATTATTGTTCGTGTGTGTTGCGGTTAATGTTATCATCATACTTATCTGTCATAACGTAAAACATATATCACTAAGTTTACTACAACCAACAAATACAAATTTTCTTTAGATTCCCTTTAAGAGATACCAAAAAAAAAAAAAAAAAAAAAACTATATGTGCCTCTTCCGTCCTCTTCTTTTGCACAAATTTTAAATGGTTTCAACAAGTCTTTGAAACTAAAATTTAATAAAGGAAAAAATATTTAAAATAATAAAAAAAAAAAGTAAAAAAATTAAAAAAAGAGAAAAAGAAAAGAAAAAGCGAACTGTCAACCAAGTACATATGTGGTAGAAACGACCGATCACTACGTTGACCCCAAACACACAAGCACAGACGCAGAGAGAGATAGAGAGAGAGCTCTCAAATGGCGGATGCAGCTGTAGAATTCCTGCTTGAGAACCTGAAAGATCTATTGGATCACCACATTCATCTGATCGCGGACGTCAAAAACCAAGTGAAGAATCTGGAGAAGGATCTCCGCCTCTTAAACGCCTTCCTCCAGGATACCATCAAGAAGCGGAAAAAGAACCAACAGATGCAAGAGCTTGTCCGGCAGATACGCGACGTCGTTTACGAAGCGGAAGACATCGTCGACGCCTTTGTGACCCAGGCCGCCAAGAGCAAGTCCAAAAGTTACGTTCGTCGAAAGCTCGAGACTCCGGTGAATCTCCACGCAATCGGTAAAAAAGTCGAGTCCGTCGGCGCCCAGGTCGAAAGGATCTACGGCGACAATAACAGGATGGGCTTCGCCAGCCTCACGGTCACCGACGGAGACCCTGAAGAACCTGAGGTGACTTCTCCCTCTCTCGATTTATGCTTAAATTTTGATCTGATTCTTCCAATTTTTCATTTGGTAAAATTTACCAAATTTTCCTGAAAATCGTTTAGTTTTAATTACATGGTGATGATTATATATCACGGAAGTTGCGATTGTATAATGTTTTTTTATCGTAAGAATTCATGTAACTATATATATAGAGAGAGGGAGTTGCTGAACATACGGACAACATTTACTTTTTACACGTATATCTGCACATATATACGGTTTCGGTTCTACGGTTCTACGGTTCTGTTCTTTTTTTTTTTTTTGGAAACCGCCGGTTCCCAACAGTTATAAGAACTGGACCGTTGATTATCAACGCTTATTTTCAAATGGGCAGAACCGAACCGGCGGTTCCGGTTCCAAAAAAACCCGGTCAACGGTCCAAACTGAACCGTTGACCCGCGGATCCGGTTTGGAACCGGAACCGTGCCCGTGTCTAGATTCTAATATACCCTTTAAAATCCCGCCCCTCCCACCCCACTGCAAATCGAAACACTCCCTCCCTTAGAAATCTGTCAAACAAGCTTGAAAAGAGAGCTGGTAACACCATTAATTCCGCTGGAGATAGATTCGCCAGCGAGGTCAACAACCGAAACACTATTCATAGAATTACATTTCACCTTAGGCTATTGAAAGAAATTAACTGATTCATTCCCCTGCACCAGCTTAGTTGACAGCGAGGAATCATAGGTAAAAAAGGAAAAAGAAATTGTTGTTTTATTGTCTCACTTTCTTGTTTCTTGTGTAGTTTTTGTGTTCTAACTTATATTATTATGCTGCCAAATTTTCGAACTGCAGGCTCCTATTGTAAGACAAAAAAATGTGGTTGGTTTTGAAGATGAGGCAGAAGAACTTATAGGGTATCTCACTCACGACACTGAGCAACTTGATGTCATTTCTATCATTGGTATGCCTGGCCTTGGCAAGACAACACTGGCAGGAAAGATTTTTCGTGATTCTGATATAGAATTTCAATTTCCCACCCGGATATGGATTTATATTTCTCAAGAGTTCTCAACCAAAAATCTCTTTCTTGAAATTCTCAAAAACTTTACCACTCTGACCAAGGATATGCAGAGCAAGAATGGTCAGGAACTAGCCAAACTAGTCGCTGATCATTTAAAGAATAAGAAGTTCTTGATTGTTATGGATGATGTGTGGACTACTGCAGATTGGGATAGGCTCAAAATTGCATTTCCTGATAACAATAAATTGGGTAAAGTCTTGATCACTAGCCGTAATGAGAATGTAGCTTTGTATGCTAATCGCAATAGAAAACCCCACAACTTGCGTTTCTTGACTCAAGAAGAGAGTTGGAAGCTGCTCCGGCTGGAGGTATTCGGTAAGCTTGACTGCCCTCGTGAGTTGGACGTTGTTGGGCAAATAATCGCGAAAAATTGTAAAGGCTTGCCTCTTGCAATAGTGATCATTGGAGGTATTCTAGCCACTAAGTTTTCAGCCTCACATGATATAAATGTTAGGGCAAGAGCATGGGAAAAAGTGTCTACAAATGTGAGTGCACATTTTCACGAGGACCAGGAACAGCGAATGGAAAAAATTATATCTTTGAGTTATGATAAGTTACCTTACCACTTGCGAGCGTGCTTTCTCTATTTGGGGATGTTTCCTGAGGACTATGAGATCCCAGTGTGGAAACTGATCCGCATGTGGATTGGGGAAGGGTTCATACAAATAAAGGATGGTTTTAGTCTAGAGGAAAGTGCAGAAAACTACTTAGAGGAACTTATCAGCAGGAACTTACTTAGAACTGAAAAGATTAAGGCCGATGGTAAAGTTAGAACATGCCGCATTCATGACATGTTACGTGATTTCTGCAAAACTGAAGCTGGAAATGAAAAGGAAAACTTCTTCCAAGAAATTAAGTCAAACGAGGGAGATTTTGATGTACAAAAGTATCGTCGTCTTTCAATTCATTCCAATGTCTTGAGTTTTATCTCCTCAAAACCTTCTGGTCCTCTTGTGCGCTCATTTGTTTGTTTTTCCAAGGACGAAATTAGCTTGCCGACCAAAAACAGCTCAGCCATCCCGGTAGCTTTCAAATTGCTCAGAATTTTAGATGTGAAACCCATCGGATTCCCTAATATTCATAAGGACATGTTCGAATTGATTCATTTGAGGTACATCGCCCTGTCCTTCACTTCACAAATTCTTCCTAAATCCTTTGCGAAGCTTTGGAACATACAAACTCTTATAGTTGATACGACATCTCGCACACTTACAGTTGAAGCAGATATATGGAAGATGAAGCATTTAAGGCATTTAAAGACAAATGCATCTGCTACTTTGCCTAAGCCAGGTGAAAGTAGCGAACAGGGTGAAAAGCTCCAATCGCTCAGTACAATTTCAGTTGAAAATTGCACCGGAGAAGTTTTCAGCAGGGCTCGCAATGTGAAGAAATTGGGCATTCGTGGGCAACTAGCCTTGCTTTTGGATGGAAATAATGGATGTTCTCTTGATAATTTGGGAAAACTGAATTGTCTTGAGAGGCTGAAACTGCTAAATGATGTGTTCCCCCATCCACCTTCGGAAGGCCAATTGCGCGGACTTCCTCAACCAAATAAATTCCCACCTAAACTGAGGAGCCTGACATTGTCTGCTACTTTTCTTGATTGGAGTCATATGTCTATCCTGGGATTACTTGATAAACTTGAAGTGCTAAAACTGAAAAGTAATGCATTTGTCGGGAAACACTGGGAGGCAGCTGATGGAGGTTTTCTCTGTCTTAAAGTATTGCACATTCAACAAACAGATTTAACTGTTTGGGTAGCTTCAGGCCATCACTTTCGTAGTCTTAGAAGCCTTGAGCTGCATAACTGTGAAGATCTTTGTGAAGTTCCGATTGGGCTGGCTGAAATACAAAGTCTGCAATTGTTGGACTTGTTTCGTACAACACTTGCAGCTGCCTCTGCCAAGAGAATATACGAGGCAAAGCAAGCTTCCCAAGCCAGCAGCTTCAAGCTCTCCATTTATCCACCTCATGCATAACCATCCCTGATTTGATTCTAGCTTGACAGGTACCTGGAACTTTTCAAATTTATCCTTCTCTGCACATCATAGTTCGATTATTTATTTATCAATGTTTGTTGATCACAGGATTTTCCTTAAAAAATTTTGATTGCATGACAATATTGGTAAATGTTCCTTAGTTATTGCTTGTTCCTTGATCATATCTGAGTTACATTTGCATTGGTTTACCTCATGAAATTGTAGATGCTACCTGCGGTGTCATCCAATGTTGTATACCATACATCTTCTAATACTTTGTTTCGAACTATTGATCTGTGCAGGCATATTGTGCAAAGCTGGCGATGATTAATGGAGATCAGAGTATTCTAGCTTGGGTTTAATAAGTGTTGCATTTCATACTGTTCATAATGTTGGAACTTCTGAAATATAGCGCTTGAAAATATGCGTTGCAGCCGGCAATCCGAACTGGGGACGGGCGTTGCTCATGCTGCTGTACTCTTCCTAAAAAATGCAATTTTTGTGAGTGAATAATTGTTTCTTTGTTGGAACCTCTGATATACTTATGAGTACTGTGGCAATCAAATACTGTATGCTACAACTTAGATTTGTCAAAAATTTTAATGATGATACGACATATTTCTCCTTTAAGAAAAAAAAAAATCACCTTATTTAGACAATAACTTTTGTGCATATGACATACAATATAATTTAATTTTATACTATTATTTATTTTAAATTAAAAATATTACTTGTTTATTTAAAAAATTTTATTATTCAAATATTTTATTGGTTATCTTGAAAATATATTACTTATCACTATAAAAAGTATTGTTTGTTGAGTTGCACGATATGCAGTTGATGCATAATAGACTCACTTCTTTATTTAATTTTTAATCAGTCCAACAATACTGAAACTCCAACTCTCGTCTCCTTATTTTGTACTAGTGCAACATTTGTGACATTCACAAAATTTATAACTATATAAAAGCAAGACACTTGGATTAATTTACGCAAATGTTATTTTCCCGTAAAAAATTAATTTTCTATTTCTAAAAACTAAGATATGCGATCATATTCTTTTTTATCAATGTTTTTTCACTCTAATAACTCTTATAAGATTTTCATAACTCTGTTGTTTATGAAAAATATTTAAATTTTCATGATCTTCAACTTGATATCCATATTACATATAAAATAATAAATTATTAATTTTTAAATATAAAATATTTTTTCATATATTAATTATGGTATATTTTAATATTAAATATATTTTTATATTGTTAGATATTTTTATTTCAAACAATTTTTATCAAAAAAAATTTAAATAATTATTATTTTTATAATATTTTATATACTAGTGGTTAAAGAATAGTTGTAATACAATCCCCCCCCCCCCTTTTTTTTTTCTTTACTCTTAATACTACCTACTACGTATTTTAAATGATGATAAAATTTTCTTTTATCCAGGGGTATTATTTATTTTTTTTTTTTTCAAAAAGAAGAGATATATATTGCACATGAGGCATATTAATATTATCTGATTAGAAGAGGAAATATAATTTATGCTTCTTTACATTTTCTTTATCATCTTTGTGAGGCTGTGATGATAGGCTAAAATAAATAAATAAAAAAGGAGAAATGCCTCAAATTTAGGATGTGGTTTGCAAACAAAAAAAATAAAAATAAAAAACAACAAAAAAAAAAAAATTATGGGTTGTTTGCTCACAAAAATAAAATCATCAATGAAAACAGAACACCCACTATAAATGGATTCATCCATAAACAAGTACCAAATCGTTTTTTTGCTTCAGATATCTTCCAAGGAATGACTGTTTTTTTAAGGTCATGATTTGCGGTTCTTGTCATCCCATGAAGAATGGATCAGAACTCGCTCATTTCCCAGATTTTGCCGCAGTATTTTGGCCGAATCCACGACGGATGGGCTGCAATCAACCACCTCTATGATTTCAAGTGTTGGAATATAGATTAGATCAAAAGGGATGTCTTCTAACTTGTAGCAGTGCCTAACAACGAGGCGCTTCAACGACCGGAAATGCTTATCAGAATCGACAATCCATAGCTCAACATCCAAGTCTTCCAGCAGCAGGAAGTTGAGCTTCCGGAATTCCCCCATAGTCGTAACCCACTCAGGGCCCCCAAAGGCGTAGCATTGTAGCTTCAGTACTTCAAGATTCGGCAAACTGCCAATGTATGTGATGTGCTCCCAAGAAAATCCGCATCCGCTCAGAGTTATCTTTCGAATATTGTCAGAGAAACTCAGAGAGGAAAAAACAACTTTTGATTCAAGATGAGGATGCACAAAGATCCATTTGAACGACCTGAGGAGATGGAGATGGGTGTAATCACCAGAGAAACTGAATGTTTCAACCCTGTCATGTCTTGATTCTATTTGAATTCCTAATTTGATTAAATTAGGTATCCTCGAAAGAACACCCTGCGTACAACTTTGAACACTCACACCCGAAAGTGTTGAGAGCTTTTCCAGCCTATGGGAATCATCACATCCATCACCGTTTTTCTTTGCAGCGAAAGAAGGGTCTTGCAGGTCGAATCCCATGCATTCGAGGTGTCTCAGTTCGTGCAAATTCCAAATCTCCATAGGCAGATATACAGGATCATCCGACCATTTGATTCTCTGATAGCGATGGATAATCAAGACTTGCAGGTTCAAGAGTCCAGATATGGACTCCGGGAGCATTCCATCATGTTTGATGGCCAAGTACCTTAACTGCACTAGTTTCAGTACTTGATCTGGGAACTTGTAAAACCGGATCCTAAGAGCATCCAGCACCTTGAGCAATCTGTAATTCAAGTTAAACTGTAATCCATACTTAAACTGTGGACCGAAACAAAGAAGAGAACGTGAGGCTGTAGCTAACTCCATTGAGCTATGCACTCCTCTGAGGCCAAGTAAACTGTTATTGTGGATGCAGAGACGCCGCTGGTCGCTAGTGCCTTCTGCAGAAGCATCGATAAGCTTATTCATAACGTGGAAAAAATGTTCACTCCGAGCTTCTCTGATACAGAGATTGCGAAACACAAAATGAAGTCCGCAAGTTTTGATTCGGTTTTTTGAACTTCGTTCACCAATTAAAACAAGACTCCTTGAAACAAGGTCGTCTAAACACTTGTGTGCAGTTTCTTCTAACCTGTTAAGGTGGTCTAGAGAATTCTCTGCAATTTCGTCTAAGCCTTTGCACCTATCTGCTTCAAGAATTCCCTCAGCAACCCATAATTGTACAAGCTTAGAGGTAGGAGTCTCAAATTTTTTATGGAATACTCCCATATAGAGAAAACATCCCTTCAAACGTTGAGGCAACTCCTTGTAGCTCAGATATAGCTCATCTAAGATGGGTTCAATGAGTGAACCTTCATCTCTTGTTACTCTGGCCCATTCTTCAACTGTCTTGTCAACCCCTTTTAGCAGCTTAGCCACTGCGAGAATGGCCAGAGGAAGTCCCTCACAGGTCTTAGCAATCTCCTTCCCCATTACCTCAAGTTGGGGACTGCACGACTCGTGCAGCGCAGCAAACACCGAGTGGTGAAGTAGTTTCCAGCTTTCATCGTCACTCATGAATGGAACTTTGACAGCATTCACGTGTAAGCTTGCGTCGCGAGCCACGTCTACCAGCCTAGTTGTTAGGATGATTCGGCTTCCGTTGTGTCGATCAGGAATGTGATCTCTAAGCTCATCCCAAACTTGAGTGCCCCAAACACTATCTAACACTATGAGATACTTCCTTGAAAATAAATACTGGCGAAGACTTTCTTCCTTTTCTCCAGTTTCGTGGAAACCCAGTCCGATACTCAGCAGAGTTTTGTCCATCTGATATTCCGGGCCAATTGACACAAAGCAACGATAGGGGAAAGAAGATTGGATATGCGGATCGCGATAAATCTCATGGGCAAGAGTGGTCTTACCTATGCCGGCCATTCCGACAATTGAGATGATCTGGCGCTCCGATGACCCCGACAAAAGTGAACGTTTGAGTTGATTTCGTTCATTCTCCAGTCCCACCACCTTTATACTTCCGAGAGAATCATCGGCACCGGCAAAATTGGTCCGCTGCTGCACTTCTTCCGTGTGGCACTTCCCCTTATTCTCCAACGTGCTGATAAGTGAAGTAATTTCTTGTACGACTTTGAGCAGTTCCTGGGAGAAGGCAGAACTATCATATTCGGGAAGAAATAGATCCAATAAATGATATTCGATCAGATCTTCAGCTTTATGAACCGCATCTTTGATTTGTCTTTCCGACGCATATACTCTGTTGCTGCTTCGCCAGGGGTCGATGGATTCAAGAAATGATTGCAAGTGAAGAACCTCCTCATACAGAGACTCCAGTTCCAAGTTGGGAAGAAGGATCCTGGGCTGGGACGGACGGATAAGACGCTCTATTGTCTGCTTAAGAGAAACAACAGCAGCGTAAGCCATCTCTCTCTCTCTCTCTCACACACACACAAAATACAGGAAGATCTATTTCACTCTCTTAAACCTCAAGCCAAGGTTGCTAGTACAAGGAAGAACAGATGTATGAAGTATGTGTGGGTTGCATGGCTAAAAATTCATTTTTTTTCTTTTGAAAAAGATCAGTTTCTTGATGATGATTTGGAAATGTAGTTTGAAACTATGGAAGCCATTGAATTTGTATATAAATAAATGAATAATCAGAGATTGTTTATACCATGCTACTGTGCAAGGCTTTATAAATACTTGTCTTCTTTTTTATATAAATTACGTATTAATTAGTGATATCATTATATACACATATATATGTAGTTATTATTTTAAAATATAAAATAAAATAAAAGATACTACCCAATTATGAGACAATGTGAAACCAGTTAATCAATGTAATAACAACTTGCAGTTTCTTTTTTCAAAGTTGACTTAACCAGGCTTCATACATGAGTGAAGTCGTGGAAATGATAAATATATGGTTTTTTTATTTAAATTAATTAATTCATTAAGACTTTTTGTGTACGATTGTGTCGATATATGATAACTTGCATAGATCTCGATTAACTATCCTAATTAACAAAATTACATTGAATCTTTAAGACGCTAAGACCAATGTTAATTAAGACATTTGTTTAGGCATGAATGATCTAATTCATCATATAAGTCCGTCAACATTATTTTTCAACCCAAAAACTCCTTTATATTTATACAACATAGTATTTAAAATAAGAAATTATTTGGGATGCTGAATTTCTTCTAAAAGTTACAACTTTTGTACATTATTACCTCTTTAATCAAAGTAAAATCATTTCTTAATCTAAAAAGTATTTATTAAAACATACTATTTGTTATCTAAAAGATTTTGCTTATTTGTAAGATTATTTTTCATTATCCCAAAAAGTATCATACGTTACTTCTTAATAATTTTTACGAATTACCCTAAAAGATAGTACCAATTTACTTAAAAATGTATTGCTCACTGAATTGTACGTCGTGTATCAGGTGCACAAAAAAACTAATTTTTCAAGCATAAAATTGGAACAGATGGAACATTACTATCAGATTTTTTGGATTAGGCACCAAGTTGTTATTTCTTTTAGTGGTAATTCCTTTATATATATGTATGTATGTATGTATAAATATTATAAAATACTTAGAACTGAGTGAAGTCATTTGGTTGAGCCATTTAATCTATATTTGCGGCATAAAATTGAATTGTACCAATCCCTCTCGGTCCAAAATTTGTAACTAATAGTGCAATAATTCAAGAGAAAATAAATGTAAACAACAATGAGAAGCAGGTCGTGTTCCCATCAGGCGATTAAATAAGTATCGACATAATTAAATCTGACTTGGTAACCTAAACAGGTTGAAAGAGTCCACAAGATACTAAATAACCAATAATTGAAATTGAGAAAATAATTAAATATATCCTTTCATATGTTTAATCAACCAAATTTGCCTCACATGGTAAACTCTTCCGTAGGATTTCAATAATATAATACCAACTTGTTCATGTTGACACTATCCCTTCCGATTATTATTATTATTATTATTATTCTTTTTGTTGTTGTTGTTGTTGTTGTTGTTGTTGTTGTTGTTGGTTATAACACTAAATAATAAATCACTATATGTAATATAAATAAAATAGAAAATATTTCTTCTTTCTTTCTTGAATTTCGGAAGAGATAAGGGGTGTTGGTGCTTTAATTTCTTATTTCCACTTGTTCAAATACGTTCGGGTTTCCAAAAGGAGTGAAACTCGACTTTACTTGAATGAGCCGAATTAAAGGCATAAGACCAAGCTGAGCACGCCCGTATGATCATACTTGGTCATTGGGTAATGAAAGTCATTTAATCTTATATCATAAGTATCATAGTATTTATCTTAAAATTTATTTCACTACTAATTCCATGTGCGATCAGTTTTTATTAAGCTTTCACATACCCACATCACATAACACATTGACAAAATTTGTACATTAATTTGTCACTCATCAAAAAATAATTTTGAGAAATCTACTCAAAATATAAATTAATTATATATTTTTTAATCCCTTCAAAAATAAATATCCAATCACTTAAAAATAATTAAAGTAAATTTGACCTCATTTAATAAACTAATTTTCTAACAATTAATAACTTAATAGCATAATCTTGTCAAATAATGGTATCATTTTACAAACAACTCGGAAAAAAAATAGGGATATAAGTGTAAAATGCGCGTTATGTATCACTATTTATGAACATAGAGTCTAGCATGGAAGATACAATTACAAAAAACCAAAGTACATTGAAAAGCAATAGAGATCTCTGTAAGTTAAGAAGATGGCATATGCGGTCTCATTCCTCATCGAAAACATCTCACAGCTGCTGAAACGGAAAGTCTTCTCAAGTCAGTCTTCTCTCTTAATGGCAGAGTTGAAACCGCATGACCCTTTGTGATTTTTTGATGATGACTTGCCTATAAGAACGATTATGTTCGTTCTGATGAAGGCATTGCGATCATACGTTTCACTATGTTCTTCCTTCTACTTCCTTCTTCGTCTATACTGAGTGTTCAAACTATTTCATGAGATATACAGTGTATAGGGTTGTGGGTTCTTAAGTGGGTAAGGAGTTGGGAGAGAAGTGTTACCGGGGAAGTATTCGGTGCTCTGTGGGGAAGAGAGTCTTGTGTGACTTTCTGTTCACTGCCGATTGTTTTGTGTGTTCGAATCGGGGCGAGCCCAGGCACCCTCTGAGCCCTTGTATTATCCTACAGACAGCGACATGATACCCAACAATATATATATATATATATATATATATATATATATATATATATATATATATTTGTATTATCCTACAGACGGCGACGTGATACCCAACGATATATACGGCGATGTGATACCCAACAATATATATATGTGTGTGTGTGTGTGTGTGTGTAAATATTATACGATACTTAGAACTGAGTGAAATTCATTTGATTGAGCCATTTAATATATTTGTTGCATAAAATTGAATTGTACCAATCCCTCTCGGTCCAAAATTTGTAACTAATAGTGCAATAATTCAAGAGAAAATAAATGAAAACAACAATGAGAAGCAGCTTATGTTCCCATCACGCGATTAAATTCGACATAATTAAATCTAACTTGGTAACCTAAACAGGTTGAACGAGTCCACAAAGATACTAAATAACCAATAATTGAAATTGAGAAAATAATTAAATATATCCATTCATATGTTTAATCAACCAAATTTGCCTTAAATAATAAACTCTTCCGTAGGATTTCAATAATATAATACCAACTTGTTCATGTTGACACTCTCCATTCCAATAATAATAATAATAATAATAATAATAATAATAATAATAATAATAATAATAATAATAATAATATTATTATTATTATTATTATTATTATTATTGCTGCTGCAGCTGCTGTTGTTGTTGTTGTTGGTTATAACACTCAATAATAACTTATTATATGTAATATAAATAAAAATAGAAAATATTTCTTCTTTCTTTCTTGAATTTCGGAAGTGATAAGGGGTATTGGTGCTTTAATTTCTTATTTCCACTTGTCCAAATAAGTTTGGGTTTCCAAAAGGAGTGAAACTCAACTTTACTGAAATGAGCCGAATTAAAGGCACAAAACCAAATTGAGCACGCGCGTATGACAATACTTGATCATCGGCTGATGAAAGCCATTTAATCCTATATCATAAGTATCACAGTATTCATACTATAATACTATCATAAATATCCAATCACTTAAAAAATAATTAAAGTAGATTTGACCCCATTTAATAAACTGATTTTCTTACAGTTAATAACTTAACAGCATCATCTTACCAAATAATTGTATCATTTTACAAACAACTCGGGAAAAACAAAAAAAAAACAAAAAACAAAAACATTTAGGGGTACAAGTGTAAAATGCACATTATGTACATCACTATTTATGAACATAGAGTCCAACATGGAAGATACATTTACCGAAACCTTGAAAAGCATTAGAGATCTCTGTAAGTTAAGAAGATGGCGGATGCGGTCTCATTCCTCGTCGAAAACATCTCGCAGCTGCTGAAACATAAAGGCGATCTCGTCTCCGGCGCGGAAAATGAGCTGGAGGAACTGAAGCATGATCTTGTATCCTTCCTTAAAGTGGCCGGAAAAGCCCCGGCGGAGCTCTTCGAGAAGCAGATCAAGGAGGTTGTGTACGAGGCCGAAGACACCATCGACCGTTGTTTGAGCCAGCTGGCAGCAAAGCACAAAACTAGCGGTTCTCGCAGGATGGCAACGACTACTGCAGAGACGGTCCAGCTAGCAGAAGAGGTGAGGTTCCTCAGAATGGATAAGGTGAAACCAGTGCTTGACAAGCTGGCCGGGATTACAGACTCTGCTAACATCGACCAAATCGAAGAACCCCGGCCAAGAGTCACAAAGGTACTATATATAAGATTGGTGTTGATGGATCTTTGAGCATTTTTAATGTTCTGCTTCATTTGTGAAAATTTAAAATTTATGTTTCAATTAGATGAATTTAAAGTATTTATTTTCTCAAATTAAATTTTGAATGAATAAGAAATTAATACTAAAAGTTAAACTGAACCTTTTTTCTTCTTACCTAGAATATATATATATATATATATATATTCAAAATATTATGTTTGCGTATTAATAAAAATTACATTAATAGTTTATGATTTCAAAAGTATTCACATCATTAATTAATTAATGAATTCGATTGAATTTGTTCCCAAGTGGCCTAATGGATTGATTAATCTTGTTGCACATATTTATTTCGCACATATCCAGTCCCTCTCAAATAGTTTTAACTCAACATCTGTGCATATAATTACATGCTAATTTTAATTTTAAAAGTTTCCAACCTTATTAACATTTTTCAATGCATTCATTACTTATAATATGGTATATTCGTATAACTATATTAACATTCATCTTTTATGTTCATATTTAGTTCTCCAACACTAATTCAAAAAGCATAATCAATCATGTAATTGTTATATATATACAAAATATATATATATATATATATATCATTTAATTTGAACGTGATAAAATAGAAAACATTTGTTCCAACATGCCTCATATTTACTCCTACTTCCTTCTTTGCCTCATCTATTAAAGATCTACAGTTGAGAACAAATATTTCCCAGTGTTTAGTGATCTCATCCATTATCCAGGCATTGAGATATGCGAGATGTTTTCTCCAAGTCGAAGTTTATATATTCAGAAGTGGTAACAAACATGTTTATATTTTGATGAGCACTGAAATGTTGTTTTTATTGTCGTCGTTAAATTAATCAGCATTGCAATTGTTTATATTCTTACCATTCTTATCTCTTAATACAGATTAAGAAACAGAAATTCGTAGGTTTCAAGTACGAGGAAGAGTTTTTAGTTAACTGTCTCCTGCAACAAACAGAGGAGCTTGATGTCATATCCATCATCGGTATGCCTGGCTTGGGAAAGACAAGATTGGCTGTGCAGGTCTATGAGAATATCAGAATCCAATATGAATTCCTCCGGCGCATTTGGGTTTTAGTTTATCGTGATTTCAATATGAGGGACGTACTTCTCAACATCCTGAAAAGTTTTACCAGAAAAGACATGTCCAGCTTGAGCAAGCAAGAGTTATCTGAAACAGTTTACAACTGCCTAAAGGAAGGAGAGTTTTTGTTGGTGTTGGATGATGTGTGGACGACTGAAGCCTGGGATGCTATAAAATATGTGTTGCCCAGAGACAATTGGAGGGGTAAGGTCCTCATAACCAGTCGTGACTTAATGGTCGCTAAGCATGCTAGTGTATCTAGAGAACCCCACGTGTTGCGATTCCCTACCATAGATGAAAGCTGGGAACTTCTCCAATTACAAACATTCGGGAATGTTGACAGTTGCCCTCCGGAGTTGGAGGATATAGGCAGATTCATAGCCAAGAGGTGTTGGGGAATCTCAGTTGCAATAGTGATCGTAGGAGGACTCCTTGCGCGTGAGTGCTCCAAGAAAAAATGGACAGTGCTGGCTGAAAACATGAGTGAGCTTTTAAGAGACGATCCAGAAAATAGAATATTGAATATTGTTGCATTGAGTTACGAAATGTTGCCTGATGACTTGAGAAATTGTTTTCTTTACTTGGGGGTGTTTCCAGAGGATTATGAGATATCAGCTTGGACACTGACTCAATTATGGATAGCTGAAGGATTCATACAACACAGGGAAGGAACGAGCTTAGAGGAAGTTGCAGAGAATTTTTTGGAGGATCTTATTCATATGAACTTGGTAATTGTTGGAAAAACATATCCTACTGGCAAAGTTAAAACATGTCGTGTTCATGACATGATACGTGTGTTCTGTTGCTCTATCGCTCATGAGCAAAACTTGTTCCTACAGATACGAAGGCATGGTCAAGATGACCTTCCAGTACTCTGTGAGATTCAAAAATCACGTCGTGTATGTATCCACTCCAATCTGTCAAGACTCCTCTCTGAAGAGTTTCGTGGCCCTGGTGTACGTTCTTTTCTCTGTTTCTTCGAGAAACTCTTCGAATTGGATCCATTGTACATTTCAACCATCTCTGAATCCTTCCCTTTGCTCAGAATTTCGGAATCCAGGTCCATCAAATTCAATCATTTCCCCATAAAGTTCACCAAAGATCTAATTCACCTGAGGTACTTCTCTCTGTACTGTGATAGACTAAGCGTTGTTCCCGAAACTATCTCCGCCTTCTGGAACCTACAAACTCTGGTCATCGACACGAATTCACCCTCCGTTGAATTCAGTGCAAATATATGGAAGATGAATCAACTGAGGCACTTAAAGTCGAAGGCAACTATCACTCTAGCCACAGGAGAGGAAGGTGGTCCAAATGAGAATCTTCAAACACTAAGTAGATTATCAGCTGACTGTTGCACGGAGGAAGTGTTGAACAGGGCCCCTAACCTGAAGACACTCGGGATATCTGGGAACCTAGCTGCTCTTTCTGATGCTGGGTGTCTAGAAAAAATGGATCATCTCGAAAAGTTGAAGCTGGTGAATGATCCAATCTACGGATCGCCATCAAGGCTGCGTTTTCCACCCAATTTAAAGACCCTTACTTTATCTGCCACATTCTTAGGTTGGGAGCAAATGTCTGTACTGGGCGTGATTACTACGCTCGAGACCCTCAAACTGAAAAACAGTGCAGTCACCGGAGAGACTTGGAGTTCTTCCGGTGATGGCTTTCGTAGTCTCCAATTCTTGCTTATCGCGAGCATGGATTTGGTTTGCTGGAATGCCTCAACCGATAGTTTTCCTCATCTTAGCTGTCTTGTGCTCAGGAACTGCCAAAAACTCGGAGAAATTCCACTGAATCTTGCGAAAAGCCTCAAGATAATCGACATGGAAGGTGTTGCAAAATCTGTAGCTGAGTCTGGGAGGAGAATTCTGAAGGAAGCAAATAAAGCCATGTCGGGTGGATTCCAAAAGCTTTCCGTTGGTCCTGGATGCGAGTGATCATTGTTCAGAAAGCTCATAAGAAGGAAATGTATTTCTGCAACTTGGTAGACATGGATAAATACGTATAAATAGTTCTGTTGTTCTGGATCTACGTCGAAATGAATAGAAACAAGTTGTCCTGATCAATGTAGACTCGCTTCGTTTCATGTCAGATCATGAGGCCCCAATTGTGATGTATATATGTAGTATTATCATGTATATAATGTTTGTTTAATCCAACTATATTTATAGTCATTTGTTGTTATCAATAAGTGAGGTTTAGTTTGAATTTAGTGTACGATTAAATTAAATATTTTTTTAAAAAAAAATTATTTGGTTTTAAGAACTAATGTCACAAACAAATTTTGAATCAATTATGTAACATAATACGACTAATCAAATAAGTTAATAGGTAAATTGTTTATCTTCTTATGTTGTCAAATTAAAATTTAATTTATTGTTATCAATTACTTGTGTCTATCTTTGTGTTCATCATCAATAGTCTTTATTTAATTATTTAATTAATTCTACAACTTATAGTAAATTATTTTTCTTGGCAATATAGCTTTGAGATCCTCCCCAATTTATTTTTAGATCTTGTATCCAGCTGATTCAATAGTAACCATTGCTTTAAAAATAAACTTAAAGGGAGAGAAAAATATTGTCCCTATTTTTTTATTTGTAAATTATGTCTGTTATGAATTTAAGTACTTCCTCTCTTCAGACTTTTTTTTTTCTAGATAGAGAAAATATTAAATAATATTTTAATTAACTATTGTACACCATTTTTTAATTTCTGGATACGCTACTGATGAGGAACACTTAAGTCAGATGTTAAAATGCAAGTTATGTCATAGTTCTGTACACAATGTTTGGTTATGAGATCGGAGATTTTTTATTTTTTTTATCTCTTCCATCCAATGCTCTATCTGATCACAAATTTTATCACTAATTTTAATCATTATTATATCAACCAATCATTATTTATGTATTTTTTACAATATAATACTATAAATGTATCAATTCAAACAGTATTTTAATAATTATTCAATCAATCAATTATTAGATACATCACTTCCCGCAACAAAATAATACAAACATACACTAAACCTACTAATTTAACATTTACAATAGATAATTTATCATACTCTATTTTAATACAAATATTACTTTTTACTATTCAATCTCACTTCTACGTCTTGAATGTCCGAATTCGGATGCATTACCAACGCCTACATCCTATTTTACTATTCAATCTCACTTCCACGTCCTGTGCGTCCACAGTTAGATGACTACGAACACTTTCATTCCATCACAAATATCCCCTAAATATTTGTATCGGGATTGACCCACTTGGATGGGTATGAGTTCATTCAACATTATGTATGTGAAAGAATGTAGATGAAAATGTGTCGTCTAGACCATCCAACATCGAATTGCATATGTGCATCCACAAATTACAACTTTTTTTTTTTTATTGGATGAGTATTTATCTTAATATTCATTCAAATTCAAATTTAAAATAAAACTGCTTAGCATTTTCGGGTAATTTTATGTACTTTATTAAATGGATGAACGATGAGTGACATGATTTTTTTTAAATAAAATATTCTTTTTTTTTTTTTTTTCCCTTGTTAATTATGTTTTATATTTAAGCTCCTGTACAAGCACTTGAAACACCAGATACAAGACTCTTAGTACTGAATACATTAATACTTGAATTGTTGTTTTGTTTTTATTTAATTTAGACTTTTGAACTTTTACTTGTATTGATAATATTAGTTTTCAACTTTTTATGTGAATGATCCACACATAAATTATCGAAAAATATAAAGGGTGGGTGGTACTAATAATTTTGTGATGCAATGTTAAGATTAATGTTAATAAATTTTTAGTTAATGATCAACAAAAAGCGACAACTAACGGCTAAAATCATGCGGCAAATGCCTAATAAGTCGCATATTAGCACTTAATAACTAGAAAAAGGTTGCAAAAAGCCACCGCCAATCAACAGCAAAAGAGACAAAATTGTCCATAATATATATATTTAAAATTATTAACTATAAAACATGTGATGGATTAATTTCAACAATTTTGTCACTAATATTTATATTTGCAATGAATTTTTTAAACACAACGACGAGAAAAATTCCCGCAAACTTCACAACAAAACTTTCGTTCTAAGTTTCTCCACAATCTGGATGAGCAACGGCCGCATTGCGACGAGCAAATTCAAAGTTATTTAAGCTATTGGTGACAAGCTACTGACAAATAGCTTTGAATTATTTAAGCTACTGATATTTTTCTGTGCGATACACAATTTGTAATAATATAATAGCTAGTAAATTATAAATAATAGTACTATAATTATTTAATTGTGCATTTTGGTTCGTATGACTATCACACCGAGTGAAATTTTGCTATTTTTACATAATAAATATATAATTTTATAAAATAATAATATGTTTTTCTAAAATAAATTTCATAATATATATAATATATTTTTAATATAATTTTATTTTGCATAAAAATATCTCACAGTTTTATTTTATTTAAGATTTTTAAAAATCAAAATATATTACAATTAATCTAAAAAATATTTAATATTTTATAAAAAATATTTTTTATGCAATATGCATATCAAATTAAAAATCTTGAAAAAATAATTAATTTAATATATTTTTCATGAAAAAATGAGTTGGGACGTACAAGTTATAAGCCTTTTAGAATTTGAGTGTAAATTTGTTAAATTGTCCTGCTTTTATATTAACTAGTATTTCTCGTGCATTGCACGATTTATAATATAATAAGTAATAAAAAATAAAAATAAAATTTTAAAATAAAATAATAATTATATAAAATATATTTTTAATAAAATTTGTATAAAATAAAAATATCTCACAATATAAAAATATAGTAAATATTAAAATATACTACAATTAATTTATGAGAAAAATTATATTTAAAATTAATACAATATGCATATCAAACTGAAAATCATGAAAAGATGATTAATTTGATATATTTTTCATAAAAAAATGGAGTTGAGATGAAGAAGTTATAACCATTTGAAAATTATAGTGAAAAAAGAAAAAGAAAGGGAAAAAAATCTAATTGGATGGTATACTATTAAAAAATAGAAAGAATATTGTAAATAGGGTGCAGCTATTCATACCCCGGAAATCTCTAAACATACCCCGAAATCTAAATATACCCCATTAAAAATTAATAATTCTCTTTTATTACTAAATACACCACTTTTTACCACCCTTCTCACTAAAAAAAAAAAAACAAAAACTACTAAATCAGCATCCTCTATAAAGCTGCAATTTCAACTTTTCTGTATTGAAGAAACATTAATATAGATTTTGGGGTATGAATAGTCACATCCTTGTAAATATTCCCACTATCCTGCTATTATATAGATATAGATATAGATTAGCGACGAGCAAATGACAAATAACTTTGATTGCTCGACAAATAACTTTGAATTATTTCACCGCAGACCTCCCCTTTTTTTGTGGTGCAATTCTATTGGTAAAATTAATAGCGGAAACAAATCTATGAACATTTATGAGATATTATCACTAATAAGTGGCAACAAGAGTAAACCTTCTTACAACAACTTTTTTATTTGTTGGAACCAACTTTTCATATAATAGAGGTAGATTGTAAAGGAAATCTTCTATGGGGTTCACGGATTTGAACCCACAGTTATTGAAAGTTAATTCATCATTCATATTTGTGCAGCTAGAGAGTGCCACCCACAAATGGATTTGGTGCCTTAATCCATTTCTTTTTTGGATGTTAAGAATTTAACTTTTGAAGTTTGAACTCACTAAAAGAAGAAATTACTTCGCTGCAGAAACATTGAAGATAAAGGAATCCACCATTAAGATTCCAAGAATTCTTCTTCCTGTGGATTAAGGTAGTAATCCATTTGAAAATACATTAACTTTCATGTTCATTTGAAAATATATGAAGTTTCATGTTCATGCTTTTCTTTTTGTTCTCTATGTCCGCTTAATAATTTAAAATAATCTCTTTACCTTCATTATTCTCAATTTATAACTTCTATGAGGTTGAGACTCATCATTATAATTGGTGTGCACTGAGAATTTTATTACTTATATCTACTCCAAACTCTAACTTAGCTTACATTTGTTCTTCCATATGACAAATGTATTTCAAATATATTCAGCTGAAGCGGATCATGCTACTCATGCTATGAGTGATTATTCAACCAGCTTAATTCAAATCAAACTGAACCGGGAAAATCATAAATCAATTCTTTTACTTATCATCGAACTGAATTGAACAACTAGTATCATTCATACATAACAAAATCAAAGCATTCAATTTAGTTAGGCTTACCCATCAATTTTGCATTGCATCGATCTTGACATATTCTTAAAATATTATCAGAATTCGCTAATAAAAAATCTTCTAACTTCCATCGATCAAGATGGGCTTCCATATGGTAGGGGTTACTTTAACATTCCTCGAGAATAAAGAATGTCAATAAAAAACTTAATTTAAAAACAAACAAACCTAAATCATTTGGCGTAGAAGATTCAGACCACTTAAACAACAACATAACCTGGTCTCGGCTCCAATAGTTGACATGATCATGAGATCTATGTATGTCTCTCCAAAGATTTGTCCCAAAATGGTTATCCAAATCAATTACGAGTGTATCTTATCCAATTTATGAGCCCAAATCTCTAGCCTACACTCTTGGACCTTTTTGTAAATAGAATTATCTAAAATACTGTATAGTATTTTAAGGTGTGTGTAGATCATTTCATTGTACAGTAGATTGTCGAGAATACTAAAATATGAATCTTACGGTAGGATCAACTAGATCGCCACTATCCATTGAAGAGGTGAAGTAGTATAAATAGGGGCTCTCATTTCATTTGTAATCAAACAAGTCCATATCAAGTTCCGAGTTTGAGTGAGTATACATAAAAAGTAGAAAGCACAATTGGGCTTAAATGTGAGAAGAATGTTGCAAAAAAAAAAAACTGATATGTTTGAGATCACAACTTCAAAACTTATCATTTGTAGAAAAATAGATTTAAAGTAGATGAAAACAAATTTCATAAGCTATGGGTGAGTATCCAACTAGTTTAATTCAAATTGAAATAAAGCAAGAAAATAATAAAACAAATTCTTTAGTTATCATCGAATCGAACCTAACAACTAATATCATTTAAAAATAACCAAATAAAAGTATTCGATTTGATTAGGTTCATCTATTAATTTTGCATTGCATCTATCTTCACATATTCTTAAACATCATAATTTGGTTATTAAAAATACTTCCATTGATCAAGATGCATGGATACGGGACATATGAATACATACGGCTGGTGTTACTTTAACATTTATCGAGAATCTAAATAAAAAAGCTTAATTTAAATTATTATTAAATAGAAAAACTTGAAAAAACAAACCTAAAACATTTAGTATAGAAGATTCAGACTACTTAAACAACATAACCTAGTTATCTCAGCTCCAATAGTTGACATGATCTATGTTTGTCTCTTGAACAATTTTTATCATTGCATTTGCATAGCAATTTTGGACAAAAGAAACTCTTTGATGTTAGGTCATTATCACCAAATAATTCTTAAAAAACTTGATAATTTTTCATCAGCCCAAAGATTAGCTTGACCCTCAAGATTTCTTGCTTTTATAAGTGTATATAAATTATTTTCTTGTCAGTTTTAAAAGACATGAAAGTTAGGTATACTTCCATCCTCATGTAACCTTACTTACAAGAGTTCCAAACTCTTGAGGAATGTAGTAACATTTATTATTAGGATCGTGTCCAGTTCTATACTCCATGACCGGTTTAATTCTTTTCGAATCAAGATTTTTGACATAATCCTTGTAAGTCATTTTGACATCTGATGTATCATAATATCAGGGTTCACATTACTCAGGTCTCGGCTTCTTTTTGGTTTTCCTTTACCCTTCACGTTTCAATATTCATATACAAAGTTACAGTGGAGGTAATTTTTGTACTTCAACTGGACAACATACTTATGCAAGAGTCGATCACTTTTTGCGTATTCTCTATGGATGGGAGTTCCAATATCCAAATGCTCATCACCACTACTGCCTAGGTCAAAACTATATGAAATTGATGCATTTCTTCTAGTATGTTTGATATCAACTTAAAACCTAACTTATTTAAAGTAGTTGAAAACAAATTTCATGAAGTATGGGTCAGTATTTAACCAGTTTAATTCAAATCAAAGTGAACCAAGAAAATCATAAACTAATTTTTGGACATATCATTGAACCAAATGAACAACTATTATCATTCAAACATAACCAAATCTAAATATTCGATTTGGTTATGTTCAACTATGAATTTTGCATAACATCTATCTTAACATATTCGTAAAATATTATTAGAATTTGGTCTTAAAAAATACTTCCACCAATTAAAATGCGTGGACAAGGTCGTATGAGTCTATACGGTTGATGTTAACTTTAACATTACTCGAGAATAGTCATATATTATTTGAAAAAATGTGAATATTAATAATTATTACAAGAGTTGTACAATAATTCTATTCAAATTTTTAGTTGCAAAACTAAGTTGAATTCAACTTATGTCTAATAATACAAAACAATACTCTTTTTTTTTTTCTCTAAATGAGTCATAAGGTTGTAACATATTTTATTAAATCTTAATTGGAGTTGCTATAGTATTCACCATTTTGTATATGATATTAAACATAGTTACTCATTATTCAACATTTCTAAATTATTTTAAAATCTTACTGTTCATGTCTAAAAGTGTATTATCATATTTTTTGTCATTTTTTTCTTTACGATTAGAACAATATTTTTTTTTTCACAAAATTAATTCTTTGATGGCACGTTATTACAACCAAATGATTGTAAAAGAACTTTTATCTTTAAAATTAAATAATAATTACAAAAATTAGAATGCAAAACATATAAACTTTTTTAAAATATTGTATAGAGAAACTATTTAAATAGTTGTTCGTCAAACCAAGCTCCATAATTAATGGTCTATTCATTTTAAGAATATTATCTTATTTATTTTTTTTATTTCCAATGACATGAAAGTCAAATCCACATATGGTTACTTCTTCATTTATGATGAACAAATTATTCATAGTCAAATGCATTAGTTTCAATAATTATTTCCATGTGTATTTGCAGAACGAATTAACTGGACCTCTTACAAGTATTCGAAACTCCCGAGGGATATGTTAACACCTATTATTAGTAATGAGTGTATACTCCATGACCACTGAAATATTGTTTGAAGCAAGTTTTAATACACAATTTTTATAAGTCATATTTGACATTTCAAGTATCCTAATATTAGGGTTCATGTTGCTCGAGTTTTTGCGTCTTTTTTCCTTTATTCTTAATATTCTCATACTTGTATTTTTAGTTGGACAAAATGCCCTGAACCACTATTGGCACATTCTTTATGGATGTGAGCGCCAATATCTAAGTCTATTGTGTTTATCGAGATTGAAATGATATGGATAGATTCATTCACCTTTATTTGGTCTGAATTCCTATATTATCTATTTTAATTGTATATGGTTGTATACTTCATGAACAATGAAATATTGTTCGAAAATTTTTACTATACATTTGTAAAGATGGTGAATTTTAGAAAGAACAAAACCACCAAAACAAGAACGAAAAAAACAAAAAATGATGAAAACAAATTGCATGGAGTATGGGTGAGTATTAAGTTGCTTTAGTTCAGAATTGAATTGAACCAAGAAAATCTCAAAATCAAATATTATCATTGATTAGAATCAAAAAATTGTTATTTATTTAAATTGAACTAAATCAAAGTATTCAATTTGATCTTGTGACTCCTGAGAAATGTTAGTCCATACAGATTGTATGGATCCATACGACTCATGTTTGCGTATCTTGATTCATGAAAAAATATTTTAGCCAACATGAATATCGGCATACTCCATGTTGGTGCTTGTCCCTTGGTCATTATTATCTAAATCTCTCTCATATCTAAATAATATTTGCATTGATTTAAAAAAATCTTCATGATACAATGGATGAATGAATTCTATGAGCTATATTTATAGAGGAACTTGATTATCAAATCTACTATTTTCTAACTAACTCATCTAATCAAATACAAGACATTGAGCAAAGCCATTATAACTGACTCATGTATTTGCATAAAGTTGGTTGAGGCTTGAGTTGTGATGTAGACCTTGCTTCTAAATTCTTCCATGAATTAACTTTCACATTCAACTGGGAAAGAAGAAATTGTGATCGAGTATGTACAAAACAAAATTTGGTGAATAAATTTGCAACTAGATAGTTTGAGGGAACACGAAAATATTCCTTGTTTGGAACCACATGGCACCCTATTTCCAAACGTTTAGTAAATTCATGAAACATCGGATTAGTAACACTATGTATTGTTGCATGATTATTGCACTTCAATTGAATTGGTTTAGGAATAGACATACCAAAGTCGGCACAAATGTAGAAAATTCACTCAAATGTGGAGTTTGAACTCCTACTTTTAAACAAAAACAATAACGAGATAATGTCACTTTAATGTTTGAGCAACTTGTGATTGGTGATATTTTTGTGTGACATATCTTATATCTAAATTTAATTTTTTCTTTAATTTTTAAAGTTTCAGTCTTTTCACATTTTTCTTAGTTTTTTCATTATTTAAAATACTTTTTTTTTTCAGTTTTTATTCAATTTTTCAAATTTTAAGATTTTTATATATATTTTTTCAGTTTTTGAATTTTTTAAAACTTTCTTTAAGAACTTGGTCCCATGTAGTTAGACATTTGTGATATTTTTAATTAATTTCTAATATTATAAATGTGTAAGCATTTGAAAAAGAAGATTAGAGGCTATTTATTTCTGATCCCACATCAAACATGCCAAGTTTGATTTGGTTTGATTTTGGTCTGATTTTAAATCCCAACTCATTATCATTCCTAGTTTATGTTGCTATTGTCCTTAAAAAAAGCACCTTTTTTTTTTCTTAAATAATTGTTATAATCTTTTTCTTTTATGTATAAATGGACCAAAATGAGCCCTAAAAATGTAGTTATCAATACTTATTTTATTCATTTTATATAATCAAAATATCTTGTTTTATAAAAAGTAAACAAAACAAATTAATTTATATTCAGTTTTGGCAAAAATCACTATTGTTATGCTTCAAAATGATCAAAATGTTATTGAAATGGCCGATAAATAAATGAATCCAAACATTAATTAATCCAAGGTTCCAAAGAAAAAACAATTACTTTCTTTCTTTATTTTGTCTAGAATGAGTATTAATCAATCCTAACATTCATCCAAACACAAAATTCTAAAATGTTGCGCATTTTTTAGGTAATTTTATGTACTTTATTAATTGGGATGAATGATACCGATTTTATTTTTTAACCTACAATTTTTTTTTTGGTCAATTATGTTTCCAAAAAAAAAAAAACAATTCCCCAAGCACTTGAAACACTAAATGCAACTCTTAGTATTAAATTTGTTGATATTTTAATTGTTATATTATTAACTAGTATTTCTATCGCACGATTTATAATATTTATAATAATATAATAGTAAATTATAATTAATAGTCATATAACTATTAAATTGTGTATTTTGTTTCGTGTCGCATTATCATGCTCGTGTGAAATTTGTTACTTTTATATAATAAATAAATAATTTTATGAAAATAATAATATAGCTTCTTAAAATAAAATTCATAATATATAACATATAATTTAAATAAAATTTTATTTTGCATAAAAATTTCTCACAATTTATTTTATTTAAAATATTATAAATATCAATATATTACAATTAACCTAAAAATATTTTATATTTGTAACAATTATTTTTATATATGCAATATTGATATTAAATCAAAAATTTTGAAAAAAAAAATTATATTTTTTATGAAAAAATAAGTTGAGACATAAAGGTTATAAGAGCCTCAAATTTAAGATGAAAAAGTGAAAAAAAATAACAAAACAAAAGTAAAGAATGTCATTGTGCAACAAATTCTCTCTCTCTCTCTCTCTCTCTCTCTCTCTCTCTCTCTCTCTCTCGAATATAGAAATGAAAAAGTGATTTAGGGGAGAAAATGACATTGTTGTAAATTTGTTAAAGTATTATGCTTTTATATTAATATAGATTTAATTTATACTCAAAATTTTTACTTGTATTGATATTATTTAATTTTTAGTATTTTTGTGAATGGCTCACGTAAAAATTATTAAAAATATAAAATTTATAAAATTAAATGACTAGGTAGAATTGATATTTTTGTCATGCAATATTAACATTATTATTTTTAACTTTTTGAAAAAAAAAAATTATTAAGCAAAAACCATTGACAACTAAAATTATGTGGCTAAAGCCTAATAGATAGAGGTGGCAAAATTGGCCCGACTTCATGGGCTGGTCCAATATTTAAGTTATGTTGGGCTATATAATTTTAAGTCCAAAATATAATCGGGTCTATTTAACCTGACCTGATGAGCCAATAACTCGCAAACCATGGATTAGCAACAGCTGCACTACCAGACACAAATAGCTTTGAATTATTTCGCCGCCGCCATTCCATTGGCAAATCCGGAAGGGCGGCCGAAACAAATTCATGAAAAAGATTTATCCCAAATGGGTATCTACAAATACAAAATTATGTCCCTTCTCTTGTATATTTTTTCCTATTCAAGAGGGCCAAATGGTCTTTTGACCTGGTCTACCCGTTAAATTCATGTAGTTCCGTACATGATGTGCATATATGCACAACTCTAGTTCAAAAAATAAAGACAAAAATCTACTAATTTTCTTGTTAAACTACCACTTGTGTTGTTTGAGAAGACAAAAGTCTGAATTGGAGCACACACCCATAATTGAAACATAAAAGTCAGTACACACTTAACACAACCAAAACAACTATTATTGTGATTCTCAACATATCTGGAAAAGCGCCCAGTTCAGACAACTATCCAAGAATGTAATAAGCCAAGTCAACTACAAAACTAGTACTTGCAAATTCTCCCCCTACCCTCTGAACATGATTTAGGGCCACCTCTTGATAAAAATAACAAAATATCAGCGCCCACCACCTTCATTTATCTAACTGTTGTTCAATGACACTAACATAGAAAAAACTAGCCAGTTGGAGAGTTGACTTTTACGGCTTACGTTTCGATACAATCCTCCTTAAGTCTTGTTTTTCTATATAAGAAGGTAGGATCTCACCTTTTGTCTCATCTTCAGCTTCAGGCAATAATCACTACAGTTTCCATAGCTTTTTGACTTCTCTCCCTGAGTGTTCGGAAGTTGTTGATTCCATAAGGGGGTACCATCAATGGCGATTAGAGTTTCTCTCGTCGCTTCAGTCTTCCTTTCATGTTTGGTGGCTACTTGTTATGGTGAAGTTAGCTTCGCTTCTTTGCAGAAAACTATCGTCATCACTGGTTCGCCTAAGATGGGACAAGGTAACATGCTTCACCTCCTTTGTATAGTCTGTGTATGCACACATCCTGCACACATAGTAACTATTCAAGAATTCACACATTAGAAACGGTAAAGTGCACAAGATCAGTCATTTCAAGAATGGCAAAATGAAAAATAGCCTCATGTTTTCGGCAGGTAAAAGACTAAGATACCCTTTTTGTAAAGATACAAGTTATGTCTCTTACCATGTGTCCCAAAACCTATTTCACATGCTCGAAACATCACCTGTCTCGATATTCTTCATGATGCAAGGAGAGAAACAGGACGTGTCCCTTAAAAATTGAACTCATCACGGGTATTTTAGTCTTGTTAAGGGGCAATATTTCAGCTGAAAGTTTTGATCTTACTAATCTCTTAGAAAAGAACATGGTTGATCTCAATCTTGCAGGGGTTACACCTTATTTCAATTGTATCTTAACTATCTCTAAATGAACTTTCAGTTCTGAAAGCTGGGGAGGACAACATCACCGTAACATGGTCCTTCAACACAACATTCGCTGCCGGAACAGATTCTTTATACAAGACAGTAAAAATCGAGCTTTGCTACGCACCAATCAGCCAAAAAGATCGAGGATGGAGAAAAACAGAGGACAATTTGAAGAAAGACAAAACCTGCCAACACAAGATTGTTGCAAAGCCATACATCAGATCTAACAACACCTTCACCTGGACTGTGCAGAAGGATATTCCCAGTGCTACTTATTTCATTAGGGCCTACGTACACGATGCCGCTGATCACGAGGTAGCCTTTGGACAGACCACAGATTCTCAGAAGACAACCAACTTGTTTGAAGTTCAGGCAATCTCAGGGCGGCATGTGTCACTTGACATTGCCTCGGTTTGCTTCTCGGCTTTCTCCATTGTGTCTTTGTTCGGATTCTTCTACATGGAGAAGAGAAAGGCCAAGTTATCACAGAAGGAGTGAAGCATCTTTCAATGATTACTCCCATCTTTTTCACGTGTGTCTTTCAAGATTCCTGTGGTATGTAATAGCAAGGTGTGTTTCTTTACATGTTATGTTTGGCCAGACGAGCATCTTATCGGGCTTGTCTTGGTATAGGTGCTTGTTAAGGCTATGGAACCCCAGTACAATGTTTAAGGTTGGATCAAAGGATTCGGTTAATGTAATAGTTAACTGAACTACTTTTTTTAATCATGGTTTTTTCACTTCTTTATGATACATTATCTTCCAGAATTCCCTATGCAATGCAAATAAGCAGAGATTTTAAAGCCAGAATGCACAGAAGACAATGTCACCACATAGCTATAGTTATTTCTCCTATTTCAGGAAGGTAACAAAACCGATCAATGTTGTAAAAGGTGCTAAGCACTACACGGGCTGCGAATTGGGGCCCAGACAAGATTAGGTGGGATCAAGAAAAAATACGTAGGCAGCCAAAGACAGTCTAGCACATAGCCCGATTTTTACAACAGTGAAAATGAATTAGAATTTAATCTGAATAGATGATCATCCTGTTTCTATCCTACATAGCAACAGTGTGGATATCAAGCATTAAAGAATAATTAGGATATGTGAGAAGGTGCATAGCACTTTCCTGAAGTCAATGATAATAAAGAATGATAATATGAACGTACCAACTATTGACCAGAAATAAATAGCAATAAATTTGACATCAGAGATTCATTATTTAAATAGCATCGCACCTCCCAATGCTTTCAAAATGTGCTGATCAAGATTCGTCCTGGAAATGTGCAGTCATTCTCATGCTTAATTGATTCCAATGCACCACATCATGAGTAGGAAATGCAGGTAAATTATAAGATATTTCGACATCCTACCTTAAAAAAAAGGGAAGTAAACTGCAAGAAAGAGATAGATGTCAACATCAATTATGTAAGAATGAAGAAAAAATGTTCCACTAAAAATATTATTGAGGAATCACAAAGCATCCAGAGTCTCCAGATAGCCCTTATTCTTCATATATATATATATATATATATATATATCAATCAAGCAGCATCATAAATACAATTTACTACAAGTGATCATCATGAGGTAAGCAAATAAAGGAGTAGAAAATGCAAGTAAACTGCAGGAAAGCAATGTAAATAAATCAACGAGAAACGTAATGAAGCATTAGTCACTGATAAAATAACAAGTTTCGCCTCCAGATAAGCTCTCACTTACTTCTTTTCTTTTTTCTTTTTTTTCTTTTCTTTTGAACTTCGAGAAAAATGCAAAAATTCTTGACCAGCGGAGTAGTAATCAATTCGAGCATATTCAACTTTGATACGGAGGAATAAAATCAGCTATGTTTGAAGTAGGCCTAATATGATTGATGAATTTCTCAGTGCACACCAATTATATAAATGAGCCTCATTATTTTTGCTCATAGAAGGAATGAGTTGAGAATAATAATAGGAAACAAGTAATTTTAAAGTATGGAGCAGATGCAGAGCACAAAACTAAAGACAACAATGAAATTTCATATATTTTCAGATGGATCACAGCCTTAATCCACAGGAAGAAGAATTCTTAATATCTTAATTGCGAAATACCTAAAACGTATCCGGTTCTATAAAAGCACATTTTGAAATCTTAGCATCTTTGATCTTTCTGAACAAAATTATGCTGCTGCAGAGCAGATGGGCTCAGAACAACAGGAATAGATGCTAACAACCGACAATTACATCCAACTAAAAAATTATTTCCTGACTCTGGAGTCTATCCGTACCAGAGAGCAATAATCTATCGTGAAAAATATCAATAGTTCCAAAAGCACTAGTGCCAGGAGGGCACTCCAAGGCTGCCCCAAGAACCCGATGGTGCACCCCGTATGAGTCCACCGAGTGCCCATTTTCATGATCATGGCCAGCCAAACAGACCTTTACACACTTGTATCGGTGTATGACTTGCATCACTTCATCATAATTCCACAACAATGCTTCACTAGATGATGCACGAGGATTTAAAGGTAGATGACAACATACCACAACTTTCTGGTTCAATTTTGTAGCATCCTCAAGAACACGATCCAACCACTCCATCTGTTCTTTCCCGAGTGCCCCATTGAACATAACAAACCTTCTATCCAGGCCCACGAGCCCATTTGGGCTGTTCTTATTCAAATTTGAATTTCTCTCTCTAAGAATGTTCATGGCCTTTATTTTGTTCGGATGATCCTCGGGCCAGCCCATACCACTGATTTCATAGCCATCAAGGACTACAAATCGGACTTCTGGAATTGGAGAGAAATCATAATAGGCAAAACCATCATGGCTAGGCATTTTCAATGCATGAAGTAACTTTTCACGAGGGAGATTATATAGACAGTGATTGCCAATCATGTGATAAACATGGCCATTAAAATTACTGAATTCATTGATAACCTTCTGAATTGCATCTAAAGATTTGGTTTTTGGACATTTTCCATCAATAATGTCTCCAAAATTTATGACAAATTTCAGCTTTTTCTCGTTCCAATGCTGCACTGCTCTTTGCAACACTAGTAGGCTATGTCTATAGTAGCGAGGAACGCCATGAAACGAGCGGCCATCTGGAATATCAGCATACTGGACATCTGATATCACCCCAAAAGAAACAAGAGGCTGCTTCCCTTGGGCACTAACAATTGCATTTCCATAACCCATTGAGGAGCTAAACATTAATCCTAGTGACATAAAAACAGATTACAATCAATGATCAATTTTCGCATATGCCATAGCAGAGTACAGAAAAAGATATAATGCAACATAATACCACTCAAGGCGAGTAAATCCACCAATAAATAACAGGTAGTCAGCTGCAATAATAAAATTACTATAAAATTTTAAATTTTATATTCTAGTAGTTTTTAACTCAATTATGATTATTTTACATGAGATTTTACCGCACGTAGATTTTAATTTGTATTTGGTAATATAAATTCAATTAAATGTATGTATCATTTAATTTTCTATTAGCTAATAAATAATTTTTTTTACATAATTTTCTACTGACCATATCTAAAAGAACATATACTGAATATTTCTAACAATACTTTATAAAATACATAAAACATGATAATGTATTTCTCATAAATGAAACCATCCAAGTTATCACACAGACATCCTAAAAAAAAAGAGTATACTCTCAAAATTTTAATAAAGTAATAGGTAGCGAAAGTTTAGTTCTTTCTGCAAGTGAATAAAGAGTAAAGTAGGAAAACGAGAATACAAGGGGTAAAGTGGAAGTTAGCAGTAAATACAAGGGGAGCAAAGTGAGAATTAGCAAGAATAGAGGGAGTAAAGTGAAATTAACAGTTAAATAAAGGAGCGGGCAAGAAGGATAAGGAAAACCCAGTGCTGTATTTTCGAACAAACAGTCGTATAGCTGAGTATGCAAATTCTCGAATAAATTGAAACAAATACAGCTCCACAGCTTAACTAAAAATGAAATCATGAACGACTTGTTTACAGCATTATAATTCTCTGGCGAAAATTGAAATGACATTACATATCGTGTGGGGAGATAAAGCACCTCAGTGATGTGAAGCACCAATGGTGTATCTTGCTAAGAAATGGGAGAGAGAGGGAGGGGAGAGACTATAGAGAGACAGGGAGAGGATAAGACAAGGATAGTAATGTCCGACAATTGAACGTCGTTGTATTTTGATCCCCTTCGGCGTGGGCCAGGGTTTTGGCAGTTAATGAAGAATCTGGATTGTGCTGGAATATTGACTGCAGATGTATGCAAAATTGTGTAAATTTTGAAAAGTTTCGCAACCTCGATTTGTCTCATTTATACTGATTTTGTTGATGATTTGAGGCTATCTTTAGGAAAGATTTGCGCTCCATGTGTGTTCTTATTGGTATTTTGAACGAATTTGAGGCACAATAGAGTTGCTTGTGGTTCGATCATCATTTTTGACTGCTAATATTATAGGATATGAATTTGAATAAACACTAAAGTGGTCTAATTAATTTTTACTGTAAGTATTATAGGCAGTGAATTTAGTAAAATACTAAAGTGAAGATCAATATTAAACATACAACACTCTATATTATACGGATCAATTTTCACTGTTAATATTATAGGTTATAAATTTTTGAATAAACAGTAAAGTGGCCTAATCGATCTTCACCATAAGCATCATCGATTTTTACTGCTAATATTGTAGGTCATGAATTTAAATAAACATTAAAGTGGCCTAATTGATTTTCACTGTAAGTATTATAGGTCGTGAACTTAGTAAAATATTAAAGTGAAGATCAATATTAAACATATAACACTCTATCTTATATGAATGGAACAGAGTTGTCAAAATTAATTAACTCAGAAGATAAAAAGTAGTCGAGAATTTGTAAAAATAAGTCCTAAGAATAGGATTTCTTAATTAATCTCCCAACATAAGAATATCTTGGAAAAGACAATTACATTTTTTTTTCCTTTGAAAGATATATAAGTGTTGGTGCATCAAAGTAAATGGATTACTATTGGATAGTACCCACCGGATAGTCTATGTTATCCAATTAGGTAATGTCTTAATCTATTAGATTGGGTACCTTATAATCTATTACTAAAAATCAAATGATCAACTTTCTTTCTTTTCTTTTTTTCTTTTTTTTTTTCTTTTTTTTTTTTTTTTTTTTTTTTTTTTTTTTTAATATCTGCATGTTACAAATCCAATAAGATTAAGACACAAACTCATAACCAGCAATAAATTTTCGGCGAAGTAGATGCCTTCCTAGACTAAGTACCAACGTTCTAGAGCACATATAGATACAAATAGTGACTAGCTACAGAAAATAAGGTGACCCAGGTTATTGAATGCGTTTAAAATCTTACAACATCGTATAAGATTTATCAAGACAATCGCCAAGTCTGTTGTGCTATTATTACCCATGAAAAACTGACTGAAGTTGAACTAATATAACAAACCAGTTACACACACACAGACTAGACTTGGGCAGCAACACACATACATACATACATACATACTAGACTTTTGCTGCGGACAAAACTCCATTGCCTGGATGTCTTTTCTTGAAAAACTTACTAATTGTTTTGTATAATTGTTGCCTGCAAACCTGAAAACAACAACATTGTATGGTCATATTTCATACTTGTTAAAGATTATTTTCTACTCCAAAATGTAGAATCAACAAGTAGCATTAGTCATGTAATTTACGACAAGTGGTCATCATAAGTATATATAGATGGAGGAATAGAAAATGCAAGTAAACTGAAAACATATATGGAACATCGTTCACCAATAAACACCAGGCAAAGGCCCCACAAAATGCACTGTTTACGAAACCTAAAAGTTCATACGCTGGACATCTGATATCACTCCAAAAGAAATAAGAGACTGTTTCCCTTGTGCACTAATATTGCCATTTTCATAAGCCATTGAGGAGCAAAGAAATCAAATTCAATTAGCATAATGAAAGGATTACAAGTAACGATCGAAAATTCTACATTTTATATTGAAACTATGCAGTAGCATTAAATGCAACAAAATGTTATGAATAAATCCATTATTAAAACAAAAAACCAGATAGAAGTGGTAAGCTAAATGCATCAAATCAAGGGTTAATTTCACTTTACCCCATCTATGTTATGTGTCTCACTGTTCCCCATTTTATTCTTAATTGTCTCACTTCACCCCTTATATTTGTAACAAAAATTAAAATAACTAATTTACCATTACATGCTAATTTTAATAAAATTATTTTAAAGTGTCTGCAATAAAGAAAATTATGTTGAAGTATTCTAAAATTGATGAACTTATATAGTTTTGTATTTTTTACTTAGTTACTGATTATTAATAATAAATTTATTAGAAATTTACTGTGAAACTGAATTTTCATAGTATATAATTGTAGTTTATGTATCAATTACTTTTATATTAGCTTAAAACATTTTAGCTATTAATTTCCCACATCATAAATTGGCACGCTGGTGTGTTGGCTTTTTTCATCTGACGTTACAATGCAATCGTCATGTCTGACTTTCTATAGGAGCAGATAAGATCTTACCTCTTGCCCATCTTCAAATAATCAGTAGAGTATTCTAGCTTTTCAACTTATCTCCCAGAGTTTTCGGATGTTCTTGAATCCATAAGGCGGTCATCAATGGCGATTAATGTTTCTATCGTTGTTTCAGTCTTGCTTTCATATTTGGTGGCTGCTTGTTATGGTCATGTTAGCTTCTCTTCTCTGCAGAAAACTCTTATCATCACTGCTTCACCTCAACCTGGACAAGGTAACAGGCTTCAACTCCTTACCGTCTTTGTTTTGGTACATCCTGCACACGTAAGTACATAGCAAAATACATTAAATTCAGATTTCTAAACTTCTTGGTTAAACAAAAATTGGAAATAACCACATTTAAATAAAATAAAAATTCATATTTCCCTTAAAAAGACTAAAACACAACATGTAGAAGCTCGAGATATCCTGTCTTGACCTTCACATGCTCGAGACAGGCACAAGAAACCAACTCACTCATGCTTTTGCATGTCTAGGGATGAGTGTGATTCTACAGTTTTTGGGAGGCGTCGAAGGAGGCAAGACTTTGTCTTTTACAAAAAAATGTGTCTTTTTAATTGCCAAATTGGGTGTGTTCCATTTTCTTCGAACAGGTTGCTATATCCAATTTCTCATAGTTTACATGGTTAGAAATTTTAACTCACAAATTAAAAGATTGAGAATTAATGATCTCATCGGGAAAAGCATGGTTAATTTTTCAATCTTGACAATTTTGTACCTTACTTGAACTCACTACTTAATATTTCATTTGTACCTAAACTATCTCTAAATGAACTCAGTATTGAAAGCTGGGGAGGACAATATCACAGTCACATGGTCACTCAACACTACCTTCCCTGTCGGAACAGATTCTGCATACAAGACAGTGAAGATCAAGCTTTGCTATGCACCAATCAGCCAACATGACAGACAATGGAGAAAAACAGAGGATGAATTATCAAAAGACAAGACCTGCCGACAAAAGATTGTTACAAAGCCACATAGTCGTTCAAGAAGTAGCTTTACCTGGACAGTGCAGAAGGATGTGCCCACTGCTACGTATTTCATTAGGGCATATGTACATGACTCTGCGGATGAGGAGGTAGCCTTTGGACAAACCACAGATTCTCAGAAAACTGCCAACTTGTTTGAGGTTCGGGCCATCTCAGGGCGACATGTGTCACTAGACATTGCATCGGTTTGCTTCTCTGTTTTCTCCGTTATGTCGTTCTTTGGATTCATCTTCACAGAAAAAAGAAAGGCCATGGCATCCCAAGCAAAGTGAAACATCTTCACATGATTATTCTCGTCCTTTTCATACATTAAACTTTGTGATCTCTGTGGTGTGTAATAGCAAGTTCTGTATTTCCATGTTACATTTGGCTGGACAAGCAACCTATCAGGCTTGTCTGGTATATGTGCTTGTTAAGGATATGGAACCCCTGTGTGGCTTTTAAGGTGGATGAGGGGATTCGGTTTGAGTAAAAGTTTAACAAACTACTCCTCATTTATCATGGTTCTCTGCCTGCTTTATGCTACATATTTCCTGGAATTTCCGATGGAATGCAGATAGTCAAAGATTTCAGGCATCATAATAGAAGAGGATGTTGCCCTATAGCAATAGTTGTTTCTCCTATTTCTGGAAGGATGCAATAAAAACAATTCAGAGATTCAATCTCATGAATTTCTTTCCCTTTGACACCTATGTCCAAACACTAATCCTAGAAGCACTTCAGTCTCGTCATTTTACATTATCATCTGAACAGACGATCATCCTGTTTCTGTCCTGTAAAGCAATAAGTCAGATCAGAAAAGGCTAAAATCCCTTACCAGAGTGATGTTCATAAACATTTCTTTCTTGTTTATTCATTTATTTATATTCTTTGAAGTCAATGGAAATAAAGAATGGTTATGTGAATCTACCAACTATTGACCAGAAATACATCACAATAAATTTGATAATTAGAACTTCATTATTTAAATCATGTCACACCTCCCCATGAATTCACCATTTTGCAGATCAAGCTCATTCCAGAACTTGCAGTCATCCTTCTGCTAAATGATTTCAATGCACCTCATCGTTATTGAAGGTTGAAAATTCAAGTAATCTATAAGATGCTTCGACCTTTTATCTTAAAGAAAGTAACGCAAGATAGAGATACACAAGAACATTTATGGATGTAGATATGATTAATTAACTTCTCAATGCACACCAATTATATTGATGAGTCTAAATTATTTTTCTCATAGAAGGAATAAGATGAAATGATCCGGACCAGACATTTTAAATTACTGAGCAGATATAGAGTACAAAATTAAAGACTAACAATGAAATCATGTGTATTTTCAGAAGATTACAACCTTAATAGACAAGAAAACAAACTTTTCAATTTTAAAAAAAAAAAAAAATTGGTTCCGCAATTGTCCACTTTGAATTTCAGCATCCTTCACAATACCTATGTGGCTCCAGTGCTATAGGAGAAGATGCTAATAATTGACAATTTCATCTAACAACTGAAAACAATTTCCTGACTCTCCAGACGATCTGTACCAGAAAGCACAAAGCTATCATCGAAAATATCAATAGATCCAAAAGCATTAGTTCCAGGAGGGCACTCCAAGGCTGCTCCAAGAATCCGATGGTGCACCCCATACGAGTCCACTGAGTGTGCATCTCTATGTTCATGGCCAGCCAAACAGACCTTTACGCACTTGTATCGGTGTATTATTTCCATCACTTCATCATAATTCCACAACAATGGCTCACAAGATGATGCATCAGGGTCTAATGGTAGATGACAGCAAATTACAACTTTCTGGTCCAACCTCGTTGCATCCTGAAGAACACGATCCAACCACTCCAACTGCACTTCCCCCACTGCTCCATTGAACATAACGAACCTCCTCTCCACCCCCACAAGCCCATTTGGACTATTTTTATTCGAATTTGGATTTCTGTCTCTAAGAATATTCATGGCTTTTGTTCTGTTCGGATGATCCTCAGGCCAGCCTATAGCACTGATATCATAGCCATCAAGGACTACAAATCGAATTTCTGGTACTGGAGAGAAATCATAATAGGCACGGCCATCATGATTAGCAATGTTCAACAAAGGAAGCAACTTATCACGAGGTAGATTGTAAAGACAGTGATTGCCAATCATGTGATATACAGGGCCATTAAAAGCACTGAATTCATTGAGAACTTTCTGAATTGCATCCAGTGATTGGTCTTTTGGGCAGAAGCCATCAATAATGTCCCCAAAATTAATGACAAACTTCAGTTTTTTCTCATTCCAAGTACACACTGCTCTTTGCAACACGTGTAGGCTGTGTCGATAATAACGAGGAACACCATGAAACGAGCGGCCATCTGGAATATCAGCATACTGGACATCTGATATCACCCCAAAGGAGACAAGAGGCTGCTTAACTAGTGCACCGACAATCCCACTTGCAGAACCCATTGTAGATCAAAACTTAAATCCTAGTAAAAATGAAAAAAATGGATTCCGATTATTATTCAATTCTTCATTCATAGTGAAAGTTTTTTCTCGTCAGAGCAGCTATTAACCTTTTATACAACATAATACCACTTAAGGCCATTAAATCCACAATCAATACAAAGAATCAGCCTCAGGTCATCTAATTGTGCCAAGTTCCCCTGAACTGTGAAAAAATTAAAAAGTAAAATCCAGAAAAGCAGTCTTGTGATTAAATTTACGGCGTGGGCAACAATGGAGAAGGAAGTCAATAATGTGTTACACTGACTTAGAATTTCCCTGTTTTCTGAGAGAACATATCAGCTGATTATGCAAATTCTTGAGTCAAATTAAACAAGCCCAGCCCCAGTCCCAAACCTCAACTAAGAATATTCTGTTTAAAATTACATTCCCTTGTCTTCTGAAACTGCCCAAACCCCAAACCCAGAAAAAAAAAAAAAAAAAAAAAAAAAAAAGAAGATAACATTCAGAATACAACAAGAACAAATCCAAATAACAGTACACGATTATAGCAACCACAAGCACACAATGATAATCCTTGCAAGAAAATCAGCATAATATAATAAACAGGGGCGAAATTCAGTACCTGGTGGAGAAATCTAATGCTCCAATGGTGTATCTCGCTGGGAAATTGGGGAGAGAGAAGAGAAGACAAGGCGGACGCTGTCCGAGAGTCGTTGTTAGTTTGATGACCCTCGTGACTGAAAATTAAATGAATTATCAAATATGTATTTAAATTGTAATGAATAATTAAAGAATCTTTGGTCTTCTGATAATAATAATTAGTTATACTAATTTTTTGTTTGCTTAATTCAAATGTATATAAATTATTTATATAATAATTTTTTTAAATATTTACTTTGAATTAATAAAATAAAATTTTAATTTTCGAAACAAGACTCTTGTCTTTAAAATATAACTCATTTTTTAAAACAAAATTCAAGTGCGTAATATACCAATTTATCTTAAAATGTAAGTACGTAATTATATGTATTTTGAGCATAACACAGAAATGATTCCATCAGAGTTCAACAAAATTGGGAACCCCTTAATTTCCAGAGAAGCTGTGCATTAAATGCCACCACATTTCTTGTACCACAACAAAGCTGGATGATAATGTTACATCGTAGAATAAAAATAATCAAGACATTCCCACTAAATCTAACATCCTATAGTTCAATTCATCAAGAACTGGAGAAAACCAACTTGAATAACATTGAAGTTACATATACTACTCCAGGATTACTTGTCTTGAAATACCCAACATATTAGGCTTCGTAGGGTGCATTCCTGAGTTCTTTATCAAAAAATCTGCAGCTGTTCTGCTTGAATCGAGACAGCATCAACCCATTTTTCCATATAGGTCGATGTGTAGCCTTTGTTAGCAGCGTAATTTTACCTTCAATTACCACCAGCGTGGAGGATCTGCTGGATTAGCTTCTCGGGCAATTTCTTTGTTGACTAAATAAAGCATAAATCGAGTAAGACCAAAGTTAATTTTCTGAAGATCAGACATTTATGCAACAGATAAGTGACAGTTGATTTGAGATGCAAACCTGAAAATGTCTCATATGTAGAATTGGCTCACAGCCTACTTCCGCGATTAGGTTCCCGTTTGGAGTCTGCAGACTGAACCGCCCGGCTTCATATGCCGAAATATTGTCTTTGTCATGGGGCAAGCTGTGGCAAACTTTGAGGAGGGATCCAAGAGAGTTCATCTAGCAAATTTAAGACGGAAAAGAAGTTAGAAACTTATGTTTTGAAATTGTTGCGGTTTTCTTGTAATTAGGCTAAACCTCAAGGGTACTTTTATTATTTATAAAAAAACTGAAGGAAAGTGTAAGTCAACTAACCTTCATATAAGGACAAGAAGCACAACCACCATGAAGAGAGCAACCCTCTCCACTTGCAACTCCAGGTATTACAGAGAGGTTCAAGAAGTCCCCTGCTTCACCCGATGATGAGCTTGGTGTTCTAGTTATGGACTCTGATGAGACAGGAAAGACTATCTCTACGCTCACTTTAGCCCTCTCTTCAGACTTCACAGAGTTCAATAGCTTTCGGAGTGAAGCAACAATTGAAGTCACCATTCCTGATTCGGTTCCCAAAATAAACTGAAGATGATCATCGACATTCATATCTAACGCCTCTTGTACCCTCTCTTTGATGAAGTCTAATATATTTTGAGTGGAGCCCACTACTCCCATTCCTCTCCGCTTTGCTTCCATTGCTAGGGAGAACATTTCGCCCGGTACTTCAAAGTGAGCAGTTAGAAAAGCATCACAGTACATTTCATTTATTTTACCCACGACTTCATGACCAAATAGGTGATGAACAATGCATGTTCCATCCTGACCAAGACAAAAAGAAAGAAAAAAAAATGTTGTTATGAGGGAATATAACCTAACCATCATGATTATAGTTACGGTTTCATACTAACAAGCAATAAAGGCTTTCACCGGAGAACATTTTCTTCGTGTAATGAGAAATGTACCTGAAAATAGTGAAGGCGAGGTATCAAAGATTTTATAGATTTGCTATTATGCTTGGGATGTATATTGGCAATTTCTTCGTCACTCATCACGGTCATCTGTTGGAACAATTCCATAATATTTGCTCCCATGTAGGTGTCAGGACCATACCATACATTTAAATTGGGAACTTCTGCAAACGCCTGAAAGATGAAAGAACCAGCCCATATGTAACCAAAACTAGATGAAGTAGGAAGCTATATGAAACCAAGTGATGAGTCAAAGCACAAGCATCACCAAACCTGTAGAATGGTTTGCACAACGTTAGAAGAGGTACATGTTATTGTTGGAACAACTTCATGAGTATAAGCTTTGGTCTCCAGAGAGGTGTTGATGTACACAACATGTAAAGAGGGAGAAGAAACAGAAGCTGCAGCTGCCCCAAGGTAATCCATGTATGCAGGACTGGCTGCAGCATCGGCCAAGGAGCAACCAATGCGCTCGTTAGACATCCTGTACACCCCTACCTAAGCAAATCTCATAGTTAAAAAATAATAATTAAAAAATAGGGGGGAAAAGTGAAGATAATTCTTAACCAATCATGTAGAGAACTGCATGTGAAAGATGTGGAAAATATATTTTCCAACTGCATGTGCAATGAGAGAGGAGCATTTACATTTTTCATCAGTCAGCTAATAGTTAGTTACTTGGTAAATAAATCTATGCCATAGCTTAAGCACAAGATCAGACAATAGTAAATAAAATCAGACAGAAAGTTTAGCAAGTAGCAGTACCTTGGGAAATCCGGCCTGGTCAAGGATGGCACGCACATTTTCAGACATAAAATCTACACCAAGAACAGTGATGAATTTGCAGCCAGCTTTGGCCATGTTGACAGCGGAATCTGCCATAACCAGTGAATCAGATATATGGATATGAGGCCAGAGCTTCTGTGCAGCAGTCAACACGCCTTGGACCTCAGGGTCCATGTAGAAGTGAGCAACAACACCAATTTTCTTCTCCTCTAGCAAACTCACTAGCTCTCGAATTTTTGCCTCGTTTGGATCCAGAAATCTTGCCTGCAATACACTAAATTGGAACTTAGGTTTTATTATAGTCACAGGATAAAATTAAAATATATATATATATATATATATAATCATGAAAGCACAGAAACCATACAGGCTCGTAATCTATGTTGCCCCATTTTTATCTTTTAGAAAAAAGTTATATCCTACTCGGATGATTAATCACCAAGGTCTCCGGGCATAGTAAAACTAAAGCAGAAAATCAAAATCAACATGACACATCTCTAAATATACACAGCTAATATTACACTGCCATTAGATTAATCCAGCAGGGGAACTTGGGCTCATAAGAAGGTAGTTGCCATTAACAGGATAGATTTCTCTGTAGTAAAAAAGATAGCAGAGTTAAATCATTTTCCAGAATGGGTGAAAAGGGTCTTTTTCAAAGACTTTTGAGAGCTTGTGTCTACTCATAGCATCCCCAAATGCATCCAGCAAATAAAATTACGATCTGCTCTTTAGTTCAAGAAAACTCATCCTTAATAATCACCATCACTGATGTTATGGAAGATCCATTCATGACAAGATCAATATTTTTCCAAATTTCAACATCTCATGACTTCTTCCTACACTCAGAACAAAGGAACTAGTACGTCAATCTTATTCTATTTAAGTTTATCAGAAGTTTAAACAGCACCAAAAGTAGGCACATGTTTATATATTGGTTTTCTCCTACCATACCCGAAGCCTTCATCAAACTGAACCAAGAAACGAAAAATTAAAATGATTTGTCAAAGCATGAAATGCAGTTTCTATCCAAGCTGGTAACCCAAAAACTTGTCAATTTAATATTGATATCGACAATATTCTAACAAATTATGGTGCCGGTCACTCTTCAACAACATTCCAAATATTGGTCTTCTGTAGTTAACGTTCGAATCCATACTTCAAACTCTAAAAATGAACCTACTAAGTCTCTTACAATAGAAAGACAGTTGCTGATTAATCTTGTGAGTTACCCAACATAATTAATTATTATTATTATCATTTTTTTTTCATTTGACTTATTACTTTGACAACTGTTCCTGGAAATTCCCTCTTAATCATACCCCACAACACTAAAACCGAATGTCTCCAATAAAAAAATACAATCTTTAAATATGAAATCAAACTAAAGTACTAAACCACATAAAAACAAAAGATTTAAGCAAAAGTTTCACCTGAGCTTCAGCATAGCTTCCTCTGGCGTGTATACCGTCAGCAGTCACAATCAACGACGGGAATGGCTCGCCACGAGGCCGCCCTTCACGCTCTGCCATCAAAGCCTTAGTCCTCTTGTGCATACTCATCAGCACATTGTGCCAGGTATTCGCCCTACTAGCAGAATAACCAGCCCTTTTTCCATTAATACCCACAACACTCAACGCTCCCAAATCCTCTGTTTTGACAGCTAAAACCTCCTCTGGAGTGGCAAGATCAAGCACCCGAATCAAGCAAGCACAAAACCCTTTTGTTATCTCCGAATCACTGTCAGCCAAGAACCTCAATCTGTTATCATCATCCAGTTCTACATGCAACCAAACCTGAGCTGTGCACCCCGGAACGCGATTATCCGCGCTTTTCAATGAATCTCCGAAAGGAGGGAGGAGCTCTGCGTAGTGCAGAAGCCTTTTCACACGGTCGATCGGATCGGTTAACGATTGGAATTCTTGAATGAGGAGCTGAAGTTTTGCTCTGGTAGTGGTGGTGGTGAGGGCATCACTGCCGGAAGTGTTGGGGTGGTGGGACGTGACGGCAGAGCAAGAAAAGGCCGTTCTTGAACTGGGTTTGATAGGAGACCAAGAATTGAGATGTGGGTTTTGCGAGTGGACGCATCTAACAATCGGCGGCGAGGCGGGTCTAGGGTTAGAAACATGGCTGAATTTAGGGTTTGAGGATTTGTAAAACAAATAGGAAGAAATAGCTCTCATGGAAATCACGGCCGAATCCATCTCCTACACAGGTAACAGAAAACCAGCACGTTTCCTTTTTTCCTACGTCTCGCAGCAAAATTCCCTGCCGTAAAAACGATTGAGTTAAGAAGGCGCAGACAGAGCAACAACAGTTCCTTGTGAGTGTGTGTTTTGTGTTAGAGAGAGGAGCTGAGAGGCGGATAATAGAGATTGAAGAGCAGAGAATGAAGGTGGTAGGGAGAAGAAAAATGGATATATGCAGGAGAAAAGGGAGGGCCTCGGATAAATTCGCGGTGGAAATGAGCCACCTAATCACGCGCCAAAGGAGAAAAAGTGCGCGCGGGCCAAGAAAAAGACCGGCTATGAGAAATTGCCACTTTTAATTATTAATAATTATTTAAAAGAAAGTAATTTATAAAGTCGTTTTAAAAAATTTTGGGGATTTGAAAAGGATTTTTTACTCTTTTTGTTTTTTGGTATTTATATGATAATTTGAATTGTTTTTATAATTGGATTAAATCGACCGGTTCAATATATTAAATAAAAAATTATTGCTTCAACTGATTCAGAATATTAATACGTTTGAACTTGTTCAATCAGTCAACCGACTTTATTAATTTTTTTTAAAATTAAAATTAAAATTGGAAAAATAGAAAAAAAATTAATTTATGAAGTATTAATATTATGTTTTAAGTTATGTATTTATAAAAATTATTTTTTATGGATGTTAATATATAATTATGTGGTTGGACTGGATCTAACCGGTTGAATCAACCCCCGATGATCCAATAAGTTTGATTTTGAATCTAATTATAAGAACACGACTAATTTGAATGTTTTAAAGCTAAGAGATCCAATTAAATTTGAAAATAAGGTGTATTTTATTTAATATTTGATGATGAAATTTTTTCATTGGCCTATTACTCTAATGCAAATTCTGATCACTTTAGTGTAAAATTTATATAGTCTCTCAAACAGTTTGTTATACTTTCTCCACTAAAAAATAATATTACATAATAATCTTTATTTTTTTATTTTTAATATTTATTTTTACTACTAAATATTTGTTAAAAACATTATATATGTAATTTTATTTAACATTAAATTTTGAGATAATATTTATTTTACTTATATTCTTAAATTATCATATTAAAAAAATATATGTAAAATTGAATGTCGGGTAATATTATGCAATTTTATTTAAATTTGTATATAATATTTAAAATCTCATATATTTATTTAAATTATATTTGTATTATTATTTAAATTACACATCATATGATTTTAAAAAACTTGATTTAATTTCAATTTGGATAATTGAGAACAAAAAATTACAATACTAAATATTAAAAGAAATGATATAATTATATAAAGAAGAAAATAATAAAAAAGTAAAGCAATAAAAAATTTGTGGTAAAAATAGTATAAAAATTTCAAAAATTTCAAAGTGCCGCAGAAAATAAAGTGGTATTGAAGAGTGAAAACTTATGCTAAATATCAAAGTAACTCTTGTTAGAGAAGCTAAATTATTATGATATGTATAACCATTGAAGCTAGCGTAGACTCACCTTGTCTAACACCTAAGTTGTTTAGGCCTCTTAACGCCCACCATGCAAATTCTTTTATTTTGTTAAATCGTTAAGTAAAATAATAACATATCTGACATTGTTTCTGTCTCCCTTCGTGTGTTTTGTTATTACATGTTTTATTCTCTTTCTTCGTTATTCATCAATCAATATATTACATTTCTGATTCTGATTTTGATTTTTCTTAGCTAGAGTTCAATTTTGACTATATAAGCTCTTGCCATGGCATATAGCTCAGGAAGCTACTTGTTAGCTTGGATTTGGGTGACTATTTGGTCCAATTGGTTGAAGATCGAATTCAGCTATAAAAAATTAAAAATGGTTCTTTTTTACAATTGAATCAATTGAATGTTTGTAACCAATCGAACACGGCCGAATCAAAATAATTCAATTCGATTTGGTCAGTTTAATGAATTGGATATTTTTTTGTTTTTCTTTTGTTTTGATATTTTTTATTTTAAATTAATTGAATTTAAAATTTTAATTGGATAAAATTATAATGCAAGACTTTCTTAGCAAAATGTGCAGGTAGAATCAAATTTTCAGAAAATAAAAATAATATAAACGTAAGTGAATATTTAAAAAATATAGATTTATAATATTTTGATTTGGTTCGGCCAACCAAAATTTTTAAAATAAAACTGAATTGAATCAATATTGTATTCGATTATTATAATTCTAATTAAATCAAACTAATTAAATATATATAATCGATTCAAACCGATCCAAATCACTCAATTCGATTGAATTTTTTGGTTTTGGTTCGATTTTGGACACACCAGCTCGAATATTGTATTATACACATTTTCCTTTTTATTGAATTTATTTTCTATTCAAGTCGAAGTTGTCAAAATGGTTTAAGCGAAGTTTTGCGTTTATATTTGCGTACATCTTGAGAATAAAGTATTTTTTTTATATATATTCTAATAAAAATGAAAATATTGGGTTAAATTGTAAAGTCAGGAATTGGTCTTGAAGGCGGCGGATCAGAGTGGTTGTCAGTGTCAGTGCAGCTGTTCATAATATTTCTGCCACTTGTCCTTTTTTAATCAACAAATCCAATGTCATTAATCCGCAATGGTGTTATTCGATTATTTTTTATTTTTTATTGTTTATTTTATTTTTCACAATATTTTATACACATAATCTAAATTATTAAAATCTAAATATAAAATAAATAATCTCTTATTAAATTAGCAGATTTTGCGAGTAATGAGTAAGTATTTTATGAAATTTTCTGAATGAAAATATTTACATCAAATTAAAATATTTCTTAAGCTTTCAGAGCAAAACAAAAAAAAAGGAGAAAGCCAGATGCAAATTGAGGCCGACATGTCCGGCCCACGTCTGTGGACTGTGTGTGAGTCCACGTAAATTTATGAGGCCAAGCCCAATTCTAGTATTATTATTGTTTTTACAAAGCTCAATTATGTGATTTGAAATTTCTATTTACAGTTGCATAAATTTAAGTTTGGAAAAAGGTACAAACTACCATTGAATTAATGCTAGGCATTAATTTAAATTCTAAATTATTCTATTTTTGTCAATTAAACCTTGAATGTTTAAAATAGGTTAAATTAGATTCAATTTGTATGAAAAAATAATTTAGAGTCTAATTTAAACGTGAGGCACTAATTCGAGGCTAATTTGTAGTTACTTTTCTTTTTATATTTTATATTTTACCCTTAAAATGAATAACACATATTACATTTAACCTCATATTTTCATCCTCCTTTTTCCTCTCAATTTTCTGTATTCCTCTCAATAATCAAATGTTTCGGTTTCACCTATTTAAAATTTGAGATTTATCCAACTAGAATGCATGCAACTTTTGCAAATATTGAGATAGCATATGATTCATTGTACGTGAGAAGATCCATGCATTCGATGTAAATGTTTTTTCATGAAACTAATTAATATATCTCCAATCATATGTGAACGAAATTTTTTTTGTAATCGTGAAAGGTACATATATTTCAAAACCGAGGTGTCTCCATTTGTATATCAGTACATCTATCTAACATTTTAAATCTGAATGTTAGCTACAGAGGTTGAGATTTCATATTCTATTATGTGTTTTATTTTCTATTTCAAATAATTATCATAAGATACGTATATATAATAATATTACTAGAGCAAATTGCAAAATCAGTCTCATAACTATAGAACATTTGTAATTTTAGTCTTGTTCAAATGTAAATTTACAATTATGTCCCATAACAATTTTAATTTTGCAAATTTAGTCCTAATTTTGATGGAAATTGAAATTTTGTTCGGAATTTGACATGTGCGTCTCATGTGGCCATTTTCTGGCGAAATTTTTTTGTCGTGGCTTTTAATTTTTACACAACCTCAAAAATTAAAAATCACACAATAAAAGAATATGCCACATAAACAAAAGGAATTTAAAATATTTTAAAAGAAAATGGTTGTCTTCTTTAGAGGAACTACCCGTAAATAATAAAAAATCCTAACTTATTTACATTTGATTACTTACATGTTGTTCATTTAAAAAGACAACCATTTTGTTTTAAATTTTTTTTTTGTTTATGTTGCTTTGTGTGTGTGTATTTTTAATTATTTTTTGCAAATTGTGTGAAAATTTAAAAGTCACGTAAAACAAGTTTTACAAAAAAATACATAAAACGGACATGTCAAATTCCGACAAAATTCAGTTAGGACTAATTTCACAATATTATAAGTATTATGGGATATAATTGCAAATTATATTTGAACAAGACTAATTGTGCAATTTATTTAATATTACTAATTAACACATGTCATGTATTAAATATTTTGAAACAAAAACTAGATCGACAAATGTAATAAGAGGATCCAAACTCTAGTTATAGAAAGACCATTTCTATAATATATATTCTCATGCAAATAATATAATATATGAACAAAACTAGATCAAACACAAAATAAAATAGAAGAACCGTAGCTCTTCTTAGCACATGTGAACAAAATTTCTTCTTGTAAGTTGTCTCTCCATTTGTATATCAAGACAGCTAATTAACCTAGTTATCTTTCTTTTCTACCACTCATCACAGATTGTTAACAAACTATATAACAAAAATGAAGAGAGAGAAAGTTCATGATGAGGCATTCTCTCACTGAGTTACATCTTAAGTTAACTTATAACTAAAAGTTATTTTTCATAAATATAGAGCTAGTTATCTTTCTTTTCAACCATAATCACAGTTTAAAAAAAAAATGCTTTATTTTTCACAGTTCTTGATTCCACTTGTTTACCTACCTCTATTCCTCTTCTTCCTCAGCAAATGGCGTCGTAATAGTGATTCAATCCGCCGGAAAATCCTACCGCCGTCTCCAAGAAAGCTTCCGGTGATCAGAAACCTCCACCAGGTAGGGTTGTTCCCCCACAGATCACTCCAGTCTCTATCCAGACGCTATGGCCCCCTCATCCTGCTGCATTTTGGTCATGAAAAACCAGGACTTGATCTTCTCAACCAGGCCCACATTAAGCATCCCAAGCAGGCTATTTTACGGCCAGATGGACGTAGCCTTCTCACCATACGGAGAGTACTGGAGGAGGATGAGAAGCCGATGCGTGCAACAATTTCTGAGCCTCAAGAGGGTCCAATCTTTTCATCATGTGAGGGAAGAAGAGACGTCGCTTATGGTTGAGAAGATCACGCGATTGGGACGTTCGTCGCAGGTTATAAACTTGAGCGATGTTTTGGTTTCTCTGACGAATGATGTATTGTGCAGGGTGGCCTTAGGGAGGAAGTCTAACACCGGGGAAGAAGGCAAAAAAGTGAAGACGATGTTGTGGGATGTTGGGGAGCTGTTGGGAACATTGTGTGTGGGAGATTACATTCCTTGGCTCGCTTGGATTGATCGTGTCAACGGTTTGGATGATAAGTCAGAGAAAGTTGCTAAATGTATTGATGAATTCCTGGAAAGTGTTGTTGAAGAGCATAGATTGAGGAAGAAAGGGGAGATGGCACATACTGAGGTTACTGCAGGGACAAATTTTGTGGATATTTTGCTTGAAGTTCAGAGAGACAACGAAGATGGTTCTTTAGTTGACAATAATGATATCAAAGCCATAATCTTTGTAAGAAGTTACGCCGTCTCTCTTAGTCGTATAGATATTACATTCAGACGAATTAATCAAATTATAGTTTACTAACATATACTTGCTTTTACCCATGAAAAAATTCTTAAAAACATATATTATACTCCTTTCTACACAAAAAAGATTAAAGCCACTTTTAACGAATCGATGCTGGCCCTGAGTTTTGATATCTTAGATCTCGAAGTTTATTATTTAGATCATGATCTCTGAGCTTCGAAGATTGTAGTCAGATTAGTCTTCAACACAGTGAGATGGGTCTTTTCTTAAAATCCCACTACGTCAATATTGATACGTGTATGACTATGCGTATATAGATAATATATTTGATCATATATTTCACCAAGTGCAACATCGAATAATGTTGCATGTTAAGCTTTTGAACAACTTTTCCTGTTTTTCGACAGGACATGTTCGTTGCTGGAACTGATACTACATCAACTGCTTTAGAGTGGACGGTAACAGAGCTTATAAAAAAATCCAAGAACCATGAAAATCTTGCAGAATGAAGTAAGAGAAGTAGGCGGAAACAAGGAAGAAATAGACGGGCAAGACTTAGAGAAAATGCAATATCTAAAAGCAGTGATGAAAGAAAGCTTAAGACTACATCCCCCAATCCCAATACTGCTCCCTCGAGAGACAACTCAGGACATCAAAGTAATGGGCTACGACAATGCATCACGAACACAAGTTTTCATGAACGCGTGGTCGATTGCAAGAGATTCAATGCTGTGGGAAAACCTTGAAGAATTTCGGTTATATTATTGTGAGGCTTTGTGATATATATTTATTATCTTGTTTTATATTCAAGTCCTAATAGGTTTAAATGATTTTTTATGGAAATTTATATTTATTTGAATTGACAAATCAAATGAATATTTATTTTCCTAAAGCTATTCATGAATTTATACTCCTAGTGGTGTAAATAAATGAAGAATTGTAGCATTATAATAGGTAAATTATGCTATCATAAATTGCCTATCCTAATTGAACCTATATGGTTAATATTGATAGTTAGGATTATTCTAATTATTGGTATTAGTATTAACCTGTTTTTACTTGAGATGAATGCTATTATTAATTGACAAGGAATGTTATCGTGCCTAGTTGATTAATAATAAGAATTGATGGGATGCTAGGTTTGGTTAATTAATTAGGAAAACAAAAGATTATAAGGCTATCCTAATAAATCCAAGGTTAATTGCTTGAATTTGCAAGAATTTATTTGTAGTCTATAATCAATAGTATAATTGAATATTGAACCCTTAAATCAAAATTTTCTCTTCTTATTATTGTCTCTGTTTTGATAGTTTTCTTACCAAATTGTTTTGTGTGCATTAATATCATGTAAGCTTGTGATTGCTAGATTGATTAATTTACTATTTAGTTAATTAATTGAAATTTTCTCAAAACCTCCTTCATTTTTTTTGTTTAATTTTATTCAAGATAATTTAATTCCTGTTCTATGTGGATTCAATCCTACTTACCATTATACTTATATTTTAAAAATAAGTTAATTATATTTAATAGATTAACAACCTATCACCATAATCAATAAAAACATCACATGTATGATATTATCCATCTAGAAGTCGTCCTTCTATACTGCACCCCGTCTACTGATGCAGCTTGAATAATAATCATCGGATTTCTAATTTTTAACCTTAGGCGTCACATCGAGCAACTGGTTACTTGCTAAATCTGTTACCAAACGAGAATAGTTTAACTAAAGACTTTGTGAAACAAATTGTTTCTCTATAGTAGTTGTAATCTTCTTCTTTGGCCTTTTCGATTTTAACTAAAGACTTTGTGAAACAAATTGTCTCTCTATAGTAGTTGTAATCTTCTTCTTTGGCCTTTTCGATTTTAACTAAAGACTTTGTGAAACAAATTGTCTCTCTATAGTAGTTGTAATCTTCTTCTTTGGCCTTTTCGATTTTAACTAAAGACTTTGTGAAACAAATTGTCTCTCTATAGTAGTCGTAATCTTCTTCTTTGGCCTTTTCGATTTTAACTAAAGACTTTGTGAAACAAATTGTCTCTCTATAGTAGTCGTAATCTTCTTCTTTGGCCTTTTCGATTTTAACTAAAGACTTTGTGAAACAAATTGTCTCTCTATAGTAGTCGTAATCTTCTTCTTTGGCCTTTTCGATTTTAACTAAAGACTTTGTGAAACAAATTGTCTCTCTATAGTAGTCATAATCTTCTTCTTTGGCCTTTTCGATTTTAACTAAAGATTTTGTGAAACAAATTGTCTCTCTATAGTAGTTGTAATCTTCTTCTTTTGGCCTTTTCGATTTTACTTGCACACGGTCATGTTTAGCCATTTTTCTTCTATCTTAATTTTGCAAATATTTAACCAATTTCAATTTGTATTTCTTTTTATAACCAAATGAATAGTTCTAATTTATTTAGTAATTACGTAACTTATGTTTGTTTCAAATTATATTTAATAAATGATAAGGATTGACTAATATAAAATAATCACACATCTTTTAAACAGAATTAACCCAACCGCACCCGTAGGCCTTGACTAAATCGATTTTGCATGCCCAATTACACCTACTGGCTTGTGCACCCAAACCTCAACTTGGCTGCATATTGTCGTTTTGAACAAACTTGTTTTGATCTATCAAATTCTTAGGACTTCTTAACTCCTCGCAAAGTTCAAATTAGTCCTAAAACTAGCACAAACACCAATATGTTGAACCTACAAGAGAGCAGTGGATTACTCCTTATTAAAGTGCCACTAATAATAAGATGAACATTATTTCCTCATTTTTTTTTTATATTCCACTACTCTTCTAATATCTCATCTCATCATGTTAAGTTCCTAATTTTAGATATTAATTATTTATTCACCAAAAAATTGGAATCGAGAAAATTAAACATTTTAAACTCATCCACTTGAACAAATTGATATTTTTCTATTTTATAACTTATTTCTATTTTTCTTAAATAAACAAATTGATCACTAGTACCTTTGGCTCAACACATACTAAAATTGATATAAATGATGTGAACAAACACTATAATTAATTAAATGGATGCCTTTTTGTTTTTTTTTTTCCTTTGGATTTAAGTAGGTCATAATAAATTTAGACTGTAAATTTTTTGTCATACAAATTCTAAAACTCTATAAATGTACATATCTTTAGAATCTTATGATATGATTGTTAGTGTAAATGTGAAATCAGTTTTGAGAGCTAGTACTAATATATCGATTGTTTATTTTAAGAAAAGTAATAATATTTTTTAAATAAACAAATAATAATTTTTAGTTAAATAAAAAATATTATGAATAATAAAAGACTCAATTTTAATGTATTATTATTATATTATAAAAACATAAAATCCAAAAAAATAAAAAATGGAATCACAAATCTATCCAAAAAAAAAAAAAAACTTGGGCAAAGAGATATCCACACAATTTTAGTACATAAAATCATTTCTTACACCTTATCAACATTTCTTGTCAAATGCTTATTTGAAACATTCTACTGCAAATCTTTCAACTTTTCGGTGCAGATACCGCCACCTTTTCTTCTGCAAATCATTTTCGATTTGGCTTCCATATAGTCCTCATTTTTTTTTTTAGTTTTTTTTGGTAAAGAACAACTTTAATCATATTATCCTTTCTTATTTGTCGTCAAAATTGGAAAGTACATAAACCATCACCATTCTTGTTATCCTTGTACAAACATAGACGAAAAGTCGAAAATGAACACTTGTCAAGAACTTATAGTCCCTCTAATCTCATTCATCCTCCTCCTCATCTTCCTCCGCAGACGGCGCTCCGCCGCCCCCCGGAAAAGACTGCCGCCATCTCCAAGAAAGCTTCCCATAATCGGAAACCTCCACCAGCTCGGCCAATACCCCCACCACTCTCTCCAGTCACTATCAAACCGTCATGGCCCCCTCATGCTACTCCATTTCGGCAATGTTCCTGTACTTGTTGCCTCCTCATCTGACGCAGCCTGCGAGATCATGAAAAACCAGGACTTGGTCTTCTCAAACAGGCCCAAACTGAGAATCCCCGACAGGCTGATATACGGCTCCAGGGACGTCGCCTTTTCACCCTACGGAGAGTACTGGAGGCAGGTGAGAAGCGTGTGTGTTCTTCATCTGCTGAGCAACAAACGGGTTCAATCTTTTCTTCGTGTCAGGGAAGAAGAGACGTCGATTATGGTCGAGAATATCGGGCGGCTGGGGTCTTCTTCTTCGTCTCCGGTTGTGAACTTGAGCGATGCTTTGGGGACGCTAACGAATGATGTGGTGTGCAGGGTGGCGTTGGGGAGGAAGTACGGTGGAGATGGGGAAGGGAGGAAGTTCCAGAAGCTTCTGGAGGAGTTTGTGGATCTGTTGGGGACTTTCAGTGTGGGTGAATATGTTCCCTGGCTGGGTTGGGTTAATAGGATCAGTGGTTTGGATGCCAAAGTAGAGAGGGTTTCTGGAATGTTCGATGAGTTTCTTGAGGGTGTGATTCAAGAACATAGAGATCAGAGAAAGAGAGAGAAAGTGCTTGATGATGGAGGGTGGGATTTTGTTGATATATTGCTTGAATTTCAGAGAGAGAATGAAAGCAGGTCCCCTGTTGAAGATGATTCGATCAAAGCTCTGATCATGGTAACAATCTTTGTTCTGTTTTTTTATTAAAACATATATATATTTTTAATTGATTAAGTTTCTTGATATTGTGTTGATATAACAGGACATGTTTGCTGCTGGAACCGATACCACAGTTTCTGTCCTAGAGTGGACAATGGCAGAGCTTCTACGAAATCCAAGAACGATGAAAAGATTGCAGAACGAAGTGCGAGAAGTAGCCGGAAGCAAGGAGGAGGTAGACGAGGACGACTTAGAGAAAATGCCGTATTTGAAAGCAGCGATCAAAGAGAGCCTAAGACTGCATACGCCTGTCCCATTACTCGTCCCTCGAGAATCAACTCAAGACACGAATGTACTAGGTTATGACATCCCGTCTAACACACGCGTGGTGATCAATGCATGGGCAATAGCTAGGGACCCGTTGTTGTGGGAAAATCCAGAAGAATTCTATCCGGAGAGGTTTCTGGACTCAAGCGTCGACTTCAGAGGGCTTCATTTCGAGTTGACTCCGTTTGGAGCCGGCCGGAGGGGCTGCCCTGGAATTGCGTTCGCAATGGCGGTTGACGAGCTGGCTTTGGCCAAATTAGTGCATAAGTTCAACTTTGCATTGCCTAGAGGGGAGAATATGGACATGACTGAATCCAATGGACTCACTGTCCATAAAAAGTTTCCTCTGCTTGTAGTCACAAATCCAGATATTTCTTAGTTCCTTTTTGTATTTTTCAGATGTAATGTGTTTTATTGAAAATAATAATCTAAATAAAATAAATTACAATCACGGCCGGTCGAGCCCGGAAAGGATCCTTAGTTAGACTGAGCCAAGGCTAGATATTTTGAAAATTTTGCAGCCAAATTATTATTGTATGGATAATTTTGAAATAAATTATTAATTAATGTGTTTGGAGCTTAAGAATCTCCATCCAGCACATAGATATTTTCAATCTAGGGAGTCACAACTTGTTGTTTCTATTTGTCATTTAGATGAGAATCATGCCTGCATAATTTTTATTAATCAAACAACAATATCGTTTTTGGTTGACGTCATTTTGGGGACACAGTACTGAACGCCGTGGTGCCTCACAGCAGAGGATCCGTTACCCAGTTGTAATATCTTCAATGGCCTTAAGCATGGATGCTGTTACTTCCAGTGAAACAAAGGTTCAACAACTTGGGAAAGACGTGCTGAATTTCCAGCAGCAGCAGAAGCTTAATGAATTTCTGTTGCATCCATTTCTGGTTTTAGTTATTACCAGTTCTGTTGCACTATTTCTACACAGCAAAAGGAGATGCAAGAATTCGAGTAAACGAAGGTTGCCTCCATCACCACCAAAGCTGCCAATCTTGGGAAATCTTCACCAGTTGAGCCCGTTGACTCACCGTTCATTCCAGTCCTTAGGCGCAAAACACGGGCCAATCATGCTTCTTCACTTCGGCAGCAGGCCTGTGATCATCGTCCAATCAGCAGATGCTGCTAGTGAGATTCTGAAAACGCATGATCTCATCTTTGCGGATAAGCCCCATACAAAGACAACGGGGCGACTTTTGTACGACCTGAAGGATGTAATAGGTGCTCCTTATGGTGAGTATTGGAGGAAACTGAAAAGCATATGTATTGTCCAGCTTTTGAGTGGTAAAAGGGTCCAATCTTTCAGTTGTATTAGGGAGGAAGAAACAGCCCTTTTGATAAACAAGATCAGATCATGTTGTTTGTCTCGTTCGCCTGTGAATTTGAGCGAGTTGTTCGATTCATTGACGAATGATGTGATATGCAGAGCAGCGTTTGGAAGGAAGTACAGTGAAGGGGAAGATGGAAAGAGATTTCTGATGCTTCTTAGGGAAGTTATGCAGCTTTTGGGCACTGTAACTATTGGAGAGTTCATTCCATGGCTTTCGTTGATTAATCGTGTTAATGGATTCGACGATAGAGTTGATAAGGTTGCCAGAGAAGTTGATGATTTCCTGGAGCTGGTAATTCAAGAAAACCTACGCGAACCAGTTAAGGATGGAAACAGAGAGAATTTTGTTGGCATTTTGCTTGATGTTTACAAGGAAAATAACACTGGTGTTCCTATTGATAGAGATAGTATCAAAGGAATCATTCTGGTTCTCTCTCTCCCCACCTCTCTCTCAGTCTCTCTCTGTCTTGATAAGTAGAGTTATACATTTGACATTGTATTTCCAATGTACCAGGATATGCACGCTGGAGGAACTGATACGACATCTACAACGCTCGAATGGGCGATGACAGAAATCCTGCGACATCCTACAGTCTTAACGAATTTGCAGGCAGAAGTACGAGAAATCCTGAATGACAGGCAAAACATAACGAATGAAGACTTGGGGAAAATGCAGTATTTGAAAGCTGTGATGAAGGAAACTCTCCGTTTTCATCCTCCAATTCCGTTTGTAGGCCGAGTAGCGCGGGAGGATGTTAGAGTTATGGGATACGATATCAAAGCCGGGACAATGATCATAATCAATACTTGGGCAATCGGGAGAGATCCTGCATCTTGGGACGAACCTGACAAGTTTGAACCTAACAGGTTCTTGAATTCTTCCGTAGACTTTAAGGGCCTTGATTTTGAGCTGATCCCATTCGGGACTGGAAGAAGAGGGTGTCCCGGGATTGCATTTGCAACGGCGAGCGTTGAGCTCGTATTAGCAAATCTTGTGCACAAGTTTGAATGGGGATTGCCTGATGGAACCAAATGGGAGGATTTGGACACAAGCGAACAGCCTGGAGTTGCGATTCACAGGAAACATCCTCTTCTTGCTGTTGCAGCTCAGTGTTACTTGGAATAATAGCTTATGCAGAAGGAGAAAATATGAACAAAAAGAACACAAGAACATGAGAAATAAACTCTACATTGAATCTTCTATTATGTTTTGCTGTCTGTATATGTAATTTCCGGCGATTACAGTTTGATCGTTGAACGATAGGTATACATGGTCGGGTTTGTCTGTTGCAAGTGATGTTTTATTTTTTCAATGTAAGATAACAAATATTAAGAAACACAGAAAACCAGCTTGTGATAAACAGGTAAAAGTGATGAACTAGAAATAACATTGAGTCGGAACAGCGAAAATTGGATTTTTCCCATGAATGGTAACACCAGGGTCTTCTAGACAGTCCAACTCCTCCCCTTTTGTTCCACTAGGCAATTCCCAATCAAAATTTTGTACCAGATTTGCTACGACCAGTTTGACATTCGCCATTGCAAATGCAATTCCAGGGCAGCGTCTCCGTCCAGCCCCAAACGGGAGTAACTCAAAGTCCAGTCCCTTAAAGTCTACTGAACAATTCAAGAACCGCTCTGGCTGAAATTTGTCTGGTTCATCCCAAGAAGCGGGATCTCTTCCGATAGCTCAAAAATTTACTATCACCAATGTCCTTGCTGCTATGTCATACCCCATTATGTTCACATCTTCTCGTGGCTCCCGAGCCAAAAAATGGGACAGGAGTATGGTAACGAAGAGTTTCTTTGATCACGGCTTTTAGATACTGCATTTTCTCCAAGTCTTGGTCTGCTCTGTCCTGTTTGCCATCAAGAATTCCCCTTATACTTCATTCTGCAAGTTCTTCATGATCATGGAGTTTCTTAGGAGTTCTGTCATCGCCCATTCTAGAGTTGCGAATGCCGTATCAGTTCCCCCGACAAGCAAATCCTGGTTTTTTATGAAAACACACAAAACAAACAGAAAACAAATGCATTCTTTAGATAGATAGATAGATAGAGATAGAGATAGAGATAGAGATAGAGATAGAGATAGAGAGGGAGAGAGAGAGAGAGAGAGAGAGAGAGAGAGAGAGAGAGAGAGAGACTATTAACCAACATGCTATAATAAATACATCATTATCCCTTTTTCTCCTGCATTTTTAATATTGGCTACACCCTGTCAAAAAACCTAATCTTAAATAACTATGCCTTTCTGTGAAACAGGAACTTGCAAAAACATGCTGAGCTAGATGGGAGATTTTTGGCTTCTGCTTTCATTTATCAGTATTTTGGTGCTCTGGTTTCTCACCAAACATAAATTCAAGAATGCAAGGGACAAAAGACTGCCTCCATCGCCACCAAAGCTACCAATCTTGGGAATCTCCACCAGTTGAGCCCGTTGGTTCTCCGTTCATTCCAATCCTTAGGTGAGAAACACGGGCCGGTCATGCTTCTTTACTACGCCAACAAGCCAGCGATCATTGTCCAATCTGCTGATGCAGCTAGTGAGATCATGAAGACACATGATCTTGTCTTTGCAGATAAGCCCTACACAGGAACTGTCGAGGCAACTTTTCTACGACCTCAAGGATATAACAATTGCCCCTTATGGTGAGTATTGGAGGAAATTGAAAAGTACGTGTATTCTCCAGCTCTTGGTGGTAAAAGGGTCCAATCTTTCAGTTTTATTAGGGAGGAAGAAACAGCCCTTTTGATGAAAAAGATCAGATCATGCTGTTCGTCTCGTTCGCCTGTGAATTTGAGTGAATTGTTTGAGACGTTAACGAATGATGTGATCTGCAGAGCAGCTTTTGGAAGGAAGTACGGTGAAGGAGAGGCTGGGAAGAAGTTTCTGAGGAGAGGCTGGGAAGAAGTTTCTGAGGCTTCTCAGGGAAGTTCTGCAGCTTCTTGGCACTTTAACTATTGGAGAATTCATTCCATGGTTTTCGTAGATTAATCGTTTTAATGGCTTCGACTAAAGAGTTGACAGGGTTGCCAGAGAAGTTGATGATTTCCTGGAGCTGGTAATTCAAAAACACCTTGGTTAAAGATGAACACAGAAATAATTTTGTTGGCATTTTGCTTGATGTTTACAAGGAAAATCACTCCGGTGTTTCCATTGACAGAGATAGTATCAAAGGGATCATTCTGGTTATTTCTCTCTCTCTCTCTCTCTCTCTCACACACACACACACACATACATTCCAATGAACCAGAATATGCTAGCTGGAGGAACTGATACAATATCAGCAACTCTGGAATGGGCAATGACAGAACTCTTAAGACATCCCACAGTCCACAAAAACTTTGATTGGTGATTATTTGCTACATCTTTTTGAAGAGTTTTGATGTAATTTTGATGATCAATATCCCTTTACCACATATATTTTCGAGCTAATTCCAATTGGTAGATAATTGTAGGTGAATACTCAATTTTGGAGGAAAAAAGCAGAATTTCTGGTAGAGTCGAAGTAGGGGATTTACCTGATGAACAGTATGACCATACCAGCCAGTCGGGCCTGAAAATTTTTCCAACAACCCAGGATCAATTTAAGGGCCCAATTCCACTCCACATATGGGCTACCAACGAGAGTAAACAACAAGATATGAGCTTAAATTTGTAGCTATGAGCTTTATTAACATTTAAACATGGTCTTTTCAGTTTTTAATATGCATATATAGTTTAATTAGGGTTTGATCAGAACATCATCATACTTAGCCCTTCTCCAAGGAAACAAGAGAGACAGCCGTTCTTCTCTCCAACAGCAGTTGCTCGATTTTATCTTTCTATTTTTCATTTTGTTTCTTGATCGTAGTATGAGTTGTAGCTAAACTCTTTTATTCTGATGACAATTAATGAATCTTTAGCTAATCTATTTTATGAGATCAAATCTGTTCGTATATTTTATTTTATGCAAACATCTGTGATTCTCTGATTTTAGTGTAGTTAATTCTTTCGGGTCAATTGGTTAGTTCGAAATATTCATTAGTTAAGAATTAATTAGTAGCCAATTAAGTCAACCATCCGTAATTGTGGTTTAGATTTAATTAGTGGTACATTGATTTTTCAGAATCAAAGAAAGACCAGTCTTATTCAGCAATCCTGCATAAGAGTTTACTGGTTTTGAATCGGGTCTCTTTAGTTATTAATGATGTTAGCTCATTAAATCCGTTGAGTGTCTCGGGTTGTCAGTCGATTAGAAAAATAATTGGTGAAGCGTCTTTCTGGTTATCAAGAAATTAAGGAGAGATAAGACCGCGTCAGATGCGTCTTTGGTGGTTATAATTGATTTGTTTGCATGAATTAAAGTCAGTATTGCATCGATGATTGAAATAATTAGCTATAGTGGAATTAATTGGAAACCGGAATGTTTTACATATTGATAAAAGTCATTTTCTCAATTATAGCTGTTAAATTACATTCTCAAAGTACAAATATTTGTTACTGATTTTTGAGTAAATTGACAGATCAAAAGATTAGAAAAATTCTCACCAGTCCTTTGGGAGACGATCTTGCTTGCCACTGTTCTGATTCAGTGTGGGCATACTGACAGCTAGTCGGATTATTTTTGGTGGAGAAACGAGGCTATCAAATTTTGGCGCCGTTTTCGAGGACTGGTTTTAAGCAAAGATTATTCTGATCCATTGGTTTGACAATTTTTTAATTTTATTTTTTGGTTTTATGCCCCGTTCTTCACATACATGAAAATTGATTTTTGATCCGAAAGTGGAAAAAACTGCCAAGAACTTGAGGAAAAGAGCCAAGGAATTGAAAGAAGCTGTTATTTCAGAATCAAAAGATATGGCTCATACTGAGAAACGTGGAATCTTACCAAGAGAAGAAGTTGAACCTCTTATAAAGGAATTGGGTCGTCACTGAAACAATCGACCAATTTGCATTGTGCTGCCACATATTGCTCAAAATTCTGAAATTAGGCCTGCTTTTATCCAAGTGCTGCCCAAGTTCGGTGACCTACCTGGAGAGAGTGCACACAAGCATCTTGTTGAATTTGACTTAGTGTGCTCCACTTTACGCCCTCAAGGTTTTTCTGAAAATAATTTGAGATTGCTAACTTTTTCTCATACATTGCAAGGAAAGGCTAGAGATTGGCTGTTTGATCTTCCATCGGGCTCAATTCGGACTTGGAATGATTTGGAGGAGTAGTTCTTGCGTAAATTCTTTCCTGAATCGAGGGCTGCTAATTTAAGAATGACAATCAACAGCATAAAGCAGAAATCAAGAGAGAGCCTGGCTGATTATTGGGAGAGATTTCAACAGCCGTGTCGTAAATGCCCCGACCATGGATTTTCTGAATATCAATTGCTAACTAATTATTTTTATCGTGGTATGTGTTCATTTGACAGGAAAATTATTGATGTTGCTTGTGGATGATCCTTAACCAACAAGACATTGGCTGAAATAAAGCAACACATTGTTGATGTGGTTTTCAATGGCCAACAATATGAAGATGAGGATGATGATAGATACCAGCTTATTAAATGAGCTGAAGGAATAGAGAGTTCAAGTGTCAATGATAGGATCAATGCTCTTACGTCTTCAGTTAGAGGACTTGCTGTAGTTCAAACTCAAAAAGTTCTGTGTGAAATTTGTTCGGAAAATGGTCATGCTACTGATTTTTGTCCTATTTTGCAGAATTCTCAACCCGAAGAAGTATGCTATTAGTCGGAAGATGCCCAATACGATGCACTAAGAAATAAGAGGAATTATCCGTTCCCACACACATATAACCCAGGTTGGAGAAATCATCCCAATTTCAACCAGAAACAACAAAATCAGAAAATATGTGGAAGTCTTTCATTCAGGCAGCCACAGGGTGGTCAATATGTACATACCGACTGCTCAGAACCCAACATGAATGATATTCTAAAGACTCTGGCACACAGCAGTGAAATTGTTAAGAACATGGTGCAGAGTCAGCAAGCTTTCCAGCAAGAGACACAAGCTTCCTTGGGAAGTATGGGTACACAAATCACCCAACTTGCCACTCAAGTGAACAAAATGCAAGCAAATCAATGCAAACTTCCGTCTCAAGCTGAGATAAATCCTAAGGAGAACGTTAGTGCTGTAACTTTGAGGAGTGGAAAGGAGCTGATCGAGCAAGAGGTTAAGAAGAAAGAGAATGAGCCAAAATATAAGATTGAAGATCAAACGAAGGAAGTTGAAGAGACACAACAATCGGATCAGCCTCTTCCCCCTGAGGTAATCATGAATTCTAAAGTTTCTAATTCTCAATCTATTATGGCATCACCTTTTCCTTTTAGGTTGGTTCGAAACAAGAAAGAGGATGATGAGAAAGAAATCTTTGAGCTGTTAAAAAAGGTAGAGATTAACTTGCCCTTGATTGATGCCATTAAGAAAGTGCCGAGGTACGCAATTTTTTTTGAAAGAATTGTGTGCTAAAAAGATGAGCTATGGGAAGGATGCAAAGATCAAGATTAGTGAAAATGTTTCAGCTGTTATTCAAAGGAAATTACCTGAAAATGTAGGGATCCTGTCATGTTTACTATTCCCTGCATCATTGGTAGTAAGAAAGTTGAGAGAGCTATGCTAGATTTAGGTGTTTCCATCAATGTAATGCCATTCTCTATGTATAAGGAGCTACAATTAGGAGATATAAAGGAAACTCGTGTGGTAATTCAATAAGCTGATATGTCTAATATATATCCTAAAGGTGTGGTGGAAGATGTTTTAGTGAAGGTAAATGACTTAATTTTTCCTGTGGATTTTTACATAGTTGACATGGATGATGCTTTTTCTGCACATATATCTTTAATTCTTTTAGGAAGGTCATTCATGAAAACTGCAAGAACTAAAATTGATGTTGATAAAGGCATACTTAGCTTTGAATTTGATGGTGATACTGTCACATTTAATATTTTTGAAGCTATGAAGCATGTTGAGGATCGTGAAGGTTTGTATATGGTTGATGTTGTTGATTCTTTAGTTGACAATTTTGTTGAAAATCATTTTAGGGAAGACAAGATAGTGCAAGTCATTCTTAATGGGATAACTGAAATAGAAGCAGCAATTGAAGACAATGATGAGATTCGAGATGTCATGATGCAGCTGTATTCCACCAGTGAATTCCCCACTCGGCATTTGTCGAGCAGAATGCCCATACCGACCAATTCTGAACCTATTTTACCATTTGTAGTGAAAGCTCCAGTGTTCGAATTAAAGGTACTGCCCCAACATCTGAAATATGCATTCTTGGGTGAAAAGGAGTCGTTGCCCGTCATCATAAGCAATGATCTTTGCAAGGACCAAGAGGAAAGGTTGTTTGAGCTTTTAAAGAAACACAAAACTGCAATTGGGTGAACTTTAGCTGACATAAAAGGTATCAGCCCCTCTATATGCATGCATCGAATTTTACTTGAACCCGATTGCAAACCATCTAGAGACCCACAAAGAAAATTGAATCATGTCATGAAAGATGTTGTGCTTAAAGAAATCCTTAAATTGTTAGAGTTAGGAATTATTTATCCAATTTCTGATAGTGTTTGGGTTAGTCCTGTTCATGTGGTCCCAAAAAAAATCTGGATTTCAGCTGGTTAAGAATAAAAATAATGATTTGATCCCAATGAGACTTCAAACTAGTTGGCGTATGTGCATAGACTTTAGAAAGTTGAATGATGCTACTAGGAAAGATCATTTTCCATTGCCTTTTATTGATGAGATGCTTGAAAGATTGGCTTGAAAATCATTCTTTTGTTTTCTTGATGGTTATTCTGGATATTTTCAAATTTTTGTGGTACAAGAGGATCAAGAAAAAACAACTTTCACTGGTCCATTTGGTACTTTTACTTGTCGTCGTATGCCTTTCGGTTTGTGTAATGCTCCTGACATTTTCCAAAAATGTATGATGAGTATTTTTTCTGATTTGATTGAAAATTGCATTGAGATTTTTATGGATGATTTTAATTTTCATGGTGATACTTTTGATCATTGTTTGAGTAATTTGGAACAAGTTTTGGAGAGGTGTGTTGAAACTAACCTTGTGTTGAATTTTGAAAAATGTCATTTCATGGTAAACAAGGTAGAGTGCTCGGACATATTATATCTGAAAATGGGATAGAAGTGGATAAGGTGAAGGTTGATATGATTGTGAAATTACGTTACCCTTCTAACGAAAAAGAAATTCTAGCTTTCTTAGGCCATGCATGTTTCTATAGACGTTTCATTCAAGATTTTTTGAAGATTGTACAGCCCCTAAAAAAATTGTTGCAAAAAGAGGTGTCATTCGTCTTTGATGAAAAGTGCAAGGAAGCTTTCGATCTCATTAAGAGCAAGCTGACTTCTTCTCCTATAATCCAACCACCGAAATGGGGAATGATGTTTGAGATCATGTGTGATGCAAGTGATTTTGCCGTTGGAGCTGTGCTTGGGCAAAAGAACAAGAAAGAGAGTCATGTGATATATTATGCTTTAAAAACCCCCAACCTTGCCCAATGCAACTATACGAAGACGGAAAAGAAGCTGCTGGCTTTTGTTTTTGCTTGTGAAAAAATTAGATCTTATCTTATTGGTTGTAAAGTTGTTGTTTATTCTGACTATCCAGCTTTAAAGTATTTGCTCTCCAAGAAGGAATCCAAGCCACGTCTCATCCAGTGGATACTACTGTTAGAAGAATTTGACCTGCAGATTAAAGATAAAAAGGGGGCTGAAAACAAAGTTGTTGACCATATGAGCAGACTGAAAACAGAGTCGGACAGTATAGCCATATTAGACGATTTTCAAGATGAGCTGTTACTAGCAGCTGAAGGTACGATTCCTTGGTATGCTGATTTGTTCAATTATCGAACCACTAGAATTTTTTCGAAAGGGACCGAGATAACTAGAAAGAATAAGTTGAAGAGCCAAGAAAAATATTTCATATGGGACGACCCCTATGTGTGGAAGACTTGTGTCGACCAAGTGATTCGGAGATGCGTTCCTAAAACTGAGATTCCATCCATTTTGCATTTTTGTCATGTTCATGTGTATGGTGGTCATTTTGGACCAAGAAGGACAGCCCGTAAGGTTCCTGATTCCGATTTTTATTGGGAGACCATTTTTAAGGATGCTTATTTTTTCTGCAAAAATTGTGATCGCTGTCAAAGAACAGGTAACATCTCATCTCAAAATAAAATACCTCAAACTCTTATTTTGGTGTGTGAAATTTTTGATGTGTGGGGGATGGACTTCATGGGTCCATTCCCGAGTTCATTTGGAAATTCTTACATCTTATTGGCAGTCGATTATGTGTTCAAATGGATTGAAGTAAAGGCTACTCACACCAATGATTCCAAGGTTGTTGCAGGTTTTCTTAAGACTAACATTTTTAATAGGTTCGGTGTGCCACGCTATTATAAGCGATCAAGGAACACATTTTTGCAATCGAATGTTGGAGGCTCTTTTTAAGAAATACGGGGTTCACCACCCAGTTGCTACTGCTTACCACCTGCAATCGAATGGACATACTAAGGTGTCCAATCGTGATAAAAAAATAATTCTGGAAAAAACAGTAAACCAAAACTGAAAGGGCTGGAGTCTCCGACTAGATGATGCAGTATGGGCATACCGTACTGCCTACCAGTCACCCATCGGGATGTCTCTTTACCGTCTAATTTTTGGGAAGCAGTGTCATTTACCAGTCGAGCTGCAGCATAAGACATTCTGGGTAGTAAAACAGTGTTGTCTTGACCGAGAACTTGTTGGTCAAGAAACAAAACTCTAGTTGCAAGAATTAGAAGAGATTCTGTTAGAAGCCTACGATAGTGCCAGCCTCTACAAGGATTGCACCAAGTTTCTCCACGACAAATATATTTGAAGAAAATCTTTTGAAATTGGGCAGAAAGTTCTCTTGTTCAATTCCCGACTTCGAATCATGCCTGGTAAACTGAAATCTCGTTGGATGGGACCATTTGAAGTAATAAATATAAGTCCTCATGGAGCCGTCGAGATTCAAACTTTGAGTACTTCCAAGGTGTTGAAGGTAAATGGTCAATTGTTGAAACCTTACTACGGGGGAATGGAAATAGCTACCATCGATGGAATGACTTTGGCTGCCCCAGAGATCCTGATCAACCACTCGATACGTCGAGCCTAAGACGTTAAATAAGGGCTCTTCTTGGGAGGCAACCTAAGCATTTTGTCTTTTATCTTCTTACTTTTTGTTTTTTATTTATGTTATTCTATTTAAAAAAAAAAGGAAAAGAAAGAAAAAAAAAGAAAAAAAGGGTTTGTGCACAAATATATAAGCCTATAGTGTTAATTCTATTTTTATTGTTGGTGGATTTTGTGCTTAACAGGTATGAAGGACTAGATTTTATACTTAAAAGTAAAGACGGGGGAGAAATTGAAAAGTGGGAAATCCATAGACTCAATTGAAAAAAAGTGAAAATGTTTAATTTGGAGATTCTAGCCTAACCCTAATTTTCAAAATCCCTTCATGCCCTCTAGCACTCCCTCACATTCTGTGAAAAAAAAAAAAGAGTTTAGCTCCAATTCTGTGAAAAAGAAAAAAATAATAAAAAAAAGATGCTGTGGATTTTAATTGTTTGATGTCGTTCATGCCTTGTACATTTGAAAATCAGCTTGTTTTATGAAGACGATAACAATATAGGGAGTTGCTCGTATCATTAAAAAAATGGATATTTTGATATGCTCGTATATTTTCATAATTTGAGCTGTTCTATCCTTCCATCCTACCTTTTTCCCTAGGCCCGTTACAACCTTGCAATGACCTTTTGATTTGTGCATTTATCTCATATTTTGGGTGGAGACGGTGACATAAGGGCAAATCTGTGTTTGAAAGTGTCAAACTGCGATTTGAGTGAATGAACATTGTCCTTATTTCTTATTTGAAAGTATTGGAGTGAAACTTGGAAAGGCAGAATTGACTATGCATTAACTTGACTTGAATAAAGAGCTACTGCACATTTTTGACACAAGAGAATGGTTGGTGGTTTGTGGATGATTATGCATTGATTATTGTCCGTTAAAATGTTGCCAATGATTGGTTTGTCTTTTGAGTATTGAGTCAGTTTTTCCTCTTCGGATGAGTTATGCTCGAGGGCGAGCATTGTTTAAGTGTGGGGGATTTGATTGGTGATTATTTGCTACATCTTTTTGGAGAGTTTTGATGTAATTTTGATGATCAATAGTATGACCATACCAGCCAGTCGGGCAAATTTTCAGCAGCCTAGGATTAATTTAAGGGCCCAATTCCACTCCACACATGGGCTGCCCACGAGACTAAACAACATGTTATGAGCTTAAACTTGTAACTATGGGCTTTATTAACATTTAAACAAGGCCTTTTTAATTTTCAATATGTATATATAGTTTAATTAGGGTTTGATAAGAACATCATCATACTTAGCCCTTCTCCAAGGAAACAAGAGAGGCAGCCGTTCTTCTCTTCAATAGCAGCTGTTCGATTTTATCTTTCTATTTTTCATTTTGTTTCTTGATCGTAGTATGAGTTGTAGCTAAACTCTTTTATTCCTGTGACATTTAAGGAAGCTTTAGCTAATCTATTTTATGAGATCAATTATGTTTGTATATTTTATTTTATGCAAACATCTGTGATTCTCTGATTTTAGTGTTGTTAATTGTTTCGGATCTATGGGGTAGTTCGAAATATTCATTAGTCTGGGATTAATTAGTAGCCAATTAAATCGGCCATCTGTAATTGTGGTTTAGATTTAATTAGTGGTATATTGATTCTTTAGAATCAAGGGAAGATCAGTCTTAATTTAGTGATCCTACATCAGAGTTTACTATTTTTGAATCGGGCCTCTCTAGTTATTAATGCTGTCGGCTCATTAAATCCATGGAGCGTCTCTCGAGTTGTCAGTCGATTAAGGAAATAATTGGTGAAGCGTCTTCCTGGTTATCAAGAAATTAAGGAGAGATAAGACCGCGTCAGAAGCGTCTTCGGTGGTTATAACTAATTTGTTTGCATGAATTAAAGTCACTTTTGCATCGAATTGGAAACTGGAATGTTTTACATATTGATAAAAATTCTTTTCTCGATTATAGCTGTTAAATTACATTCTCAAAGTACAAATATTTGTTACTTATTTTTGAGTTAATTGACATATCGAAAGATTAGAAAAATATTCGCCGGTCCTTTGGGAGACGATCTTGCTTGCCATTGTCCTGGTTCAGTGTGGGTATATCGACAGCTGGTCGGATTATTTTTGGTGGAGAAACGATGCCACCAAACTTACAAATAGAAGTACGAGGAATCCTGAAAGATAGACACAACATAACAGACAAAGACTTAGGAAACATGCAATATTTGAAAGCTGTGGTGAAGGAAACTCTGCGTCTCCATCCGCCATTCCCATATTTGGGCCGAGAAGCACGCGAATATGTTAGCGTTATGGGATTCAACGTTGCAGCAGGGACAATGATCGTAACCAATTGTTGGGAAATCTGGAGAGATCATGAGGCCGAAAAGTTTCTGCCCGAAAGATTCTTGAATTGTTCGATAGACTTCAAGGGAGCACATTTTGAGCCGACTCCATTCGGGGGGGGGGGGGGGGGGACGAAGAGGGTGTCCGGGGATTGCATTTGCAATGGCAAGTGTGGAACTTGTGTTGGCAAACCTTGTGCACAAGTTTGAATGGGGATTGCCTTACGGAACCAAATGGGAGGATTTGCGCATAACTGAGCAGCATGGTGTTACTATTCATATGAAACATCCTCTTTTTCTGTTGCGACTAGGAGTCATTAGTTGATATTCATGTAATAATGGTGGCGGCATTGCTATCAGCTGTCAGAAATGTAATCGAAGTTGTAATTGAAAAGAAAAAAATCAATAATTCATGACGAATATTGATAAGTTCTAAATGTCATGTTGTAACAAAACGTTGATATATAATTCATGGTTTTCATAGTAATTAATCATACTTTATATGTACTACTTCTTTTATGGATCCATGTGAAATTTAAGGAGGCATGTGGTCAATAAGATTAGTTGGCTACACCCTGTCTGAATGTGATATCCTACAAAGTCTTACCTTAATTTAATAATTTTATCTCTTCTGTTTATTTGTTTATTTATTTTAAATTTTTTGGTAATTGAATCTGTGGTCTTAGAGCCTTTCTGTGTGAGAGAGATTCTAGAACCTGCAAAGAAAGAAATGTTGAGTTTTGAGCAAAAGCAGATTGATGGATTTCTGTTGCATCCACTTCTGATTTTAGTTACTAGTTTCATTGCACTGATTTTTTTCAGCAAAAAGCTATGCAAGAATTCTAGCAACAACAGAATGCCTCCATCGCCACCAAAGCTACCAATCTTGGGAAATCTCCACCAGTTAAGCCCGTTGGCTCACCGTTCCTTCCAATCCTTAGGCGCAAAATACGGGCCGGTCATGCTTCTTCACTTTGGCAGCAGGCCCGTGGTCATTGTCCAGTCGGCCGATGCAGCTGGTGAGATCATGAAAATACATGATCTAATCTTCGCTGATAAGCCCCATACGAGAACTACGAGGCGACTTTTCTATGACCTCAAGGATATAACACTTGCTCCTTATGGTGACTATTGGAGGAAATTGAAAAGCATATGTGTTCTCCAGCTCTTGAGTGGCAAAAGGGTCCAGTCTTTCAGTTATATTCGGGAGGAAGAAACTGCGCATTTGATGAAAACTATCCAATCATCAGCTCGTTCGCCTGTGAATTTAAGCGATCTGTTTGAGTCGCTAACCAATGATGTGATCTGCAGAGCAGCTTTTGGGAGGAAGTACAGTGAAAGAGAAGCTGGCAAGAAATTTCTGGTGCTCCTGAGGCAAGTCATGCAGCTGTTGGGCAGTATTAGTATCGGAGAATTTATTCCATGCCTTTCGTGGATCAATCGTGTTAATGGCTTCGACAAGAGAGTCGACAAGGCTGCCGAAGATGTTGATGATTTCTTGGAGCAAGTAATTCAAGAGCACCTCAATGGTGCAGTTGGAAATGAGAGCAGTGATAATTTTCTTGACATTTTGCTTCATATTTACAAGGATAACAACACTGGTGTTTCCATTGATAGAGATGGCATCAAGGCTATCATTCTGGTGATCTCTCTCTCTCTCTCTCTCCAGAGAACATTTTACAAGTACTATGATCAATAGATTTCAAATGGGATTTTCAATTTATCAGGATATAATTGCTGGAGGAACAGATACAACATCAGCAACATTGGAATGGGCAATGACAGAACTCCTAAGACACCCCACAGTCTTAAAGAAGTTACAAACAGAAGTACGAGGAATCCTGAAAGACAGACAGGACATAACGGATGAAGACTTGGGAAAGATGGAGTATCTGAAAAATGTGGTGAAGGAAACTCTACGTCTACATCCTCCAATCCCATTCTCAGGGCGAGTAGCACGAGAAGATGTTACAGTCATGGGATACGACATCAAAGCTGGGACAATGATCATAACCAATAGCTGGGCAATCGGGAGAGATCCTGCATCTTGGGACCAACCAGGCAAGTTTGAACCTAAGAGGTTCTTAGATTCTTCATTAGACTTTAAGGGCCTCGATTTTGAGCTGATTCCATTCGGGGCGGGGAGAAGAAGGTGTCCGGGGATTTCATTTGCAATGGCAGGCGTGGAACTTGTGTTGGCAAATCTTGTGCACAAGTTTGAATGGGGATTGCCTGATGGAACAAAATGGGAGGATTTGGACATAACTGAACTGCCTGGTGTTACCATTCATAGGAAACATCCTCTGTTTGCTATTGCAACTTAGTCTTGTATGTAATGTGGAATTTTCAATAATAGAGGTAGGAATTGGAGGGTCATGACCACGTTAATTTGCAGCCGAATATATTTGTTGGATCACGATCGGGTTGACCCACGGCCCGTTTCGTTGATTGTGGAAAATCATGTATATTGTTAAATTGTTCGTATACAACTTCGTCCTTCTTGTGACAAAATCCTAGATTCGTCTGGATCGGTAAGCTGTTAATGAAGAATGAGTCAATCCTCCAAGGTCCATATTCCATTTATCACGGATTCACCAACTCTTCTTTTTCTCGACATTGTTGTAAATGAGAAGAATATATTGGCTTTGTTCGCACCAAATGTTGCTTGTTTACTTCTTACAATACTTGCCCATTTATTTTATTATATTTTATGTTGGACCATATTTGTCTCTTTTCTTTGTTTTCATTCACCACCTCCACAAAGATTTTAGTCCTCCAACCACTTTTGTCAAGTTTCATTCACCGCTTCAATTAATTTTTTTGTTCATCTTTTTAAATTCAAGTTTTTTTTTTTTTCCTAGATAGCTTGTTTTAATTAAGAATATGAATTCTTGATTAGCTTGAACATTAGAGGACCATGGCCCCAGCTGCCCTGCCCAACATGCACGAAGAACCCAACTTATCAGGAGTTATCATTAAAACATTGGACCTCCTCAATAAATAAATAAATAAATAAATAAATAAAATGTAGCAGCTCGACATCATTTTCAGAAAATTATTCTACAAATCTCATTTCAAATTTAAATTATCTCGTTGAATGAGTCTATGGTGATAAGGTGGTACCAAATATGTTGACAAATAATCCTCCTCCTTTGGAATTTTGTCCAAATAATGTTAAGACAGCAATCGATACACAGTCATATATATAAAATGATATTATGGTAACATAACAAACGAACACTATTTAAAATAAGAGATCGACAACCGAGGCGCGAGTATTTAACAGGTACCGTGCTGCAGAAATCACTTGCACACCATTACAACACAACATAGAGCCATGTCAAAATTCCAGATTCTCGTAGAGAAAACCATGGACGAAATTGTGTTATATCCTGTGCTTCTCCAAACCCTGATATCCCTATTCTTGTTCTGGGCCATCACCAAATGGTTCTGGAAAGCTTCTAGAAACAAGAACCTACCCCCATCACCACTAACCCTACCTATCTTAGGAAACCTCCATCAGTTAAGCTCGTTGCCTCACCAAAATCTCCAATCCATGGCCCACAAACACGGCCCGATCATGCTTCTCCACTTCGGCAGCTTGCCCACACTCGTCGTCTCGTCGGCGGCTGCGGCCCGAGAAATAATGAAAACCCACGATCTCGCCTTCGCAGACAGGCCCGATTCGAGCATTAACAGGCGGCTTCTTTACAACAATAAAGATATATCCGTCGCACCGTACGGTGAGTACTGGAGGCAGCTGAAGAGCATCTGTGTTCTTCATCTGTTGAGTAACAAAAGGGCACAGTCTTTCCATTCCATCAGAGAAGAAGAAACGGCCCTTTTGATAAAAAAGGTAGAAAAAGCTTCTTCTGGTGCTGTGAATTTGAGCCAGATGTTTACTGAGCTGACGTACGACGTCGTCTCTCGATCGGCTTTCGGCAGGAAGTACAGTGAAGGGGAGAACGGAAATAAATTCTTTCAGATGTTGAGAGAATTCTTGGAGGTGTTGGCGACTGTAAGTGTTGGAGAATTCATACCGGGGCTTTGGTGGATAAATCGGGTAAACGGATTTGATTCCAGAGTGGATAAAGCTGCAAAAGAGATGGATGAATTTCTGGAAAGTGTGATTCAAGAGCGCCTGGAAACTTGCAAAGAACAGAAGAATGGAGATAATTTTGTTGATATTTTGCTTCACATTTACCAGAATAATTCTACTGGTGTCCCCTTGGACAGGGATAGTATCAAAGCAATAATCCTGGTAAGATTTATTTCCCTAATTTATGATTATTATTATTATTATTAATTTGTGTTGTAATGTTACATAAAGCTAAATAGATAAGAGGATGGTTTTTAGTACAAGTTTTCACTTTCTAGGTAATACCATAAAAGAACTTTTAATAACCTTCTTTCTTGTTGTATGTATGTATTCTACTACAGGATGTATTTGCAGGAGGAACTGATACGACATCGACAGTGCTTGAATGGGCGATGACGGAACTCTTACGGCACCCGACAATCTTGAAAAAATTGCAAAATGAAGTAAGGGAAATTGTCAAGGATGGAAATGACATAACAAGCGATGACTTGGAAAAAATGCATTATCTAAAAGCCGTGGTGAAGGAAACTCTCCGCCGCCATACCCCGATCCCATTATTAGTACCACGAGTTGCACGAAAGAATGTTAAAGTTATGGGGTATGACGTTTCAGCGGGCACGATGGTGATGGTTAATGCTTGGGCTATCGGGAGGGACCCAACTTGTTGGGTGGAGCCGGAGAAGTTTAATCCCGACAGGTTTTTAAATTCTTCCATAGACTTTAAGGGGATGGACTTCGAGCTGATCCCGTTCGGGGCAGGACGAAGGGGCTGTCCTGGGATCACCTTTGCAATGGCTACCAATGAGTTCGTGTTGGCAAATATTGTGCAGAAATTTGACTGGAAATTGCCCCATCAGCACAAGGATTTGGACATGACTGAACGACCGGGGATTGCTATTCATAAAGCTGTTCCTCTTCTTGCTGTTGGGACTCAATTTCGTTTGTAATTTAAAGTGGATATATTGTTAAAATTATTTTTATGTCAATAATCTTTTACCATCTGTAATTTGAGAATTATATGACATTATATATTATATTTAAATAATACCATTATTTTTTGGGTGTTTATTTAGGTTAGATTTTATTATTTGTTGTGTATGAATTATTTATGCCGAATTTAAAAAATAAATAAATATTAATTAATATTTTTAAAAGCTTATTAAATAATTTAATTTAGTACATTTAATCAATTTATATATACAAAAAACTCTTATTTTGAAAAAAAAAAGAATATACATGTATATATATATATTATAAGCACCTATATTATTTTATTTGTCTTTATCAATAAAATAAAAAATATTTAAATATTTAATCTCAAATTTGATCTACTTAAATTATATTATAAATATATTTTTATTATTTAAATATATTAGTTGGCGTGCATCAGATCGGATGGAGCAATGCTGGTTGAATAAATAAATCCGTTTACCCTTGCTTTGAATGGAAGTACGAGGCATTATATATATATATATATGAATTAAAATAAGGAGCGGCTATTCATACACCAAAAACCTATAAATATACCCTATAATAATTATGATAAAATTAGACATAAATAAATAAATTAAAATATCCTTATATATTTATATTTATTTTTTATTTTATTTCTATTTTCAACTGGAGATCCCGCTTATCTTCTTATTCTTGTTCTTCTTCTCCATTCTTTATTACAGAGAAGTTGAAATTGCAGATTTATGACTTTTTTGAGATCCAAATCTGAAACATTTTCTTCTCCATGTTTCTTCAATACACATGGAATTACAAATTTATGTTTTTCTTGAAATTCGGCTCCAAATTTGAAACATTTCACGGCGAAGGCCAAACTTGATAAGGAATGTACACTTAACATTATTCTTTAAATGATTTTTCTCCCCAAACTTGATTTTGTTAATAATTTTATGTATAAGTTTTTTAATATATATATATATATATATTTGTTGTATGTGGAAACGCCTGATGGTCTTAATCATGACTTCCCACATACAACAAAGTTGTCTGTGATTGGGTTGTCCTTACTCCACCAGGCGCTGTCATTCCATTGGTGCCAGACGCCGGCACATTTTGTTGTTGAACCTAAATTTGTGTTATTTTTCAATTTCAGCAATAATTGTTTTCCTCCATTCTTGTTGTTACTAATCTGAGAAACAAAGAGTTTTTTTTTTTTTTTTTGGATTTTTGAATAGAGAAGAGAGAAGGTGCATAAATTTAGGGTAGACAGAGAAATTGCAGAGATAATTTTTTTTTTCTGAAAAAGCAGAGATGTTTTTAACTTTGATTTGTCAATTTGTGTTAGGAGGGTTGAACAGTCAAGTTGGGATGGTGATTTATTTTTTATTTTTTTTATTTTTTAGTGAAAATAATATAAATGATAAAAATATGATATATTTAGTAAAAAAAAAATAGAATTATTAATTTTTAATAGAATATATTTAAATTTTAGAAATATATTTAGAGATTAGGAGGTATCAATAGCCCCACCCCTAAAATAAAACTATTACCAACGCTTTTCATTCCTTTTGCATATTGTTGTTTTCAAAACCGTTGTATTGACCATTTTGTTTAAATATTTGCAACTGCATTCAACGTGGAAACAATAAGCTGACAATTACAATTAAACAATTCTTATTAGTGCTTATCACAGCAGCTTCTCTATATATTTCATTTTAATTGTGAAATCTCATCTTATTGGCCCAAATTTGTATCAAAAGATTTGTCGCCTTCCCTTTACCAAAAACTTATATGTAGTGTTTAATCAGAGGTACAATATTAATTTTTTAACTAAAAAAATTATTTATTTATTTAAAAAATATTATTATTAATTTATAACCTTAAAAAAGTAGCAATACTATTAATTTGTAAACAAGTAGCATCTTTTAGTTAAACTAGATATTCGTCATTTTATTATATTAATAAATTTTGCGTGTGACTTACACATATTTGTAGATAATAATATAATATTTTTATTTTATGAAATTATTATTATTATTATTATTATTATTATTATTACTCTATAAATATAAAAATATTATCATTTTTATCTGTCTCAAATTCATATAAGAATAAACCCATTTTTTTATTAAGACTTAAAACATATTTCAAATAAAATTAAATAATTTAACTCATAAAAAATTATTTTATCTTTTAAATATGATATTTTATTTTAATAAATACAATATTGATACCAAATTAAAAATCGTAATAAGACGATTAATTTGATATATCACATGTCAAAAATTGATTTGTAAAGAAAAAGAATTATTTGAATTTTAAAAATTTAGTTAAAAAAATAACTTTTTAATTACATAAAACTATTTTTTTTAACAATGGAATTTTTCTTACTATATGTTTTAGTAAAAAATGCAGAATTTTCTAGAAGTTACATCGGTTTTTTTAGCATATTTTTATGGAATTTTTATTTATATTAATTATAAATTTTGTTGTAGTGATGATATATGATAAATTCCTACTTTCAAGTCTTACTACTTCTATGTTAAGTAAGGATACGTGTACCTTATACACAAATAACTTAGTGTTTTATCCTTTAAAATTTTATTGTGATAGTTTTAATTGTCATAAGAAAAATACTAGCATTTCTTATGTTCGATAGACAAATGTAATATATAATTATTTTAAAAAACATATTTTTATTGAAAAGTAAGATATTATGTAATAAATATTAAGATTAACTGCATAACTTAAATTAAGTAAGTTATTTATGTTCTAATTTTACTAATAAATATTATGTATGAAGAATGATATCGTTAATAAATATATAATAATTAAGATAAAATTTTAGATAAAATATAAAATAAAATATCTCATCCGAAGTTCATGGAGTCGAGCATCACATGGCTTGAAAGAATCAAATATTATTGTATCCTACATAAAATTATGCAATTTTTATTTAAATTAGATGGATCCATGTGAAATTTAAGGAGGCATGTAGTCAATTAGATTAGTTGGCTACACTCTGTCTGAATGTGATGCCCAAGAAAGTCTAGAACCTAATTAAATAATTTTATCTCTTCAAACGATGTTTTACCCTATTTCTTGGAGCAAGTAATTCACGAGCATCTCTCTCTCTCTCCCTCTCTCTCTCTCTCTCTCTCTCTCTATATATATATATATATAGATGCATTTGCATCAATATAATATTTCAAATGGGATTTTGAAGTAGTGAATAAGGTTGTTGTAACAGTTGGATCACTCGACTACTCAGGCCCAAGTTCTAAAGCCCAAATAGTTATGCATTATTTATGGGTTGCATTCTTAGAATTAGGATATGTTTGGCCCGTTAAAATATTATGCATCGATCTGATTTTGTGTTTGTATTTAAATTTATTATTTTGATTAGGTGAATTAAATCCTACAACCTCTTTAATTAAAAAATTGACGCCTACTACTTATATAGTTATATTTCTTTCTTTTTCTATCTCTCCCAATTATCAATAATTAGTCAATAATTTAATCATCACCAAACTATATATTTAATACATATTTATAATGTCTTCATCACAATTTAACAAATAATTCAAAAATTATATCCCATTAAATCGTTGAATGAACATACGATTTAAAATTTCTTTTTTCTTAACTAACATAACTTAGAATTTTCATGAAAATATTTATCATTAATTAGATTACTAATCAAACAGCAACTAATGTGTTTTAAGTAAATTACATGAGAAACACGTTTTTTAAATCGTGTTGGAATGTTGCGCAACATTTATAAATCATGAGAGGGTTCCGTACAATTATCCCTTATTTATAATTAAGTTTTTTTAAATTTCTCAAATAACTAACAAAATTCTAAATACATAATAAAATTGTGTGCTTTTAAAATTAGGTGACATATTTTAAGTATCTTTATGAGAAGAAAGATTCTCTAACCTCACATTTTCAATCCCCTTTCCCCAAACGATGAAGTTTATGAAGTAATGAGAACATGGGTAAGCAAGAACTGTTTTTCCTCACATGCAAGATATATATATATATATATATATATATATAATATATTCATCCATGAATTTATTTATAGTTTTAAATTACTCTAATACAATTTTGTTCTCGTATGTTAAAATTTTGGGTCCGACCCTCATTGCATGCCTCAAGAGTATGGATTCTTGACTGATTTGAATGTTTGGTTGTCATAGTTTGAACAAAGTTGCCCTTCTTTATTTTGGTACAAAGAAATATTGATGAAGCTTACTCTATTTAAAATACGAGATCTTATTTGAAAATCGAGCCGTCTGTATATAACACCATCCTGGGTAAATCACTTGCACACAACTACAACATAACATAGTACAATGTCCAAAGTCCAGCTTCTCATACAGAAAACCATGGACAAAATTATGTTACATCCTCTCCTTCTCCAAGCCCTGATATCCATATTCTTGTTCTGGGCCATCACCAAATGGTTCTGGAAATCTTCTAGAAGAAAGAACCTGCCCCCATAACCACTAACCCTACCTATTTTAGGAAACCTCCACCAGCTGGGCTCGTTAACCCACCAAAATCTCCAATCCATGGCCCACAAACACGGCCCGATCATGCTTCTTCATTTCGGCAGCTTGCCCACACTCATCGTCTCGTCTGCAGGTGCGGCTCGAGAAATCATGAAAACCCATGATCACGACTTCGCAGACAGGCCCAATTTGAGGGTTAACAGGCGGATTCTTTACGATAGTAAAGATATATCCGTCGCACCGTACGGTGAGTACTGGAGGCAGCTGAAGAGCATCTGTGTTCCTCATCTGTTGAGTAATAAAAGGGTCCAGTGAAGAAGAAACGGCCCTTTTGATCAAAAAGATTGCAGAATCCTCTGGTGCTGTGAATTTGAGCCAGATGTTTACTGAGCTGACGTACGACGTCGTCTCCCGATCAGCTTTCGGCAGGAAGTACAGTGAAGGGGTGAATAGCAAGAAATTCTATCGACTGTTGAGAGAATTCTTCGAGGTGTTCGCGACTGTCAGTATTGGAGAATTCATACCGGGGCTTTGGTGGATAAATCGGGTAAACAGACAGATTTGATTCCAGAGTGGATAAAGCTGCAAAAGAAATGGATGAATTCCTGTAGGGAGTGATTCAAGAGCGCCTGGAAACTTGCAAAGAACAGAAGAATGGAGAAAATTTTGTTGATATTTTGCTTCACATTTACCAGAATAATTCAAGAATGGATTTATTTCAGTTTACTTTTTTATTATTAATATTATTTTGGCTTTTATAACAATTTTAAATCACTTGTGTCTAGACCGGATTCAAAATACACCTCTAAATAAAAAAAGTCTTTCTTAGTAAATCATAAATTCATACTTATGTGATTTCTTTTATTCGTGTATATAACTTGTTCGATCATATAAAACATGTTTGTAAAATAAATTATTTCAATTATTTACTTTGATTGACAAAAGGAGATAAATAGTGAACATAATGCTTTTTGAGACAATAATATTTTTGAAGCATAATTTTTTTTAAAACATAGTGAACACATAGTGGAGTTTGGATCCAAGAATTATATAAAATCAATTGCTCATTTTAAACGACTTCGAATCCAGTTAAATTTTGATGAATTTTAAATACTTTAATCTAAACACAATCTGTTGTTAATAAATAATTAAATATACTTGTGGAAGCACAGAGGTGAATTAGGTTAACAAAATAAGTAATTTGTGTTTGTGAAATGCTGCATAAAGCTATAATATAACTTTTAGTAATTTGTGTTTGTGGAATAGAGACAACATCAACAGTGCTCGAATGGGACAATCTTGAAAAACTTGCAAAATGAAGTAAGGGAAATTGTCAGAGGAAAGAAATGACATAACAAGCGACGACTTAGAAAAAATGTATTATCTAAAAGCCGTGATCAAGGAAACTCTTCGTCGTCATACCCCGATTCCATTATTAGTACCGCGCATTGCACGAGAGGATGTTAAAGTTATGGGGTATGATGTTTAATGGTGATGGTTAATGCTGGGACCCGACTTCTTGGGCGGGGCCCGATAAGTTTCATCGCAACAGGTTTCTAAATTCTTCGATAGATTTGAAGGGCCTGGATTTTGAGTTGATCCCATTTGGGGCGGGATGAAGAGGTTGTCCAGGAATCGCATTTGCAATGGCTATCAAAGAGTTCGTGTTGGCAAATATTGTGCAGAAAGTATTTGGTAAGATGATATTTGGGGCGGGATGAATGTAAGGATTTGGACATGAGTGAACGACCAGGGATTGTTATTCATAAAGTTGTTCCTCTTCTTGCAGTTGAGACTCAATTTCGTTCCTAGTGCATTGTAGTGTATTGTATTCTATATATTTTTTTAAAAAGTGTCGTTTATGGAAAATTTATACTATTATAATAACAAAAAAGTCTAAAAATAGTAATTTCTCGTTTATTTTCGATTTTTAAAACTCAGTCCAAATATTATATTTTTGAGTGAACTATCGATCCAACCGTTTGACGGTTAGATTAGCACTTGATGGCTCGACTGAGTCGATCTCCAATCAAATTATAAAAACATTGTTTTGAAGTACAAGTAGTACTAGTGAATAGATTGTACCAGTTGGATCCTCGAACTATTCAGATCTAAGATCCTAAGCCTAAATCATTGTACATAACTTGTACGTTATTTATCCTTCATATAACAATATAATATTCTTCAAATTTCAATTCTTCCAAAACTTTAGACGGTAGAAATTGTAGTAAAAAGTCTTGGAAAGTAATCATATTAACATTCCAAGTTTTATCTTGGTTTAAAAACATTTAAAAAATAAAATTCATGACTCTATTTATGAAATTATACCTTATTATTAAAAAAATATACGATTAATAATTTATTTTATTTTAAACGTCAACCTATTTAATTTTGCAGATAACAAATTAATATATTTGTTATAAAAAGTATAATAATAAATTCTATAAATATAATCAATAACATTTTCAAATAAATGCATAAGCATAAAGTGTATGAGAAAAACATATGGTAATAATATGTTGGGAAATTATCCAAAGATATATATATATATTTATATACATCAAAAGTTTTTGCTATTTTATTATAATAATACCTTATAATTAAGGAAACTTTTCTTAACTCATTTGCATAAAATGAAACTAATGTTATTATGATATAAGATAAACTTACCAAACAAAACAAATAATAATAATAATCTAATATTTGTGTGCAATTATTATTATTATTATTATTATTATTATTATTATTATTATTATTATTATTATTGTTATTATTCTTATTATTATTATTATTATTATTATTATTATTATTATTATTATTATTATTATTATTATTATTATTATTATTATTATTATTATTATTATTGTTGTTTGTTTGTTTGTTTGTTTGTTTCAAGAAATTGCACCCAAACACATTGTAACACAATTTTATGTGTCCACTGTTGATAAGTAACCATGAATTTAATACGAGAATATATGGCATTATGCAGTCGATGTCTCGTCATTTTGCAATATTTAATTTCTTTTCTTATAATTTAAGGAACTATGTATATTAGAATAGGTTATAACAAATAGTATAAATACGAACTATAAAATGTAATTATTGTTGGATTAAGTTATTTTGAAGGCACAGCTGTAATAGGGTTGGGGAAATGCAGAGAGAAGCCTTTATTTTTATACAATCGATTAAGCTATCAACACACACATGTCAGTAGGCTATTAGATGACAATATTAATATATATGTCCACGTGTCAATATCAAGATGGGCTATGGGCGGCCCTATTGAATTTTGTTATATCTTTATTTGCAATGTCATGGAATATTATTTTGTGTGTATAACGCATGAACTTTTATTATTATTCAGAAAAATAAAATCACTTTCTAATAAATAAATAAAAATAGCCCTCATGTTTTAAAAATAGATTAAACAAAAGTAAGTTTTATTTTCTATCCGTTAATTTTGATTCTATTTAATATATAGTTTTTAATTTTTATTAATGTTTTATGATGACATCTAATTTTTCAGATTTGTCCAATTCATACCCAATTCATGAAACTCCAAAAGCACATTGAACATTATGATATCACACTCAAATTTTACCTATTATGTAGGCAGTCTAATTGTCACAGTAGCAATTTCTAAAGAGATTTCTAAATTATGATAAAATTGAGTAGAAATTGGATAAAATAAAAGGTAAAAGATTATTATAAAAAAATTATAATCTTACAAGTCAATTATTAGATAGAGTAAAAGTTAAGGAAAATTGTTTCCATTAAACAAATATATTTACAATAGAGGAATGAACTTATGAAATATGATCTGTTTATTGATTGAAATTATATTTCATTTTCATACACATGATTACGAATGAGGCTTCCTAAATTTAATTTCGTGAATTTAAATTTAATTTTGGGAAAAATTAAAAATTTTGTCAAAATTTTACTTGTTTTCTCATGTTTCTTGCCTGAACCTTTTTTTTTTTTTTTTTTTTTGGGAAAAAAATAGTTTAGGCAAAGACTCATGAGGTGTTTATGTGAAATTTTGGAAACAAACACCACTTTTCTCTAATTAAAAATTATGGCTAAACTCACAAAATTAAAATTGTTGTAAAACTTAATTAGAAATTTTAATTTAATTCTGTAGATAACATATTAGTTTTTGTGGCACGTCTTATAAATTATTGAGATAAAGACACGTGATGTACTCACGTGAAATTTTGGGAAAAACATCCACTTTTCTCTTAGGGCTAAACCCACAAATTTAAATTTGTTATGAAATGTAATTGAGAACAAGACTGAAATTATAAATACAATATAGTTAGGGACTAATTTTGTAATTTTATTTTGTAAACCCTATATAAACCTCAACACAGAGGGCACCAACACATCATCTTAAAGCCAAAAACACAAAGATAGAATATGGAAGAACTTCAGTTGTACACATGTTTGTTCAGTGTTCTGGCTTTATTCTTAGCATGGTGCTTAACAAGAATTCTGAAATCAGGCGGCGGCAAGAGGAATTTACCACCCTCGCCGCCACAGTTACCCGTCATCGGAAACCTCCACCAAGTTGGCCAGTTGCCTCACAGATCTCTCGGGAATCTATCCAAAACACATGGCCCTCTAATGCTCCTCCATTTCGGCTCCCTTCCTACACTCATAGTTTCGTCGGCAGATGCAGCCGAGGAGGTCTTGAAAACTCATGATCTCGCGTGCGCAGGGAGGCCTGCGCTGAGTGTTCTCATGAAAGTATTCTACGACTCGCAGGACTTGATTAATCGACCGTATGGCGACGAATGGCGGAAGCTGAGGAGCATCTTCGTGCAGGAACTGCTTAGCAGCAAAAGAGTGAAGTCGTATAACTCCATGATGGAAGAAGAAATAGCTCTCCTGGTGAAAAAAGTCGAAGATTGTAGCGCAGCGTCTCGGCCCGTCAACTTGACGAACATGTTTGCGGAGCTTACATTTGATTTGATCAGCCGTGCTGCTTTTGGGGAGAAGCACAGTGAGTCGGAGCATGGGAAGAAGTTTCTGGAAGCTATAGATAAAGGTGTGGGATTATTGTGGACTTTTACGGTGGGGGAGTTTGTTCCATGGCTTAGTTGGATGGGTCGGGTTAGTGGGTTTAATGCTGCTTTGGATAGGGTTGTTAAGGATCGAGATGAAATCCTGGATGCCTTCGTTGAAGATCATTTAAACAGGAAGATCGAAAGTTGGAGTGAAGATGAGGTATCTGGTGAAAGAGTCGAATTTTTTTTGGATATTTTGATTCGTTTTTACAAGGATAGTAGGTCTCATGCTTCCATTGATCTGATAACTGTCAAGGGTGCAATCTTGGTACGACATCTCTCTCTCTCTCTCAAGAAAATGATGTGTGTAGAGAGGCAAAAGTAAAAACAAATTTGTACGAACAAAAATATATTTTAGTTATTTCTCGAAGCTTATCAACATAATTTGAGGCTTATGAGATTTGAGAATTTGAGGCTTATGAGATTTGAGGTAAGTTACCCACTTAAGACTTATGAATTGAACGGTGAACAATATCAAATTCTTGAGGATATATTGAAAAGATTTAAGATATACACATACATATTTTAAAATTCATGAGCTTTGAGATGTTATAAGTTTCAAAGCATGCTATGTGGCTAGAAGATATGCATTTTTATGAAATCGCTAAAAGACATTTCAGTTGGTGGCATCTAATTAGAAATACACAATGCCAAAAATGCAATTACTCTTAATAATAGTGAATTGTTGTCAACATTATATTGAACATATACAAATCGGACAAAATAGTCAATTATGTAACTTTTATATTGATTTTACAATGCTGTAATATATTTTTTCCAAACTGAAACAGGATGTTTTTGCGGCGGGAACTGCAACTTCATCGACAATTTTAACATGGATTATGACAGAGCTAATAAGGCATCCCGGAGTCATACAAAAACTGCAGGCCGAAATAAGAGAGATCATGAAAGGGAAAAAGCGTATAACCGATATTGACTTGCAGAAGATGCACTATATGAAAGTTGTGATCAAGGAAACATTCCGTTTCCACCCTCCATTGGCGACATATTCTCGTGCTTCTAGAGAACATGTGAAGCTAATGGGATACGACATTGCGCCCGATACTATGATCATGATCAATTCATGGGCTATTGGTCGAGACCCTGCCTGTTGGGACGAGCCAGAAAAGTTTATGCCAGAGAGGTTCTTGAATTCATCTGTGGACTTCAAGGGATTTGATTTCAAGCTGATCCCGTTTGGGGCAGGGCGCAGAATATGTCCGGGGCTCGGATTTGCAGACGCCACGATCGAGCTGACTGTGGCAAACCTGATGCACAAGTTTGATTGGGCATTGCCTGATGGAGCTAGAGGAGAGGAGTTGGATGTGACTGAACGCCCAGGATTCACAGTTGGAAAGAAATACCCTCTTACTGTTGTTGCAACTGTCAATTCCAAAGAATAGTTGATAGATGTTTCTACCTTCAATGTTTTAGTCCTAATAGCTTGGAATCGATTCCCATCCCCTCTCCAATTTGTATTCAATAAAATAGTTATTCTTATGCTCCTTATTTTAGTGACATTCTTTCTCCAAATTGCAACTTTAACCGCTATTTTGGAAGTTACAACAAAGATATTATGTTAATATGGATTGCAATTTAAAAGCACTTAAAAAGATTGGTGGGATGGGATTTTGGGTCTTCCATTATTCCATTTCGTATTTTATCTTGTATTTAATAATATAATTAATTGACATACAGTTCATATTAAAAATATAAAATAAAATATGAAATATAAAATGAAATAAATGATGAAAACTCGAGGAAATAAGCTCAGCCCACATATTATCTTGGTCATAAATGGGGACAGATGAAGCTAGTATCTTGTTGTGTAATGATAAGTAGGAAAGATGTTTTCTTTATATTTCTAAATTTGCTAGATGTCTAGCCAATATATTTGAAGAGCGGTCACCTATGAAACAAAAAACCAAAAAAGGTAATTTTTATTATGAAAAAGTATCCCCTCGGTCTTAAAAAAGAAAAAGAAAAAGAGTCATCTTCAAATAATAAATGACTTTTAATTTTTAGTCGACTAAAACTTGTTAAAGTCATTAATTTTCACCAATGTCTCTTCAATTATTTATTAGTTTTAACTTTAAAAACATATTATAAAAGTATTATTGAAAATTTAACTGAGATTTTTTTTAGACCGAAGGAGTAATATTTTTTGCTAAAATAAATTTGGTAAAAAAACAATACAATTATTTTCGGTGATTACCGTAACAATACAATATAATTATTTTGGATCCATTTAAGTATGTGTTATATTGTGAGTATGGATGTTAAAAGGGCCATGGCCCGACGGACTGGTTTTTTTAGCCCAAAAAATTATAGGGTTATGGCTTAGTTTTATTAGCCCGTTTAAATATCAGTCCATTTAGCCCGATCCCGATTAGCCCGAAGCCCTATAGGGCTAGCCCGATAGCCCGAACTTATCTTCTTATTTGTCTATTTCTTAATATCGAATTAATAATATGCACCATTTTAAATTATTTTTCATATACCATATTTGATTTTTAGTGGAATATATTAAAATTTATGTTTAATTATTAGAAGATTCTAAATACTGTCATTTAAATTTAGAACTTAACTGTAACATAATTTCATATTTTATAATGTGAATGCTCTTAAAGCTAGAATTGAGAGGATGAAATAGTGTATATCACTTAAATGTTTGAATCTTAAATTTTGTATAGTGATATAAAGGTTATAAAATATATATTTTTTTAATGTTATCTAAAATTGTATTTTAAATAGAGTATAATATGCATTTAATTAAAATTTTATATTTAAATATATAATTTGACTATTTTCGACTCATAACTCGATAGTGGCACGATTAGCCCGAAAACCGGTAAGGTTAGGGTTAGATTCACTATAATACAAGCCTGTTTAAAATGACCCGATTAAACCGAGGCCCAAATAACCTAAAATCCGTTAAAGCTAGCCCGAAATTGACAGAACAAGCCCGTTTAACATTTCTAATTGTGAGCGCCGTACTGCTAGAGTTGTCACCCAAATTTGTGACAATAATGTACCAAATATTGATATTAATGAAGCCTGAAAAGAGATAGGACTGCTTCTTTTTAATAGTTCCATAAATTCATTCAGATTTAGGGTTGGGGATTTTAGATCCAACAAATTCATTTATTTGTGACACAAAATCTATATTAGTTCAGTCTACCTTCATGAAAATGGAGACCTAAATCACATTTGGTCCCCAAATTAAGGTCTATCCTTTAACAAACCCTAGTTTATAAAATAATGGTTTATGAAATAATGAGTCGAAATAATTCAACATTTTACGAGACAAATTGCATATTTATTTACTTTCTTTTATCTGATTCATAATTACTTGTAATTGTGTTCTTACTGCTGCAATAACATTGAAGCTTTCTTCTATTTGTTTAGTAATTACTTGTAATTGTTGTTTTTATTGTTGTACGAACGTCAACGCGTTCGCCTCGGAAGAAGTTGCTTCATAGGCGGGTTCAAAAGATCGATCTCATTTAGTTGTTACAAGCTGGTGTGATTTTGACAGACTTATTAGCATCGCTAACGTATGATCTATTCAGTTGAGCGGCTTTTGGGAGGAAGCACGGTGAATCCGAGCATGGGAAGAAGTTTCTAGAAGTTCTGGAAGTTGTGGGATTGTTGTTGAAGTTTTGAATCAGTGTCACATTGACCTGGTATATGTTAAAAGGTGTTTATTTGGTAAGACTCTCTCTCTCTCTCTCTCTCTCTCTCTCTCTCTCAAAATTGCAAGAAAATGCTGTTTTTCTCAGTTGTGATCATCTTTTTTGTATTCCTGTTTAGAATAGGATGTTTTTAGAGCTGGAACTGAAACTTCTACGACGAATAGTATGGGTAATGACAAAGCTAATAAGGCATCCAGTAGTAATGAAGAAACTGCAAGATGAAATAAGAGAGATAATAGAAACTGCAAGATGACATAAGAGAAATCATAGAAAGAAAACAACGTATAACTGATGAAGACATGCAGAAGATGTGTTATCTAAAAACCCTGATCAAGGAAACACTCGTATCCACCATCCATTCGCCATACACACTCGCATTGCAAGAGAATATGTGAATCTAATGGGATACGACGTTGCACCCAATACAACAGTCCTGATTAACACATGGGCCACTGGTCGAGACCCAGACTGTTGGGTCAAGCCCCAAAAGTTCATGCCAGAGAGATTCTTGAATTTGTCTGTGGGCTTTAAGGGCGGTTCAACTTCCAGTTGATCCCGTTTGGGGCCGGATGGAGAATGTGTCCAGGACTCAGGTTGGCATCCAATACTAACAAGCATATTCTGGTAAATCTAATGCACAAAGTTTGAATAAGTATTGCTTGATGGAGCTGAAGGAGAAAACTTGGATATGAGTGAGAAGCCTGGGGTCTACAATTGGAAAGAAAATAATCTGTGTTGATGATTGATGATTGATGCATCAATTTTAAATAATCACGTGGAATGACATCATTTTGAACTTTTTTTTTTTTTTTTTTATGAAAATAAAGATATAGAAAGCTTGAGCCGTCTAGGTGGTGCATGACACTTCTTGGGCCACCTAGGCGGAGCCTGGTTCCAATAAGACTGGCTGACGTCTAAAAAGTCCGATTAGGCCAAACGCACTGCAAAATTTCAATCTACATAGTAGCACAAGCTTTTCTTCTTCTTTTCTAATCTCATGTTTTCTTTCTCCGGAGACAAAAAGGCTGACTGGCTGTTGTTCAAACTGCTTGATCACAGGTAGACACCGTAAAAAAATCAGGAAAAAAAAAGGACGTACGAGCAGGTGAATGCAGGTATTCGAACATAACTAAGAAAACAACATTTGAATCTATGCTAGATTTTAAGAGTTAAGATGCTTCCTTCCTATAAGTGAATGAAAAAGAAACTGAGGCCCTTGCTTTTCTGGGGATAAGTACTGTAAGATCGTTGAAACTTCTCCATCCACGGCTACAGGCACTCTGCTGCCTGATTCAGTGAGATCGCAACTCTTGGAGGTAATGGCCCACTTGTTGTGCCCCAAGAAACAATGCATCTGCTACCAGAAAGAGTCCAACCTGCAAACGAAATTTCTTTGATTGGAAAAGCAGAGGTTTGAATAGGTTACTAACCAAATCGGGGCTAAGGCAAGAGTTAAATACCAAACGGCCGGAGAAAACTAATCGGTATCCCCAGCCCTCCTTGGCAGCTGCTACTCTCTGTTGATCGGTCCAACTAAACATAACGTATGACACCAGAGTCACGTTCCGTCATAATCGGAGTGTTTGTGTGTGTGTGTAAGAGAGAGAGAGAGAGAGAGAGAACATGTAACTTTATGGGCAATGCATTCAAAAAGAGAGGGGGACTTGGTCAGTGAAATAAAGATAGAGATGCAACAGGAGTCTGAGAATTTTGTAAGAGAACTCGAAGATATATGTTAAATGGAATGAATGACATGGCTCAAAATCAAGGAACTCAAAGTGTGTGTAAATATTCACTTATAAGGAACGAGGAGAATAGGCGGTCGTAGTTTTATTAGGAGTAAAGACAAGAACTAAGGATCGCGTATGAATATTAAGTACAAAATGTATGACGATAGCAAAAGAAAGAGGCAGTTCAGATAGTACTATCACATGAAAGATCAATTCTAGCATAACCACTGTTTTTAAGAAAAAGAAAGTATGTTAGAAGTTACCCAAGGAATTCCGAAAGCCCGCCAATTCCTGCAAGCTTAAAGGGTTGGGGGCCTTCCCTTTCAAGATCCTGCAGTTAAAAAATGTATGGTTGAAGGAACGAAGGAACAAAAACACAAGGGGGGGGGGGGGGGGAGAGAGAGGCAAGGCATCACCTCTTCTTCAGCAGCCTCAAAACCCCCTTGAACCCAGAAAAGGTTTTCATAACCAGCATTGTACAATTGCTCACAAGCTGCAAGGGATCTGCCTGATTATGAAATGACTCAGACCAAAAAACAGGAAAGAAAACAATAACATAACTAATGCAGAACGTACCAGATTAAGACATATTTGTGTTTGGCCATTTACACGAGAATTTCATGCACATTAACAATTCTAGTCATGATTGTTGTCTACTCAAAGGTACACACTCATCTTTTCTAAATTGAATTATTATCCCTACATTGAACTGAATAAGTGCAGTCTGTAGGATAACGATTACAATGTAACGAAATCACCCATGGCACTAATCTCAGACTATAAGTTAAGCCACTCCACTAGTTCATCACGGTACTTCAAACATACGAGTTGCACAATGGTTATCAGCTTATGGCTTTTGCAAAGTGGTACGTGGCTCGATCCTATAGAAATATATGCCATCCTAAGGATAATATTTATGGTCCAAACTGACCTGTTGGTAACAGGACATCTTTTCAAAAAACAATGTACAAAAACATATGTTTCTTACATCAATAGAAAGAGTAATTCTAATGAAAACTTAGATATCTAAACGATATTATGGATAAAGATGCAACAAAACATTATCTTCACTTGTAAAATAAAGGTCAGTAGTATTTTATAGCTGGAATACGGAATTTAATCAATTGAAAGAAAATCTCACCTCAAGCCCTTCTGGCAGGCCAGAATAAGATCTGTGTCTTTCGGGAACTTCTCCTCAACTTTTGATATGAATTGTCTGTTATTGATAGAATAAAGAGAAGATTTTTAGTATGTTTTACAAGTATGCTAATCAGAAAATAGAACTAAAGAGTATCATACTTGTCGTAGGATAATGTAGGGACGCCACTCCACCATCCTCCTAAAAACGAACATTATACAGATATTAATTCAAAAGGACTCAAGGTAAACATAAAGTTATGGTCCAAAGAGTCTAGAACAAATAGCTAAGGCATTAAATAATTGACATGACATTGAAGGAATTACGATATCTTAATTATATACATGATCACATGAAAATGTCCCTTCGGCATGTCTATAGAAAGTTACTCACTGCACATTCCACATATCAGATGGATTATATGTATATTAATACATCTTGACGTTATAAAATAGCAGAATAACAAGCATTAATTACTAAATACGAGCAATATCATAAACGACCACTTCTTCCATCCAAAAAAGGTTTCAGTTTTAAGGAAATGTATGAATTTCTAATCAAAATCCAAAAGTTAGTCTCTTAATCTTAGGCAACTTGAATCAAAACTGTGAGTCAAACAGTTGTTCAAGAGAAGCAACTACTCTAAACACTAGATGAACATAACTGAACCTTTAAATATTTTAAAGGTTGCTATTTATGAACAACAACAGAAACGGCCCTCTCTTAAATAGGTAAATAAGACGATGTTCCCATACCCATCATAAATCCTGTGATCTTCCTTGAAAGAGTGCCAGCATCCAGGCTGTCATCAACATCAAATATAGGAATCCATGCAGAACCTTTGACCCATGCCTTCAGAAAAAGATTTGGAAAACACAACTCCAGTTATAATCTTGTGACAGTTTACAACTTACAAAAGAAAATGAACATGTTTTAGCAGTAACGACAATTTTTAATTTGCCACTAGTATTGACAAAGAAAAATAATAATGCTAACCAATCAGATAAAATTATAACAAAACTGCATTCACCTTTTTACGCTCAGTAGAGGGACGAACATCGAGTAAAGTTTTATTTGAGAGTTGGACGGCATATCCAGCTTCTTTTGGAGTTAGAAGTTTGACTTTCCCATCCCTGACCTAAGTTAGAAAATGTAAATTTGAATACTGTAATCAACAGCAAGAAGTATGTATGTAACAAAGCACACCTGCAGAAATTGTATTGTGGATACACCACTTTAGTTAATAGGATCCTAATAACGAACTTCTGTGAAGACAGAGAGGCTGGAAACAAAATTGTCTTTAGGTTCAGGTATAACTGTTTATAAGGAATGAACTATGACCCAAAGATAGAATATATGGGAAAGACACATGCTAAAAGAAAATACATTTCCTGAAAGATTTCTCCAATTCTAAACTGTAGCAGAGGAAAGTATTATTTTCGACATGAAGTGAATAGGCTAATTCTCCACACCACAGGCATGTACGGCCTAGTTTTTCTGTAAGGAGACACCAGAGACAAATCATATTATATGTTATTTCCTTAACTTCTCTCGCCTAGTTACCCCTAAAGGTCTTCCCTTCTTAACACATTTAACGCAAAGAGTCGAGCTTCAGACATGAGACTTGATATCTTGGTTTCTACTAAATGTTATGTAATAAACGTGTGAAAGACAATAACCGACACTACCAATGAGAAAGCATTAAAATCAATTCTACTGCTTAAGACGGTATATTGTGAATGAAACTATAAAAGACCAATAAGTATATCTTCTTGTAGCTTATATGGTACTTTTTCTTTGTGGAACTATGATTCATTGCTGTCAATTTCAATAATCTACTTTATGAAGTTATGAACAGCCTTATAGCAGCATAACTTCTTCAAATATTGACAAATGCATGATGCTCGAGCGTGCAATACAGCTCACTTCTTATCAGAGATCTAGACCTAGATTCTGAATGTTCGATATTTGTTCTATTAGCCTCCGAGGCATCAACCCAGGTCATCTTTCTGGAATCTGGATAAAGTTCACACGCCTCAGGCGAAACCTTTCAGAATCAGATACTATACTACATATTCATTTAGCATCTATCACATTATAAGAGAAACTGCTTGTTAAAGATTTGTGTTTTAGCATACAGCCACTTGAAAGCACAAACTTTTCCACATTATTCATTTGTGAGCATCGATTATCACTGCAATGATTATGCTTATTCCAAGGCACAATATTTTATATCATAAGTTTACTGTAAATGCAAAAAGCCTCTTCCTTTTGGCCTTTGGCATCATCAATTTCTAACGAAAGTACACTAGAATCATTGTAATAATTACCAGAGCCTCCCATCTCTTTCTAGCAGCCGCCATATCTTTCATCTGCTTAACCTCGTACTCTTCTTCAACTACTTGCATTTTTGTCCCACCCCTGCACTAATTACAACAAAAATAAAGCACAAAGCAATTTCAGAAAACATCAAAAGACCATAATCGGGGGAAAGAAAATAGAAGGGACAAATAGCAATTACACTGTGGCGACTTCTGAGGCTCAAGAAAGATGCGCCTGTAGGAATTGGCATGAGAGCATAGCCCGAAAGATGGCTCCATTTTCTGGATCTCTGGGCGAGGTTTAGAGCATTGATGGGTGATAACTGAAAGCCCAACGTTTCCATTTTGTTAAGATGGGCGGAAATGCTCAAATTTGTGAAGTGTCGATTCTTGATTTTTGTTTTGGTTCCGAGGTGATAATTTTAATTTTATTTTTTAATTCTTTTTTTTTGGGCTTATCCACTTGTGTTTCTTGATTCGGTAAGGTTCAAGAAAGGATTTTCAGAATGCTTATCTAGAAATATGTTTTATTTTTAAAATTTTTGTATGAAGAACACCAAAAATCATTTAGCTAAAATCTCTCATTTTCTAGCCAAGAAACTAAATCATTTTTTCAAGATTTATATAAATGTTAAAGAAAAGAAAACAAAGGAAAAGAATAAGTGGCTGTCTAGTTATTTCAATTTTGAATATTTAAAGTTTTAGTTCTTTATTCACAGTTAAAATAATATCGTTAATAAAAATTTATTATTTTCAGTTCAATTAAAGATAGCTTGAACGGACAACACTAAAATGATCACGAAAAATTTAATTATTGAAAAAGATTTTAAAAATTAGTAGCATCTAAATTTGCCCATTTTAGTTTGTTATTTTTCATAAATGTTGCAATTGCCAAGTATCGTTTAATTACATTTTCCTCTTAAATCTCAAATATCTGCATATTAGATTTCACGGACGTCTTTATTACTGCTTGTATCCTTATATATTACATAGCATATTTATTTATTTATTAGAAACATCACCTCTCTCCCAATACATATCTTTCCCAATATAATTTTACAAGAAAATGACCTAAATTCATACTTTTTAGAGTAAATCTATTGTGCATCATGAAATCGATGTACATAAGTTTTTGTGAAAATATAGATATATTTGGGTTAAGAATATAAATTAATTTAGTACTCTAAATTTGTACACCTTAATCGTTTTCCAACTAGTAATTCTTATCATCCTACCAAAATTTTTAAGTTCGAAATAATATTTAAAATAACATTTTGATTACCTGCCCCGAAACTCTTCATTTATAAAAATTAAGTAAAGTTTGGTTGATGATTTTTAAACCCGTCGAGCCATCGTGTATCGGTTCAATCGATCGGACCGGTGGTCCAACCAAAAAAATAAAAATAACCTATTTTTATTCATTTATTTTGGTTAATACATATATTATATATTAAAATACTCAAAATATATTTTTCTTCAATACATAACTTATAATATGATATTAATACTCCATAAAATAGTCTTTTTTTCTAATTTCTTAAGTTTTAATTTAAATTTTGTAAGAAAATTAGAAAAATTGATCTACCAGTTATACCGATTTTGATTGATTCAATCACAAAAATGAGTTTACTTATATTTCGAATCCATTCAAACACTAAAACATCAATTTCTGATTTAACCGATTAAACTGACCGAGTCAAACGAATTATAAAAACAATGGGTCCGAGCCCTAATAAATTAGGTGAATAATAGAATGCCACGTTTCTTCCTTACTAAAAAATAATAGCCCGCTTATCTAGGGGACATGATAACTTAATTGGATCGTGCAATCCTCGCGCCTAGTCAAACAATGTTAATTGTTGGCTTTGAGATCCCGGTCTGACCTACTATCACGGGTCGCGGTCTTCCGTTATTCGGGCCGTTGAATTTTCACGCAGCGGAACAATACTCTTGTGGTTACAAAGACTCACAGCCTCTGTCCGACCTTCTCGCCTCATTGAGTCCTATGATGACTTGTTGCTCGGTATAACACACCAAATTTACCAGCATACTCGTTTGAACTCATTCGGGATATTATTTTGTATGTATAATTTTTATTATTGTTTAAAAAATAAATTCACTCTCTAATAAAAAAATAGCCCTTATTAAATAAAAGAAAGTTTTATTTTGTACCCGTTAACTTTGATTCTATTCAATATATAATTTTGATTTTATGAATTTTTTTATAATGGTATCTAATTTTTTTAGTTTTGTCCAATTTATATCCAATTCACTTAAACTCAAAAAGCACATCGAGAAATTAGACATCAGGCGCTCAGAATTTTACTTATCACATTGGCAGTCCAACTGTACAATAACAACTTCTAAAAAGGTTTTGGATCTTCGACAAAATTGAATATAAATTGAACAAAATAAAAAAGTAAAAAATTATTATAAAAAATCTATAAGCTTAAAAATCAATTATTAGATAGAGTTAAAGTTAATCAAAATTGTTTCCATTAACAAATATATTTAGAATAGAGGACCCAGACTTATGGAATATGGTTTGGGTATTAATTGAAATCATATTTCATTGGTGATACATGTGCTGATGACTCTAACAATTTTAATTTTATAGATTTAGTACTAATTTTAGAAAAAATAAACAAGTTTGCCAAAATTTTACTTGTTGTCTCATGTGCTTGCTTGAGCCATTTTTCTGGCTAACTTGTCAACGTGGAGTGGAAAGCTAGGAAAAAGAGGAAAAGAAAATTTCATTATTTTGAAATCATTCAAACATAAAATTTAAAATTTCAATAGAACTGAATATGAAGAAAGAGGAAGAGCATCCGATGAAGTGTTCATTGTGCGGAAGAAAATTATGGAGCACTTGGTCCCTTTTCTGTTCTTCACATTATATTACAATTGTGAGAATGGATTTAAGTTTTTATTTTGTGTTCTAAAGATTTTAATTTGTTTATTATGTGGCATTTTTTATTTTATAGATGGTGTGTAAATTTTTGTACGATTACGTCATATAAATTTGACTAAAAAAATTGTTGAGACAAAAACACATAAGGTATTGATGTCAAATTTTGGAAAAAAATCCACTTTTAAACCCATAAAATTAAAATTGTTACAAAATTTAATTGAGAATTTTAATTTGAACAAGATTAAAGTTATAAATATAATATAATTATGAGAGAAATTTACAATTTGTAACCCCTATATAAACCTAAACACAACAAAAAACACAAAGATAGAATATGGAAGAACTTCAGTTGTGCACATGTTTGTTTAGTGTTCTGGCTTTATTCTTTGCATGGTGCTTAACAAGAATTCTGAAATCAGACCGCGGCAAGAGGAATTTACCACCATCGCCCCCACCGTTACCCATCATCGGAAACCTCCACCAAGTTGGCCAGCTGCCTCACAGAGCTCTCTGGAATCTATCCAAAAAATATGGCGCTCTAATGCTTCTCCATTTCGGCTCCCATCCTACACTCATAGTCTCGTCGGCAGACGCAGCCGAGGAGGTCTTGAAAACCCACGATCTAGCGTGCGCAGGGAGGCCTGCGCTGAGTGTTCTCATGAAAGTATTCTACGACTCAAAGGACTAGATTAGTCGACCGTATGGCGACGAATGGCGGAAGCTGAGGAGCATCTTCGTGCAGGAACTGCTGGAGCAGCAAAAGATGAAGTCGTATAACTCCATTATGGAAGAAGAAACAGCTCTCCTGGTGAAAAAAATCGAAGATTGTAGCGCAGCGTCTCGGCCCGTCAACTTGACGAACATGTTTGCGGGGCTTACGTATGATTTGATCAGCCGTGCTTCTTTTGGGGAGAAGCACGTGAGTCGGAGCATGGAAGAAGTTTCTGGAGGAAGTTATGGATAAAGGTGTGGGATTATTGGGGAGTTTTACGGTGGGGGAGTTTGTTCCATGGCTTAGTTGGATGGATCGGGTTAGTGGGTTTAATGCTGCTGTGGATAGGGTTGTTAAGGATCGAGATGAAATCCTTGATGCGTTCGTTGAAGATCACTTAAACAGGAACCTGGAAAGTTGGAGTGAAGATAAGGTATCCGGTGAAAGAGACGAAAATTTTCTGAATATTTTGATTCGATTTTACAAGGACATTAGGTCTCGTGTTTCCATTGATCTGACAACTGTCAAGGGTGAAATCTTGGTAAGACGTATCTCTCTCTCTCTCTCTATCTTGAAAATGATGTGAAGCAAAATGATAGAAGTAGCGGGGCTAAAGTAAAAATAGCAAATTCATACGAGCTAAAATTTAAATTTAAAATCATGAGCTCTGAAATATATTACAAATTTTGAGGCATGTTAAGTGGCTAGAAGATTTGCATTTTTTTTTTTAAATTGCTAAAAGATATTTTAAGTTGGTAGCATCTAGTTAGACATATGCTATAACAAAAACGTAAATTTTTCTTAATAATAGTGAATTGTTGTCTACTTTATATAAAACATTTGAAAATTGGACAAAATAATCGATTATATAACTTTTATATTAATTTTACAATGCTGTAATATATTTTTTTTCAAATTGAAACAGGATGTTTTTGCGGCGGGAACTGAAACTTCATCGACAATTCTAACATGGATTATGACAGAGCTGATAAGACATCCCGGAGTCATGCAAAAACTGCAGGCCGAAATAAGAGAGATCATGAAAGGAAAAAACATATAACCGATATTGACTTGCAGAAGATGCACTATATGAAAGCTGTAGGAAACATTCCATTTCCACCCTCCATTGGCGACATATTCCCGTGCTTCTAAAGAACATGTGAAGCTAATGGGATACGACATTGCGCCCGATACTATGATCATGATCAATTCATGGGCTATTGGTCGAGACCTTGCCTGTTGGGACGAGCTAGAAAAGTTTATGCCAGAGAGGTTCTTGAATTCGTCTGTGGACTTCAAGGGATTTGATTTCAAGCTGATCCCGTTTGGGGCAGGGCGCAGAATATGTCCGGGGCTCGGATTTGCAGGCGCCACGATCGACAAATTTGTGGCAAGTATACTGATTTCTTGCGTCCAAAATCTGGCAAATATACTATTGACAAGAGATAGGACTCCTAACTTTTTAATAGTTCCATAAATTTATTCAGATTTAGGGTTGGGGATTCTAGGTCGAACAAATTCATTTATATGTTAGTTCAGCTTGCCTTGATGAAAAGGGAGGCCTAAATCACATTTGGTCCCCAAATTAAGGTCTATCCTTCAACAAACCCTAGTTTATAAAATAATGACTCGAAATAATTCGACATTTGATGCGTGCAATTACTGCAAAGAGTTTTACGAGACAAATTGAATATATGATTTACTTTCTTTTATCTTATTCATAATTACTTGTAATTGTGTTCTTACTGTTGCAAGAGCATTGAAGCTTTCTTTTATTTGTTTAATAATTACTTGTAATTGTTGTTTTTATTGTTGTACGAACATCAACGCGCCTCGGGAGAAGTTCCTTCATAGGCGGGTTTGAAAGATCTCATTTAGGTGTTACGAGCTTGTGATTTTGACATATATGTTTGCGTTGCTGACATATGATCTAATCAGTTGGGTGGCTTTTGGGAGGAAGCATGGTGAATCGAAGCATAGGAAGAAGTTTCTATAAGTTGTGGGATTGTTGTTGAAGTTTTGAATCAATGTCACCATTGATCTGGTATCTGTTAAAGGTGTTAACTTGGTAAGACTTTCTCTCTCTCTCTCTGATGACTTGGTTGGTTGATCCTAAAATTTGGTGTATATTATATTGTGTTGTATGATGTCCCTATAATCTGATGTAACTTCTTCTTTTATAGACAATTACTAGGATTTTGGTAGCCGCCGTATTTCTATTTGGAATAAGAAGACATGCCAAAATCACACCAAATCGAGAAGATATGCTCGAATAACACCAAATCAAGAATATATGCCCCAATCATACCAAATTGCGATAGTTAAGATCATATTACGAGGATAAGCACGGTCCATGTGACTTGAGACATGATTTATACATTCTTAATTATCTGTTTTTCTGTCAAAACTTCAACAAACACGTGACGCAACAAAATATAACAAAATCATGATGAACTCGTCACATGGGTATATGCAATTGCTTAAAAAAACCATACATAATAACCTAAAATTGCACGTAAATATTATGTTTATCAACGACCCGTGCTTCAGATCAGACAAACCATATTTGAGCTTCATGAAGTACAGCCCGTGGTTTCCTTGCACGAACCCTGCATGGTCCCTAGCATGAACCATGCTTGTTTTGCACGGATCGTGCTTCATCTCGTGATATGATCTTTGCCATCGCGATTTGGTGTGATTCGTGCATATCTTCTCATTTCAAAATAGAGATACCACAGCTATCAAAACCCTAGTAATTGTCCATAAAAGAAGGAGCTTGGGAACTACAAAGGAGATTAAAATTTATATAATATTTTAAATCATATTTTAGAGTTAGAAACAAGTATATCAAGTCATCAAAGAGAGAGAGATAAATGAAGATCGTTTGGCATCAACAGTCTTCTTTTCTTTTATTCTTATATGTTAGGTATAAGTATCAATATATTTTTCGTGGATTATGTATTGAATATGAGTAGCTAAACATCTAGTGATCTTAGGAATTGCATTTTCTATATTTGTTTATGCTTCTTTGATTTGAATGTCGTATGAAATTATGTGCCTAATAATTGAATATGTGTAGTTAATATATTATTGTTCGGGAAGGAGTAATTGATTAACATATTAGGAATGCATAACATGAACTTCCTAGATTGAAGATTGGTAAGTATTGTGATGAGAATAGATCTAGGAACTATTAAAAGTTAGATAATATCTTAAGAATTGTCAGTGTTATTTAATCTATATTTAGATCTAACTCGGGAGAGAGGATCTTAGATTTATTAGTGATTCTCTTACAAATATAGAAATTAAAGATGGTTTGAACATTAAAGGAATTCATATGAACTATATGATTGCATGTCCTTGGAATACATATAATCTCTGAACTTTCTAAGTTGCTTGATTCTGATTTTATTTTTTGCTCTTTATTTGTTTTATTTTATTTTATAAAACCAGTCACAATTACTCGGTTCTTTAGATAAAGGAAATATCATGAACGAATACTTAGTTGATTTTACTATACAGTCCTTGTGTATACGATATATGTTCTCACCAATATTTTACTACAAATTGCCTCATGCACTTGCGAATCGTATTTTATGTGAAATAAAATAGCAAACACAAACAAGATTAAACTGATGGAGTTATTGGGTGCTGGTTAACTGATCGGACTGCCATAAAAATTGCCTATTTTTCTTCATTTATTTTGGTGTTACAATATATATATATTATGTATTAACATCTAAAAAAATAATTTTATCTAACACATGACTTAAAATATGATATTAATACTTCATAATTTTATTTTATTTTTTGTATTTTCTTAAGCTTTAATTTGAATCAAAGAAATTAGAAAAATTAATCAACCAGTTGAACCAATTTTAATCCGTTTAACCATAAAAATAATTTCTCATGTGTAAAATTCGTGCAAACACCGATTTTCATTTTAACTGAAAGGGTTAGATCCCTTATAAATTAGGTCAATAATTGAATTCCACCTTTTCTTCCTTTATATATAAGTCAATAATTGAATTCCACCTTCTCTTCCTTTATTATATGTCAATATTGAATTCCAGGTTTCCTTCTTGCTAATAAATAATAGCCCATGTGAAGAAAAAAAAACGTAATGACATGCCGTGAGGGCAGCACACTGATCTATGGGATCTGATTTGGATCTTGCAATCCTGGCGTCCAATCAAACAATGTTAATTTATGGATTTGAGATCCCGATCTGACCTACACAAACATGGCCTTAATGATTATATATATGCCATGATATTGTTTTCTTGAAACTCCACTCTTACCAGAAAAATGGTTCCCTACATTATATTTCTCAGTTTCATCACTTTTTTCTTCCTGTTAATGAAAAAGAAAAGAGAAAACATGAACACAGCGAAGCTTCCTCCAGGCCCTGCAAAGCTTCCGATCGTCGGCAACCTTCACCAGCTCGGAAACTTGCCTCATCGATCTCTCCGAACCCTGTCCAAAACCTACGGCGATCTCATGTTCTTAAAACTCGGATTCGTCCCTACATTAGTCGTCTCATCGGCCGATAGGGCCCGAGAAATCTTCAAACAACACGATATCATCTTTTCGGGCCGACCCCCTCTCTACGCTTCAAAGAAGTTCACCTACAATTTTTCCAGCATGTCCACAGCTCCCTACGGCGATTACTGGAGGGAAGTAAGAAAAATCGCGGTTCTGGAGCTAATGACTGCTAAAAGGGTCGGATCTTTCGGGCTGATACGGGCCCAGGAAGTGGATTCCATGATCAACCGTATTTCCAGCAGTGTTCAAGGCGCTGTCGATCTGAACTCGCTGGCGTTTTCCCTCTCTAACAACATTGTCTGCCAGGTCGCTTTCGGGATGATGGAGGATCCTGGAAAGATCCAGAGAATTCTTCTTGACGTTCAGCACTTGTTGACTGAGTTCAATGTAGGGGATTATTTTCCATGTATGGGTTGGATTAACAGGATTAATGGCGTGGACAGGAGGATAAACAAGAGTTTCCAGGACCTGGAGGGGTTTCTCGATGGAGTAATCGAGGAGCATCGTTGTCGTGTAGGGTTGGATTCAGACAACGAAGATATAATTGATGTATTGCTGGGGATTCAGAAGGATCCTCATCATACAATCAGCCTCACTGATGAACAAATCAAGGGTGTGGTCGTTGTAAGTCTGCTTTCTTTTATTTTCTGTCAACTATGAATTTTGAATTGCAACTTAGTTTTATTTTAGCTTAGATTATTTAAAGAAAAAAAAAACATATAGTAAATAAAAATCGGATATGTATAAATAATCAAAGTTCTATATCTGTTAGATGTTAGTAGTCGTAGGTTTATGAGTATGAACGTATCTCATTGGTATAAAGTTTTTTGAGGTGTGTCCAAAAGCAAAATTGCACTGACTTGAGACTTAAAAACAGACAATATCCACTTGGCATCAGAGGATATGTTCGGATATTATTATGCTTATTTTGATTGGATCAATTTTGTTATATACATGTGTAGTAATTGAGCGGTATTAGCAACTGTGATTTTATTTTGTTATGACTAAATGAGTTTTAGTTATTCAACAGTTCTAATCCCGACATAACAACCGTGTCGTGTATATGACATGACCACCATTTTCACTTAAATGTACACAACATGGTGACTATATGTCGTATATACATGACTATATTGGGTATGTTTGACTCTGTCGTTTATATAAAATAATTCAAACCCAAATTACACAGGATTTATTTGCAGCTGCAACTGATACATCAGCAGCAGCAATAGTGTGGACAATGGCAGAACTCATAAGAAACCCTACTGTCAAAGAGAAAGCCCAGAAAGAGGTAAGAAATCTTGCCAATGGAAAGGCAAGAATACAAGAAACAGACCTCCCAAAGCTCACATACCTAAAACTGGTCCTGAAAGAGTCACTAAGACTCCACCCTCCTTTATTACTGATACCTCGAGAAACCACAGACAGATGCACCATCGGCGACCGATACAAAATTCCGGCGAAAACGATGGTTTACTTCAACACAGCAGCCATAGGAACTGACCCGAAGTACTGGAAGGATCCGGAAAGATTCTGGCCGGAAAGGTTTGAGGATGGCGAGGTTGATTATAGAGGGCAGCATTTTGAGCTGCTGCCCTTTGGCGCTGGCAGAAGAGGCTGCCCGGGGATCGGTTTTGCGGTTCCGGTGGTGGAGCTGGCGCTGGCGAATCTGCTGTTCTGCTTTGATTGGAAACTTCCAGAAGGGATGTCTGTGGACGATGTGGATATGGAAGAAACAGTTGGGTTTACCGTTCATAAGAAAAATCCTCTTTGCTTAGTTGCTTCGCCGGTGTTTAAGTGAGTAGGGAAGGTTGACAACCTGCTGTTCTGCTGGTACGAGATCTTCTATTTCAAATTATGTACCGTGATGATATATGTATAATATGCTGAATGTCCTTTTGTTCGTTGCATGAGATCTTGTATTGTGTATATATAATCTATATAAAGAAATGGCAATAAGGTGGGTATGGCTTTTCTCAAGATACATCTTCTTGTAAAATAATTAAATTTAAAATTCGCCTCTTATTCTTTCAGTAACCCGTCGTGAGTTTACCTGTGTTATTCAAGTTATTGAATTTGTGTTTTTTCTTAATATTTATAATATTTTGTCACTATTTTTTAATAACATCTAAAACATGCCCATTTAGTGGTTGTGGTCTTATAGATGTACTATATTATTGTGTAGTATGACATATATAAGAAATTTAAATGATACATCAATGAAAAAAGTTGAAAACAAAAGATTTAATTTGTCAATTGTAGATTTGGATTTTCTTTTGTACATATATATAATATCTTGTGTTGTTTTTGCAACGCACAACACAACTACTCTGCATTGTAATCGATTGTAATAAAAATTATTATAGTATTTTACAATATAAAACACTCATGTTATCTACTCAGCACAAAACATTTCAATTAATGATTTGAGTGAACACTACAACAAAAATGTTAATAGACAACGGATTTTTTCTTGTCTTATAAAACTTATGACTATTGTTGAATCCACCGTTGTTAAAGGTGGCGCTAAAAGACAACGGATTTTTTTCGTTCTCTTTTTACATTAACCGTTGTCTTTTACAATTCATGACCATGAAGACAACACTTAAAATACAACGGTTCGTAATTGTTGTCTTTTACAGATTTATGCAAAAATGTTACAACAACAGTTATTTTACTGTTGTCTTTCAGAACTGTTGTTGTTTGCTTTTTTTTTTTTAATTTTTTTAATTTTGGATCTTTTTTATTATAGTTATTATATATCCAAACTTTTAAAACAAAACGAATATATCCAAATTTATACACAAATAAACATCGCTAAAAAATGTACTTAGTCCACAAAAAATATCAACATAATCCTAATAAATAAAAACAAAGTATCCAATTAACTGTTACAATAGTCATTTCTAAATGTCACAAACTAATTAAAGATAAATGTCACTTCAAATTATGATCTACTACTCTATATAGCTGCCACCACATCACAACATGTCAAATGTATAAAACAAATCATATATTAATTATAAGTAAACTACTAAATAACAACAAATGATCCATGTAAAGTGATACCTTTAACTACTCATATATATGTTCTTGAACACATTCTGCTCATTCCGTACGGACTTCATCAATATCAATTAGAGAGTACCCCTTCGTTTGTGCGAACTGTGAGACAAAAGATATTAATTATAAGTAAACTGTGAGATATCAATATCTTTCAACTTTATCAAGTGCCTAGGCCAAGCGACATGAGATCATACCGTTGCATCGATACTATCACACTCTCCAGGAATCGACAAAGGGGCATCGTGATCTAATAATTGATCAATGAAGACACAAATGCAATTTTCAGGTAGTGGTTTACCGTGAACAATTTGATTGGCTCCACTGAATTTTATAATTGTACCATATGCAGCAACATTTGTGCATGATTCCAATGTTAAAGCCACTGATTCACCCTACAAAATACAATAGATAAAAAGGCTAACATCACTCATGTTTTAAACAAGATTTTCAAACATAAATGCACTTGAAAGAGATTCAAACCACAATATTAGCCATATATCTGTTCAGGCGCACCATTGTACAAAAACAGAACATCATCATCATCATCATCATCATCTAATTTTTCATGTGAGAGGTTGCGTTTATTTTGTGTTCCACACTCATCTAGTGAAGGACTATGAATTTGCACCAAGCAACTGCCCTTTTTGTCGGTGTCAATATTGCCCTTCTTGTAAAATGTTGCTTCTAATTTTTTTACACGTTCATCCAGTTCTGATTTTTTTTTGTCTTTGCTCCATCATTTGACTCTGTGCTTCCATGAAAAGTTTTCTATCCACAAAATTACTCCTCACTTTCGGAACATTAAAGTACGTTGACGGAGTGACATGACCTCCAACACCTCTTAGACGACCACCATGTTCTTCAGACTGAAGTGTTTTTGCAAGAATACCATTTTTTCTTCCTTGGTCGACTTTAAACTTACCATCTTTTTTTGTTGTATATATTCATCCTGTAATACACATCAATTATAAAATAATTTTTTTATCACATCATGATATTTTATTATGACACTATATAGAATGAAAACACATGTACATTAATCAGACTCACAATTTTGACAATTGTTTCTTTCAACTCATCTGTTTTAGGTTCCCCTTCTTTAGTGCATCGAGCATTTATCCAAAGAATGGCTCGATTTATTTCTTCATCCTCGCACAGTTCATCAGCCTACATGAAATAGAAAAAATTTCATTAAAGTGATTTTAAGTGAGCATTACAAATTAATAATATAAAACCCACTTACGATTTCTACAGCCAAACGTGCATAACCTTTACGAGAAATATTATGGGGTATTTATGTTTTTTCCTTCGCTCTCTTTGTTCCTTGCGCATTTTTTACATCAAATAAAGATATCGAGCATTAACATAGTTGTAAAATCCATCATTTGAGGTTACATAATAAGTAAGAAGAGGTGCTGATTACCTTGAAGTCTTCAGACAAACAACTAATTACAAAATTACTCCAATCATGTTGATCAAAATTCGAATTTTCAAAAATGAACCACAAAATATTTCTTACAAGTGCTCATCTACTTTACTTAATAGGGTAATGTTTGATACATAATACTAGAATTTGTTATCCAGTATTATGTATCAATCTTATGTTTGTTTTGCAAGCTGCAATACATAATATATCATATTAGTCAATGCATACTATTTACAAAAAAAAAAAAAAGAAAAAGAAACTTAATATTACAAATTATCAAATGTAAAATCTGTAAAGAAAACATTGAAATTTATGTTGAGCTTGTTCGGTTCTTAAAAATATGAGATAAGAGTATAAATATGTAAAAGCAAATTGTGAATTTTTATTTTGATCAAAATAGAGATATGAGTAAAGTGTCTAATACATATCTCTATTTTGATCAAAATAAAAATTCACAATTTGCTTTTACATATTTATACTCTTATCTCATATTTTTAAGAACCGAACAAGCTCAACATAAATTTCAATGTTTTCTTTACAGATTTTACATTTGATAATTTGTAATATTAAGTTTCTTTTTTTTTTTTTTTTTTAATCATGAGGTCCTTAATTTTAAAATTTATTAGGACGCCTTAAAAGTAAATTTTGAATCATGGATTTAAATATGATAAAAAAAATAGTATTTTATATGATTTAGGGTACAATTGTTGCATTCTTGTGAATTTTTTTTACTTTTACGAAAATTTAGTAAAGTTTTAACAAAGAGTTTTTTTTCCTCTTAAATTCTTTACAACTTTTTTGTCTCTAACTTTCAATTTTGGTTCGATTTTCACAAGAGTTTCAATTTTTTGCGATGAATTTCTGACATGGCAATTGGTTTAATTATGTGGCTCACTAGTGATAATTTTTTAAAATATTAAAAACATGTGGGAGAAGATTTACACATCATTAAAGAAAATAATTTTTTTTTTATAAATTATTAAGAAAACTAGAGATTAGAAAATTTTATTTTGAAATCATAAAAATAAAATTATAAAAGCATATGTTACAAAACCAAATAAAACTTGAAAATTATAATTTTCATGTTTCAAAATTTTCTTATAATGTTATAATTTTTAGTTTTGTATTATAAATATAATTTCTCTTTTATTTTCAATTTCCAAGTTTTGAGATAATTAGTTGTAATTTGAAATTCCTATTTCCTAATTTTCTATTTTCAGTTTTGTAATTTTGTATTTTCAAATTTTTAATATAATTTTTAGATTTTATTTACTTTTATTTTTGTATATTTAAATATAATTTTAAGAGTATCGTATTTTTGTATTAAATTTTTAAAAAATTATTTAAATATTAAAATTTTAATTTCTAACTTTCCAGCTTTTCCTAAACTACCATATTTTCATTTTTTTTCTTTCAAGTTTTAAGATTTTGATATTTCATAATACCAAATTAATTTTTTGTAAGTTATCATATTTTTAGACTTTTTAGAATTGTTATATATAATTTAAGAATATATTTATAATAAAAATATTTTAAGATATTTATAAATTTGGACATGTCTTGCATACAAATTAATTTAATGTAGTTATTTAGTTAATATAATATGTAAATTGTTCCATATTATAATTTGAAATAATTAAGGGTATAGTTGGAAATTTTAAGCTAATTCATATAATGTTAAATGATGGAAAATGTAATCCCATATATGAGGTGGGATCGATAATCATATGTTTTAAGGATAACAGATATGGGGTCTGCCCATTAACATGGCTTTAGTGATTATTAATATTGCAGAACAAACATGAGATAAACATCGATATCCTATCTATCAAGCCCTTATCCTATAAAGCAAACAAGCCCCAAATGTCAAAATAGAAAATGTTAAGAAATGGACTTTTCTTCCCCCTCTTTAATTAAAACACATAAGAAAAATAAAATCAAATAGATATTTTAATTAGGGGAAATTGCAACATTAGAGCAATAACTTTAGGGGTCTGGTGGTATCGTTTCTCTACCAAAAATAATCCGACGAGCTGTCGGTATGCCCACACTAAACCAAGACAGTGGCAAGCAAGATCGTCTCCCAAAGGACAGGCGAGAATTTTTCTAATCTTTTGGTCCGTCAATCACCTCCAAATCAGTATCAAATATTTGTAATTTGATAATGTAATTTAATAGCTATAATCGAGAGAAGGATTTTGATCAAATAGGTAAAACATTCCTGTTTCCGATTAATTCCACTCTAGCTAACTATTTCAATTATTGATGCAAAAGTGACTTTAATTCATGCAAAGAAATCAGTTATAATCACTGAAGAAGTTTATGACGCGGTCATATCTTTCCTTAATTTCTTGATAATCAGGAAGATGCTTCACTAATTATTTTCCTAATCAGCTGACAACCCGAGAGACGCTCTACGGATTTAATGAGTAAACGACATTAATAACTAGAGTGACCCAATTTAAAATCAATAAACTCTGACGCAGGATTATCGAATTAAGACTGATATTCCCTTGATTCTGAAGAATCAATGTACCACTAATTAAATCTAAACCACAATTACGGATGACCGATTTAATTGGCTACTAATTAATCTCGGACTAATTAATATTTTGAACTACCCAATGAACCGCAACAATTAGCAACACTAAAATTAGAGAATCACAAATGCTTGCATAAAATAAAGTATACAAACAAATTCGATCTCATAAAAATAGATTAGCTAAAGCTTCATTAATCGTCATTGGAATAATAGATTTTAGCTAGAATTCATATTACAATCAAGGAATAAAATGAAAATTAGAAAGGGAAAATCGAGCTGCTGCTGATGGAGAGAAGAACGACTGCCTCTTGTTTCCTTGGAGAAGGGGCTAAGTATGACTCTTACAGAAATTTTGCTTTTTTTTTTTTTCAAAATTGAGTATTCACCTACAATTATTTACAAATTGGAATTAGCTCAATAACATATGTGTCAAGGGGACATTGATCATAAAAAACATACATCAAAACTCTCCAAAAAGATGTAACAAATATTCACCAATCAGGGTCTCACAAAAATAGGACATTAGATTTTTGGGCTTGTGAATTAGGACAATAAGTCTTTAATTTTTGCAATTTTATAACAAAATAGTCCAAACCTATCATATTCGGGCTTTTTTGCTAGTTTTGACCCTAGTCAAAAACAAAAAAATTGCCAAATTAGGACATTAATTTTAAGGGCCTGGCAAAAATATAACAACATGTTTCGAACTTGTGAATTAGGACCATAAGTCTTTAATATTTGCAATTTTAAGACATAATAGCCCAAATTTGGCTTTTTGTTGATTTTGAAGAACTTCTTTAGCCTACCGTGTCTGCAACCATGAAAGCAACTCCAACAAATGAAAAGTAGTTATGATATAGCTCGTATCAAGATATTTCTTAGTTTAGTTATGAATTGCATTATCAAAAGTTATATTTAATTTAAAAACAAAATAAAATATATGTTCCACATATGTATATTTATCTTAAATAAATATATGTATTACTTGTAAGAATTCAAAATTGAATTTGATTACTACAAAATTTTCATGTTCTATTACTAGCTCATATTGAAAAACTAAATAGAGTTTATATGTAACATAATTCAAATTAAATTTAATATAAACTAGCATTAATTGATTTTGTTAATATGAAATTAGTTTATTTATTTATGTTTCAAAATAATTGTATCTTTGAAAGAAAATTATTTCTATTGTGCATATTTTTCAGGAACTATTCCATTGTAATTTCTTAAATAAAATATTTTGACCAAAAAAGTATTAGTATGAAACGTTATTAATTGATAGCTAGTTTAGAGTGTTTAAAGAAAAAGATGTGCTAAAATTTTCTTTAAAATATCAATTATGTTTAAAAATGATTAGGTTATTATATCCTAAAAATATAGTCATGTAGTATGAAATTGTTCTATCATGTAGTTTTGAGGTATTTTGTCCTAAAATCACAAAAACTCAACATATTAGGCCGAAAGCATATATAGTGTCCTATATTCCAAATATGATAAGTTTGGACTATTTTGTTCTAAAATTGCAAAAATTAAAGACTTATTGTCCTAATTTGCAAGCAAAAAAATATAGTGTTCTATTTTTGCTAGACCTCTAAAATTATTATCCTAATTTAACAATTTCGCCTTATATATATACACACACGCACACTAGAATATTAATGACGAATCATTGCAGTTTCCACAAAAACTAAAGATAAAACCCTAAATTGTAAGATCATATAATGCTGTCCATCTTATCATGTTTGATTTTTCTGGAGATAGCGATTTACCACATCCACATGGATATAAAGACAAAATAGAAAATGAAAAATTGGTATAACATATAGACAAAAATAAAATGATATAGTCAAAGAAGTAACCATCTTAGTATAAAGATCTTTGTAACTTTATACCAAGTGTTCTAGAATCCGGGTTAGACAACTTCATACGTCACCCATTCTTATATGTTCAGCTATCCCTATAAGGTTACTTGTGTTGGAATATTTATTAAAGTTATATGATTTATATTATTTTGTACACTTCTTTAAATAATTTCCAACTATATGAAAGATGCCAACTTAATAAATTACATGAAGACACCAATTCAATAAATTAAAATTTAAAAATAGTATGATATTATATAGTCATTTAAATATCAATTATATGTAAATAAAAAAATTGAAATAGTAAAGCTATGCAACACTAAAAAAATAATGCGTCACGTATCTTCCAACCAAAAATATATAAATATATATATATATATATTTTAAATTTGTATAATTTAAATTGTATATTAGGTGAAAAAGTATCTACTATACAATTCGATTATTATTTGTTTGTTTTAGTGTTATAAGTGATGCCGTTTAGAGCAGCTTTAGTCAATCATTCAACCAATGTCTAGTGAATTTTTGTTGTATTTCGCCATCACCATCAACTAGAATCCTGTTTTCAAAAAATGTAACATCAAATTTAATCGAACACAAAATTATTTCTTTCAAATTCAAGTTGTCTCTCGTCATATTTTGACAATAATTCCAACCTCTAATTTTTGTCAAAAGCATACTTTTTTTTTCCAAAATATATCCCAAATAACAAATAGGAGAGTCGGGATACTATTTTTTTGTATCTAAGTACCAACGCTCCGAACAAAAAAGATGGACCACATATATACGAGCACGCATACATATATATGAGATGTGATATTGTTTTCTTTCAAGCTCCATTCTTACCGGAAAAATGATTCCCTTCATTTTATTTCTCAGTTTCATCACATTTTTCTTCTTGTTAATAAAAAAGAAAAGAGAAGATATGAACACAGCAAAGCTTCCTCCAGGCCCTGGAAAGATTCCGATCGTTGGCAACCTTCACCAGCTCGGAAAATTGCCTCATCGATCTCTCCTAACTCTGTCCAAAACCTACGGCGATCTCATGTTCTTAAAACTCGGATTCGTGCCCACATTAGTCGTCTCATCGCCCAACAGGGCCCGAGAAATCTTCAAACACCACGATCTCATCTTTTCTGGCCGGCCTCCTCTCTATGCTTTAAAAAAGTTAACCTACAATTTTTCCAGCATGTCCACAGCTCCCTACGGCGATTACTGGAGAGAGGTACGAAAAATCGTGGTTTTGGAGCTGATGACAGCGAAACGTGTCGAATCTTTCGGGCCAATACGGGCCCAAGAAGTGGATTCTATGATCACTCGTGTTTCTAGTACTATTCCAGGCACTGTCGATCTGAGTTCACTGGCGTTTTCTCTCTCTAACCACGTTGTCTGTCGGGTCGCTTTTGGGATGATGAATGACCCTGGAAAGAACAGTGAATTCGAGGGAATCCTTCATGAGCTTCAGACTTTGTCGTCTGAGTTTAATGCAGCGGATTATTTTCCCTGGATGGGTTGGATTAACAGGATTAATGGGGTGGACAGGAGGATAAACAAGAGTTTCCAGGACATGGATAGGTTTTTCGACAGAGTAATCGAGGATCATCGTTGTCGGGTAGGGTTGGATTCAGACAACGAGGATATAGTTGATGTGTTGCTGCGGATTCAGAAGGATCCTCATCAAGCAATCAGCCTCACTGATGAACAAATCAAGGGTGTGGTCATTGTAAGTCTACTTTATTTTATTTTCTTTAAACTATGAATTGCAACTTAGTTTATTTTTAGCATAGATTATTTAAAATATATTCAACTTGGAATATCGGATATGGATAATAGAAGAGGAAAATTATGTTTGTATTAACAATAAACATTTGCAAGAAAATATTTAAAGAAATAATCTTCTCGATCATCGCCCTATATATATGCTATCTGTAAGGTGAATTGAATTATAAAATTTGAAACCGAGTACGATAGGGATGATCTGTGTGATGTTAGAGGTCTAATGTTAATTTTATGGCGTTTGATTGTCACCTACATAGCACCAATACTTCTTTAATCGAGGTTTGTGACCAACCCAACATTTTCCAACTTACCCAATAAATAAAATTTAACCAACCCAACATAGTTACAGCCTTTCAATCCACTATTTCTTCATTTTATTAAATCATCCTCAAATTAATTAAAATTTATGTTAACCAGAAATAGTCTTTTTTTGTACACGACATAATCACTCTACATGTAACTGTACACGACATTAGCACCGTCTCAAACCCGTATTACACACATGCAGGATGTATTTGTAGCTGGAACTGATACTTCAGCAGCAACAATAGTTTGGACAATGGCAGAACTCATAAGGAACCCTACTGTCAAAGAGAAAGCCCAGAAAGAGGTAAGAAATCTTGCCAATGGAAAGACAAGAATACAAGAAACAGACCTCCCAAAACTCACATACCTAAAACTGGTCATAAAAGAGTCACTAAGGCTCCACCCTCCTGCACCATTGCTGGTACCTCGAGAAACCACAGACAGATGCACCATCTGCAACGAATACGAAATCCCGGCGAAAACAAGAGTGTTCTTCAATGCAGCAGCCATAGGAACTGATCCGAAGCACTGGAAGAATCCGGAAAGATTCTGGCCGGAAAGGTTTGAGGATAGCGAGGTTGATTATAAAGGGCAGCATTTTGAGCTGCTGCCGTTTGGCGCCGGCAGAAGAGGCTGCCCGGGGATCAGTTTTGCGGTTCCTGTGGTGGAGCTGGCGCTGGCGAATCTGCTGTTTAGCTTTGACTGGAAACTTCCAGAAGGGTTGTCTGTGGAAGATGTTGATATGGAAGAAGCAATTGGAATTACCATGCATAAGAAAACTCCTCTTTGCTTGGATGCTTTGCCGGTGTTTAAATGAGTAGGAAACTTTATGTAAATCCGTATCTGCTGCTTCCTATTTCTAGTCAAATATTATAAATTACTTTATAAAAATATATATTTTTATTTAATTTTAAAAAAATGTAAAATATCTCAATGTTTGTAATATATTTTAATATTTGATAATTTCAAGATATGTTTATTTACATCTTGAATCTCCAAGATACCTCAAAATTTATGTGCTTCACCATAAGAAAAATGTGATTTACCAACAGAAAAATTTGTCGGTAAAAATATAAATTATATTACAATATATCAATACTGATGATGGATTATTAACGAAACAAGTTCATGGGTATACGGGTGGTCACTATTATCATATTTTGATATTTTGAATATCAAAGTATGATATTTGAAAACTCATTCAATAGTTTCAAAGACCATGAGATTCAAGATGTAATATTTTGAAATTTTTGCAGTTATTTGATTATTTAAATCATAAATCTCAAGTAATTAGTGAATAACATATCTCGAAGATCGTAAACTTTCAAAAATAAATATCAGTAAATTTGAAAAGATGATTAGAAGATATTTTTGCTTATTTAAAATAACTATGTTACTTTCATCCCGTATTATGCAATTGGCAGACCACATCAAATGAAAATGCTACTTGAGTATCTTTTTTTTCGTCGATAGAAGATCTTTTATTATAAATTATATTAATTTTAATATAATATTCTATGAGAGGAGGAGAGAGAGTTTTTCTTTAATCAATTTAGAATTTATAATTAATAATAATAAAATATATTCTATTTAGTGTTGACCATTTTCTGTGACATTTATATATAAAAGGTGTGGGATCTTCAAACAGCCTATTTTGTACGCGAGCTGCCCTTAAACTAATTTACGATTCTTTCAAAGATTTTTTATTTTATTTTATTTATTATTATTTATTCTTTTGTGGGATTTTTTTCGCTTTGAGACACTCCAATTTAACATAATTTTTTGAATTTAGCAAAATAAATTACAGACGTAACATAATTTTATAAAAATTCAAATCATAATTAATTTTGTAAAATCTAATAATATGTGTATTTTGTAATGCAATCAAGAAGAGCAGCATCATTTTTCTATGATCCAAACTTTCATTTATTATCTTATTTGAATTTTGGGACAAGATGACATCTAATGTGTAAAAATTTGTTAGAACCGATTGACAAACTTATGCTAGAAAGTTGATTCTAATTTGAATTACAAAATTGTGTTAAGCTCGTAATTTATTTTATTGAATATAAAACTTCATTTTAAAATTACAATTTTAAGAAATATCGGGATTTTATTTTCATTTTTTAATGTTCCATCTCGTTTAGAAAACTAATGACTTGTATGATATATATATATATATATATATATTATTGATATTATATATGCATATATGTAGATATGTATATACATGTAGTTTCTGCAAATTAATTTATTAAAACATGAAGAAAATATTATTTTATAATAAAAATAATTTTTTTATTTTTTTAATTAATAGACTAGAAAACTGGCTTCCCACTACTATAAAATGAGTGCAGCTACACTACTTTTATTCCATATAAAAGTGCACTGTTTGAACTTTTTTTCCACTTTATGTTTGAGAATCTCTTGAGAAATACCATACTTGAAAAGGCAATTCCATGATTCATTCCAACAAAAGCAGGTCATATTTTATTTTGTATATTTAATACAATATAATAACATATATATATATATACACACACATTTTATTTTTGAAGTAAGTTATATATTTACCATGAAAAATTTTAAGTAGTGTATTTTTCCTATCTCAAGCGTCTAATCTATAATTATATAATTATATAAAAATAAAATAATTATTTTTATTTTTTTGCTTTTTCACTCTAATTTTCAAAGGGTTATAATATTTTCATCTGAACTCTGTTTTTTATAAAAAGAAAATATCAAAGTAATCATTTTTTCATGTTCTTCAACTTATAATAATAAAATATTAATTTTTAAATATAATATACTTTTTTCATATATAAATTGTGGTATATTTTAATATTTCATATATTTTTATATTGTTTGATATTTTTATTTGAAACAATCTTTATCAATATATATTTGATATAATTATGTATTTTATTTTAAATTTTATATTACTATTTTTTAATAATTTGTTATATTATCATATTATAAATCGTGCAACGCAGGAAGAAATACTAGTAACTCTATAAGTTTAAAGAGAAATCTTGATTCACTATCTCACTAATTTTTACGGTCTTAGTCAACGAATAAATTAAGACAATTGGGAACACTTCATATTTTCTCCAATGTTTTAAGCCAAAGTTATTGGATCAAATGACAAAGACAGTTACAAGATCTTCTTTTTTTTTTTTGTTTTTTTTTTAATAAATCAAAATTCGATTCATGCAACAGGAAAATTTCTCTCATTCCGTAGTTGATAATATACGAGGCTATAGAAGAGGAATTAAGTGGAACATAATTGGGTTGGACTATTGTATGGTAAAATGAAGGAAATATTTTTTCTTTCGTATTTTGGACCTTAACTCTGCAGGCCAGAATAAGATCTGTGTCTTTCGGGAACTTCTCCTCAACTTTTGATATGAATTGTCTGTTATTGATAGAATAAAGAGAAGATTTTTAGTATGTTTTACAAGTATGCTAATCAGAAAAATAGGACTAAAGAGCATCATACTTGTCGTAGTATAATGTAGGGACGCCACTCCACCATCCTCCTAAAAACGAACATTATACAGATATTACTTCAAAAGGACTCAAGGTAAACACAAAGTTATGGTCCAAAGAGTCTAGAACAAATAGCTAAGGCATTAAATAATTGACATGACATTGAAGGAATTACGATATCTTAATTATATACATGATCACATGAAAATGTCCCTTCGGCATGTCTATAGAAAGTTACTCACTGCACATTCCACATATTAGATGGATTATATGTATATTAATACATCTTGACGTTATAAAATAGCAGAATAACAAGCATTAATTACTAAATACGAGCAATATCATAAACGGCCACTTCTTCCATCCAAAAAAAGGTTTCAGTTTTAAGGAAATGTATGAATTTCTAATCAAAATCCAAAAGTTAGCCTCTTAATCTTAGGCAACTTGAATCAAAACTGTGAGTCAAACAGTTGTTCAAGAGAAGCAACTACTCTAAACACTAGATGAACATAACTGAACCTTTAAATATTTTAAAGGTTGCTATTTATGAACAACAACAGAAACGGCCCTCTCTTAAATAGGTAAAGAAGACGATGTTCCCATACCCATCATAAATCCTGTGATCTTCCTTGAAAGAGTGCCAGCATCCAGGCTGTCATCAACATCAAATATAGGAATCCATGCAGAACCTTTGACCCATGCCTTCAGAAAAAGATTTGGAAAACACAACTCCAGTTATAATCTTGTGACAGACAAGAACTTCCAAAAGAAAATGAACATGTTTTAGCAGTAACGACAATTTTTAATTTGCCACTAGTATTGACAAAGAAAAATAATAATGCTAACCAATCAGATAAAATTATAACAAAACTGCATTCACCTTTTTACGCTCAGTAGAGGGACGAACATCGAGTAAAGTTTTATTTGAGAGTTGGACGGCATATCCAGCTTCTTTTGTAGTTAGAAGTTTGACTTTCCCATCCCTGACCTAAGTTAGAAAATGTAAATTTGAATACTGTAATCAAAAGCAAGAAGTATGTATGTAACAAAGCACACCTGCAGAAATTGTATTATGGATACACCACTTTAGTTAATAGGATCCTAATAACGAACTTCTGTGAAGACAGATAGGCTGGAAACAAAATTGTCTTTAGGTTCAGGTATAACTGTTTATAAGGAATGAACTATGACCCAAAGATAGAATATATGGGAAAGATACATGCTAAAAGAAAATACATTTCCTGAAAGATTTCTCCAATTCTAAACTGTAGCAGAGGAAAGTATTATTTTCGACATGAAGTGAATAGGCTAATTCTCCACACCACAGGCATGTACGGCCTAGTTTTTCTGTAAGGAGACACCAGAGACAAATCATATTATACGTTATTTCCTTAACTTCTCTCGCCTAGTTGCCCCTAAAGGTCTTCCCTTCTTAACACATTTAACGCAAAGAGTCGAGCTTCAGACATGAGACTTGATATCTTGGTTTCTACTAAATGTTATGTAATAAACGTGTGAAAGACAATAACCGACACTACCAATGAGAAAGCATTAAAATCAATTCTACTGCTTAAGACGGTATATTGTGAATGAAACTATAAAAGACCAATAAGTATCTCTTCTTGTAGCTTATATGGTACTTTTTCTTTGTGGAACTATGATTCATTGCTGTCAATTTCAATAATCTACTTTATGAAGTTATGAACAGCCTTATAGCAGCATAACTTCTTCAAATATTGACAAATGCATGATGCTCGAGCATGCAATACAACTCACTTCTTCAAAAAAATTCGGGCCGTCGAATTTTCACGCAGCGGAACAATACTCTTGTGGTTACAAAGACTCACAGCCTCTGTCCGACCTTCTGGCCTCATTGAGTCCTATGATGACTTGTTGCTAGGTATAACACACCAAATTTACCAGCATACTCGTTCGAACTCATTCGGGATACTATTTTGTATGTATAATTTTTATTATTGTTTAAAAAATAAATTCACTCTCTAATAAAAAAATAGCCCTTATTAAATAAAAGAAAGTTTTATTTTGTACCCATTAACTATGATTCTATTCAATATATAATTTTGATTTTATGAATTTTTTTATAATGGTATCTAATTTTTCTAGTTTTGTCCAATTTATATCCAATTCACTTAAACTCAAAAAGCACATCGAGAAATTAGGCATCAGGCGCTCAGAATTTTACTTATCACGTTGGCAGTCCAACTGTACAATAACAACTTCTAAAAAGATTTTGGATCTTCAACAAAATTGAATATAAATTGAACAAAATAAAAAAGTAAAAAATTATTATAAAAAATCTATAAGCTTAAAAATCAATTATTAGATAGAGTTAAAGTTAATCAAAATTGTTTCCATTAACAAATATATTTAGAATAGAGGACCCAAACTTATGGAACATGGTTTGGGTATTAATTGAAATCATATTTCATTGGTGATACATGTACTGATGACTCTAACAATTTTAATTTTATAGATTTAGTACTAATTTTAGAAAAAATAAAAAAGTTTGCCAAAATTTTACTTGTTGTCTCATGTGCTTGCTTGAGCCATTTTTCTGGCTAACTTGTCAACGTGGAGTGGAAAGCTAGGAAAAAGAGGAAAAGAAAATTTCATTATTTTGAAATCATTCAAACATAAAATTCAAAATTTCAATAGAAGTGAATATGAAGAAAGAGGAAGAGCATCCGATGAAGATGTTCATTGTGCGGAAGAAAATTATGAGAATGAATTTAAGTTTTGATTTTATGTTCTAATGATTTTAATTTGTTTATTATGTGGCATTTTTTATATTATAGATGGTGTGTCAATTTTTGTATGACGACGTCACATAAATTTGGCTAGAAAAATTGTTGAGACAAAAACATAAGGTATTGATGTGAAATTTTGGCAAAAAATCCACTTTTAAACCCATAAAATTAAAATTGTCACAAAATTTAATTGAGAATTTTAATTTGAACAAGATTCAAGTTATAAATATAATATAATTATGAGAAAAATTTACAATTTGTAACCGCTATATAAACCTAAACACAACAAAAACACAAAGATAGAATATGGAAGAACTTCAGTTGTGCACATGTTTGTTCAGTGTTCTGGCTTTATTCTTTGCATGGTGCTTAACAAGAATTCTGAAATCAGACCGCGGCAAGAGGAATTTACCACCATCGCCCCCACCATTACCCATCATCGGAAACCCCCACCAAGTTGGCCAGTTGCCTCACAGAGCTCTCTGGAATCTATCCAAAAAATATGGCGCTCTAATGCTTCTCCATTTCGGCTCCCATCGTACACTCATAGTCTCGTCGGCAGACGCAGCCGAGGAGGTCTTGAAAACCCACGATCTAGCGTGCGCAGGAGGCCTGCGCTGAGTGTTCTCATGAAAGTATTCTACGACTCAAAGGACTAGATTAGTTGACCGTATGGCGACGAATGGCGGAAGCTGAGGAGCATCTTCGTGCAGGAACTGCTGGAGCAGCAAAAGAGTGAAGTCGTATAACTCCATTATGGAAGAAGAAACAGCTCTCCTGGTGAAAAAAATCGAAGATTGTAGCGCAGCGTCTCGGTAGGTCAACTTGATGAACATGTTTGCGGGGCTTACGTATGATTTGATCAGCCGTGCTGCTTTTGGGGAGAAGCACGGTGAGTCGGAGCATGGAAGAAGTTTCTGGAGGAAGTTATGGATAAAGGTGTGGGATTATTGGGGAGTTTTACGGTGGGGGAGTTTGTTCCATGGCTTAGTTGGATGGATCGGGTTAGTGGGTTTAATGCTGCTGTGGATAGGGTTGTTAAGGATCGAGATGAAATCCTGGATGCGTTCGTTGATGATCACTTAAACAGAAAGCTGGAAAGTTGGAGTGAAGATAAGGTATCTGGTGAAAGAGACGAAAATTTTCTGAATATTTTGATTCGATATTACAAGGATAGTAGGTCTCGTGTTTTCATTGATCTGACAACTGTCAAGGGTGCAATCTTGGTAAGACGTATCTCTCTCTCTCTCTCACTCACACTTACCTCTCTCTCTCTCTCTCTCAAGAAAATGATGTGAAGCAAAATGATAGAAGTAGCGGGGCTAAAGTAAAAATAGCAAATTCATACGAGCTAACATATATTTAGATATGTTTTAGCTAAATTATATCTTAGCCACTTTATTAAAATAGGTCTGTTTTAGCTATTTCTCGAAACTTATTAATATATTTTGAAGCTTATGAGATTCGAGGTATATTACCGGCTGGAGACTTATGAGTTGAACGATGAACAATATCAAAATCTTGCGATATGTTGAAAAGATTCAAAATATACACATTCAGATTTTAAAATTATGAGCTTTGAAATATATTACAAATTTCAAGACATGTTGGCTAGAAGATTTGCATTTTTTTTTAAATTGCTAAAAGATATTTTAAGGTGGTAGCATCTGGTTAGACATACGCTATAACAAAAATGTAAATTTTTCTTAATAATAGTGAATTGTTGTCTACTTTATATAGAACATTTGAAAATTGGACAAAATAATCGATTATGTAACTTTTATATTGATTTTACAATGCTGTAATATATTTTTTTCCAAACTGAAACAGGATGTTTTTGCGGCGGGAACTGAAACTTCATCGACAATTCTAACATGGATTATAACAGAGCTGATAAGACATCCCGGAGTCATGCAAAAACTGCAGGCCAAAATAAGAGAGATCATGAAAGGGAAAAAGCGTATAACCGATATTGACTTGCAGAAGATGCACTATATGAAAGCTATGATCAAGGAAACATTCCGTTTCCACCCTCCATTGGCGACATATTCCCGTGCTTCTAGAGAACATGTGAAGCTAATGGGATATGACATTGCGCCCGATACTATGATCATGATCAATTCATGGGCTATTGGTTGAGACCCTGCCTGTTGGGACGAGTCAGAAAAGTTTATGCCAGAGAGGTTCTTGAATTCGTCTATAGGGATTTGATTTCAAGCTGATCCCGTTTGGGGCAGGGCGCAAAATATGTCCGGGGCTCGGATTTGCAGACGCCACGATCCACAAATTTGTGGCAAGTATACTGATTTCTTGCATTCAAGATCTGGCAAATATACTATTGACAAGAGATAGGACTCCTAACTTTTTAATAGTTCCATAAATTTATTCAGATTTAGGGTTGGGGATTCTAGGTCGAACAAATTCATTTATATGTTAGTTCAGCTTGCCTTGATGAAAAGGGAGGCCTAAACCACATTTGGTCCCCAAATTAAGGTCTATCCTTCAACAAACCCTAGTTTATAAAATAATGACTCGAAATAATTCAACATTTGATACGTGCAATTACTGCACAGAGTTTTACAAGACAAATTGCATATATGATTTACTTTCTTTTATCTGATTCAATATTACTTGTAATTGTGTTCTTACTGCTGCAAGAACATTGAAGCTTTCTTTTATTTGTTTAATAATTACTTGTAATTGTTGTTTTTATTGTTGTACGAACATCAACGCGCCTCGGGAGAAGTTCCTTCATTGGCGGGTTTGAAAGATCTCATTTAGGTGTTACGAGCTTATGATTTTGACAGATATGCTTGCGTCGCTGACATATGATCTAATCAGTTGGGTGGCTTTTGGGAGGAAGCATGGTGAATCGAAGCACAGGAAGAAGTTTCTAGAAGTTGTGGGATTGTTGTTGAAGTTTTGAATCAATGTCACCATTGATCTGGCATCTGTTAAAGGTGTTAACTTGGTAAGACTCTCTCTCTCTCTCTCTCTAAGTTGCAAGAAAGTGCTTGTTTTTCTCAGCTGTGATCATCTCTTGTTTGTTTGTATTCCTGAATAAAATAAAATGTTTTCGGAATCTAGTATGGGTAATGACAGAGCTAATACGGCATCCACAGCTAATGAAGAAACTGTGAGATGAAATAAGAGAAATCATGAAGGGAAAAACATATAACCAATGAAGACTTGCAGAAGACATGTTATCTAAAAGCCGTCATCAAGGAAACACTGTATCCACCCTCCATTCGCCATGTACACTCCCGTTGCAAGAGAATACGTGAATCTACTGGGAGACGACATTGCACCCAATACAACAGTCCTGATTAACACATGAACCATTGGTCGAGACCCAACCCGTTGGGTGAAGCCCTGAAAGTTCATGCCAAAGAGATTCTTCAATTCGTCTATGGGGATAGGTATTGTAGGAACGTTGAAACTTCTCCATCCACGCTTACAGGCAGACTGCTGCCTGATTCAGTGAGATCGCAACTCCTGCAGATAATGGCCTACTTGTTGCGCCCCAAGAAACAATGCATCTGCTACCAGAAACAATCCAACCTGCGAAGGAATTTCTTTAATTGGAAAAGCTGCGGTTTGAATAGGTTACTAACCGAATCTGAACTAAGGCAAGAATTATATACCAAACGGCCGGAGAAAACTAATCGGTAACCTCAGCCCTCCTTGGTAGCTGCTACTCTCTGTTGATCGGTCCAACTGAACATAACATACAACACCAGAGTTACGTTCTGTCATAATCAGTGTGTGTGTGTGTGTGTGTGTGAGAGAGAGAGAGAGAGAGAGAGAGAGAGAACATGCAACTTTATGGGCAATGCATTCAAATAGAGAGGGGGACTTGGTCAGTGAAATAAAGATAGAGAGTGCAACAGGAGTCTGAGTATTACAATTTAATAGAAGTTGATAAGAGACCTGGAAGATACATGTTAACTGGATTGAATAACATGGCTCAAAATCAAGGAGCTCGAAAGGGTATGTAAAAGTCACTGATAAGAAACGAAAGGGTATGTAAAAGTCACTGATAGTTTTATTAGGACACGAAAAGACAAGAACTAAGGATTGCGTCTGAATATATAGAAGTACTAAATTTATGACGATGACAAAAGAAAGAGGCAGTTCAGATAGTAATATAACATACAAGATCATAGCACAGTCGCTATTTTTAAGAGAAAGAAAGTATGTTAGAAGTTACCCAAGGAATTCCGAAAGCCCGCCAATTCCTGCAAGCTTAAATGGTTGAGGGCCTTCCCTTTCAAGATCCTGCAGTTAAAAAATGTATGGTTCAAGGAACAAAAAACACAAGAAGAGAGAGAGAGGAATCACCTCTTCTTCAGCAGCCTCTAAACCCCCCTGAACCCAGAAAAGGTTTTCATAACCAGCATTATACAATTGCTCACAAGCTGCAAGGGGATCTGCCTGATTGTGAAATGACTCAGACCAAAAAACAGGAAAGAAAACAATAACATAACTAATGCAGAACATACCAGATTAAGACATTTTTATTTTGGCCATTTACACGAGAATTTCATGCACATTAACAATTCTAGTCATGATTGTTGTCTACTCAAAGGTACACACACTCATCTTTTCTAAATTGAATTATTATTCCGACATTAAACTGAATACGTGCAGTCTGTAGGATGACGATTACAATGTAACAAAATCACCCATGGCAGTAATCTCAGACTATGAATTAAGTCACTCCACTCGTGAGCCTAGTTCATCACGGTACTTTAAACATATGAGTTACACAATGGTTATCAGCTTATTGATTTTGAAAAGTGGTATGTGGCTCGATCCTACAGAAATATTTGCCATCCTAAGGATAATATTTATGGTCCAAAACTGACCTGTTGGTAAGAAGGAGTCTTCGAAAAAAACTGTAAAAATATATGTTTCTTACAGCAATAGAAATAGTCTAGTTCTAATAAAAATTAGATGTCTAAACGATACTATCGATAAAGATGCAACAAATCATTGTCTTCACTTGTAAAGTAAAGGTCAGTTGTATTTTATAGCTGAATTACGGAATTTTATCAACTGAAAGAAAATCTCACCTCAAGCCCTTCTGGCAGGCCAGAATAAGATCTGTGTCTTTTGGGAACTTCTCCTCTACTCTTGATATGAATTGTCTGTTATTGATAGAATAAAGAGAAGACTCTTAAGATGTTGTACAAGTATGCTATGAAGAAAAATATGAATAAACAGTACATACTTGTTGTAGGATAATGTAGGGACACCACTCCACCATCCTCCTAAAAACGAACATTATGCAGATATTACTTCAAAAGGAAAACACAAAGCCATGGTCCAAAGAGTCTAGAACCGATAGCTAAGGCATCAAATAACTGACATGACATTGATGGAATTACGTTGTCTTATTTATATACTTGAACAGATGAAAGTGTCTATTTGGCATGTCAATAGAAAGTTACACTCTGCACATTCCACATATTATATGGATTTTAGTATATTAATACATCTTGAAGTTATAAAATAGCAGAAAAAACAAGCATTAATTACTAAATACGAGCAATATCATAGTATGACTACTTCTTCCATCCTAAAAAGGATTCAATTTTAAGGAAATATATGAATTTCTAATCAAAATTCAAAAGTTGGCCTCTTAATCTTAGGCAACTAGAAGCAAAATTGTGAGCCAAACAATTGCTCAAGAGAAGCATCTACTCTTAACACTTGATGAACATAATTGAACCTTTAAATATTTTAAAGGTTAATATTCATGAACAACTAACAGAAAAGGCCCTCGCTTAAATAGGTAAGTAAGACGATGTTCCCATACCCATCAGAAATCCCGTGATCTTCCTTGAAAGAGTGCCAGGATCCAAGCTGTCATCAACATCAAATATAGGAATCCACGCAGAACCCTTGACCCATGCCTTCAGAAAAAGATTTGGAGGACAAAACTCCAATAATAATCTTATGACAGACGAGAACTTACAAAAGAAAATAACCATGTTTTACCAGTAAAGACAATTACTAATTTGCCACTAGTATTGCAAAGAAAAATAATAATGCTTACCAATCAGATAAAAGTATAACAAAACTGCATTCACCTTTTTACGCTCAGTAGAGGGACGAACATCGAGTAGGGTTTTATTTGAGAGTTGAACGTCATATCCAGCTTCTTTTGGAGTTAGAAGTTTGACTTTCCCATCCCTGACCTAAGTTAGAAAATATAAATTTGAATACTGAATTCAAAAGCAAGCAGTGTGATTGTAACAAAGAACACCAGTTTAGTTAGTAGAATCCTAATAACAAGATTCCGTGAAGACAGAATATCCGGGAAAGATACATGCTAAAAGAAAATACATTTCCTGAAAGATTTCTCCAATTCTAAACTGCAACAGAGGAACGTGTTCTTTCCAAAATGTACATATCCTTTGAGCCACAAGACAGGAAGGGAAGGACAGTGAATAGGCCAATACTCCACCCCAAAGACATGTACCACCTAGGATTCTGTAAGGTGACGCCAGAGACAAATCATATTATATGTTATTTCCTTAAGTTCTCTCGCCTAGTTGCTCCTAAAGGGTCTCTTCCCTTCTTAACTCATTTAAAGCAAAGAGTTGGGCTTCAGAATTGAGACTTGATATCTTGGTTTCTACTTAATGTTATGCATAAACATGTAAAAAACAATAACCGACACTACCAATGAGAAAGCATGCAAATCAATTCTACTACTTAGGACGGTATATTGTGAATGAAACTATGAAAGACCAATAAGTATCTCGTCCTGTAGCTTTTACGGTACTTTGTTCTTTTTGAAACTATGATTTATTGCTGAATCAATTTCAATAATCTACTTTATGATGTTATGAACAGCCTTATAGCAGCATAACTTCTCCGAAAATTGACAAATGCATGATGCTTGAGCATGCAATGCAGCTCATTTCTCATCAGAGAAAATTCTAGAGCTAGATTTTGAAGTCTGCTCGATATCTGTACTATTAGACTCCGAGGCATTCATCTTTCTGGATAAAGTTCACACCCCTCAATCACAGGCAAAAGCTTTCGGAATCAGATAGTATACTACATATTCATTTAGCAGCTATCACATTATAAGAGAAACTGCTTGTTAAAGATTTGTGTTTAAGCAAACAGCCACTTGAAAGCACAAACTTTTCCACATTATTCATTTGTGGGCATCGATTATCACTGCAATGATTATCCTTATTCCAAGGCACAATTGTTTATATCATAAATTTACTGTAAATGCAACAAGCCTCTTCCTTTTGGCCTTTGGCATCCTCAATTTCTAAAGAAAAGCACACTAGAAACATTGTAAAATAATTACCAGAGCCTCCCATCTCTTTCTAGCAGTCGCCATATCTTTCATCTGCTTAACCTCGTACTCTTCTTCAACTACTTGCATTCTTGTCCCACCCCTGCACTAATTACAACAAAAATAAAGCACAAACCAATTTCAGAAAACATCAAAAGACCCATGATCGGGGGAAAGAAAATAAAAGGGACAAATTGCAGTTACACTGTGGCGACTTCTGAGGCTCAAGAAAGATGCGCCTGTAGGAATTGGCATGAGAGCATAGCCCGAAAGATGGCTCCATTTTCTGGATCTCTGGGCGAGGTTTAGAGCATTGATGGGTGATAACTGAAAGCCCAACGTTTCCATTTAGTTAAGATGGGCGGAAATGCTCAAATTTGTGAAGTGTCGATTCTTGATTTTTGTTTTGGTTCCGAGGTGATAATTTTAATTTTATATTTTAATTCTTTTTTTGGGCTTATCCACTTGTGTTTCTTGATTCGGTAAGGTTGAAGAAAGGATTTTCAGAATGCTTATCTGGAAATATGTTTTATTTTTAAAATTTTTGTATCAAGAACACCAAAAATCATTTAGCTAAAATCTCTCATTTTCTAGCCAAGAAACTAAATCATTTTTTCAAGATTTATATAAATGTTAAAGCAGAGCCCGAAATATGGCTCCATTTTCTTGATCTCTGGGCGAGGTTTAGAGCAGTGATGGGTGATAACTGAAGGCCCAAAGTTTCCATTTTGTTAAGATGCGGAGAAATGCTCAATTTGTGAAGCGTCGATTCTTGATTTTTTTTTTTTTTTCTGGGTGGTTCCGAGGTGATAGAATGGTGTTTCTGTTTTTGTTTCTTGTTTTTTGGGCTTATCCACTTCTGTTCCTTGATTCGCTAAGGTTGAAGAAGGATCCTCACCATGCTTATCTGGAAATATGTTTCTTTTTTTAACTTTTGTATCAAGAACACCAAAAGTCATTTAGCTAAAATCTCTCATTTTCTAGCCAACAAACCAAACATGAAATAAGTGTTGGTTCTATCAACATAAAGGTCGCCCTCTTCACACCCCGAAGTTCTAAACATATCTTTAGGATAAAATTAAAGATAATTAAGATAACTAAAATATTTTTATATATTTATAAGTAATTTAAAAATTTTTTGTATTATTTTTTTTCGGTCAATATTTAATCACCTTCAAATTACAGTTAATTCAAAAGATTTAATCATGGATCAACATACATCAAAAAGAGAATAATAATATAAGTATTTCGACATTTTTATGTTGAAAGTTTAATATTTTTACGTAAAAAATATGTTTTTACTATTCTTCAGCGCGCCGACTATTCGGCTGTAACAATCGAACATATGACAAAACATTCAACATTAGAAAGAACCACTAAAAATGAATATAACACAGCATGAAATCACTGTACCTTCTACTTATATTGATGGTTCATGATCACATTATCTTGCATGTGTGATATCCATAGAAAGCTGCTAATACCTCACATAAATGTCCATTCTTTCTAGTCACAAAATAACTTGACTTGAGAAGGTGTCACGGGGCGCTTGTAGTGAGATAGTAATTAGCACACCGTGCGGCTAGCAATCGACACATTCGACTATTTCCGCCTTGCCAAACGAACTCGCTCGAGAGCTTGTACTGTTGCGACGCAATCACACCCGGAGGTGCTTTAGTGGCACACCGAAACAAAAGAACCAGTTGCAAAAAGCTTGCTTTGTATTAAATAGTTGGCAACAATTACAATATGCAAATACAATTGATAGCAATGGTGGAGAGGGGGACCTCCAGTCAATTGCTCAGCTCACTTCGAATACTCTATTCCTCATATAGTAGCGAAAAATTAAAAAAAGGCTAGTGACAGCAATATATATTACAAAGATGAGGAACGCAACAAAATCTCAAGTAGGGATAAAGCTATTTACATGACAAAAAGTCTTACACCTAAAGATTTGGACTTCAAAAGAGTGCGAGCAAGCTGCGGTCGCTGGCGGCCTTCCTGCGAAGTCGGGCATCCGTTGGCGAAGGGTGTTGGGCGGCCTGTGGGGCGGTCCGGGACATTCAAGGGTGGCATCCTGTGACAAAAGGGTAAATCATGAATTCATCGTACACATAAAATAAACAAAACTAACTGCAAGCCGAATATATAAGTAGTATTCCGTTACCATCGCATCCACATACTTAGTTTTAATCTAATGAATTACTCAGTTTTTAGTGGTTCTCTCTAAGCCTCCGCATTGCCTTGATCCTAATGTTTTGTTTATTGTTTTTTGCTTTTTATTTTTTTATTTTTTAATAAAAATGATATAATGGGTATAAATGAGGTATATTTAGTAAAAAGAAGAGAATTATTAATTTTATATAAGGTATGGTTAGAGGTTTCCGGGTGTGAATAGTTGCACCATAATATATATATATATATATATATATATATATATATTTTTTTTTTAAAGATTAATATAAGGGTTTGCACCCCTAGAATCTCTAATACACCCCAAAGTCTAAATACACATGTTCGCTATTTTATTTCACGTATAGTAAAATATGGTGAGAACATGTATCGTATAAAATAAACTAAAACAAATAAAGAGAATAAATAGATAACAAAGCAAGTCAAACAACAAAAGATACTCACACATTATATGGATTTCAGGGACATGCATTCATATGACTCATATGAGTTTCTTGTATCAAACCATATTTAATTCCTATATTTTGGATCATCTCTCTCGAGTTAGATACAAAAGTAGATTAGACAACACTGATTATTCTCAAGATATTATCTAACTCCCAATCGTGCCTAGGATCTATTCTCATCATAATACTTATCAGTCTCTCGATCTAGCAAGTTTTATGTTATGCATTCCTAATCCGTTAACCAATTACGCCCTCTTGAGTAATAATGGATTAACTACATATATACAAATAGTCGATACATAATTTCATACGACATTTAAATCAAGGAAGTATAAAACAAATATATTAAGGGAAATAATATTATTAAAGAAAAACATATGCCTCCATAATTATGCAATCCCTAGAATCACTAGATGTTTAGCCACATATATTCAATATATAATCCATGGGAAACATATTGATAATCATGGCTAACATAAAAAGAACAAATGATAGGATATATTTTATCTATATTTCTTTATCTTATTTCCCTTGTTTGTGGTTTATAATCATGCTTAGTTCTTGAGTTTTGATTAAAGATTGTGTTTTGTAGGGAAATTGGATGGATTGATGCACTTTGGATATAAAATGGTGGATTTGAAAATATGCAAGGACCAGCCAAAGTTTTTACGTAAGGCGTGGGCACGCCTTACCGTCGAATTTGAAGATGTGCTAGTACCAGCCAAAGTTTTTGTAAGGCGTGTGCACGCCTTACCTTCGGACAAAGCAGTTAAAGAAAAATCACGTAAGGTGTGGGCACGCCTTAGCTCGAAACGCCCACTAATGGAAATGAGCATAACTGCCCATTCTTAATTCTCCACTAAGTGATGGCAGTTACTTTAGATTTATCATAATAATTATTGTTAGAATTAGTGGGTGGTAGGAGAGACTATATATTTTGGAGAGTTATGGAGAGAAAAAAAAGAACCTAGAATTGGATACACTCTTTTGATTTTTATTTTGGCTGCAATTCTCCATGGAAGGCTAAACTTCATCTTTTCATCCAAGGTAATTACAGACGACTATGTTCGTCCGAATTGTGAGATATAATTTGTTTTTATTTGTTCTTTCATTTTTCGTTATTCATATATCTTCTCTGTGTGATAAATCTTATTGTTTTGATGATTGAATGAGATGACCAATCTTTCGACTATTGAAACAATATGTTGTCAATTAGATTGTTAAACCCGTAATTGTTTAACCATTCTAATATAAGTGGTACAATAACATGATTATTTGAACCAATTTGTCATGGAGATATATGATCTAGCTTAAATAAACCTACATATGTGTTTGTTGGCTAGAATTAGTGGTCTCTCTCTACTTAATGCTATTGGTAAATTAAATTCTACGATCATATCTGGAAATGTTTATTGATAAGGGAAATAATTAGAGGTCGTGCCCTGATTATCGAACAACTAAGGAGAGATAGGTTGTTTTCATCGTACCAGCAACTATAACCAATTTAATGATTGAATGAAAGAACCATTTTTGCATCCATGATCGATTCTACGAACATATTCTGAAGTTAACCCTTGGTTGAATTTGTTAAACTGAATTTCACTCACATTACATATTGTTCTTGTTCAAATGAATATTGTCATTCACCAAATCTAAAACCCTCCCCTCTCCCCAATTTAGTTACAGCAAAAGAGTAAAATCTACCAATCTCTGTGGATACCTCATCACTATCACAAATCTTTAAGAACAAGTGTTTTATTATTTGTTGGTCTCGACAACCAACAAATTTGTAGTATAGTGGTGAGTATTCCCGCCTGTCACGCGGGTGACCCGGGTTCGATCCCCGGCAATGGTGCCAAAAATTTGTTGGCTGTCGAGACCAATAAATAATAATAAAACAATTTTTCTTAAAGATTTGTGATAGTGATGAACAACGATCGTATCCACACACTTGTTCTTAAAGATTTGTGATAGTGATGAACAACGATCGTATCCACAGAGATTGGTAGTTTTTATTCTTTTGTTGTAACTAAAACCGGGGGGTTTTAGATTTGGTGAATGACAATATTCAATTGAACAAGAACAATATGTAATATGAGTGAAATTCAGTTTAAACAAATTCAACCAAGGGTTAACTTCATAATATGTTCGTAGAATCGATCATGGATGCAAAAATGGTTCTTTCATTCAATCATTAAATTGGTTATAGTTGCTAGTACAACCAAAATAACCTATCTCTCCTTAGTTGCTCGATAATCAGGGTATGACCTCTAATTATTTCCCTTATCAATAATCAATTCTAGATACGATCGTAGAATTTAATTTACCAATAGCATTAGGTAGAGAGAGGCCACCAATTCTAGCCAACAAACGCACGTGTAGGTTTCTTTAAGCTAGATCATATATCTCCATAACAGATTGGTTCAAATAATCATGTTATTGTACCACTTATGTTAGAATGGTTAAACAATTACGGGTTTAACAATCTAATTGACAACATATTGTTTCAACAGTCGAAAGATTGGCCACCTAATTCAATCATCAAAACAATAAGATTTATCGCACGCAGAAGATATATGAATAACGAAAAATAATTAGATCTCACAATTCGGACGAACATAGTCTTCTGTAATTCCCTTGGATGAAAAGATGAAGTTTAGCCTTCCATGGAGAATTACAGCCAAAATAAAAATCAAAAGAATGTATCCAATTCTAGGTTCTTTTTTCTCTCTCCATAACTCTCCAAAATATATAGTCTCTCCTACCACCCACTAATTCTAACAATAATTATCATGATAGAGACTGCCATCACTTAGTGGAGAATTAAGAATGGGCAGTTATGCTCATTTCCGTTAGTGGGCGTTTTGAGCTAAGGCGTGCCCACGCCTTATGTTATTTTTCTTTAACTGCTTTGTCCGAAGGTAAGGCGTGCCCACGTCTTATGCAAAAACTTTGGCTGGTACTAGCTCATCTTCAAATTCGACGGTAATACGTGCTCACGCCTTACGTAAAAACTTTGGCTGGTCCTTGCACATATTCAAATCCACCATTTTATATCCAAAGTGCATCAATCCATCCAATTGCTCTCCAAAACACAATCTTTAATCAAAAATCAAGACCTAAGCATGATTATAAACCAAAACCAAGGGAAATAAGATAAATAGATATAGATAAAATATATCCCATCATGTACAAGCTGCAGGCACTGATCATGATGCGTTTATCGAAAGATTGATAGGATTAGTGGAACGGCAGTCACAACAAATTTAGCAGCTAATCGAAAAAGAAATGTTGGGGAAAACAAAGAAATGAGATGAACCAGCCACAGCCTCGAGTAGAACAAATGGAGCTGATCGGGGAAAGGTTCAGAAAGCTCAACCCACCAACATTTGAAAATGCAGTGGATCCCACAGCTGTAGAGGATTGACTGAGAACCATAGAAAATGTGTTTCTATATAGCAGAGTACTAGACGAGGAAAAAGTATTGTATACGCCTTTTATGTTACAGGAAAGTACAGGATATTGGTGGTACACAATGAAGGCCATCGAGAATGTAGCCACTATGACTTGGAACAAGTTTAAAAAACTTTTCAGAAACAAATATTGTACTACTCCAGTCCGTGCGATGAAAATGAATGAGTTTATACAGTTGAGACAAGGACCTATGACAGTTACAGACTACATCTCCAAATTTCAGTAATTTTTAATGTGTGTTGAGCACATGGTTAGAACGGATGCACTGAAAGTGGAAAGATTTGTCAATGGGCTTAGACTAGAGCTTTATAGGGATGTTTGTATGGCTGGTATGCAAGGAGTTACTTACTCACAGGTTGCTGAGAGGGCATTGGTAACTGAGCAAGCTGATCAAAGAATACGTCATGCACAGGAGATTCGACGTCAATTCACATAAAGACAGGGACAACGTTGGGTAGGAAATGAAATAAAGAGGCTACAACAATCTCCTGGATAAGTTTGTTATTGTGTTTATTGATGATATCTAGATCTATTCGAAGACCAAAGAAGAGCATGCTACCCACTTGAGAAAAGTGTTAGAAATTTTGAAAAAAGAAATAGTTGTATGCTAAGTTCAAGAAGTGCAAATTCTGGATAGATCGAGTAGTATTTCTGGGACATGTTGTGTTAGGAGAAGGAATTTTAGTTGATCCAAGTAAAGTTGAAGCAATCAACAACTGGCCACAGCCTACTATTCCTTCTGAGATACATAGCTTTTTGGGTCTAGTAGGTATACAAGTAAATTTGTAGAAGGATTTTCAAAAATTACATCTCCACTGACACAGTTGACTAGATAGAATGTAACTTTCCATGGACAGAAGCCTCTGAGCAAAGTTTTCAAGAACTAAAGAGGAGGTTGACATCAGCACCCATCCTTGCAATTCCATCAGGTAACGAAGGTTTTGTGGTTTACAGTGATGCTTCGAAGAATGATTTGGGTTGTGTATTAATGCAGAATGGAAAGGTAATAGTGTATGCATCTAAAAAAATATGAAAATAATTACCTTGCTCATGATTTAGAGCTTGCTGCAATTGTATTTGCACTTAAAATTTGGAGACATTATCTATACAGAGAACAATGCGAGATCTATACTGATCATAAAAGCTTAAAGTATTTCTTCATGCAGAAAGAACTGAATATGCGGCAACGAAGATGGTTGGAACTAATGAAAGATTATGATTGTGTTATAAACTATCATCCTGGTAAAGCAAATGTTGTAGCAGATGCATTAAGCAGGAAGTCAACTCATAACACTACGGTGATGGCTATAATTCAGAGACAGGAGTTGTTGGACTTGCAGAGAATAAACGTCGAAGTTGTAATGCATGGATTAGTGGAAGCAAAATTAGCAGCATTAACTCTTAGACCTACCTTACTTGATCAATTTGAGTAAGGACAACTCACCGATGAATATTTGGCTAAAGTAAAGAAAAATGTTGCTTCCGAAAAAGCATCAGATTTTTTAATATCAAAAGAAGGGGTCCTTCGATTCAGAAATCAATTATGTGTACCTAATGTGGATAATTTACGTTAAAATATCATGGCAGAAGCACACTCGACACCATATTCAGTACATCCAAGAGCTACTAAAATGTACAGAGACTTGAAATTGCATTATTGGTGCCCAGGTATGAAGAGAGATGTTGCTCAATATGTGGAACAGTGTTTGACATGTCAGCAGGTAAAGACAGAACATCAAAGGCCAGCACAAACCTTACGCCCTTACTGATTCTGGAATGGAAATGGGAGAATATTACCATGGATTTTGTCATAGGATTACCAAAAACAGTCAAAGGCCATGATGCTATCTGGTTATTGTGGATTGACTTACAAAACCTGCTCATTTTCTTGCTATTTATTCTACTTATTCAATGGATCGATATGCTCAACTATATATACAAGAGATAGTCAGACTTCATGGAGTTCCCTTGTCCATTGTTTCTAATAGGGATTCAAGATTTCTTTCTACCTTTTGGAAGAGTCCGCACAATGCATTAGGACATGCTCAGAGCTTGTGTGTTAGATTTTTAGGGACAATGGAGCAAGTTTTTAACTTTGATAGAGTTTTCTTATAATAATAGCTATCATTCCACTACTGGAATGGCTCCATATGAAGCACTATGTGGAAGAAAATGTTGATCACCGGTACATTGGGATGAGGTTGGTTAACGAAAGCTTTTGGGTCTAGATATGATCATAGAAATGTCAAAAGATGTAGCACATATTCGAGAGAGAATGAAAACTGCTCAGAGTCGACAGAAAAGTTATGTAGATAAAAGAAGGAGAATATTGGAATTTTCAGTAGGAGATCAGGTGTTTTTGAAAGTTTCTCTGATGAAAGGAATAATGCGGTTTGGTAAGAAAGGAAAGCTCAGTCCGAGGTATATTGGTCCATTTCCTATCATTGACAGAATTGGTAATGTTGCCTACAGACTTGACCTGCCTGGATCAATGACTCAGATACACAATGTGTTTCATGTGTTTGTGTTGAGAAAGTATGTAGCGAATTAATCTCATATCCTGAACAATGAACCCGCAGAGTTAAAAATAGACTTAAGCTATAAAGAAATGCCAGTGGAAATTTTACTACGAGAAGTGAAGCGACTGAGAAATTAGGAAATTCCATCAGTCAAAGTCCTATGGAGAAACTAGTTGATAGAAGAAGCTACTTGGAAAAGGGAAGATGAAATGAAGTCGAAATACCCAGAACTCTTCAAGTAAGTAAATTTTGAGGACGAAATTTTTATTAGGAGGGGAGGATGTGATACCCCAAGCTTCTCACTACTCACTGGCCAATATAGTTCATGCATTGCATTCATTTTATAATTTTATTTGCTAATTAAATTGCATTTTATTTGTATTATGGCTCCTATTTAATTATGTTTGGAATGTTACTGTTAATTTTTTTAGGGTTTACCGTATAGGTTGGAACCCCTTGGGCCAAATATCGAGCAATAAATTAGGTGCTAAGTATTTATAAAATAAGATTACATTTTATAATTTTATGTCCTATTGAAATTATATTTGCATTTATATTGCAGTTGTGTTTGATTATTTTTATGTATTGTTAATGTTTTTATTTAGGGTTTACATTATAGGTTGGAACCCCCTATGCCAAATGTTGAGGGAGAGATTAGGTGCCAAGTATTAATGAAATAAGATTACATGTAGCAAGTTAATAATAATAATAATAATAATAATAATAATAATAATAAATAATAATAATAATAATAATAATAATAATAATAATAATAATAATAATAATAATAATAATAATAGATAATAGATAATAGATAATAGTAATAATCCATGTGATGATGGTGAATATATATATAATTAGTGTGGGTGCATAAATAAATAATAATATATAATAGTAATCATGATTAGGGTGTGTGCGTGATTATATATGTAATGAGTGTGGGTGTGTGTGTGCATATATATATATATATATATATTGATAATTAGTAAGGATTTATCGTACTATAGGTACTAATTATCAATATATGCACACACACCCATACTAATTACATATATACACACCCATACTAATTACATATATAAACTCACGCACACCACTAATTATATATATATATACACACACACACACACCATCAGCACATGCAAGGATGATTACTACTACTACTACTACTACTACTACTACTATTATTATTATTATTATTATTATTATTATTATTATTATTATTATTATTATTATAATTATTATTATTATTATTGTTATTACTATTATTATTATTACTAACTTGCCACGTGCTTATTTTATTAATAAGCGGCACCTAATTTATCCCTCAACATTTGGCCTAGGGGGTTTCAACCTATACTGTAAACCCTTAAAATTTAAAAGTAACATTCAAAACATAATTAAATACGAGCCGCAATACAAATAAAAATACAATTTAAATAGCAAGCAAAATTATAAAATGAATGCAATGCATGAACTATATTGGTCAGTGAGTAGTGAGAGGCTTGGGGTATCACATATTGGCCCAAAACTTATTCTGCAGTTGGGCTTGGTCTTTTGCTGGGCCCAGCCCATTGCTGCCCTACTTCTCTTAACCCTTTGTCCACCCCTTCTGTCGCACAGTTGTGCCCCCTTTTTCTGTGGAACGCCGCTCTCCCCCCTTTCTCATCTTCCTCCTCTCACCTCTTCGTGTCCGGTAAGACTTTCTCCTTCCCTAGACAGTCTTCTCTTCTTAATGCAGTGTTGAAACCGCATGCCTATAAGAACAACTTCGCTTGTTCGACTGAAGGCAATTGCGACAACAGTTTTCACACTGCTCCTCATTCCACTTCTTTCTTCGTCTATACTGAGGATCAATCTCTTTCGTGAGATTTACGGTGTATAGATTGTGAGTTCTTGAGTGGGTAAGGATTAGGGAGAGAAGTGTTACCGAAAAGGAGATTTGGTGCTCTGTGTGGACGATTGTCTTATGTGACTGGTTCTTCACATCCGATTGTCTTGAGTGTTCAAATTGGGGAGAGCCCAGGCACCCTTTGAGCCCTTTGACGGCGATGTGGATACCCAACAGTGGTATCAAAGCCATGATTGCGCCGCCATCTCCTGCTGCCGCTGTCGCCATCGCGACCCGCGACCTGGTGTCGCTCCGCCGCCACTTCGTACACCTCCACTACCGTTGTCACCGTCATAACCCACAACCTGGTGCCGCTCCGCCATCGCTTTCGTGCAACTCTACTGTAGCTGTCACCATTGCGATCCGCGACCTGGTGTCGCTCCGCCATCGCTTTCGTGTGATTTTGCTGCCCGCGTGCCGTCGCTTCCATGCGACTTTGCTGTCTGCCGATGGTGGATCTGCCCCTCGATTATTGAACCAAGGCTGGTGGGCCGTCTGCTCTTCATCCCCCACCCATCATGCCTTTGCTCGACGCGTGCTGTTTCACAGACAGGAGGTCAAAGCCTGAGGTCCCCAAAAATCTCGCTCTGGTAAAGAGGCTAAACCCTCATCTCTAGTTTTCGGTTGTATCGGATAGGTCTGGTGTACTTGCTGGTAGATACCGATTGAACCGGGCAGGATTACTTGTTGATTATGCTATAATCTGCTGGTTTCTGATGTCTGATACATTATCTGATATTCTGTTGAATACATACATCCTGAAATCTGTGATATTACTTGTGTGTAATGTTATATCCACTTGAATATTTTTTGATAAAAACGGACCTCAATGACCCCCTGCGCAACTGATAAATCGGTGTGTGAACTTGAAATCCTCAGCCTTCCGATTTGTGTAAGATGTGTGAATATTGTTGTGCTTTTATGTGCAATATGCCTTCTATGGGTTCCTATAATCTTGCACCATTTGATGGTCGCACTGATTTTAGCATTTGGCAACAAAAAATGAAGGAAATTTTGATACAACAATCTGTATTCAAAAGTATCACCCTTGTATTTTTTGATGCCACGTCTGATGAGAAAAAGAAAGAGATGGATGAGATTGCACTCTTATCCATTATCCTTCACCTCTCAGACTCTGTTATCCAAAAGTCAGAGAACAAAAAAGTGCAAAGGATTTATGGGATAAGTTGGAAGAATTATTCACTGAAACATAACTACCTTGTAAAATGTTCTTACTTGAAACATTTTTCCGGTTTAAACTTGATATGTCTAAAGATATTGTTGAAAATATGGACATTTTTCAAAAATTTGTGCAAGACATTAAGAAAACTAGTGATAAATGTATTGATGAATATACAACCATTATGCTTTTGAATGCTATACCTGATTCATTTAGTGATGTTAAATTTGCTATTAAGTATGGTAAAGATCATGTTAATCTTCACACTGTGATAAATGGTCTTAAGAGTAAAGAAACATATTTAAAAGCAAATATAAGTATAAAGCATCAAAATCATGTCGAGACCATGTTTGTTAAGGGAAAGAATTTTAAGAAAAAGAAAAGGATTCCTAAGATCAAAACTGGGCAAGAAAATCTAAGGATAAAAATGCAAAAGTGAATAGTCCCTCTAATAAAAACTAAAAGTGTTTTAATTGTAGATAACCTGTTCACTTTGATAATGCTTGTCCCCACCCTAAAAGACCAAAGGCTAACACTGTGTCTGAAAATGAAATGCATGAAGATGTTTTTATGGTAACTGATTTTTGTGAAACTTCTGTGGCAAATTCTATGAATTCATCTTTCTTCTGTGAAAATGAATGGCTTATTGATTCTGGCTGCACGGTTCACTTAACTTTGTTTAAAAATCAGTTTTTACTTTTTTAAAGAAATAAAATATGGTTTTGTATCCATGGCAAATGATAAAAAATGTCCTAGCCTAGGTATAGGTAAGATTTCACTTATGTGCGAATATGGACATGTTCTTAACCTGAAAAATGTAAGATATATGTCTACTTTAAGTAGTAATATCATATCTTGTGCTACATTAGAAGATAAAGGTTATGAGGGAAAATGGGGAAAGGGTGGTATGTCTATCATGAAAGTATATTTTGTGGTTCTTAAAGCTGAAAAGCATAACAACTTGTATATATGTTTTACCAAACCTGTCTTGCATGTAAATGTAGTAAAGGGTGATAAGACTGCACTTTGGCATTGTAGACTAGGACACATAAGTAGTAAAGGTCTTGAACTATTGCAAAAAGTAGTATTATTTGGTAATGATAAACTTTCTTACATACCTTTATGTGAGTCTTGTGTTAAGGGTAAGTAACATAGGATAACTTTCCCTATTTCCCCTGCCCCTAATATGTCTAAAAGCACTGGCATACTTGAATATCTACATGCTGATGTGTGGGGTCCTGCAAGTACCCCTACCATGGTAATAAAAAGTTGTTTCTATCCATTATTGATGAATTTTCTCGAAAAGTTTGGGTTCTGCTATTGAAAGATATATATGATATTTTTGAAACTTTTAAAAACTGGAAATCTTTAATTGAGAATCAAACTGGCAAGAAATCAAGAAACTAAGAACTGATAATGGATTGGAATTTTGTAATCACTTGCTTGATAACTTATGTGCTGATTCTGGAATCCAAAGACATAAAATTGTTCCTTACACACCACAACAAAATGGTGTGGCAGAACGGATGAACAGAACCTTACTTGAGAAAGTAAGAAGCATATTGGTTGTTTTTGGACTTTCTAAGAAGTTCTGGGGTGAAGCAGTTGTCATTGCTGCCTATTTGATTAATAGGTACCCATTTGTGCCTTTCATTGAAAAATATCCAGAACTTGTATGGTCTGGTAAATTGTTGATTTTTCAAATTTAAAAATCTTTGGTTGTGCTGCTTTTGTTCATGAAAAACTGGACAAATTAGAACCAAGGTCTAAAAAATGTGTTTTCCTTGGTTATCCTGAAGGTGTGAAAGGTTATAGATAGTGGTTGAGGAATGAACTTGGTTTTAAAGTAACTATCAACATAGATGTTATCTTTAATGAAACTGAATTTTCTTGCCTGCCTGTTTTTGTGCCTATTGTTGCTCATGACACGACTCTAAGTGAGGTGGAGCACACACCAAATTTGCCTGTTTTGCCTGACTCTGATTCTGATAGCTTGCATGATAATTTAAGTAATGCTGAAAATGTTGAAAATGATGATTATCAACTTGCTAGGGATAGACCCAGAAGAAACATTAGGTAGCCATCTAAACTTAATAATTATCACATGGATATGAATGCTTTGAATGTGTATGAATCCCCTATTGATCTTAAACCTAAGTCCTATAAGGAAGCTGTGAACTCTAGAAATTATGTTGACTGGATAAATGCTATGAATGATGAAATGAACTCCCTGCATGTTACCGAAACCTGAACTCTATTACCTAAGTCTAATTATTGCTCTGTTGTTGCATGTAAATAGCTTTATAAGGTAAAAGAGGAAAGTAACAGCATTAGGTTTAAAGCTAGACTTGAATCAAAAGGTTTTACTCAAAAAGAAGGGATAGATTATAAAGAAATCTTTGCTCCTATTGTTAAGTTTGTCACTGTCTGAATAATGCTTTCATTAGTTGCTCATTTTCACTTAGAATTAAAACAGCTTGATGTAAAACTGCATTCCTGCATGGTGAACTTGACAAACAAATATACATATGTTAACCTGATGGTTTTGTTGATCCTCAAAAGCCTGATCATGTATGCTTACTTAAAAAATCCTTGTATGGTTTAAAACAATCTCCTAGGTAATGGAACAAAAAAATTGATTCGTGCATGAAAAACCTTAAATTCAAAAGAAATGTGCATGATCACTGTCTCTACTTTAAGTGTGATACCTCTGTTCCTACTTTTCTGCTGATATATATCGATGATATGCTACTTATGAGTCCTTGCATAAAATCTATCGAATATGTGCAGAATTGCTTAAGTCAAAACTTTGATATGAAATATCTAGGAGATGCAAATGAATATTAGGCATGGATATTGTTAGAGATAGAAAAAATCATACTTTGCATTTGAATTAGATTTCTTATATGAATAAGATTTTGAGTAAATTATCTATGTCTAATGCTAAACCTACAAGTGTTTCCCTTGCTTCTCATTTCATGCTAGTATGGATTAGTCTCCCAAGACTGATTCTGAAATTGATGAAATGTCTAAGGTGCCATATGTTAATGCTATAGGCTCGGTTATGTATCTTATGGTGAGCACTCGATTGGATATTGTATACTTGGTAAGCTGCTTAAGTAGATACATATCTAACACTGGTATGCCTCATTGGGATGCATTGAAATAGCTTTTAAAGTAATTAAAAGAATCTGTTAATACTTGCCTTAGAATTTCCAAATGTGCTCAAGGTGCGAATTTGATTAGTTACACTGATTCTAATTATGCCAATGATAGAGATAATAGGAAGTCTTCCACTTCATATGTGTTCACCCTATGTTGGTCTTGTATTAGTTGGAAATCCCAACTTCAACATGTTGTTTCTTTGTCCACCATTGAATCTGAATACATTGATATTACTGATGCTTTAAAAGAAGCTATATGGTTAAAAGACCTGTTATCTGAAATTGGATATTTGGAAAGTGATACTGTTGTATGTTTTGATAGCCAATCTGGAATTCAACTCTGCAAAAATCATGTTCTCAATGATCGCACTAAGCATATAGATGTTAGGTATCATTTCATTCGGGATATAGTTGAAAAGAGAATTGTCAAACTTGAAAAAATACCCTCACAATTTAACCCTGCTGATAAGGGAACAAAATGCTTATCTGTTGAGAAAACTAATGATTGCATGAATACTTTGAATTTTGATTCCTTGGATTAAAATATGTATTTCTTGCATTCTGAACTTGGTTTTAGTTTATCTCACTTTTTTTGTTTCTCATTTGTGCAGGTGTGTGTGTAAAGGGCGACGATGAAACACCTACCCCGGATAACTTGACAATCGGTTTGTGTTGGTTGGTCCAATAAGGTGGAGAATGTTAATATTTTGGATATTGGCCCAAAACTTATTCTGCAGTTGGGCTTGGTCTTTTGCTGGGCCCAGCCTATTGCTAACCTACTTCTCTTAACCCTTTGTCCACCCTTTCTATCGTGCAATTGTGCCCCCCTTTTCAATGGAGCGCCGCTCTTCTCCCTAGGCAGTCTTATCATTTTAATGCTGTGATGAAACCGCGTGACCCTTTGGTGGTTTTTCAGTTATTGCATGCCTATAAGAACGGCTTCGCTCGTTCGGTTGAAGGCAATTGCGATAACAATTTTTACACTACTCCTCCTTCCACTTATTTCTTCATCTATATTGAGGATCAATCTCTTTCATGAGATTTACGGTATATAGGTTGTGAGTTCTTGAGTGAGTAAGGATTAGGGAGAAAAGTGTTACCGGGAAGGGGATTTGGTGCTCTGTGTGGACGATTGCCTTGTGTGACTCGTCATTCACATTTGATTATCTTGTGTGTTCGAATCGGGGCGAGCCCAGGCACCCTCTGAGCCTTTGACGGCGACATTGATACCCAACAAAATGTTTCAGGCTTGTAGACTTCAAGCCGAAGTACCATCGGTTGTTCTTCCCCTTCTTGTATAAAATGGTGAAACAACTCATCGTGATTAACAAATACATATTTTTTCCCCCTCTATAAAATATTTTCTAAAATTTAACAAGCAGCTATGTATTTGTTTCTTTTAAAAATAAATAGTAATATATTTTGAATAAGAATGTAATACCTTTTAGATAAGAAAGTAATACATTTTCAATAAGAAAGTAATACTGTTGATATTCGACAAAAGAGAGAATTCTAAATATTTTCAGATTAACAAATACACATCATTCCCACACTAAAATATATCCTAGCATTTAAAAAGAAGTCATGTATTTGTTTATTTTAGAAAAATAGATAGTAATACATTTTGAATCAGAAAGTAATATCTTTTGAATAAGAAAGTAATACATTTTCAATTAGAAAGTAATAATGTTGATATTCAACAAAAACGATAATCCTAGAGATCTTTAGATTAACAAATAGACATCATTCCCCTCACTATAAAATATTTTGTAAAATTTAAAAGGCAGTCATGTATTTGTTTCTTTCAAAAAATAAGTAGTAATACATTTTGAATAGAAAAGTAATACCTTTTAAATAAGAAATTAATACTTTTTAATAAGAAAGCAATACTGTTAAGATTCGACAAAAGTGAGAATTTGGACATCTTTAGATTAACAAATACACATCATTCCCCCACTATGAAATATTTACTATAATTCAACAAGTTGTCAAGTGATAATTAATAAAATTGAACAATTTTCTTTGTTCAATTTCTAAACACATATATAAACAAATAAAGAAAAAAACTAAATTAATGAATTAGGCTTTCATTCATATTTTAAAATCTTAATCTATTAATGTAATAAATATACTAATAAATTTTTTTATGAAGACATATCAAAATTGATTTGAAAATTAATTTCACAAATTAATTCTACGAATTAATCTATTAGGATGTAATAATATTTTATTTTGACATCTACCCAATTTGTATATTACAATATAATATAATTTTTAAATTTAATTAAAAAAATAATATTACTTTCAAATTATTATATTTTAAGAAAATAGTTAATATTATTAAAAGATAATATTATTTGTTTAATTAAAAAAATTCTATCACAACATGTTAAGTTTAGAATTTGAAAAAGATAATAATCTATAGGAATTAATTTTTATACCTATCAACAAAATATAATTGACAAACTAGTAAGTATATCAATTTTTTAAAAATAATTTTATTTTTAAATATATTGAATTTTAAGAAAAATATAAAATTTTATTTTTATTAGTGATTATAATTGTAATTTATCTATATTGTATAGTAATTGTAAATAATTAAAAAATTAAATAATAGAATAATATTTTAATATTTTTGTAAGCCTGCCCATTTTATTGATATAAACTAATAGAATTTCTGAAGTTTCACAAGTGGTTACACTAACCTCATGGTTAGAAGCCTTAAGGCGTTCTTGGAGGTCGCCTTCGTCTTGGACACGGAATGTCATGCCAATTGGATTGCATAATCATTTAGTTAAATTTACAATCATTTAATATAAATACAATAAAATAGCGTTAAAAAAAAAAAAGGACCCGCGACCCGGCCTTCTCTTTAATATCTCAATAAATCTACGTATTGATAAAACATAGAATTTACGTGCAATTCGGGGTTATTATGTATAATTTTTTAGGCAATTGCATGTACCTAAGTGACGAGTTCATCATGATTTTATTATATTTTGTTACATCGCGTGTTTGTTGAAATTTTGATGGAAAAATAGATAATTAAGGGTGTATAGACCACATCTCAAGTCACCATGCTTATCCTCGTTATATGATCTTAACCATCTCGATTTGATGTGATTTGGGCATATCTTCTAAATTTAGTGTGATTCGGGCATATCTTCTTGATAAACATAGGATTTACGTGCAATTCGGGATTATTATGTATAGTTTTTTAGCCAATTGCATGTACCTAAGTGATGAGTTCATCATGATTTTATTATATTTTGTTACGTCACGTGTTTTTTGAAGTTTTGACAGAAAAACAGATAATTAAGGATGTATAGACTACATCTCATGTCACATAGGACGTACTTATCCTCGTGATATAATCTTAACCATCGCGATCTGGTGCAATTCGGGCATATCTTCATGATTTGGTGTGATTCAGACATATCTTATCGATTTTGGTGTGATTTGGGCATATATTCTCATTCCAAACAGGGATACAGCGGCTATCAAAACCCTAGCAATTGCCTATAAAATGAGGAGTTACATCAGATTATAGGGGATCATACAACACAATGTACAACAGATTTTACGTGGAAAAAAGGATACAAAGATATCAACCAACTAAGTCATCAGAGAGAGAGAGAGAGAGAAACGAAGATCGTTTAGCTTCTAGTTTTTTTTCCTTTTGTTCTTTTTATGTTAGCTATGGTTATTAATATATTTTCCATGGATTATGTATTTAATATAAGTGGCTAAACATCTAGTGATTCTAGGGCTTGCATTCGTATGTATTCATCAGTTTTTCTTTAATGATATTATTTTTCTTTTTATATTTGTTTATGTTTCCTTGATTTGAATTTTGTATAGAATTATGTGATGACTAATTGCATATGAGTAGTTAATCTATTACTACCCGAGAGGGAGTAATTAGTTAAAGAATTAGGAATGCATAACATAAACTTGTTAGATCAAGATATTAGTATATATTATGATTAGAATGTTGAAAATTGGCTTAGAAAAAGATTGGTGTTGACCATTTTTTGATCAATTTCAATTTGATGTTCCATTGAAGAAAAATGGAAATAAGTTGCAAAATCGGAATTTACGTTCTAAATAGATAATTTTAGAGTATTTGTTTTCTCAAAGCTAATTTCATATTAATGAGAAATTAATGTTGAAATTTAGCAACTAAAACATGAAAATATTGAAGAAAAAAGATGTGGGGATTCGCGATCGGGTATGTCAGATCGAATGGGTGTGCTTGTGCGAATGGATATGATAGGCCGAATAGGTTTGAGCCAAGGCCAAGGGATGTGATCTACACCACTTCAGCCCAAAAGGAGCCCTATTCACCAAGGGGTGTGATTTACATCACTTCGGTCCAAAAGGCATCTATTCGTGAATGAGACCACATCTCTTCAAATATTATAATATATCTCAAATCATTCATTCAAGTCAATCCAATATAATTGCATACAGAACATTATAGCATTTGTAGTTTTTTCTCTCTAAGTCTAAAGAAAGTTCTAAGTATCAAGTAATTCGCCAATAACTTTTGGCATCGTTGTGTTGCGAACCTTAAGTTTCTAGTCGTTGTATCTTGAGGACGATTGTCGTAGACCGTGAGCACTGAATATGGAAAAATCTCGTCTTACGAAGAAATAATCAAATTTTTGCCTCAAACTAAATAGTTACAGCCTGTTCAAATACACCTACACCAAATTCATCAATAAAGAATATATCATAGGCACGATTGGAAGTTAGATAATATCTTGAGAATGATCAATGTTATCTAATATACATTTAGATCTAACTCGAAAGAAAGGATCCAAATATCTTAGCCAAAGGAACTCATATGAACCATATGAACTCATATGTCCCTGAAATCCAGATAATCTATGTATGTCCCTGAATCCATATAATCTATGAAAATCCTTAGTTGTGTGAATTTGTTTTGTTATCTATTTCTACTCCTTATTTGTTTTAGTTTATTTTATAAAATTCATTCCATTAATTGAATTCTTTAGATAAAGAAAAAATATAGTAAACTAGTACTCAATTAATTTTATCATATATAATTTATATGGATAGAATACCTATTCTTACCATATTTTATTATAATTTCGCCCATGCACTTGCGAGTTATATTTCATGTAAAACAAAATGGTGACATGCCTCATTCTTTAATTGCCTTTGTTAATATGTTTGCCTCCCATTGGCGCCGCCTCACCCCATGAATGCAATGAAAATCATCAGATAGCTCCTCAGCCATCGCCTGCACCTTTTTGGTCGGCACCGGTACCAACACCGACAATATTTTCGGTCTTTCTCCTTTTTGGGTTGCAGGACCAGAAATCCAACAACAATTAATATTACTTACCTGGATCAAAATTCAAGACTTAAAGATTCTAAATGATTATAAGTAAGTAGATTTAAAGTGTTGGAGTGATCAATGGCGGTGAGGAGGAGCTTGACTTATACCATAAAAGAAAAGGAAAAATAGAGGAAATGATAAAAGGGAAAGCGAATAAAAGATGCCTGCTCGGGATTAAACAGAGAATGTATGAAATTAAGTTACTTTTAATTATATAAGAATATTTTAGATAATTTAATGATGTCTTTTGTCTAAATTATTTTATGGTGCATGTAGAGGTTTTAGGATGTGAATAGCCGGATCCTTAATATAAAAGTTAAGAGAAGAAAACAAAGTATAAGAATTCGATTTTGAATTCTCTGAAAATTGGCATTGGATAAAAATAATATAGCCCAGGATGTTGCTAGATTTAATGTAATCTTATGTTCATGTGCAAATTTCGTAAAGATTGGATACTTGGAAGATTTACAAAGATTCATATCTTTGTAAAATATAAAGGCACAAGAAAATCGTAGAAGAAAATCTACGTAGATATCATGGAGATCTAACACAAATCGAAGGAAGAGTTTCCAATGATATTAGGGAAAGGATATCCATCGAACCTGGACAACAAACAACAATCGGATGCACATCAGCCAAGATTAGCACAAAAAATATTGAAAAAATATGGTGGAGCTACAAAGAAGGAAACTATCTTAAATATATGCACACATTAATTATATGAGATTTTTACCCTGTAAATTTGATCGTAGGGTTATCCATGAATTTTATATAAAGGGACAACTCACAACCATTAGTGCAGTTCGTTTAGTTTACTTGAGAGAGGTCGAGAGAGATCATTTGTTTTTATTTTAGTGCGTTTCAGCGATCTGAGTTCTACACCCAGTTGAAACTCAGACGGTCTGACAGTTTAAGTACAGTGCTGTAGGAATATAGGAGTATTTAGTGAAGAGGAAGTCTACACTATTAGAAAGTCATATTTTCACCTTGTTGGGAAACAAGACACTTCTTCAATATACTTGCTCACAGAGGAAGAATGAAGCTCTTCCTCGAAACTTAACTCAGTCATGTTACTTTTATTTTAAACTTCTACAAATTTTACTATCGAATGCCAAATTGAGTACAAACTCAACTTGTGCGCAAATATTCTGATATTTCACAAAAGATAAAAGATAATTATATATATTGCATTTTAAAACTTGGCATTCTAGTTAGTTCAACTTTAGATATCCAAAGTTTTAGTTCTTCAATTACCTAAAAATAGAAAAACACTCCCCACAGAAATTGATTATATTCCGTTGAGTTAAATATAGCTTGAACCAAATTCACGCCACACTAATATAGTTTGAAATGAGTGAATCTTTTGTATACATGCACCCAATGTTAAGTTTTTGCAAAACTATAAATATATTCTGGTTAAGAATATAAATTAATTTGGTATTCTTTGTCGCACGTTGTCCGTTTCCGAACAAGATTCTTATCCTCCTCAAATTCTCTAAGCTAAAATAATATTTAAAATAACATTTTGATCACTTGTTCCTTCGTGTATAAAAAATTAAGTGAGGTTTACTTGGTGCTTTGATAACCGAATCGAAGATTTGTTAGAAAATTACTTTATTAAATAGGCGTTAAATTTATTTTGACTTATTTTTTAAGTAGTTAAATATTTAAATTTGGAAGAATTAGATATGTAACTAATCTACGTTCCGAATAGATAATTGTAGTGGGTTGAATTTCTCAAAATCGACTTTCGATGAGTGAGAAAATTAATGTTCAAAATTTATGATGTAATTAAATGACTTTCACTGGCGAGTGACCAAATTGGGCACATGCGTGCACACTTGGCTCGGTCTCGGCCTTGGCCGTGGTCTGTGGATATGGGCTTCAGGCTTTGTCGGCTCACTTGGACAAGTGGGCGTTCAGGTTTATGAAATTGTTCGGAGTTAATCTCCTAAAGTTATGAACGTCATAATAGGGGTAACCTCCAGGATTTATTTCTCCCGCTCGCACCTGGACAGGTGGATACTCGCATGCACCTGGACAGGTGAATGTCCAGGTTTATGTAACTATCAGGAATTCAATCTTGAAGTTATGATGTCATAATGGGTGAGTAACCTCTGGGAGTTACTTCTTTCGCAGTGGATGTCCAGGTTCATTGTAACTCCCGGGAGTTACTCTCGGGGGTTTGAATCCCCACTAACTCCATAAATTGAAGACTTTAATTCCCGATTGGATTTGATGCCTATATATAGGACCATATCTGTATGAAAAAATCACATCTGAGAATCATGCATCCAATTCTCACACATTTCTACTTTGTTAGAGCTTCTGGTAGTGGTGTTATTACCCAAAAGACGGAAATTATTTCATCTTTGGGAATGATACGTCAAACCGTGAGCACTAGTCGGGATATATTCATTTTGTGGAGAAAGATCTTCCTCAACTCGATTTTAAACCATTCAGTTCCGATTCTCGAAGTCATTCTCAGAGCCAAGAAGTTAAAAGATCATCCATTCTTTGTTGCCTTCATAATTCGAGAAAGAGATAGAGGAAAATCCATAATTCTTTGTTTTCCCTTTTTTTCTTTACTCTTGTAAGCCATTATTGGATGTTATAACCAACTGATAAACATTTGATTTACGTGCAATTTGGGATTATTATGTATAGTTTTTAGGCAATTGTTTGTACCTAAGTGACAAGTTCATGATGATTTTATTATATTTTGTTACATCGTGTTTGTTGAAGTTTTGATAGAAGAACAGACCATTAAGAGTGTATAGACCACGTCCCAAGCCACACGTCCGTGCATGTAAATCGAGACGAACCCCGAAGGCACGACCAAGAGCACGGTTGTTCGCTATTATATTTTACTTAAAATACGATTTGCAAGTGCACAAGGTAAATTATAGTAAAATATGGTGAGAACATTTATCGTATCCACAGGGACTGTATATTTTACATTGTAAAATCAACTGAGTATTTGTTTATGATATTTTCCTTTATCTAAAGAATTCAGTTAATGGAATGAGTTTTATAAAATAAATTAAAATAAATAAATAGAAGAAATAGATAACAAAGCAAGTCAAACAACTAAAGATATTCAGAAATTATATGGATTCCACGGACATGCATTCAAGTGGCTCATATGAGTTTTTTTTAATGTTCAAACCATATTAATTCTTATATTTGTATGAGCATCACTGAGATATTTGTATTCTCTCTTTTGAGTTAGATCCAAAAGTAGATTAGACAATACTGATCATTATCAAGAAAAGTAGATTAGACAATACTGATCATTCTCAAGATATTATCTAACTCTCAATCGTGGCTAGAATCTATTCTCATCATAATAGTTACCAATCTTTCGATCTAATAAGTTTTATGTTATGCATTCCTAATCTATTAACTAATTATTCCCTCTCGGGCAATAATGGATTAACTACACATATACAATTAGTCGTCACATAATTCCATACAACATTCAAATCAAGGAAGTATAAGCAAATATAAGAAGACAAATAATATCATTAAAGAAAAACATATAAATCCATAATTATGCACTCCCTAAAATTATTAGATGTTTAGCACATTTTTTTATACATAATCCATGGGAAACATATTGATAATCATGGCTAACAAAAAAAGAACAAAAGAAAAGAAGACTATTGAAGTCCAAATGATCTTTGTTTCTCTCTCTCTCTCTCTGATGACTTGGTTGGTTGATCCTACTTTGTATCCTTGTTTATAACCCTAAAATTTGGTGTATATTATATTGTGTTGTATGATATCCCTATAATCTGATGCAACTCCTCATTTTATAGACAATTACTAGATTTTTGGTAGCCGTCATATCTTTATTTGGAATAAGAAGACATGCCCAAATCACACCAAATCGAGAAGATATGCTCGAATAACACCAAATCAAGAAGATATGCCCCAATCACACCAAATCGCGACAGTTAAGATCATATCACGAGGATAAGCACGGTCCATGTGACTTGAGACATGATCTATACATTCTTAATTATCTATTTTTCTGTCAAAACTTCAACAAACACGTGACGCAACAAAATATAACAAAATCATGATGACCTCGTCACATAGGTACATGCAATTGCTTAAAAAAACCATATATAATAACCCAAAATTGCACGTAAATATTATGTTTATCAATGACCCGTGCTTTAGATCAGACAAACCATATTTGAGCTTCATGAAATACAGCCCATGGTTGCCTTGCACGAACCCTGCATGGTCCCTAGCACGAATCGTGCTTGTTTTGCACGGACCGTGCTTCATCTCGTGATATGATCTTTGCCATCGCGATTTGGTGTGATTCGTGCATATCTTCTCATTTCAAAACCCTAGTAATTGTTCATAAAAGAAGGAGCTTGGGAACTACAAAGGAGATTAGAATTTATATAATATTTTAAATTATATTTTAGAGTTAGAAACAAGTATATCAAGTCATCAAAGAGAGAGAGAGAGAGAAATGAAGATCGTTTGGCATCAATAGTCTTCTTTTCTTTTATTCTTATATGTTAGGTATAAGTATCAATATATTTCTCGTGGATTATATATTGAATATGAGTGGCTAAACATCTAGTGATCCTAGGGATTGCATTTTCTATATTTGTTTATGCTTTCTTGATTTGAATGTCGTATAAATTATGTGACTAATAATTGAATATGTGTAGTTAATCTATTATTGTCCGGGAGGGAGTAATTGATTAACATATTAGGAATGCATAACATGAACTTCCTAGATTTGAAGATTGGTAAGTATTGCGATGAGAATAGATCTAGGAACTATTAAGAGTTAGATAATATCTTGAGAATTGTCAGTGTTATTTAATCTATATTTAGATCTAACTCGAGAGAGAGGATCTTAGATTTATTATTCATTCTCTTACAAATATATGAATTAAAGATGCTTTGAACATTAAAGGAATTCATATGAATCATATGATTGCATGTCCTTGAAATGCATATAATCTCTGAACTTTCTAAGTTTCTTGATTCTGATTTGATATTTTTTTGCTCTTTGTTTGTTTTATTTTATTTTATAAAACCAGTCACAATTATTCGGTTCTTTAGATAAAGAAAAATATCATAAACGAATACTTAGTTGATTTTACTATATACAGTCCTTGTGGATACGATATATGTTCTCACCAATATTTTACTACAAATTGCCTTCTGCACTTGCGAATAGCATTTTATGTGAAATAAAATAGCAAACACAAACAAGATTAAACTGATCGGGTTATTGGGTGCTGGTTAACTGATCGAACTGCCATAAAAATTGCCTATTTTATTTTTATTCATTTATTTTGGTGTTACAATATATATATATATATATATATATATATATTATATATTAACATCTACAAAAAATAATTTTATCTAACACATGACTTATAATATGATATTAATACTTCATAATTTTATTTTATCTTTTGTATTTTCTTAAGTTTTAATTTGAATCAAAGAAATTAGAAAAATTAATCAACCAGTTGAACCAATTTTAATCCGTTTAACCATAAAAATAATTTTACTCATGTGTAAAATTCGTGCAAACCGATTTTCATTTTAACTGAGGCTGCGTTTGCTTTGGTAAATAGGGATTAGGGCATATAGGATATGATTGGATATGAGGTGTAAAGTTATGAATATTTCTCAATCCTATCCTACTTTTACTTTGATTGATGGATATGATTCGTTATCATATCCATCATTTACATACATGTATTATATTGATGAATTAAATTGAATTGACTTTATACCCCTAAAATTTGTTTAAATCTCCTCAGCCCCACCTCAAGACGACGTCGTGTGAATTAGGACAAGGTCGGTTTTATTTTCTCTCGACCTTCGCAGCCGTGCAGAAAATATTAATAATAATCGTAATAATAATAATTATAACAATAATAATGATAATAACGATAATGATAATGATAATGATAACAATAACAACAACAACAACAACAATAATAATAATAATAATGACAACAGCGATAAACTCACAAACATCCTCTTTCTTCATCGGTTTTGCTTTAATTACTTTTGAAAGTTCTTAAATTTAATAATAATAATAATAATAACAACAACAACAACAACAATAATAAAGATAACAATAAAAATATTAATAATAATCATAATAACAATCATAATAACGATAATAATGATAATAACGATAATGATAATGATAATAACAATAATAATAATAATAATAATAATAATAATAATAATAATTATTATTATTATTATTATTATTATTATTATTATTATTATTATTATTATTGTTATAAGAATAACAAGATTAATAATAATAATAATAATAATAATAATAATAATAATAATAATAATAATAATAATAATAATAACAACAATAATTAAAATAATTATAATAATAAGAATAATAACAGTAATAATAAAAAAATACAATAATCATAATAATAAGAGTAATTATAATAATAAAAATATTATTAATAATAAAGATAACAATAATAATAACAATAACAATGTAATTATATTATTATTATTACTATAAGAATAACAATATTAATAATAATATATATAATAATAATAAGAATAATAATAAAAATTACAACAACAACAATAATAATAAGAGTAATTATAATAAAAATTATTAATAATAATAAAGATAATAACAGTTGTATAATAAGTTGTATTAATAATAATAATAATAGTAATAATAACAACAACAACAACAACAACAATAATAATAATAATAATAATAATAATAATAATAATTATTATTATTATTATTATTATTATTATTATTATTATTATTATTATAATAAAAAAGAAGAAAGGAAGGAGAAATGAAAATAGGGTTTGAGGTTTGAGGGGGTAGTTTTGTCATTTTACAAAGAGGGATAAGATATCCCACCTCAAATGGAGGGATATCATATCAGCCATTAAATTCTTTATTTTTTTGAAAAATGTATTTTTTCCAAATATTCGGAATAATTATCTTTTTATAATCTTATAATGTATACCCCTGACAAACCTAAATACCGTATCTAAATTCAAGTTTATTTTACAATGTAAACTCAGCCTGAATGAATAGACGGAGGCAACCCAATTATAAAAACAAAGGGTTCGATCCCTTATATATTAGGTCAATAATTGAATTCCACCTTTTCTTCCTTTATAAGTCAATAATTGAATTCCACGTTCCTTCCTTGCTAATAAATAATAGCCCATGTGACAAAAAAAAAAAAAAAGTAATGACATGATGGGAGGGCAGCACACTGATCTAGGTGATATGATTTGGATCTTGCAATCCTGGCGTCCAATCAAACAATGTTAATTGATGGATTTGAGATCCCGATCTGACCTACACAAACATGGCCTAGGATAGAGATGTAAAATATGCTAGTCTTATCGGTTTTGAACTATTATTAGTGGGTTTCAGATTAATCAAATTTTAATTTAATCGAGTCAATTTAAACAGGCTTGATTATAGTAAATTTAATCCTAACTCTAGCAGTTTTCGAATTAATTGGGCCACTATCGTGTTATGAATCAAAATAGTCAAATTATATATTTAAATTTAAAATTTTAATTAAATGCATATTATGCTTTATTTAAAATACAATTTTAAATAATATTAAAAAATTATATATTCTAGAACTTTTATATCACTATACAAAATTTAAAGATTCAAACACTTAAGTCATATACATTATTTCATGCTCTCAATTATAACTTTAAGTGCATTAACTGTCATAAAATTTGAAATCATGTTACATTTAAGTTCTAAATTTAAATGACATTATTTAGAATCTTCTAGTAATTAAATATAAATTTTAATATATTCTACAAAAAACTAAATATGGTATATGAAAAATAATTAAAAAATGGTGTGTATTATTAATTCGATATTAAAAAATAAATAAATAAGAAGAAAAGTTCGAGCTATCGGATTAGCCCTAACTATAAGCGGGCTAGCCCTATAGGGCTTCGGGCTAATCGGGCTCGGACTAAATGGGTTGACTTTTAAACGGACTAATAAAATCAAGCCCTAATCCTAAAAATTTTCAGGCTAAACAGAGCGGTCCGTCGGACCATGACCCTTTAACATACCTATATATGCATGATATTGTTTTCTTGGAACTCCACTCTTACCAGAAAAATGGTTCCCTACATTATATTTCTCAGTTTCATCACTTTTTTCTTCCTGTTAATGAAAAAGAAAAGAGAAAACATGAACACAGCGAAGCTTCCTCCAGGCCCTGCAAAGCTTCCGATCGTCGGCATCGATCTCTCCGAACCCTGTCCAAAACCTACGGCGATCTCATGTTCTTAAAACTCGGATTCGTCCCTACATTAGTCGTCTCATCGGCCGATAGGGCCCGAGAAATCTTCAAACACCACGATATCATCTTTTCGGGCCGACCCCCTCTCTACGCTTCAAAGAAGTTCACATACAATTTTTCCAGCATGTCCACAGCTCCCTACGGCGATTACTGGAGGGAAGTAAGAAAAATCGCGGTTCTGGAGCTAATGACTGCTAAAAGGGTCGGATCCTTCGGGCTGATACGGGCCCAGGAAGTGGATTCCATGATCAACCGTATTTCCAGCAGTGTTCAAGGCGCTGTCGATCTGAACTCGCTGGCGTTTTCCCTCTCTAACAACATTGTCTGCCAGGTCGCTTTCGGGATGATGGAGGATCCTGGAAAGATCCAGAGAATTCTTCTTGACGTTCAGCACTTGCTGACTGAGTTCAATGTAGGAGATTATTTTCCATGTATGGGTTGGATTAACAGGATTAATGGCGTGGACAGGAGGATAAACAAGAGTTTCCAGGACCTGGAGGGGTTTCTCGATGGAGTAATCGAGGAGCATCGCTGTCGTGTAGGGTTGGATTCAGACAACGAAGATATAATTGATGTATTGCTGGGGATTCAGAAGGATCCTCATCATACAATCAGCCTCACTGATGAACAAATCAAGGGTGTGGTCGTTGTAAGTCTGCTTTCTTTTATTTTCTGTCAACTATGAATTTTGAATTGCAACTTAGTTTTATTTTAGCTTAGATTATTTATAGAAAAAAAAAACTTATAATAAATAGAAATCGGATATGTATAAATAATCAAAGTTCTAAATCGATTAGATGTTAGTAGTCGTAGGTTTATGAGTATGAACGTATCTCATTGGTATAAAATCTTTTGAGGTGTGTCCAAAAGCAAAATTGCACTGACTTGAGACTTAAAAACAGACAATATCCACTTGGCATCAGAGGATATGTTCGGATATTATTATGCTTATTTTGATTGGATCAATTTTGTTATATACATGTGTAGTAATTGAGCGGTATTAGCAACTGTGATTTTATTTTGCTATGACTAAATGAGTTTTAGTTATTCAACAGTTCTAATCCCGACATAACAACCGTGTCGTGTATATGACATGACCACCATTTTCACTTAAATGTACACAACATGGTGACTATATGTCGTATATGCATGACTATATTGGGTATGTTTGACTCTGTCGTTTATATAAAATAATTCAAACCCAAATTACACAGGATTTATTTGCAGCTGCAACTGATACATCAGCAGCAGCAATAGTGTGGACAATGGCAGAACTCATAAGAAACCCTACTGTCAAAGAGAAAGCCCAGAAAGAGGTAAGAAATCTTGCCAATGGAAAGGCAAGAATACAAGAAACAGACCTCCCAAAGCTCACATACCTAAAACTGGTCCTGAAAGAGTCACTAAGGCTCCACCCTCCTTTATTACTGATACCTCGAGAAACCACAGACAGATGCACCATCGGCGACCGATACGAAATTCCGGCGAAAACGATGGTTTACTTCAACACAGCAGCCATAGGAACTGACCCGAAGTACTGGAAGGATCCGGAAAGATTCTGGCCGGAAAGGTTTGAGGATGGCGAGGTTTATTATAGAGGGCAGCATTTATTTTGAGCTGCTGCCCTTTGGCGCTGGCAGAAGAGGCTGCCCGGGGATCGGTTTCGCGGTTCCAGTGGTGGAGCTGGCGCTGGCGAATCTGCTGTTCTGCTTTGATTGGAAACTTCCAGAAGGGATGTCTGTGGACGATGTGGATATGGAAGAAACAGTTGGGTTTACCGTTCATAAGAAAAATCCTCTTTGCTTAGTTGCTTCGCCGGTGTTTAAGTGAGTAGGGAAGGTTGACAACCTGCTGTTCTGCTGGTACGAGATCTTCTATTTCAAATTATGTACCGTGATGATATATGTATAATATGCTGAATGTCCTTTTTCCGTTGCATGAGATCTTGTATTGTGTATATATAATCTATATAAAGAAATGGCAATAAGGTGGGTATGGCTTTTCTCAAGATACATCTTCTTGTAAAATAATTAAATTTAAAATTCGCCTCTTATTCTTTCATTAACCCGTCGTGAGTTTACCTGTGTTATTCAAGTTATTGAATTTGTGTTTTTTCTTAATATTTATAATATTTTGTCACTATTTTTTAATAACATCTAAAACATGTCCATTTAGTGGTTGTGGTCTTATAGATGTACTATATTATTGTGTAGTATGACATATATAAGAAATTTAAATGTTACATCAATGAAAAAAGTTGAAAACAAAAGATTTAATTTGTCAATTGTAGATTTGAATTTTCTTTGGTACATATATATAATATCTTGTGTTGTTTTTGCAACGCACAACACAACTACTCTGCATTGTAATCAATTGTAATAAAAATTATTATAGTGTTTTACAATATAAAACACTCATGTTATCTACTCAGCACAAAACATTTCAATTAATGATTTGAGTGAACACTACAACAAAAATGCTAATAGACAACGGATTTTTCTTTTGTCTTATAAAACTTATGACTGTTGTTGAATTCACCGTTGTTAAAGGTGGCGCTAAAAGACAACAAATTTTTTCCGTTGTCTTTTTACATAAACCGTTGTCTTTTACAATTTATGACCATGAAGACAACACTTAAAACACAACGGTTCGTAACTGTTGTCTTTTACAGATTCATGCAAAAATGTTATTGAAAGTACGGTACCGGATGAAAATAGACAAGAATATCCCAAAATAAAATATTCACAAGTCAAGAATGACTTGTGAAGCCAACAGGGCGAAAATTATCCACTAATAAAAAGTGAATTACAAAAGGGAATCGCGTATCTCTTCAAACGACTCTCAACGTACTTGAAATTCAATATGAATTTCAAGTCGATTAAACTAGCTAAGAAAGTAAACTGAGAGAAACAGTGTATCACTCAAACTTTTTGTAGAAAAATCGACAGCAACAAGATTAAGATAATATGTCGCTGAACAATACAGGATGTTGGAGTCAGAGTGACGACAACTTTCTTAGCAACAATGATCTGTTGTATCAGATTATTTGTATCGTATTCAGTGTGTTCTATTCCTTTCTTCTTCCTTTGCATTTATAGAGTACTTCAGTTCTCTTCCTTCCTTTTCCACTAAGCCACGTTCGTGGAGTGGTGTTCTTCACTTCTCCTTTCTTTTCTCAACCATCTCTTCACCAGGATAGAATTTTGACTTGGTCTTCAACTGCTTTCCTATTTTGTGGGGATATTTTTTGATGTCCAATCTTGTGAATCTTATCTACATCATCTTTTACCAAGGAAGAAACCGGCAAAACATATCTACTAAATAAGTTTGACACATTCAAAACTTAACAATCTCCCCCTTTTTGCCTTTCTTCCCAATTCCCGAATTATCAACTAGAACACAGCAATTTTCAAAGTTTAGTCTAACAATGAATATCTCCCCTTGTATATTATAGTCCAATATTTTTCTCCCCCTAAATTTAAACTCCCCCTTAATATGCACAAAAGAATATGTCTACTTTAATTCCAAATTTCAACATGTCAATATCAAAGTCATAAAACAACATAATTCTCGAAACAACATTCCCATAAGAATGTAAAATTTAGCAGCAGCAATCACAAGTATTGGCAGCAAAACAGGCAGTCATAGCAACATATCCAAGCAACATATCCATCATCACATATCATAGCAAAAAGTATTGGCAGCAAAACAGGCAGTCATAGCAACATATCCATCATCACATATCATAGCAAAATATCCAACATTCTCATAGCAAAATATCCAGCATTCAACCATCAACTGTCAATCAGCATATTAAGTATCAATTGTATCCAACAAATTTATCAAAAGACATCAAAAGACCAATGTACCAATAACCCAGCCAGTGTCCCTTCAGCATTAGTGATTCATCATTAGAAATCTTTGGAAACATCTGAATCGTCTCCTTCAGCATCTGCTTCAGCAGCAGCATCAGCATTCTGTTCAGCAGCAACATTCACTCCAGCAGCATCATCTCCCCCTAATTGGGAAGAAAGAGCATCCCGAATAGCGAGAAGGTGTTGAATTTGATCATCTAAAGCCCGAACCTGCTGGGCAATAAAGGCACGGGAAATGGAGATGGAACTTGCTGACGGTGGAGCAGGCTCGGTGGAGCTCGAAGGAGATCCAAGGTAGGTCACATCGACGGTCTCCTTGGAGGAAACCTGGATAAACGGTGAGGAGTCAAAGGGCTTTGGAGAATACATCAGTAGCATTTGGTTGAAATCCCTGTCTAATCAGAATGGAATAAATGAGAGAGGGAAATGGTAAGAATCCACCTGACTTACGACCGGCAGTCGTAATCTGTTCAAATATGATATTGCCAAAGTTGACCGGATGTCCCAAACCCAGGTGATATAACATGATACCCTGCTCAATGGTAACTAGTGAAGTGTTGCGAAAGGGTTACCAGTTGTAGACCATCAGCTTATGGAGCATTGAGTATAAGGAGGTCAGGCGAGAGGCTGGAAAGGGTGTTTTCCAATTTTTGACCATTTGTCGTGTGATGCTTTGGGCAATCTCATCCAGGTCGCCTGACCAACTGGGTTGGGAAATGGCAGCAATTCCCAGTTTGGCATTTATGAGTTCTGGAGTGAGCTGATATGGGTTTCCTCGAACCATCAGCCGACCAAAGCGAGCATGGGAGACATCAACGAAAGTGGAGAAAATCGAAAAATAGCTACCCTGGACAACCTCTTGAACAAAGCTAGATGCATAGCTTACAGCAGTAAGAAGATTCCGACTCTCAAGAAACTTATTCAGATTATATTTACGAAAGTTCATAAGATCAATGCGCCTCTCAGTTAAGAACATATGAGTCTTAAATGAATTCCAGGTACGGGGATCAGGACTTGACCTAGGAGATGAAGATGCCTGATGTGGAGAGGGTGTCCGAATAGTCGAATAAGGTGGAGATACGTGAGAAGGTGGACTAGGCACCGGACTGGCAGGAGGAGTATGTGTCGGACTTTGCACCGGTGCAGGACTTAAAGGCGCTGAGGCGCGGTCAGGAGAGGGAGACAGCTTGGCTGAGGATTTTCGAATAGTTTGCTTCTTTCGGTGTGAGACAGTAGATGGAGCAGAGTGTGGTTCAGGACCAGGAGAGTCTGCATCTGATTCTTCAGCAGGTGAGGCTGGAGGTACAAATTCTATGTTGCTACCCTCTAAGTTTGAATCAACGAGATGTCGCGAGCTGGAAGGACGAGTAGTAGAGGTGGTCCGTGATACCTTTTGGGATGGAGCACTTTGTTGCTTTACTGAGAGACGTGCAGAACGTTGGCTTGGAAATGAGGGCTCTCCCATCTTTCGTTTAGCTTTGCCAACGGCGGAGACATCAGGTAAGTCATTGACATCTATTGGATAGTCAGGATCGCCTGGGAACACCCGCATTAAAGGCGGTGAGAAAATAACATCAACAGCTGTGGGTGAAGGAGAGTTGGTCTGGGGCTCAATGTTCTGCACGTCTCCAAAGATGAGTCCGGAACTAGGGCTCGACGAAAAAGATGACGTTACTAAAGTTACGAGCGCTGAGGGCGGTTCCGACCCACGGTGTGAGTGCGACGTTGGAGGGGCGGTCGACTTGGGCTGAACGGGTGATCCGGGTGGAGTGCGCACAGGAAGGACGGGAGACTCAAGAGGCGCAACCAACTCAGGTGGAGTTCGTGCAGGAGAGACAAACGATGCTGGAGGCACGGTCGACGAGGCTGGAGTGGGAACACTCGGCACGGGCGACGAGGGCGAAGCAGTTTCAGACGGTGCGGGAGGCGCGGGCTCCGAGGTCGGAGCGGACAGCGGCAATACGGGCGGTGCAGGAGGCGCTGGGTGCGCAGATTGGGCAACCGATTGCGGTTCGTCAGTGGGCTCAATGGCAGTGGTCGTCGAGGCGGCGAGAGCGCGGTCTCCGGCGGGAGTTGCGGTCGGTGCGGCTAGGGCTTCAGCGGACGGCGATGCGACCTGCTGTGGACTGTAGCGGCCGTGACCTGGCGAGCATTTCAACGATTTGGGCGAGTATCCTCCTTGATGCTTCATCCGCCATTTTCGTGAGATGACTCAGAGAAGGAAGACAAAAACAATTGGTCAGTTCAGTGAGGGGAAGAAGTATTTTTAAAGGAACGTGGGTTCCTTTTCCTTTGCAGATTTTTGATAGTTAAGGAAGACGGGAAGTGGGTGATGCCTGGTGATATTCTAAGGCGCAAAAATCTCAACTGTCATCCAATTCAACTTCCACCCACTAACACAAGGACACACGAGCACTTATCCAAAAAAATTTAAAAAGCAGAATCTTTTTAAAAAAAAAAACACAAATGCCAATTTTCAAACAGCAGAATATTATATCTTTCAGAGGATGTGTTTGGGGATTCATGGCATTGAGTAACAAATTTCGACTGGAACTTTGGCAATTTTTTTTATTTTTTTTGCAAAAATTAGGTAAGAATTTCAGGTTCTCATCATATTTTTGAAGGTAGCATCGTCGTAGCGAGCGTCGTGCCCCCAAGGTACTTTATGATGTGAGGTTGGAAGAATAATTCAGAAACACTCTTTTTACGTAGAGAACATCGTCGCAGCGAACGCCGTGCCCCTAGTTACTCAAGCATTTCATGAATTATTCAACTCATCAGTATTTTACAAGGTAGCATCGTCGTAGTGAGCGTTGTGCCCCCCAAGTTACTCTAGTTGATGAGTATTCTTAGCCTAAGATCCCCTTTTTTTTTTTTTAATTTTTCAAGGGAGTCATAGGACAGAATATACAGGAATTTATACATATATGTACAGAATGACCAAGGATTCTTTCACATAACACATAGACCAAGAGATTTCCTAAGGTTGGAGAATCTCTCATAATCAAGAGCTTTGGTGAATATATCTGCTATCTGATTTTCAGTATTAATGTATTCTAGCCGAATAAGATCTTTTTCTACCAAATCTCGAATAAAATGATGACGAATATCTATGTGTTTGGTGCGTGAGTGTTGGACAGGATTTTTTGAGATATTTATTGCACTAGAGTTGTCACAGAAAACAACAAGAGTATCACTAGGATAACCGTAGTCTTCTAGCATTTGTTTGTGCCACAATAATTGTGTGCAACACCCTCCTACTGCTACATATTCAGATTCAGCAGTAGAGAGGGAGACACAGTTCTGTTTTCGGCTGTGCTAGGAGACTAGGTTATTTCCTAGAAAGAAACATCCCCCACTAGTACTCTTTCGGTCATCAATATCCCCTGCCCAGTCAGAGCCACTAAATCCTACCAAGTTCGTGTTTGTGTGTTTAGAATACCAGATTCCTAAATTAGAAGTTCCAGCAACATACCTGATAATTCTTTTCACGGCTTTTAAATGGCTTTCTTTGGGACATGCTTGATATCGAGCACAGATACAAGTACTGTACATGATGTCTGGGCCGCTTACTGTCAAATACAGCAGACTCCCTATCATCAATCTGTACAATGTTGGATCAACATTTTGTCCAACATCGTCGGTGCAGAGCTTCTGAGTCGATCACATTGGTGTTTTCATGTGCTTGGCATTTTCAAGATCAAATCTTTGAACAAGGTTGCGAGCATATTTGCTTTGTGATATGAAAATGCCATCAGAGCTTTGTTTCACCTGTAAACCTAAAAAGTAGCACAATTCTCCAACCATACTCATCTCAAATGTTGATGACATGGCTTCTACAAATTCATTAAGCATTGCTTTGGATGTAGAACCGAAGACTATGTCATCAACATAGATTTGAGCTACACATATATCACGATTTGATCTTTTTATAAACAATGTACGATCTACTTCACCTCTTGAAAAGCTAAAGTTTAAAAGAAATTCATTTAATCTTCCATACCACGCTCTAGGGGCTTGTTTCAATCCATAGAGGGCTCGATTAAGTCGGCATACATGATTAGGCTTATTAGGGTCCTCGAACCCTTTAGGTTGTTCAACATAAACTTCCTCTTTTAAATTTCCATTTAGAAAGGCAGCCTTGACATCCATCTGATGAAGAGTTATTTTCATGAAACAAGCAAGGGCTAAAAGTAATCTGTTCGATTCTATTCTAGCAACAGGAGCAAAAGTTTTATCAAAATAGATCCCTTCCACTTGTGTATACCCCTGAGCAACTAATCTTGCTTTATTTCTTACAATATTCCCAGATTCATCAGACTTATTCTTGAATATCCATTTTGTTCCAATTACATTAATTCCTTTAGGTCGAGGAACCAAATACCAAACATCATTCCTGATGAATTGATTTAACTCTTCATGCATAGCATTTATCCAAAAGTTATCTCCTAAGGCTTCAGTAATGTTTTTTAGTTCAATTTGAGATACAAAGCATGATGAGTTTACTTCATTAAATATGGATGAAAGACAGACGAATTTTACCATATCTCTGTAGTTTACAGGATCTTTTCGTCGTGTGGTAATTCCTTCTTGAACATCCCCGATTACCTGCGTTACTGGGTGATTTTTTCGTATTCTCCCAGGTGGATCTCTTCGTTCATTCTGCTGGATAACTGAGTTGTCTGGTGTTTGCATTTCGTTTTCAGTTTCTGGAACGGAGGGTGATGTTGGCTTTGTATCGGGTTCAACATCCTGTTCAACATTCGGGTCCAATCTTTCCTGAATTGTTTCAACTTGCCTGGGTTCCAGATATGTGCCTACACTGTCTTCTTCTGATTTTCCTGCCAGATCACTAAGATCATCAAATACCACATTTACAGATTCTTGAATGGTCTTTAATCTGAGATTAAAGACTCTATAGGATTGACTGTTAAGACCATATCCAAGAAAAAGTCCTTTGTCGCTTTTAGAATCAAATTTTGTGAGTTTATCACGATCATTCAGAACATAGCACAGACATCCAAAAACATGAAAGTATTTCAAGTTTGGCTTACGCCCATTCAAAATTTTATATGGAGTTATGTGTGTGCCGGGTCATAAGAAAACACGATTTGAGATGTGACAGGCAGTGTTAAGGACTTCGGCCCAAAATCTTTTAGAGAGGTTTTTGGAGCTAATCATTACACGAGCCATTTCTTCCAGGGTTCTATTTTTTCTTTCAGCTACACCATTCTGTTGAGGCATTTCAGGGGCAGAAAATTCATGCATGATGCCTAGTTTATCACAAAAGTTTGAAAATGATGTGTTTTCGAATTCTCTACCATGATCTGACTTTATACGTGATATGTATGAACCATTCACATTTTTGAACCTAGCATGCAGTTTTCTAAATCATCAACTAATACATATGAATACCTTTTACCACCTAAACTTTCGATTTCCATTGGTCCCATGAGGTCCATATGGATCAGTTCAAAGTTTCGAGTAGTACCTATAAACTTCATGTGCTCATGAGAGGTTCGAGTTTGTTTACCTTTTTTACATTCTCCACACACAATCTGTTTACCTTTCTCAAGTTTGGGCAAACCTTTTACAGCATCTAATCTTATCAATCTTTCAATGTTTCTAAGGTTTGCGTGCCCCAACTTTTGATGCCAAAGGATTGTTTCGTCTGTCTGTGTAGTATTACAAGTCAGGTTCTTCCCAACCAAATAGCAATTGTCGCTTGACCTTTTTCTTTTCATAACACAAACATTGGTTGAGTCAAACACTTCACATTTGTCTTTGTTAAATTTTACCTGAAGTTCATCGTCACATAGTTGACTTATGCTGATTAGATTGGCCATTAATCCATCCATCGAGAGGGTTCCTTTTTCTATGATTTTTCCTTGTGCTCCTCCACCATACCTTACTGTTCCTCTTTGGAATGATTAATAGTTGGTGAGATATTGTTTTGAACCTATCATGTGTCTTGAGCATCCACTATCGAAATACCAAGACTCTGAATGGTTAGTTTTAAGAGCAGTAAAGACTACATTACATGAAAAACTTGGTTTAGGGACCCATTTTAGATTCTGACAGACGGCTGTATTTTTCTGTTTCACGATGTTGTGACGAATGTTGTGCAACATTCGTGGCAACATGTGCTTCAACGATAGATCAGTTTTCAACTTTTGACAGTAGGGTCCTATATAGCCAGGTCTGTAGCATAATGACAGACATATTTTCTTTTTCTTTTGACTACTTTCTCATTTTCTACCAATTTTCGAACATTGCTATTTTCTTTAACAAACACAATGGGATTTTTATTAGAGGTTCGAGTACATGCATTTTCCATAGCAGAATTTTCAAGATATTCAATTCCAGAATAACCTATATTATCGACAGTTAATATTTCGTCAAGTCTAGAGCTACCTGTATTCAGTTTCCTGAATGTATCACTGGCAATTTCGAGATCAATTTCTAACTTGCTTATCTGGACATCCTTTTTCGTGAGCGTAGATTCCAATCTGGAGACAATTTTTTTCAATTCTTCATTTTCTTTCATCAAGTTTTCAGTTTCTTGTTATCGTAATCCCAGTTTCTTGAGCAGTTCATCTTGCACCGCTTGAATTTCCTTGAGTATATGCTCATCTTCTTCTTCCTCTAATAATTCTGCATCACTTATACACCCATTAAAATAGTTAAAATCAGAATTAGAGAAAAAATTGTACCTGTCGGATGTAGTCGAACTTGAGGGAGTAAGTATCTCCTCATCATCAGAAAATTCGTGGATTGATGTGAGCAGCGCAGCACCTTCTCATGGTAGTTTCTCAGTGTGATTTCTTCCATCGTCCATTCTGACTGAGGCTTGATTATGGTGTCCCCATCTTGATCGATTTTCTTTGGAGGAGACCAGCCATTGGCGACAACATTCCATGCTCGAAAATCTACTGATTTATAGTTTGTCTGGTTCGATACTTCCAGTAATCGTAGTTGTCTTTTGAGAGAAGAATCGGTCGTGGTTGATTGAAAATATCCATCTGATAAGGTACAAATCCAGAACCTCACTTAGTATGTCAAGTGACCGCTCTGATACCACTTGAAAGTACGGTACCGGATGGAAATAGACAAGAATATCCCAAAATAAAATATTCACAAGTCAAGAATGACTTGTGAAGCCAACAGGGCGAAAATTATCCACTAATAAAAAATGATTACAAAAGGGAATCGCGTATCTCTTCAAATGACTCTCAACGTACTTGAAATTCAATATGAATTTCAAGTCGACTAAACTAGCTAAGAAAGTAAACTAAGAGAAACAGTGTATCACTCAAACTCTCTGTAGAAAAATCGACAGCAACAAGATTAAGATAATATGTCGCTGAACAGTACAGGATGTTGGAGTCAGAGTGACGACAACTTTCTTAGCAACAATGATCTGCTGTATCAGATTATTTGTATCATATTCAGTGTGTTCTCTTTCTTTCTTCTTCCTTTGCATTTATAGAGTACTTCAGTTCTCTTTTCCTTCCTTTTCCACTCAGCCACATTTGTGGAGTGGTGTTCTTCACTTCTCCTTTTTTTTCTCAACCATCTCTTCACCAAGATAGAATTTTGACTTAGTCTTCAACTGCTTTCCTATTTCGTGGCGATATTTCTTGATGCTCAATCTTGTGAATCTTATCTACATCTTTTACCAAGGAAGAAACCGGCAAAACATATCTACTAAATAAGTTTGACACATTCAAAACTTAACAGTTACAACAACAGTTTTTTTACTGTTGTCTTTCATAACTGTTATTGTTTGCTTTTTATTTTATTTTTACAATTTTTTTTATTTTGGATTTTTTTATTATAGTTATTATATATCCAAACTTTTAAAACAAAACGAATATATTCAAATTTATAAACAAATAAACATCGCTACAAAATGTACTTAGTCTACAAAAAATATCAACATAATCCTAATAAATAAAAATAAAGTATCCAATTAACGGCTACAATAGTCATTTCTAAATGTCACAAACTAATTAAAGATAAATGTCACTTCAAATTATGATCTACTACTCCATATAGCTGCCACCACATCACAACATGTCAAATGTATAAAACAAATCATATATTAATTATACGTAAACTACTAAATAACAACAAATGATCCATGTAAAGTGATACCTTTGACTACTCATATATGTGTTCTTGAACACATTCTACCCATTTCGTACGGACTTTATTAATATCAATTAGAGAATACCCCTTCGTTTGTGCGAACTGTGAGACAAAAGATATTAATTATAAGTAAACTGTGAGATATCAATATCTTTCAACTTTATCAAAAGCCTAGGCCAATCGACATGAGATCCTACTGTTGCACCGATACTATCACACTCTCCAGGAATCGACAAAGGGGTATCGTGATCTAATGCTTGATCAATGGAGATACAAATGCAATTTTCAGGTAGTGGTTTACCGTGAACAATTTGATTGGCTCCACAGAATTTTATAATTGTATCATATGCAGCAACATTTGTGCATGATTCCAATGTTAAAGCGACTGATTCACCCTACAAAATACAATAGATAAAAAGGCTAACATCACTCATGTTTAAAACAAGATTTTCAAACATAAATGCACTTGAAATAGATTCAAACCATAATATTAGCCATATATCTGTTTAGGCGCACCATTGTACAAAAACAGAACATCATCATCATCATCATCATCATCATCATCTAATTTTTCATGTGAGATGTTGCGTTGATTTTGTGTTCCACACTCATGTAGTGAAGGACTACGAATTTGCACCGAGCAACTGCCCTTCTTGTCGATGTCAATATTGCTCTTCTTGAAAAATGTTGCTTCTAATTTTTTTATACGTTCATCAAGTTCTGATTTTTTTTGTCTTTGCTTCATCAATTGCCTTTGTGCTTCCATGAAAAGTTATTTATCAACAAAATTACTCCTTACTTTCGGAACATTAAAGTACGTTGAAGGAGTGACATGACCTCCAACACCTCTTAGACTACCACCATGTTCTTCAGACTGAAGTGTTTTTGCAAGAATACCATTTTTTCTTCCTTGGTCGACTTTAAACTTACCATCTTTTTTTTGTTGTATATATTCATCCTGTAATACACATCAATTATAAAATAATTTTTTTATCAATTCATGATATTTTATTATGACACTATATAGAATGAAAACACATGTACATTAATCATACTCACAATTTTGACAATTGTTTCTTTCAACTCATCTGTTTTAGGTTCCCCTTCTTTAGTGCATCGAGTATTTATCCAAAGAATGGCTTGATTTATTTCTTCATCCTCGGACAGTTCATCAACCTACATGAAATAGAAAAAATTTCAATAAAGTGATTTTAAGTGAGCATTACAAATTAATAATATAAAACCCACTTACGATTTCTTCAGCCAAGCGTACATAACCTTTACGAGAAATATTATGGGGGTATTTATGTTTTTTTCCTTCGCTCTCTTTGTTCCGTGCGCATTTTCTACATCAAATAAAGATATCGAGTATTAACATAGTTGTAAAATCCATCATTTGAGGTTACATAATAAGTAAGAAAATGTGCTGATTACTTTGAAGTCTTCAAACAAACAACTAATCACAAAATTACTCCAATCATGTTGATCAAAATTCGAATTTTCAAAAATGAACCACAAAATATTTCTTACAAGTGCTCGTCTGCTTTACTTAATAGGATAATGTTTGATACATAATACTAGGATTTTGTTATCCAGTATTATGTATCAATCTTATGTTTGTTTTGCAAGCTGCTATACATAATATATTATATTAATATATAATATTGTATTGGTTTCTATGTATTAAAATTATGTAAATTGTATGCATTGACTATTATATCCACTAATTTTTTTTAATATTAGACACTTTACTCATATCTTTATTTTGATCAAAATAAAAATTCACAATTTGCTTCTACATATTTATACTCTTATCTCATATTTTTAAGAACCGAACAAGCTCAACATAAATTCCAATATTTTCTTTACAGATTTTTACATTTGATAATTTGCAATATTAAGTTTTTTTTTTTAATCATGAGGTCCTTAATTTTAAAATTTATTAGGACGCCTTAAAGTAAACTTTGAATCATGGATGTAAATATGATAAAAAAAAAATAGTATTTTATATGATTTCGGGTACAATTGGTGCATTCTTGTGAATTTTTTTTTATTTTTACGAAAATTTAGTAAAGTTTTAACAAAGAGTTTTTTTTCCTCTTAAATTCTTTACGACTTTTTTGTCTCTAACTTTCAATTTTGGTTCGATATTCACAAGAGTTTCAATTTTTTGCGATGAATTTCTGACATGGCAATTGGTTTAATTATGTGGCTCACTAGTGATAATTTTTTAAAATGTAAAAAACATGTGGGAGATGATTTACACATCATTTAAGAAAATATATTTTTTTTTTAATTATTAAGAAAACTTTATTTTGAAATCATAAAAATTAAATTATAAAAGCATATGTTACAAAATTATTAAAAAAACATGTGGGAGATGATTTACACATCATTAGAAAATTTTATTTTGAAATCATAAAAATTAAATTATAAAAGCATATGTTACAAAACCAAATAAAACTTGAAAATTATAATTTTCATGTTTCAAAATTTTCTTATAATGTTATAATTTTTAGTTTTGTATTCTAAATATAATTTCTCTTTTATTTTCAATTTTCAAATTTTGAGATAATTAGCTATAATGTGAAATTGCTATTTCCTAATTTTCTATTTTCATTTTTATAATTTTGTATTTTTTAATTTTTAATATAATTTTTAGATTTTATTTAATATTATTTTTGTATATTTAAATATAATTTTAAGGGTATCATATTTTTGTATTAATTTTTTAAAAAATTATTTAAATTTTAAAAATTTTAATTTCTAACTTTCCAGCTTTTCCTAAACTACCATATTTTTATTTTTTTTCTTTCAAGTTTTAAGATTTTGATATTTCATAATACCAAATTAATTTTTTGTAAGTTGTCACATTTTTAGACTTTTTAGAATTGTTATATATAATTTAAGAATATATTTATAATAAAAATATTTTAAGATATTTATAAATTTGGACATGTCCTGCATATAAATTAATTTAACGCAGTTATTTGGTTAATATAATATATAAATTGTTCCATATTATAATTTGAAATAATTAAGGGTATAGTTGGAAATTTCAAGCTAATTCATATAATGTTAAATGATGGAAAATGTAATCCCATAAATGAGGTGGGATCCATAATCATATGTTTTAAGGATAACAGATATGGGGTTTGCCCATTAACAGGGCTTTAGTGATTATTAATATTGCAGAACAAACATGAGATAAACAGTGATACCCTATCTATCAAGCCCTTATCCTATAAAGCAAACAAGCCCCAAATGTCAAAATAGAAAATGTTAAGAAATGGACTTTTCTTCCCCCTCTTTAATTAAAACACATAAGAAAAATAAAATCAAATAGATATTTTAATGAGGGGAAATTGCAATATTAGAGCAATAACTTTAGAGGTCTGGTGGTGTCGTTTCTCTACCAAAAATAATCCGACCAGCTGTCGGTATGCCCACACTAAACCAAGACAGTGGCAAGCAAGATCGTCTCCCAAAGGACCGGCGATAATTTTTCTAATCTTTCGGTCCGTCAATCACCTCCAAATCAGTAGCAAATATTTGTAATTTGATAATGTAATTTAATAGCTATAATCGAGAGAAGGATTTTGATCAAATAGGTAAAACATTCCTGTTTTCGATTAATTCCACTCTAGCTAACTATTTCAATTATTGATGCAAAAGTGACTTTAATTCATGCAAATAAATCAGTTATAATCACTGAAGAATTTTATGACGCGGTCATATCTCTCCTTAATTTCTTGATAATCAGGAAGACGCTTCATTAATTATTTTCCTAATCAGCTGACAACCCGAGAGACGCTCTACGGATTTAATGAGTCAACGACATTAATAACTAGAGAGACCCAATTTAAAATCAATAAACTCTGACGCAGGATTATCGAATTAAGACTGATATTCCCTTGATTCTGAAGAATCAATGTACCATTAATTAAATCTAAACCACAATTACGGATGGCCGATTTAATTGGCTACTAATTAATCCCGGACTAATGAATATTTTGAACTACCCAATGAACCGAAACAATTAGCAACACTAAAATTAGAGAATCACAAATGCTTGCATAAAATAAAGTATACGAACAAATTCGATCTCATAAAAATAGATTAGCTAAAGCTTCATTAATCGTCACTGGAATAATAGATTTTAGCTAGAATTCATACTACAATCAAGGAACAAAATGAAAAGTAGAAAGGGAAAATCGAGCCGCTGCTGATGGAGAGAAGAACGACTGCCTCCTCTTGTTTCCTTGGAGAAGGGTCTAAATATGACTCTTACAGAAATTCTGCTTTTTTTTTTTTTTTTTCAAAATTGAGTATTCACCTACAATTATTTACAAATTGGAATTAGCTCGATAACATATGTGTCAAGGGGACATTGATCATAAAAAAATACATCAAAACTCTCCAAAAAAATATAGCGAATATTCACCAATCAGGGTCTCACAAAAATAGGACATTATATTTTTGGGATTGTGAATTAGGACAATAAGTCTTTAATTTTTGCAATTTTATAACAAAATAGTCCAAACCTATCATATTCAGGCTTTTTTTGCTAGTTTTGACCCTAGTCAAAAACAAAAAAAATTGCCAAATTAGGACATTAATTTTAAGGGCCTGGCAAACATAGAACACCATGTTTCGAACTTGTGAATTATGACCATAAGTCTTTAATATTTGCGATTTTAAGACATAATAGCCCAAATTCGGCTTTTTATTGATTTTGAAGAACTTCTTTAGCCTACCGTGTCTGCAACAATGTAGCAACTCCAACAAATGAAAGGTAGTTATGATACAGCACGTATCAAGATATTTCTTAGTTTTGTTATGAATTGCATTATCAAAAGTTATCTTTAATTTAAAAAAAAAAATATGTTCCACATATGTATATTTATCTTAAATCAATATATAAACTTACATATTGATGTTATTACTTGTAAGAATTCAAGATTGAATTTGATTACTACAAAATTTTCATGTTCTATTACTAGCTCATATTGAAAAACTAAATAGAGTTTATTTGTAACATAATTCAAATTAAATTTAATAAAAACTAGCATTAATTGATTTTGTTAATATGAAATTAGTTTATTTATTTATGTTTCAAAATAATTGTATCTTTGGAAGAAAATTATTTTTGTTGTGCATATTTTTCAGGAACTATTCCATTGTAATTTCTTAAATAAAATATTTTGACCAAAAAAATATTAGTAGGAAACGTTATTAATTGATAGCTAGTTTAGAGTGTTTAAAGAAAAAGATGTGTTAAATTTTTCTTAAAAATATCAATTATGTTTAAAAAATGATTAGGTTATTATATCCTAAGAATATAGTCATGTAGTATGAAATTGTTCTGTCATGTAGTTTTGAGGTATTTTTTGTCCTAAAATCGCAAAAACTCAATATATTAGGCCGAAAGCATATAGTGTCCTATATTCCAAATATGATAAGTTTTGACTATTTTGTTCTAAAATTGCAAAAATTAAAGACTTATTGTCCTAATTTGCAAGCTCAAAAATATAGTGTTTTATTTTTGCTAGACCTCTAAAATTATTATCCTAATTTTACAATTTCTCCTTATATATATATACACACACGCGCGCACTAGAATATTAATGACGAATCATCGCAGTGTCCACAAAAACTAAAGATAAAACCCTAAATTGTAAGATCATATAATGCTCTCCATCTTATCATGTTTGATTTTTCTGGAGATAGCGATTTATCACATCCACATGGATATAAAGACAAAATAGAAAATGAAAAATTGGTATAACATATAGACAAAAATAAAATGATATCGTCAAAGAAGTAACCATCTTAGTATAAAGATCTTTGTAACTTTATACCAAGTGTTCTAGAATCCGGATTAGACAACTTCATACGTCACCCATTTTTATATGTTCAGCTATCCCTATAAGGTTACTTGTGTCGGAATATTTATTAAAGTTATATGATTTATATTATTTTGTACACTTCTTTAAATAATTTCCAACTATATGAAAGATGCCAACTTAATAAATTACATGAAGACATCAATTCAATAAATTAAAATTTAAAAATAGTATGATATTATATAGTCATTTAAATATCAATTATATGTAAATAAAAAAATTGAAATAGTAAAGCTATGCAACACTAAAAAAATAATGCGTCACTTATCTTCCAACCAAAAATACATAAATATTTTAAATTTGTATAATTTAAATTGTATATTAGGTGAAAAAGTATCTACTATATAATTCGATTATTATTTGTTTGTTTTAGTGTTATAAGTGATGCCGTTTAGAGCAGCTTTAGTCAAGCATTCAACCAATGTCTAGTGAATTTTTGTTGTATTTCGCCATCACCATCAACTAGAATCATGTTTTCAAAAAATGTAACATCAAATTTAATCGAACACAAAATTATTTCTTTCAAATTCAAGTTGTCTCTCGTCATATTATGACAATAATTCCAACCTCTAATTTTTGTCAAAAGCATACATTTTTTTCCAAAATATATCCCAACCTCTAATTTTCCTCCAAACCATAGATATTTTTTCCATACAAATAACAAATAGGAGAGTCGGGATAATTTTTTTTTGTATTAAGTACCAACGCTCCGAACAAAAAAATGGACCACATATATACGAGCACGCATACATATATATGAGATGATGATATTGTTTTCTTTCTTACCGGAAAAATGATTCCCTTCATTTTATTTCTCAGTTTCATCACATTTTTCTTCTTGTTAATAAAAAAGAAAAGAGAAGATATGAACACAGCAAAGCTTCCTCCAGGCCCTGGAAAGATTCCGATCGTCGGCAACCTTCACCAGCTCGGAAAATTGCCTCATCGATCTCTCCGAACTCTGTCCAAAACCTACGGCGATATCATGTTCTTAAAACTCGGATTCGTGCCCACATTAGTCGTCTCATCGCCCAACAGGGCCCGAGAAATCTTCAAACACCACGATCTCATCTTTTCGGGCCGGCCTCCTCTCTATGCTTTAAAAAAGTTCACCTACAATTTTTCCAGCATGTCCACAGCTCCCTACGGCGATTACTGGAGAGAGGTACGAAAAATCGTGGTTTTGGAGCTGATGACAGCGAAACGTGTCGAATCTTTCGGGCCAATACGGGCCCAAGAAGTGGATTCTATGATCAATCGTGTTTCTAGTACTATTCCAGGCACTGTCGATCTGAGTTCACTGGCGTTTTCTCTCTCTAACAACGTTGTCTGTCGGGTCGCTTTTGGGATGATGAATGACCCTGGAAAGAACAGTGAATTCCAGGGAATCCTTCATGAGCTTCAGACTTTGTCGTCTGAGTTTAATGCAGCGGATTATTTTCCCTGGATGGGTTGGATTAACAGGATTAATGGGGTGGACAGGAGGATAAACCAGAGTTTCCACGACCTGGATAGGTTTTTCGACAGAGTAATCGAGGATCATCGTTGTCGGGTAGGGTTGGATTCAGACAACGAGGATATAGTTGATGTATTGCTGCGGATTCAGAAGGATCCTCATCAAGCAATCAGCCTCACTGATGAACAAATCAAGGGTGTGGTCGTTGTAAGTCTACTTTCTTTTATTTTCTTTAAACTATGAATTGCAACTTAATTTATTTTTAGCATAGATTATTTAAAATATATTCAACTTGGAATATCGGATATGGATAATAGAAGAGGTAAATTATGTTTGTATTAACAATAAACATTGCAGGAAAATATTTAAAGAAATAATCTTCTCGATCATCGCCCTATATATATGCTATCAGTAAGGTGAATTGAATTATAAAATTTGAAATCGAGTACGATAGAGGTGATCTGGTGTGATGTTAGAGGTCTAATGTTAATTTTATGGCGTTCGAATGTCACCTACATAGCACCAATACTTCTTTAATAAAGGTTTGTGACCAACCCAACATTTTCCAACAATAAATAAAATTTAACCAACCCAACATAGTTACAGCCTTTCAATCCACTATTTCTTCATTTTATTAAAACATCCTCAAATTAATTAAAATTTATGTTAACCAGAAATAGTCTTTTTTTGTACACGACATAATCACTCTACGTGTAACTGTACACGACATTAGCACCGTCTCAAACCCGTATTACACACATGCAGGATGTATTTGGAGCTGGAACTGATACTTCAGCAGCAACAATAGTTTGGACAATGGCAGAACTCATGAGGAACCCTACTGTCAAAGAGAAAGCCCAGAAAGAGGTAAGAAATCTTGCCAATGCCAATGGAAAGACAAGAATACAAGAAACAGACCTCCCAAAACTCACATACCTAAAAATGATCATCAAAGAGTCACTAAGGCTCCACCCTCCTGCACCATTGCTGGTACCTCGAGAAACCACAGAGAGATGCACCATCGGCAACGAATACGAAATCCCGGCGAAAACGAGAGTGTTCTTCAATGCAGCAGCCATAGGAACTGATCCGAAGCACTGGAAGAATCCGGAAAGATTCTGGCCGGAAAGGTTTGAGGATAGCGAGGTTGATTATAAAGGGCAGCATTTTGAGCTGCTGCCGTTTGGCGCCGGCAGAAGAGGCTGCCCGGGGATCAGTTTTGCGGTTCCTGTGGTGGAGCTGGCGCTGGCGAATCTGCTGTTTAGCTTTGACTGGAAACTTCCAGAAGGGTTGTCTGTGGAAGATGTTGATATGGAAGAAGCAATTGGAATTACCATGCATAAGAAATCTCCTCTTTGCTTGGATGCTTTGCCGGTGTTTAAATGAGTAGGAAACTTTATGTAAATCCGTATCTGCTGCTTCCTATTTCTAGTCAAATATTATAAATTACTTTATAAAAATATATATTTTTATTTAATTTTAAAAAAATGTAAAATATCTCAATGTTTGCAATATATTTTAATATTTGTTAATTTCAAGATATGTTTATTTACATCTTGAATCTCCAAGATACCTCAAAATTTATGTGCTTCACCATAAGAAAAATGTGATTTACCAACAGAAAAATTTGTCGGTAAAAATATAAATTATGTTACTATATATCAATACTGATGATGGATTATTAACGAAACAAGTTCATGGGTATACGGGTGGTCACTACTATCATATTTTGATATTTTGAATATCAAAGTATGATATTTGAAAACTCATTCAATAGTTTCAAAGATCATGAGATTGAAGATGAAATATTTTGAAATTTTTGCAGTTATTTGATTATTTAAATTATAAATCTCGAGTGATTAGTGAATAACATAGCTCGAAGATCCTAAACTTTCAAAAATAAATATCAGTAAATTTGAAAAGATGATTAGAAGATATTTTAGCTTATTTAAAATAACTATGTTACTTTCATCCCGTATTATGCAATTGGCAGACCACATCAAATGAAGTTTCCAAAATGCTACTTGAGTATCTTTTTATCGTCGAAAGAAGATCTTTTATTACAAATTATATTAATTTTATTATTTATATAATATAATATTCTATAAGAGGAGGAGAGAGAGTTTTTCTTTAATCAATTTAGAATTAATAATAATAATAATAATAATAATAATAATAATAATAATAATAATAATAATAATAATAATAATAATAATAATAATAATAATAATAATAATAATATATATTCTATTTAGTGTTGACCATTTTCTGTGACATTTTATATATAAAAGGTGTGGGATCTTCAAACAGCCTATTTTGTACGCGAGCTACCCTTAAACTAATTTACGATTCTTTCAAAAAAAAATTATTTTATTTGATTTATTATTATTTATTTTTTTGTGGGATTTTTTCGCTTTGAGACACTCCAATTTAACATAATTTTTTGAATTTAGCAAAATAAATTACAGACGTAACATAATTTTATAAAAATTCGAATCGTAATTAATTTTGTAAAATCTAATAAATATGTGTATTTTGTAATGCAATCGAGAAGAGCATCATCATTTTTCTATGATCCAAACTTTCATTTATTATCTTATTTGAATTTTGGGACAAGATGACATCTAATGTGTAAAAAAATTTTAGAACCGATTGACAAACTTATGCTAGAAAGTTGATTTTAATTTGAATTACAAAATTGTGTTAAGCTCGTAATTTATTTTATTGAATATAAAACTTCATTTTAAAATTACAATTTTAAGAAATATCGGGATTTTATTTTTATTTTTTAATGTTTCATCCCGTTTAGAAAACTAATGACTTGTATGATATAGATATTATTGATATTATATATACATATATGTATATACATGTAGTTTCTGTAAATTATTAAAACATGAAGAAAATATTATTTTATAATAAAAATAATTTTTTTTAATTAATAAACTAGAAAACTGGCTTCCCACTACTATAAAATGAGTACAGCTACACTACTTTTATTCCATATAAAAGTGCACTGTTTGAACTTTTTTTCCACTTTATGTTTGAGAATCTCTTGAGAAATACCATACTTGAAAAGGCAATTCCATGATTCATTCCAACAAAAGCAGGTCATATTTTATTTTGTATATTTAATACAATATAATAACATATATATATATATATACACACACACATTTTTTTTTGAAGTAAGTTATATATTTACCATGAAAATTTTTAAGTAGTATATTTTTACTATCTCAAGCGTCTAATCTATAATTATATAAAACAGTGCACTTAGACTATCATGTCATTTTTTTTATTTTTTTGCTTTTTCACTCTAATTTTTAAAGGGTTATAATATTTTCATCTAAACTCTGTCTTTTTAAAAAAAAAATATCAAATTAATCATTTTTTTATGTTCTTCAATTTGACATCCATATTGCATATATAATAATAAAATGTTAATTTTTAAATATAATATACTTTTTTCATATATAAATTGTGGTATATTTTAATGTTTCATATATTTTTATATTGTTTGATACTTTCATTTGAAACAATCTTTATCAATATACATTTGATATAATTATGTATTTTATTTTAAAATTTATATTACTATTTTTTAATAATTTATTATATTATCATATTATAAATCGTGCAACGCACGGAAAAGTACTAGTAACTATAAATTTAAAGAGAAATCTTGATTCCCTATCTCACTAATTTTTACGGTCTTAGTCAACGAATAAATTAAGACAATTGGGAACACTTCATATTTTCTCCAATGTTTTAAGCCAAAGCTATTGGATCAAATGACAAGGACAGTTACAATATCTTTTTTTATTTTTAATAAATCAAAATTTGATTCATGCAACAGGAAAATTTCTCTCATTCCGTAGTTGGTAATATACGAGGCTATGGAAGAGGAATTAAGTGGAACATAATTGGGTTGGACGATACTGTATGGTAAAATGAAGGAAATGTTTTTTCTTTCGTATTTTGGACCTTAATTCTGTTAGGAAATAAAAAAACAATAGCAATACCAAATAACACAATATTTGGTTACCCAGTTCACCAATAATGGCTACGTCTGGGGGCACTACCAAGCCAGGAGATTTTACTAAGTAGTTGTGATCATCCTTCAAAAAAATAACAAAACATAAGCCCTTTATATAAGGCTTAGATTACAAGATTTTCTCATCCACAACCAATGTGGGACATTAAACATAAGCCCTTTATATAAGGCTTAGATTACAAGATTTTCTCATCCACAACCAATGTGGGACATTAAACAATTTACACACTTAACAATCTCCCACCTGGAAATTGTTCACAAAGTGTGACTTGTTTTCTTCAGTCATCTCAACTCATGGTAGTGCCACGTCCTCGTCTTCAAGCTTCGAGGCAAGTTGAAGTCATGCACAACTTCAACTTATCAAAGGTAACAACCTTTGTCAACATATCAGCGGGATTCTTACTTCCTTCAATTTTCTCCAACTGCAACACCATCGTCTCCAACAAGTGACGAATGTAATGATACTTCAACTGAATATGTTTTGTTTTGGAGTGAAACGCCGGATTCGTTGCCAAGAATATTGCACTCTGGCTGTCACTATGGAGAGTACTCGTACTCTTCTCCATCCCGAGTTCACACAAGAAATTCTGAAGCCACACCATCTCTTTGCTTGCTTCAGTAATTGCCACATACTCAGCCTCCGCAGTAGATAATGCTACTACCTTCTGCAGTTTCGATGCCCAAGAAATCGCCGTACCACCAAATGTATTCACATATCCCGTAGTACTCCTTCTTCCATCAAAATCATTTGATGCCAAGTCAGCATCGACATATCCTTTTAGAATAAGATCACTCCCACCAAAACACAGTGTCATGTCAGTCGTACCTCGCAGATATCTCAGAATCCACTTCACTGCTTCCCAATGTTGTTTACCGGGGTTGCTTATGAATCTGCTCACAACTCCCACCGCATGTGCAATGTCTGGTCTCGTACACACCATTGCATACATAATACTTCCAACAGCCGAAGCATACGGTATTTTCTGCATCTCAGCACGCTCCTCTTTAGTGCTCGGACATTCCTTCTTAGACAACTTGAATTGGCTGCCCAACGGAACACTCACCGGCTTAGCATCTTGCATGCTAAATCTCTCGAGCACCTTCTTGATGTATTGTGCTTGCGACAGATAGACTTTTCTAGCAGCTCTATCTCTTCTGATTTGCATCCCCAAGATCTGTTTTGCTTCACCAAGATCTTTCATTGCAAACCGTTCGGATAATTGCTTCTTCAACTTGCTTATTTCTCTAGCACTGGAGCCTGCAATCAACATATCATCAACATAAAGCAACAAAATGATATAACTACTCTCAAATTTCTTGAAGTAGCAACAGTGATCGGCATTGCATCTGATGAATACGATCTCAAGCATAAAACCGTCGAACTTCTTGTACCATTGTTTTGGAGCTTGCTTTAACCCATATAAGCTCTTCTTCAATTTACACACAAGTCCGGAGCCTCCTTTTGACACGTATCCTTCTGGTTGCTTCATGTAGATCTCATCCTTCAAGTCCCCATGAAGGAATGCTGTCTTCACATCCATTTGCTCCAAAAGCAAATTTTCTACAGCAACCATACTCAGCACAAGTCGAATGGTAGTTAATTTCACAACAGGAGTAAATATGTCTGTATAGTCAATACCATATTTTTGTTGAAAACCCTTTACTACCAACCGTGCCTTATACCGCTTACTTCCATCGGCCTCAGTCTTAATTCGGTACACCCATTTGCTGTCAAGAGCTCTCTTGCCCTTAGGGAGTTTGACATCTTCCCATGTTTCATTAGCCAAACACGAGCTCAACTCGTCATTCTCAGCAAGTATCCATTTGTTCACATCTAGAACATTCTTAGCATCTGCATAAGATTCCGGTTCTCCATTGTCAGTCAGTAAAAGATAATAATTAGAGGGCGAATACCTATCTGGTGCCCTTCGTTCTCTAATTTATCTTTGCAGCGGAATCTGTTGTGGAGTACTTGGCTCAACATCAATCATCTCCTCGACTTGAGCTCCCCTACTCCCACCCGAGTCTCCCCTACTCCCACCCGAGTTGGTAATATCCAACTCCACAATCTGACTGCTACAATTTGGTGAATCAACTGTCTGTCTATCCTTGTATAACACTTGTTCATTGAATACTACATCTCGACTTCGGATGATCTTCCGATTCTGCTCATCCCAGAATCTATACCCAAACTCATCACCTCCATAGCCGATGAATGTGCATTTGACAGACTTTGCATCAAGCTTACTTCTAGCAGCAGAGTCAACTAAAACGTAAGCAATACAACCAAAGATACGAAGGAATGATAAGTTTACCCTTTTTCCACTCCAAGCCTCCTCCGGTATGCCGTTCTCCAAGGGCGTTGATGGACCTCTGTTAATCAGGAATGCAGCAGTGTTGACTGCATCAGCCCAGTGCATCTTTGGTAACCCGCACTTGAGTCTCATGCATCTCGCACGCTCGTTCAATGTTCTGTTCATTCGCTCAGCAACTCCATTTTGCTGTGGTGTTCCTCTCACCGTCCTCTCCATGCGAATTCCATTGTCTTTACAAAACTTCTTGAACTCATGGTGATCGTACTCACCACCGTTGTCGGATCGTAGGCTCTTGACCCTCAAACCTGTCTCATTCTCAACCAACGCTTTCCACTGTCGAAATGCAGCAAACGCATCAGATTTATTTTTGAGAAAATAAACCCATACCTTTCTTGTGGAATCGTCAATGAAGGTCATATAGTAGGATGCTCCACCAAGAGAAGTCACGGGTGCTGGACCCCATAAGTCGCTGTGTACTAGCTCCAACTTCTCCTTCTTCAATGATCTGCCACCTTTCGAGAAACTTACTCTTTTCTGTTTCCCGAATATACAATCTTCACAAAGACCGATCTCAACTGATTTGAGTCCGGACAGTCTTCCTTTGGTGCATAACTCTCGCATCCCCTTCTCACTCATGTGGCCTAACCGACAATGCCATAACTTTGCGTCATTCTTCTCTTCTATGGCAGCGACACAATTCTTAGAATTCGTAGTCATGTATAGAGTTCCATCTTTTCTGCCTCGAGCTATTACCATAGCTCCCTTTGTGATCTTCCAGCTACTATCTCCAAATGTCGTCACGTAGCCTTCATCATCCAACTGACCAATTGAAAGAAGATTTCTCTTCAATCCAGGAATATGCCTAACACCGTGCAGTCTCAGAGTAGAACCATTCGGAGCAGCAATTCTCACGTTTCCCTTTCCTACAATTTTGAGAGGCTCGTCATCTGCTAGATACACCTCTCCAAAATCTCCAGAACTGTAGCTCTCCATCATCTCAGAACTGCTACATGAATGAAACGAAGCTCCAGAATCCAACACCCATGAATCCAGTGGACTACTCACGCTAAGGATCAAAGCATCAACAACCTCGTCTATAGATGCATTCGCTGATCTTTTATTGGTCTGATCCTTCTTCGGTGCCTTGCATTCTCTCTTTACATGGCCATACTCATCACAGTTCCAGCACTTTACTGAAGACCCGTTCGTCCTTCCACGACTCTTTCCTCTTGACATGGATCTATCAGATCTTGACTTTGACTTCCCTTTCGTTCGCCCTCTATTCTCTATATTTAAAGCCGATCCAGAAGTAATGCCTGATTCCCTTCTGCGAATCTCCTCGCTGATAATCAGATCTCTTACTTCATCAAACTTCATCTTATCTTTACCCGCCGAGGCACTAACAGCAGTGACTGTTCCGCTCCAACTCTCCGGCAAAGAGGATAGAAGAATTAAGGCTCGAACTTCATCGTCAAAATCAATCCCAACTGAACGTAATTGAGCCGTAATTAAGTTGAACTCATTCAGGTGTTCAGCAACCAGCGTCCCTTCTGACATCTTCAGATTGAATAGACGCCTCATAAGGTAAACCTTATTTGCTGCAGACGGCTTTTCGTACATCTCTGACAGGATGTCCAGCATCTCCTTCGTGGTCTTTGCATCGGTGGTGTGGTAAGCAACATTTTTGGACAACGACAAACGAACCACGCTCATCGCCTTTCTGTCCAGCAGTTTCCACTCGCCATCCTTCATCTCCACCGGTTTCTCGCCCAGCGGCTGGTAGAGATCTTTGCCGTAGAGGTAATCCTCGATCTGAATCCGCCAAAAACCGTAATCTGAGCCATCGAACTTCTCCACCGGCGTTTTTCCTTCCGCCATTGTCTTTGCACCTCCAACCGGGCTCTGATACCAGTTGTTAGGAAATAAAAAAACAATAGCAATACCAAATAACACAATATTTGGTTACCCAGTTCACCAATAATGGCTACGTCTGGGGGCACTACCAAGCCAGGAGATTTTACTAAGTAGTTGTGATCATCCTTCAAAAAAAATAACAAAACATAAGCCCTTTATATAAGGCTTAGATTACAAGATTTTCTCATCCACAATCAATGTGGGACATTAAACATAAGCCATTTATATAAGGCTTAGATTACAAGATTTTCTCATCCACAACCAATGTGGGACATTAAACAATTTACACACTTAACAAATTCTGTAGAATAATGTGTTACAGTTGAAAAACAGAATAAAATGGATATAAACACAACTTCAATGTATGTAATGTGATATAAATTTGACCAACTAAAATTATAGCTATGACATATTTAAAAAAAACAAAAAACAAAAGTAATTGTCACTATATCTTAATTTAAACTTTTTTTTTTACTGGAGATTATGAAATTAAAAATAAAGATCATATTCTAATCTTAACCAAATAATAATGAGGTCATGTCACTTGAGTCAAAACAATATTTTACTATTGTTTTTATTTATGACTAAATAAGTTTGTGCTACTTATACACATTAACCATTAGAGTAAAAGTAAAAAAAAAAAAAAAAAAGTGACAAATAATTAATCGTGGTAGAAAGATGTATTAAATATATTTTCTTTTTCTTTGAAAATGATTGGAAAAATACGGTGAAAATGATTAGTGGATTAATAGAGAGATGGTCACAACCGCCCCCACCTGCGACAAATTGAAAGTGACCTACTTTGGATGTGGATTAGAACAAATATCCCTTTGTAAGACATCACTTCTCTAACCTTTTGTCCGACTATCAAATTTGGTCAACTACAATTCCTCTATCTCTAAACTTATGCTTAATTTAATTGGGTAATTAAGGGTATCTTTGCACTCGGAAAGAAACACGTGGCAACTAATATTGGTGAAAATTTAGAGAAAAAAATAGTGTAATTTTATATTTATTTGAAGATTCAATAAAGTATAATTTATAAACTACATATCAAATCAGGATGAAGATGTGATGTTTATGTATTTTAAAGTAATTTTGTAATAATTAAATAATTGATTAATTATTAAAAATTTACAAGAGAATTGGGTAAGAGAAAAAAAGAAAGAGAGACAAAGTAGTTCGTATCAACTTTGGTTAGAAAAAAAGATCGTAAAGTTAAATTTATCTTCTAAAAAAACTAAATTAAATATGATACGTTTTTATCTAAATAAGTTATACCAATGTAGATAGCTTCTAAATTAAGTCTAAACAATTATACTAAATAATATATATATATATATATATTATAAATATTTAAAAATGATATTTTAAATTTGTTTGATAATAACTTTGAATTATTTTTAATGGAGTCATGAGTAAGAAAAGCTTTAAAAATTAGTTTTCAATTAAATATACGATAGTTTGATAACAAAGTTAAGTGAAATTTAAAGAAATCCCACCATCATAGATTTATTATTAAAGTCGATCAAAATAATTTTTGTGTTTGGCTAAAATTTATAGATTTAATCTTAATATATTATGAATAATTATAAATATATATAGTGGATATGTAATCATTCTAGATAATATTTATATAGAATCAAGATTCAAAATTTATTTGTGATAAAAGCTTTTTCATTATCGGTTAAAGATTAGACATTTATTCACAATTATTATTTACTTTACAGAGAAGAGGGTTTAGAATTGAACCAACAGCATTAGTAAATTTGCACATGTACTTTAAACGACAAAACCTTTCACCATCCCACCAACTAGTAAATCGTCTCTCTCTCTCTCTCTCTCCTGCTTCGTATATACTCAAATACAGTGGATAGTTTTGTTCTCTATCTCCTCTGACAGCCAATGCCGAACATGCAGAAAGGGTTATAACGAGGTGAGAAGGATCTTTAGTATTATGGCAAGGATTAAACGAGAATTTATGGTTGTTACTTCTTTCTTTTATGGCATTTTTTAATTGCTATGTTACTTAATCAATTAGGGTTGTTTTTTTGCTGTTCCATTGATGAAATTGTACTTTTGTACTTGTATTGTTACTGTAGCTGCCTTCTTATGTTTGATTGTGTGTGTTTTTTTTCCCATTGTTCGGAACTTGGAAGGTTTAATTGATGATGGGTTCAGATGTAGTAAGATTATGTTTTATTTGGTAATTGGGTGGCATAATTGACTTAATTCAAGAAATTCTTGGTGCAATGTTGTATGCCAGCGATTTTTTTTGATACAATAATGCGGGATGGTCTTGAAATTTATGTTAAATTGCTTTAAAAATTCCATCTTTGAGTAAATAAAAAAAAAAAAAAAAAAAAAGGTATTTGAATCCAATTCAATAGCCAAAATTGTGCTTTCTTTCTCATCTATTTTTTTTTTTTTTTTTTTTTTTTTTTTTTGGTGAGGAATTGATTATTTGTTGGTTGATAGTGTTCTAGTCAGAACTTTCAAGTTACAGGAAACATCCTCGAATGCAAATAAATCTCTCTTTTTCTAGAAATATTTGATATCTGCCCTTTTTATGCCTTGCTAGTAGTTAGTTTCTTAATCATTTGCAATGGGATTTTGTGATAATTTGGACGACATTTGCTATGCTAGTCATAGGTTTGTATATGTTGATTGATGGATTATGTATTGGTTGACTATCATGTTTGATGGCATTTCATGACCTCTTGTGTTTGTCTTGGATATAGGATGGTTAGATGTGCCAATCGAAAATCATAGTTGTTTAATAGATAGGCAAAAGTCTTGCTAGTGAGGTTACTGGTAAGCCCCTAATTGAATTGTGGAATTTGTTAGAAAATATTGCAAATTGAAAGGGAAGAATGAACGCATATAAAAGGTTCGAGCTGAATGCAATATATTTGTAAAATGAACTTTATGAAGAATCCTACCTTATACCTTCTTTTCTTGTTATATGGCATATTATTTTGTACCCCTGTAAGGCTCCCAATTGTATAGTGTAAATTATGTGTAATTTCTTTTTATAATTCGTAAACATCGAAGATTAGTAACCATTTAGTATAATGATTAGTATAGTAAAAAAATTCAATCGGTATAGGTTCTCAAACCAAGTCTAGTATCATAGTTGTCTGGACAGTAATTATACATAATGTTTTCTGCTGCCATCAAATATCATTTGAAGTCACTTGGAAAGCAGGCTAACTATCTGATGCTTTCTACATGACGTCGAACATTATTTTTTAAATTACAATTTTAATCTATGTAAAAAAAAATTCCATGTTGTATTGGTGTGCAAATAACTCTTCTTTTCAGGTATATTTTTTTCAATAAAAAGGTATCTTATAGGTTCAAGAGCTAATGGGCGCTAAGAGTTCAAAAAAGTCGATCTCAGGCCGGTATTCATCTTATGCGTCCAGTTCAAATTCATGGAACAACCATGCCTACCCGCAGTCATCATATTCTCAGCCTACCCACAGCTATGCACCCTCACATCCAACCTATGGTGGGCCGGCCCCGGAAGATAAGAGAAGATTGGAGAGGAAGTACTCGAGAATAGATGACAACTACAACACCTTAGATCAGGTAGGATAATAATGGTTTAAATATTGGTGAGTATCATTTTAAACTAAAATTGTTGCCTGGAATGTGGAAAAGAAGGGAAAGAACATCTTGATTCTAGAGGGAAAATGACAACTTGATTTTCATATGTTTATAGGCTACGCCTTATTTCAATATCAGCAGGCACATGTAGGTTGATGGTTGATGGTTGATGGTTGATGGTTGATGGTTAATGCTTAACTTATGTGACTTCTTCATGTTATTCTTCCAACAGAAAACTTCATGTGTATAGACCTTGTTTCAAATGTTTATGGTTGGCAACTAAACCTGATAGATTAAGCATTTGTTTGAATAATAATAGATTATATTATTGATTTTTTCAAGAATTTTGTGTCCTGCTGGTTTCTGTACCTTATGAACGGTTCCTTGATTCAATCTACTAAAAATTCTGCTAAAAAAATGATTTCTGTAGGTCACCGATGCCCTTGCACGTGCTGGTCTTGAATCATCAAATTTGATCGTTGGTATTGATTTTACCAAGAGCAATGAGTGGACTGGTATAGTCACTTCTGTTGGCTCAAAAATGCTTTGATTGTAATTAGGTTGTGCATAATCCTTCTCTTGTCTCAGGTGCCAAGTCATTTAACCGGAAAAGTTTGCACCACATTGGCGATCAGCAAAATCCCTATGAACAAGCCATATCAATTATTGGAAGAACATTATCCAAATTTGATGAAGATAATTTAATCCCTTGTTTTGGATTTGGAGATGGTATTTTTCTCATTAATTTGAGTACATTTACGTCTGTTGAAATAATTTTGCTATCGATCATTTGGCTATAATATTGGCAGCTTCAACACACGACCAAGAAGTCTTCAGCTTTTTTCCTGATGAGAGATTTTGTGAGGGTTTTGAGGAAGTGCTAACAAGATATAGAGAACTAGTTCCTCAACTGCGACTTGCAGGTTCATGTCCGAGTCTTTTGTTTGAAGCTTTTCCGATTGGTTTTCTACACTTTGCTACAACATTTGTCTCCTTGCCTTCACAGGACCAACATCATTTGCTCCTATTATTGAAATGGCTATCACTATTGTGGAACAAAGTGGTGGCCAGTACCATGTTTTACTGATTATAGCTGATGGGCAGGTACTATATCATAAAGAGAAATGTAGTCCTTGAGGACCCGAATTTGGTTCTCACTAGAAAAATATCTGGGTTGTCTTGAGTTTTACACATGGATACCAAGTTTTTTGTATCTTTATTTATATTTAAATTTCTATTTGATGTAAAGGTCACAAGAAGTGTTGACACTGATCGTGGCCAATTAAGTCCCCAGGAGAAAAAAACGGTGGATGCTATTGTCAAAGCAAGGTACTTTTACTGAAGATGAGTTTAGAGCTTATAAGTTGTTTTATCTTTTCTTAATAATAAGTTGTTGAAGTGTTCAGATAGAATAAGATGACAGAGCTTATAAGATCTTGCAATGGCAGTTTTGTTAATAAAATGATAAGATACAGATAATTTTGTCAAAATTAGATCTTTTTAAAAAATAAGTGGGCTTTTGTTACGTTTTATAAAAAGCAGCTAATAAGCTCCTCACATCTTATTGTGGGACGAAATAAGATCTTAACTATAAAACTTAACCAATATATCTTTTAAGAAGCTTATAAGCTCAACCAAACACGCTCTTAGATGTGAATTAAGTTCCTCTGTTTCCATTGATCTATTTTTTGTTTACAGTGAGTACCCATTATCAATAATAGTGGTCGGAGTTGGAGATGGGCCATGGGATATGATGAGGGAATTTGATGATAATATTCCTTCTCGAGCCTTTGACAATTTCCAGGCAAGTTTCATGGACCCCATGTTTTAAGAAAAATTAGCCAACTTCTTTTGTGGTTGATCTTAATGTCTTAACTTGTTTCTCTATCTCTAGTTTGTAAACTTCACAGAGATTATGTCAAAAAACATGGATCGATCCAGGAAAGAAGCTGAGTTTGCTCTTTCAGCTTTAATGGAAATACCCTCTCAATATAAAGCTACATTGGAGCTCAACATTCTTGGGTTTATTCTCTCTCTCTCTCTCTCTCTGTCTCTCTCTCACCCCCACCCCCCTGCAGAAATTTGTTGCAGTCTCTTACGTCGATTTAAATCTTTTGGTCAGTGCTTCTAGAGGGAAGGGTGTGGATAGAGTTTCTCTTCCTCCTCCGCTCTATGGTGCAGCTTCTTTTGCCACACCGAAACCTTCACGATCCAACAGTTTCCAGCCAAGTGCACCTTCTTCTAGTAGAAGTGACCCAGTTTCTCATTCCAGCCATTCTGAAAGCTATACTTCAGATAACCATGTAATAAGCCATATCCTTCTAATAAATATTCATTTCCCCAACACCTAGATCATTCAGTTCTTAACCGTTCACTCTTGTACAGCTTTGCCCGATCTGCATCACCGAACCAAAGAATATGGCATTTGGCTGCGGACACCAGGTATAGCTCCATGCTTTCCTTAATGAATTTGCAGAGGTAATGAAAGTGTATAACTGAATCGAGTTGGCTCATGAGTTACTCAGCAATACCTGACTTGATAGGCCTGCGTGTCTTATCAAGCTTAGGGAATTTTACTTTTACCTTCAAAGTCTAGCCGAGTGAAGCTGTAGTTTGTCATCGAGCTGAGCTCAAGAAAAAACAATTAAAGCTTTTATAGAGCTTGACTTGACTCCTCTCAACTCAATTACGCATGATTCTTGGCTCATTCTTTTCTGCTTTGTCTCTTGTGGTAAAAAAACAGACATGTTGTGAATGCGGGCAAGACCTCTCATCGTGCCCTATATGTCGGATGCACATTGAGACGAGGATAAAGCTCTACTAAAAGGTCACTCGTCCCAGGTTATTTGACGACTTCTCTAGATAGAGCTCTCCCAGTGTAAAAATCTGTGATAGCCACTCATCTCATGCCGCAGCACTTGCATCTGTACCATGTGCAGCATCACACATTTTACGGACTACATGACATTTCTTCAGCTTTTCTGTACATACGCTTCAAACATTCTAAATTGTTGTTATTATTTTCTTTCGTGAATAAGATTAATTTATTTTCTTGAACTAATTCTGGTATGATGGAATTGTGGAATATATGATTTATTTAAAGTTGTTTAGCTCGTTTTCAATGCTTTTGGTTCTAAGTCGTCGAAACTCACCTCCCTGTTGGGTTAACAGGATAAACAAGGTGATATTATTGTTCGAATATCTATCGAGCGTAGAAAATTATACTTCCTTCGTCCTAAAAATAGAGTTGTATTTCTTAATGAAAAAAGTAGTTTTTAGAGTCACTTTTAGGTATCTTAAGATGTATGTATTTTAGACGTATTTGAGATGCAAATTCGTATTCACGCAGTTGCAATTTGAAAATGACTAAACGATCACTCATTCATTGTGCATATGACTCAGAATAAATTAACCTGTGTCTATAATGAATGATTGAGCATTTTTGTTAAAAATAGCTCCACAACCTAATTTTAATTTTGCTTCACATTTTACATGAAAATAGAACAAAGTTCACTTTACTAAATAAAGTAAAACAAAATTACCATTGCCCATTTGAACGTTGCACATTTTTGCACTTTGTAATTATATTATATTATAATTCGTAAATCATCCTCAATTTTTACCATAAATAAAACTATATTATAATTCATAAAATCTTAATCGTCCTTAATTTTTACTTTAAACGTAAACTTACAAACCACAAACTCCAAATCAACTGTTCATAAATTGAGATAAAATACAAGTAGAACACGAAAAAAAAAAAAAAAAAAAACGCTGCAATCCCACATCACCCATAAACACAAAGTGTAAAAATCATTGTTATCCCTAACGAAGATTTCAACAATAGATCGAACAATATAAATTATAGCACAAACCTTCGTTGCTCAATGGATACCACAAAAAAGAAAAAAAAACCATAGAAAAGCATCCATTGATCACTGCAATATAACTGGATTTGAGAACCACCAAAGAAACAAAGCACAAACAAACAAGACAAGTGGGATCAGATGAACAGATTTCCCTCCCAACACAGGCTTCGCAGAGACATCCTTCTTTGAGACATCATCAGAAATGGCAGCATTACCATCGTAACCATCCTGGTTGGGATCGAAGCCCTTCAAAGCATTGGGTGAGAAGCTCACCAAGAACTCCTCGGACGGTCGAGCCGATGAGTGTGTCGACAGCCGGTGCATGTTTCCCTGTGAGCTGCCGATGGACATCAGGAAAATTACAATGTAGGTGCATATATGATAGCAAACTAATTGACAGAAAAAGATATTTTATTGACTTATACGATCATATATGAACAACATTACGAACAAATGAAGTTAAGTCGGGTCTGAAGTGAATACCTTTACTTCTTCTTCTTTCTCCAATGAGTTGAAATATGTGAAGAGTAAGAAAGTGAAGTGGGATTTATAGGATTATTCTGAGTTTTCATATTGTAATGGGATTATTAGGGTTGACAGAAATTAACTTATGGAGCAATTAAAGAGAGTGCATGTGAGGGTTACTTTTTAAGCAAGATCTATCTTGTGTAAATATTTTGTATGGATATTACTTTCCTATTTTAAATTATTATTTCCTTCTTTATTCTGATATAATCTTTGCAATTGAATTAATTCATTAAAAATCTAATTCCATACATGCAATATCATATTATATAATCTTTTTTTTTTTTTTCTTTTTCTAAAGTGGCCAGATGTGTGATGGATAGTAGAATTAGAGTCTTCATATTCATCGAATAATGATGAGACAGTGTCATGATATCGGACATAATTAATCGATATACAAAAATCAATATTTTGATAAGGTTTTAAATATAAATATTTGTTTCCTAAAATAAGCTAAAGAGTACTTTGGAAATTGATCTTAAATAGCAATTATTGCACCTTTTTAATAGCCAGACGAATCTTAAAAATATAAAATGTGCTAATAAAATTAAAAAATCATAGTGAGATTTTTTTTTTTTGGTAAAAATCTTCTCTATGTTTACATTTTTATTCAATGTCATTGTTGCCGACAAAATCGGTCCAACTCAATTAGGTCAATTCGGTTAGTTCGTAATTTAGATAGGTTAAGCTTTAACTTATGAAGTCTGAAATATAGTTGAGATTATAGAACCTGGTCTTATAAGTTAATGGCCTGTGGGTGGCAAGGAGCTTGATGAATTTTAATATATTTTAAGGGTGTTTAATAAAAGAATCCTAACAAGAGGATCACTTAACATTCAAATGAAAATTTTCAATTTAACTATAGTCGTTAATCCACGGATTTGGGTTGGATTAGGATAAGTTGAGTCGAGCAACCCAATTTTTCAGCTTAAACCACATACTTGAGTTTGTACGATTTAATATAATTATATTTCTTTTAAACCTTTTTAACTACATACAATTATCCAACAAATTCTCAAATTAATAAAATATAAATACAGTTATAAAGACACCACTATCCGTATATCTAATCAAAGCAAAACAATGAAATAAACCCATAATAATTTGCAATTCTATCCATGATAAAATTTAGTTCCAATGTATTAACTAAGTAATAAATTCAGTTGTCCAAATTTTAGAATTGATTATTTTATTAATTTTAATTAGTTTGTGCTGGACTTGGGTGAGGCGGGCATTAGTTTAACCAGTCAATTCCAGCATCCTCAATCCAACTGTCGTTCCCATTTCGCCACCCACTTGAAATCCATACAAAAAAACAGGGGATCAGCTGATTTTGATTTTTCTTCAGTTTTTGGCGTGGGTACATACATATATAGATACAAAATATCTTCATGGGGTGCGTAAATTTGTCATCGCCATCCTCTGCTGCAAGAGCAAAGCTGGGCTTTGCTTTTCAACAATCACTCAATCCCATACCGCAAAAATCCGCATTTTACAGACCTATTCCAAGTCACTCTGTTTTCAAGCAATTCTCCTTCAGCTCTATCAAATCCCAGCAGGTAATAGCGTTGCGCAAATTTACTTAATGTTCTGTGCATGTCTAATTTCATTTTTTCGTTATCTGGTTAGTTAACGTATGAGTAGTCTGTGCTGTTATTTGGTGGGGTTTGCTGGAACTTAATGACTTGATTGTCGAGAAATTCAAACTTGTTGGTGGAATTTGGTTACATTTAACACCTCATGTGTTGTTTGATGTAAATGATATGACAAGGGATTAAGAATCACTTCAGAATAATGCAGAGTGAGCTCATTAGTTATTCTTTATTAGTTATTATATGGCTTAAGTTTCAGTTTGTTAATTGTAATTTATTTTTGGATTCACAAAATTGCTAAATAGCTGAAATTTAGTAAGGATTGTAATGGGGAAGCTTGATGAATTCTTGTTAGCCTTTGTCAATGGAGTGGCCTTATTTCATTGCTAAAGTGAGTTCATTGAGAAAATTCCAACATTAGTTAATCGACCTTATACAGTGAAGTGCTCATTAGACACACGCTAATGTATAAGAAGCAAAAAAAAAAAAAAAAAATCATACTTGAGAGAAATTAGAGCGGTGAATCCATGTAGAATTGGACATGAACTAATATTGAATAGGTCTAGAGTTGTCATAGTAGATTATTTGAGTTTATCTAAATGTTTGTTTCTTATACTTTTAGTTTGAACTGAAAGATGGGTCGGAAACTGTTTCTGAGACTACAATTTCTGATGGAGAAGTTATTAAAACAAAAGATTGGGAAGATGGAATGTTTCACAATGATGTGGCTGCAACTCAAGGTATAAAGATTAGGAGGCGACCACCTACCGGACCACCTCTTCACTATGTTGGTCCTTTTGAGTTTCGCTTGCAGAATGAAGGTAATACCCCGCGTAATATTCTTGAAGAAATTGTATGGCATAAGGACGTGGAAGTCTCTCAGGTACTATTGGATTTACTAACAAGCTCATATAGGCACTTATTTATTTGGGACTGTGATAAATGTGGTATTGGCTTTGAATGGTAGATGAAAGAGAAGAAACCGCTTACAATGGTGAATAAACTGCTGGGTAAGGCCCCACCAGTTAGAGATTTTATTGGAGCTCTTAAAGAGGCAAATTTACGGACTGGTTTTCCTGGTTTAATTGCTGAAGTGAAGAAGGCTTCTCCAAGTAAAGGGGTTCTAAGAGAAGATTTTGACCCTGTAAGTTTTCTATTCTTTTCTTGTTTGTGGGCTTTCCATTACAAAACCTAAAGAAATTGATTATATGAACCCAACAAAACTCCCAATTTTGTTAAGTTATTGGCCTTGTCAGATCACTCAGTGTTTATGCTTTTACTTGTATTCATAAAATGTCAAAGACTTTTAACTTTCTTTCTTTCCTTCTTTTTATTTTTTGTTTTTTTGGGGTTGGGGGGAGTGGTTGAGATGAATTTAGATTTCTTCCACCACATTTGACTTCACATATGGCATGAGAAGTAAAAATAGTAAACTGCATCATTTAGGATTCTTTAGCTGCTAATTGTTTCTGCCCTTATTCTGAAAAAGCAACTAAAGACGTTAGTTAACCTCTATCCTGAAAAAACATCTAGAGAAATTAGATGAACCTCTAATCTGTAAAAGCATCTAGAGAATTATGTTGAACCTTTTTCATGATTGAAGGTCGAGGATTACTATAGGAAATGCCGAACACATGAATCTTTTGGTTGTTTTTGATAGGTTGAGATCGCTAAAGCTTATGAAAAAGGTGGGGCCGCATGCCTTAGTGTTTTAACTGATGTGAAGTATTTCCAGGTAAGAGACTAATTTATTTTTTTTCTTCTTGATCTTGGTACATTATTACATGGAAGCCTAATCTGAATGTTTTCTTCTTCCCCTATTGGGCAAAACACAAGGGAAGCTTTGAGAATTTAGAGGCCATTAGGAATTCTGGCGTACAGGTGCATTTTCTTATAGCACTATTTCCAAATACAGTGTTTAATACTTCATTTGATATTACAATAACCGACTTCTGCAAATCATGAACTTCAGTGCCCTCTCTTGTGTAAAGAATTTATAATAGAAGCATGGCAAATCTACTATGCGCGAGCAAAAGGTGCAGACGCGATTCTTCTAATTGCTGCTATTTTACCTGATCTGGACATCAAGTACATGACTAAGATTTGCAAAATGCTGGGGTTGACAGCACTGGTTGAGGTTTGTGTTTGCATATTGTCACTAAATTCTGGATATGCACTACGATGCTTTATGATGCATGAATTTATTATATAGTAGTGATCTTTTTTCTCAATGCTCAATCTCTAGCCAGTTTCACGGTCTTCCATCTTCTAGGTACATGATGAGAGAGAGATGGACCGTGTCCTCGAGATTGAAGGGATTGAACTAATTGGCATTAATAATCGCGACCTTGGTATGTCCTCTGAAATTCTGCAGCAGATTGTGTCTAATGTTCTTATTTCTTACTTGACTGCAGGATGATTTTAGTTCTCACATTTTTCATCTGCCTGGAATTTGTGTACTTGCTTCATGTGGCTTTGTTTTTTTAACCATCAAATTATACTTAGTCTTCTAAATTCATGTTTCACCTTGTATGCAATTATCTATAAAGTATTATTACATAACATTTTCTTGAGGCAGACGGCAGATGCAAGAAACATCGATCTTCAATAAATTCTGCTTATTGCATTACTTTCATGCTTTTGTGGTGAGGCGTATGAAAGTTGTGCTATATTTTGTCCAATTTATCTGATATAGACTTTACAGAGTACCCCATATTGAGATTCATTAGTATCAACTTGTAAGAACATAATGAGATTTGACATTGTATACATTGTAATTGATCAGATTATTGCTAACTCAATAAACCAGTTCATTCTACGCTGTACATATATGTTATCTATAATACGACGGTTCTTCTTCTGCACCTTTAGGAACATTTAAGGTAGATATTGCCAATACCAAAAAGATTCTTGAAGGTGAGCGTGGAGAAAAGATACGTCAAAAAGGCATTACTGTAAGTACTCCTATAAGTAACGTATTTAATCCATTTTCCCTATTTCAGATGTGTCGTATCCATTTTAAACATATTGCTTTCATGTTCATATAATTCTTCAGGTTGTTGGAGAGTCTGGACTTTTTACTCCTGCTGATATTGCTTTTGTCCAAGAAGCTGGTGTTAATGCAGTAAGCAATGATCATATATAAAATTCTTTCATGCTGAAAATACATTGCCTCTGATTGAGCCAAACACACACACACTCTCTCTCTCCCGTTGTCTATCTCATGCGTTTTGCCCGTGGCTCTACAGGTTCTGGTTGGCGAGTCAATTGTTACGCAGAAGGACCCTAGTGCGGGAATAGCTCAACTCTTTGATAAAGATATTTCTTCATGAAGTTATTCGATATTCAAGTCTTTTCTAGCATGCTTTATTGAGTTACTCAGCTCGAAAGTGTATCAAAGAAATGTTGTATCAGATATCTTCTTCCTGCAATTTTATTAATGGGAAGTGTGTTCTCATTGCTCCAGAAACTGGCTTTTCTTCTCTATTTATTTTTATTTATATTCTCATAATTCTTCCCTCTGGAATTTATAGCTTTCGTATCTTTGCAAGTAAACTAAAAATAAATATTACTCCTCCCATAAAATCTGAAAAACGACATTTGTTATACAAAAATACAGAATTTTTAGAGAATCTCAAACTCTGTACACACAAACTGCCTCTACATGAAAAGTTACAGACCCATACATCTTTCTCTCAAATTATTTATCCTATAAATTAACTTTTTAGGTTCCATTATCAAATTACCCATTTTTATTCTTTAAGCACTTGTTTGTAAAACTATCCCAAATATTTTTCTTTTTTTTTTGAGTTGCGGATGAAAAGAAGTTTCCATCATTTGACATCTTTCTCTTTTTCAAATTTGTGATGTAATATTTACAGTTTTCATCCTATTTTACTATATCTCAATACAAATATAATTTTTTATTATTTATTTAAATATTAATTTTTTGAATGTCCTCATTCAAATATTGTAAGAGCAAACAACCCTTAAATCTTTAATGTATAATATTTCCATTTCATTTAATCGAGGCGAATGTAGCTTCTAGAACGTCAGCTCAAAAATCACAAATCATGACTACTTTCCTAGTCATTGCCATGTCAGCAAATCTTTATCTGACGACCTCAAGCTGCAACTTATTCAAGTGTCTAGAACCATCCACATCCCTCCTACATTTCTCCCATTCTTTTTAATTATTGTTTTAGTTATTTTTTATTAAAAATAATATTTAAAAATACTATAATAATCATAATACTTTTTCTTAGAAAAACTTAAAAAAAGTTAATTCTTTTTATATGGATAAAATTAATATTTTTGAGCCCCAGATAAATTGAAACAATGTATCACAGGAAATTTCATCATTAAAAAATTTATTTGAAAAATTATGTTTTCAAAGTTAAAGTTAAATATTAATTAAAATAAATTAATAAATTCTTTTAATAATTAATAATAGTTTTTATAGTTACCCAATCAATATTTAGACAATAAGATTTGGTCAAAAGGTGGTCGTTTTCTTCCATAATCGGGAAAAGTTAAGGTCAACTGCTTCTGTTCCAATCCAAAAATTCCACTGTCCCCAGCAGCCAGCTCTATTTTCTCTCTCTAAATATTTCTAGTTTCTACAGATGACAATTTCCTCATCGTTTAATCCCGCTGCTGCTATATATACAAGAAATTTCTTCAAGTGGTTGCCAGGAAAGCCTTTCTACTCTCCTCGTACAACTGCTAATTCTGTTCTTGATTTTAGACCTAGTCTTCGTAAAGAATCCATTTGTTCGAACACCCATAGATTTTCATTGTACCGTAGTAGAGCTTCGCACCTTCTCAAGAATTATAATACGAGGGGTAGGAACATTTTTTGTGGGATTGTGACCGATCCATTGAAGGGGGAGGCTAAAATGACGGTGACAGCAGCGCCATGCATCAAAGACAGCTCCCTGTTGGTCCATGGGACGGTGGTGTTGGAGGATGTCCCCGCAAACGTTGCCGTTTACCCTGTGGCTGATGGCGTGTCTTCTTCCTCCGCTGCATTTCTTGGTGCTAGCTCCAGTGTTCCTAATTCAAGACATGTTTTTGGTCTTGGGGTTTTTCAGTAAGTTCTCTCTGAGAATACTTTGCAGGTTTTGTTTGTCTGAAAGATGGTTTGTTCATAGAGGAAAGTATGAGATTTTCATGTTCTTTATTTTGCAAACGTTTATGTTTTTTTTGTGAGTTTAGTGTACTGATTTGGAAGTTCTTTGAATTGATTATGTTTGATGGGTTTGTCATAGAATCATCAGTCTGTTTAAGGAATGGATTAAAATCTGTAAGAAATTTATGGAGCTTTAGCTGGAATCTGAATTTTCTACTATGTGGAAACTGCAGAATGTGAACTTTGGACCAATGCAATTTTAAGTAGCTAATAGTCTGTCTGAACAAGATTCTGGTTCTTATTAATACATAATATGTTCAACTGGCTGTGCTTTGGAAGGGATCAAAAATTGATATTTGGTCAATACTTGGTGGAATTGCAGAAAATCCAGGTTCATGTGTCTCTTCAGACACAAAATCTGGTGGATGATACCTCGGTTTGGATGTTCAGCAAGTGAGATCCCAATCGAAAGTCAAATGCTGCTCTTGGAAGTGAAAGAAGAATCTGAAATACAGGACAACACTTTCTATGTACTGTTTTTGCCTGTTGTGGAAGGACAGTTTAGAGCAACACTGCAAGGCAATTCGGCTAATGAGCTCGAGTTTTGTGTTGAAAGTGGTAGGTTAAACTATTTGCATATTCCCTTCAACACACAAAATGTTTAAGTGCACCAGTTATTGATTATGCAGTGTCATTCACTGTAATCGATTCACGTGTTTTCGTTCAGGAGATGCTGAAGTCCAAACCAGCAAGGTGTCTGAAGGTGTCTTCATAAAGTCTGGGGATGACCCGTTTGAGCTCATAAGGGATTCTTTAAAGTAAAACATCTACTTTGATCTATTTATTAGCATTTACAGTGATAATCCCTATACGGAATTAGACTAATAGTTAACGTTTTTCGTGGCTGCAGGATACTTGAGAGCCATAAAGGCACCTTCACTCATATCGAACACAAAAAGGTACAAATTTTCGAACTCTTTCACCTTTATGATGCACATCATAATTTATGCTAATGTGCTTTAATTCATAGAAACCTACACATTTAGATTGGTTTGGTTGGTGTACTTGGGATGCGTTCTATAAAGATGTGAATCCACGGGGAATTAAAGAAGGTCTTGAAAGGTACAAGTGTATGCTCGCTGATAAGCGCTTTCAAAGTTTTATATCATGGCCTACTTTTGTAGTAAGATTCTTTTTGTAAACGGTAATGTTTCCCGGCAGTTTTCTTGGAGGTGGTTGCCCGCCTAAATTTTTAATTATTGACGACGGTTGGCAAGATACATTTAATGAGTTCGAGAAGGAAGGAGAACCTTTTGTTGAAGGATCACAGTAAGTAGTTCTTCTTTTGGAATTACATCTCATTTTTGCAACTTTAAAGTGTCCTAATTTGTCCATAATTTCTTTACTTGTAGATTCGCTACTAGATTAGTCGATATCAAGGAATGCTCCAAGTTCATGGGGTTGGGCGAAGATAGTTTGTGCCATGATCTGCATGACTTTGTCAAATACATCAAAGAAAAATATGGTCTAAAGTATGCTGTTGCATTGAATTTCTTATTCTGAGCTTCAATATTAGTTCCTTATTCCTCGAACAAAATGCTTATAGCAAGCTAATGTATGGTACAGATATGTGTACGTTTGGCATGCATTAATTGGTTACTGGGGAGGGCTTCTTCCATCCTCCGAGAAAATGAAGAAGTACAATCCGAAGCTAAGGTATCCCGTGCAATCTCCAGGAAACATTGGAAACCTTAGAGATATTGCCATGGACAGTATGGAAAAATATGGGATTGGACTGATTGATCCCCAGAAAGTTTATGACTTCTATAATGATCTACATAGCTACCTTTCAAGCTGTGACATAGATGGAGTAAAAGTCGATGTTCAGAATCTCATAGAAACACTAGGAACAGGCTATGGCGGCCGAGTTGTTCTCACTAGAAAATACCAAGAAGCGTTGGAGGAGTCTGTTGCTAGAAATTTCAAAGATAATAACGTGATATGCTGCATGAGTCACAACTCTGACTCCATCTACAGGTCTGATTACTCACCCAGTCTCCTTTTTATTCCATCTTTTTGGTTGTCCAAAGGTAGTTTGTGACTGACGATAATTCACCAGCTCGAAGAGAAGTGCCACTGCAAGAGCATCGGAAGATTTCATGCCGAGGGAACCTACGTTTCAGACTTTACACGTTGTTTCTGTGGCCTTCAACAGCCTTCTGCTGGGAGAGATCGTGGTGCCCGATTGGGACATGTTCCAGGTACATTTTGGATTTCATCAATCATTTTTCCACGAAAATTAAATGCTGCTGTAGTCGCCTTCTAAACCGAAAGATGACTACATTTATATAAAGATTTACATAACTTTGTAATGTTTTTCCTTCTATCCTAATGCAGAGTCATCATTATGCAGCAGAATTCCATGGTGCAGCAAGAGCAGTGGGTGGATGTCCGGTGTATGTAAGGTGAATTTTGCTCGTAAATATATTGAAGTGAATTTGATCCAACGCTGTGAAGTTCCACTTTGTTTTTTTTTATTCAGAAAGGCCTTTTTTCATGGATTTTCTGCTAATACTACAGTGACAAGCCTGGCATGCATGATTTCAAAATCCTCAAGAAGTTAGTATTGCCTGATGGCTCGGTACTAAGAGCTAAACAGGCTGGGCGGCCTACCCGTGACTGCTTATTTGTAGACACAGTAATGGATGGCAAAAGGTGACAAACAATTTTTATTATTTTTTTGGATATTGGTTGAATTGAATTGTGTCGAAAAATTTATAAAGTAATTGCATCGACTTGTGCAGCTTGTTGAAGATTTGGAACTTGAATAAGTTATCTGGAGTAGTTGGCGTTTTCAACTGCCAAGGAGCAGGAAATTGGCCAATGAAAGATGCACCAGAACAAGACTATAATTCATCATCTAAGTCTCTAGTTTTATCTGGCCATGTGAGCCCTCGGGATATTGATTTTCTCAGTGACGTTGCTGATGAAAGATGGACTGGAGACTGTGCCGTCTATGCCTTTCATACTGGTAAATGTATCTTTAGTTTCTTATGATTCAGCTAATGAAACTACACATTTCCTAGTCTTACAATACACTAACATCATCATTGTATAGGTTCCCTCTCTCGACTGCCAAAAGAAGGAAGCGTTCGAGTGTCTTTAGGCACTCTCAAATGTGAAATATATACAATTTCTCCAATACGGGTATGCGAACAAGCTATCTTAACAAGAAAGTTCTATCAGATAATTTGTCATTAGAGGAATGTCTTCTGCCCACGCTTTCAAAACGCATATTTTTTTGCCCATTATGGCACGTCAAAAGACCCAACTGCCCTCCCACATTCATAATGGGTATCCAAGCTCTGTGCGGATAGGGATCCTTAAGGGTAGTTGAATCTTTTTACAGGTCAAAATGAGTAAAAAGTATGTTTCTTTCAAGGGATGGGCACGAAACATCTTTTCTTATGAGAAAATGAATAGTTCCCATGCATGATTTGACATTATTCTTATTGTGTTATGCACTCATTTCATACTACAATTATAATATGAACAGACTGTAAATGAAGCACTCGACTTTGCTCCAATTGGATTGATCGATATGTACAACTCTGGTGGTGCTACCGAAGGTTTAAGTCTCAGCCACGAGCCTTCAGGATGCGCTGTAAATATAGAAGCACGAGGGTGTGGACGTTTTGGGGTGTACTCTAGTAAGAAACCAATTCAGTGCAATGTGGACGGGAATCAAGGAGAATTCGTATACTATCAGGAAAACGGATTGCTGATAGTTAATCTTGAAGGTGAATGCAAAACTAGAAACATTAACATCTGCTATTAGTTCCTGGTCTATTGGGGCGTTATTTTCTGGAAAATTGTCCAACACACGGTTTATACAGTTGCATGTAATAAAACGGTCAAATGTAAATTGTCTTAAATGAGACCCTCTATTCCAAATGGTGTTCCGCTTTCTGTTTCAACTGTATCAATATGCAGCACGATTACGTTTCGATGTAAATTGTTTTTGGATGCTAATGTTTCCTTAGCTTCATCAGTTTCTGGTTTCCTGTTTGCCTTGTAAGAGAAATGGTCAGCTGTTTGGTTTGTAAATAATAGGTGGCATATATTGTTTCTTAAATAGTGTGTGAGTGTGCGCGTGGGTGTGTGTGTATGTCTTTTTTTTTTTTTTTTTTGGAGGGAGAAGTCTTTTTCCTTTTTATTTTCTTTTTGTTTCCCCACTTTTTGTTAAAGGTTATATAAAAATATAAACAAGAAATAAGCTAAATTCTATTTCATAATTTCTACAGTTATCCTATAACTTATTAGTTAATATTTATTAACTCTCTTTTCGGTCAAATAATATTCAACAAATATTTGGAAAACAATTACTTTAACTTATAAATTTAAAAGGTGATTTTCATAATTTAAAAACACCGACATCTTTGAGGCTGTATTTGAATTGAGGGGTCTTAAGTTTATAAATTTGGAATCGACAAATTTTAAATTCAATCTCTCCAAACTCAATTTAAATTGAAAGTGATAAGTTTTTAATTCACATTAATCCAAACAACCTAAATCAATACTATTTATATTAAATTAATCCTCACAACCTAATAAAATCGGAACCGTCGGCTCAAACGGATCGTACGCGGTTATAAAAAAAATTGTCTACTTGTACCATAACCTAATCTAGTTAAGGAATGTACAATCAACACACGCAAGGTACAACTGTAATCTGTTTGGCTAAAGCCACCTTAGTATATCTGTTTATGTCCTTTATTAGATGAGAAACTGTTAATACACCACTAATTGTCCTAATAATCCAGCTCATAGATAAATTAAAAATGCATTTTTTTATTCCAACGTGCAAGCCACGTGACATGCGTGTAAAACCAAGGACAGCAATATTTTTAGGCATGTGGGCTTCGGCCAAACCTACCATCAAATTTGGAGGCTGGTCAACTTATTATTCAAGTCATATATAATATACATTAATATTAATTTATTTAATATATATACGTTTTCAGTTAATTCAGTTAATCGAACCTACAAACTAATGGCTTGTTTTTATCAATGTTTTTATCAATTTAAATAAAAAATTAAATCTTTTTATTCTACAAATAAATTATATATAACTGAATAAGTTAAATCAATGAATAAAAGAAGTTTTATAAATATAAATTTATAATTTTAGAAGGTTGCATCTTTTACCTAACTGATGACAAATAAAAACTTGTATTCTTGTAAAACAAGACTCGATTTTTGGGAGGCTGCAGGGGCCAACATTAAGCTGTGGTCAGGCTGTCTTGGCTCCAAAAACAGTGGACAGTTTTACATGAAACAATATGCATCATTAATGTCCACAAATGCTGACTCATTTCCATGTCAGTTTTACATGGATTCATCTCAATAATATCATTATCTCAACTACTATTGATCCAAATCATCTTTTTCTTACTAATCTAAGATCTAAAAATCACTTATTGTGGGCTGATGTCCTGTTGCTGTCTGTCTCCTTTAGTCTTCTGCATTTTTTTATTGATCTATAAAAGGCCAATTCTGAATCTTGTTTTCTCATCTTTGATTTCATCTTCTTCCTTTCTATTTTTGTCCGTTTAGCTTGAAGCCCGTTAGGACATCAGATTGGTAAGAACTAGATAAGTTTTGGCTTTTCTTGATTTCAGGAAATCTCAAAACTGGTGTCTGTTCGCATACATTCTTGATTCATGGTTCTTGTTGGTAGCTTAAAGGGATTTGTTCGATTCGATTTTTGCAGTTGATACGCTTTACCTTGATAAATCATAAGAGAAAATGACGATCACAGCTGTGCCAGTGATCAAGAATGGCTGCCTCATGGTTCGGGGCAAAGTTGTCTTGAGTGGAGTTCCGGACAATGTTGTCGTCTCTCCGGTTAATTCAGGATCAGCTTTCGTCGGGGCCAGTTCGACCAGTTCAAGCTCCCATCATGTCTTCAATCTCGGACTTCTTGAGTAAGTTCTAGTTTATCTAAATGTTATTTATGAAGTAGGTAAATGTGATGAGACACAAAATAGAATTAGATAATACGAATCAAAATTTCTAGCCGTTTAAGAAATGACAAAGCAGGATATTGCCACCAGTTCAAAAAATGGGATGTAGTCTCTATAAGAAGACTAAAATACCCTTTCGTAAAGGATAAGTTCTGTATCCTGACAAAAGTCGAGTTTGTGTCCGCAACACATGCAAAGAAGACATGACCTTTTATTTTTGCCATAGAAATGGTATTTTAGTCTTCTTATATGCCAAAACGTTTATATTCTATTTTTTCGTTTTTCTTTAACACAAAGGGGGGCAAAAACTCATATTTCTACTTTTGCAAAGTTCTAACATTCTCCTGCATGCATGATAACCTCAGAAACTGCAAGTTCATGTGCCTCTTCATTGCCAAGATCTGGTGGATGATACCGCGTGTTGGAAAATCTGCTAGCGAAATTCCTCTTGAGACTCAAATGCTTCTGTTGGAGGCGAACGAAGAATACGCCATAGATTTAGTAGACGACGACAGTCCAGCAGAAAGTGATCAGAACAAGTTTTATGTTCTTGTGTTGCCAATGTTGGATGGAGCATTTAGGACAACTCTACAAGGGACTAAAACAAATGAGCTCCAATTCTGCTATGAAAGCGGTTGGTTTTCATTCAAACAACCTTAGATCAATTGTTCTATTCGGGCATAATATCTTTCGAATTGTTGAAATCGAGTTTTTGTGTTGGTTAAGGTGATCCTGATGTCCAAACATCTCAAGCACTGGAAGGAGTTTTTGTCAATTCTGGAGACAACCCTTATGAACTCCTCAAGGATTCAATCAAGTATGTTGATCCCAGAAAAGTAGTCTTAAACAAGGATTTATGGAGTTTTAGCTGTCAGATTTTGATTCTTGAATTCTGGTTTTGCAGGATACTAGCCAAGCACAAGGGTACATTTAGTCATCTGGAAAACAAGAAGGTAAATAGTTGATTAGAGAGAGAGGTGCCCTTTTCATTCAGATAAGGTACGAAACGTTGAGGTCTGATGATAAATTTTCCTAAAAATGACAGATTCCAGCTCATTTAGACTGGTTTGGATGGTGCACTTGGGATGCCTTTTACACTGAAGTTAGTCCAAGTGGAATCAAGGAGGGTCTTCAGAGGTACAGCCAACAAAACCGAGTGTCGATCCTGTCTCGTTCGCGCTTAGCAAGACTGAATTTGTCTAATTTTCTAATTAATGCGAAAATATTCCACCCTGCAGCTTTAAAGAAGGCGGCGTTTCTCCCAAGTTCCTGATAATAGATGATGGATGGCAGGAAACGGAAAATGAATTTCACAAGGAAGGGGAGTCTTTGATTGAAGGAACACAGTAAGTCTCGTACCTTTTTTAGAATGGATCAAACTTTGCAATTAATTTGATCATTTTCCAGATAATATTTTATGCAGATTCGCCACCAGATTGACAGACATCAAGGAAAACAACAAGTTCAAGGTCTCAGAATCGGAGGGTTCTACTACGAACCTCAAAGAGTTGATCCATTACATCAAAGAAAACTATGGCCTTAAGTAAGATTCTTGGCCTGAATTACCTAAAATTCTTGGCCTAAATTACGTGTCTGAAAACTGTTTTTCATTTCTGTGAATCTCTAAACCTCAAATTTACTTATAATGCAGATATATTTACATGTGGCATGCTCTAGCTGGCTACTGGGGTGGGGTCCAATCTTCATCCGAAACACTCAAAAAGTACAACCCAAAGCTTCAATACCCGGTCCAATCACCTGGAAACACCGGTAACATCAGAGACATAGCCATGGACAGCTTGGAAAAATATGGAGTTGGAGTCATTGACCCTCAAAAAGTCAACGAATTTTACAACGATATGCATAGCTATCTCTCGAACAGTGGGGTTGATGGCGTTAAGGTTGACGTCCAAAACTTGATAGAGACATTAGGGGCAGGACACGGAGGAAGGGTGTCAATTACTAAGCAGTATCATGAAGCACTTGATGAGTCTGTTGAGAAGAATTTTGGTGACAATAACTTAATTTGCTGTATGTGTCATAATTCAGACTCGATTTTCAGCTCTAAGAACAGCGCGACTGCTAGAGCATCCGAGGATTTCATGCCGAATGAGCCTACTTTTCAGACACTGCACATTGCATCAGTGTCTTTTAACAGCCTGCTCTTAGGTGAAGTTGTTGTACCAGATTGGGATATGTTCCATGTGAGTACTACCCTTCTCCAACACAGTGGTTTGACACAGCACTCGTATGATTTCTTGTTCTTATGTCTGATCCTAGCTGATGCAATTTTTTTTTTTTCAATATCAATGTAGAGCGACCATAACACTGCTGAGTTCCATGGTGCTGCAAGAGCAATAGGAGGCTGTCCAATCTATGTAAGGTAAAAAAAAAAAAAAAAACCACGTCCTTGAGATCCTTACTCTCTTTTCATCAAGAACGGTGAATAGACTTTTGTATAGAAAAAATGGAGTATAGACATCTGTTCCGTAAAAAGAACAATGGTAATAGTCGTTTTGGCATATAAAATTAAAGAAAAACACGCACTTCCTAAAAAAAGTCATGTTCTGTCATCTTTCCGAGACCTATGTCTCGAACATGTGAAGCTCGAGAGGGTGGATTTCTCGAGCTTCAGTAATCCTTCACATCTCAGAAGGCATAGAGATATAATAACATTGTACTCATTAGAATCATTACTAATCGTCAATGTGACTTCATATTGCAGTGACAAACCAGGGAAACATGATTTCAAGATCCTCAGGAAACTTGTTCTGCCTGATGGATCCATCTTAAGGGCTCGATATGCCGGCAGACCAACCCGGGACTGCCTGTTTATCGATCCAGTCATGGATGGAAAGAGCTTGCTCAAGATATGGAACTTGAACAAGCTAACCGGAGTCGTCGGAATCTTCAACTGCCAAGGTGCGGGAACTTGGCCTATGAAACAAGCACTGGAATCGGCTCAAAACACTGGTTCCATCACAGGCTGTGTGAGGCCATTGGACGTCGAATTCCTTGAGGAAATCGCGGGGGAAACATGGACCGAAGAATGCGCTATCTACGCCTTTAATACAGGTTTAGTTTACTTCCCAGAAGTTCTTCAACACAATCAAAGCAAAAATAAAATCTTTAAATCTTTGACCATTTTTTCAATGCTGAATGCAGGATCACTTACAAGAGTGCCCAAGAACAAAGCTGTCGAAGTGTCATTGCGCGTATTAGAGTGCGAAATATTCACCGTCTCCCCATTAAAAGTAAGCAAAAGATGTTGAAACTCTTATTCTTGATACATTCTTGTTATCAGTCATAATTAATAACTGATAAAATCAACAGATATTCAATGGGAACATTTATTTTGCACCTATTGGATTGATCAACATGTACAACTCGGGGGGAGCCGTGGAGGATTGTACCTTTGGGGATACCATAACAATCAAAGCAAGAGGAAGTGGATTATTTGGAGCATATTCGAGTAAGAAACCAAGCTGCTGTAAGGTAGACAAGAAAGATGAAGACTTCTCCTACAGTTCAGAGAATGGATTGTTGACAGTAAAACTTCAAAGCGATAGCAGCTTCAAAGAGATTGAGATTGTATATTAAGGCATAAAATTTGCAGATTTTCGAAGAGAAGTGCAAGCTGAGATACAGAATTTTACAGGAAAAGGAGGCTGAAATTGATCAATAGTATCCGTACATCAAAGTACACATATTTTTTGTCGTATTTCATTATATCAGTGCACGTCATTGTTATTATACACGCAACATACACCTATAAAAATAGAAAAACGACAGAAAATAAATCGTGTCATTAAATAGGTAGGGTATACCTACCTGCATATAAAATGTGCTGCTCATATTCTACCCTATTAATTTTATTTTTTTCAGAATAGGGTATGGTTAATATAGTTGTGCCACTAAGAAGTCATGTGTGCAGTGAATGCTACTGCGTCAGATCTTTAAGTCTAGTGATTTCAATATGGTATTTTATTTTACTAATGCACCATCTATTTAAAATAAACAAAATTTGCAATAAATTACATTTTTTGAACTGAATTTTAAAATATCTAAGAAAAAAAGTTAAAATTCTTAGCTTCAAAACAGTATCACTATGTATCTGAAATAGTTAGATTTTGAAATGAATTTTAACTCGATAATATTGAGTTCATAAATTTAGCTTTTAGGCCCAATAGATTGAATCCAGGAGGCCCAAATCAATTGTGGGCTAAGGCTACGAGATAGTTGAAATAGTCACTTGAATACCGAGATGACAATTTGGGCCCTTCGATTCGATGCTCCGGCTCGGCCCAGGAAAGAAATGGCAATTTTAGCTGTTCGATTCGATCTAATTTTACATATAAACATTTAAATTGAATTGGGTCAGATCGAAATTTTATTAGGCAACCAAAAAACAAGTTTATTCCATTCCAATAATTCTAACTTTATTAAAATATTTCAGGTTTGTCTATGGTCTGTGAATCATTAGTTTAAGTAGCAACCACAAGTTTTACATATATAATAGTTTAATGATATTACCATAAAATTATGGTGCAGGTAAGAAATTGGATCTTTGATTTTGATAAGAAAAAACGAAATGGTAAGTTTTATAAGAAAATGATCCAAAAAGATAATTTCATTTTATGTTTAAAGTAATTTTTCCAAAATAATATATTTCCTTCCAATATCAGAAACCCACAAAACTTCAAGAAAATATATCCCATCCTTTCCTTGCTCTATCCGCCGCTTGCAGACCTTCTCTACTCTTCACCCCTTATCCTTATTCCTAAACCCTTTCAAATTTTCTCTCTTTCTTCCTCTTCTGCATATCAAGAAAATTTGAAGTTACAGCTATATTGAAGCATATTTCAATGGCAGCAAAGGGCTGTATGACTTCGGTTGCATCACTCCTCACTCTTAAAGCTTCATATTCACACCCATGTCTCTCAATCCCCTTGAAGCCCATTAAATTTCAGGTTTCCTGCTCGTACTCTTCCCCTTCGTTTTTCTCTCTCAAGAAGAAAGAGCCCATTTTGAGGGTTTCTGTAATAGCCGCTCAGCAAGAAGAGGACAACCCAGTACTCCTCGAAGAAGAAGAGCAAGCAGTTGAGGGTAAGTTGAACTGGGATGCATCGGAAAGTGAAGTTGACGGCGGAGCCATCGAGTCTGTTGGAGATGGGTATAGAGAGCCACCTGAGGAAGCAAAATTGTATGTGGGGAATTTGCCGTATGATGTGGATAATGAGACTTTGGCTCAGCTTTTTGGGGAAGCTGGCGTTGTCGAAATTGTTGAGGTACCGTATTAGATTCTTGTATGGTTATGAGTAAAAAAGAATGTTGATATTTATGTTTGGATATTGAGTATCATAATTGAATTATTTGTTGCAAGTTTATTGACTGGATAAACTTTAGGGTTGTTAATTTGGGGATATGTTGTCGATTTGGCAGATTATTTACAACAGGGAGACTGAACAGAGTAGAGGGTTTGGATTTGTGACAATGAGTACCGTGGAAGAAGCTGAGAAGGCTATTGAAATGTTCCATCGTTATGTAAGTTTTGGTTGCTATTGCTGCATTTCATAATGTATGGTCTCCTTGTCCGTGTCTGAATTATGTCCAATTTTGAAGGCTGTTGTTTTGGGTTACATAATTGTTGGTGGTGCTTTAAGAAGTAAATCAATTGTCATATATGTGTTAGATTTGTTTGTTGTATCCTTGTAGTATTGAATTTTAAACTCCTGAATTTTGTGATACTGGACTAGCAATGTTAACTGAAGATTGATACATCATCTGGTGGCTGTGAATGTTTATTTAAATGAAGTTACCACTTGACTATGCCGTGGTATGTGCATTATCGAATGGATTGATAGCAATCCACTTGTACGTGAGATGTCAAAATGTGTAAAAAATTTGCCCAGTTTGTAGTGTGGTAGCCAGTAGGTTTATTGTAGTCTTGGTCTGATAGCCTACAATTATAATCTCTGATAAGTTATGCTGTGTGGAACACATGTACTATTATAAAGATTTGATTGTGAGCTTACATATGTACTAGTGTCAAGATTTAATTGTCCAAGTACTTCGTCTTGTGGACTCTATATCTCGCTCTCTTCAATTTACGTGGGATTCGTTTTCACCTTTGAGCTCCTTAATTCTATAAGTTGGTTGCTAGAAAAACCTTTGTATCGATCAAGGTTGTTATATCACTAAATTAATTTTAACTTAAAATTGATGTATTTAACTTTAGAGCTCAAGAGGTAGGAACTTCCACCAACCCGGCCTAGTGGCATCTCCATCTATGCTAGTTGAGGATGACCTGACATGAACTGGATTTATTGCTCACATACAAACATATAGCAACATGGCCATATCAGAATATAATCTGTGTAGAGAGAAGTGCCATGTTTTCTTTGATTCTGACTTTTTCTCCCTTTTGAACAGGAACTGAATGGCCGATCCTTAACTGTTAATAAAGCTGGTCAAAGAGGAGAAAGACCCCCTCGAGTGTTTGAACCTAGGTATCGGATATATGTTGGTAACCTGCCTTGGAGCGTAGATGAAGAACGTCTTGAGGAGGTTTTCAGTGAGTATGGGAAAGTTGTGAGTGCTCGGGTGGTCTCCGATAGGGACAGTGGAAGATCACGTGGTTTTGGCTTTGTAGAGATGTCCAGTGAGTCTGAAATGAATGATGCTATTGAGAATCTTGATGGACAGGTAAACCTTCCTATACTCTTTCTTATTATTATTTTTTTAAAATGAAAGCTGTTTGATGGTTGAGTATAGAAATCTATCTTAGGTTCATTTATGTTAGGTCAATGAATTCGGATGGCAAAATACATTCAACTTTGATTTTCGTTCGCTTTGATTCCCTAAAATGCCGCAAAAGGTTCAATGGCTTAATGCAACTTAACATAAGGGCAAAAGCTCAATGGAACAATACCTAAAACTTAAGGGGCTTAAAACATGTTTTTATCCAATTTGGAACGATCGTTTTATTCCCTGTGAGTAGTTGGATCTTCAAAGGTCACATTTTAACTGTCTTCAATGGCCTTGTTGCAGACTTTGGACGGGAGGGCGATCAATGTCAATGTCGCTGCTGAGAGACCAAGGCGCAATTTTTGAAGGGATTAAGACCCAACTACATATTTGATGCTTATATATGCAGAGATCAGTCTGTTTCTATAATTTAGCTATTGACTAGCCAAGCAGTTTTTGTTTTGACCCAAAAAGCTGGTTTTGCCTTCATTCATAATTTCATATAGCTTTCTTGCTTAAGGCCACCTCTATTTTATTTACCACACACACACACACACACACACACACACCCACATGGAAGTGTGTAAAATGTATGATAAAAAACACACCAGGTGTGTTATACGCTGCTTAAGTTGGTGTGCTTCATGGAGATCATGATTCAGAATGTAGAAAATTTGATATTTTGGACGATGAGGACTTAAAGAAGGTCTTGTTTCATAAGTATTTTTCTCATAAAAGGTCTGTTTTGAAAGTTAATGTTATGTTTTATCAGTCAAAAGTAAAAAATTAATTTTTTTTCATAATTAATTGTATGTGATAAGTTAAATCAACGAAAAAAAAGTTGTAAATAAAATTTTTTACTTTTAAAATATTTGTACCTTTATCTATTTGTCTAATACAACAAAAGAAATTATATTCTCGAAAAATACAATTTTTATTTTTGAAACGGATGAGTAATAGAAATTGTCAAGAGAGAAGTTGCATAGCATGAATGGCAAAAGTAATATCAACTATCAACAATTTCCATGGATCTTTAAAATAACGGAATGAACTGGAAGCACCAGTAAAGTGGAATATCAAATAAGTTGTAGTAGGGAATATGACGAAGAGGGCTTCCACAAGGTCTTACATGATTGGACATTGCAAGGGGCTATCCTTTTTTGCCAAAAGGAAAAGAATTTTATGCACAGCCAGAGCAATACAACGGGTTATTTTCTTCAATATTCAGTTCCAGACTATACAGGCTGACTACTTACTTTTAATCCCCCCCCAGTTGAGCCTCTCGACTCGTTAGTGGTACATAGCGAACGGAAGTCTCGCTCCGGATGCTCAGTGTGCCATCCTCATTCTTGTCCACAACTTTCAGGTCCTGGAAGACATTCCCCACAGGGATTACCAATCGGCCACCAGGTTTTAGTTGCTCGATGAGTGCTGGTGGAATTTCTTGTGCCGCAGCTCCAACATGGATGGCATCGTAAGGTGCATTCTCTGGCCATCCCTGCCTCCCGTCTGTAAGAACGAAAATACGTAAATAATGAATGTCTGATGCATGTATACACGCAGATGTGCATATGCATTTTTATACATCTAATGGTAATTAATTTATTACATTCGTACAATCAAATAGACTCCTCAGCTTTGTCGAGCCAACGGTATATATATGCAAATAATGGAGCTGAGCCTTGGAGCTTATCAAGCCATTTTAATTGAACAAGAAATCTAGAAAATGGTTTAGACTATTTATACAAGCAGTTGACTCAAGCTTGAATTTTCCATCGAAGCTCCAGCTCACAAAACTAATCATGATCAAGTTTTGAGTTAAAGCCTCAAGATTATCGATTGACCTCAAGATCAAGCTTGAATTGACACCGTATCGGCTTCGCTAGGCTCGATGAAATCCTACCTATTCAGAACATTTCATACTCTGCTGGCACAAAAATCACAGGTGGGCAGATGCAGCAATGAACTCAAGAAAGAGAAAGCAATAACCATTAATTTAGCAGCCATATGTATAGGCAGAATGAACTTTCTCTTCTCCCTGTTCTCATATCAAATGAATTGAGAAATAGAAGAGCGGAATGATAATTCAATACATACCACCAACATGGATCGAGAGTGATCCTTCTTTCAATAGCGAGGCTGCTTCACTCTTCTCGATATTTTTCATAGAAAATTCAGCCAATTCAGGTATATGTTCTACACCAACAGTGCGGCCTTGTGCTCCCACCATAACAGCGAAGCAAGCAGTTAAATACCCTGTCCCTACAAGAATAATTGGACAAAATTTAAAACTGTAATGAAGTTTGCAAGAATGGTAGCTAAGATCATGTTTAACAAATCATTGTAGGCATAGTTTCCAACTGCGTTCACTGGTTAGCTGTTGATTCTTGTCAAATAAAGATAAATAAATAAATAAAAGAAAGAAACCTTTACTCAGTTAAACATAAAACAATAGATCTGACCCTAGCTTCTGCAGTACAATGTGATGTTCCTCAAATAGATATCTTACAACATAAGACTTTAGAGGAAATACACACCATTTTGTAGTAAAATAGGGGCGGAACTTCATAACAGTTTTAGCACAGATAGGGAAATATCTATTACCAGAACCGACATCCAAAACATGCATTCCAGGCTTCAAATGGTCGTCCAACAACTCAAGGCACATTGCATGCATATGAGGTGCTGAGATAGTAACATTATAGCCGATCTGCATAGGACTGTCAACATATGGGGGTTTGCCCTCAGGCACATACAAAGCCCTGTCAATGGTTTCCATTACTTCTGCCACTTTCTTTGATGTTATCACTCCATAACTCTTCAATTTCTCGACCATCCCCTTGTTCTTATTGATACTGCTCCCACTCCAGAATTGCTGTTGGGAAGACCAAACAAAAGGACGTTGAGATAAGACCTAATACGGATGTCCTCCTAATGGTATCTAACATAGTGAAAAATAACCCAAATGTCAAGATCAAATGTATTGCAAGGAGATCGAAATATAGAGAACTCCTGGATCTAGCTATGGTATTTAGAATAGCAACTCAAACACATATTATCCTATTACTTAACAGAGACACCGTTTTCTCCCCATCTTTTAAAAGATCCGAAGTCCCATTAAGCAGCTGCAGTTCTATTGCGTTTATATAGTTCAAAGCTTCAACCAACCATCATCATCATAGAATGAATAAAAGATTAATAATTTCCTCATTTCAAGAACTACAAAGCAGTCAATTTTCGGGGAGGAAAAGCCCCCCTCTTTGATCGAAGCTTGCAGGCAAAATGCAAGAGAAATTCAATTATTTTGGAAAAAAAGGAGATATCAGACCATAAAAACGACCCTCCTGTTGTCAACCTTTATCTTTTTCCAAGCCAAAGAGGAAAATATACCATACTTTGCATCCCTGCTGTACTCTCTTTACATAATTTAAGTATACACATTCATTTCGTTAATCCAATTATGAAAGCTAATGTTAAATACAATATTGGCTTACAATATACATCTTGAAAAACAACCGATTCCTAAACTTCTCTGACAAGAAAGCCTAAAGCAAGCTCAGCCCCAAACAAATGTTAATCAAATTTCCACCAGTCAAAACACTTCTCAGCAATAATTAAGACATGTTACCCCAAAAAATCAGCACTGAATCCTCAAATTCGAATTCTAATAATTCAAACCATAAAAAAAAAAAAAAACAATCTTTAGAATAAAAAACACAATGGCCCACATCCTTCTACATTCAATCTTCTTTCGCAGTGGAAACGTATAAAGATGTCCTGTGTGTGAGCGCGCGCGCGAGCGAAACATAGGACAGGTACCTCCATGTAGTTAAAAAGAGAGCCGAGGCAATCAGACAGGGGCTTAAGGACGCGGCAGAGGCCGGAGAAGTAGGTGGTGGAGGGGCGCAGTTCGACGGTGACGGCGGAGAGCTGATCGCGGAGCAAGGACGGTGGTGCAGAGGAGTGAAATAATCAGAAAGCTTAAATAGGGGCGCACGATAGCGGCAACCGCACGCATTAAAGTGAATGATAGCGACAGCTACGTTGAAATATTATTCCCTTCCCCATATCAGATATTTTTCATTGGCCTTTTCTATCCACACCACAAATATTTCTAAACACACCACAATTACTAAACACACCACAACACACTACATTTAAAAATTCAAATTTACTAAACACACCACAAAAATACCAAAATTACCCTTCACCTTCCAAAAAATTCCAACAAAATCCCTTCACCCTTCACAAAATAAAAAAAAAAAAAAAAAAAAAATCCGCTGAAAGCAAAGCAAACCCTACGCCGAACGCCGAAAGCAAAGCAAAGCAAACCCTACGCTGAAAGCAAAGCAAACCACGCGATTTTCCTTCCCCTCCACCATCCCGAACGCCGAACGCGAAACTCCAGCAAAGGCAATGGACGCCGAACGCGAAACTCCAGGTAATGTGCCGCATTTCCGAGATTTCAATTGTTACATTTCTGTCGCGAGAATCGCAGGCGTTCGGCGCTGGTTGGCCGAACAGCCTGCGAGGCGTTCGACTCTGGTTGGCCGAACATCCTGCAAGGCGTTCGGCCAGTGTTGGCCGAACAGCCTGCAAGTCGTTCGGCCAGTGTTGGCCGAACAGCATGCCTTTTTAAATTTTAATTTTTTTTTGCAATGTATGTATGTTAACATTTTAATTGTCTTATGTTATAGTTTACGAAAGAAGGAGAAGACGGCCTACCGCTTCAAATATACGATTACGGGCTGCCCAGCAAGAGGCAGGTCCTTCTCAGGAGGCGGGTCCTGCTCACGTGCCGGAAGAACAGGAGGAGGAATATGCTGAAATGCCTCAAGAACAAGTGAGGCAAGCCGAGCAGAACGAGTTATTGATGGGCCCATTTCCCGGCGGCCCCTACGATCCGTCGTTACTCCGAAGCTTCAAAACACACGTAGCCGCCGACGTGTGGAATGGCAATGAGAGAGGCGTTTTAAAATGCCTCTGCCACACTTCGAAGCTTCTTCGATGGGTGTATCCTGAGGACGAGACGACCCGAGTCTGGAGGTCGTATGTGAAGCGGTCCGGGCTTCACAATTTGAGCAAGATATCCTACAGAGCTCCCAACCGGAACCTCATTTCTGCATTCGTCGAACGGTGGCAGCCGGAGACCAACACTTTCCACCTACCCTTTGGTGAGATGACGATCACATTAGATGATGTGTCGTCTTTACTCGGTCTTCCGGTGGTTGGGCAGCCGGTGCAGGTGGAAGACGATCCTGCAGAATTCTCGCCTGCACTGGTACATCGGTTGTTGGGTGTGTCAGTTGAGGACGCCGTATTGGCCCTCAATGACAAGAGAGGGCAGTCCGTGAAGCTAGAGTGGCTTCGTAGCACTTTCTCGGACAGCGTTCAGGTTACGCAGAGACGAGTTGCAGAGAAGGCAGCTCGAGCTTATATACTTTATATCCTTGGGTGTACCATATTTTCCGACAAAAGTGGTACTCGGATCTCTGCTGGCTATCTGAAGCTGCTGGAAGACACGAGCGTCGTCCGGGAATTTGCATGGGGTGCTGCTGCCCTTGCCTATCTTTATAGGCAGTTAGGCTCCGCATCAAGGGCGGGAGTAAAGCAAATCGCTGGATATCTTACACTACTTGAGGTACGTCATTCTTTGAAAATTATTTACTTTTACGGTATGTTACAATTTTTAGTATGTTGTACCCTTACATTTGTATATATGTAGGCATGGATTTACGAGCACTTCCCAACGAGCCCACGACCTCAATTTAATGTGGAGTACGACCTGAGGTTTCCACTAGCCATGCGATGGGCACAGCACGGGCAAGGTGGCCCCAACACTTTGGGCTTGCAGGCGTGCAGGGAGTGGTTGGATGCACTCCAACCACACGAAGTAAGGGTCTTTTTAATTATTTTTTTCACAAATACATGTATTTTTCAAATATATAACATGAACAATTCAATACGTAGGTCATCTGGGATCCTTATCAGCAAGTACGTGATCGATTCGAACGTCCTGAAGTGACGTTTTATCATGGCTGCATAAGGGCGTTGGACATTGTCGAACCATACCACCCTGATCGAGTATTAAGGCAGTTCGGCCATGTCCAGCATATCCCGTTGCCTCCATTGGATCCAGTGCTGGCAAGAAGAGGAAAAATGCCCGGCCAGTACGTACTTGCATGGGGGGTGCTTGGATCCATGTTTCTCTCATGGGATAGCCACGTGTTGTCCATCCAGCGACGGGGGAGAATTGCACAGCCAGCTTGGGAGACTGTACCGGAGTATATGGATTGGTACCGTACATTCTTCCATCCACAAGTCCAAAACCCCGAGCGTATATCCGCAGCACGACCTTTTCCGTCTGATACGAACCCTAGTCAAATGTGGGCTCGATTCAATGACGCCCGAAATATTCTTCAGCCACTGGTTCGCATGTGGACAGCCCAGGATCCGCAGGTCTCGCTGGATTACGTGATGCCTAGAGTCGAGGAGGCTACAAGAATACTCGATGGTCTCACGGTGGATGACGGGGGTGATTCCGATTAGTAGAGTAGTTCTTTTGTAAACATTTGAATGTTAAATTATTATGTTATTCGGTATTTCTAATATTTTTAAATTATAATTTTAATGTTTGCTCATTACTCTGTTTGCCTACACTACGCTTGATTTTTGCATTCGTTGGAAAAAAACTCACCGTACAAAATACATAACCCGAAAAAATCAAAAAACCGAAAAAACAGACTGTATAACACGAAGTTTCAGTGCGTTCGGCCAACACTGGCCGAACGAAACACAATACGTTCGGCCAGCACCGGCCGAACATCCTTTACCATGTTCGGCCAGTTCTGGCCGAACGTATTATCTTTCGTTCGGCTAGTGTGGGCCGAACGCCCTGATACTTCGTTTTACTGGATTTTGTACATTCTGTTTTTTTTGGACAGAATGTACAAAATCCAAAAAAACGAAGTGTCAGGGCGTTCGGCCAACATTGGCCGAACGGTACACAATGCGTTCGGGCAGAACCGGCCGAACATCCTATACTATGTTCGGCCACTTCTGCGAACGTTTTGTGTTTCGTTCGGCCAGTGTCGGCCGAACGCACTGAAACTTCATTTTTATGAATTTTGTACATTCTGTTTTTTGGGACATAATGTCAATAACATTCGAAAAGATTTCATCATAACTGTGCAAATTTTGTAGTTATAGAAGATGTAAAATAAATAATATTCCACAATTTTTAATAAAAAGTACATATCAGTTATTTTGTGAACAAATGGTGTGGTACATTTGAAAGCGACTTCTATAGAATATCTCCCATCCAGCAGCACATGGAAGGCGATGTTCATGCCATGCATGCAGAACAGGAGGCAACGGGCATCCAGTGCTTAATGAGACCTGTCACATTGCACGTATGAGGAAAATTTCTCTAAAAATTTTAAAATCTTAAGGAAATGTAATAATAAGAAAATAATTTTACCGCGCAGAAATGCGTGCTTTGTGATACCAAAGCTATGCAAATAAGCTTCGGATCTTCTGGGTTTGCAGTCCTCAGGGGAAGGAAAGTATAGTTTGCAATCTGTGTTAGCACCACAAGTGCTACGTTGTAGACACTTGCAATCATGTGCCCCATATCAGGGATATCAAGCCAGTGTCGTCTAGGGGCTCTCTCCTCAAAACAGTGTAATGCATCTTCAACCTCCCCAACACGTCCGTGCTCCTTGAATATGGGTGCATACATTTCTCCAAATTGTTGTAATTCATGAATCAAGTCACAACGAACTCTAGACCACGAGTCTTCCCCATAGTTCAATAGCTGGGCAATTGCACGAAACCCACAGTGGCCGTCTCCTCTAACGTTCTTAGTCCCACAAACATAAGGCTGAAAGATATGTGGAATGTCTTCAAAAAATTCAATATGCTTGTTTGTGGGAATAACATTACTTGCACGTCGAACCACCTGGATATCATACAGTTATCATTGATTAGGACGGCAAAGAGAAAGAAAACACCACAAATTTTGTTTATACTTCATAATTACCTTTTGTTTTTCTCGTCGAGTGGTACTAATATTAGCACTGGACACGTTTTCTCCACTTATGAAAATTGCTTCTTCCCCTGGCGAACAACTGTCGTGGATGGATTGAACATACTCAAACGCACTTGAATCTTTTTTTGTGGGGTTGTTCTTTTTTGCTTTTATTTTTGCAGGACGTCCCCGCGTACGTAGTTGGACTTGTGGTTCAATGAGGGATGAAGTTGTTGGGTGTGTAAACTCTCTCAACCTCTTCAACATTAACAACTTCTGTGATTCATCATGTGCACCCTCAAATTGGTTGACAATTTCATCAAGTGTCTTCTTGAAAGAATTTTTTATGTCATCCGATATATTTTTATTGACTTCATCCACAGGTTCCATGTCCAGCTTTCTCCAAAATCGGTCAACTCTATCTTCTCCAATACCAACCATTTCATCCAAAATCATATCCAAACCAGAGATAGAAACCATACCCCTTAACATTTGGAATACAGGAGATGAGTACCTATGTTGGACTATATTTATGCTCTTCTCGAACGAACTTTTGATTGTATTATGCGATGTTTCGAGAAGGATGAAAATTTTTTCCCAACACGTTTCAAAAGTGCCTGTACTCGATTGAAGTTGTTTTTTCAACTTTGCATGATGGCCCTCCGCCCTATATGGAGAAAAAAATATTAATGATCATATAACATATATAACAATATACAGAAATAAAATAATAATATAACATATAAATGATGAATGATTAATTAATACCTATTTGTTGTGGTATTTTCAAAATGCATCAAGTTGTTCACCCAACAAGAAACAAATCGCTCCTTATACCCACTTATCCAATTGTCCAAAACATATTTCACAGCCTCTTTTTTATAGGAAAAATCATTTTGAAACCGCTGCAGCAACTCTTCGAACCTGTGCTCTGATTCAGCAAAAATCAACGAATTCCAGCTGCAGTAAAACGAATTCCATTGTTCCTTTGTGCTAAAGTATTTCTTGCATTTATGCATTACATTTCTGTTGATGTGCCACCGACATAGCAAATGATGAGAACTAGGAAACGTTATCTCGATTGCATTTATCAGTGCAAGCTCTCGGTCGGTTACAAATATTTTCGGTAGGCTGGATTGGTCCATCAAATCTTTAAGGATATTGCACGCCCATAAGTAATTATCCTCCTTCTCGGATTCTAGATAGGCACAGGCAACTGAAAATGTCATGTTTGTGGAAGTCACCCCAACAATTTCTAAAAACGGTAGTTTGTACCGGTTTGTTTTGTATGTACAATCCATTAACAAGACATTTGGAAAGGCCCGTAGCAACTTCACACTTGTCGGATGGGCCCAAAACATATCTCTCACGGCATCTGTTTGCTCACACCGCCTAGTATGGAAGAAAAAATCTTTCTCCTTAAGTTTGCCCATGAGATATTGCAGCTGTGACCTGCCACAGTGTTCGACTAGTCTGTTCTTCTGTCGAATATTGTAGATATTCTTTATCGTAGATTTATTTTCTGTATACCTCTTCTGTAACGTAAACAATATGTCCCTAGGACGGCTATTACCGGTAGATAGATCAGACACCAATTTCACTTCATCCGTAGTTAAACGGCCAGCAAAAGAGTGACCCTCTAAATATCGTGACATCTCGTGATTATGCGAACCACAAATGACCTCCAAGGCCCATGCATCAGTCTCTTTGTAGTATGTTCCTTTCAGACGAAATGGACAATCGCATTTCTTGGTTCCGCGACGACGATGCTCAATTGTTTTATTCTCTACCTCTTCCAATTCTCTTCCACATTCATTTGTTTCTTGATTTTCATTTTTCTCTTTGCTCTGTTTTTTTTTCGGTGGTCGATATTTACCCCCTCGTTCGCATCCTAACCACAAACGAGGTCGTCTGCATTCATCTCCAATTTCTGACCTCATCACAACCACTACCATGCCTAATGGGATAGCCTTTTCACGGACCCAAGAAATCAAATTTTCTCGGGATTCGAACAAATCCATTGTGTTAAACACATCTTGATAATCAACAACCACCTCATTGTTATCCAAAATAAAGGCACTTGTTCTTGAGATCTCCTGAAAATAAAATTAAATGAATCAGAAAACAACCAAAAAAAGTACAAGACAATCCGTGTTCGGCCTGGAACAGCCGAACAAGCGTTCGGCCTGTATCAGCCGAACACAACACGAAGTGTTCGGCCGTGACCAGCCGAACACAACACACGAAGTGTTCGGCCGTGGGTAACCGAACGTGACATAATGTGTTCGGCCTTCAGACGCCGAACGTTACATTATGTGTTCGGTCGGTATTGGCCGAACGTTTAGGCTTACGTTCGGCTGATACAGGCCGAACGCACCCGAAGTTTCTGCTACGCACTGCAGAATTCGATTTTTAAATAAAATGAAGGAAAAAACACAATGTACTACAATAAAACATTCCAAAACTTACCGATTTTAGAGGTACTTGTTGATTGTCCATGAATATAAGAAAAAAATATGCTGAATGAATCAATTTTATGATTTTAGATTTCTAGGGTTTGAGCATGGAAGGGGAGGGGGAAGGGAGAAGAGAATGTGGAAGAAAGAGGTGTCCAATTTTTTTTTTTAATTTTGAGGGTTATTTTGGTAATTTTGTTAAGGTCCTTTTTGGTAAAATTGAATTGTGTGGTGTGTTTAGAAAATAGTGTGGTGTGTATAGCACCTCCCTTTCTCATTTTCTCTGGTCACGTGTATCGCACATGATGATCACTTTGTTCATTGGACCTGTTTTGTAAGGTATAATTTCTGGGGTAATTTAAAAAAATATAGTGAATAATTTTTTTTTAATAAAATATAATATATTTTAAAAATTTTAAAAATATAGATAAAGTTGTTCGGCTGGAGGCGACTTTAATCCAAGGCGCCCCTGCCAAGGGCGACAACTGAAATAATTTTAATTTTTTGTAAAGTCGTCCATGCAATGGGTGACTATGCATTAATTGTTTTTTTTTTATTCAGAAAATAGAGGAAGAAGCAACCATTCGGTCGAGTTACCACTCGAACAGCCGAGTAATACCTGTAACTCGGCCCAGCCACTCGGGCTGAACAATACTCGGCCGATCGAGTTCGAGGAATGAACTCGGCCAGGGCACTCGGCCGGCCGAGTGCGAAGGAAAAGTTTCTGGAATGTGCAAATCTCTCCACTCGGCCGAATCACTCGGTCTGAAATCCACTCGGCTGGCCGAGTGGAGTTTCTCATTTCTTCATCTTCTCGGTTTTTCGTTCGTTCTCCCATTTTTGTATATTCTCTTGTTTCACTATTTTGATCCATGAGTTTGTATATATCACAACAATTGTTTGTTCTTTTTTATTTTTATTTTCTTGTATGGTAGTCGAATTTATTAATTTATTGAGTTTGGTAAAAACTCCATGAGATTGTTAAAAAGATCAAATGTGTTGATGAATTGCTTAATTTATTGAGCTTCAACAAATAACAAGAATTATGTTTTATAAGGAAAATTTTCAAATCAAATTTTATTCTACTCAAAATCATCAATAAACAACAAAGTCAAGAGGTTCAAATCAAAACATTACATTCTTAACAAGTAGTCGGTACGGTGTTGGATTGGGACGTGCTCACTGAGGTGGTCGGTACAGTGTGTTGGATGAGTTGAATGGTTGATAAGCTGGGTATTCACTCTCTTGAAAATGACCTTGTTGCACATGCCACTCATATTGTTGCCTTTGCATGTCAAGTGCAATTTGAGAATTGTATGTTTGACGATGCACATACTCTTCTAGGTTGGCAACGCATCCAAAGCGTTTATCGTTCCACCCCCTTGATACTGAGGTAGATGGTGTGGTTGCTGTGAAGTTCCGACTTGATCGTATGAGGGCAGTTGTGCTTCCCCCATCATTTCATCCCCTTGTAGTTCTTCAATATCAAGCTCCATAGGCTCTGCTCGGGTATCCGTAGTTCTTCTCCTCCTTTTCCTTCGTTCCTCCTCATTCTTCAATTCATTTTCACTCTCCTCGATTGTTTCTATGTGAACCGAGCCATTCAATAAAATATTTTGGACCTTCCCTCCAGCAACATTTATGAGGCGAGAATTTGGCAGTGCAAACCTCTTTTTATCTGATAAAATCAAATACAACTTTCTGGTGCCGGGATGTAATAGACACATCTTCATATTGCAAAGCAATTTGAGGTTTATACTGGTCTCATCTGACGTCTTTTCCATCCCTTCCAAGTTCACCCCTTAGTGTCGAGCAGTTGGAGTGATCAAACCTCCAATATGATTAGCTACCTGATTTTTTGTTTGCACAAATTGCCTTAAGAACATTGGTACTACATTGAACTTCTGACCTTTCACCAAACACCATAGTATGAACAGCTCATCCAAGGTGACCACCCCAGGCTCAGGTTTAGCCAAAATTGTACTGGAGATGAACCTCTGAAATTATCGGATGATCGGGCTTCGAATACTCGATGCGTTCGATCTACTAGGGTTGTAGGCCGATGGCTTATCTGAAAAAGGCTCTGTTATTTTCTTCCAAAAAGTCATTGCGTTGACTTGGGAAAATTGAACCTGTAATCGGGTAGATTCGAGTACTTCTTCTTGGGAAATCCATAAATCTGATTGAGTTCTTCGGCCGAAAGATGGTGGCACTCGTTTCTCACATAAAATATCATGGATTCCGGCACCGTATTATTGTATCCTACCTGAAGTTGTGAGAAGAATTCGAGGACCAATGGCTCATACGTCTTCTCATGCATGGCAAAGAATTTACTCCACCCGATATTCTTGCATATTTTTTTCAGATCCTCATAGATGCCCATTTTCTTCATGCATTCTACATCGGCAAAACGAGTGGCTTGTCTTTTCTTCCTTTGAACTTCAAACCACCTTTCACTTTCATTCTCCCAATTAGCAAACTGTATTCCGTAGGCATCCGGCATTGTGGATATAATTCTTTCGTACTCTTGTTGTTGCTCTTTGATGGAGTGTTGACTCCATTCGAATGTAGTGTTGACAACATTCATACTATGATTCATTATTGGTACCTAGATGACATGGAAACAGTATTACATTCATGTCAACAAGTTCAAAAGTCATATCTTCAATACGATAAGTATACACACAATACAATATTCATTCTCAATTACATCTCAAGTAATTTCATCATTCAACATTGAAATGCATGAGATATTAACATCATTTGATCATTGTTTTAGACATAATCATGTACATTCCCAATTTATATGTTGCATACCAAGTGTTCGATAAAAAACTTCAATGAATAATTCGATCGGTGTAGTATAACTCAACAATTGAATAATGAATCATAGGGCATCTTGACATCCATATATTGGTGACTTTGATAATTCCAAGGTCAATATATGTCATCACAGCAGTTGGGTATGGGTCATAAGGTTGCCAATTGAACTGCATAAATATAAAGTTAATTAAAATTTAATAGAAAGATATCAACATCTTAATAATTAGAAATCATACCTCTTGTGGAGTTTGTCTGTCTAAACTCTCCCGAATAGCCCTTAGGTTGCTCGTCAAACTAGTTGTAAAGTTGTGGTATTGTAACCACTCAGCACCATACGGTGCAACAGGAAGAACTTCATCCACACCAACAATTGCCGTTGTATTAAGGCGTCTACCTCCCGACATTTGCGGCGTGAGAAAAGTAATTCTTGACCAAACCCATATCTATTATGAAACAATAATATGTAAAATGTTTTTCACATTTTCTAGATAACATATTTAAATTTTCCAATAAAGAGACATATTTACCTGCAATAGTTGCATGGGTCCACCAATTTGCGTACGACCTCTATGTGCTGCATTGCACAACTGATGGTACAAATAACCTAGTACCGCTGAACCCCAACTTAAATTACCGCATTCATCAATATCTTCTAACTTATTCAAATATACCAATGACCCCATATTCCCAGAAGTATCTGAGCACATTATGGATCCTAACAAAATCAAGGCACATCCACGTGCATATTGCACAACATGTTGTTGTGGGTTGTTATCAGTAACAGGGTGCATGCTTAGGTGTCTACCTAATGCTAACAGTGAAAATCTCGACCCTTTTAAGTCTTCTGCATTAGGATCCCATCCAAGAAGCACCTGACAACGTGTAGTCCAATATGACCTTCCGGTTGAATTATGTGAACTTATAACGGCCTCACCATCAATTGGTAGACCCCAAATAAATGCGACATCTTGTAATGTCACGGTCACCTCTCCAACTCTAAAATGAAATGTATGAGTTTCGAGCCGCCACCTCTCAACCAGTGCAGTGATTAATGATTTATTAATTGTATAATCACCACATCTGTAAACACCATAGAATCTCATACGATACAACATGGATATGACTCGGTAATGCAACCTATGTGTACGTCTGAGTATTTTCCTGCCATCATCGTCTGGGTCTTCCTCATAAGGATCATGGTCATCAAGTCTCCAAAAGATACCACTTCCGTGTCTGCACTTCAATTTTTCGTCAACTTCTCCTGCAAATACATCCTCAGATCGGTGTAGATGTTTTTCCCTTAAAATCTCACCACGAATAGGTCCATATTCTCCGAAGTGCTCCATACTGCAATAAGATTAAATCTATTAGAAGAACTCAAAATAAAAGCTCAAACATTGCACAACTTCAATATAAAATGAAAAAACTAATAAAAAATTCAAATTGTATAAATTGATATTGTTGTCTAGCGCGTATTTGTATAAAAACAGTGAAAACTAATAATTGTTAATTCAAACTTGAATACACATTATATTAAACAAACCAACAAATGATTACAACTAAAACAAACAACATTACAACATTCTATACACAACAATCATCATCTATTGTCATATGAAGTTCCTGTCTGGGTAGCAGCTTGATCTTGTTCACGATATTGTTGCATAGCGCGTGTTTGTGCCCAATCCATTTCATTTTCAATTCTCGTAGTTTTGTCTTTTCCTTTATTCCTCTTCTCGCGTAATGCTGGATTATGACACAGTTGAAAGGAAGCCTCATCCCAATAATATTCATCAGGCAATGGCTCAAACTTACCACTATAGGTGTCCACATACGTACTTGTATTGTAAAATGAGTTCATGTAAATCATCGAATTGACTTCAAAATATCGACAAGTTTGCATTGCATGTGAACATGGTATGCCGTTTTGCTTCTAGTCTCCACAACTACACTCTCTGAGCATCAACTTTACAATGTGTGTGTAGCATCTCGTTGTTCCTGGCACAAATGTTTTCATTGAAGCTGTTTGATCAGTAAAATCAACCTTATATACTTGATGTTCCATTGCCTTCCGTTGTCGTTGATCATACTTCTTGTATACCTCATCAGACCATGGTTGGTTCCTTTGTTGCATTTCACGGGCCAGTGTCAATCGATCAAGAAAATATTTTATCGATCGATAAAATGTAGCCCGCACAATTGCACAAATTGGGAGCCGTCGTGCACCTTTCAACACGCCATACATGCACTCAAACAAATTTGTTGTCAAAATTCCATTTCTCCAGCCTCCGTCATGTGCAAAGTCCATTGATCCTTTTCGATTTTCGATAGGTAATCATATGCCCTCTCATTCAACACCTTTATTTGATCCATCACATTTTCAAACTCTCTTATTATGAAAGCTGATCCGACTTGCCAACACATGTCCTTTAAGTTCACATTCTTCACCTTGCTATTGAAATTCGAACAGATATGCCTCAAACAGAAATGATGGACTCCAAGAGGTGGCTGAAAATCTGGAATTCTTTCCTCTGCTTTCAAAAGACCGGCGTGTCTATCTGAAATCAGACACATTCCTTCTCTACCGCGAACAATATGTTTCGATATCATACGAAGAAACCATGCCCAAGAAGCAAAACTTTCTTCGTCCACAAGTGCATAAGCCAAAGGTAAAAGATGTTGATTTGCATCCATGGAAACAACAATTAACATCTTGTGCTTGTATCTAGTGTAAAGATGAGTTCCATCAACACTAATAATTTTACGACAATGCTGGAACCCATCTATACATGGCTTGAACGCCCAAAATACATATTTCAAGATTTTTACACCATTTGTCTCTTCGGGCATGTGGCGCCACTCGACAATTGTGCCTGGATTCCATTTTTTGTAGAGTTCCCAAAAATTTGGGTAGTTTCGAAACTGAGCTCTCCCATATACCATACACATTTTCTCTTGCTCGTTTCAAACCATGCCATGCCTTATGATATGAGATTGTATATTGAAATTTATCATACACTTGTTGTTGAACACACTTAATCTCATACCAGGATCTGTCTGAACCATTCCAATTAGCAACGCAGCAATCATGTTTTTGCACAAGTTTTGATGGTCAACAGACACCGCATTCATTAGGCACGTATGAGGGCCTCCATACTTAGTGATTTCCCACATATCAATCTTATGTTTGTAACCTGCGCGCAACCACCAGTTACAATGTGTAGTCTCACAATTATTTTTGCATTTGATTTTTCATATACGAGGTGTGATTTCCTCTACTCGATATTCATGTCTCACTATACGAATTGAAAAATCTTTCACTGCAGACTGCAAATTCTTCTTATGTTTGAATACCATGCCTTTTGTGAGCACTCCTTCAGTAGCATCATAATATCTAAAAAATTTTGGAAGATCAAATGAGTCCACAAGCATTTCATGTGACGATGCATTGAAGAACAGGATATTCGGATGCATGGAATATCTCTGAGCACTTGATGAAAATGGTGGTTGTTGATTGGATGGTGGTCTCTCTTGATTTGAGCAATACATAGTTTGAATATCACCAATATCCACCCCATCTTCATCTGATTCACTGGACAACTCGTCTTCGTCAGGTTCAGAGTCTTTTATTTCATTCACACCAAAATTGTCAATCAATGGATCATGCGGTTGATCCTCTGTGTGAGAATTTTCTCTTTCAGTTGGAATAATGTCATTATTGGACCTTGAGGTTCCACCAGTATGCTCTTGCCTGACCAGTGCTGAATTATTAATGTCATCACTTCTTAAGTAAGAAGCATATTGATAATACTCATTGCTTGGGAGAATATCTGGAAGAGCATTATCTTGCAATTTTTCCGGATCAATATGAAATTCTAAATATTGATTATCCGCATCCGGTGCAAAGAAAAATCATAGATTATCATCGTTATTGATTGGTATACGATGATATATGTTGTTTGCATATAGTGAAGCGGGTATGTTGAATTTATATTCATTGCTATCGATCCTTGTCAGTTCAAATATTTTTTATACCAAGCCAGAATATTCGATGTCGCGAGGTACCCTTGTTGCACAAACAAGTGGAACATCACTACTATCCCCAACATAAACAACAATACCGACATTGTTTGAAGACTCCATATCTTAAATAATAAAGATGTATTAATGAACTTAAAATATGGAGTTAACTATTTTTTGCATGCAAGAGGTATTATTAAGCTATATAATTACAAAGTATAATGAAATTAAATTCAACTAATAAATTAGTAAAATTCAAACCTGATATTGAAATGAAGCAATATCTCAATGCAACGGCAACAATTTGAGGGTCACGATAAATGCACAACAACAGCAAAAATTCCCAGAGTTCCTACATCAAATAATGTATAAAAAAATATTAACGACAAATCTATAACAATTTATATATAATAGCAAAAAATCCAACAAAATCTATTACAAATTATACGAATTAAACCGACCAACATACACATACCCAAAACACATCACACATGCACACATCACACAACCACACACACACACACACATCACACACAACACACACCAACACACACACACCACACACACAACACACACATATCACACACATCACACACACCAGCACGCACACAACACACACATATCACACACATCACACACACCAGCACACACCACACACACCACACACACCACAACACATATCACACACATACATTTCATACACCACACACACAACATACAATACAAGCACACGACACACACACTCCAGCACACACCATACACACACACAAAACACTACACACACACACAAAACACTACACACACACACAATACACACACACAAAACACTACACACACACACACACAAAACACTACACACACACACACACACCACACACACACAAAACACTACACACACACACCACACACACACACACAAAACACCACACACACACAAAAGAACTATGAAAAAAAATACCTAAACAAATTTTGGAGAAACGGAGAAGAAAGAACCGTGAATATTGAAGAAAAATTGAAAGAGAATTGAAGGAGAATTGAAGAAGAATTGAAGGAGAAGTAAAGAAGAAATGGAGAAAGAAATGAGGAAGAGAGAAGTGTGTGGTGTGGTGGGTGATAGATATGATAGAGAGAGGAATGTGTGGTGTGGATATATTTAAAAAATAAAAAATAAAAATTAAAAAACCGCCGGACTTAGTAATCGTCCGAGTATTGTTCAGGCTGAGTGGCTGGGCCGAGTTATAGGTACCACTCGACTATCCGAATGGTGATTCGACCGAGTGACACGACCGAGTGGCTGCTTCTTCTTCTATTTTCTGAATAAAAAAAAAAAATTAATGCATAGTCGCCCATAGCATGGGCGACTTTAAAAAAAAAATTTATTTCAGTTATCGCCCCTGGCAGGGGCGACTTTGATTAAAGTCGCTTCCAGCCGGGGCGACTTTACTTATATTTTTAAATTTTTATAACTATACTATATTTTATTAAAGAAAATTCTTCACTATATTGAGTTAAATTGGCCTAATTTCTGCACTGTGTGCAAGTTTATAGGATTTGATCTTTTTGCCTGGGCTTTAATTATCATTGGACCTGTTTGGTAAGGCCCAATTTATGCACTTTGTGCAAATTTATAGATTTTTTTAAATAAATAAACTTAAAATTGAATTATAAATAATAATAAAAACTCGAATTTGACACTTTACTCATGTTTAGAGATACACCCATCGTCACCTTTTAAGAATATATATATATATATATATATATATCTAAATAATTTTATAATTGTTTGACGGTACATGCAAAGCGGCCAACTCAACACACAAAATATTAAAAATGTTGAACTACACTAGGAGAATTTTCAGAAAATGCAGAACATAATACTTTAATAACAAAGTGTGATTTTCAAACGTTAAATATGCCCGCTTTTGCACAAATTCCATTTGATGCGGTTAATTTTTTTATTTTTTTTATTTTTACTAGGATCAGATCTCTTTAACTGTAAAAATTTTAATTATTTTTTTTTATTATTTTTTTATTAGCACAAATATTTTTTTTATTATTTTTCAGAAAATATATTTATTTTTTCAATTTTTTATATTTTCAGAAATTATAATTATTTTTTTATTTTTAAAACTGGTATATTGTACCTTTTTCTAAATTATGATTATTTTTTCAACCGGTAAAAATTATACAAATTTAAATATATAAATTTTAAGAAATATATGTTCTAGATTAATTACTTATTTTTTATTTTAATATTTTTTAATAAATTATATTTATTTTTGCAATTTTTTACAATTTCAAAAATTATAACAATTTTTTTATTTTAAAATTAGTATTTTTTAAGTTTTTCATAAATTATGATTATTTTTTTTCAATTTAAAGAAAAATTCAGCCTATTATTTTTTTTCAGACTATAATTTTCGTTTTTACCTTTTTAGAATTTTTAATAAATATACATATATATCATCCAATCATTATACACATTATTTCTTTTAATATAATAATATTAAAAACCCTACAAAAACCTACTGATCTAGCTTCTAAACTAATAACCCACTTTATCATAACTCAAAACAAACAATTATTTTTTAATACGTATTTGGTTGTAACACAACTGATTGTACCTAGGGGTGTTCATGGTTCGGTTTAGCATTTTTTTAAAGGTAATTTTAAACCGAATTGCTATTTGTGATTTTCATATATGTATATCTCAAACCACGGTTTTATAATATCAAACCAAAGAGGCGGTTTATGGCAATTTGGGATGGTTTGGGGCGGTGTGGCAGTGTTAGCAAAGAACATAAAATGTTATTTTACAAAAACTTAGGACACATACTTTTTCAAATACAAGAATAGACATATAATAAACTACAAAATGACATTAGTAATATATAAAAAGCAAGATTGGCCAAAATACAAACAAAACAATTTACAAAGTTACTAAATGTGCCATATGATCCAAAAGGCCCCAAAATTGTAAATAAGTTCTTAATTTGAAGTTACATTCAAAATCATAAAATTTGCACCGCTTTTCAATGCAAAAGTAGAACAAATATAAGTGAAGCCACTTTAAAGGTTTCTCGGGCATCTATAGTAGCATGATAAAAAAATATTAAAGTCCTCCACCAGACTTCATCTGCATAATGAAACCAAGGTATAGTGTAATTAAAAATCAATAATGATAAGAATGCAAGAAAGCAATTTAAAGTGATGCTAACCCAAAAACTTCTCCTTGAGGCTTCAATCCCAATAATCATTTAAAACCACCGAGTAGTTTGATTCATCCAAATTTGAAAATTAAACAAATAAGAATTAATATAACTACTAAATACTTTAAAGGATAATCTACAACAAAACTAGCAATAAAATAAAATAAAATAAAAACTATTATACTCTTACTATTTTCTAGTATTTGGAACTGTTCAATATCCTTCATCGCAGCACATAGATCAATTGGAGAAGGTGTAGCCCGTAACCAATCTTGAGAGCATATAAGGGCTTCTACTGTATTTGGATATAAAGAACTTCAAAATGGATCAATCACTCGACCACTTGCGCTGAAAGCAGATTCTGAAGCAATAGTAGATATTGGAATAGCTAACATATCTCTTGCAATATTGGATAGAATAGGATATTTAGATTTGCTCACCTTCCACCAATTTAACACATTAAAATTTTTGTTTGATTTTTCACAACCATCAAGCAAGTATCTTACTACTTTAGATTTACTCTCAACACATTGTTCTTTTTCCAAGTGTTTGGCAAAACGAGATTCCAATAATTCACTTGGATCATCATGCCCTTCAACTTGCATGTAATTGTAGCATTTCCCCACATGTTCATGTTTACTCATTTTATGAGAATCAGAATTTGAATAATGCTTATACAACAAGCCTAGAAATTCTTCTATTTTATTGATCATTCTTATCACAAAAGAATCATCACCTTCATATATTGTTTCAAATCCAAAACTAATGTACTTCAACTTATACGTTGGAACGAGGAGTACAAGAATGAACAATAACCAATTGATACTATCAATGTTTCCCCAATATTTATTGATTTTTTCTTTCATTCTAATGGCTATAGAAGTCATGTCCCAATCTCCCTTTTTGATCATTATAGAAACACCAATATGAAAAGTAGCAAGTTCACGAAAAAAAGTATTTGTGGTAACATATGATGAACATGAGAAATTCAAAGTGACATCATAAAAGATTTTCAAGAACTTGACAATGTTCCTAACATTTGTCCAATATATGTCCTTTAGAGGTCCAATTATTTTATTTTCTTTCACTTTTACCCTTTGTCCGTCACATGCATCCTCATTATTCAATTCATAACAATCAAAGTAATCTATGCATTTTTTTATCTTCATCCCCCATCTTCTCAAAAGCTTTTTCAAAATTTTCAGCAGCCTCAAGCATCATATAAGTGGGGTTCCACCGTGTCTCCACGTCTAAACAAACAAGACTCTTTGAATCAATCTTTTCTTTCTCAACACACTTCTTGAAAATTTTAATCTACTTGGAGAAGATTTTACATACTTGACAGCATACCTGACCTTCTTTATTACGTCAATTAGATCATGCAACCTTTCCTTAACAATCAAGTTTTCAATCTGTGCATAACACCTTACATGCAGTTACTCATTTTGCAAAATGACACCTTTCCACTTGCACTTCTTTTTCAAATGAGCAATTACTTTATCATTAGAGCTTGTATAATCCACCGTGATTGTGATAACTTTTCCAATACCCCACTTAATCAAACATTCTTCTATTTGTTTTCCTATAGTTTCCCCTTTATGGTTCTCAACAATGCAAAAACTTATAATTCTCTTCTGTAATTTTCAGTATCATCTATCAAATGTGTAGTCAAACACATATAATTTAAGTTTTGCAAGAAGTCCAAGTATCACTGGTCAAGCATACTCTTGGACTTTTCAAAACACCTTTCAATTTCTTTTTCTCTTCAAGAAAGAGTTTCATGCAATCTCTAACAATGGTAAACTTAAATGGTACTTCAAATCTTGTTTCTAAACCAAGAGAGTATGTTCTAAACCCTTCACCCTACACAATTCTAAAAGGCAATCCATCTATAATTACCATTTTAGCAAGATTTTTCGTAGATTCCTTGGGATTAAAAATCTTTATTTTAATGGTAAAATTATCATTTGGATTTCCACTTGCAGTTTTAAAATCATGCAAAGTCTTCTGCCGCTTATCTGATCTAAATGGATATTTCTTACAAATAGACTCCAAATGAGTCCACAAGCTAGTAGCTCCATTATGTTTTGAATGAGCATAACTTGTTCCACAATAGTTACAAGCTGCTCTAGATGGGTTACCACCTTTCAATATGGTAAAGTGATCTTATATTTCAGAGACAACCTTTGGGTCTTCTTTCTTTACCATTTCAAATACTTTAGCTCTTTTACTTTCTTGGATGGTTGCTTAGTTGTACTCTTCACTGTTGTTAAATCTGAGTGTGTTGCTGAATTCAATATATTTAAGTTATTTTGTACTGAAATAATGTTTCCATCACTTGATTCTCATATTGAGCTTGTTATTTTTCTTGTATCCCAATATTAATTTTTTTTTTCCTATTTTATCCCAGACTTGCCAGTCACTTCTAGTGGACTCGGTTCAACATAAAATAAATCAAAATTTAACAAAAATAAGAAATATTTTAAAATATAAAAATTTAGTACATGTGAACAAATAATGGTTCAACTTACAATTGCATTACTTGTATTCCCCATATGAAAAACATACTAACATAATTTAATACCTGCAATATAAAATTTATATATAAAACTATGTTACCGACCACAATACTCCAAATTAAAAAGAATACAAAAAATATAATAATATTATTCTTGAAACAATAAGGCGAGTCATGAATTTTTTAAACATTACAATACAAACAATAACCAACTTTAGATCAAAAACTTGATGTAATTTTACATTATATTGTGTTCACAAAAATTTGTCTTATTCTAAATATTGGTTTTTGACTTTGCTGTCTTGCTAAACATTGCATTATGCATATATTTTGATACAATTTTTTTTTGTTTAACACAATATTGTATTTGGTTTTACTATCTTGCTGCAAACCCACACATGTAGGTACTTGAAGAACATATAAAAAAAGTGTTGAATATAAGAGCAATAATTATAACCATTAACCAACATAAAAAATTATCCTAAGTGAAACTTTCATACAAATATAAAAATCAGAAATTTTGGAGTAAAAATAAAAATCATGAAGATGAAGAATAAGAAACAGAAAAATGCCTTAGTACTAAGAACAGGAAAACCTTGATAAACTTTGAGAAGAATTGTTCCAAACTTGCTGGAAAATCATTTGGTGAAGTTGGAGGAGAGATTTTCTACAGAGAATTTGACTAGGGTTCCCAATGGACTTCTTTAGAATCTATAAAATGTAAATAGAATCCGCAATTTCCACGCCATCAGTTTAGAGTATAATTTATATTATAAATATAATTATAAAAATATAAAATAGCTACAACACATATTGTTCGATTTTGATTTTTTCGACCATAATTTTCTAACTAAATTGCTCCTGCAGTTCAGTATTTAATTAAATTTAAAATCACGATTTATATAAGATAATAATATATGCGGTGCAGTGCGGTGCAATTCAATCCGTTTCGGTGATTTTCAATTATTTTGTTCAGCTCTACCCCAGCAGATTGTACTACAATCCCCTCCAACCTCATCAGAGATACGCTCTGCGTCTTTCCCTAACTTTTTGTTATATATATGTTGATATAAAAATTGCGTTTAACAAATTTATCAAGAGAAAAAAGTAAAAATAAAAACAAGGGTCAAAATAGGAAATTCCTTGGTCAACATATGGAGTGAACTCGCAAAAGTCTTCCCTCCGCCCTTTCCACACGGTGCCGGCAAATTCCTCTACGACACTTGATTTTCAAACGTCAATGCCACACTTCTCCAATAAATTACACCCAATTCCATCCATAATTCAAACCTCCTACCACCACCACCGCCACCACCACCGCCGCCGGCCACCTGGCTGCCTCTGCAAATGGCTCCAACTCCAGCCAACTCCCATGTCTCCCTCCTTTGTTTTCTCACACTCATTTTCTCTGTTCAGTCCAAACGGCCATCAGCACTCCTGCCTTCTGATTCTAATGCCCTATTGCTTGTACGCAAAGGCCTCGGTCTCCGCCGTGGTCCGGAGAGGAATCCTTGCGACTCCCCCGGAATATACTGCGAACGGAGAATCGTGAACAGCTCTTATGCTCTCAGAATCACTCGTTTAGTCTTTGAATCTCAGCGCCTCAATGGCAGACTTTCTCCGGCCATTGGAAAACTAACGGAGCTCAAAGAGCTCTCATTGCCAAACAACCAGCTTTCCGACCAAATCCCACCTCAAATCGTCGAATGTAAGAAACTCGAATTCCTGAACCTCGGGAACAATCAGCTCTCCGGCCAAATGCCACCGGGATTATCATGGCTAATCCGCCTTCGCGCTCTGGATTTATCTGGAAACAAGTTTACAGGGAATTTGCAGTTCTTGAAACACTTCCCCAACCTGGAAAAACTCAACCTTGCCGACAATATGTTCGCCGGAAAAGTCCCTTTGTCTCTCAGATCCTTCCGGAATCTCAGATTCATCAACATTTCCGGCAACAGTCTGCTCGAGGGCCCTCTTCCATCCATGAATATTCCTTTAGATCAGTACCCTTCTTCTGAATTGACTGAAAATCAGAACACAATCCCCAAACGCTACGTTTTTGCTGAAAGTCGGAACCAATCCAGGTCAGCCATGGCACCTACCTCCAACGCCGCCGGCCCATCACCGGCTGCAGCACCAACCAACCAACCAACCCACCATGACAACAAGAAGAAAAAAAGAAGGAGAATTATGATTTTGACTCTTGGATTCTTGGCCGGAGTTATAGGAGGAATTCTGAGTGGAGTCATATTCTCAGTACTTTTGAAGCTGCTCCCGTTCTTGATCAAACGGCGCCGCAACGACACAAGCCTGAAAATTTTCAGCCCTTTGATCAAGAAGCCAGAGGACTTAGCTTTTCTGGAAAAAGAAGACGGATTAGCCTCCCTTCCCGTTATCGGAAGAGGTGGATGTGGAGAAGTATACAAAGCTGTTTTACCCGACAGTAACGGAAAAGAAATCGCCGTCAAGAAGATAATCCAACCCCCTGCAGACGCAGATGACCTCACTGAAGAAGACAGCAAGCTTTTAACCAAGAAAATGCGACAGATTCGGTCGGAAATCCAGACAGTGGGCCAAATCAGGCACCGGAATTTACTCTCACTCTTAGCCCATTTACCTCGGCCCGATTGCCATTACTTGGTTTACGAGTACATGAAGAATGGCAGCCTGCAAGATTATCTCCAACAAGTAGCAGAAGGCAAAACAGAATTAGACTGGCCCGCAAGATTCAAGATTGCACTCGGGATTGCATCCGGGCTGGAGTATCTCCACACGAATCACACTCCGCGCATAATCCACAGAGACCTGAAGCCCGCCAACATACTCTTGGACGATGAAATGGAAGCTCGAATTGCAGACTTCGGGCTTGCAAAGAGTGTCCCCGATGCTAACACGCACGTCTCTACTTCCAACATCGCGGGAACTGCTGGATACATCGCACCGGAGTATTACCAGACGTCGAAGTTCACAGATAAGTGCGACGTGTACAGCTTCGGGGTGGTGCTGGCGGTGATAGTGATCGGCAAACTGCCGTCCGATCAGTTCTTTCAGACGACGGATGAGGTGAGTTTGGTGAAGTGGTTGAGAAACGTGATGATTTCAGAGGATCCGAAAAGGGCTGTTGATCTCAATCTGTTGGGGAATGGATATGAAGAGCAGATGTTGTTGGTTCTCAAAGTTGCTTGTTTTTGTACTTTGGATAATCCTAAAGAGAGGCCAAACAGCAAGGATGCAAGAGCTATGCTGTCTCAGATTAAGCATTAGTTGTGCAAGAAAATAGAATGTAATGAATAAGTGTGTGTGTGTGTGTGAGATGCAAATAGTGATGTTTGATTCAGTCAATTGTGTATTAGTGAAATAAAGTTTTCTATTTCAAATAGTATTCATATCTGTTGATCAAATTAATATCATAAGCTATTTATATGGACAACACATATGTTTATATATATGACAGTGCTATAAAATCAAAATACTGAGGGTATATTTGAGCAGATTCTTGAATTTGCCTTGATGACATTGAAGAGAAAGAAGATGATGATTGTTAACCTAAAAGTGCCACGTGTTACATAGTGGAGACTTGTAACATATGATCAGAATTAAGAAGATAATCTATTGACTAGTTTGATTATCTATATTATAAAAGTAAGAATTTAGTTGAACAAAGCCCCTATAGCTCAGTGGTAGAGCGTCAGTCTTGTAAACTGAAGGTCTGTAGTTCGATCCTGCATGGGGGCATATTTCATTTTCCATTTTTTTAATTTTTAGTTTCTCTCAAAGCTTTGAAGTTGGTGGCCCCTTCGAAAGGTTAAGCCAAGGTAGGAGGACCACACAAATATTTTAAAATAACAATTTGATAGATATAGATATCTAAATACAACATTTCATAAAATAATTAAAAAAAGAAGAAGATAATTCGATAGAAAAAATCTAAGAGCATAATATTTGAAATTGAACGACAATATTTAATTGCTACATAAACATTCACAGAGACAAATAACAAATTGTTTATGATAATATATTTATGTTGTATAATAATGGATTAACTAATTAATCCAAGAAGACTATTTGGGAAAAGAGCGAGTCTAATTCCTGTGAAATGGATGTACTGTATATTCGATCAACAATATTTTGTGTTTAACAAAATATATTACTTATTTACTTGAAAAGTAATATTATTTTGTAAAAATAACAAATTAATAGTAATACTTTTCAAATAAATAAATAATAATTTTTAATTAAACAAATATTATTGTAGATTAAGTTGTACGGTGTGCTGAATGCATAAAAGTTTATATATAAGGAAAATCCATGCATTAACGACATTAATTGCAAAAAATACATATACATGGTAACGTGATTGAGATTCGGGAAATTTTGTACTAAATAATAATCATAAATTAGTTGTAGATTAGTTATTTAATTATATAATAAATATTATCTTCTGCAGCTCTACACCTACTGGTCATATATAATAAAATATTTGAGTAAAATAATATGGGTGAGAATATCCAGAGGACGCGTGGGCTATGTGAGATTCTTTTTTTTTTTTTTCTTTTTCTTAAAAAAAAAGATTTGCATGAATTTGGATATATATATTGTTGGATCCAAATCATGTGGACGGGTCTACTTCGATGGGTATGGGTTGATCCAAGGGTTTAGTAGTCGGGTATGCTGGATAGGCCGATTTCGATTTGGAAGCCCATCGATATATAATACTCCCTTATTGGACTTGTTAGAGTAACTCTTCGGAGTTCTAATGCAACCCTTTTAACAATTGTGTGACTTGTTTGTGATGGAAGGGAGAAAATAAGGCAATAAATGAGGGTAAAAATGTCATATTTATTGTGCATCGAGTCACATGATCTTGTCTATGGATGTAATCAAACTGAATCGAGCCTAATAGTAATGAGTTTGAGCTCGGCTCAAGCTTGATTAAACTTTAACATATAGGCTCGAACTTGATTCGTTAAATAAATATCGTGTGAACAACTCTAGTTCAACTCGGTAACAACTTAACATGTTAAAAAAGTATAGTTCAAGCTAAAGCTCGTCAAAGCATGCAATTGAGCTTGAGTTCGTTAATTTGATACTTTTTATTTATTTATAATACTAATAAGCAATATTTTAAAAGTCAAACTTAACAAAAATTACATATAGTGTGGTATTATAAATTTTGTGCTTTAAATTTGATAGTCGAATATTCGAGTTACACTAACTACATATAGAGGTATATTTTCTTAATTACACAAATACATTTTGATCATGTTCGTGAGCCCTGAAAACAAGCTTGCAAGATAATGAGTTAAATGGTAGTAAGCCTAAGTTCGGCTCAATTAGAATATCGAACTCAAAATTAAGCTCATATTCGATTCGTGTAAATTAACAAACAATCTCGAATGAATATTTTTCGAACTAGAATACGAATAATTTGCGAACAACATGTATTGATTACATTCCTAGTCTTGCCATATAGGCTTTGTTGTACGTGTTCATCTTTCTAGTTCCGCCCGCTTTGAGCTTTGATTTGATAGGATGCTTTGCTGCTATCAGACTCGCAAGGAGGAAAGTGGGTGCAGCGAATTGGATCCTCTCCTCTCGACTACTCAAATTCATCCCTCTCGGTAAATGAAGCTCCCTTCACCCGCCGGGATTTGTGGCATATCCCACATTTGCCTTCTATGCACTACAAGTATATGAGCTAGGAGCATCGATAAAGATCTCCCCTTTTAGGAAAGCCTGTGTAAAACACAATCGTTTGCCAGTGGAAGATTTTCTACGTTCAGTCAATCTACGCAGAATGAATAGGTCCCTAAGGAACCCCAGAAGGGGCTGCCGTCCGATGACACAAAAGTGATGAAGTTGCTTTGCTTAGATTATGCTGCTCCAATTACTTCAACTACTGCTATTATTATCTTCTTTGCTTCTGCTTAGATTGTGAATCGTGCATAGGGTGTAAACGAGTTGAGTCAGACGTACTATTATTCAAAATTGTTTGAAATGTTATCGAATTTCTAATATTTTGTTTGAGATTGCTTTGATTATTAATCGAGTCGAGGTTTAATCGAGCAGAACACGAGTCAAGTTCGAGTAATTTGATATTTTACACTTGTTTTAACGAATTTTTCTTAACGAGCTTGAGCTCGAGTTGAGCTTTAGATTTTATCAAACGTGAAAGTGTGTTCAAGCTTGTTTGACATTATTATTAAACCGAGTTCAAATGAGCTTTTAACGAACGAGCTTGAAATCGAGTATTGTATAACTTAGTTTGATTTTCAGCCCTAATCATATATGAATCATGTTATTTTTTTTTCATAAACAAATTGTAAAGTATGTTTTTCGAATGACACTAGTTGAGACACATTCCTTCCGGCTAATGAAGATAGTACTCCGGTCTTCCTAGTGAATCCTTCAACTCCTAAGAATTGAATGAACCAAGTTCATCTATACGAGAGTGAGTAAAAAAAGCCAACAATCAACTTCCCACTTTTGATGTTCCACAATTATGCTAGTTTAGAAAGACAGTCGGACAAATAACTTCCGTTAGCAGTGCGCAGGCGTAAGCCTAGAAATCCCCTAAGAGGACTTTGTAAGAGGACCTGAACCTAGAAATCCCCTAAGAGGACTTTGTAAGAGGACCTGAACCTCAAGCCAAGCTACTAACGAAAAAGGCAAAGAAAAGGCAACCACTGACACGAATTTGGTTAGCAAAGCATCACACAACAGTGCGCCTAATATGATTTGACAAAAAATTCGAAAAACCAAAACTTTGAAATTTGTAGGTTGTTGTTTTTGGGTTCATGTGAATCTGAAAAAAAAATTCCAAAATATAAATATTTTAAAATTCTGTAGAACAATATGGGTGTTACTATATTATGAGAACTAATGTGTAATAATATGAATGGTCTGTATTATAATGCCATAATATAATTGTAAAATCATTACAAAAAAAAGTTATAAGAAAAATGCACGCAAAACACAAAATTTGTACTTTCATTAAAAAATTTAATTAAGATGCAGAGTTTTGAACGATATGGTAATACATACGATCATTGTAACTCAGTCGGTCTATCATAATATAAATATTGACAAAAAAATTGCAACACTAATTTACGATGAACTGTTTATCTAAACACAAGGGATTAGACTTTTATAATAATAATAATAATAATAATAATAATAATAATAATAATAATAATAATAATAATAATAATAATAATAATCAGCCAATTATATGGATGACTTAATAATATTGTGCAATATTGTGACTGCAGAAGAATGATAATTTCAAAAGGTGGGCACTGTGTATTATTATTTTTAAATCAATCACAATAAAATAGTTACAACAGAACCAATCAAAATGTTTGAAAATAAAAGAGTTGCATTTAGGACAACGTCTGTAAAATATCAATTTCAAATTTTTGTAGAGTTATTACCGTACCGTGGATTAAAAGCAGGCAAATGAAATTAAGGAAAGTTGTAGAGGACCCCTTCTTCTTTGCATATCTCTCCTCTCAATGTTCTCTTCCCTTTCTTGGTCAGTAAGCAGAGCCCAGGAATCTCGTGCAAGCAGCAAAATGTAGGCGGCCTTCTTTTCAGGTACAATCTAATTACTATTCTTATCTTTATACTTATTAATTTTTGTTTTGTTTTGCTGTAATTCGGATCTGATTTAAAATGTATAGTTGAAGAGGAAAGGCAATACTGCAGCCGTGGCCATTTCCATGTAAGTTTTTCAACCCTCGTCCAAAACTCAATGCTGAGCCTCGCTTCATCAAATGATTTCCTATTTAATATTAATTTATAGGCGTTCGTGTAATCTGTTTTGTTACAAGCTAATAATTTCTATTCAAGTTTATTATGTGGTGATATAAATTTTGTCGGTTTTTACTTTTAATAGACTTGAGATTTTGTCAGTTTTTTTTTTTTTTTTTTTTTTTTTTTTTTTTTTTTTTTTTTTCAAGTTGAATGTGTTGGGCTCTATGATGGTTTTTTTATGGGAGCTTGGTACTGGTTATGATTTTTTTCTTAAATTTATTTATTTAAGTTTGGTATGAATTTTTGTTAAAGTTTTATGGTTAAATTTCCATTATTTTCAGCATTTTGTCGATATTGATAAGAATAAGGAAGAGATTAGACGTCGAATACCTCATCACTTGGTGAATATGAATTCTTTATTACACACTTTTTGCAGGAAAGCAGACAATAAAGAGTTTGCATTTTTTCTTTCTCCATTATGTGGGTATTTATGAAGTACAACTTCAATATTAATACAGTTTTATTTTTTATTTTTTACTGCAGTAAATAGTAAAATGTAGGGCACACATGTTCTTGAAAATTATACAATGTTATTATTGCATTATTTTGTGAATCATATTTTACCTTGTTTGGATAATTTTGTTATGCATTGCACATGTTTGTCATGCATTGATATATCTTTGTTTTTTTCCCCTTCATATTCTCACTTTCTTACCAGATTAGTATTTTACATAAATGTCTATTTGTATTTTCTACATAAATAAATTTATGTCTCATCTCTTTCCTAATTTATTTTGTCTTCATTAATTAATTAAAACCATCATTAATGTACATTGCTTCATATTTGTTATATCTAATTATCCTAGTATTAAATATATTCATAGTACTATCTAATTTGTTGTCTTTTTTTGATTATATAATTAAATTAACTAAATATTTTTTTTTAAGTAGTAGTATTTTTTTTCTTTTATGATGGAAGTAATTCTTTTTTTCAAAATACGCGATATTCTTACGAAAATACATTATATCTAATAAGATATTTGCATTAATAAAATCATTAATATTCATCTATAACATTTGTGGAAGAAGAACTTTAGAGATCCAACAAAGTTTGTGATTCTTTACCCTCGTGAAAAATATATTTATTACTTACTTATGTTCATATTTTGGAATTTATTTTGGATGGATCGTGTAATTTGAAACACGATTATTCCTTCCGCCCCAATTTTACCTCTTTTTGTTATGCTAATAATTTGTTTTATTTCATGCTATTTTTAAAGTACATTATTTATTAATAGTTTCATACTTGAAGAACTTTATTTTGTTAAACTTACATTAATTGATAATAATAATTTTTAGACATGCAACGAGGAAGTTATATATATATATATATATGTATATTTTTTTCCGTATTTTTCTTAATGAATAAAATACTCTCACTGTCTCAATCAAATAAATAAATCAATAAATAAAATAATCTCGTTAAAATGGAACCCCAAATTTAATTTTTTAAAAAAATTTAGAATTTCAATTGAATTCAAGATATTATATATTTGTTAGTATAGAAAACAAACTTGGTTGGTATTATGAGAAGTTGCATATATGATTACGTAAGCTCTTACGCATATATTGTAATAAAATAAGGTTTAATCAATTAAACAAGATTAATTATATAAAATTAACAAACTTAAAGTTATTATTACACTTGATCAGCATGTGAGGTCCATTAAGACAACGAACCCTACATTAGTTTGCGGGCAGTAGCCCAACCTAAACAACAACACACTTTTGTTTTATTTATTTATTTATTATTATTTTTCATTTTTCCAGCATTTTTGAAGAAAAATATTTCTTTTGTCTTTTTAGTTTCTTACTGGGATTAGTTTTATTATGTAAACTACCCTTTCAGCTTTAAATAATTGTCATTTTAAAGAATAAGTTGCATGTGCATCGGGTGCATCATGCATTTGATCTATAGTATTAGTTGTTTAACGAAAAAAATATTACTCATTTACTCAGTAACAAATTAGTAGAAATATTTTTTAATTAAACAAATAATATTGTAGATCGAATTACACAGTACACCCGATGAACATAAATTTAGCACGTTTTAAAATATTTTACGAATATTAACGAACAAATTGAAAACCTAGTATATTCTTAGGAACAAAAACATAGATTATTAGTGGAAAAACTGTCATATTATAAATATATTTACAAAGAGAATTTAGGATAAATTAGAAAGTAATATTAATTTTAAAAAAAATTATAAAAAACTATTTATTATGTAGAAAATTTAAATTTTAAAATATCATTTATTTTAAATGGAAGAAAATTGAAATTAGTTAGTTTGTAAACAAAATCGAGTGTGTTTTATATATAAGCCAAGTCTTGTATCATTAAGGAGGTGTAAAGGACAATTTGAGGATGCTACATAACGTACGAATGCATATATTATAAACTTCCAACTAATTTATATTATTTTTTATGATAGTGTGCTTTCGTACCTGAAATGTTGTATAATAATTCAAATCAAATAAGCATATATATATATATATATATCTTTTACATTAATTGATTGATACCATTAATAAGATGAACGGTGGAGGTGGATTATAATTTATTAATATATAAGAACTCTTCATTGGTAAATTAAAAGACAAGATTTGATGCACAAAGTCCACACTTTTGCACTTTCTGCGCAACACATGAGACATTGTCTCATTTTTGCATGATTGCAATTTGCTACTGTGAACATGATTTATAATATTATTTTTTAATTAAAAATAATATTTATTTACATAAAAAAATATTATTATCTTTGTAAAATAATAAATAAGTATTAGATCGAATTGTAGGTAAACACAATGCACACAAGACTTAAGGATTTGTTTATTAGTAGGGGCATGAATCCATAAACCTCATACTAGGAAGTAGCCCTATGTTACAATGACAGCTTCACATGTTTCTTGATTTATCAACAGGAATTTCTTTTGGTTTAACATTATTTTATTGCCCACCAAAAAGTCCATGTCCCCCTTCTTCATCTTTATATGAAATATTATTTTAGGTGGAATACAATATTAGATGCAATGTATACTACTTTATGTTTAAATTATATTTATTTAGAGTATTTCTTTTTATAGTTCGCTAATTCAAATAGACGCCACATTCTAATATCACAATCTTTTACTTTTATAATTTTTTCATTCGTCGAGTTGATTTGAATTATTCTGTTATATATAATTTATTTATAAATTAATTTTTTTACTTTTTATTTTACTTAAATAAAATGAAACAATTACTTTTAAAATCAAACTCATATTTTAAAATAAAATTTATTAATTTTTCTTATATATAATATAAGATTCATTCTGTATTTTACACTTATATATATATATGTATATGTATATGGGTATGTGTCAGATCCCCTATGATTGTAGATACGTAAAGATTGCAACATTGACTATCAGGAATATGAGAATTATGCATAGGTTTGCCACCGTTGACAACTAATGAGAGAACAAATATACTCAAATTCATTGACAATAAAACAATTAATTGCACCATACATAATTTAATAGTTTAGCGTTATCCTCTTATTAAACAATAGTATTATTATAAGATTTGATTTTTTAAATTATTTAAGAAAATAGTATTATACGGACCCAATGATTATCCGTGTGTAAATTAATTAGGAAGAATATATAGGGTGTAACAAACAATTGATTAGATTCTCCAAGCCATATAAATCATAAATCATTAATTCTGAGCCATGAACTCACACAACTAGAATGAACAAAGTAAAATTATATTCATTTTCTCGAGCGAAATCTAAAATGAATAAAATCAAGTATTTATGTAAATTAATAGTACAATGGCAAATAATATTAATATATGCTTCATGTTCACTCGTAATATTAATATAATATCATTTTATATGCTACAGATTAAAATAAAATAAAAGATGAAAGATCATTTAAAACGAGGGATATAATCCGACACAAAGGTAGCTTATTCAGGTTGCAGATAAGGCGCAGGTGTCACTCTCTCAGGATTGAAAAGACAAAGTTGCTGGTCATAACTGAACAAATTAAACAACAAATCTGAGAGCACATGGTTTTTTAAATTGTAGTAAATTTACCAAAATATTTCAACCGTTCAAAAAAAAAAAAAAAAAATTTCACATTTTTATAGGGCATATATATATATATATATTAATTAAATAAAAATATAATTTTATAAAAATCATAAATTCACATTTATATAATTTTTTATTCGTTGATTTAACTTATTCAATTACATATAATTATTTGCAAAATACAAAAAAATATTATTTAGACAAACAAAATGAGAACTTGACTTTTAAAACATTCCAAACAAGGTTCTCCTATCAAAAGAAAGACAACACACACACACACACATGTATGTATAGTTAAAACATTTTGTGTATTGGATATACGGTATAACTTGATGTAACAGTATTACTTTTTAATTAAAAAATATTACTTGGTTATTTAAAAAATATTACTAACGAAACATATTATTTGTTAACTAAAAAATTATTACCTTTTATTCTAAAAATATTACTGTTAATTTTTTAATATTATATATTGTGCATTTATCTATAAATATTACTAAAAACACATTATTCACTAAATTGCATGATACACAAAAGAATCACTTATATACATATACTAGCCATAGAAAAAACCCACAAAACAAAAAAAAGATTCTATCAGAATCGGCTAAAGGAATAACTGCAAGTGGTTGTAATATATATATATATATATATATATATATGAATAATTAAACCTAATATCAAACTATACTTGCACATGGCAATGAATTCATACATATTCCTCTTTATCCAATAAAAGTAAAACAAAACAAGATTCAATCACTATCACTAGAAATCACCACTTTCCAGGCCCTAATTTCCCCATCCAGGCTTCCACTAAGCACTGTCATACTATCATCCAAATCCCCCCCTGGAATTGCAACCACTGATTTCACAGGTTTAGAGTGTCCTTCCATGACCGCCAAGCACCTCCCTCCCAAACCCTTCCCATGTTTCCAGATTCTTACAGTCCTGTCCGAAGATCCACTTATCAGCACACCATTCACATGCACCAAACACAGAATAGGCCCTTTATGCCCCTTCAATGAACAAGAAACAAAAAAGTTATGATTCCCATTACCATCATTCCCTCTTTCCCAGACGAGAATAGTCCGGTCGCCGCCCCCAGAAAACAACTCCGACCCGTCCCATGTCAATGCCAAGGCATTGACACTGGATTCGTGTTTGCTCAGAGTTGTCTGCAAAAGATGTTTCTTTCCGTCTTCGGATGTTGTCCAAACCTTTATCTGCCCGTCGGCGGAGCCCGTGTAGACAGTTTGATCCAAAGGGCTGACGGCAACGGCGTTGACAGCGTCGGAGTGGGCCCTGACGGATTCCAAACATTGCATGTCTGAGGATGTTTTCCAGGTTTTGAAGCTCTTATCCCATGAAACTGAGTACATCAATCCGACGTCGTTGCTCACTGCTAACCCTGAAACTGCATCTGCATGTTCAATCCAGAGCTTCTGCTTGTGCCGTCTGACTTGGACGTAGTTTTTGGGTAACATACAGTTGAACAACCGATCTTTCAACGTCGGAAGCGTCGAGATCAGTTCGTGTTTTTGTTTGTTTGATGATGTGGTCGCTCTCTGCCAAACCCTAATCTTGGAATCTTGATGGGCCGTGAAGATCTTCTTGCTGCTAAACGCGATGGACTTGACCCAGCCCGAGCCCGAACCGAACGTTTCGACGAGCGAAAGCGTTGTCAAATCGAAGACACTGATTTCCTTCATGGATGCTGCGTAAAGACAGTTATTTTGGACAGCAAGACAGCTGATCTGTGGGGTTTTGGTCCTGATGGAGGCAATGCAGAAATGGGGCACAGAGTTGTAATGTAGTGTGGAGGAACTGGATTCAAGACTGTTGAAGCTTGAATCCTCACACAGTGTGGGTGCATTGTGTGTTTCATGGCTGGTGCAGCTGGTTGTTGCAGAAGATGATGATGGGGAGGCTGAGCTGTAACCATTTGCAAGCCATGATTGGACATCCTCCATTGTTGTTGGGGGAAGAAGCTAAGATTTCTTGACAGAGAAATGAGGAATAAACACACACATACACGCAGTAAAAGGGATCTCAGGAGGTGAAATGAATGTTGCACATGAATTAGGCTTGAAGGGGTGTATTAATATAACACTTAGGGGATGGAGAATTCGACATTTGGACAATAACTTTAGTGTGGGTCAAGTGCCATGTTTATTGGTTGGCCTTACATTACATTTGTCAAATGCCTTCATTTTTATTTTTATTTATTATTTTTTAAATTTATTTAATAGGGATGACTAAAATAATCTATGTGGGAAAATGACACTCACTTTTTAAACTTTTCTTTTTTTAATAGTTTGAAGTGATATGGTGGTTTGATCAAATCTATTTCTTTAAACATGAACCCACACAAAATTAAAAGAATTAATACAAAATGAAAAGATGTAATTGCACGCTCGTAGTCGTTAAGTATCCATGAAGAAGATTACGCAAGGTTATTTGCTTAAAAAATTTCAAGTTATACCCTTTAATTTTAGACGTATTCAATATATAAAACTTCAGGTTTTACAATATTTTTATAATGATGTAATTTCTTTTATTTTGTCCAATTTACGTTCGTTTTAGCGAGAATTTTAGAATTTCGTTGATAATTGGTGATGTGGCAAGAGAGATTAGACGTGTCATGTTAGCATTTTTGAGCTTTTGAAATTTCGGACATAAATTTAACAAAATTTGAAGTTAAAGATTATTATAAAAAAAAACCCATAAAATTATATATTATATATTGAACAAAATCAAAATTATCAAGCATAAGCCATATTTTTTGTTTTGAGAAGACACGTTTGATAATATGCTAAGAAAGTTCATCTGAAATGAACATGTTCTTACATGAAATGTGTTGTATTGATAAAGAAATACAACCATTTAAAGTACGATTAGAATTTTATTGTTTTTTTAATTTCATCTTATGTTTTATCTTCATCAGTGCAAGTTGTGTGTTCACTGATGACTTTATTTTTAAATACATAAGACACATAGAAAAACTAAAATATCAAATAAAACAATGAAAGAAAAAGAAAATCCCGTCCCAGAGAAAGAAAATGAAACCAAACATTAATGTCATAGAAGTTGTTGGTAGACTGGCTTTGAGTTAGGGCCAAGATATCCACATGACAACTTCATCGCTACTCCAACTAGACCAAGAAAATATGCATATAATGTGGAAGAAAGCTAACAAAGAGTAAGATGAAGACTGACAATTGTTCATGCAATATCTTTGGAGATATAAACAATTCAGAAACCCTCTAACCAAAATAAGTTTAACTCATGACATTATTCTTAGCACGTGCTTTCAGAGATTTAAATGGGAAAAGGTATCCACCAATCAGAATTTTTTATTTTATTTTATTTATTTAATTTTTTGGGTTTAGTGAGATTTGTCTGAAAAGTGTCTTGTTCGTTTTCCTTTGTATCCTTTTGTAAGAAATGTTTGTGGAGTAATTGATTAACATGAATTATTAGTATCATAAGCAAGAAGGTTCCCACCACTAAAACAAATCACAATACATATTACATTTCATATAACTACAACACAAACACACAAATTATCTATATTTAATTGTAGGAAATGGTGGCTTGTCCATGATGAGATCGTGTTAATGTCTTTATTGATGATGTGCTAAAATGATATTTGTAATTTTTAAATAAAATAATTAATTTTTCTACTATAGAATTTCGATATATCCTCGGGCCGGAAGGAGATTGGCCCTCGAGTGCAAAGGCAGAAGGGAGCTTGACCGCAAGACCCACCTGTCCAGCAGGGACGAAAGTCGGCCTTAGTGACCTGACGGTGCCGAGTGGAAGGGTCGTCGCTCAACGTATAAAAGTAACTCTAGGGATAACAAACTGATCTTTCCCAAGAGCTCACATCGACGGGAAGGTTTGACACCTCGACACCTCGATGTCGGCTCTTCACCACATGAGAATGTAGTATGGTCCAAGGGTTGGGCTGTTTGCCCATTAAAGTGGTGAAAACTTTAAGATGTGCCCAAGGTGGGTAGATGATCATTCTAGTTTAATTAATATCAATGATATTCATATATATATATATATATATAGATATATTAAGATATGCAAAAACTTTTTGTGTATTGAGTGCACCGTTCAAATCGATTTGAACAATATTTTTTGTTTAACTAAAAAATATTACTTGTTTAGTTGAAAAGTTTTACAACTGAAACATATTATTTGTAACCTTCAAAAAAAATTATTTGTTATTCTAAACAAATATTTATAGTTCACTTTTTAACAAAATTACTTGTTTACCTATAATGTATTATTAATTCATTTAAAAAATATTATTCGTTGGGTTGCACGGTGTGCATCTAATACACAAGAGACTCACTCAATATGATAAATGAAATGGAATATAAAATAAAGGATATAAAGTTGGAGAGTATTTTATTTATTTACTAATTCATGTATATATATATGTATATATATATATATAGAGAGAGAGAGAGAGAGAGTTTATATTCGGCATCATGTTTTGGTGGGCTTTAAAAACTCTTAAGAGTTTGAGCCCATTAGGCCGAAATTATAGTTATGGGGCTTATTAGAAGAGGGCTCTGTTTTAGTTGGGCTGATTGGGCCAGTTTATTTAGTTCAAGTATTTGGATCACTTTTTTGGGCCCATGTCCAGCAAATCCTTTTTAAACCATCTTAAAAAATATAGTTACATCTTAGAATTTTTACTTTTCTAATTTTTTATTATTTTTTTATTTTTTGTGAAAATGTTATATATATGTTGTTTTCTCTTTCTACATTCCAGTCTTCATGCATGGCGTTCACCATTACAAACTGTCAGAAAAAATCGAATCACAAGCATGCAAATTGTGATTCTTGTCTGAAATCAAAAGGTTTGTACTTGAAAAAGTTTCTATATCGATCCTTACAACCTGGGAGCTTTTCCAGTGTATTTTCGTGTTTGCATGGAGCAAAATATTCTCATACAATAAAGTGAATATAAAGAATGGAGTTCCCGGAACACCTCCCTCTTCCGCCTCCTCCTCCACCGGAAATCCCCCCGAATGTTATTCCGATCAAAATAAAGCCGCAGGAAAAATCTTGTCCGATGGACAAAAAGAAGCCACCTGGTTCTAAAGGGAAACTACTATCTCTATTAACAAATCACTTCAAAGTTACTATTGGCAGAGCTGTAGATGACTTCTATTGCTATGATGTTAGCCCCTTTCTTGCAGTTTTTGCTTTTTATTTTTTATTATTATTATTTTTTTAATATAAATGGCTGATTCTTGATGCAGATTTTGATATTTTATGAAGATGGCCGTGAAATTAGTCATAAGAATGTTAAGAGGGCAGTGATAGAGGAACTATCGGAGGCGTATAAATCAGAGTTAGCTGGTAAAAAGCTTGTTTATGATGGAGATCAGAGCTTATTCACACTTGGTCCATTGCCACAAAACAAACTAGAATATTCAGTTGTGACAAATCCAAAAAGGTAAAATAAAAGTCTTTATTAGTTTGTATAATGCAAGATTTGATATGAAGTTTATATAGAAATTACTTATTCATGAGCTGGTTCTTGATTTAGTGCTAGCTCCAGCCTTGGAGGTGATGGAAACTTGAGTGAGAATGATCAGAAAAGGCAAAGGCTCGCGTCCCGTTCCAAAGTGTTTGAAGTGAAGATGAGTTTTGTCACTAAATTCTCTATGCAGTCACTTGATGAAAGAAGTTTGAGAGTTTTGGATAGCATTCTGCAACAAAATGCATTGAAACGGTATGAAAAGATTCATATTTTATGGTAATGACTGATAATTACTGTCCAAATACTAAATTTTACTTGTGTAGGGGCTGTCTTGTTGTTGGGCAATCATTCATTATGGATGAGCCGACGAACTATATCGACATTGGTGGTGGCATTCTTGGATGCAGAGGGTATTTTCTAGCTTTAGAGCTCTTCAAGGTGGATTGTTCTTGAATCATGGTAGAAACATACGCCCTTTTCTGTTAATTGATCTCTTTGAGCTTCACTGAGCCATTTTTGCTTCTCTCTCTCTCTCTCTCTCTCTGCGGAGATATATCCATGACAACAACCATACAGCCAGGTCTAGTGGTGACTTTTCTTATGAGCAGCCAAAATGTAAGAACTCCATTCAAAATTGATTGGACTAAGGTAAAGATATATCCTGCAAAGAGAAATGTATGGAAAGATATTTATGTGAATCTAATGGTTTAATAATGCTGTTTCTAGGCTAGACAAACATTGAGAAATATGAGGATTAGAGTGAAACACTTGAATTCGGAGTTCAAAATCACAGGGCTAAGCGAAAGGTCCTGCAAAGAACAGAAGTGAGTCCAGAGTACACATCCCATGTTGCCTTTTCACTTAATGTAGTATATGTGGATGGATAATTGTCTCATGTTCAACAATGTTTGTAATCTTGACAGATTTTCTTTGAGATTGGGAGAAGCAAGGGAAAATGGTCGTGAGATTCGAACTGTAGAGACTACGGTGTATGATTATTTTGTTAGTACGCGTGGCGTTGAGATTAAGTTCAGTGACAACTTACCTTGCATTAATGATGGGAAGCCTAATAGACCAGTTTTCTTTCCTGTTGAGGTGATGTTATTTACTTGTTCTCTCTCTCTCTCTCTCTCTTGAATATTTCAAAGCAGATGAGCTTGATCTCCTGTTATTGTTGTTGTTGTTGTTTATGCAGCTGTGTTATTTGGTTCCTTTACAGCGCCATGCAAATGAATTAACCGGTTATCAAAAATCTGCAATGATAACTAAATCCAGCCAAAAACCGGAGGATTTGGTTAAGGTTTTGGCTGATGTAGGTTCACTCATCAAACCTAAAATGGTTTAAGTTCACAAACTTATCATCAACTAGAAATCTCTCTCTCTCTCTCTCTCTCTCTCTCTCTCTCTCTCTCTCTCTCTCTCTCTTTGTTAGTCTGCAAGAAGAATCAAGCAAGAGGTTGAGCCACTATTGCAACCTTGTGGCATTTCAATCAACACTTCCTTAGTTCAAGCTGAAGGCCGGCTTCTTCCAGCCCCACGAGTATTGCTATAGCCGATATACTTCTTACTCTTTCTTGACATTATTATTGTATCTTGACTTGTTCATGAATTATACACAGTTGAAAATGGGGAATGGAGAACCATTCTTGCCTAGAAATGCCTGGTGGAGCATCAAAGATAAGGTTGATAGATATAACATATGATTGTATTATCTTCGCTTAATCGATTCTTACTGATCTTGAATCTTATACAGAAACTCATGGAGCCAAAAAGAGTCGAGTATTGGGCGGTAGTGAACTTCTCCACGACCTGTGATGTTCGTAGTACATGTTTAGAGTTGGCCAAAGTTAGTTCAGCCAAAGGAATGGTGAGACTGCCGTTTTCCTTTTTCCTTTCTTTCGATGCATTGTGGTTATTATGTTGTTTAATTACACGTTGTTTTCGCGCTTCAGGTTATAAGACCACCGTTATGTGTTCTTGAAGAAAATCCGAAGCATAGAAAGAAACCATCGTCAGTTAGAGTGGAGATGATGTTCCAACAACTTCAATTAAGATTCAGGCAAAGTCCACCGCAGTTCATTCTTTGCCTTCTTTCTGACAAGAAGTCCTCTGACTTATATGGTTTGTGCATAATCTGGCTCGATCATAGATATCTATATACATCTTTTTCCGTCATATCTGTCGACTGATCACCGGATTGTCTTATTAAGGTCTGTGGAAAAGGAAGACCCTCATAGAGTTTGGAATTCTTGATTAGTGCATTTCAAGTAACAAAATTGATGAGCACTATCTGATGAATCTTCTTCTCAAGATAAATGTGAAGGTAGTTGATTCTTCTGTATTTTAGCCGTTGTAGACATCTTGAGTTTCGTTACTTACTCTAGGTTACATATTTTTTCTCCACAGCTTGGGGGGCTTAATCATACTATCGATTCTGAATTAACACGAAGTAGTCCATTGGTTAGTAAGACTCCTACTATGATCCTCGGAATCCATGCTTGTACCGGTCGAGCAGAGGCACCTTCTATTGCTTCAGTATGAACTCTTTACTTGGTCATTTTGTTCACTAACGATCATTCTGATTCTAATCTCTCTCTCCTCTCTCTCTCTCTCTCTCTCTCTCTCTCTCTCTCTCTCTCTCTACTTGGTGTTTTTAGGTAGTTGGATCAAGAGAGTGGCCAAGGATTTCAAGTTACAGAGCCGTTCTTCGTGCATTGCCACCAAAAGTTCAGATTATAGATTCACTTTTTAAGCCAATATCTCTACATGAGGATGCAGGCATGATAAGGTAGCAATAGACAGCAAAAGATGGTGTCGAATTGCGTCTCTGAAGTTGCATAGTACTAACACTTTTATAATTTTATGACACTTTGTGTTCAAGGGAGATGCTGTTGGAGTTTCATGCACGCTCTGGGCAGAAAAAGCCAGCTCAGATTATAATCTTTAGGTCAGTGTTGCTTGCTTTTATTCGTTTCTTCCGTCGAGCGAGGCTCGAATATGCATATTCAATACTGAAGGATTAATCTTGAGTTTGAACTCTTTATCATGCTCTTAGGAATGGAATGGGCCCATCACAGTTTAATGAATTCTTGAATACAGAAATGGATCAGATTCGTAAGGTTCGTCTCTCTATCCATCTTTGTTTTGTCACGCTGCCATATCTTTCATTGCCAAACATATTGGACTCTCTAATCAAACCTTCTATTCTTTTGTATGCATTTCTGCAGGCCTGCAACTTTCTCGATGCAAACTGGCATCCAAAAATGACAGTGATCGCCTCCCAGAGATGACATCACACTAAGTTTATCGATGCCAATTTGGGAGCCAACGTCCCTCCAGGTGAGCTCGCTTCAAGATTCTCACTCACAATTGTTGGATCAGTTAATCTGATAGCCCATGTGCAGGAACCATTGTTGACAAACAAGTTTGTGATCTTCAGTGTACCAATTTCTACATGTGTGCTCATACTGCTAGGATTGTAAGTAGATTAAACTAGTTTTATTACATGAAAGAGGGAATATATTGTTTCTGAATCTTATGTTCGTCTTCATGATGTTGCTCTTCTTTGATTGTTAGGGAACTTCGCGGCCAACACATTACCATGTCCTGTTAAATGAGATAGGCTTCTCATCAGATGACATGCAAGAACTTATTCATTCTTTATCATACTTGTAAGTTATTAAATCCATTTCTTGTCCACAAAAATCTGCCTCACTTAATACTAAGAAATTCTTACATCTTTTAGGTTCCAGAGAAGCAACAGGGCCATCTCTGAAGGTAATACTGAATCTTTTAACCCCATCTTCTGTCAAGAATCTCTGCTGAAAATTTCACAATTTTGTTTTCAGTTGCTCCTGTTCGTTAGCAGCTGTGCAGTTCTCACGAGTAGTCAAATGCGACAAGTTACCGAGTGCATCTGGAGGATATGGGTATCAACTGCCAAAGTTGCACAGAAATGTGTCTTCCTCAATGTTCTTCATCTGATTGTTGTAAAACTTAAAAATGTGGAAGCATTTTCATGTGCTATTTTTTACAACTGGATTTTCTTACCGTTTGTGTAGTTAAGACAGTAGTTGGTGCTGTAGAATGGTTTGTTTCTAACCTCCAAGGAAGCTTTGAGACTTTTTCATGACTTTTCAAGATTCTGATAAGCAGGCTCGAACCGTCTCCTATGGATATAACTCAGGACAAACAAAGTACGCATATATAATCATGTTTAAAATAAAATGAAACAAGTAAATTTTATTTTCATTTCCTCATCAACTACCCACTGATAATGTCTTCCTTCTGGTCTATTCTTTCCAATGAATACCATGTGAAGCCACAATTGTTCTTCAGTAAGATAGAACAGGATAATTTCATCTGTTTTCAATTCTGGGTGGGAAGAATTCACAAGCTTCATCTTCCCCCAGGAGAAGAAGCATCCAAGAGAGACTCGAGAGCTGTTAGCACACGATTCATGTCAAGACGATGTTCAGCATCATATTGCACACATAAGGCAGCTATTGCAGCCATCTGCTCTCACAGGAAAAAAATAAACAATAGAAATCATAATTAGAATTCATGAAACAAGTACATAGCAGCATCCAAGCTATTTGATTTGTCTCAGAAGATAAAGTAAAGGACATGGAACAAACAGGATTTCACTTTAGGAAAGAGGTTAATCAGATGGCACTGATTTACCTTTGCGGCTGGCTTAGGAGGATAGTCTCCGTTCAGTCTAGCATCTACACATTGATGTACCTTCTCTTCTGTGAGCATTGGTAATGCCTGTTGTTATATTGTTTACTTATTAGTCAATTTCTGTACATATGTACCCCTTAATACTTTTTTTTAAGGCTCAGGAAAATAATTACTAGGAAAAATGCATACCCATGTAACAAGACACTGCTGTCCCCTTGGCCGTGTATGATCAAATACTTTACAGCCAGTCAAGAGTTCGAGGAGTACGACACCAAAGCTGTAAACATCACCCTTCTGGCTAAATACGCAATATCTTGTGTATCTACCACCCAAAATGAAGCAAGTTGAGACCAAATATTAGTTGCTACAAATTCAAACTAGTAGTTCTGCTCATCTCTAGTAAAGATTCAGAAAAGGACATACTCTGGGGGATGATAAGCACGATGCTTGAGAAGAACAGAAGGATGCGGTTCATTGTAATAAGGTAGAGCCTTATAAGGAGGTTCAAATAACTGACCAAAATCAGCTAGTTTAGCAACTTCAATGTCATCAAATAGTAAAACATTGCTGGATTTGATGTTACGATGAATATGTCCCTTCTCGTGAATGTATTCTAATCCTTTAGCAGCCCCTACAGCAATTTTAACTCTTTGGACCCATGACAGAGCATGAACTGGCTGTGAGTCTTTGACCCCTTGATGTCCTATTACATAGAAAATTAATGCTAGTAAGCACTCCAATATCTGTATTTTTTTTTTTTAAAAAGGTTCCTCTAGAGAAATTAAAGTTTTGTATTTCCAAATCTATTAAACAAGAAATAATCTTGAGAGGCAACCTTAAAGTTCAATGCCAATGCATTCAAACCAAGACATCTAAAGGCATCTAAACCAAACAATCTGCCTAAAGAAGGTAGCTTCACTAGAATAAGTTACGTCAAGCTTACCACAAAGAATGTCATGTAAGGACCCATTTGGAGCAAACTCATAAATCAAGACTCTCTGATCACCATCCACACAATAACTCAGTAGCTGAACCAAATTTTCATGTTTTAGGCTGGATACGTTGGAAACCTACCAAACCACGTTAGAATATCACATCTCTTTCCAAACATTTACATCAGCACACACACACACACATACAGTGTTATGGCCAAACCTGTGACAGAAATTCCTGGTCTGGGATGTTTCTGTAGGCTAGCTTTTTAATTGCTGCAGCCTGTCCAGTTTTCAGGACTCCACGATATGCACTTCTTTTATTGGGTCCCTCGCCAATTAAATACTTTAAACTAAAGTTATCTGTAATATCTTTCAGTTCATTTAATGAAATGGCAGGGATAACAATTGACAATGTATTAGTAGTTTGTTTGTCATTTAATTGGTCAACTGCGATGGAAGGACCAGCAATTGGAAGCATACTAACAGTTTCTTTGTCCTCTCGTTCTGCTTCAGTGGCATGATCTTCTGCAGAATTGCCTAAATAAAATCTCTTATAATTAATAGTAGAAAATCAAAGATAAGAGTACATAAAAATGAACAAGAAATTTATTTGAATTATAAAGGTGCCACGTAAATTGATACCTGACAATAACATTTCACTTCTAACGGATGGTTTGACTTTGTACCAAAATGCATCCCATAACCAAAGTCGTGATGATTTATGTGGTGAGGCTTTTTGCTCATCTTTACTTCTAAAGAGAGAGTCAGTATTAACCACGTTTCTGTTGGTATGGTTTGCAGGACGGGATGTAGAATTTTGCTCATCTGTGGAGGGCCTTATGAGTTTCCCAGTGCTAACTGATAAGTTAGTTTCTTCAGGAGATGGATGGATATCATCCACACCACAAGTTATCCCGTTTTCTTCACAAGATGGATGGATATCATTTATATCACTTGTTATCCCGTTTGGAGCCAGAGGTCTTGATCTCTGTTGCTCCTCAAGAGCAAGCTCAAGTTGCAGCACAACTTGAGCCATTGTTGGCCGCTTCTTTGGATCCTCAAGCAAGCATCTTTCAGCTACCCCCACAAATGCTTTCAGGCTATCTTCCGAGATTTCGCTCCTCAGATTTGAAGCTACAATCTCGTCAGCTTTTCCCTCAGCAATTTTTTCTCTAGCCCACATGACCAGAATCCAGTCATCTTCTGTAATCCACGGTTCTAACGCTGGTCTCCCACTCAATACCTCCAACAATACCACCCCAAAGGCATATGTGTCACTTTTCCTGGTCAGTCTACCAGTTGTACAATAACTAGGATCAATATATCCAAAAGTGCCCTTTACCTTTGTGCTAACATGGCTCTGTAACTTGCTTTTTTCCAAATGTGTGGCCAAGCCAAAATCTGAAACCTTAGCTACAAAATCTTCATCCAGAAGGATATTTGAAGCTTTTACATCCCGATGTATGATTGAGTTGCCGGTGTGAAGGTAATCTAGCCCTCGACCAGCTCCGAGTTGCTTCCACGTGAGAGATGAGTGGTTATCGCTGTTCCTGGAAAGTTTGTAAAGATGGTGAGCAAGCGTTCCGCAGATCATGTATTCATAAACAAGAATCATTTCCCTATGCTCATTGCAGTAGCCAATCAAAGATACCAGATTATCATGTCGGAGCTCACTCAGCGTTTCAATCTCCATAAGAAACTCTCGAGCCCCTTGCTTGGAATTTGATTTTAGCCGCTTTATGGCCACAGTTTCTCGCCCATTATCAATGAGGCCTTTGTAGACTTTACCAAATCCACCCTTTCAGATAACATGCGCATCACTGAAATTTCGAGTGGCTAATTGGATCTCAGCTAGTGAAAACCTGCGACAAAGTCTTACAGCCTTCGCTGATGGCATATTTTTCTCTACTCTTCTGGTAGTTTCCCATATTTGGCGCAATGTGTAAATAATGATGTTTATCAGAGTAAGTAACATTATTGTAACAGTTGCACTCATATCTCTATGGCCAAGAACTTGGTACATGTTTTGGATTATTTGGTATGATGAATTCCGTCTCAAAGGCAAGGGATTTGGACTGGCAAGACTATTGTCAGGGTTGCTCAACTTCATTATCTCAAATCCTTTAATGGGTCCATGTCCATCAATGAATTCAATATTTGACTGTAGAGTAATCAACAGATCGCGTTTTCCATCTTGTTTGTGCCCTTTCATCATCACCATGTAGTCCCTATACCAAGGAATGTTTTTTTCATTATCAGTCTCGCCCGCTATGTGAACACGAGTATCTACAATCATGTCAGTAATGCTGACTGCAAAAGTAAAACCACCAATTTCTGCCACCTTCAGCCCTAGTTCAGAGAAATGGATCCTTACCAAGTACCTGAATCCCACATCTACAGATGTTTTCCAGGTAATATTATTATTCATCTTGCTCCCTTTCTGCTTAGAAGTCATTTCCCACATACCAAACATCTCAACAATATCACCAGTTGGCGAAACAAGATCCTTCTGAATATTTAATCGATGAATTATTTCGAGTGCAGTGATATTATCAATATAGACTGGAGATTTCCCTACCACCTGTACTCCAATATCTCCTCCATGGAAGTAAGAATGACTAGCAGGCACTGAGACAATCTCAATGCCATTTATGAAAGCATACGTATCTAATGATTGACAGCTTGCAGGAGAGAAAATCATATCAAACTGATGATTTTCTTCCAAGTTTATACAGAATTCCTTGACAAAAGTACTCACACCAAGAGCATCAGCAGTAAGGGAAGCACTAAAGTTGCTAAGTAGGGTGAAAGGACCAGCTTCAACAGAGAATAAGTCCTTAAACCTATTGAAGCCCTTGTACCGAGCAGGATTAAAGTGAAGGCGGATAATTTTCTGACCTGGATTCACTTGAAATGAGTAGGAGAATTGGGAACGAGATAGCCGTGCTGTTTTCCGAAGAACTGGATCATCTGTAGAAATCAACTTACTAATTACTTTTGAGGCAGTTGATGATCCCTTTATTTGTACCAAAGAAGGAACTTTCGGACGTACATCTCCCAGCCATTCCCTGCCACTGCGTGCTGTAGAAGTGCCACTTGAGCCACAATTAAATGAAACATCACCTGTTGATTGTATTGGATTAATACTACGAGCTTTGAGTGAGTTGAGGAGACAGATAAATAGAAAGACATTTGAGACTAGAAGCAGATTCATGGTTTGAGCTATGAACTATTGTAAACCAGAAGAATGACCCACCAAGACTTTCTTATCCCAAAAACAATAGAACTAACAGGGAGAAAAAATTGCAGTTGACACTTCTTATTTGCTTTTTTATTTGCTACAATGTTGTTGAAACGTTTTCTATAGTTGCTTGAGCTTTGGCTGATCATTTTCAAGTCTTTTCCAAAGGTATAATATTATACTCATTCATCTAAGGTCTTCTTTAAGAGATCCATTTAAAATATGTAGATTAAATCAGGTCATGAAAGCCTTAAAAATTGATTAAATAATGATACTTCCGAGTTTAAATACAATTCTTCGGAAATTTCTATGAAATTACGGGACATCAGATATTTCTCCAACGGAAATGCAAATATCTTATAATGCTTACTGAAGCTGCATTTCAAGTCTCCTTGTATTGTATGTTTTGATGGAGCAAAGTGCCATTTTTTTATTCTTTGGGTGCAAAGTGTCAAACAACTGCCTTCGGCGGGTACAACGTGCCAAGCACCCATCAAGCATTGCCTATCATATTTCTAATCATTGACAGAGTAATTAATTATTCAGAAACAAAACTTCATTCTTTTGGTCGCAGATATTCTAACTACCAAACACTTCATTCAAATTAATCTGGTATCTGCTAAGCTAAATCGATTCTTCAAACACCAAATCTGGCTTAATTCAGATTAATCACAAAACATCGAAAATTTAAAATCAATAAACTCAGTATACAGAGCTTAATTAAAAGTCATAGTTCATAGACATATATATATATATATATATATAAAGAAAAAAGTCGTACCCACAACAGATGCGCCTTTTTCTCCTCCGCCGTGGCTGCGCCGCCACTCCTCTGATGTTCCGATCGGTTAAAGACATCCCCGCTCTTACCATTTATAATTCTCACTTTTTTCACCTCATAGCCCTATCGTGATCGGTAAAATAAATTCCGACGTAGGTAGCACTTCTCACCACAACCGGTGCCAAAAAACAGTTTGGCGCCAAACAGTAGCTGCGGCTTCATCACTCAATCAATACGTACGGAGAAGAAAATACGAGAAGTGCTTCAATTCATTGTTTTAGATGTTTGATTAGTGGCGGGATGAAGGAGCTTTGGTGGTTGATTAGTTGCAGAAAAACGGTCCAATTCATGGCGCGAACACTATATTTGTTCTCCAACCCTTCATAGGTAAATTTAACTAATTTCCAACACAAAATTTGCAAAAATACATTTTCTGATTTGTTGACAGTTTCAAAACTTATTCTATGTCTTTTTTATTTTTACAATTTCCATCCTTAATCATTAAGTGAGTTTTTTTTGTATATTTGGTGTAATATGCACCAAATCTATAATATTATTTTTTTACTAAAAAATATTAGTTATTTACTTTAAAAGTATTACTACTTGTTCATTTTAAAAATATTACTATTTTTTTTAACGTAACAAATTAGTAATAATACTTTTTGTATAAATAAGTAATATTGTAACACAAGTTTTTTCATTCATTTTCTTACTTGTACAAATTTATCCATTTTGTTATAAAATTGAATCTAACAAGGTGGAAATGGTTTCAGGTTCCAGAGAAGCAACAGGGCCATCTCTGAAGGTAATAGTGAATCTTTTAACCCCATCTTCTGTCAAGAATTTCTGCTGAAATTTCACATTTTTGTTTTCAGTTGCTCCTGTTTGTTATGCACGATTAGCAGCTGCGCAATTCTCACAAGTGATCAAACACGAAAAGTTACCGAGTGCAGCTGTGCAGTTCTTACAAGTAATCAAACGCGACAAGTTACCGAGAGCATCTAGTGGATACGGGTATCAACTGACATAGTTGCACAGAAATGTGTCTTCCTCCATGTTCTTCATCTGATAGTTATAAACTTATAACATGTGGAAGCATTTTCATGTGCTATGTTTACAACTGGATTTTCTTACCGTTTGTGTAGTTAAGACGGGAGTGGATGCTGTAGAATGGTTTGTTTCTGACCTCCAAGGAAGCTTTGAAACTTTTTCATGACTTTTCCAGATTCTGATAAATAGGCTAGAAATCAGTCTCCTATGAATATAATTCAGGACAAACAAAGTATACATATTTATGATCATGTTTAAAATCAAATGAAACAATAATTTTCTCCCCCCATTTTTCATCATCACGATCCGCTGATAATGTCTTCCGTCAGATCTATTCTTTCCGATGGATACCATGTGAAGCCACAATTGTTCTTCAGCAAGATAGAACAGGATCATTTCATTTGTTTTCGATTCTGGGAAGGAAAAATTCACAAAGCTTCATCTTCCCCCAGGAGATGAAGCATCCAAAAGAGACTCAGAGAGCTGTTACCGCACGGTTCATGTCTAGATGATATTCAGCATCATATTGCACACATGAGGCAGCAATTGCAGCCATCTGCTCTCACGTCAAAAAATAAAAAATAAAATAAAATAATTAAAATCGTAATTGGGATTCATGAAGCAAGTGCATAGCAGCATCCATGCTATTTGATTTGTCTAATATGACAAAGTAAACTACATGGAACAAATATGATTTCAGTTTAGGAAAGAGATTTATCAGCTGGCACAGCTGATTTACCTTTGCAGCTGCCTTAGGAGGATAGTCTCCGTTCAGTCTAGCATCCACACACTGATGTACCTTCTCTTCTGTGAGCCTTGGTAATGCCTGTTGTCATTTTGTTTACCAATTAGTCGATTTCTGTACATATGTACCCCCTTAATTCTCTTTTTTTACAAGGCTCAGGAAAATAATAACTTGGAAAATGCATACCCATGTCACAAGACAATGCTGTGCCCTTGGCCGTGTATGATCAACTACTTTATAGCCAGTCAAGAGTTCGAGAAGTACCACACCAAAGCTGTAAACATCACTCTTCTGGCTATTGCGATATCTGTATCTGCCACCCAAAATGAAGCTAGTTGAGACCCTATAATAGTTGCTAAAAATTCAAACTAGCAGTTCTGTTCATCTCTAATAAAGATTCAGAAAAAAACATACTCTGAGGGATAATAACCACAAGGCTTGAAAAGAACAGAAGGATGAGGTTCATCATAATGACGAACATCCTTATAATGGGATTCAAATAACTGACCAAAATCAGCTAGTTTAGCAACTTCGACATCATCAAAAAGTAACACATTGCTGGATTTGATGTTACGGTGAATATGTCCCTTCTCGTGAATGTATTCCAATCCTTTAGCAGCCCCTACAGCAATTTTAACTCTTTGGGCCCATGACAGAGCCTGAGCTGGCTGTGAGTCTTTGACCCCTTGTCGTCCTATTACATATAAAATGAATACTAGTAAGCACTCCATTATCTGAAACTGGATCGCATCAATAAGCTACAATGAGCTAATAAAATGAAGATTGTATCTGAACGCACATCTCATATACTGAGCCAAATAAAAAATAAGTGAATAAATACATTTTTTAAAGATAAGGGTTCCTCTAGATCAATTACAGTTTTGTATTTCCAAATCTATTAAACAGGAAATAATCTTAAGATGCCACCTTTAAAGGTCACTGCCAATGTATTCGAACCAAAACATTTAGAGGCATCCACCATTGTCAACCTAAAGATCCAAACAATATGTGTAAAGAAGGAAGCTTCAGTAGAATAAATTACAGCAAGCTCACCATGAAGAATGTCATGTAGGGACCCATTTGGAGCAAACTCAAAAGCCAAGACTCTCTGATCACCATCCACACAATAACCCACTAGCTGAACCAAATTTTCATGCTTTAGGCTGGATAACTTAGAAACCTACAAAACTATGTATTAGAATCACATCTCTTTCCAAAATTTTAGAACGCACACACACACACACACATACACGCACATAGATAGTGTTATGGCCAAACCTGTGACAGAAATTCCTGGTCTGGGATGTTTCTGCAGGCTAGCTTTTTAATTGCTGCAGCCTGTCCACTTTTCAGGACTCCAAATATAAACTTCTTTTATGGGATCCCTCACCAATTAAATACTTTAAACTAAAGTTATCCGTAATATCTTTCAGTTCGTCTAATGAAATGGCAGGGATAACAAGCGGCACCGTATCAGTAGTTTGTTTGTCATTTAATTTGTCGACTCCGATGGCAGGGCCAGCAATTGGTAGCATACTATGTGTTTCTTTGTCCACTTGTTCTGTTTCACTGGCGCGATCGCCTGCAGAATCTCCTAAATAAAACATCATACAATTAGTAGTAGAAAATCAAAGATAGAGTTTATTAAAATAAGCAAGATATGTATTTGAATTATAAAGGTGCCACATAAATTGATACCGGATAATAACATTTCACTTCTAACGGATGGTTTCGCTTTGTTCCAAAATGAATCCCATATCCAAAGCCGTAATGATTTATGAGTTGGGGCTTTTCGCTCATCTTTACTTCTAAAGAGAGAGTCACTATTAACCATGTTTCTGTGGGTATGCTTTGTGGGATCAGATGTAGAATTATGCTCATCAGTGGAGGGCCTTGTGAGTTTCCCAGAGCTAACAGATAAGTTGGTTTCTTCAGCAGATGGGTGGATATCATCCACATCACAAGTTATCCCGTTTTCTTCACAAGATGGATGGATATCATTTACATCACTTGTAATCACATTTGGAGCCAGATGTCTTGATCTCTCTTGCTCCTCAAGAGCAAGCTCAAGTTGCAGCACAACTTGAGCCATTGTTGGCCGTTTCTTTGGATCCTCAAGCAAGCATCTTTCAGCTACCCCCACAAATGCCTTCAGGCTATCTTCCGAGATTTAGCTCCTCAGATTTGAAGCTACAATCTCATCAGCTTTTCCCTCAGCAATTTTTTCTCTAGCCCACATGACCAGAATCCGGTCATCTTCTGTAATCCACAGTTCTAACGCTGGTCTCCCACTCAATACCTCCAACAATACCACCCCAAAGGCATATGTGTCACTTTTCCTGGTCAGTCTACCAGTTGTACAATAACTAGGATCAATATATCCAAAAGTGCCCTTTACCTTTGTGCTAACATGGCTCTGTAACTTGCTTTTTTCCAAATGTGTGGCCAAGCCATAATCTGAAACCTTAGCTACAAAATCTTCATCCAGAAGGATATTTGAAGCTTTTACATCCCGATGTATGATTGAGTTGCCGGTGTGAAGGTAATCTAGCCCTCGAACAGCTCCGATGCATATAGTGAGGCGTTGCTTCCACGTGAGAGATGAGTGGTTATCGCTGTTCCTTGAAAGTTTGTAAAGATGGTGAGCAAGCGTTCCGCAGATCATGTATTCATAAACAAGAATCATTTCCCTATGCTCATTGCAGTAGCCAACCAAAGATACCAGATTATCATGTCAGAGCTCACTCAGCGTTTCAATCTCCATAAGAAACTCTCGAGCCCCTTGCTTGGAATTTGATTTTAGGGCTTTATGGCCACAGCCTTTCGCCCATTATCGATGAGGCCTTTGTAGACTTTACCAAATCCACCCTTTCCGATAACGTGCGCCTCACTGGAATTTCGAGTGGCTAATTGTATCTCAGCTAGTGAAAACCTGCGACAAAGTCTTACAGCCTTCGCTGATGGAATATTCTTCTCATCTCTACTGGTAGTTTCCCATATTCCGCGCAATGTGTAAATAATGATGTTTATCAGAGTAAGTAATATTATTGTAACAGTTGCAATCATATCTCTTTGACCAAGAACTTGGTATAGGTTTTGGATGATTCGGTATGATGAATTCCGCCTCAAAGGCAAGGGATTTGGACTGGCAAGACTATTGTCAGGGTTGCTCAACTTCATTATCTCAAATCCTTTAATGGGTCCATGTCCATCAATGAATTCACTATTTGACTGCAGAGAAATCAACAGATCGTGTTTTCCATCTTGTTTGTACCCTTTCATCATCACCATGTAGTCCCTATAAAAGGGAATACTTTTTTCATAATCCCTTTCACCAGCTATGTGAACATGAGTATCTACAATCATGTCACTAATGCTGACTTCAAAAGTAATGCCACCAATCTCTGCCAACTTCAGCCCAAGTTTGGAGAAATGGATCCTTACCAAGTACCTGAATCCCACATCCACAGATGTTTTCCAGGTAATATTATTGTTCATCTTGCTCCCTTTCGGCTTAGAAGCCATTTCCCACATCCTAAACATCTCACCAATATCACCATTTGACAAAACAATATCCTTCTGAATACTTAATCGGTGAATTATTTCCAGTGCAGTGATATTATCAACATAGACTGGAGACTTCCCCACCACTTGTACTCCAATATCTCCTCCACGGAAATATGAATGACTAGCAGGCACCGAGACAATCTCAATGCCATTTATGAAAGCATATGTATCGAATGATTGACTGCTTTCAAGAGAGAAAATCATATCAAACTCTTGATTTTCTCCTAAGTTTATACAAAATTCCTTGATAAAAGAATTCACACTAAGAGCATCAACAGTAAGGGAAGCACTAAAGTTGCTAAGTAGGGTGAAAGGACCAGCTTCATCAGAGAATAAGCCCTCAAACCTATTGAAGCCCTTGTACCGAGCGGGGTTAAAGTGAAGGCGGATAATTTTCTGACCTGGATTCACTTGAAATGAATAGGAGAATCGGGAACGAGATAGCCGTGCTGTTTTCCAGGGAACTGGATCATCTGTAGAAATCAACTTGCCGATCACACTTGAGGCAGTTGATGATCCATTTATTTGGACCAAAGAAGGAACTTCCGGATGTACATCTCCCAGCCATTCCCAGCCATTGCATGCCGTAGAAGTGCCACTTGAGCCACAATTAATTGAAACATCACCTGTTGATTGTGTTAGATTACTACACAGGGCTTTTGATGAGTTGAGGAGGCAGAGAAATAGCAAGACATTTGAAACTAGAAGCAGATTCATGGTTTGAGCTATGAGCGTAAACCAGAAGAATGATCCACCAAGACATTCTTAGCCCAAAACAATAGAATTAATAGGGAGAAAAAATATTGCAGTTTACACAACTTGTGTGCTTTTTTATTTGCTACATTGTCGTTGAAACATTCTCTACAGGTGCTTGAGCTTTGGTTGATCATTTTCAATTATTTTCCTCATGCCTCTAAGATCTTCTTTAAGAGGTCCACTTAAAATATGTAGAATAAATCAGGTCATGCAAGCCTGAAAAATTGATTAAAATACTGATACTTCCGAGTTTAAAAACAATTGTTTGGAAAGTCCCATAAAATTCTGGGACATCAGCTGTTTCTCAGATGGAAATACAAATATCTTAGAATGCTTATTGAAGCTGCAATACAGGTCTCTTTGTATTTTATTGGTGCAAAGTGCCATTTTTTTTTATCCTTTGGGGGCAAAGAGTCAAATACCTGCATTTGGTGGATACAACGTGCCAATCACCCATCAAGCATGTTCTACTCATTGACAGAGTAGTTAATTATTCAGCACAAGAACTTCATTCTTTTGATCGCAAAATATTCTAACTACCAAACACGTAATTAAAATTAATCTGGTATCTGCTAAGCTAAATCGATTATTCAAACACCAAATCTGGCTTAATTCAGATTAATCACAAAACGTCGAAAAATTAGAATCAGTAAACACAGTATCAAAAGCTTAATTAAAAGTCATTATTCATATGTACATATATATATATATACACATATATATGTATATATAAGTCATACCCACAACAGATGCGCCTATTTCTCCTCCGCCGTTGCTGCGCCGCCACTCCTCAGATGTTCCGATCGGTAAAAGACATCCCCGCTCTTACCATTTATAATTCTCACTTTATTACCTCATAGCCGTAACATATTTCGGACTCCGATGAGTTCCATTAGAAGCTCTCTGGAATAAATTCCGCGCCGGTAGCACTTTTCGCCACAACCGGTGCCAGAAAACATTTCGGCGCCAAACAGTAGCTGCTGCTCCATTGCTCTATCAATCTGTAACGGAGAAGAAAATACGTGAAGTGCCGCAAACTTATTGTTTTAGAGGGTTGATATGTGGCGGGATGAAGGGGCTTTGGCGGTTGATTAGTTGCATTGGAGAAAAACGGTCCAATTCATGGCGCGAACAATATATTTGTTCTCCAACCCTTTAGGGCCTGTTTACTTTCCTTGTTAGGATTAGATAGGATAAAATAGTAAATGGGACAAAACGTGGGATAGGATAAATTATTAATTTTTATCCCGTGTTTACTTTGCAGGATAGTGTTGGATTTCAGAAGTGATTTTTATCCTATCACCCATTTACATTGTGGGATAAAGGTGGATAACTGTAAAATTACTGAAATGCCCTTAATATTAATACTTTTCTTACAAACCCTACTCCCTCACACTTCCGCCCACGCAGTTTTGAGACAACCGCACCAGCGCAATTTTATTCTGCTCCGCTCCCCGCAGCCGCTGGTCGTTGCTGCTCGGTCGGCGATTCGTCCATACTCACCGACATCTGGAAGCGTATTCTCCGTGTTTTTTTGTGAGGTTAGCCTTTAGAAGTAGTGATTTTGTAGTTAAAAATGTGGTAATTAATTGTGTGATGGGCACCGCATTATTTTGAGGATTTACATGTTACGTTCGGATTTGTTGATGTCGATTCTTCGTTGTTTTCGAATACATGTTTTATTTTGCTTATTGTAAAATTATGATCGTTTATTTTTTTGCGTAGGATGGATCTTGCCCTCAATAGTGAAGGTGTGAGAGATGAAGATATTTTTATTTTCTTAACTGAGTTAATGAATGCGTGTTTTGGTTACATGACCTTCATCAATATGTTTTTAATGCATAGAAGTCGCGGTATTTCAAGTGTAGTACGTGCACGTCTTCGTGAGCGATATAGTTTGATTAGTAGAATTCCTATGCAAATAAAATATTTGCGTATTGTTATTGGAATTTCTGATGAAGACTGCATAAATAATTTGAGGATGAATAGGGCGGCCTTTTCGCAATTGTGTCATCTTTTGCAACATTCCGGTGGGCTACGAACAAGTAGAAACAGTAGCATAGTAGAGCAGGTTGCCATGTTTTTGGCTATAATTGCACATCACACAAAAAATCGTGTCTTGAAATCTCAGTATAAGAGATCTGGGCGTACTGTTAGCACACACTTTCACAAAGTCTTAAATGCTATAATCAGACTACACTCATTACTGCTAGTAACCCCGGAGCCAATTGATGATGACTGTACAAATAATCGTTAGAAGTTTTTCAAGGTAAATTAATAGCCAATGCTGTATACTTCATTACTCTATCTTACATAATTCATGGTATTGAAAGATTCCATGTTTCAGGGTTGTTTAGTTGCACTAGATGGAACATATGTCAATGTGACTGTGCCAAAATCTGATAGGCCTCGTTATCGAAATAGAAAAGGGAACATTTCGGTAAATGTATTGGGTGTTTGTGACTTTAACATGAATTTCATATATGTGTTGGCTGGTTGGGAAGGAAGTGCAGCGGACTCACGGGTGTTGAGAGATGCAATAAGTAGAAACAATGGATTGCGCGTTCCTAGAGGTAGTATATAATGTGACATGCACATAATTTCATAACATTTATTACATATAGTTTTGAATCTAATTCGATACATGGTTGTTTTTTTAAGGTAACTATTACCTGTGCGATTCTGGATACACAAACGGCGAAGGCTTTCTTACTCCATATCGACGAGTTAGGTACCATCTCCATGAGTGGGGGGAGGGGGGGAACATCAGCCCCACGAAATAAGAATGAGTATTTCAATATGAAGCATTCGAAGGCCCGAAACGTGATTAAAAGATCATTTGGTTGCTAAAAAAAAGATGGGCCATTCTCCGTAGCCCGGCCTTTTACCCGATAAAAGTGCAGAATCGTATTATTTTGGCGTGTTGCCTATTACATAATTTCATAAGAACAACTATGGCAATAGACCCGTTAGAAGTCGATCTACCTAATATTGTCGTGAATGATGATGTTGATGACTACATTGATGACATTGAATGCACAGAACAGTGGTCGAATTGGAGAGATGAATTAGCAAATTCTATGTACAATGAGTGGAGACAACGCAGTGAATATTAGTGTAGTTTCTTATTTCCATGAGTGACTTGTTAATGACATTGTATGACTTTATTTGTTGTGTTTTCCTTGTGAAGTACGTTACTTGTATTAATTTTATGAACGGGGTATTTACCTCATTTCTCTTAAACACTGAAGTCATTGATTAGTTTTTGTTGGTGTGTTATTTTTTTTACTTCACATGATTGTTAGTATGTGTGCGAAATTATTGGTTTATGAATGGGTCCCCATTTTATGCACGTTGCTTCTGTGTAGGCTTCATGGATCCCGATTACAGTAGTCGAGGCGACACCTCAGTCTCACAAAACAGCAGGGACTGTCGTCGAGTCTGGTCACCAAGGGAGGAACAATTACTTATTCTGGCAGAAGTGCGAGAATGGTTTTCGTAGTGGTTATCTTGGTGCACTTGAGAGGGTCATGCGCAGGATGCTCCCTGATTCTAATATTCGTGCTGAACCACACATAAGTTTCAAAATACATGTTTGGAAGAAAAATCATGGGAGTCTGCAATGTATGTTGAGCCGATCTGGATTCGCTTGGAGTGCTAAGTCTGGAATGATACTTGTTGAAAGTGACTCTGTTTGGGACGAGTATTGTAAGGTTAGAATCTGTCTTTGAAAGTCATGACACACATTATACTTCTTCCTTTAATTTTAATAACTATGAATCGAGTATGTTGAATTGTGGAATATTAATACCCATACTTGTATACTTCTGTAGACAGACACGTGGGGTAAGAAAATGCGGTTCAAGTCATACAAGATGTACCCTGATTGGTGTGAGATATTTGGATCTGATAGAGCAACCGGCGCTCTAGCCGAGGATTGCCATGCTGCGGATGAAATACAATTGGAGGTTGATGAAGATAATGCCACAGCCAATCCATTGAATATGGATATGTCTACCGATAATGAGATTAACTCTCCACAAACACCATCGGACACCTCCACGGGTAAGAAAGGAAAGGGTCGCAAAAGAAAGTCTACTGACATGATGGGTGAGGAGATGGTGAATCTGATGACCAGTTTCTGTGATCGCACCGATGAAAGACTAGGTGAAATAACCCAACATATAGGCTATGAGTTTAAGATGTCTAAGAAACGAGAAGCAGTCCATGAAGCATTGGGTAAGTTGGGTGTTTTGGATCCTGAGCAACAAATAAGTGTTGCTAAGATTTTGGTGAACAACAACAAAGATCTGGAACTGTTCTTGAGCCTCCCTGATGCTGACAAATCTCTTATGGTGCTAATGATGTTGTCGGGCCGTCTTTAAGCATTGTTGGTGGAAGAAGTTGCTGTATTTTGGAAGTGTCTTCGAACTTGTTGGATTTGTGTTATTTGAAAGGCAGCTTGTTATTTCAGCCATATAATATTTTGTATGGTTTGTTTGGTTGTACTCCTACCTCAAATCAGGAGTTGGAAGTGTATTGCTCAACACTTTAACAGAATTAGTCGGGGTGATTTTTTGTTGAATATTTAGATGCTCCCATCGAAATTGTGCACATGTGGGAGTCTTGAATAAAATTTTGTGTGAACACCCCATATAGCATTTCTTTTTAATTATCACATTTTATCTTTGAAATACCACCACGGTTGTGAACCCATACAACCCTTCATCAGCCTGGGGTGCAATACATGAGTGGCTTAAATTCTGTACATTGGCCACCATGATAACAAAATAAAAACAATTTCTGATGAATACAAAAACACCCATTTGACATCGATTCTACATGACAGACCCATAGTACCACGTGATTCAATATTTGATATTTACCTAAACAGCCATAATATGACAATTGCAAGGTTTGTGTAGAAAACTTTACCCCTCCAACAATCCATCGCATACAATATATTGTATGTAACACCCATTCAACCAAATACCAACGAAATATTGCACAACAGCCATGTAATATTTTCACATCCATATTATTAACTTCATTGTTCTTGGCATGCAGAATAGAAGAAATATAATATTCATCACAATTAAAAAAATTTGTTTAAGATTTTGGGTTTTTCAGACAAGAAGCTAAAGAAATTCATCAGCCTAAAGGTGGGTCCTCGCTGGAATCTTCATCATAACACTCAACCTTCACTGAACCGATTGATTGGGTCCCACTTGTACTGGTCGAAGAAAGCTCCATCGCATTGCTTTCGCTGTCCCCACGCAAAATATCCCACTTCTCGTAGCAGCTCGTCTAAAAAATAACCACATTCATAGTTGTTTCATTTATGACATGGAAGAAGATGAACTCCCCCACGTGGATTCGGTTCTCAGCAAGAAATCTGTCTAAACCGATTGTCAACACAACACTTGCGGGAGAAGGATATTCCAAGCCTACGAACCATCGCGAACCGAACCTGTTCACCAGTGCCACATTAGTTGGTTGTGTGTTTGCGAAGTTGGGCATGGCATCTGGGGGTAATTCCTACACAAAGAAGCCCAGTTGGATCTTGTGTGGTATAGTACACTGGGCAGAAATATGGTTTTTACAAATAAAAATGTTGAAAAGTATATAATTTACATTACGTACCATTCGTACAGGAGTTTGGGTGAGGGGATTTGGGTACAACACCTTAAAAAACCTCTTCCAGTGCGGAGGTTGCTGCACACCACCTGCAGGAGTGAACCAAGTATGTGAAATTAGCCCGATTGTTAAAACATATTAAATAACTTATAAACCGTGCTAACCTTGTAACGTGGGTGGAAATTTCTGACACGCATTCTTAGTGAATACGCGAACGTAGAAGTTATAAGCACATTCGTATGAGAATAGGCATATGTCCTGATGCTTGATATCATTGTCGTCCCGAAATTTAGGCCACCCATCGGTTAGGAGTATGGCACCATGATTATCTAGCCCGGTATGTACAACCCACCGCTGCCCCAATTCATTGTTAAGGGCAACCGAGGGAGGAAGTCTACCCCCAACTTCAGTGGCAAATTTTGGGGGTAGTTTCTGCTATCATCAGAAAAATTACTATACAGGTAGCATGTTATCCCAATTAATATTTACGAACTCATGTAAGGAACGTATCGAACATCTTACCAAGCCATTGGGATTATAGATAAACTTATCCCAACATAGTTTCATGCAGTTGAAATATCCTTCAAGATCCATATACCTGTGTGAACGGTATGGTACATTATTTTGGTCAGAATTTCCAACAAACAATGGCCCAAATTTGGGTTACTTCACAATGGACAAAACTTTGGTTAATGTTGCAACATGTAGAAACTCCCAAAATTCTATTCTATTCCTAAATTAAGTAAACGGAGTTGCAACCAAACCAAAATTAACAACAATAACACAAATAAATCAGACCTAAATACATTATGATGTAGCTGTAGAAATGCGTTGCAAGTTACTACAAAAATTATCACAGCATATACATAAAGATTAAGAAAGAATGTGCCCGAAAGGGTGAGATACCTCTTCTCCGCTTCGAAACAATAATGAGGAGGCATTTCAGCGGATGAAGGTTTTGTTCCCTCAGATTGAAACAGAACGACGTCTATGCACCGAACGAGAATTCCAACTCCGGAAGAAGATTTTACCCGACTGCGGCGCAGGAAGGGTTATGCAAGTGAAGGAGAGTTCGGCGCCTGGGGTATATAGAGCTGGTGTATGAAGGAAAAAAATGGTAAGATTGCTAAAAAATTAGATTTTGGAATACGCTTTTAAAATCGTGGCTTTGAACTCGGTCAACCGAATGGACGGATTGACCAAGTTACAGGACTGAGTGGATATATTCACAGCACAAACCAAAAACTTTTGAGTCCTCGGGCGCCCGAGTTGTGGGCCCGCCCGAGTGCATGGGTCAAGTGCAGAACTACAGCCCAAAAACCAGAAAGTTTTTTCCACTTGGGCGGCCGAGTTGTGTGTTCGACCGAGTGGATGGTCGAGTGCAGAAGTTCAGCCAAAATAATAGAAACTTTTTTCCACTCGGGCGCTTGAGTAAGGTGCCTGACCGAGTGGGTGGGTCGAGTGCGGAACTTCAGCCCAAAAAATAGAAAATTTTTCCCACTCGGGCACCCGAGTAAGGTGCCTGACCGAGTGGGTGGGTCGAGTGCAGAACTTCAGCCCAAAAACCAGAAAGTTTTTTCCACTCGGGCGCCCGAGTTGTGGGTCCGACCGAGTGGATGGTCGAGTGCAGAAGTTCAGCCCAGAAAATAGAAACTTTTTTCCCACTCGGGCGCCCGAGTAAGGTGCCTGACCGAGTGGGTGGGTCGAGTGCAGAACTTCAGCCCAAAAACCAGAAACTTATTTCTACTCGGGCGCCCGAGTAGTTTTTTCGCCCGAGTTGGTTTTCGAGTGGGGGTCCGGATTTCTTCTACATAAATGCTCACTCCTAAATTTCCTCAACCCTCAAAACCCTTAACCCTACTCTCTCTCAATCTCTTTGGCGGCCGTTTTATAATAAGCAAGTAAGGAGCAAGAAACAAACTTTTCATTGCTTATTATCATTGGATTAATCTAAAAAAGAATCACCACACCAAATATTGGAGGTTTCGGTTTCTATGTTTTGGGTGTTGAAGGTAGTATCAATATCCTGAAATCTCGATTGAGGTATGTTATGAGAAATCATTGCATTTTTTCATGAAATATGTTGAACATTGTCAAATATGTAGTATCATGGCATGAACCAAGTAACGTTTTAATGGAAATCTTCATTGGAGTCTTTTATCGAACAGTTGGTATGCTTTGCATAATTTAGAATTTGGCATGTTTTGTGTTGTGCGACCTTAATTGATGAGGTGAATATCAGTACGACATGGATGTTTACATGTTGGGTTGATTTACCTAATACGATTGGTTGATGTAAGAAGGGAATGGAGAGAATGTGTAATGTTTAATTTTGCTGTAGTTTAGATTGGAAATGGATTTTATGTTAATAGCGTAAACAGTATTGACAAATGAACTCATATACTATTGTATGACTCCACAACACTAAGATCCATTTATTGTAGGTACAAAGTGCAAGAACGACGATCCACTCAATGGAAGAGAAACAAAGACAAAGAACGACGATCAACTCAATGGAAGTCGTCAATACTAATTTTGACTGGGATCAACACTCCGTCGATGAACAACAACAGGAATACGAGCAAATTCTTGCAACTATGCCTGAGGCATACGACATAGAATTTCGATATTGGGAGACACGAAGTGAGAGATGGTTTGAGGTGCTGAGGAAGAAAAGATGAGCCACACGTTTTGCAGATGAAGAGTGCATGAAAGAGATGGGTATTTACGAGGATCTAAAAAAGGTGTGCAAAAATATAGGTTGGTCTAAATTCTTCACCTTGAAAGAGAAGACGTATGAGCCTTTGGTGTTAGAATTTTTCTCGACTGTTGATGTGGGAATGAGAAGTTCGGTTCCGCGATCAATGATATTCTATTTAGGAAATGAGTTCCAGTTACTCGTAGCCGATACCATAAATGAAATTTTTGGATTCCCAAAAAATCAATGCTCCAATCTACCCGATCCGAAGGAACACTTTCCCGAATTCAACCCACTAATATTTTGGAAGGAGATAACAGAGGCTTCTCCAGATCAACTCTCAACGTACAACCCAAGCCGATCGAAAGCGTCCAGCATAAGAAGCCCAGGCCTTCGCTATTTGTAACGGTTCATCTCGAATACAATTTTGTGCAAACCTGAGCCAGGAGTAGTTACGTTGGATGAGTTGTTCATCTTATGGTGCTTGCTGAATGGAAAAAAGTTCAATGTTGCGCCGATGATTTTACGTCAATTTGTTCGAACGAAACAACAAGTAGCAAATCATATCGGAGGGTTAATAACTCCGATTGCTCGATATTTTGGGATAAACCTGTCAGATTTGCAAGAAACTCCTGGTGAAACAACCATAAATCTTGAGGTTGTATGCAACATGAAGATGTACCAATTCCATCCACGCACGAGGAAATTATATCTAATCTTCTCAGATAAAAAAAGGCTTGCTTTGCCTAAAGCACAGCTTACAAATGTCGCTGGTGGAAAGACCGCTAATATTCTACTGAACGGCTCTATTCATAGTGAAGCAATTGCGGACAGTGAAAGAGAACTGAACAATGAAGACCAACGAAGGAAAAGGACTCGAAGATCCAACCCAGATACTCAAACACAACCTATGGAGGTCGAGGCGGATCGGGAAAACGTGGATGACACGATGGACGAAGCACAGCCACATGGAGGAACAAGGGAAGATCACCCACATTTTCAGCCCGGAACATCACAGCACACCCAACCTTCACCTTTGTTTCAAGGGGGTTGGAATGATTGGACAGATTGGAGAAATGCGTTGGAAACACGTGTCAGCAACCTTGAAGAGTATATGCATCGTTAAGTGTATAACTCATAAATTGCACTTGACATGCAGAGGCAACAATACGAGTGGCACGTACAGCAAGGTCATTTTGAGGAACGTCAATACCTGGCATATCAACCATTGAACCGATCCAACCCGCCTTACTGATCACCTTAGAGAGACGTGTATGAGAAATCATGTGTACTAGCCAAGGTTGATTTTTCCCGAATCATATTTATGTGTTGTATTCAAATTTTATTTTTAGACGTATGACAAACCCATGTTGGTGTTCAATGATTTGTTTCCACTTGTTTGTTTTAGCCAGGAAGTTCAAAGGGAAGTAGTGATTTTGTAGTTAAATATAATATATTTTAAAATTTGAGTTTAAATGCTGGATACAACAAGATTACAAAGTCAAGTGATACTTATAACAAAGGGGGATAAACTCCCGGACTTGTTCAAGACCAACATTATTTTAACCGAGCAGTAAACTCGGTTAGCACATAGAAATTAAATGGGGAGAGACTTCAAATTATAATACAAACCAAATAAAAACTCATAATACGGACACTGATATTGTCAAAGCATATGCTAACAAACCATGCGTAGTCTCAGTACATGCACCGGCGGTCGTACAGGCAGTTATTTCTTCTTCATAAGGGACGATGATGCAGTAGAGCTACGACCTTCCACACCATGCCGATAACGGCTACTGGAAGCCATGGTTTTCTTGCCTTTCTTGTCAGCATCTTGAATTGGAGAGCTTGTCGATGTTAAAGATGTTTGATCATTTTCGTTCAATGATTTGGTAGTTTGGCTATCATTATCCAACCAAGCCTGCTCCTTCCAAAAGACATTATCAGTGTCCAACGAGCTGTCCTCACTCTCGTTGATGCTCGATAGGTTATGACGGTTCGGTTTGCTAATATCCATGATGGATGAATCATTACCCGTCACTTCCTTAGTATCACTTGAAATTTGAATAACTAAAAGCTCATCGCTCCAACTTTTTCCCTCATCTTCTTCAAATAAGTCTTTAAGCGCATTAAAGGCGTATTCTCCCTCTTTATAATATGTAGCAGCAAGCTTTTATTGCTATTAGATAAAATATAACATATAAATTATGAATCACATTTTTAGCAGATTATAATTTACAAACATGGCAAACTTACTTCACATAAAGAGGTCCAAACTGAGTCTGCGCACCGAACCTCATTCGTGGTAGGGTCATAGGCAACAAATGGCTGGTCAATTAGCCATTTGAACACCTTGTAACGTTTGTGTAACTTTCGAGTTTGTTCCCTGCAAAAGTTGAAGTTGAAATGTGAGCCAAAGTAGTGGTTCAGATCACACATGGCAAAGGAAACAGCACGGTCATTTTTTTCCCCAACGACCCAAGCACCGGACTGGAGTTGTTCAAGCAGACGAACAATAAACTGACGATCAACCTCTCGTGTCCAGAGGGAATTAAAGAAAACTTTATCTTGATTCGTTGCTTGTTTGGGTACACAACTCGACGCCATAAGTTTGGATAGTCGGAAGGACGAGAAGTGAACCAAATTGTTGATTGTTTCTTAATTTTTTTTCTTGCTGTTTATGTGAATGGCAATGCCTGACCTGGGAAGAGACTCAAATATATAGCACATCTAGTGTACTTAATATTGAAAGCCTTTGGGGTCAGTATCTTGTTTGATTGAATGAGGACAATATTTGTAAATCTGTCTTTCGCACAAGCTGTCTTGTTCTTAATTCACATGTTGCTCCTATAAAGTGGTGACATGATGCATCAAGACTGAGGGTCACCTAGGTGTAAAAAAGCGGAAAGCATATGTCTTTACAGAAGGTAAGTGTTGTTACATTAGCATCCAATCAATGACAATATAATACATCCAAAATTTATGGGAAGTCTTGTATCAATGCAGGAAAACGACATAATTTTGCAGGGAAACATAACTTTATCTCGTTCCTTATGCACGGTTCAAAAAATATTTGCATTAAGAGCATACAGGAATGACCATTTCATGCGTTATATCAAACGCATATTTGAACGTAACCTGCAATTCAACATAGGTGTAGCTGTATATACAAAAAAAAAATGTTACCACCAAACTATACATAATGAACCAACCCTACATAATATACAAGGAGCTGTAACTACATCAATTGTAACAACCTTCGGTTCAGCACATCTGGGTGTGTTTTTCCAAATAAATCACTTCACAGGTCTGTCAATCAAAGATAGTCTGATTCCATTAACTTTCCCCCAATTGCAGCTCTTCTTTACCTTTGATCCACCATGAATGGAACAAGAACTGTTGTGAACACCAGTTTTTCCCAAAACAACTTTCAATGAACATTTATTTAATTTCAGGAAACCGAGTTTCTTGTTGCTCATCAGCTACTTATCGCCAAAGTAAACCTGGTGCATGAAGATCAAGCAACTGATGTTAGACAACATTTATTATGAAACAGAAACACACACGACGATCCAAATTTTTCTATCAATTGGCAATATGAAAAGCCTTCTATAATGGATATCATAATCAGGACAATGTGCAGTTGGGCACTACATTTGATTACAGAGAAATGCCCTTTACAACTTATCAAAAAATATAATCCAGGCATAATTTGTTTATCCCAAACACTGTAACTAAGGCACTTTTTACAAAGAACTTATACAAAAACAGGGTCTGCAAGGAAAGGCAACCAAAGTATTCGATGCTTTCATTGTGTTCATGCTAAGACTCCTGTACATGATCATGAAAAAATGACTACCTACCTGCTCATGCACAGAGGCCTGTCACAAGCAAAGTATCCGATGATGACAGTGGTCTAATACAATGTAATTACTTTGATATCACACAAAACACTATCCTTACAGCTTGTCATGATGTCATAAATAATATCCTATCATATTCATAAATAAATACAAGCAAGTTGTGTGGAATCAATATTTGCCTTACAAAGACTCATAACCAAAGTAAAAGTAAGTGGGTGAACTTAGAAATGAGACTTGGAGTGCACAAATTTGACGTCAGGCAAAAACTGAAATGAACCATCACAAGCACCATGCACACAGATCATCTTGTTTACAAATTTTGGTGAACATATGTGCAGTTATCTTCGTAGGATTGGCAAATATTTCTCCGTATTAGAGAGTAAAATAAATAACAAATCCAGGAAGTGAAGCTCAAAATTTGAAGATAGAAATTATCCATTGAAAACACACATTCATGCATGTATCGTATATCCCACGAAAGGCAACAAACAGGCAACTCGTGTCACAAGAAGCACTTTATAATGAGTGGACCGCTGTCAACACATTAAAACCTATCAACTCACAAACCGTGGTCATAAATTAAGATACATAATTAAGTACCAGAAACTCAGGATACAGAAATAAAAAAATGAGCCACATGATAACTGAACTCACCAATTCGGGAATGCAAAATATGTATTCCACAAACTTCTTGCATTACATACTCCACATTACATCATGACCCAGATTACAGCGTTGTTTCCAATTCCATCAAGAGAAATGTGCAAACAAATCATTAGGCCGTAAAGCAAGATTGTTTTAATACACAACATAATTATGCATTGTAAAAATCTTTAATTTCATAGATCGTGTGTCGGAAAACCCTCGGCCTGGTTACCTGAGAATCAAAAAAGTATGCAGTACTTATCCCACTAACCCACCTCACTCGACAATTGTATTACACGAAAGAATTTAAAATACATAAAAATAAATAACAAAAGCCACAGCCACTTTTGAAGCATCCGACTATGAAATAGGGATCTGAAAAATTAGAAAAGAACAAAATACCGTATATACCACAAAGCGGGGGCTCCAATCCTGTAGCTAATCTTATCAGAATCGAAAACTTGGAGGGTGAAGAAGGAGAGAATAGGATGCCAAGCTCCTTCAGATTTCGAGAAAGCTCTCCCCTCATCTTCATTGTCCTCCTCAAAGGAAAGCAACGGCCGACCGTTCGGGGGAGAAGGCACAGCCGACCAAACCACACGACGGTCTCGGCGTGTGGTGGTGAGGATCGTCTGGTCAGCAGCGGTGGCCGGAGGATTCGGCGACGGAAAATTGCGAGGAACTTCATCGAGGGTTTCCTCAGCTAAAATAGGATATATATACAAGGACACTTTTGTAATAACAAATTTTCAAAGGGGTAAAACAGTCATTTGCTTCTCCTTATCCCATGGGATAATTTTTATCCCTGGGTATATAGACGGATTACAATTCGCCATTTTATCCCGGTTTTAGTCATTTATCCCAGGTCGAGTGGATTGACCCGGGATATAATCCTGCGAAGTAAACGCCGGATAAACCAGGAGTAATTCCAGTAATCCAGGTTTATCCGGCCAAGTAAACAGGCCCTTACAGGTTCACATGGCTCGGTTCCGCCGGCTTTGGTTTTGAAACTGTAGGTTCAATAGTTCTGATTTTTTGCTATTTTTTTATTTTTTTAGAAATTTACATTTAGAACCGTCGATTTGAAACCAAAACTGTAAATTTTTAATCAAAATAGGCAGTTTTGGAACCGATCCTGTCGATTTTGGAACCAGAACCGTTCCAAAACTGGCAGGGACCTGGTATCCCGGAATTAGATGTTTGTGTATCATATATGTATGATATTAATAATGTATAATAAAATTATATTATTATTATTACTATTAAAAATGTATAGAACTTATTATATATATCAATTATATTTATATAAATATTATTTAATTTAAAATATAGTTTTATATATTAAATTGCATTTTTATTTTTTTAAGTTAGTATTATTAAATAATAAATTGTATGATATTTTGAAGTGAATTTGAGTTGTCGCTCAATTGAATATAAATGTTTTAATTTACTAAAAATTATTGAAGTTAAAAAATAAATTAATAATATAGTATTTTTATTTTTTTTAAAATATTATTTTTATTTTTATTTTTATTTTAAATCCACATACAATTTGATATACTATTTATTCAAATTTATCACATATATCAAAATTTTAAAATAAAAATATTATATTTCATTCATAAAAATTATATTCCAAGCCACACATATTCATTACATAATCCATGAAAAAACATATTTATAATTATGGCTAATATAAAAAGAACGAAAAAAAAAGACTATTGAAGCCCAAACAATCTTCGTTTCTCTCTCTCATACTTGGTTGGTTGATCCTCTTTTGTATCCTTATTTCTAACCCTAAAATTTGTTGTATATTGTGTTGTCCGATCCCTGTAATCTGATGTAGCTCTTTCTTTTATAGTTAATTACTAGGATTCTGATAGCTACCATATCTCTGGTTGGAATGGGAAGATATGCCCGAATCACATAAAATCTAGAAGATATGTCAGAATCACACCAAATCGCGATGGTTAAGATCATATCACGAAGATAAGCACGATCTGCATGACTTGAGACGCGGTTCATACACCTTAATTATCTATTTTTCTGTCAAAATTTCAACAAACACGTGATGTAACAAAATATAGCAAAATCGTGATGAACACTTAGATACATGCAATTGCCTAAAAGAACTATATATAATAACCTCGAATTGCACGTAAATCATATATTTATCACATTAAAGGAACTCATATGAACCATATGAATGCATGTTTCTGAAATCCATACAATCTTTGAATATCTTTAGTTGTTTGAGTTTGATTTGTTATTTATTTCTACTTCTTTATTTGTTTTATTTTGTTTTACTAAACCAATCTCAAATTAATTCTTTAGATAAAGGATAGTATCATAAACGAATACTTAGTTGAATTTACTATATACTGTTTCTGTGGATACGATACCTATTTTCACCATATTTTACTATAATTTACCTCGTGCACTTGCGAGTCGTATTTTAAGTGAAATAAAATAGCGAACACTTAGTCAAATTAAAGATTGGGAAAAAATTAATTAAATATATTTTTTAAATTGGAGTTGAAACAAAAAAAGTTATAATCTTTTGAAAATTTTATTGAAAAATTAAAATATAATAAAAAAGATAATCAAATAAATATATTTTGATAGATAATAAATTGAAAATTAATAAGTTTCGTAGCTTTATCAATCAAATATATATAAATAGATACTAATATAGATTTGTATAGAAAAATAAATACCTATATAGATACTTATTGATATAAATTTGCATCAGGAAATATATATTATAATTAAACAGTAGTTTAGACAAAAATTTATTATGCTTTCTATTTAAGGCTATACTTCTCTTTTTATATACTAGTGTGAGACCTGTGCGATGCACAAAAGATATTTTTTCCTTATATTTTATAATATAAGCATATATTCAAGTTATATGATATATTGTAGAAGATGTAAATTTGTAATTCAGTGATTATTTTTTTGTATAATGAATAGAAATTGGTTGTAATTTTATATTTCGTCTTTTCTTCTATTAGAATTAGCCTCGTTCATAAATTGGTAAGCATGATATCCACGATTTATAGAAGGTTGAATCAAATTAAATTAAAAAATAGCGATATCAGCAAATTAAAAAAATAAAGATTTGTACAGATTTCGTAAAAATTGCTAAATTACATCAAATTAATGACAAAAATATTTTGCAAATTGCTAATATATATATATATATATATATTTATTTATTTAACGTAATTTGTTATCTATTATTTATGATATGTTTGTTTGTCCTACCTAATTCTTTCACGTACAATTGTTTGATTTTTGAACAGTAGGTACATTTTATTTATCTATTTCATTTGATCTTAAGTAAATTATATTTTTTTCTTTTTATCCACAGCAACATTAAAATTGGATTCTTTAATTTTTTTTTTGTAAATCCAATATTAGTATTGAATTTATATGCTTGAATGATTTTGTTCGCTATATATATATATATATATATCATATAAGTATATATTTACTTAACAAAATATAATACAAAAATCTTCTGTGCATTGCACAGGTCTCACGCTAGCTAAATGTAATGATATTACAAAAAATTGAAATTAGATAGAAACAAATACTTTGAAAACTAATGAAAAATCACATGGTGCTTATACGTCGAAATAATTAGAAGATCTCAACAGAAAATCACAAGAATAATCAAAATGAAAAATGAAAGAGATGGACGAACTTTTCATTTAAAAATAAGAAAGAAAAATAGTTAAGAAAATGAAATATATTTATGATAAATTGAAAGCAACAGATGAATAAAAAAAATCTAAAAATAAAATAAACCTAAAAATAATATTTTGAAGAGTGTAGGCTTTGGTGACAACTGAAATATGCAGTATTATCATATTTGTCTTATCATTTATTTTCTCAAGAAAGAACACATAAAAGACTTGAAGAGGAGGGAAACAAATAAGACTGACATTAAAAGATTTAGTGATAATCTTGATAAAATATATAGAAAGAAGAGAGAGACAAAAATGATAAATGATTTTGAATTATGATAAGATCAGTGAAAATTTAATTTCATATTTGACAAAATAATGATTTAGCGTTCTTATCAAATTTATTTCTTATTTTTAAATATATTATGAGTTAACAAAAAATTCCTTAAAATTCGAATTTATTTATGTTGAACAACAGAAACTAAGCAAATACCGAAAATTGTTGATATTAATCTCTTCAATTAGATTGTAATAATGTATCTTAAAAGAGTTCAATAAATATATATAATTTTACATTTATATGGTGGAAATTTAGGCGGAAAAAAACAAAATTTAAAAAAATTATTTTACTTATATATATATATATATTTGGTTTGATAAAATGAATCTAGAAAATCGAATCATATATTAATTAGATTTCATATTTCTTGAAAATTTAGTAATTTGATTAATATTTAATAAAAATATCTAGATTTCAAATCATATATTAAATGTTGCAGTATATTCATCTTGATATCATCTAATTTTGAAATAGCTAAATTTGTGGAATAATTTAGATTTAAAATTGAATCAAAATTTCTAGAATAAAAATGTCTAATTTTAATTTAATAATAATATAGTTATTATAAATTATGTAATGAGGTTTAGGCGGGAAAACAAAATTGAAAAAAAGTCATTTTGTTTATATATATATAGATATAGATTTTATTAATTTTTAACACATTTTATTTGAGAATTTGCAAAATACAAGCAGCAACTGTTTTTTTATTTTTATGTTGATTGGATCTTGAAAATGCGGGTAATAAAACATGAATTATGCGGTGAGATATTCAAATTTTCTTTCAAATAGATCTAAAATTCTGGCATTATCCGATGAGAAGTTCAAATTGAAATAGTACTAAAGTTCGAAATATAACAGACGGAACTGAAACGATAATTTCAACTATTTTGTATTCCCAGAGCATTAAATCTCAGAAGATGAAAGGAAATCACGAGCCGGTATCAACAGAGGCTCCAGAGCTTCTACTACAGAGCTCATGTTCGGAAGAAACACAGCTTCATCTTTCATGCATAGAGCAGCAACCTCAGCCATCTGTTTTACCAGTAAATCATCATAATACTGAAGCTACCGAACACCAATCCAATGAGAAGAGAGAGAGAGGAGCGCACCCCCGCGTGCACACACGCAACTGGTTTACCTTTGCAACTGCCTTTGGAGGGTAGTTTCCCTTCAGTCTAGCATCGACGCATTCCATCATCTTGCCATCATTGAGCTTTGGTTTTTGCCTGGTATGTATGTGGAAAAAACAATCCATTAGAAAAAGTACCATTCCATTCACTCTTTGTGCTAATTGCTAGGAAAATTGCGTACCCCATTGCCCAAGATCCTGCTGTCCTATTGGCTGCGTGTGATCAATTGGTTTACGACTGGTCAAGAGTTCCAGGAGTATTATTTCGAAGAACATAACTCGTCCAGCTTTGCTGGCCAGTAGATACGTATTTTCCACCCGAAATAAAACAATTTAGGCCAAGTAAGAAACTGCTTTTCTTGCTGACAGAGTAGAGATAGAAATCTGATCTTAGCAACTTAGCCACCGCCATAAAAAAGTAAAATATTGCTGGATTTTACACCATGGACTTCGCATGAATGTACTCTAATCCTTTTGCTGCCCCAACTGAAATTTTAATTCTTTTGGCCCATGACAGCGCTGGACCAGGATTTGAGCCTTTGATGCCTTTTCGCCCTGCATTAACGAACAAATGAATTAGCTGCATGTACTAAAGAATATTCGTTACTCTCCGTTTATCAAGAATCCACAATGATGTACTATTGATAGATCATTGCAAATGCAGTTGAAACACTGCATCCCCAAGGCCATGAAGAATATCATGTAGGGACCTGTATGGGGTCAACTCATAAGCCAAGACTCGCAGGCCACCATCAACACACTAGCCGAGTAGCTCAACCACATTTTCGTGCTTTAGGCTTGATTGCATTGAGGCCTGCAAAGCCATATAAACAATGTATCTTTGTGTAAAATTGTACTATATCAACATACATAGTCTGATAGCCAAACCTTTGCTATAACTTCTTGGTATGGCTGCTTTCTAGAGTCTAGCTTTTTTACTTGTTGCAGCTTGCCCACTTTTCAAGACTCCATAGTATACCCTTCCACAGAATCCCTCAAAATAGAACACTTCAAGCCAAAATTATCGGTAATGTCCTTTAGTTCATCTGCTGGAATGACAGGAACAGTTGTTGGCAGCATGGTATCTGTCTGTTTGTCCTTTAATTCATATATTGGAATGGCGGGAACACCGATGGGAAGAACATTAACAGTGTGCTCATTGTTTGGCACTTTTTTTGTCGTCTGACAGCCTGCAGATGTTTTGAGCATCAGAATATGGATAGGAAATGTTCTTGAATTATAATGCTGCTACTTAAGTATATAGTTTGTAATAACAAATCATTTTTACCAGAAGGTTTCGCTGTATTGATAAGTGAATTGCCTCTATTCAAAAGTGCATCCCATCGCCAAAGACGTGATGGTTTCTGTATTACAGATTTTTCTCACATCTTTTCTTCCAGATGGAGGCTCAAGAAAAGCCACTTTGTTCAGTATGTGCTCCCTTGCAGGAGGGGGTACCTGCTCATAGGTGGAATCTGCTGTGAGTTTCCTAGCATTATCTACTATGTTAGCGTCACCTTACGATGGATGCATTTCATCTAAACCGATTGTTATACCATTTGGTACGAGAGATTTTGAGTTGTCCTGTTGCTCAAATGCAAACTCAAGTTGCAGCACAACTTGAGCCATTGTTGGCCGTTTCTTTGGTTCGCCATGCAAGCATCTTTCAGCAACCCATAAATGCCTTCAGGCTATCTCTTGATATTTCAGCCCTCAGATTTGAAGCTACAATCCTGTCAACATGCCCCTCCCTAATGTTCTCGCGAGCCCACGTAGTTAGAACCTGCTCTTCGTCCGCAACACTTGGATCTACGGCTGTTCTCCCACTTAATACTTCGAACAACACCCCAAAGGCGTATGTGTCGCTTTTCGTCATTAACTTACCAGTAGTTACATAAGCTGGGTCCATACACAAATATGCGCCCTTAACTTTTTTGCTAACATGGCTCTGTTATTTGCTTCTGTCTAAATATTTGGCAAAGTCTGAAACCTTAGCTATTAAATTTTCATCCAGAAGGATTTTGGAAGCCTTTACATCGTGGTGTATGAGTGAGTTGCCTGTGTGAAGATAGTCTAGCCCCCGAGCAGCTCCAATACATATAGAAAGGCGTTGCTTCCAAGTGAGAGACGAGCAGTCACTGCTGTTCCTTGCATGTTTGTAAAGACGGTCAGCTAGAGTTCCACAGGTCATGTACTCATAAACAAGAATCATTTCCCCATGCTCATTGCAGCAGCCAATCAGACAGACTAGATTAACATGTTGAAGCTTAGTTAATGTTTCAATCTCTGTAAAAAACTCGTGCGCCCCTTGTTTGGAATTGGATTTCAGCCTCTTTATGGCCATGGTCTTTTGGCTAATATCAATTAGGCCTTTGTAAACTTTACCAAACCCACCCTTTCCAATGAGATGTGCATCACTGAAGTTTCTAGTGGCTAATAGGATCTCAGCTAATGAAAACCGGTGACAAATTCGTTGAGCCCTGGCTGATGGCATGCTCTCCTCCTCTTTACAGCTAACTTCCCAAATTATTCACAGTGCATGGATAATAATGTTTACCAGAGCAAGTAATGCAAATGCAGCAGTTGCAATCATATTTTTATTACAAAGAACTAGATGAATCTCGTGCTGAAGGCAAGGGATTTGGACTGGAAAGACTATTGTCAGGGTTGCTCAACTTCATTATTTCATATCCTTTAATGGGTCTATATGTATACATGAATCCTTCATGTGAATGCAGACTAATTAAAATATCGCGTTTACCCTCTCGTTTACGCCCCTTGATCATCACCATGTAGTCCCTATACCATTGTCCAATATTTTCATCATCCCTTTCCTTGACTACGTCAATATAAGTAGTGATGCTATCAACATCAACCAGAGACTTCCCCACCACTTCAACTCCACTATCTCCTCCTTTAAAGTAAGAAAGACTGGTAGGCATTGAGATAATCTCAATGCCATTTACTAAGGCGTACGTGCCTACAGATTGACTACTTACAGGAGTAAAAACCATATTGATCAGTTCATTTTCTTGTATAATTACACAAAACTTCTTGACAAAAGAATTCTCACCGTGTTGTCGGGGCAGGTAAAAATTAATTATATTATTTTATCTCGCTTTCATGGTTCAGTTTTCCCCCTATTCCAAATCATATGATTACACAACACATTATTAATTTAATCGGGGAATTCCTACCCCTAAACCAACACCAAGCTATGTTGATTCGCTTTATCCCTTAAGTGTAAGTAATTAGAATAAGCTCTCTAATTAGCCTATTTAATTGAATAGTCCAAAATACACTCTTTGGATTTAATTCGTTAAATGCATTATCAATTAGGATAATAGGGTAGGCTGGTTATCGAATTCACACGCTCGATTCAATTAATCCTGAATTATGTTGATTCTAATAATATAAATTATTAGTTGCTACAGACGAGTTCAACATGACAACAATTACGGATTGCAATTTAACCCTAGCCCTAAATATATATAAACTATTAATTGAGGTGATCAATCACAATTAACAATATATATATTATAAATAAATTCAACCAATCAACATAATAAATTCGCACATATTAAATCAATACGGTGTCACAAAAATATAAATCATATAATATTGAAATAGGGCTCAAACATTCCCTAAACCGGAATATAAATTTAGTTACACATCATGTGTCTAAAAATTGGAGTCATCAAAATGAAAACATCAAAACCAAGATAAGAAGGGAAAACTAAGCCCAAATTCACCAAAGATGAATTCCTCTGTGAATTTGTTCCCTTGCTGCGTTCACACCCTGGAGGCTTGATGCTGCTTGCGTGAATATTTCCTCTGTTGTGTTCATACCAAGGGTATTCTCTCCTCTCTCTCCTAGCGTCTCTCTTTCTTCCCTCTCTCCTGGGCGGCTGCTCCCCCAAATATGATGGCTGCCCTAATTCATTTGTGGGCTTTAATTAAGTTTTTGGGCTTAATTAATTAATTAATTAAGCCCTTATCTATTTCAGTCCATAAACTTCTTTGTAAATCTTCATTCCTCGGATGGGCTAAGGATGACCAAGTGCTTATGTGGATTATTATATGAAATTATCCAAAAATACTGCAAATAACAACAAAAAACAAAAAGAGAGTAGTTCTCATCGAAACATTAAATAAGTAGGAAATAGAGAGTGCACAAGAATTAATTGTATTAAAAATACAATTTTATCAATTAAAAATACGCACAATATCCTACTTATCAAATCTCCTCAAACTCCAACATTTGCTTGTCCTCAATCAAACATAGAACAAAAGCATGCACACGGTTGAACGAGGAGACCTATGCTCAGTCTCAAGATATCTCAACTAATGTACTTTTACAAGACAAATTTAACTCAACTAGCAAGTGTTTCATAATAGATATTGTTCCTAAAGTGTCTCATCATCACCCAATAATTAAGTTAATCTCACAATGCAATGATTTAATACCCTCACAAAAAGGATAACTTATTTCACTCAAGCGTATAATAGGATGATATATTCCAAGTCACTCATATCAACACAGAGTATGTCATTTACCATAAGCTTGCTCGGATATCTAATTTCTATTACTTGTTAATTGAGTTTCCATGAAATCAAAGAGTCTTCTCGGGGTATAATGTGGTTGCAGTTCAAGGTAAAATCAAAGAAGTGACATTTTGAAGAGAGTTAGGCTAAACTTGCTATGATTATTCGTGGATTTTAAAGCACTCTAACGAATTTACACTTATAGGTGCTAGTATACATTTTCCCAACTCAACCTTGTCGTGTATGCGCGATCAAACTACTATATTGTTGTGCATTTGCCAAATTTTCTCCATTTTTTGGCTGCAATACCGAGACTAGTACTATTCATTATTCTGCCCGATGATTTTTTTAGCAATACTGAGACTGGTACTATGTACTGTTCTGCCCCACAATTTTTTTTAAAATCATGTTGGCAGCAATATCGAGACTGGTACTATGCACTATTCTATCCCCCACGATTTTTTTTTCAGGCAGCAACATAGCATAGTAGAATGGAATGTACACAACAGCAGTAAATTCTTGACAATCATGAATAACCAGCAATTAAGCGCCCATGAGACAAATGGTACACACGCTACCTTTATCTTCACTTAATTTGTTAGGAGTGCAGTCCACAAATATTCAAAATAGTTATAAAGGTGATGTGCATGACAAGATTTGACTAGGGATGATTTAGCAAGAAAAGTAGCCAAGGCTCAATGGGGTATCCTAAAAGATCAATTATTGGGGTGATTCATGCAAAAGGCTCAAAGAGGATGTCCTAAATGCCCTTATCATTTAACATGTAATAACTCAAAACAGAAATTCCAAAAAGCATAGCCGAGCAAGTTCTAGAATGAACAACTAAGTTTGATAATCCCACATGAAGGAAAAGAGCATCATGTATATAAGTCATGCTCACAAGCTCAAAACTCAGTACAATAATCGGGTTGTGTATGAAATCAAACATGCAAAAGGTAACTCAACCGTAGGTTTAAAGAGACAGCTTTATAAAACTATATCAGTCAATCGCACTTGCCACATAGAGTCAATTTGAACTTAGGAAGTAAATATCATATTCTCAGAATTTTCATCATTGCAAGCGTCCTCTATCTACCATATGCATGCATTCATTCCCTCCCCCACACCTGCATCCATAACATGCTACAAAATCATAAAAGATAAACAATAAAATGAAGCATAAAATATAGTGTAGGAGAGAAAACACCATTCACCGGGACGAGGAAGAGGGTCGTAGTGAGGTCATTCGGCGTGAGATGGTGGCTAACTCCTATTCCAGCTGCCTAATTCGAGCATGTACATCTCGATCATGATAAACTATGTTCGTCTGTGGCTGCTCAGCGGGTGTTTGGGGAAAAGATTCAAAGTCCATATTCAAATTTGTCCCAATGGGAGTCGTGTAGGCGAGATTGGGTAATGCCAGGAATTCAGACTCTGATATCTTCCATATAAACTGTCCCTCCATTTGGAGTAAAGCTCCCATCCTCTCCAATAGTTTTGATCCAACCGCTCAACACGCCCTATAGGAAAGCGTGTACTGAGATCATTCCATCATGTTCGGCTATAACAGTGACCAATCCTCCAATAACAATCAAGTTCTTTGTTGACTTAACCGCTAACAACCTGTCCTGAAAATTCTCATCAAAACAGCGGTGATACCCCGTAACCATAGAGTCAAACATCATTAGCTCTAGTACCTCAACTATTTTACGATTTGTGTAGCGCCCTGTAATAGTATAAGATAATAATTGTTGAATGTAGTGGAGCATCGGGTTACAAATAAAACTTGCCTTTGAAGCTCCAGCAGTGTACGGTGCAGCACCGCATGTAATCATATTCCAAAATGCATCAACATCAAACAAACCTCCCCCAACAGTACCATCCAACAAACCCAAACATCGTGCTAATGTCTCAAATGGCCATACAAAGTCCCGTCCATCCAACCGAAATGCCATTGCACTATCTTGATCCTCCGGATCCACCAACATTAGTGATGAAAAGAATTCATAAGTTAAATCTTCGTACACTTCCCAATTTTCCATTATGATATGACGGAAACCCACAACATCAAGTAAGCAAATAACATCATCATATAGGCCTAACTGCTACAAAATAAGTTCATCCAAATAAACAGTTGGTTTTATTAGTTGTTTGATAAGCTTACAGTACCTCTCAAATTGCCGCAAGTTTGAAAATTGGATGTTATCGTGGTTTGGGAATTGAGCATGCGTTGGTTATGGGTTTCTCGGCACATGATGTCGTTTAGGTCCCCGCCGAGAGGACCGATTAGGTGGCTTCGAGGGTTCATCGTGGGTCTCAGCCGGAGTAGGTTGTCGTGAATGCCGACAAGGTCACCTCGGTGGTTCGGCTGCCAAGTCTAGTGGTGATGATTATTCATTGGGAGGAGATACTTGGGCCTAATCTGATGGCCCTGCTTCGGCAGTGTGGGATGAAGGTAGTGTTGGTTAATCCTCTATTTCAATTACTGTACCTGGGCTCAATTTGGAGCGTAAGAGCCACAACAGGCGATTGGAACATCGGGGCGATGGGCAGCGTCCTTACCACGTGTTCTGTCCATCGGCAGTGGTGACGAAAATAGAGGGAGAGATGGCGATGGCACGCACAGGCGGCAATGGTGTGCGCCAAGCAGTAACGGCGGCCCCACAAGCAGTAGCGGCGTGCGACAGACAGTGAGGGCGGGCGACAGGCAGCAATGGTGCGGTGCATAGGCAACGACAGTGTGTGACAGACAGCGACAGCACAGCAACAACGACGGTATAGTGATAGTGACGGCATGGTGGTGGTGTGGTGAAGTTCTCCTGTGTTCATGTTCTGTGGAAAAAGAATGGTAAAGTTAGGGTTGAAGAAAATTAGGGCTGATGCACTTCCAAATTCAAATTTTAATTAATTTTTTTAATGACCAAGCGGTCAATAATAATTTTTTTTACGACCAAGCGGTCAATAATAATTTTTTTTACGACCAAGCGGTCAATAATAATTTTTTTGTACGACCAAGCAGTCAATAATAATTCTTTTTACGACCAAGCGGTAAATAATTTTTTTTTTCGAGATACATATATATATATATATATACACAAGCATGGGTTGCCTCCCATGTAGCGCCGTTGTTTAATGTCGTTGGCTCGACATACTTCTCTCTTAGAATTGTACGGGGTCTTCAAATGTTTGCTCATCTAAATTCGCAACCCGAAACCCCTCAAAGTAAGGCTTAAGTTGATGTCCATTAACTCTAAAAAAATTCTAGTTTTTGGGCTTCGAATTTCTACTGCAACATTAAAAAAAATATTAGTAATGACAAAAGGTCCAATCCATAGTGAACGTGATTTACCTGGGAATAATTTGAGTCGGGAATGATAAATCAAAACTTTGTCACCGACGACAAATTTTTTTCTAGAAATTTTTGCGTCATGGAGAGCTTTTGTTCTTTCTTTGTAGATTAGTGCATTTTTCAAAGGCCTCATTTCGCAATTCTTCAAGTTCTTGCAGTTGCAATGTCCTGTGCACTCCTCCCTCATCATGGTCCATATTGCATTTCTTGATTACCCAGTATGCTCTATGCTTCAACTCCACTGGCAGATGACATGCTTTCCCATATGTCAGCCTATTGGGAGACATTCCAATTGGCGTTTTATAAGCTGTTCGAATCCCCAGAGAGCATCGTCGAGCCTTAAACTCCAATCCTTACAGTTTGGTTGAACTATTTTCTCTAGAATAGCTTTAATTTCTCGATTTGATGTCTCAGCTTGGCCATTTGTTTGAGGGTGGTAGGGTGTAGACATTTTGTGTAACACTCCATACTTCTTCAGTAGAGCTTCGATGGTCTTGTTGCAAAAATGTGTCCCTTTATCACTTATTATGGCCCTTGGAATTCCAAATATGGTAAAAATGTTAGTCTTCACAAAGCCTGCAACAACTTGGAAGTCATTAGTTCGGGTGGCCTTAGCCTCCACCCATTTGGATACATAATCGACAGCAAGTAAAATGTAAATATTTCCATAAGAATAAGGAAATGGCTCCATGAAATCCATTCTTCAAACATAAAAAATTTCACAAACCATGATTAATTGCTGGGGCATTTCATTTTTCTTGGAAATGTTACTCGTCATTTGGCATTTATCACAAATCTTGCAAAATTTTTAAGCATCTTTAAATAAAGAGGGCCAATAAAATCCACCCTTTGTGTGATGTTCTCTTAGCTCCAAAATGGCCTCCATATGCATGTGAATGGCAAAACACTAATATCGAATAGAATTCACTTTCAGGCACACACCTTCTGACGACTTGGTCAGAGCAATGTTTCCATAAATATGGGTCATCTCATGAAAAAAACTTGGCATCACTCTTGAGTTAGTTCCTTCATACCTTATTCCAACCTACAGGAAAAATATTAGCTACAAAAAAATTGACTAAATCAGCATACCAAAGAGTTGCAGAATCTAACACTGGATGACCTAGTGTGAACTGCTGCTGTCCCGAATTTGGCACGGAATCTGACACTGGATGACCCAGTGTGGGCTGCTGCTGTCCAAAATTCGATACTGCAAGTAATTGCTTCTCTGGAAAACTTTCTAATAGGAGTACATCTCCTTCCTTAAGTACTAAATGACTTAGGTGGTCAGCCACCAAATTCTCGATTCCATTCTTGTCCCTTATTTCCAAATCGAACTCTTAGAGTAACAAAATCCACCTAATGAGTCTTGGTTTTGCCTCCTTTTTAGACAGTAAGAATTTGAGACCTGCATAGTCAGAGAAAACAATAACTTTAGTACCCAATAAATAAGAACGAAATTTTTCCAAAGCAAAAACTATAGCTAGAAGCTCCTTTTCAGTTGTAGTATAATTTGCTAGTGCTGGGTTCAAATTCCTTGATGCATAATATATCACATGTGCTGCTCTTCCTATTCTTTGTCCCAATACTGCCCCAACCGCATAATCACTTGCATCGCACATGATCTCAAATGGTAACTCCCAATTTAGCGGTTGAATTATGGGTGGTGTTGTTAGAAGCTCTTTCAGTTTGTCAAATGATGTCTTCCTTTCTTCATTCAGCTGGAATTCCATATCCTTTTGCAGCAAAGGGTGCAGAAATCTTGAAAAATCCTTGATAAATCTCCGATAAAACCCTGCATGTCCAAGAAAAGCACGAACTTCCCGTACACTCATGGGGTAAGGCAAAGTAGTAATAATGTCAATTTTAGATTTATTAACTTCAGTTCCTTTCAATGAGACGATATGTCCTAAAACTATACCTTGTTCTACCATGAAATGCCACTTTTCCCAATTAAGCACAAGATTAGTTTCTAAACATCTTTTTAGAATTAGAGTGAGATTTTCAAGACAAATTTCAAACGTATTGCCATAAACGCTAAAATCATCCATGAAGACTCCAATAATATTACCGACAAATTCAGAAAATATGCTCACCATACACCTTTGAAATTTTGCGGGAGCATTGCAAAAACCAAAGGGCATCATTCGATAAGCAAATGCTCTAAAAGGACATGTGAATGTTGTCTTCTCTTGATCCTCTGGGGTAATTGCTATCTGAAAGTACCCTGAAAATCCATCTAAAAAGCAATAATAAGAGTGATCGGCAAGTCTTTCAAGCATTTGATCTATGAAGGGGAGGAAAAATGATCATTTTGGGTCATTGCATTCAACTTACGATAATCAATACAAACCCGCCAACCAATTTGTATTCAAGTTGGTACTACCTCACCTTCTTTATTTTCGACTACGGTTACTCCAGATTTTTTTGGTACCACCTGAGTGGGACTCACCTACTTACAATCTGAAATTGGATAAATTATCCCAACATCTAGAAGTTTAAGAATCTCCTTCTTGACCATTTCCATCATTGGAGGATTTAACTGGCATTGTGCATCTCTAGTGGGTTTGGATTCATCTTCTAGGAGAATCTGGTGCATACATAGTGATGGGCTGATTCTACGTATATCGGCTATGGTCCATCCAATGGCTTCTTTATTCTCCTTTAGCACATCCACCAGTGCCTTCTCCTGAATTCTATTTAATTTTGCCGAGACAATAATAGGCAAAGTATCATTCTCCCCAAGGTAAACATACTTCAAGTGATCGGGAAGAAGTTTCAGTTCAAGTTCAGGTGCCTGCAAAATAGAGGGTAAAATCTTCTTGTTAGATTTAGGCAACTTGATGAAACTTACCTCATACCTGGGTGAAAGCGGGCAAGCTATTTGGAATGTGGCTATAATTTCGGTCAATCCACAATGTAACTCAAAAATCTCATCCTTGTCGGCATCCAAGCTCTTAGTCAATACAACCTCTAGTTCATCCCTACAATTTAACTCAAACACTTCCTGCACAAGAGGGTCAATAATACTAACAGCAAATATTGCCCCAGTATCATCTGAAAATTTCATGGCATCATAAATATTAAATTTAATCATTTGACCATCAAATTCCATAGTGAGGGTACCCTCACGAACATCTATCTTTGTTTGGGAGGTGTTCAAAAATGATCTCCCTAACATTATAGGTGTGGAAATGGAAGGGCCATCCTCCATATCAAGGACGAAAATCAACAGTGAATATAAGTTCACCAACTTGTACCAACACATCCTCAATTACTCCATCTGGATATGCACTGTTACGGTCAACCAATTGAATAACTGCCCCAGTATTTTTCAATATTCCCAAATTCAAAGAATTATATGTGGAATGTGGCATAATATTTATTGAGGCCCCCAAGTCCAACATGACTTTTTTAATCCTAATATTTCCAATTCTAAAAGGGATCACAAACATACCTGGGTCCATGCGCTTTTGGGGAAGTTTCTTTTGAAAAATTGCCGAGACATTTTCTCCCATAAGTACCTTCTCGTTCCCCTTTAATTTACGCTTGTTGGTGGACAAGCCTTTGAGGAATTTTGCATATCTTGGGATTTGCTTGACAACATCGATTAAGGGTATATTGATCTCCACTTTTTGAAAAACGTTAAGAACCAATTTCTCTGTATCCTCATTTGTACCCCTGTGAATTCTAGATGGAAAAGGCAATGGTTTAGTCTTAATAAGAGAATAAATAGGTTGATTTACCTTATTCCTGTGGGTAGATAGTTCCACACTGGGCAACCCAGTATTCAGTTGTACAGCAGGTTCCACACTGGGTGACCCAGCGTCTAGTTGCACGGCAGGTTCCACACTGGTTGACCCAATATCAGTTTCTTCAGCATCAACCTTCTTTTCCTTTACGTCTTTCATAGTGAACTCGGGATTATTAAGCTCTCCAAGTTTCTTTCCACTCCTTAGGTAACAACACTTACATTTCTTGGATTTATCTCGGGCTGAGAAGGCAGTTTCCCACTATTCTGATTCTCCAGGCGACTTACGGTGGTAGCTAGCTGGCTCATTTATGTTTCAAGATTTTTGATGCTAGATTGGGTCTCTTGCTAGAATTATCGCATATTTTGTTGAAATTGCACCATGTTGGAAGTTAGAGTTTTCATCATTTCCTCCAAGGTTGCACTAGAGCTCTACTCCGATTGCTGTTTTTTAAAGTATTAGCCTCTCTATTGTGGTAGTGGATGATTTTGTTCAGTTTGTGGTCCATTGTATGAATTTTCCCACCGAAAATTAGGATGATCTCTCCACCCCGGGTTGTAAGTATTCGAATTGGGGTCATTTCTTCTCCCTTCGAAATTCCCAATACCAACGGCATTGGCATGTGCATTTATTTCCTCATTAAGGATCCTACAGTCATCGGTGGTATGATTGGCAGTCTCATAGATTTTACATGGTTTTCCTATAGCAATCAATCTAACAAAAGAGGTAAGTTCATTTAATTGATTTTGAAGTGACGAATCATTTACCTCTTTCACCATCCTATATGATGTGTCACGATTGTCAAACTGTTGTGAGTTTGCTGCCATGTTTGAAATTAACTCGTTTGCTGCTGCAAGGGTCTTGTCCACAAGTGCTCCACCACTGGCTGCATCAATCATGTTCCTGCCCATCATTGCCAGACCCTCATAAAAGTATTAGATTATGAGTTGCTCACTAATTTGGTGTTGTGGGCAGCTTGCAACCAACTTCTTGAACCGTTCCCAATATTCATAAAGGGTCTCTCCATGTAGTTGTCGTACACCGCATATCTCCTTTCTTAGGTCGGCAACCCTAGATGCTGGAAAATATTTTTGGAGAAATGTATGTTCCACGCTAGCCCATGTGGTGATAGAGTCTGATGGAAGATAGTAAAGCCAGTCCTTCACAGTATCCTTCAAAGAGAAAGAAAACGCATGTAATTTGGTTTGTTCCACGGTTACCCCCACCGGTTTCATGCTGGAACACACGACATGGAATTCCTTTAAGTGCTTATGGGGATCTTCACCTGCAAGACCATGAAAAGAGGGTAACAAATGAATTAGTCCAGATTTAAGCTCAAATGTATTATTAGCCTCAATGTTATGGAGTGTAATCCATAGGGGTTGTTGAGTTAGCTCGGGGTTTGCAAGTTCTTTCAGCGTGCGTTCGGCTTCTTCTATTATTCCTTCCCTAATTTCAGATTCAAAATCAATAAAATTAGCTGCGGGAAAACTCAATGATGGGCTCATGGATTCCTCCAACACACCAAAATCAAGCCTTCTAGGGGAATGTGACCGACTAGATGATTCCCTATCTTCTTTTACTTATCGTTGGCAAACTCGATCTCTTCTTGTAATCTCAAGATCAAATAGCAATTCTTTGTTCCGATTGGACTGTGTGATCATTCACCATTGCAAGTAAACAACAAGAACGAAGAAGGGTGAACTCCATGAAAAAAATGAAAATGAAATTCGCTGAAAAATAAACTCGTACAGTCCACACTGGGTCACCCAGTGTGAAATCTGATAGCAGCTTAAATTTTCAGCAAGAAATAAAAAAACATAAAAATTAACAGAAATAAATATCACAAATAAATTCACACCGCTCCCTGGCAACGGCGCCAAAATTTTGAACGTGCTGTCGGGGCACGTCTAAATTAATTATATTATTTCACCTCGCTTTCCTCTACTATTTTGTAGTAGTGGGAAGTAAAGATCGATCCCACAGAGAACGGTTGAATTATTTGTATATCTTTTTGTGCTAATTTACGAATGCAAATAATAGAGGGTGGTTGATGAATTTTGTCTACTAAACGAATAAAATAAAAATCTACTGTAATGAATAAAAATCAAGCAAATAAATAGAAGGCAGATAGTAATAAGAATCAATTCTGATTCATGGTTCAGTTTTCCCCATATTCCAAATCATATGATTACGCGACACATTATTAATTTCATCGTGGAATTCCTACCCCTAAACCAACAACAAGCTCTGTTGATTCGCTTTATCCCTTAAGTGTAATTAATTAGAATAAGCTATCTAATTAACCTATTTAATCGAACAATCCAAAATACGCTATTTGGATTTAATTCGTTAAATCCATTATCAATTAGGATAATAGGGTAGGCAGGTTATCGAATTCACACACTCGATTTAATTAATCATGAATTATATTGATTATAATAATAGAAATTATTAGTTGTTACAAACGGGTTCAACATTACAACAATTACGGATTGCAATTTAAACCCTAGCCCTAAATATATAAACTATCAATTGAGGTGATCAATCACAATTAATAATATATATATTAAAAATCAACTCAACCAATCAACATATTAAATCAATACGGTGTCACAAAAATGTAAATCACATAATATTGAAATAGGGTTCAAATATTTCCTAAACCGAAATATAAATTTAGTTACACATCATGTGTCTAAGAATTGGAGTCATCAAAATGAAAGACATCAAAACTAAGATAAGAGGGGAAAACTAAACCCAAATCCACCAAAGATGAATTTCTCCGTGAATCTGTTCCCTTGTTGCGTTCACACCCTGGAGGCTTGATGTTGCTTGCGTAAATATTTCCTCAACTGTGTTCACACCAAGGGTATTCTCTCATCTCTTTCTTGGCGTTTCTCTCTCTCCTCTCTCTCCTGGGCGGCTGCTCCCCCAAATATGATGGCTGCCCTAATTCATTTGTGGGCTTTAATTAAGTTTTTGGGCTTAATTAATTAACTAGTTCAGCCCATAAACTTCTTTGTAGTCTTCATTCCTCGGATGGGCTAAGGATGACCAAGTGCTTATGTAGATTATTATATGAAATTATCCAAAAATGCTGCAAATAACCACAAAAACAAAAATAAAGTAGTTCTCGTCGAAACTTTAAATAAGTAGGAAATAGAGAGTGCACAAGAATTAATTGTATTAAAAATACAATGTTATCAATTAAAAATACGCACAATTTTCTACTTATCAAATCTCTCCAAACTCAAACATTTGCTTGTCCTCAACCAAACATAGAACAAAAGTATGCACATAGTTGAACGTGGAGAGCTATGCTCAGTGTCAAAATATCTCAACTAATATACTTTCGCCAGACAAATTTAACTCAACTAAAGTTGCTGAGCAGGGTGAAAGAACCAAATTCAACAGAGAACAAGTCACTAAAACTTTTGAATCCTTTATATATAGCTGGATTGAAGTGAAGGCGGAGAATCTTCTGACCTGGGTTCACCTGGTATGAATAGGAGAATCAAGAATGAGTCAGTCGTGCCATTTGATATGGAATCAGATCACCTGTAGAGATTAAGTTATGGATGACACTTGAGGCAGTTGATGAGCCTTCCATTTTCAGCAAGGAAAAGAATCTAGACTGTGTATCTCCGACCCATTCCCTGCCATCGCCTGCAGAAGAAGTGCGACTTGAGCCACAGTTAATGAAAATATCATCTGCAGGTTGAGTTTGATTCTCATTAGCAGCTATGGAGCTGTTGAGGAAGAAGATGAATAAGAAATCAATTGAAACTCGATTCAGATTAAAAATGTGCAGTTGACACGACTTTGTTTTCCTTCTTTCTCTCAAGCCGCCATTCCTGAACCATTCTAAGTCATTCCTTTCTCCATACTGTACTTATTCTATTGAGGGTTCGCTTGGAACGAAGATTGGATGGATATCGACAAGCTAAATCACATAACCAGACTCATTTCATCCTCACTAAACCTTGGATCAACTGCTGGTATCCCACACAATAATTCCAATAACTCCACCCCAAACGCATATGTGTCACTTAGTCTACAGGTGGTAAACAAACTTGGATCCAAATATCCGAATGAGCCCTTAACTGTTGCGCTAACATGGCTCTGTGAGTTGCTTGTGCTTCCTATGTTTGGCCAGGCCAAAATCTGAAACCTTAGCTGCAGATTGACGTCCAAGAGGATATTCATAGACTTGATGAACTCACCAAAAATGAGTGTGCAGTGGGGCCTGCTCTTATGAGATTGTGGCTAAAGTCTCAAGAGCACTCAGTATTACCAGTCACACTCATGATCTATTAACGCAACAACACATTAAACAACAAAATTGGTGTGAGTGTAATGTGATGGATAAAATGCAAATTTAATTTTCCACAGGCCACTAACATCATTTTCCACTTGGTTTACTAAGTCGTGTGTCTAAGTACTAATTATAAGGCCTGCTCTTATGAGATTGTGGCTAAAGTCTTAAGAGCACTCAGTATTACCGGTCACACTCATGATCTATTAACGCAACAACACATTAAACAACAAAATTGGTGTGAGTGTAATGTGATGGATAAAATGCAAATTTAATTTTCCACATGCCACTAACATCATTTTCCACTTGGTTTACTAAGTCGTGTGTCTAAGTACTAATTATAACCATTTTTGACTAATTCTTCAAACTTCAAGCTTATGTACATTGCTTACATGTACTCCCTTCTCTCACAATAACACTTTTTTCCTGCTTCACTTAGAAATTTGGGTTTTGAAAATTATACTCCCTCCGTCCTAAATTACAAACAGGGCTCTATTTTGGGACGGATGAAAAAATATTTTGCTGCTCCTGATCCTAATTAACACGTGTTGTAATCTGCGGGACTATAAAATAAATCCTGTAAAACATTACTTGATATATTTATAATATTCTATATTTTATATCCACATCCTGCTTATTTTTGTTTTCAAAATACAATTAATTGATCTAATTAATCATTTTTTATTTCAAGAAATTAATTAATTGAATTTGAAAAAAGCGAGCCAAAAGACGAATTTTATAACTATTCGGGCTAGCCCATTTAGATAAATAGTAAATATGTGTTTTTTTCATTTGGCCCATTAGGGGTCCAAGACAACATTTTTGTCTTGTAAAAGAAGAGAACACAAAAACGAAAACAGAAACAATCCCACGGCAGTTTTGGGGATTTTGGAGCTCAAGTGAATCCCCCTTTTTTCCACTCTCTCTCTTTTCCCACTTTTGGGGCATGTAAGAATTTTGTTCTCTCCTTTCTTTCTTTTCCTTTATTTTATATTTTCTCTTCTCCTTTATTTTATTTCTTATATTAAATGATGTTGTTTATGTTTATGATTTATTATATTATGAATGGTTAATTTTTCATTTTAATTTAAGAGTTTCGTATTTCGATTATATTATTGTGAGGTCTATGTGATTTATTGATTTTCTTGTTCTATATCCAAACACTAGTAGGTTTAAATGATTTTTATGAAGAGTTTATATTAATTCAACTTGACAAATCAAATTATTATTTATTCTCCTATAACTATCTATGAATTTATACTCTTAAGTAGTGCAAATGAGTGAAGACTTGTAGCATTAGAGTGGGTAAATTATGCTATCATAATTTACTTAATCTAATTGAACCTATAGGGCTAATATTAATATTTATGGCTATCCTAATTATTGATATTAGTATTAACATGTATCCACTGAGACTAATGTTATTATTAATTAACATGGAACGCTATCGTGCCAAGTTGATTAATAATAAAAATTGACTGGATGCTAGGTTTGGTTAATTAATTAGGAAAACAAAAAATTTATAAGGCTATCCTAATAAATCCAATGTTAATTGCTTAAAATTTGTAATAATTTATTTGTTGGTCTATGATCAATAATATAATTGAAAATCGAACGCTTGAATCAAAATTTTCTCTTCTTATTATTATCTCTATTTTGATAGTTGTTCTTGTCAAATTGTTTTGTGTGCATTGATACCGTGTATGTTTATGATTGCTAGATTGGTTAATATAATATTTAGTTAATTATGTGAAAATTTCTCAAAACCCTCCAATTTTGTCTAATTTTACTCAAGAGAATTTAATTCCCGTTCCCCGAGGATTCAACCCTGCTTACTATTATACTCATATTTTGAAAATATGTTAATTATATTTGGTGGATTGACAACCTATCAATACTCCCTCCGTCCCAAACTACAAACATGGCTCTTTTTTGGGAACGAAGGGAGTACTATTTTGCTGCTCCTGATCGTAGTTTATACGTGTACATACCAGAAAGACTGACAGGTTACTGTTGAACATATAGGACTGATCTGATATGCATATCTGATATTATTAGATATTGCACGTCTTTGAATCATTCTCCTTGTAATAACAATACTACAGTGGAAGTTAATGGCAACTAATTTAAATTTAAAAAAAAAAAAAGATGGTGTCAGCATTGAGAAAATACGAACTCCGGTTGGCAACAGGCGTGCATTATAAAACTGTTTGCCTCTCCTCCAAAAAAACAGCTCATTTATTTAAAATTCATGGCCTTTCCTCGGAATTAAGAAAATGAAATGAATGTTAGAATGATAGACCAACGGCCAAGCAACTGTATAGTTCAAAAGTCAATTAGATGATTGCAGGATCTAGCAGTACAGAGGAGTAGAGATCATGCTATCCGCCGCGGCTGAACGGTTTTGTCGTCGATTTTCACTAGCCGAGTTGCAGTTGGCTACTGGAAACTTCGGCGAAGAACATCTCATCGGAAATGGTGGATTTGGTAAAGTCTACAAAGGCCTAATTCACAATGGGAAAGAGACTGTGGCTGTGAAGCGGCTTGCATCAACTTCCAAGCAAGGAGCACATGAGTTTTTGATGGAGATCGAGACGCTAAGTAAGCTCCGGCATGTTAATCTGGTCTCTCTGATCGGCTACTGCAATGAAAATGAAGAAATGATTCTTGTTTACGAGTACATAGACCGTGGAACCGTGGCGCACCACCTTTACAGTGATGACTGTGCATCTCTCACGTGGAAGCAACGCCTTAACATATGTATTGGAGCAGGTCGAGGTTTGGACTATCTTCACACTGGCTGTTCAATCGTGCATCGTGATGTAAAGTCTACGAATATCCTTCTGGATGAAAGTTTCACGGCTAAGGTTTCGGATTTTGGCTTGGCCAAACATTTAAGCACAGGCAGCTCAAAGAGCCATGTTCGCACAGTAGTTAAGGGCACGTTCGGGTATTTAGACCCGAGTTATTTTACCACCGGGAGGCTAACCAGGGCAAGTGACACGTACGCCTTCGGGGTGGTGTTATTGGAAGTATTGAGTGGGAAACCAGCAGTTGATCCAAGGCTTGGTGAGGATGAGATGAGCCTGGTCATGTGGGCTAGAGGAAAAATTAGCAAAGGAAAAGCTGACCAGATTGTGGCTTCGAATTTGAGAGACAAAATCTCAGAAGATAGCCTGAGGACATTCGTCGGGGCTGCTAAAAGATGCTTGCATGATGAACCAAAGAAACGGCCAACAATGGCTCAAGTCGTGCTCCAGCTTGAGTTGGCCCATCAACAGCAGGAAACACAACCCCTAACACATAAGTCATCCAGATTTTGGCCATTTACTGTGCTTTGGAACAGAGTTAAACCATCTGGTAAAAACGAAAAAAACATGTTAATATTTTGATGATCACTCTTCTAAGTTTTTCTTTATGCAATTCTAAAGGCGATCGTGGCACAGGATCGATGAAAAAGGATCATAATGAGGTTGGTGCTAGTCTGCTCCCAGTAGCCCCCGTCCCTGCCATTCATAAAAATGCATTGAAGAACAAACAAACCGAAAATAAGCTACCGACAGATGAATTAGAAGACAAACAGGCTGTTAAGATGCTTCCGATTACTATCCCGGCCATTTCACTAGATGAGTTGAAAGATATCACAGATAATTTTTACTTAAAGCCTTCAATTGGAATCCTGAAAAATGGACAGGCTGCAGCAGTTAAAGAGCTCTATTACAACCAGACAGATGAACATTTTCTAGCACAGGTTTGTCCTTAAGTACTAAAGGAAGAAAATGAATTTTACCTTCAATATTTTTAAGGTTTCTGGTGATTTTGTAGGTTTCAATAGTGTCTCAACTAAAGCACGAAAACGTGGTACAGATACTCGGTTACTGCATGGATAGCGATCGACGATTCTTTGCCTATGAATTCGCTCCACAAGGTTCTCTTCATGACATTCTTCATGGTGAGCTCCCCATAATCTTAAAGACTTGTGATTCTTTTTCCATTATTTTATTGGTAAGAATGCAACAACATTGATCTTTGAAGGTTATATCTTAAGATAATTTCCTATGCATTCATACAATCTTCACTGTATTCACTCATTGGTTTCTTGATACATATGATCCTATATATACACGTTTTACATGCAATATTAGGACAAAAAGGCATCGAAAGCTCAGAGGCAGGCTTGGCTCTGTCATGGCACCAACGAGTTAAGATTGCTGTTGAGGCCGCGAAAGGGGTGCAATACATTCACGACAAGGCACAGGTTCACCGTAACATAAAATCCAGCAATATTTTACTTTTTGACGATCTTGAAGTTGCTAAAATAGCTGATTTTCGATTCCCTGATAAGGCAGCCAATATTAACGAACCTTACCCGTTTACCATTACCCTGCATCGAGGCTATTGTCCACCAGAGTATGCTCTTTTCTTTTTCTCGTCTTTCAGAGAGAATGATGAAGGGAAGTAGTAGTTTGAATTGTACTAATTAATTTTGTGTGTGGTAGATACATATGCGATGGAGAACTAAGCTGGAGGAGTGATGTTTACAGCTTCGGCGTAGTACTCCTTGAGCTCTTGACTGGCCACAAATCCGTCGATTGTACGCGGCCAAGGGGACAGCATTCTCTTGTGACATGGGTATGCAACACTTGCTACCTAAGTCAGTCGACCAAAAATAAAAAATTTGTACTTTAAAAAAACACGATTCCTTTTTCTGGGATCGGAGTGCTCGTTTTCCTGCCTTCAGAATCAGAAACTGGTTGTTTTATGTGCATGTACACCTGCAGGCAAGGCCATATCTCAGCCAAGACAAGGTGGAGGAAGTGGTGGATGCCACAATGAAAGGAGACTACCCTCCAAAAGCCGTTCGAAAGGTAAAGAATCAGCTGCGAAGGAGACCATCAGAAAAGCACTTCAAATTTCATTTTGTGTTTCATCTCATGTTCCAACTTTATCAATACACGTCATATATTCGTCATTTTAATGCAGATGGGGGCAGTTGCTGCCTCGTGTGTGCAGTATGAAGCTGAACTCCGTCCGAACATGAGCATTGTAGTAAGGGCTCTCTGTCCTCTACTGCACGCATGGTTTTTCTCATAGCCAAAACGGGAAACTTGAAAATCTGCGCGATCAAAAAATGTATATTCCATTCGTTTCAAAGAAAAAATCTATGTTAATAGAGCCTTTTTTTTTGTCTTTTTAAGGACGAGGGGAATAATTGAAATTATGGTATATTAGTTGGGTGAAGATCCAAATGTTGTGAGTTGGAACATTTTTGTATATATGAATTAGGTGTTTATACATTTTTTCAATGCTAGCAAGTTACACGTGCAATGTGTGAATCAATAATTTTATTAAAATATAATGAATTTAAGTTTAAAAAAATGTTAACTTTATATAATAATATTTCATTAAATATTAACTACTAAGTCAAATATATAGAAAATGATGATTAACAAATGTTATCAGTTTTATTAACTGCACAGGTTATGAAGGCCAATGTTGCCATTCATTTCACGAAAATATACAAATTTTTATTTGAAGAATTAATATTTTATTTTTAATAATGATAATATTTTTTTATCACTTTTCGGTTTAAAAAAGAAAAAAAAAAGAGTTGTTTGGAGGGAAAATTGGTTGAGGCCATATTAGGAAAGAGCAACCAATGATCAATTAAACTTCAAAACGGAGGGAGAAATGTCGTACAATGGTCGCCGTCCTCTATCCCTGCAAGTCGGCAACTAAGAGCTTCAAAAACACTAAATTTCCGGCACTTCTCACTACATCTGTTCTTCTACCTTACTCAAAATTTAAAACCACTTGATACATACGCAGATATGAGCAGGGAAGTCTATTACCACCGCCGAGAAGATCGGAGGGGCGGCGCCTCCAGGCAATGGCGGAGGAGAAAAAGCGTATCTGTTGTAGGTATTGCAAGTAGTTTCTTGATTTAATTGGGTATAATTTGAGTTTCCCCACTTATTGTTCAAATTAAATAATAGAACTCGTTGGATTTAGATTATCCAGATGAATTGTAGAATGCTAAACAACATCAATAACATCTAGAGAAATACTCAGGGAGAAAATGGATAACAAGACTGGAAAAAGTTCTGATAGGTTATTTATTGACCGTTATACTTGATATTATTAGATTTTTGGGAGGATTAATGTACACTTGGAGATGACTAGGTATGGTTAAGATTTTACAGAACTGATTGGACTGATCCAGATATTCTTCTAGTGATCTGGATACGACCAGGGTGGATTGAGGAGGAATCGTAATAATCGTGGAAATGAGCTATTGTGTTGTTGTTGTTGTTGTTGTTGTTGCTGTTATTGTTTTTTTTTTTTTTTTTTTTTTTTTAGAGGTGGCATCGGTGTTGATAAAAGATAAAACTCAGGTTGGCATCAGATGTGCATGTCCCAGCATTTCGTAGATGCTGAATTTCTTAGCAATTTTCTAAATAATGTTTCAGACGAACCTTCAAAACAATGATAATAAGATGAAATCTTCAATAAAGACAGGAGGAATGACAGACCAAAGGCCAAACAACTGTGTTGAATGATTCAACGACTCAACGAACTATAATCAAATACATTGGTAACTAAAGTATACAGAATCCAATGTTAATGAATTAAAAACAAATGTATGTTGTCCAATTGTGTTCCTCCCAAAGGTCAATTAATATGTTGTGCATAAACTTAAAATACTTATGTTTTTTTTGGTTGGCTCATTTTGATGAAATTGCTTATGATTGGATTACTTAATTGGTTGGGAGTGTAGATACATATGGGATGGAGAACTAAGTTGGAGGAGTGATGTTTACAGCTTCGGTATGGTACTCCTCGAGCTCCTGACAGGCCACAAATCAGTCGATCGTACACGGCCAAGGGCACAGCACTCTCTTGTGACATGGGTATGCAGTATTTTCCTCAACCTGTGATTGAAAAACACTTGCTAGCTAATTCAGTTGACAGGAAATAAAAAGTCGTACTTTGAAAATCACGATTCTGTTTTCTGGGATCGGATTGCTCGTTTTCCTGCCTGCAGAATCAGAAACTTGTTTGTTGTTTTATGTGTATGTACACCTGCAGGCAAGGCCATATCTCAGCCAAGACAAGGTGGAGGAGGTGGTGGATGCTAGAATGCAAGGAGAATGTCCAAATTTTGATGGAATTCTTTTAAATACTTTAATGCAGGGTATTTATTTTCTCATCCTTTATTATATTCTTGAAGTCAATTATATGTTCTCTCTACTGTAATGTTGACCCATTCTTTCAGCGATCAGGATACTATGGGGGTGGTTGATTGATGAGGACTTATAAACAATCACCAAATTGAGCTTTCAATAAATATTTAAAATGAATAAAGAAGTGGCATCAGCGTTGACAAAATGAAGTCTTTCATTACGTCAGAAAAAATGATACAGCAAAGACCAACCATTGTATAGAATGCTTCAACGACGATTATTAAATATTAATCAATCTGCGATGGGCTTACTTTCAGAACGATATCCATCTAATCTACCATCTGAAAAATACACCGAATTCTTGATCAAAGAAATATGATGGCAACAAGAAGTGGTACAGAGGAGGAGAACAAGCTATCTGCCACGGCTGAACGCTTCTATTGTCGATTTTCACTGGCTGAGATCCTGTTGGCCACTGATGATTTCAGTGAAGCACAAATCATTGGAAATGGTGGATTGGCAAAGTCTATAAAGGCCTCATTTAATGGGCAACTGACTGGCCATAAAGCGACTAGCATTGAATTCCAACCAAGGAGCACACGAGTTTTTGACAGAGATTGAAACACTAAGCAAGCTCCGACATGTTAATCTGGTCTCTCTGATTGGCTACTGCAATGAAAATGCAGAAATGATTCTTGTTTATGACTACATAGCCCGTGGAACACTTGCCGACAACCTTTACAAACTCTCAAGGAACAGTGATGGTGCTGACTGCTTGTCTCTCAACTGGAAGCAACGCCTTAGCATATGCATTGGAGCGGGCCGAGGTCTTGAATATCTTCACACTGGCAGTTCAATCATACATCGTGATGTAAAATCTACAAATTTCATTCTCAATGAAAATTTCACTGCCAAGGTTTCAGATTTTGGCTTGGCCAAACATTTAAGCACAAGCAACTCACAGAGCCATGTTAGCACAATAGTCAAGGGCTCGTTTGGATATCTGGACCCGAGTTACTTCACCACCTGTAGACTAACCAGGAAAAGTGACGTGTATGCGTTTGGGGTCGTGCTGTTGGAGGTATTGTGTGGAAGACCAGCTGTTAATCCAAGGCTTACTGAGGATGAATGAGTCTGGTCGTGTGGGCACAAGATAAAATTAATAAAGGAAAAGTTGACCAGATTGTAGCTTCTAATATGAGGGGCGAAATCTCAGCAACTTGTCTGAAGACATTTGTGGGGGTTGCTAAAATATGCTTGCATTATGAACCAAAGAAACGCCCAACAATGTCTCAAGTAGTTGTGAAGCTTGAGTTGGCCCTTGAACAGCAGGAGAGACAAACATCAACACATAATGCATCCCGATTTCTGCCATTAAACGCATTTTGGAATAGAGTTAAACCGTGGTAAAATGAATTTGTTATTATGTATATAAATCTATTTGGCAACAATACAACTCCAAAGAATTTCCTGTTCATGTTCTGATTGTGCAATTAAGCAGGCAATTATGCCACAGGATGAACAGAAAAGGATGAAAAACAGGTTGACATCAATACGCTGTCAACAGGCGTACCTGCCACTCAGCAAGATGCGTTAAAGAATGAACAGACTGAAAGTATGTTTCCAGCTGCAGTCCCTGCCATTCCAGTAGATGAGTCAGAGGACAATCATACCATTGATATGCTGTCGATTCCACTACATGAATTGAAGGACATTACTAATAATTTTAGTCCAGAGTGTTTAATTAGTTGGGGATCCAATGGAAGTGTACATCACGGGGTCCTGAAAAGTGGACAGGCTGCAGCAATTAAAACGTTGACATACAGAAGCTGGCCAGAACAGGAGTTTCTTGCACAGGTTTGGCCATGACACTGTGTCTGTTGAGTGATATAATGGCATACTCTACAACTTAATCTGGAAATTAGAGAGTTGTAATATATGGTTATGTAGGTTCTAATAGCATCCAGCCTAAAGCATGAAAATGTGGTTCAGCTACTCGGTTATTGTGTGGACAGTAATCGGCGGTTCTTGGCTTATGAGGTTGCTCAAAATGGGTCTCTGCATGACATTCTTCATGGTATGCTTGCGAGAATTTTTTATAGAGATGCTACCTTCACATATTGTTTTGGATCTTTAGCCTGACAATGGTGGATTTTCTAAAATTTCTTGGTTTGATTATAGTAGTTTTAGGCTTGAAAGTTTATATCCTAAGATGTGTTTTTTGAATTGTTTCTAGAAATAAAGTTTTGGTCGCTGAACTGGCATCCTATGTTGTTTGGCTCAATTTCTCAGAAGTCCCTATATACACGATTTTGATGTGAACCAATTTTATATGGTGGAGTACTTACAAATGTACGTTTTATGTGCAATAGGACAGAAAAGCGTCAAAGGCTCAGAGCCAGGTCCAGCTCTGTCATGGGGCCAAAGAGTTAAAATTGCTTTAGGAGCTGCGAAAGGACTAGAGTACATTCACGAGAAGGCACAGATTCATCGTAACATCAAATCCAGCAATGTGTTACTTTTTGATGAGTCAAAGCTGCTAAACTAGCTGATTTTGTTCAGTCATTTGAATCCTCTTATAAGGCTCTATGTTATTATGATGAACCGCATCCTTCTCTTCGTCTTGAGCCTCGTGGTTGTCATCCCCCAGAGTATGTTATATACTGAGTATTTCCTTGAGATTATGAAGACAACGACTAGTTTGAATTTGTACTAGTTACTATGGGGCCTCACTACTTCATTTTGGGTGGGTGGTAGATATAAAAGGTTTGGCAAAGAACTACATGAAAGGAGTGATGTTTACAGCTTTGGTGTGGTACTCCTCGAACTCCTGACGGGCCGTAAAATATTTGATCATACAATGGCAGGAGGACATCAGGATCTTGTGACATGGGTATGTAATTTTCCTTAGCGTGTGAATACCACTTTAGTTGCTTAACCTTATCAAGGGCATCAGCTCCTTGGTTGTTGCAGTACACATATATATGCCGTAATTTAATAACTACAAAACTTATATAACACCAGGCAAAGCCATATCTCAGCGACGACAAGGTAAAAAAGATCGTTGATGCTAGACTGAAAGGAGATTACCCACCAAAGGCAGTTGCAAAGGTGAAATCAGTCGCATAAGAGATCATTGATTAGACCCTTTCTTTGGAATGAAACTGTGTTTGTTCAATCTACTCAACTTTCTTTTCTGAGACTATGGTTTCAATCGATATTGCTTCTTTTGCTTAAATGCAGATGGCTGCAATTGCTGCCTTGTGTGTACAGTCTGAATCTGATTTCCGTCCAAACATGAGCATTGTAGTAAATGCTCTCCGTCTTCTGTTGAATGCTTCTTCTGATGGGGAACACCACGCTCGTGATTTTTTGATCTCCTGGGACCTCAATGCAAATAGAAATGGTTGAAATTATGGTACTAGTTTGTTGATGATCTTTTGCCTTCACGCGGTATCCACTGGATAGCAGCCGACCTGAAGGAAGAAGATGTTATTATAGAAACTTGATGAGGGAATATGGAAGAAATTATATTATAGCTGCATTTTCATATAGTTTTATCCGGAGTCATATGTTGTGTGGTGGCATTACCTAACATACTGTGTTCATATAAATTTGCTTCGACTGGTTCATGTTGGTTAATTGGCAGCCCTTCGTGGCTTTATTCTGGTGGGACAACCGGCTCGTTGTTCCTATTGCTGGCGGGTTAGTGATGGCATGTCAAAAGACTCTTGGGTTAGGTGACGTTATTTGCAGGGGAAAGTGATTTTAAACCTGTCTTGCCATCATCTCTGAATCTCTATTCTAGCAGAGATTTAAAGAGACGCGCAAAATATGGCCGATGATCTCTGACTGACCATAGTCAGTGGATTGTCTTTTTTAATGGTCTTTCATGTGTGCATGAAACCTTTGAATATCGCACTTTCACCTGTAAACTTTGGACGACGCTCCATTATAAGCGTTCACTGAAGGACATAGAAACCGTCATATGTGCACTAGCTCAAGGCTTGTATTACTTTTGTTTTTAATAAAATATTGTCCTTCTGTAAACTACGTTGGTAACGAAAGCATACAGAATCCACTTTTAATAAATTAAAAACAAAAAGCAAAATTGCACACTTTCCATCCTTTGAAAGCAACAAAATGCCCACATAATAAAATCTAAAAAACTAGATTTTGGACCTTTCATGTAGTGGTCAGCAAAGACCAACCATTGTATAGAATAGTTCAGCGACTATAATTAAGAAAGACTACACATCAATCAGTTTTCGCTGCACCTTCCCCTTTTAATATATCCAGATGGGTTTACTTTCAGAAATATACACCAAGTTCTTGATCGCAGAAGTGTGATGGCAGCAAGTAGCAGTACTGAGGAGGAGAACAAGCTATCTGTCATGGCTGAACGCTTCTCTCATCGATTTTAACTGGCTGAGATCCTCTTGGCCACTGATTATTTCAGTGAAGCACAACTCATTGGCAATGGTGGATTTGGCAAAGTCTATAAAGGCCTCATTGATAATTGGCAGCTTACTGTGGCCGTAAAGCGACTAGCCTCGAATTCCAACCAAGGAGCACATGAGTTTTTGACGGAGATTGAAACATTAAGTAAGCTCCGACATGTTAATCTGGTGTCTCTGATTGGCTACTGCAATGAAGATGGAGAAATGATTCTTGTTTATGACTACATAGCCCGTGGAACACTGGCCGATCACCTTTACAAACTTTCGAGGAACAGTGATGGTGATGACTGCTCGTCTCTCACGTGGAAGCAACACCTTAATATATGCATTGGAGCGGGTCGAGGGTTGGATTATCTTCACAATGGCACCTCAATCATACACCGCGATGTGAAGTCTACGAATATCCTTCTGGGATGAAAATTTCAATGCTAAGTTTTCAGATTTTGGCCTGGCTAAATATCTATGCACAAGCAACTCAAAGAGTCATGTTAGCACAGTAGTTAAGGGCACATTTGGATATTTAGACCCGAGTTATTTTACCACCGGTAGACTAACCAGGGCAAGTGACACATATGCCTTTGGGGTTGTCTTGTTGGAAGTACTGTGTGGGAGTCCGGCAGTTGATCCGAGGCTTGACGAGGATGCGATGAGCCTTGTCATTTGGGCTCAAGAAAAGATTAGCAGAGGAAAAGTTGAGGAGATTGTAACTGCTAATGTAAGGGAGGAAATCTCAGCAGATAGCCTGAAGACATTCGTTGGGGTTGCTCATAGATGCTTGCACTATGAACCAAAGAAACGGCCAACAATGTTTCAAGTAGTTGTCAAGCTTGAGTTGGCCCTTGAACAGCAGGAAAGAAAAATATCAACACATAATGCATCACGATTTCTGCCATTAAACGCATTTTGGAATAGAGTTAAACCGTCTGGTAAATGAATTTGTCATTATCTATACAAATCTACATGGCAAAAATAGAACTCATAAAAATATCTGCTGTTCATGTTTTGATTGTGACATTAAGCAGGCAATCATGGCACTGGATCAGCAGAAAAGGATGACAAAAGGGTAGAGGACAGACAGTCCGTGAACATGCTGCCACTCACCATCTCGGTCATTCCACTACAAGAATTGAGGGACATGACTAATAATTTTAGTTCAGAGTGTTTAATTAGTGAGAGATACACCGGAGGGGTATATTGTGGGGTCCTGAAAAGTGGAAAGGCTGCAGCAATTAAAAAGTTAGACGGCATGCGCTATAGTAGCATGACAGACAAGGAATTTTTATCCCAGGTTTGGCCATAACACTTTACTCTGTAGCTGCATGGTCCATCAACTTTGGAAGTAGAAGATTTTTAATGGATGTTTCCAGGTTTTAATGGCATCCAGCCTAAAGCATAAAAACGTGGTTCAACTATTAGGCTACTGTGTGGATGGCGGGCAGCGATTCTTGGCTTATGAGTTAGCTCAAAAAGGGTCCCTACATGACATTCTTAACGGTAAGCTTGCAATAATTCACATTCTTCACATATAGGATTGGAGCTTTTGGCTGACAGTGGTAGATTTAACTGTCTTGGTTCAATAGCATTAGTTAGAACCTTTCAGGGTCGTATCCAAGGATTGTTTGTTCTTGAATTGCTTTTAGAAGTAGAGTTTTGATTGCGGAATTGGAGTATTGATGATGTTTGATTCAGTTTCTAAGAAGTCTCTATGCATAGCTTCTTTGGACGACTTATAAATGTACATTTGTGTGCAGTGCGAAGACAAGTGAAAGGCTTGGAGCCGGGTCCAGCTCTGTCATGGTCTCAAAGAGTTAAAATTGCTGTTGGGGCTGCAAAAGGATTAAAGTACATTCACGAGAAGGGGCTGGTTCATTGCAAAATCACATCCGGCAATGTGTTGCTCTATGATGATCCGAAAGCTGCTAAAATATCTGATGTTGATCTGTCAACTCTACCTGACAAGGATTTTGCTTATAATTATCCTTATGTACTGGCTGAGCCTCGTTGTACCCAGGGTATGTTCTGTTTTTGAGTCTTTCCGAAAGATGAATAGTTTGATATTTTTACGGGGCGTTAACTGCTTCATTTTGGGTGGTCGACACACAAGGGATGGCCGACTAAGACAGAGTAGTGATGTTTACAGCTTCGGCGTGGTACTCATTGAACTCTTGACGGGCTCCAGACTAGTAGATCGTATATCACGGCCTAGAGGATACCATCATCTTGTGAAATGGGTATGCAGTTTTTCTTAGCCTATCAAGACACACACACACACACATATTTATAATGAGCAAACTTTTCAACACCAGGCGAGTCCATATCTCAGTGAAGACATGGTATGGAGCATTGTGGATGCTGAACTAAACGGGAACTCCCCACCAAAGGCAGTTGCAACGGTAAAATCAGTTGTGTCTTCCTTGTGAGAATCTACATTTTAAACTAATGTTTGTGTCATTTTCATTACATGACGACGTGTCCTATCTTTGGTTTCTGATTGTGATTGTTTGCTTATAACAGATGGCTGCTATCGCTGCCTCGTGTGTGGAATATTTTCCGTTTAAGCGTCCGGATATGAGCACTGTAGTGAAAGATCTTCAGGCTTTGTTGGATCCTTCTTCAGGCTTTTTTGGATCCTTGAAAAAGAATTCATAGCAAAACACCAAACTGTGTTGTGAATTCCTTTGATAATAAAAGATTTCTTATATTTTCTCCTCTGCAAATGCTCATCATCTTCCCAAGTAATCATATTATATTTCTATTATATTTCGTTGATAGGTTGTCAATCCACCAAATATAATTAACCTACTTCCAAAACACGAGTATAGTGGTGAGCAGGGTCGAATCCACAGGGAACGGGAATTAAATTCTTTTGAATAAAATAAAACAAAAACGGGGGGTTTTGAAGATTTTCACCTAATCTACTAAATACTAAATTAATCAATCTAGCAACTACAAGCTTACACGATATTAATGCACACAAAACAATTTAGCAAGAAAAACTATTAAAATAGAGATAATACTAAGAAGAGAGAAATTTGATTTAAGGGTTCGATATTCAATTATACTATTGATCATAGACTTAACAAATAAATTTTTGCAAATTCAAGCAATTAACCTTGGATTTATTAGGATAGCCTTCTAAATCCTTTGTTTTCCTAATTAATTAACCAAACCTAGCATCCGGTCAATTCTTATTATTAATCAACTTGGCACGATAACGTTCCATGTTAATTAATAATAGCATTAATCTTAGTGAAAACAGGTTAATACTAATATCAATAATTAAGATAGCCATAAATATCAATATTAGTCATATAGGTTCAATTAGGATAGGCAATTTATGATAGCATAATTTACCTATTCTAATGCTACGATTCTTCACCCATTTACACTACTAGGAGTGTAAACTCATGAATAGCTTTAGGAGAATAAATATTCATTTGATTTGTCAATTCAAATTAATATAAACCTCCATTAATAATCATTTGAACCTATTAGTACTTGAATATAAAACAAGATAATCAATACATATCCCAAAGTCTCACAATAATATAACCGAAATACGAAACCCTTAAATCAAACCGTAAAATTAGCCACTCATATTATAATAAATCATAAACATAACCAATATCATTTAATACAAGAAATAAACTAACGAAGAAGAGAAAAGATAGATAAGATAGAAACTTGGCACGATAACGTTCCATGTTAATTAATAATAGCATTAATCTTAGTGAAAACAGGTTAATACTAATATCAATAATTAAGATAGCCATAAATATCAATATTAGTCCTATAGGTTCAATTAGGATAGGCAATTTATGATAGCATAATTTACCTATTCTAATGCTACGATTCTTCACCCATTTACACTACTAGGAGTGTAAACTCATGAATAGCTTTAGGAGAATAAATATTCATTTGATTTGTCAATTCAAATTAATATAAACCTCCATTAATAATCATTTGAACCTATTAGTACTTGAATATAAAACAAGATAATCAATACATATCCCAAAGTCTCACAATAATATAACCGAAATTCGAAACCCTTAAATCAAACCGTAAAATTAGCCACTCATATTATAATAAATCATAAACATAACCAATATCATTTAATACAAGAAATAAACTAACGAAGAAGAGAAAAGATAGATAAGATAGAAACTTACTACAAAAAAAAGAAGGAAATATGTTCATTCTTCCCCAAAATTGTCTCTCTACAAAATTCCTCAAAAGAAGGATAGGAAGGAAAAAGTGTTATCTCTCCTCTCTCCTCAAAGTTTATCACATTCCTCAAAAGAAGGATAGGAAGGAAAAAGTGTTCTCTCTCCTCTCTCCTCAAAGTTTATCACGGCTGATTCTTTTTTTTTTTAAATGTGGGGAGGGATTTCTTCATTTCCCTACTCTTAGTTTCTTGGGCCTAAAATGGGCTTTTGGGCCTTTCTTGAGTTTTTGATTTTTTCTTGGATTTTTGGGTTGCTTTCTTGGGCTTTTGAGCCGTTTTTACATTGGCTCGTTTCTTTCACTAATTGTTCTTTTTTTCTCGATTTTTCTCCAACTGCAATTAATTATTTTAATGAAATAAAGAATGATTAATTAGATCAATTAATTGCAATTTTGGAGACAAAAATACGGAGGATATGAACACAAAATATGGAATATTATAATCATATCAAATCCCCCACACCTAAATCATGCTAGTCCTCAAGCATGTATAAACAATTAGCACAAGGTGATAACCAAGAAAAATGTTCTCCTACAATGTTCTCAAATTGCTATGCAATGATGAAATTAAGATGATAATTCTACAAGAGTGAGTGATCATGATTCATTTAAATTCAAGGAAAATTCATGTCTCATCAATTCTTAGCAATTTCAATAAGCTCCAATGTGACTAATTCAACACCTCGCTAATGGATTCACTCAATTCGCTCTTTTGTGTATGAATGGACATTTTTATATTGTTACACTCAATTTCAAAGCATAACACATCATTGTCATAAGCTTGCTCATCAATCAAATATCCACCACTTTGTCATGTATCCATGCAAAAAATCAAAGGGTCTTTCCAAGGGTTGTAATGAGGCCATGGGTAAAGGTTGGATAAAAATGAAGGGAACATAAGCTAAACAAGTCAAGAAGTATATGAATTTATACACAAAGTCCAAGATGACAAATAATCCACCTCCATTTGCACTATTTAACATGAAAACTCTTTATCCCATTCTCACTTGATATTCTTCCCATCAAGCTCAAACATATATAAACAACCAAGTAGTAATATGTAAATTACTCTATTTACAACTCTCAATCACCAAAATAATATTGCACTATGCACTATTAGGGAGTATGACGAAAAACAAACCAATTTTTTTTTCTCTTTGTTTTTTTTTTTTTTTCTTTTTTTTGTGTGCCCAACCTCTTTTCAACCTCCAACTCTTTAAACACTATTGCATTTCATTCACTTACTTCTTGACAAGAAGGGTTCGATCAAGATGGATAAAATAAACAAAAATGGTTAAGAGGTTTATCATGTACTTGTTAAAGCAAGAAATTGGCTAAAGGCACAAATGAGCAAACTAGGGGAAATTGTATAGGTATGGATTCAAAGAAAAGGCCGTCAAGTGGTTAAGCCTAAATGCCCTTATCATTTTTTAGTGCATGAACACATTATGTGGTCTTAAAATGCATATTAAAGCAAGTTCTAGAATGAATATGATATGCTTGATCACACACAAAACAAAAGATAAGGCTTAAAAGCTCACAAAAAGAGGTGATTATGTGTTGAACTATGCACATTTTCGTTCTATCTATTGAAAAAATTAATGAGACACATCATTTTGAGCATAGACAAAAACTAATCAATCTCATGCATCTCTTGTATATTATCACTCTCATTCCAACAAATCATAGCAATTTAACAACCAAAAGTAGCATTTATGCACAAATCCCCCCCCCCCCCCCACACCTAAACTCTACATTGCCCTCAATGTATACCACCAAAGCTCGTCAATCAGAAAACAAAATAAATAAGAAGATAACAAAAATAAAAATAAAAATAAAAGAAAAAAGACAAAGAAAGAACCTCCCTGAAAGACGGCCGACTGTGGGGGAGACTCGAAGGTTGACTTGTACTGAGAATCTCCTCTTCTTCTTCATATTAGGTAGATTCACAATTATTTCCTAACATCAAAGTAGCCACACATTCAATTATAATAGTTAGGAATTTGACAATATGTGCAAATGAATCTTTTGAAATTTATAAATTCAACTCTTGCTTCTCAATCAATTGGCAAAATGAATTAATCCCTAAATAATATGAATAGTAAGCAAATTCCGGCACATCTTCAAGGGATACAATTCAATATTTACCACCATCAACATCACCCATCTACATCTCTAAAAATTCACAAAAAATAAAATCAAAGACTCAAACCATACCTATTAACATGACAACACAATATCGAATTCTACAAAAATCATAACAAAAATCTAAGATAGATAATAAGAGAAAGAAAACCAGTGAATGGAGATGGGTAATAGCAGCAGCGGTTGGACAGCAGGAAGGGAGAAGAGTAGCGGCATGCACAGCAGCGGAAGAAAAAAGCAGGAGGAGAGCAGTAGCGACTGAGGCGGCGCCTGCGTGCGGGCGCGAGCAACGGCGCTACGCACAGAGAAGGGAGGCGCGGCGGCGAGCGTGCGTGGAGGAAGGAGGAGGCGGCGCGGCGCTGGAGAGGAAGAATGAGGGAGAAGGCGGCGCCGGTGGAGGAATGAGTAAGAAGGCGTGGCCGGCGGCGACGGGAAGGAGACGGCGCCGAGGAGCAGACGGCGTGACGCCCGCGCTGGAAAGGAGAGGGAAGGGACGGCGGGGAGAGCAGAGGAGAGACAGAGCAGGACGTGTGGTGGAGGAGAGAGAGAACTGATAGAGAAGTGATAGAGGGAGAAAGGGAAGCGAGAGTGAGAAACCCTACTCTCTCTCTCTTCTTTTTTTTTTTTTTTTTTTTTTTAATTGTATAAAGGGCTGAAAGTTTTTTGAAGGAAAATCAGCAAACTTATCTGCTCTAACGCGTGGGCACGCCTTAAATTGTAGAAATGGATTGAAATTTTTGGTTGAAAAATCAGCAAACTATCTGCTGTAAGGCGTGGGTGGGCACGCCTTAAATTGTATAAAGGGGCTGAAATTTTTGGGAGAAAAATCAGCGAATTATGTGCTGTTAGGCGTGGGTACGCATTACACTTCACTGTCTATTGAGCCTGATCATGCCCATTTCAACCTTGTCCACGAAATTTTTAAGAAAAACTAGTTTAATTTAAGCGTGATCACGCCTAAATCAAACTAATCTCCTGTACCATTCCTAATTTTTGGACTTGGAGAATTCTCATAAGATGTGATCTCGCCTCCAAAAATGCACTAACCTATTTACACAAAGAAAACAAAATTCGATGAGAACTAGATGATGAAACCTAAGCTATCCAAATACAAGAAAAAAAAAAGAAAAAAAGAAAAAAATTTGGGTTGCCTCCCAATAGCGCAGTTTTTAGTGTCGTTATGCTCGACCAAATATATCAATAGAACACATAGAATGATTTTTCAAAGGATATTTCATAGCATCGAAAATATTGAATTTAACAATCTCTCCGTCAAACTCGACGGAGAGTGTTCCCTCATCCACATCAATCTTTGTTCTTGTAGTCTTCAAAAATGGTCTTCCCAACAGAATAGGGGCAGAATTAGTGATGGTGTCTTCTTCCATTTTCAAGATGTAGAAATCTGCTGGAAAAATCAACTCGTTAACCTGCACTAAAACATCTTCAACGACCCCTTCAGGGTAAGCATTAGAACGGTCTGCTAGCTGAATTACAACTCGGGTATCTTTCAAGGGACCCAAAGTCAAAGCACAATAGATTGAGTATGGCATGACATTAATAGATGCACCTAAGTCTAGCACGGCACGCTCAATCTTCATATTTCCACTAACACAAGGCATAGTAAACATACCGGGATCCTTGCATTTATTTGGAAATGACTTTTTTATCACTGCAGATACATTTTCCCCCACACTAACCTTCTCATCATTTCTCAATCTCCTTTTGTTAATGCACAACTCCTTTAGAAATTTAGCATACTTCGGGATTTGCTTAATGGCATCCAACAAAGGAATGTTTATCTCCACTTTTCGAAAGGTTTCCAATACTTCTCTCTCATGATCATCCTTCTTGGATCTTGCTAACCTGCTAGGAAATGGAGGAACAACCACATTAGAAGTACTAGGTGAAGAGTGTGGGAAATTTACCTTTTTTGTGTTCCTTGGACTTTTCCTTGATAATTTCTTCCGCTTCTTTCTCTTTTTCTCCTTCATTGGTGTTTTCAAGCGAAGAAGGTCCTGATTGTATTTCCTTTCCACTTCTCAATGTCATTGCACTTGCATTTTCTCTTGGATGTACCTCCGGTTGAGATGAAGTCTTCCCGAATTTTGAGCTTCCAATTTACCAACAGATGTTGCCAATTGGCTAAGTTGGTTTCCAAGACTTTGAATGCTAGCTCTTGTCTATTGTTGAAAATTTTGAGTGTTTACTGCTAGAGCTTTCACGATATCTTCCAAAGACATTACGGATTCTGAAGGTTGAGCCTGTGGTGGTGGTGGTGGTCTTGTATAGCCTTGGTGAGGAAAATTTTGTTGGCCTCCTTGATTCTTGTAGCTAAAGTTCGGGTGGTCTCTCCACCCCTGATTGTAGCTATTTGAACAAGGATCATATTTCCGTTGAGGTTGTCCCGGAAACCCTCCCATGGCATTGGCTTGTTGAACATCTTCCGGCAATGAGGGACATCTATCCGAACCATGTCCAACAACCGAGCAAACCCCACATACTTGTGCTTGTGGCATTTGTCCCCCCTACAAACTTTTCCATCAAAGATGTCAATGCTTCCAACTTTTGATCGAAGGAGCTCGTGTTCACTTCATTAGCTTGGTGTGGAATACTATCTTGTCGAGTTCCAAACTGTTGTGCATTAGCAGCCATGCTCGAGATGAGACTTCTAGCAGCTTCTGGTGTCAAACTAACCAATGCTCCTCCACTTGCAGCATCAACCATGTTTCTATCAAAGGTCAAGAGCCCACGTTGCTGTCGAATTCCACATATATCTTTTCTAATATTTGCTGCACGTGAAGCTGCAAAGAATTTTTCAAGAAACTGCTTCTTCATCTCATTCCAAGTGGTAATAGATCCAGAAGGTAAATAATAGAGCCAGTCTTTAGCTTTGTCAGCTAAAGAGAATGGAAAGGCCCGTATAGAAATTTGGTCTTCCATCACAGTTTGAGGCTTCATTGCATTGCAGACAACATAAAACTCCTTCAAATGCTTGTGAGGATCTTCACCTGCAAGTCCACGAAAGGTAGGTAATAAGTGAATAAGACCGGATTTCAACTCAAAAGTAGTATCTGTAGGAATTTGAATGCATAATGGTTGTTGATTAACATCAGGGTTAGCCAACTCCCTTAAAGTCCGTTGAGCTGGAGCTTCCATGTCTTCTTCCTTTATCTTACTTTCTTCAGATTCAGTATCTACTTCAGGTTCAGACTCGATCCAATCTAAAGCCAAATTCAAACCAGGGGATGATGAAGATGATTGTTGAGCTCGTAGTCTAGCTTCCTTCCTTAAGACTTTTGCAGTTTTCTCGACTTCTGGATCAAATATCAATTCACCTGTACGAGAAGAACGAGGCATAAACCAGAAACAAGGAAAAACCTAACACAAAAGAAATTAATTAAACACCGTTCCCCGGCAACGGCGCCAAAATGTGATAGGTTGTCAATCCACCAAATATAATTAACCTACTTCCAAAATACGAGTATAGTGGTGAGCAGGGTCGAATCCACAGGAAACGGGAATTAAATTCTTTTGAATAAAATAAAACAAAAACGGGGGGTTTTGAAGATTTTCACATAATCTACTAAATATTAAATTAATCAATCTAGCAACTACAAGCTTACACGATATTAATGCACACAAAACAATTTAGCAAGAAAAACTATTAAAATAGAGATAATACTAAGAAGAGAGAAATTTGATTTAAGGGTTCGATATTCAATTATACTATTGAGCATAGACTTAATAAATAAATTCTTGCAAATTCAAGCAATTAACCTTGGATTTATTAGGATAGCCTTCTAAATCCTTTGTTTTCCTAATTAATTAACCAAACCTAGCATCCGGTCAATTCTTATTATTAATCAACTGGGCACGATAGCGTTCCATGTTAATTAATAATAGCATTAATCTTAGTGAAAACAGGTTAATACTAATATCAATAATTAGGATAGGTATAAATATCAATATTAGTCCTATAGGTTCAATTAGGATAGGCAATTTATGATAACATAATTTACCTATTCTAATGCTACGATTCTTCACCCATTTACACTACTAGGAGTGTAAACTCGTGAATAGCTTTAGGAGAATAAATATTCATTTGATTTGTCAATTCAAATTAATATAAACCTCCATTAATAATCATTTGAATCTATTAGTACTTGAATATAAAACAAGATAATCAATACATATCCCAAAGTCTCACAATAATATAACCGAAATACGAAACCCTTAAATCAAACCAGCCACTCATATTATAATAAATCATAAACATAACCAATATCATTTAATACAAGAAATAAACTAAAGAAGAAGAGAAAATATAGATAAGATAGAAACTTACTACAAAAAGGAAGAAGAAAATATTATCATTGTTCCCCCAAAATTGTATCTCTACAAAATTCCTCAAAGAAGGAAAGGAAGGAAAAAGTGTTCTCTCTCCTCTCTCCTCAAAGTTTCTCCCGGCTGATTCTTTTTTTTTTTTTTTTTTAAAGTGGGGAGGGATTTCTTCATTTCCCTACCCTTAGTTTCTTGGGCCTAAAATGGGCTTTTGGGCCTTTCTTGAGTTTTGAACTTTTTCTTGGGCTTTTGGGTTGCTTCCTTGGGCTTTTGGGCCGTTTTCACATTGGCTTGTTTCTTTCACTAATTGTTCTTTTTTTCTCGATTTTTCTCCAACTGCAATTAATTATTTTCCTGAAATAAAGAATGATTAATTAGATCAATTAATTACAATTTTGGAGACAAAAATACGGAGGATATGAACACAAAATATGGAATATTATAATCATATCATTCGTCGTACATTTTGGTTTTAATTTACCTAGAAACATCCTAAAAAACGAATGTGATTATGTCATATGACTTTATTAAAAGAGTTATTGGTGAACATATTCATAAACTGTGGATCAAATTGAAATTTCAACGTAACGTTTAAAAGTTTGGAATTTTTCATCACGGACTTAAGTCGTACTAATGACATTGTTTGAGTTCGAACCTGCTCGGTGTGTCTTCGTACTATTTGGCTCGACCCATGTGTCCTAAATGCATTAACCCGTGTGCTTGCTACGTCACTTAGTCTGCACTGACCCGATCCGCCTGCCATGTATTGAGAGTTTCAGTGACAGAAGGAGTACTACAATAATAATCCTAATTTGTAGGAATGTAAAAGGGCTAGGTTGAATACTAGTATGCCTCTTCCATACCCTACCCACCTCTATTTGATTTGTATAGGATTCGGGTAATATCCGTTGAATAATCGAGTAGCCTATCAAGTAAGCAGGTTACCCAATAAATTTAAAGATTAAGGTTGAATTTGACTAGTTATAGTTTAGATTTTAACGAACAAATAATACAATTGGAGATGACAAATCAAAAGGTGTACAGAAGAAAAACAAATGATGTAGAAGAGATTTTGAACCAGTCATGAGTTTTCAGCAAAGACCAACCATTCTATAGAATGGTTCAACGACTATTATTATTCAAGACAAAACATTTATTAAATTTCTCCACCTTCCCCCGTTACAATATCCAGATGGGTTTACTTTCAGAGATATACACCAAGTTCTTGATCACAGAAGTGTGATGGCAGCAAGTAGCAGTACAGAGGAGGAGAACAAGCTATCTGTCGCAGCTGAACGCTTCTCTCGTAGATTTTCACTGGCTGAGATCCTCTTGGCCACTGATGATTTCAGTGAAGCACAACTCATTGGCAATGGTGGATTTGGCAAAGTCTATAAAGGCCTCATTGATAATTGGCAGCTTACTGTGGCCGTAAAGCGACTAGCATCGAATTCCAACCAAGGAGCACATGAATTTTTGACGGAGATTGAAACACTAAGTAAGCTCCGACATGTTAATCTGGTGTCTCTGATTGGCTACTGCAATGAAGATGGAGAAATGATTCTTGTTTATGACTACATAGCCCGGGGAACGCTGGCTGACAACCTTTACAAGCTTTCGAGGAACAGTGATGGCAAAGACTGCTCGTCTCTCACGTGGAAGCAACGCCTTAATATATGCATTGGAGCCGGTCGAGGTTTGGACTATCTTCACACTGGCACCTCAATCATACACCGCGATGTGAAGTCTACGAATATCCTACTGGATGAAAATTTCAAAGCTAAGTTTTCAGATTTTGGCCTGGCAAAATATTTAAGCACAACCAACTCAAAGAGTCATGTTAGCACGATAGTTAAGGGCTCATTTGGGTATTTAGACCCGAGTTATTTTACCACCGGTAGGCTAACAAGGGCAAGTGACACATATGCCTTTGGGGTGGTGTTGTTGGAAGTACTGTGTGGGAGACCTGCAGTGGATCCAACGCTTGTTGGGGATGCGATGAGCCTTGTCATGTGGGCTCAAGAAAAGATTAGGAAAGGAAAAGTTGAGCAGATTGTAGCTTCTAATATGAGGGACGAAACCTCAGCAGATTGTCTGAAGACGTTTATGGGGGTTGCTAAAAGATGCTTGCATTATGAACCAAAGAAACGGCCGACAATGTCTCAAGTAGTTGCCAAGCTTGAGCTAGCCCTTGAACAGCAGAAGAAACGAACGACAACTCATAAATCATCACGATTTCTGCCATTAAATGCATTTTGGACCAGAGGTAAACTGTATGGTAAAATGAATAGTTATTATGTATGCAAATCTATATGGAAACTCGTACAAACTTCCTTGTTCATGTTTGTACAATTGTGCAGGCAATCATGCCACTGGATCAACAGAAAAGGGTGACAAACAGGTTGATGCTAAAACGCATTCCACAGGCGTCCCTATCATTAAAAAAGATGCATCAAAGAACAAGCAGACCGTTAATCTGGTTCCAGTAGAGGAATTAGAGGACACACAGTCTGTTAACATGCTACCATTCGCCATCTCGGTCATTCGACTACATGAACTGAGGGGCATTACTAATAATTTTAGTTCAGAGTGTTTAATTAGTGAGGGATACAACGGACGGGTATATCGTGGGGTCCTGAAAAGTGGACAGGCAGCAGCAATTATGAAGATAGACGGCGTGCGCTATAGGAGCATGACGGACAAGGAATTTTTATCACAGGTTGGCCCTAACGCTTTATCTGTAGCTGCATACTCCAACTTTGGAAGTAGAGGATTTCTAAAGGATGGTTTTCCAGGTTTTAATGGCGTCCAGCCTAACGCATGACAACGTTGTTCAACTATTAGGCTACTGTGCGGAAGGCGGGCAGCGATTCTTGGCTTATGAGATATCGCACAATGGCTCCCTATATGACATTCTTCATGGTAAGCTTGCAATGATTAAATCTTATTGTTATGCCACATTCTTCACATATGTTTTTCGAGTTTTAGGCTGACAATGGTAGGTTTGTTAGTTTTTATTTGTTCAAACTGTCTTCGTTCGATTTGAGATATCAGACAACTTACAAATGTACATTTGTGTGCAGTAGGAAGGCAACGACTCAAAGGCTTGGAGTCGGGACAGGCTCTGTCATGGTCCCAACGAGTTAGAATTGCTGTTGGGGCTGCAAAAGGATTAGAATACATTCACGAGAAGGCGCTGATTCATTGCAACATCACATCCGGAAACGTGCTTCTCTTTGATGATCTGGAAGTTGCTAAAATATCTGATTTTGATCTGTCAACTCCAGAAGAAAAGGATCTTTCTTATTTTGGTTATTATAATCCTTCTGTTACGGACCAGCTTCGTGGTTATCATCCCCCAGGGTATGTTCTGTTTTAAGTCCTTTCGAAAGATGAATAGTTTGATATTTTTATGGGGCTTTAACTGCTTCATTTTGGGTGGTCGATACGAAAGGGACGGACAACTAAGACGGAGTAGTGATGTTTACAGCTTTGGTGTGGTACTCCTCGAACTCTTGACGGGCGCCAGACTAGTAGATCATATATCACGGCCAAGAGGATACCATCATCTTGTGAAATGGGTATGCAATTTTCCTTAGCTTATCAAGATATATATGTCGTATTTTTATGATGAGCAAACTTATATAATGCCAGGCGAGTCCATATCTCAGTGAAGACAAGGTGTGGAATATTGTGGATCCTAAACTAAACGGGGACTCCCCTCGGAAGGCAGTTGCAACGGTAAAAACAGTTGGTCTTGCTTGTGAGAATCCACATTTTGAACTAATGTTTGTGTTTGTTTCATAACATGACAGACTTGTCTTCTGATCTTTGGCTCCTGATTGTGATCATTTGCTTGTATCAGATGGCTGCTGTCGCTGCCTCGTGTGTGCACGATGATCATTTTACCCGTCCGAACATGAGCACGGTTGTGAAAGCTCTTATGCCTCTGTTGGATGCTCAACATCCTTGAAAAAGAAATCCTACCAAAACATCAAACATGTGTTGTGAGTTCTTTTTATATCTCTTTTGAAACTCCCAACTTTCTGGCAGTTGAAAATAGTGTAAATTTTCTTATGCTAGTTTCCTGAAATTAGATATGGCATTCTTATAGTGCCAGTAAATGCATTTTGAAATAGAGCTTCGAGATTTTGTGCAATACTGCAGGCCACAAATCCATTGCCACAACGATCAAGACTTCCTACGAGCATTGTTTTCAGGCCGATTAAACTGGGAATCGTGTTTGGATAGTCCGAAACATTCATAAAATTGTATTTAGGTTGAACTGGTCCAATCGGCAAAACCAAATTTATATTTTCTAAAAAAATTAAAATTAAAACTTAAGAAAATAGAAAAAAAAAATCTATGTTATAGAGTATGAAGATTATGCATTAAGTTATATATTCACAAAAAATATTGTTTGTGAATTTTAATATATAATATATGCGGTAACACTAGAAAAATAAATAAAAATAGACTATTATTATTTTTTCAGTTGAACCGCCGGTCCGATCAATTCAATTGATTAAACCGACCCTCAATGACTCAACCAGTTCGATCTCCATCCCGATTATGAAAGCGCTGTCTGCAAGATTGGTGAGGGATGGGAGGGTATACCGTAGAGTCCTCAAAAGTGGAGGCTAGAGCAATCAAGAGTTCCAACTAGATTGGCAATAACGTTATAGCAGCCTGTGTAGCTGATAGTGTGTTTAACTGCAGAAAGAGAAATGTTGTTTTGATACATGGTTTTGTAGGTTTCTATACCATCCATGGGCTGGTTATTTCCATAGAAAGGAGAGAAAGTATGAGGTCTCTTTTTTCTTTTTCTTTTTTTGGTGGGAGTATGTAGACATGGGCACGGTTCCGGTTCCAAACCGGAACCGCCGGTTCGAACCGGCGGTCAACGGTCCGGTTCGAATCGTTGACCGGTTCCGGTTCCACATGGGAGTATGTAGTTGGATTGACACATGGGCACGCCCCCTCCATATTGGCTCATTCATAAACAAACATGGTCTTAATAGATTATGTGTTGAAGATGACTACCTATAATTAATTTTAGCAAACAAATTGCATACTTGGAGTAGTTAAATTTAGAGTTTACAGAATATACACGAGCGATCTAAATATGTCTCCTTCAGGTGGTTAATTTGATGAGGATATACAATTACCAAATTGTATTTTTAATTAAGCAACTTCAAGGTCCAAGGAAGTGCCCAACATAGACCCCGCAGTTCTACGTCACTCAATAATTCTACGATTCAACCTAAAACTCTTCACACTATTTGAATGCTTTGAAATAATCCCTAGAGGTTCCTTATACCTCTAGGGATGTGCATATTTAATACTCAATAATACGGGACCCATTATTACCATTGAAGAACATGTTCCCCTTATAATAGGCCTCAAGATTTTTTTTTTTTCTTTTACCACTCGTCTAAACTCAAATTCATTTTCGCAAAATTTTTAGCGTAGCTTCCGGCCTCATTGTACCCTCTCCCAAATCTCAGCCTCATTTTATACTCCCTCATTTGGGAGCGGCCCACACAATGGTATATTTCGCTGCCACACTCTTACAACTCGTCGTTGGATCCCACTTTAAAAAGTGCGTTATTGGTGAAATTTTGTGGAGAAACTCCTAGCACCTCAAGAAAGATACGGTTTTGGGAAAATATATTCTTAAAGCCTTTTCTAAAGACTTTCTCTAGCCCACTTGCAAGGACACTGTCATGTGTTGCATACCAGAACTTCTTAGATGTTCGTGCTTCTCGTGTTACAGATAGTCAATCTTGGACAATCCCACCTAATTACTAATCTAGAACAATTTCAAGAACTAGGAAGCTATCCTGCGACACATTGGGTTGGTTGTTTCCATAGCTCCAATTGATTAATTGGGTAATCCAAGTAATTGATATTGTAAAATATGTTGGTAAATCATAATTAAAAATGTTAAAAATTTGTTTTGCTATTATTTGATTATCTAGTAATAACAATGTAATTATTGAAATTTATAAGATAATTAGATGGAGGTGACTGAGTAAAAGAGATATATTAGGTGTGATTTTCTTAAGAGATAACAAAAAGATGGATTCATCAGCCCAAATTAATCATAATACAAACAAAAAGTTGGATTGACACATGGACACGCCCCATCCATACTTGATAACTCATAAACATAGTCTAATAGATTATGTGTTGAAGATAGAGTAGGTATAATTTAAATTTTAACAAACAAGTTGTACACTTGAAGATTACTTAAAAATTAGATTTTACATATTTAACACAAGCTATCTATATGTCTCCCTCATATTATTACAGATTTTGAACCATTCTGCTAACGGTCAAAATAATACTGTGGGGGTGGTTGATTGATGAAGACTTGTATACAATCATAACCACAACCTTTGCAATTATGTGCAATTGTGGCTGAATAAAATATTTTATCAAAATTAATGATGTTTAAGTTGATCGGGATAGATATATAAGCCTTATTTGACATTCTTTATTTTTACATTTGTTCGCCAATTGAAAATATTAATTTTACACACAATTTAGGGAGCTTTAATATTAGGGTATTTCTAAACACACTACAAAAATTACTATTCATACTACTTTAATTTTTTAAATAAATTTAAATATAATGTAAATGACAATATACCCTTATATATTATATATATATTAAGCAAAATCATAATATTGTTATTATTGTTGTTCTTCATTATTGACTCTAAACGCACACACTAACCCTATATTCAAATGAATAAAAATAAAATGTAAAATATTTTATAAGTAATTAATAATATAAATTATATAGAAAATATAATTATTATAAGAATTACACAATTATATACTGTATTTTTTGTTGGAAAACTAAACCGCACGCACGTTCGTAATAATTATATTTTCTATATAATTTGTATTGTAATTTTTCATTATCAATTATTTACAAATATTTCAACTTTTATTTTGATTCGTTTGAATATAGGGTTAATGTGTGAGTGTCTTTGAGCAATGAAGGAAGAATATCAATAATGAAAATATTAATGTTTATTTTTTTAAAAGAAATTATATAAGGATATATATGTTATTTATATTTTATTTAATTTTATTTACTAAATTAAAGTGGTTTGAAAACTGATTTTTGTGTTTAGCAATACCCTTAATATTATTAACTTCGCCCAAAACTTACAACTGCACCTAATTGCAAAGGTTACGACTTAATTAACAACTTTTGAAGATTTTGGTCAAATTGAAATTATATGCAAATGGTTGACTTTTTGTTGTAATCAGAACTTTTTTTATTATCAATAAATAACTGGGCATCATTGTTAAGAGAAAATAAAACTTTGGTGTACGTCCAATTTGCATTATAAAATTGTTTGCTTTTGTATTCAATAAATAGCTCATATCCCTGCATTTCCTCTTCAACTACACAGCAGGGCCGATTATAATAAAATGAAGTCTTTGATTAAGGAAGCAAAAATGATGGAGCCAAGACCAACCGTTGTATAGAAAGGTTCAACGATGATAATTGAAGAACACCAGACATTAATCAATCTTTGATGGGTGTACTTGCAGAGCGAGATCCATCAAAGCTACCATCTGAAATATACACCACGTTTTTTATCACAGAAATATAATGGAGAACAAGCTATCTGCCATGGCGGAACGGTTCTCCCGTCGATTTTCACTGGCTGAGATCCTGTTGGCCACTGAAGATTTCAGTGAAGCACACCTCATTGGCAATGGTGGATTTGGCAAAGTGTATAAAGGCCTCACTGATAATGGGCAACTGACTGTGGCGGTAAAGCGACTAGCATCGAATTCCAACCAAGGAGCACGTGAGTTTTTGACAGAGATTGAAACACTAAGTAAGCTCCGACATGTTAATCTGGTGTCTCTGATTGGCTACTGCAACGAGAATGGAGAAATGATTCTTGTCTATGACTACATAGCCCGTGGAACGCTAGCCGACCACCTTTACAACCTTTCATGGAACAGCGACGGCGATGACTGCCTGTCTCTCACCTGGAAGCAGCGCCTTAACATATGCATTGGAGCGGGTCGAGGTCTTGAATATCTTCACACTGGCAGCTCAATCATACATCGCGATGTAAAATCTACAAATATCCTTCTTGATGAAAATTTCACAGCTAAGCTTTCAGATTTTGGCTTGGCCAAACATTTAAGCACAAGCAACTCACAGAGCCATGTTAGCACAATAGTTAAGGGCTCGTTCGGATATTTGGATCCAAGTTACTTTACCACCTGTAGACTAACCAGGAAAAGCGACACATATGCGTTTGGGGTGGTGTTATTGGAAGTATTGTGTGGGAGACCAGCTGTTAATCCAAGGCTTAGTGAGGATGAAATGGGTCTGGTCATGTGGGCACTAGATAAGATTAATAGAGGAAAAGTAGACCAGATTGCAGCTTCTATTCTGAGGAACGAAATCTCAGCAGATTGTCTGAAAGCATTCGTGGGGATTGCTAAAAGATGCTTGCATTATGAACCAAAGAAACGGCCGACGATGTCTCAAGTAGTTGCCAAGCTTGAGTTGGCCCTTGAACAGCAGGAGAAACGAACGAAAACACATAATGCATCACGATTTCTGCCATTACATGCATTTTGGAACAGAGTTAAACCGTCTGGTAAATCGCATGGTTATTATGTATACAAATCTATATTGCAACTCATAAAAATTTACTTGTTCATGTTTTGACTGTGCAATTAAGCAGGCAATCATGCCACAGGATTAACAGAGAAGGATGACAAACAAGTTGCTGTTAATACGCTGTCAACAAGCATCCCTACCATTCAAAGAGATGCATCAAAGATCAAGCAGACAGTTAATATGGTTCCAGTAGAGGAATCAGAGGACGGACAGTCTGTCAACATGCTGCCACTCGCCATCTCGGTCATTCCACTACAAGAATTGAGGGACATTACTCATAACTTTAGTTCAGAGTGTTTAATTGGCGAGGGATACAATGGATGGTTATATCGTGGGGTCCTGAAAAGTGGACAGGCTGCAGCAATTAAAAAGATAGACCGCATACGGTATAGTAGCATGACGAACAAGGAATTTCTATCACAGGTTTGCCCATAACGCTTTATCTGTTTTCAGTTGATGCTGCTGTATAGCCTATCAACTTTGGAAGTAGAGAATTTTTTAATCGTGGTTTTCCAGGTTTCAATGGCATCCAGCCTAGAGCATAAAAACGTGGTCCAACTATTAGGCTACTGTGTGGATGGCGGGCAGCGATTCTTGGCTTATGAGTTAGCTCAAAATGGGTCCCTACATGACGTTCTTCATGGTATGTTTACAATAATTTATTACAGCGATGGTACATTTTCACATATCTTTAGCTGTCTTTGGTTCAATTGCATTAGTTATAACATTTCAAGGTCGTGTCCTAGGATTCATTGTTCTTGAATTGCTTTTAAACTGTATAATTTGAGATGTTGAGCGGCTTATAAATACGTCTGTGTGCAGAAGGAAGACAAGGAGTCAAAGGCTTGGAGTTGGGTCCGGCTCTGTCATGGTCCCAAAGAGTTAGAATTGCTGTTGGGGCTGCAAAAGGATTAGAATACATTCACAAGAAGGGACTGATTCATTGCAACATCACATCCAGCAATGTGTTACTCTTTGATGATCTGGAAGTTGCTAAAATATCTGATTTTGATCTGTCAACTCTAGAAGACAAGGATCTAGCATATTTTTGTTATTATCATCCTTCAGTTATGGACGAGCCTTATGGTTATCATCCCCCCGGGTATGTTCTGTTTTGAGTCTATCTTAAAGACAAATAGTTAGATTTTTTACGGGGCTCTAACTATTTCATTTTGGGTGGTAGATACACGAGGAATGGACGACTAAGAAGACCGAGGACTGATGTTTACAGCTTTGGTGTGGTACTCCTCGAACTCTTGACAGGAACCAAACTAGTTGATCATGTATCACGGCCAAGTGGATACCATCATCTTGTCAAATGGGTTTGCAATTTTCCTTAACCTGTAAATTCTACTTTAAATGCTTAAGCTTATCAAGATATATACACATATATATATTTATGCCGTAATTTCTTCTGACGAGCAAACTTAAATAATACCAGGCGGGTCTATATCTCAGAGAAGACAAGTTATGGAACATTGTGGATGATAGACTAAACGGGGACTACCCACCCAAGGCTGTTGCAATGGTATAATCAGTTGTTCTTCCTTGTTAGAATCTACATTTTGAACTGATGTTTGTGTTTGTTTCATCACATGATGACTTATCTCCCGGCCTTTGGTTCCTGATTGTGATCATTCGCTTATAACAGATGGCTGCTGTTGCTGCCTCGTGTGTGGACGATAATCATTTTGGCCGTCCAAAGATGAGCACGGTTGTGAAAGCTCTTCAGCCTTTGTTGGATGCTCAACATTCTTGAAAAAGAATTCCTACCAAAAACACCAAACCTGTGTCATGAATCCCTTCCATCTCAGCTTCTAAAACTCCAGCTTTCTCAGTCAGAAATTAGCTTAAATTTTCTTATGCTAGTTTCCTGAAGATGTAGTGTCTTTCAGGATATGAGCAGTTGAGTGCATCTATATTGCTGGAATAGGAAATTAAACACTATTTATAATAGAAGATCTCGTATAATTTTTTCTACTGATATTTCTCCTATACTAACACTCATAATATTTCATATGTTGTGGTACTCATTCAATATGCAAGAAATGACTACAAAAAAGGAAAAGAAAAAAGAGCATACTCTGGGGCATGGTAACCGAATATCCTGACAAAGTAAGTCGAAGGGATACAATGTGCCAGTCAAGCTTGATTTTTAGCTTGGCTTAACAGAGATCAAACAAAGGGTCTGCTGGTTAACAATACACAAAGTAAAGTGTCTAAAAAGGTAAGACAAGCAGTAGTTCAGCTCGGTCTTAAGAGGTTGGCTGCTATTGTATTAATGGTCTTGCATGCGACTGGAATTACAGAGAATATTGTGGTAGAAAGACATAGATCAGAATTGTTAATGAGCAACGAACGATCATATATACTGGGAAGTTATCTTCCTCTCCAAGAAACCTAGGAATCCGTCCTAGGACCTTATTGGTGTACCTACTAGCCTGCAAATCTGTCAGGGATCCTAGGATTCAAGTTGGTGAAACAGGTTCATCGAGTACTTTCACTATGTGGATTCTTCATATGATGGTGCATATTAAACATTTGCAGGCTGAAGACTGCTGAAGTTTTTTTTACCTTAAGCATCTCGGCTAGATGTGGGGTCGTCATTTGATACACTTCTTGAAGTAGAGAAAGATGTTTTCCTTGGAGTTTGTCGAGGGGTCCGTGTTGGGGTCCATATTGGAGGGCGGCGTGGGGCCCTCGTGCCGCCCTCATATAGTCATACTGAGAAGTCTTTGTAGAATTGAGAGGCAAGCCTTCCATCGGCCCCACTTTGCACCCTCCAGGGCAGTTTTGGCATTTGGCTCTCTCTTTTCAGGTAAGCATCAAATTCCTCATCATCATAGTCGTCGTCATCATCATCATCAGTATAGGTGTTGTTGTAAAGCATATCAACGGTCAGTTTGTCATTTGATGTATTCTCTTGAATGACAGGAATGGCCGTCGACGACATACTAAAATCAACCTGCTTGTGATCCTTTTTTGTTGATCCTGTCACGCGATAGCCTACAGCATTGCACAAAGAAAATCTTAGATAAATCACATGTTAATCATCAAAGAACAATTATTGAATTGTGCTGTTGCCATATAGTTTAATTCTTACCAGATGGCTTAACTCTGTTCCATATAGCATTTAATGGCAGAAATCGTGATGATTTAGATGTTCCCGCTCTCCTCTCCTGCTGTTCAAGGGCAACTTCAAGCTGGACCACAATTTGAGCCATAGTTGGCCTCTTTTTTTGGTTCAAGGTGCAAGCATTTTTTAGCAATACCCACAAATGTCTTCAGACAATCTGCTGAGATTTCGTCCCTCAGATTAGAAGCTACAATCTGATCAACTTTTCCTCTGCTAATCCTTTCTTGAGCCCACATCACAAGACTCATCTCATCCTCACCAAGCCTCGAATCCACTGCCGCTCTCCCGCACAATACTTCCAACAACACCACCCCAAATGCATACACGTCACTTTTCCTGGTTAGTCTACAGGTGATAAAATAACTCGGGTCCAAAAATCCAAACGAGCCCTTAACTATTGTGCTAACATGGCTCTGTAAGTTGCTTGTGCTCAAATGTTTGGCCAAGCCAAAATCTGAAACCTTGGCTATGAAATTTTCATCAAGAAGGATATTTGTAGACTTGACATCCCGATGTATGATCGAGCTGCCAGTGTGAAGATACTCTAGACCTCGAGCAGCTCCAACACATATGTTGAGCCGTTGCTTCCAGGTGACTGATGAGCAGTCATCGCTATCTCTATTCCTTGAAAGTTTGTAAAGGTGATCTGCCAATGTTCCAAGGGCTATGTACTCATAAACAAGAATCATTTCCGCATTCTCATTGCAGTAGCCAATCAGAGAGACTAGATTAACATGTCGGAGCTTAGTTAGTGTCTCAATCTCTGTCAAAAACTCGTGTGCTCCTTGGTTGGAATTCGGCGCTAGCCGCTTTATGGCGACGGTCTCTTGCCCACTGTCAATGAGGCCTTTGTAGACTTGACCAAATCCACCATTTCCAATGAGATGTGCTTCATTGAAATAATCAGTGGCCAAGTGGATCTCAGTCAATGAAAAACGACGAGAGAACCGTTTGGCCGTGGCCGATAGCTTGTTCTCCTCCTCTGTACCACTAGTACTTACCACTGTTGCAGCCATATTTCGATCCAGAGGTATATGAATTTGGAATTATAAGCAGGGGAAGGTGAAGCAATAATTGATTTGTGTTTTGTCTTTTTACATTGTTGTTAATACATCATTGAATCGTTCCATACAGTTCTTGACCTGTAGCCTATCGTTCTTTCTGTCTTCATCAAACATTTCATTTTGTTCTCATTGTTTCGCTGTCTAGTTGAAAAGGATTCTTCTAAAGTAATATTTAGGAAATTTCTAAGAAGTGAAAAAATAATAGTTTGCTTACATATCTTCATCAACTCCCCCCCCCCCCCCCACCAACACCCCACCCCATCTGACCACTATAAGAATACTTCATCACCCCCACCCCACCCCCCATTTGACCACTACAAGAATAGTTCAAAGTCAAGGCCATATCTAATGGGGTTAACTACGGGTAAAAAATTCATGAACTATGCATTGATTTTTTATTGTAACATGAAATTTAAAAAATAAAAATGTTGGTCACAAACATCTTATAGATATGTTTTCTCTTCTTTTTTTTTTCCCTTCGAATACCCTTTGTTAAATCCTGGACCAAAAGGGGCGTTTAAGATGATACACCCGGTGCACCGTGCAACGAGTGTAGCATCTCAAACACCTCAAAGGGGACATAATTAACGTGGTACTACACTGCTATAGTCTACTATTTTCAAATTTAATTAGTCTTTCAAATCTTCTTGAAAAAAAAAAATTAATTAATTAATAGTAATTGATAGTCAGTGATGTTAAATTATGATCTAATTGAGAGGACATATTTAGATAGCTATTTTGCCACAAATTTTGCATGAGCATGCAGTAACCTCTTCATACTTAAACAAGACAGAAAGGCATAAGAAATTCACAAGTTTCATGTTCCTCCAAGAGATCAAGCATTCAACAGAGACTCGAGAATGCGTAATACAGTCCCCATGTTTGGACGGAAATCAGCTTCATATTGCACACACAAGCCAGCAATTTCAGCCATCTGCTTTAAGCCCCCCAAAAGAAATAAAAAATAATCATAATCATGTAGCAGGTGCATAACTCAACTCATATCAGAAAACAAAGTGGTGCATATGAAACAAACAATATGTCAGCTTGAAAGACTCATAAGCAAAAACAACTGATTTTACCTTCGCCACTGCCTTGAAAGTGTATTGTCCCTTTAGTCGAGCATCGACAACCTCCTCTACCTTGTCACTGCTAAGCCTTGGTGTAGCCTAATGTTACATAAATTTGATAGTTATTTGACTATGGCATATCAAGAAAACCAAGTACTAGATTCATCAAAAAAAATTGGGAAGAAGACAAAAGGAAGAAGTATTAAGAGGTTCAGGAAACTGCATACCCATGTCACAAGAGACTGCTTCCCCCTTGGCCGTCGATGGTCAATTGGTTTCCAACCAGTCAAGAGTTCCAGGAGTATCACTCCGAAGCTGTAAACATCGCTCTTTAAGCTCAACTGGCCAGTCATTGCATATCTAGCATCCAACAAGGAAGGGGTGGGTGGAGTGTAGGAAAAAAAAGATTCAAACCAATAGTTTTGTACATCTATAAGAAAGGCTCAGAAAAGAACATACTCGGGGGCACTATAACCCAAACTACCAGCCATTATAGTGAATGAGAGACGCTCTGCTATGCCAGCTGCAGCAGCTCGATTTGACAGACCAAAATCAGCAATCTTGGCAACAATGTAATCATCAAAGAGTAAAATATTGCTAGACTTGATGTCGTGATGAATCTGTCCCTTCTGATGAATGTATTCTAATCCTTTTGCGGCCCCAATGGAAATTTTAATCCTTTCGGCCCATGACAGAACCGGAACTGACTCTGCTCCTTCTACACATGTGTGTCCCGTATTTAAGTTAAATCAGTTAGTTTTATGTAAAGAGAAAATATTTACAGCTACTTGCTCCAATACTGAATGAATGTTGAGTGATATAATATATATATATATATATATGAAAGGACCTTCCATAAACTCAAGCAAACAACACAGGTTCCTTTCCAGCAACCATAGTCTATTTCCAAAACTATTCAAAACCAAATAGTCTTGAGACAACACGTTTAGAACAATCTAAAATCGATAGACTAAAGATTCAAAAGAATATGTGAAAACTACTATAGCTTATCAGTAACTCACCATAAAGAATCGCATGTAGGCTTCCATGAGAAGCAAACTCATAAGCCAAGATTTTCCGATCACCTTGTATACAATAACCAAGTAAATCAACCACATTTTCGTGCTTCAGGTGAGACAATGCTGAAACCTGCAAAACCATATATTGAAAAACATGTCTTTATTGAAAGTTACAGTCTGTAGACCAACAGCAACAGATATAGTAATTAAACCTGTGCAAGAAACTTTTGCTGTGGCTGGTTGCTAGAGTCTAAATTTTTAATTGCTGCATACTGCCCACTTTTCAGGACTCCGTGGTATACTTTTCCGTAGGATCCCATACCAATTAAACACATTGAACTGAAATCACCAGTAATAAAACACAATTCATCATATGGAATGGCTGGGGCAGCAATCGGCAGTGTGCTAACACATTGGATGTCCTTTTCCGCTTTTTCTGTGACACAATTTCCTGCAGAATTGCCTAATGAAAGCTAAGTTATATTAATCAAGAATGTTCAAGCATCCAAGTATGAAAAGGAAATGCCTTTGACTTTATTTTCCACATAAATTTGTACCTGACACTGATGATTTATTTTTACTCGATGGCTTAACTTTGCTCCAAAATGCATCCCATGACCAAAGTCGTGATGACTTATTTTTCGTAGATTTTTTCCCATCCTTTATTCCAGATGGAGGTTCAGTGTTAAGCACTTTGCTGTCAGTTTGCTTTCCTGGAGGGGATGTAAGATTCTGTGAATCTGTGGAGGGCGACGTAACTTGCTCAATGCTAAACGATAAGTTAGTTTCATCATTAGCAGGATGGATATCATTAACACCATTTGTTATCCCATTTGGTGCTGGAGATTTTCTTCTAGATGAAGGCTCAACATTAACCACATTGTTGTTTGTAGGATGTTGCACATCTGTGGAGGGCCTTTTGAGTTTCCCAGCGCTAATAACTAAGACAGTTTCTTCATCAGAAGGAGGGACATCATCCATATTACTAGTTATCCCATTTATTTTATCAGATCGATGGATATCATTTGCATCACTTGTCATACCATCGGTGACCAGATAGTTTGATCTATCGTGCTGCTCAAGTGCAAACTCAAGTTGTATTACAACTTGACTCATTGTCGGTCGTTTCTTCGGCTCGTCATGCAAACATCTCTCAGCAACCACCAAAAACTCCTTCAGGCTATCATCTGAGATATCGCCCTTCAAATTTGGATCAACAATCTGGTCAGCTCTTCCCTTGCTTATATTTTCTCGAGCCCACTTGGTCAGAATCTGCTCATCCTCTGCAACCATTCGATCTACTGCTGGCCTCCCAGTCACTACTTCGAACAACACCACCCCAAAGGCATATATGTCACTTTTCCTGGTTAGTTTTCCAGTGGTGAAATAATTTGGGTCGAAATATCCTAGTGTCCCCTTAATTTTTGTGCTAACATGAGTCTGTACCTTGCTTTTGTTTAAATGTATGGCCAGACCAAAATCTGAAACCTTAGCTCTAAAATCTTCATCCAGAAGAATATTTGAAGCCTTTACATCGCGATGTATGAGCGGCTGGCCACTATGAAGATAATCCAACCCTCTGGCAGCTCCAATGCATATTGTAAGGCGTTGCTTCCAAGTGAGAGGTGAGCAATAACTGCTTCTCCTTCCAAGTTTGTAAAGGTGGTCAGCCAACGTTCCATGGGCCATGTATTCATAAATGAGAATCATTTCCCTATGCTCGTTGCAATAGCCAACCAGAGATACTAGATTAACATGTCGGAGCTCAATCAGTGTTTCAATCTCTGTCAAAAACTCGCGCTCTCCTTGCTTCGAGTTTGATTTTAACCGCTTTATGGCCACAGCCTCTTGCTCATTATCAATGAGGCCTTTGTAGACTTTACCAAATCCACCCTTTCCAATGAGATATGCATCACTAAAATTTTTTGTGGCTACTTGGATCTCACCTAGTGAAAACTGGCGACAGAGTCGTTGAGCCCTGGCTGACAGCATGTTTTTCTCCTCCATGCATGTAGCTTCCCAGATTTGGCGCAATGTGTAAACAATAATGTTTGTGACAGCAAGTAATGTTATTGCAACTGTTGCAATCATATTTTTGCCACCAAGAACGTCGTGTAAATTTTTTAGTGTCCAGTACGATGAATCTTGTTCTGAAGGCAACGGATTTGGACTGGCAAGACTGTTGTCAGGGTTACTTATCTTCATTATTTCAAATCCTTTAAGGGGCCCGTGTCCATCAATTAGTGCAACATTTGACTCCAGGCAGATCACAAGATCATGTTTGTGCTCTTGCTTGTGGCCTTTCATCATCACCAAGTAGTCTTTATACATGGGGATGCTATCATCATCGTTGTCATCGTTGCCCCTTTCGCGGACTACGTGAACTTTAGTATTGGCTACCATCTCATTGATGCTGACTTTGAAAGTAACCTCACCAATCTCGGCCTTCTTGAGTCCTACCTCGGAGAAATAGAGCCTGACCAAGTACTTGAATCCCACATCCACTGATGTTCTCCAAGTGAACTTTTTACTCAGCTTTGGGACTGTTTCCCATATTCGAAACTTGTAATGAAAATCGCCAGCCGACGAATCAGAATTCTGTTCAAGATTCAGTTGGCGGATTATTTCAAGTGCAGTGGTGTTATCAACATGAACTGGAGACCTCCCAACCTCTTGCAGTCCAATATGCCCTCCCAAAAAGTAAGAAAGTCTTGCAGGAAGTGAGATAATCTCAATGCCGTTTATGAATGCATATGTGTCAAGTGTTTGACTACTAGGAGTTAAAACTATGTTCAACTGTTGATTATCTTCTATGCTCATACAGAATTCCTTGACAAAAGAATTCGTACCAAGATCATAAGCAGTAAGGGAAGCACTAAAGTTGCTAAGCAGCATGAAAGGACCGGCATCAACAGCAAACAAGTCCTTAAACCTTCTAAAACCTTTATATGGTGTCGGATTAAAGTGGAGACGGAGAATTTTCTGACCTGGAGTCACTTGAAATGCGTACGCAAATTGAGAAAGAGACAGCCTTGCCGTTCTGTAGGGAATTGGATCATCAGCAGAGGCCTTATTACGGATAGCACTTGAGGCGGTGGATGGGCCCTTTATTTGCAGCAAGGAAGATAAACCTCGCCGTACATCTCCAAGCCATTCCTTGCCATCATGTGATGCAGAAGTGCCAGTTGAGCCGCAGTTGATCGAAACATCACCAGTTGATTGTGAGTTGAGGAAGAACAAAAAAAGCAACGAAAATGCAAGTGGATGAAGATTCATGCTGCAACCTGTGTTCTCTTCTAAACCAGAAGAATTATTCCAATTGACTTTCTTATAAGGTCACTTGCTTAGTAAAATACAACAGCAATGACATTTTTTTTTTTCAAATTATAGTTTATTAAGTCACTATCATTGAACCATTCAATGCAGTTGGTTGATCGTTGGTTTGCTGGAGAGTGATTCAAACAGCTTGTCTAACCCCGCCTAGGCCCCCTTCCCACGTGCTAGGCCCAAGTCGACCACCCACTTGGCTCCCGACTCCTTTAGAACATTGACGCAGTTGAACATGGTTCACTTAAGAATGCCACAATCAGTGTCTGCGGAACCAAACTGGTGGCCAACCCAACTTGGCCACCGGTTCACAGTCAAACCGGTTCAACCCGCTAAGCTACAATACAAGTAATTTTACTACAACTTTGTTATATTATGAAAGGTGTGTTATTATGTATAATAGTCATCCAAAAATATATAATCAGGAAAGATATTATTTCTGTCTTTTTCACTCTGCTCAATTTAATTTGTGTATATATTCTAATAACTTATAATTAATCATCATTATATATATATATATTAACAAATTAAGAAAAGAATATTGGTATTTTATTTTTTTCAACTATTTAAAATTTTAAATCAATATTTTGAAATATATACACATACATCATCATCATTATTAACTTCACCGCCCCACAACAAACAACAATTATCATACAATCATTCAATCATTAACTGCATCATTTTGCATAATACAATAATATATAATTATCGAATAAATCCTACTCATTACATCTAAAGTACACATCCAATTCTACATGGTCCCAAAATAAACAAAAAATGTTTACTGTTCATTTGGTTTCACAGATCCTACTAACATGTCACGAACAACTCCAACCCGATCGGGTTGGATCCCTTACGTACTGACCTCAAAAAAGGAATATGCTGTAGCTGACTTCAGGATAATAATTCATTATTGGACATAATGTGGCCAAATCTATCACAATTCAGCCTTGATTTAATTATAAATATTTATCATACAATATGAACACATTATCCCCAATTATAGCAGTAATTTACAAGATCTGCTTAATTAAACATCTCCTAAACTGTTTCTAGATCTCACAAATCTTAATCACGATGAACCAAGAAACAAACATCGATTAAAAAAGGAAAAAAAACTCTAAATTAAAAGTCACACCTACACAACAGTGCGGCTTTTTGCCCTCCGCCGCCACCGTTGACTCTGTCAGGCGCCGCCCCGCCGATCCTCCGGGCAGCAAAAGACATCATTACGCTTATCATAAATATTCTTCACCTTCGCCCTCACAGTCCGAACCTCTTTCGCGACGCTGATGCGTTTGATCTGACCACCAAAAGCTCTCTGAAAGAAGTTCTGCGCCCTACTCTCCGCCACCTGATTTAAAGCCGTCGCAATCACATCCTCACCGTCCGACACCAAACCCTGGATCTCCGCCTCCAATTCTTCCAAATCCCCATTTTTGTCGGCTCTTCCATCACAGTCCTTGAGGAACGCTTTGAAGAGGCGGAGATCGCTCTCCAGTATTTCGACCTGAGTCTTCGAGTCTTTGATCAATCGGACATTGTAGACGAAAAATCGCTTCAGATTTTCCAGGATGAACAGTACGGCAAGTGATCTTCCGGGAAATTGGAGCTTGTGTGCGGGTGTGCGGGAGCGTGTGAACAAGTAAACGGTTGTTATGGTGAGAAATTTAAAAGCAAACAGCAGCTGCCGCTTCATAGCTATTATGAGCGAGTAATTTCCTTTTTCGATGAAAAGAAGATTGGAAAGAAAATGGAAAAAATATGTTCAGGGGTTGATTAGTTGCAGAAGGGATCGCAGTAGGTGGGACGTGTATGTGGTTGCCGCCGGTAGCCGAGCTTTCTGATTCTTGATTCCGATAAACTAAGATATGCAGTACAATGATTAAAATATTAGGAAAAAGAAAAAAAAAAAATTATGTTTGCTTAAAATTGAAGTTTATATCTTTTTATTTGTTAATAATGAGCTTTAACTTTTAATTTTATATTAACCTAGCCTCATTAACTACATTTTTTACAGGAAATTGGGCATTTTTATTATAATATTAAAATTTTAAATAAATAAAAATTAAAACAAACAAACTCTTATTTGTATATTAATTTAGTACAAGTTGCGGAAGTGATAAAAAAGACAAGAAAATGACGGGAAAATAAAGATGAAGGAGAATCAAAAGTTGGCTTTACGAGTTTCATTTACTCACTCAACTTTCGAAACCTGCTTTTTTTTCTTTTTTCTTATAAATAAAGCAAAGACACTTCAGCGTTGGAATATTTAATGATGCGCTATCCTCGCCGTTTCATAAAAGAATAATAAAAAGAGTCATATTCGTATAATATTTTTTATATAACACATCCAATTTTGTGAAGACATCTCACATAAGATTCACCAACTCTTACACATTTAAATTTTAATTTTATTTAATTAGATATAATATAAATAACATAAATATTATTATTTAAAATATTTTTAAAATACAAAAATTCTAATTTTTAATAAATAAATATTTATTCATCCACACACAAATCTTAATATTTCTATTGTTATTCCATTTTGGTTACAATTAATAAAAACACAATATGCTAGCCCTATATCTATATTCAAAATAAATATTTTATAAGAAATAAATAAAGAACGACATAAATACAAAACATATAAGTATTTTATAGGTATTGAACGTTTAAATTTTATTTTTTTATTGATAAATTAAAATCACGTGTTCTGCCAACCAGGACCACCGAATATTAATTATCAATTTTTAATACATTTCATTCACACAAATGATTTAAAATTATATTGACATATTGATAATTAATTTTTTCATATTAATTTGTTTGAAATTTTTATTCCATTGAGTGAGGTTTGTTTTTTTTTTTTTTTTAAAATTTAATTAGTAATAATTTTTTTAAAGAGTATAATAGATAATTGATGTCCTTTATTAAGTAATTTTAATTTTTTAAATATATATTTTGTGATGTTCTTAAAAAAATGGTGTGATAAGTAATTTGGTTGTGTATATAGAAAAATCCTTTAAATTTTAAATTAAAAATATTAGTTTAAATTATATATAAATTTTTGTTTTTTTTTTAATTTCGGGGCAACACCGCCCTACCTCTCCCCCAATCCGTTCCTGAATGTTATTGTTTTTTATTAGTTGAAATATAAAATAAAGTATTATTTTTCAATGGACGATCAAAATTGTTTAGTTTTGCACAAATTTGGCTTATACAACGTGAAAAAAGAGGTATATTTGCTATTTTAACTGCATACTTGTAATAAGGAATTTGTCGATTATACTTTTTTGTGTTCTTTCTAAATTTCAACAATGCAGTTATTTTATATAGATGATGTGTATTAATAAAGATGAAAATGAAACATAAAATATAATAACAAGTCTCGGGCGGGAAACAGAAGTCATGCCTCATGCAAGTAATGCTTTCACTCACATAAAAACTCTTCAAAGATAGATATAAGTTCACAATGACAATCAACATCCACAGAACATAACTAGAATTTCAACACAACAATCTGACGACCACAAAACATTAGATTGGCCAAGGTCGGAAGCCAAATCGGGTAAAAACAGTGCGAAATAAACGGATAAGCAACAACATTTCTGGATTTCTGTCCAAGTTACAGAACCAAAATGCAGCATTTATTCAAACAAGCTAGACTGTAAGTCGGGTTGTAAAGATCTCCCACACATAGCACGGCGTCTGGTCTCTTTGGCTGCATAGATCACGAGTCTTTAATTCTATAAAAGCTGAAGTGCTAGAACTCAGTTGTACAGCAACATATGCACATTTTATAGCTAAATTCGATTCAAGAGCTTGATATAAGAAAATGCATTAGTATAGGTTGAGCTATCTTCATATATGGAACCACAATAAGAAGCTTGTAAGACAAAACGCTATTAAGTTAAGGCAATAATACCTGTCAAGGATGATCAGTCATCGGGAGGAAAAATGGAGAGCTTGAGTTCACTGATTTTGGTGGTCTGCTCAGGGTCCTTGATCTTCTTTTGTTTTGCCTCGTGAACTTGCTTGGCAGAGGCAGCTGCGAATTTGGAACGGTGCACTTTCAGTAGCTGGAGGCTTGGTATATCGGCCAGCCCAATTGGGATTTCTCTAAGGTCCTCACAGTTCTGCAGCTCAAGGCGTCTAAGCCGTGGGAAATGATGCCCTGCAGCACCCCAAACGACCAAATTCGTGCGTCCTATGTTCAACACCTCAAGATTCCGGAAACCTCCATCAGCTGCCTCCCAAAGCTTTCCCATGAATGCTTTATCCTTCAACTTGAGTACCTCAAGGTTTTCGAGCAGTCCTAGGATTGACATTTGTTTCCAGTCAAGATATGTATCAGCTAATGTAAGGCTCCTTAGTTTGGGAGGGAACTTATACGGTTGAGGAAGGGCACGCAACTGACCTTCAGAAGACGGACTGGGAAATACGTCATTCAGTAGGTTCAACTTCTCAAGACTACTCAATTTTCCCAAACTATCAAATGATCCAACCTTGCCTTCCAAAAGCAAGGATAGTCGCCCACGAATGCCCAACTTCTTCAAATTACGAGCCTTGTCAAAGACTTCTTCGGTGCAATTCTGTGGTGCAATTGTACCTAAAGTTTGAAGCTTTTCACCTTCTTTGCTAGATTTGCTCGTCTTGGGCAAAGTAGTGGAAGCATTCGTCTTTACATTCCTTAACTGCATCAACTTCCAAATATCGGCCTTAATTTCAAGCGTACGACACGTTGTATCAACTATAAGAGTCTGAATGTTCCAGAGTTTGGAGAATGATGCAGGAAGAATCGAAAGATTGAAGGACAGAGCAATGTACCTCAAATGAACCAACTGGTATAGGTCACTAGGAATTTTACTGAATTTGATGGGCTTGACATCTAAAACTCTAAGAAGTTTGAAAGCTGCAGGGATGGATGAACAGTTTTCTGGGGGCAAGATAATATCTTCCTTGGAGAAGCAAACCAATGAACGCACACGAGGTCCATAAGGCTTTGAAGAGAAAAAGTTTGAGATATTGGAATGGATACAGAGACGACGATACTTGTGCACATCAGCCACAGAGGGCTCGAAATATCCTTCACTAGACTTCTTCATTTCTTGGAAGAAGTTCTCCCTCTCGTTTCCAGCTTCGAGCTTGCAGAAATCGCGCAGCATGTCATGAATACGGCATGTTTTAACTTTCCCATCAGGCTTAATCTTGTCAACTCTAATCAAGTTCCTACTGATAAGATCTTGTAAGTAGTTTTCAGCAGTCTCCTCCACGCTGATACCACCCGTCTTCTGTTGAATGAAACCTTCTGCAATCCACATTCTGATCAATCTCCAAACCGGGATCTCAAAGTCTTCAGGAAACATGCCAAAATAGAGAAAGCACGCGCGTAAGTGAAAAGGCAACTTATCGTAACTCAATGATATAATCCTTTCCATGCGTCCTTGAGGATCCTCATTAAGATATGTACTCACACTTGAAGACACTTTCTCCCATGCTTTTTTCTTCGCACACATTTCTTCCGCTCCTGACGACTTCTTGACAAGAATGCCTCCTATGACCACTAATGCAAGTGGCAGCCCATCACACTGCTCGGCGATTAGCTTTCCGAGCACTTCCAACTCAGAAGGACACTCAGGCTTACCAAAAACCTCCAACCGCAGCAACAACCAACTTTCTTCATGAGTCAAGAAACGCAATTTGTGGGGAGCTCTAAGGAGATTGGCATATTGAGCCACGTCCTCATTACGACTGGTGATCAGGACTTTGCCCATCTTATTGCGCTTTGGCAGGGCGATTTGGAGTTTGTCCCAGTCCGCAGTAGTCCACACATCATCCATGACAATCAAGAATTTTCCTTTGTCTAGGTGACTAACAATCAGCTGGGCCAACTCCTGATCCGTTTTTCGATACATTTCCTCCGTGAGCCTGGTGAACTCTCTTAGAATGGCAAGAAACACATCCTTCTTGGTGAACTCTTGAGAAATGTAGACCCATATGCGGGTGGGGAACTCGTACTGGATCTGTGGGTGCCGGAAAATCTTCCCCGCCAAGGTCGTCTTGCCGAGGCCAGGCATACCAATGATGGAGATGACATCAAGCTGCTCAGTTTCTTGAGTCAGATAACTTAATAACGTTTCTTCCTCATCTTCAAAACCCACTATGTTTTCTTCTCTTACAACGGGAATCTGTTTCAAAGTGTTCGAGACAACGTTAACTAACTTTGGCAAGAACAAATTACCTCATTTCCTACAAAAGAAAGGTCAAAGGGGAAATGTGGACCAGATTATGACACAATAGTCTTCCAGCAATGTAGTTTTTACCAAAATTTCTCTCTCTCTCTCTCTCTTACATCTAATCAGACCCAAGAAAACTCTAAAGTCAATCTAAAGTTGTCTCCATAAAGATATCATCAGTTCCAATCAAGACCCCAATTTTAACAGCTTATTATCAGAAATCAAGATCAAGTCAAATCAAAGATGATGAAAACAAAAGAGCAAAAAGATTACTCAAGCAATATAGTTTTACTGTGTTATGATACGCAACAAAAGCTAATTTACCAAATTTTAGGTTCGCAGTCCCTCTCTCTTTCTCTCTCACACATCTAATTAGAAGTCAACTATAGTGAATCTCAAGTCTTTCCGTAAAGATATCATCAGTTCTAATTTCAAGACCCCAATTTTAACAGCTTAATTATGATAAATCAAGAAGGAAAGAAAAAGGCAAAGAGATGACCTCCGGTTCTTCAGGCCCCCCATCTCCGACACTGAGACTGGCGAAGTCCAACCTCCCCTTATCGCCGTAGATATCTCTGACCTTGCCGCCGATTTTCTCGACTTCTTTGGCGATGCCAAGGAGCTTCACCGGCGTCTGAAAAGCTCTGAGAAAATAATTCTTCGACTTGCTCTCGGCGGCCTGCGTCACGAAGGCGTCGATGACGTCCTCGGCTTCGTAAACGACATCGCGTATCTGCCGGACGACCTCACGGAGGCTGTCGTCCTTCCGCCACTTCTTGGTGGAGTCTTTCAGAAAGGCTTTGAAGAGGCGGAGATCGTTCTCCAGCTTCTCCACCTGGTTCTTGGCGTCGCTGATCAAATGGGCGTGGTACAAAAGTAACTGCTGGAGATTATCCAGAAGGAACTCCACTGCTGCGTCCGCCATTTCTCTCTCTCCCTCCCTCCCTTCCCTCTCTAGATCCTCTCTCTCTCTCTTTCTCTCGGACTGTGGTATCTAAGCAGCCTCGAGACGTAGACCTTAGAAGAATATGTTCTTGCTGAACGGTAGTGGGAGTTTGTACGCTGCAATACTGCACTAACATTCCCGGTGTGTGATACATGACAGATTAATAAAAACGTAAAAAAAAGTTTACATATAATAATTCAATCAAAATGTAGGGAAAAAAAAAAAAAGTGTCTACTGTCCGAGCATCTGTGAATATTTAGATGTGATTTTCTTTTTTAAAAAGTATTATTTTTATCAAAAATTACTTTAAAGATTGTTTAAAAATATTATTTTAGATAAAATATTAACTTAATGCAAAAAGTTTTAATGTTATGTGTGTAGAAAAATTTGTTTTTAAATGTAATTCATAATTTTTTTTATTTCATAATTATGTGATTCATTTATATTTAAGAAGATTGATGCATTTGATGGATCATCTCTAACATAAATTAATTGCCAACTTTCTTTCTTATTTACAGTAATTTGAAATATGGCAAATATTTATTGAAGTTATACCACGAGGAAGCACAGAATCTCTCGCGATTAACTATTTTTCTTTTCTTTTTTTCTGTTTTACAAATGTACCCTCTTCTTTATTGTACATTACTCATAACTTTTTTTTTTTTGTTATTTGTATTTTATTTTATACTGTTTTTAGTCAATTGTGCCTTCTTTTTTTTTTTTTGACTATTTTCGTTTGGTTTTATCAAACTTCTTCCTCAAGGCTTTCTGTATTGTTGGCACTTACAAAATATGAAATTATAAAGGACAGAAATATATAAAGTAAAGTTCATATGAAAATTTTAAAAAAATATTACATCAAGCCATTAAGAAAAATATGAATTTTAAATAATTAGGTCCGGTGTATTTAAAGAAATTTAGTAATAAAACTAAAAATAAAAATAAATACAAAAAAATAGTCACAGGTTCACCATACCCAATGTTAAATAATTTTATCAGTCAATGTGAAACTATCACTAAAATCAAGGCAAACGAAACAACAACTTGCATGTTTTTTTTATTAATCAATAACATGGCTGCCCAATTTTTTAAAGTGAAAAAGTACAGCTCAAGTTGCATCAGCAACATTTTTTTTATTATGCTAATATATTAAATAACTTAAAAAATTTTAAAAATATATATATATATACAAACGTCATAATGTATCATAAAATCCTTAGTAAATATTTTAAAAGATTCTCCAACTATGAAAATATTTATATAGGTGTCTCGATTATTAAAAATAATTTTATGCTTGCTTAAACCATAAGAGTGATATTTGCTCCTTTTTTTTAATTTTATTTTGATATACTATTAGGTTTTTTATACGGGGCAAAAGAAAGATTATAACATATTGATAAATAGATTTACGTACAATTTTGAGTTATTGTGTAAGTGTCTTAGGCAATTGCATGTACCTAAGTGACGAGTTCATCATGATTTTGTTATATTTTATTACGTCACGTGTTTGTTGAAGTTTTGATATAAAACAGATAATTAAGGATGTATAAACCACGTCTCAAGTCACAGGAATCGTACTTATCCTCGTGATATGATCTTAACGGTTGCGATTTGGTGTGATTCGGGCATATCTTCTCGTTTGGTGTGATTTGGGCATATCTTCTTATTCCAAACCGAGATACGGCGGCCATCAAAACCTTAGTAATTGTATATAAAAGGGGGAGATACATCATATTATGGGTACATACACAACACAATATATAACAAATTTTAGGGTTAGAAACAATGATACAAAAGATGATCAACCAACCAAGTCATCATGAGAGACATAAACGAAGATCGTTTGAGCTTCAATACTCTTCATTTCTTTTGTTCATTTATGTTAGCCATGATTATCAATATGTTTCCTATATTGAATATGTGTGACTAAACATCTAGTGATTTTAGGAAGTGCATAATTATAAATTAATATGTTTTTCTTTAATGATATTATTTCCCTTTCTATATTTGTTTATACTTCCTTGATTTGATTGTCGTATGAAATTATGTGACGACTAATTGCATATGTGTAGTTAATCCATTATTGCCCGAGAGGGAGTAATTGGTTAACGGATTGGGAATGCATAACATAAAACTTGCTAGATCGAGAGATTTATAAGTATTATGATGATAATAGATCCTAGGCACGATTGGTAGTTAGATAATATCTTGAGAATAATCATTGTTGTCTAATCTACTTTTGGATCTAACTTGAGAGAGAGGGTCCAAATATCTTAGTAATCCTCATATAAATATAGGAATTAAATATGGTTTGATACATTAAAAGGAACTCATATGAGCCATATGAATGAATGTCCGTGAAATTCATATAATCTTTGAATATCTTTAGTTGTTTGACTTGCTTTGTTATCTATTTCTTCTCTTTATTTGTTTTAGTTTATTTTATAAAACTCGCCCCATTAATTCAATTCTTTAAATAAAGGTAAATATCATAAACAAATACTCAGTTGATTTTACAATATAAAGCCCATGTGGATACGATACCTATTCTCACCATATTTTACTATAAACTATCTCGTGCACTTGCGAGTTGTATTTTAAGTGAAATAAAATAACGAACAAGTTTATGGCGTTGTTGTTGTGAGTGGCATAATTTACAACTAAAATTCGTTTTAGATATTAGACTTTAATTTAAAGTGTATATTATAATTTAGTATATAGTTTTTGTTTCTTTATTTGATTCGTGTCGTGTTTGCAGGTAGTTTATGAACACTCGATCCAAAAGTGCAAGGCATTTGATACCAATTGATCTAGAGATCGAAGCAACTGCTCGACACAAAAATACTTCAAGAACGCAAGTAAACAGAATGGATGAAATAGAAGTAATGCGTAGAGAGATGGAGGAGTTGCGGGCATTGATGAGATAACAACAACAATAACCTCCTGCCCCACCAATTCGAGAGTTCTTAGAACCGCTAATTACTGCAAATTATGGTGGAGGACGACTACAAACCATAGGTGCAAAAAATTTTGAGCTTAAACCTGTCTTAATATCTATGGTACAACAGAATCAATTTGGTGGTGGAGCATTAGAAGATCCCAACACACATCTGGCACAATTTTTGAAGATTAATGACACCATCAAGATGAATAGTGTCGGAACTAATGTGATAAGACTTTGATTGTTCTCGTTCTCTTTGAGGGATAAAGAAAGCAGTGGTACCAATCACTAGATGAGGAATCAGTCCGAACATGGTTAGGTTTGTGCGAGAAATTCCTCAACAAATATTATCCACCTGGGATGACATTGAGATTAAAGAACGACATCACTGTGTTTAGTCAATTCGATCAAGAGTCTTTATATGAAGCATGGGAGCGATACAGAGATCTCTTAAGAAAGTGCCCCCGACATGGTTTTGCAACCGATCAATAGGTATGTTATTTCTATAATGGTTTATTAGAGCTAACTCGAAATCAAATTGATGTAGCCGCAGGAGGCGCTCTATTGTCATTAACTGTTGATATGGGTGTAGACTTGCTAGAAAAAATGGTCTCAAACAGTGCACAATGGCCATCGCAAAGGAATTCAGTAAAAAAGGTAGCTGAAATTTCTAACACGACGGATGGAATGAAAGAGTTGTCTGCACAAATGGCGACCATGGTATAAGCCATCAAATTGTTGACTAAGAATACCATGTCACCATCTGAAAATACTCAAGAAAAAGCAATTGTAGCCCAAGACACTCTGGAGAACGTGAATTATATGAAAGGACGAGGCTTCAATGACAATTATAGACAAAATCAGTTTGGACAAAGAGATAGACTCAATTATTCTAATCAAACAATTTTTTTGCAGCCACCAACCGGTTTCTCTATTATGAACAGAGTTGTATACGATGGAAAGAAATCGAATTTGGAGGATATACTGCAGACCATAAAACAAATGATGGATACGCAAGCAGCAAAGATTAACAATTTAGCCATCACGGTGAACAAATTCACAACCAAATTTGGAGCTCAAATAAAATCTTTGGAGATGCAAGTTGGTCAAATGGCTAAAATATTGGGAAACATGCAACAAAAGGAACAATTTTCAAGTACCATTGAAATCAACCCAATGGAGCAATGTCATGTCGTACATGTGAAGCACGAGGTGCGTAAGAAAGAAGAAAAGAAAATTGAGAGAGTGGATCGGGAGAAGAAGCAAAGGAAGTGAAATATGTGCCACCCCTGCATACGTTCCATCATTTCCATTTTCACAAAGACTAGGGAAGCAAGCGAAGTAAACACAATTCACTAATTTCTTAGAAAATTTTAAGAAATTACCAATTAATATTCATTTTGCTGAAGCTATTGAACAAATGCCTAATTATGCTATTTTTTAAAAAAAAATTCTGGCAAAGAAAAGAAAAATTGAAGATCATGAGACACTCAATCTAACAGAGGAATGTAGTTCAATTCTCCAAAGGAAGCTTCCACAAAAGTTGAAGGATCCGGGAAGCTATACAATACCATGAAAAATTGGCAACACTCACTTTAATAAAGTGTTGTGTGATTTGGAGGCAAGCACAAAATTAATGCCGTTATCCATATTCAAAAAGTTGGGCTTAAAAACGGTGAAATCATCCTCCATCACATTACAGCTTGCGGATAGGTCTATAAAGTACACAAAATGAATTATAGAGAATGTGTTCATGAAAGTAGATAAGTTCATATTTCCCGTTGACTTTGTTGTGTTGGATATGGAAGAAGACCAAGAGATGCCATTGATTTTGGGTAGACCGTTTTCTTAGCCACTGCGGAAGCCCTCATTGACATGAGAAAAGAAAATTTGACTCTAAGAGTAAATAATGAGAAAGTGATGTATTTGTTGTATGATGCAAAGAAGTTTCAAGGGGATATTAAAGATTGCAAGGCTGCGGATATAGTCCAAAACACCATCGATCAAAAGAAGTCCAAAAGTTTGTCAGCATTGTCTTCTAAATCTTGCATAAGCCACACTATCCTTCCTTGCAAGTCTATTAATTTTGATAGTGTGAATTTAATTGACAATTTTAAAGTTATGCAGGATTATTCTATAGAACCAAAGACAGAGGCATCTAGTAAGGGAAGCATAAAAAATGAACTAAAGCGAGATCACTTTGGTGCAAGTTTAGAAGTCGATCATACCAAGGACACTGAAATTGAAGGATGGCACCCTCGTGCAAAAGAGAAGACATTAAAGAGTCTCCTTGGGCATGCCGAGCTTCATAAGAATTTCATGGCTAATATTTTTAGAATTACACAACTTATGTGTCTATTGTAGAAAAAGAAAGCCCATTTTACTCTTGATGAGTTGTGTTTGCAGAAAGTGGGGAACGAGTTCATCCATATGAACTCGATTGTCGAGAGAATTGATGCCAACATAGCAATCATGTTGAACACGATGGAACATTAGGGTTTCAACTCCCACCGAACCCACCTTCTAAATAATACAATGAAAGTTAGTGATTTATGGCTTTTCCGTATATCTTTTCAAACTTATTCTTCCTAAAGAATAAGTTTGGGGGGTAGATGGACGTCGTACCATGAATCCCTGTTCTTACTTGAAATTTTTAGTACATATTTTCTTTTTTTAGTTTGTTAGTAGTGTGTGCTTAGGGATCGTATTTGTTTCTCTATTTTGATTATTATGGTATTGATTAATGTTAATGATGATGATAATGTTTTATTTGATAATGATTATTGATGAATTGAACATGTTGTGAAAAAATTGATATTTGTGCATGCAGTGAAGAACTTGAATATCTTGAATCGTGATTCGCATGTGAGATTTTGAGCCTATTGATTCCTTCTAGTGTGTTTAGTTGGATAAATGTTAGAATGTCTAGAACTTGCCTATGATTTGCTCAAGTTTAACAGAATAATGTGAATTTTGGAAGTGGTTTTAGGCCATCTTTGGTAGCCTTGTTATCCTTTCAATTTTGACCATTTATACAAAATAATCCTAGTAAGTCCATTGACTCTTAAGCCTTTCTTTTATAGCCAAGTTACACTACTCGTTATAAAAGTAATATAAGTAAGCTGGACTTGTCGAATAGGAAAGAATATTGCATATTAGAAGGCCTTAGTGAACATGGATGAATAAATTGAATGGAGGAATAAATTGAAAGATTGTGAAAAAATGGTTATAAATTGGGAGATGAGTTACTTCCTCAAAATAAATAAATAAATAAAGAAAGAAAGAAAGAAAGAAATATAGAAAAAAGGTTATGAATTGGAAAATGAGTTATTTCTTCAAAAAAAAAAATCAAACAACAAAAGTTGTTGAAAATCGGAAGTGACTCTCCGTAGCTAATAAAACCATTGAGTAAAATTCGGAGTTGATTGAATATTGGAAAAGAGTTAATGAAGGAGGAATAAAGCTAGACAATAATCTAGTTGTACTCATTGGCCATGAGTTGAATGTGAAAGGTCGTAAAGACTAACAAATTCGACGAGTCCACTGTTGATTAAGTTATTTAGCCATACATTCCTTACATTGACCAAAAGCCTACATTACAACCAAACTTTCTGATTGTTAATCCACTTATTGCATGAAAAGATGAAAGAAATCATGGACGAGCATATGGTTCATTCTACGTTTATTTTAACTTTGAGCGTCGTTTATAGTTTTCTATACACTTGAGTGTGAGAGATATACAAACTTGGTGAGGATTAATGATTCAAAATGTTAAATAAGTACTAGTTGCATGACATATTGTTAATTTTGATATAATCATATTGATTTTTTTGTTTGAAGCATCCTCTACTGTCAAAACATCCTTTTATTTTGAAATGAAGAATCGTTATCTTTGTTCGAGGACGAACAATAGGTTAAGTTTGGGGTTGATAAACAAAAGATTTACGTGCAATTCAAGATTATTATGTATAGTTTTAGGCAATTGCATGTACTTAAGTGACGAGTTCATCATCATTTTGTTATATTTTGTTGCGTCACATGTTTGTTGAAGTTTTGACAGATAAACAGATAATTAAGGATGTATAGACCACGTCTCAAGTCACATGGACTGTGCATATCCTCGTGATATGATCTTAAGTGTCGTGATTTGGTGTGATTCGGGCATATCTTCTCGATTTAGTGTGAATCGGGCATATCTTCTCGATTTGGTGTGATTTGGGCATATCATCTTGATTTAGTGTGATTCGAGCATATCTTTTCGATTTGGTGTGATTTGGGCATATCTTCTTATTCCAAACAGAGATGCGTCGATTATCAAAATCCTAGAAATTGTCTATAAAAGGAGGAGTTACATCAGATTATAGAGGGATCATACAACATAATATACAACATATTTTAGGGTTAGAAACAATAATACAAAGGAGGATCAACTAACCAAGTCATCATAGAGAGACAGAAACGAAGATCGTTTGGATATCAATAGTCTTTTTTTTTTCTTTTTATGTTAGCCATGATTATCAATATGTTTCCATGAATTATGTATTAAATATGTGTGACTAAACATCTAGTGATTCTAAAGAGTGTATAATTATGGATTAATATGTTTTTCTTTAATGATATTATTTCTCTTCCTATACTTGTTTATGCTTCCTCCATTTGAATTTTGTATGGAATTATGTGACAACTAATTGCATATGTTTAGTTAATCCATTATTGCCCGAGAGGAAGTAATTAGTTAACGATTAGGAATGCATAACATAAAACTTGATGGATCAAGAGATTGGTAAGTATTATGATGAGAATAGATCCTAGGCACGATTGGGAGTTAGATAATATATTGACATTGATCAGTGTTGTCTAATCTACTTTTGGATCTAACTCGAGAGAGGGGATCAAAATATCTTAGTGATCCTCATATAAACATAGGAATAAAATATGGTTTGATACATTAAAAGGAACTCATATGAGCAATATGAATGCATGTCCCTGGAATCCATATAATCTTACTTGTTTGACTTGGTTTGTTATCTATTTCTTCTCTTTATTTGTTTTAGTTTATTTTATAAAACTCATCTCATTAATTGAATTTTTTAGATAAAGAAAAATATTATAAACAAATACTCAATTGATTTTACAATATAAAGTCTTTGTGGATACGATACATGTTCTCATCATATTTTACTATAATTTACCTCGTGCATTTGTGAGTCGTATTTTAAGTGAAATAAAATATGGAACACATACATTTTATTTACACTCATTTAAATAACAAATTTATTATTGTATTAATTTTTGTTAACATAAATGTGTATTTAAATATATGTAAATAAAATATATTATGGACCACTGATAAACTCTATACTAAATGCAAACTTATTCTAGTTGTCCCTTGAATGTAGTTGTTTTGCTGTAATGTTGATGTGGATATTTGATTATAACATGTATTATAATATATAATACTTCAATATAAATTTTGAAATAAAATTGATAAATTATATCACGTAGCTCAAAATTGTATTTTATTTCCATGACAGTGTATGTATGTGTATATATGAGATGGGAGAGGACTATTTTATGCAAATTACATCAGATAAGATTCCTCGTAAAAAATATATAAGACAAACATGAACGCCCGTCCAGTACATCCACGTGGGTATAATTATTTTTTAGCTTAGGATGAACCAAATAATAATAATAATAATAATAATAATAATAATAATAATAATAATAATAATAAATCAGTTGTTAGAAAGTAACAAGAAACCTTAAAATATAATAAGAAAAAAATTATCACATGCTCACCAATCCCGATGTTATGTATTTTTTCTCAGCCAATGTGAAACCATTATTGAAATCTAAGACAAACAAACGACAAGTTGCAAGGTTTCTATAAACCTGCCTGCCTGCCTGCCCAATTTTTTATGCACAAAGTACAACTCAATTTGAATAAATGAATCACAGAAAAATTTGCCGGTGGGAATGGGTCTTCTTTCCTATTTCTGTTTTTAATCGTATTATTGTTGTTGAAATTATGATATTTAATTTAATATGGTAAATCTATTCAGTCTTTTTAGGACACATGCAACAAATTTGAACCTTACTGCAAGAACATTGGATGATCACAGTCGCGCACTCACAGAAAACAAGAAAACGAAGAATTAGTGAAGTTAGAAAGAGAAACAAGAATTTGTTTCCTTTTTTGTTGGGGTAATCTGTGTAAAGAGAGATCATAGAGATGGCCCAATCCAATACCGTTTCACTCATGAACACACTGGAGCTTTTATTGCGCTCTGATCGCTTCCATTTAATTCCTGTCAAACAACAGCTCATAATTACCCTCTACAGAAAAGTCCGATTCCTGCAAAAAATGTTGCGAGATAGCAGCGAAGAAGAGGTGGAGTTGTTGGAAATACGCATCAGAGATTCAACATATGCCATTGAAGACGTGGTTGAGAGCAGAATCGCTGAACAGATTATCAAGGTCGAAAATTCTGCTTCTGAGGATCAAAGTTTGGAGGAAGCAATAGAAGAAATCGATTCGATCGTGGAAGAGATGCTGAAGGGTGGATGCGGCTTGAAAGGTTTGCTACCAAGAAAGTATTTGCAGGGTGGTTCATCAATGGCGAGAAGGACTCCCGGCAGCAGCAAGAAAACGATGGTGGGGTTCGATGAAGATGCCTATCAATTGAAGGAGAGACTCTGCGGACAGGAATCCAAGCTTCAAGCCGTCCCGATTGTCGGGATGGGTGGTATAGGTAAGACGACTCTTGCTAGAAATCTCTTTCAAGATTCTCTTATAGAGTATTACTTTGATGTTCGTGCTTGGGCAACAATATCTCAAAAGTACACAGCACGTGATGTGCTTCGAAGCCTCCTGGAAGGCATTGGGGTGAAGAGTGAACTAGGAGGGAATAGTATTCAAGAATTGACCCTAAGTTTGTTTAGGAATTTGAAGGGTAGGAGGTACTTGATTGTATTGGATGATATGTGGAATACAGATGTTTGGGATGATTTGAAAAGGATATTTCCAGATGATGGTAATGGAAGTCGAATCGTGTTAACGACTCGACTAGTGGGGGTGGCTGCTTACTCCACTGACTCTTCTACCCCTCCTCATCAGATGAAGTTGCTTGACGAGGATAAGTCTTTGGACTTGCTCTGTCAGGAGGTGTTCGGGAACCAAGAATGGCCTTCTGAATTCGCGGATATTGGGAGGGTGATTGCGAAGAATTGCAGAGGGCTGCCATTGGCAACCAGTGTGATCGGTGGACTCCTTGCAAACTCTAGCATGACAGTAGATTTTTGGGAGTATGTTGCTCATAATGTGAACTCGCTCGCCATCAAAAGCGACGAGCATTGCTACGAGATCTTGTCTCTGAGCTATCATAATTTGCCTCATCATCTCAAGCCTTGCTTCCTTTATTTTGGAGCATTCCCAGAAGATCAGGAGATTTCTGTCACCAAGCTCATCCGGCTGTGGATCGCAGAGGGATTCCTGAAACCAATAAGATCTAAAACCTTGGAACGCGCAGCAGAGGAATACTTGGAGGACCTTATCGACAGAAATCTAGTGTTTGTTGGTAAAAAAGGATCTGATGGGAAAACAATTAAAACATGCATTATTCATGACCTTTTGAGGGACCTGTGCATACAAAAAGCTCAAAAGGAGAATTTCCCTTACATAATCAACGGACTCTCCGAAAATATTCATATTCGCCGGATCATGCATCAAGGCGTTATTCTGAAAGATGGTGATGATATTGTTTATCACTTGCACGCGACAATGAAATCAATGGAGTCTGTTCGTTCTTTATTGCGCACTGGTCGTGTTCTCTCTGCACTTCGCAGCTACCGCCCTTATATGTTGCTTAGGGTGTTGGTTATTCTTGGAGCAATATTCGAGAAATTTCCTTCAGATATTCTGTTACTAGTGAACTTAAGATATCTTGCTTTAAGAATCCGAAAGTTATCAATCATCCCGCCTCGTATTTCCTTGCTTTGGAAGCTTCAGACCTTGATTATTCAGGATCATGATGATTCACAATTCTCAGAGCTGTTTTCATTTTTAGATCAGCCCTGCTGTGAGGTTGACATGCCATCGGAGATGCTGCAGATGACGCACTTAAGACACCTATGGATAAGAAACTGTGTTTTGCCCAATGCCGACGATGGTAATAATTCTCTTGTCTTGAAAGACATGGAAACACTCTCCACAGCTGCAAATTTCAAATGTACAAAGGAGTTTCTGAAGAAATTTCCAAACCTCAGGAAGTTGGTTGTTTACTATTATGATGCTAATATACAAGAATGGTCCAACTACCATCTACAAAACCTTGTCCACCTATCCAAACTCGAAAACCTGAAATGCATTTTCAACGCGCCTCCGGTTCACTATCTGTTGCCGAACCTTGTCTTCCCTCAAAGCCTCAGAAAGCTTACTCTAATTAAGAGCAGGCTTTTATGGAGAGATATGACGATTATTGGTTCGTTGCCTCATCTTGAAGTGCTCAAGCTGAAAAATAACGCCTTTGTGGGGAAACACTGGGAATCAATTGAAGGGGAATTTCGTCGGCTCAAATTCTTGCAAATTGATACAATGGATCTGGAGGAGTGGATGTCCGAAGACACTCACTTCCCATGCCTCGAGCACCTGTTTTTTCGTCACTGCTATTCTCTACGTGAGATCCCTTCTGGTATGGGAGAAATAGCAACACTGAAAATGATTGAGATTGAAGATTGCAGTCCTTCTGCCATCTCTTCAGCCGAGCAAATTCTTGAGGAGCAAAGGAGCCTGGAGAATCATTTCCTTCAAGTTCGTGTTTATAAATCAATCGACAAGGTGCGTAATATTAATTGGTCTTATATGCTTTCATTGCTGCTTGCACCTTGCCTTCCATACTATTATAGAGGAAGTAAAAATGTGTACATGGTCATAACAATAACGTCGACTCTTGCAACAACAAAGATATAGTTATGACCATGTAAACATTATTATAGTTGTTCGTTAATCCCATGAATGAATCAGTGTCATAACTCGCTTCAATACAATTTTTATCAACAAATTAATATTTTATTAAGAATAGTTTAACTCTTCTTGGGGCACATCAGATGAGGAACGACTTCCAGGAGCTCATCAACATAACGGCACAACAATTCAGGAACATCTTACAGCTATGAAGGGTATCTTGGTTCTAGCCTTGAGTTCTTGAATCAGTGTAATAACTTCATAATCCCTGTTGTCTTCTGATAGAGAATACTTTGTAAGTAGTGTAATAACTTCATAATGCCTCTTGTCTTTTGATCAAGAATTGTGGTCTGAAGAATGCTCGTTTTAAGAACGAGTGATTGTCCTTCTCCAACCCTTAACGCCCAACCTGAGAACGGACATCCACTGTGTCTAAACAACAAGAATGTAGTCCAATGAAATCGAAAAAAAAAAACACGGTAGAATTTTACAAAGAATCTAGCTAGCAATTCCTGATGCCAATACAATATATCTCTAGCATCGTAGAATCCTCCTTAGAATCCCGTCTGTTAATCCACGTAAGACGAAAGAGACTGTTACAGCATCATTTTTGTGCAAACAAGAACATCGTAGATTATTACAACGCAAATTTCCAGCAAAACTCCAAAACCAGAAACCCTATTTATCACAAATACTACACTACTTTCCAAAACTTTCCCCTCCATAAAAACCAAAAACCTCATTTCCCAATGGATGGAGCTTATCCAATGCTCCCAAGTAACCAGATGCCGGACGAGGCCTCACCCACGTGGCTAAACAAAGGCGACAACGGATGGGAGCTGACGGCGGCAGCCCTGGTGGGCCTGCAAAGCGTACCTGGCCTCGTCATCCTCTACGGCAGCATGGTCAAGAAAAAATGGGCCGTCAACTCGGCCTTCATGGCCCTATACGCCTTCCCCTCCGTCCTCATCTGCTGGGTCCTGTGGGCCTACCGGATGTCGTTCGGGTCGGGTATGATCCCGATCTTGGGCAAGCCCGATCAGGCGACAACTAACGCGTATCTGCTTACCCAATATATGGATACCTATATTCCGACAGGGGATTACGTGTTCTATCAATTTGCATTTGCAGCCATTACTGTTGTGCTTCTGGGAGGGTCCTTGCTGGGGAGGATGAATTTCTATGCATGGATGCTGTTTGTGCCGCTGTGGACTACGTTATCGTATACGGTTGGTGCATACACCATTTGGGGGAACGGGTTCTTGAGGAAACATATTATTGATTATGCGGGAGGATATGTTATACATCTTTCTTCTGGAGTCGCTGGCTTCACTGCTGCTTATTGGGTAATCTTATACGTCCATTCTTGTAGTAAATAATTATTGATTGAATTCTTATCGAGCTTTTTTTTTTTTAATTTGTTATTTGGTAGTTAATCAGCTGAAACTCGGCCCACGAGTCTAGTTCGAGTAGCTTAGCTTAAATTTGATTTATTTCATAGTTAATCTAAGTGTAATATTCTTATACGCATATATTGAGCTTAAACTTTTAGACGAAGTCGTTGGTTAGTTCGTTAATATTGTGTAGGGTGGTTTCTGATTATAGGTCGGACCGAGACACTCACACGATAGGCAGCATTTTCCACCGAACAACATAATAAACATGTTATTAGGCGCGGGTTTGCTGTGGATGGGCTGGACAGGTTTCAATGGCGGAGCACCACTGGCAGCAAATATTATTACATCACTAGCTGTATTGAACACCCACATTTGCACGGCCACCAGCCTCCTCGTATGGCTATCGTTGGACATGGCGGTCTATCGAAAGAGCTCCGCCATTGGTGCTGTTCAAGGGATGATCACTGGCCTTGTTTGCATTACTCCTGGCGCCGGTAATTTCATTTTACACTAGTCCTATGGTTGATTCGTCTAATTTTTTTTTTTAAGTAATGTTCGAGTTTCTTTGAGTTTTGAAAAATGAGATAAGGCCCGAAACTTTTACTATTCTAGACTTTATGATTTGGATAAAAGAAGATTGGACCTATACTTTAAAATCATTGAAACATATAAAATAGAACACACCATATATAGTTTTGTCGGAGTATGTTCTAGTAACAATTTTTTACTATGATTTGATGGAGGGAGAGAGAGTAGAAGGTGCAAACTTTTTCGAAGAAGAGAAAGGATAGAGTTGGATTTACCAACTAAAAAAATGAATCTAGTACGAACACATAATTTAATCGATCTATTCCCATCCATACGAGATGACCTATATACAAACATAGCCACAACGAGCTTTCTTTAATACTTTTCCAGAAACTTTACAATTGCACATAGGTAGTTTGAGCTATTCTGTTTGGAACGGCAGGTATTGTGGATACATGGGCTGCATTATTCATGGGCATCTCATCAGGTTCAATTCCTTGGTTCACTATGATGGTTTTGCACAAGAAATCAGCCTTCTTCCAAAAAGTTGATGACACACTTGGAGTTTTTCACACCCATGCAGTGGCGGGCCTATTGGGCGGGCTTCTTTCGGGCCTATTTGCCAATCCCAAACTTCTTAGAATGTTCTATGCGGATCCACAAAGCAGACAAGGGCCGGGGTTCATCCATGGCATAATTGATGATAATTTTCATGGTGGGGTTCGCCAGATGGGGTTCCAACTCTTGGGAGCCCTTTTTATAACGGGGTGGAATGTTATCACAACTAGTTTAATATGTATTTTAATACGCCATGTAATTCAACTCCGAATGCACGAGGATGACCTCGAGATAGGTGATGATGCAGCCCATGGTGAAGAAGCCTATGCTCTGTGGGGCGATGGTGAAAGGGACCCTCCTCCTCTTCGCTTCCGGATGACTCCTAGAATGCCTTCGTTTTGTAGACGGCCTACCATGAATCGTTAGAATGTTTGTGAATCTTGGGCTACCTTAATTTGGACCTACTGACAGGTCCTAAAGTTTTTTTTTTTAATTTCCTTTGTAAATAAAAGTAGTTGTCTCGTGGTTTGCAGTCTATTGATATTTCAAAAAACTTGGTATAATTTAATTCTGAAAGAATAATTTAAATGAAATTATTGTTCAACCACCAATCAGGCAATGCTACAGGACATGAATTGTGTTAACATTCCATGTAATTACCTAAATAAGTTTGCTAACAATAAGAAAATAAATTATAGACAGCATGTGTTGTTATTATTATTTAGAATAAACTACAATATTATTATTGATATCTAATAAAAGAATGTATATATTTTATCAAGGAGTTAGTCTAACCTGCATTAAATGCATTCATTATTTTACATACAAATTGATCCTATCCACACAACCTTAACCCTCACCCAATATCTTATTATATTCGTTGATTGACTTATTTAATTATATACAATTTTTTATTTAAGAAAATATTAATTTTTTATTTAAATTAATAAAGTAAGACTTTAATTTTTAAAATAAAAAAATTTTATGTCGGACAAGAAATATTTATAAAACTAAACTTTTTTCTTTTTTTGGAACTTAAGGAGTATTATTTAATCTAAAACATTATTAGGATATGAAAAACCTATTTGTCAATCTTAAAATAGAATCAGAATACTCCCTATGAGTTATATTTTTATAGCTAATTTTAATCATACTCATTCAATTATTATTAATTAAGTAATAATGCACATGAACAATTTTTAATTCAAAACAAGCATCCAAACATATTTAAGAGTATAGGTAGATTCTGAGGGCAAAATTATATTTTTATCGTACCTAGCAAACAAGCCCTCTACTTAAAAAGTAATATCTACAAACATCAATTCATTTTGTAACCCATATAAGACGATTTATTGGAAACAAAAATTCATTTGTGAAAATTTATATAAAATTAAATTTGAACAAACCTTTTTACAAGCAACCTTTAAAAATCTATTTTGCAGGAGTTCGATTTTATAATTTTTTTAGGGAATCGTAAATTATTACAAACGTTACTTTCGTAAGTATATATTTAACCCAAAAAATACTAAAGTTTTAAAATGTTGTACGACTGACCATATATATGATACTTTCTATGGCGATCAGCTAATTTGGTGAGAGCAGTTATAATAATATAAATTTATTGTTGCGTTTCTTTATTTATTTTGAATAACATAGACTATGGCACGTGTCCAATAAAGTTACTGCAGCACACTATGAGGTAGCACAGGATTTCCTGAATGTTGATAGACTATTTTTCTTTCTTTTTTTCTTTTTTTTTAATACTGAAAAAATACAAATTTATCCTCTTGTTCTGTACATTACTCCCAACTTTCTTTTCGTATTTTCAATAATATCACACACATTCAATAAAGTATTACACCCTGAGGCAGCACATAATCACTTCTCTTTTCTTGTCAATTGTCTTTTCCATCCTTTTTTGACTATCTTTTATTTGCTTTTATCAAACTTTTTCCTCAACACTATCATCATTATTGGCTTGGCACCTTCACCTTTTCTAATATATCCACAAAAAATAAAAGTGCAGAGAACAAGACTTATAAAAATATGAAATTATAAATGCAGAAATATATAAAATAAAGTGCATATGTTAATTTTTTTTAAAAAAAATAAATACATCAAGCCATTAAACAAAATATATGAATTTTAAAAATTTTGCAGTAAAACTAAAAAATAATAAAAACAAAAAAAGAAATGGGCACAGGCACGAACCCAAAGTTAAATATTTATATCAGTCAATGGGAAACCATTATTAAAATCAAGACAAACAAACTGCAACTTGCAAGATTTTTATTAATCAATAACCTGGTTGGCCAAGTCTTTTTTTTTTTTTTTTTAGTCCTAAGATTTTTATACAAGACGAAAGAAAAATTATAATTTTATATTTTATGATATTACCAATACTCAAATAGCACACATTAGTGAAATCAAGATAAAATGTATTTTATTAAAACTTTTCACAAAATGCCCTTTTCTTTTTAAATTATAAAATGAGAATATTAAAAAGGGCTGTGAGAAAGCTCCAAGATATCTTAAAATATTATAATAAAATAAATAAATAAAACTGTCGCATGCTCACCACCCCCAATTTCAATATTATATCAGTCAATGTGAAACCATTATTAAAGTAGAGACAAACAAACAACAACTTGCAAGTTTTCATTAATCAATAACCTGCCTGCCCATCTTTTATGCAAAAAGTACAACTCAATTAGAATAAATGAAACAGTAACAATATTTTTTTATGTTAATATATTTAAATAACTATAATATATATAAATATAACTATCATAAAATCAAGATAAAATGTATTTTATTAAAACTTTTCACAAAATGCCCTTTTCTTTTTGAATTAAAAAATGATAATATTATAAAGGGGATGTGAGAAAGTTCCATGAATTTTCAAAAGACATCTATATCATGTTTTCTAAAAGTTGACCAATAATGTCTTTTGGTGGTTTTGGCGGAACCGATGAAGAGAGGAAACGTCGGTAGTCCTCTTATACTTTTAATTTTCATCATTTACACAAAATTATTTTAATAAGTTCCTTTGAGTCTTAAGTCGCTTTTTGATAGACAAGTTACACTATTTGTATATGAAAGTAATATAAATAGAGTGGACTTATCGGATAGAAAAGAATATTGCATATTAAAAGACCTTCGTGAATATAGAGGAATAAATTAGGAGATGAGTTACTTCCTCAAAAAAAAAATCAAACAACAAAAGTTGTTGAAAATTGAAAGTGACTCCCCCACAGCTAATAAAATCATTGAGTAAAATTCGGAGTTGATTGAATATTGAAAAGGAGTTGATGAAGGAGGAATAAAGCTAAACAAAAATCTAGTTGTGCTCGTTGGATATTAGTTGAATGTAAAAGATCGTAAAGACCAACAAATTCACGAATCTAATGTTGATTAAGTCACTTAGCCATACATTCTTACTTTAACCAAAATCCTACATTACAACCAAATTTAAAGTCCTTTCTGATCCTTAATCCACTTAGGTAGTGTTTACTTGGGCGGATAAAGCCGGATAAAGTCGGATTATTTAAAATAGTCCTGCTTTATCCGGCATTTACTTCGTATGATAAAATCCCGGGTCAATCCGCCTGACCCGGGATAACTGCCTAAATCCGGGATAAAACGCAGGATTCTAATCCGGGGGTATACCCCGGGATAAAAATTATCCCACAGGATAAGGAAAAGGAAATGACGGTTTTACCCCTTTCAGATTTTTTTATTACAAGAATGTCCTCGTATATAATTCGTTTTCTAGGTCATAAACCCTTCCATTCAGCCCACAGCTTCGCGGCGCCCAAACCAGCTTCCACCATCTCAGTCCCAACAAACCTCGACACCGCACCGCCGGCACCTTTGTCCCCTTCGATCGGCTGAGGCTTCTCCCCCGGACGGTCCGGCGTCGCTTTCCTTTCACAAGGAGGATGAAGACGGGGGCAGAGGATGCTGAAAATGGGAAGTCACTGAAGGCCCTCCCCAATGGCGATGCTTTCTGAGAATGGGAAGTCATGGTTCATCTTCTTTCCAGCGTTACCTGTATATATGCCTTGTTTCTTGTTTCACCTTTCTGCGTATTTTCCTAAAAACTTTGCTGATATTGGTCTTTTAAAATTTCCATGGATATGCATATAAATGGAAGCGAACTGAAAGCTGAAAATAAATGGTGTATAAATTGTGCCATAAGGTCTTAGGTTATATATATGTATTTTATGGTTAAATTTTTTTTCAGTGATTTAATTTTATGGAATCGTCATGTGTGATGCATATATATTTTGCCATTTATTCACACTTGGGTAATTTGATTGGCAGGATGGTTCGAAAAAATTCAGGAAGCAGTAAAAGGAAAGTCTGGAGGCGGGGAAAATGGTATGGTTGCAAAAACCCTTGTTCGTGTTCCTTATTTAATTTTGTTAAATTTCTTCGGATTGTGGTTTGAGAGATATGGAATGGGAACCCTCAAACACACACCCGCACTCACAACCCACTAAAGAGGATGGGAGTGGTGGGAGATTTGGAGTTAATCAAAGCTCCGGTGCCGATATATTTCTGCAGAGAATTCCGATGGTCTATTCTGAAAACATTGAAAATATTAATCCGATAAGTATAATCATCGATATACCCTGGAACTTGGAAATTACACATTCATCTATTTGAAATTGTGTTATCGTCTTGAATTACTAGTTCATTTGGTTTTAAGTTATTTGACTACAAGGTGGAACATAATTTGTAATAGAGCAATTTGACTGCTGTGAAAGAAGACTTGATCTTCTGTTTTAATTAGTTACGCATCTCATATTTCCAAATGACACCACACATGCACATGCATTGAATGACATTATCATATTTAAATGGTGACGTATATGTAAAGCATTGCTATACAATATGGTACACCATTTCCATCATGTCCATGTGATTGCTGGGGACGAGCCACAGTCCTAAGATTTTTATAATGCATAAGTATGTTGTGTATTAAAACAGTGGTGCATTACGGCATCATGATGTGTTCGAACATTTCTCTTGTAGGAATTGGAATGAACCTGTAATCTGGGGTTTGCTGTAATGTGGAGCAGGGCATTTAGGAAATTTTAGGCCTACATAATTTGCATTCCCGAATTGGTGAGTTCAGTTCTCATGTGCCTCATATTTGTATTAATTTCTGGTACTTTAGTTGTACAAGACTTTAGAGGGGAATAAGTCTGAGGTAGGTGCTATGAAAATTCCCGGGGAAAATATCCTGTATCCTGAGTTTATGCTTCTTCATTTTGTGTCTTAATTTATGACCACGGTTTGTGAGTTGATTGGTTTTAATGTGGTGACAGTGGTTTGAACAATATAAAGTGTTTCTTGTGACACGAGTTGCCTGTTTGTTGCCTTTCGTGGGATATATGATACATGCATGAATGTGTGTTTTCAGACCCTGTTTTTGTATAAGTACTTCGTAAAAAGTTACTTAGTCTACATAAATGGGATACATACACGAAAATCAACGGGATATTGTTTTTGGAATAGTTGTAAAGGGCATTTCTATCTAATCAAATCTATTGCCGAACTGCACATTGTCCTGATTATGACATCCATTATAGAAGGTTTTTCCTATTTCCACTTGGAAAAAATGTTTGGCTATATGTGTGTGTTGCTGTTTGATAATAAATGTGGTCTAACATCACTTGCTTGATCTGCATGCACCAAGTTAACTTTGGTGATATGGAGCTGATGGGCAACAAGGAATAACAAAAAATGTCATTGACACTTGACTTGGGAAAAACTGGTGTTGACAACAGTTCTTGTTCCGTTCATGGTTGATCAAAAGTTAAGAAACGATGCAATCCGAGCTGCTAGTACTCTAGTTCCTGCGTTTGTGGGATAGTTAATGGAATTTTTGTTTCGGAGCTGCTACTGTATTTCATTTGTGACGCCTGTGAAGGGATTTTTGTTTCAGAAAAACCCACCCTCATGAGCTCAACCGGAGTTGGTTCCAATTGATGTAGTTACAGCTCCTTGTAGGATCAATGTAGGGTTCGTTCATTATGTATAGTTTCGTTGTAGCACATTTTATTTTTGGGACATACAGGTGCAACTACGTTTAAGTGCATGTTACTTTGAAACCAGAATTTTAGTTATTGCATGAAATGGTCAATCTTGTATGCTCTTAATGCAAATATGTTGCGAACCGTGTGTAATGAACCAGATAAAGTTATGTTTCCCTGGAAAATTGGCTGGTTGTTTTTTTTTTTGGCATTTATACAACACTTCCCATTCATTTTCTGCTGTATTATAATGTCACTGAAAAGCTGGTGATGTAACAACACTTTCCATCTGTAAAGTCATATATATCTTGTATTTTTGCACCTTGGTGACCCTTACTCTTGATGCATCATGTCACCACACAATTGAAGCAACATGTGAATTCAAACCAAGACTGTGGTTGCAGAAAGGCAGCTTCACAAATATTGTCCTCATTGAACAAAACAACATACTCCTAGCTGTGCGAAACACAGCTTTATATAAATTGTCGTCATTGAATCAAACAACGTACTAACCTGAAGAAAGACAGATTTACAGATGTAGTCCTCATGTGATCAAACTATTTACTTGGCCCAAAGGCTCTCAATATTAAGTATAGCAGATGTGCTATATATTTGAGTGTCTTCACAACTGAGGGTTTGCCATTCACTTAAAAAACAAGGAAAAAACTTAAGAAACAATCATCAAATTGCTTCACTTCTCGTCCTTCCCACTGTCCACCCTTATGGCGCCGAGTGGTGTGCCCAAACAAGCAACAATGCAAGATAAAGTTTTCTTTAATTCCCTCTAGACCCGAGACGTTGATCGTCAGTTTATTGTTTCTCTGCTAGAACAACTCCAGTGCGGTGCTTGGGTCGTTGGGGAAAAAAACGACCGTGCTATTTCATTTGCCATGTGTGATATGAACTGCTACTTTGGCTCACATTTCAACTTCAATTTCTGCAGGGAACAAACAAGAAAGTTGCACAAGCGTTACAAGATGTTCAAATGGCTAATTGACCAGCCATTTGTCATTAACAACACACTCATGGAAAAAAGAAACTACACTAATATTCGCTGCCTTGTCTCCACTCATTGTACATAGAATTTGCTAATTCATCTCTCCAATTCGACCACTATTCTGTGCATTCAATGTCATCAATGTAGTCATCAGCATCCTCATTCACGACAATATTAGGTAGATCGGCTTCTAACGGGTCTATTGCCATAGTTGTTCTTATGAAATTATGTAATAGGCAACACACCAAAATAATACGATTCTGCACTTTAATCGGGTAAAAGGCCGGGCTACGGAGAATGGCCCATCTTTTTTTTAGCAATCCAAATGTTCTTTCAATCACGTTTCGGGCCTTCGAATGCTTCATATTGAAATACTCATTCTTATTCCGTGGGGCTGATGTCCCCCTCCCCACTCATGGAGATGGTACCTAACTCCTCGATATGGAGTAAGAAAGCCTTCGCCGTTTGTGTATCCAGAATTGCAGAGTTAATAGTTACCTTAAAAAAACAACCATGTATCGAATTAGATTCAAAACTATATGTAACAAATGTTATTATTATATGGGCATGTGACATTATATACTACCTCTAGGAATGCGCAATCCATTGTTTCTACTTACTGCATCTCTCAACACACGTGAGTTCGCTGCACTTCCTTCCCAACCAGCCAACACATATATGAAATTCATGTTAAAGTCACAAACCCCCCAATACATTGACCGAAACGTTCCCTTTCCTATTTCGATAACGAGGCCTATCAGATTTTGGCACAGTCACATTGACATATGTTCCATCTAGTGCACCTAAACAACCCTGAAACATGGAATCTTTCAATACCATTGTATTATGTAAGATAGAGTGCTGAAGTATACAGCATTGGGCATCAATTTACCTTGAAAAACTTCCAACGATTATTTGTACAGCCATCATCGATTGGCTCCGGTGTTACTAGTAATAATGAGTGTAGCCTGATTATAGCATTTAAGACTTTGTGAAAGTGTGTGCTAACAGTACGTCTTGATCTCTTATACTGAGATTTCAAGACACGATTTTTTGTGTGGTGTGCAATTATAGCCAAAAACATAGCAACCTGCTCTACTATGCTACTGTTTCTACTTGTTCGTAGCTCACCGGCAAGTTGCAAAAGATGACACAATTGCGAAAAGGCCGCCCTATTCATCCTCAAATGATTTATGCAGTCCTCATCAGAAATGCCAATAACAATACGCAAATATTTTATTTGCATCGGAATTCTATTAATCAAACTATATCGCTCACGAATACGTGCACGTACTGCACTTGAAATACCACGACTTCTATGCATTAAAAACATATTGATGAAGGTCATGTAACCGAAACACGCATTCATTAACTCAGTTAAGAAAATAAAAATCTCTTCATCTCTCACACCTTCACTATTGAGGCCAGGATCCATCCTACGAAAAAAAATAAACCATCAAACTTTTACAATAACCAAAATAAAACATGTATTCGAAAACAACGAAGAATCGATATCAACAAATTCGGACGTAACATGTAAATCATCATTATAATGCTTGGGCCATGGCACAATTAATTGCCACAAATTTAACTACGAAAACAGTACTTCATAAGGCTAACCTTACGAACAAACACGGAGAATACGCTTCCAGATGTCGGTGAGTATGGATGAATCGCCGATTGAGCAGGGAGAACCAGCGACGAGCACCGACCGGGAGCGAGGAGCACCGACGAGCAGCGACAGGGAGCGACCACCAGCGACGAGATGCGACGAGCAGCGACGACTGACGACAGGATGCGACGATCAGCGACGAGCAGGAAGCGGAGTGGGGGGGAATCGGCGGGTGGGCTTCTCTGAAACTTGCGTGGGCAGAAGTGAGAGGCAGTAGGGCTTGTAAAGGGAGTATTAATATGAAGGTCATTTTAGTAATTTTAGACTTATCCCCCTTTATCCCACAATGTAAACGGAGGACAGGATAAATTTCAGATCCGGAATCCACCTGTAATCCGGCAAAGTAAACGCAAGATAAAATTTATTAAATTATCACAATCCCACATTTTATCCCATTTCCTATCCTATCCTATCTAATCCTAACAAAGCAAGTAAACAGGCCCTTAATGAATGTAGAAGCGAGATGAAATCATGGGCAATCATAAGGTTAATTCTACATTTATTTTAACTTTGAGTGTCGTTTATACTTCCTTATACTTGAGTGTGAGAGATATACAAACCTGGCGAGGATCAATGATTCAAGATGTTAAATAGGTACTAGTTGCATGGCATGAAGTTGTTTATTCACAATATGATTAATTTTGATATAATCACAATAATTTTTGTGTTTGAAGCATCGTATACTGTCAAAACACCCATTCATTTTAAAATAAAGACTCGTTATCATTGTTCGAAGATGAACAATAGGTTAAGTTTGGGGATTGATAAATATAGGATTTACGTGCAATTCGTGGTTATTATGTATAATTTTTAGGGCAATTGCATGTACCTAAGTGACGAGTTCATCATGATTTTGTTATATTTTGTTACGTCACGTGTTTGTTGAAATTTTTGACAGAAAAAATAGATAATTAAGGATGTATAGACCACGTCTCAAGTCACATGGATCGGGCTTATCCTCATGATATGATCTTAACCGTCGCGATTTAATGTGATTCGGACATATTTTCTTGATTTGGTGTGATTTGAATATATCTTCTGATTTCAAATAGATTCCAAACAGAGATACGGTGACTATCAAAACCTTAGTAATTGAAAGTATATTATGATGTAATGTTTATATATGGTGCAGTTATTTAATAAATTAAGGTAAACAAATATTGTTGCTGTTTTATTTATTCAAATTAAGTTGTACTTTTTGCATAAAAAAAGGGGCAGGCAGGTTATTGATTAATATAAAAAACTTGCAAGTTGTTGTTTGTCTTGATTTTAATGGTGGCAGTGCATTGACCGATCCATATGAAAACTTTTTATTATTTTATTATGATAGGTACCCAAGTGGGGAAGCCCTAACTACACCACAAAAGCTAGCTCATGAGTGTAGTAATACCCATCCACAATCACTTGTGAATCCGATGTGGGATCATATCAATCGGTACCCCTTCGAAACCGGACGTCGGCTTCACTCCGGGCTTCACTCCGGCCCTCTAGCTCATGAGTGTAGGATTGACCTCCTACTTAAATACCCATCCACAATCACTTGTGAATCCGATGTGGGATCATATCATCCTACTTAAATACCCATCCACAATCACTTGTGAATCCGATGTGGGATCATATCATATTATTATATTTTAAGGTATCTTGCGAATCCTTTTTCTTTTAATACAAAAGTAGAAGAGCGTTTTGTCAAAAGTTTAAATAAAATATATTTATTGTATTCACTAATGCAACTTATTCCAGCATTGATATTGTGTATTAATAAAATTAAGATATTATATTAAATATAAATAGAATAAAATAAATATAGAAGATTGTTATTTTTTTTGCCTCATATAAAAGTTTTACGAGTAAATAAATAAGAAAATTGAAAAACTTATAAAATATATCTCTAACAATTTAAGGATCTATAAAAAAATTTACGATGAGAGGATATATACAAATATTATCATGACTACATATAAATTCTCTAAATACATATTATTGGCTAAATAAACCTCAATTAAACTTGATTTTTTTTGAATTAAATACACCCTATTTATGATAATTATATGGGCGCGGCTGTCACACCCCCCAAATCCTCTTATATAAAATTAATTTATTAATAAAAATGACTAAATATTCTTATATTCAATTTAGAGGGCTTGTTTGTTTTATTTGATATGATAACATATCATAAATAATACTAGAATATGTAATTCAATATTATTTATGAATTTTATGTTTGTAATGCAGTATTACAATACATAATACCCCTTATTGATATATAATATAATGTTTGCTACATATTAAAATGAGATAATGTGTATAAGGACTTTAATACCCTCAATAATTTTAAGTTATTTACAATTTTATCTTAATCTTTGTCTCTGTTTTTTTTTTAATAACATACATTTTCCAAATTTTTTATTCCATTATTTTGCTGATAATTATATTTTTCAAATTCTATAATTTTTTCAAATCAATCCAATTATAAAATATTTAGGAATTATTTTGCTGATATATTTATTTTTATTAGATTCTATAATTTGTTCATATTGATCCAATTACAAAATATTTAGGAATTCATACAAACTTGTGATATAATTTTAGTTGAACAATTGTCCGTTTGTAATTCATGTGCCAAAATATATAATTGAATAGTATAGTGGTAAATTAGGGTAGTGAATAAGTATTAATAAATTTAAGGTTATATTTGTTAAGCATAATAAAATTAAATATGATATTAAAATATTCCTTAAAAATTGTGAATTCATTAATTTTAGTATAACTTTTTAGTACATTCTCATAACACATGTTAATAAACTTTGTCGTACATTATCAGGGATTCGATCTGTAAGATTGTACCTTCTTCATTCCCTATTTCTACGATTCCTTGGTTGTCATGTTTCAAGTTGGATAAGTAATAACAACAACAATTACTTGATGCATAATTTCTTCTAATATTGCTCGAATCATGATCCTAAAATTAGAAAAATATTCAATAAGAACTATAATTTAGAGAGAGAGAGAGAGAGATTTGTGACGGTGGAATTATATTCTACAAATAATGCTAATCAATTCAATATATACTTGGTCACGAAATTACGGCACAAAAATAAAATGCAATTCCATCTCAAATATATGGGACTTTTATATATATATATATATATATATATAAAGAGAGAGAGAGATAAGATACACATAGACACCTAATAATTCCAATTTTCTGTTTAGCATTCAACTAAAAAGATTATGTTTCTCTTTTCTCAATCGTACTAGATACTTGACTAATTTCCTACATTGCATGAAACAAATTGATATCCATTCCAGTTTCTCCCTTCAAAATACATCGAACATCTTCGAAAGTTCGTATTTTCCAATCAAAAATCATGTTTTATAAGTGTTTTAGATGGAATTATGTATTGTGGAAGGATTTATTTGTATCTTGTTTGTTATTCTTGTGTTTTGTTTGAAACACGTCGTACGCTTGCTCGATTTTTTTGAATATGATCTATTTGAATACATATGTTTGTGTTCGAACCTTATCTGTCAAACAAGGACGAGCATGGTGACTTAAAACTTGTTCAAAACCTCCTGCCTAACCACTGAAGTAGTGCTCGGGAAACGCTATTTCATCTGTTTAGCTGAATGTTCTTAACGAGTCTCATGCAAATTAGACAATTATTTTTCGTTCGGCACATACATGCGAACAATGACTAAAATGTTCAAATTATAATTTTGAACATAAAATGTTCGAATTATATTCTCATTTTTTAATTCAAAAAGAAAAGGGCATTTTGTGAAAAGTTTTAATAAAATACATTTTATCTTGATTTCACTTATGTGTGCTATTTGAGTATTGGTAATATCTTTTTAAACACGTATGTTTATTAATAAAAATAAAAATATATAATATATAATTTTTCTTTCGTCTTGTATAAAAAAAAATAATAATAAAAAAAATTGGCCAACCAGGTTATTGATTAATAAAAATCTTGCAAGCTGCAGTTTGTTTGTCTTGATTTTAATAATGGTTTCCCATTGACTGATATAAATATTTAACTTTGGGTTCCTGCCTGTGCCTATTTCTTTTTTGTTTTTATTATTTTTTAGTTTTATTGCGAATTTTTTTAATACATATATTTTTTAAAAATTTTAATTTTTTTAGTTTCCTCTCTACGTCAGTTTCGCCATTACCCCCAAACGACATTATTGGTCAGCTTTTAGAAAACATGATATAGATCTGTCTTTTGATCGATCATTCATGTACTAGATTCTCTCTCTTTCTCTCTATCATCATGTTCCTCTCTTCCTCGGTTTCGCCAATACCCCCAAACGACATTATTGGTCAGCTTTTAGACAACATGATATAGATCTGTCTTTTGATCATTCATGTACTAGATTCTCTCTCTTTCTCTCTATGTGGTAGATAACATCCTTCGTCTTCAGCTCCCCAATATATTCGGTTTCCTGAGGTAAGTAGTTTTATGTTTTGTCTTTCCACCGTTTAAGTGAAAGTAAACGGTCCGCTGGGTTGTCGATCTTGAGTCTGGTCGGAACAGATCTGAGTTTGAAAACATTTCCGATAAATATAAAGATGCTCAAAAACTCATGTAATTGTTTGAGTGTATACTATATATAGTATACCCTCGATCATATTATTGCAAAGGCCAGTGATTGCAGACAACTTCCACCTAATAGAAGTCCACCATCTCGTGGTTTTCTACAGAACCAGATGGGGGATGCTGCAGTGAATTTCCTCCTGGAAAACGTGACCCAGCTACTGAAATACTACACGCATCTCATCACCGGCGCGGAATTAGAGCTAGAGCTGTTGAAGAACGACCTTCAAACTCTTAAGGCTTTCCTCCGGGACGCGGCCAAGCGGCTGAAGAAGGATGAAACATTCAAAGCGACTGAGGGACGGATAAGGAAGGCTGTTTATGAAGCAGAAGACATCATCGACAAGTGTTTGACTCAGGCCACATTAGAGGAAAAGAATCCGCTCCTACGTCTTAGCCCGCATCGTCTCAACCTGGCCGAAGAAGTGAAGACCTTCAGAGCGAAGAAGATGCAAGGCCTTGTGGACACCGCCAGAAATTTCACTCTGACTGAAATGGGCGATGGATCTAACACAAATGTGGAAGAACCGCAGACCAAAGTGAGAAAGGTATTACACTATTCATTTTTAGGCTTGTTTCATTTCGAGTCACGTCCAGAAATGAACAATATCATCGAGCTCCGTAAACATTGTTCGAAATGAACAAATCTAGAAATGAACCGTATCATCTGAATTTTGATGATCGAGCATTGCATGCAACTCATTAATGACAAATTAATACTTTTACTACTTAACAAACAGTAAAAAAAATAAAACCATAAAAACTTGTCAGTAATGTATAAAAAAATAATGAAAATAAAAATAAATTTAAATGTAAAAAGTTAATTTCACAATACATGATCATGAAATTTAATTTTACAAAATATTTTGAAATTGTACGTCACCATGTTCTAACTTTCCCCTTGGTTGTCTTTACATGCAATGCAGTTCCAAGCAGTCAGGCAAGAAAACATTGTCGGTTTCGAAGAAGAGGAGAAGTTAATCATAAGCTATCTGCTAGAACCAAAAGATGAACTTGATATTATCTCTATCACTGGTATGCTTGGCTTGGGGAAGACAACTTTGGCATGGAAAATCTATAAAGATAAGCGTATCCAGCGTGAATTCCCCAATCGCGTTTGGGTTTATGTTTCCCAAACGCTGAACACTAGGGATGTGTTTATCAACATCTTGAAGGAATTCACCAGTGAAGACATGTCCGGCCTGACCAACCATGTCTTAGCCGAGACAGTTCGTCAGTATTTGGAGGGAAAAAAATTCTTGTTGGTGTTAGATGATGTATGGACTAATCAGGCTTGGAATGATATCAAACCGGTATTGGCAAAGACCAATAGCATGGGTAAAGTTATTATAACCAGTAGGGAGAGGAGCGTAGGTACTCATGCCTGTACTTCAAGGACACCCCTTCCGCTTCGTTTCCTATATAAAGACGAAAGTTGGAAACTTCTCCAGTACGAAGTCTTTGGGAAGCTTGACAGTTGTCCTAAAGATTTGGAACGCGTGGGGGAATATATAGCCCATCAATGTGATGGACTGCCACTTTCATTAGTGGTGATAGGAGGAATTCTTGTGGACCAACTCACGACAACTGATGAAACAAGTGTTGTTAAAGAAGCTTGGAATCAGGTGTCCAAAAATGTGAGCACATTTTTAAAAAACGATAAGGAGCAGCGCGTATCAGATATTATAAAATTGAGCTATGACAGATTGTCTGATGAGTTGAGAAACTGCTTCCTTTATCTGGGGGTGTTTCCGGAAGATTATGAGATCCCTGCTTGGACGCTGACCCGCTTGTGGATCGCTGAAGGGTTCGTACAAAATAAAGATGGACAGTGCATAGAGAAAACTGCGGAGGAGAATCTGAAGGATCTTATCAATAGGAACTTGGTGATGGTTGATAAAACAAACCCCAAAGGTGAAGTTAAGACGTGTCGTGTTCATGATGTGATACATGCATTCTGTAGTGTTGAAGCTTCGGCCAAAGAACAGAATATGTTTCAAGAGATAAAAGTTCTGAATGGAGTTTTCGACCCTCCAGTAACTGATATAGATAAGTATCGTCGTCTTTGCATCCATTCCAATACTGCAGATTTCTTTTCTGGAAAACCCAAGGCCACAAGCATCCGTTCTTTTTTATGTTACAACAAGGTAGCTGTAACCTTGCCATCAAAATACACACCAACTATTGCCGATGCCTTCGAATTGGTGAGGGTCTTGGATTCTAAATCCATCAAGTTGGATCGAATTCCTAAAAGGTTCGCTAAACTATTCCATTTGAGGTACATCACTCTAAATGTTGATGCTCTTGATATTCTTCCTGAAGCCATCTCTGATCTGTGGAATTTGCAAACCCTTGTTGTGGAAACAAAGTCAAATTCCCTTAGAGTCAAAACAAATATATGGAAGATGATACAACTAAGACACATCAAGACAAAAGCAGCCATTGTTGTGGACATTAAAAAGGACGGTAATGCCGGTCATAATCTTCAAACCCTGAACAAATTATCACCTGAATGCTGCACAGAGAATGTCATGAACAGGGTTCCTAACCTAAAGAGATTGGGCATTCGTGGGAAATTACCCACTCTGTTCAATAATAATGCCCTGGGAAGTCTGACCCACCTTGAAAAACTGAAGTTGGTGAATACGTATAACGAATCATCGTCAGAGGAGTTGATACGCTTTCCTGAATTAACAAATTGGTTCCCGCCACATCTTGAGAGGCTGACCCTATCGGGCACATACTTGGATTGGAAACATATTTCCACATTGGGAAGGATTGATACACTCCAAGTCCTCAAGTTGAAAGATAATGCCTTCACTGGGATGTCCTGGGATGTTGATAGAGGAAGCTTTCAGAATCTCCATTTCTTGCTCATTGAAAAATCAGATTTGGTTTTCTGGGAGGCCTCAACTGAGAGTTTTCGTAGCCTTACCCGCCTGGTGCTAAAGAAATGTCAGGGACTCAAAGAAATTCCACATGTTTTGGTGAAGAGCCTCGAGAGACTGGACATAGAGCATCTTGGAAAATCTGCAGTCGAATCTGCTAGGAAAATTGAGGACAAAAAACGGAGTCAAGGACTACCTAAAGTAGCCAGAATCGGGGGTGGATTCAAGCTGTCCATAGGACCTGGATGTGATTGATACATTTTCAGGTAAGATTCTCTATTTCGTTCTGTGAAAATTGTCTCATTGGCATTTTAAGGCATACCTTCAATCTCACTAAGTAATGAAATGAACACAAGGATCAGGACCAACAAATAAGTAGTGTAATCTAATCTTAGTTTAGACAACTCAAACTACTTATCTTAAAGACTAACTTCAAAAAGATCAAATCAAGGTACTCTTGCGAATAATTTTTTTTCTTGATTTCACATTTTTTAACTCTAAGTTTGATTCATATTCCCAATAATAACAATCACTTGATTAAATTATCTACTTCTCTCAAAGCAAATAATCTGTAGATTACTTATTAATGTTAACAGCCCTATTAAACATTAATAACCAACCCCAAACAGTTCTTAGGAGTTTCAATTTCCTTATGATAACTCACAAATCTCCCGATTAAGCAATTTATCATGTCACATTTCCAATGATCAATTACCAAGTCTCATCTCCCAAATCTAAAGTTAGTAAATCAAGCTAGTCTATTATTGATAGGATAATCCAACAATAAAATGAGCACGAATCATGTGGGTAGGGAAAGAAAATATATAAACTTAAAAGAGTAATCAAACTGTAGCAAATGAGAGAAAGATATTTTGAAGGCTTTGAAGTACTGAGATTATATCACTCAAACTTGTAATTTTTGCCTTACAAAAATGTCATTCCAAGTTCACATATTTATACTACTTGGGTGACATAGGAATTATAGAAAATTTTAGAAAATTTTCAAATTCATTTCTAATAACCTAAAAAAACTAGAAAAAAAAAAAAAAGATAAGAAAAATTCTTCAAGAATTGTTAGATGATCCTCCGATCCATCCCTTCATTCTCTTCAAGTTGGACGATTGCTCATCTTTGCCTCTTGCTTGATCTCCCTCCTTGATTCTATGTTATGACATGCAAAAGTATGCCCCAAAGTTCGTTATCCATATTTAGATGGATTACTCATAGCTTCCTAAGATGTCTATGACGAATAGGAAATAAAGTGGACTCAAAATCATATATCTTGGCAGGACTAGGAATCTCCCGAACACATTGGTGTCGTCGGGACATTTAGGTCATGCCCTTCAGTTAAATCTGATCTAACCAACTCCGGTGCAGTCGTGTTCTCAACAGGGGTAACCCATGCTAGCTGAACCTGTTTCCCATGGTTGTGCCTCCAGCACGGGTAGGCCATGTCTGCTCATTTTGACCATATTTTCTTCCCATTCACACAATTTTCACTGTATGTCTATTCCTAGGCTCAAATCACACGCATACCTCAAAACAAGCAAACTCAGCCATCATTTCAATAACCCTAGGAGTTAATAAAAAAAAATATCAATTATGCTCAAAACAATGCGAAAATAGCAATTAATCATGCCCATACATATATAAACATCGTGTATAAGGCAACTAGATGAAGATCCTGCTTTCCAAAAAAAATTATAATTCTCATTCATACAACTATTTTTTTTTTTTTTTTTGTTAGATTGACTTATTCAATAATATATAACATATTCCTGAAATTAGATCAGATATTTTAATATTTACTTTGACCAATAAAACAAAGATATTAACTTTTAAAACAAAACTCTTATTTTAAAGTTGAGTGGATAATTCTTTTAGAATTTTATAAAAGAGCAATATGATTATTGTAAACATATAATTATACATGTCAAATATTTTTTATAATCTATGTAAAATAATCTTAAAATGGTGGAGAAATAAAAATTGAGGGTGTATATATCAGTTGTTAGTGACTTCTTTATCAGTGCAGGCAGAAAGAGAAGTCAGAAGAATTTGAAGTCTCGTTGGCCTCCTAATGCCGTCTCGTTTGCTTCAAATAATTTGTGTTTAGGCCCTAAATGCTATGTTTCATTAATGATCAATTTGATATTTGATTGTAATATATATTTGTGTCTTTGTAATTGACAATTTTTTAATTAAGAATGGTGGTGTTTTAGTTTTTACGGGCGATCATAGTATTTTTCAATCCAAATGATTAAATGTAGTTTGGTAAATGACAAATTAAAATTACAACAAAATTTATATGGAAGTTTATATGTACCAAGCGTATGAATCTCTCCTTACACGCAATGGGTTAGATCATAACTTAAAAAAAGAAATGAGTAGATTCTAGCTGATCTGACCTGGATCCATGCAAGAACACACAAATTCGGCTCCTATTGCTCACACATGTGTTTTGAAATTGATTTTAAAAAAAATAGGGTAATAAATAATATGTTTTAGATAAGTTATAAAGTATTACTTTTCCACAGTATTATTATTTGCCTAAAAAATATTATGATTTTCATTAAATATTTTTTTCAATTTCATATAAAAATAATATTTTTATAGTGAAAAATAATACCTTTATCGTGAAAAGTTTTACTTTGAGAGCAATTTAAAAAATATGACTTCTTATCCAAAAATATTATTTTTTCAATCAAAACTTCACGTTCTGCGAGCACGAGACAAATGCATCAGAGGTGCTGTGTTAGACCAAATTCACGAGATTATAAAATTTTATGGATCAGATCAACCAATTTACGTATAAGGAGATTCATGTATTTTATATACATTTAACCAACTTTTAAAATTTGAATTTTTAAGCTGAAATGGAATTACAATTTAAATGGATTGGCGATTATAAATTTTATTTACTTTATTTTTTAAATATTATTATTAAATGTGTATTGCTCCATGCATCATTTGCTTTAGATTCTTCATATACATAAATTATTTAGCTTTAGAAAAGTATTGTATAATAAAATTAAAGGTGAGTTTGAGAATAAAGTAGTAATTAAATATTCATTTCCTTTATAGATTGTGATCCAAAATGTATCACATGATGCCATTTATATTTGTTAAATGATAATTTTAATATTTTAATTGTTGAAGTAAGAGATAGGGATGACAATAGGGTGAGGTGGACGTAAACTTGAAGACAACCAACCCCATCCTTAAATGGGGAGGCCGGACCTAGGGATGTTAAAAGGGCCATGGCCAGACGGGCCGGCCCGTTTAGCCCGAAAAATTTTAGGGTTAGGGTTTGGTTTTATTAGCCCGTTTAAAAATCAGACCGTTTAGCCAGAGCTCGATTAGCCCGAAGCCCTATAGGGCTAGCCCGCTTAGGGTTAGGGCTAGCCCGATAGCCCGAACTTTTCTTCTTATTTGTCTATTCCTTAATATTGAATTAATAATATACACCAATTTTTATTATTTTTCATATACCATATTTGATTTTTAGTAAAAGATATTAAAATTTATATTTAATTATTAGAAGATTCTAAATACTGTCATTTAAATTTAGAACTTAAATGTAATATGATTTCAAATTTTATGACAGTGAATGCTCTTAATGCTATAATTGAGAGTATGAAATAGTATATATGACTTAAATGTTTGAATCTTTAAATTTTTATAGTGATATAAAAGTTCTAAAATATATAATCTTTTAATGTTATCTAAAATTGTATTTTAAATAGAGGATAATATGCATTTAATTAAATTTTTGAATATAAATATATAATTTGACTATTTTGACTCAGCCCGATAGTGGCCCAATTAGCCCGAAAACCGATAGGGTTAGGGTTAGGTTCACCATAATCAAGCTCATTTAAATTAACCCGATTAAACCGAAGTCCGATTAACCCGAAACCAGTTAGGGCTAGCCCGAAACCGACAGGGCTAGCCCGTTTAACATCTCTAGCCGGACCAACCGCAGGTCACAAGACAAGGTGGGACGATTTATTCTATAAATTAGTTTTACATTTTAAGAATGTTATATCAATTAAAATTTATAACTATCATATGATATTGTATCTCACTATGGGTATGTTTGTTTACGCCTTTGCACAATCGGTTATGGGTTGTGCCACAATTTAATGCGTATTTGTTTATGAGATTGTGGGTTGTGGTTGTTTCATCCAAGCCCTACCCACTCTACAACTCTTTTTTCTTTCTCTTCTCTCATCATTCCCAAGAAAACTATTCAATATATATTTTTTTACCCAAAATTTTTATAACTTTTTTATTTCAAATTCATTTTTTATAAAAATTATATCATATTAATTCTCTTCTTAAGATCTTTATTTTGACATACATTTAGCATATATATATATATATATATATATAATAATAATCCATCACAAATTATTAAATCCACAAATATTTATCTTTCATAATTATTAAAGATATGATTGAAGATTCTCAAGATACGATTGACGATCCTCAAGATTAGCATCCTCCTAAAATTGATTTGTAAATATCTCTAGATTATTTATTTCCTTTTGTAAATATTCTAGGTCCTTCTTTGTACTCTTTATAAGGTTCACGAGAGATGTAAATAAAACAAGGCAAATTTTATTTCCCTTCACATGGTATCAGCCTAACCCTAGCCCGTTTAACATCTCTAGCCGGACCAACCGCAGGTCACAAGACAAGGTGGGACGATTTATTCTATAAATTAGTTTTACATTTTAAGAATGTTATATCAATTAAAATTTATAACTATCATATGATATTGTATCTCACTATGGGTATGTTTGTTTACGCCTTTGCACAATCGGTTATGGGTTGTGCCACAATTTAATCCGTATTTGTTTATGAGGTTGTGGGTTGTGGTTGTTTCATCCAAGCCCTACCCACTCTACAACTCTTTTTTCTTTCTCTTCTCTCATCATTCCCAAGAAAACTATTCAATATATATTTTTTTACCCAAAATTTTTATAACTTTTTTATTTCAAATTCATTTTTTATAAAAATTATATCATATTAATTCTCTTCTTAAGATCTTTATTTTGACATACATTTAGCATATATATATATATATATAATAATAATCCATCACAAATTATTAAATCCACAAATATTTATCTTTCATAATTATTAAAGATATGATTGAAGATTCTCAAGACACGATTGACGATCCTCAAGATTAGCATCCTCCTAAAATTGATTTGTAAATATCTCTAGATTATTTATTTCCTTTTGTAAATATTCTAGGTCCTTCTTTGTACTCTTTATAAGGTTCACGAGAGATGTAAATAAAACAAGGCAAATTTTATTTCCCTTCACATGGTATCAGCCTAACCCTAGGCCCAAAAACCCTTTTCTCCCTTCCCCAGTTCGATCAGGTATGGCGCCCCCCTCCACCGCTTTACCGTTTGCTACTCTGTTGCATATGGTTACCATTAAACTCTCTTCTTCCAATTATCTCTTGTGGAAGACACAGATGGTCTCGATTCTTGAGTGTCAAGATTATTTAGGTTTTGTTGATGGCACAAACCCTCCTCCTCTCGCTGTCTCTCGTGATTCTCACGGAAACAAGATACCAAATCCAGAATTCCAGACCTGGAAGTCCACGGATCAACTGATCCGTACCCTACTTCTCTCATCTCTCATGGAGGAGTCCATGTCCCATGTCCTTGGCTGCGATTCCCCTCGTTCCATTTGGTCATCCCTTGCATCCGCGTTCCAGCAGACGTCCAAATCCAGAGAACTCCGCCTCAAGGATGATCTCCAACTGATGAAGAAAGGTTCCAGATCGGTGTCGGAATACAGCGCAACCTTTTGGAGTTTATGCGATCAGCTATCGGCGATCGGTCGGCCGGTGGACGAGACTGACATGTCCCACTGGTTCTTGCGAGGGCTGGGACCGGAGTATTCTGCCTTCTCTGCCGTCTTCATGGCACATACCTCCTTGCCGAACTTGAAGGATTTAATTGTGCAGGCAGAGGCGTTCTCTCTTTTCCAGGAGTCGGTTGCAACCACTTCACAAACCACTCCCGCCTTTGTCGCGCATGTCCCGCAGAAGACTCGGTCTCCATCTCATGCAGGTTATTCTTCTGGATCAGGCAACTCCCGTCGATCGCCCTGCAGCATCCGTCCCCTCACGGGCAGTCTTCTTCTGCCCAGAAATCCAACAACAAATTACGGCGTTCCCGTCCCCCTCGTTGCCAACTGTGTAGATCCGAAGGGCATTATGCGGACAATTGCCCCCAATTTTCATGCTCTCCTCGTCCCGCTGCTGCTAACTTGGCCGACGCCTTCCATGCGGGTTGTTCGATTGGTCAGTCCACTCCCTCAGATTGGTATGTGGACACGGGTGCTTCGGCCCACATGACGTCTTCTCCTGATGCACTATTGGACACTCAGCCTTACTCAGGTGATGGTTGGGTTATTGTGGGTAACGGTGCACAACTTCCTATTTCTCATATTGGTAATATTAATCTGTCTGACCGTGTTAAATTATTGGACGTACTTGTTGTGCCTCATATCACAAAAAACCTGCTTTACATTAGTAAGCTCACGTCAGATTTTCCAGTTGATGTCATTTTCACTGATCAATCCTTTGTCATTCAGAATTGTCAAACCAAGGATATGGCATAGACGTGAAAATGGCCTTTATGTTCTTGAGTGTGGTCATTCCGCATTTGTTACTGCTCTACGATCTACGAAGTTGCGAGCCTCTTTTGAATTATGGCATAGACGCCTCGGACATGTTAATTTTGATGTTATTTCTTTATTGAATAAACTAGGGCACCTATCTGTTACTTCTTTATTGCCAAAGCCTTCGCTTTGTGCACCTTGTCAATTTGCAAAAAGTAAACGCTTATCTTTTACTCTAAATGATAAACGTGCTAGTCATGTTCTGGACTTGATTCATTGTGATCTTTGGGGATCAGGATAGATCGACTTTGGGGGCAGGTCAAATTATTGTCCCTACTAAGAGATTTATCATTGTTATAAAACTACCATTTTTATAACTTACATTGAGTATCCATTTATTATTCTTGGATTTTATATCAATAAAAATAAAAAGATAGACGAGATCAATTAAAATAAGAAACCCACGGGAGAGAAAAAGATTTTGAGCATTGAGCTTATTAAAAAGTAGTTATTAATATCAAATTTAAATAACAGCGTAATCGGAAATCTACACTGGTCAACATTAGTATAATTAAATGTTCGCTCATGCATGCGTTTAGGGAATATAATATATTTTATTATACTAATAATTTATAATAATATTATATTATTATTATTATTAAATATACATACCTCATTATTTTATATTAATTATATTTATATAAATATTATAATTTAAAAATATAATTTATTACATTAAATTGTATTTTCATATTTTTAAGTTAGTTTTATTAAATCATAAATTATACGATATTTTAAGGTAAATAGCATTTTTTTAATCTAATGTTTTATTTTAGAATATGTAACACAGAAATCACATTGAAGAACATAAAAAAATAAATAAATAAATTACTTATATAAGAAACAAAAAAAAGGTATTCGTGTTTTAAATATTAGGAAAAGTTTCCAATAATTAAAAAAAAAAAAAAAAAAACAATCACAAGTTGTCATCTTTAATCTTTTCCTTTATAACAGATTTTTGGCGGAATTTCACTATTTATAAATGGTTTTGTTGTTATATTATTATTACATGTAATATAACTTTCCGTAAATGGCTACATCCCAATTTCTTGGTTCCTAAATTAAGTAGTAACTTTGACATTTTTTTGTTATGTTGAAAAAAGAAAATGAAAACCAGCATCAGTACAAAAAAACCAATTTTTAAAAATAAAATAACTTTTTCATTTTAAATTTATTTTTTACAATATGTCGAATTAATTCTTTTTTCATAATAAAAAATTTAATATTTATATTGTATATATTAAAATAAAATAGTATATCTACACCATGACACCATGCATTATTTGAGTTTGATTTGAATTTTTATGTAGAATGGATGATTTTTATTGGGTTTCAATTGCATATGACAATTAATTAAATGTTTTTTAATTATTATTCAGTTTTATGTATTCAAAAAAAACAAAAGATTTGTTCAGTTTATGTTATTCAATATACTTAATTTTAATTCTTCACAAAACAAATATAGGCAAAATCTGGTATTAGGCCATTTCACATGATGTCAGTAAAACATAGCCCATATATTTTACTTTTTTCTTTTCTCAACTTTTTAGTTTTCAGTTCTCTTACTCTTTTTTCCCCTTTTCTTACAGTTCTAGGATTTACAGTTTTTTATTTTAATTTCTTTTAGGGGTGCTTGGTCGGGTGGTATAGAGATTAAGGAATAAGCATAAAATGCATAATAGATGGTTGGTTTCGACGAAGGAATAGAATGATACCCTTTCTCATTACTTTTCAAACTACCAATCACCCCCCTTAGTTTTCAAGATTATTTTTTCAGCCTGTCAGTTCTTAGGAGTTTATAATTTTTTATTCTTTATTTTATTTTACAGTTGTTATTTTTATCAAAATAAATTTCTTTTTAAGGCTGGTCTCATTTAAGACAGTCATTAGACGGTCACACAACATACCTACTTTTTAATATATGAAACCCAACATCCACAAGGAATTTTATCATTACTTACTTTATATATGAATAGAAAAGGCACGGTTTCGCCGGTTTTGATTTTAGTTTTGGAACCGTCGGTTCCTAGAATCGGGAGGAAATCAAACCGGCATATAGCTGGTTCCGATTTCCAGTTCTTTTATTTTTTTTTACAAATTCACCTTGGAAATGCTAGCTTGGAATCGAAACCGTCGGCTTTTAACCAAAACCGACAATTTTGGAATCGAAACCGTCGGTTCCAGGAACCAGAACCGAACCGGCTAGGTCTGATTTTGGTTCCAAATCAAAACTGGGAACCGTACCCATGTCTATATATCATGTCTATATATGAAGAGGTATGATTTTGATCAAATTTGGTACAACTATTTTCATACAATATGGTTCGGACGGTTTTTGGATTAGGATTTCCATGATCACTCCTATATCTTTGCCATATGCAGTTCAGGGTTCAGGTTATCTACTTTACTATTCGTCCATGCAATAAAGGTTGAAGCTGGTACGATCCTCTATTTCATTTTATATTTCATCTTATCTCATATTCTATTACATAATATATTTTCATTAATGAGAATAGAAGATCTCGTCTGGGGTTGAAGTGATAGAAAGTGGGAGACTAACTAATTTCAACAGAAGCAGCACAAACCGCATATAGATATCTACAGCCAAAGTAATAAATTAAAAGTTGATAAACATCAGGCAACATGAACATACCCGGATGCAGTAACTCAAAAGATCCATCTTGAGGTGCTTCTATCTCAGACAACAAGGTTGCTTTCGGGTAAGTCATCTAAGTTGATTTCTTCATCAATACTTGTGAACCTTTTCGTTTCCAACTCTTGTTCTTACATATCTCAACCTGCACATCAAGATTTGAGAAACGGAAAGACAAAAAGCAAATACTAATGAAGAAATTGTGCAATAATCAGATATACTCCGATCAAATACAGAATGCATTCAACCAATACATTGGTAACGTTACCGACATCAAGACGAATTCTTGCTGAAAGGAAAAGAAAAACCAACTACCCTAAGAAGGGTTGCCTATCAAATGCAAGATGAAGGCATCTTAAACCATTGTACCTATCTATGACTATGATAAACCATCCATTCCAGTCCTCAAGCTTAAAAAAAGATAACCTTTCCAAACTATCATATTTGGAATTACATCTCAACAGATATATCATAGCCCTAAGTTCACTTTCTTCGAAAGAAGCTTACTATTTACTCAATTCATTATTCATACTAAAGTAATACTCATTCACTGTGAACACTAGCCAACTGTTTTTAGGAGCATGCAACTCAATAGAAGGCGGGGACATTGAAGTCCCAAATAGACTGCAAATATAATCCATTTCAAGACACTAAAATGCTAAGTACGATGAAATAAGAAGATCCCAGGAGAATATAAAACATTTGGCGTCCTTGAACATGAGAGAAGCTTCCTGCGAAAAAAGGTGTTCTGAAGCAGGTCTATGTATAGAAAAAATTAGAAATAACAAGCACCGCTTTTCACGGTCTTCATCTTCTTCTTCCTCTTAGACCTCTATTTTTCTTTTACAAAATTTCTTGGCCTTCATTCTCGATTTGGTATGACAGACTGTTTTTTATCCTTCCATAAGTCATTCCATAAAGATAAGACACAATTGAAGGCGCAGACTTAAATGGGAGAATCTCACGTGCCAAAATAATAATAATAAGAATGAAAATGAACGGATTATGAATGCTCAATGATAGCACAAGTTAATGCAATCTGGAACTTAGCAAGGCACATTAGTCCCGGACTCCCATGGTCCCATCCTAATTCCCAATACATATAAACTGAATTTGAGTAAATTCAAGCCAACAAAGCAGCGGTAGTGAATTCAAACTGATTCAAGCTCTCAAAAGATGATCAAGTCAAATTCACAGGCCAAATAAAATTACAACAAGTTCAATTCATGGAACCACACATTATAAACAATTAAACTGATAAGGAAGTGAAATTCATTTTATTACACCTTAATCCCTCGAAAGGCTCTCACCTTCTGACTATTCCATGAAAAAGGGGACGCGAACTTGAAAATCAAAGTTCCCAATCTCTCGCTGCATCTCCAGTATTGATAGAACTGATTTCACAACGGACCGGTTGCAACCATCAACTTCTATCATTTCAAGAGTTTCAATCTCTCCAAATCCATTAGGGATCTTTAGCAATTTGTAGCAGTGCCTAACAATAAGGCGCCCCAATGATGGGAAGTTGGCTCTTGAAGCTATCCACTTTCCCACATCCATGTCTTCCAGCTGCAGGAATTTTAGTCGGACGAATTCCACCTTACTCAGTTTCCACTTGAAGCCCCGGAAGGAATAGTTTTGCAGTTTGAGCACTTCAAGATTTGGCAATGCAGCAATCAACTTCATAGACTTCCAGGAAAATCCACATCCGCTCAAGCATAACTTTCTAAGACTAGGAGGGAAAGCTGCTGGAATGGAAGGTACAACTTGAGAACTGAAACCAGGATGCATAACTACGCATTTCAATGATTCAAGGCGATGAAGAATGTCAAGATGGTTGAGAAAAATGAAGTTCTCCGGCGCATCAAGTGCAGGTGATTCGATCCGGACTCCGAGTTTCTTAAGGTTGGGGATTCTGTGGAGAATGTCTGGGGTACAACTGTGAGAACTCACATCTAAAAGAATTAAAAGGCTTCCCAAGATAGGACTTCCTCCTGCAAAGGTTGAAGTAGCCAGGAGGTCTCTTCCCATGACCTGCAGGTGCCTTAATTCTTTCATATTCCAAATATTCACCGGTAGGCGGAAACTACGTCCAAAGTATTTTGTGCTTAGATTTCGACGAACAATCAAGACTTGAAGGTTCCGAAGCTTGCAAATGTCATCTGGGAGCTCCCTATTGTAGGTGAAAGCAAGGTACCTTAATTGCACCAACTTGAGAATTTCCGGTGGGAAACTGTAGAAGCGAATGTCAAGAGCATCAAGCACCCTGAGCAGCTTGAAATTCAACCACATAGACAATGGGTGCTGATGAACTGGACCACAATAAAGAAGAGAACGGGCAGTTGAAACCCATGCCTTGGAGTTGTAATTTTCCATATCTTTGATGCTTAAACAGATGTTTTCGAGTATGCACAGCCGACGCAGAGCATGGCTGTCTTCCAAGACTTGCTTTGTATGCTTATTTATGATATGAAAGAACTTCTCTTCCTCAGCTTTTGTCCTGATAAAATCCCAATATACGTCATCAATCATGCAAGCCTTAGCTCTGCTGCTCGAGCTCTGCTCACAGACCGAAATGAGACTTCTGTTGACAAGCTGCAATATAATCTCCTGGGCCATCTCTTTCAAGGTTTGAAAGCTGTTTAATTCTAGAAATCCCTCGGCAATCCACAGCTTGATGAGTTTTGAGACAGGGATCCCATAATTATGAGGGAAGATTCCCATGTAGAGAAGGCATGCTTTCATGTGTTGAGGCAAACTCCTGTAATTCAAAGACAATACAATTTCCACAAGCTCTTCATGATTCCCACTATCACTAATTGAAGATGCTGCTGTCTGCCAGCCCCTAATGCCGGCCTTGGCGAGGACCCTCCCAATGATGACGATTGCTAGAGGGAGTCCTCTGCATTTGCTGGCAATGTTCTTGGCTACTTGCTCTAGTTCTGGACATAACTTGTAAGGAAAGACCATTAGGCAAAGCAGAACCCAGCTATCTTCATCCGATAGGAGACATACTTCATGAGGATCTTCCTTATTGTTGGCAAACTTAGCTACATCCATACACCTTGTTGTTAGAATGACTCGACTTCCATCATTGTAGTCTGGGAGTAATTCTTTCAAATCATTCCAGGCCTCAACATCACATACATCATCCAAAACAACAAGATACTTTTTAGACCTTAATGAGTAGTGCAGATACCTAGCTAATTGGTCATCAGTCTCCTGACGAGGCCCACCACCAAGCGCTTCCATGGAACGTAGCAAACCCAGCAATATATCTCGTTTATGGTATTCACGCGATACCTTAATCCAGGCTCGAATTTCAAATTCAGACTTAATTAATGGATCGTTGTAAACAGCTCTAGCAAGAGAAGTCTTACCAATTCCACGAATTCCGAAAATTGAGACAACTTCGCGGGCCGAGGATGATCCCCTGAGCCGATCCACCAGCTTAACAATGTCATTATAACGTCCCACGATTAAATCCCCACCTCGCGGAGCAGTGAGTTGCTCTATCTCTTCTGCGACGGAATCAATATCTTGTATCGCTCTCTGCAAGCCCTCACAAAAGGTTGAAATGTTATTCTCCTCTCCCGTGCTCCCAGATCCAGAAGCAAGGAACTGATGGGACATGTGAGATTCGATGACGTCCTCGGCTTCATAAATTGCATCTCTGATCTGCCTTTCCAAAAGAATCGTGGATTCGCTGTTATCTTCCAGAGAAGAATTCTTCTCAAGAAAATCTTTCAACGAGCAGATCTTGCCGTGGAGATGATGGATTTGTGACTTCGGGTAATGGGCACTTGAAAATTGAGCAGATTCCTGGAGCTCCTTCAGGATCCGCAAAAGGGAGACTGCAGCAGCATAAGCCATCTTTCATGAATCTACCCTCACTCCAAGACCAAAGTAACACATCCTCAACCTAAAGTAACGTCGTCTTTATGTTATATACACAAATTCACCTTTTTTTGCTTAAGTAGACATGGTACTGTTCCGATTTTGATTGTGATTTTAAAACTGCGACTCCTTGGACAATGGCATATAGTTGGTTTGGAAATTGGTTCTACATTTTGGTTTTTTTTTTTTTTTTTTTCTGTTTTTTACAAATTTCACCCACGATTTGGAATTGTCTATTTCAGAAATTGGGTATTCAAAACTGAAATTAAACCGACTAAATTTTAATTTCGATTCTGATACAAAATTAAAGTTCCAATTCCAAAGTGGAATAGTGCCAATGTCTGCTGCTTAGGCAAATTTGTGGTAGTGAGGAGTGGTTTAACAATTAGTAGAAATTTAAATGGCCTATAACATATGAGGTCAACCCCTTAGGACAATTTATGGTCTCCGTAGTTAGTTATGGGACAACCTAATTATACACAACTACATAGATAATTAGAATGATATTTATTTTGAGATGTGATAATTACTAGATTTTAGTATTACTAACCATATGGTGAGAAATGACGTTTAATTATTGAATAATTGATTAATAATTAAAATAATTGTTGAAAGTCTACATTAAATTATTGACCCTAAATAAATAATATATATATATATATATCTATTATTGAATAACGAAATTGAACTTTAATACTTTTAGTTGTCAATATTCTTCTCATCTATTATTTTGATGTAGCAAAAACATCTAAAGTCACAAGTACAAACTTTCAATTACAATGACAAGTTTATCATACATATATAATCCATGGTACCCAGAAATTAAAAGAAGCCCATGATAAGGACAACATTATTATTTCAAATTATTATTTCTCCCGTATAATGTACGATTTACAATATAATGATATAATAAATTATTATTAAAATAGTAATATAATTTTTAAAATAAAATACATAATTATATAAACTATATTTTGATAAAAATGGATTAAAATAAAAATATCTAACAATATAAAAATAAATTGAATATTAAAATATACTACAATTAATGTATAAAAATAGTATTTTATATTTAAAAATTAATATTTCAGCATTATATATGCAGTATGGATGTCAAATTGTGTATTATAAGTAAAAGATTAATATGATATATTTTTTTCTAAAAAATAAAGTTGAAATAAAAAAGTTACAAGACCTTAAAAATTATAGTGAAAAAACAAATAAAAAAATTTGATTAATTATCACAGTTTCTAAAAATAAAAAGTTGATTTTGGGCAGAAACATGAAAATTATTGAAATCACCATTTGAAAGAAACAAAAAAAAGCTTCACTTTTTAATCATATGTCAATAATCTGTCCAAAAACCAACTAGAAATATAGTTGACTCTTACATAATATTAAGTCTACTCGTCACCATAAATTGAATTTTAGCTTAAACAGCAACTAATATTGTCAACGCTTTCCAAATATATCAATAACGGTGAGGTGGAACGAAAATTAGACCATATATACAAAAAAAGGAACAAATAGTTGTATTTTAAAATTTTGGAAAAGGTTGTTAATAAGGAAAATGAAATTAGTGAAAGAGTATTTCTAAAGTCATCACTAAATTTGTTTTACACAACACATTAATTTTACTGATAAAATTAGATATAATGTAAATGACATAAATAGTCTTATTTAAAAATTAAAAACATACACAAATTTTAATTTTTAATAAATAATTATTTATTTTATCCACACACAAAAATTCTAATATTTATTTATTAAAAGTTAAAATTTGTGTATGTTTTTAATTTTTAAACAAGGATATTTATGTCATTTATATTATATCTAATTTTATTAATAAAATTAATTTGGTGTATAAAATAAATTTAATGGTAAATTTAGAAACACCTTAATAAATTATGACAACACAACAACTTAATATTTTAGATCCAGTATATGAAAGAAGACAAAAAGACGCTCGAATACCAATATATATATATATAATTTAGTTTTAGTCTATAAATATGGGATGTTAAAATGATCATGGTTCGATGGGCCGGCCCGTTTAGCCCAAAAAATTATAGGGTTAGGGTTTAATTTTATTAGCCCATTTAAAAATCAGTCAGGTTAGGCCGAGCCCAACTAGCCCGAAGCTCTATAGGGCTAGCCCGATAATCCGAACTTTTCTTCTTACTGTCTATTTCTTAATATTGAATTAATAATATACATCATTTTGAATTATTTTTCATATACCATATTTGATTTTTAATAGAAGATATTACAATTTATGTTTAATGCTAGAAGATTATAAATACTGTCATTTAAATTTAGAACTTGAATGTAATATAATTTTAAATTTTATGACGTGAATGCTCTTAAAGTTAGAGTTGAGAGCATGAAATAATGTATATCAATTAAATGTTTGAATCTTTAAATTTTGTATGGTGATATAAAGGTTATAAATTATATAATTTTTTAATGTTGTTTAAAATTATATTTTAATTAGAGTATAAATGTATTTAATTAAAATTTAAAATTTAAATATATAATTTGACTATTTCGACTCATAGCCCAATAGTAGTCCGATTAACCTGAAACCTGATAGAGTTAGGGTTAGGTTCACCATAATATAAGCCCGTTTAAAATGACCCGATTAAACTGAGGCTCAATTAATCCAAAATTCATTGGGACCAGCCCAAAATCGATAGGGTTAGCCCGTTTAACATCTCTACTAAATATAGATTGCTATTTTTTTAACTGATATTTACAAAATTTTACTATTTATAAGTTCTTATAGATCAATCTCGATTCTATTTATTTTGATTATGTTAATTTAATTTATATTATTGGTATACTTGAATACGTGGACATAATTATGCTAGTTTTATGATTTTGATTTTTCGTTTTTTTTGTTTTTCTTTTAAATTTTACATTTGTAACACCTTATTTGAAATTAAAATTAATGGAATTGCAATCGAAAATGAAACGGACAGTTTTGAACCAGAATGAAATTCGAACCGGTCAATTTTATGAATTGCAATTCCAATTTGAAATAGGGTTCATGGTTAAGTCGAACCAATCGTCGGTTATGATTTGTTAAGGAACCATGGCATGTCAATTATAGTGTATTGTGTAATGAGCGAGAATAAAGGGATAGTCATTAGCTCAGTTCCAGGGGAATGGCATATGCTGCAATAGTATGTGTTGAGCAGATCCTAGATCAGCTCTTGCATTCTAATCAATTTCCTCTTCATTCTCTACAGCCAGAGCTTGAATCGTTCTACCACAAGATTCGTTCCCTGCAATTCTCCCTTCAAAAAATCTATCCTGTCAGAAAAAGCAGGAGGAGTGAGGTAAATGATTTGGAAATCCAAATCAGAGATGCGATCTATAAAGCCCAAGACACCATTGAAGCCTATATCTCCCAGCAAACCCTTCCATCAGAAATCCCTGAAGACCAGAGTTACGCATCAGTTTTCTTGCAAAACTTGCAGAAATTGGCGGTAGATATTCATCCCATCGCAGAAAGGGCAAAGGACATTGCAGGTCCCGCCCAAGAGGACTCCCTAATATGCGATCTGCTTCCAGGGGATACTCCGAATTCTAGATCCAATCGTATTAGCCGGAGTACTAAGATTGTGGGACAGGACAAGGACTGGAAAAAGCTGAGGGATGGACTACTGGAGGAAACAGCAGAGCGTCGTGTTATACAAATCACTGGTTTACCCGGCATCGGTAAGACTACTCTTGCTCAAAGTATTTATGACGATAGACGTATTGTTGATGAATTCAGCATTCGTTCCTGGGTAACCGTGGGTGAAGAATATCTTATTGGAGAGATCTTCTTGAAACTCTTGGGTACTATAGAAACGAAGGGCCAAAGGAGTGACGTCTCAGGCACCATGAATAAACTCAGAAATGAAGCAAATCAAGGAAGTGCTGAGCAGATTGCTGTTCAGCTGCATACGCGTTTATTCGATACGAGGTATCTCGTTGTGCTGGATGATGTATGGGATATAGCTGTATGGGACAAAATCAATAATTATTTACCGGATAATATGAATGGAAGTAGGATTATCCTGACTACTCGAAGTGAAATGGTTGCTCGGAAAGTCAATCCTGCGTTGAGCCATGAGTTGCAACGTCTGGACTCGGAAACTAGTTGGAGATTGCTGTGTGAAAAGGTATTTGGAGGTGGGTATTGCCCTCCTCAATTCAAGACCATGGGAAAGGAAATTGCGAAACATTGCCATGGTCTTCCACTGTCAATTACCGTGGTTGGTGGTCAACTTTCCCAGGAAAGAGAGAATGCAAGATATTGGAAAATTGTTGAAGAAGACGTAAAAGCTGCTGCTGCCTCAGAGAAAGAGACCTACATAGAGATTTTGTCTCGAAGTTACGATCAGTTGCCTGGTAGATTGAAAGGTTGTTTCCTTTACATGGGAGCTTTTCCTGAAGATAGCGAGATTTTTGCTTCCAAGCTCATGAAATTATGGATCTGCGAAGGTTTTCTTACACCATCTGATAAACATTTTGGTTTCGAACAGGTGGCTGAGCAGTATCTAAATGAACTTGTTGATAGGAATCTGATTTTTGTTCGCAAATTCAGTTCTGATGGCAGGATTAGGACTTGTGGCATGCACGATAGCCTACGCTATTTAGCAGAGACAAAATCTCAGTACGAGAGCTTTTTTCATGACATAAAAAGGTATCCCAGGCGAAATAATCTATCCCGTAACAGAGAGCTCCAGAAAGAAGGTTCAGGCACTGTAAAAGGTAAAGGTACTGATCAAAGGCGTATCTCAGTTCATAAGAATATGCTTATGTGCATGAAAGATGTTTACAAGTCCACAAAATCAATGAAATTTGCACGCACACTCCTGTATGCTGGCCCGTATCATCACCACCCCCTACCTTTTTGTTTAACTTTTGACTTCCTCAGGGTGTTAGATGCCCTTACAGTCTTTTTCATCGAGTTCCCGAATGAATTAGTTAAACTTGTTCACTTGAGGTATCTTTCTTTGACCTATAATGGGAAACTCCCCCCATCAATATCCCAACTCCAAAATCTTCTAATCTTGATAGTTCGCCGACATCCAAAAATAATAATCATGGGAAATCCAATTCTGCCAGAGGAAATTTGGAGCATGCCACATCTAAGGCATGTCCTGCTTACAGATAGCGATTTCCCTGATCTTCCAAATATTCAAGCACAAAACTCCGTTCTCCTTAAAAACCTTCAATCTCTTTCAAACATCAATGGTGCTTGTTGTAGCAAAGAGGTTCTTCAAAATATGCCGAACCTGAAAAAATTAGGAATTTGGATTATTGAAGCACCGGGTGAAGTAGAGTTGCACCTCGACCAACTTAAACATCTTGAAGCTTTCAAATTCAACATCCTGAATCCCATTCCTGGGGAAAAGATTGTCATCAAGCCAAAGCTTGTTTTCCCAACAACACTGAGAAAGTTGAGTTTAAGTGGTTGTGGACTTCCGTGGGAAGATATGACAATTATTGGACAGTTGCCTAGTCTTCAAGTGCTGAAACTTCGGGAGTTTGCCTTCGAAGGTCCAGAGTGGTGCCCTTTAGAAAATGACTTTGAAAACTTGAAATTCTTGCTGCTTGAATCCCTGAATTTGAAGGTCTGGCAAGCCAATCATCTTCACTTCCCAAGCCTCGAGTGCCTGATTATCAGGCAATGCTATGAATTGGAGGATATGGATCCAGATATTGGAAATATAGGAACCCTTAAACTGATCGAATTGGTTGGTTGCAGTCCTCGTGCTGTGGAATGGGCTGAGGAAATTAGAGAGGAGCTGGAGGACTACGGAAATAAGCAGCTTCAAGTTCGGATCTATTCATAACAGGAATAGAGTACAACTTTCTAGTCATGCTTCTTCACCTATGGAAGGTAAATGCATTCGGATGAAAAGAAAAGATTTCCGATTAACGTGCGCTCTTTAACTATGTCGAATAGTCACTAAAGATGATCTTGTTCATTTCTTTTGTTTTACTCGTGGCTCTCTATTTTACTGCAGAGTGCTGACAAGTGAACTTTCCCTATAATGGTTGGGTTTCGATCTCAGAGTTCGGACGTCTGATATTATGGACGGTTGAATCTTTGTCTTTTCATTGCTTCCAGGTAGTAGAATTCAAAGTGATGGGTCTGTTCTTTATATGTCATTTCTCCTAAAAAACTACTTGTGCATGAATGAAGGGTAAGTAAAACTGTGTGATTCTTCTATTTACTATTTCATCAAATATATCATCAGTGTCAAGTTTGATGAATATCAATGCTGAGTTTCTTGACTCGAAGCGACAATGATGACATTGTCACTCACACCTTTGTATGTGGAACAGTATTTTAATGGGACACAGTATAGTCTATTGGTCGGATATTTGCAGGGTGAACTTTCTAAAGCCAAAGGAGACATCCCTTTCTCATTATAAATGAAAAATAATAAAACATAAAAACTTATATACACCATATATGTGGACCATACTACATGCGACGTTCTGATCTCACCCATATATATTTGGTGCCTTCTATGCGCACGTGCTTTTTTCGTGCGTTTGAGTTATGAATCTGATATTTTTTTTTATTATTATTTTTCATAAAAAAATATTACTTATCATGAAAAATATTAATTTTTGTAAAAAAAAGTACTTTTTGTTAAAAAGAAAAGGTATTACATTCTTCATGCGCTGGACAAATTGGTCAACGTGACCGTGTTGTCGGGCACGTTAAATTAATTATATTATTTTATCTCGTTTTTCTATACTATTTTGTATTAGTGGGAAGTGGGGGTCGATTCCACAAAGAACGGTTGAATTATTTGTATAATTTTTTGTGTCAATTTACGAATGCAAACAAGAGAGGTGTTGTTGATGAATTTTATCTACTAAACTAATAAAATCTACTCTAGTAAATAAAAATCAAGCAAATAAATAGAAGACAAACAATAATAAGAATCAATTTCGGTTCATGGTTTAGTTTTTCCCTTATTCCAAATTATATGATTGTACGACACGTTATCAATTTAAGCCTGGAATTCCTATCTCTAAATTAACAACAAGTTATGTTGATTCATTTATTCATTAAGTGTAATTAATTAGAATAAGCTCTCTAATTAATCTATTTAATCGTACAATTCAAAATACGCTCTTTGGATTTAATTCGTTAAACGCATTATTATTTAGGATAATAGGGTAGACAGGTTATCGAATTCATATGCTCGATTTAATTAAACCTGAATTATGTTGATTCTAATAATAAAAAAATTTTGTTGCTACAAACGAGGTCAACATCACAAAAATTACGGATTGCAATTTAAACCCTAGCCCTAAGTATATAAACTATAAATTGAGTTGATCAATCACAATTAACAATATATATATATATATATATATATGTATGTATATTATAAATCAATTCAAACAATCAACATAATAAATTTGCACATATTAAATCAATACGGTGTCACAAAAATATAAATCACATAATATTAAAATAGGGTTCAAACATTCCCTAAACTAGAATATAAAATTTAGTTACATATTACGTATCTAATAATTGGAGTCATCAAAACAAAAGACATCCAGAATAAGAAGAAAAGAATAAATCAAAAGATTTCTTTCTGCTCCCTTCAAGCCAAGCTCCTTGAATGTTCCCCTCTCAGTGTGAATGCATGAGTCTACTGTGGCTGCTGGGATATATAATCTTCTTTCCTCAGCATTGAGGATGACCAACTGCTTATGTGGATTATTATATGAAATTGTCCAAAAAATATCGCAAATAATCACAAAAACAAAAAGGACGTAGTTCTCATCGAAACATTAAATAAAAAAAATAAAGAGTGCACAAAAATTAATTGTATTAAAAATACAATTTTATCAATTAAAAATACGCACAATTTTTTACATATCACAATACCTAAATCTGCGAGTTTTTAAGATTCTTAAAGTTGCAAAAATTTGTTATTGCAAAAATTTAACAACAGCGACACAGAAGAGTCATTCAAAATAAAATTAAATACAAAATTTTAGAAAATTCAAAGGGCATCGCAACCCCACTTCCAAAATCCCTTCTTGTTGGATTGTAAGTCATGTAATGGAAACCTAATCACCAAACTGGAAATGAATTACGTACAAATAGTTTATGTTTGTACTTGTACATATAAATATCACCATGTACTGGTATTGATTTGAATGAATTACGTACAAAATAGTTTCTAAATTTCTCATGCAGTATTTATATTATTGGGCAATTATAAATAAAATAAAACAAAACATTTATTTTCAAATATTGATGCATAAGCATCCATTAGAATAAATTGTACTAAATTTAACAAAAGACAAAATAAATATAACCATAGGAACACTAGAATAATTTAGACATAAAATTTAAACAAATTAATTGAAAAAATTAAACAAATTTTCCAATTAATTTCCATTTCAATGTACTATTTATTACTAAATAAAAATATTTTCATAAGAAGTTATCCAATAAAATTAATCATACTATATTTAGCAATAAAATGGTTTAAATTGATTTAATAATAAAAAAAAGATATAATCTAAAATACATTAACAATCTATTAGAAACAATAAAATATAAAAATGGTCTTTATACTTTAAAATTATAAGGAAAATATTTCAAAAAAGTAACTAACTATAATAATTTTCCAACTTTCAAATTCAATAATATTTTCTTTAAAATAAAATATTTATTATCAAATATAAATTATTTTCATAATCATATATGTGTGTGTGTGGGCATAGATATACACAAACTAACATTATAAATATATATCCACAAACTAACATTCGTATGTGTATTGACATATATAAGGGTGTTTCTAAAGCCAACACTAAATTTGTTGTGCACATTATATTAATATTTAAATATAATATAAATGACATCAATATCCTTATTTAAAAATTAAAAACATACACAAACACAACGTTCAGCCAAACACTCAGCACAACGTTCGACCAACCATAAACAAAATGTTCAACCTATAAGAGCCGAACGCTGATTATTGTTTTTATAATATATTCGTTCATACAAATGATATAAAATTATATTGACATATTGATAATTGATTTTTTTCATATTAAGCTATTTGAAAATTTCTATTCCATTGTTTTATCTATTCAAAAAGAAGGATTGGAAGTTACCCAGTGAATATATGTGTGGGAAGGAAGGAACTGAAAAAGAGGTATTGGGAGTTGCCCTATGAACTTGTGTAGAAAGGAAGGAAGGAAGAAGGGGATGGAGGGGGTTGCAGTGTGGGGAGAGGGAGAGGGAGAGGGAGGGGAGGGAGAGGGTTGATGAGTTAGTAGGGGGAGGGAGGGGTTACAGGTGTGGGCATTACTTTGCATAGGGGTAGTTATGTCATTTGAGATCTTTCTCTTCTATCTTACCTAGGTATAATATAAGCGAAACGGCCTAGGGCATATACGCACCCATAGACACTAAAGCAAAGCTAAGGTAACAAAATTCTTGGTGTGACTGGCAACCAGCGGATCAATGGTTTTTAGCTGCCTATGCCACTCGGAGTTCGAAGTGTTGTTCACTGGTTTAACTGAGTCAACTGGGCGCCTATTCATTTCTCGTTAGCCTTTGGAGGTTCGACAGTCCCCCCTTTTTTCCGCCACACACAGGCCCCTTCGAGTAGGAAGGCCCAAGAAATGGGCAAGAGATGAAAGCCCTGTTGGCTTCGTAGACAAAAAACCACTTTTCCTAGGTTCCGAGTCAAAGAAAGACTTGAATGAGTGCCCCACTTTCAAAAGACATTATTTCTAAAGATTAACAAAGCAAATTTTAAAATTTAGTAGTCGCTTTAGAAACACCTTATACATAATTAATCCTATTAACATTAACTTGACAAATTCCAACTTTAATCATTAATCAATCATAACAAAAATCACTTTTCACAATACAATAATTTAAGCACATCCACTAAAACATATTAATGTGAGACATACAATATTCAGCCTACCTCAATACAAACAATACTTTTCACCATTCATTTAATTGTACACAACCAAATGCAGAGGGCCTCCAGCCGAGCCTAGACACAGGCAGAGAGTTCATTGATACATACTACCAAACTTTGTTGACGAAATTAACTTAAGACTGGCAAAAGTTTTTCATATCCACAAAACTCAGAAAAAATAGGGTGAGATAAAACATTGCCAGAGTTCAGCATAACAAACAGAATGAGAAAATCCATGTCCGTGACTTGAAAGCTTTCCATGATATATATATCATACATACCTGCACAAATCAAGAGCTGTCCACACATCCCTTACCGTACACAAAATGTGTTGGAAGTATGCGGGGGCAGGGAACGGTCGGCCGTGAGGTATGAAGAAGGATGCAATGAAAATGTTCTACTGCAACACAAGTTTTTGGAAGTTAAAGCTCGTCTAAAACCTTAATATGACAGAACCATACTAGGAAGATATCTGAAGTTTATATAATCTCGCAATTTGAAATCAACACCACCGTCTCAATTTTTCTATATTTTAGGGTTTCACATTTAGAACAATTAATCAGATCAGCATAATCTACCATTTAAAGTTACAGTCCACCAAACTAACTGATGGACCTGAAATAAGGATAGCAGATTACAACTTTAGAAAAGAAGAATCTGACCGTTTGACTTTTTCTAGTGGAGGAGGAATTATCAGTTACTGGAGTTACTAGCAGATCAATTTAGAATAGCATATAGAGCACCAGTCCAAAGATGTTTAAAATTTTGAGAAAAAACCTTGTAAAGCAAAGCATGGCACATTTGCCAATATTTGTAAGACATCAGAACTCTAGGAGGACAAATCCTATGTCATACAAAGCATTAACAAGGAAATGCAATACAAATGCCAATCAACATTAATAAGGATATAGAAATCCCAACAATTTATTATTTGTAAGTTTAAATTACCTGTTAAGCTAAACAGGAGGGTAAATAAAGAGACTGAATACACCGATTTTGGTGGTCTGCTCTGCCTGTTTCATTTGTTTTGCCTTGTGAATTTTGTTAGCAGAGGCAGCTGCAAGTGTAGAACCGTACAATTTTAATAGTTCAAGGCTTGGTATATCAGCCAGCCCAAGTGGAACTTCTTTAAGTTTCTCACAGTTCTGCAGCTCAAGCCATCTAAGTTTGGGGAAGTGACGTCCTGAAGCTTCCCAATTGACTAAATCTGTATGTCCAATGTGCAAGACCTCAAGATTACGAAAACCTCCATCAGAAACCATCCACAGCTGCCCCATGAATGCTTTATCTTTTAACTTGAGCACCTGCAGGTTCTCCAACAATCCTAGAACAGACATTTGACTCCAATCGAGAAAAGTATCAGCTAAAGTTAAGCTCTTCAGTTTTGGTGGGAATTTATATGGTTGAGGAAGGCCATGCAATCGACCTTCTGAAGGCACACTGGGATATACATCATTCAGTAGCTTCAGATTTTCAAGATTATTCAATCTCCCCAAACTATCAAATGACCCAGCCTTCCCATCCATCAGATAGGATAGTCGCCCACGAATGCTTAATTTCTTTAACTTACCAAGCCTGTCAAAAACTTCTTCAGTGCAATTTTGCGGTGAGATACTACTAAGCGTGTGAAGATTTTCACATCCTGTACTAGTTTTAATAGTCTTAGGTAGCATAGCAGAAGCATTTGTCTTTATATACCTCAATTTTATCAACTTCCAAATATCTGCTTTTATTTCAAGCGTACGACATGCTGTATCAACTATAAGAGTTTGTATGTTCCCAAGTTTAGAGAAAGCTGAAGGAAGAATCGATAGGTTGAAGGACAGGACAATGTACCTCAAATGAATCAAATGGTATAGGTCACTAGGAATTTTAGTGAATTTGATGGGCTTGACATCCAACACTCTAAGGAGTTTGAAAGCTGCAGGGATGGTTGAACAGAATTCTGGCGTCAAGTTAATATCTTCCTTGGAGAAACAAACAAATGAACGGACACGAGGACCAAAAGGTTTTTTAGAGAGGAAGTTCAAGATATAGGAATGGATACAAAGACGACGACACTTGTCTAAATCAGATAGAGAAGGTTCGAAATATCCTTCTCTAGACTTCCTCATTTCTTGGAAGAAGTTTTCCCTCTCATTCCCAGCTTCGTGCTTGCAGAAATCACGTAGCATTTCTTGAATGCGGCATGTTTTAACTTTTCCATTGGGCTTAATCTTGTCAATTATAACCAAGTTCCTGCTGATCAGATCCTCCAAATAGTTTTCGGCAGTTTCCTCCAGGCTGGTACCATCGGCCTTTTCTTGTATGAATCCTTCTGCAATCCACATCCTGATCAATTTCCAAACCGGGATCTTGAAGTCTCTAGGAAACATGCCAAAATAGAGAAAACATGCTCTTAAGTGAAAAGGCAACTTATCATAACTTAATGATATAAGTTTCTCCATGCGTCTGTCTGGGTCCTCTTTTAAACATTTACCCACACTTTGTAAAATGTTTTCCCAAGCTTTTCTCTTTGCAAACATTTCTTTTGATGCCGATTTATTGACGAGAATGCCTCCTATGACCACCAATGCAAGTGGCAGCCCGTCACAAGACTCCGCAATTTCTTTTCCGAGCACTTCCAACTCACGAGGGCACTCGCCACAATTACCAAAAATCTCAAGCTGGAGCAGCAACCAACTCTCGTCGTAATTCAAGAAACGCAGCCTGTGAGGCTTCCTGAAGTCGCTAGCATGTTGAGCTACATCCGCATTACGACTGGTGATCAGGACCTTACCCTTCTTATTGCTCTTTGGCAAAACAATTTGGAGTTTGTCCCAATCCTCAGTTGTCCACACATCATCCATGACAATCAAGAATTTTATATTCTCTAGGTGTCTAGCAATCAAATGGGCTAAATCCTGATTAGAGCTTAGATATATATCCTCAGTGAGCGGGATAAACTCTTGTAGAATGGTAAGAAATACATCCCTCATGCTGAACTCTAGAGAAATGTTAACCCATATGCGGGTTGGAAATTCATATAGGATGACTGGATCATGAAAAATTTTCTCAGCTAATGTTGTCTTGCCGAGGCCAGGCATACCTATGATGGAGATGACATCAAGCTGCTGAGTTTCTTCAGTCAGATATCTCCGTAACATTTCTGACTCATCTTCTAAACCCACTATGTTTCCTTGTCCTTGTCTTGCAATGGGTGCCTGATTGAAAGTGTCCAAGACAAGGTTAGCAAAAGTGAGACTACATCAACTCTTAGAAAAGGAAAAGAAAGGTTAAGGAAAAATTAGATCGCATGATGATACACCCCCATGCCCCCCCCCCCCACCCCCAAAAAAAAAAACAAAACAAAAACAAAAAGTCTCATTTATCTAAAGTGCAACTTTTCATTTCCAAGTGAAGTAAAGATACAAGCTATTTTAGGTCACTAATTCCCACTTAGGCCCCTTCATTTATTTGTTCATTTAAGCTTATTCAAGCAAAATCAATTCTCAGACGGTGAACTGCATCAATTACAACGAGAAGTTAGGAAAATTGACTTTGACCATGAAAGAAATACGTTTTTTGGATTTAAAAGGTTACAGAAATAGGACTGTATTTTAGGATGGAGGTAGGATGAATCTCCAACCAAGATAGTATCAACCATGATCATCCTTCTTTCGATAATACTAAACTAATTCAATTTCTGTTGCATAATACTTACAATGTATTATTAAATTGTGACAATAATTACTGAATAATAATTTTCTCTTCTTTGTAATATTTACTATGCATTATATGCAACAAAAGCTAAGCTTTACCAAATACTGAAACAGGCTCACCTGGTTAGACAAGTCATAATGGTTGGTTTTGAAGATGAGGTGGAAAATTTAATAAGCAAACGTAACTGACAGAAATTTAAGGTCAAATTTTTTCCACCCCATTTTGAAAACAAACACAATGACTTGTCTAACTGGGGACCCAGTCTCAATATTTATTTCATCACAGGATCAATAAACAATAACACTCAGACTAATTTACATGCATTCGATTACATGCTTATTCCTTAGTAAACTGTAACGGCATTTATATTTAATAATTTGGTAATGTAATTTTAAGAAATAGAGATCCCTGAATGATGTATATAGTTTGCTTCCTGAACTGATAAGATAAGAACCTGCTTTTGGCCAAAAAGGAAAATAATTTCCATTCAAGAGTAAATTGCAAAAACAATTCATCAATTTTCCAGCTATTTATATCTCATACATCCTAAATATTCTTTTGCGTGCTAAATTTGAGTGAGCAGTTTTTACTAACCCATCCTTATTTTGTAGAGTAGGAACGTAGACAACATTGAGGAAATACGATGAAAAGTAACTCATTCTCCTCCGTATGTTTGCCTAAATTCTTTAATGCTCAAGTTAATCTCATAATAATTCATAGCAGTACTTTTTTTAGTTAAAACTATGGAACTTCACAAATATGTTTATATCAATCGGAATAGATCTAATGGGGGAGAAAAAAATTCAAGCCATCTGCCAGAAGTCAACCCTAAAGATTTGAAGATCTGAAATTTGAGAAATTAACACAAAGCAAATCAGACATGAAGGGGAAAAGGACAGTCACCTTATGCACTTCAGGCCCTCTATATCCGACATCGAGGCTGTCAAAGTCAGACACTGCCTCATCGCCGTTGATATCTCTGACTTTGGCGCGGACCATCTCGACCTTTTTGGCGATTTCGAAGAGCTTCATCGGCGTCTGCAAAGCTCGGCGAGAGGAACTCTTCGATTTGGTCTCGGTGGCCTGGGTCACGAAGGCGTCGATGATGTCCTCGGCCTCGTAAATGACATCGCGTATCTCCCGGGCGAGCTCACGGAGGCTGTCGTCCTTCCGCCGTTTCTTGTGGAGGTCATTGAGAAACGCTTCGAAGAAGAGGAGATCGTTCTCCAGCTGCTCCACCTGGTTCTTGGCGTCCCCGTCCAAAGGGGGCTGGTACAACAGTTGCTGCTTGATGTTTTCCAGCAGGAACGTCACTACTGCGTCCGCCATATCAGCTCTCTAGATCTACTCGCTCTGCCTGAACTTTGGGGATCCAGCCATCAATCACTCATACTGTGTACACAGAAATAGATCTATATAATCCGCGCGATTACCAGTCACCAACTACTGGAAAATAATTTCATTCACAGACGGACGGGAAATGGGGAATTATTCGAGTCTTTATCCTTTTGTTTTGTGGTTTTGCTTTTCATAATTAATAATTTAATGTTCCCCCTAACTTTTATTTGGCGTGTTACTATATTCATCCATATTCTCAATTATGCCCGCTCATTTCTTTGGCTCTCTGTACGAATGTTTTCTATAATAAATAATATTAAGTATCGTAGAAAATATTAATATAAATTGTTTTGTACTGCTTCAACAATTAATGTATTTATTAAAATTAGTAAAATAATCTTGTGAGGAAGAGAAAAAGAGATTTCCTAGCAGATAGGATTGGATTTACTCGATCCAAAAAAATAAGTCCCACTACAAATACGGAATTAGATTAACTCGTCCTTTATTCATGGGTACTTCTAGATTGATTCACCTGGATCCTCAAATTCATTTATTATTGTGAGTAATTTAACTTTATATCGTTTTAAAAAAAATTACATCTGCTAATTATTTTTCTCTATCCTGTTCAATAATCTTACAAATTTCATTAATGATGTTGTGAAATGCATCACAAAATCCCTGCACAAACCACTTTTTGTTTATACACCAAATATCAATTTTTTGTTTATCATCATACGTTCTGGTCAACCTTCTTCCAATATTAGGACTATGTTGTCATAATTTTCCAAATAACTCAAGACCTAACAACATATTCACACAAATAACTTTTCCAGGCAGAGTTGATGGAGGTCAAGGCTCAAGATGATCCCACAATACAGATTGTGCAGTTGTCTAAGCATCTTTGTTGAGTGTGCAATGTCTATAACTAGATTGAACACAAAGCAATGTATAATCTTTGGTTATTGTTATTTAATGAAATCTGTAATATGCCTTTCAGGTCTCTTGTCTATTGTTTCTGATTTATGTAATGTTATTGCTTTTATCATGCTTTTTCATCATGATATCAAAGCGGGTGTTGATAATATCTTTGATATATTTATTATTTGAGGTTCAAATTTATTCTAAATGGTTTATTTTGTGCTCTATTAATACAAATTTTGTACGTATTTCAATAATTTTCTAACAATTTTCAACATTTTCAAAAAAAAAATATGAACTTAACATTTCAAAATAATAAATTTAACAAATAAAATTATAATATTCATAATTAAATATCTCACATCTCACACCATTAAAAGTCTTACAATTAATGATATTTTGTATTTTCATAAGTGAAACATTGTTATAAAATAATCAACAATAGTCATCTTCCTAGCAAGTTTCCTTACTCCATATCTTTTTTCATAAACTTTTATAAAAAAATTTGAATAAAAAATTGTTATTCCTCATGTTTTGGTTCATATACATAAATTAATTAATTAAAAAAATAGAGCCTATTCACGAGCTTTTGAGCCGAGCTAAGTAAGTTTGATTCGGCTCATTAATATTTTGTGTCGAGTTAACCGAACCTAATAGGGTAGAACTTTAACTGAGTTTTGACTGGACCGAACTGAAGCAGTTTGCGAGTCAGGCTGGCTGATTGTCACTTTTAGTTGCTTCTGTTGTTTTTCTTTATCATCCAGCAAAATTTTTAAAAAACAGGCACAACACAAGAAATAACAGTTGTTGGCACCTCAAGTCATTCCCTTACCCACTCGGTTAATTTCAACCAAGATAGATGAGAAGATTTATTTAATTTGGAAGCAACAAGTCCCCATAACCATTCCAGGCTATGGATTTGAGTCCTATATTGACAAAACCAGAATAAGTTATCGAAAACCCAGAAGCTTAATTTTGAGTTTGTATATTGGCAAAGGCAAGATTAATTGTTTGCTCCTTGGCTTGGCTTTTTTGTCCTCCATTTAAAAAAGAAATATGGTTCGAATTGCTGGTTAAATACCCTTTGAAACCAATTTTTTCAATCGGTTAAATGCCAAATTCGTGCAATATAAGTATAAGCTGCAAACCATGAAGAGGAGAGGTCTTTCAGTGAGAGAGCACTTAAACAAAATGAAGGAGTGTTTCGATATATTGGTTACAGTATTGGAGATGAGGACTAGATTCTTCATCATTGTTGGCATAAGTTTAGAATATGATGTAATGGTTTCTATCAACTATAAGAACTCAACCTTAGATAGTTGTAAAAGTTCTATCCCTACTCTTAAACTATGAAAGTAGGCTTGAAGCTGTTGTTTCTAGCTCCATTAATGTTGGAGAGTCCCAACCAAGTCTCACCATAGCAACTACACCCCAAAATAATTCCAACATAAGTTTCAGCAACTTCCAAGGACTTACCAAAGGAAGGTATATTACAGGAAAGAGCATAAATGGCTGCAAAGGAGGTTTCTTCGGAGGAAATGGAGAAAGGTTCAATTTCACAGAAACCTTGTATGCCAAGTTTGTTAGAAAATGGAACACATAACCTTGAAATTCCAACCCCAGCCTCATGGCCTCTTAACCATTCTCTGACAATGGATTTAAAACTTCTTAGTTTCCTGATATTGGAGCCACAAATCATATGTCCAATGACCTTGGCAATCTCAATACAACCACTAAACATGTTGAAAACACAAAGGCATAATGGAAAATGGCACATGTATTACTATTACTTATTTTGGAAATTCCTTAGTCAAATGCAGTAATCGTGATAGACCTTTCATACTAAGTAAACTACTACATGTTCCATTAGTTACAGAAAACTTGTTAAGTGTCTTAATTAACACATGACCCGATGTTGTGTCTAGTAAAGGATTTAGCTGCTAAAAATTCCTACTTGAGGGGACTCTTAAAGAAGGACTCTACCACAAGCTTAAGCCTAATCACCAACATTCCAGCAATTGTTCATCTCAGACCCTTTCAAGCTCCAGCTCACTTCCAGTTTCCACTTCATGTTCTTCTTTTCTCCTATTGTTCTTTCCTTCAGTAGATGTTCAACCCTAAAAATATGGCACCATAAATTAGGTCATATTAAAGAGGGTACTGAATAGTTGTAATATTCCTTTTTTCGGTTAATGAAAGTGACTTTTCCTTATGTTCTTCTTGTGTAGCCTCTAAGTCTCACAAATTGCCTTTTTCTTGATTTTGATTGTATTTATCATAATGGTTGATATTATTACATTAGTTTATAAATCGCCATACAAGGTTTACTTGGATCTATCTACTGAAGTCCAAATGTGATGTTAAACAAGTGATGATCCTCTTTCATAAACTAATCCAAACTCAATTCAACACAACCATTGAAGTTGTTCAAAATGATGGTGGAGGTGAATACCTTGTGCACTCATCCCATTCTTCCATGAAAATGGTGTCAATAACACTATATTGTCCATTTACTCCTCAGCAAAATTGTTCAGTAGAAAGAAAACATAGGCATTAGATTGAAATGAGATTCTTTCTCCTACCACACTCTTACCTACCCTTATGTTTAGCCATTTATGGAAAAAAGAAAAAATTTCTACGCACAACATAAGTGTCATACTTTTCAAGCCAGTTATTTCAATTATGTGCTTACATTTTTTCTTTAGTATGAAATACAGTGATACATGCAATTAAGATTTTGCTGGTGCGGGCCGATAAATATGGTATGGATACAAAGGTAAAAGTATAAAAAATATATAAGAAATACAAAGCTTAAATTGAGAGTATAATTTTTTCTTTCACAAATGGCAAAAATAAAAATGTCCCCACTTAAGGGGGAAGGGGAATTGGACCCTCCCTTAAAAATCTAACTTTAATCTCATCTAACTGTAATATTTCTATGTGTGTATATTTATTATGTTTGCAAAACTTTTTAAATGAAGTTGTTCATTAGTATTGTGTAGGGTGGCTTTTTTTTTTTTTTTCTTTTTTTTTTTTTTTTTTTAGTTATAGGTCGGACCAAGACACACACACACACACACAATAGGCAACATTTCCCCCCGAACAACATTATAAACATATTATTAAACACGAGTTTGTTGTGAATGGGATAGATAGGTTTCAATGGCAGAGCACCGCTGACAATAAGTATTATTACATCCCTTGATTGTTTTAACATCTACATTTGCACGACCACGAGCCTCCTTGTATGCTTGTCGTTGGACATGGCGGGTCTATCGAAAGAGCTCCGCCATTGGTGTTGTTTAAGGGATTATCACCGGCCTCGTTTACATTACTCCTGGTGCAAGTAATTTTAATTTATATTAGTCCTATTGTTGATTCATCTTTTTTTTCTTAATTGTGTTCGAGTTGATTTGAATCTTAAAAGATGAGATTAGGATCAAAATATGTACAATCTTGGGCTTTATCTCACCGTAAAAATTGAATAAAAGTAGGTGGAACGTGTACTTTAAGATTATTGAGACTTATAATATTGAACGCATGCACAATAATTTTGTTGGAGTATGTTCTAGTAAAGATTCTTCACTGTGATTGGATGAAGGGAGTAGAAGATTCAATTTTCTTTTTGGAAATAGAGAAAGAATTGAATTGGATTTACAACCTAACAATAAGTTTTAGTACCAATACATAATTTAATCAATGGATTCCCATTCATACGCTGATCTATAAACAAACATAGTCATAACAACCTTTCTTTAAAAAAATTCAAGAAACTTAACTATTGCATGTAGGTAGTTTGAGCTATTTTGTTTGGAATTGTGGATACATGGGCCGCATTACTCATGGGTATCTCATCAGGCTCAATTCCTTGGTTCACTGTGATGGTCTTGCACAAGAAACTTCCATTGAAAAGTTGATGACACACTTGGAATTTTTCACACCAATGCTGTAGCAGGTCTATTGGGGTCCTTTTGCCAATCCCAAGCTTCATAGAATGTTCCATACGGATCTACAAAGCTGACGACGGTCGAGTTCTATCCATAGCATAATTGATGGTAATTTTTATGGTGGGCTCCCAACTTTTGGAAGCTATTTTTTAATGAAATGGAATGTTTTCACAACTAGCTTAATATGTATTTTAATTCAATATGTAGTTTAAACTCCAAATGTATAAAGATAATCTTAAGATTGGTGATGATGCAACCCATGGAAAAGAAGCCCATGCTTTGTGGGGCGATGGTGAAATGGACCCTCCACCTCTTCAATCCCGCATAACATAATTGAATCACAGAACTATTGTTCAACCACCAATTTGGTAATGCCTTAGAAAATATATAACTCATTGTCTATGCGCTCGATCAATTTTAAAGATTCAAATGTATATTTTATATTAAAAAAAATTATAAGACATTTACAAATAAATCAATCCAATAATAATAATAATAATAATAATAATAATAATAATAATAATAATAATAATCAGTTATTGAGACTATGAAGGTTAAGTGATTGATGGGCTACCATGAGCCTTGAAGGGCCGCAGGCCCAAACATTATGTTAAATGGGCCGAATACACATTAAATCAATACTACTCCATAATCAACTGGGCTTATCTTCTAGGGAGGTTCAGTGATTGATGGCCTACCAAGAGCCTTAGGCCATAGGCCCAAATATTAAGTTAGATGGGCCCAGTACACCTTAAATCAATATTACTCCTCGTGCATCAACTGGGCTTATCTTGACTGTTATTTATACAAAATTTTTCGTCTTCCAACTTTATTCATATATTAACGTGTTTATTATTGATATATCATAATTATAATTTCATATGCAACATAAAAAACGTAAAAATTTAACACCTCATTTAATAGGAGTATTAACATATGTTCACGATAGGTATTAAGTATGTTCGATTATCAACGTGATATATGTATGAAATAAATAAAGCTGAATAATCAACATTTCAAAAAATAGGAGATCACAAATATAATACCACAAAATAAATTATGGAGTGAAAAAAAATTGGGGAAACCAAATTACTTCTTCATTAATAATTTTATTTTTTATTTTCTATTTCTTCAATTGTAGTCCATAATAATATAAAAAAAAATGATAAATGAAATTTCTTACACGTTATTGCTCCTATCTTAAAAAGAAAATTGATGAGATCTGGATCATCTGTCAGCATAACCGTCCCATACTAAAAATTAAAATAGTTGGCAAGTTTGATTTTATTTTTTAAATTATAAATTGGTGATTTATCATTTTTTTTTTTTGTTATACTTCATATTTATCATATTATATATCAATGATTATATTGCATGTAATATGATGGTACATATGAAATATATTATAAGTATTTATGAAATTTATAATCTTCGATAGAAAAAAATGCAACAGGTTCCAAAACTATTTCTTCAATTCAAAAATAAAAAAACTTCAAAAATCTTTATTTTTCGGTTATTGTAATTTTATTAAAATTATATTAACATAATCAAGAAGAAGATTTCTGCATCCAAAGCGATAATTCCATGTAACTTCGAAATATAATTCTAACTTTCTCTTTAAATAGAAATAAAAGTTTGCCACTTATTTTAACTAGATTTTAGCTTCACCTTTTTTTGTTTCATTAATTTCTCCGAAAAAGAAATCATGCAAGGAGGAGTTCCTTGTGTACACTCTTTGATCAACCCAATTGGTCAACAATACAATCCAACCCCAAAAAAGAATTTAAAAAATAATAATAAATATTATAAATAATAAAATAATTTCAAACAATTATATTTTCCTCATATTTTGTGAATTTACCTTACTAATAAAGTACTACTAAAGTACTTAGGTTTCAGTTATTGACAGAAAAAAGGTTTCCAGAAAAATATGTTGCCAACTTGCAAGAAACTGTGACACGCTTTGTAACGACGTAACTGTTGCTTGCATCACATTCATTTTGCAGTTTCTGCACTTGCTATGATCACACACAGTAACGTGTTTTGCGTCGTAACCCTATCCTATATTTTTACAATTTTACAAAACTTTGTAATAACTCCGTTTTTATCTCATCAAATTAAATATTTTACTTTATGTCCGTTAACTTTGGTCATATTCAATATATAATCTTTAATTTCACATATTTTTGTTAGTGATCTTTACCTTATGAATTTTTTTAATTTATCCTTTATTTTGTCAGACTTTCAAAATAATGTTGCGGTGGTGGTCGGGTGGTCTACGTGAATAAAGATGTCACATCATTAGTTTTACACAATTTTTTTAAATATTAATAAAATGGAACAAAAATAATGTTATTTTAGAAAATAGAACACACTTTACAATTTAAAAAATCCGGAGGAGAACTGGGCTGAGGTGGGGTGGACTGGGGGGGAGGGGGTGGGGTGTTGAGGATAATACAATTATGAAAAGCAACATTGCTTATGTAGGCAAGTTTAAATCTGTGTAGTTGGCCAATCACTCTTCTTTCTTGATTACTTTTGGCCCATAATGAAACCTTTTCCTAGTTGATCTATATAATAGTCTCTCGCAATCACTTGATTTCTCATTCTTGTGAACAGCATCCATTGCATCCTTGAAGAATGAAGAACTTCTTTGTTGCCATTCTCTCTTTTGCTCTGATTATTGGTCTCGGAGGAAGTTTTGATTTCCACGAGAAGGAGTTGGAGACGGAGGAGAGGTTATGGGATATGTACGAGAGATGGAGGAGCCACCACACGGTGTCCAGAAGCATCGACGAGAAGCACAAGCGATTCAATGTTTTCAAGGCCAATGCTCATTATGTAAACAATTTCAATAAGAATGACAAGCCTTACAAGTTGAAACTGAACAAGTTCGCCGACATGACAAGCCACGAGTTTAGGACCACTTACGCCGGTTCAAGAGTGAAGCATCACCGGATGCTCCAAGGAAGCGTACGAGGAAATGGAACCTTTATGTACGAGGATGTCCAAAGTGTACCCCCCTCTGTCGATTGGAGGAAGAAGGGGGCTGTCACCGCCGTCAAAGATCAAGGCCAATGTGGTAAGATATCTTGATTTTTATTTTAAAACTTTAACCCATTCTTTTATGTAATAACCCAAAAAGCTTAAAGGTTCTTGTGTACTGATGTTGCAGGTAGTTGTTGGGCCTTTTCCACTATAGTTGCAGTTGAGGGAATAAACCAAATCAAAACGAACAAGTTGGTTTCCCTTTCCGAACAAGAACTTGTCGATTGTGATACCGAACAGAACCAAGGATGTAATGGAGGATTAATGGAATTAGCATTCGAATTCATTAAAAAGAAGGGAGGTATAACAACAGAGAAAAACTACCCTTACGCAGCTGATGATGGAAAGTGTGATGCCAAAAAGGTAATATCAATCACATTTGGAAGAAATTATTATTCAATTAACCGGCTTATTATATTTTATATTTATTTCTAAATCTTGCGCATATTTTCTGTCCTTTTTACGACAGGCGAATTCTCTAGCAGTGTCGATTGATGGACACGAGAATGTTCCTGCTAACGATGAGGATGCGTTGTTGAAAGCAGCCGCTAATCAGCCCATATCCGTTGCTATAGATGCCGGAGGCTCCGATTTCCAATTCTACTCCGAGGTATATCTTAGAAAACAACATATTATAACCTCTAAATTTTATAACATCTTTCTTTTAAATATTTTTTCTTTTTTTTTTTTTTGTATTTTCGACGAAAGGGGGTGTTCTCTGGGAAGTGCGGGACAGAGTTGGATCACGGGGTGGCGGTTGTGGGGTACGGGACAACACTCGACGGGACCAAGTATTGGACGGTGAAGAATTCGTGGGGGGCCGAATGGGGGGAGAAAGGCTACATTAGAATGCAACGCGGAATTAGAGCAAAAGAAGGGTTGTGTGGTATCGCAATGGAAGCATCATATCCGATTAAAAACTCATCAAATAATCCAGGAGGACGTACCAAATCCTCCCCCAATGATGAACTCTAACTCATGTATAACATGCCAATGAAATTTGTTGCATATGTAACTTTCGTCTTAAGATAAACAATTATTTGTGATTTTACACAATCAATATGAATTTATCATATCTTTCGAGAAAAAAATATACCGAATATATTGAATTATATTAGTGAAATAAATAGCTCTTCCTCACTATTATACAATTGTCCAAACTTACAAATATTAAAATAATTCTCAATTTGTATAAACTAATCAAGTCCTAATCAATTTTATTTTGATTCGATTTAATTTTATCAATTAATCATTCACAGAGAGCCACATAAATATTTCATACACGCAATTTCAATTGATTGCGTTCTTGAACTCCAAATTTTTCACATTCCACTAATTTGAGATCCTAATATGTCCACAATTACCAATTTAATGCCCACTTGAGAGCAGCTTTCCCTTTCAAAGGTAAATATTGTTGTAATAAATTAAAGAGAAAAAAAAAAAACAGAAAATAAATAATGGATTGAAGGCATCAGCGCAGACCACAAATGGGCCATTTCAACCAAAATACCATACTACATTTATTCGGCTTAGTTATTTGGGCTAAGCCGTGGCTAAAAGCCCATAAAGTTTTGCTTAGATCCTTTTACACAATTCTACAAAATGTCGGCCCACATCCAAAATACGAGAGGAACTTTACTTTCAATTTAAATATCCAAAATATATGTATTTACTTAATATTAGAAATGAAATTTCAAAAATTTAAATATTAATAAAATTGAAAATTTTGAGATTTTTTAAATTAAAAATGCAAAATATCACTAATTGCAATAATACACATTAGTTTACATATATAAAAACATTAAATTAATTAAATTGCAATAAAAAAGTCTTTAAATCATTATAAAATACATCAGCCCAAGAATCATCTAAAAAATCAATTCCATGGAACCCTCCGCAGCTAAAATGCTGAGTCACGTCCACACCCTTCTCTGTCAACGCTTTGGCAAGTTCCTTTTGTCGATCGAATAACGGGTCACCATCACAGCCGGTCACCAGAATCCTCCACCCTACATCCTTCACCTTATCTAGAACCTCCGATTTAATATGCTTCGTCGGATTAGAATATTCGTGGTCACGGTCAACGCCGACCGGCAGCGCTAGGTCCCACATCATATCCGACACATAAGCCGGCAGCAACTTATCGTTAGCGGACCTTATCTCAGACGGGGTCCTCTCCACTCCTCCCAGGAAAGTGTGCTGCAATATCAGCCCTTGGATCTTCAGTGGCTTCAGCTGATCGACGGCGGCTGCTGCTCGTAAACCTACATGGTATGCTATATTACCGCCGGCGCTGGTTCCGAAGAGAAAGCAGTTTGAGAGATCGGCGTATTTTATCAGCCACTCTTCACTGGTGGTTTTGATCCAGTGCAGGGCTTCGAATCCGTCGTCGTAGGCGGCGGGGAGACGGTGCTCCGGTGCGAGACGGTACTCGATCGATACCATCACCGCGGGGATTTGGTGGACGATGTTGCAGCAGAACTTTTGGCAAAACGACGACGCTGCACTGCCTAGGATGAGGCCTCCGCCGTGATAATAAACTAGTAAGGGCAGTTTGCTTGGGGGAGCGGTGTCGGATTCGGGCCGGGGCAGATAGATTCGGGCCCAGGTTCTGTTGCGTTGGTTGATGGGAATGTCCTTGGTGAGGACCGGAATTGGATTGGCAGGATCAGAAGTGGCCGGAGAAAGATCTGGCCGCCGTGTGATTGAACCGTCGGGGTTTCGGATGATTCCCAAGAAAGCATATGGGTCAGAAACGGCGGCTACATCATCGGAAGACATTGTTATATACTTTCTTAAAATAAATAAATAAAACTACTGCCCTCCGCCTCAGCTACCCAACCAACCGCCGCAGCTTTCACCGCCCAAAGCTGCCACCGCCGTGTGGCTTCTGATACTGGATGATGGTCTTAAGTTGAACTTTCCTTTTATAGAAAATATGTCACCGGTTGTACGGAATGAAATCCACAAATTCATTGAATTACAAAATCATATCCTTCTTATTTACTTTGAATATTTTTATAGACAGCTCTCAATTGGTGCAATTAGGAAGAAAACAAATTTTTATTGGTTTAAAGTATTATTCACAATTGTTTCAAGATTTTATGTATAAAATGCAAATTATCTAAAGTATACGCACACTAATATAAAATATAGGATGTTTCTATTTACACCACAATAACCTCTTTTCACACCACAAATATTTTTTAAATAAAAATAATCTTATATTAAATGTCTAATTTATCCTTCTTCTCAAATTAAGAGAATTTTTCATTTTTTCATTAACCTTCTTCTATACCAGCGACTGTTCTACATTTGTTTTCTCAATCTTCTTCTGCACAAATTTGCTGTCAACATCATCTTCACTAATCCATGAAATTACGAAATCTCACCCTTGAACAAATACAAAAAGTCAAATTAATTTTTTCTATTAAAAACTCATTTGCTCCCAATTCCTAACTTGTGAATCTGAATTTATTTTCTTTTATTATTTGTTGCTAATAATTTTCAAATTCATATATTTAGCATGAGATAAAAGAAGGAAGAAGAAGAACCACAAAAAATATATTTTAAATATAATTTTGAATAATTTTGAATTTACAGAAAAAGAAGGAAGAAGAAGAACCCCAGAAAATTTATGATATCATCTTCATCAATCCATGAAATTATGAAATCTCACCCTTGAACAAACACAAAAAGTCGAAATAATTTCTTGTATTTAAAACCTATTTGCTCCCAAATCCTAACTCGTGAATCTGAATTTCTTTTTTTTTATTATTTGTTGCTAAGAATTTTCAAATTCATATATTTAGCCTGAAATAAAAGAAGGAAGAAGAAGAACCCCAGAAAATATATTTTAAATATGATTTTGAATAATTTTGAAGTTGCAGAAAAAGAAGGAAGAAGAAGAACTGTAGAAAATTTATGATAACTTTTTGTTAAGAGTTGTTTGTAATTTCATAGATTGGTGAAGGTGATGTTGGCAGCAAATTTGTGCTGAGAAAACAAATGTAGAACAGTCACTGGGTAAAGAAGTGATTTGAGAGGAAGGATAAATTAGACATTTAATATAAGATTATTTTTATTTAAAAAATATTTGTGGTGTGAAAAGAGATTATTGTGGTATAAATAGAAACACTCTAAAATATATATTTATTCATCTCGTAGATTCAACATTCTCTCACTTAAATCCACCAAAATAATTCAAAAGCCACCCTACCTTTCAATCTCTTTAAATGACATAAGTTGAAATACATTGGCACGTTTTAACCATGGCCTACACCATACAATCGCTTTATAGTATTTCGGACGTACGGAACCGTCGTCTTTGGCAGAGATCACCAATTTGAAACTCCATCCACTAATCAGTTGTTTTTCTCCTTTAATGATATTAACAAATTTCAAAGTCTTTTTGGCCTGTTTGTTGTACTTCATCACAGCAAATCTTGCAGCCATTACAACCCATGGGTCTTTTAGGTTAGGCATTGGCTCTGAAGGCCCAGTCAAGGCTTCCGTAAGTAACAACATTACCATAATCAAGAGTAATACAAATGGAATCAAGTGATATTTGGGCCCCATTTTTAATATTTTATAAATTGGTTATTATTTTCTTTTTATAATACTAGAGAAATTAAATTCATAGTTATCTACTGGTTTTTTTTCTTTGGATAAGGATAAACAAAAATTTATTGTGATACTATCTAGTACAAATTATCTGTATGTAAAATATTTATAATAAGAAAATATAGGTCTACCTCTACTAATATTAACTCACACACTCGTGCGCGTGCACGCAAACACACACACATATATTAGTTGGTGTAATAAAACTACAAAGAATGTTTTCTACATAATTTTAAATTTTGACCTTATATTTTTTATATTTATAAAAAGTTATGAAGTTTTATTTGCTAATTTGTAGGTTTTTAAAATAATATTTAGATCTAACTATAATATTGATGTGTATCCAATAATCTAATAATTTTTTGAAATTTCTTTTATATTTACTAAACAATTTATTATTTTTATTCAATTGACAGATTCTTTTTGAAAAAAAAAATGATAGAACTGTAATAAAAATATGAAAGAATGGTCTTGCATGGACTTCTGCAGGATACATTGGACTTTATTGGTGAAAGAACAACTTAGCTAACTTATGAGTACTTAATAAAAAATAATTATTTACTTAAAACATTTTCAAAATTAAATGAATAAATATTTAGTTATATTTCAATACATTTTATGAATCATCTGCAACGCACATGCAATTTACTAGTACAAAATGATAGAAATATTTATACTTAATACAATAATATATACATCAAAATATAATAATATCCCACTGGGTATAATTACAATTAGGTATGGTTAGTAAGTTAAGTCGATCAATTTTAAAATTATAAGATTGATATTTTTTCGATAGATACAATAAAATAAAAATTTATCTATATCAACAACAAAAACAACAACAACAATGACAATCAAGAAATATTTTACTTTGTAAAAGTCTATATATCAACAACTTTTGCGTGAAAATTAGGAAAATATTATATACACAATTAATTTTATAATTAATAATTTTTTTTGTAAAAGTGTGAAAATTAGGAAAATTATTATATACACAATTAATTTTATAATTATTTTTTTGTAAATACGTTTGAAAAAGGAGATGTTGAGGGCCCAAGTCCTGGGTTGAGGTCTCAATTTCAATTTGTATTTCATCTTATATTCTAAAATAATTACTATGTACAAAGTAACATCATTAATTAACATATTATGTATATTAAAAATAATGAAATAAAAGATGAAAGGAAATGAAATAGAGGATGAAAACCAGTAATCCCAAACATATGCATTAAATTGATTTGAAAGCACGTATTCTTTTGACTTCCTTTTGAGAATATGAGTCGGGTGGGAGGTAAACAAGCTAAGGTATCAAAGCATTGTTTAGCCTTTTAAATTCCTTTATATGAAATCAAATCAACACTTTTACTATTATTTTATTAGCATAATATAATTCGTATGATTATTTTTGTAATATTTTGTAGAAAATAAATTGTATTTTGTTGGCCCTTTTTTTTAGTTAAAAGTGAAGAAGATCATATATCATTATATGATATGCTAACTCCAAGCAAACCCTAAGTACCACACTATGAATTTAGAATTACCTCTTTAAATTAATAATATTTGGAACCAATCAAAACTTACTAATTAGAAGAAAATATTAATTTATCAATTATTAATTTAAATTGAATAAATTTATTATATTAATAAATTTATTACTTTATAAAATATTAATTTAAAAAATTCAGACCGTAACCAATGTTATGTCAAAATCACACAAATATCCAATAAGTTAACCATACGAGCATGTCATGTTTGCAACAAGGTTCTACCAAATCCTCAGGTACATTCTTTTTATACTTATTAATTACAAAAATATTTTTGTTCACTTACACATGCACATGCTTGCATAAATTTGTGAGTACCTGCTTTATATATATATATATATATATATATATATATATATATATTTGGCCAAGAATATGTTTTGGATTATAGAAACTAAAACACACTTTACAATTTGAAAATTCGAATGGGTCGAAGTTAACACAATTATGAAAAGCAACATTTCTTATTTAGGCAAGTTTATATTTTTGTAATATTCTGTTTAAATGAATTTCAAATAAATGAGTAGAAATAATATTCACTATCATATACGAAAAGTTTAAAACAACAGTTTATCTTATTCTTATCACTAATTATGTTATATATCTTATTTTAAATTCACTTAGTATCTCTCAAATTCTACATAGCACACTGTCAATATATAATAATTTATAGAGTGTGACTATCTGCATCCTCGAATCTTTTAAATATCATCTCAAAAAAATTAGATAAAATTAGATATTATTAAAATGACTATAATACCGCTATATATATATATATAGTTGAGTTAATTTGTGTTCGACAATATAGTTCGAACATCTCAGTTAATATTCAAATGTATGTGCCAAACGAAAAATAATTGTCCAATCTACCAAAGGTTAGTTGAAACATCCAATCAAACAGATGAAGTACTATTCGACAATTTTTATCGAATAGTACATCAGTTGTTCAGCAGGATGTTCCGAACGAGTTTTAGACCATCATGCTCGTCCTTGTTTGACAGATAAGGTTCGAATACGAACAAATGTGTTCGACGAATTTTGCTTAACACGAATAGGTGTGTTCGACCAATTAAGTTCAAAACAAAACTCCAAAAAAACAAACAAAAAAAATGTTATAAATCAAATCCTTCCCCAACATATATTTTCATCTAAAACACTTATAAAATATGGTGTTCGTCTAAAAAATACGAACTTTCAAAAATGTTTGATTGATTTAGACGACGATTTTGTTCTCTTCTTTTTCCTTTTGTTATTTTCTTTTTTTTTCTTTTCTTTCTATTTTATATTTAGTTTTTTTAAATTAAAATAGTATAATTGTTAAAAATATGGTGTATTTAATAAAAACAAAAACAACAATATATTTTAATTGAAATATATTTAATCAGTAAGATATATTTAAATAATTTGAGGGTACAAATAGCCACCCCTAATCTATAACCTCTTTAAATAATTTAAAAAAGCCTACATACCACACTTCTCAATTTTTATATTTCTTCACTCTTCCTCTCAAGTTCTGCTATATAACTTTGATCATTCTTCACTCCTGCCTTATTTTTTGCACAAAGTAACATTCTAGAAAATGAAAAACTCCTTAGTAATTGTGTCTGTGTTTCTGATTATCGGAGATGGTAAGAGTTGTCATTTGGACTAAAAAAAGAGTGGAGAATGATGAGAAGTTGTGGGAGTTGTCCAGGCGCCACCACGGGGAGTTGAGAAGCTCCAATGAGCAATATGAGCGTTTTAGCATTTTCAAAGCTGAAGGGCTTTACGTTAACAATTCAAACAAAAAGGACAAGCCATATAAGCTCGAGCTAAATAGTTTCTCCGATATGTAACAAGATGAATTCATCGACCTGTATGGGTGTGCAAGCACCCTGGATCAACAGATGCTCTCTTTTTTTTTACTTATTATGTTCTTATTTTAATTATCTTTTTCTTTTTATAACTAGAGAGGAATTAAATTCATAATAAAAATTTATTTGATTCAATCTCAAGGCCAAAAGGTTCAAATTATTTGCATGAAAAAACCAAAATTCTTCCAAATTAGATGCGTCAAGAATATTGGTTGAAAAGGACTAGCACAAGAAACTTGAATCCATCAAAATCAAATGATTCTATGTGATAACAACCCAATTTACATGGCAAATCCTTCATTTCAAAAAAATAGCCCAAAACTTGCAATGCCCATCCGCCTCTCTCTCTCTCTCTCTCTCTCTCTCTCTCTCTCTCTCTCTATATATATATATATATATATATATATATACATTTTTTGTCTTTTTTGCATTAATAATATATATAAATTATGAACTGTGAAGTGATTCTTGTTCAAAAAAGTCACATAAAGATTGTTTTTGGCAACTTTCTTTTTGATAGCTTATAATTCAAATAAAATAAAATTGCGTCACTAAAATTGTTTTTGTGATAATCTGTAGAAAATAAATTTTATTTCATGTGCAAATCACGTGCAATTTTTTAATATATACAAAAAAAAATTGTTTCATTAAAAATCAATTATTTTTTTAATCTTAAACACAACAACATTATATCATTCCCCACAACTTCTCTTCTACAATTTTAACTAACTTAATAGGGTTAATTACTTTTAAAACATAATAAATAAAAATATTGAAGGTTAATTTTTCAATGCTTAACCTTTTGAATAATAATAAATTGTTTTGATTCAATCTCGATGTCAAAATAGCAGATTATTTGCATGAAAAGCCCAAATTCTTCCAACTTAAGTCCATCAAGAATATTGGTTGAAGAGCTCAGTAAAACATGGGCAAACCTTCCTTTCAAAAAAATAATAGCCAAAAAACTTTCCAATGTCCGTCCATCTCTCTCTTTATCTATCTCTCTCTCTCTCTCTCTCTCTCTCTCTCTCTCTCTCTCTCTCTCTCTCTCTCTCTTTCTCTCTCTCTCTCTCTCTATATATATATATATATATATATATAGAGTATGTTTTTTGCATCAATAATATGTGTGAGTTATGTACTATGAAGTGATTTTTGTTCAAAAAAATCAAAGATTGTTTTGGCGCTTTCTCTTCGGTAGCTTTATAACTCAAATAATCTGAGGAAAATAAAGTTGTATCCGTAAGATTATTTTGGTAATAATTATAGAAAATAATTTTTATTTTATGTGCAAATCAAGTGCACTTTTCTAATTTATACAAAAAAAAAAAAAAAAAAAAAAAAGAGTTATCTTATTTAAAATCAAATTTTTATCTTAAACACAACATTATAATAGCATTCCCCACAACTTTTCTACATTTTTTAGCTACTTAATAAAGTTAATTAATCTTTTAAAACATAATAGATAAAAAATGTTGAAAGTTTGCCTAGTCAATGTTATGTTGTTTGGTGATGTTGTCATTGGATGCAACTACAAGTTCAAATTTGAGAAGAAAAATGTGAAAGATGAGTCATGTTTGTGGGGTCTGTATGTGATATGATTGGACCATCATAGAGTGTTTAGAATCGACGAAAAAAATGAAGGCATGTATCGATATTTATAAAAATAATATCTTTAAAGATTGAAAGTAGAAAAACAAAGTGTACAAGTTGCAGGTCAATGAAATATCGAACATCAACTTTGAAGAATTTACGAGCCTTTGTACATGTCTAGATGTTAACGAGGAGAAAGAAGCAACAAACTTGATATTTTTTACCAAAGTGAGCGTAAAGTTCCTCGCACCATTACTTGAGTGAAATGTCAATTCAAATCACTAATCAATAGATATTAAGTTAATTTAAGTGCATATAATTTTTTCAATTTTAAAACAAGAACCAATAGAGCGCAACAAAAAAATATAGCCATGTCTCCCCGAAACAACGAGCATGCAATGCCAATGTTGTTTCTCATCAATTGGTGTAAGGAAGAATAGATGGACAAGGTAAAGATTTCATATCATATAAGGAGGTAAAAAAAAAAAAAAAAAGATTATTTTCAATTTAATTTTAAAAATCATATAAAAAAATTAGACATTAATATATTAAAATATTTAATATTTTCTTGTGATGGCATGGGTATTTGATATTTTGATGTGCAGTGTGCCAGAAATCTTAGTCATGCCAGTACCATTGTTGGCTATGGAACAACGAATGAAGAAATTTTCGTATTGGATAATCAAGAATTTGTGGGGGAGGAAGAATACATTGAGGATGCAATGATGAATTAAAAAATGAGGACTTTGTGGGATATAAATTTTTGTATAATACACATTGATTAAGAAAGATATCCTAAAAGAAGGTTTTGGTATGATGCGTGAATTTTATTATACTATATATATATATATATATATATTCAAAAGAGGAGGTCTAACTCTTAATGGTAATGAATAAGATCTTTAAAAAGATCACCTATATTGAAATCTTTTTAAATATATTACGATTCCTAACTGTTTTTTACACCCAAGCAGGTGAGCCCCTAGCAGTGAAAATTGAAGGACATATAGATGTCCCACAAACAATGAGCCTGCAATGCAGAGAGTCGTTTCTCATCAATCCATGTCAGCTAAGATAGATGCAAAATGTAAGGTTTCAAATTATTAAAATAAAGTACAAATTTATTATTAATTTTTAATTTAATATTCAAAATATATAAAATATATAAAATAATATATCAAATTTTTTGAATATTTTCTTGTGATGACTGGGATGTTTTATGAGAATTGTGGCAGAAATCATAGCCACGTTACTACCATTGTTGGCTATGGAACAACACATAAAGGGATGGAGTAATGGATAATCAAATTAAAAAACAAAGAATTTGTGGTATAGCAATTTCTCCATCGTACCCATTCATCAAGAAAAAAAATTATAGAAGGTTTAGGTTATATTGCTCGAATGTTGTTGTAATATTTACATACAAAAGAAGAGTTCAAACACTTCCATTGTAATAAATATAATTTTTTTCCATAGATGGAAAACTTTTTTCCAATTGCCAAACTTAGATTTTCTTTAGACACTATGATCCACGAAATAATTTAATTTAAACAAATTTTCTTATTTGTTATTTATGCAGATAAGAAATTTTTTATTACGACATCATATTGTGTTACTAAATTTGTAAAGCTGACCGTGCTATCGTGGCACGTCAAAATTAATTAAATTATATTACCTCGTTTTCTTCTACTATTTTATAGTAGTGGGAAGTAAGAGCTGATCCCACAGAGAACGATTGAATTATTTGTATATTTTTTGTACTAATTTACGAATGCAAATAAGAGGAGGGTTGTTGATGAATTTTGTCTACTAAACTAATAAAATAAAATATACTCTAATGAATAAAAATCAAACAAATAAATAGAAGGCAGATAGTAATAAGAATAAAATGCGGTTCATGGTTCAATTTTTTCCTTATTCCAAATCATATGATTATGCGACACATTATTAATTTAATTGTGGAATTTCTACCCGTAAACCAACAACAAGCTCTGTTGATTCATTTTATCCCTTAAATGCAATTAATTAGAATAAGCTTTCTAATTAACCTATTTAATCGAACAGTTCAAAATACACTCTTTGGATTTAATTCGTTAAATGCATTATCAATTAGGAATATAGGGTTGGCAGGTTATCGAATCCACATGCTCGATTCAATTAATCCTGAATTTTGTTGATTCTAATAATAGAAATCATTAGTTGCTACAGACGAGTTCAACATCACAACAATTACGGATTGCAATTTAAACCCTAGCCCTAAATATATAAACTATCAATTGAGGTGGTCAATCACAATTAACAATATATATATATATATTATAAATCAATTCAATCAATCAACATAATAAATTCGCACATATTAAATCAATACGGTGTCATGAAAATATAAATCACATAATATTGAAATAGGGTTCAAACATTCTCTGAACCAAAATATAAATTTAGTTACACACATCATATGTCTAAAAATTGGAGTCATCGAAATGAAAAACATCAAAACCAAGATAAGAAAGGAAGAATAAACTCAAATTCACAAAAAATAAACTCCTCCGTGAATCTGTTCCCTTACTGCATTCACACCCTGAAGGCTTAATACTACTTGCTTTCCTCTGTGTTCACCAAAGGTAGTCTCTCTGTGTCTCGGTTTAGTTGATTATAGGCTTAATTATTAAATAATTAAATTCTTAATCTTTAGCCCATAATTTCTTTTTATTACAACAACTATTTCTTTATTTCTCTCTTCGGCCCACCTCTTATGTAGGTTTTTATTAGAAATTGTCCGTAATTCGCTTTAAATAACCACAAAAACAGAAATGATGTAATTCATATCGAAATATTAAATAAGTAGAAAATAGAGAATATACAAAAATTAATTATATTAAAAATACAATTTTATCAATTAAAAATACGCCAAATTTCCTAATTATCAAAAGCCCAATTATTTATTTTGGCCCAAATAAAAATCATGCTTTGAATAATATTCCAAACCCAACAAAAATTATGTTCAAATTCCAGGTATCATTTGTTTTGGGCAGGTATAAATGGTATAACAAAATGTGAAAACGAACTTTTTAATATAAGTTTGAGCTCGTATTCCCATAGCGACAAGCTACGAGCTCGAAATTCTCAAGTCAAACTGAGTCTACCTAAACTCGTACTCAGCTTAAGTCATTTACAGCTCTAGTCTATTAACCTTTAATTTCTTTAAAGTTATTGATTTATATCAAAAGTCTAGACAGAATGCACCATCTTTGGACGGACATTAACACAATCCTTGACAGAATGCACCATCTTGTAATTCATGCTTGCGCTTAGTTGTTCCTTTCCTCTAACCACACCAATAAATGTCAAGTTTTTTTTTTTGGCTTGTTTATTGTACTGCCCACAATATATTTGGCCGTCGTATGTCTTCTAGGTCCCTAATTGGCTCTCAGCAGCCAATTATCGCCAAGGCTTCAATAGGAAACAAAAACACCACAATAAAAAATAATGTAAATGGAAGCCAAGGATATTTGGACTGTATGTTTCAGTATTTTGTAGATTTGATTTATTTTAATTCTTCTATATATATATATAGAGAGAGCGCGCGCTACCGAAATTAAATTCATTGTTATCTACTATAATGTTTTGTAAAATTGATGGCAAAAAATGTTCAATGCCAATTTATTTTTGTTCAATCTCCAACCTAACCCAAAAGGTGTCGTCATTTATGTCGAAGTGAAAGAATTATAATGAAAAAGTGTAATGCATGATATTTTCACTGCTTCTTTTTGGGTTAAGATAATTCCATTTTTTTTATTTTTTTACGTCTTTTGAGTTTTGGGCTTTATGATGCAAATATATTTTAAGTTGGCATAATTGGTTTATTTTAAGCTTAAAGTTCAAGCACAAGTTCCATACCATTAAAACAATAACATACCTATGATATATATGAATTTTGGGATGTCTAAATGGTGGTGCCACGTGCAAAATATTATATGAAATATTAATTTAAATTATTTATTTAATTATTTTTTAAAGATAAATGAATATATGGTCAATATTTTAATATACATTTTACTCAATCAATTAAATATTTGCAAGTGTTCAAAATTTATTTATTGACAATTAAATCACATCATATAAATATAGAAGCAAATTACCTCTTTTACATATGATATACACTTTTAACATTTAATAGTATAACCCATTTATAGAAAAGGTATTAGTGTTTTACTTAAAGAAATATTATTAATTTACCTAAAACATATGATTAATTTATCTAAAATATAATATTTTTTTATTTAAAATGTATTAACCATGCCAATCGAGAATCGAACAAACAATAGCTTTAGTATTACTTATTTAATTAAATTATACTACTATTCTCATGTGTGTTGTATGATTTATAATATGATAAATAATAAAATTATTATAAAAATAGAATATAATTTTTTTAAATGAAATACATTATTATATAAAATATATTTTTAATAAAAATTACTTAAAATAAAAATAACTCAAAATATAAAAATATATTAAATATTAATACATACTACAATTAATATATGAAAATATATTTTATAATCAAAATTAATATTTTATTTTTATATATGCTATATGAATATTAAATTGAAGATCACAAAAAATTAATTAAATATTACCTTTCTAAAAATAGAAAGGTAATTTGGACTCCAATTTTTTTTTTAAACTTGTTTTTTGCATCCAAGTTCAGTTGCATGGACCGATGGATCCTAATTATACAAATGATTTACTTTAAAAAGTGTACTAATAAATGGTTACTTATGAATGTTAATAAATATTCATAAAAATACAAATTAAATACCATCATGGCTAATAACATTTAAATAAATATACAAATCACTTATAACACATGTGCTATTTTGCTAGTAATTGACTTTTACAAAAGTAAAAATAATATATTTAAATAATAATAATAATAATAATAATAATAATAATAATAATAATAATAATAATAATAATAATAATAATAATAATAACAACAACAACAATCCACACATTCATTTAGTGAATTAATTCAAAAAATATGAGATTAATAGTTTTTTCCACGCACTCACACGAACATGCAAACACTTATTTATCTGTAACACCAACAAAATCAACAATAATATAAATAACAACAAAAATAAAAAAAAATACGTCATCTTGCAAAGTTCTAGCACAATGAAATAAGTTTATAAACTTTTAATTTTCTTAAAAGCTATGAATTTGTAACCAAAGTTTAGACCTTACATATGTACTAATATACTTTGGATGAACACTAAACCATCCTTGACAGAAATCACCATCTGCAAATTCATGCCTACTACCCTTTCTTGCTTTCCCCTAACCACAGGACTATACGTTAAAAAAAAATCTGCCTATTCGGGATTGATATAATATGTTTCTCCTTCTTTTTTATTTATTTAAAATAACTTTGATCGACGAACAAATTAAATTATGCCAAAAATAAATAAGGAAGCACGATCATATTATTTGCTATACTAATCAACAACACATAATAGATACATACTAATTTGTAATCCAATTAAATTAAGAATATTAGGGAAAATACAATTTATTTTCCTTTTAAATTAGAAATGGGATATAAATTAAAAGAAAACAGGTTACATTAATTAAGAAAACAAAATTAATCTTGAATTTCTGTAAATGAAGCGAGCGTAAATACTTTGGCAGGTTTTAACCACGTCCGACACCATACATCGGCTTTATAGTATTTTGGATGAGCGGCGGCGCCGTCCTTAGCAGAGATCACCAATTGGTAATTCCACCCAGCAACCACTCGTTGTTCTCCATAGACCACATCAACAAATTTCAGATGTTTTTTAGCCTGTTTGTTGTACTTGGTCACAGCAAATTTGGCGGCCATTACCACCAGTGGATCTTTTAGGTTAGGGATCGGCGCCGGAAATCCGGGCCGGACTTCGGTGAGTATCAACATTATCACCATCAAGTATACAAATGGAAGCAAGTGATATTTGGGACCCATTTTGTTTGGTCGTTTGTAAATTGGTTGTTTTTTTTGTTTGTTTTTATAGTACAAGAGATTTTTATTATTTTTTTCAAACATGGATAAATATTAATTTATTTTGAATCAATCTCAAGCTCAAAAGGTGCAATACATATATTTTGAGTGAAATTAAGTCCAAAGTATGATAATACAGATTTAGATGACAGGTCCTACTTTCACTATTTTCGTAGCTTTTAATTTTATCTAATTTTAGTTCAACTTTTAATATAACTTTAATTTTTCACTCGAAATTGATCACATGACAATCTTTTTGTTTATGAGGCACATTAAAGTGGGTATTTAAAAAAAAAAAAAAAACAAGAAAACTGACCCATATAGCACAAAATTGAGGAGAAATTTTGAACATCATTAAAAATAAAAATAAAAAATTACAAAATATAAGAGATGTGGAAAGTATAATTCAAAACTATAGATAATATCTCCTCTTCCTTGGTTCTTGGCTTAATGGTGCACATGTTCAGATGGTAAAATTGGCCCGACTTGATAGGTTGGCCCGAAAAACTTGATATTTGAGTTGGGTTGGGCCATGTATTTATAAGCTCGAAATATGATCAGCTATTCTGCTTGACCCCATAAATTAAGTGTATTTTAGGGATGTTGATTGGATTGAGCTCAATATTTAGCGGTCTGATATAATTTGAGGCTAGCCCGACTCAATTCAAACTGTCAACAGCCCATTGGGCTTGAGCTGGGCGGCCCAAATTGCCAATAGCAAACATGGCGAACACGATAATCATTCAAAATGGAGTGTTATGAAAATTAAGCCTAATAATCACCTATTATTTATTATAGTAATGGACCTATATATCTCCCTCTTAAATTTCATTTTTTCCGCATCACTTATATTTAACTTTGATATGCTGACATTTTTCATATCAATTTTATCTAACTTCTAAGCTTCTAATTTATTTCATCATAATCTTGATTTTGTAATATATATATATATATATATATATATTTAAATATATTTTTCGTGTTGTTCATTTTTGTATCAAAACACCCCTTTATCCAATATAATATATCCATATATGTTCGTAATTTATTTTATATACTTACAAAAAACTATATGATATTAATTTGTTTGGCAAATCCCAACTAAAAAATTTGTCATTTCATGAATAATTTACTAAAAAATTTTCAACATATAATAGTTAAGATTCTTCGATATATTATCCAAACTTACATTTGTATAAGAAACAATGTATATTTTTCTACAACACATGTAACAAAAATCAACCTCCTAGTTCATGAAAGGATTTGAGGATGAGTTTTCGAGTTTTAAAAAAGGGCCTAAACATAATAATCGCTTCGTAACTTTTGGGACGGCCTGCAGTGCCTTCTTTTGCAGCAATCGCAAGTTTGTAGTTCATCCCGACGCCTATAATCAATCGTTCTTCTCCCCTAACTACCGCGACAAAATTCAATGTTTTGTTGCCCATTTTGTTGTACTCCATCACTGCAAATAATGCGATCATTACCACTTTACGATCTTTCAAGTCATGGATGGGTTTTGCATTGCCAACCATGATTAAAAATATTATAAATAATAATATTGAGAAATTTTTTAGTACCATATTTAGCCCTTTGTGAATTAATTGATCTATATGTTATAATCTATATATAAAATGTTGGAAATTAAATTGATAGTTATCAAGTATAGATAAACGGAAAATAGAATTGATAGCTAAGTTTATCTTTAGGCTTTTGGTATATAAGTGACACACCTAAAATTTTTGTATAATAGAAAATAGTTAACATAGACGTGTAAAAAAATGAAAAACAACAGTAGCAACAGCAACAACAGCAAAAACAACGGTAGCAATAATAGCAACATATTGCTATTAACATGATATAAATAGAGTTGGAAACACGTGCGGAATTTATTGCCATTAAAATATTAATTATCAATACTTATATTGATTTTTTTATATTACCTGCTAATTTGTTGTTGTTTTTATTTGTTAGAGCATTATTAGTTAGATAGGGATACATTTTTTATGGACATCATTGCTTTCACTTACAAATAATTGTATCTATAAGTTAGAGATGAAATCAAATAAATTGGTATTAATTGGCATGAAACTATTAATATAAGATTGACCATTTTAAAGAAGAGAAAAGATGGTATCCAAACCTCATTCAATTTTATTTGTATTTCTCTTAATTATGGCAATTTTATTTCACATGTCAGTCGAACCAATCTAAGACGTGAAAGATCCTTGGAGTCACCCCTCGTCCAAAAATCTATCATGCACTTGCTTGGTGTAGACTTATAGATAAATTATATATATCGCAAAAACTTCTGTGAAATTGTTGCACGTGTGACACTGCTTAAGGTATTACTTATTCAATTATAAAGTATTATTTGTTTAACGGTAAGGTAGCATTATTTTTTAAAGTCTATTACTGTTGATTAGTTACCTTACAAAATAGTAATACTTTATAGTTACACAAGTAATACATTAAATCATGTTCCACGTGCAACTGTTTTACAGGAGACTCACTATATATATATATATATATATATATATATATATATTTGAAGAAAATAAAAAGTTATGATTTAGAGATTGAATCAAAATAAATGGGAGTAATCATTAAATTAATTAGCAGATAACTATTAATTAAATATCCTAAAATAAAAAGTTATGATATAGAGATTGAATCAAAATAAATGGGAGTAATCATTAAATTAATTAGCAGATAACTATTAATTAAATATCCTACGTGTATAAATAAATAGAACATAGTGACCAATTTAAACAAGACAAGAAATAATGTCCAAATATTTCTTCGTAATTGTGATGGTTTTGTTACACATTAGTGAAGCCAAACCAATCCCCCCTGGATGGACGGTGATCCGCAACGTGAAAGACCCATGGATTGTAATGGCCGCACGATTTGCGATAGGGACATACAACCACCAAACTAATGCAAGCTTAATTTTTGTTAGGGTTGTTAGGGGGAGACAACAAGTGGCCAAAGGCATGAACTACGACTTACTTATCTCTGCCTATAATGGTGTTGTTGTTCGTCCGAAAAATTATCGCGCACTTGTCTGGTTTAGAGTTCATTCGCTGAAAGCGAATAAATTTAAACTTGTTTCTTTTGAAGAATTTAAGAACTAGTTATTAACATTTTATGTCACTAATTGTAAATTACATTTATATTTGTATTTATTGTAATATGAAGCGTCGAACTAACCCGAATGATGTGGTAATACAGCTAAGAAATTATTCAATTGAACGTAACTCTCATCTAATTCCAAGAATAGAGACATGTACTACTAGTAAGCTTCTCCAAGAGAGATTGTGTTAGATACTACTGCAGCCTTGGTCAACCCCAGCATCTTTCATGGAAAAGATCACTGCGTCACTTATACATTGGTATAGTGATCACAAAATCCCAATAACGAATCCATAGATTGTGTTAAAAACACGGAGATTATACTCTATTATTGTTGTTGGTAGTGTCTGCACTTTGTAGGATGTGTGACATATGTCATATTTAAAAAAATTACAAAATATTAACTACTAATCTTTAAAAAGTATCAATTGTCCATCATTCTATAGAGAGTACACACACCACCTACCTACGATACATAATCCAAACATTAGTCCGAAGCCATTGATAAATAGTTACATATATTGATGAAATAAAATAGTTGTCAATACCCAGTACTGGCTATAGTTTCAAACATCGAACATTATTACATAATGATATGCTCGTCAAGTAATTCGGCTAATAGAAAAAACCACACATGTCTGTGCAATTTACGTACTGTTACACTCGAGCCTTAGCCATAGCAACGGATGGGGTCGTTGCAGCCCTTGGCGGCCGACTGCTTGGACCCATTTCGACCACCCTTCTCCAAATATTGCTGGTGATACTCTTCTGCTCTGTAGAATCTCTTTGCTGGAAGAATTTCGGTCACAATCTTAATACTCAACTCTTTCTGCTTTGCTTCCAGTGATTCTTTAGCTAACGTAGCTTGTGTCTCGTTGTAATAATATATCCCTGATCTGTACTGTGTCCCAACATCATTTCCCTGCCCAATTCCACATTAGTATATTGTAACATTCTAGTTCATTACATTACATCCCAATACATTTCCAAACCAAAAATTTTGGTTTGTAAGCCAACAACAGCAACAACAACTGATGATATATTGGGCCAATCCCAAGAAGATAATAAGGTGTTATTCCCTCCATTTTCTTCAACTAGTTTCTTTAGTTTTTTTCTTTTTAGATTTTCTAAAATAAAAAAAAAAAAAAAATTCCTACATCAACAATAACAACGACAACCAGCAGTGAAGTATTGGGCCGAGCCCAATAAAAAGATTCTTCCTTTCACCATGAAGATGATGAGGTGTTAATCACTCCATTTTATTGAACTAATTTCTATTATCTAATTAGATGTCAATAATTTATTTAAAAAAACAAATCAAAAATCGCATCAGTTAAATTAAAAATAAAAAAGTAATAAAAAAACAGCCAATATACCTGGCGATTAAGAGTCGTTGGATCATGTTTACCCCAGAAGACATCAAGCAAAGTGGTATACGGGCAAACATTCGGGTCGAAATGAACCCGAATAACCTCCGCGTGGTTTGTGGATCCAGTACACACCAGTTTGTAATTCGGGTCATGGGTATGGCCCTGTGAGTAACCCACTTCAGTCTTGACCACACCCTCCACTCTCTGAAAGGTCAACTCTACCCCCCAAAAGCAACCGGCGGCGAACTGGGCCAGCTCCAGACCTGGCTCCACCGGAGCATCCAGATCCGGCTCCAGTGCCGGGTTTGCTGACTTGCCGATGTTGGCAGCCGCCATTGCTGTTGATTTGGTTCTTCTGGTTTGGTTTGAGAGGCTTTTCAAGATTTTGTGAAGAGCAGACTATTTAATTTAAATATGAAAATATATAAGATATTTGATTCGGTTATATGTGGTGTTTAATTTATTATATTTATTTTATTATTAAATTTATTAACAAGTTGAGAATTTGAATTTGGTCATGTAGTACGGCGAGATGCATGATCTTGAGATCTGAAGAAATGAGAAAGCCTTGACCCGATTACTAGGAGGACATAATTCTATAATAATACAAACATTATGTTATACAATGGTATAATTATTTTTAGGAGGATAAATAATATATTATTACTATATATGTTCACTATATTATTAAATACAACATAAGATCAAATAGATTAATAGATCAAAAATTAAATTTTTCGAGAACAAAATTTTTGAAATATACACATATGATCTATTCATATTTGTTATATAGAGAAATTAGAGTTGGTAAATTCGATCCGATCATTTTATATGAGCTTGTAATATATTTCAAGAAAAAATATTATTGGGCATTAACCCGGCCCGATGAACCAATGGCCCATGAATTCAAAATTTTAATACATTTTAGAATTTTTTAGATGGATTGAACTCAATTTTTTATGGCTCAAAATTGATGTTTGGGCAATCCAAATTGCGGGGATAATTGTTTTCAAAAGTTAATATATAGACCTTGTATTCATTGATTATCTTCGCCAATTATTTTATTTAATGCAATAACTAATGTGAGACTTGTGCGGCGCACAAAAGATATATTTTTACTGTATTTTGTAATTTAAGTATATATTCAAGTTATATAATGTATTATAAAAGATTTGGTTGGTAATTCAACGATTATCTTTTTGTATAATCAATATAAATTTGTTATGTAGGAAATGATCAATTTTTCAATCTATTTATAACGGATGACAATAAAAATATTGATTAATATGTTATTCATAACTTATGAAAGGATGAATTAATTCAAATATTTTAGTAAACAAACATATCTTAAATAATAAATAATAAATTACTGAATTGATGTTTAGGTGGAAAAAGGAAAATGAAAAAAAATTATCTTACTTTTATATATAGATAGATAGATATGAAATCTATAGATCAAAAGGAAAATTATTGAGTATTTGTACATGGGTTATATAATATGTATCCAAATAATGTGTGGGCTTATGGACTGCTTAAACTTCAAAGATTGTTTGAACCGAATTTAGTCCAGATCGAACTTAGTTATTTTGGGCCAGATTTGTTGTTAGTTACTTCAGTCACTACACGTAGCCCATTGAGTAATGCACCTATATTGGGCTATAGAATCTAACATACGGAGCCCACTACGAGTGGGCCTCAGCACTTGACAATAAAATGACCAAGCCTTATTATTCCAGGCCCATTAAGTAGTGGACCTCCGTGATCCGCTTATTAATGTAAACTTTCGATAATGGAACTATCATTATATTATGCTTTTGGTTTCAATATAAGAGTTTTATTTCAACAATAATATACAGATATAATTTTTTTAAAAATGATAAATCATTTATTCAACATCTTTTATTTGTTAATTTAACTTATTTAATTCACAAATTTATCGGTGATATTAAAATTTTAAGAAAAAATAATTTAACTATTAACATGGGATATTGATTTTTAAAATACAATCTTATTTCAGAATAGAGTGTACTTATTTAATAATTTGTCACTAAGTACAAGAGGAGGGAGAGAGAGAGGGAGAGAGAGAATCAACCCTAGTGTGATGGAAAGTGAAGATGAATGATGGTCATCAAGATCCCTAACACACATGGTATAAAATGTGGTGCACGAACGCCGAAAGTATATACTCTGGTAGGGAAGAGAATAAAGCGCATACACACACGTGTATATATATATATATGTAGTTTTATTGATTATAAACGTTTGTAGAAAGTACATTTATACATATATACATACACCCATATAATGAAAAGAGATTAGTATTCAAGGTAATATTATTAATTTAACAATTATAACATAAGTTGTGGAGGTATTTAGAATGTCACAATTACAATCAAATCAACAATGTTTGCTTCTTCTTCTTCTTCTCTTCTTTTTAATTTGTGAAGTTATAAGAGTTCATACAAAAATCATTGATTGTAACAATAGACGAATTTGTTGAATAATTTTCAAATTCATAATAACAAATTTATTTCAATCCTTCAAACAAGTTCATTTTATAATTGATTCTAATTGTATTTAACTCTAATTTTGAATTATTTTGATTAAAATAGATGAAACATTATAAGGAGTACAATTACACTTCAATTAACCCAAAAATATAATATATATATATATATATATAAAGTTGTTTTGATATCTTAAGTCGTACACTCTAAATTAAATAAAATATTTTATGTCAAGTCATTTATCGAGAAGCAACCTAAACCAAGTGGCAAAACCAAATTTCCATAATATAATAATATGTAAATTTAACTCATTATTGTTAAATAGCACCTGAACCATAACTATTTCAATTATAAAACATATCAAAATGTTGAGTAGTTGAAAAGGAAAATTTCAAATAACACCTGAACTACCGAAACTTTATTAATTATAAAACATAACCAAATTATTGGTAGTTCAAAAATAAAAAGTGGGATATTGTATAAAAAAATGTTGTAAATCCTTTTTCTTTTTTTTTTTGGGGGTGAATGGGTGTTCTTTCTAATGGTAATAGATTCTTTATGGATCTTAATGATTGTGGGTGTGTGCTTTGGTTATTCTTTGACCAAACATGAAAATAAAAAATATAGGAAAAATAAAAAGGAAAAAGGGCATATGTCCCATAATAGTTAACCCCATGCTCATGTTGTTATGTCCTCTTGGCATGCCACTTTGTGTCCTTTTTGGTGCCCTATACCCTCAATCAAAAGGGACACTTAGAGGAGACAAATATAATAGTGATTATCATGTGAGGGGCAATAGGAAGATTCCATTCTTGGTGGAAATGCTCTCTTTTTCAATGGGTCCAAACCAATGTTTTTGTCACCTAACTTATCATCAATGGCGAAGCCCACTTCAAGAATTTTGTAATGTCAAAAATCAAAGAGACGTGGAAATATTTTTTTTTTAAGGGGGTGTTTTTCGTTGCTTAAGATAATTTTTTTTGTGGCTTGAAAATATGAAAAAGAAAATGTATTTGTATTTTAATGTGTTCGCCTATTTTAAGTTGTTTCAAGTTGAATTACTGAAGTAGTAGGGATTGCTTAAAACTATTTTTAGGTATTTTGGTTAGCACCGTAATTTTTGGAACAATTATATCAATATTTACTTTAAAATATAATTTTTCTAGGAACATTCAAGTAAAGTATTTTATTAGCAAAGGCTCCAATTTCTATAAAAAGAATCAAAGTCACATTAAATTTGAAAAATTACCGACTTTTACCTTTCGAGTGATTTTGAGCTATTTATATATTTTATCATTTCTCACAAAGCCTAAGCTCATTAAGTTCATTTAGAATCCCGAAAATGTACAAAAGACACATATAATTTATTGACTCTTCTATTATCATAAAATCAATATTGTCGTGATTTGCGGAGAGGAAAATCATTTTTGATCCTCCATTCAATGTTTTCTCTATACTTCTTTTCCAAATTATTATTATTATTAATAACATTATATATACATATATAAATATATATATATATATATATATATATTGTGATTTGTACAATTTTGATTTCTAGTGGTGAAAGTGATGTTTAGGTGTTGGGTGTTGATTGAGAAGAAGGTTATGTCAATTTTTATTTTTTTTAATGATTGAAGATATTTTCTTAAACAAAAAAATAAAAAAACTTCAAATACAAAAAATCGTGAGGGACGGAAGAAAATAGAGTATCTAAATTGAATTTGAAACATATAAAATATAAAGAAAATTAGAATTGAAGAGCTACAAATCATGAATTGTGCTTGACCAATTACTTTTCTACTACAATATGGTAGAAAGGAAGAAGATTGGGTAAAGTATTTTGTGTGAGACTCCTAAATTCTGTTGAAAGGTAGTTTAGTCTATGTCAACTTTTACCAAGTAAGATTGGACGTTTGATGAAACTGAGAATTTGTGTTTGGCACACCATTAAAATATCAAGAGCACAGGTGGGTCCCTTTCTACACAAAACAAGGCCAAAAGATGGAACATGTGTAAGAAATTCAATGGGGTTGATGATGATTACAAGATATTTTTTTTTAAGTGGGAAAAATCAAATGATTAAGGATGCCATGAATTGAAAATAAGATCAAAGTATAATATAATTCAAATTTTATTCAAATTAAGTTTTTTTTTTTTTGGAATTTATATAGTTGTCAAATAAATTTAGGTGAAGCTATCATGAGCAAAATACTAAACATAAGTTTAAAGTCAAATTTAAGGGTGTTATAAATTAAGATCCAAACATAAGTTTCTTTTAATTAAACTTCATGTATATCTTGAAAAAAAGTTGAGTATAATTTGAGTAGATTTTATAAGTTTTTCTTATAAAATATAACCAAGAGAGAGAGTGGCGAACATCTTCTTTTATCTTCGGAAAGTTATTGGGTTAGTTCCAAGTAATGTTTTATTTTTTTTATTTTTTAATCGGCGAAAAACTTTATGAATTGAAATTATAAAGAATACAAATACTCTGAACATACCCTAAACTAATACGTTCAGTTTAAAAATATGTGTATGTCAATATCAAAATAAAATTTTTGAGATTAAGTGTTGATTAATGAGGTTCATTCAAAAAAACGCCACCAAACATGTAGCACTATAAAAATTAATTTTAATTGAACTCGATCTTCGAATAAGAGAAGTATTTCTACAATTTTTTATGCACTTTGAACCCACAAGAATAAAAAAACAAACACATGATTAGTGGTTCAAATTTATTTTAAACGACTTCAAGAAATAGGCTCCACTAAGCTGTCTTGGCTATTGAATTCCTACCAATGTCAAGAAGAAAATATGATGCCCAAAGAATATCCGATTAGTTAGTGAGATAATACAATTAACTATCAAACGGTAAAGAATACTCCTTATTCTGGTAAAACTCAATTTTTAATTCAAAATTCAAGATCCCAAAAAGAAAACACAAGTTAGTTTAAATACACATACACCCTAAGCATAGACACACCAAAAACAATGCAAAAATAATTACTAAAAATTCTATAACCAATTGAAAAATAGAGGGAATTTTTAAAATACCGAAACAATAAATATTAAATCGTCTGGCCAAATTTAGCGTTGGAAGTAGGCCGATCCAACGGTAATAACGCAGTCTCATCACCATCAAATAGCAAGATTTAAAAAAAAAAAAAAGATTGACAACAAATATGTGAGACTTGCACGATTTGATTTTGAAGTAACATAGGACTAAATCAATTTGTAATATAATATTCTGCTCATCTAAAACATTGGAGGATGACATTAGGAGAATAAAATAGTATTGGATGAATTTAAGTATATAGTTTATTGGTTTCGTGGCCGTGATCATGCTTGGCCACTTAAACAAACCTGCGTTGAAAATTCCATGAATTATTTCATTTACTTGTCCTACTTTTATTTTTATTTTATTCTATTTTTTATGGATGAACTTTCTTTAAATATTTTTGATATATATCTTGTGGTCAGTATTTTATTTTATTTATTGAATACATGTGCTTTGACACGATACCCTTGAGGAAATAAAGGAAATATGGATAACTATTATTCTCAAGAATCATCTTCATTCTTTCTCCAAGTTTTTAAGTTATTGAGACCAAATCTTACTTTAATTTTAAGAAAGAAAAAAGAAATATCAACCACCCAAAAAAATAAAGATGGGCAAATTGCAGCAACTGGAGACTTAAGCAAGGATACCTAATCTCAACAACATATATAATTTCTGTGTTCTTCGATTCAAGATTGTTTCTTTTAGTTTGCTGAAATTTTATATGACATAAATATAATAGTTTTAATTTTTTATAAAATTTAATGCTTGCCTCAGTCCATAAGTTAAAATCATTCAAAAAAGTGTAGGGTAGTATGACTCATTTATAGCCCTTTTACAAATTATTATGATAGGTTAATTTTAAATCATATAATTTTATATGTGATTATTAAATATCAGTAGCGGACAAAATAAAATTTAGAGATAGTGGGTAATCTTTTATAATATTTTAATCTTACATATTGGTTTCATCGATCGAATGACACGGAATATGATAATATTATTGGAAACATGAAATATAGTAACTATATATATATATATATATATATATATTGTGTGGAAATAGAATATCTGGTAGGCAAGAAAAATATGAATAAGCATCCATAGGTCAATTGGTCCTCTATTCTTAGGCTACTTTGTCTTGCAACTTGATCATAGTAATAATAAACTAATAATTTAAAACGGAATTAAAGAATGAAGCCAAATAGCAAACATAAAGCTTCAAAATGAAGAGTATTGGCAAACAACTTCATCCATATGTCCAAACAAAACTACAGCTATGATTTTAGCCCCCATCCCCATCCCCATCACCTACTTGGTTCCTATTCTATTCCACCCCCAAAAAGAAGAAAAAAGTGCGGGCTATAGAAGAACAACAGGACTAATGTGAAAACAAACACAAGATATGACTAGGGAGTTTTTACAAAATTCCACTTTCACCACAACTTCTATGGCAAAATACACCGAAAAACGGGTAATTTCTAGCTGCTGGATTCAAATATTTACAGTCTGAAGCCTCTCATCCCTTGCCGATCCATTGCCATTCTTGGTTCATCTTCCCTCTTCCTCTTTGGAAGAGACAGAGATGAAATGGCTCTGGCTGAAACCACCTTCCTCACGAGCAATCTCCAACGAGCGTCGTTCCCTCTTCGGTCTTGTTGGGCCTTTAACTTGAATTGCCTGTGACAGAGAAATACATACGTAGACGTTAATTTATTGTTGTCGTTGTTCTTAACCATATCAACGGTCTGAATTGTTTGTTCTGATCAGTATTTCTTTGAGAACTTAGCCGACACCTAAATTATGTCGTTTTCCGACCATTGAATGGGGAACTAAATGTACAAGATATGTAAAAATATCCTTTAGAGCCATCACAATTCATCATCACTTTGCCATTGCACAGTGAAAGGGAGACAGATGGGGGGGCTCCATAAAACAAATTCAAGAAAAATGACCCTACTATGACAGCTTGATTTATGTCCTTTTGACAGAAACAAACTAAAACTGTGTTCATTAATCACAATCCTAATCTAATTTCAGGACAAATTATAAGCTACCGGCATCTGATTGAACGCAATTAGTGCGAGATTAAAGGCTAATGGACTATCAAAATTGAATCAAGTGTTGAAATATGTTCAATTTACCTGCACAGAGGCACTCTGCATTCATCGGGTTGGTCACAGATCGATGAGTGCAGCTTGAAAAGTTGCCACATTCTCGTACAACGCAAACACCCTCCATTAACCCTCTTCTTACAAGTCCCAAAATGCTTAATCAGAAGCTGAATTCCTTGGCAGGTTGAAAACTTGCTGCACGGGCCCTTGTGCTTCGTGGGATCCATGTCGTACGGCCCGACGTTCGTGCATCCCTCCGAACATATGTGCTCAAGACAGTCCATTGCCTCACTTAGCTGTAAATACAAATTCTGCTCTTGCCTCTTCCTCCTCGTCCTCTTCCTCCTCTGTATCACCAAGAAACAAAAGCAGTTGATCGTTAGGTACATTAATCACAAAAAGATTCATTCGTAGGTAGAGGTGACAATTTAGACGGCCTGGTCAGGTATTAATACGAACCGGCCAAGTCATGCGTTGATCCAACGCAAATCTATCCATGTTTTTGAGTACTAAGCCAATCAGCCGACATAACAACCGGGCTACATAGGCCCTTTGGACAATTCGGGCTGGGCCCAATACTCAAATTTGTACGATTTTATAAATATAGGATTCGAGACTTAAGATATATACCGATTCAGATTCATCTATGAATTGTAGAATCTCGAGCTCGAGATAGGGATCATGGTCTTGCAAGAACTTCCACGCCTCAGTTTTCTCAACAGCCTTGAAGTTAACAGAGAACAATTTCATGCACTTGAGGTAGAGATCAGGTGCGTCGCAGAGTCTCGCGAGCTGAAGAACGTCCACTACATTTGCGACGTTCAATCTTTTAGCCAACCCCTTTGTACATCTCTGCTTCAGCTGTGGTACCGAGTACACATGCGACAGAGCTAGCAGGTGAATCCCATACTTCTCCATCTGCTCCTCGCTACACCTGAAAACATAACGGGAAGGGCGTTTCAGTCATTTCATAAAAAAGGAATTTTTGTTCCTGCCATCTTGGAATCACTGTAATTCGCCGCGCGTACCGAAATATTAATCATAAAAAATATTGGCAGATGATAGAGCGGCGGTGGAGAAGATGACACGTGTACAAAGGATTATAATTGGACGGCGGATGTTATAATTAAATTGTGTTTCTTAATTGGTCAAATTTGACAGATATTATTTTTCAAATATTGCTTGAGATTTGGAATTCAATCATTTCAAAGGAACCAGTTTCTGTTTGTTTATTTTTTATTTTCTGGAATAAACAAATGAAAAAAATTATCGTTGGCGTTTCAGCGTTTGGGGTTGAGAGAGACTTACTTGGAGGAATAAATAAACTGGATGAAGACGTAGACGGCGTCGTTTGGCACGCCGGAAATCGAAAACTTCCTTTCGGTGCTCCGATGCTTCTGCGGCCTCTCTATAATGCTCTCCAGCACCGGCGACGCTGAAGCCTGCAATTTTTTGATAAATATAATAAAATGTCAAATTTTAATTTATTTTTTAATTCAACAAAATGGAGATCACACACTTCAACGGAATGAAGAAAATTCAATTCAAAAATTAACAAATCATCAAAACCATCAGAGAGAAGAGAAAAGCAAAAAAAAAAAAAAAAACACACACACACATACACACACACACAAAAACTGAATTTCTGCCAGGTTTCAACAACAGATAAAAGCTTTTGACTGAAAACGTGGAGAGAAGAGAAAAACAGAACAATTTGCACGAGTTCAAAAGGATAAGATTAATACCAAAATCTTAGAGTGGGCCGGGATTCGGAGACCGGCGGAGGTGACGACCTGGATGTCGGGTTCCGGCATATCGCCGGTGCCAGCAAACGGAGGAAATGACTTGGCTCTCATTTGGCCGGAAAGTTTCTTCTTCAGCTGTACCATGATGAATGAAAATTCTCGAAGCTTCTTTCAGTGTATTTTCTGTGTACAGGATTATGATAAATGTGAAAGAGGTTGAGTTGATTGTGAGGAAGCACTTTGCAGCGTGAATGCCCCATATTTATAGGCACCACGAGAAACTTACTATACAGTTGCCCGACCCTATTATCATATCTGGACCAACTTTCGGGTCTGCCACGCGCTTTCTGGGAGTGTGCTGCGATTGGTTGGCAATTTGGTCAAGCACGAAATAAAGTCCAGCTTGGAATGCTTATGTGTAGTAATTCCAATTTCACTTCTTTGTTCTTAATAGTGTTTTATGTTTATAATAGGAGCATTTAATTTATTCACTTTTTTATATATTTATTTTATTCTTGTCTTTAGCAAATCAAAGGACAAAAAATGTTTTTTTTTAACTCTAAGTAACTATTACAAGATGTTAATTGATTGAAGTGTAAACAACGTGAAAAATAATTTATCCAGTATAATCATATGTTAACTATATTCATTTGATGAGATGTTAAAATTAAAATAACATAACATAAAAGTTTATTAATTTTTATATTCATTATTGATTTTTTCCCACAACAAGTGTACTGATATAATAGTGTTGAATTTTTTCGATTAAATATAATAAAGATTGAAAGTTAGATAAGCTTTTGGGATTTACATTTGTTGATAGAGCTCGGTCTTTATAATTTGGAGCCGTAGTTGTTGGTGGCCTCGACCTATTGGTGGTCCTTTTCTTTTTTGTATCTTGCTAGTTTTTAAAGTTGGCTTTTATTGTCAACTTGAGTCTAATATTTTTGATTTAATGATCTTTGATGTTTTTATTGTATTATTTTATACCAAAAGAAACTCCTTAATCATAATCTACCTTCATTTCACTGTATTAGGTTTGAAGGATTTAATGAATATTTTAGCTAAATAAATTTTATGTTAAAAAAAATTTCAAACTTCAGACTTTCAAAAATTACAATAATTTTTATAATTAAATTAAAACTGATCGAGTGTCATTAAAAGTGAACATAAATTAAGACAGATTATTTTACATTTATGCTTATTTTAAATTTTCTTATTTTTATATACAACTTTATGTTTTATCCCTTTCTACTCGTTCTATAAAAAATATTAGACGTGACTCTGTTATCCACTTTTTCATTAGGCCTATTAAATAAAGGTGTGTTCGCTTTTTTATTCCAATAATCCTCCAATCCGAGCTCAAGAAACCAAATGTCCGATATTAATATCCGCCAAGCAAAATTATTCACGTCGAAATTCTTCACCGATTAAATAAGATTGAAAAGTCCTGAATTTAAATGTCAACCCAACAACAAAACATCATATTAATTCTCAAATGTTTATTATGCAAATGCTTCAATCGAGGTGTGGGTTTCAGTTCGCAGCATCACCAAGGAAATGTCTAGAATGGCCCTGCCTTCTTCACTTACACTATTTAACCCATGGAGATTAAGATTATTTTAATTAAAAGAATGCTGATTGGGATTGTGGATAAGCGTGGGGGTGGGGGAAGGGGTCGTTTAGAAGAAATAAACGGCCTTTTGATGTCAGAAGCGTCTCTTGACCTCTGCTCTTTTAATCCCATGTGTCATCCTAATCCTTTTCTACCAGCTCACTTTTCCAACCTGTCAGTATTAGTTTACTACCATCTCGGAAAAGTACCTGCCACGTGGCGTAAGCCCACATCCCACTTGTAGAAAACCTAGAAATAACTGCCTTGGACCTATGTGGTCAACTAGGGGAATATGTAAATGTATTTGGGGGTTGTGGTTATATGTTTCTTGGGGGGAGTATTGGTCGTGGAGGTAGTATCCAGGGTCTTGAGGAGTCGACCACACTCAACAACTCATTATACATTTATATTGGTTGGTTCTTCAATATAAATACATTCATATGAGTTGGGTTGTGATGAACCTTTTGGTGGTCATTAATGTTCATTTAATATATAGTTGGTATGTATGGATGTCGTATATCTTAGGTTTAGGAGTGGATCCAAGGTTTTAAAATAGGACGAAATGATCTTACGTTAAAAAGTAATACATTTGTATTATTAATTTTTTAAAGTAGAAAAAACTTTAAAAAAGTAAAAATTTAAGACAAAACATCACATTTTTCATTGAAAATCATATTCATTAATGATCTGCATAATTACATAATTTGTAGGTCGACAAATATGTGAAAAGTGAAAGTGTAAAAAATAACATTTTTTTTAATAATATGCATAATTACACAATTTTATGACAAATAAAAAGCAATATTTCAATAAATTTGATATATTCTTGGTGAAAAGTAATAATTTTGAACAATCTACAATATTACAATTTTGGTAGATACGGAAAACATACATCCTCAATAAATTATAATATTTTTTATGTGAAAATTTATACTTTGTAAACTATCTGCATAATAAAGAGTATTATTTTCTTACAAGTAATATATTATAAAAGGATCTTAATAATTACCGTGAAAGTTGTATGGCCGAGTAATCGGTGGGCAAGAATTTGTGCGCATGCCCAACTTTCACAGCCACAATTGTTCCCGACTCCACTAGTGGGCACAAATTTATTCATTATATATATTTTTCTAACTGCTTCGATCGATTTGGATAGATTCGTGTAATTGTTGCAAGAAACTCACTCACATGCCATATCTTTTTAATTAGATGAGAGGATCCAACCACATGTTTATTACTTTTCCTAGTATAAGCAAAAAAATTACAATAAAATAAATCACCATATATTTATTAATTTTTAATTTACATTCTCTATATAAATGTGCTGATGGTTAGGTATATAATATTTGATTAATAATATAAATAAATATTATATGGAATATATCTAAATTTACGTACGTAGAGTGTGTATCATAAAAATCTAGGACATAATTTAACGTGGACGTCTTGTTGAGTGTGTGTGGGGAGACACAAAGCAGTTAATTTTGGTCTTCCTTTTTTGTGACTCTGGTGAGGCCACCAATAAAGACTTTTATTTCCACATTATTACACCTCAAGACTCATATTGGCCGACCAACAATTAAATCACAGTTCCTAAATCAAAATTCAATTTTTGGCTCCTAACTTAAGTTGCATTTCACCATAAATATTCTACCGATCACTAATTTTTCGTATCATTGTCTAAATGTTTGGTCTGACACGATAACATTCTTGTTTGGAAATTTTTGTCCAACCAATTTGGATGCATACGACATGTATCAATTGGTATCGAGTCGTTGATGTGGAAAATAATAAGTTAAGAAATAATACATATTTCTTCGTGAACAACATAATTAGTAATTTCTTTGTATATCTTAATTCTATATTACTTTATATTTGAATCTTCTTTTTCTAATTTGTTTATTTAACTTTTTGACAGGTTATAATATACGTTGTCATAATCGGCAAACAATTATTTTATAGATTTCGCTCATATGCTCTTAACAAAATATCGATATATAATATATTCTAGCTGGCCAGCAACATTTAATGTGGAGCAAATAAATCAAAAATATAATTGTTCAAAAAAAATATTCTTTACAGTAATAATAATAATAATAATAATAATAATAATAATAATAATAATAATAATAATAATAATAATAATAAGCAATTAAACATTATTCACCATATTATGATTATATAATTAAAATTAAAGGGAAGATATCTTGCAATAATATTTTAGTATAAATTTATGGAATAATTAGAAAAACTATCCATTTTAATAAGTTGCTTGATATTAGTAGGAGACGACTATTCTAGCATACAGCCCTCTCTAAATTGATGACTTGGCTTTCTATTTTGAAACTTATTTTATTAACCTTTTATTCAATTTATTATATTATATTATATGTGTATTTAAAAAAAATTATAAATCCCTCAAAATATATTGGGAGAAATTAGTGAAGCCCACATCTAAATTCGATGTGGAATAGATTTTGAAAATCTTTGTGGAACGCCTCAAATTACGAGCCCACCCTTGTAGAAATTGAATTTTCTCTCAAAGACTCCCACATAATACTATATATAAATATATATATATATATATTGGACATAAAAAACAAAAAAATAAAGATGATAATATCTTATTTTTGATATGACAATATCTTTTTAAGTATATTAAAATACTTTAAGTAATTATATAATATTATCAGGTGGATACTTTGACTGACTTTATAGGTTATTAAAAAAATCATTTATAAATTAAGTCGATAATTTATAATACAAAATTTATTTATATGGTTTGGACAGATTGACTATTATGAGTATTTGAAGTCCATTGCTCTATTTTATTTTATTTTAAGTTAATATTTTAGTCATTAGGAGAATTTAAAATCTATTTATTTGAGATATGTTCCCCAATTAAATCACTCACTCCAATTATAACTTAAAATATTTGGTAAATATTTTTTCAGCAAAAAATAAAAATTAAAAAAAATAGCTTTTAAAAGAAGATGGTGGGAATTATATATTTTTTTAAAAGATATAAGGAGATATCATCTTATTTCATATAAAAATCTTAATTATTTTTACACATTTTTTAAATTAATTCATTTGGATCATAAAATAGCCACTAACTACTATTATCTTAAAATGTATTCGATATTGCAATAAATTGTGCCTGACGTCTGTGTTAAAAGTTATTTGACGCTCTGATATTTTATTTTGGATAATTATCCCTTCTCCCCCTATTTTATAATATAGGATCGGTTACATCCTTAACCTAGTATTTTAAGTTAATTACACTATTACCTCATAACTTTCAATGTGAATCACCAAATGAGTGGAGTAACCAACAAGAATAACTACATTTTAAATTAAAAGTAGGGGTTAAATTACTTCTTTTGCCAATCTTTTATTTTAAAACAATATTATTTATATGTCAAGTCATTTAGCGTTAGTAACAAAAAATTAATGGTGTTAGTACATAAGGTATAAGGACGTCAGTTTTACCCGTAAGATCGGGTTATCCGACACGTAAATAGATAATTGAGTAGGATACTATCTGAACCCAATATTTTTTTGATGGAACAAGGTAGGATATGGGTATAAGCTATTACCCGATTATCTTACCCGTCTACCATTTACAAAAAATATATATTATTATATAAATTATATATTATATAATAAAAATTATATCTAATATATTGTATATATTTATATATAATTTTAATTATATAATATAATAAACTATTATAAAGCAAAAAGTTTAATATTTACATATTATATATATATATATATATTATGTGATCTTAATATATAAATTTTTGTATTGTATATATGCATATTATATATTATTTAAAAAATTAAATATTTTCAAATAATTCAATTACTCAATATATAATATTTGAAGTCTACCCAAATTTAATAAAATAAAATAAAATAAAAATACTCGTACCCTACCCAAGAGAGAGTGTTTGGCAGAAGTGACTGGATAAGATCTTTGCCATGCAAATTCCAACAAGTTGGCAAACAAAACTATTAGATATTTTATATCAAAACCTTTCCCTGGTTCAAATTTGTTTGGATTTGTATCACAGTCACCAGAAATTTGCAGACCATTAATATTAAATTAATTATTAATTAGACTAATAAGACTGTTTTTCGTCGAGTTGTACCAGCTGACGTAATTGCCGACCTGGCCCCGCGGGCCATGTGCTTCTCCTAGTTGTACCTGACGTCAGCACCGCCGCGAAGCTTCTATTGGCTGAGACTCACACCTCACTCGTGTCAAATTAAATATTCATATCTGACTTTATATGTACAAATGAAATTAAATTATTATACTAGGAAAAAGTATATATTATATTAATCCATATGATCCACACATACATACTAAAATATATTATTATTGTTAATATGTGATGTATCAATAAAATTGATAAATTTAAATCAAGATTAAAAGAAATGGTCCTGACACATTTTATATATTAAAAACATATTATAAGATCTCATTATATAAGGGATGTGGGACTAATGCAACTTTAAACATCTTTCCACACGCCAAACATGTCTACAAATGAGTTAGGACCCATGCTTCTTTCTGCAATCAATCACAAATGGAGTATTTTGATATCATAAATAAATAAAAATAATTTTTTAATAAAAGAAAATTCACGTTTGATTAATAAACGAAGTGAGTTAGTTCAGACAGCAAAGACTTCTATTATAGAGTTTTACGATTCTTGCCGAGTTCAAATCTTCATGAGTTGGTTTTTATATATTTTTAGATTAGATAAAAGAGAAATTAGAACAATTTGGTATTTAATAGGCACAAAAGTTAATAATTAGTCTTTTCCTTTTAATTTATATAAACCATTGAATCAAAATGGAGCTGAATTCATTAGATGGGGAGGGTGTGATTTGGGATTCCTCGTGGAATATCTGTTTTATTCATTTTTTGTAAACAGTCAACCCAATCATATTATATATGAAACATATACTAGTAACATCAAATATAAATATGGATACGTATAAAATCTGGATTGTTTGTGTAGTTTTCTAGATCATATAAATCAAAATGAGTTTGGATAGAATTTGCTCGATTTTAGGAAGCGATGGGGAGCACATATAAATCGAAGAGTTTTTCGTTTAAAGGAATGTGCATAATCGATAATAATTGCTAGGGAGCTTGTGAGACTGAGTGATTAACAGATGGAGCGTGTGAAGGATTTTAAAGATGTTGCTTCTATAAAAAGTCTTATTAAATCATCACTGTAATATGATGAAGATGATTCTTAATGTAATTTGTTTTCTGCCATGAATGAATAAGAAAGCAATTTAAAATTTTAATTTTATAAAACTTTTTGCAGTGGAAATTTACAATGAAAGAGTGCTTTTTATAGGGATTTAGATTCTCTGACACCAAAATATATTGGGTTGTGCTATAAATATATTATTTTGTTTAAAACATCTGTTTTAGCTATTATGTTGTTTCATCTAAATGGATTTAATCAACAGACAAAACAACGTTGTTTTAAATAAAATAATGTTGTTTTGGATCATAAAACAAAATGTTGTGTTGGCCTACCGTGAATTTTTTTTTGTTGTGTTCTTCATATACAAAGAATTTAACGACATCATGTGAAATAGTAAAAAAAATCTCTACGAATAGAAGGATTTTCAAATTTCAAAATTCTAATCATCACACCATCATAAATAAAAGTAATTTATATTTTATGATTATAGTTTTTTTGTTTATTTATTGTCACTGATTGTGAAAATTATTTCATAATTTTAAGTTACTTGCTAGTAAAATGATAATTTGATATTCTAATCCAACTTAAAATATTCATTTATATATATCTTCTTCTTTTTTTCTTTTTTTAAATTCTTGATTATAATATAATTCATGGATTGTTAATTAATCTATTAACTTTAATGTAGAAGTTCTGCTACCCATTAATGTAGATGAAAACAATGATAATGATAACGTGATATGAGTTGTATTTAAATAATTATTTTCGACTATTTTTTTTCATTTTTACGTTGATATACATATTTAAAATATTGCAAATGATTTAATTTTTTTATGTTTTTTTATAGTTTATACATTGAAGAAAAATATAATTTAGGATTCATTATAAAAAATTGACTTAAGCCCAAATATGACTGGGTCCGATCCCGCTAAGAAACTCACAAAAATAATAAAATGTAAATATTAATTTTGACATCAATAAAAAATTAAAAAATTGAATATACATATAAATATATATATATATATATATTAATGAATAGTACACAAAAATATAATATCATTAGTCTAATCAAAATTGATTATCGAGTAGAGGAGTGGTCAGAAAGGCCGCTACTTGTTACCAGCAAATTACTTGCTAAAGTTGATAAATAAAATTAATGTCATTTCCAGCGATAGTAAAATAATGGGAACGTGTCAAAAGCCTCTCTTCACAACGCCAAACAAAGAAAATGCCAAATGTCCAAATAATGTGAATAATTGCAAACATTATTTTGTCTATTTGTTTTCTCAATCATCTTCATCAATAATTACATCTTAGATATTTTTACAATACATTGTATTTTTCTATTCTTTTATATATATTTATATATACACGCATATTGTAGGCGGCTGGTGGGGACACCTATACAAATCAAGGGTAGCTCGTGGGAGCAACACTAAGGTGTGTAAATAAATTGAGTCGAGTTTAATAGAATATTATTTAAGATTGTTTGAAATAATATTAAATTTTTAATATTGTATTTGAATTTGTTCATTTATTAATTGAGTTGAACTTTAACAAATCAAACACAATTCGAGCTTTGACTATAGAGCTATTTTTATACTTGTTTTGACAAATTTCACTTAACGAGTTCGAGTCGAGTTTTAAATTTTATCAATATAGAAATATGTTTGAACTTGCCAAATATCATTATAATAAACTTTAATGAATAATTTAAAATCGAGTACTGAATAATTTGATTTGTTTTTCAGCCCTAACAACGTGCCATTTAATTTGATTTGTTTTTTTTCCCTTCATAACATGTGTGTATATTGAAATATCCCATTTATATGTTCTTATCTGTATTTCTCTTTCATCTTCGAATATAATTGATTGAAGTAAACACATGACCTGTCACTTTTAGAGTAATAAATATTGGAAGCCATTTAATATTGTGAAATGTATTTTTCTATTAGAGAAAGATTATTATTAAAAACTAAAACACAAAATTATGAGAATTTGAAGTCAACCTCTCATAATATAGGGCTCAAGTGTGATTATAAGGGGGATTAAATGGTTTTGGTACAAGCCTTTAGTATTCTTTTGATAAGATTTTCAATATAAAAAATATCTGATATATAATAATCGCGTTGAAAAAAATAATTAATGATTTCAAATAACAAGGTATGTTTTTAAATAAGAGGCAATATTTTAAGTTTAAAAAATATTACCTCTTTTCTTTTTATCATAAGGTGTAACGACACTTTATAAATATGTTAGATTTCTTATAATAAAAATTAACAAAATTTATCGTTTTAAGTATATTATTTACCAATCAGCAATCAACCGATCTACACCGATTATCAATTACAAGAGGCTCAAACCACACCGAGTATAAATTGGAAAAAGTGCAAAGATTAAAGAATAAACAAATAAATGATAAAATTATTTTATTTTATTTATTAATGGCTTTGTAATTATATAAATTAAGAAGGCTTATTAACGCAAACCGACCTTAGCTCAGTTGGTAGAGCGGAGGACTGTAGTTGGCCACAAAAGCTTGCAGCTTATCCTTAGGTCGCTGGTTCGAATCCGGCAGGTCGGAATTAAGCTTTTGCAGTTATGAAAAATTATATTTATTTTATAAAAATAAAATGATTAAAAAGAAAATCTGCATGACTTTTATTTTCTTTAATTTTACCATATTAAATTAAAGTTTTATATTTGGTGAGGTTATTCGCATCTCCAAATTCTCTAAATACATTTTATTTAAATTTATTATTTTTTATTATTAAATATTTTATTTATGACAATTATACCCTTGTAATTTATATTTTTTGGTATATTTTATTCGTGTAGATTACATAAAATTGAGGAATAAATTGGTTTAAAATATTTGTATTTTATTTTTTTTTCCGCATTTTATTTTGAACCCGTCGCACACTTGTTCGAACGTGTTCAATCCTGAGTTGTTGAACATATTTGTTCGTGTTTGAAACTTATTTGTCGAAAAAGGACGAGTATGTTGACTTAAAACTTGTTCATAACATTTTGTCGAATAATTGAAATAGTATTCTGCAATACTCGTCGAATGCTATTTTATTTGTTCGATCGGAGGTTTGGAATAAGTTTAAGCATATTTGATAATTATATTGGGTCGATTGAATATAAAGATATTGTAGTTATTTTTGTAATGTTTAATTTTATTAAAATATTGGGATGAATTTAAAGAAATTGGGTGTGCGCACCCTTTATATTTACTGAAAATATGTATAGTTTTAGCTTTTAATCATTTGTAGGTTTGGGCTTACTGTATTTTAATTGGATCGTAACGATGGGCTCAATATGGGCTTCGTCTGCTGGGCTATAAACTGAGGCGGCCCAAAACGCTCTTTTCTCGCTATTATCTTGTTGTTTAAATTTGTATCAAGTTTATAGACCAGATGGGCTGCTATAGATTGGAAGATTGGGCTTTATTGTTTTCATTTAATGGTTGAATAAATTCGTCATATGGGCCATCCAATTGGGCCACGATTTCAAAATAGGTTTAATTTATCTGGCCCGAACAAAAATTTGCAGAGAGTTGTACAAATAAAATAAAATATAGATTTTATAGATATGGAAAAATAGTTATCCCACATATCGGAATTTATATATGCACCATGCAATTTTTCTAAAGTGAAACTTCTAATATTGAATTTGAAAATTAAAGTTTATTGTGATAAATATTCGATGCAAGATTTATGATGAATATACATACATACAATTATATCTATACACACAAATCCATGGTAACTATTATACTAATGGTTTCTTTTTCCTTCGCTTTGTTTATTTTTAGATATAACTAGTTTCTCATCTTTTCATATGTTTCTTAAATTATTGTTAGTGGCTTTTACAATTAAGGGCAAAAATGTATTAAATTCCAACTACAAAAGAAGGGGTGGTCTAAAATTATAAATCCAGAGTTATTCTTATAGGTAGAGCTGGTAAAATTAGTTCGACTCAGTAGATCAGGTCAAACAACAAGATGAGCATAATTGTTATAAGTATTTTTAATTCTTTTTTCATATATAAGTAAATATCAAGTAGGTGGAAACACATTCTACGTTGTGTAACACTATATAAAATTAACCAAAAACAAAAAATTAGTATTACGTTCAATTCACTATCTCTAAACTTCTAAATAACAAATTTTTATAATCCTTAAGAGCATTACACTCATTATATATGTGATATATGGCAAAAGCTTTTGTGTACTAGGTGTATCGTACAATTTAATTTAACAATAATAATTATTTAATTAAAAAATATTACTTGTTTAGTTAAAAAAATATTACTATTAAACACATTAATTGTTACTTTTCAAAAATGTATTATTTGTTATTTTAAAAAGTATTATTGTTAACTTTTTAACATTATTGCTTGTTTACCCATAATATGTTACTGATTTATCTAAATGAATTATTCGTTGTGTTGTACAATGTGTACCCAATGTACAAAATATATCAAAATGACTCGATATTATTCTTCAAGAAAAAGAAATTTTTTTCCCTCCCATAAAACTTAAATAAATAAATAATAAATAAATAATGTAGGTTCATTAAAGACTCAAATTAATTGAAAAACAAAATTGAGAAAAAAAGAAAAAAAGAAAAAAGAAATTGTCAAAGACACAGTTGAAACTAATAGCTGCCACATTGAAATAAGAAGAGTTGCATGTGCTTTTGCTCATTTAGTCCCATCAAATTCCACATTTCAACCAAATATATTGAATACCAAAAAGATAGGTTTCAACATCATTGGCCCCAAAATGGATTAAGGTTTCCAAAGTAGGATGTTTCTTGATCTTGAAAATTAGGGCCTTTAATTTGATAATCCTTTAATTAATTATTTCCAAAATGGAATCTTTTAGTTCTTCGAGCTATCAAATAAGATAGCTGGATAATTTCTTGTTTAAATGTAATCAGGGTTAACTTTTAATAACTTAATATGCTAAGTCTACTAGACATGCAAAGTCTTTTTAGGGAATTTAAAAATCGGGTTATAATCCCACATATTTGACTGAGCTTATAAGCTCCTTATAACTGTTTTGTCAAATTTCAAAATAAAATTATATTTTTGGCTTTTTTTGAATCAAGAAAATTTAATGGTAACGTATCTAAAACATTATATTATTATTACATATTTACTTTAGTTACATAATTGTATTAACTAATAAATCGTAAATGTTATCCCAATCATTTTACTTTATTCTACTTATAAACTTTAACATTGAGTATTTTATTAGTTTAACAAAACACACTCGCAGTAACCCTCGTGAAATAAATATAAATGCTTTTAACGCATTACACATGAATGGGAATTCAAGTACTCAGAAAGAAAAAAAAAAAAGGGGTGAATGTAAATAAAATATTTTAAAATATAACACTTATATACATATACTTATATGTGTACTTCAAAGATAATTAGGGAGAGATAGTTAATTGCAAAAACTGTTTGTCATCATCGATACACTTAGTATCTGATTCTCTCTGATTTCAACTAAGTCAAACTAAACCAATTCCAATAATTAAAGTTTTTTGGCTGCTCCTCTATAGAATGTTCATTCCATATTTAATGCATTTGTTTGGTAACTTTTGGGCCCTTTCATTTTTCTTCTCTACCTTCACTCTTCTATTTTGTTTGTGCACTGTGTCTGTGGAATATTAGAGAGAGAGAGAGAGAAATTATAGATGCATATATAAAGTTTAGGTAAATCAACACTGCAGCACTTGCTTTCTCAAAAACCTAAGTACAAGTCCAAAAGAACAGAACTCCCCTAAGGTTTAGGATTAGCAGGCCGAGGTTGTAGTCTGACAATATAGTCAAAAGTAACAAAAGTAAAAAAAGAAAAATAAATAAAAAGGAAACCCTAGTGCTCCTGGACCAATCATGTGGTCTATTGTGACTTTTCTAACAAGGAGCACAACCAATGTTTCAAATTTCTTTCAAGACTTCAAAAATAAATTTAGCCTTGTTACAAGGTCATAATAGTAATTTCAATCAGCAGTGCGATCCCCTTCGGCAATTTAGGGCGCCAGAGGCGGAGGTGATGGAGCTAACTAGGCTTGAGGGTCGCGCACCGAGGCTCGATGCCTTGGCGTAGCTAGATGACGCCCCAGCTCCCGACGGCGTGAAGTAGGCCCCGTTCAACATTAGATCCCCTTCCGATCTCCAATTCCAACCCTTCCATTCATTTTCGGGTGCATCCTCGTGTTTGGTAACCTGCATCAATTCAATCAAATTGTCAAATAAATATTTACCAAAATGAGCATTTTTATATTGTTTGAGAATTTGGTAAGTTAAGGTCTTGATGAGGTGGCATGAAAGGTAGTTGAGTGTACTAGCTCCTTTAATAATGAAAATAAAATAAAATATTGTTTAACATTTATTAATTACAACCTCTTTTATATAATGGCCTCTATTTAATAGCTATTAAAATAAAGTTGTTATATAAAATAATAACGTGCAACTTTACAACAACCAACAGAAAAGTTGGTAGATATTTTAAAACATATATATAATATAGACACACACATACATACATATATGTGTGTATATATATCATAAATTCCTCACCTCTTTGCTAAATCTTTCATTGGGTGCAAGAAATCTGTTGCCTTGGCTATTAATAGTGGGTGCAGCACTCCCTCCAATTGCATACATCTCCCAGTGTGTGTAGTCATTGTTCACCACATGGAAGTAACCATGTCTACATCTGCATGGCACATAGACAACATACATTAGAGAGAGGAGAGAGGAGAGAGGAGAGAGGAGAGAGGAGAGAGGAGAGAGGAGAGAGAATCTTGAATACCTTGGCATTCTTTGAACAAGCCCTTCTCCAAAGTGATTAAAGGCAATAGTAACTTGCATGCCTTTGTCTTGAGTGTAAGAGTCACTATGACCTAAAAGCATGACCTTATCATGATGAGTCATGTAATTATTTGAAATTGTAATGGCTGTGGACCCTTCAATGGCATCAATCAAGCCATCCTTGCAGTTTGACAACGAGCAGTGGTCAACCCACACATGGCTCCCACCAAAGATAGATACACCATCACCGTCCGATATAGTCCTCCACCCGTAGTGTCGTGGGGAGGACCGCACCATAGCATTTCCCCCTTGCTTACAATCATGTATGTGAATTCCATGTATGATGATGTTAGTCACATATTGTATAGTAATACAAGGCCCGTTAGCGATGTGCACGCTAGCCCCCCTTCCGTCAATGGTCTTGAACGAGTTCATGATCAGTTCCTCCTTCAACTGGATAACCATATCACGCGCAAAAATAATCCACAATGGCTCCTCCTGAATTACTCCATAACGGAGAGTTCCTGGTTTAGGATTGACTGGGTCGTCGTCGCCAGAATCAGTAACAACATATATCTTACCATCCCTACCACCAACGGCATTCTTGCCAAACCCAATAGCACAATCGGCTAATTTTTGGCGATTCTTCTCCCAATTTGGGTCACACCGCCAGCAATCGTCGATAGGGTTGCCCGTATTGCAGGACAAAAATCCTAACTTCCTCCTCGAAGCATTCAACTTCCTGCATTGACCAAAAACAAAATGTGACACATTGTTAGATAAGTGTAATGTGACTAGAAAAACCAACATTTTACAACCTAGTACTTCATGCAATTATGCTTGTACTTTTACACACCTATGAACTTCGTGGACTACTAATTCAGGATCTTGTAGTGATGGAGATGAGGCAATGAGAGAAGGAAGGATAATGCAGAATGTGAGGAAAAAGAATGGGATTGAAGGGAATGCCATTGTCTTTAGAGAGAGAAAGAGAGAGAAGTTGTTTGGGTGAGAGAAGGAAATGAAATGGGGTTTATAAAGGGGATAAAAGCCGGACAAGATGGCATGAATTAACTAAACACGTAGGGCCCTTTGGCATTCGGCTCACTTTGTGATTACTGGTTTTACGGAGATTCCAAACCCCCACCCCACCCCCACCCCCACCCCACCTAACCTACCCCATGGTAGTTTTGGTAGTTATGCTGGTCCAATTTCTTTACACAAAAGAGAGATTGCAATAGAACACTTCGAAATCACTCCAGCCTCTTGTTTTTGGGAAAGCTCCCTAATATATACGAATATTTGGTACGACAATCTTACTATCCATACGACTATAAAGAATTTAGTTTCTTTAAGTACAAATGTTATTCTTTTTTCTATCACTTGTATAGTAATAAAATTTATAATATTTTTGTCTCAATAAAAAATTGACCCGATCAATTAAAAACATCTTTTGTTCCGAAAAATGTAATGTGCGTATGTTTATTATTCATTAAGACTTTCATAACACCCTAACGATAAACATAATTTTGAAATTAATTAATAAATAACCAAGGATTTCATTATTAAAACAAGAATAATATTATATGTAATATGTATTGATAATAAAATAATATACGAAATTGAAATACGAGTATATAATATGAGATCGGACAATATTAAAATATAGCATTATGTTTTGGAGTTTGTTACCTTTTACGTGCTTATTGCACGTCTTCCTAAAAATACACACTTCCTACCGCATGCAAACAAGCAATCAAGAAAATGCTGCCTTTTTATATAAGAAATCTTGATTTTGAAGCCTTTTTTATATAACCTTCCATCATTTAAGGTTGCATACATTGTCAGAAACCCTTTTTTTTTCTTTTTTTTTTTTAAATAGGATTAATTTAAAGTGATTATTATTTTGTATTAAGGTTGGAATTGACAGAGCTCAAGCAGAAGATAATAATTGTAATTTGACTTAAAATTGGCTAAATTATATTTGATGCCTCTGAATATAAAATTTTGTTTACTTAAAATGTTTGATTGATGGGGTCAGACCTATTTTATCAGCTTTGAAACCAAAGGCATGCAGAACACAAAATCTTAATTTCAAAAATATCATTTACTCCACTTAATTATAGATTGTCTTTTAAGTTTAAAAAAAAAAAAAAACAAAAAAACAATTTCCCTTGATATTGTGTTTATACCATGACAGTAAGAAAAGTTAAGATAGTCACTATTTGATCGTTTTTATCAAACACAATTGAACATGGCAGTTTTCAGAGTTACAAATTGCAAATAATTTAAAATTTTAATTTATGACCCAGATAATATAGTAAATAGTTCAACTCAAAATGTTGTGCATAAAGAAATTTTCTCAAAATTTGTAATGTTGTTTGATTAAATTCGAGATGTTTTAAATTTTTGTATTTCTAATACGTGACAATTTTGTAATTTTCATTTTTTAGATTAGTAATGCTTTTGTATAATTCTATATATATATATATATACATATTTGTATTATAAATAATATCATTTGAGTGCATGTAAAAAATATAATTAAATGGTACACCACATGAATGAGTGAAATACTAGTTCAAAGTTAAAGCTGATGAAGCAGATGAGTTACATTGTAATGTAATTTGTGTAGAAATTAAACAGTAACTCCACTAATTTACAGTTTGATTAAGCACTGTTGGTAATAATGAATTTGACTTTCGGAAAAGAAAAAAAGAGCCCTTGTCTGATCCCTTCATTATAGGAGAATCCAAGTGATTTGTAACGAATATCTAGAAAGAAAACTTTCAATTATTAATTTACAATTATTTTACAAGAAAAATAAAATCTCCAATATATATCCATGTATGCTATATAATATCTAATATATGGTGTTAATTAATTATATTTTGAACAAATAATGAATTAAACTATTAAAATTGAGAAAATCGAATTCAAATATTTATTTCTGTAAGGTTCAAACCACAAACGAATGAAGAAATTATACACACATTGAATTTAAGATAAAAAATTAAGATAGTATTATACTATATTATATTATGTAGCAAATTTTGGTTATTATAGGTATGCTATTTATGTTGTACTTATAACCATTAAATTCGAACCACCATATGAGCAAAATTAAATTTCCTTTCAACATAATTTTGATTTTTATTACTATCCATCCACCGACAGAAATTATTTCAATTTGGTTGTGAGAGACAACTTTTGTGTGTGTGTGTGTGTATATATAATTAAATAAGATAATAAAAATGGTTGCGACAAGAATGCTTTTGTTATCTTCCATGATTCTATATCTTCACCTAGATACTAATCTTTTGCAACTATTGCATAGGATCATTACGTTTGTGGCTTCTCATTGTTGATAATTGCCCCCACCCCCACCCCCACCCCCAAATCTCATAAATATTTTGCAAGTGGACGTAATATGAAATTAAATAAACTTGATATAATATATAATTTAACTAAATTGTGACCTAAAATATATTGTTTTCATCATCATGTCCTCGAGAACTTGTCTTGATAAAATTATTGGTTTGTTTTCTTTGAAGTTGTTTTCCCGTTGTTTTATTAGGAGTTCTGCATCATTTTTGTTACCCTATTTTTTTTAATTAGAGTTGGATATAGAGTTGGTAAAATCGATTCGATCAATTAATACTATTCAAACAATCTGATTATTTGTGTAGGAGAAGCTATATTTTCTAGTTCTGTATTGAAATCAGTCTGATTTGATGGGTCGTGAGTTGTTTGATAAAAAATATATTAAATTACATATTGAGTTGGTTAACCAAAAATATTCACGACCCTCGACTCGAGCGCAAAGGGACAGTTGGTGATAGTTGGACCATCCTAGCGAACTAAGTTGAACGAAGTCAACAAGAAAATATCATGCGCTCAAGTCATTAAGGGTATGTTTGTGTTGGGTTGGGTCCATTCGGATGGGGTTGGGCCCAGCGCAAATATTTGTTTGTTTTGGGTTGTGAATGGGGGATCGAATAGCCTCCCCATTCAAACCTTACTGATTGTAACTCATGTGATATGTCATCATTTTACATCATTCTTTCTCTCTACTCATATAACTTTTACAGTTCCCATCCTACCCTACTTTATCCCAATACAAACATAACTTTTTACTATTCATCTAAATGTAAACTTTTTGGATTTAATCATTCGAGTGTGTCACAAACACTTATATTCCAGAACAAACCCCTAAAAAGTATGGCACACATCCAGTTAACAAATGATCTACTTGCCTTGAGCATTATATATTACACAATTTTTTTGCAATCAGGTCGGTTATGTATTATCTATTTGACTAATCTCAATTCATAAATCATATTATTGTATAAGATCCAGGTGTGGTTGATAAGGGGCGAACATGCATCAATCCACGATCTCTAACAAGACATTAGTGACTTATGAGGCATTTACTTCGTAATGATAATTGCCACCACTAATTTTATACAATAAAAGGATACAACTCTAAATCATCAAAGATCTTTTTTTAATTAAACTTCGTTCATAATAATAAATAATGTAATCATCCATAGAAATCACAACTCACATACATCAAGTTCGATCTCATTTAAATCCTTTGGGATATTTCCCACATTTACTACCATCATTCTAGTTCAAAAAGAAAAAAGAATTATATATATATATATTATTACTTTCATTTGTATGAATGTGAGATATGATATTCTTTTTCAAGATTTTATCCATATTATATGGTTCATTAAAGAAATGATGATGACACATCATCACATCCCAAATTGTGGCAACGACCACAGCACATGCTTTGGCTCCAAAAATCAAACTCCATATTATTTAGAATTTGTCCCACTTTTCTATATCTTTTTGTAAATCGAGTTTGATTTTGTATTCACCTATTAACATAAGTACATAAAATTAAATATTTCATGAATATTTATAAATATAATTATGATATAGTAAATATATTTGCGAACTGATGTTCATAAAGGTGTTTTCTGTAAATATACAAGATATCAGTTATATATTTATATATATATATACACACAATTTTATTTCCTTTTTAGAACTCATAAACAAAATTGCAAATCAATCCCCCTATCCTTTTTCTTTTTTTTCTTACACCGCAAACCCCGCCGTAACAAATGATCCCCCAAAGTCTAACATGGCAAAAGAAGAACCTATGATTGAGCCACTTGGCATACCAGTATCGTCGATACGTGGCCCTCGTGGATTGGTCCCACCTTATTGAATCTTGAAAGCTACTTCCTCACATGGAGATTTGCCCCCCAACTTTTGTCGCTTGGCGCCATTGGCTAGCCTTTGATTAAGGAATGCCTGATTGCCACTTAATTACGTATGAGACGTTTCAACGGTCTTAATTCATGTCAACTTTTATTTTTCTTCCAAAAAAGAAAAGAGAATTATGTTTGAAATGTCTGTTAAAAGAGCTTTGTATAGAAAATAAATTACTAACGTGTTGATAAATTTAGGTGTGAGAGTTATTTGTACATCGATATTTGCAATGAGATTGTTGTTAGAAGTAGAATTTGATCTTGCAAATTATGATTTCGAGCAAAATTGGATACGTTATGTATGTTGCTATCATCATTTGACTAGTTACCCTATGCTCCAAAGAATATATTTTTCTTTTACATAATAATAAATATAATTTTGTATATTGTATAGATGATGATTCTCAATTCATTTTATATTTTATCAAATAAAATATATGTTTATCTTGAATAATATGTTGCACAAATAAATAAATTATATATTATGAATTATATTGGGCTAATGGGCTTGAATTCAGCAATCTAAGCGTCTTTTGTATTAGTTTGAGTATAATACTAAAAATAAAAATATTTTTAAGCTTTTAATAATAATAATAATAATAATAATAATAATAATAATAATAATATATAAGCTTATACAAGTAGATTTCATGCATCACATCTTTCATCTAACTCGTGACTTTTCAAAGCTCATTTTTTAGGTCTATGAAGAAAAAAAATGTTATTATTTTAATCATATTCAATAATATTTCATATCTTTTTCGTTCTCATTAAGTGATAGAGCAAGAAATTACGGGATAATCTCTCGTTTGACTATATGGTATTTTAGATTTAGAATCAGTAACTTAGATTTTTTCAATGCTATATGTGTATTATGTTGAATTTGAAAAAAAATTAAAATTATGTCGCTGAAAACTATAAAATCATTTTATTTATAAATTACGATTTTAAAAATAATCAGTGCAAATTTTGCGAGTCGTCAGTGTATAGATAAAGTTGTGAGACAAATGTAACGTGGGTGTCTAGGGTTCGAAAACATCATATCCACGAACCTTGTTTGCAAAGTGCTTTCTATTTACATATGATGGCTGCTTATGGGAATGTGACTTGGAAACCTCTTCATCCACTTAATTTTTATTTTATTTTATTTTATTTATTTTTGGTTATTTATATATCACAAGGCATGCCCACATGTTGTACAATCTAAGTCATTTTTTTGAGCCCATCTGCACATGCAAGGATACCATATCCTCAAAAAAAAAACCCAGAATTTTCTCCTGATTTTAGTGGGTAAGGTCAATTTCTTCCCCATTAATTCATTATCTTTATGGATAAAAAGTCTTAAACTGAAAATTCCAAATTATCTCATACTTGGTCACATTTTAGGAAAATATAGATTGTGGAAATTTTGCTAATTTAAACAATATTTTGCATATATCAGCCACCACCATGTGTATAGGAAAGAAAATTGCATATAAGTTTTTACATGCATGTGTATAACTCGAAGGAAAACCTATATCTAATATGAGATTATTATATTATAGTATTATAAATTGTGCAATGAACGGGAGAAATACTAGTTATTTTAATAAAGTCAAGATCAAGAAAATTCGTTACATGATAAGACTTCAGTTGGGATTTAAGCCCAAGATACTGTCTTGGCAGCCCACTCCAAGATGAGCCCCATTGCATATAAAAGCCCAACCTCTTATGCCATGGTGAAATAAACAAACAATGTGTATTAATTTAACCCATGTGATGGACTTTTTTTTAATTTTATTTTAAACTCTTTGTTATACATTTGATTAAAAAAAAAAATTTGTTATACATATTCTCTTCTTATGGTTATAAATCTGGCTCGTAATAGTCATATTGTGTCACGTCAATAATTTTAGGATGCATAACATTTCATTATAAGGATATAACTTATATGAACAAACTCAAATTATGAAGATTAAAACTTTTTACATTTGAAAACTTAGATCAAAGAAGTTTGAGTAAAATATGCAGAAATGTATTTTATTTCTCATGGTATAGGTCCACCACAAATAGTCTAAACAATTAATTATTTAAATTTATGGGGAAAAATCCCATTCAAGACAGATAATTTTATATGTCCAATATAATAATTTCAGTTTTATATTTAATATACTTGTTAAATTAAAGATAATAAAAAAATAATTAATTTAAGATATTATGCATTAAGGATGAATTAGGAAAACAAAAAAAATCTTAAAAAAGTTATTTTAAAATTATATTAAAAAAACAACATCCTGAAGGAACATCTAAGGGTGTAAGCAAGTCGAGACATCTCGTGAGTTACTCAAAATTGACTAAAAATAATTATTGGACTCAAAATTGATCGAATTGAGCTTGAGCTCAATTTTGAATTCATTAATACCTAATTCAATGAGTTCGCAAACATATGGGAGGCTGATTAAATTTACTATGTTATCCCTTATCCTTTTATTTATTTACCAAATACCCTAAGTGTACATTAAATACAATTCTTATACATCAAACCCTAATTAAGAAAGGTAACGAGCCAAGTCAAGTTGACCTCGAGCTCAAACTTATTGAGTATTCCAAGGAGTCAAGTTCAAACTTAAAATTTTGAGTTGGGTCGAGCTCGAGTTTAAGTTAGGAAATACTAGACTCGGCTTGTTTACACCTCAAAATTAAAAAGAAAAAAAAAAGTATGAAATAACAAAAACAATGGGGGAAATTTTCTAATTGCTATTTTAGATAAGTTCAATTATCACATATCCATATCTATTTATACTCTATATAAAAGAAGAATAATATATTATTACGTGTCACTTCTATTTAATTAAATAACTTAAAAATTAAAATATAATTCTTCTTTATATAATAGAAGAATAATGAGAATTCTTCTATTTTCTATATATGTGTCTCAACTATTTATTGATATGTGTATTCCCATCTTTCTTCTATTTTTTTTTATTTTTTACTAAAATTTAAAAACTCAAATAAATTTTTCGTTTTAAATCTGTTTTTACATATCATATATCAAATTAATCATTTTTTCGTGATCTTTAATTTAACACAAATATTTCATATTTTAAAATAAATAATTATATTTAAAATATAATATTTATTTTATGGATAGAATAAAGTTTTTTATGGATTGAATATTTATTTTTATTTTGATATATGTGTTGAATTTGAATAAATAATATATGAAATAGATCTAAAAATATAAAAAAATTTGTAAAACGTTTTATCCTATTAATTTATATAATATTATAATTTATTTCTCTACTTTAATAGATTTTATTAAGTTGAAAATTTTGTATTCAATTGGAAATGCTCTAAAATTCAATTTGAAAAGTCGTGCAATTTATTATTTAATAATGATACATTTTAAGAAAATAACAATGTAATATAACATAATAAAAAATCAAATCACATAATATTTATATCAATATAATAAATAGTTATTATGTAAAATTTAATAATAATAATAATAATAATAATAATAATAATAATAATAATAATAATAATATGATTTTATCATATATTATTAATATAAAAAATTATATGATGTCTAATGCATTTACACTAACGATCATGCAATATGCTTAATTGCAGAAAAAATTATAATTCACGTCTGATCTTAAATATTTGGCAAAAAAATCATGATATTTGCTAAAATTAAAGTAAAAGTCTAACATTTTTAATTGAACAAAAAAAAAAAAAAATCACGACTTTCGCTCACAATTACAATTTAAATTCACGATACATTTTCCAATAATCCAAGTCCTATATTTAGGGCTAGGTAAGATATCTATTTCCTTTTTTTTTTTTTTTTTTTTTTTTGTTTAAAATCAAGAAACTGCAAATTGTCAAACTTAAATTCCCATGTTACCTCTCTGTTCCAAGTAAAATACCAGCAGTTGGGTAATTTTATTTTGAACTGTTGTTAATTTCCTTTTCTGTATAAGTCCTTTTTTTCTTTTTTCGAAAACAAGATTGGTACTATCGTTTCACCCACTGCATTGGTTTGGCCCATTGCATTAATATATTAAAATTCCAAAAGCCTGCAAGAAAAACTCTTCTCTGCAGCAGACACGAACATCAAACAAGACAAGAGAATATCTGCAAGAAAATAAATAAAATCTTATCTGCTAACCCCTCTCACAGAATCTTGTTTCAATTTGAATGAAAATAATTAAAAAAGTTTAAGATTTATTCAATGAAATGGCATGCACGTTCACCCTTCCTCATTAATGACATTTACTGCATTGCCACTGAACACCACCCCCAACCCCAACTCCAAGAACATGACTCGACCTCTGTTTTTGGGGCTGAGGGCTTTGTGTATAGTGTATCTATAGGTGAAGTGCAGATTCTTTACAGAAATACAATCTTTAGCTTGTGGGTCTTCCGAAATTCTCGCTCTTCATTTGAAAGATTTTCTTGTGAACTTCAATGGCAAGCAGACAACGTAGCTGTAGCTTCTTCTTAAATCCACAGGTTTTGTGTGTTTTTTTCTTCCATTTTCAAATTTGTCATGTTTCCCACCTTGTTTTTAACAATGTATGGAGTATTATATAGAGTAGAGTATGGTGGTAAGTGAAGAAATATTTGTCTAATATTTGTTTATCTCTGTGTTTTCGAATTCCAAGATTCTTGTTATTTTAAAATTTATTCTTTAATGAGAGGGAAATGTAGGTGTGATTTTAATATGTGCACAGATTTTCTTTAACTTTTGTTTTATTATTTTTAATTTTTTAATTTTTTGGTTTCATCCCTTTGTACTTGTTCGAGAGAATTTGGAGTGTGATGGCATAAACTTTTGTGTGTGCTTGTGTTATCCGGTGCAAATGGTGCCCACTGGCTTCTTCAACATTTTCAGTGTCTTCCTCTGAGAAAGGTGGTACATTATGGTAAACCTATTTGTACACTTCCATTTTTAGGTGACTGTATATGTATAAGAATTAGTTGAAGATAAACATTTTTGGATTTTTGGATTGATTGATAGAATGACAGCATGTTTGTTTGCAATGGAAATCCTATGTATCTGAAGCGAAATATAATTGTAAAGCTTTATTTCTCTCCTTTTTCTTTTTGTCCCTTTTCTGTCAACTTCCTCAATACACTTGTTTTACACATTCACAATTTTAACTTGAAAGATAGAAGGTTATGTCTTTATGAAGTTCTACTTTTCCACTTGCGTTTTTCTTTTGGTGGGGTGGGGGATGGGGGGGATGAGGTTCAAAGTTAAGATTGTCTCTTTGTGAATGCCTAGTTTGGTGCTTTTCAGGTTGGCATTGCAATTCTCCTTGATGGACCCTTACTATCAAATGTTCCTTGGTCTGCATTAGTCTAGTTGTTTTAATGAATGGAATGGAGGGGCGGCGGCATTCTGTAGACGTTCCTATATCAAGAACGTTGATAGCACTTAGGAGAGTGAGGTCTCTTCGTGATCCTTCAACTAACTCCATGAGCAAATTAACTTCCTTGGTTGATAATTTGGACTGGGAAACAAATTCAAATAATGCCGTGAGTTTAGGATATGAAGATAATTCCCATAGAGTCAATGATAATGTTATAGGACAGCGAAGTTTAACATTGGTTGGCAAGGCGTTGCAGCATGTGAGTGACCATGAACTATATTATGGTTCAAGCCGTTGTAAGTCAAGACTTGTGGAGATGGTGTGTGATGACAAAGCGTTGAGTGAAAGATACTGCAGTATTTATGATGAAAAAGATTTGGAATTTGCCTGTGAAACACCTTCAGGTGACTGCATCATTGGTGGGGGTTCATCCAATGAACCCAATGAAATATTGAGGCAAGTTGTAAAGAGGCACATTGGTGGGTCTAAAGCCAAAATCCGGCAAAGAAAGGTTGACAGTTTGTCTCGAGTAATAGCTGGTGACGTTTTGAGTTGTGCAGGAAGTCCATGCTCGTCTGTTGGTGATTCTCGAAAAGATCAGTTAAGCAATGGGATGTCATTGTACAGAAATGAAGATTTTGGTTTCATGGAGTCTTGTCATCAAGGATGTGGGATAGGCAGCTGTTGGACAAGAAGTAGGAAGCTTAAAGGATCGAATCTCCATCCTGATGTTGAAGAGCAGCCTCTTTTGTTCGAGAGCGCAGGAGTTTCTCAATTTGAGGAAAGTTCTAGAAGTCTCTGCCAAAAGTATATGCCTAAATCATTCAGTGAATTAGTAGGCCAAAATACAGTGTCGACCTCTCTGTTAAATGCACTCTCTAAGAGGCAGATAGTTTCCTTATATCTCTTCCATGGGCCTCGTGGAACTGGAAAAACATCTGCGTCAAGAATATTTTCCGCTGCATTAAATTGTCTTTCTCCCGAGACTTCAAGACCATGCGGGTTGTGCCAAGAATGCGTCTTATTCTTTTCCGGAAGGAGTAGGGATGTGAAAGAAGTGGATTCAGTGAGAATCAACAAAATGGAGAGATGTAGATCCCTTATCAAGAACGCAAGAATCCCTCCTGTTTACTCAAGGTTTAAAATTTATATTATTGATGAGTGTCACCTTTTGCAACGGGAAACATGGGCGAATATATTGAACAGTCTTGAGGAACTTCCTAGACATGTTGTTTTCATAATGGTCACTCCTAATCTTGATCAACTTCCCCGAAGTGCTGTATCAAAGTCTCAAAGATTCCAATTCCAGAAGGTCAGAGAAGATGATATTGCTGGCAAGTTAGGGAGAATATGCGTTCAAGAAGGTTTTGACTTTGAACAGGATGCTTTGAACTTTATAGCAACTAAATCAAATGGTTCGCTGCGGAATGCAGAGATGATGCTCGATCAGCTGAGTTTGCTCGGAAAGAAAATAACCACGTCATTGATTTATGAAGTAGTAAGTTGAAACAATTATTTTGGTCCATTTAGACTTTAAAATTATTGAGAGGTCATCATCCCCAAGTGTAATCTGTGCTTTTTCTACAGAATGGAGTTGTTTCTGATGATGAATTGCTCGATTTACTTTATCTGGCACTGTCATCTGATGCTTCAAATACTGTTAAAAGGGCCAGAGAGCTAGTTCAATCAAGGATAGATCCTTTGCAACTTATATCACAGTTGGCAAGTCTCATAATGGACATTCTTGCTGGAAAATGTCCAGATAGAGCTTCAGAGAAGAGACAGAAACTTTTCGGAAATAATTGTATGATTACTTTTTATTCGATTTTTTTTAAAAATGGCTTGCTTTACAAATAATTTATTCTCGTCTGCAGCTGAAGCCGACATGCAGCAGCTCAGTCACGCGCTAAAAATACTGTCACAGGCGGAGAAACAGCTGAGAACATCAAATAATCAGACAACTTGGCTTACGGTAGCCCTTCTCCAGTTAAGCTCGGCAGGTTCTTCTCATGATGTAAGTGGTGCAAGGTTAAGCATGAGATCATTACATTCACAAGGTGAGAATGATTGGGAAAATGTAATTCGGTTTTTTTTCTGACATAAAAACTAATTATCAAATTATTTCTATATATTATAATTTATCATACTACCATAGCTGAGTTCTGCTTTGCAGATGGTGATGTTCTTAGCACATCATCAACTAGTGAGAGTTTGAAGCGCCATGTTGCTTGTGGTTGCGTAAACTCTGAATCTGGGAAAATGGGGATGCAGTTTGGTACCAAAAGTTTGGAGTTGGTGTGGATAAGAGCTACTCAAATGTGCACATCTACTTCTCTCAAGAAGTTCCTCCTTAAACGGGGAAAGTTGGTCTCTGTTCGTCTCATTCATGGTAACTTAACTCTTATTCTCTCATCTTTTATATTGGACATTTAACTTCAATAGAACTTAATTATGGTTTACTAGAGCCACTTTATCATCTACCTATAGTTTTGAGCCATGTAATATACCTTGGACTCTCTCTCTGTGCATGTGCATGTGCATCTAGACCAGCCTTGTCTAGATGTTCGATTTTGTTAACGATTGAGATGACGGAAATTTGATGATCTTGATTATGGATATGCATTATACTGGACCATGATAAGTTCTGCTTTGCCTTTTTAGCAGCAGGAATAGCAGTGGCAGAATTAGAGTTTGATCATCCTGATTATGTGTTTAAAGCCGAAAAATCATGGAAAGTGATTGCCGGCGCCCTTCAACATATGCTTGGTTACAACGTGGAACTAAGAATAAATCTTGCACATAGCGATTCCAATAAACACGCGAACCTGAAGAAACCACGTTTCAGCTTATTCAACTGCTCGCGCAGAGTGTGTCTTAGGTCTGCAGAAAGCCAAAGCAATGCTTCAGAAAACTCTGATTCGACTCCTACTACTGTCAACACAAGGGATAAGTACGTTGAAACATGTTCCTCTGAGTGTGGGTCCCAAATATCGTGCACGTGTTGCCATGGGAAGGAGCTCTTCAAGGCTATAAGGAGCAACGACGGAAATGCTTTGAGCATTGAAGTGGGTGCATCCAGTGGAGGCCCGGATACAGTTCACTTCAGGCCCGAAAGTAAAACCGGGTATGTCATGCCTATACATGGAATATTAGAAACAAACTACATGATAATCATCTATGACTGAAATTACTCTTCTGTCCAATTGTTTCCAGTTCAAAGGAGCATTCAAGGTTTCGTTGTTGGAGAGTCGCCATGTTTCCTTTCCAGAAGGTAATGCCATATTAATATCCTCATTTCTATGATTTCTGAAGTTCTTGAATTCCTAAGTAAATTTAGCAGTGATAAGTTGAATTTCGATTAAATATGTGTAGGCATGGCAACTGAGGCATCATCAGCGAGGCGAACGGCTGGTCGATTACGGCCTACACTGTGCTGCGGCAAAGTAATGTCGTATCGGGCCGGGCCCAAATTGCCAGCTCTAGATAGAGTTAAAGCTTTTGAGAAGTGTTCGTTTTGTAGAGAAAGTGGTTGTCCTGGATTCTGAGTTCATGCAAGAATTGAACAAGGTTATCCTTTCTTTTTCAATAAAAGGATATTCATTTAAAAAATACTTTGGATTAAATATAATTACATGGAAATGTTCACTTGCCATGTCCAATAAAAAAAGTTGTACGGGTACTGACACGTTTGGATGAAAAACATGTCTATCAAGTTGTTGAATTCACATGATCTAGAATTTTTATGAAAATATTTTTCATGCATCTTTCTAATTTAGTTTATTTGTTTCCGCCATGTGTGATCAAGTTAGACCGGATATACACACACACACAACGACATATATATTGGTATGTGAATTGAAATAAATGATTTTTTGTTTTAAATTTGATCACGTATCTATAAAATTAGTACTTTACAATAACAAATACATCGAAAATTTTGGATAAGAAGAACAAATTTTAACGGCAGATTGTCTCCTTTTAGTATTATAATTAATTAATTTTGTTCACAAGTATTTTTATAATTAATTGATTTTACATATATGCATCCTTATAATTAATGAGTTTTGATCATGCTTATTATTGTTCTTTGTCATTCTTTGCTTCCATCAAAATTTCATTTAATTTAAAATTTTATATTTTACATAAAATAATATTGTATAGAACACACTTTAATACAATAATAATATCACATAAAAAATACATCTAACTAATAAAAAAATATTAAAGTAATTTTCACGGGCTATCAAATAATATTTGGATCGATTAAGAGTTAAAGGTTATATATTGGGTCAAGTTTAATACAAAAATAAATAATATATATATATATATATATATACCTAAATCTTAATTGTTTAGTAATATTGTCTTATCAATACATAATATAGATTGATCGAACTCTATTTTTTCCATCGTTAACTAAGTTTAGAGATGGAGCTATCTCAATTTATTATCAAATTTATTAATTTTGTTTATTTGGGACGAGATAAAATTATTGTAGTAAAATATTATTAAAATATGAATATTAATTATTAAATGGAACAAAAATATTTATTTTAGAGTGTAAACATTCTATTGAGATAAATTAATTCCAATTAGAGTAACTTGATCTTATCCTCCTTAATCTTTGTTCTAATCCGGATTAGCTTTCATTACATTTCTTAATCACCAAGAGCCATGGCCATTTCTGTAAATTCAGTTGTTCTAGCCTCTGGAAACCCTAACTGCACCCATCGGCCGCCACATCAAGACGTGTTACGCATTCTCGAGCATGAAAACCCGATTCTTGGAGAATTTTTACACCAACGCAGAGAATGGCACCGGAGAGAGGCTGCGAAAAAACCCGCTTAAAGCGCCAAAGCCACGTGGACGCCCTCATTAGGCGATGACGTGTACATGTAACCGCAGCCTCCCTATTTATAAGCTTCGTTCTCATCCACTTCGCCTCTCTCTTTCTCTCTCTCTCTCTCTCTACAGTTTTCAGAAGGAAGCCACCACATAGATACAGGTACAGCTTATACACACAGTGACCATTAGAGTACGAACACTCCCTCTTGCAGTGGAGTGTATTTCTTAGTTTTTCAAGATCGGAGACTCGATTGCTACGGCAGTTACAATCTCCTCTCTTGGCTCGAGATCCGAGCCAAGAACAGAGGAATTTTGGTCGACTCGTGAGAGGTAATATATTGGGATTTAGAAAGTTATGTAGTGAATGTGTGAAGCTTTGAGTACTCGATCAGAATGAATCGATGTGGGTTTTTGATATTATTGTTATTGTTTTCGTGGATAGGGTTTTATTGAGAAGAGGAGGAAATGGCTAGCAGCGAGGGATTTCTGACGGAGGAACAGAGGGAGATGCTGAAAATAGCTTCGCAGAATGCGGAGGTGATGTCATCGTTGTCACTGGCGTCTTCGCCTAAATCTCCTGGCCCACGGTCTCCCCGCCAGAACTCTTCTTTGCTGTCCGAGCACCACCACGTTAAGGCTCCTGGTGGAGGACATTCTGCTGCGGGCGGGGGCGTGGCGGTCAGGCATGTTCGTCGCTCGCACTCTGGGAAACTAGGCAGGGCTAAGAAGGGTAATATTTATTTACTTATTCCTTGATAGAAATCGATGCTCGTGTTCATTTTATTTAAATTATTGTTTTTGGATTATGAGATGTATGTTTAGGTTTTTATTTCAGGAGATGATTCGTTATTTGTTGTTGAGAATTGGACTTGTCTAGTATAAAGCTAGGCTGGCCTTATGTAAGTTTATGGGGAGAGCACTGCAAGAATGGCTTTTACTATTCTGATTATTGGTGATTGATGGTTGGAGTTGAGATAGCGTTTGAGTTCTTTCTGGGTTGCAAGTGAATTAAACAGTGTATTTTCAAGATTCTCTACAATGCAGTGAAGCTATTTGTGACTCAGACTGACTGTTGAAATGATAATGTTGAGTCTTAAGCACGATTCTTGGCGACACTAGAAAAGTTTGGTCCCTTGAATTTTGCCTATGACATTATTGAGCTCCCGTTTAAATACAGAAAATATTGCATCTAAAAGGGAGCATCGGGTGATGTATTTCTCATGACTAGTTCTAAATGTGCCTGCTTTTAATATTGCATATCCACAGGAGAGAAACATGTATCTTTTGTAGATGGTGGAGGCGCTATTAGCGACAGGGCCCCTTTTGTAGATGCTTATATTGAATGATAAGAGCATGCATTTTCCTTGTATTTCCCTTCATTTCCTTGCATTAGAACTTCAGGATTGCTATAGTGGCTCTCAGTTTGTTTTCAGTCTGTTGATGCCAGTTTTGCAGCTATCTCTAGTTGAACTTTTGCTGTTATTGTAAATACACTTCCCATAAAGGTTGGTTGTCTTCCAATGGTGTATAAGAAGTAGGGAGTTAACAATTTATAACTGGAATTGAAATGAGATGGAATGGTGATGCATGTTGTCATGCATATTGGCTTTTACTATTTTTCATAGGCGTGGTGAATTTGTCTTTTATATAGACAGACTTGAACTTCATATGTGTGCTGGTGAGATTTTGGTGTTGCATGTTGAATCTCTTCAATTATTTTGGCCAAGAAAAGCATATGTGGGAAGAGTTGTTTATTTTGTTTTTTTTTCATCTGTTGATATGCATTTTATCCTCCTTAATTTTCGTGCTTCTTATCATGATGTGCCTGATATATTTTGTTATTTCTTTTTAAAGGCTACCATACAGTACCACATTCTTAAATACAATGTACAATATCAAGGATGAACTTTGGTAAATATGAAGTTAAATGAAGCTAGGATTCAGAAACTGCTTTTTGGGCATCTATTGATGAGTACCATCTTTCAATGTTCAATTTTTTGTCCTTGAGTGTCACCTGTTGATGGGACACATAAAACTATGAGGGAAGAGTAAGCTTTGTCAAGTTGCATGATTTGTCTTGAATTCAGTGTAGTCTGTTGTCATGTTATGCCATCAAATGTGCTCCAAATCTATGTTCTCTCTCAACTTCTGTTAATGCCCTGTAACTTACTTCGTCGAGTGAGTAATTTGGAGATGCCTATCATTTTGTTTCTTCATCTCCGATAAGCTTAACATTATCAATTCTTTCTTTTTTGAATTTTTCTGTCTTGCTCTGTGTGTGTGGCTAATTCTAATTTGATCTGATTCTGATGATAGATGGTGCTGGTGGCAAGGGTACCTGGGGAAAATTACTCGATACTGATGGGGTGTCTTTCATTGATCGGAATGATCCCAACTATGACAGTGACGAGGTAATAATTTGTCTACTGCCTTTGTCTATTTGCTATTTTAATAGTATTTTCTGCTTCCCCCCTTTAGCAATTTTTTTTCTGTGTTGCATGGAACAGGAGCCTTATGAGCTTGTGGGGTCAACTGTATCCGATCCTTTGGATGAATACAAGAAAGCTGTAGTATCCCTCATTGAGGAGTATTTTAGCACTCGTGATGTTGATGCTGCTGCTTCTGATCTGAGAGAACTAGGATCAAGCGAGTACCATCCTTACTTCGTCAAGCGCCTTGTTTCTATCGCCATGGACAGAAATGACAGAGAGAAGGAGATGGCTTCAGTTCTGCTCTCAGCCTTATATGCTGATGTCATAAATGCAGCCCAGATTAGTCAGGGCTTCTTCATGCTGGTTGAATCTGCTGATGATCTGGCTGTGGACATATTGGATGCTGTTGATGTCCTTGCTTTATTCATTGCTCGGGCTGTGGTTGATGATATCCTACCCCCAGCTTTCATCACCAGGGCCCGAAGAATGCTTCCGGAAACTTCCAAGGGATTTCAGGTGCTGCAAACTGCTGAGAAAAGCTATCTTTCAGCCCCACATCATGCGGAACTTGTTGAGAGAAGGTGGGGAGGAAGCACTCACCTGACTGTTGAGGAGGTGAAGAAGAAGATTGCTGACCTTTTAAGGGAATATGTCGAAAGTGGAGACACCTCTGAAGCCTGTAGGTGTATTAGACAATTGGGCGTTGCGTTTTTCCACCATGAAGTTGTGAAGAGAGCTCTAGTTTTAGCTATGGAGAATCGAACTGCAGAGCCTCTCATTCTGAAATTGCTTAAAGAAGCTGCAGATGAGGGTCTAATAAGCTCAAGTCAAATGGCGAAAGGTTTTACTCGACTAGCTGAGGGTCTTGATGATCTTGCCCTTGACATCCCTTCTGCTAAAAAGATGTTCCAGTCCCTTGTTCCCCAGGCAATTTCGGAAGGATGGCTTGATGCATCTTTCTTAAAATCTTCAGCTGAAGGTGACAAACCAGATGAAAATGAAGAGAAATTGAGGCGCTACAAAAAAGAAGTTGTTACTATAATTCATGAGTACTTCCTATCTGACGATATTCCTGAACTTATTAGGAGTCTTGAAGATTTAGCAATGCCCGAATATAACCCGATTTTTCTCAAGAAGCTCATAACCCTGGCTATGGACCGAAAAAACCGGGAAAAGGAAATGGCATCTGTTCTTCTCTCTGCTCTCCATATAGAGATCTTCTCAACAGAAGACATAGTGAACGGTCTCGTTTTGCTATTGGAATCTACAGAAGACACTGCCCTTGACATTCTAGATGCTTCTAATGAACTTGCGTTCTTCCTAGCAAGGGCTGTCATAGATGATGTTCTCGCCCCTCTAAACCTTGAAGAGATTGCCGATATGTTGCCACCAAAATGCAGTGGCAGCGAAACCGTGAGCATGGCTCGGTCACTCATAGCAGCACGCCATGCAGGGGAGAGGATCCTCCGGTGCTGGGGCGGGGGAACCGGGTGGGCGGTGGAGGATGCCAAGGACAAGATCCAGAAGCTTCTGGAAGAATACGAGAGTGGGGGAGTTGTGAGCGAGGCTTGCCAGTGTATTCGCGATCTGGGGATGCCCTTTTTCAATCATGAAGTGGTGAAGAAGGCTTTGGTTATGGCAATGGAGAAGAAGAACGATAGGATGCTGGAATTGCTGCAGGAATGTTTCGGTGAGGGGCTGATTACGATCAATGAGATGACAAAGGGGTTTAATAGGATCAAAGACGGGCTTGATGACCTGGCGCTGGATATTCCAAATGCGAAGGAGAAGTTCGAGTTCTACGTAGGGCTCGCAAGGGAGCGCAGTTGGCTATCCCCATCTTTTGGTTAGGTTGTAGCCTGCTGAGAAGGAACATATAGTTTACTTTGTTTCCTCTTGCTATGTTGTTGCCCTGTTTCTTTCTTTGTGTATGAGAAGAGCGGATAAATGATGTCTTGATCCTTCCTTCTTAATATGTTTTTCTCTTTCAATTTCGGTGTCATATCTGTTGAAGGTTGTTTTGTATATATTGTGGGGCCTGCTTCTGCTTTGGTTATATATCACACCATCTAATTATATGGATGCTATGTAACGTTTTATTATGAAATAAGTTGCTATTAAAGGTTGAGCCTCGCTTGCCTCGACAGAAGTACATCAAAATAAATTAGTTTTGTCCAAAAATACTAAAATCTACTCATAAAGGGGAGGGGTGTTCAACAACTTACAAAAGTTACATAAAATATTATTTTAATTTCTCCCTTAGTTTAATCTACAATTTCATTTTTTTCGATATGATGCTATACATATATATTTATGATATGAACAAGAAAAAAACAAAATTGTAAGAGGAAAAAGCAAAAGATCAAATGTCTAAAAAGCCCTTCCCCCAAACCGAAACCTATTTCTTTCTCCATGTTCCACAATTTTTCCAAATTGTCTGAGCGCACATTTCCTTCTCCCCTCTCGAACTTCCCAACCGCCTCCCTCCAGTCGAAAAAATGTCGCGGCTTCACCCTCCTACCGCCGCTCCTTCTGCCGAAACTGAAATTCTCACCGTAGATGCCTCCATAAAGCCGCCGCCTCCGCAGCCGAGACCGATTATGTTGGCTGACCTCAACGTTGACCCGCCGGAGACTGACGCCTGCGCTTTTCCTTCTTCTTCTTCCTTTGTTCCTATTTCAAGGTCTCGCTTTAATAAGCTTAATTAACCTTCCAAACTTGTCCTGCTTTTCTGGATGAGTATGTTAGAATGAAAGTTAACCAAAATAGGTATATTCGGGAGTTCAATTGAGTTTTGTTGAGCTCACAGTTGAGCATATTGTGAAGCCTTCTTTGGGAGATAGGATGCTGTGTAGAAATGAGCGGTTGTAGGCTTATACGTTGGTATTTATTCATAAGCATGATGTCATTGTGTATTTTTTTGTGTTGTGTTTTGCCTTTTTGATGCATGGTACAATAATACTTTGATTTATCATGAATAATGAAGATACTGATAGGAAAAAAATTTAACCATTAAGGTAAAGAAAATGAGGAAACAATGCATACTGGCTCTTTCTATTTCGATTTCGTATTTTGCAGCTTATTTCATGGCAAGATTGAAGAACTGCATTCATTTTTTATTGGCTAGCTTGGTCCTAGTCTGATTGTAATTTATTTCATATGATTCTTAGAAAATTGTCTTTAAAAAGTTGTTGTTATGTCGTGATCAGCAATACATGTCACGGATCTTTTTGGACTTCTATGCGATTCTAGTAGCATTTACTTGAAGAAGATTTGGCTTTATGAGAAATGGAAAGCAATATTTGGAATCAACTTCAACCATCTATTTAATGGTAGAAAAGAAAAAGGAGAAAGTTTTTTTTTTTTTTTTTTTTTCTCTTACTAGTTACTACCAAAAAACATGATTTAACTCGCTTTCTAGTATCTCGCATCCTTCACCTCAAGCACTATTTCCTTTCTACACATCCAATTTTCACCCCCTCACCCAAAAGCAATCACTTTCTGCAGTTTTGTTTTTTAAGCTCTTACAGAAAATTTATGATATCGTCCACTTTAATTTGTGCACGCATCAGCGGATATAAGTGAAGAAACACCAAGAAAGCAACTTTTGATTTTAGCCTAGGTTTGTTCTCAATTAACAAAAAAAATCACTTAAGTCTGAAGGATAGGTTTTTATTTTGTGTCATTTTTTAAAATAATTTCGCTGCCTTCTATTGATTTATAGTTGGGGTTGATTGGACTTCCAGGATAACAACTGATGAGATAATTCCGGAAAAATTGGCCTTCATGAGTAAAGATGCTGAGGTAATGGATGTGGAGGCTTCCCAGCTGAAAAAAGTTGGGAAATGCCGTTCAAAAACTATTAAGGCAGAGTACCCTACAGATTGTGGTGGAGCTGATGCAGATGCTGAACAAAATGGTCAAGGAGTAGCCACTTCCCGTGAGGAAAAAGTTAGCAGCCTTAAAACTGTGAGTTCTCTTGACATCTGTAATATGGTATATGCCCTCTTCACAGGTTAAGAATTACAGAACATAATCATCAGAAAACTATTCTCCTTGAATTGATGAAGTCCTTTTAGGGTCTGTTACTAGCACATTGTCAGAATTTTGGAGAAGGAACAGAAGATCTGAAGTTATTGAAGTTCCGAGAATGTGCAGTTAGCTATAATATTAACCTATTAAGTATCTGATAATTTCTGTAACCCCACTTATACAATACTCTTGATCTTCTCATCAAATATTTCTTCCTTTTCGTATCTTCTACTTGCTTAGTTCTCTATCCTTTTGACATGGTAACTTGGTAACAACAATTTTATGTTGTGTATTGGGACTTTCAAATTGAATTTAGATAAATTGTTGTATTCACTATCAGACAGGGGAAAAATAAGAACTGGATCTATTGTAGGTGGGACTGGCCTGGTGTGCCCTTGTCTAATTAGTGTTCTATGAATCCTAATAAATATCTCTTCCAACTTTTTACTCAAAGACTTAAAGATTTATTAGCTGAATAACTTGTCATTCTGCTATGGATATAGTCTTATGATGTCATAATGTTGAATGTTATCTTTGGAATCGGCCCATTAATTATACAATTGGAGGTTCCTCACCCAAAATATAAGTTTGACTTTCTGCTTTTTTTAAAGCTCCTAAATATTGTTTGGATGTCCACAGATAATATTTGGGTCCCTTATATAGCAGTTACCTAACATCTTCTTTTGAATTAATGATATTACTTATATTACTCTCTACTAAAATTTTAGGGAGATAAAGTGTAAGATACCAAAAAAACTCACCTTTTCAACTCAGACCACTGAATTCTGGACCAATAGCTACGTAAATGAAGGAGATAAAAGACTGAAATAATTGAGGGTTTTTTTTCTAAAGTCCACAGTAACAAGCCAGAGTGTGGCTAGAGGAGCTGTAGAAGCAACAAAAAACATAGAGGATTTGTGTCTAATGATTGTTGCCGGAATTGGTAGCACATGCTCTCAGTTCTTTTGTTTGTACTTCCTACCATTCATCTTTTATGGTGAAAATATCATTCTTTTCTGATTTGTTAAAGAACTTTCATGAAATCTGTTGACTAAATTATTATATATTGCTTTAATTTGATTCTATCCAGTGATTTAAAAAGCGAAAGGTGCCCTGAGGCGCCAAACCTATTTCACTGCCTAGGTGCAAGGCATGAGGCAAGGCGCCCAAACTAAAAAAACATGTATATACATATAAAAACATTCACCATAAGATGACATAATAGATTCACTAAAACATAATCAAATATAGAAGTCCAAAACATAATAGATGTCTGAATTCCATATATAATAGTTATAACTAAGCATTAGGCATCATCGTAATACACTACGGCATTAATCATTATCATTAGAGTTTATTGCAAATTGTGGATTATCATCGGATTTGTATCCATCAACATCGTCTGTTACTGTTGCTGGTCGCTGGTTATCGTGGTTTTTTCCGGACTGGGGGTGGGGGGCACAGGTGTGTGGAGACTAGAGCGGCACTAGGTGTGTGTAGGTTTTGAAGTTTGAACTAGGGTTTAAGTGAAGAAAGGCTGAATAGATACTGGATATGGGGTTGTAAATTATAAGCTTAACCCTACCATAAAATTAAAAAAAGAAAAAAATCTCAGCCTTGGGTGAGGCGTGCCTTTTCAGCGTTTGCGCTTCCCCCAGAAGGCGCATTAGCGGCGCCTCATGCAAGCTCACCTCGGCTAGGGTTTACGAAGCAATGCACCCTTAAATGGCTGCGCCTCACGCCTAGGCCTGCCTTTTAAATCACTGATTCTATCAATTTTTATTTTGGTTGCACTAGGGGAATGGTGATGTCTCTATTTTTGTTGAGTTGATTTGGATCATATAGAATACAAGGGGTACATATTTATCTGACTGCACATCTTTGAAGTGGCAACATGAAAGCTACATTGTGGAACTTGCGAACTGCTGTGTATCATTTCGATCACATCTAAGATGACTCAGATTTTGGTGTCCATTAATAATTAATTGTTGCTGATAAATATCCATAAGTTCCTGCCTCCTTCCATGCAGCACTCTTAAAGAGCGCATAATATTTCTTCATCTCATCTCTTGAATCAAATAACCCTAAGATGTTGATTGGGGTTGTCTTGTTTTTCAACTGTACCAAAATCTTGACAAAGTAGAAGTGCTTTTGCAAAACTTTGCCCAGTTTGACTTAGATGGCCAGCAGCTTGACTAGACTTATATGTTTCCAGGGGTTGGTACATGTTGCTCGGAAGATGTCGAAAAATATGCATGCTCATTTCATTCTTGGCCTGATGTATCAAAGAATGGGTCAACCTCAAAAGGTTAGTCGGTGTCAACTCTCTTAATTAGTTGTATTTATGCTATATTCACCTGTTTCCTTTTTGGTAGGCAATTTTGGCATATGAAAAAGCAGCAGAGATATTACTTCGCTCTGAAGAAGAAATTGATAGACCAGAGTTGCTTTCTGTCGTTCAGCTTCACCATGCACAGGTGTTCAAAGTTTTTTGATGAAATACAATAACCATTATATAGAATTCCTGTTACTTCAAGTTCAAGTAATGGACTTTGTTTATTCAGCTTCACCATTTACAGAAGGGTTTTCTTCAACTTGGTTGATTACTTTACTCTTTGCTGATATTTATTTCTTTATTTACTGTACATGCAGTGTATACTTTTAGAAACCTTGGAGAATTGTAGTTCGGAGAAAGAACTCGAACCTCAAGAACTTGATGAAATTTGTTATAAGCTGAGAGAATCCATTGATTCAGATGTTAGGCAGGCATCTGTATGGAACACATTAGGTTTAATACTTCTTAGAACTGGCCGCTTACAGGTGCGAAGCATGATAAACTTATTCTCAAACAGAAATATGTACTTGAATGCAATATATCTAACATGGCTCCTGGTCTTTCCTAGAGTGCTATATCAGTATTTTCCTCTCTGTTGGAGAATGTCCCTGACTACTTGGATGGCCTTGGAAACCTTGGCATTGCCTATCTTCAAGGGTAAGTTTAATGCATTGCAGTATTTTGGTTGATGTATGTTTTTAAATTGCAATGCAGTATATCAATATCTGCTGGTGTGTTAGTATAATTATGTTTTACATAGTTTTATCCGACATGACAAAATCGATGCATTAAGTTATATGACATAGGCAACAACATTTCAACATAGTGTTGATATGTGACAAACTCCTGCTCCAATTGTTATTTTCTTTTGCATCCAAAATCTTAAGTGCTGTTTATACTGTACCTTACCTTTTGGTTTATGGTTAGATCTCATAATACAGACTATACAGCACAGTCTTTGGACCTTCCATGTTAAGGAACAAAACTTATCCTCACTCTCCACTTTGTTAAATATCATGCAACTCCCAAGTTCCTTTTGTTCAGTTCATGATTGCTAATAAGATAATTTTGATACCTTGTGTTCCAGTGGATATTTGGAACTGTCAGAGAAGTGCCTTCAAACTCTGGTATTGAAGGATCAGAATCATCCTGCAGCCTTAATCAACTATGCTGCCCTACTTCTGTGTAGATATGGTTCAGTTATCGCAGGTATCAACATGAAACTTAACATAATTTTTTATGTCAGTTTTTATGCTCCTTGTGGATACTTGCTCAGATGTAGCATCAACAAATGCCAAAATCAGTACTGTTTTAAGACCACATTTCTTCATGTTTTCATTTTGCTATTTAAAGGTAGATTATTGAATTCATGTCTGCTGTGTATAGGAGCTGGGGCTAATGCTGATGCTCATACTTCTGAGAATCAGGCTGTGGGACTCAATGTAGCCAAGGAGTGTTTATTGGCGGCAGCAAAAGCTGACCCCAGAGCAGCTCATATTTGGACAAATCTGGCTAATGCATACTATTTGAATGGTGATCATAAAACTTCAGGAAAATGCTTAGAAAAGGTATTTTTGGTAGTTGCTAAGGTTATGTTTAGCGTAAATTTCTCAGATTCTTTTTATAGTTTCATCGATCTTCCTCTTAAAACAAAAGGAAAAAAAAAACCATTGTTCAGTTTCTAATAAGTTGAAAATTACATGTTGAATAATATAATTTTCCTTTTCTCCTGATGTTTTGTTTGGTGCATCATGATTATTAACTGTACTTTGTGCACTTCTTTTGGTAATTCTAAATACTATGGCTGTCCTTGCTGCTCTAGGCTGGAAAATTGGATTCAAACTGTTTAGCCACAAGATATGCTGTTGGAGTTCACCGAATCAGAGATGCTGAAAGATCCCAGAATCCTAATGAACAGCTTGCTTGGGCTGGAAATGAGATGGCTTCCGTGCTAAGAGAAGGAGACTCTGTCCTCATTGAACCCCCAATAGCATGGGCAGGTCTGGCTTTGGCCCACAAGGCACAACATGAGATTGCAGCAGTGTTCGAAATTGATCCAAAGGAATTGATGGAAGTTAGAGAACGTGCCATGAGCAGTCTAAAGCAGGTCATTATTTGTGTCCTAACTCTTTATGTGGTTTAATGTTTCAATTTCACAGCCATGTTAGAAGAATGAAAAAGGGAAAGACAAAGCTTTCCAGAATGTTCTTGAAAACAAAAAGGAGAACTCTTATTCACATAGAGAGGCAAGAATTCAAAGTTATTGATATTTCTCAAATATTATGTATTTTGATAATTTTGGGATAATAAAGTTTAGAATGCCCCCTGCCCTTTGGCCCAGTGTTTTTTAATGTTCTGTGAAAACATGTCTGGATGGGCTAATAAGAGTTGATAATTCGTAGGTCAGGATGGAAAAAATAATTCTGTGTTGAATCGATAAAGTATAGGTTGGAATGGAAAAAAGTTTCCTGTTCTTTATTTCTTAATTGAACTTCCAATGATTTCAATTAGACCTATATGGTTTAGGAAGTGAACTAATTATAAATTCTCAGATGTGGCAGATCGTCTTAATTTTTCTTCTGAGGATTATAGTTTGAATGTTTGATAATAATTGATGATACTGATGGAAGCATTTCTGTTGTTTGCATTTGCTTACCAATGTCTTGGTCTGGATAATGCTACTTCCATGACCTCCTAAAAGCTGTTATTCACTTATTCTAATAGATTGAGAGTACATTCCCAAGCTTATGCAGCTAAGCACTTCTCGACATGATATTTAATCAAATCTGCATTCACTTTTGACTTTATGAGAGTACGTATGCAAACACGAGGCATCCAGAATGGTGTATAGTTTGCTTATTGTGACTGTAATTAAAGCCTAATCCTTCAATTATGCTATCATTAGTTCCACATCCTGATGAGTAGAGTTCTTTCCCTCAACATTTTCTTTTATTCCTGACAGAAAAAGAAAAAAGGTAAGAGTGGTTGAGGTGGTGCATGGGCTGTGATAAATGTATTAAAGAAAAGAAGGTTTAGAAGAACATCATAATAAATGCTGATATCTGTTTTTTACACATTAATCAGGCAATAGGAGAAGACCCTGATGATGCTGTACAGTGGAACCAAATTGGCCTTCATTGCCTTTGTACACAGCAGCTTAAAATGTCTCAGACATATCTAAAGTCAGCAGTTGCTCGTCTTAACGACTGTGTCTACACATGGTCAAATCTTGGTAATTGCAACTTCTAACTCTTTCCCCCCCTAAAATTGTGCTTTTAACCGATTAATGTCCCCTACCTTTGGCTAAATTGTCTTTTCTCATATTAGGTATCTCTCTTCAGCTTCTGGAGGAGTCCTCTCCAGCTGAAGAAGTATATAAACATGCTTTGTCATTAGCTACATCTCAACAAGCACATGCTATTTTTTCCAACCTCGGGAATTTTTATCGGCAGTTAAGAAAATATGAAAGTGCAAAAGCGATGTTCAGTAAGGCTCTTGACCTGCAGCCTGGTTATGCTCCTGCATATAATAATCTTGGTCTCGTGTTTGTAGCTGAGGGTCACTTGGAACAAGCCAAGTTCTGCTTCAATAAGGCAATTGAATCAGATCCATTTCTGGATGCTGCTAAATCTAACATTGTTAAAGTGACTATCTTGTCTAAAAGGGATATGACCTTGCGTTCAGCCTGAGAGTTGATTAGGTAATGTTCAAAAAATGGTGTATTCTGGTGTTCCCAAACCAGCACCATTCTAGAAGTTCACGTCCAATCTTGGTTTGCAAAGATTGCTTGTTTGGAGAATCATCATAGCCAACACTTGTAAGTTGTTACCCAATTGAGGATGTCCTTGGCTTGAGTTACATGACATGATCTCGGACATGAGGGTGTGCTCAGTGAACTGTAGTGCTCTCATATAGAAAAGTTGAGCTATTTGGTCTTGGGGGTGTTAAAACCATTCTTGGAAAGATGATGTGGAAATGATTGATCTAAGGGAACCTTACCAATTGAGAGTATTTGTCCCATTTTCTGTATCCCATTCGTGGCCCACTATTAGAACTGGTAGTTTTAATTATCTTCTTAAAGAAGAAAAGAAGCAGAAATAAGGAATGTACCAGTTTTAATTGGCTAGGATACTACGCAGTTTTAAGAATGGGACACAAGTGAGTCATGGGAAATGAGACAGAGGACTCATATGAGAATCATACTGTCAGAAAAACAAATCGTTCACGTATTGGATGATTATGCAGTCCCAGATCTAAAAAGGTCCTCGACTCTGATTTTGATAAAGCTCAGAACGATCCTACTCGGAACATGCTATGCGAGCTCTGAAGTCAAAAAGGTTGATGAGTTGAGCTGCTCTACATTGTATTGGCTTCAGTGGGACTGATGTTTTGTTCATTGGTTGAATTTGATGGAGGCAGGTTCGTGTGAGAGGACTGCTTTCTTTGGGGATTGAGTTCATGGCTGAATCGAATGCAGATACGAGTTATGGTCACATGGTTATGACACTGAAATTTGGAGGCATCAGTGTTTTCCGGACAGTCAAACAACAGCAGATGGTACTGAAATCTGTTTGGTCCTGTTCTTCCTTTAAGGATATCATGAAGAGGTCAGGTTTCAACTTTTCTCTCTTTTCTGGCACTTTATCAAGTAGGCATTACATTGTATGAGTCAACAGCTTAAACGTGATAGGGACCTTATTGAACTCAGAGGAATTTGATGTTTCTGCTTAAACATGAGGTATTGTGTGTTTGCATTAACACTAGTAATTGTGTTCGAGATACAAATCTTAACATCCCATTCTCCGGAGAAACCTATGTTCTGAAAGTCTGTCTAGATATATAGAGAGAGAGAGAAAGATGAGGATTACAAGAGCAATCAAATTTGATTGCTGAATCATGAAGTTATGGTTCAATTACAGGAGGACAGGATCCCAAAGTTTGTGGATTCTGTATTTGAATTCCAAGACATTTCCATTCTCAGGAGTAGTATGAGAATTTATGAGAAAGGGTACATTCTTCCATTGCAACCTAATGCAATTGGGCCATAAACTAGTCATCAGTCATGTAGTGTTCCACCCCGGCAACTCTTGTTATTTTCTTGATAACTTCAACCAACGCGAATATACCTTCCCTGGTTGCATTCCAGATAAAATACCTTACACAATGGTTCATATTACTATTGACTATGATCACGTGCTTGTGTTGGTCAAATGGATTAATTGTGAGGGGTCACCTCGTCCTGTTTATATAGTTATACAAATACGACTTCTTTGGGATGTATTTATTTACTTTTGATATCTTGATGACAGTGTTCCCAAGAAAAATTTCACTAGTTTAGGGCTTCTTTGCTAATTACTAATTTAAACATCAGAACTTCAACTCATGTGATGCTTGACTTGAGATCTCTTACAGAAAAAAAAAAAGACGCAATTGAACTTTGATTCAATAGTAAAGCAAACAAGGGTCGCATCGAAAGAATTGTACTCCTTTTCTAATATTACAACAAAAAGGTTTGAGCGATGCATGCAATGTTCATCAATAATATGTATTAATAAAATTAAAATAGGAGATAAATTACCCACCCCCACCAAACAAAGGGGAGAGAGGTTCGTGGAATTTAATTGAGGAAAATGGGGCAATATGAGGTGGCAAATAATGTAGATAGCTGGCTACAAATAATGATATTATATACCATGTGAAAGACTTACAAACTCAAATAATTATATTCCCCTACTGATCAATTATATTAAAAAATAAAAATATATTGTTTCCCTTTTGGTTAATAATTTCTTTATACTTTACTTCCATGTGCAATCTATTGTCAATGACCCACTATAAATCACAGTTCAAACCCCACTCATTTCTTTTGTCGATTTTCTTGAATCTTCTCTTACTTGTGCCCACAATTCTTGTTTCCACTTATTATTTATATTCTTCATCTAATTATTATTTTTTTTCCATTTTCATGTGCAATACCCTTTGACTTTATTCTGTCTTTATTTTTTTCCCTATATTTTCAATTTCTTTGTTTTTTTTCTCTTTTTTTACTTTTATTTGTACACTTTTATCCCTTTTTTTTTCTTTTTTTTTTTTTAAACTTTGTCCCTTATACTTTCACAGCCTAATTTTTTTATTGTGATACTGGGTGACAAAATTTTAAAGAAAATTAAAGTCATGGGACAGAAGTGATAATATAAGAATACGATGGATACATAAATATGTTTTAAAAATAATAAAGAAGTAAAATATTATAGGCGTAAAATTGAAAAACAAAATGAGACTTAAAATAAATTTTTAAATATATGAAAGTACGTAGACATAATAATAATAGGTGCCGTTTACAAATATAACTCTCGGTCCCCCTTTCGCAGTCGGCATATATAGCCCCACGGCCCCCACGCCCACCCCCCTCTCTCTATGTATATATATAATTATATATCTATATATCTACCTCTCTCTATATCTATATATCTATCTATCCTCTCTATATCTCTCTCCCCTTGCAGTTCTCATTTAGCTGTTCACACGCACAAAACTATATATATATATATATATATATATATACCTCTCTCTGTATCTCCCTGTCTCTCTCTTATCTCTCCCCCTTTGCAATTCTCATTTAGCTGTTCACGCGCAAAAAACACACACAAGTAGAATTAAAACACACATCTTCTTCCTTGCTGCATGCAGAAGCAAAAATCTGTGTAATCCCAAATCCGCGACTCATGCAGACATGAAAACGGATCTTCAAAAGCTACCCCTCATCCTCAAACCTCTCTCTCTCTTCCTCCTCCTCTCTCTCTTCCTCTTAGCCTTCATCTCTCTCCAAACCCCACGTCAGACTCTGAACAAAACCACCACCGACCCACCCGAAATCCTCCCCTCGGATATCAAGATCCGACCCGGATACTCCTCCTACGACGCCTACCTCCAGCGCCAGCTCAACAAGACCCTCAACCCGAAACTCCGACAAATATGGACCACCAGAGATTGGAACCGAAAGGTCAACAAATTCTCCGAGTTTTTCGAGAGCCTGAAGCGAAGAGACATCCTGTTTAACGGCTCGAAATCGCTCTGCATCGGAGCCCGGGTCGGGCAGGAGGTAGCGGCCCTGAAACGGGTCGGAGTCGAAGACTCCGTCGGCATTGATCTGGTGCCGTATCCGCCGCTCGTGCTGAAAGGCGACTTCCATCACCAGCCGTTCGATGATGAGACTTTTGATTTCGAGTTCTCGAACGTGTTTGACCACGCGCTCTACCCGTGGAAATTCGTCGGAGAGATCCAACGGACGTTGAAGCCCGGCGGGATCTGCGTGTTACACGTGCTGTTATCACGACGGGCGGATAAATACTCGGCTAATGATTTGTACAGTGTGAAGCCATTGGAGGAGATGTTCAACTACTCTGAGCTCATTGAGGTAAGGGGTATTGATGGATTTGGGTTGGATACTGAGGTTGTTTTTAGAAAAAACAAGAAATCATAATTTTTAATTTTTTATAGTTTTATGTAATTTATTTTGTGATTACAAATTCTTGGAATTCACACAATTTTTTATTTTTTTTATTGAATTATATCTGGGCCATTTATTCTTGCCATTCTCGATCAAGATTGACTTTCTATATAATTCTCTGTAGAATATAACCATCTCAATAATCTTGTTTTCTGGAGTTGCAGAATTTTTTCTCCTCTAATTCTGCATGAAATGCAATAGCATCCATTATACATAAACACACGTATTATCATACACTAAAAAAAATCAAGAATTACTATGTTTGAGGGAAATAGTTAATGTGTAATGTTCGTAAATTTTAGTTACTATGTCACTTACATTGATTACCATTCATAGAATAAAACATGCAATAATGTTAAATTAGCCGAAAGGTGTTGTCATTAATGAAAACCAGCTGTAAGATTAATTACAAAAGGAATTGGAACTATTCGAAAAAGTCATGAGAAATAGATGTTTACAACGGCATCCCTCTCTCTTTCTCTCTCCTAAGAATATTAAATTAATTCGTGAATAGCTCAATTGGGGGGCCCACATAACCCACTTGATAAGTAGTTGACAATTATTGTTGTCTTTGCTTGTGAAGAAGGACAAGAGAATAAGAGGACATTGTGCAAAATGAATTTGGCCCACAATTTTAGGTGGTCTGATTTTTATGTTTTTTAATACTTGTTTTGTGATTAGTTTTTTCTAGGGAAATGATTGATAATATAACTTAGTACATAATATTTAAGATATGCCTTGCTTAGCTTTTGTTACTAATAGTTCTTTAGTTCTACTACAAAGACCAGTTTAGAGAGAGAGAGAGAGAGGCAACACAACACACAGTTTGTTTTGATGCCCATAACTCTCAGAAGCAAGTTGGGAAGCCTGTTTCTGTCCATTCTTCTTCCACATTTATAACCCATAAGTCAACCCCATTATTGAATCATTAGTTTAGGTGCATGTGCTGTGCTGTGCTGCTATCTCCACACACTCATATTGTGTGTATGTGTGAGAGAGAGAGAGAGAGAGAGAGAGAGAGAGAGAGAGAATTCTTACAAGAGTATCTTCTCTTACGACCTCATATTCTCAAACCTTTGTGCAATATATGCATGAACAAGAAATACAAATGGGGTTCAAGTTTAACTAACATACTGTTTCTCAAGAAGGCTTCCACAGAATGCCAAGTCGAATTGTTCCTCCGGAGGGTCTCCTATGCAGTCAAAAACTGCATCAGCATTCACAAAATCCTCATCACCGGTGTACCTGAAATACACGTCTCATAAGTGAGATATAGTCGAAAAATGAGGCTATACGGACAAGAATTAACGAGTCCAATGAACCTTCGGACTGCGAATATGAGAGAGAATATTCTAAAATTCATTATACTCTCACCATCCCAAAAAGAGGAGTCTCGTTCTACAAATTAGAACTTTATATTTTTGGCTTACTAAATGAAGTTACGATCTTTTCTTAAGTTATTAATTCTCGCTAGGTTCAACTTTTGAAACAAGACTCATGTTTTGGGACAAAAGAAGTTTTATAAACATGACTCTTTTTCGGGACGAAGAGAGTATAATTGATAACGTGATGAGATTTAACTTGCCCGCTCTTTGTGACAATGCACGTCATTCCGGCAGATTTGGCTGCTGCAAGACCGATAGCACTGTCTTCCACAACAACACAACTAGAAAGGGAAACAAGCATCACCATTTTCGATAAATTAATATTCAAGAATTCACTGACTATTTAGCTGAAATCTAGGTTTGATTTGATAAAGTTCGACGAGTTTAAGTAAAGGCTTTACCTTGAAGGTTCAACACCTAGTGTTTCTGCAGCTAAAAGATATATTGCCTGCAATGAAAGGTCTTAGTTAAGACTTCAACATATGATCCTAATATTTGCAACAGAAAACAAAGTTGTACTTTTGCTACCTATTTTTGTTATAAACTATGTAGAAATAAAGAGATCTTGATGAGAAGCTTACTGGATCAGGCTTCTTACGAGGAACCACATCTCCGGCATATATCTGTATCTTTTCAGCTCGATCGGGTCCTAACAAGCAAGAAACTACTGCAGACACCTGCAAATCAGGGCAATGTTTTGATAATTTCTGATGACAGATTCCATTTAACAAATTAAATCTTTTTATTCCATTTTCTTAGGGTGCATATCCGATATCTTGATTTTATCTGTTGAACTGGATCGCTGTTTATGGTACAATGGCCATAGTGGATAATCCGCATAACCGATATTGTAATTACAACAGAAAACGGAAGAACCTGATAATGCATACCGCCTTCTCATTTGAAGTGCTGCATACAGCAACTTTGACTCCACTTCCCAGAGCCTGATCTACTAACCTGCCATAGTTTCAAAAGATATTAAATCATTCATTAGAATGTCAATTGAAAAGAAAACAAAATACATGTGTTTCTAACATTCACTATGACCGGAGAAGTTCAAGGCAGTCACAAGAAAGCGCAAATTAGTATCGAGAATCCCACTCCATTTCATTGTTATGTTTGCCCAAAGGACACTTTTAAGGATGATATTTCTCCTTGGGTCGTTACAAACATGTAAAAAATAAATGAATTCTAGCTATGTCAGAACATGGAAAGAGTGTTAGGGTGAAGGTTTAGCCACAATTTTATAAATAAAAATGCAGCATCCGCACATTTTGTGAGTAGTGGCCTAAATGTTCCATCAGCAAACGTAATTAAGAACAACAAACTTGCCCACAAGGACACAACCAGAAGCTTACTTTGCAACACCGGGTCGAAGAGGCAGCAATTTTTTCTCGATAAGGGCCATAAATAGTTCAGTCTTTCGCTTGTGAAGCGATGCAATGAATTCCTTTCTTTCTTCTTCAGTCTTTGGTGCCTTGTCTGGCCAGCCCACCTTATTAAAGTAGGCCGTCATCCTGTTGTCCAACCAACAACAGAAACTGAGTAATAATTTTCATGAATCGGCTTCCTCAAAGAACATCTGATATTTCAGCATATGAATCTTGAAACCAACAGGAATTGAGATCCCCCCCCCCCAACGAAGTCTTTCAATACGCTCAAGGCTAGGCATGAGAATACGAAGTGCCTTTCGAACAAAATCAACAGAGGAAGAGCGAAAAAAGAAATCCTGAATATAATTCACACTACCATGCTAAAACCAAACTCAAAGTAAAGTTGATTAACCATAGGGACCTCATTCATCAGAGCTATTATGTGAAACAACCAGAAAGAACTGCAGTGCACATAAAAAGATAGTGAATGCACCTTTCTTTTCCTCCACCAATTTTAAGCAACTCGCCGTACAAATCGACATCCCATGTAACGCCCAACTCTTTCTGCAGAATCGAACAATCAAAGACTCCCATTCAATCAAACAGATCAATCTTATTCCATTAACAATAAAAAAAAGGTCCAAAGGAAGTATATCACAAATAGAAGTTGGCATCAATACTAAGGGACTGTTCTTCCTGTTCAGCAATAAGAAGCCAATTTATAACATTTTAACCATTGCCTCCATTCTTTCCCTATCTCATTCAGTCATATGAAAAATTATCAAAACACAAGGTATAAATTAAAATATGTCAAAAAATTCAGTCTGCTAAACAAATCATCAAACAGAAAGCAGCCCATTTCACCTCAACAAAGAGAAAGACACACAAAACATATTTGAAAAATACCCAAAACAAGAAAACAGGAAAATTTGAGTTACAGTAAGAGAAGAGTACTTCAGCAAAAGTGTCATTGAAAGAAACGCGATGTCCATCTTTCTCAGTGTCAACCAAAACACCATCACAATCGAACAAAAGGGCTTTGGGAAGAACAGCAGATGACATGCATTTCACCACTCCAAATCCCCCCTTACTCCTTCTTTTCTTGAATGTTAACTTGGCAAATTTCAAACCTCCCACTGTTCTAGAACATGATGATGATGGTAAAGTAACATTCTTTTTGGCGAATAACGGGTTTTTTGATGATGAAGAAGACGAAGTTGTGAGTGGAGGAGCAGAGATGGCGTTTGCAGCCATTGCAATTTTTGTTTCTTTCTCTTTTTCTATGCTAAGGTATGATCATTGGTTGAAATTTAATGGCCATTTCTTTTGTTTGTGTCCCAAAGTTATCCTCATATTTGAGCTCAACGACACACAAAAACCAACCATGATTTTCCTTTCCTTTTCTTTTTTTGTTTCCTCTGATTTATTTGGCAGTTTTCATATTAGTTAAATAATTTGTAATATTTTGAATATTTTATGGTTGCTAATAGTGAATTTAAATTTATTTATTTATTTATATAAGCCTATTATTTTCGTTTAAGTCAATTAATTTCACATCGATCGTCACATGTATATATATAGTTCAACAAATTATCCTAAATCATGATAATTGACCCAATAACAAAAAAATCCCCAAATCTTGATGTATATCATGAACTTCAGGCAAATTTGTTCCAATATCGTAAACAATTATAACTCAGTGTCATATTTTTGCCACCCACAATCCTGTTTTGCAAATTTTCAATATATATGTGTACTTTTATGTAGACTAAAAATGGCACAGGACTTAGTCCGGTGATTTAAACATAATTATGAGAATGAAACGAATAGTTTTAAGTAGTATTTCATCTTCTATTTCATGTTATGTACAAAGAATGATATTATGCTAGCACCATAAAAAACGTACGTGATGAGCATTGAAAGAATTGAAATAAGAGATGAAACACGAGAATTTCATTTGGTATGAATTGGCACTGCAGAGGGAACACGAAGTGACTAAAACACAATCAAAACAAGACAAGAAAAATTGTCCTTAACAGCACAAGCAAACAATTCATCAGCACATTTCCTGCAACATCAAAGCAGACCTTCGGATAGTCCAATGCTATTCTAATAACAGCCTTGCTGCATAGTTTGAACTCTCCATTTATACCAATATCACATATCTATATCCTTAAAGAGTGAACAAATTTCTCTACCACGAAAGGAGGAAAAGAAAAATGGCGAGATTTACACGTACCAATACGAATAGGAGCTTGGAGACCTTGTTGGACATGGACAAAACCGGGGGCCCGAACAAAGACATCGTGAGGCAGCCCACACGGAAACTGATCCCAGGCCATGGCCTCGAATTCAAGAACTTATCCTACAGTGTGTTGAAGAAGCAGAAGAAGGATGGCGTTTGGATCACCAAAGAAACTTACCTTCTTAATGATATTTCGGGGCAGGCGATGAAAGGCGAAATCATGGCGATTATGGGGCCGAGTGGGGCCGGAAAGTCCACTTTTCTCGATGCTTTGGCCGGCCGGATTGCTCAGGGGAGCCTTGAAGGCTCTGTTGGAATCGATGGGAAACCAGTAAGTTAAATTTGACACAATCAAGCAACTATAGAATACGTGTAATCTTGATTGTAAGTAAGATATATGAGCTCGCATTGTTTTTGCAGGTGACTGCTAGTTACATGAAGATGATTTCGTCATACGTGATGCAAGACGATCAGCTCTTCCCGATGCTTACTGTATTCGAGACCTTCATGTTCGCAGCAGAAGTGAGGCTTCCACCATCGGTTTCCACTGCCGAGAAGAAGAAGAGAGTCATCGAGCTTCTCAATCAGCTCGGTCTGACGGTACGTGTGTAGTATACGCGTCTTTTGGAAGGCATAGTCGCCTTAGTTTGTTTTTTTAGTATTGAAATACTTCTTTTTATGCAGAGTGCGATGCATACTTACATTGGAAATGAAGGTAAGAGAGGAGTCTCAGGTGGAGAAAGACGAAGGGTGTCTATTGGAGTCGACATAATCCACAAACCATCGCTCTTGTTTCTTGATGAGCCAACTTCAGGCCTTGATTCAACGAGCGCTTATAGTGTCGTTGAGAAGGTCAAGGATATCGCTAGAGGTGGAAGCATCGTTCTTATGACGATCCATCAGCCTTCATTTCGAATTCAAATGCTTCTTGATCGGATCACAGTCCTTGCTAGGTATGATCACAGACTGATTCTAGTTTGATCTTTTGAGGAAAATCTTTGTTAAAGTGAATCAGATTGGCTAAGTTAAGAAAATTTTGAGTGCAGGGGTAGACTCATATACATGGGAAGTCCAACTGCACTTCCTGCATACTTAGCTGGATTTCAAAGGCCAGTACCAGATGGTGAAAACAGCCTGGAATATCTCCTTGATGTGATCAAAGAATACGATGAATCGACGGTAGGGCTCGACCCGCTCATTCTGTATCAACGTGATGGCATCGAGCCTGAGGGTGTGGAAAGAACCCCAGTTCGTAGAACACCAAGAAGACCAAAAACTCCAATCACACCCCATCGAAGGAGTCCCTGGTTGAAGCACATCAGTCTCCGTAGCAGCCAGTTTTCGAACGGAAACATGACTCCTAGAGCAGAACAAGGGCAGTCGGATCATTACAACAATACCGATGCTGATGATGATGAGGATTTCGACGCTTCGCTAGAAAGAAAAAGCCGAATGCCAACCACGCCCTTAAGCGTGCAGAGTGGAGTATATCCTAGGTTGGCCTCACATTTCTACAAAGACTTCTCAGTATGGATCTATCAGGGCGTCACCGGGACCCCACGCCGCCCTCCAACATGGACCCCGGCACGAACCCCGGGACAAACTCCGGGAAAAGCATCTTTCTCGGCCTCAAGAAGTGTATCAAGCCACTACCCCACGCCTAGCCGAAACGCTCAACGAACAAGAGCCTCAGCAGTCTTCAGCCCTGCAAATGACTCATATGCCCCATCATACGAAGAATTCGACACAGCAGAGGAAGTACTCGATGAGCCTGAACACAGGCAGAAGTTTGCCAACCCTTGGTTGCGCGAGGTGGCGGTCCTCTCGTGGCGAACCGCGCTAAACGTCATCCGCACACCCGAGCTCTTCCTGTCCCGCGAGATTGTACTCACCGTAATGGCACTAGTACTCGCCTCCCTCTTCAAGAAACTCGAGGACTCCGAGTTCAAGACCATCAACCGCCTTCTCAACTTCTACATCTTCACCATCTGCCTCGTCTTCTTCTCCTCCAACGACGCCGTCCCCACCTTCATCCAAGAGAGGTTCATCTTCATACGTGAGACCTCCCACAACGCCTACCGCGCATCCTCCTACGTCATCTCCTCCCTCATAGTATACCTCCCGTTTTTCGCCATCCAAGGCTTCACCTTCGCAGCCATCACCAAATACATACTCCAGCTCAATAGCAGCATAATATACTTCTGGCTGATCCTCTACGCTTCCCTCATAACAACAAACGCCTACGTCATGCTCGTGAGCGCAGTGGTGCCAAGCTACATCACCGGTTACGCAGTGGTGATCGCCACAACAGCTCTCTTCTTCCTGACTTGTGGATTCTTCTTGAAGTCATCTCAAATACCCAACTACTGGCAATGGCTGCATTACATATCTGCAATCAAGTACCCTTTCGAGGCACTCCTGATAAACGAGTTCAAAGGGACACGGTGCTACCATGGCGAACCAAAGGATCTTTCCCCTGGCCCTTTAGGAGAGATAAAGATCAGTGAGCTCCACCATTTGTCACCTGTGACTCAACAGCCTAACTGCACCTTGATCGGCGAGGACGTGTTGTTCACAATGGATATTCATAAAATCGAGAGTATATGGGCTGATATCGGCATCTTGTTGGCGTGGGGAGTCCTGTATCGCCTCTTGTTCTACGTGGTTCTCAGATTCTACTCCAAGAATGAGAGAAAATGAAGCCTGTATCCATGGTTTACACACACAAATGTGTGTGTTCCTTCATATGTTATACTCCATTTGTTTTCGTTGTAACATTTTCTCAAAAAACATAGATTAATTACCTTTCTTAAACAAGGGATAACCACAGAATGCCAAAAATTCTGTAGATTCTAACTAAAACACTTCTGATGAACAAGTTTGAATGGGCGTCGTGGAGATGGGAAAGAAAAGAGTCGTTCTTCGAAAGACGAGTAATGTTTACAACTCCCGTTGTCCTAAAATTGATACTTATTAAGATAATTAGTTTTCCTCAAGCAAAGATTGTGAATGATTCTATTACGTAAATAGAGAGTGCAATACAACAGAAAGACTAACATTCAGGAAATAAAATCAGATCCTATCACACTAAATATATACAGAATATTATGTGGTTGACTAAATCAATTAGTATCACTAATTGATTTATTCCTAACAATACTAAACAAAACAAACGACGATAGTATTATATTTTTTTACAATTATCAATTTAACAAATTGTGAATCTTATATTTAAATTATGTTTAGAAAATTCAATTTAATATAACAACTTATATTTTAAATTGAAATATAATTTTATATAAATAAATATAATTGATATAATATAATAAATTATATTACATCCCGTGCATTGTACGGGTACGCTAATTTTATAAAAGAAGAATAGTGATATTTTTCTTCTCTTGACATGTGTTGTCATAATTAATTGACATTGTGTCTTTCATTTTTTCTTTCTTCAACTTTTATTTTTTTACTAAAATGTAAAATTTTAAATAATTTCTTGTTTTAATTTTTTTTTAACATATGATATATCAAATGAATATTCTTTTTATGATCATTAATTTGACACCAATATTGTATATATTGAAATAAATAATTACATATAAAACATGAGATATAGTTTTTAAGGATGAACTATATTATTTTATGAATTGAATTTTTATTTTTTTAATTTTGATATACATGGTAGATTTGATAGAAAGTATATTAATTTTTATATGAATTTAATGCAAAAAAATATAAATACACTTTTTTTATAAAAATAAAATTATTATATAATTTTTTGTTCAACCTTAGTAGTTTTTAGTAAGTTAAAATATTTATATTTAGTTTAGGGACAATAAAAATTTATTTCAAAATATCGTACAATTTATTATTTATAAAGCTAACTTTAGAAAAAAATAAAAGTGCAATTTAATATACAAACAAAAACTATATTTAGAATTGAAATATTTATATAAATATAGTTGATATAAAATAATAAGTTATCTATAATAATAATAATAATAATAATAATAATAATATAATGTTATCATAAATTATTAGTATAATAAATTATATTATATCTTGTAGTATTGCACGGACAGACATGTAGTCCTCCTAATTAGTAAGTCGTCCACTTCTAATACATCATTTTACAACTTATATGAGAGAGTATATCTTATGAATTTCAGAAATTTAAATGTTACCAATATTTTCAAGTGTTTGAAAAATATTATTTTAGTCATGCAAGAAAAAAAAAAGGTAAATGAAATATTTTTGAAGAGAAAGATGATATATTTTTTAGAGAGGGATGGGTAGAAGTTACGGTTAAAATGAGGAGTGAATCTGTCCCAAAAGAGTAATATGATCGTTCTTGTTGTAATTAGGATTTCTTTTTTAATTTAAATCTTTGGGTTCTGTTTAAATGACTATTTATTGGTTACAAAACTACTTCAAAGATTCGGTTATGGTATGTCTCATATTTTGTGTGTTCTGAAGAATATTTAGAGTGGACTCTCATGTGACAAACTTTTATTATATTTTGTAGATGCTTCTGTCTTAAACTTGGGATTAGTAGGCTTCTGTAGCACAATTTGCTATGGATTGTGAAGTTATAACAAAACAAATATATAATAAAAAGTGTGTTTGTTTTGAATTGTAATAGGGGAGATTGTTACTGTATATGTCAACTTATTAGGTTTAATATAGTTTTTTTTTTGTATTATTATATTATAAGAAATAAGAATTTATGAATTTAATAATTGGTGATACAGTATTGATATATATAGATATATATATATATATTATTAATATATAAAAAAATGTAAATAACATAAATATGTTAATATATTTCTAATATACAAAAAAAAAAGATAGAAAATATATAAAAATCTTTAAAATATATCAATAATAAATAAAAAAAACAAAAGTAATATATATATATATATGTGTGTGTGTGTGTGGATGTGTTGTACATAATCCAAATCCAAGTGTGCACCATCAATATTTAATTATATAATATATATATATAATATTAATATAATTTATATTTAGTAATAAATTAATTATTATTGAAAATAATAATAATTTCTGATAAGTACAAAATCTGCCAAAATAATAATTTATGAGAAAATTTGAAAATAATACTAATTTGAAATTGCAAAAATAAAAATAATATCAGAAATAAAAAATAAAAATTATAATATCAGAAATAAAAAATAAAAATTATCTATAAAATTAATATTATTTAAAAATATATAAATTGAAAAATGAAAAATATATATTTATATAATATTTAAATAATCTTAATTTTTTCAAAACTATTTTTACAAAATAATGTCATATTTTTATTTTATATAAAAATATTTTATATTTATATATAATAAATGAATGTCAAAATAAAAATTTTTAAATGGAGAATTAATATGATATATACAACATTATAATATTTAAATAATCTTAGTTTTTCAAAAAATATTTTTATCTAATAATCTCATATTTTTATTTTATATAAAAAATTTGAATAAAAAATATCACCATCAACTTTTAAAAAAATTAAATTTAAAAAATATTTTATTTGTATATATGCTATATTTTTTATAGAAAATAAATTTAAAATAAAAAAAACTAAAATTTTGCGTGAAAAATATATACTCAGTATTTTTTTTAAAATGATGAGAGAGAAAAAGAAAATAAAAATGTAAATTGGATAAAATTATAAGGTGGAAACCTCTATAATTGGATAAAAAATATCTGACTGTGATTGGCCCATGTAAGCTACTTGCTGAAAACCACTTGGGCTCAATATATTCAAATCAATAATGATTTCCTGTAAATAAGGCCCAACTTATATAAGGAATTCATAAATAATACTGAGTTGAATTTACGGTCTTCTCTTATCATATTTTATTATAATTTATTTTATATATTTACGAGTTGTATTTTAAGTAAAATAAAATAAAAAATATTTTTTATGAAATAAATTATTTATTTTTATTTTGATATATATGTTGGATTTGATTAAATAATATATTAATGTTTTTATATAAGTTAGATCTAAAATTAAAAATATTTTATAAAATTAAAAATATTATACTATTAATTTATATAATATTATAATTTATTGTTCCACCTTAATAGGTTTTTATGAGTTGAAAATTTTGTATTGAGTTGAGAATTCTCAAAATTCACTTTGAAAAGTCATGCAATTTATTATTTAATAAATAACAATAAAAAATAATGCAATATAATATAAAAAATCACATAATATCTATATAAATATAATTGACATATATAATTATTATGTAAATTTTATAATAATAATAAATTTATCATCTATTATTAATATAATAAAATATATTAAGTATAAAATATGATATACATATATATATATATATATATTTAATGAATAGAATATAATTTTTTATGGATTGAATATATATTTTTTATTTTGATATATTATTATATTTCAATAAATAATAGATTAAATGTGTGTGTATATATATATATATATAAACACAAAGATATTAAATACTTTTATATTAAAATAATAATAAAATAACTTTAATTCAATAATCGCGATCCATGGAAAGCTGGAACATGGTTACTCTTTGCCACCACACCGGTGGGGAAATGTTAAGCAGTTTAATATAAATATAGTATTCAAAATACACAACTTAAACCCAAGATCTCTATACCAACAAAGATGAGTGTGGTTACCCTACCACCAAGTCATACAATAATTATGATCGTTTTATCAAATTATATTTTAATATACCAAACTCATGCAAACCCAATTTTTAATATTTTTAATAAAACAATACTCATATATCTAATATGGATTATTGTAATTTTTATTCTTTTTCAATTATTGAAACACATTGTTACTTAATCATAAATATATATTTTTTTGTTTACATATATTAATAGTATTTTAAAAATATTTTTATTTAACAAATGAAAATATATATTTACACAAAATAAGAAAATTTAATTTCAACAAATAAAAAAATGACACATCAATAGTTATTTTAGACGACTTCATTATTTTGTTAGTATAGAATCTATAGATTTGATGAGTGTAAATCTTTCATATAAAAATTTCTCCTTAAAAATATCAAAATGTCACACCATATGATAGGGTATTTTTCAATTAACATTAAAGAAATTTTAGAAAAGAATCAGATGATAGAAATATAAATTTGCACATTATTCATTTAAATCCAATTAGTACAATACTTTCGATTTATTATTTTTGGAGACACGAATTTACATACTCATTTTTAAATCAAGACTCACTTGCACAAGTTAAGAAGATCGACAAATTAAATTCAAATCAAGATTCTATAATACATGATTACATTTTCTACAAGGTCAAATTGAAGAATTCCACAAAACAAATAAAAAATTTCTATTAAATTCAAATAGATAGTAATATAAAAGTATAAACTCTATAGAATTGAATTTGTTGAGATTGGATACGATCAAAACAATGATCTTACCACATTGTAAGACTTCATTGTTTCAAAATATTTATCCAACCAACGATCTAAATTATATCAACGGTGATTATTAAACCCCACTTAGAATTAATGTCTTCTTAAATAAAACCTAACAAATTAGTAATTACTCACATTAACCACATTATTGGATGATAAAGTAAATCTCACCAGATCTTTAACGCGGGGTTTTAATAACCCTTCCAAATAATTTCCAAATTAAACTTTGAAAAGGAATTAGGAAACCTTCTTAGCTTCCATAATTATCCCTTGAAAACAAAGAAACTCTCTTCTAACATAGGAAACCTTCCTCAGTTTCCCCCTCACAAACCACACCTTTCCATATTCAAAAGATATTACGAAGGCTTCCATGATTGAAGAACAATCTTCATTAACCCCATTATTACTCCAATCAAACCAAAACATATTCTATTTGAATTTAGAAACCTTCATCGTTCACAGCACAGAAATTTTCATTAGTCTTCCTCTCAAAATGTCTACTGATGTTTTAAAATCAAGTTTAAAACAGAACAGTCATGGTTTTGGAGTTCGGCGTTTCTTTCCGGGCCGAAAAGTCGCCTGCAAATCCAAAGTACCGCAAGGGATCACGGCCCTCAAGAAGAAAAGTTTGAGCCCGTGTCCCGAGAGTGGGGAGTTCGTACCATCGGATAACTCCATGTCGTGTAAAAGATCAAGAAATGAAGAAGAGGCGCCTGAAAGTGGCGAAATTATATCATCCGGTGGTTCCAGCAAAAGAACCAAGAACGTTTGGAGTAGTCGAGCCGTGATCCATGGATGTCGGAGCGTGGAGGAGTACACGAAACTCAACGTGATCAGCAGCGGCTCGTATGGCGTCGTCTATAGAGCTCGTAACAAGAGAACCGGGGTGATTGTTGCGGTAAAGGAGGAGTTCGAGGGACTGTCGAAAGCGTCTGTGAGAGAAATCAGCATTCTCAAGTCCCTCGGACCGCACCCCTGCATCATTCAATTCAAGGAGGTGGTGGTGGACGAGTGCGATGGAGTGTACATTGTGATGGAATATTTGGACAACGATCTGAAAAGATATATGGATGCAAAGAAAGGGTATCTCACTCTCAATCAAGTTAAGTTGTTCATGAAGCAGTTGCTGCAGGGGGTCAAGTTTTTGCACCAAAATGGAGTTATGCATAGGGATCTAAAGCCATCCAACATACTCGTAGACAGCGGATCCCAGAAGTTGAAGATCTGTGATTTCGGCCTGTCCCGCCACTTGGGGAGGGGGTCGGGAGCATATTCTACGAATGTGATGACGATATGGTACAGAGCTCCAGAGCTTCTTCTTGGGGCGAAAACGTATACATGCGCGATAGATATGTGGTCAGTGGGGTGTATAATGGGGGAGCTGGTCTTAAAGGAGGCGGCTTTCCAAGGTTGGTCTGAAATCGAGCAGCTTGCCAAGATATACAATGTTCTTGGGACACCGTGCGAGGCTGTTTGGCCAGGATTTGACAGTTTGCCGGGAAGCAAAGCGAAGGTTGTTCAACAGCCTTATAATATGATCATGAGAAAGTTTTCGGCCTCTGGAAAACCCGCGGGAGTTCCTGTGCTGACAGGAGCTGGATTTAATCTGCTCAATAGGCTTTTGAGTTATGATCCAGCAAGGAGGATAACGGCGGAAGCAGCTCTCAATCATGCTTGGTTCAAGGAATAAAGCTGATGATTATAGTTACAGACTAGTTTTGTACTTTTAAGTAACACCGTGGAGATGTAATTAACAATGCTATTTCAAATGCATAACATCATTGATTTTCCAGTTGTATTTGGAGTAATTTTTTCAATAAATCCTTAATATTGCAAATTTTAACAAACAACGTTCCGATGAACAATTATATAGAGGCTAAATCCATAAAGGGTGAAGTCTAAAACTGGCCAAAACTGTAAACAGATTACCTATAATGCTGAGTGATTTTCTTTTCAAGAGAGGTCATGTTGATCTCAACTTCTTTATCAACTATTTTACCATATTTGCAAAGGTAGAAGCTCGGAATACTGTCAATTCTCCACTCTGCTGCTGCATCACGCGCATCATCAATGTCAACTTTCAAGAACGCTGCCTTTGGATATTTTTCAGCAAAGGTTGAATATACAGGACCAATGAGGTAACAGGGCCCGCACCATCTTGCAGTAAAATAGAGAACAGCGAGCCGGAATGTATTTGAAGCAGCATCCAACTTGGTTCTCAGGTCACTAGCAGATTGGATCAGAATAATTTGCCCTGTAACAAATTGAAGTGCTTAACTCAAATTGATATGCACTCTCAACTGATTTCTTAATGCAAAAGAATTCAATTTTATTGACGGATAAATTTCACATCATTGATTATATCACACAAAAGCCAGTGAACATACCATCGGTGAATTCAGCTTCCTGCAACAATGTCAAGAGAGTGCTAACTACATTAGAGGCACTTCGAAACAGGATGCAAAAATCAATGAATAAACACACACACACACACACATGCACACACAAACCTGCAATTGTCTCAGAGTTTCAATCCGAATTTTTCTCATCTTTATTTCCATGCGCAGGAGTTCATATTTTTTTCGATGTTCTACAATCTTCTTAACATTGGATTCAACCTGAAATTTTTAACACACATCTCTTAAGGATATATCATCTTTAAGTTACTTAGAGATTCAGTATCTTACACAAAGAAGAGCTACACATGACAATCATCAAATCCACCAACTATGCACTAGTTGCACATAGATCTTATGCAAGTTACCTTTCTAAGAATACCACCAGTTTCCTCATCAAAATATAAAGTAAAAGCCGTGCGCAAATCCTTAGCTGCCTCTTCCCATATTCCCAATAGTGCCTTTGCCATGCCCCGTGCTTTATATCCTTTAGCAGAATCAGCATTGATCTAACATACAAGTGTGTAATATTACATTTTCACTTCGAAGTTCAAGAAAAATAAATATAAGTGCAGGCATCTTTGAGAAATCAGACCTACATTTGGATCCAACACTTATTAGCCCTTGAATAAGTAGCACAACAATATACCTGTAAAGCAGCATCAGCATCTCGGATTGCAGCATTTGGTTTCTTCAGTTTGACAAAGATACTTGCTGAAAAATGAACAACCAAGTAAAACCTGTGGATAATCTATCATTTAAATGATGTTCAACAAATTTGTTATCTACCTCTGCTTGCATAAAAATTATGCGACTTCGGATTGAGTTTGATCGCTTCTGTAACACGACCAATTGCTTCTTCAATCTCTCCTGATATTGCAAGCATGAAAGGGCAAACATTATTCTTCCTCAGATCTAAATATGTTAAACCACATGAAACATTTGATTATGCGCCTACCTTCAAGAATTGCATCCATGGCATTCAACTGTAATTCTTGAGCAGCTTTCCGATTCTGTTCGGTCACTTTAACAGAAGGGTCTCCCATCTAATATATTATAAAAAAGAAATACAATTTACTATGACTAAACCACCATTAAAATCAATTTCATGCTACCAACCTCTTGTGGAGGATCAAAATCAGGATCCACAACATCTGAATTGTCAAGCTCAATATCAGATTCAATGAGTTCCTCCTCCACCAAATCATCCTTCATCATGTTGCCACTGTGATGTTCTGAAACCTTCTGCTTCATAGACCTCGACATTCTGGATCCAAAATATATAAACATAAAAATTTTTAAAAAATCAATTGATGCTCCATAAAAGATGATAAAAATAGATAAGCATAAATGTAAGAAATCAAACCAGATAGCAATAACACACAGAGATGCTGAAATTGATTTTACTGCACAAGCTTAAATCCACAAGCGGCGCCTGATCTTTATTTGGAATGATCTCGTACAGAAATGTAGGCGCACTCTAACCCTAAATCCCCAAATGCCCAGTGACCGAATGCAGACACATTTATATAGTCGAAACACGAGCGAGACACACGTGGCAGTATACGAGCAAGACACGATTACAGGATTCGAGCGTCTTAATAATATGCCAGTAATGAAGATTTACTCTCTCTCAACTGAATCAAAATGTTTTTAACACAGAGAGACTAGTGCAATAATTGGCTGCAAAGGATCAACGAGGGAACTCTGTATCTACCATATTCTCCACAGTTCACCATTCTCATTCACGTTTTAATTATTTCCAGATAGGGCAAACTATTTCCAATAACAGACAACAAATAATAGCAGTGCAAATGAGGAAATTAAAAGACAAAAATGTGTGCGTAATTAACCAAAAACCTAGCTTGCAGGAACAAAAATCAGTTACCTGCACTGATTTCCAGAGTAAGACATTAGATGATATCAGAGAAACTCAATATTTTTCCTTGTATTGCTCCACAATTGCTGGAGCAATACCACGCCAGAAGAGAGAGAGAGAGAGAGAGAGAGAGAGAGAGAGAGAGAGAGATTGCGTGGGAAAAGTTCGTTTTAATTGCGGAAATGGCCTTTTGAACTGCCTAACGAACTTTTAAAAACAAGCGCCTGCGTTATACGGCGCCGTGGCGATGGACAACATGCACCCGGACCCGGTATTATTTTATATAATATTCTTTATTATTTGATTCCTCTATCACTATATTTATTATTTTATAATCATAAGCATGTTGCGTATGTAATTTTATTTAAAATAATTTTAATATATTATATTTTATTTTGTACTTTTAAAATTAATTAATTAAAAATGTTGAAATTTTATTAAATATATATCTCTAATATATATTTATTTTATTTTATCCGTTTCCTCTGATTTCATAGAGTTAAAAGTCATGATCATGTTTGAACAATTCTACCAATTCTAACATGTCGAATTTTATTAGAAATTGATGTTCTTATTGTAATTATAATTTTAGAGTAGAAATATATTTTTAACTAGAAATTTCAAGAATTGATCGGTGAGTTTTGATGCTTAAGTAAACCTTGAATCTGAAAGTTTCGCATATCTTTCGAGAAGAGAATTTAGCAACCAACTTTTTAATCAATAAAACAATAAAAGACACTACTTTATTATAAAAAAAATTAAAATTTTCAGTTATAAATCACATATAACAAGTTCTTTACTAACAAAATTATTTCTTTATTAGTAGAAAAAGACCATTCTCTTAAATTTATACACATGAATAAACGAACAATAAAAGACACTACTTTATTATACACCTGACTTATGATAATAAACGAACAATAAAAGACGCGGTTCATAAAATAGAGAATCTCGAACTCACAAAATAACACTGGAGAACCTACTAGAAAATGCATCATATTCAAGACACCTTTTTCAACAAGAATGTCAACAATGTCGAGACCCTTTTCCTCCAACCAAAACAAACCAAATCATCACATTACATTCATCGATTTAACACAAGGGGAAATGAGAAAAATCTTTGATGTTAGGGTTTTCAGAACAACTCCAAATCAAGAAGTTGAAGACTAAGCAGCATGCTGGGCAATCTTCTGCTCAAGTGAGTTTTTGTCCGCTCCGACAACCTGGTCAACCTCCTTACCATTTTTCACGAAGAAGAAACATGGGACACTGCTAATGCGCCATTCCGCAGCAGCATCCTTAGCCTCGTCAATATCCGCTTTCAGAAACACAACTTTCGGATATTTTGCTGCTAAGCTTGAGTAAACTGGAGAAATGTAACGACAGGGCCCACACCATGTTGCCGTGAAGTAGATAATCGTGAGTCGTGATGTCTTTGAGGCAGCATCTAGTTTGATTTTTAGCTCGCTAGCAGAGCGAATCCCAATTATTTCACCTGTAAATCAAATGAAAAAAAAAAAAAAAAAAAAAAGAACTTATGAATGCTGAAGATCGTAAAAGCCAAGTCAATCAGAGCACTTGAAGAGTGGAATTATGTGCACTCTTATGAAGCCAGCTTTAATGTGAAGCTTTGAATCCAGACATGGCCGAAGAAGAAAGAAACTGAAACTAGATGAAACAGATATTTTATTGTGAGTTGTGAGATGAAGATTCATAATTATAACATATACCATGCATAAATCATATGATTTTCTCTCAATAGGTTGTAGACATGGACACTAGATTTGCGCTACTTAGGAAAGAACGACAGTATTCTGGCACAGCTATGTAGTTTTGTAGTTCTAAAGCACCCAATTTACTGATCAAATAACCGACACATAAATACTTGCATGAAGGGATTCATTTAAAAAATAACAAACTAAACCAACATGGACATACCATCTTTCAAAACAGAAGCAGTTTCAGCGTCCTGTGACAAAACCAAAAGAACAGAATTACTCACTTAGAACCAGAGAACATGACAAATCAATAGGAAGTAAATGTGAACGTAGAATTACAAACTTAATAAAAGTAGCTACAAATTTCATCAGATGTGACTAGAATCTAGGTATACAACTTGATTCTTTAATTACATTTAAATCCCATGTCGAAACAATAACTTAATTATAATGAAAGCAGCTTCTATTAGTACGAGTAAGAGCGCTTTTTAATGATAAGCAAATAAATTGTGCTTTTGTAACAGAATAGAAGGGACTTACTTGACGCCTTTTCTTCTCAATCTTGATTCTTCTCAGCTCCTTTTCTTTCCGCAAGCGATCATATTTACGACGGTGCTCTACAATCTTTTTCGCATTTGGTTCAACCTGAAATTTTTAATGAAAGATCTGCTAAGATATCTCATCGTTAAGAAACTAACATGATAAAAATTCATTGCGTAAAGCAACGGTTATAAAGATGAAGCCCATAAAGTAGATTCCAATGTCATCGAGATGTTTAAATTACCCTTTTCAGCATCAGAGCAATTTCCTCATCAAAATCCAACTTTGAAGCCACATGCAGATCACTAGCAGCCTCGTCCCATAAGCCCAACATTGCTCTCGCCATTCCTCGTACTTTAAATCCTTTAGCCGAGTCTGGGTTGATCTAATATGACATTGCACTTATTGTCTTATTTGAAGGAGATAAATTACTTTGGTAAGTATCAGTAATTAAAGTCAAACCGTTTGTAGCAAAATGTATATACCTGTAAAGCTGCATCAGCATCTCGGATTGCAGCATTTGGTTTCTTCAGTTTGATAAAGGTACCAGCTGGAGGAGAAAAAAACGAAAAAATAAACATTAACTCTGAGAATTTGCAAAGAAAATAGTGTGAAGTGCATGTTACACATTTACCTCTATTTGCATATAATATTGCCGACTTAGGATTCAACATTATTGCTTCTGTCAGATGATCTATGGCTTCATCGAACTTCCCTATAGTTCGTAGAATGGAGGGTGCACAGATTATTTCTCCCAAGAAACAGAGTATCTATAATATTAACTATAACTAATTTGGTAAATTATGTACCATCAACAAATGCATCTATAGCTTTTGCTTTCAGTAACTGAGCAGCTTCATGATTTTCTTCAGTTACTTCAATGGAAGGGTCCCCCATCTGCAATAATAAAGTAAACAAAGATGTAAAATAGATAGACAACAAGAGGCATTTTTTATCGCTTTTTTCCAGCTACCCACCTTCTGTGGAGGATCATTGTCAGGCTCCACAATATCCGAATTATCCAACTCGACATCAGATTCAACAATGTCCTCATCTGACATATCCTCACTATCTTTACCCTGCATCAGATTTTAGGTATCAGTGAAAAATAAACGACATATAGTCATGCATTATGGTAGCAATATATGTCATGATGTTACAGAATTGACCTCTGAACTACGGAATGCTGCCATTTGTATTACAGTCCATTCCGAAAACAATAACTTGCAACTTTTCAAAAAGGAAACTTTTTCTCTTTGGGATGTTACCAGCTGATTTTCCAATATAGGATATAAAAAACAATAAGGATCTTGAATGAGAAAAGTGCATAACGAAGATCGTGGAAGTACAGAGCTTGTAAACACAAAATCATGATAAAAAATGTAGTTAATGACACGTGGAGAGATTACTTTCAAGAAATTGGAAGTCCCCATTGAAATGGGAGATACTGCCCAACAATTTCGCCAAGAAACAGGATATATCTTGATACAATCATAGAGATAGGAATAACTGCATTTAACGATTAGTTACTAGAGTTTGTTCGACTTCTAGACAAAGCCTAACTATGGAAAATTTAGTTGATCAATTATGCAAAAGTTCATAAATTTCCACGAGCGAAACATCACCAATCTCACACTACTAACTTCCTTAGCATTTAATTCCATAAAGAAACTAAATCTATCTAGGCAGAACATAATCAGATAATAGACGAAACAATCCAGTGCAAATCAACTCAAGTGAATTCATCTGACATCAAAGCACAAATTCAATTAAAACACTCTTACTCCAGAAACCAAACATACAGCTTTGCCCAAAACCCGCTAACAATTAATCAGAAAATCAAAATAAATAAATAATCATAATAAATAATTATTTATAGCATTTATTTATTTATATATAGTTTTTGGGAGGAAATTCAGCAGAATTAGAAATGAAAGGCTGCTTATGGGGGAGCTCACCGATTTTCCAGCCGAAGGAATTTGAGCACCCAAGCTAAAAAAATAGAAACAAACAAACCCATAAAAATTCATTATTACAGCAAATTAATAGTAAAAAAACCATGTCCGAAAAATTCAAGTTACAAGAAAATTCAGCAAGACCACCTTTGAAGATAATCCTTGAAAAATGCTAGAGACGGCGTGTGCAGAGCAGATGGGTTTTGTTTGCAGTAATGCACAAAACCCTTCAATTCTTCAATCTTTTTGGCATCCATTTTTCAGTCACGTTATAGCATCACATGTGCGTGTGTGTGTGTGCCGGGCTGTGCGTGTGTGTGTGCCGGGCTGTGTATTTGTATTTGTGTAGTGAACTTCTCTAGTTCTAGAAGTATCCGCATAATGCGTGTCATTGTATGATCCAAATTGTCATTGGGCTGGGTCGGGTCGTAACTATTTTTCTTTGTTTCAAATTGTGGAAAAATTTGATAAATAAAAGTTGCCTACATAATAATGATTAATTCTTTTTATTCTATTCAATAAAAAATTTCAACCGTGCAAGACATCATTTGTAATTTCTATTTAAAAGAAATAAAATTAAATATGAAATCAAATTCAATAGTTTTACTTAAAGAATTGTAAACTATCTAATAATTTGTTATTTTATCTCAAATAATCTAATTAACTTTTATATAAAGCTCAAATCCAATAAAAATAATCTAGCATATAATTACTACACAAAGCTAATTCAAATAACCAGTCAAATAACCCGTCAAAATATAACTGTGTTTTTTTAAATAATGAAATATTCAATTATTGTGTCACATTAAAAAACATAAAATATTATTAATTTGATGTATGATATGTTAAAGTTCAAAATAATTATTTGTATTTTAAATATTTAGAAAAAGTAATCTAAATCAATCAAAAGCTACCACTTATTACTTTTATAATACACAAAATTGTACAAAAACTTTCACAACAAGAAATTGATTTTCGGCAAAATTTATATTTTATAAATAGTTATTTTAGTATATTTTAATAGATTAAACTCAAATTGTGCATAAAATAAATTATACAAGTGCCCCCAATCATTCCTCCCCAACTTTCTACTAATGAAAAAATCATTCTTTTTGAAAATTTGAAACTGATTACCAATTTGCCCAACATATATATATATATATATATATATATATTAATGGAAAATTTATTGATAAGGTAATTATTGTCAATATTATTCGAAAATTCTAATTAATTTATTATTGATTGCAGATTTAAAAGATATTGTGGAGATATTCTTGGAAGAAGATCACGGTTGAACGAGTAGAAAAACGAAAGGAAAGTCATGGCTAAAAATAAGGAGAATCAAGAGTAAATCTGGAAACAAATCTTTGAAAGATATGATAAAGATATAAGATATGCATATCTAGACCATATATACAAAGATATGCATATCACAACTAAGATATGAGAAGATACCGGCAGATTTCGTGGAGGACATAAGAGACTATAAATACAACATCAAGCTGTAGAGACTGTAACTCTGAAGATATTCAATTACCATTTATATGGGCAGAGAGAAAGTGAGAGGCTGATGAGTGTGCTATTATATTCGTAAGAATACAACAGACTGGGAAGAACTCAAGGGCGAACCTCGCAGAGTCTGGATTACTTTGGAAATTCACCACACGTTGATTTCGGGAGATCTCAACTCAGTACAAACGGGAGTTTGTATTCAAATCCATCTAGGGGACTAGATGGTCAAGTAAGTGTTTTAGAAGATTTAGTTACACAGGTAGACAAGTATTTAGGGGGAGCCAAATACGTGTAAGTTCTACCGTAACATTTGTGGGAATAAATATGTCTTCTAATAAAATTACTTGAGAGGAAGAAAGGATTTCTTCCTCGCTTAAAATCAAACTTTATTTTAAGCTTCCGCATGTTCATTTACAGTTCGAACTACTGTTGAACACATACACACGCGCACATATTCTGATCTAACAATTGGCACCAGAGCAGGTTCCAGTTTTTTATAAACAGGTGGATCCAGGGACAGACTCATGGGTTCACATGAAGGGACCACACTACGTCCACCCTCGCTTGATGGACAAAACTATCCGTTCTGGAAATCAATGATGTTTATCTATCTAAGATTCAAACGATGTGGAGAAGCAATCCAAACAAAGTGGACGTGGCCTAAGATGCAGGATGAAACGGATATAACTAAGGTTGTAGACAAACCAAGAACACTATGGATGAAGGACGAAAAGTGTGCCGAAGAGGCAAACTACATAGCATTGTATGCTATTCTTGCTTTGGTTGATGTCATGAGACACAAGTTGATTATACACTGCCAACCGCCAAAGATGCTTGGGATGCTCTACAAAAACAATTTGAAGGAAATAAGTCCATAAGAAAATCAAAGTTGTAAAGATTGGCCACACTATTCGATGGAATACAAATGAACGAAGATGAAAACATTGAGATGTACTATGCCAGGTTCAGTGACATCGTAAATCAATGTTACACCCTCGGTGATGCTATCAAGGAAGATGTTCAAATCATGAAAATCATGCTCTTAGATTCAGAGAAAAAATCACAGTTCAAGAATCATTCATGAGAGTCACACCGATGACATTAGATGACTTGATGAGAGAGTTGAGGACGTTTGAGTTGAACAATCGCATGGACACACCTAAAAACAAAGGGATAGCCCTAAAGACATAGACAACAACTGAACAATTCAAGGATGATGTAACAGCAGTTGCTGACAAAATTGCACTTCTCACGAAAAATTACAGCAAGCTTGTGAAAAAATACAATCAGGGGCACCAGTTCAACAAAAGTCCGAACTCTGGAGAGAACATCAGAAAAAGTGGAAACAAATCCTCGAATACTAGGCAGGTAAATTGGAAGGACTCTGAACAATGCAGAGAGTGCAGTGGATACGGACACTATCAAGCGGAATGTCCAAATTTTCTAAGAAAGACCAAAACACTAAAAGCCACTTGGAGTGAATTTGAATCTGAAGGAGAAGAAAAAGAAACTGACGAACAAGTGACAGAATACCCCAGTAACCTTACCATCTACACATCATCAAAGGACCTGAGATGTCTCACATCTGCTGTTCGAACTGATGAGGAACTAGAGTACACTTAGGAACCCGATTTTGACGATCCAACTCTAGAAGATCTAGAGAAATTGTTTCTAGACGTATCTACCAGATGTACCATATTGGAGAATCAAGCAAGGGAATACAAAAGTAAAGACGCACTAAGCATGAAAAATCAGGAACTCGGTCAAGTGAAACATGAACTGCACATCACTAGGGAAATAAATGAAAGATTGAGAGATGACTTGATTATGTCCTAAAAGAATGTGAGGAATCTCGAACATCAGGTCCAACTTTACGAGACAGAAATTGAGTCACTTAAAGCCAACTCTGAAACAGCTCGGACAACTACAACAAGCAATCACCAGGTAAACCCTTCCCTTACAAATGAACTAACAGATTACGTCTCAAAATTGCAGGATAAGGATCGTGAGTTAGCAGAGTTACGAGCTGAGCTGGACAAAGCAGTGCGAACCATACAAGGACTGAACAAAGGAAAAGCTAAATTTGACAAAATCCTGGCATATGGAAGACCACAAAACAATAAAACAGGAATATGATATGTTGAAGAAAGAACATCGGGATCAACAGTCTTTGTACCAGCTACAATTCCTACGTTCGACCATGAGGGACAGAACACTACAAGACAACCTAGGAAACAAGACACAAAAGGTATGAGAAAATTTATTCCTATTTGCCATTACTGTGATGCACCTGGGCACATCCGACCAAGATGCTACAGAATGAAACGTGACCTACAATCAGGTAATATTTCAACTTGGAATTTATATGGTGTTCCCGTAAAAAATCATAGGCCTCTGGACTCTTCGAATGTAAGAAAATTCAAAAGCAGGAAAACAAATGTGAAAAATGTTTGGGTTGTTAAGAAAAACATGTGTCTTACTTCGTCGGTAGTCTCACTCGGGGCGAACAATACTGGAACATGGTTCTTTGACAGTGGATGCTCACGACATATGACAGGTAATGCAACATACTTATCTGATATCACCCCAATAAAAGGAGAGTCAGTAACCTTTGGAGATGATAAGAGTGAGCGTGTCATTGGGAAAGGGACTCTCAACATTAATAGCATGCCTAAATTGTCTAATGTGTATCTTGTTGAAAATCTTAAGGCAAATCTGTTGAGCATTAGCCAAATTTTTGACCAAGGACTCGAAGTAAACTTCACTCATGACAAATGCTTGGTGTTAAACAAAAATAATGAATGCATGTTTACCGGAACTCGGTCCACTAACAACTGTTATCTTCTTGACAGGAGTCATGAATGCTACAATGTGCCTCTGTTGTTCGAATACGAAGTGACCATGGTAGAGAATTTGAAAATACTGCATTCACTGATTTCTGTGCCTCTCGAGGTATTGCTCATGAATTCTCTGCTCCAAAAACACCTCAACAAAATGGAGTAGTAGAAAGAAAAAATCGCACATTGCAAGAAATGGCTAGAGCTATGATGAGGCAAGGAAGTAGCCCAAAAAATGGTGGGCTGAAGCCATAAATACAGCATGCTATGTTACAAATAGGGTATATCTTAGGATAGGAATGGGAATGACTTCTTATCAAATCTGGAAAGGAAAAACTCCTAATTTAAGTCACTTCCATGTGTTTGGTTGTAGGTATTATGTATATAATGATAGACAACAGTTAGGTAAATCTGATGCCAAAAGTGATGTTGGTGTGTTCCTAGGATATTCGACCAATAGTAGAGCCTATCATGTCTATAATCTGAGAACTCAAACACTCATTGAAAGCACTAACATTGTATTTGATGATTCTTTGATAATACAGGAAGTTTACTTGGAAGAAGCAGGTTCATCAGTAGGTCGACCAATGGGAAATCAGGACAGTGAGAACATCACAGAAACTGACCAAGAACCAACAAATGAAAACAGTGATAAAGGTGAACCCTCAACAAAGATTCAGAAAGAACATCCCAAGGAACTCATCATTGGAGAACTTAATGAAGGGATAAAGACACGATGCAAACCAAAACCTGACTGTCGAAAAATGGAGGGACTGGTTCACCATGCTTGCTACACCTTTGTGGTTGAACCCAAAAATGTCTAAGAAGCGCTCAAGGATGATAACTGGATACTAGCAATGCAGAAGGAATTGGAACAGTTTGCCAGAAATTATGTCTAGACACTTGTACCTGGACCTGACAGTGCGAACATCATCGAAACAAAATGGATCTTCAAGAACAAAATTGATGAATAAGGTAACATCACTCGAAACAAAGCAAGACTCATGGCCCAAGGATACACACAGGTAGAAGGAATTAATTTTGAGGAAACATTCGCTCCAGTTGCACGACTGGAGTCAGTAAGAATCTTTCTCTTCTTTGCATGTCTTAAGAAATTTATTCTTTATCAAATGGATGTAAAAAGTACATTCTTGAACGGTTTCTTGAAAGATGAAGCGTATGTTGAACAACCAAAGGGGTTTGAAGATCCACACTTTCTGAACCATGTCTACAAACTGAAGAAAGCTCTTTATGGGTTGAAGCAAGCTCCAAGAGCATGGTATGAAAGACTAACAAAGGTTTTGATCGGTCAAGGGTACAAACGAGGAGGAGTCGATCAGACTCTGTTCATCCAGTGGTCGAACAAGGATATCACTATTGCACAAATCTATGTAGATGACATTGTGTTTGGATCCACATCCAAACAAAAAGTGAATGACTTCGTCCAGGTAATGTCTCGTGAATTTGAAATGAGCATGGTTGGTGAACTTTCCTGCTTTCTTGGTCTACAGGTCAAACAATGCAAAAGTGGAATCACGATACATCAAGAAAAGTATGCAGAGAACCTGGTAAAGAAATTTGGACTTGAAGGGTGCAAAGTAGCACACACACCCATGGGGACAAATACCAAATTATCCAAGGATGAAGGTGGAATATGTGTTGATCCAGAACTCTACAGAAGCATGATAGGAAGTCTCCTGTACCTCACTGCTAGTCGACCTGACATAAGATTTAGTGTTGGACTATGCGCTAGATACCAATCAAATGCTAAGGAGTCTTACCTCAAGGCCGTAAAAAGAATCATACGATATGTGGCAGGTACCACTAACTATGGCTTGAAATATTCCTTTGAGACTAAACCTTTCATTGCAGGATACTGTGACGCCGATTGGGCCGGCGACGTGGATGATAGAAAGAGTACTTCAGGAGGATGCTTCTTTATTGAAAACAATCTTGTATCATGTCTAAGCAAAAAGCAAAACAGCATTTCACTATCAATTGCAGAAGCTGAATATATAGCTGCAGGGAGCTCATGCTCTCAACTGGTATGGATAATACACATGTTGTGCGACTATGATATGAACTTGACTTCTATGACTATTTTGTGACAATCTGAGTGCCATTAATATGTCTAAAAACCATGTGCAACACTCCAGAACTAAACATATAGACATTAGACATCATTACATCCGAGAGTTAGTTGAAGATGGAGTTATTACCCTTAAACATGTTCCTACCATAAGTCAACTGGCTGATATTTTCACAAAGGCCCTAGATGCGCAAAAATTCATATCCCTGAGAAAATCTCTAGGGATTTGCTGTGCTATGTAAATGTTGTATAAAAATAATAATAATAATAATAATAATAATAATAATAATAATAATAATAATAATAATAATAATAATAATAATAATAATAATAATAATAATAATAAAGGGGAGGTGGAAGTCTTGGATTGCCTAGGATAACTATAAGTCTCGCATAGGTTCAAAATTTTGTTTGTCTTGAACTTTGAATCCATTATTTCTTCTCCCAGTATAAGGAAAAGAGCTACGACCTTGAAATGATGCTGTGGAATGTTGTCACCAATGTGATAGAGCACCAAGCACAGAAAATGACAGGTCCGTGAAAGCTTCCTTAATAATGTTCACCTCTAAGTTGCACCAAGTATAGGGGTTACAAAGTTCTGAGCTCGTCACACAGGGTTTTCCCAGTGTGGTACTTTATTGTGTGGTTTGCGAGCTACTACACAAGGATTCAGCAGAAGGAGCAACAAGGAAAAATTATACAACTCACTTAGCAATCAAACTGGGGTGAACATATACTAGAAAAGAAGATTTGCGGATTTTTCTTAATGCATTTTCAAACATTGTTGCCTGACTGAGACTTGTGTTTAATATGGTGATATATGATCTCATTCCTCCAAAAAAAATAAAAAAATAAAAAAATTAGCCTCTCTTATTTTTCTCCTGGGATTATATGGATTATTTTATGCAAAAATGGGCCCGGATGATTATCCAGTCGTGACTTATTTTCAAAACACGTGTCAAGATGGGGACGTGGTCTTCCCTTTTTCAACCGTCTGGATGTGTGATCGTGTTTCTTAATGACTATATAACTGCATGAGTGGGCGCCGAAAAGGGTTTAAGTAGCCCATATAAAATCTCGTGTAATAGACAGGAATCGAGGCGTCAGCCTTCCTCATTTCATATCATTGTCAGGCTATGATTAACCAGGGCTACTCTCTTTCATAGTTCACTTCCACGCCTGTGTTCTTGTGTTTCTTCTTCAACATCTATTTGCAGAGGTTTAATGGCGGACCACGGAGATTAACCCAGCGAAAGACAACCAAGCTGGATCTTGGTTCCGTTCTTGAACCCAGAACCATTAGAGACTATCCCTCCGCCCGAATCTGATGAACCGCCATCAGCCGACCAGGACAAGGACACACCTCCTCCCGGTCCTTCGTCTCCGCCATGTCCCGATGCCCCTCAGACTGAAACTACTCCAACCGATGTTCCGCAGCCCAGTGCGACTACTCCGCCCCCTGCTACCACGGTTCCACAAGAAGGAGATCCTTCGCCCATGGCGGAATCTCCACTTCCTCCTCAAGATCTCCCTTCCAGGACGACCTCACATCCACCTCCAAAGTCCAAGGTTTCCCGCAAGGCAAAGCCTACAGGCAAAACCCCAATTCGTACGCCACGGCGACATCTCATTGATGAGTCCTCGTCCGAGGACGAAGTGGAAAGATCTCCGCCTCGCCGTTCGCACCGTCACAAAAAGCCTTCTCCCACTGCTTTTACTGGGTCATCTCCAGGGCGCCTTCGCAACAAAAATGACGTATTGGTCCGAGGTAAGGCCTTCTCCAAGTCTTTCTACACGAAGGCAACTTCCGACCGCTACAAATTGTATTCTGGTATGGATTTCTGGCCTGAACGAAATCTTGATCTTAAACGTTTTGCGAAAACGTCTGTTATGGAGTTTATCAAAAAATCTGGATTAGAGGTTACTGTGATGAACTTGGGTAGGTTTTATAGTTCTATTGTTCATGAGTTCTATGATAATTTGGTCACTGGCATTCAGGATCCCGAATCCCCTCGGTTCGAAAGAGTTTTTGTCCGCAATAAAATTGTTAATTTCAGTCCTGATGCCATTAATGATTATTTGGAACTGACTGGTCTGGATGAGGAAGAGGAGGTTGAAGTCGACCTTGGGGAAGTGGTCGACTTCCTCAGCGACGGGAAGCTCACCAACTGGACTAAGCTGGGATTTCTCCCTCGATACTGACGCAGGAGGCCAACTGGCTTCATAAAATAGGGAGGCAAAATTGGATACCCATGTCCAACAAGTCTCACCTAACATCAGCCCAGTGTCAGGTCATCTTTAAAGTCCTGAAGGCCATACCGATTAACTTTGGGAGGATAGCATTTGAGGCCATCATGAGTTTTGCCGAGAAACCCGACTCTCGCAAGAAGCTTCTGTTTCCTACCCTTATTTGGGGCCTCTTATCGCATTAGGGCATCCAGGCTCAGTCCACTGATGTCCTTCAGAAAGCCGCCCATCCGCTGAACATGGCCTCCAGAGAGGCCAATGTTGCCTTAGGCCACACACCATTGCACCCACACTTCCTCCCTCGAAAGTCGCAGCCAATCTCCCGCTCTTTCTACATCAGTAACTAGAGATTCTTGATACTCTAGCTGCTGAGGCAGCTGCCCAGAAACTTTATTTTACTAATGACTTGAAATCTCTGAATGTTCCCTCTCAGGGCGCACCACGCAGAGGTTCCACTCCTTTGGCAGACAGCTCGAAAAAGGGGGAGAAGAGACCATCTGCCGTGGATAAAGGGAAGAGGAAGGTGTCAGGCAAGGCAACAAAAAGAAAAAGGGTGGCCGAGGAGACTGAAGCGGAAGATATTGAGGAAGTAGAAGAATGGGAATCTGGGAGTGATTCTGATTGAATTTGGGATGTTTTTATTAAACAATTTGAACAAATTTTTAAGGGTCTGTAATATTGATACTACAATCTCCAGTGGCTAGGATGCTAACAACAATATCCGTAGTTTAGTTGTTTTTATTGACTATCTGAACATGATGAATGATGCTTCTGCTATATGTGAACATCCTTCTTTTCAGCATACAGTTCTCCTGTTTGTTTCTTTTTGCAGGTAGCAGATGGTCCTGGAATTTTCGAACAACATGCCAAAGGGGGAGATTGATAAGGTAATTATTGTCAATATTATTCGAAAATTCTAATTAATTTATTATTGATTGCAGATTTAAAAGATATTGTGGAGATATTCTTGGAAGAAGATCACGGTTGAACGAGTAGAAAAACGAAATGGAAGTCATGGCTAAAAATAAGGAGAATCAAGAGTAAATCTGGGAACAAATCTTTGAAAGATATGATAAAGATATAAGATATGCATATTCAGGCCATATATACAAAGATATGCATATCACAACCAAGATATGAGAAGATACCGGCAGATTTCGTGGAGGACATGAGAGACTATAAATACAACCTCAAGTTGTAGAGACTGTAACTCTCCGAAGATATTCAATTACCATTTATATGGGCTGAGAGAAAGTGAGAGGCTGATGAGTGTGCTGTTATATTCGTAAGAATACAACAGACTGGGAAGAACTCAAGGGCGAACTGAAGGCGAACCTCGCAGAGTCTGGATTACTTTGGAAATTCACCACACATTGATTTCGGGAGATCTCAACTCAGTACAAACGGGAGTTTGTACTCAAATCCATCTAGGGGACTAGATGATCAAGTAAGTGTTTTAGAAGATTTAGTTATACGGGTAGACAAGTATTTAGGGGGAGCTAAATACATGTAAGTTCTACTGTAACATTTATGGGAACAAATATGTCTTCTAATAAAATTACTTGAGAGGAAGAAAGGATTTGTTCCTCGCTTAAAATCAAACTTTATTTTAAGCTTCCTCATGTTCATTTACAGTTCGAACTACTGTTGAACACATACACACACGCAAATATTCTGATCTAACATTGATTATTTATAAATCAAAGTAAATATATATATATATATATGTATGTATATTTATAAATGAATGTTTACAATACAAGTTGCATGCATGGAAGAAGTGAAATAGTGGTGTCCTTGATGTAAATCAATATTATACAGCCAAATTATGATTACAAGACTAGAGTACATTCTTGAATCAAATTAAGACAAAAATGGACTACTACAACCATGTTTAATAGACACAAAACTAAGACATAGAAGTAAGAATACAATGTATAATGCATACTGGAACTGGAAAGTGTCTTTCCTGCTTATCGCTATATTTATTTCCATTTTTAGCTAAATCAACCTATTAATTGATTGCTGCGACAGGAGAGTGCCTTGAAGGCTTTCCTGGAGTGCTGCAGTCTGGAGATTGCCTATCACCATATGGGGAAGCAGTGATTACCCTGAAACAGAAAAGAGCAAATATTTACACACAGATCGACCAGGACCATTATGGTTCGGGTGGCAATTCAGGCCCGCCCAGCCCGGCTCAAGACAGTTGGTCCAGTGCATGGAGTCAGGTTGGGCCGGTTCAAAGACTCTTTATCTATAGCTCATTCCACTATGTATATTTTAGTTGGCTTAATTGTTAGACTGACTTATTTTTGGGCCATCAAAGAGTTATTACCCAGACCATGCTTTTTTCGCGAACCAGACCAATTTTGACGGCCATATAATTACAAGTGAGTTATTTCACATGAATAAGCAGAAGAGGCTTGGTTAAGGCATGTTGATACCATCAGTTAAGGTGTCAAATGAACTAGAGAAATTACCTCTCTTTGCGCTTCTCCAAGAATCGGGCCAAAGATTTTTTACGAAACTGAGGCACAGTGTCTGAAAAACAACACAATAGAAAAACATATAAATTCATAAACAGATTGGACTATCAAGGCCTTCAAAAAAATAAAAGAAGGGCTAGAAGGTACCTGATGAAAGAAAGTTTGCAGGAACAGATCCCATTGGACTAACTGCTTTTAGAGGCTGAGCCGCAATAGTTGAGGAAGATGTGAAAACTCTGGCAGGCGTTGCAGGATTTGTGTCATTCTTAAGACAACCGGGTCTGTTACCAGATTGAGGAACGGCGATTGGAGTCATGGGGACTGGGCTCGAACAATTTGGTGTAGTACTATAAGGCTTACTTATAGCAAATCCATCAAAAGAAGAAGATCTAGGCATCGATGCTTGAACTGGTCCTACAGGGCGCGTTGGACTAGAGCCCGTTGGAGGCCCGTTTCCGGCCAATAACATAATAGCCTGAGCCTGTATCCATTGATGAATGATGAATAATTTTTTTACAATGTATAGCATAAATTAACAAAATAATATAGGAAAATTGTTAGGATTTTTAGATTTTATACCTTCTCAGGCGAAATGTTGTCATAGACACAGACAGAACCGTTGTAGAAGATTGTCAACTGAGCAGGAGAATTGGAGATCTTGGAAGAGCTCCTGTACACACAGATCCAGTTTTGTTTAAATTTCAGACTCGAAGTTATATATATGTATGTATGAGTCCTGACGAAATAGAACCCAACTCAACACAAATTACTGGTAATCCAATACAAACTACTCATGAGGTTTTATTGCTGGTTAGTTTCACAATACCTAAAGTCTGTGGTTCCGACTACAGGGGTGCTCGTGGTAGGAAGAGGTGAAGCATAGGACTGATGAAGAGAAGGGGCCATAGCTGATGAAATTGCAAGATTTGTGTGTGTAGGATAAGTCGTACTCACTGTATAGCGGATTGCGCCTTGCTTATCAGCAACCATGTTTTTCTGCAAATCAGAATGAATATTTGAGGGGTGTCTCAATAAAGGCAGACACAATATATCAAACAATCACATTTATTACAACACGGATGATGTGGAACGGATGCCATTCCCTGGTTGACACCTCCGATTCTGCGCAGCCCAATAATTATCCGAAGCTTGTTCCACATCAATGCACATTTAAAGAAAGATTTATGAGGTCTTCTAATTCATACAAATCAAACAGTTGGTTATAACTAACCTCACTTGATGCAAGAGAATCAAAACCAGACTTAGATTTGTTGTCTTCTTGAGCATTCTGAAAAGACAACAGTTGAGGAAGAGCAGAGCCCTTGTTTGAGAATGACCACTGCATTGGTAAACTTCTCACTGGAGCTACAAAAATTATGAAAAAATATAAATAAATGAAAAACTCAGATAAATTTAGAGAAGCAATAGCTTTTATTGTTCTCAGAGGGTCTTTAAAGACTAATTACCTAATGATTAACAACTAAACAGTAATTTGGTAAAGTGTGGTTTCAGAAATCTGCATAAAAAATATAAAAATGAAACACACACACACACACACACAATCTGGCAACTTCTTTTAATAATTAATGCCAATCAAAGACTGGGAATCCAAGAAGATTTAATAAAAATAATCAAAGGGAGTGATAGCTGTAAAAAGGGGTGTCAACATGTTGATTAACTTTAAATAACTCCAATGCCACATCCCATGCACATTAAAATACATAATTATTGTACTAATCAATGCAGAGATAAATAAATAAATGAATAATATGGAAACCCCATCTAGTCAAAACAGTTTAAATATACACTGCTTTTTGGAATTTTAAAACATCTTTATTTTATTCGTCTTTCTTGGTGGTAGCAGTCATTAAAAAATAAAAAGAAAGAAAGAAAAAGCACACAGACACACACTAGCATGTGGGGTGGTGAGTGGTGATTTCTTGGAGGGTACAGACAATAATTATTATTTTTTTAATTGTTGCTTTAGAAAACAAACATAAAAAAAAAAAATAATAATCTCCTGAGGTGCATGTTAGCATTATACAAATCTAACCAACACAAGATACATGGAAAGAATATAAAATTATGAGGACTGTGCTAGCATAAGCCATAGGTTTAGGGAAGTTGAAAGAGTAGCACAATTAACACAGCAACCCAATAATATATTATTTTAGCATCCATTTGAAAGTTTCTCACCAAACGTGAAGAATCCACCAAACTCCTCATTTAGACATACTTTAAATTAACATTAAAGTAAAACTATTGTGTGTACACACACATATATATATATATTCCAGTTGACAGCTGCTGGTATGCAACTATACATAAAAAAACTTAGAAACATATGCTTTGAATTGGTTCTTTTAGCCTCAAAAATATAATATTTTTGCACACCTTTTTCTCTTTATTCTTAGAAAGAAAGAAAAATAATAAGATATGTTCCATGTTTTATTTCCTATTCCAGATTTTTTCTAAAGCCCATATGTAACATACAAGTTTCCAGTTTGAAGCCACTGTATAAGAACGAATACAAAAATTCAGCTCATAATAAGCACACCAGATCTTCCATTTCATTTTGTATTTGTCTTATGTTCTAACTTCACTAACACACATCATCAACATATTGATAAAGTTGAAAAAACAGAAACTGAATCGAGGAATAAAGAAAAGTGGAGACAGGGGGAAAGAAGGGCTCCAAACAAATTATAAAGGTTTTGAAATTTTCATTTTCCATTCACACAACAATTCGAATTAAAGAAAAACAACTAATTAAACAGAAAAACTCACGAAATACAGTAATTACCAGCATCATAAATTTCGTCAGGAGTCTCCTGCTTCACAGCCAAGCCCATGAAATCTCTCTCCATCTTCAACTTTGAAACAGTTTTTCGCCAAAGCAAATAAGAAATCGTCGAAACTAAATGGAAGAAAAAACCACAGTTTGGTGGGGAACAGTGGAGGCAAACAGCTGCTTGAGTCTATTGAGAGAGAGAGAGAGAGAGAGAAAGAGGATGAGAACTGGTTGCTCGTGAATGAGAGAGAAGGAAGATGGGAATTTGAAGTGGAAGAGAGAGAAAGGAAGAAGGCAGGAAACCTGGATTAGATGTAAATAAGTGTGCAGCGAATGATCAGATATATGATATGACTTTCTTTTTATTTCGATTTTTTTAGTATTTAACACTTTTCTCGTGGCAATATCGTCCCGGCTACTGCCGGTCATCCCGGCGGGGACTTTCGGTACACAATTATTCAATCTGAATTTTGAATTATTTGGTAAGCAACTGTTTCAAATGGAACCGCTGAGCGTCTGAATCTATACCTACCATGAACCCAAATATCGGTTTATCCGTATGAATGCAAAAATCGGCTTATACGGCTTATGAAGTTTTATCCATTTATTTTTGTCAAAAAGGATATTGATTGCTTTATTTTGTATCTATATGGATTTGAAGATGATTGAGTGATCTACCCAGCTTCAATGTTTTTTAATATATAATATTTTTACATTTAAAATTAATAATTAGTTTAAGATGTACATAATGAATTGTTAAATATATATTCAATAATTTAATTTTTAAAAATATTAGAATTAGAATTGAGCAATAAAATACAAAATAATTAAATTTAAAAAATTCTTTTGCTTTTGGACAAGAAGCTCTTATAAATATGATATTGAATGTCATGTATAATATTTGGCCGTCCGGCCTGTATGAATTGGTTCGAGCCCATGAGTTAAGAATAAAATTGAGTTACGTTGATTTGATCTAAAATTTTATTGAATCGATAAATATTAAATCTAGTTCAATATCTTTAAAATAAAATATTTGACTAATCAGATTGGGTAAATTCATGTCTGGACTTAAAATTCACTCCCTAATCCACAAAAATTGTACGACCAATCCGAGAACCTATTTTGTTAGTTTTAGTTATTCTTATGAAAAATAAAAAAATATAATGTAAAATAAAAATAAAATAAATAAAAACTTGGGGCATTTTTAAATATTTATTTAAATTAAGCCTCATTATCCCTTTTCAATTGAATAAATAAATAAATAAAAGGAAAATATTATGTTGACTACGAAAATATAAATTATTTAGCATATAAATTCGGAAATAAAGCTTTTTTTTTATTTTTGGGAATTGAAATGGAGATATAGGTAACTGGTTAAAGCAGTAAATGTTGTGGCAAAACAGCACGTGAGCCAACACATTCATCACTGCCACGTGGGGAGAACATGACATTTCTCGTGCGAATTTGGATCACGCGTTTCATCTGATTATCTGTCGCACCTTAAATATTAGGCTCGAATAGCTTCACGGTGCTGTGACCAACAGGCCTCCGAGGTTATGCCACGTATCGCCTAATTAGTGGCCCTTGACGTGCACGTCAACCCTTTTTCCGGTTGCCTTTACTTAAAATGTTAATTAAGATAAATGTGAATTAATTAAGGCGGTGGACCATTTCTTTTTAAAAAGGTAATTATAAAAAAAATGCATCTTTAATTTTCACAATTTTATAAATAATGCGTATACTTCTCAATTTTTTCAATTCGATGCATGATTATATGTTATTTATAAAATTTTGATGATTTAACATCCAATATTCAACATATGTTGTGTCGGTTGATGCCACATCATTCTGCAAAATTTTAAAATGTTCGACTTATGTTTAAGTACAATAATAATTGAGATTAATAATTTTGATATAATACATCATAATTACAATATATATAAAACATCTTAATTTAGGTTGTATCCACTCTTGGTTACGAGAGTCAAGCTTCGCGAATTATGTCACAAAATCTCTGAAAAATCGTCTTATGCATTGAAATGCAAATATTAAAAAAACCGTGCATTAAATTTTATTTTTACAAAATATATGATTAAAATACTAAATAGGTAAAAAAAAATTTGTAATTAACCCATAATCATTTTGCAAAAAAAAAATTAAAAATCAAGCAATTATTTTTTATTTATTGAAATATATCCTTATTAATTTAGTCAAATTAGCCACGAGGACCATCTCAGTACAATTAATCAATTAAGTAGGAAATAATTAAAAATTATGTAAGCACTAAGTTACATAAGGTCAGCTACTCCTTAAATATGATGATTAAGACCAATTCTTGTTATAACAAATGGATACATGGCCTATTTCTATTAATTTTAATATTAAAAATATTTCCTAATTATTTTGGGGACTCAATATTAATTTTTTTTTCTAATAACAAAAAGAAAAGGTTAGATAATATTAAATATACTCAATATATTCTAAATATAATAAAGGGAAAAGTCAAATTGATAGTAACTAAGGTATAATGGTTTGTACATTTAATGGCATTAATTTTTTAAATCATATAAATTAGAACTATTTTGACATCAACATTAGAAGTCCACTTTAGAAGTCCTTGAGTTTTTAAAATATGCTTTCATAGTCAAAAAAACATAATTTTAATTAAAGAAAATAACACACACACACACACACGTGTGTGTGTGTGAATATATATTGTGCTTTAGAATTATGGATATTTATCATAATTTTTTTAACTTTTTTTCAATTACAACATTGTTGTCTCATTTTAGTGCCTAGTTACTGACGTAGATGGTAGTAGGACTTGTGTAAATAACACAATAACATCATTCATTCATTAAATTATATTCAAAATCTTGTTGTAATTGAAAATTAAATTAAATATCGTATTTTTTATTTTATTTTTATGTTACAACCCTTTAGTTTTGAATTAGTCGTTTAAATTTGACGATGTCGTTTGGGTTGTATCCACAAGCTTCACCATTCATATCAATAATTAGGTGTCGGAATGAAACTAAAATGTCACAGCCAAAAGAAATTAAAACAATATTGAAAATTAGATGTGTTAGATATTTTTTAATAATTAACCTAGAATTGTTAAATTATAGGAGAAGATGCATAAACCTATAATTATCATTTTCAATTGACTTCAATATTTTGAGTCATATTTTACACTGTATTTGGTATCTCGTTACTTATTTTATTTTTAATATTTATTTGAAATAAATAAAAAAATTGAAATACCAATTATTCCCTAATATTTTATTTGGTAATTAACCCATTATTCATTGATAATTTATTGCAAACCATAATTTGGTTTAATGAAAAACAAGGCGTCCCTATTCAATTTGAAAGGTAGATCTACTAGTGTGAATAAAAATGATTATTATATTGGTGAGAAAGACAAGTGCAGAAAATGATCAGAATGCATGTGATTGGACAATCAAATATTAAAGTCTAAAAGGGCAAAAAAGAATTAAAAAATCAATTATTTGTGAATTTTTGTCATTTTATTCAATTATTTTAAAAGTATTAATTTAGTTTTTTTTTTTTTTGAATTAGGTCATATATGTAACCATATGGAATGTTAAACTAATATTTTGTGCGTGAGAGCTTAACCCTAATAAAATACTTAAATTATGTGGATTACCAATGTGGGCCCGGCCCACAACCTGAGCCAGCCAAGAGCTGCACGGAGATGCCCAATAATCCTTCATTATTGTATTATTAAGCCCCGAAGTTATGACGTCATCTCCTCAGTCAGCTATCCTCATTTAGCAAGACACGTGTCATGTAGTTATTAGCTTAGAAAGTGTAGGTTTATATGTGCCGTCTCATTTGATTTCTTTAAGGATTATAATAATATTGGATAATGGTTTTATATCCTTACATATTATAAGATTGGAAATAAACACACACATTGCAGCCTAGAAAGTGTCGCGATTAAATTAAATTATCCAAACACCTAATTCAATATTTTCATAGAGTTAGGCATCTCAAACATCATTTTTTTGATACTTCGTATTTGATATGTTTCGCACTTTAATTTTTTTAATTGAATAATATATATTTAAAATGTTTATAATAAATCGATAAATAAAAAGTAAGTGGTGATCCTTCTCGTTGCAGTGAATTTACAATCATTTGTGACACATATACTATAATATGTAAAAGTCTATGCCTATTATATATATATTTTTAATAAAATTATATAAGTTTAATTTTTTTAAATATATGTCTATTCGTTATTTTTATACATGTTCGGTTAAATATATGTCTATTTCATTTACAATCACACCTAACTTACCATCATGTTTATTATTGCGCTTAAAGACACGTATTTTTCTTTTAGTCAACAAAACATAAAATTTCAAAAAATTCAAAATTTTAATTTGCTAAAATCCAATCCATGTGGAATTCAAACTAACATATTACAAGATCTGAAACATGATTAACATTTATTTTATTATTATATTAAAATAATTCTTATTTTATATTATGCCATGCAGTCCTCCTCATACGTGGTCCTCAATAGATAAATCTGTCATTTTTTTAAAAATTATTTAAAATTTTGAGTAATGAGATGACAACAAAGGATGCGACTTTGGCCCCATAAATTTAATGTCTCTCGAGGACACCAAGTCCAATATTTAATTCCTTTTTAACTGTTTCAATTTTAAATATTTGTTATATTTAATTATTATTATATTTACATAAAATATATGATCCTGGATCAGTCTTCTGACAACTAGTATTCTCTTTATTTATTTATATAATTGTTTATTATGACTCATAATTCAACGAAGAAGGGCAAGAGTGCATGTTCCACAAGTTGTAATATTCATAACTATCTTAATTTAAAATAATAGTCAAGATTTCGAACGCCTAAATTCTTTGTTTATTTCCCCTTGGCATAAACTAATTACTTATTAGGCTCTTTGTTTATGTAAGTTTTGACGGAGACCGTGATTTACGCGCGAGGTTCTCAATTTTATTTTATATTTTAATTTTATTATTTTATATTGTGTGTATATAATTACATTCATATTGAACATGTGTTAGGTTCGTGAACTTGGACTTGTTCAATTCGCCCAATTTAATAAATAAAAAACTCATCATCTTTGTAGTAATAATAATAATAATAATAATAATAATAATAATAATAATAATAATAATAATAATAATAATAATAATAATAAATCTCACGGATTAGGATAAAGTTGGCCTACTTTTAGTTTGGTTGTTCTAGCATTTATGGTCACATTTTTTAATAAATATAATAACATTATTTTCATGTTTTAGACTAAATTTAATTAACTTCAACGTGATATTTCTTAAATTTATTTAATTGTAATAAAATTTAAAAAATTATATTTTCACTGATTTAATAATAAATGACCTATTACTGTTTGGTTCTAGGTAGTGGGTGTTTTACTATTCCAACCAACACTATGATTTGAGTAGTTTTATTATTTTTTTAATTTAAAGCAAATATATATATATATAACTTAAAGAACTCGAATTCGAGTTAATTTTTAGTAATTATTAAAAATAAAAATATATTAAAGTTTTTTTTGTTTGAAGCATAAAGCTTGTTTGTATACTTGGACCCCTGTTTGGGCCGCATGTTATATAAGCCCAATAATGAATCACTAACTTGAAAAAGTAATCTTGGGTTTACTTTAAAAAGCCCAGCCCATAAACAAATATAACCAACAACATAAGTTCAAGGAATACATTATACAGGCCCATTTTACCCCGATCTTCCGTACATAGAGATATAAGAAACATCTTGAACACTACCTGCTGCCAGCAAAATCATTAACCATGGAAAAAGAAATGAGAGTTCCTGAAATAGTGCTGAATTCTGGCCACAAAATGCCGATTCTAGGCTTTGGAACTTCCGCGCATCCCCTGCCAACGCTCGACGAGCTCACCGCTATCCTCCTCGACGCCATCGCCGCCGGATACCGCCACTTCGACACGGCCTCCGCATACGGCTCGGAGGAGGCCGTCGGCAGAGCCGTCGCGGCGGCGGTGGAGCGCGGCCTCATCAGTAACCGGAGTGAAGTTTTTGTTACGTCTAAGCTGTATATGAAAGACGCTCATCGTGATCTTGTACTGCCTGCAATCAAGCACACTCTTGGGTAACTCTTCAATTTATTTTTTAAAATTTTCATCTATATTTTTTGTTCTTGTTTGATCAACTCATGAACATAAGTGTTGAGGTTTGCTTGTTTCCCTCTCTCTTTCCTTGTATGGAACTGGATCTGAATCGTCTAGAGCACTAAATGTGTATATTGAAAACATTTTCATTAGATTTTACTTATTTTGCATTGTGTGTGTGTGTGTGTATTGATTTTTTCTGTGTAATTTGCAGGAAGCTGGGGTTTGATTATGTGGATCTGTACCTTATACACTGGCCAATAAGAATAAAGCAAAGTGCTGACGATTTAAATCTGAGAGGAGAAGACATGCTTCATTTTGATATTAAGGGGGTTTGGGAAGGCATGGAAGAGTGCTCTAAATTGGGATTGGCCAAGTCCATTGGTGTAAGCAACTTTAGCTGTGCTAAACTCTCCAAGCTCTTGGAATTTGCCGCAATTCCACCTGCTGTTAACCAGGTATTTTATGTGGGAATTTCTGAAAATTTTCGTATTTTCATTTACCGATTTCTTAGCCTGTACGAGTGTGTGGTGGCGGATGTAGAAACTCGATTTTTATTAACAAGTTTAAATAGGTAGGGAAATGGTACACGTAAACATATGACTTCTCAACCACATAATAATTAATTATTAGATAGTAGGTATTTGTTGGGCCCTACAAATTTGCAAGCTGAATCATACGCTTATTGTCCGTGCGTGATTTTTCGCACACATATTTTGAAAATAACACTTCGTTAAAGTCGTACTTTTGAAGTGAAAAGGAATATATTTAAAAAGTTTTCAAAAAATACTATTTTTTCATTGAATAAAAGATAATATTTTTTTGTAAATTTAAATAAAAAATAATTATTTAATTAAACACAATATTTTTATGATAAAAAGATAAAAGTTACATAAAAAATATTAAATTCAACGAATGATCAAGCGTGCAACTATGGTGTACGATCTAGGGCGTGACACTATTGTTCACTTCAAAAGAACTGCTCCGTGAACAACATTATATGCATGTTATCATTCTTTATAAATTTACTACTATTTTATCGTTTGTGTATATATGAATATGATGCCATATTGTTCATACAGTCGAATTGACGAATAGAGGATCAACTCCCCCATTCTCTCTCCAATTTCATTCGAATAAATGTTTGTCTTATCAGGTGGAAATGAATGTAGCATGGCAACAACACAAAATGATGAAATATTGCAAGGAGAAAAGCATTCATGTCTCTGCTTGGTCTCCTCTCGGAGCAAACGGTGCCTTTTGGGGATCCTCTGCTGTCATGGGAAGTCCTATTCTAACACAAATTGCAGCTTCTAAAAACAAAACCATAGCACAGGTAACATATAACCCTTTTTTTTTTTAAAGATAAATAACTCACTCAATAATTGCTAATTCATACTTAATCCTGTTGGGATATTAGCACATTACATAAATTCTTCAAATCGAACATAATTATGGGGCATGATTGAGCATATGATGACGATTATGGAACGTACCTCTAAAGGTTTTGGTCTTAAAAGTTATTATTTGAGAGCCTTTGGATTGTTTCGTGAATTGAGTGTGATAAAAACTCGTTCATATATTGAATAAGTAGTAAATGAATCATATTTTGTGTTTGTTTGATAAACGAACCAAACACTATTGAAAAAGAAGAAGTTTACTTGCACCATACGACTGATTTTATACCTTAAAAAGAGTAATCATATTTGTCATGTGTATAGCTACGAGTTGCAAAATTCTTTAAAAAAAAAAAGGTGTGAATTATTGAATGAAATAATGAAGGTGGCATTGAGATGGATAGTGGAGGAAGGAGCAAGCGCAATAGTGAAGAGTTTCAACAAGGAGAGGATGAGAGAGAATCTTCAGATATTCAAGTGGGAATTAAGTGATGAAGAAGTTTCCATGATCCAGAAGATTCCTCAGGCTAAAGGGTGCAAGGCAGGAGAATTAGTGTTTCCAGAAGGACAGTACAAATCACTTGAACAACTCTGGGATGGAGAAATATAAGAACTACTCCCCGCTAGATAGCCGCCCCTTTCTCTCTTTTTACAGCCTCGTGGACGGACGAAAGAAGGGAAGTTACAGAACGGGGCAGTGAAGGCTCAGAACTACTCTATTATCTGTAAAAAAATTCCAACAGTCCTTTTGACTTGATGTTGACACCTCTCTCTCTCTCTCTCTCTCTCTCTCTCTCTCTCTCTATTATAGTCCTAATCTAATATTTAGGCCCGAGTCTGTGTATAAGCCCAATAATGAATCAATAAATTGAAAAAACTAAAATTGGAATTAAACATTAAAGAGCCCAACCCACAAGTACATATGATCAACGAAACACAAGTTAAAGGTGAAGAGGATGAGGATGAGAGAGATCTTCTAATTTTGAATTTGGGATTTAGTGATGAAGAAGTTTCCTCAGGCTAAAGGGCTCAATGATACACACACATACACACACACAAGTAAAATTTATCCGTGTCTGTTTTCTTTCTCTTGTTTGGTTAATTTATTATTGTTAAAAGGAGATGCTTATCATATACTCTAATTTCGATAATCCCTTTTTCATAGAGAAACTGAAACATAATCAGCCCAGAAAAGCAACTGTAGACTAATACTTCTATCACTACCAAAAAAAAAAAAGGTTTATGTACAATCAAGTAATATTCTTGAAATAATGTAACTAATTCGTGATAAACAGATCCCACCTAAACTAGTTGATCAATAGAAGAAATACTCTTGCGACGCTGAAGCTAAAACCTGAAGGTCCCAAGAAACTACCATAAGATTAGAGGAGTGAGTGCACCAACTTTCTCACATAACATTGGATGCTGTTACTTGAGAGCGATAGATCCGAATCTGAAGCAAATGAACCATGAGATTATGAACCGAAAATTAGATTTTGAAGCGAAGTCAGATTTTAATGGATGTTTCTTCATTACCTGAGCGAAAGCATATATGGCTCTCAAGATCCTAGCATAATCGGTTCCAAGCATTTGAATGACAACGTCTGCCAAAAAGGAACCCCACATCCTGCACAAGATGAGTTCACAATCGCTGAGTGTATATAAAAAAGTAGAAATTTGATATACTTGAACAGTTAAACATGAAAATAAAACTAAAGGTAAATTACTCGATTTGAAGAATAAGAGAGAAACTATGCTGATTTAGGGAATTGTAGTATATAAAAGATAACATTTAAATGAAGAATACTGGTATGTTTGCTAAGACCTATTTTTAAGTTAACGGAGGGGGTATGCCAAACATGTCAAACCCAGCCAATTTCTGATCCCTCCCGTATTACCACAGATAGCCATGACCCGGTCCAAATCTAGGATCTGAAGCACAAGTATTCACTCTCCGGATAGATTATAAAGTCATATTCATATCCGTGCTCCTTATATCAGATAATGTGAAGCATTTCAAAGTTCTCACCAGAATGTACCTCAATCTTGGATATAAAATTAAGTTACCCGAAAATGTTTCTTGCTATTGAAATCTCTTGCAAAACATGGATGCAAGAGATAAAGAGTTTAACTAAATTAAAATAGATAATGTATGACAAATACAAGATAGAAAATCATGAACTACAGAGTGGAGATTGAGCAAAGGAAAGTCCTTACATTGGCCCAAGTAATTGAGAGAAAGTAGTAAGCCCCAGATACCGAGTCATAGCAGCTTTTAGGCCCTGTCAATTATGTTTGATGAGAAAGAACTATTGTAGCATCACCTGAACACATTCGGTGCAGAGGAACCATATCAAAGTAACTATCTTCTATGATACAAGGAACATTTTAAAGATGAACTGTAGTAGTATACAAACACAAATAAAGACTCTGAACGGCTTCCATCGAGATAGGCAGCAATCAACTGAAAGAACGCAACAGAAGGGTATATTGAAAGCTAACGTAAAACTTCAAAACATATATCACCTGTCTAGCAGCGATCAAGGCTGCTCCCGATTCCAGGTTAATAGACACCAACTGCCCAGCCTGGAAGCTCAAATAAAAGAATGATTTTTTAAGGCTCAAATCAGGAAAAACATGTTAAGTTACATTTGGTGCTCTAGCCTCCGAAAATGAAAAATGACACATCTAAATACAAAAACTCTCACTGAGGACCTTTCTGATTACTTCTTTCTTCAACTGATATTTAGCAGCTTCTGAAAACATTGTTCCAGATAATCTCCCTCCCACCTACAACAACTTGTAGAGTGTGTCAGCATTATAAATGAAAACATGATTTCAAAATAAATCCATAGATATTCTCTTACCAATTCCAATAGTTTCTCCAATGTAAGCATCCCACCACCCTTGAGTACAAAGAGCAATTTGATGAGTACCTCAAGTGAACCAAACAGGAAGGAACAAAGATAATTTATTTGTTTAATGGGACTGCAGAACCTTTAATATCAATGAGCGCAGCTCTGGTGCTCCAATCCCAAGAGCTGTAAGTTTCTGTACCTTCCACTGGCTGAGTCCTAGCTCTAGGTTATTAGACCCATCAGAGTTTTTTGAGCCAACCTTTAAGCTTGAAAAGGTTTCTGGTTCTTCACTGGAAAGTAATAAATATGTAAATAATAAATGTAAAGATATCAAATGGAGAAATCTCACGTGCTAAGCAATTGACACACAAAAAAGCATATGACCATTTTTTTCCGATGCTAACTTAAGTAAATGAGAAGCAATCTGTACAATCTGTTTGTTTGCCTGATGGATCAAATTAAGGTCATAACTCATTAAGTTTTATCAAGCAGCATTTTCCGAAGAGGATGGTTAAGGAAAAGTAACTACATCAGAGGCATCAAGTGGAAACATGCCTGTCATGGATTATCAAAAGCTACTTCTCTTTCTAATCTGGAGATTTGAAATTTTGCTCTTAAATGTTGTCTGGCTTAGGCAAAATGACATTAAATGTATATGATCACATATCACCAACTCTAAAAGTCCTTACCCAAAAGCACACATCCATATCTACAAAAGTAGAATGCACTTTGACTTCACTATCTATCTCTTCCTACCTAAGAACAAGAATTGATAGATTATTGCTACCCAGATTGTCTATTTAACAAAAATTAACTGCAAAACGGAAATCTACTTTTGAATTTTATATGGAGAGATCAAGATTAGAGTGCCTAATCATCTACATGATAATTGAAAATTGTCAATCCAAATCATTCATACTGCAAGTAAGCAAAGACACGCACACACACACAGAAACATAAATGAATGCGTGTGAGATACAAATTAAGTTCAACACCGAAGGACATAAAATATGGAGAACCAATGTAGACTAAATCAACTTGATGAAATTTTTAAACTTTTTTTGTCATCTTACTTTTTTCTAGAGAAAACATAAAATCGGAGGGCTCGAGTTACCTTGAGTACTCTTGCAAAAGATGTAGGAAAATCTCCACTTCTAACCCTTCAGAAGACAACTTGGCTGAACAAGGTACATTTAATTTTTTCCTTACTTCAAGCAATACATTTCTGTATGATGGTCTCCAACCCCTGACATGAAATAAACATGACATCTTAATTTTCCGGTTAGGATTGATACCACCAAGCGTCTCTGAACATTATTTGCCACTAGGAAGAAACCAAAAACAACCCACTGTGTGACAATCCATAATTGATAAACTCAATGGTGTTCCAGTAACACGGGCGTGACCATTCAATCAATTGATGCTGATTTAAAGCTCTCTCAGAGCCTATTATCATTTAACATTGACTGTCACTACCATTTTTGTATAAGGAAAAAAAGTTATCCTTTTGAAGAAGAATCTTTAAGAGTTCTAAACATCAAGATGAAATAAATATATGCTTGTATCTACACTCGCTAAAAAAAATGCTATCTTTTTCTTTTTCTCTACCAGCAAATCTGCAAATAATATAACGCAGGCATTCCTTTTTTTGCTAGAATTGTTCGTTTTGCTATCTATATATGAGATTGATTTTAAATCAATTATGCAGAAGATAATTAACCATAAAAAGACAATACTTTGCCAATAGAATTGCCTCAAATTTACCCGTCTCTCTAATCATTGCATATTAAAAACATAAATGTAAGCTACTACACCAGCAAAACTCAAAAAATAACCTCAAAGTCGACCGTGCATCAGCAGCGAGGAACAAGAAACGAGATTCAAGCAGAGAAATAAAATCTTCCCTCTCGTCCGGGTCTTCTCCAATCATAACCCAGTCAACATCAGCCCTCTTTGCAACCGATTTCAACAGTGGACTGAAGTAACTGAAACAACAAACATAACGCAATGTTAGTTAGAACCCTCACACTCAATGCTCCACTTGATCATAGCAATATAACAAACACATGCAAGTTTTTCTGGTACAACCTCCGGATGAAAGTGGGAGAAACTAGGTAGAAACAAGCATTCAATAGTATAATATACCTATATTGAGATTATAATGTACCACAATCATTGTTCCTCTGTTCTGGAATTATATAAACAGAAAAAGTACCTAGGGCCAAATAAAATTCTTTCAAGTTCGTATAATTCAGAATCAGTAGCAAGTTCCAGCACCGAACGGAGTTCTGGATCATACGCTCTGCTTCCACTGGCCTCTGACCATGAAAGACAAGAATTTACGACTAACTAATCAAATAAATACTAATCCAATTCATGAAAGGGCGTAGGCTGGGGGCGCAAATAAACCATTAGCGGGCACTGTGATACTCACCATCGGAGTGTCTTGAAATTGAAGCAAAAGGAGGCCTTAAGATGGCCCTTGGAGCTAGGGCATGATTTAAGATACTCTTCCTAGAATTAAAAACGAACTGCGAAATTGATAATTCTCCGATACGTAATATGGCGCTGCAGTGGAGGTTATAATGTTTCCTAACGGGAAGAATTTGAGCGGGGCAGGTAAATAAGTGGTGATGGTGGAAGAATTGGATTTGCCGGGGCGGGGTGACAGAAGAGACCGGTGGCGCAGCCGCAGTTGGCAGCGGTGACATTGGTGGTCGGCGGCAGCTGAACTACACACTATTATGAGTCGGTCAAAGGCAGTCAGTCTGTGGCAGTCGGCACTCGGCAGCGTACTAAAAGACGACACTTTAATCTTTATTTATAAAATAATATAATTATTTTAAATAATATATGATTATATTATTTTTAAATTTGATCTTTAATGAAATGAATATTGAATTTATTTATGTAAAATTTAAATTAGTAACATATAATGTCCGGAACTTATTTTTAAAGATACGAAAATGAATTTATAATAGTAATTAAAATTATAAGGAGAAAAATGAACTCATAACTTCGAAATTACAAAAGTGGCCTCGTTGCTACAGAGAGCATTCACTTGAACACAACATCTTTTATTTATTCAATAAAATAATTCTAGGATACAGAATACAAAGCATAAAACCTGACCCAATAAAAAAATAAATCTGAGCACGTTCCAGTCCTAAACAATCAATTCTATTGAATTTAATCCAGAGTTGGTAAGACGGTACCATCGCAGATTTAGCAAAGAATACAAAAGAATATTAAACATGACAGAAAAAGTAATAAATCCAGGAGGCCCAACTGCAGAAGAAGATCACAAGCCAGCAGAGACCAATCCATGCAATGTCACGATACCAAAGTAATAAATCCAGGAGGCCCAACTGCAGAAGAAGATCACAAGCCAGCAGAGACCAATCCATGCAATGTCACGATACCAATTACGACGTTTTCATCATTAATGACAGGCAAGAACTGCACCGGTGATGGTGGGGCCTCCATCTTCTGCATTGCTTCCACTGCCATTGCATCTGGACCGATTGTCCTTGGCTTCCTGGTTCACCATATTACAGTTTTTGTTAACAGATGGTATCTTGATTACACGGAAAAAATAACTTCAGAACCTATTTCCAGATAAACACTTGCAATGCAAGAAGATAATACTTCACCACTTTGCCATGTCAACGTGGTCAGGCTCATAAACTACGGTATGTGATCTAACAAAATATAGGTTATCTGTTAAACAGCATTGAACGAACGATTAAATTAACACAACTACTCTCAATTGCCTTTTTTGCATCCTCAAAAGAGAATCCCACTCATCCAATAATCCAACATAATCCATGCATATCATGTTCAAATATAGTCTCAACCCACATAACAGAAATTACTGCAACATTAATGTAAACATCTGCCACAATCAGAGCATAAAGAAATACAGAGAGATCCCTCTTAGTGATATGATTATAGGCTGCCCTGCTGGGAGTTAGTAGGTATGGAGTCAATTAACAGTGAGTCCAGCCTCAAAGTGTTTCAGTAGAATACATTTGCACTCTTTTATTTGGAACGGAAGGGGCTCGAGTCATGTAATTCAGACCACAATTAATAAAAGTTTATTAATGGTGTTTGTGGACTAAGCAAGTGTTAAATGAGGATAATTCTTTTAGTAAGCAACTCCACTGAATTAAAAGTTGGTAAATATTCCCGAAAGGTACAGAATATATTAGGCCTAATTTTTTAAGAAAGGGTATTTACTTATTGCAGTTATTAGTAACTGAAGAGCCACAACCATTGGATCAGAGATGGTAAACAGAGTAATGTACCTGTTACACATCTCTCCCACAGTAAGCTTGAAGATTCGCTCACCACTGGCTTTCAATGTGCGACGCAAATCACCATCAGTAAATGTACCTAACAGATGATAATCATTGTCTATGACGAGAAGGCAGCCACAACCTTTGCTGGTCAGCTCTACCAGTTGATCCATGATTAGATCGTGTTCCCTGCACACTGGAAGGTCATCTTTCTGCTTCATAACATCCTTCACCTACAATTAAATTTTTTTTTTTTTTAAAAACAAAGGAAAAAGGAAAGGGGATCATTCTAGATGAATTAGCACAAAACTAGACCATATACAGTGGAGCGAAAGTGCATACTGGTTATAAAGATTTGGTAAGCTATCATTGAAAGAGTAAGAACAAATTCATTGAAATTAATCAGAAATGAAAAGTCTGATGATCTAAAAAGAAATGTGAATGAAAAAATCCAACATTGGATCATCGTCCACCAGCTGTCATGGAAATCTTAATGCAATAACAGATACCACCATTGTAAACCGCCCTGCTAAACAACTATACTATATGTAGCTTTTCTTTTCCTAATTTAGATGCCTCGATAGCTGTACTTTTGTACACAATTTCTCCAAATGCAACTTTTTTCCACATCAAACCTAATAAGATCAGCATAGCCATTGAAGCAAACTGTACATGGAACATTCATACTTCAAGAACTTCATTTCCTACAAAGAAAGAAACTTGTTCTAAATACAGAAGATCAAGCTGAACATATTACTTCCTGACATTTGACATCTTTTCTTTCATATATATATCATGCTTAAAAGCCAGAAACCCTCCACCGACACGGTTTCTTCACCAACATCTCCCTCCAAAACCACATCGTGAACTGGCACAGACATGAAACAAAAGAAAAATAAACAATTAAAGCTAAACCAATAAATGTACCTTGAAAATCAAACTCTTTCCAATCCTCCCCGCAGGATGGTTGGCCGCATACTCCTCCTTGCTCAAATTCCTGGCTCCCATTAGCGCAATCGCAACTGTATCCCCAAAAACCATCTGGATCGCCGTCGATGTCACCGGAGCCAGATCGAACGGACATAGTTCCCTCTCCAGCGGCAAATGGACATTCAGATCACACACCCGTATCAACCCATTAGGCTTCACCGACGTCACAGATATCAAATAAACCCCCTTGGCCTTCGCGCAAGGCACAAGCTTCAACAATTCCTCCGAATTCCCACTCTTACTGAACATAACCAACAAATCTTTCGACGACAAAATGCCGATGTCGCCGTGAAGGGCGTCGACAGGCGACAAAAATCCAGATTTAATTCCGAGGGAGACAAGTGTTTGCGAGATCTTCTGGGCAACGAAGCCCGATTTTCCGACGCCGGAAAAGAAAATTGTACCCTCGGCGTTTAAGAGGGTTTCCGTGAATGTTAGGGTTTGGGAAAGATCGAGATTTTGAAAGAAATGGTTGAGGTAGTTCTGTTGGCATTTGAAGAGATTGAGCAAATGTGGTTTGTCCAATTTCGCTTTTGAGAAATTCATTACTTCATAATCTGGGTTTGAGAATGGGGGAGAGAGAGACCCCATATTCGTTTTTCTTGCTCAGGTCTGTAGCTTAACTGTGAGGATTGCAGGAAGAAAAGGCGCCGATTGTTATATGGTTGGAGAGTTAACGCGGGATGCATTTAATTACTATATATACTAAGGTACTCATTTGTCTTTTTCCTTTTTTAGCAGTGTCTTTCAGTAAGCGCAATATAATTTATAATATTGTTTATTTAATTATTTAAAAATTATTATTTTTTAGATTATTAATAAAAAATAATAAATTTTAAGTAAAAATAATATTTTACTTGATGATGCCCTCCAATCTTTTTAAGTAAAAATAATAAAGTAATATATTTTAAATAACAAGTAATAATTTACTTTAATTAATGGGGTCAGTAAAACCTTTCAATTTCTTTTTATTTGATTTAATTATTTTTAAGTACTCACTTCATGCTAAGAAATTGTTGTATTTTAAAACAAATTTTGTTATAAAAAAAGAATTATTTTGAAGATTAAAGTCTTGATTTATTAGATAAAGTAAAATAATTTAATTTTTTTAATTTATAAATAAATTATATATAGTTGAATAAATCAAATTGTGTGTTTAAGTTTCCATCCGATCGTGCTCTTTTCTTGACCTTTTTGCTTGAATCATCCTGATTTGTCGTAATCTTGAATTAAGCATTCGGAAACCATGGGCGCTTACTTTCTCGATGTATATTAATTTTTTTTAAAGAGTATTTTCAACCAAAGTAGTAATAGAAAAATATGATAGACAATAGATTTGACAAATAAAAGAATTTATGTAAATGCGAATTTATAGTTTTTAGAAGATTGTATGTCTATCGAATTGATAAAAGTTAAAAAATTATAATCTTGACAAATATGATATTTTTTTAGATGAAGCAAATATTATTTTAAGCAAAATGACCAATTTTCTTTCAAAATTAACCCTATCACTATTCCCAACCAATTCCTCTCCAGAAAAGAACTATTAAATTTTCAAATTATCATAATTAATAGATTAATTAAGGTTGTGTTTATTCATTTATAGAAAGTATTTAATAAAGTAAAATGAGAATCCAATTTGTCACATTTCTGGTATGTTATGGGCTTATATTTGTCCCTGCAATTTGATTTTTTTGACGTGATAACTCTCTCGCTCAATTATTGCCATACAATGTGGACGATGCTTCGGCCACATGGATATAAATAATTATAGGTGATGTTGGGGTCCATACTAGTTTCTTCACGTGTTTTTTATGTTTTTCTTTAAATGGGTCCGGAGTGAATTTAAGTTGGGTCGAGCTAGAAGTGGTAGTGCTTAAATTATTTGAATTATTATTTAATTTTTAATATTATATTTGAGTTTGTTTGAATATTAATTAAGCTGAGTTTTAGATTTTATCAGGCGTGAAAGTTTATTTATTTGTTTGACATCTTTATTGAACAGAGTTCAAATATATTTTTAACGAATTATCTTGATTTGAGTATGGAATAATTTGATTTGATTTTCAGTTCTAATATATTTTCTTCTTCATATTTTTTTCTCCGCTACAAGAATTTTTTAAGTTTGAAGATGTTGTTTAACGTGGAAGTACGATTTTGTACATGACCATTGAGTCTTGTGATACCTTATGGCTATAATATTTGAATAAATGTTTCTTTAATTAAATATATGATTAATGAGGGTCGTGAATTATTGGTGTATATTTATGCGTGACACAAGATGAAATGATATATGTAACAAGATTGAAATATATTCATGAAATATAACTGTCAAGAAGGCTAGCAATTCGGGCCGTCTGACTTGGTTTGATCTAAATCCACATGCCAACATTCAAAATTGGTTGGGCCGGATCGGCCTGAAATCCATCATGCTGTTAAATATTGAGCTCAATCTATTTCATTAATTTTAAAATGTACTAAAATATTTTAGGCCAATTTTAGTTGATTGAATCTATTCAAATGAGTACGATCATATTCCAAACTTTAAAATATGTATCGAATTGGATCGGACCAATATCAACGGCTCTAATTGTGAGTGGCTCCCTTCTTAGCCAAAGGGCAAAATTATTTAATTTGAATAGGATGCATGAGAAAAATGTTTGGTGTAGAAATCAAGTAATATCTATCTAGACTCCTTAGAACCGCTATTTTGTTTAAGCCCATTAATGCTGACAGAATTCAGACATGTCAACAAATCCTATTTTATCGATAACAATCTTTTAATTTATTTTGTTTTTTATTCATTTTTTCAAATACATCAAACAATATTTTACTATATAATCTTGTATCAAAGGATAAATAAAATGTCACCCCATTCAAATTTATATGAATGTTATAAAAAAAATACAAATTAAATAATATTCTATCACATTATAAGAGCCCATTTATACTTGTAAAATATTTCTTCGTTGTGGCCCATTTTCCGGTCCACCAGAATTAAGGCCTAAACAAATTAAAAGGCTCATCAATAGCCCAAAGTCTCAAGAAGCCCAAAGGTTCACCAAAGCCCAAAATATTTCTTTGTAAAGTGTTTCTGTCACACAATCGTTTGAGATGAATTCCATACCTTTCTTCAAGCTTCAAGATACCTTAAACTTTTAGAAACACCTCAAATAAAAAGAAAGTCACAATATATTTTTTTGTGCACATGTGGAACATGATCGCTTGAACATCAAATCAAAATTGTTAAAATAAAATGTATTGAAAAAAATTATCAATTCATGTCTCATATATATGTAACATAATCCTTAAAAATATAATTCCTCAAAACATATGCACATCAATATAAGTTTGTATATAATCAAGATACCAAAAAATAAAAATAAAAATATTATTACAAAAATAAGCAATTATGTTGGACTTCTTAAGTTTGTTTGTGCAATTTAATCCAACAATGCGATATTTGTTTTGAATCGTTGGACTTCTTAAAATATTTTGTTGAACTTATAATTTTTTTTTAAAATAATTTAGGACCGTAACTACTGCCGCTTTCAGTTTTTTTCCTTTCTTTAAACCCCTCCCATCGGCATTCTTGCCGTAATCCAAAATCTGGAAAAGAGTTTTTTGTAGATCTTTCAATCGTTTGTTATACAAGATTTCTGCCGCTGCTTTGTGTTCACAGACAAGAGCGTGCATCTGTGTGCGCCGTAGGGCTTATAAATCGGTCCCAATATTTTTTGTCTGTTGAACTATATGATTCTACTGTCATTCAACAATTTCCCTATCATATTCACTTCTTCTTTGTTCTTCACCATTCGGGCATCACCGCATTGAAGATTCTTGAACATCCATTGATCTAGAATGGAGCTTTGATGGTATGAAAATGTGTAAATTTGAGGGTGGAAACAACAGAAGTGAGAGAAGGGGAAATTGGGATGTGGGAGTGAGTGTTTTGGGTGAAAAAGAGGATGAAGAGAGAGAGTATTTGAGGGCATGTTATGGTAGAACGAAGCAATGGAGTTGGAGGGCAATTACTACATTATTGTTATGGAAATGTATTATTCAAATGGTGGCAATTTGAGAAGTTTGGGTTGTTGAAGACTTTGCCTTAATGCTGCAATCCTCCAAATATGCATACATTTGTAGAGCCAAAATTGCATTTTCTACCAAAGAGGGTAAACAACAATAATGGTTGTCTTATTGTTTCTTGCAATGGAGGACTCAACCAGATGCGAGCCCATATCTGATATGGTAGCTATTGCCAGATATCTTAACATCACTCTTATTGTCCCCGAATTGGATAAAACATCGTTTTAGACAGGTTCAAGTGATTTTCAATACATATTCAATGTTGATCATTTTATTACTTCTTCAAGGGATGAGGTTTGAATACTGAAAGAACTTCCACCTAAACTCAAAAGGAGAGTAGAACTTTGAAATGTTTGACAATAAGAAAAGAATAAAATTAGGTTATTTTTAAATATATAAATATATAAGAGTATTTTAGTCAACTTATTTATGTCTAATTTTGTCATAATTATTACGGAGTATGTTTAGAGGTTCTGGGGATGTGAATAGTCACACCTAATAAAAATAATGTACATGTTTTTTCTTTAATTATATAGAATATCTTTAAATTCATGCATAATTAATTATTTAATTCGTCTACTTGAACGTTTGAATTCAAGATCATGATGAGATTAAATGATATCAACTTTAAATTAATTATAATTAATTTATAAATATGAGATATTAATTTATTTGTTGGTACATGATCAAATATTAAACTAAATCAAAATTATAAGAACATATTTGTTGGTACCATATTTTTACGATTTTTTCATATGTAACATAGATAATATACAAATCATCATTTCTTCTATATTATTTCATAGAAAGTATTTCAAATATAAATATAATAATAATAATAATAATAATAATAATAATAATAATAATAATAATAATAATAATAATAATAATAATAATAATAATAATTTAAGCTAAATATAAAAAAAGAGATCACAACATAAAAGTGTCATGTGCTTCAAATTGCAAAAATTGAAAAGTAGCGCTTAAAATTGAAAAAAATAATAGGCTATGATTAAAATACAAATTTCATCAAAGATCGTAATTTTCTATGTAATTAACCCTTATTATTTTATTTTAATATTTTTTAAGAAGGTGTATGTTTTAGATGTATGTTTGATCTGAATATTTATGATTAATTAAACTATTTTTGGTATTTACAAATATAGGCTTATGGGCTGACTACAGCTCTGTTTGAGTTTCAAACAAAAAATCCAATTTTAGAAATATATATTTTTATCTTTTATGTTTAATATATTGTGTATTTTATTTTATAAAAAAGTATATTTAAAAAAATGTATATTCAATTTATGTATCATATAAATATTAGTTTTAATAAAATAATAGTAGAAATTGATTGATATGTAGTGGGTCTATTTACGGAGAATGGTTTTATTTTTTTAAAATACTTATACAGTGATTAAATATTATTTTCTGGAATGATTTTTAGATCAAACATTGATTTGTTAGTATTTCATTGTAGAGTGAGTTTCAATAAGTCAACTTAATAATACATAACTTAAAAAAAGAAAATCATTCTTAAATTCGAGGAACATTAAAAGCGCGGTATGAAACGTATGTTATGTTTATTTTAGAAATGTTACATAAATAGAATGCAGTTTTGACATATTGTTATATTATAAGAAAAAATTGTTAATAAGATTAGCTTATATTTAAGGTTATTTGTGTGTACATATGTGCACTTATATATACTATTTATAAATAATTATATTTTTGGAAGCCGACAGCGACGGTGCATTCAAAGATAAACTCAGAAAGAGCATAATATCATTATTTTGACATCGGTGCGGTTTTTTTTTTTTTTTTTTTAGTCATAAGAGTGGCTTTAAACCCCAATTGTTCATCTCTACATATGTTGGAGTAGTAAGTTGTGCAAAGATCCTATTGGCTTTTTCTTGAAGTTTTGTACTTAAAATACACACAAAATTTAAAAAATAAACTTCTAAAAACAATCACAATATATTATGTTAATTGTTGGCATCAAATCTTCATATTCATCTAATTCAATAAAATAGTGCCTTGTACGAATACCGTAGGCTCATAGCTTAATACCCAAGAAAATATATTATCCATTTCGAACCAAAACAGGTCATTTTGTGGAACACAATAATATGATGTGTTGTATTTATAAAATGGATATTTATATCTACAATATCAAAATGAATGCAAGAAAGAAACATGTTGTGATTTAAAATTTTTAATCCTCACTCATTTGTATCTAACTAGTTTCTTTCAGCTTGCAATTGTTTTACTTTTGAAATATACTAGTGTGAGATTCCATACGATGTATATAAGTCATTTTGTATGTTAGTATTAAAAAACATATTTTTTATTATTAAAAATATTAGCAAAAAATAATAATTATGCGTAATATCTGAATTTATATTTTTTCATATGTGATTTTGAATTTATTTAAAAAATTCAAATCAAATATCATTCATAATTTTCATATTTTAGACGTACTAAATATAATGCAAATCTGGATATTGATTTCTTTAAATAATTTGGATATGGATTGGAAACCTACCAAATCTACTGCAAATATAAAATGGATGCTTTTGCATAAATAGAATGTTACTTAGGAATATCATTTTGTATTATTAACAAAATCAAGTTTCAAAATTTATTTGTAATCACCCTTAAATTAGATACTCTACAACAGGATTGGATACATTTTTTTAAAAATATATTTTTATTTAAAAATAATAAACAAGCTATGCAAAATTTAAGAAAAACATATTTTTTTTATTAGAGATATCGATAACTAGCCTAAGATTTGGTCAAACACATTTAATATCTAAAATATTATAGCTTACAAAAAAATAAAAAATAAAAACAAATTTTAGGAAGTGTTATTAAACGAAAAAATATGAAAATAAAAACAATTATATTTTATTATTATTTATGTATGTATATACATATATATATATATATATATATATATATATATATATATATATATATATTACATCATACTTACAATATTTAATTTTCACAAAATATCACTAATGGAATATCACCAAATTTGAATAATTAATATATTAGATATACATGTTTTTTATGTTACTAATTTTAATAGATCTTGATGAAGATATTAATATATTTTTATTTATATACCAAAAAATATGTTGCTAATATGAATATTATTTTATAATTAAAAAAAATCCAAATCTTTCAAACATATCTATTACAAATTCAAATTTTATTAAATAAAATTAATAAATTATTATTATTATTATTATTATTATTATTATTATTATTATTATTATTATTATTATTATATATACAAAAAATAGAAATCACATTTAAGCTTAATAAATAAAAATTGAAAATATTCATTTTACATATATATATATATATATATATATATATATATTTTTTGTTAATATACAACTAATTCTATAATATTTCACAATATCACTTCCTTAATATTTACATAACTTAGAAATATACATTAGTGTTCATCCTCAATACTTTTTCACAATTGCACTCTGGAGTAGTATTCAAAATTTAGATGATAGAAACAACATTAGGGGTTCAGAGAGATTTTATATAACTTACAACTTGAAGATACATTAGTGTTGATACTCCATACTTTTTCACAATTACATTCTCGAGTATTCAAAAAACAAAATAATAAAAATAACAATAGGGGTTCACGAAAACTTAGTTAACTCAGCTTAATCAAGATAATTGTACTCTTCAGACAAAACATCAATCAAGAAAATTGTTGTTTTTCAGACAAAGTAAACCAACTCTCTTCAACATAAGCTAGAACTACAATGTTGCAGATTTCATAAACCAAGCGGAGGGGTCATGGAGGCTTGATAGGCTGAGAGAATGTTTCGTCCAGAATGACATTGATGAGATCCTAAAAATCCCTCTATGCTCTACGTCTTCTCCTCATAAGAGCTTCTGGTCTGAGACGAAATCCGATAAGTTCACAGTTAAAAGCGCGTACCATCTTGCTATTAGTCACTTCTCTTCACTTGGAACGCACTTACCATCAGCTAGTAATAGAGACAGAACATGGAAGCTGATTTGGAGAGTTAAGGGGCCACAGAAACTTAACAATTTTCTATGGAGAATCTGCATGAAGAACCTCCCCACAGAAGACAACTTGCTTCGTCGTAATCTGCCGGTAAACCCGATTTGTTCAGTTTGTGGCGAAGATAATGAATCCATCGACCACATCCTCTTTGACTGTCATGTGGCGATTCATGCGTGGGGCATCTGTCCGGGTCGTTTCCACAATAGATTGGGGCTGCCGGTGAAGCTTTTCATCGGGGAAATGCTCGAAACCTTGCCGACGGAAGGTGGAACGATCTTTGCTTGTATGCTGTGGCAACTCTGGAAAAACCGAAACTCTTGCTTGTTCGAAAACAAGCCCCTGGATTCAGCCACCATAGTGCACAGAGCTTGGCGAATGTTGGAGGAGGTTCACGACTCCGAGTTGAAGAATCGAAACACGATTGATCATCACACCCGCATCAACTTCTGGGAACCACCCCCGGTGGGGACCTTCAAGCTTAATTCCGATGCGGCGGCATATAAGGATGGTACAGCAACCTATGGCTTTGTGGTGAGGAACGACAAGGGCGAGGTACTTGCGGCGGGAGCAAAACGAGAAATTGCAGGCGGTTCCTCGACCCTCATTGAGGTTCGTGCACTTCTTCACGGGCTGAGCATCTCTGCAGCGTGCGGCTTACGGATCCTTCAAGCGGAATCAGACTCGAAAATGCTTATCCGTTCCATTAATGGAGAATTCGAGGGAGAACCGTATGTTATGGCTGTTATGCAGATTCTTAGAACTCTTGCTAATAGTATGGGTCTCACCCGTTTGAAGGCTATAAGCCAGACTGCTAATAAGCTTGCGCACAACTTGGCCCACTTTTGTTCAAACAAATCTGATGAGCAGGTTTGGATTAAATTGACATCAATAATTATAGATTAAATTGAAAGACAAAACTTCTAGCTGTTATAAAATTTATGTTATCCTTTAATAAATCAATAACTAGGGTACATATGAAAATTCATCCCATCTCAAACAAATATAGTAAAAATAAAAAAATTATATATAAAAATATTTTAGTTAATATATTTATATTTAATTTTATCATAATTATTATGATATATAATTGAAGATTATTATAGGATATATTTCAAGATTTTAGATGTGTATAGCTGCACCCTAAAATATATTGTTTTTATCACTCAATCTACCGTGTTTCTCTGCAAGTCTGTCTGGACTTGTATCCTCTATGGAGGAAAAGGAGCAAATCACCGAAACGACGTCGCTCTTCGCCGCTTTCCTCGACCAACCTGCGCCTCAAGCTCTCCCCTCCATACCCAGCAGCAGCAGCAGCTCTGCGGCGCAATGGCTTCAAAACACCAGCTTCACGACCGACCTCTCCGTTATAAACGACGCCGTCTCCAAATACAAACCGCCCTACGAAAAACAAGACGAAGATGAAGAAGATAAAGGGGAAGAACTCAATACCGACAACCAGCGGCCGCAGTACGAAATGGTCCCGTCGTCGCCGTCTGAGGCGAGCGCTTCTTCCGACGATGAGCATAGGAAGAGAAGGAAAAAGAATAAGAAAAGAAGAAAGGAGGATTCGCGCACATCGTATAGCTTCGCTGCAACTATCTCGTCTTCTTCGAGAAAAGCGGGTGTTCAAAAATGGGCTTCTTCTTCTCCTGCAAATGAGAAGGAATACTACTTTGATTCTCGTGGTGATCGCGATAATTTGGCCTTCGGTTGCATCTACAGGTGAAATGAACTAGATTTCCCTCGATTTTCTGCGTCGCTAATGTTATATGCATTTTTTCTTGATGCTTCATTATTAATAGCAGCTTATCCTCTATATCCACAATTCTATTGCCTTCAAAAGAATGCTGCGGTTGCATACATTACGAAGTCAGAACTAATCTATTCTTTAGAGGTTGTTGATTCTGCTGTAAAGTATGATGTTATAAACTTTGAACCTGTAAACTATTGTAGCTTGTGATAGTAAAAAAGTTCTCAGATAGATTAATCAGACTATATTATTTTATCGAAAAGATCAATAGCAACGAGGGTCAGTCATGTGTTGCTGAGGTCTTTAATGTTCAAATGGTATCATCTGCATATCTGTATTGATTTTAAGTGTGTGCATGATAAAATGCAGAATGGATGTTGCCCGTTACAAGCTTTACAATTCTAAGAAAGTTTCTGATCGCAACCTTTTTCAGTGGAATAAGAGAGTTGGTAGTCTGGAGGGTGATAGTGATATTGACTTGTTAGATACAAAACTTCGCTCAGGGGGTCGCTATTGGTCTGGGACGTATGCTGCTATCGAGCGTCATAAGAACTTGAAACGAATGCGAGTTCGTCCTTCTAAAAATCCTGTAAAGAGTTTGGTTGCTGATTATATTCCCTTAGTAGATGAAGGTTCTGATAGTCGGCCGGTTTCAAGTGTGGAAGTAGTTGAGGAGTCTTGGGAAGATGAAGTATTGCGGAAAACAAAGGAGTTCAATAAGATGACAAGGGAACATCCGCAGGATGAGAGTCTATGGTTGGCATTTGCTGAGTTTCAAGACAAAGTGGCAAGTATGCAGCCTCACAAAGGTGCTCGTTTGCAAACCCTTGAGAAGAAAATCAGTATTCTCGAGAAAGCAACTGAGCTTATCCCAGATAGTGAAGATGTGCTCCTGTCTCTTATGAAGCATATCAGAGCCGAGACAGCACTGACATCTTGATTAGAAGATGGGAGAAGATACTGACATCCAATTCGTGGAGTTGCAGGCTGTGGAAAGAATTTCTGCGGGGAGTTCAGGGTGAATTTTCTAGATTCAAGGTTTCCGAGATGAGGAGATTTTATGCAAATGCAATCCAAGCCTTATCTGGTGCTTGCATAAAGCAGCATAGGCAGGTTCTCCCTTTCATTATCCATATTTCTTCCTTTAGCTTTTGTTAGTACACTTTCCGCACATAAATTTCACACAAGCATAAGGGAAAAAACATAGCCCATCATAGATTGAACGTGAGTGAAGGTTTAGTCTTTTGTTTTGTTATTGAAGATTGATATGGTACGTGTGAATCCTTGTTTGAGGATAAGTTTAAAATTTCAGCTCCATTATTTGGATTGAAAGAAATTTATTGTAGGTGATGCCCCTTCATACTATGATAATTAAACTAATTAATTGACTTAATATGTCTATCTAGGGAAATCTAGACCTCAAACGTCTTTTGTTATTTGGCATGCAACTTGGAATGATACTCACGTTGTTTGAGTAGACATGAGATATTATGAAAATTTATATTTATTTTTATACATTGCCATTCTGCACAGAGGATTTAAGTAGGCTGGAACAAAATTAGTAGACATGAGATATTATGAAAAATTATATTACTTTTCATGTATTAACCTTTTTGCACATAGGATTTAAGTAGGCTGGAACAACTGGTGTATGCTCTATAGATGTTGAATACCTATAAAACTGAAAGGAAGATTTATAGAACTGTGCACAAGATTTGCTGTGCATTATGGAGCAGAGCGTTAGACAACTAAGTATTAACAGGAAAAAAAATGATTGTGGCGAAAAGGAGAATGTTTTGATGGCTGTGTGGACAGAAAATATTAAATAGAATAGGAAATTAATGCATTAGAAAGAAGTGGGGTTGCACCAACCAACAGATGAGAAACTAGAGAAACATGTTTAAGATTTTTTTGAACATGTGCATAAGAGACCTTTACAAGCACCAGTACAACACATAGAAAGTAGAGAGTCTTTAACTCTTTAAAAGGGGAAGGGAATTCCTAAATAGAATTTAGAAAGAAAATATTGAAAAGGACACTTCAGTATTAATGAGAGCATTTGTACTGCTCTAGACCGAAAGCGATGGTGAGGTAAAATCCACTTAGCCAAACCCACATAGTAGAATAAAGACTTCGTTTATTGTTGTTGTTGTTAGGCATTTTGCATTAGATTTCGACATTGATTTCTCTCATTTGGTAGAGCATCTGTAATATTAATCCTGTCTCCTTTTTGGGCTTGATGCAGACTCATCCCCCTGGCAATGAAACATCAGTTGATTCAGCAATTGTCCAACTAGAGCTTGGATTGGTTGATGTTTTTCTTGGTCTCTGCCGCCTTGAGTGGCAATCAGGTTACCAGGAGTTGGCCACTGCTTTATTTCAGGCAGAGATTGAATATAGTTTGTTGTCTCCCTTGGTTCAATCTGAGCAAAGTAAGCTAAGACTGTTTGAGCACTTTTGGAGTAGTAATGGTGCCAGAATTGGAGAAGATGGGGCCCTTGGATGGTCAACCTGGCTAGAGAAAGAGGAAGAGCAGAGACAAAGACTTATTAGCGAGGAGGCCTCAAATGCGGTTGATGAAGGTGGCTGGACAGGTTGGTTTGATCCATCATCTAAAACTGAGGAAACCGACATGCCTGGAAGTATTAATGAGAGAGATGAGGCTGTTGAGGAATTAAATGATGGATCTGACACAAACGATGTTGACCAAAAGGATGACATTGAATCTCTGCTCAAAGCACTTGGGATTGATGCTGCCGCTGAAGCTGATATCAAGATCAAAGATACAGAAACATGGACTAAGTGGTCAAAGGCAGAAATGGCCAGAGATTTCAATCATTGGATGCCACTTCGCACAAATTCAGGTTTGCCTTCATTCATATCCTCACATTGTTTGTGTATCGGTTCTATGAATCATATTCGCTCCATTCCATTTTGTGTAATTGAGGATTAAGAAAAATATAACTGCCAGCTATTGAGATTCCTCTTGTAGTAAATTTCACGGATGTTCCAGTGTTATATGCCTCTGGTAAATCTGCAGCAGTCTGATCATCTTTGCATCTATCTAGAGATCTTTTACCAGCAAGTCTTCGCATTTGAATCGTGCATTAAAGGATTTGACACTAAATGCATGCAAGAACTCACTGCTGCATGCCATCAAGTTTTTTTACGCACATACTTGAACAATGTATCCAGTAAAAAAATTTAGTGGAAAGAACTGGGCGTTCAATGGAATATTTATTATGATCAATTCTTTCTCCTCTCACCTTTGCTGCCTTAATTATCATGTATCAATACTTGTTTCAATGGTGGACCAATATTTTTAAATTCTCGGAACCTCTTGCTATGCAGTATATCTGTGGAGACACTTGCTCTTTCCAATGTCTTCTCTGTTTAATTTGCACTTTTTGAGAATTAAGAAGACATATTGCAGGGTATGTCATCAAGAAAGTGCTCACTTTATTTGGAACTTGTCATTTTTGTAGGAACCACCTGCCATTTCTTTATTTCTTTTATTTCTAAATTTATTTCAAATTTGTTGCAATGCTTAACTGATAACAGAAGCAAAAGTTAATGTAAGTGAGAGGGTGGAACTAGGGCTGTCAATGAGCCGAGCTGAGCTCGAGCCTGGGCAGGCTCGGCTCGAGCTCGAAGCTCGTCGAGCTCGTGATATGCAATTGCGAGCTCGGCTCGGCTCGAAACTCAGGTTTATTTTTGTGCCTTATTAATACGATTTATACATGTTTCAACATTTTTCTAACAATTTTCATTCTTTTCAAGAGAAGAACGTGAACTTAATATTCGAAAACAATCAATTTAACAAAGAAAATTACAATGTTCATAGTTAAATGTCTAACATCTCACAACCAAAAAAGTTCAAAGTTTACACCATTAAAAAGTCTCACAATAAATAATATTTCATATTTTCATAAGTAAAACATTATTACAAAATAATCAACAATTGTCTTTTCATAAGTTTTTATAATTTTTTTGAGTAACTTATTATTTTTTTTGGGTAATATATATAAATTAATTAATTAAAAAATAATCGAGCCTTTTCACGCTTTCGAGCCGAGCCTAAGTAAATTTAGCTCGGCTCATTAATGTTTCGAGTCGAGCTTCAGCCGAGCCTAGTTGATTCGAGCTTTGACCGAGTTTTGACCGAGCCGAGCTTGAGCAGCTCGCGAGCCAGCCTGTCTCATTGACACTCCTAGGTGGAACAGTACAATTACTGCTAGTCAATTGTAATTTTCCTTCTTCACATGCATGGCAGACCTTATTATGGGGGCTATCTTACATGGTAAATTATCGTGATTACATTTCAAATTTACAGCAATTATTCCTTTTTGGTTGCAGTACAGAATATGTTCAGCTTATCTTTTATTTTCTGAAAAATTGACTGTGAACTGGCAAAACAGGTCTTTCTCGTGATGATGCTACAGATGATGCAGAAGATGATGAGCAACTTTTGAGCATAATATTGTTTGAAGATGTGAGAGATTACCTGTTCTCACTCAGTTCTGGGGAAGCACGATTGTCTCTAGTATCCCAGTTTATAGAGTTCTTTGAAGGAAGGATAGCTCAATGGTAGGTGTAATGGCGTTCTGAGATCTATTCTGCAATTTTTTTTCTCTCAAAGCTTTTCTTACATAGCTGCAATTATACGGAACTTCTGTGATTTTGTCAACTACCCATATGTGTCACATTATGTAATAAATGGAAATGGAAGAGCATCCCCTATTAATAGGTTAGTAGCTGGTGACTATAAGGACTTATGTAATAATTCACACATATGATGGAATAAACCCTTCTCTGTAGTAACCCGGTGGTTCAAATTTCTTTATTCTGTTATTTTACTTGGCTTTCACTTAAAACTGATGTTGCTTTTTGTTTCCTGGTTATGCCTTTATAGGACTTGCACAAACAGTTCAAGTTGGATTGAGAAGACACTTGGTTTAGAGAGTCTTCCTTATTCTCTTCTAGAGGATTTGAGACAAGTGCATGAAGTTCTAATGAGGAAGCTGACCAATCCGAGAAGTATCAGCTTGGATCTTCTTTGGAATGGTTCAGATGACACAGATATGAGGAGTAACATGATGAAATTTCTGCGAAATGCTATCTTACTTTGTTTGAAAGTGTTCCCTCAAAACCACATCTTGGAGGAAGCTGCTCTTATTGCTGAGGAGCTATCAAACACAAGGATGAATTCAGCAAGTTTCTCTGTGACCCCATGTCGAGCTCTGGCCAAGAATCTATTGAAAAATAATAGGCAGGTATGATGTATCTGTGTAATTTGACATTGATCAGATGAAAAATTCAATCCTTTTTGTAGAAAGTATTTTAGCCAGTGATTTATCCATCATCACATGTGGGCATACTCCTATGGTTCTTTAAAATGATTGTGTTAGAGAGTTTGTTTACTTTGAAGTACTCATTGCTGGTTACAAGCTTGATGACATGTTATTTTTTGTCAGTAAAATGAAACTCTTTTATGTGCTTATGATAAAGGATCTACATGCTGCTGAAGGCTGCACCTCTCATGTATGTTTGGAGTGGATTTGCAGATTTTAGCATGCAAGCTGTCTCTTTTTATAGGAATCTTATATAACTACAAGAAGTCATAAGTTGCACTTCAAGTGTCATATTAAATGACCTGTTACCAAGGTTCTCAGTTATTGATTTTATATTCAATTTATTTGCATTTATGTGATCAACTTTGTCTATACTCCATTCGCAAAAGCTCCTCTTCTGTTGCTTATTTTACCCATTAAGATTAAATTATCCCTATAAAGATTATAAAGGTTCAATTAGTATCTGAGACATATTCAGGAAGTGTCGTTCCATGTGCGGCCCTAGTTGTGGGAGGACAGTCGAAGTGGGGCAACAAGTAGGCAAAATTAGATTCTTCTAGCGATATGGTCATTACTTTTGCAAATTGAGGACAGATATGATATAGTTGCTAGTGGAATTCATTCTGTCAGAGCTTTCCTTGCAAATTCCCACCTATGGGCTTGGGTGTGACAAAATATTATTAGAGTTGACCTTCAGGTGATGTTGGTCCAAGCAGTCAAACTGAATGTGTATGAGAGAAATCTTGGAGTGTTGAGGAAATGCAACAATGATGCCACATATCCAACGGAGGATGACCAGGATATTCCATATTGGTTGTGCAGATATACTGAAGTAGTTTATTGGTAGTATATACTCTTTTATTAACTTTGGGTTAAAGATTTTATATAATTAGGACAAAAGCAGGAGTGGACTTTGATAATGATGATGATGATGATGAAGGATGAAGCAAATATGTTGCTGGCAGAACCTAATATGTTGGATGTTGTTGGAGGCCTTCCTACCCATTGGCTTGAGCCATGACATGTATAGTGGAAGATTATTGTCTTTTGAAAATTGTGACCAAACATCTAGAGTTTACTGTTCAGTATAATACTTTTGAATACTTTATTTATAAAGCTCAAATCAATATTGGCACCTTATATCATCTTGATATATAAAATTCCAGGCATCTAGGGAAAATTAGATAGGCACTTTGAGATTTATACCTGATTAGATAACATCTTGCTATTGTCTTTTCATCAAGCCAACTGGAAATGGTAGTAGATCATTTGGTGCTTAAAACTAATGCTCTTTATTCTTACTATGTCTGAAGTGGTACTGATGCTTTGATGGCCTTCTTATTCTTCATTTTTGTAGGATGTATTGCTATGTGGAGTTTATGCTAAAAGAGAAGCTTTCTTTGGGAATATTGATCACTCCAGGAAGGTCTTTGACATGGCCTTATCATCTATTGAGGGGCTCCCGCTGGTAGGATTTTAATGTATTGTTTCTTGATCTGACAAGCTTTACATTTGTTCTGTTGAAAATGCCCTGCTAATATTTTTACTGGTTTAGTTCTTCAATAATATTTTGACCAACACTTTTCATATTGCATAAAGTTGTCAACATTTTGCATTTCTGTTCACAAATAATCTCTCCTCTAGATTGGCTGTAAGGCAATAGTTAAGGCTTGCCGTGGTAATTTATTTTCTTCGCTTACCATGATTGGCATGATTTACAGATTTTTGGATGTATCCTGTGACATGTGTCTCATCCCAGCACCTTCCTTTCCTGTGGCTAAAGCTGACAAATAGTTTGATTTATTTTGTTTGATCTTTCTAGTTTTCATTTCTTTTGTAGCTAGATGGGACTTCGGTCACAAAGGAATAAGGCCATAGAAGTTCTCATGAACTATGGGTCCTTTTAGAATATGAAGACTACTTCAAGACATTTAGGGACGATTGCAAAAACTACCCTGATATTTATCCTTATACAGAAAGTCTCAGTTTTCTTTGAAAACTTACTAATACCACCCTTGACAATTTTTTTCCCACAATTTTGCTCCTGTTGAGGGAGGTCCTTGTAAGAAACATATTAAACTCAAGGTGGTGGTTGTAATACCTCATGGATATTTCTAATTTCAATACATGATAGTGGTTTCTGTAAATAGACCAAACCTCATGGGTAGTTGTAATTTGCCATATTTCATATTCTCCACTCGCACTCCCTGCATGCTACGAATCTATTCCTCCTATTACATTCTTGTAAAATTTAAACATAATGTGTTTGTACTTCCTTCAATTTGACCAAGCAGGATGTGCGCCCAAATGCATCTCTTTTGTACTTCTGGTATGCAGAAGCGGAGCTTGCAAATAGTCCTGAAAGCTCTGACTCCTTATCCCGTGCGATGCATATCTTATCTTGCTTAGGCAGTGGTTCGAGATACACTCCATTTAAAGGACAACCATCAAGTGTGCAACAACTTAGAGCCCGCCAGGGGTTCAGAGATCGTATTAAAATGCTAAGTACAACATGGGCACGTGGTGTCATAGATGATCATTCTGCTGCTTTTATCTGCTCAGCTGCATTGTTTGAAGAGTTGACTCAGGGATGGGCTTCTGCCTTGGAAATTCTTGAACAATCTTTTACAATGGTCCTTCCAGGTGAATAAGCTTTTTATAGATGTGAAGTAGGGGTAGGAGCTCCTGACCTCATCTCTAACAGAGGAGTCTATGTACTGTAATGTGAGTTAGTCTACATGCACATTTTAGATTAGCGAAATTGCCAGAAATCCTACCTATTCATCTTTTTTCACCTAAGATAGAGAGGGGCAATCCGGAGTTTTATCCATTACGTTGTTTTATTGAGGGAAAAGGAAACTGGGGAAGCCAATATTTTGTAAATACTTGAGTTTGCAACTCCATTTCAGTTCAATAACTACATTGTTTTATATACCTTTTCATATTTATCCATATTTTTAGTTTTTTTTTATTATCATTATGATTATTTTCTTTACTGCAGAGAGGAGGAGGCACAGCCTGCAACTTGAATTTTTGCTCACCTATTACGTTAGGATGCTTTGCAAATATCGAATGGAACTCAAGATTTCTAGAGTATGGGATTCTATTGTGAAAGGGATGCAGATATATCCTTTCAATCCACATCTTCACCATGCTTTGATTGAAATCAGCCATCTTCATACTTCGCCCAATAAACTGCGGTGGACTTTCGATGATCACTGCCAGAAGTAAAAACTTTCTATTAAATTAGTTATTATTATTTTTTCACCATTATTTGTTGACAAGAATCAATTAATTGATTTGATTTAATATTAGGAAACCATCTGTCATTACATGGCTCTATGCGTTAGCATTTGAGATGAGTACTGGGGGCTCCGAGCATAGAATACGTGGACTTTTTGAAAGGGCATTGGAAGATGACAAATTGCACAATTCAGTGATTCTCTGGCGTTGTTTTATCGAATATGAGAGGAACGTAGCATGCAATATTTCTGGTGCTAAAAGAGTGTTCTTTCGTGCCATACACGCATGCCCCTGGTATTATTTCTTTGAAAGAACTAACATTATTTGGTCCTTACATATCTAATCAAAGAAGGATTTACCTTTTAACCATGCTGCATTTGTTTATTAGCTACTAATTTTCCAGGTATTGATCACTGCCATTGTTTATTTTAGTATTTATATTTTTAAACTATTGAACACAGCATTTATGGAAATTAAAAGCATCTTCATCTTCTTATTTTACTAATCAACAAGGCTTGCATAATACGCATGTACGGTATCTTTTATAATGGTTGTGGAAGTTTCTGGAAACGAGTACAAGCGTCGAAATTATCTCATTTCTTTTATTATAGAGCCAGAATTTAGATTATTTCCTATAACGGTTGGTTGTTTGTATGCTTTAAAAGCTGTACACTAATTTCACCTACTGACATCTTTCTCAATTTTCCAGGTCGAAAAAGCTCTGGCTGGACGGATTCCTAAAACTCGATTCTGTATTGAATGTGAAAGAGCTGTCGGACCTCCATGAAGTCATGCGCGACAAGGAGCTCAATCTCAGGACTGATATATATGAGATTTTACTTCAGGACGAAATGGATACGTAAAGCCATGTTACCTCACCCCTGCTATATTGCTGAACAAAGCTCTCATCAGTTGCAGTTGTTTTTCTTGCATAGAATCTCTTAATTACAGACTGTCTTTGAGTTCCATGTACTAGGTTGGGTCTGAGTTTAAGATTCCTCTCTCTCTAGAGTTTAAGAACTCACAAGGAAACAGAAGATGTGTGTGAGAGATGCATACACAGCAGGATTGAAACTATTAATTTACAGAATTTCAGGTCCTTTTTGTAGCCTTGGGATCGAGAAGTAACTTTTGGGCTGGGCCAGGATTAGAAAAATGGAAAAAAAAAAAAAATAATAGGCCTTGTACTCAGGAAGGGTAAGGATTTATTTTGTAAATCAAATCTTATTTGTTTTTATAAAACAAGATTCCTTAGTGTGAATCTGTGATTATTATTTATTCAGAAAAAAAAGAATTTATAAGAAATTGGGGATGAGTTATAAACTCTTTATTCTGTTTTTCTTTTAACAGAAATTTATGAGATTCTTAATGTTTTGTTATGGTAACTGATATATAAAAGAAATATAAGAAATTAATAATATTACAATTGACCTCATAGGCTCATTTTATTTTGGTGGAGTGTTATCCACGTGCATTTGTGATAGTAGTGTAGGAACAAAAAGAATATTTTATAGATGTTTTGTGGTATTTCAATAATTGATTTATTTAACAAATAATGTGGCCTTGTTATTGTGGAGGTTACTCAAATATTATGCAAAACAGACGTGCGCGCGCACACATATATATATATATATATATATATATTCAATCACGTTATTATATGCATATTTTCCAAGAATTCATAACAAAATGACTAGTTAGACGACAATTGATTTCATCAATCAGAAATAAAATTTATGTTTACAAGATTAATAATTTTGCTAGTGGATAAAAAACAAATTTCCGAAGGAAACATTACGTGCATTTGAATATTTATGCATGAATTTCTCTCTCTCTCTCTCTCTCTCTCTCTCGCTCTATATATATATATATATATATATATATATATATGAAGATTTGAGCTGCAGCAACAATACTCATTTTTCATTAATTTTCGATCCAGCCTATGAGTACACATATAACTAATTAAGATGTTGCATACGAAGTATACATACTAGGTTATCCATACACATGCATCCAAATAACATTTTGTTAATGCACACATATGTATGTATATATGTATGTAAAGATCCTAATTAAACTCTGACCAACGTATATTAGGAAGAGTTTCCTACCGATAAGAAATCTATAAATTGTCGAGAGCCATCAACAACTTTCCTTTGAGCTGTTTTCTGATCAACTTCTTCTTCTTCTTCTTCTTCTTCTTCCTCACCGTCGTCATCTTGTTCGTGACCTTTCCTTGCGTGGTTTATGACTTCACTTTTATTCGAGTCCGTGTTCACTTGGAGAAAGTTGTAGAACTCCACTCCTTTACTTCTTTCTGCATTTCAAGAATTGCATTGTACTAGTCAACATTATGAAACATATGATTTCATATACTTCCTCTCCTTCGTAAAACAACTTTTAATGACACGTGGCATTTAGCGGGATATCTAGCCACTCCATGCTTAATCTCATATGCATGTTTCACATATCTATTAAATATATATTATATATAATATATAGGGAATTTGGAAAAGGAAAACTGAAACCCCAAAAAATGACTCATTTTTCATTTATGAATGTGATTTTTTTTTGTTTGTGAATATATCTTCCTAATTGTTTTTTTTAAATATTCAAATGAATCATTTGTTAAATAATAATAAAGATTAATATTTTAAACAAGTTAAATGTACTTTTATTATTAGAATTTAAAAAAATAAGTTATACGAATAATCAATCATGTTTAACACTTAAGTCTAATTTTTTTCTTCAGAAAACCCAAAAAAATAAAAATAAATAAATAAAATAATAAATAAATTCCAAATGCACGCATATTATATATTTACCTTCATCTATCTTCATACGATGAATTGGTCTATGAAACTGAACCTCATTCCATCCTGCAACTTGGAAATTACATCTAAATGGATAATCAAATCTCTCCACAATAGGGCTAAAGCTTAAATTCTTCCCTCGGCAAACTCCTAAATTAATATTATGATCTTCAAGCTTGGATGAAGACAATGATTCTTGCTCATTTCTCACGCGCTTCGCGTAGATTTTGGACCGTTCTCTGCACTTCCTAGCCATGATCACATGCCAGTGATTCTTGACTGCATTATCAGTGCGGCCAGGGAAAAGACGCGCGATTATGGCCCACCGGTTTCCATGAATCCTGTGGCAGGCGAGGAGGCGCTCCTCCTCCTCCTCCGTGAATGGGCTGCGGTTGATTCTTGGATCTAATTGATTGAACCATCTCAGCCTACAACTCTTCCCTGACACACACACACACACATATGTTAGTACAAGTGTAATAATGCTTGCATGCAGGAAAATTTAAAATGTTTCATTATATGTATTTCTTTTTTAATGTTTTGGTGTCTCATATACCATTAATGATGTCTGGAGCTTTGAATTAAAACATGTCCAAGTTCGATATGTAGTATATAAAGGTTTCGGTAAATCTTGGTTTTTATGTGTGTGTGTGTGTGCTCTAGTTTGTTGTAGTTTTGCAGGTGTAAAATAACTACAAACCCTAGAACTTGTGCATGTAACCGAAGTTCTTTTTATCTTTTCCCTACAGCCCTATCTTGTATGAGAGAGAGAGAGAGAGAGAGAGAGAGAGAGAAGATGTATCTGTAACAACACATCCATGGAAATATCACCTGATCTACCCTGTAACTTCTCAGCTATGGCGTTCCAGTTATGAGGTCCATATCTTTCAACTAATTCCCGCAGCTTCTCATCCTCTGCAGGCCTCCAATGGCCTCTACTGCACATCTCCTCCAACTATATATCGATCAACAAAAACCGAATACGACCAAGAAATCGATCTATATATAGATATACACACACTCACACACCAAGAACAAATCTTCAGTTGACAGAGAAATCCTAAAAACAATCCAAGAACTCTCCCTCGTAACCCTTCCTCTGCAGAACTCAATTACCTCAGAAGGATTTCCCAGAAAATCACGAAAAAGGGAGAAAGAAAGATATAAATTTAGGGTTTTGATTCTCCAGAAATATCAAAGAAGATGATCAGAAAAGAAGAGCTAGCAAGAAAGCAGATAAATGGGAATTACAAAAGAATATATAGAGAATAAAAAAGGGTTAGATAAACAAGTGTTTTCCGTTAGAGAGTGGGAGGATTTGGACAGACCAGCACCACCCATTGATGCAACATCTAGGCTAACAAACCCACTTACATTAATTCTGAAGAGCTACTGTGTGTGGTGTGTGTATGTGTATATATACATACATATGTATACATATAAATATACACACACACAGAGGGTCTATCTAACTATCCTTCTCTCTCTTGGTTATGAGAGAGAAAGGAAAATAAGGTTGCTTGGTGGGGTAAATGTCGTTCTCCTTTCAACGTCCATCTTCCCAAAATTCCAACCTACAACCCACCAAGCTTTTCGTTCTTCTAACCGTGCATGTAACAATATCTAATAAATAATTAATATTTGAAAAATATTGACAAATAATTATAATATATATATATATATATATATATATATATATATTACCACAGCTTATTCTTGATTTTTATAACAAGATGCTACATACACTTGTCAAATTAATTTGATCATCTTATTCTAACCTATATGGAAACTAACTTGAAAACCCTAATTATCATCGAAAAGTGCATGCCTGATTTTAAATAATTAAGGTTTGGGCATGCATTTATGAATAATAATTATTTTAATGATAATTAACTATTGACTAGCAATGAAAAGTTTGGTATTGTTGTTACAGCTTAATTACGGGAGACTTGCGTATAAGATTTTTAGGTCTTGATCGGTTTTCCTATACCTAACTGAAAATTTGCCTATGATATTCCAAAGTAAAATTTTTGCTTATTTTTTGTTAACTTTGGCACTATTAAAATTTGTGGATTTTTCTCTAATTTTTTATTTTGTCATATATATATGCTCGATTCTGTTGGATTTCAAATATTCATCAGAAATTATTGATGTAGCACTCTAAAATATTGCTTACTACATAGGAAGGCGTACTACCCTGTCAACAGTTTACAAAAAAATATTGTTTAAATGATCTTAATTTTCATCCAAGAAATACTTGGGTTGTCTTTTTTATTTTTTTTTCTAAGTCGATGGGGCGAGACGCGGGCACAGTTCCAGTTCCAAACCGGAACCGCCGGTTCGAACCGGCGGTCAACGGTCCGGTTCGAACCGTTGACCGATTCCGGTTCCGGTTCTCCTTTTTTTGGAACCGGAACCGCTGGTTCCGAACCGGCGGTTCCAGTTCCCGGTTCCCGATTCTGAGCTTTCAAAAATATAGATCAACGGCCCCGATCATGTGGCTGTTGGGAACCGGCGGTTCCGAATCGGAACAGGGAACCGGCGGTTCCCAACAAATCTTAAAAAAAAAAAAAAAAAGAACCGGCGGAACCGGAACCGGTGGAACCGACGGTTCCGGAACCGTGTATATGGCGGTTCGGTTCAGGTTCCACCCTCCCCGATTCCGAAAATCGGCGATTTCGAAACGGAAATCGGAACCGCCGAACCGTGCCCGTGTCCAGATAAGGAGTAATAAATAGCCGAAGAATTGAAATTCCTAGTTTATGGGTGTCACATACAGTGGACACGACATCCAGTGACATCTTAAATTCCTGACGAGAAAAGAATCACAATGAGATAATTTAAAAGTGAATAGGATTTAATTGCGAATTTCATATTCGTTAAGACTAGGATTGTCGCGTCGCACTTCCAACATATATATAGATACATGAAGGAAAAAACATGTATAAAGATATTATAAGTTCGTTTGCCTAGAATTATTAAAGACGATACCTCATATATTTCACCTGATATAACATTACAAATAACTCTTAAGAGTATTTAACTAAATGAATTAGCTACATCCTTAGCACCCTCCTTATTCAACCTTGCAATATTGTGTTACAGCCTTTGACAATTCAAACCATTGGAATATTAAATCTCATACTTAAGGTTTTCTTTCATTTTACGTTTTTAATTAATAAATTGACTAATAACTACATACATAATGATTTGAGAAATTAGTTATAGAGCAATGCACATATGCCAAATCAAATCCTCAACTAAATGACTATTAATTAACAAATTTATCCTTCTAAATATTCCTTCCTAACTAATTGAATCAAATCGAACACAACATTGATCACAGTTTGATATACGAAGAACATTCCTGAACGTAATTAAAAAATATTGAAGAACCTCTTTATTACAGATTTAAACTATTAAAATAATACGATATATTTATCATGTAGTAAATATGCTCGATTATATTTATTTTATTTATAAAGTGTTTTGATTGTTGATTTTACCATAAAGGGGTGGCAGTGGGAATGATGTACAAAGTTAAGAAGTAATTAAATAAAGTTAAAAATAGAAAGTGGAGATGCAGTGAACATATTAACTATTCAGTTGATATCTCCACATCATAGATAACAATGTTACGACAGTAGTACGGTTAAATCAAACCTTACCTCAAATTAACTTTCAAACTAAGGTAAACTCTTTTTTCTTTTAGTATATACTACCTCAATTCTAAATTAAATGTCGTTTTAGTGCAACAAAATAAATGCCATTTTAGAAATTTAAAAAGCCATTCTCTTGGTCTTCTGAAATTACTTATGTTATAAACGAGTCTTGAAGCTGGAAAGTTGTTAAAAAAAATACATGGTTTTTAAAGAGACAATATAACAAATCAAAAAATGATCGTAAATAAGAACATTAAGTCATTTAAAAATCCCAATTCTTGCAAATGGTGGAATATCAATAACCTGTGTGGTGTGGTGGTTGATTATAGTTATTTTGAGAATTGTTCGGAATTGTTTTCAGAATTCTACAAGAGGGTAAAATGGTCATTATGTACACATAATTATACTTATTAAATTTCTTTTTTAATCTATGTAAAATAACTTTAAACAACACATAACTTAAAACGAAGATAGTAACACAAAAAAATTATATAAATAAAAACATCTCCAAAGGGAAGACACTTATCACACACACACACACACACATATAACTAAATTCCTGATGTAGTTGAATTGTCATACCTATCCATAACTGTAAGGGCAATTAAACTTAGTTCTCAACATCCTAAAAGTGCTAAAATGGAACTTTTCCTGTGGGAAGTAAGACTTGTTTTTGACTGTTGGCCTACCCTTCTCTCTTTATTATATTTTATGGTTATTCCACTTATGTTTAATTAACAAATGGACTCTTCTACTCAAACTGAATAGTAAATGGATCATGAATTGTACAAAGGAACATCAACTCCTTCTCAAATAGGTTGCCTGTGTCACTTCTTCTATATTATATAGGATTCAATTTCGTATTTCATTTTATTAGTCCACACCTACGGTTAGTAATGACATCATAAAGTGAACAAAGACATACGCCGATTAAATGAACAAGAGTGAAACACAGCCAGAAAATAGAGGATTAATCAGACTGCTGAATTTTCTCAGCCAACATGTGAACTGATATGCATACTTTGACTCCCTTACATGTATGTAAGCATTTATATATGTACACTTATATATAAATAATGATTTCATGCAAGCATGCAGAATTTGTGTAATCAGTTGAAAATATATAAGAGAAACTATAATTATATGGAGATTGGTAAGACTATGTTCATACCATCTCTTAAGTGGAAGACTAGTGGACTGTTTACCAGCTTTACCTACTCCATTTCTGTCAAATCAGTAAGTAATTTTGACTCGAAGCAGTAAATAATAGTTATATGTATACATATGTAAATATTGTGTTCAATGTCACAGATTAACTTCCTTAATATGATCAAGATTTCAAAAGTTTAGATCCGTAACAAGATGTCTAGGAATCTATAGTACAAACTGTAAATAAGAGGTTGAACTGAAACTGATGAAAAATCAAACCAGTTTTCTAATCCATCAGAACAACCAACATATCACAATTCATACAAGTTTTCGTATACATTCACAACTTTGCATCTCACCTGATTTGACTGATTAGCCCCCCAAGTTGGGCATAAATGATTTCTGAGTCAAGAAGTTATCAGAACTTCTCAACAGCACCACCACATGAAAGCCAACAGACGAACCGTTTCCAACAGGAAATCAAATCTAAGTTTCCTAAGTAACAATTCAAGAGTACAACTACTTGTCCTAGCAACATGTTCTGGTAAGAATATCATCATTAGCTCATAATCGAAATGCTTATGCTTGTTTTTTGTCACTTTCAAGGCTTCATTAAAGTTTAAATATCATATTATGTACCTATCTCAAGAGGGTTTACGAACAGTGAGCCAATTAATTAAGATATAATATAAGTAAAATAAATTGTCTTTTTGAGTACAACTTACTTTTTGGATAGTAGGTAGAAGACAAGGATGTAAGATGTCCTTATTTGCATATGGATACATTCCTGTTATAATACTAACCTTGATGGAATATAACACCTTTGCACCACTGTGCATCTATTCATACATTTCTATATTTGGTTGGAGAAGATGTTATTTTCTTTATTTTTTCTAACAACTACTCATATTTCATAGCAATTATACCAAAGAAAAAGTCCAATACGTCTTCCAACTTATTAGTAACTAGAGAATAATAACTAGGTTTAACCGACAAATCACCAAAAGCTGATTTGCTAAAGAAACCTCAGTCTGGTTAATGGGAAATAGAAAGTAAAAAGAGAAGGCAACATAAAATAAATGAGTTGATAGATTTGACCATTAATCGAAATATATTGCCGTGTACAAATTGCCTTTGACATTTAACAATATAAGATCGCAGGTTGAACAAAATGCACAGAAAGCCACACCTTTCGGCTTAAGTGTTGAATATCTCTACTATCATACAAGACCATGATGAGTGTTACAGTTTTGTCGCATTTTAATGACAGGGCTTTAGTAGATTTATCATCACAACAACTTCAGCATATTGAAATTTATAAAGAAAATGTTGATTCTTCAATATTACTCAAGAATAAAGGCCACTAACTGAAAGAAAGGTCTGTTTTCCAATCAAAATGCTCCATAGCAGAGTTTAAGGCGGCACATTTCATGCCACGTAATTTTCCACAAAGGTACCAGAAAGTCCACTGCTATACGAATATTAATCCCAGCTTTTATTGTAGTCAATAATAAAATGATGATAAAAACAATATATAAATGAAATAATGCAACCACACCACTTGTACATACTTTCAGAGAGTGAGGAATATAAAAGAATTTTTTGTACTAATTGATGAAGAGATAAAAATGCTCATTTGAAATATCAAAAGGCATTAAGCCACCAAAAAATGTCCTATTTCATACATGGTTCAAGTTAAGTCGGCACTTTTTTTTTTTCATATAAACAACAAAAAAGTTCTTATTTTCACCTATAAGCTCCTTTTCAGCATATTGGTTCAGTTTCAATTACAAAATTAAGAAAAAAATTAAAAAATCAAGTAACCAGAAAAGGCTGAGACTCGCACTACAACTGAAATTTCACTGTTCAGATTAACAGATGGCAGTTTATCCTAATTGTTGGTGCTAATGGTACTAAATTAAGAGTTCTATGAAACAAAGCTCTGAGAAAATATAGGCATTACCTCTGTGCATTGAGGGATTTAGAAACCAAACATTGGACCAAAATTCGTGCTAGTGCTCATAGTTGTTCTCTTTGTTATGGAATTCCTAATTTGTAATCTTTGCTTTCAGTTTTTTTTGCTATAAGCCTGTTTAACAAGATTTCATGTTTCTGAAGCAAGCCTTGACACAAAACCAGTCACTGACTAATTATGGTGGCTCTAAATTCATTTGACACAACCTTTTACTCACATAATGCTCAGACAATTAAAATGAAAGATAATGCTAGCTTGGGAGGAAGATATAATATCTGCAGGAAGATTTCAGGGTGGTAAATGTAATTCTTATTGCTAAAAACATATTTTGTTCTAAATATAATGCTTACATAAGTGAACTAGATTTTCCAAGAGCTACCCAGCTAGATTTTAATATTTAGTTGAGAAAATGTATCTGTGCATCTAATCTCTTGTACTACTTACACGGCTGATAGTTCAACTTCCTGAGAGCAAGGTCGGTATGCCACAAAAGTGAAGTCATTTGAGAAGGAACCAGGATTAAAGCATGTGATTCCTGTGTATTTGAACGCCTTCTGCTCACTTTTGTCCCCCAAGACTATCTGCATAGAAATTAAAATTAAAAGCTTTATACCAATTTTCATGAGTTTGATATTTCTAATGGTTACTAATAAAGAATTAAGAATTAGGACTTACAGTTTGTGGAGTTGGATACAAATGAAGGCAATGATCAAAGTTCCAGATTATGGGTTGTACGCTCAAAGGCAAAGTGCACAGATGGCTTTGATGTGTAATGGTGGCAACAAGCTGCAGAAAGACAAAAATGATGAGCAAGAAATGATTTGAAGATGATTCTGGCTATTCACACAGGAGAACGATTGTACAAGAACAGACTCACATGTTCAAAAGGATCACTTGTTTCTTCAGTTGAAGGAGGCATCAGACATGATCTGCGCATTCTGTAAAGCATATCTTGACGGAAAAACACAATTTCTTGTGTATAAAATTTGATTCTGGTTTCAATCAACCAAAAAAAGAAAGTTAGCCTGAGTTCGCAAACATTAACAAAAGAACACTAACAGAAAACCAATGCAATTATAACCATTAATGTCAGAAGTGAAAATAAGAACAGCTCAATCAGACTAAAGTGCCTCCCAGTGACCAGAGGTAAAATAGTCATTAGAATTCAGATGCCAATACATTCAAGCATACTGAAATGATTAAAGAATCTCGCTTTAAAAAAGGCTAACTTTTCTATAGTTTTTTTAGCAAGTATTAAGAAAAAAAACCTGCAAGGATTACTCATGAACACTGCATTCGGGATGTGATTTTGAAACTCCTCAGTTATGTATTTTGGCAGTGAGCATCTGGGCAGAACATTTGAAGGTCCTGAAAACAATAGCATTCTTGTTCAAGCATGAAAAATATGACAAAACATATTAAGAAAATCTGAAAATAATAACTCAAATTACCTATATCATCAGGACCAGGAATGAAAAGAAATCTGCTGTGTTCTTTAAGACGTTGATGAGCTGCAATCATTTTTCCTAGCTTTCCAAACTGTGATCTGCAGAAACCAATTTCCATTGTCACTCACACTATCTTTGTTAACCATGACAACAATGACAAAAATCAAAGAATATTTCCCACCTGATGCTTGAGTAAGAATTAAAAGAAATGTTACATGGATGAGAACAGAAGTTTCCCATGAAAACAAACAGCGATGGGACTACATTTTCATTCTCATAACCGCTAAGGATGGTCTCAAGTTTCTCCATAGTCTTCTCTAAGGATGGAGAGTGAAGCAATTAGTAATTCATATTGATTAGACAAAAGGAGAAAGAATTTTAAAGTTAAGTAAGCAAGAAAAGAGGGATTGAGAGAATGATTACCTCCTCATTGTCCAGCCAAACATCAGAGAGAATTACAAACATGTCATTCACTGCCCCTCTTTCCATATCTGCAAGTCTAATCTGTAGCAATGTTAAGGATATTTGACCAGTGCCTACTTTTAAACTGGAGAAGCATCTATTCTGTCAATGTGAGCAATGATTTTCAAAGGATACAGTCTCTTCTTTTGTAAGTGAACCAGCGCCGAAAAAATCAATTCCTGCAAACGCTGCAACTGACTTTTCTCGGTCCTCTAATGGAGGAAATCCACATGTTTTCACCTGCAGGTCAATTTGTAACGAACTACTTACTGATTCAAACTTGATTTAAAATATAAGGTTTGCAAATGGAAAATTTGGTGAATATCCAAGGCATCAAGTTTGAAAGTATAATACCTACAAGCTATGTTATTAACAAGGTTCTAAAAGGCCTTTTCATGGTCAAAAAGTTTGAGTGAAAAACAATCACAAACCTGAAAGATGCCATCCAAGAGCAGTTCACCCTCTGCTAAAACTATTGTATTTTCTACAAAGAATCCTGTCGTTATTCTGTACTTTGTGTTAAAGAAACTGCAAATCGTCGTATCTTGTCCACTGAGGATTATACAAACATATCATATGCCAACATCCTGATAACAAGTACTCTCAAAAGCCAAAATAAAAACTAAAATTAAATTTTGTGAAAGTATTCATAATCCTAAACTCACTTTAGGAGTGTAGGCCAGCTATCAGATATAAAAAGGAAAGTAGGGCTGTTCCAAAAAAAAAAGAGGCTAGCATGAATGCGAAAAGAATACAATTTATAAAATGAGGTCATTCTATTGTAGCCAAATTAAGAAACCATGTCATGGCCGATTTAAAATGCCAAGAAAAGCATTCAGAAAATTAGAGATCTGAACAAAGGATATTGCATTAGATAAATCAACTTCCACAGCTGCAGTTAAGTCTTCCAAGTAAAAATGACCATCTTCCAATTGAGATATGAGGCCCATGACCCATCTCTTGCCTGTCTGACCAACCAGAGATTGAATTGGGGATATCTGGAAATGAAATAAAAACACACAATAGATAAGCTTGATAATTTCTATAATTATGTTCCAGAGAGGAGTAAGCACATATGTGATGGTATGTGTGGATGGCGAGAGGCCAGGGATACCTGGCAACTGCCATAATCAGATGTCTCACTATCAAAAACAGGCCTAGAAAAATGGGGGTCACGAGAGACCCTTTGAAACAACAAGAGAAACCTATCCCTGTATAATGCGACTTTTGCAGAAGCATCACCATGAATTGGGAGCTTCCCCGAGTATCTGCACAAGTTATATGGTTACTATTAGAAAATCACAAGGATATGCAAGTAACTTATACTACAAGAAACTAATCCTTTTAGACTTAAACCATTTTAATGATACCTCTCATAAAAAGGTAGCTATTTAAGTGAACTTCATGAACTCATTAATCATATTACTCAAATGTCACCAATAGTACTTTATTATGAACAAAATAAGATTTATGTAGGAAAAGAATGCTGTACTTGAACTAATTTACCCACCTAATCCTGTCTAAGGTTATAGATTGATACATGACGGCTGATCATTAAGGTTCATTCTATAGAATATGAGAACTGTCCACATGAAAATTCAAAAGTTAAGCAAAGGCATCAAAGAAGGTTGGCAAATTAAGAATAATTGATCAACGGCTCTTGGTGATGTCTTGTTCAACTTCCAAGAACCAGACATATTCTCATCTTTGAAAGAGCTATAAACTTAGTTTACTTTCATAGTATTACATAGCTGTTGAGACCTCATAACAAAATAAAAATCAACCACTGCCAACAAGAAGAAAAGGAAAAGGAAAAGGAAAAAAAATAAATAACAAACTTTCTCACAAAATATAAGCTTTAGCATTGAACATTTAAGGAAAGCCCCTCCATCACCAGACTCATTAAGAATTTCACAATTAAGACAAACACATGCAATTAAGGAATAAAACTCCGACATTGACAAAAGAAATGGCATACTTGTGAAACAATTTCTTGATTGCATCATATCGATATTTGGGGAAATCAAAGGAATCAATTATCTTCAAAGAAGATGCAGCCGAACAATAACCACTAGACGTCGGACTTTCCTCCACTGCAGCCTCAGCTTCCAGTAAGAGACTTACCACTCTCTGCACCGACTCCTTATCCAATATCGATGATTTCACTGAAAGAAAGCAAGAAATGATCGATTAGTCTAAAAATGCGATGACCCAAAATAAATTAAAAATAAAACTCGGCCAATAATTACAGGAGGCATGGTGGAGCTCGTCGAGAAGGAGGTCGATAGCTTCGTCTTCAGCTTCAGGGAAGCGGCTGAGGAAACTGAGTATTTCCGATAGGGCTTCGACTTTAAGGGTATAACCCCTCATTTTGAATTTCCTCTGCGCTTTATTCCTCATTACAGTACTCATCTTCTCTCGATCTCTCTCTGGTTTCTGCTGCTCTTAGAATTCGGGAGGAGAGAGGGGGGGTTTGGGCGGCAGAAGGAAAAGGAAGGAGCAGCCTTCTTTTCACATCTAGATTCTGAGAAGTGAAAAATGGCGGGAAACGATGTGTTTGTGGATTGGGCTTTTGCCAGGTGAGGAGATTTATTTTTTTGAGTTATGGGCCAAACCCACTAATTACTAAAATATGGGCTTAATTTAGTTGGGCTGCATAAGGATTGGGCTGGGCCTTTCACGAAATTGGTTCGGTCCACTGTCTGCTGGCCCGTAGCACGAGTGCCAATTTCCGATCCTAACACGTTGAGTGATGAAGAAAGCTTATTTGAAGCTGATTTGATAAGATAACTAACAAACTTGAAAATGTTTTTAGTTTGATAAATGATAAAATATACGTTGTTTCGATTCATTATTTATTAGGACGAGGTTTAATGAGGAATCGAAAGACTTGGGCACCCAAGAGACGAGGAAGGGTATAGTAATCGGCCGCGAGTCGGAACATGTACCAATATAACCACGGGGAGCACCGGACCGGTCTATCAAAGAAAGGGATCTTTGAGCCTATTTCGCTTTGCCGTTTAGGACGAGCGTTTGACAATATGATTTTTTCTTCGACGCTAGAACGGTTTCAGTGGCCGCTCCTGCTTGACCTCAAATTCTCGTAATTGGATAATCTCAACAGCTGGCGCATCTGTTCTTTTTCCAATTATTAAGTTTCAGTGGCCGCTCCTGCTTGACCTCAGATTCTCATAATTGGATAATCTCAACAACTGGCGCATCTGTTCTTTTTCCGATTATTAAGTTGCTAATACCTCGCTCACCGGTTTACGGCGCTCGCTGTGTGCCCCATGAGGAGGAGTTAGTTGTTTTAGCTGAATTAATTGCACAGAACTGCTTTGAGGAGTTAAAAATAAGCACAGATTCGGATTTGTCCTCACCAAATGAGAACTCAAATCTCAAGACAGAAATTATATGAACAGGTAATGCAAATAACTGGGCAAATATGTTATTACAGCATGAGTGTCTCCTTTTCATATAATCTGAATTTCACAAAGGCCAGAAATATTCTTTCTCAATATGTTTAGAACATTTTGCCAGTGCCTTCCTTCCGAGGGACCGATTCATGGACATCCATTCTCCGCCAGTTTCCAACCAATGGTGCTATCTGCTCGGTTTTGTCGAACAAGCCCAAAAGCCCGCCGGTGTGTAGGAAGAGAACCTTTCTTCCTTCCCACTTTGAGGGATTCTCAGCCATTTCTCTCATCATTCCATATGCAGCCTTTCCACTGCATAACTCAAGGATGTTGGTTTCCCACAAAAAAAGAGTTTTATAAGGTGTTTCATCTGGCTTTAGAATTAAGTTGTTGAAGTGTTTCGATAAATAAGATAGTTTAGCTCTTCGAATGTTAGTAACAACAAATTTGAAGGAGCATCTGAAAATAAGAACTTATTTTAATAACTTAGGCTCACTTTTTTAAAACGAGCATATATAATCTCCTAACATTTTATTTCGAGATAAAATAAGATAAAGATCTTTAAAACTTCACCAAAAAACCAAGAAGCGTGTACCTGTAGACCGGGTCGAGAACAACACCCGTGGTTTCAGCAATTTCCCTGACAAATTTTAGCTCTTCTGCTGTATTCATAGCATAACCAAGACCTTTGGCCTGTGAGAGTTGAGAGAGAAAAGGATTGGACTTCGTGTTTATAATTTGACTAGATAGTTGGGCAAGAAACTCAACGCGAGTATACCAGGACAAAGAACAATCGAGCAACAAATGTATTAATTAACCACTTTTTCTTGTATATAACATATGAAAAAGTATTGCCTTAAATGAGACAAAGAAAAGTATAATTTAGTCTTCAAGCATGATGGATAACAGACATATAGCTCACATTTTGAATGTTGACAATATCCCGTGAGCTAACATTGGCATGAAGTCCATCGAGTAGGCCTTGAGTGTAGTCATAGAAGTAATCGGGATCGTCACACACACAGTATGCATGAACCTGCATTTACAATGTTTATATACAGATAGTGACTTTAACATGATGGAGGAGCAGATAAGAAAGAGAAGGAAGAGTGTTTACTTGAGCTTCTAAATTACTCAGCCAAGTTCCAACAGATAAACCAGCAATTGTGCCTCCACTGAAAATCATCGATATAGAGATTTGTGAATATCAAGACGTCGGACAATAAATAGAAAAATCAGAACTACGGCCAGACCTTCCACAGGCAACAACAATGTCGTCTACTTTACAATTTGTTGCCTTAAGCTGCTGTTCGATCTCTCTAACTGCTTCGATATAGCCCCTAGAAAAATCAAAGACTGTTTTTTAAATATATTAGGGAGTAAGTAACCAACAAAATGCACTCGACTCCCAACATTTAGCATTTTTAGTCTCCATATCAAGTAAACATAGGGTGGTCTGAAAATGGGGTACTTTGAAAAAGGGCAAGAACTAGGAAAATAAAAGGATTCTTTGGAGAATTGAACTGCTGCCAATGAATTAACCATATGAAAATGAAGGTTCTCAACGTATAAGCAAAGTGGGATACGTCAATAAGTTTGAGGTCATGATGCTACTAGAAATGGGGGAAATCAATGTTAACAGCCATTCAAAACAGAGCGGCTCCTGGAGACTACATTTGTCACTTACATTCTCATTATGTAGTCACTAATGATACTTCGTCTTCCAGAAATATCAACCTCATAAAGCATATCGAAAAGATAATAGTTTACGTGATGCAAGATTTTACCAGGTTCCCAAGGAATTGGATCCACCTACTGGAATGACATATGGCTTTCTCCCTTCACTCAACAATTTTTCTTTCAATATGTTGGTGAGAGCCTGATGCCAAAAATGCAGCAAACAAACGTATGAGCTGAACAAACTAGTAGTTCAATGAGGATAAAACAGGAAAAAGAAAAACGAAAAAAAGAAAAGTAAAACCAGAGAACGTAAACGAGGCCAATTCGCTTGTTATGGATTTTTGCTTCAAATGCCTTGGTTATTTAACTCCATTGTCCCTTCCCAAGCCCATGATTATCCCAAAATTCATGCAGACAATTTAGATCAAGATGCATTTATAATTACTCCAAAAGCAATAAATACAGAATAAGTGGATTATAAGATGTTGAATGATGAAGGATACAATAGACCTACCACACTCCCAATGCTGGCATACTCTTCTTTTGAAATGAGGTCTATATGTGCTCCAACCAAACGTTCAACTAAGAGATTTCCCGTTAATCCAGGATCATTATCCACAAGAACCTGAAAAATCGTAAGGCAGTAAAGCCATTATACGTAGAAAATCCATAATGATTTGAAGAAAGAAAAGAAAAAGGAAAAAAAAAACACTGAACCAAATACCTTTGAAGTGCGTAGTATAAGATAACAATCAAGATTCAAATACTTGGCAGCCACAGCAGTGGCTCGGCAATGATTGCTTTGTATTCCTCCAATAGTTATAATACAATCAGCTCCCTCTGCCACTGCCTCTGCTAACAAGAATTCAAGTTTCCTGACCTTGTTACCACTTAATTGCATGCCTGAAAGATCGTCACGCTGTACAAATAGCAAATTTCAGACATTTGACAATGGATACTGAAAACTCTACTCTCTTTAGTATTAACATACGAAGAAAATAAAAACATCATCCACGACCATCAGACACAAACATTGCAGTTGACTAGTCCACGTTAACCAACCAAGAAGATTTTAAGCTCTTGAAGATATTAGCACAGGTTATTAGGTCCGACTTTTGCGTCAATATTTTCCAATAGCTGAGGCCTCAATTTTGCAAATGCTTACCTGCGTTTGAAGTATCAATGATTTCTCCAAATCCAAAATACATCACAGTTCCTTACCCTTCCAACATGCAAATTTAATCCAAAAATCGAATAAGTCTGTTAGTGAGCATGCTTCATGAAATGGGCATCAAATTATATCTTCACTATTCTACTTTCTCCAGAAGCAATTAACAGTCCAAATTGAAGAAAAGAAAAAAATAATCGAACTTTACATTGAATTCATTACTCGAAATCATAAGTTACTAAATTTAACTGCTAATTAGATAAGATTCAAGAAGCACGATTACCTTGAGATAAACCTCTGTGTTATTAGGCAAATCAGGAAGGTTCCACTTGTGAATTGGAGTGGGAAACTACAACAACATCCACTCAAAATAATTCAGTCATAAACTTATTTCATACTAAACAAGTGTAACAAAACCGAAGGATGAATCTTTATACATACATGTCCAAGGGAAAAGATGTGAGAAGGCAGGGGACTGAAGTGGGCTGCCCAAGAAGGCGGGAGATAAGGCTTCTTGGACAGAAACTCGAATGTGGGGCCCTGCGCAGATTCCATGGAAATGTTGGATTTGATCGAATAATTTCTTGCAGGAGTGTAAGAAGAGTGTGTGATCTGATGATTTTGCGTTCTTTTGTCTGGAAAAAGTTTCTTGCTATTGACGATAGATGAAGGACCAGACAATCGGTAGCACAACATTCTTCTTCGCCAATTTTAACAAAAATAAATAAAAGAGGACATTTGTATTTTGCATACTTTAGAAAATGATAAACAAGATGCGTATATCTTATACACTACGGTCTACGGAGACACATTGTTTTGATATACAAAAAAATACGCTAAGTATATTTAAAGGCCGTTTCTAAAGCCATTACTAAATTTGCTTGCAAGTCACATTAATTGTACTCATAAAATTTTATAGAATATAAATAATATAATTTTTTTATTTAAAAATTAAAAACATACATAAATTTTATTTTTTAATAAATAATATTTATTTATTTAAAATTAAAATTTATGTATGTTTTAAATTTTTAAATAAAGATATTTATGTCATTTACATTATACCTAATTTAGTGAACACTATATCTAATTATATGAGTATAATTAATATGATATGTCAAATAAATTTAATACTGGCTTTAGATATACTCTATTTAAAAATGCTTATACATACATTAGAAACCCTTATATGCATACTATATTGATCAAGAAAAAGTAGAGATGTTAAACGGGCTTGTCTAGTCGGTTTCGGGTTAGCCCTAACGGGTTTTAGGTTAATCGGGCTTCGGTTTAATCGGGTTAATTTAAACGGGCTTGATTATGGTAAACCTAACCCTAACGGTTTTCGGGCTAATCGGGCCACTATCGGGTTTAAGTCAAAATAGTCAAATTATATATTTAAATTTAAAATTTTAATTAAATGCATATTATCCTCTATTTAAAATACAATTTTAGATAACAATAAAATTATTATATATTTTAGAACTTTTATATCACTATAAAAATTTAAAGATTCAAACATTTAAGTCATATATACTATTTCATGTTCTCAATTATAGCTTTAAGAGCATTCACTGTCATAAAATTAGAAATCATATTACATTTAAGTTCTAAATTTAAATGACAGTATTTAGAATTTTCTAGTAATTAAATATAAATTTTAATATCTTCTACTAAAAATCAAATATGGTATATGAAAAATAATAAAAAATTGTGTATATTATTAATTCGATATTAAGAAATAGACAAATAAGAAGAAAAGTTCAGGCTATCGGGCTAGCCCTAACCCTAAGCGGGCTAGCCCTATAGGGCTTCGGGCTAATCGGGCTCGGGCTAAACGGGCTGATTTTTAAACGGGCTAATAAACCCAAGCCCTAACCCTAAAATTCTTCGGACTAAACGGGCCGGCCCGTCGGGCCATGGCCCTTTTAACATCCCTAAAAAAAAAGGGGACATTCAAATTCATCGTAGATGCTTTATTATCTAATTTGTACTTCTTTGTTCTTTAAGAAAAGGGACTTTTGAAGATAGGATCTTGCAGTTTTTTCGACTTTTTACGAGACACGCTTATATAAATATGCATAAAATAGACAGCTCTCCCTGCACAGATCACGGCTAGTGGCAGGTGCTGGGTAGAGTAGACCATGTTTTGCAATGATTTGTATTGTACTTGTGGCAATATAAACAACATACAGTTAAATTACTAATTCTCCATTGATAAGACTGCACAAAAATATCAACAAGAAGAAGCAATCAACACTACTCAATTCATTGGAAGGCATAGTTAGTTACATCAATTATTCTGTAGCATCGCAACACAAATTAGTACAATGAATAGCAGTGAGAACTAAAGCCAAAACCAATTGGTAACAACCAATCGTGTCATAAATTGCAGACGCAAGACAATAGTATTCTTGATATAGAACATTGTTTTCCCCTTGGGCGGATTTCATCAGAATGCAGAATCTGACGACTGTGTTTTCTTCAACATAACCTCTTTAGCTTCGTTGATCTTTGATGCAAGGTAATGGCTACCACCAGCATCAGGGTGATTTGCTACCATTACTCTTCTGTGGGCCTCCTTGATTTTCTCTAAAACAGCATGCTCCCTAATAGGAAAATGATGGATTATCAGATACAAAGATTATGTTATATGTTTAGTATAAAATAAGGCTGAAATTTTTTTAGCCACTTAAAGGATGATAAAATAGAAATAACCGCATCGTAAAGAGAAAAAGAGAAATAGCCAAGGACATCGGCACCCTAAGTCAATGAAACTCTTAGTAGAAGCTCAAGCTTCACACACACACTCAAGATTCATGTCCCGAGCATGTGAAGCTGAAAAAAGCCACCGTCTGGAGCTTCTGCTTATCTAAACCACTTAGATATCACCGACCACAAACAACACATATCATGAAGGATATCAGTCCTCTTATGTGTGGTAATTGTTATATCCCATTTTCTGGTTTGAATAGGAGTGTCTATATCACATATACATATATATATATATATTTTATGTATATAAGGATTGAACCCTTTAACTCTATTCTAGAGGGAAGCCAGGTACCAACTCAAGTAAAATTTGACACCATACTTCCGGTTAGTAATGAGAATACGGGAGGAAACAAATAGAAGGATATCTGTCTGTGTTACTGCAAATGGAGAATCAATTCAGTACAAGTAAAAATCAAAACATTTACCTCACTCCAAGGATCAAGGCAGCCTCTCGCCTATTCATGACTTGCTGAAATCCACCGGGATAAAATCTACGAGAGTTGGGAACTGCAGGACGAGCTTTAAACGCTTCCCATGCTCTCATCAAGTATCGAGCACCCAAAGCCGCTGTTCCAACAGCAGCACCTAGTATTACAGGTGATGCCTGCAAACAAAAACAAAAGAGCCAATTCGTATCACAAGTGTCAAATAATATCCTCCATTGATCAACAGGTAACATTTAATTTCAACAAACCATAGCATGCTAACATTGCAACACTGCACAAACCAGCTCATCCCAGTTGGAAAAAGTCTGCAAACCAGTTCAAGCTTCAAGGTGTTCATGTAATATATAGCACAGTAACATCATGAAAACAATCCACCAGGGCATAATGGCCTAGTCTCAAATGCAAAAGGTTAAAAGAGGACAAAAGGAGATTCTAACCACTGAATTTTTACATCGAGCAAACATCTAGAAATTGTATGGTGCTTAAAATTGTTAACAGAACTGAGATTGAAAACCCATTGATGAGAACCCAACTGCACAAAGACTAGATTCCCAAACAAAAATTGAATATATAACAAAAAACGAAAGTTACTCATGTTCCACTATACAAAGATCGTCAGCAAAACGTTTTATATACTCTGGATCAAACACAGCAATGGAAATCGACAATATTCAAACAACTGGAGAAAAATGGGAATAGATGAGTTAAAACAAAATGCAAGATTCAACCCAAGACACAGAATTGCCAATCAAACAATATGATATCCTTATCATTGCCCATAGACGCAAACCACCATTTTACACAATCAAACAATATTTCCCTTTTTTTTTTTTTTTTTTTATCTTGAGCCAAAGAAGCAACGAAACGCCAAATGGCAAATCGATTTTAAACCTAAACATCCAAAGACACTAAATCCCCAATACAACTCAAAGCTTCTCCTGGTCAGAACTAATTCGTCCACAATAACAGATGCATTGGGATCAAATTTCCAAGCTCGATAAATCCAACCGATTGAGGAAATTCAGCAACGAATTACCATGTCTACTTTCGAGAAAGAAAATCCCAGAACAGAATAATCACGGGCTCCCAGCGAACGCCTGAAACAGGAGGAAACATCGACATGAGAATCCATCAAAAGATAAAAAGCAAAAGATAACCATTCAGCACTTCAAAGTTTCTTCTTTCTATCTTTTTTCCTCCTATTTAGCAGAGAAAAACAAAGCTTTACCAACAATTCCTCGCAACACAAATCTTCTCACTAGATGTTTCAGCTTTATGTAACAAGAAACAAAACCCTAATCTTATGTCTGCGTTCTTTTGTGGTATTTGAATTATATTCCAAAGGGTATGCTTCGAGTTGGAGAACAATAACGATGAGGGGTTGAACGGGGCGGGTTGGGGGGGTTATATGAGGGGGTTATTGACGAGTTCCCCAGCTTGGTGGACAAGATACACTGAAATTGGAGGCGGTCATTTTGTGTGCTCGCTCATTCTGGAAGAATCATTCAGCTGCGACTTTAAAATAGATCAATTTTCTTATTAAAAAAAACAAACAAACAAGAGACAAAAAGGAAAAAATAGATCAAATAAATAATTATAAACAAATATTTTGTTATTACATCTTCATATGTATGCACGAGTTAAAAAGAAAACTATAGATTGCATAAAATTTCCAGTGGGCGGACAACATGTGAATATATTTGACAAGACAATGTCCAGCAGTGAGCCACATTACTATTTATTAAATATATTTTATTAATAATAATTATATTTTTTTGATTAAAATATAAAAATAAAACAGAAAAAAAAAAGAAGAAGAGAAGAGAAGCAACAAGCTTGTTTCAAACCAATCATCTTTTATTCAAATTTTTGACATTTTTTTTGAATTTATCGGGCATCTGCTTGTATATATAAAAATTTAATTTATTAAATACATTCATTTATGCTTGATAGAACTAGTTGAACACATTTATTCGATATTATAAATTACAATAAATTGTAAAATGGGGAAAAGAGTGACAGCATACAAATTTATTAACACGAGAATCCACAAACAATTGAATGAATGAATCTTATTTTCATATGAATGAATATCGAAAATTGCTATAAATATTATGTTCCATTAATTCATTAAATATTATGTTCCATTAATTCAGCTGGCAAACGTGAACAGTTGGGGCAGGAAAAAAAAAGAACAAGAAGAAAATAAAAAAATCAAGAAAATCAAGACTTCTTGGCAGGTCAATAGCATGACAGGAAAACCCATCCGCCTAAATTCCCTCCTGTACTGAGTCTACTGACTATATAAAAAGAACAAGAAAATCACACCCACCCACCTGTATGTGTGTGTGTTTGGCGTCTGTCGGACCCTGTCCCTTTCTCATCTTCACTGAGTTGGCAACTCGGGGACGTTGGTACACATTATTTTATGTCCCAATCCCTTTGTGGGTCAGCGCTCAGTTTAATTACAACTCATCACACACACACACAAACTAACTTTTTTCACAGTTTACCGGTAAAGGAATTAAACGCTCCTACGCTCCTGTTTTCGTGTTTCTTTTTGCTTTCTCCTATTTGCCATTTATTTGTGAGGAAGCCCTTTTTATCAAGAATGTGTTCTTGTTTGTCTGCAAGAATTTGAAGAATGTTTGCCTGAATGCTGCTCGCCGGCGTCTACATTTTTTCTTGAACTTACGTGATACAGGTCATTCAGTCTTTTCTTGATTTCTTTTACCGTTTTATCGAATGGTTTATTTGGTTTTGTCGATCGTTCGTATAAATGGTACGATCGGAGTTTCTTGGGGTTTCTTTTGTGCTGTAGTTTATTTAAGTGTTATGTGTGTCTCTGTACCCGTGTACGTTGGTTTATGTATCATATAATGGGGTTGTGTGTGTGTGTGTGTGTGTGTGTGTGTGAATGATAGTAATAGTGTTAATTTTCTTGAACACATAATTATCTCCTTTTGTGTCTGTCGTGCGTGTCTGTGTGTGTAAGTTAGCTAGCACTTGAGTTTGTGGTTCTTTAAGCTTCTAGGCATATAGTAAGCGAAGCCATAGGGATATACAGAACCCCGCCATGTTTATTTCCTTTTTTTTATTTTTTGAGTTGGGGTTTCGGGTAATGGGGTTCGAACCCTGACTTACACCAAACTAATGGCATGGTGAGTGTGTCATTCGTTAGCAAATTGTGAAAATGGCAAGAGATTGAACTCACTGTCATGGGAATTCAAATATAGAATTGAACTTCCATGAGTGAATTGTGACATGGGACAAGATGAAGGAAAACTGTTATATAGCCCAATCGCTTGTTTGACTGAGTGAAATTATATATGCGTGCGGCTAAGATGAGGACTTTTTAGATTAATGCATGTTCTTTCATGCTTAGTAACAATTCACTAAAAGATATTTACGGATTTTTTGTTGGTTTTACAGGCATATTAAGAATGGATGCTCCTGAAAAAGACAAGACACCTATGTTGTCTGCTGCAAAGTTGAAATCAGATGACAAAAATGACTTGGCTAATAGGAGGCTTTCTACCGGAAGGAGTGCATCATTGTCTATTTCTGTGAATTCTATGAATTTCTCTGAACAGGAGAACAGTCTTGTAGGTGTGACAGGTCCTTTGAGAAACGAAAGGCGAACTCCCCTTGTACAGATGAGCGGTCCTCTATATGTTAGCCATAATCACAATGTCATTTTTCAGCCACCTCAACTTGCATTAGAGCAAAAAACTACTGAGCCCAATATCGACACTTATCTTCCTAATGACGGGGCAGATAATGATGACTGGAGATTGAACAAGTATGAGGCCAAAAATGAACTTCTTTCAAAGTCTGGGCAACTGGGAATGTGTAGTGATCCATACTGCACAACTTGCCCTACATATTACAATGTTAAAGGGCATGTGAAGCATTCAAGAACATCGGAAATAATTGATGCTAAGGTCTTGTGCTAGCCGTTCTCCTTGTCTGAAGTTTCATAAAGAGAGGAAACTTGTGATTGTCTAGATTATGCCTGATAGTATGATTTTATAGCTACATGCGTGTTACTTAAGATTCTTTTTCCTTTAGTTTGAGGCTAAATTACACACAAATCCACAGTTTGAAGCATCTGAAATTTCTACCAATCTAAAGAAATGTTTTGGTCTATTTGCAATATTACTACGGCATTGATCAGGAATTTGTCAAAATAAACAAAGCTCATTATGAAAATTAGGTGTTAAATGCCGAAAACTTTTCCATTTGAGACAAATGTAATATTTCTCTGAACCCAACACGTCAACTCTACAGTGGTTTAGGAGATGGAGAATCATTGACTTTACAGATTTCTCACAACCTTCTTACTGATGCTTTCTGTTGTCAGCATTTTGTAAGTTTGATGCTGTTTGGGTTTGTGAATTTTTTTTATTTTTTTTTTGGCAGTTCCATAATATGCTCTATGGAGATGCAAAAGGTTATGCAAGGAGAATGTGTTCCTTTCTGCAACCTTATATTCCACCGGTCATAAACCCTCATGCAAAAGTTGTTCAGCACTGGAACAAGTTCTTCGTGATCTCTTGTTTGTTTGCAGTATTTTTGGACCCATTGTTCTTCTTTCTGCTGTCTGTGCTGGAGGTATACTTCCTAAAGTTGGTTTTTCACCTAGATAGTACGTATTGTTCTTCATAAAGTTCTGTACAGAAGTAATTTTTCTGATGACAAGTTTTCTGTAAATATGCATTTGGAACAGCTACTGACTAGGCACAGTAAACCATTCATATATGTAAGACTTATAGCCTGCAAAATTCAAGGCGAAAAATCTTTATAAATGCACCAAGTCAACAAGTAGCAGACAGATTAGTTACAAAAGGCTGCATCCCTGCATTTGATGGATCTACGTTTTATCGCTTCAGGGGAAGATGTCTTTTAAGTATCAATATTCCTCCCCAAATGACTCTTTGTTAATACAGTCTGAACTATACGATACACTGATTACTCACTCCTTATCTTCTTATAGAGGACCATAGTCGTATCATGATCACATTCAAGTCTGTCAAATGTCATCTGATGAGTGCTCATATATGATGTAAACAATAAATACTTTATTTTTTTTAGATGAAAAAAATTGTCCTATTCATCGTCAAAGAGTTCCCTTTATTCTTTCAGCAAAAAAATTTAATTCTCATGCAAGGTGAGTGATGATTTCAACTTTCTTTTTGTGGGAACATATATTATTATCCATCATGGTACTGATAGTTTACTTCACATATTACTTCTTATTCTTAACTGAGGCTGCTTATTTGCATAGTTTAATTCCTTTTGGACTTTTTGCCGATTTTCGTCAACATCCTCTCATAAATTTATCTTTTCAGGTATAACTAGATTAGACTATTGTATTCTTAATGCTCTATATCTTTTTTCCGTAGCGTAACAAGTGCATCGTATTAGACTGGCCCATGACAACAACAATTGTGGTCCTGAGGAGCATGACTGACTTTGTTTATTTGATGCATATCCTCCTTCAGGTAGGAGTTCTCTCCTGATACTGCTTTGGAAACTCCCTTTTATTGTTTTTACCATTTTACTGTGAACCATCAATTTTACAGTCAGAAGTAATTTGTCATTTCATACTAATGTAGGCAAAATGTCTTCTCCTTTCTCTTCTTTTTGCAGTGCTTCTCATGTTACTAAATCATATTAATATATGCTCCCATCCGTTTATTTGAGGTTGGATGATGTTGTTTCAGACAGGAGTCCCCCTGCCCTAAAACTCTAAAATAATAACTAGATGATTCTCACTTTCTTTTTGTGTTTCTAAGGTTGCTAGCACAGGGGTTGTTTCTACAAACATTTTACTAAAAAAATTCTTGTTAATAATGTTTGGGAGTTGTATGCTCCTCTAATCATTATAAACACCTACTTTTTGTTAGCATGCTGAAATCAACCAGTCAAATTGACCCTTAATTATTATATCCTTCTGAATTCCCTGATTGTAACTTCATAATTATGAAAAGTCACCTTTTTTGTTGAAACAGTGGCCTGAAAAGCAAGTCAAATTTCCGTTTTGCAGTTCAGGCTGGCTTATGTTGCTCCAGAATCTAGAGTTATGGGAGCTGGAGATTTAGTGGACGACCCTAAAAAAATTGCTTGGAATTATCTCTCAGGATGTTTTATAATTGATTTCTTCGTTGTACTCCCCCTTCCCCAGGTAAGCATTGCACTTCTGCTGCAACATAATCTTTTTATCTCAACCTTTCTTTTTTAAATAATTTAGGCATGTAAAGTTCTTTAGGAACTATCTGTGCTCATAAGTGTCAAAATTGAGTATTTCCAACTTAAATGCCGTTCTTACCAATCTCCATCTAAGAATATACAGAACCTATTGTACTGTTCTTTGAGTGGATCATGATGAAGGTTTACTCATTTTCATGAATTATGTGTCATATTTGATGTTAAAAATGTATCAAACTAGCACATAAGCTTCTGTCTGACAGTGGGTTATTTACTTTCTGTAGATCATCATATTACTGATATTACCAGATTCTGTGGGAGCAACCGGTGCCAATTATGCAAAAAATCTTTTACGCGCAGCCATTCTCGTTCAGTATATTCCCAGGCTGTATAGATTCTTACCTTTGCTAGCTGGTCAATCTCCAACCGGCTTCATATTCGAGTCTGCATGGGCAAATTTTGTTATAAATCTTCTTACATTTGTTTTGGCTAGCCATGTTGTGGGCTCGTGCTGGTATCTTTTTGGCCTACAGGTTTGCTCTTTTTACCATAAAGCCGTGCTCGATTTTCCTTGGAATCTGATCTTCTTTAATTGATGATGTTTCATAATTGAACACTGGGAGTGTCTTCATTGCTTTGTGTTCATGGACTTGAATTTCAATTTACCTGAGCTTGATAAACTGCAAACTCACCTAACAGCAAGACATTCTCTTATTTTACGGTTATGTAGAGGGTTAATCAATGCCTTCGTGATGCCTGCCATAAATCTAAAATGGCAAGGTGCATGGAGTTCATTGACTGTGGACATGGAAATGATTTTGGTGATTTTGAGAGTGATCCTATGTGGGACCAATGGAAGAACAATAGCGATGCTGTTGCGTGTTTAGGGCAAGGTAGTTTTGCCTATGGAATTTATCAAAATGCTGTTGATCTAACCACCAAGCAAAGTGTGGTGACAAGATATGTATACTCATTATTTTGGGGGTTCCAGGTATATTGCAATTTTTATTTTTATTTTTTTCATTTTTTGTCGATTCTAATATCTAATAAAGAAAACGGGTCAATGTTAATGTTGCATCTTTTTGTGCTGTTTTTATAAAGCAAATTAGTACCCTTGCTGGGAATCAAGTTCCAAGTTATTTTGTGTGGGAAGTTCTTTTCACCATGGCCATCATTGGGGTCGGCCTCCTGCTTTTTGCTCTCCTAATTGGAAATATGCAGAATTTTCTCCAGGGTCTCGGGCGTAGGTAAGACCTCAAGTAAATCTATCCATAATATTGTCACACACATTCAACCACATCAGATTTGCTTTATTATTGCCTGTGGCTATTTTTTTGCTGGTATTACATCTCACCCACAACACAGTTTCGGGCCTTTTCTGCAACTTTTCTTATGTGTGCATGTTTTCTTTATCGACTCTCAAAATGTTACAGCTTTCTGAAACACCTTTATCTATTGACCTTATATCTTTTGAAATTGGAAAAACTAGCTTCGTTCAACAGAATTTATTTGCTGTACTTGATAGGAGGTTGGATATGACTTTAAGGCGCCGTGATGTTGAGCAGTGGATGAGCCATCGTCGCTTGCCCGAAGAACTAAGAAGGTCGTCTTTATTTTGATTTTTTTTCAAATTTTATCGTATAGTATCTTTACCAATTTCATTTAAATTTTAATGAATGCCTCTACGTTTACGTGTTTAGCTTCATCATTTTTCACTAAACAGTGGAACCCTTAGCCTATCAAAGTATCATATCTTCATGGTCTTAGTTTTTGGTTTTGATAAGGCTGGAACTTGAGCTATTTTCATAAACTTCTCTTCAAGCCAGTATTACTTCCAATCCTTAAATGAGGAACTCGGTATAGGATGTAAATTTGAGATGAAATGCAGTACTTAATTTGCGTGTGTGTGTGTGTGGTTCATGCAGACAAGTCCGAGAAGCAGAACGATTTAATTGGGCTGCCACTAGGGGGGTAAATGAGGGAATGCTGATGGAGAATTTACCAGAAGACCTTCAAAGAGATATACGTCGCCATCTCTTTAAATTTGTTAAAAAGGCAAGTTATTTTTAAAAATATTTGTAAAATTAAAGTTTTCTTAGCAGGAAATCAATAAGACATTTCGCCATAAGTCTCATGAAACGGGAAGACAGAAATATACTGCTAGGAGAGGGATGAAAAGTTTCTATAATTTTCTGTTGGTGTGTCCCTTTCAGCAACTATTTCTCAGTAGTGCAACTATTTCCTTAGGTTCGAATTTTTCGATTGTTGGATGAGCCGATCATAGACGCTATATGTGAAAGGCTACGAACAAAAACATATATCAAAGGAAGCAAAATCCTATACCGAGGTGGTCTTGTTGACAAAATGGTTTTTATAATTCGCGGGAAAATGGAGAGCATTGGGGAAGATCTCATGGTCGTCCCCTTGTCCGAAGGGGATGTTTGTGGAGAAGAACTCCTTACTTGGTGCCTTGAGCATTCTTCTGTAAACAAAGGTACAAATACACCAAAGCCTCCTTTTCGTATTTACCTTGTTTGCTTCAAAAAAACTGATTTTATAGTGTCAGCCAAAATTACTTACACTCGCAAAAAACCTCAGATGGAAGAATCAGGATCCCAGGACACAGGTTGTTGAGCAACAGGCTGGTGAGATGCTTATCAAATGTAGAAGCATTCGTATTACGAGCTGCAGACCTTGAAGAAGTCACTAGTATTTTTGCGCGGTTCTTGAGAAACCTGCGTGTTCAAGGGGCATTAAGGTAATTCTTGATATGTGTCTGTGTTAAAACTCATCAAGAATCTATTAAATCACCAGAATCACCTGGTGCATAGAGCAGCACTTCGCTGCAGAATTATGTATCATATAAACAGTTGAGAGTCGTGTACGGTATTTTTGTACAGGTATGAATCACCATACTGGAGAGCACTTGCAGCAAGACGAATACAAGTTGCATGGAGATACAGGAAGAAACGAAAACTTCAAAGTCGAGCTGACTCCTCAAGCCCGATGCATAAGTAGTATTCTTGAAGGTTACAGAATACAGACTGTTGTCTAGTCCCGAAATGATGCTCACATAGAAGAAAAGTTTCTGAGCTCTAGCACATATCAATGTTGTAAAAAGTGTCTGGTGCTATGCGGACACCAGACCGGGGCCAGGCGGAGATAGGTGGAGCTGAAGCAGTATAAACAGAGGCGGTTGAAGACAGCCTAGCGCCTAGGTGGGGCCTACACAAAAGCTAGATAAAAAATTTACAATAGTAAAACATAATATGAAATTGATTATTTTGTAATGATAGTTTTGGTTATTATACTAGTTTCATGTGAAAATGGAATATATATTTGACAAAATACATTGGGTGTTTGATAAAATTAACAGATTTGTGCTTGGAATTGAGATTGTAGATAAGAATGTGGTTTGTGAGGGTTAAAAGGAAAAACTTAGGCGTTCTCAGTCGTAATTTTCTACTGTAATTGCTGCAATATCTTCTGTTGCAGTTGTTACAATATACGGATAAGTAAGCATTTGTAATAGATATATTATTTATGTTCATATAATAGGTGTGTCGTGTACTATAGTAAAAAAATATTGCACAAAGTGTAATAGAAGATTTGAATTGTTGTTAATTATTATATTTGTACTTTTATTTATTATAATGAATAAAATATTGGATGGAAAAGCCCAATAAAAAGCCCACAATCAATATCAATAATTGAGGGGCCCAAACCCATGCAATGATTATGATCAAAATAATAGCCCACCAAATTATACTTGCAAGGGCCCAAGTCATGCGCAATTAATGTGACAAGTTGTGTAACGCCCAAAGCCTACATTATTGGGCTCCAAAAGGCCAAGTCATGAAGCGATGAACTTTAATCAGCCCAATGGTTCCATTATTAGGCTCAAGAAGGCCCACCGGCTACCGGTAGAAACAAATAATAAAGTAGATAGAATAAAAACATACATATTCAAGAATATTATATTTTACAATTATATATTTTTTAAATTTATTAATTACATCAACATGGATAATTTAATTGTGGAAATTTAAAAATAATATATATATATATTATATTTATAGATAATATTCAATGCCTTGATAATTAAACATATGGTTACATATCATCTTCTTTAATGTTATCATCTTAGCATGTCCATAGTCAACATTAGCTAATTAATTGCCCTAATCTTTAGCATAGACTAGTTAAAGCTCTCTCTCTCTCCCTCTCTCTCTAGAAGACTAGACATATTATAATTCTTGATAATAAACTTAGATCCAACAAAGCCCTAAAATCAAACAACATTGAGTTTTATCATTCATAATGCAAAAGTGTGTTTTAATTGATTAAGCTAATTTAAAAAGAATAATAATAATGGTGATCATGATCTTTGTTTTTGTTTAATATATTTTGATTCAAACATGTTTGAGATGTTAACATTGATCTTGAAGTTTAAACGGATCTTATTATAGTATTCAGGTACTCTGATCCCATTATGATTTATATCCTCTTTTCAATTCAAGATAGAATCGACTTTTCATCTTCTAACACAAACGAAAAAGTATGTGCATATTTATTATGTTTGTCGAAGAATTTAACCATGCAAGTGTTAGCTCTACATAAACAAACCCAAATTGGATTACAAATAATAATAACAAAAAGTACACAATTAAAACATAATTTCATTTTTAAAATTTATCTTTTTGGAGGAACATCTTTTTCATCTTTAAATTGTAGAAGAATGTATGATATAACCTATGGTATAAATTGTTATTATTACTAAAACCCTAGCAAGTGTAATTGCTTCTAAAATGAACATCAACAATTAATTTTGACTTCATTAATATGAAGCTATCATATTTTCTAGTGCATCATTTCTCTAATTTCATTTAAAATCAGTCAAAAAAAATAAATCACCATTGAATCATTAATTTTCAATGATATAGTCACATCCCAATGATTAATTTTGTAACTGCTATGTACTTCTTGCAAATCTATTTACTTTATTACACCAAATATCTTACCAAAATTAACTTGGTTCATCTTTGATTATATTTTGTATTTCATTTTATTTTTTAATTTCATTAATATATATCATATATATTGAATGGCGTTGTTAATAAATGTATAACACCGTATCAATAAAATTAAAATACAAAATAAGCTAAAAGATCCAAATCCTTTTTTTACTAATTAGTTAATTATAAACAAAAGTTAAATATCAAAATTGCATTGGAGCCATGGACAGATGAAGAGTTGCACCAAAAATGGTACGACTTTTGACTTTTTTCAATTTACATTTTTTAAAATTTCTTTCTTTTTTTTCAAATTCATTCTTGAGAAGTGTGTCAAATTAAATACATGGCTTAAAGTGTGAACACACGAAAGGGGTATATTGGTCATCGCATGAACTTTCCGGCGGGCGGCGCCACCACCATTAATACCTGTTTTATGGTGGGTTTTACCATCCCTAAAGTAAAAGCTCCAAACTGTACACACCTGGCCATGAGTTATCATTTTGTATCCACCATTATCTACAAACTCTTGTCCTTTCCATCTTCTATTTTTCTTCTTGGGGTGTTGGGGGGGGGGGGTCATTTTTTCATTTTTTAACTTAAAAATAGATAAATAAGTCATAGCAAATCCAAGAAATAAACATTAAAATGAATATTGAAACTATACACATGCAAATTTAGATATAATTTTCCAATTTGTAATTGAATAAAAATATTTATTCCTTGCATGTTTTAACATATTTCGTTATTTTAATTTACAAACTATATTATAAATATCATATAATTATATTATTATATATATACACAGATTAAAAAAAAATACAAAAATAAAATACGAAAAAAGAGTATATAGTCAATAGACTGCTCATCTCTCCCTCTCATACGGAATTCGTATTACAACTTACAAGAATCCCCACCCCACCCCCACACCCACCCCACCCCACCCCTCTTTATTACAACCTTTTTTCTCTCACCGTGTGATCAGAAAACCATAAATCCGTCGGTTACAAGATTACCACACACACACACACACAGAGTCAGGGCGATATGTATCTATATGCGAGTGTGTAATACTGAGTAGGCAGTGTGTGTTGTGTGTGTACGTAGGTATAGTGTAGTAGTAGCAGTAGTTATTATTATGGGTTGGCCTTGCATCTCTTATTCTTCTTCTTCGGCTCCCTTACCAATCTTCTCTTAATTACTCCACAACTTCCTCTCCCACCCTCCCATAGATCTCTCTCTCTCTCTCTCTCTGCTGATATATCATACACCCACACAGAAATATATAGATACAGGTGTGATATATGTATAAATCTTGTGTGGCGTTACTCTAGCTTTCCTTCCAAAAATGAAAACATGGCTAGTGCCATGACAGAAGCTGCACTTACTTCACATGCTAAAAATCAACCCCCAAACTCCATATCATTTCCATATCAAAATCCCAGATATTCTTCTTTTCCTTTATTATTTCTTACCCATCTTTCAATCTCCCTCTGATATCTAGTATATATATGTGTGTGTGTTTCTTGGATATTTCTCATCATATTACCATAAATTCTTGGTGGGATTTGCCTTTTTTCGTTTTGTTAGAATTATTATAGTAAGAGAAGTGGTCGTTGTTACATGAGTTGTATTATGGGAATAGCTCGTAATCTGCGAGAGCTTCTTGAATATAGTATTAATTGTGTACACCAGTTGTTTTTTTTCTGTTGAGCCGTCGTGTGTACTCATCCATGGAGTTTAGCGGCGGCGGAGGCTCTAGCGGCGGCGGCGGCGGCGGCGACCACGATGCCTCCGATCCTCACCGGAGGAAAAAACGATACCATCGGCACACTGCCCACCAAATTCAGAGGCTTGAAGCGTAAGTCGATCTTAGTTCTATCTCTATTTCTGCAATCTCAACTCCATGCACATATACCACCATGATCATACTCACTTCTTTTCTTTGGGCCAAAAAATATTTTTCTTTTTCTTCTTTATCAGATTTTCCCCATTTTTATTCTGCAAAAATGGGCAACTAAGATTTTATGTGTGTTGTGTGTGTTTGTAGAATGTTCAAAGAGTGTGCCCACCCAGATGAGAAGACAAGAAATATGTTAAGCAGAGAATTAGGCTTGCATCCTCGGCAGATCAAATTTTGGTTCCAAAACAGAAGAACTCAGATGAAGGTTTCTTAATATATCTATATATTGCATATATGGTGATTTAATCTTGTTAACATCAATCAATAATTGGATTCTTGTTTGTGTTCCTAGTCACAACATGAAAGAGCAGATAACTGTACACTTAGGGCTGACAATGACAGAATCAGATGTGAAAATATTGCAATGAGAGAGGCCCTGAAGAACATCATATGCCCCTCCTGTGGAGGGCCTCCAGTTACTGAAGATTCTTATTTCGACGAGCAAAAATTGCGAATGGAAAATGCACAATTGAAAGAGGAGGTATCTCAATTCCCCAATCTTGCTCAAGAACCCTAATTTGATCAATCAGTCAACTTTCCACAATTTGAATTTATTGACTTTTTTGCATTGATTTTGCAGCTAGACAGAGTTTCTAGCATTGCTGCTAAGTACATAGGTAGGCCTATTTCACAGCTCCCACCAGTGCAGCCCATTCATGTATCCTCATTGGATTTATCAATGTCTAGTTATGTTGGTCATGGCATTCCTGGCCCTTCCCTTGATCTTGATCTTCTACCGGGGAGTTCGTTGGGTGCAATTCCGAATTTACCCTTCCCCCCCACGAGCATTTCTGACGTGGACAAGTCCCTCATGGCAGATATTGCAACCAATGCCATGGATGAGCTTATTAGGCTCACTCAAAACAATGAGCCATTTTGGATTAAGTCCACAGTTGATGGCAGAGAAATTCTCAATCTTGAAAGCTATGAAAGAATCTTTCCGAGGCCTAATAGCCACTTTAAAAATCCAAATATTCGGATTGAAGCTACAAGGGATTCTGGTGTTGTGATCATGAACGGTTTGGCACTGGTTGATATGTTTATGGATGAGGTTAGTTAATTTAGTTCTTTCTTTTTTTCTCTTCCTATTTTGGGTGAATTCTAGTTATAGTAATCGAGTAATGATGGAGGAATTGATGTTTATTACTTTGAAAATGCCAGAATAAATGGGTGGAGTTGTTTCCTACAATTGTCTCAAGAGCAAGGACTATTGATGTAGTATCCTCTGGGATGCTTGGAAGCCAAAGTGGTGCACTGCAACTGGTAAAATATTGTGAATTATCCTTATTTTCGTACGGAAAAATGTTTTTTTCGTCCACTTGATTAGAATAAGTGTACTTTTTTATCTTATTACTGTTCATTGGGTAGCAAAAGAACCACTATGGCCTCACAAAAAGTGGCCAATCTGGTCTCGAAGAACATCTTTACAAAGAACGAATAGAAAAAAACTTGGTTCCCATTACAGGTTTCTGAATTCTGAATTATATGTAGGTCCGTGTTTTGATGGTGTTCATGTTTGGTTACAAATTTGTGGCAGATGTATGAAGAATTGCACGTACTTTCAGCCTTGGTTCCAACTAGGCAACTCTGTCTCCTCCGATTTGTTCAGCAGATTGAGGCAGGTTCATGGGCAATTGTTAATGTTTCCTATGATATTCCTCATCAAGACAGCCAATTCCCTTCATCATGTAAAGCTCACAGGCTTCCTTCTGGATGCTTGATTCAAGAAATGCCTAATGGTTACTCAAAGGTTGTAAGAAGTGAAACCAATGTGTGTGTGTGTGTGTGTGTGTGTGTTTTGCAGTCTATATCTATTGATCTTAATTTGATCAACACCTTTCTTAGGTCACTTGGGTGGAGCATTGGGAAATCGAAGATAAAACGCCGGTCCATAGGCTTTACAGAGACCTTATTCACAGTGGATTAGCCTTTGGGGCCGAGAGGTGGCTTTCTAATCTCCAAAGGATGTGCGAAAGAATCGCGTGTTTGATGGTCACTGGAAATTCGACTCGTGATCATGGAGGTGGTGCCTGTTCTCAGACAAAAATCCTTAGTATCTTGGTTTTAAGTGTAAAATGATGGTTGTTCGTGGCCAAAACTATGAATGTTTTTAGTTTCGTCCATTAATTTCTATATTTTGTCTATACACAGGGATTCCATCACCTGAAGGCACAAGAAGCATGATGAAACTTGCCCAGAGAATGGTGAACTACTTCTGTTCAAGCATCAACCCTTCTAATGGCCAAAATTGGACCACAATTTCTGAGTCACACGAATTTGAAGTTCGCGCGACTTTCCATAGAGGCACCGATCCTGGCCAGCCCAACGGGCTGTTGCTTAGTGCAGCTGCTACAATATGGCTCCCGGTTTCTCCACAAACCGTCTTCAATTACTTGAGGGATGAGAGAACTCGGCCTCAGGTAAATGCAATCTAAATCTTAAGTGCTCATCACATATGATTTATATAGCCAACCTCACATTACAAGATAAAGCCTTAACTTCTTATACTTGTTGATTTAAATTGTTATGCAGTGGGATGTTCTCTCCAGTCAACCAGTTCAAGAAGTTGCTCACATTGTCAATGGTTCTCATCCTGGGAACTGTATCTCTCTCCTCAGGGTAAAATCAAAGTGGCATCAATTTCTTTTATCCTTCTGTTATATTTACAACCATGGTATCCTTCTAATAATTCAATTTATTAGGTAGTATCCTTAAAAACCCCAGCCACTCGATGGTATATTGGTGAGACTCGATAAAACTATTTATAGAGTTCGGAATAAGGTTCATTTTGGACCATATTACTATTCATAAGTTTTGAAATATTTTGAGTCTTCTCTACTGACTGAATGGCTGTTTCTAAGACTCGAAATGAACAATATCATCGAGGCCTTACAAGCCGTCAAAATATGCAAGCCTTAAAAGTCGAACTTTTACTAAGATCACAATAGTCCTTTTACTAACTAATTGTGAACTGTAAAAATGACACAAAACATTAATTTCAATTATGATTTCTTGAAACAGGCCATGAACACTAGCCAAAATAACATGTTGATACTCCAAGAAAGCTGCATAGATTCATCAGGCGCACTTGTCATCTTCTGCCCAGTCGAATTACCTGCCATTAACATTGCTATGAGTGGTGAAGACCCTTCTTACATCCCTCTACTGCCGTCTGGATTCACAATATCGCCGGATGGTAGGCCGGACCACCACGGCAGTGGCGGCGATGGGGCGTCAACGAGCTCGAACGCTGACACATCATCGGGTTCACTCATCACAGTCGTGTTTCAGATAGTCCTTAGTGGCTCTCCCTCAGCAAGAATGAGCCCAGAAACTGTGAACACAGTTAACAACCTTATCAGCAACACTGTCCAACAAATTAAAGCTGCCTTGCATTGCTCCACATAACCTCTCTCTCTCTCTCTCTCTCTCTCTAGTTAGGTGGGAAATTTGAATGCTCCATAAGTCCCATATCATCAATAACTGAAAACTGACTTATTACTGCATCGATCCATATGCTCCTGCTGGCTCAGTTGCTGCCTTCACTCCTCATTACAACTCACAACAACTTTTTGTTTTAGTACTGTTGTCCGAAACGTTTCGATTGGTTTGCGTATTACTCGAAATGGGAGTCAAGAACGCACCGTTTGGTGTGTGTTTCTTGCTGCAATCTTTCTTGGATAGTTAGGGTTTTCCAAAGAAAGCAAGAAAATGTGCACTGTATGGTTCGGGTATTGACTTCTGTTGTAGAACTAAATTCCTTGAAGAATTATGTAAGAATTTTTCTATGTTCTGCAAAAAACTATCTATTCATCAATCGATTTTGATCATTTAATGAAGATTGTTTGTTCATGTGTGGTCCTGTGTGGGAATAAAGAGAGCCATTAGGTTTAAGTCATGGCAGTGGGGGCACTAACAATGACAGACTGGAACCTAGCTTAAGTGTTGCCATCAATATAACTAACTCTCAACTCCTCTCTACAAGTGTCTTTTGAGAGGGGGTGGGGGTGGGTTGGGGGGATACTAGCTAGGTTTGGCAATAGTACCCCCCATGGGGTGGTGCTTTTAATGGAGGATAGAGACACCACTTGTTAAGCGTGTGCGTTGAGACGTGCATGTAATGTGATTGATGGTTGTAGATTAGTCAAATCGAGATGATATATACCTTTTGTTTAGATTTATTTGACATAAATTAAATCGAGTTTGAACAAGATTAATTAAATTGAATATTAATCGTGCTTGTGCACTTTAGCATTTTGCCGACACTTACTTTTATTGTTTATTTGTTTATCGAGCGTAAACTCACTCAAATTAAGCTTTACATTTTAATCATATATAACTATATACATTCTGTACATACGTGGTTAATTAAAGTTTATATTAATCTATGGTGTGAGCTACTTCTTATTTTAAAATTTTAATTATTACAAGTATTTTGTTGGAAATTGATTAATATTATATTTTGGTCTATAAAATAATAAATATTGCATAAAATTGTCAAAGTACAAGAAACATATAATTCTATTTTTTATCGATCCAACTAATTGAACCATATATAATAACCAAGCCAATTTATCATTCAGTCCGATTCCACCAACACTTGTTTTAGTGAGCAATAATTTTGTTTTGCCAAAAAGAGAAAGAAACTAATAATTCCATATGCAATGAGACCAACAAATTAAAGAGAGGAGGGATGGGTTGATATTTATTGAATGCTCTTCATAAAGTTTTTTTTAAATAAAAAATATATAAACATATATATATATGTATGTATGTATGGAAAAGTTAATTATTTTAATAATTTGAAAATCGAACCATGAAAAAATAGATTGCTAAATTAAATGCATAAATGTGGCCACATCTAATTGTTTTATCATAAAATGAACCCTTAGGCTCTGTCAAATCAGTCCAATTTAAATGATTTATCATATTGTTGTCATTTTCCATATATTGGTAGAAGCTTCGTCAAAATTTCATTATATTTGAAGGAGACAGTGATATATATATATATATATATATTGATAATTATAGAGAATAAAGTTATTGTACCATGATCATTTGTTTTTTAAGATTTGTGAAATATTTCATGTTGGAAGTTTCAACACCGTGGCAAAATGCATGAGAATTGATTTTTTTTTTTTTTGTGTATTAGTGTATTTGTTTAATGTTATTTTATTTATAGGTAATGAGTCTGTGAGATGCGTAGTTTGTAAATATGATGTGGATGTAAATTATAATGAATAGAAAAAATTATTTAATTTTTATGATTGAAAATATAATAAATTAAGAATCAATTCATAATGAGATTATAAATTAATAAAATAAATAAAATAGAAAATGTCCTTACGAAAATAAAAAATTTAAGGGCTTAATTATGCATGTATGACTCAAGAACGGATGGTACAAAGCCCAAGATTGATCCCATTACATGAACATAAGTATCAAACGGATTAATGAATAATAATCTAGGATTACGAAAACTTAATGGGCCCTTCAATCCATATACCCTAAATGGGCTTTCATTATGGGCCAAAGCCCTAAAAACTCATTAAGCCGTCGCTATAAATAGCCCAAAACATTTTATTTCAATTCGAGCCCCATTTTATGGCTTCAAAATTTTTGTTCCACTCTTGCTGTTTCACTTTGCATTCCACACTCTACAGTGTGTGTATATTTAGGACACAAAAAAAGCTTAGAATTTTTTAATTTGTTCATACATCAAATAGCATAACATGTTGTAATATTGACACATCTCGAAGTTTGCAACATATTTTGAAACTCACGAGCTTTGAAAACCGTCTAAAACTACACGGGTAAAATTCTTGCACAGTGTATTCATAATATGTGAGTGTGCGCGTATAAAATAAGGTGTAGAAGTGTGTGTATGTGTGTGTAACAAGGTAGAGCATCAAACCAATGAAAAGCTTTGATTATACCAACCCTACTACCAACCTGGACCATCTCATCATATCTAGCTTTAAACCCTTATTTCACGAGGGAAAGCCTTGGGCCCAGACTCATTTTCTTTAAAACCCAATAAACAAATAATATTTATATTTATTTAATAAATAAAATAAAATAATGCAGCAAAGAGCTTGTGCAGAACAAGAGAGAACAAACGTTGTTAAAACAAGTTATTATATGGGGACAATGGGCTTGCAAGAAACGCTTCTTAGAATCTGCAAAAGAGATAAAGTGAAAAATGACTCAAAGACAACGGACTTTGAATCAATTTATATAAATGCACGCCAAACATCGTGTTTATTGGTATTGCAGCACTGACAAAAGGGAGGAGGAGGAGCTAGCTGGTGGTGCTGGTGGCTGAGACACGGCGGTGCAAAACCTAACAACTCTGACATGGCCCCAGTTGGATTGCCTCCAGGTTTCAGGTTCCACCCCACTGATGAAGAACTAGTCAACTATTACCTCAAGAGAAAAATCCAGGGCCAAGAAATCGAACTCGATATCATTCCGGAAGTTGATCTCTACAAATGTGAGCCTTGGGAGTTAGCAGGTCAGTTGTAGTGTCGTAGATACCAACATATAGAATGACCACGTCATCTAAAAGCTTAATATGTGTGTGTTTTTGGTTGTAGAGAAATCTTTCTTGCCAAGTAGGGATCCGGAGTGGTACTTTTTCGGGCCGAGGGACCGGAAGTACCCAAATGGATTCAGGACGAACCGGGCTACGCGGGCCGGATACTGGAAATCGACGGGGAAAGATAGGAGGGTGACGAGCCAAAATCGGGCCATTGGTATGAAGAAAACACTGGTTTACTATAGGGGAAGAGCTCCTCAGGGAATAAGAACTGATTGGGTTATGCATGAATATCGACTTGATGATAAAGAGTGGGAGGACACTTCTGGTATCCAGGTAGCCCGTATGGTTATACTGATTTTACCATGCACATATACATATACATATACATATATATAGAATACCTATGATATAGAACATGATTGTGTTATTTATGAAGCCTAACTTCAACAAAATTATTTGTAATGTGTACTTGATTACATGTGATTTGTGAAAATCGGGCTTCATAAAAGACCTAACATCGAATTCTATAGCATACTCTATATATGCGCGTGGGTGTCGGTGTGTCCTCGATTATACCTCATAGCTGCAGGCTGTTGCTATGAGTAATTGGCTTGATATTTATGACTGTATTTCATCATTTCAAATAAAAGCCTCTTATTTCGGCTTTCTGTTTCTTGAACTAGAAATGAATTTGCAGAAGGATTATGAAAAAGTAGAAGTGTATAAAAACTTGATTAGGAGACAAAATAATCTTTATCTCTTGTCATTGTTATCTTCCCCACTCTTTTCTTTATGTTTGTCAATGATGATTGATACAAGTCTTTATGATTGGTGGAAATAATCCTTCACTCATACAGATGTCATCATTTGACTCTAGAGCACGAATTTCCAGGCCCTTATTTTGCTGGAAAAAGCATTTATCTCCCCATTTTTTTCATCATGATCTCTTTTTACTCTTGCCAAAGGATGGATAAAAAGCAATATAGCTGAGCTTTAACATGTGCCCTCATGTTATCCTGCTCTTATATGAGAGAGAGAGAGAGAGAGAGACTGGGGCTGTGTGTGTGGAGTGGGAGATGATGCAACGTGGACTGCATGGCATGCATGGGAGGACTGCTACTTTTGTGACACATAATCATCCAGCTTTATATACCTTTCTTATATAATAATGGGGACTTTATATATAAATAGCATGATTCTTACATGATCATTACATATCTAATGCAATTTAATCCTTGAGAGAGAGAGAGAGAGAGAGAGAGAGAGAGAGAGAAATTAAAGGAAATTGCTGACATGTTATTCTTTTCTTGCACAGGTCTTAGATCTCTTGAGTGACAAAGTTTAGCTTCCCTTTGTCTTTCAATAATGAGACAAAAGTACAATTCTTCTATACGACTGAATCTGATCTATTTCACCCCCAGGCCCCCAATCATCAACCTGTTTTTTTTTTTAATTATTGTTGTTGATATTAGTTTATAGGTCCTGATCTGGAATCACATATTCTTGCTCTAAATAATTTTATTTTGATTTATTCTTTTCACCTAAAACTAAAAGCAGCATCCCTTCACTTCCATTCTGTAAGAAGGTGTCGGCCACTTTTCACTTTATTCTCCATACCTGAATAAGCCAAATTCATAGGCTACTGTGTTGTGTGACACACACATACACACATATATTTTGTGTGTGTGTGTGTGTGTGTGTGCGTGTGTATTTTGACATAAAGTTAAGATGGTACTGTGGGAACAGATGATCATTTCCATAGGATGATATAGAAGAGAGAATAGAAAGATTTCTTTGTACTTGCAACAATTTTTACAGAAACCATGAGATTGTCTTTTTTACAAATTTATGCATCATCTTCTTCTTCTTTATCTTCCTTTTTATCACTTTAATTTTGACAGTGTATCAAACCAAATCCCACAGCCCCAACTATTGACTGATAAAAATATCTACGACCCCAGCTTTTGTTGTCATCAGATCTCACAAATCCAAGATTCACCCACAAACTTTCCCTCCCCTCAAAACCAAATAATGATATCAAGAATCTAGTTATCTTGAACCTATGCCATCCCTGATTCAAATTAACCAATAAAGATAGCCAACTTCATCTTAAAGTACATGCTAACTAACTAAATCTAACATCTTTTTTTTACCCACAGGACTCCTACGCGCTATGTCGCGTTTTCAAGAAAAACGGGTTGTGCTCCGAAGTAGAAGAGCAAGGGCAGTCTAGTAATATACCTATGCTCGATTATATGCAAGGGTTCGCCAACGAGCACGAGACAATGTCCCCCGACTTCCCCTTGGCATCATCTTCCACAATCTGTATGGAAGAAGAAGAGAAAGATGACAAGGATGAATCATGGATGCAGTTCATTACAGATGATGTGTGGTGTTCTACTAGCACAACATTTGGTGGTGAAGAGGTGGTGTCTCATATGGGATTCACAAACTAATGAGAAAGATACTAATGACGAGGGCTGATTAATAATAGCAAATATAATTACATTGGGATTATCTAATTTTTTATTTTTAAAAAAAGAAGTAATCATTTGTAAAATCTTTCAGGTTTCATTATGCATTACTCTGATCATCTCTAATTGTACTTAGATTATTTTTATCCCTTTATTTTTCTTTTGGGGTGGTGTTCTCTCTGTACAGCCAGGCTATCTCTTGTGGCTATACAGGTTTGGTTTTTGCTCTCTTTACTAAGGTTTCTTTATTGGGTTTGACCAGTGGAATAAAGGGCTTCTTTCCTATAATGGGAGTTGTACTGTTGTGGCCTCATTACTAAGTGGTTTCCTATTTAAGAGAGATGTTTTCAGTTGTGTTGACCAGGCTCAATCCTCAATTCCGGACAGAAGTTTAAGGAAAATGACTATTTACACATGTGGTCTGGGTTTGGTAGGGGTCCATTTTTGCAAATGCTAAAGCTTCAGTTGTCAATTCTCACATGTCCCAATAATCAGCCCTCAGTGGGCACCTACATCTACAAATGTTCAGTGCACAAGATGAACATAATACATACATATAATACCATGGATTAGAAACAATATACCATAAAAACTCAGGGAAAAATTATAAGTTAAAACACAATGAAATTTCAGTTCATGTACAGAAAAGAGACAAGTAAGAACTTCTAAGTCACATTCAAGTGGGACTTTTTAATCATATATAAGAGATTAAGACATCACAATCTAAATGAGCAATATGATGCCACAAAGATCACATTGATGGTTGTGAATGCCATGCGCACATGAGTATTCGTGCAATCAAGATTTAATTAACCCATGTGCGCACATACCCCCCATGTCTGAGTATGCTCTCGCTGTAGAATTAAGAGATTTTTTTTTCTGCACAAGAAAGGAGTTAATAAGATACTTCATCCTGGGAGCCAAACATAAATGCATTAAGCTGATAGAGTTGAAGAGAGTGTAAATAGGCAGAGCTCTTGTGTGATATCACAAGGATGTGACAATACTCCATACTTTGTTGACGATAGTGCAATCTACGACTGGTTTAGAATTGAAAATTTTGTTGAGAACTAGATTTCATTAATTATACAGTCAAACAGAGGCTTATAATTTGACAAATTATGGACCCCCCCCCCAATCACACACACGCACTGATAGAAAGCTTCTGTATTCTAATTTCCAATGTCAAATGATCAAGGAGACTACGCCTAGATTGATTGGTTAACCAAAACCTTCCAACATTGAAAATCGGCGTTGTTCAACATGAATGAACTGGCATTCCGATGCCCACCACCTCCATACTCCTGCATAAAAATCGATTATATTGCACGGTTACCTTCTGTAGCTTGCTATATATACTCCTGAGGGGTAACACTAGTTTGGAAAGCAGAAATACCTGCGATATGGGTGTAGTGTCCTCATTATCAACACTTCTTAAGCTTATTTTCAACAGTAAATCATTTGCAAGCTCAGGAACTCTGTATACAACAGCTCCAATTCCCCTAAATATAACGAGCCACAAGGATTATTGGAATAACAAGTTTATGTTAACTGGATATGCACTCATGAAGTTGTATTGAAATCAAGATCAGCCTTAAAATAAAGCCAGTTAGCGTGAACGCATGATTGTAGCACACCACCCCCTTTGAACTACCTATATATGTAATTGTTAAAACTACATATCATGTTGCGCCATGATATATTATGCATAAGTTGATTCAAGTACACGAAAGGGAAATATTAGCACTTACGTAGGTAGGATTTTGAATCAATTTAAGAATTCAAGGTGTTGCTCAGCACTTACATACCAATTCACTTTAGACAACCATACATTCCCCCTCTAAGTCATTCCACCACATTGAATCCCCAACTAAATTCTCCTTATGTCGAGGAGTTGAATTTGATAAGTCAAATTTTAAGAGAAAGCACATAACTCTTTTTTAAATGATCACAAAAAATATTTTGCAACTATTAATAGGAGTGCTTCACCAAATACTACAGGAAAAAATTTGCCTTAGAGGATTTCAGAAACACAAGGTGAGTTTCCCTAACTCTCGAACTTTTGACACAATTCGAGTGTGTAAGAAACACCATGAGGAGAGAGAGGGTTAGGGGGATCAGATTTTGCAAGGAAAGAATGCCCACAGATTTCTTAACTTGTAAGGTATTTAGACCCCTTGAAATAAGGGGTTCAAAATCCATAGAAATTCTAGCACTCCAATTGATATTTATTTGTTTGTGTCTAATACTTATTCAACACTTGACTTATTCCATTATGTAATACCTTGTTGCAATTCATCTCCTCCGAGTTCCCTTATATGGTTCTTTCTCATTGGGCTTATAATTAATGTAATCGAATCAAACTCACCTGATTAATCCAAATTTTTGACAATAAATTAATCGAAAGGCCCAATTATTCTGTCTCAATCAATCTAGTCTTCTAATTATCTTGTCTTAATTTAATAAGACTACTAAATGATCAAATCAAATGAAGTTAAAATTTTAGATTAATCAATGGCACATAGGTTGATTATATTACCAACCCAAATTATTCATTAAATGAAATCCCAGTGAAGCAATTGATTGAATCAGTTGTTTCAATCTCCAATTCAGATTGATTAACTCACCAATTGAACTATTGGAAATGGACATACTTATAGACTTCTTGTGGGTTAACAAATTAGCTAGTGGTAGGCACACAGCAGCTTTTCATCTATCGGGAATCTCCAAGTGCAAACCTTTTTTTGATCAGTAACATTTTTCTCCATTTACCATATTAAATATTTCTAACTCGGTTTTGTTAAGAAAAGAAAAGAACTTAATAAAATTAGCACACTATGATAAATGGAGGAAGGAAGATGAAAGAGAAGATCTTATGGGGTGGAACATAGCAGAGCGTAAGTGAAGTAATTACCAACCTCAAGTTCACTTTAAGGCTTTTCCTAGCTAACTGATACCCAAGCTCACTCCTCAGCTCATGTATGGAATCGGCATTGACAGCCTACATGAAGAAAATGGGGAGATGAAGAAAACAGAAAAAATAAAAAATGTATACAAATCAGTGATGAAATACAGAACTATTCAAGCAAAACATTAGTTTAGTTTAATGCTAGAGATATATTAGTTAGCTAAAAGATTTACTGAAATTGATGCACAGCATAAACACACTATAGCTGTTTGTAAACTCCTTGTATTTAAAGATATTCTTTAGCAACACAAATGCCGACAAATATTAATGCAAATTTCTAGAATTTTCCACCCACAGCCTTGGCACGAAGGCAGAAACCTCCATAAATCAATATGTAAAAATAAGATCACAAGCCTAATCCAATAGATTAGCAAGCAATGAAGTCTATAACAAATGCAGTCAACCATATATATATATATATATATATATATATATATAGGAATTAAAAAAAACGTGAATTCAGAGGAAGAAAGTTAAAATTTAGTTAAACAGAAACAATGATCAGTTCATGTAACTATGAGGAAAGAAGTAAAAGATCAACTCCATCAAATTTACCAGGCAATGTCCAAAAGCTCCGCCGCCAAGTGCAATCTCATACGACAGCTCGAGAACCGCATCTATAAGTCTCTGTTTATGTGCCAAGCTTGACATACCTTGACTTATTACTGAGTCAAAGTCTAACGAGAGCAACTGAAATAAAGCCAACCTTAGCTAAAATGTCCACCAAAAAGAAAAGGATGGAAGAAAGAAATACAAAATAAATAATAAAGTCTGAAGGTGGCAGTGTCAATATTAAAATTAATAATAAACTAAAGGCTTTGGCAACAGATTTTGGAGGTCAATCATATAAATGGCTACAGAAGCATATTTATAACTACAGTTTAGATAACATAAGATGGGGCAACTATACTGGAATATTTTTGGTGTCTATTGCTTAGTGAAAGAATATTGAATATTATTAAGCATCAATAGCCAATTGAGAGATGGACATCTAGTCAGCTAGATGAAAAAGGATATAGCTCAGATAAATATGACCACTGCCAATTGAGAGGAAGAAGAACACCATGATGCAAAACAGAGAAGTAACAGAAGCCAAAATGTAGCCCCTGATCTTGGTAATGTAAATGCATTTACTAAACCCTCGAATTAGCAGCTAACTAGTTGCCTTCTTGGCATCCAAAATGAACAAGAAACAAACATGTAAGAAAAGTTCATTAAGGTTCTAGGAAAGTATAATTAAGTAGGGTATATAACCAACTACAATGAATCATGTGGTTATTGCAATGAATTGACTCCAATTGACCATCTCACTTGCATAGACTAGTCAACTCAAAAAATGGTCAGCTCTCCTAATCTTTTCTCAATATAAGCTTGTTAAACTACAAAGTAAATAAGCCTTGCATAATGCAAAGATCTTTTTTGAAACTCAAAGCACAAAAGCTTAACTCACTATACAACTTCTCCCAAAAGTTTCTACCCACTTCAGTTTTATATATATCTTAAGTTTGTTTAATTGATGGCTGTAATAAGGAAGAAATCATCAGATTTCTAACATGAACATTGCTTTCACAACTTACAGGTAACTACATAATGATTTATAATTAGTGTTAAAATTTGACTCCACGCTGCACTTTCATGACAATTCGTCCTGATTGGACTCACTTTAAAGAATGACATCATTCAAAATAAAATAAAATAAAATATAAAAAAGATACTTATAACTCATTTTTGGAAATATTTTATGTTACTATTTGTGGATACCAATTTATACAGTATATGATGCACAAGAGTTACCTGTTGGAACAAAGAGGGATTTGAAGTGACATCGAATTCAAGGTTCAAATCATTCAAACCGCTGCCAAATGTTTTACTATTTGGAAGGCGCCACCTCCACAAATCTCCATCCTCAATATATTCAAACAGTCTCCTCATTCTGTGGAATTCAGCTAGGCCAACATCTCTACCGCTGCTGTTGTCCCCACCAAAGAGTTTCTCCTTGAAATAATCATAAGCTATAGTAGCTCCACTCCTATCCATGTCTATTACTTTAGTCACATTTCCACTAGTTGATATCCCTGAACCCAGCATCTCAAGTGCAGTCTTGTGATGATCCAAGACCACAACCCTATGTTGCAAATCAAACGATGAAATAACCAAAAATGTAATAACATTGTATTGCTCTAAATATAATATGCAGTATGGGAGTCAGTTTTATTTTGCTTTTCTTCTTTGGATGGTATAGTGGGAATCTAATCATCCATCCCACTGACTTCTTGCAATTGCTCAAGACGAAAGGTGTAGCTAACGAATAGCAAAATTTCAATAATTAGTCATAAGAAACTAAAGATAACCTATATATCAAAAGGCTCGAATGAGCTTAACCCACTAATAAAGTTTTGATCTTGAGCTTCAATTCATATAACAAAAAAAAACACTAACATATAGCGCCAGCAATAATTTACTTCCATAAAGAACAATAGAATTGAAAAGGGCTTTAAAATTGCCTTTCAACATTGAGAGAGAGCTGTTGGACGAAACCTGGCGGCCCCACAAAGTCCACAAGATACACATTGTCAATTTCATTCAAGGGTAAATCCTCTGCTCTGTAATATAACAAACACCATAAGTGCATGCATACATTAACAAACATTTAACGGTGGCGTGACTTGTGAGTGTGCAATTGGAACCTGAGAGGAGAGTAGACAGTGTTGGGAAAGAAGAGAGGCGGAGGAGTCACTGCAGCCGGAGAGTGAGAGAAGTAGAGGTGGGCTGCCAGAGCGGCGAAGGCGCCGTCGGGACAGGGGTAGTGATATAGCACCGCCGATTTCTTCATCGCCGCCAATGTATGCTTGCTGCCGATTGAAATGACCTCATCAGTCTATCAACGTCGTCTGTGTTTTTGATCCATGAAAATTAAATAAATTATTCCACCATTTGTATTAATCTCATAGTCTAGGGATGAAGAAAAAAGAACGCATTTGCTCTCTTGTTTAGCATTATCTCATTAAATAATAATATAATTAAAAAATCAATTAAATATATTTTATTATCATTATTTTCTTTATCTAGCATTAAATAATTTCACATTAAATTCATTTTAATAATAAATATTAATATTAACTCCACCAAAATTTCTTTTTTGCACCATATACATTTTGATTTAAAGTGAATATATATTTGTTGTCTCATCTCGCGGTGCTCCAAAATACATGTAAAAGAAAAATATTGTGCAAGTGGAATTTCTCCAATTTATTCTTCATTCAATTCGTTTGTGCTGTCAAGGAGGGATTTAGCAGTAAATATATAAATTCATATATATATATATATATAACAACAAAGTACCGCTATAAATAGAAATTATCAAATTTTCTCATCTAAACTAATTTCTAATTATGGTATTTAGTTTTATATAAATATATATCATATTTATGTATATATATTATGATATCTATTTTTATATGCAAATTTATATTAATATCTATCTATATATATTTGATTAATAAAGTTACCATACTCATTCATTTTCAAGTTATTATCTATCAAAATATGTTAATTTGATTTCTTTATTAAAATTTTCAAAATGCCTATAACTTCTTTTGTTCCATCTTCAATTTTTTTTTTTAAATATCTAATTAATTTTCTTTTCACGATCTTTAATTTGACATTCATATTACATATTTTTTAATTATAATTTTTCAATTTAAACCATAATTTAAACCATAAAAAAAATTTTGAATTGGGACAAAGAGTCACAAGTTGAGACTCCTGATCATGTTTGTTTAATACCTTATAATTTGAAATTTAAAAACTTAAAATTTTCTAAATTAATAAAGTCTTAAAAATTAAACAAATAACTAATAAAAAAAAAATAGTCGTGCATCACAACTAGTATCCTTTAATAATTCAAAAAAATTATGTGGCAAGTTTACTAGAACAAGTAGGGGTGTGCATCAAATCGATCAGAATAATAAAACCAACCAAAATTAATTTTATGTACAAAAATAAATGAACTAAAATTTTTAAGCAACAAAAAATCGAATTAAAATTTTAATTTAATTTGATAGATTGACCTAAATATCTAGCAACAACAGTTTAAAGGGGAAAGAGGATGAAGAGAAGCAGTACAACACCGCCTCCTCTGATTTTGGTTCTCGAGTCTCAACAATGGCAGCTTAATCCATGCAAGTGTAAATTTGAGGTCGTGTGGGACTAAGGGTGGAAGATGGGGAGGAATGTGGTTGTGGTGAGGGATAAAGCTTACTTATGATTCATTTTTTAAAATAAAACCGGCTGAAAAATAATTAAAATTAACCAATTTCAAAATTAAAAACTGAACTTATCGATTAAAATTTGAATTTAAATTGTTATTTCAGTCGATTATTTCAATTCAAATGAGTCGGTTATTCCACTTCACTCATGAATTTGGAGATTCCAAAAACTCCTTTGATTAACTCAAACATTTGCCCCCAAAACAAATTATCATACAATTTTTCCGGTGCTCCTTATTGAATCTAACTAATATTTCTCTAGTGCATTATTTATAATATAATATATAATAAAAAATAAGTAATATAGTTTTTAAAATAAAATAATAATTATATAAAATATATGTGTTTAATAAAAGTATCTTACAATATGCAAATATGGTAAATAATAAAATATACCACAATTAATCTATGAAAAAAATTATATTTAAAATGAATATTTTCATATATGCAATATAGATATCAAATTGAAGAACATGAAAAGATGATTAATTTGATATATTTTTTTATAACAAATGGGGTTGAGATGAAATAGTTATAAACATTTGAAAATTAGAGTGAAAAAAATCTATAATATATTTTCTAAAAATAGAAAATACATTTAGGTGAAAATATGATAATCTTGTAAATATTCTCAACTATCCTGTTATTATATAGATATAAATTGCACACACTTATCAAACTTTTTGAAATCGTATATAATAAACAAGTCTTTTAACAAATCATACAAAAGGCAACTTGATAATTTTCTTAGAAGAAAACAACTTATCTAAAACCACAAACAATTACTTTCCATATTCTAATAAAAAGATATTTATGTATATATTTATATTTTTTAATTGTTTGTATATTTATATTAATTATATATTCTTTAAATTTAATATATATATATATATAAATATATGTAATATTGAAATTTGAATATTCATTGTTTAAATAAATATATGTATATATATATTTTTTCTTATATAAATATATAATTACAAATATATATATTTCTATTATCATATAAATTAATAATATAATTATAAACAAATAAAAATTATATATTTTTATTTAAATTAATTAAACATATCATAAATAATATTTATTAATAATTATATTTTTTATTATACATATTATTTGAATAATTTAAATATATGTATATATATATCTTATTTTAAAAATATATATATATAACGTCAGGCCCACTGACGTTTTAAAATAAACGTCAGTGGGTATGATGTTTCTTTTTAGTTTCTTTATTTTTTTATATATATTCTTTAAATTTAATATATATATATGTATATTAATTGGAATTTAATATAAATTATTCATAAAAAGTAAGTATATAAAAATATTGTAAATGAATTAATACATTATATAAATAAAAAAAATTTGAAAAATATTATAAATGAATTATTCTATATTTTGAAATTTTCTTCTCTATTAATATAATTATATAATGAGAAAGTTAATAAGTAACACTTGCTCCATAGGCCAGCCTACAAAATAAGTAATAATCATAAAAGAAAAAAAGAAAGAGTTAGGGGTGTGTGTGTGTATATATTTATATCAACACAGATATGTATTACTTTTTATTTTCATAATTATTTCTAATTTTAACATAATATTTAGTAAAAGTATTATAAATATATAAATGTAGTAAATAGATTATATATTTCAAAGTTTTATTTTTTACGTTTTTTCATTCGTTTAATTTTTTATTTATTTAAATTTTAAAAGTAAATAAAATTATTTCTATATATAAATATTTATTATATATAAATAAAATATATAATTATTAATAAAAATTATGTATATAATTATATTTTGAAAATTATATTATGTCTTAATTCTTTTATAATATTTTGATAAATTTCTTTTTAGTATAATATGTGGTAAAAATATTATAAATAAATACAATTTTTCAAACTTTTTTTAATATTATTTCTAATTTAAAATATAATAGAATTATATATAAATATTAATTATATATAAATATATATATATACACACATAATTATAAACAACTTAAAAATTAAAATACATAAAATGATTTATGTATATATATTTATATATAGTATATATGTGATATATATGTAGTGTGTTTATATATATACATATATATATATATATATGTGTAATGGATGCAGGCATAGCATGCATATATATATATATATTGAAAAGTTAAATTTTTAATTAGAAACATCAAGTCCACCGACGTTTCTTTTAAAACGTAAGTGGCCTCATGTTATATTGTAATTTTTTGTAAAATTTGATTTATATATAATAATATTTAAATTACTCAAATAATGCGTATAATAAAATATATAATTATTAATAAATATCCTTTAATTTTCTTAATTTTATTTATGATATAATAAAAGTATTATATAAGTATAGAAATATAATATATATTGATTTTTAAATTGTAGTATCAATTTATATGATAATAGAAATATATATTAATATAAACAAGAATATATATATTCTTAAAACAGATAAAATAAAAAAATTAATGAATATACATATTCCAATTTTAAATATATATATATATAAAGAAACATCAGGCCCAGTAATGTTTCTTTTAAAATGTCAGTGGGTCTGACGTTATATCGGATTTTGTATTTTTTTAAAATTTGTATTATATATAATATAATATTTGTTTAAAGTATTCAAATATTTATTATTTTTATTTATATTATTAATTTATATGATAATAGAAATATATATATATATATATTTGTAATTATATATTTATATAAGTAAAAATATAAATATATACGTCTATATGTATATTTTATTAGATAAAATAAATAAATAATATTCATGAATCTTCAAATTCCAATATTATATATATTTTAACATATATATATATATTAAAATTTAAAGAACATATATTAATATACTTTTTTTAATTTTTTAAAATTTATTTATGATATGATTTAATTAATTTGAATAAATAAATATTTTTATTGATTTTTAATTATATTCTTAATGTATTGAATAACAAAAATATATAACAATAAAAAATATAAATATATATATATACACATATGTTATAAATATATTATATATACAATTGTTACGTATAAAAATTATAATTGAAAAGAGATATATATATACATATATGAATATATATTGTATGTATGATGATGAACATCATCATGCATGAGGTGAGTATATATATATATAGAAATACTGTATATATAATATGTAACGCATATATATATATCTGAAAAAAAAACATTAGTAAGGCTGACGTTTTTATTTTTAGTTATTTAAAGTACAAACCATCACGTTACGTTTTTCCAAAATAATGTGAGATTCGGCAACATTTTACAAACTTTTCCAAACCAACCGATGAATTTGCTAATTTTTTTTACTTAAGTCGAAGACTCAATTTTTTCAGGAAAGTATTATTTAGTTCTCCAATTCCAAGATTCCAGTAGAATTTATCACTCATGCATAAATAACTGCATCCAAGGCCAAACATGTGGTGGCCCCCACTGATTATCCTATTTCATATTTTCTTGAAATAGATTTGCCCTATCAGTACAATACATCACATCCCTCCATATAAATAACATCGCAGGGCCATTATTTGTCCAAAAGTTAATTTGGGTTCTATCAAAACAAAGAAACTTCTAGAAAAAATAAAATAAAATAACCAGAAAAACGAAAGGGTCCAATAATGAAAAGGACAAAGCCTCTTAATCCATAATTAATAATTAATGTATTTCAGTAATCACCCTCTTTGGATGCTTCTTAAAAATATAAAAAATAAAAAAGGAAATTATATAATTTTTTGTTTTTATATTTATTTGACCTTTTGTACTTTATTATATATATTTTAGTAATAAATTATTGTTGTGAAAATGATATTTTAAATAGTTTTGGGGGCTGTCTGGTGCTAATGCCAAGATATGCACTGTAAAGCACCGGTCCGCACTTTCCCCGCCATTAATTGGAATTGTCTGCACGCGCTGGTGTGTTTGGTTATGGAGGAAAGGGAAGCAAATAGGGGACACATGGAAAGGGTTTTTTTTATTACTTTTGATTTTTTACCGGTTTCCATCTTCCTAATTTTATTTTTTATTAAAAAAATTAATATCCAAATCTATCTATATTCATATAATAATAAATTTATTCAAGAATTGGATCTTCATTTATTTTTTATTTTGTAAAAATTTTGAGATGTTTTTGAAAAATAATGTATCAATATTTTGTTATTAGAATTTTTTTCTCGATTGTTAAAATACGAATAATATTTTCATCTCTAACTTTTATATGTAGTATAACAATCATAATTTTCATGATCTTTAATTTAAGATCGACAAAAAAAAGTGAGATTAACACAATGAAGCAAATGAAAAGAACCAAAACCAGGGAATAAGAGGTGATAGCTTCGACGAAAGGCCTAATTGCCCTAGTTATGCGAAAAAGACATTTGGGACAAAATGTTTGCGTAAGGTAAACTACTTTAGATGTCACTAACAAGCACACCAAATGCTTGAATGCCAGCAGAATATGAACATATTATAAACAAGAGCATCAATCCATACGTGGACCAAGGGAATAGCCTGAATATTTAGAGTAGCCTAGAAGGATTCGAACAAGATTCGGGTATGCTAGGCAATCAGCATAACTAATTTAGTTTTTATACATGTTGAAATACATATGATTTCATTGATTTAATAAGTTATAAATTTAAATAGTAGAAACAATCCCCTGTCAAACATCTACACTTGTGCATAATGTTGTTACTCTCATGTTGTTGCACACTAGCAACCACTAAGTAGTTGACCGCAACAACCTGTGCTTGTGCGTGTGTTTAAAATGTTTGATTGGTTATTATTCAAAGTTATATTTCAACAATCTATCAATTGATCGGTTTCATTAAACAATTATGCAACATGTGTAAACAATTGCTATATTACAATGTCCCGCTATAAAAAAATATAAGATTTTCAAATGTCTATATCAACCTACAACGAAGTATAACTTCTCTACTAAACTAGCACAAAATATATGATTTTCGAGGATATATGTCGAATAGCCAACCTCGATGTGTTATAACATGTACTAGAATATAGCTTTTGTATTGTTCCTGGTGTTTTGGATGAGAAGCCACTTCTGCACTATAAATAATAATACACATTGCTCATTAAAGAATTTTTGAACAACCGTAGATTTTTAACGTTAAGTTGTAATCTCAATATTCATCAGAATTGCAAAATAAAAATGTACCGATCACCAAACTGCAACTACGTAGCATTTTATGATTTTAATCACTCTGTTTTCAGATCTTCAATTTCATAGCCAACTAACCTTTAAGACCATAATATTAGCTATAAGAAATATTTTTAGTTTGCTACATTCAAGAATTTATTGGACATGCCAATACATATTTTGATGAACAAGTAAGAAATTTTGATAAACACATTTAATTATTGAAGAGTTTGCCATTATTAAATGAGAAAAACCTTAATTTATATTCAATGTATTGCCAACACTAACAATTTTTTTTGTTCATCCTCTAAGGCTAGGGCCTTAAACTAGTTCGGCAAAAGTAGAAGGACGAAATTCTAATTACAAATTTGGGGCCCCCATGCTATATCACCATCCACGCTGTCATTCCCGCCAGTCAACATCTGGAGATTCTCCACGTCAGACGCCACATCATCGTCAAATGCAGTCAACGCCCTTCTTCTGTCCCTGTCAGCACAGCACACAGCTCCCGTCCAAAAAAACGGATATCCAGGGGCCGAGTTGTCTTTTCACTGAAGGACCAAATGCGTGGCATTTTCGTAGTTTCTGTAAAGTCTAGTGCCATTTTACCGACGACCAACCCCGACTGTCGTCCTTTTTTATCCTCTCGTTTTCTTCGACTCTCTCTCATCAAGCCCAGCCCACCAACTTACACACGAACAGTCTCTCTCTTCCCCCTCTCTATATTTCATTTGCAGTCTCTTTGTTTCGTGTCTACCGCAGACAGAGAGCATAGATTTGCAGTGTTTTTTGTGTGGGTTAAAGATTTATCCGAACTGTCTCGTCAATCCTAGGTAAGAGTTCACGATGTGATTTAGGGTTTGTTGGTGACATAGTTCGTTTAGTGATTTAGGGTTTTTTGGCTGAGGAATTTGACGTTGAATTTGATTTTATTTTTTTGGTGTTTTGGTTTGTTTATGGTTAGATCTTCTTGGATCTGGGGATTTTTCCATTTACTTGTTCGCTTGCTACTGTTTATTTTTGTGGATTATATTTTTCATTTGTTTATTTGATGATTTGATTCTACTTTTTTTTTTGTGTTTTTGTTCTTGTAAGATCACTCCAAAGCTCAACTTTTGTTTGAGAAAGTCTCAAATGGTTTTTGGATGTATTTCTACTTCTCTTATTATTTTGAAGCGTTGTTATTTTTTTGCTTCTCTTTGCGAGTCCATTTCTAGTCTCAAGAGTTAGAGGTCTTGTATGTGAAACTTCATCTCGACACTTCAACAATTTTGTATTCTCTTTTTTATTTGTGGAATTTCCTCCTTTGGCATTTCATTTAGGTCGTGCTTTGCAGAAAAAAGTAAATGGTTGCTTGAAGATATAGTACTATACCATGTAACTTTCAGTAGTTTTGGGTAGGTGTATTATAGTAGCAGCATTTTCCTTAGAGAATAATTGTTTGGTTGTGTTTTCTTGTACGTGTTTGGCCAGTAACTATATTATCATGACTGGATTCTTTTCAATACTCTTAATTTGTGTTAAAGTTTGGTGTTTGGTGATCTTAGTGGGCCAATGATGGAGGTGTTCTATGGGCGTACTTCTGTGGTTGGTATAAGTAGTTGTGGTTTATTCATGTCTTGCTGGAAGAGTTATTCTTCTAATTTTCGTGCAATTTGTTTCACATTGATGAGTTGTAACTAATATGTGGTTGAATATTGTTAATAAGACATCATTTTACTTGTACGGTTATAGTTGCCATCATGGTGAGAAAGAGACGAACTGATCTTCCTGGTGCTGGTGAGAGCTCTGAGGTGCAAGAATCTGGTGGAGGACGTGGTGGTGTCCAACGACCACCTGCCCAACAACAACCACAACCTCAACAGTCGCAGCAGCAAGGAGGATATCAAGGAGGAGGAAGAGGTTGGGCACCCCAGCGTGGAGGGTATGGTGGCCGTGGTGGCGGAGGAAGAATGGCTCCCCAGCAGTATTATGGTGGCCCCCAAGAATATCAGCAGGGACAGGGACAGGGACAGGGACAGGGTCAGGGTCGGGGTGGCCAACAATATGGACGAGGCGGTGCACCACGCCGTGGTGGATATGCAGGTGGCCGTGAGGCACCTTCTGCAGGTGGGCCATCTAGGCCACCAGCTCCCGAGCTGCACCAAGCTACCCAGTCACCATATCAAGCTGCAATGACTCAGCCAAATCCTTATGGGGCTAGCTCTTCGTCGCAGGCACCTGCGCCTTCACCAAGAGCAGAAGTGGCTGAGCAAATGGAAGCACTTTCTATCCAGCCATCAATGTCTCCAAGCCAGGAGGCACCGCCACCTGCCTCAAGCAAGTCAATGAGGTTTCCTCTGAGGCCTGGCCAGGGGAGCTATGGCACTAAATGTATTGTGAAGGCCAATCACTTTTTCGCTGAGCTGCCTGATAAGGATTTGCACCAGTATGATGTGAGTTGAGCTGTTTATATTAGGCTATCTATTTGATCTTGTCAATATTTTTTGGGAGATTTAATGCCGAAGCTTCCTTATTTCTCTGATAACTGACGGGTTGTTTTCCATGGAAAGGTGTCAATTACTCCTGAAATTACATCCAGGGGGGTTAATCGTGCTGTCATGGAGCAGTTAGTTAAGTTATATAGAGAAACTCATCTGGGAAAGAGGCTTCCTGCCTATGATGGAAGAAAGAGTCTTTACACTGCTGGGGCACTACCTTTTGTGTCGAAGGAGTTCAAAATAACTCTTATTGATGAGGAAGATGGTCCAGGTGGTGCCAGGTCTGTTCTATACATTTTTTGGTTGATTGCTATCTACTATTAATTTGCATTTGATGTTTTAATTTTGCCTTCTGTTTCTGATTTTGGTGGTTTAATGTTATCTGCAGGCGAGAAAGGGAGTTCAAGGTAGTTATAAAGTTTGCTGCACGTGCTGACTTGCACCATCTAGGCATGTTTCTACAGGGCAGACAAGCTGATGCGCCTCAAGAGGCTCTTCAAGTTCTGGACATTGTTTTGCGTGAACTTCCAACCTCTAAGTATCTGTTCTTGTGCTCCACTGCTTTTTCCCTTTTTAGATTTCTTTCTCTTCAAACTGTACAGCTTATCGTTCTGTCATTTTCAGTTACTGTCCAGTTGGCCGGTCTTTCTACTCTCCGGATTTAGGTAGAAGGCAGCCTCTGGGTGAAGGGCTGGAAAGTTGGCGTGGTTTCTACCAGAGTATTCGCCCCACTCAGATGGGCTTGTCACTGAATATTGGTGAGCATCTTTTTAGGTTTAAAACTTATTTCATTAAGTTGTAGATTCAGTTTATATATGAGAACTGCTAGTCCAGCGGTTCTTTCTGAAGTATCTTGTGGCAAACTTTTATTCTTATAAAAATTATGTTTCTTATCGAGCAGATATGTCATCCACTGCTTTCATTGAGCCACTCCCGGTGATTGATTTCGTCGCCCAGCTTCTGAATAGGGATGTCTCGGCTAGGCCATTATCTGATGCTGATCGTGTGAAGGTTGGATCTTTTCCTCAGTTTAGTATTTTCTTTAGTTAGCATGTGTTTTGGGCTTATGGTTCAAGCATGCTCGCAAAGTATAGCCCCCCATTTTGTGGATTTTGCTTTCACTGTTTTTTGTACTTGAGGTTTCTTCTCTCATTTTTATGTGCTTTTATTAATACATTTTGAATTTTGACAGATTAAAAAAGCCCTTAGAGGTGTAAAGGTGGAGGTTACTCATCGAGGAAACATGCGAAGGAAATACCGCATCTCTGGTTTGACTTCACAGGCAACACGTGAGCTAACGTGAGGATTTGAAAATCTTGTTATTCAGTTTTTGTTGTGGCTTGAAAAGTAGGCAAACCCATCCAGTATATAGTCACTTCTTTGATTTTCATATCATACTAGGCAGCACTTAGATGTATTTTTCCCCTCTGAAAAATGATATGAAATCTGGTTCATGAACCAGCTGTTTTTCTTAATACATTGTCTCTAAGATGTTGATGTGAGATTTTTCTCTGAATTTATGTCTTCGTTGTCTGAGCTTAATTTGGTGATGTCAGATTTCCGGTAGACGAAAGGGGTACAATGAAATCTGTGGTTGAATACTTCCAAGAAACCTATGGATTTGTTATTCAACATACTCAGTGGCCATGCTTGCAAGTTGGAAATACACAGCGGCCGAACTATTTGCCAATGGAGGTCTGTGTACCTTCCTATTCATAGCTGTGCTAGAAAGAAACTTACCTAACTGAACTTGATATTTTGGACGTTATAGGTGTGCAAGATAGTTGAGGGTCAGAGGTACTCCAAGAGGTTAAATGAGAGACAGATTACTGCGCTCCTCAAAGTGACTTGCCAGCGCCCTCAGGAAAGGGAGTTCGACATACTCCAGGTTGGTGTTGTTGTGGACCTTGTATTTAGTGATGTATTACTTGTTGACATGATGCTACTGCGCTTTCTGTTTATTGGTTTTGTATTTTGCAAATAGATGTTAGTAATGTATACTTTCTCTAACTCGTATAACTGTGTTATCTATTTTTAGACTGTACAGCACAATGCATATGCTGATGACCCTTATGCAAAGGAATTTGGAATTAAAATTAGTGAGAAGCTGGCACAGGTTGAAGCTCGTGTCCTTCCTGCACCTTGGGTAATTGGAAAATCTCAAATGTTGTGTTTTGAAATAATTTTTTTACATTGTCTTAGTTATATAATTTCTGTAATTTTGTTACTTACAGCTCAAGTATCATGAATCTGGTCGGGAGAAGGACTGCCTTCCACAAGTTGGCCAGTGGAACATGATGAACAAGGTAGTTTGGTAGTAAATATTGGTTTTATCTTTGTACGTTGTGAAAAAGATTAGTTTCTCTGGGTAAAAGCATGAGATGCATGCATTGCTATACCCAAGCAGAAGAGGTCAAGTATTTTGTTGTTCATGACGCCCACTTAGTTGGGGCCTGTTAACTGATTTATTCCACACCAGATTGTTGTGATTATTTGTGGATTGTTGTGCATGTGGGTGGGAGAGCTGTTGTTTTGACTAGATTGTGTGTTCATATTTATTAATGACATGACTTTTTACTTGACAATGCATCTTACTTTTGGTTTAACACTTAGCAATATATTGACTTTCATGCAGAGAATGGTTAATGGTGGAACAGTGAACAGTTGGATCTGTATTAACTTTGCCCGCAATGTGCAAGATGGAATGGCTAAGAGTTTTTGTCATGAGCTTGCTCAGATGTGCAGTACCTCGGGCATGGTAAAGATGAATCGTTCTTTGTATATTTTGGAGTTACTACTTTTGCCCCATCTAATTTAGTTCTTGTCCCTTGCAGGCGTTTAATCCTGAACCTGTCTTGCCAGTTTTGAGTGGTCGCCCCGATCAGGTAGAAAGAGTTTTAAAGGCTAGGTTTCATGATGTGATGACGAAAATGCAACCCCACAAGAAAGAGCTTGACTTGCTAATTGTTGTATTACCCGACAATAATGGCTCCCTTTATGGTAATATAAGATATGATCAATTTTGAAATGTGTGCACTCTTTTTTTCTGGTGAACAATGAGTATCTGTATGACTGGATCCGATCTCTATGCTGTTAAATATTCATACCTTATTTTTATTCAGGTGATCTGAAGCGGATTTGTGAAACGGATCTTGGCATTGTATCCCAATGTTGTTTGCAGAAACATGTTTATAAAATGAGCAAACAGTATCTTGCCAACGTTGCTCTAAAGATAAATGTGAAAGTTGGTGGTAGAAATACAGTGCTTGTTGATGCACTTTCCCGGCGCATACCCCTCGTCAGCGATCGACCTACAATTATATTTGGTGCTGATGTTACGCATCCCCATCCTGGAGAAGATTCTAGCCCATCTATTGCTGCTGTAAGTTCTTCAGCTACTTGAAATTGAATTCAGCCTATTTGCTGTATTTACTTATCTGGACTCAAATTGCTTTTCAGGTTGTTGCATCACAGGATTGGCCTGAAGTCACAAAATATGCTGGGCTGGTTTGTGCTCAAGCCCATAGGCAGGAGCTCATCCAAGATTTGTATAAGACCTGGCAGGATCCAGCAAAGGGGACCATGCATGGTGGCATGATCAAGTACGAATTCAGAGATTCACTTGCTCTTTTTGTATTCTTATTTCTTCGTTTGCTAATATTTCCACTTGCTGGTCTGATTTTAATAATAAAACCATAATTAATAATGTGTTGTGTTCTTTTCATAATCCAGGGAACTTCTCATTTCATTCCGCAGAGCAACTGGACAGAAACCTCAACGGATTATTTTCTATAGGTAGTGGAGCCGACTAAATTCATTGTTTAAATAATCCCTCCTGCTTTCTCTTGCTTCCTCCTTTTCTTGCATTTGATGAATTGCTGTTGTGTTTACAGGGATGGGGTGAGTGAAGGGCAGTTTTATCAAGTTTTGCTCTATGAACTTGATGCTATACGCAAGGTAATTATTATATTCATTGATGTTGGCATCTCTTGTAGAACAAGTGTATTATTTAACAGTTTTTAAAATATAAATCAAAATTGTTTTCTACTTCTCGTTCAGGCATGTGCGTCTTTGGAGCCAAACTATCAGCCTACTGTTACCTTTGTGGTGGTTCAGAAGCGTCATCATACTCGATTATTTGCTAATAACCATCACGACAGACGTGCTGTTGATAGAAGTGGAAACATTTTGCCTGGTATACCATTTGAACTAGATTCCTTTAAATTTTGTTATTTTCATCTTGATTGGCAACTAAAACAAATACTTTTCCTTGTGATATGTTGTATGAATGTGTTCAGGTACTGTTGTAGATTCAAAGATCTGCCACCCAACTGAGTTTGATTTCTATCTTTGCAGCCATGCTGGGATTCAGGTTTTTTTTTTTTTTTTTTTTTAAATTTTAAATTTTTATTTTTTGGTGTGTTTCTTTAGTAAATATGTTATCTTAAATCTGTGTAATAATATTTTCTTCAGTTAATAACTTGATTGTACTCTTGATCTCTACTGCAGGGTACTAGCCGTCCAGCTCATTACCATGTGTTGTGGGATGAAAACAAATTTTCAGCTGATGCTCTTCAGAGTCTGACCAATAACCTTTGCTACACGTAAGCAATCCTACACTCCTGGGGGTGGTTCTTGATTTGGTCCTACTCTGGTTGCTTATTAATTTATTGTCTTTCTGCAGATATGCCAGGTGTACGCGTTCAGTCTCAATTGGTATGTATTGTGATGTTTCTTTGTTGTACTATATTCTAATTTGTATATTTGCTCATCATTTTCCTAAATTTGTTTGTAGTTCCTCCGGCATACTATGCTCATCTGGCTGCCTTCCGTGCTCGCTTCTACATGGAGCCAGAAACTTCCGATAGTGGCTCGATGACTAGTGCGGTTGCTGGCCGTGGTGCAGGCCCTGGGGCAAGGGCCACGAGGCCTCCAGGTGCCAATGCTGCTGTGAGGCCCCTTCCTCAGCTAAGGGAAAATGTTAAGAGGGTGATGTTCTACTGTTAAATTTGTGTTGCTGACCAGAAAAGTCCTATTTGCTTCTTTTGTCTATCGGTCGGGGCTCACAAACTCCTATTTGCTGCTTCTATGGGTTGCTGAGGCTCTGAAACTCGTATATGCATTTTTTGTCAATTGCTCGAGGTTCAGAAGCTGCTCACTCCCATTTGCATCATGTGTGGATTGCTGAGGCTCCTGAAACTCGTATTTGCATCTTTTTTCAAATTACTGTTAGCGGCGGGTAAGAATTTGAGTCTGAACGCTTGTGTTATTTGCTGCTTCAGTTTGTTGGTTATATGATTCTGAAAACTATTTCTCAGGCTGCTGATGTTATCATCCAATTTATGTGTTGCTGTTGTTTGTTCTATATGTACAGCATCCAATTATAAAATGTTGATGTGTTCAATTAATGCATAATCTTATTTGAATATTTAACAAACACAAGTATTGAACATTTAATTTTGAATTTTCATTATTCTTAATTTCTGGCCATTAGATACAAAAGATTGCTCAAATTTTCATGCTGGTCTTTTAATTCTTAAGTTCAAAGATGTAAGTTATGTATAAGAACTTATTAACATAACTATAATTATGAATAAATCTCCATATAAAGTAGGCTTAATTTAGTGAAAATTTCATTTATTTTTATAAAAAGTATTAATAGATCATTAACATTATAATACGAGTACTCTTGCATGATTTTCGAAGTTATGTAATCCTGTTGAACCAATTGATTTAATTTGTACAGATTATTTTCAGTGGAGTCCTATTGTAGTCCACTTAGATAAGTTATCCTATTGCCTAGGGCCCCCCCACATCTTGGAAGCCCCACTAGATGTACTTTTTTAAAAATTGTTTATCCTATCATATAGAATTAGGTATACACGATGTTCTTTTTTTTTTTTTTTTTGGGGGTGGCAACCTTCAGACTCTGCAGGGTCAAACATAATTTGATTTATGGATAAATCACACAACACCCTTATGTTATTTAGTGTGAAATTCAAAATTAATTTATTTTACGAACTATCAATAACTTACTACACTTTCTTTTTTAGTGAAAAAAATAATACCATTAATGCTTGTTTGTTGTGAGGGATGGAATTATGTGTTATTAGTATGTTAGGAATACATAGGGTAGTTTATGCATCAATTTTGTTGTTTGTTGTGTGTGATTATATACTTCTTCACAAATAATATTGTGTTTGATTGTTATACCATTATTGATTCAAAAAGATTTTTTTTTACCTTTTTTTATTTCTTTTTTAAGCCTAACTAAGGAGGATCTATTTTCAGGTGGAGTATAAAATTGAGATTTCTAAATGTAATGTCTTGATAAATGTGCTAATATTATGCATCACAACTTCAAGGTTACATTCAGAATTGGCTGTTTTTGTATCAAATATTATATATTAATTACGTTTCTTTATTACTACCAAACACCAAATTATGGGTGATGTCTAATATAATCACCCTTAATCCTGTGCAAGGCCTTAGTATATTTTTTTTAAACACATATAAACATCATACAGAATTATAAAATTACAAGAGGTGCAATTCACTCACCACCATTTAGTCAGTAGGGTTTTACCAACCTTACTCATAACAGCACCATCTATAGAATTAAGTTTTTCTAATGAAAAAGTTAATAAATTTTTATTACGGATAAAATAGAATATAAGATCTTATGAATTAGAAAATGGAAGCCCTTACACTAGAAAGAAACTGCCTTCAAATCAAAACTAGAGTACACTTGGCCTCAAAGCTACAGAGAGGGAAATAATAAAGACCTGAACCATAAAAGTTTTAATGCACAAAGAAGAAAAAAATGATCAAACAGTGTACCAGTAAGCATCATCACCATGCTTGGACTGCCAAAAAAAGCTAAAAAATTCACAGTCAGCAGCCAAGATCTTCACTATCTCCATAGATTAGCAAGTGACGTCTTAAGCAGAAAGTTATCGGTATATATATTTCCTGCCTCTCCGCGAACAATCTACTCTGATTTAATGTAAGCCGAGACTTCACTGTAGAACATGGTTCCAGAAAGTGGAAGGTTAAAGCCTTGAACAAGGTAATATAATACCAGAAGGTGCCAATGCTATGAGCAAACACGAGCTCTTTGACCCTCCCGTCCTTGCATGAAAGACATTGATGAATTTTCATCCCTCTGTGCCAAACATCGCTTGTAAGGAACGAAACCTTTTCCAGATTCGTTGGAATAATGCTTTGACTCAACTACATCACTATTTCGGTTTTCAGCATTGACTCCTCCAAACAATCCGCTATTTGAACCAACCAATGATCCTTCCCTTGGGTTCTCTTCATCTTTTAGTACTTTGGAGAAAGAATATGCAACATTCTCCACCCCAGTTTTCTCACAAGACGATGAACATGGGTAGAGTGGACTGGTGAACCAAGTATACCAGGGGAGACTAAACATGTTCTCCATGGGGTAATAAGCGTTCGGCAAACAGGAGGGAGTCGTATTGTCTGAAACAAATCCAAGAACAACTTGTGAATCTGAGTTGTTGCTATTGCTTTCAGACTTCACATTGACAACACAGGCCTGTGATGATTCAGAGTTCTCCACTACTTCTAAAGATTGTTTCGGAGGATCTCTTACCACAACTGTCTTTCCAAAGAGTTTGATGCTCGTGTGAGGTTCTATGGTGCATGGAGAATCCAATGTTGATTCTGTCTCCAGGGGAAAAAGTTCAAACTTCTGTACACACACAAAGAAAAAAAGAATGAATAATCAATTCTGCTTTCTTGCAAAGTTTAATATGAGATTTAATTGCTTAAGAGATGAAATGGTATAATACCATGGTGGATTTATCATCCAGAACTGAAGCAGATGACATTTTCATTGATAAATGACAACCATCTTCCTCTTTAGAAGATACATTTGAAGTTTCATTATCATACTGTGTTGGTAAGTTGGCAGAAATGGCGTCAGTAGCACACAAAGCTGGCGAAAGGCGAGATTTGTGCACATCAGCATCATTGGATTTTAAATTATCAGAACCAATCGCTGAAAAAACAGAAGTTGGAGAGTAGTTCTCTCTTTTGACAACAGCTACATCAGTCAATCCTTCGGTTTGATGTGATGCCAAGACTTCTATATTCACCGAATCAACTGTTTTACGAGGATAAGGATGCAAAGGCTTCTTTTTTGGCCTAGGTGGAGGGATCTCAATTGGATTCAAAGATCCTTCAGCATCAAGACATGAATCCCTAGTCACCTTAGCAAAGAACTTCTGTGCGTGGCTTCGGATTTGGATGGCAGTCTTGGTGCCGACATGTTCTGCATTGACAATTAAACCCTTATAAACAACTTTTTTATATGTAATAAAATGTTTATAGAATAAACTTGAGTTGGGGAAAAAGGAACTTTCAATGAGTTGAATGACCCTATACCACACTCACCTTCAATTTGCCGCCAAGCTCGACCGTAAAGCTTGAGCGCTTCGACAAACCTTTGATGTTCGTCCTCTGTCCATCTTTCTCTCTGTTTGGTGATGGTATAGGGTTTTCTCACCTAATATGGGTGATAAAGGAATATCTACATTATGTGTTGATGATAAAAAACATGGATTTTTAATCTATCTTGTACAGAGTAAAAGTTTCTATTATCATGGAAGGGATTGAAACCTTAGGTGCATAGCCGTTTTTGTTGGAGGGTACTATGGTCGACTGAGAGCTGGCAACAGCAGAGGCATCCTGGCTAGCTCCTGTAGTTTGATCCTGCATATCAGAGGCAGACCAGTAGGAGAAAATAGTATAAATCAGTTCTGCATAAAAGTGATCTTAATTGAGACAATAATACATATATAGGCATTCAAAATGGTATCAGGTTCAAGTCTTCCTACATTTGCTTTCAACACGAGCAAAGACGGGAAGAACCGGGTCGTGCCAGAGATGTTAAATGTCAAATGTGTGTCCATACTAGCACTATCCCTCCACTTATTTCCAAGAAACAAAGCTCTCACCAATATAATCTTGGTAGTAGACCTAATTTAGACAACATGTAGAGCTAAGAATAATCTTCATACAGACGATTTTTTTTCAAAATGACTGAGACCAACCTAGGAGCTTAACTGAACTTACAACAATGGTTCGGACAGAAAGCACACCAATTTTTAGGACATACCTTCCAAGCTAATAATTATACGGGGAACGACTCATGAACACATGTTATGTGCCCACTGCTTATGTGTCAAGATAGCAAGATAAGAAAATTAACTTCATTGAACAAGATTGCGACGCATCAGCTTGTGGGCACTAAGTGGGTCGAATAATTATACATACAAATTTGATTTACCAAACAGAACACCACTTCATCAAAATTCAGCATAACCTAGAACAATAAAAACTGTAAACCAGAAATTAAGTAGACAAAAAAAGACAACTTTTGAATCTTGATTTGCAAATACAGGTCTATTTCTACAGGCTGGAAAGACAAATCTGATTATAGATAATAAATGAATACATAAATAAATAAATAAGCAGTTCACTACTTCCCCTAACCTAAGCAAATAAATGCAGAAATCCTTCATAATGAAGGAAAAAAAAAGAAAAAGAAAAAAAAAAGACGCGGGATTCAAGAAAATACACACCTTAGCTTCAGCAACCATAGCTCCAAGAATTACTGAAACAAGAAAACAAAATGGGCAAATACAGAAGTTAATTCAACAAAAGCAAAGGCCCAAGCTTTACACCTCAGAATTAACTGTTCCCACACTTCTCTGTGGTGTAAAAAGAGTTAGAGAAGTGTGAAAAGCCAACAAGAATCAATGAAGCAAGCAGAGAGAGAGAGAGAGAGAGAGAGAGAGAAACACAGTTAGAAACACAGTTGTCTTAATGGTGTATAAATGGGTAGGAGCAGAAACGAGATCAAAGAGGAAAGATAGCAACAGGAAAAGCCACGTAGGATTATTCTAATTTTTTCGCCCCCTAAAAAAATACTCATTATTACACATACATTTATGTAATAAAATAGCAATAGAAAGGTCCAGAAGGTAGGAAGAGAGTAGAAAGGATCTTTGGTGGTGGGTTCTTGTGGCTGAGATTAAATGGGCCCACGCCACGTGTCCACTGGCTGCTCTGTCTCCCAATCTTTTCCCAAATCCTTGTTCTTGCAACAGGTGCCCCCTCCTTCTCTCTCTAAAACATGAGGAGGGTCTGTTGCTGTGTTACTTTCTCTCTCTTAATCTTTATCTTGAAGACAAGAACACTTGTGAATATTTTTGTGGAAAATCTTGAACCACCCAACTTCTCACATGCCCCACAGTGGATTAAATATAATATAATATCTTTTTTATTTTGCTCCTCCAGATATTATGATTTTGCAAGCTTGATTTTCTTGATCATTCATTCATTGCACGCCTCTCATTTGTGGCTCCAAATGGATCTGGGAATCCAACTTGTACATCTTGTAATGAAAGCTGGCCATGGTTCTAAAAATAAAAAACTTTGCAATCTTAAAAAAGATCATTGTTTTAGGGGGATAGAAGAGAATAAATAAATGTTTTCATCTCTTTCCTCAACGTAATTATTTGTACTAGTAATAATAACTAGAGCATGAGGTGGTCGCCTGTAATTGATAAATTCTATTTTGAACAATAAATGACATCTTATCTTAACGTGAAAAATAATATTTTTTCTGAATTTATTGTAATTTTTTCTTGTAAATATTATTTATAAAATGTATTTTTTTAATGTTCGTTTATTATTAATTAAAGGTGTACTAGATATTAACAAACTTTAGTCACTTATAGCTTAACAAAGAAAAGAAAAAAACATGCCATTTACCATTCTATGTGGTTGCAGTTCCTGTCTGAAAACCAAGACCACAGTTCATGATATTTTGCCCTAACTAATAAACATGCCCAACACTGTCACAATCATGGTTTGTATAAGTTTTTAGTTTCAATGTATATTTTTCTATGCGTTCATATACATAAGTATATAATTGTTCGATGAAATATACAGTAGAATCAATTAAGAAGAGATTCAAATCGTTTTCATGCAATATTAGATATAATATAAAATTATAATTTAAGATGTTTAGTAATATTTTCACGTATATTTTCTCTGGCTTCAAGCAATGAAAGAGTGAAGAATCATGATATATAAAATATATGATCAACGTTGTATAAAAATAAATCGAGCTTAGTGATGATTTGAGCGAAACTCTTGATATTGTATATGACTCAATCTTCGAGAGGGTATTTATTAACAACTAAAACTTAAAATTGTTTACGATCATCTTCTCAAATAATGGTAGTTTTTGACTTTATGAACTAATACAAAATCTAATTCTATGGGCCACGAAATGGGCCTGGCAACCGGCTAATTTGGGCTTTCATATTTGTGGGTTTTGCAGTGTTGGAGGATTTGATGTTTTGTATTGCACTGTTTCGAATTTATATATTTTATAAGACATAAAACATTTAAATAAATTTGAAATAAAATATTCAAATCATCCAATTTAATAAAAATACTATTGTACATTTTAAAATTTTGAATGGATGAATGTTAGTATCAGACGCGAACCTATTTTTGTCTTCAAACTTTGAATTAATATCTCGATCATCTCATTATTTTTTATTGTTTCGATTAGAACGAACAAATAAATAAATTTGTTTTTTGAATTTTTAATAAAGTCATATATTTCAATTATATCGAATGGAACATAACAAAAACCGGGACGACTACTTATGTAGGCAAAATAATTTGTCAATTTGGGCTTTAATTTAAAAATAAAATGCTACATAATAATTTGTCAATTTGGGATTTGATTTAAAAATAAAATAAAATAAATTTCACTAAAATGGTTATTTGAAATTTGGCCATTCTAAATTACAGAATACAGACTCAGCTGACTTCCGAGTCCAAACGCCAAACCCACAAGCAAAACCACAATCCACCATCTTCCCGCCCCCTTTCTCGCGCACACACAGTACACACACTGCTCCAAATGTCTCTCTCCGCCGCCGTAGAACGTACCCTGTTCAGAGATAAAGACGGTGGAGGCGGCGGAGCTGTTACCACCATCGTCAAGCACCGTTTCTTAAGCTTCTTAATCTGGCAAATCCTCCAATCGACTTTCCTACTTTTCCTCTTCAAAACCCTCTTCCTTTCCCCCTTTACTACAAGCCCTTTCAGTCCCAGTTTCGTCTCCCTCGTCTCCTTTATTTCATTGCACTTCTCCCTCCTCCTCTTCTCTATCTCTCTCTTCTTCATCTCATCTACACACCCTCTGCCTTATGCGTCCCCTTTTGAAATATCCCTTTCATTTATTCGTCTGATTTTTGTCGCCGGAGGTGACCGGACTTTGTTGAGGAGGAAGGTCAGAGTGTCGTTGAGCTTCGGGTTGTTCGTGATCCTTTGTGCTGTCGCGGGAGCAGTTTCGGTGATTTCTATCTGCTGGGGCTGTGATGTTTATTATGATGTAGAGTCGAGGTCGAAAAGGGTTGGTGTTTTGGGGAATTTGGGATTTAGGGGTTTTGTGTTCGGTTTGTTATATGGGTTACATTATGTGTATACGCAGCGGTGGGTCTTCCGGTTTCCTATTATTCAGGTAGCTGTTGGTTTAATTTTTCTAAGTTCATTAGCATTTGATGATCAAGGGTTGTTGGTTGATTACTGTTACGTACTGATCTCAGGAAATGTTTACATTGGGTTATTGGTATCATTATTGATTATGAGTAACATCTTCTCCTATTGCTATTATATAACTAGCATTTTTGCCTTTTCTTGTAAAGAATGTGTTCCTATGACTGGCATTTTCTACATTGAAGCATTTTCTACATTGAAGTTTGTGATTCTCAAATAGTGATCCACTAGAGTGGACTCGAAGTATTCAGATTTTCAGTAAAAATAGCCGTGATCCTACTTTGTTAGTTTGACTAGGAGAAGAGTATGAATTGAGTAATATTTGAAAGAAAAGATTAAATTTTGAGTAAGTAAATCATTTTAGTGAATGTGCTTGTTGGATTGGACTTAACGAAAGCAATGTGCTTCCTTAGGTGTTTGACTGTTGTCATCCATCCTGGTAATTGTTCTGAATTATTACAAACTAGGGTTTCATATATTTTCATGTGGTTCACTGCAGTATCACAAACTATGGATTAGTCTGGTTTCATTTAATGCACTGACCACAGCTACTTGTATCAACAGCGCCCTCCATTCTTCAGCTTCAAGATGGCACTTCCTACATCTGTAGGGCAGGCTGTGAGATTTTCTGCTGTTGCATATGTACCAGCGGGAGTACTGGCTCGTTTCTTGCCTATTGAGTACAGGAGTCAAAGTTCTATGGGACAGTTCATTATTGAGCAGATCATTTTCTACATTGGGAGTTTTGTAGTAATTCTTTGCTGGGAACTAAGTCATCATTTGCACCAGGTTTTTCCTTTGACTATAATTTTCTGCTCTTCCTCATAAGTACCTCTTAAGCTCTTAAGAATCTTCTGATGCAGTCCTTGCTGATCATCTTGAACGTATAGTTCTGTATAAATCTGAAGTATCAGTGTGGCTCTATAGGTTCTACATACCAAGAGGTTTGTATTTGCACCACCGAAAGGATCAGCAGCAGCAGAAACAAATCCAACTGAGCCACTGCTAGCTACAATAGAGGAGAGCACACCAAATTCACTTCTGCAGTACCTTGCTTATCTTGATCTTTGTATGGTGTGTGAAAACAATGTTGATATGTGGCGAAGAGCAGCATTCTTTGAGGAGAGTGGTGAGACGTATAAAAGAGTTATAGATGCTTGCCTACGGCCTTTGGAGCAGTTCACTCAGAAGCTGGCTGAAGGTCTGGAGAGTTCTTTGGCGGAAAAGTCTAAACTATCTGATCAGTTAACTTCACCAACAGAGCGGCTTGCAGTTTTGAAACTCCATGAATCATTTTTTGACTCCCAGGTACAATGCCAGTATTTCAGATTTAGTATTTGGAAATTGGTGGTCCGTTCCTCAATCTGAAAGTGGGAGATTTGAATAGTTAATACTGGCAAGTATTTTATTAAAAAGTTGTAAGAACATAAAGGAATAGGTTATTTGAGCTGATGGCGAGTGGGATGTGTTTATTTGTGTGCATTCTTCTGATCAAGCAAATAAGAATATCCTTTACCTTAATTATTTTAATATTACTTCAAACTTATGTTTCCTTCTCTCATCTGTCGTCTAGATATAATAATTATTAATAATATATGCAAGAGAACTTATTGGATTGATATTTGTCCACTAATTTTAGTATCATATACCCACTACTTTAGTTAGCACCATAAGTAACTTAAGAGACCACTTCTGAGGAAGGATTGCCAAATATTGAAACTTGAGTAGCAAGAAAATGGATTTCTGCTGTTTTGATTTTGAAGTGTGTGCAGTTTGGTTTAAAATATATGGGAAAAACATATTTACTTGTCAAAATGTAGGTGAATCAAATATCTTCATGATAGGTTTCGTCTGAAAATTGAGGTATTTGAGCCAAAACTGATTTAATCTGAGGGGTTTATTTCTTTCTCCCAGTTCATACTAAGAAGTGGATCAAGCAAATGACAAAAATGATTAGTTATATGAAAAACAAATACTGTGAAGTATGAACTAAATTTCGCCTTTGCCACAGTGCTATATATTTTGAGCATCATTTAACATTCAGGCTAGGTCTACTGTCCAACATATTATTGATTATCTATTGATGCTTGGTGGGTTGAAATACTTGGAACATGACTCTTGTATGCATTTAGATCTTCTGTGTTGAAATCCTGCTGGTCTTTCCTCACTGTGAAGACTCGATGGATATATCTTGCGATGACATCAGAAATGCATTTTCTACATTATATATATTTTACACATTAAATTTCAGTTATCTAAGTCTGAATTGATTTGGTAATCATTCATGTGACTTCGGTCTGAAGTAATTACTTATAAAACATGCGTTTTGCTACTTTTCTTAAATCAAGAGTAATATGGGTAGGAACAGCCAACAGTTGAACTGTCTCCATATCATGTACCATTGAATTACTGATTTTATTGACAATTTCATGCAGCTATGTGCATGGTGTGCGCGGATCATTGCTTCTTTGACCGCACGGTCGCACAAGGAGGATAAATTTGGTGTTGCTCAACTCTCAGGGCGCAATGCTGCTGTACTCTCGACACTGTTATCTAGTTTATTAGCTGTTGAAACTCTCATGGGGAAGAAGACCAACATACAGGCTGCGCATTTGTTGGGCCCCGCTGGTATCAAGTGGGCCACCATCAACAGTGGGAGAAGGGAGTCTACAGCTGGTGCCATGGGAAAAATAAGAGGGAGTCCTTTGTATGCTAAAGCATTTACATTGGCTGATGTCTTGAAAACTTCGATCTACTGCATTGTCTCTGCTTTTCAGAATGAGATGGTGAGCAGTGGAAAAGCAGGACTTCTGGAGAAGGATTGGATTGTTACTGGTAAACCTCCTTATGGAACTCATGATCTACTTATACACAAATTACGACTTTTCTTGGACTTCCAGGCTAGCTAGTGCCTCAGAGACATTTTGAAGAGGTTGCTGGAGATACCTTACTGTATGCAAAATATGGCCGAAATTTTCATTTTTTCCTTAGAAAGGGACCACTAGAGAAGGAAAAAACATTGAATGTTGCCTGAACTTTAGTTTGGGTATATGCTAATATAGTGCAGCATCGAAATGAAAAATTTCTACAAGGAAAAAACAGAAAAGGTGCCAACATTTTCAAAATGTCTTTTCTTGCTTTATGTTTTGAGTTGAAAGTGTTTCTGTTGTTCTGGATACTTGCAGTTCCTTCATTGGCCCTAGATAGTGGATACGGTCCTGATTTGAGATGGATTCCTCTCAATTTAGAACTTTTATGACCTTTGAGATTCATTTGTATTGCTAATTTGATCAACTAGTGTTTTCATGTTACAAAAGCCCCGCAAGGTTTTGCTTGAAGGAATGTTGTATTTGAGGTGGAAGATTTGGTAAAAGATGAATATTGATGTGTGTGAGGATACAACCCATTAATGCAGTTTTCTTGGGTTGTGCTTGAAGGAACAGTGTTCTATCTGAAGTTTTGGGTTTGTGGGGAAGAGGAATATTGGTGTGTTTGATGGTACACCCTTAGTGCAGTTCTCAGTTTTTTGCGTGAAGAAACGGTATTGTATTTGAGGCTTAGGATTTGGTTGAAGATGAATATTGATGTGTATGTAAGGTACAACCCATTGCTACAGTTGATGTTCTCTGCTCGTTGCCAAATCATACGTTCTTGGGTATAATTGTCAGCCATGAGATTTACAGTAACTATACATACATAATCTGTAATATTTTATAATTCAGAACTTAAGTCAAATACTAGATGCATTTCCCAGTTCACAATCATTACATTTTATTAGAAAAGATAAAGTAGTATTCTTGCAATAATTATCTGGGGAATGACTACACTAGTAATTGTACTTGGTCAATGCTTAGAACACTCGTATCATTACTAGGTGACACTCTTGCAAGAATTTCCTAGAAAATCACTACACTAGTCCAGTGTGCAGGAAACTTCTTTTTTTTTTTTATTTTTTCCCTTATAAATGCAAATGAAACATTGTAGATAATATTTGAAAATAAAATTAATATTTGCAATTCAACTCATCAATCAAATTCTTTGGGAAAGTGACATATGAGAAAGGGACTCTTTTAGTTGACTTTTGATATCTTAAACCCTAAACCCTACCCACAAAGAAAGAAAGGAAACATAAAAGAAATAAAAAGTCAATGACCTAACAAAGATTAGCATTATTGTAATTTTCAGAGAAATATTCTCAGTTTTTATGGAATAAAAAACATGCATAGTCAAGCATAAAGATATAACGGAGTACTTAATTCACTAGCAAGAATAAAGATATAACGGAGTACTTCCTCCGTTCAGAAAACAAATTAGCAAACTAAAGTTAATTAATATTCTTAATAAAAATAATGTTTTTGAGTTAACTATGGTGGGAAAAGTCGAACTAACAAATAAATGAAAGATATAATTGGAATTGATAATTTAAAATAAGTTGAACTTTTGTTCGGTTGACGAAAAATAAACATTGATCCATTACTCACAAGCATAATTCTTTTTTTTTTGGGTGACTTTAGTCTCGAAGAATAATGGCTATAAATTTCCTGCAAACAAGAGAAGACAACACCTCTTGCATGCTACAGAAGAAACTCTCCCCTTGTAATATTTTCGTTGGCCAACTTCAAAAATGAATCTTCTTACATGGAGCTTTACCTTCGTTTTCTCGATGATAATATCATCACCTTACATATCCATGCTTGTCTATCTCTCATTTCCCGGGTCTTCAGCTGCAGACGTCCCTGGAAATGAGACCGATAAACTTGCATTAATCGCGCTCAAGTCCCTGGTATTAGATGATCCTCTAATGGCCTTATCCTCTTGGAGTGATTCTTCCCACTTTTGCAACTGGACTGGAGTTGAATGTGGATTGAAAGTCCAAAGAGTCACTAGCTTAAATCTCACCGGGCGAAAATTAATCGGAACCATCACACCCCACATTGTAAATCTTTCGTTCGTCAAGATTCTTGATCTTTCTAGAAACTCATTCCATGGTGGGATTCCCTCAGGACTTGGAAATCTTGAAGGCCTTCAAATCTTGAATATGAGCTACAACCTTCTTCATGGGCCGATTCCAGGCGACCTTTCAAATTGTACCAAGCTTAGGAACCTGGCACTGGACCATAACTACTTGACAAAGATGGTTCCATTTGGACTAGGATCACTCACTCAGCTTCTTACATTGTACCTAGGAAACAACAATCTAACAGGTACTGTTCCATCTTCTCTTGGCAATTTATCCTCTCTTATCGAGCTAGATTTGGCGTATAACAATTTGCAAGGAGAAGTTCCTAGTACAATGTCTAAGTTGAAGAAGCTCAGGACTTTCAGGTTGTCTGTGAATTATCTGTCTGGTGAATTTCCTACAATTCTATACAATTTGACAAGGCTTACTTTCATAGCGTTGTCTTTCAACAACTTAACTGGTAACTTGAGGGATGATATAGGATCCCTTCTTCCCAATCTTGAGAGGATATGGTTAGCTTACAATTTCTTCACCGGACGAATTCCGAGTTCCTTTTCTAATGCTTCAAAACTCAATAACATCGACCTGATTCGGAATAACTTCACTGGAAAAGTACCTCTAAGTTTAGGACAACTTGATTTGCTGACCTTAAATGTTGGGTACAATAATCTTGGACTTGGTGAGCCAGGTGACTTGGATTTTGTCACCTCCCTGACAAACTGCAGCAGCCTAAGATTCTTGCACTTTGGTCATAACCAGTTTGGAGGTGTCTTGCCTGTCACAATAGCTAATCTGTCCACTAAGTTGACGACTCTCTATATGGAGTCGAATTTGATCCATGGCCACATACCAGAAGAGATTTCAAATCTTCAGAGCTTAGGTACACTTTTCATGTACTATAACTATCTGAATGCTACAATTCCTGATTCATTCGGGATGCTACCGAATTTAGCTAGGCTTGTGTTGGGCTCTAACAGGTTGACGGGCAAGATACCGTCTGCTTTTGGAAATGTAACAAGTCTGTTATGGCTATATTTGTTCGATAACATGTTGGAAGGAGGGATACCTTCATCCTTAGCAAATTGTAAGCAAATGATTATCTTGTACATAGCTCAAAACAATCTCACAGGGACCATTCCTCAGGAAATTATCAGCATACCATCCCTTCTGTCTTTTAATGTGTCTTATAACAAGTTAAACGGTCCCTTGCCTGAAAATGTTGGAAACTTGAGCCAAATGGTTGAAATTGATCTTTCGTACAACAAATTTTCCGGTGAGATTACAAACAATGTAGGGAAATGTTTGGCCCTGAACATAATTTTCTTGCAAGGGAATTTGTTTCATGGGAGGATCCCAGATTTAGCTAGTTTGAGCGGCCTTAACTACTTGGATCTTTCGAGCAACAATCTCTCAGGAAAAATTCCTGGTTTTTTTGTGAGTCTTTCCTCTTTCGTCTACTTAAATCTATCTTTCAACAACCTGGAGGGTGAGGTTCCTTTGACGGGAGTATTTTCAAATTTAAGCGCGGTTGATATTCGTGGAAATTCCAGGCTGTGTGGTGGAATTCCAGAGCTGCAATTGCCAGCATGTTCCAGGCAAGAACCTCGAGAAACGCGAAGAAAACATGGACTAAAACCTTGGAAACTAATCTTGATCATTGTATTACCTTCATTATTTGCTGGTTTTTTGTTGTTACTTCTGCTGGTTTTCTGGATAAGACCAAGACTGAAGAAGCGAACCTGTTTAGCACCCGAAATGGCCGAATCCTTGAATTTCTTCCCAAAGATTTCGTACGAAGAACTGCTGAATGCTACCGATGGATTCTCATCACAGAACTTGATCGGTTCAGGCAGTTATGGGAGTGTTTACAAGGGCAGTCTAAGCTCAGATGGAACAGTCATTGCAGTTAAGGTTCTCAATCTCAGACAGAAGGGTGCTTCCAGAAGCTTCTTGTCTGAATGTCAAGCCTTGAGAAACATCAGACACCACAACCTTTTGAAGGTGATAACTACATATTCGAGCAATGATTTTCGTGGCAACGAGTTTAAAGCTCTCGTGTATCAGTTCATGCCGAATGGTAGCTTAGACAAGTGGTTACATCCAGAAGAAGATACACAACAACATTATAAGCTGAACATTCTTCAAAGGATGGACATTGCAATAGATATAGCAGCTGCATTACATTATCTTCACCATCAATGCCAAACGCCGGTTATTCACTGTGATCTGAAACCACAGAACGTCCTTCTTGATAACGACATGATTGCTCGTGTTGGTGATTTTGGTTTGGCTAGACTCGTTCGAAAATTCAGCAAAAAAGAAAATGTGGACCAGTTCAGCTCATCTGGAATCAAGGGAACCATTGGATATGCAGCACCAGGTAACTAGTTCATATGCACACATAATTTTGCTTGTGCTAATCTCTATCCTTCAATCTTATCTACGAGCAAAATGTGATATAGCTACGCGTTTGAAAGAAAAGGAATATCGCTCTTTGACATATAAAGGACTAATATATCCTTCTTGTAAAAGACAAAGCTCCGTCTCCCCGCATTATAAGACCTGCAGAAGCTCGAAACAATGGTTTTCTTGAGCATTGATTCTGCATGTCTCAGGATGCAGAGAGAGAGAGAGCTAAAATCCCCCCCCCCCCCCCCCCGGTGAATATCTGGCCATTTTCAACTTTTGTGCAACCAAAAGAGTAAGGAACTCACATCTACTGTAACTAATATTAAAACTCCATCAACAAACTTTGCAGAGCAAGGCATGGGGGCAGAAGTGTCAATTCTTGGGGATGTATACAGTTACGGGATTCTCTTACTAGAAACTTTCACTGGAAAAAGACCAACAGACAATAAGTTTACAGACAACTTGAGTCTTCACCAGTTTGTGAAACTGTCAGTACCAGAAAGGGTCACAGAAGTTCTGGACTGCTCAGCTTTGTGTGAGCACGTAACAGGGAATGCTGAAACATGGAATGAAGCTTGGAGCTGTTTACGAGACGAACACCGCGAATGTTTGATTCGTATTCTCCTAATCGGAGTTGCATGTTCATCTCAATCACCAAGAGATAGGACGAGCATGCACCAAGTGCATCGAGAGTTGTTGATGATCAGAGACACTTTTCTTGGCACCGGATTTGAAGAAGAAAACAAATTCGCAATAATACAGAGCCATCGAGAATGATCAAGAACTTTCAGCAGATTCCATTCTTGTTCTGTTGTTTATTTTAATCATACTAAATTTGGTTCTTTGCATGTAAAGAAACCTTAATCATTACAAACAAACTTATTCCAATGTCCTAGTGATCATCCAATTCTCTCTCAAAATTTTGAACGTTATTAGATTACGCCCTTGATTCAGTTGATACGGTGTATGGCACTACGGTCTAGATTTTACAAGATAGTGTAGGTGATATGGACAGAAGTGCAAACGTATCAAAATTGGCTAAACAATAATGAATTCTAAAATGTGACTCGAGGATTTTTTTTTCTTTTACGAGTGGCTGAAAAAACGCCCCTAGGAATTTCTGAAAAAAAAAAATTGAAATATCTTAGCTAATAATTCCATTTATTATGTTCCAAGAAAAGTAGATAGTGTTCATCCTTGATCTTCATGTGCACTCAGAGTTGTCTTGAGTAATGGAATTATGTGTATGTCACCATTCTCACGAAGGATCATCTTGCACTAATCACTTCTAATGGAAATTACACTGTTTAGTTATTGTGACAGGAATAAATAAAAAATTATCAGGGCTCATTACTAAGGAAAGATTCAATCCGATACTCGATTTGATATCGTTTACTAAAATTCCACCTTATTGAACTCAATTTTGATAAACCTAACAAACAAACTTGAACTTAACTTTTCACGTTTGATAAAATATAGAGAGCTCTAACTCGATCATGAAAACAAGAAAAAAGATAGAAATATAGAGCTCAAGCTTGATTAGCAAACAAAAGAACAAAAGGTAAATTTACAAGTATCGAAAGCTTCGATTCATGTACAACCCTAATCACTAGCAGTTCGTATATCATTTATGATATGTTTACATTGGGCTGGTGGGATGCGTAACAAATCTTTTCGTGAAAATTCTATTTTGCGTGTGTCCAAAAGAATAATGCGAATCTTATATTTTTCTGAAACCTAATACGGTAGAATTTATAAAATATATGTTGAATTCTAACAAAAAAGTGATAAATAGATGTTAAAAAATAATTTTATAATAACGACGGATCAAGACCATTGCAAACATACCCTCGCACACGAATTATTGCATATGTAATAAGGGTTGCGGTCTACATCATGCATGGAATTGGTTGTGCGTTTGTACGACGCATGCATGATTGGGACAGTCACATTTACATATCTATTGAAGATGTTGCCAAATAGATTTCAAGAGCTATGAACAATTATTATGCGAATACGTTGAAGTTGGAATACCTAGTTGTAATAATTGTTCCATTGTTGGGCAGACAGAGGATTTATTACAAGATGGACAAAAATGAGAAAAATACTAAAAAGAATGATGTAAGAAGAAACATAGAGAAGTAGTTAGGTTGTGCAATTCAATCCAATTTGTACATACAAACGAAATAATTGAACAATAATTCTTTTTTCTTAGGAACTTTCTCCATCCAATACTATATATATATATATTGGGATTACATATAGTCAGTCTATTAGGGTATTATTAGTTGAGGCACTGTATTTGGCCAGGAAAAAAATAATAGGATAACAAATGTTAACCACTAAAGCACACATAATGTAGTGTCCAATCACACTAAATTTGGTTATAAATTACTCCCTCCGTTTCTATGAAAAAGTTCTTTTATATATTTTTTTGGAATAAATTGCAGAAAAATACATAATTTTTATCACTTTTGCATTTTAATATATATATATATATATATATATATATAATTTAAAAAAAAACTGTAATTTAATGCATAAATTGTAGTTTTTCTAAAATTTGATGCACAAACAGTTGTAACATTTTGATGACGTGGCACTCATGGACGTCGTGTCACTTAGCTAAGAGAAAGTTTCACTCAAATCTTTAAGGACAGCAATGATTATGAGATGAAGTTATAAATTTAATACTTGATAAAATGCTAGTATTTAAGTATATACAAACCTTTCAACTTCTGTTACGTCCACCATGGGAGTAGGTGTTAAGCTCAAAGAAGTCTGTCATTAGAATCCCTTCAGAAAGTTGCCTCATTCATAAAATTGCAAAAACAATAAAAGGTTCTCATACATTAAGGTACAATTTTTAAAAAGATATAACTAAATTGCAAATTAATCATATTTTTTATTATACAAACAAGACTATAAAAGATATCCAAACAAGGCTCTATCTTTGGGACGGAGAAAATATATCACCTTTTTTATTCATCATCAGTCTCCGAATTTCTAACAATGTAATCTTAAGCAGTGGGCTCATTTCTGCTCCCATTTGAACAACACCAATCATTTCAGTAGCTTGACTACCTGATGAAAACAAAGTACAGTGGATGGTTCAACCCCCCACCCCCAACCTCGAACTTTTAATTTGGGACACAAGTTCAATATAATATATATATATATATATATATATATATATGTATGTATAAGAGTTGGGCAATAGAGCACTTGAGCTTAGCATTAAGTGCCAAATACATGGCTAATGTTGTTAGTGATTGCAATAAACCAATTAAATATACTTTAGTTCTATCTTACTCAGATTGCCACCTTCAATTAATAAACTTTTCCAAGTGGCTTAACACGTCATCTCACAGTTCCCCAAACAACAGCCTCTGTAATCCAAATCCCAACATATTGTAATGCGGGGTGGCAGTTAAGTTCTCAGTCTTGTTTTTTTTCCCTCTATATATGCATGGGCCACATTCGTTAACACATACCTGTGATCATAAACAAACACACACACACACACAAACTGGAGTGTGCAGAAATGGATGAAGAGAAACAAGGGCTAGTTGGAAAGAAACTGCAGCTTACAGTGGATGAAGTGGTGGAGGAGTATGTGGGGTCATTTGGATTCTCACAGCTCCTGCAGGTGTTCTTGGTGTCACTGGCTTGGATATTTGATGCCCAGAGCACCCTTGTCACCATCTTTACTGATGCTCAACCGGAGTCGTGGCGGTGCACTGGCCTTGAATGTGGCGGTGCCCGTGCCGGAGATGCTGCTTCTGCCTGTGGTTTGAAGCCGGGGACTTGGGAGTGGAGCGGTGGCAATACAATCTCCACCATTGCTGAATGGGGACTGATATGTGACCGTCGATTTCTGGCTGCTCTCCCTGCTTCAGTCTACTTCCTTGGTTCCCTCATAGGTCATACTCATTATCCTCTTCTTACATCAGTAACGTTTATGTTTTATGTTATTCTGCTTGTCTGAACTCATGACACCTCACCCTCAAATGCTATATCAAATACTTCGAAAAAGATAATCAAATTTTATTCAAGTGAACTGACAAGTTACCCCTACTAACAGGCTCTGCAGTCTTCGGACGTTTGGCCGATGGATTTGTAGGAAGAAAAAGATCAGTGCTGCTTTCATGTCTTCTAACCTCTGCGACCACTTTCCTTACTTCAATCTCCCCCAACATATGGATTTACTCACTTCTCCGTTTTTTGAACGGATTTTCAAGGGCGGGTATGGGAATATGCTGCCTTGTGCTGTCTACAGAAGCTGTTGGGCGAAAATGGCGGGGCCAAGTAGGCCAATACGGGTTCTTCTTCTTTGCAGCAGGGTTCCTTTCACTTCCCTTGATTGCTTATCCAACTAGAAATTCTTGGAGAAATCTGTACAGGATTACCTCATGCCTTCCTCTTTTTTACTCCATCTTTCTTCTAGTACCCTTTGTTTCTGAGTCTCCGAGGTGGCTTCTTGTGAGGGGTAGGAGTGAAGAAGCTCTAGAGATATTGAAAAGATATGCAAGAATTAATGGGAAAGAATTGCCTCCTAATCTGAGTCTTCTAGAACCATCTAGTAACGAGAAAGTTGGTACAGGAGAAGATAACAATAACACCTCGCCTATTGAGAAGCTGTGGAATACTAAATGGGCTGTGAGAAGGATGGCTATGGTTATGTTCACTGGTTTTGGAGTTGGATTTGTTTATTACGGTGTTCAACTCAATGTGGAGAACCTTAGCTTCAATCTCTATTTCACAGTTGCCATAAATGCAGTCATGGAAATTCCAGCAGTTTTCATAGGCAGTGTACTATTGAACTTCACGAATAGGCGGCTACTCTTCGCCACATCAGCTTTTTTTGCCGGAATTTCTTGCATTTCTTGCATTATGTTCTCAAGTACAGGAGAGAAAAATCAAGATGAAACATCATCAACTTCCAAAAAAAAGGGAAGCTTACCTCAATTGATGATGGAGGCAATTGGTTTCATGGCAGCTTCAATAGCATTCGATGTGTTGTATATCTATTGTGTGGAGCTTTTCCCAACAAATGTGAGGAACTTTGCTGTGTCTATGTTGAGGCAGTCGTTGATGTTGGGAGCTTCAATTTCTCCTCTGCTGGTTGTGTTTGGGAGATTGAGCCCATCTCTTTCCCTATTTGTGCTTGGAGTATTGTCCATTATCAGTGGAGTGTTGAGCTTGAGGCTGCCTGAAACAAGAAACTCTCCTTTGTATGAAACTTTGGAGCAACAAGAAATGGACGAAGGGCTCAATTGTGTGTGTGAAGACATGGGAATGGACATGGGCAAGAAGGTGCAGATGTAAATTTGTTTCAGTGCATCATTCTAGTTTCTAGTTAGAAACTTAGGATCAAAATTGCAATAATTTGATCAAGAAATGCCAAAGACATGTTTATATGCTTTATTTGCATAAACTTAACAGTTTCAAAGGTTTATATATGCTTCATTGTCACTAAAATTCATCAATAAATAGCATCTGATGTAAATCTTGGGAAAAAGTTCAGACTATGCATTCATTCAGAACAAGCACATCAGATGTGCACCTAAATATATCAGCAAATATCACACTGCTCGTCATCAACTAAAAACACCATAATCGGCTCATCAAGAACACAACAAATCTGCCCAGATCAAGAAAACACCTACAGCACAAATCTGCCCAGATCAAGAACACAAATATAGCACGGAAGAGAATTTCATCGATCACCCTGCAATATGTATTTGCTTAAGTTCTTCAAACAAAGCCATTAGCTCACGATCAATAAATGAACTTCACGAAATTTAATTACTTATACCTGTAAAATAAACCCAGCAAAATCAATGACTATCTTACCGTCAATTTATCTTTCAATTCAGTAAGGCTATAAACTTAAAGCAGGGTCAAGATGCACACTCTTATTATGTGAAATCAAGAATTAAACACAAAATTTTGGCATAAGAAACAAACTAATATAGGAAGGAAAATTGATAACAATACCAGTATATTACTGAAAATAAAGCAAATAGAACCTAAAAATGCACATTCTACCCAACATCAACTGAGATAAAACTCAGGAAAATCTAAAATTTTATTGAAGATAATCAATTTCTAGTAGCCAGCCTCACAGTAGAAATTTCTTAGTGAAAGACACTCAAATCCAACACTTTCCCAATTAATTCTCCAAAATCCCTCGATGCAGAAACTCAAATTAGGGTTCTCAACGGCCAAAATATTCAACACCAATCTACCAGCCTGAACAAACCCTAATTAAATTGAAAAAAAGAAAAAAGAAAAAAAGAAACACAAGCCCCTAATTATACTTGAGAAGAACAAAGCAGGCAATAACCCATAAATTGAAGTGCTTAAATAGAAACAAAAGAAGAGAGATTGAATTCCTGGAAGCAAATTGTATAACTTCTTCATCAAACACTACAACAAAACCTAATTCTTTCAGTAGCAGCTGAAGTGCGCATAGCTACAGAAAAAAAAAGCACACCGCTTTAACTCATTTACAATAGCGATCGGCCTTCTTCTTGACGCGATCATCCAGGGCTTCCTCAACGGACTTCGTTTTAGCAGTCGGGTCGTACCCGAATTTCTTCGTTTCGACGGGGAATAATTCGTCGTACTTCAACTTCTTCATCGGATCAATCGTATAGACATCGGCTGCATCCGAGGCTGAATCCACGATACTGATACTCGGGTCTTCGGAGGAAACAGCGTCGTCGGAAAGCTTGTTCTTGTTCTTGTTCTTCTTCTTTTTCTTCTTGTCTATGGCTTTGTCGCGGGTGGCGAGCTCGCCTCCCTTGAACGCCAGCCTTCCGCCTCTCACCTTCTCGTACGCCTCCGACATTGCTAGAGTCTGTATTTCACCTTCTGAACGAAGATTGTTGCGAATTTTTGAAAGATTTCTCTCTCTCCCCGTTCCCCTAAAACAGAATTAAATAAACAAACAAACTAGGATTTTTCCTTCAATTAAATAAAAGGGTACCAATATTCATACCCATAATTTGTAAGCATACCTAAATTTTAAATATATTTTAGTGAAATTAATAATTTTTTTATTAAATATATTCCACTTATATTTATTATATTTTTTTTATTAAAAATAAATTAGTATCCAAAATTTGACCGTCCAATATGTAATTTCTAATACAAATTCACAAATTAATATAAAGAAATTTCTTGCCTTCCTCAGAAAACCCAAAAAATAATTTTTTATGCAATTTTCTACTCTTTAATTTACCATGCATGTATCTCTGTTTTGTTGCTTAGATCAGTATTTTCTAAAATATATTAGTATAACACAAAAAAGATTAGCAGGAAAAATTATGTTTATTATGAAAAAATTTCATCACATTCTAACTTTATATATATATTTATGAGATTCTAGCTATTTTGTTGTAGAAGAGTGCAACAAATCAAAAGAGGTTTGGGAAAATATTGTTTAGAGAATAGTGTTAAGTGCGTGTTACTTATTTTGGCCTTTTCGGGTAAAAGACTTTAGATTTGAAGCCGAGCCTCAAGAAAGCCATGAATAAATCTACAATTTCAATTTTGTTTTTCTATATTCAAGAAACACGAAGATCAGTTTTCTATTTTTATATTCAAGAAACATGAAGTATAAGAAAAAACATGATTGCGGAATGAGAGTTTTGCAGCTAAGAAAAAGAAAAAAATAAAAATAAAAAATTATTTTAAATATATAATTATATAAAAATATTTTAATCAATTTATTTATGTCTAATTTTGTCGTGAATAGTCGCACCCTCAATAAAAAGTGATGTAATGATTTTTGATGAGTCAAATTTAGTAGCACAAAATGTACATGAGAAAAGTTTCAAGAATTATATCATTTTTTAATAATTTGATTCATGATCATGGAATATGATAATGATATACTAAAATTGTCCTTTCAGAACTTTTAGTTTTTCAATACGTTCGTCAACTTTTGTAATCACCACACTTATACAGAGAATCATTTATAATATTCAAAATTATTTTTAAAGTTTTATTTTTGACGTAATTCTTCACAATCTATAATTATACAAAAATAGGAGAGTTAAAAAAATTTACATAAGTGCTATTTTCATGCTCAAATTAATTTTTTATTTTTAAAAATATCATTTTCAATCTTTTTTTTTTTGTTTTTTCACTTTAATTTTCAAAAACTTGAATATTTTTTTTATTCATATTGCATATCAAATTAATATATATTGCATATCAAATTAATATTCAAAAACTTTAATGAAAAATATATCAAATTAATATTTTTTGATAATTTTTAATTTAATATACATATTGCATATATAAAACTAAAATATTAATTCTTAAATTAATTTTTTTATAGATTAATTGTGGTATCTTTTAATATTCAATATGTGTATATATATATACTATGATATATTTTTATTTGAAATAATTTTAATTAAAAAAATATATTTTATATGATTATATATTTTGTTTAAAAAGAATATATTACTATTTTTATAATAAATTAGTATATTACTATATTATAAATTGTGCACGAAAGACTAATTTTATACAAAAAAATTATTTTGCACGAAAAATAATTTAAAATATTATAAAGCATAATACTTTAAAAAAATGTAGGGCTATCGCTAATGTGCACTCACCCTAGTAAAGCTGAGGACCAATTAATTGGGACTTTAATAGGCTATAAAACAAGCCAACATTACATAATATTAAAGCTGAACACACCAGTTGATAGTTTTAAAGATCGTGTACGTCTCCATCTACTACTAATATTTAATAATTCTCGATGTATAATATATGTATAATTGATCTAATGCTCGTTTGAAAAAGTAGTGTTCGGCAGATTTGTTTGAAATATATTACAGAACAGTTGAAGTAGTGTTCGACAGTATATTGCGAACGAACTTTAGCCAACAACATTTTTGTCCTTATTTGACTTGGCTCGTCAAACATGAACACATTTGTTCGACAAGTGAAATTCGAACATATACAAGTAGTTTTGTGACGTGTTAAATAACAAAGAGTTCGAAAAACAAACAAAATACAAAAAATATATAAAACACACAATAAACCATAACAAATCATGACATAAATTATAGACATGCCAAGTTTCTCAAAATATCCCAATGTTGGATCGAAAAATATGAACTTTGAAAGATTTTTGATAGACTTGACCAATAAATTTGTTCTTTTCTTTTCCTTGTCATCTTTTTTTTTTTTTAATTAAAAAAAAAATTGTTATAAATTAAGTATTTTTAGTCATTGGAGTGGCCGCACCCTTCATTTTAAAATCATAGATAGTTGTAGAACTCAAGCTCCGGCGTGGTAGCCGGCCGGGAGGGGAATGATTCGGTGCAGAGCGTCTTCGAAACTTCACTCAGCGATGCGCAGTATTTTTCTACTTCGGACATGCTTTAATATCTTGTCTAGTAGAAAACATAGGACACATTACGCCCTATACGCAACTGCCGCCACTGCAAATTTGAGCTCAAAGAGCAGCGCTTTGTCTGGCAGGAATTTTGCCACAGATTTTCCGAATGAATATGATTTAATAACTTATGCCGACTGGGGTTCTATTTATGATTGTAATAAGCGAATGGGAGAACTGGGTCGATGGGGAAACGTCAATGCAGCGCGCAGATTTTTCGACAGTATGCCTGAACGGGACGTTGTGTCTTATACTTCAATGATTAGTATTTATCTCAAGCACGATGAGTTTCACGAAGCTGAGAGGCTTTATTATGAAATTCCTGAAGGTATGAGGAACATTGTGTCGGATTCTGCGATGGTGCACGCTTATGCCAAGGCTGGTAGAATAGATAGGGCGAGGGAGATATTCGATAAAATGCCTGAGAGGAATGTCTTTTCTTGGACTAGTTTGATTGCGGGATATTTTAACGTAGGGAAAGTTGATGATGCTGTTGAGCTTTTTGGGAGAATGGCTGATAATGAAAAAAATGAGATTACATGGACAAATGTTATTATGGGTTTTGCACGGAATGGGTTGATTGATGAAGCTCGAGGTGCTTTTGATCGGATGCCTGCGAAGAATGTGGTAGCATGGACTTCAATGATCAAGGCACATCTTGAGAGTCATCAGGTCGATGAAGCATTTAAACTATTTCATGTGATGCCACAGCGTAATTTATATGCCTGGAGCATTATGTTATGTGGATTTTTGGATCATTATAGAGTGAATGAAGCAAAGAAACTGTTTGATTCAATGCCTTACAGAAATTCTGTTTCTTGGACTACCATGGTGTCAGGTCTCGCACGAAATGGGATGACTGAGTTAGCAAGGAAGTACTTTGACCAGATGCCGGATAAGGATGTTCCGGCATGGAATGCAATGATCACAGCCTACACTGATGAAGGCTGCATGGTTGAGGCAGGTGAACTTTTCAAGTTGATGCCAAGACATAATCTTATCACTTGGAATGCAATGATTGATGGTTATTCCAAAAATGGGCAAGAGGATGAAGCCTTTCATATCCTTGTTTTGATGCTTCAAAGGTGCATTATGCCAAACGAGAAGAGTCTTACTAGTCTACTGACATCATGTGGAGGTATTCACGGGGTGCTGCAAGTTCATGGCCTAATTGTTCGCCTTGGGTTTGAGATAAAAACATCACTTATTAATACTCTAATTACCATGTATTATAAAGGTGGTGATGTTGTCTCATCGCAGATAGCTTTCAAAAATCTTGAGGCAAAAGATGCTGTGTCTTGGACTTCAATTATCATGGCATATTCTAAGCATGGATTAGGCAATCAAGCGTTGCAGGCATTTGCGCTGATGCTAAGATCAGGACACAATCCATATGAGATTACATTTGTAGGAGTCTTGTCGGCCTGCAGTCATGCTGGCCTTGTCAAGAAAGGTCAAATGCTTTTTGACTCCATGAGGAGCGGATATGGTTTAGAACCTCAACCAGAGCACTACTCTTGCCTTGTCGACATCCTAGGACGAGCAGGGCTTGTGAGAGAGGCTATGAAAGTAGTTGAGGAGATGCCTCCCGATAAATGTGATGGTGTGGTTCTTGGTGCATTGCTTGCTGCTTGCAGGTTGCATGGAGCTGATGGACTGGCCGATAACTTAGCTGATGAACTAATAGAGCTTGAGCCAGCTAGATGTGGTGGATATGTGCTATTAGCTAATGTGTATGCTGCATCTCGAAAATGGGATAAGTTTTCAAACTTAAGAAAGAAGATGAAAGAAAGGGACGTAAAAAAATTGCCTGGTTTCAGTCAAATTGATGTTAATGGCAAGAGTTACTTGTTTTTGGTTGGTGACAGATCTCATCCCGAAATGAAGGAGATTTACACGTTTCTGCATGACAGGCTTCTCCCACAAATGAAAGATTTTAGTTCTGAAACTGCAAAGCTTATCTTAATATTATAGTTCGAGACCACTCAGTAAGTGAGACAGTTTTAATATCTTAAATATTTTGTGTGATCTCTTCCACTGTTTTCAAGCATTCTCTTTTTGTTAAGTTCATCCATTGTCAAAGGGCTTGGAGCCAAAAGTGGCATGGGATTTTAATTTATGTTGCAGATAAAGAACAATACATACCATCCAAGATAGATATAGGAAATGGTGGAAACTTTCTGTTTGGTTTTTCCTGTTCAATAATCTTTATTGCCTATAAACTATAGCCTTTCTTTCTGAACTTGGATAAATGAGAAAATGCTTGTTTATGATTATAAAAACCAAAGGGTTATCCCTGTTTCTTGTTCTTATTCTTAATTCGAAGGACTTGCCTGGGTTATTCTTGGAAGGCTTTAGAGGTGCTGGATAACAGGTTCATATAGAATAAGTTTGGATGCTAGACAAGAACACAATGGGGCTTCGTCATAATTCATAGAATCGAATAACTTAATGATTGCAGATCTTCGTGCATGGAACTATTTCTGTTCACACTTCAGGTTCCATATTTTCCCAACACAAAGACTACCAGAAATATTATTCACCAGCAAATAAACAAAGAACTTTCTTATATGTATTGCACTAGTTATCTACTTTTATGCGAACACTGACATATTGGCTGACATATTTGCAGAGCTAGTAGCTGATTTTTCTGGCAAGGCACATCAAACTACCAACAAATTATGATAATTACAGTATTGAGCTCCAATTATAAGACAGGCTGGGAAAACAAAAAGCATCTGCTAGGTTATGTTATTACGCCCCTCTTTTATTGGTGCCAACAAATTAAGATATGTTCAACATATCTTCTTTACCAATCTTGCAGTGGATCATTCTCTATCACGATTTCCAAGATACTCGAGAAATCAAGATTCTTCTGTTCTGCACCACCATCGAATACATGGGCTGCAAGGTGATTTCTGTCTGCACCCTCTGGTAGAAAGTCCCTCCACATTGCATCTGTCCTCTGCACACTAATCATAGGTGCTCTTGTCAACCTCAGTTCTGCTTCTGTTTGATCTTCTCCTCCAAAAATGTGCTGCAAAGCCAGAAATCCGATGATCCTTGTTCTCTTAAACATCAACGTTCTTGATTGCTCTTATTGTTACATGATGTGCTATGTTGCCACCTGCACTATCTCCTCCAATGAGGCATCTACCAAGGTCAGTGTAAGCAGGTAAAACGACAGTGTTTTATGCATCAATAATTTTTTTTGCCTGAAAGCCATACTCATAGTGACCAGGGTACTTGTGTTAGGGTGTCAAATGGTAGTTGACAGACGCTATAACTGCGGGCACTTTTGCAGCTAGATGGCTGCAAAGACCATCGAAGATCTTGGTGTCTGGCCTGTAACTATTGAATCCACTGCCATGGAAGTGTACAATCAAGGGCAATGACTTGTCTGAATGGCTGTTGGTTCAGTGGTGCTTGGGATTAAGAGGCAGAACCAAAGATTGCAGGCCAAGTCGATTCATATTTCCGAAGTGGGTATACGGACTTTGTTTATGGACGGGGCCGATGTTTTGATGTCTAAGAGGTTAAAGAGACTGCAATTGATGGAGCCGTTGAGGCGTGTGTATACGTGCCAGGTCAATGCTAACACAGCAAGGTTGAATTTTGTCATCATTGGCAGGCCAGGTTGTGATTCTATTTCTCTATCAGCCTTTTCCGTGATTGGTTATTCAGATCTCAGTCTTCAATATATGAACGGTTGTGTGTGTGTGTTGTTGGGGTGGGGAATCAATGTGTGAGCTTTCAGTTAAGGTGGTTATGAACCTACTTGGCTAAGATATACTTAATAATGTGTCAAAAGTTGTCCCATCACGGTGAATAATATCTGAAGTTTCAAAATTGCTTCAATATATTACGAAAAACTTCAAGATGTTGAGATGCTCACGACTGGAGGCAAACTCCAGGACCCGACATCAATTCATTAAAGTTATATTTGGATTGAATGATATGAGGATGAAATTGAAATTCATTATAGCAAATCTTGTTGGTTTCTTGAATTGGCATGAATTTAAAGTCCATCAATTTTATTTAGAACTTTAGTTCAAATAATATAGGTAGATGTTAAATCAAGTTCTAACTTAGCCGACTTTAAGTTCTTTTATTTTAAATCCTTCAATCAAAATGCAACCTCAAAATACTTCAATATCCATCATGTCCCATAAAAAAACGACTATAAAACATTTTACCCAATCAAATATTAACTTTGAGGCAGCATTAGACCATTTACAAGCTTTGACAACACTCAGATTTGCATGAACTCTGACTGTAACTACAATCCTCTGTTGATCATGTCCACGAATCTCTGCTTAGATTCCTGCCTCTCCAATCTCATGTTGTCATTGAATTTCTTGATGAATGTCTCAACTTGCAGGTTGAATTCTTCCAGACTCATCGAAGGATCCCTCCTTATTAGGCCTCCTCTGCTCATTATCGAAACGGCGTCGTTGAATGTCTCTGCTTTCCTCAGCTCTCTCCATTTTGGTGTCGTCGGCACCAGCTCCTCTGAGTCCACTCGCTGCACTGCAGCAGAACGCTGCAGTGGCACCTCCCACGTTTCGCTCTTTTTAAGCCTTTTCTTCTCAGCCCTTTCCTTCCCTCCTCCGGTTATCGCCTTCCACGTCGCCTCCATTGTGTTCTCGTCCTCGTCTTCCACAAACACGTCCTTGCATTCGTCTGCTGCTACTGTTTTTTCTTCAATGGCCTCTGATGAATCTGGTTTCCTGACTTCGTAACAGGCTTCTGTACATGTAGCCGTCTCTGTGGGTGGTGGCCCAGCTGGGGGCGGCGGTGATGCTATTAGTGATTCAGCAATTTGCATGGCATGTTGATGGACACCCACAGTGAGTTCATCGTCAGGATTAATGTGGCAGTGGTGGAAGGCGGAGGAGGCTGCTATCATCAGCACCATAAGATGGACGATGATGCAGATGGATAGAGGAGAAGACAAGAAACATGTGAGGGAGCTCCAAAATTCGACAAGGCTGGAGAAAACAAGTTCACAGGAGAAGGGCAGTCTAACTGCCCTTTTAACCATAACAAGAGTGGTAATAAGACCTGTTGACAGAAGGAGAAGCTCCAAAATCTTTACAAATATCTGCACCAGTCTGTTGTTATTCTGAGTTAAACTGTCTACAAACATAATTGCCATGTAAGAGAGAGAGAGAGAGAGAGAGAGAGGCTTTGTGTTTGTTTCTATATAGAAGGCTTTGTTGTTTCTTTTTTCTGCTTGCTTGATCATGGATAAGATGTATATGTATGTATACGCATCATTATATCATTCTTTTATAAGAAAAAAATATATTATGGTCTATTCGAATATTTTGTTATTTATTATTATATATATATTTTAGCTATGCATATGTTCAGGTAAAGTCATAAAGGGCAGACTTAAATATAACATGCATGTCCACATTTTTGTTCAACTTCTCTACCCTTTGATCTTAGAAAAATAAATACACTATTTTGGATCCACTCGGTTCAATTTTGTATTTTATCTCATATTTTAATTTTATTAAAATATATTGTATGTATTAACTGAAATTATCTATGACGTATATTAATGAAATTAGAATATAAAATAGAAACACAAAATAAAATATAATATCCATAATATATTATTTATTAAAAACTTAAAAAATATAAATTAAATTTGAAGATATTTTCCTTCTATCACTCTCTTTATTTATCTTAAAGGTACTAAATATTTGTTCTTTTACAGATTAGTCCATTTTTGTTTCAAAGAGTTGAACACACACACACACACACACACACATATATATATATATATATATATATATATATATATATTACTGGGACGGTAACCTAATAGATAGTCAAATTGAGCATTGCTGTCAGATAAGCTCTTTACATTTAAATATTTTTTATTTATTAATTACCAGGAAATTGGTCACTAGTAATTTTTAACATTCATAACTTGTGGAATAAGTCATTAGTCAATATCCACTGCTAATAAAATTAAATTAATTTGGAAATATCTCACCTAATTCATTAACTCTAAGCAAAATTTAAGTAAATCTCGTGTGCTTCAGCCACACATCATGCGATTAAATAATACCTTTATTAAGTTAATAAAAAATTAATATTTTTCAATAAATACTTTTAATTAATCTGTGATCGATTGCACGGTACAATCGAGTTTATACGCAATATGGAGATTGATTTATTTAAATAAGAGATGTTGATCATGGGACTGTGTCACTTGGATACGTGATTAATTAATATGATTATTTAATTTTCTCATCATCATTTTGATTAAACAGGATATTAATATAACTATGTATCACACAAATAATAACCTATAATTATGTATATTGACTCGATTCAACATGATATCTATCACTCACCAATTAAATAATATATATAAATTTAATTTTTTCTATAGACCAGTCGAGGCTAATAAAATAAAAATTAAACTTGTTTTTTAAGTTAATCATAATTTTTTACATCGTCTTATGCAATATTTCCTATAATAATAGCAATATTTGACACATATATAATAGAATTAATAACGAATCTTAAATAATTATATATTAACTATTTCCACCTTAAAAAAAACAAAAATAATATTATATAAAAAATACTAGGTAACCCTTGACCCTACACACTAATCTACAACTATATAAAAAATAATACAGTTGAATTCTTTTTTAAAAAATATCATTTTCGTCCGAATTATCTTTCTATTTTTAGAACGTATAATATTTCATAAATTTTTTCACTTATTTTCAATTTGATATCTATATTTCCTATATAAAAATAAAATATTAATTTTTAAATATAAATTATTTTTCATAAATTAATTATGTTATATTTTTATATTATGAGATTTTATTTATTTTTAAATATTTTATATTAAAAGTATATTTTATAGAATTATTTATTTTATTTAAAAAATTATATAAATATATTTATTATATTATCATATTATAAATAATGGAATGAGCAGAATATTTGTTTTAAATAGCAAACACTAATGATATACACTGGAGCCAAGAGTTAATATTTTAGTATATTAACTTAAAATCCAATATTTTCCTAGATACATATTTCCAATTGGAATATCTAAAGATTGTCAACTGAAGGCAGGGCAAATGTATGTGCGGGACGGGAGACAGACGGGATGCTGCGCTATGGAAGCAGTAACTATCATGCCCAAGTCTAGACAGCCCCTTTCTTAGGGTTCAATTTGATATAATTGTAAATTGGACAAGACAATTACACCTGAAATAAGCACCCCAAGTCGGCATTGCTAGGGTGGAGAAGATATCATGCCGAAAATCTGAAAGTACAGGGAGGCATGCGGTAAATGTTGGAGCCGGGTTGGGGGATTACGATTTAGGTACAACACGAAGTGCGCAGAATAGAAAAGCTTGCTGTGTTATAAGGTACGCAGGGTCAGTTCACAGAAGTTATTATGTATCGTCTGCCTGAATTGCAACGTCTTCTTATCCATCCCAAAGCTAAAAATTCCGGAAAGAAAGTCTTTTTATTGTTTCAGTTCCATGAATCTTCCAAACCCCAACTTTTTAACACTGATTCAAGTATGAGTTCATCAAAAGTTCCACCAAAACCGGACGCTACTGTCATACTTGAAAATCCCATTCTTGAAGATGGACGATATAACTCCTTGAATGAATCAAGAAAAGGGCTTGACCTTGTATACCTTAAGAATGAACCAAAATTGTTTATTGACAGCCAACTACCAGATCGTGATGAGTTTTCTGCCGATGTTGAGAAGGTATATAGAATACTGAGAAAATTTCATTCTAGAGTACCAAAATTGGAACTTGCTTTGCAGGAATCGGGTGTTGTGGTTAGGCCTGGATTGACAGAAAGAGTGCTTAATCGCTGTGGTGATGCTGGGAATTTAGGTTACAGATTCTTTATATGGGCATCAAAACAGCCTGGTTATAGGCATAGTTATGATGCTTATAAATCAATGATAAAGATTTTAGGGAAAATGAGGCAATTTGGAGTTGTTTGGGCTCTGATTGACGAGATGAGGAAAGAAAATCCTCAGCTTCTATCGCCTGAGGTTTTTGTTGTTCTGATGAGGAGATTCGCATCTGCGAGAATGGTGAAGAAGGCAATTGAAGTATTGGATGAGATGCCGAAGTATGGATGTGATCCAGATGAATATGCTTTTGGGTGTCTGCTGGACGCGTTGTGTAAAAATGGTAGTGTAAAGGAAGCTGCTTTGCTGTTTGATGAGATGGGGTTTCGGTTTACGCCAACAATAAAACATTTCACATCACTATTATACGGTTGGTGCAAAGAAGGAAAATTGATGGAGGCGAAAGTGGTATTGGTGAAAATGAAGGAAGCAGGTTTTAAGCCTGATGTCGTGGTTTATAACAATTTGCTTAATGGATATTCAGTGGCAGGTAAAATGGGGGATGCTTTTCATCTTTTGCAAGAGATGAGGAAGAATGGTTGTGAGCCAAATGCAGCTTCATATACCGTCATGATTCAAGCACTTTGTGCTCGAGAAAAAATGGAAGAGGCTATGAGAGTATTTTTGGATATGGAGCATAATGGGTGTGAAGCCGATATTGTTACATATACCACTTTGATAAGTGGATTTTGTAAGTGGGGTAAGATTGAGAAAGGCTATGAGCTTTTGGATGGTATGGTACAGAAAGGGCATACTCCTAACCCGACAACTTATTTGTACTTCATGTTAGCTCATGAGAAGAAGGAAGAACTGGAGGAGTGCCTTGAACTTATGGAGGAGATGCGGAAGATCTGTGTGTTGCCTGACTTAAGCATATATAACACAATTATTCGCTTGGCATGCAAATTGGGGGAGACTAAAGATGCTATGAAAATAATGAATGAGTTAGAAGCAAACAGCATCAGTCCAGGGGTTGACACCTTTGTCATCATGATCACTGGGCTTGTTGAGAACAGGTGTTTAGTTGAAGCTTGTGATTACTTCAATGAAATGGTTGGGAGAGGTCTTCTAGCTGCTCCCCAGTATGGCATTCTGAAGGACTTGTTGAATTGTTTGTTGAGAGCTGATAAACTGCAATTGGCTAAAGATACCTGGAGTTGCATAACAGCTAAAGGATGTGAGCTTAATGTGTCCGCATGGACAATTTGGATTCACTCTCTCTTTTCTAATGGGCATGTGAAGGATGCTTGCTCTTATTGTTTGGATATGATGGATGCCGGGGTAATGCCTCAGCCTGACACGTTCGCGAAGCTAATGCGAGGCCTGAAAAAACTGTATAATAGACAGATTGCAGCAGAGATTACGGAGAAAGTACGGAAAATGGCTGCAGAGAGACAGATGACGTTCAAAATGTACAAAAGGCGTGGAGAAAGAGACTTGATAGAGAAAGCTAAGGCAAAGACTGATGGAAGAAAGAGGAGAGCACGGCAGCGCCGTTGGGGAAGTAGAAATAGGAAGAGTGGCGATCTTTAATTTGAGGGGACGCTATTTCTGGAAACTGGATTCATTATAACTGCAAAATGCATCGACCTAAGAAGTGTGGTATGTTCATCATTTAAGGGTTAAAGTATCTACTTTCTATTTGGAAATGGGATTTTAGTTTTTCCTTCTCATATTGTCTTCTGAGTAATTTGATGATGCTTTCATAGAAGTTTCATAATCAATATATTAACTCAATCTGTGTTCGGTCATTCTTAGTGACACCAATCAATACTTTGGGCTTTATCGTCGTATTTTTTTCTGTAGAATCTATGAAGTCCAAGCAAAAGGTCCAAGATTGGATGCATATCACCATACAAAGCTCAAGACTTTGCAATTCAGACATACAACACGATGGGAATGACGCATTTTCTGTAAATGTATGCTCTGTCGACGGTTAGGGAGAACATTACGGACATTCAAGGAGACATCCAAGCCGATGATCTCAATCTTTCGTTTCTTTTCCATGCGAACTGAAGGGCAAGAAAATTAATCAAAATATTCTCTGGAGTAAGTTCCCCCCTCCCTTCGGTGGAATGGTTGTTCGCTCGTGGTGGTGCAAGCAGTCATCGATCAAGAAAAGAACTCTGATTCGGATGCTGAGAAACAATAATTAGCATAAAAACATTACAACAATTTAGATTTTATTTGTTGATTTGTACTTTTTAGTTTTTGGAAATAATGGGAAAGGACTTGAGTTTGAAACAAAATCACAAAGGATTGAAGGAGTTTTCTATTTTGATAAATATCAAATTATGTGACAATATCCCACCTGAGTCGATCGGGGGGGGGGGCTCTATGCTACCCACTCGAGTAGATGTCTCCATCCAAATGGGTTGGGAAGAAAGAGTCGCGATCACTGAAATTCGTGAAAAACATGATACAAATAAACATATTGTTTTCTCTTCTCTCTCTTTTTTATCAAATGTTTTGTTGTGTTTGTGTGTCATTCAATTAATTAAGATTTCATTTTAAAAAAGAAATAAAAAACTTGAAAATTAAGTAAATAAGAAAGAAGAGAAAACAAAATACAACATAAGGCTAAAAATGTTGGGCCCCCAAAAACGTCAATTTGTTCGGGCCCGAGTCCACGGACTTTCCACTACAAAAAGGTCCGGCCTTTATTTCTGAGCTCTGTGCGCGGATGTTTGTGTGAGTTGCGTTGTGAACGATTTGCCAAGAATACAGACAATTGAATTTGTTTCACTTCAAGTAAGTTTTCCATCTTCTTTTTCTTGTCTGAAACAATTTGGGGAAGATTCTATGAATTCGATTTTTTGAGGTGTTTATGAGACTACTGTCGATGTGCTTGTTTTGGAATTGAAGTCGACGTTTCTTTCCGATTGTTAATTATGTGGGTTGTGTTGAAGTGGCTGTTTTGAAAATAGATTCAGATTTGTCTCTCTCCTTCCTTTTGATTTTGTGGAGTTAGTTTCTCTGGAAATATGATTTTCGCTATTAATATGTTCGAAGATGATGATAATTCCATGCTGATGAGGGTTTTGGAAAGAGGTTTATGTGGGCATTGCAACTTGATTGGTATATAGAGAACAACCACGTTCGTGTGTCAATTATTCTCTACATTTATTACTGCTGGGCTGTTCAAGTAAAATCATATTTATCACAACCTTAATAGAAGAGAATAAACATCAGACTAGGATAACAATATACCTATCATAATTCAAATAAAAAAGTCACCTGTTAAACGCAGCTTAAAGGTAAATCCAAGCTTACAATTATATACGTCGTATGATTTGTGCCACCCAATCTTCGTCTTTGCCGATTATCAACAATTAATGGTCCATGCTTTATTCGTTACTGATAAAGTTCAATTGCATTTGTGATTCAAAGATTGAAGATCCGTGAACAATGTCGTATATGAAAGGAGATTTGCTCTCAAAAACTCGAAAACTTGTTAATGGGCTTGGTATGGCGGAGCCCTTATGGCTTAAATGCATGGAAAAGTACGTTCTTTTTCTTCCCTTTTTTTCCTTATTAAGTTTGGAATGGTGAAATTGTTGCAGAATTTTGATTTTCTCTAATTTTGTGATTTAGGGCTCGACCTGCTATCTTTCCTCGTAAGGAGGGTAAGCTTAAGCCAATAAGTTTCCCGGAGGATACTTATGTGACTAAGTTCTTTCAAAAGCATCCGGATTCTAAGTTTGAAGATCCTATCAAGTACTTGCCTTTGACCCTTTTGTGCCTCCCATTTACTACACAATATTCAATGATTTTGATTTTTGGATTAAATATTTGTTTTGGATTTTGGGTTATATATTTGGTTTCCTTTTATAGCTAATTTAAAAACGAGAGGAAGATCATAATATGGTGTTTAGTTGTGAAGTTTTTTAATTGTAAAGACATTCCACTAACCTTTTGGCATTGTGAATTTTGAAGTCGAGTTCTAAGTTTTTCTGTGAGATTGATATTTTTGGTCATTCCCAGGATTCGGCTCTTGAGTGTTCGTTTGGTTGGAGAAGTTTTGTGGGGCTGTGATAAGCATAACTCAGCTCAACTTAGCTTGATAATTTCAAGTAGCAATGACAGTTAGAAGAGGGCTACTCAGATAAACTGTCCATTTTGGTATTATGTAAATTTATTGTAAATGAATCAGGATAATTATGCATGGCTAGATATTAATGTTTTGAGTCGAAAGTGAGCAGTGGTTGTGAAGGAAATGGTAACCCCTCAATCTCATGGCAAAAGTCACGATATATGCAAAGCAAGTGGGACAATCCATATAGGAAATAAGATGTTTATTCAGCTGCTAAGATTACTATGTATTTGGCGGAGAACTAAGGGCTGAGGAAAATATTGTTAATGGTAAGTATTGTGGAAAGTTAAATCATGTGAACTAGAAAAACTAGAGTCTATAGCTCATGTGATTGTATCTTTATGTAATATTTAAATTTAAATTCTTTGACCGAACTTAGGATAATGCGTTTGGTTGGCTTTAATTATAATACTAGCGTATAATTTGCTTTCGAATAGCCAAGCAAATCATTTGTTTCCAAAACTATTGCATTAGCCTATTGCATCAAACAATTAATCTTGCGAATCATCCAAACATTGTCATTTCTCTGCACATTTCAACAGGGTTTCTGGTTTCAATCCTCCTCCAGCCCGTGTATTCGCTTGGAGAGTGCTTGAATTAAAAGAGCAGGGAGTTAGCGAGGACCAAGCCATGGCTGTTGCTGATGTAAGCATGTTTTCTTGTCTTCATTAACTCTTTTTTATTTTTACTTTGTGATTCTCACTTACTATAGCATATGAAGAACTCAAACTTGTTACAGCTTCCCAATGTTTTCCACTGTACTTAATTGTTGCTTTTCCACTAGATGGAATATCGGGCCGAAAGGAAAGGCAAAAAGAAGGCATATGCTCGTCTGAAGGAAATTGCCAAGCTTCAGGGGAAAAAACTTCCGCCAAACCCCTATCCAAGTGCTGTCAAGGAGATTCAGGCAGAAGAAAGGAAGTTTGTTCATGACCGCTTCTTTAATCCTCAGACGCGTCGAATTCTGGAAAAACTGAACAATGATAGGCTTATACAGATGATGGACAGGAGAGGATGATTTGTTTTGAGTCAGCCATGTTTTAGTTTATCCCAAATGGCTCTGATACACCTCACTTCGAGTTTTCTTGAATTTCAGAGAAGTTGAAAGTTGAAACTATATATTCACTCTGGCATTATGGAATAATAATCTGGCTCCTTCAGACCAAATCTTGGTTTTCAGTTTTTGTTCAATCCAGTATTTTATTATTTAAAACTTCGTTCCTGAGTGCTAACTAGATCATTTCTGTGGATCAGGTTCTCCTGGAATTTTTACTACTATATGTGTAGTTTTTTTTTTTTTTCAAGTTTACATAGAAATATACAAACCCTTGAGGGAGGGACTATTGTGCAATTTCTTCTGCTATGTATCTCAAATCAGCTTGAATGCTCTTTAAGTATAAAATTCATGATGCTTTGTGTGTGTGTGTGTGTGTGAGAGAGAGAGAGAGAGAGAGAGTACATACATCAACAGTATACAGCATTCATATGGTTTCACTCGATAGGAAAACATGTTTTGAACAATCACATGCCTCTTGCATTTCAACAATCTTTATTTACTTCAACCCAACTTGAACCAGGCATTTTCTTGAAATCTCTATTTTCTAACCATCTTCTCAACGTCCCTGCACTGTTCCAATTCTCAGAATCAGCAAGTGTATTAGACAGCAACACATACGTTTAAGGATCATTCTCATCAATAGCAAATGCACGTTTTGCTGCTCGTTTGGCTGTCCTCACATCCTCGTGTAGGCTACAAGCACCAAGCAATGTTTGCCAAATAACAGCACTCCCTTTAAACGGCATTTCCAGAATAAACTCTTCTGCTTCTTTAATACGCCCTGATCCACCGAGTAAACTAACCATGCAAACATAATGATCTTCCCCGGGATTAATTCTGTATTCGTCACTCATTGAAGAAAAATATTTAAGCCCTCTATCAATAAAGCCTCCTTGGCTGCATGCATGTAAAACACATATAAAAGTAACATGATTGGGTTTTTCTCCATTTTCTTTCATCTCTTTAAAAAATTGCAGAGCTTCTTCTGGATCCCCATTTTTTGAACTACAGATCGTTCGCTCATTGACCTGAAAACTCTAAATGCCCCGTCCATACACCCGCATTTTGCATACATATCAAGCAATGCATTATAAACGCACACGTCAACTTCGCCCCCTAGTTTAATCATCAGGCTTTGGACTTTCATCCCTTCATCCAGGCTAGATAAGTTAGCACATGCATTAAGCCCAGTAGCAAGAGTGAACTTATTGGGCCTAATACGGGCCCTCCTCATTTCTCCAATCACCCTAAGTGCCTGGATTGGTTCCCCGCAATTCAAGCACCCTGCTGCCATTTGAGTCCAAGAACACACATCCTTCAATGGAATCTCCTCAAATGCTGTAAATCCATCACTTAGCCTTCCACTTTTCAAGTACATGTCCACCAAAGCATTCCCTGCACATCTTTCGCTCCCATAACCAGTATGCACTAGGAGGGCATGAACTTGAAGCCCAATTTCAAGATTTGATAGCCCGGCAAGCCCGGTGAGAACAGTAGCAAAAGTGAATTCTTCTGGTTTTACCCCTTCACTTATCATCCTATGCCAGAATTTAGGTATGTGGTCACAATTAAACTTCAAGAAACCGTCAAATATAGCATTCCATGAGACGATATCTCTATCAAAACACCCTTCAAAGATCTGTATAGCTTCATACAACTTACCTTGTCTCATCAAAGCAGTCAAGAATGCATTCACTAAATACACATTATTCCCATAACCAAGTCTAATTATCAATGCGAAGACTTGAAGTGCACAGATTAAGTCTAAGCTCTCGGCGAAAGAACATGCTTGGAGCACAGTCACAAATGTATACTCGTTGGGCCTAATGCTGCTCCTATGCATATCTGAAAACAGAGAAACTGTTTCAGCCGGAAACCCCCCGGAAAACCCTTACAAAACCTGCAATGAGCACTGTCCATGATGCCACATTCTTCTCAGGCATTTCCTCAAACACTTGGAGTCCACTGGCGATCTCTCCACATTTTACATATGTGTTGATCAAGTTGTTGTGGATAAACAAAGAATCTGACACGGCTCTGGATGTTTTAATGAGTTCTGCATGGATATTTTGGGCTTTGTGTAAATTTGAAGCCTCCACGCACTCTCGCAGAATGCTCCCATAGTTGGTGGTTACTGAGTGTAACTTTTTGAGTTGAGAAAATAACATCAGTCTGTAACTCTGTATATGTGTTGGTTAAATAACAAATGGTCGAAAAATTTTAAGCTGGGTAAATTTAATCGGTGGCTTCTTTTCAGAAAATTCTCACCAAACTTATCTCTTCTCTTCACTAAGGTTGTAATTACATGAACAACATTCCTTCGATCTTTTCCGCAAACCAATTTCTGATGAATACAAATCAAAGAAGAGACAATGTTCTTCTTCTTCTTCCTCCTCCCTTTCAATTTTACTCACTGTAACCAGTCTGTAATCCATCGACCTACTAATGGGGTTCCTGGAAGTGTCAAAAACAAGGGCGATGCTGCTGTCTTGAGGAAGATTAGGCAATGGCAGGCTCGTACATTGTCTGTTCAATGGATTGCAGACACATACCCTAGGTTGGGAGGTCGGGAAACAGCTTTGGCAACGTAACATGCCATTGCCTAACCACAGAATTACCACATTTTCAGGAAGAAACAGTTGATACCTTCATCAGTCGTAAGCTGAAATACCTCCTGGAAGGAAAACCCAGAAACTGGTTCTGTGACTGCAAAAACTGCAAGAATATTGGCCATTGCTTTGGGGTTTAGGCTAGCTGGGCTGTTAGATAATGGCCCAAAATACATCAAGGTCAAAATTGGCCGACATCTTATGCTTGGGTTGGACTGGATAAATGAATTCATGGCCTATCATAGTTTGGGCTCTACCTAGCCCAAACTTTATCATGGCCCAGCCAACAGGTTCGGCCCAAATTGCCATCTCTACGGCTCTACCAACATTCAACTTATTTATTGATGCCGTGTGCCTATTTTGTTGAAACAATAAAATATATATTAAATTACTGGTTAAAATAAGAAGAAAAGGCTTTTTTTTTTTCCTCTGTGCGATATACATATAACAAGGGCACAACTACAAACCATAATCAGTTCCAGCAAAATCATCTACACTAACATTCTTCAGGACTCATATTATCTACACCCATATTTGAACTCGAATTTCCTTTTACACACACAGCATTGCTCGAATTAGAATTTGACCGGCAAACACGTTTTCTTGGTAATGCACCATCATTCTTAGCGCGCTTCGGCATATGACCTGTCTCCGGTTTTATGTGTCTGCTCAAGCCTAATGTTCCCGGTGCCCCAAACGGTCCAAATTCATACCCAACAGCAGCATTATTGGGGTTGGAATATGGAGATTTTGGAGGGCAGGAATTCAGGTTCAAAGATGGCGCATTGGGTTTGATATCAACACCTTTCTCAGCTAAGCCTAATCCGACTGAGTGCCTATCTGACGTGCTGCATGTATTGCCTCCGTAGTCATTCTGGGTGTTTAGGATCCGACCATCATCAATGTTAGCATCCGCTTCATCTAAGGGTAGTTCCTGAAAATTTTTAACAAAATATGCTAAGAAATTATATAAGAGATTTATTTAAGCTATACATATAACAGATGAACAAAACGAAACATGCCACATACAGTCCCCTATCCCCAAAAAAAGTCTGTTCCAAAAGGCAAAGTTAAATTTCAATTCTTCTGTTTGCTCCTAATACTCACAGAATAAACAACTTAAATGTGTAAGTTAAACTGACAAATAAATAACAAGGCATAAGTGAGAATTTTGACGCTTTAAGAGGCCATACCTTCATTTAGTTGACCAAAACTAAAAAGTTACACAGAAGCACCCCCACCCCTTTTTTCATGGGACATCACATTAAGGAGATTAAATTGACGGATTAATCTATTCTCATCAATCAAAGCACTAGATCTCAAAATTTAAGCAAATACCTCATTTGGCATGTTGACAACTTGTTCTGAGTCGGACGTACTGTCTCCTTCTGAATCAGCCATCTCTTCACACTCGAACTCCACGTTGTCCCCAAATTCTTCCTCAGAGTCACTCAACTCTTCCTGTTCCATTAAAATTCCAGGAAGGGGCTCATCTCGGGCGTTATCAGAAACCTCCCTACTTCCGTTGTTTGTTGATGTAACAAGTGGGATAACACCTGAATCAAGCTCATCACTTATCTCATCTGGAACAGCACCTCTCTTCTTGCTAGAATCTTTTGCACTTTCACTTAATCTGCCCATACCTCGAACAGTTGTATTTCTGCTTTCAGCAGCTTGTTGATTCTTGGATGCAAAACTCAGATGAATGTTCAGGTCTAGTTCATTGGCCTTTCCACTACTAAGACAGGTGAATTCTGTACCTGATGCACTTGCGGTGGTACCATCTAGAGATGGCTTGCTTCTAGAGGCAGAAGGATTTCGAATTACATCACATTTTTGCCATGATACCGCAGTGGAAGGAAGCCTTCCAGCACAATGTGCAGCTACAGAATCGGCATCCACATCATCGGCTCTTCGTAAAAGTGGATGAAAGTCAACACTTGATGTTGAAGCATTTTTTTCGGCAGGCTTAGATGACTTGCTAAGAAAGTTCACAGCATCTCTTATGTGACGGGGATTATGAAAAAGACCGAGACTCAGTTGAGGCTGCTTTCCTGAAAAGAGACTGAAGGAGCTAGACGTGCTAGTACTGTTGGGGTAGTAACGTAAATCACCATCTTGAGGTGCCTGGAATAGCAGAGGGTGCATCCGTAGATCTGAGTCATCTCTCTCTACTACACATCTATCAGTTTCGTGCCGACTTCTGGAAGTAATATTGACAGAGTTTTTGCTATTTCCAGACAAAGAGCCAATTCCAGTGTTCATGGGGCTCCTAGCAACCTCTCGATTTTCTATGACACCTGCAATTTTCGAAGCATTGCCCGAAACCTTTTCAGATGAGACAGCCTGGGAGCTCTTAAAAGCTGATTGAGACATAACTCGAACAGATGGAGGCAGATTTACGGGAGGCAAATCAGGAGCTAATTTCACCAGGTGTGCAGGATTTGGTCTACGAGCTCGATAGGGTCGAAGAACTACTTGAGAATTGGACGACCTTGAGATCAAGTAAGAAATAATTAGTGACAAATACTATGGTTGAAAAATAGTATAATTTTGTTGAAATTTTATGCTGATTTGTCTATTAAGGTTTGTTAACGCATTTCCTTAAATTTCACAGTATATTTTCAAAATTTGCCGTAAAATTTCCTTATTTTTTAATTTTTACCAACATCAATATATCCATCAATGTTTCCATACACTCAAGAACCAGTATTTCAACTGATACCGATATTTTCATACTTGCAAATAGTTATCATAAAACAGGAAAAAACAGAAAAGCAACCACAGAGCTTTACCTTAAAGCAGCTGGAGACTTGGAAAACATTGGGGGTCGCATATCTCCATATACAGAATTATCTTTAGGTTCTCTGTCTTGAGGACCCTCACCAGAGGGCAAGCGAGCAGGAAAACTCGAAGAAACATTGTTATCTGGCATCCAATCTGCCAAAAATGCCTCATGCACATATGCTTCATCTTCCTTGTCCATACGGTTATCGCCACTGTTAGTTTCTTCAATGGCATTATCAGTGCTATCACCCTGCAAAATAAGTAGTTTTATAGGAACAAGTGCTCAATAAAAGTGTACAATGTCCCCAAATGTCTAGCTTAATGGGAGAGCACATACTAGAAAACTTAAAACATTAACAATGCAGAAATCAGATGATTTGTCATATGTGTGAAATACTGTGTACACGTTTCTATTTGGCTATCACAAAATAAGAAATAATCATATTCAGCGTAATCATCCATAATGCACTAAATTTGTCATTATATGCTAACAAAGAGTAGCATTCTTTGGTCCCTTAATGAAACCAAAGGATAGTACTATTTTACCTTCTCACCCAGTCTTTTACAGACATATTTTATCTTTCACCTCTTGCCTTGGTCATTCTTCAAACATGTTAATTATCACTTCTTACAAGATAATGCGGAAATGATGCAAAAGCTTATCCTTGAATGGGTTAATGTTATTGAAACTTGATATGGGTTAGGTACTCAGTAATAGCAACTTAGATCTACGAAATTAAGGTCAGAAGTATATATACCTCTTTGTCAGATGATGAATGCCAAGTCGAAGGAGAAGGTTTGCTACTTTTTCTTCTTAATTCATATAAACGCCGCTTAGCTTTCTTGTTTGCATCAGATTTATATGATTTTTGTGTGCCAGAAGCAATGCGCCACTGCCTTGGGAGCAAGGATGGATCTCTGTAAGGAACAAAAAATCTCCATATTGATATCCAGTCAAGCTTGAACTTTTTCAACCCCTGAATCATATGAATCGATTATATAACTTGAAAACAATGGTCACATGCAACTTTGCACAACATTAGTCACTTAATTGCATACCACTTCAATACGGGCAATTTCCTCTGAGGTCAAGGGGGAGTTCTTTATCCTTCGAACAGCCTAAAAGACAAAATGAGCATTCTACTTTTAAATGGTACAAGATTTAAGTGAACTTTTCTTTACATCAGAGATAATCACAAACCTTTATTGGATTTTCCGGTGCTTTTGATGATGCACGATTCTTCTGCCTCACAAAGATCTGTTTCACAGCAAATGTCATTAAATTGAATTAGCATGACTTTTCTTGCTAAATAACATCACATAAACAAAAGGAAATTACCAGTCACCCTTCACACGAGAATATTATCTCGTTCATTATAAAATCCTAGGCAGAAATGTTCCACCAACACCACAACAGATAATCTCCAAACAATATCCCTGCAGAAACGACACTTCTCATGCTTACAATGTACAGTTCAGTTAAAATACATCACCTGATGCCTAGATTTGCAAGGAAGAAATCTCTGTTGTATGGCCTTCCAGTCGGTATTATACTCCATCAACCCCAACGCTAGTAATCTGCATGCCCACATTCAGTAATTGTCAATTGATGCTAAGTGATGTCAAGTGCTGGAATGGTGAAGCATATACTTATGCCAATGTCTACGGGGCAATTAAAACCCAGTCGACACATTACCAAGTGGAGCTTTGTTATAAATATTTTAAGAATATAATGAAAAAGCAGTGGTTTACAATCCTTCATCACATGAAATCATTGTACAAAATCCCATAAATTTTGAAAGGTGATCAAACGTTATAAAAGAAAGCATAAAACTCACTCATCCTCTGCATCAGTAAATAGAACCCGATTAGCAATTGGAGCAGGAGGTGGCTTGTGAGGATAAAGTGCAGGATTGAACAACGGCCAAAACCTCTGAGCTAATTTAGCTATCTCCTTAGGAACAAGAGCAACTGATTGATTCTTGGCCTTCTCAAGCAGAGTGGCAGCCAGTGTCTTCTTGGGCATTTGACTGCTGGATGAAGGAGAAGGCATCTCACCAGAATCTTGGGGAATGTTTTCCATTTCTCCTTGACCATCTGATTCAGCAGAACATAGAGAGTTGCGAAGGGGAAACAAGGGTTCCTTTTGACAGTGAGCCTCAAAACCAAGTTCAATTTGACATCTTTCATATGCTCGAGCAGCTGCAAAATATTTTACAGGAGCAGGCAAGTCCATTAAAGAACAAGAATAAAACAGTTTGCAAAACAGAACAAATTGCATCATTCATTTAATTTGACTTACCAGATGAAACATCATCAATATAGTTTTGAACTAATCTAAGTGGAGCTACATCCATGACAGACAAAATTGGACCACAAACGTAAGGCCCCCATGAGGTGCATTCCAGAGTTTGAGAAGACCATCCCTGCTCATTGGGTAGATAGTTATGCCTCTCATTAGACATGGAATTGATATCAGAATGCAACGTTCTCTTACTCCCATAAGGAAAGGTCTGTTGTACATTTTTGTCGCTGTCATTAGATGGAAGAATTTTCTGAGGCCCATCTGAAACTGATGGATGAATATATGGGGGGAAGAAGCAAAAACTAGGATATGGAACAGTTCTGCATGCCAATGTTTGATCACGTTTTTTATGCATCTGTACAACTAATTCCTTAACATCAGAAGCAATACTGCTTTTACCAGGCTCAAGAACAGACATAGAGAACACCTGAATAAGTAGTTGTACATGCTCATGAACTAGACAATGCAACTGACCAATCTGATGTGGGGTGAATCCATAAGAATAGCCATTATTTACATGAGGCGCATTGGATGGAGAAATGCTGGGTGCAAGGGAATTGCCCTCGAAAGATGGAAAAACTCCAATTGATGCAAATGGTACGAGGGGTCGCAATGGTCTATTCAACGGTTCTGAAAGCTTTTTGCTGCGCTCCAGGGAAGCTTTCTGGCATCTATTTCGTCTAGTCAAACGTCGTTTTTCAACCTCTTCTGGTTCGCTTTCCAGTGCCTCTTCAAGTTCAAGCTCAAAGTCGGCATCATTTTCTTCATCTTCATCATCAGCATTTGCATTCGCTTGCAAATTCTGGGGATCATCACCTCTTAAAACAGCAGCAAGAAATTTTCTATACTCCTCTTCATCATCAACATTTTGAAGATCATCTTCATCATCAGTTTCTTGAAGAAATGTTTCCAGCTCATCAAGCGTGAAACTAGCAAGAGAATAACGAGCCCTGGTCCGCATACAGATAGCATCCTCAGTATCCAAATCCACCACAGGTTTCCCAGAATCTGTCAGGCTAATTGGTCCATTTTCCTTGTCAAATAGTGCTCCATTTTGAGATTGAGTATTCACTGCAGATTCTTTATTATTTTCCACAGCATAAGCTAGGTTGGAAACTGTGTTTTGCATCACCATTTCTTCACCATTCTCAACATTTCCACTAATATGGCAATCTTTAATAAGGCCTGCACCTTTTTCATTTGACTTATTATCAAAGTCTGCACATTGCTTTCCCCTACTATCAGCAACGTCCATATCCAAGTCTTCAACTTCAGAACTCAGGCTTGAGGAAACTTCTAAAGAGTTAGTTTCTTTAAGTAAAGGGTTGAAATCTGCATCTTCTTCCTCATCCTCTTCCTCAGGTACATCCCCGTTTCCATTACCATCATCTTGTCTGTTCTCTTTGTCCCCCTCATTCTCATGTAGCAAAGGGGGGTGCTCAGAGGTTTTGGATAAGTTAGAATAATCAGCAAGAGCATCTTGACGGCAATGGTCTTGAACTTCAGTAGACGCTGAAGTCGAACACCCCGACATGTTGATTACAGTTTATAACTTTATATACTGGGACTATTTATTATTCATCAAACCTAACAAGGATTATAAGGAACTTCGCCGTGATCCCGGCTGCAAAATCAAAAATCAACCAACTGAATCGAAAATCGATCACTCACATTCCACAATCAAAGACAGAATTTCAATAAAACAATAGTCTTTCGTAGTTTAAAGAGCGGGTATCCAGCTCCAGAACTTTAGATAGAGACGCTTGTCATGTTAGCAAAATCCAATTAAACAAAGATTCATTCCACTATCTTAAGTCAGAGTAATCTTCCTCTCTATAGCATAAACCTCGCTAATTGAGTTTTTCGACAATGCCATATCCATGATAATCAGAGGCGAGAACAAAATCGAAAAAACGGGCGCTTTTTAGAAGTAACCCTAATGAATTGTTAGTTGTTTTTGCAAAAAATTAGCACATAGTAGCGTTCGATTACTCACCGGCGACGGCCGCCCGGAAATTGCTCCGTTGGGCAACAATCGATGTACCTTCCGTCGTCGTTTTGTAAGCGGTCTTCCTCTCCTCTTTTCTCTGTCTTCTCCTTCTCTTGTTCGTCACTTATTTCATAATAATAATACTAATAATAATAAAAAATTAATATTATAATATATTATATATTATATATTATATATTATATATTGCATAATAATATTATTATTATTATTATTATTATTATTAGCATTATTGTTGTGATTTATTGTGATTTATTATGTTATTCACCCCGCAATCCTTTTATTACAACATCACAAAAATTAACTTGGTGGAATGTCTAAATAATATCTTATTATAAATCAGTGTATCACTTTCTTCAAATGAGTTGCACTGATTAAATTTTATTTAGTTTCTAAACTACTATTGCTTTAAATACGTTAAAATTGTTCGAATTGATCCATGTCTCTTTGTAGTTTGTTGGACTAGATTAAATGAGATTTCTTGAATTTTAGATCCTAAAATCTACATTTAATTCAAATAAAATATTAAATCGTACTAATTTTACAAGTTTCAACCACCATTTAGGTCCTAATTTGGAGGTAAAACGAAAAAGAATAATATACAATCATCACCTTCAAACTAAACATGATAAACAACATAATAAAATAATAAAATCTACTTGTTTGTCCAAATTCTATTTCGTTCCATTCAAATGTAGTGAACAAACAACTCAATTTCCGTTCGACCAAATCTGTTTGTACACCCCAGCCCTATTCAACCAAATGTACCCAATAAATTAGTTTCATTCAAAAAAATCAATGTCAAACATGGAACAACCGACATTGAGAAACAGAGGATGAAGAAGGGGAAACAATGAGAGCATGGTGCGGCGGCACTACGATTGAAATTACTATTTTTAATTTTCTTTAAATTGAAAACGTGCCAAATGTGAAAGTTTTGGTGCATTTAGCACAAAATTAAAATTTTAAACATAAGTATACTGTATTTACAGAATTGAAAGGTAGATGTGGGTACAATTCAGTTTTGAATCACAACAGATGATTCGAACTGTGTTAATAATTAAATTTAACCGTTGACCCAATTTCAAATCGGAACGAAAACATGAAGCCATTCCACTTAGTCAATGAACAGGTCACATAAGGCCAAATGTAACATGATCATACACTGAGGATGCTAACCCCTAAAAAGAATACGCAAGTAGTTATGTTTTAATAACACGAGAAACCCTCTCGAAGAAGACACTGCACATATGTGTGCTGAACATCAGCGTTTCCTTCATCCACTCTGGTGCAACTCTTTCAAATGTCCCCAACGACAACACACGGTATAGCAACTCTACTTCTCCGTTTATATCAGTTATCCATGTCAGACTGAATGAGTAACCTGCAGTTAAACAAATCCCTTTCAATCAGGCCAAAGGTTTTACATCATCCAACAGCAGATCAGGTATTCGGGCACCAGTGTTGTTAAATTAATAGGCTCCAGATAAGACAACAGAAACTATTTTGTGTGACACCTATTCTGACCTGTCTTCAAGTATAAGGTAAGAGATTATGAGGGCTAGACTGAGATGAATCAAGCAGAGGTAAGCACCAGCATGTAAGCAGTAATCACCATTATACACTGATAAAAGATGAATCATGAAAACCCTCTTATATCCTAGAATACTCACTAATAGCTGATAAAGGTAAACTAGCATCATTACTAACCAACGATGACACCAAAGACTAAGGACATGGTCATTAAGCTGTCTATAAACTGAACCAAATACATGGAAATTGAAAATGTAGAATGTCAAAGGAGATTACCACTTGATTGATGATGCACCAATATACACAGTTCATTACTTTGAGTAAGAGGGGAGACTTTCATGCCAACTACAAACTCAACAAGATGTTGAAACATGCAGCCGACAGAACTTGTATCAGCAGCATCACCACCTACCATTAAGCTAGCAACTCAAACTCATGCCTGTAGCAATTTGGAATAAACTATATCCATGCTTTTGGGACATACCTGAACTATAGATTCTTCTTTGACAGGCAGGCTGAATGACAACTCATCAGAAGTCAGGCAAAAGCAAAAAAAAAAAAAAAAAAAAAAAAAGCACTTTAAGCATGTAAATAAGTTATAGTACCTGCTGGATGCTTGGAGGAGCACCAATGCCCATGTCCCCAAACACACGTTGATCTGCTTGACGGTCAAGTTCCACATCAACATTTAGAATAGCTTTACCTTCAGTATAATGGACAAATTTACGTTTTTTTGTTGATGTTGCAACAGATTCTCCTTGTGTTCCTTCACCTGGAGCATCACGTGATTTTTTCTGTTCACATTCAATTCCCTCACGTGTAGTACAGTTAGGACATTCGTTATGTTCATCTTTTCTGAGCCTTGAAGGGAGTTCCTTATCTATAACATTGTTGAGAGCAGAAAATGTTAAATATTGACTTAGTGATGTGAACAGAAAGGAGTTAAATGATATATATATATATATTAGAAGCAAAAACAGATAAAATACAAATTCTACTTGTATTCAGGAGCCAGGATCCATCTTGAATATTTGTATGCACACAGGTTAATATATAAGCTGATTGGTGGAACAAATTTTATCAGATGCCCTCTCTAGACTAAACTCCCAAAAAAGAGCATTTACAGATTTCGGTGAGAACCTCTGAAAACTAATTCTCTGCCCATCGATCCAGGCTAGTTTATACCACTTCAGATTAAAGCATGGGGAAAAAAGTATACTACATTAGTTTTCTAGTTATTTGGCTCCCAAAAGTGAACTTCAATTGCTTGTATCAGCAGCTAGAAGGGAAAACTAAAAATCATTATCATGACAACCACCATATGATGCATGAACTGTGATTTCTGGACTTTCTTTAATGGTTATGCCTCCTAACTATAGCCCACATCAAGCAACAAGGAAGTGCAACTCAGCAATACTACTATTGTGAAACAGTAAATAAAGAATCCTTACTCTTATGGTTCTCTTCCATCAAAAGCTTTTGGTAGTGAACGCGTTCTTCCTCACTTGAAGCTCTGGAGCAAAACAATGTAATAAGAACACAAAATTGATAAAAACCAAAATTGTTAAGAACGTAGATCACAAATCAAACGGGAAACTCCCGCTTGCTAGCCTAGGGCTCAAGAACTGATTAACTTCTCTTTTTTCCTCCAACCATAACTAAACAAGATTATATACCAAGAGCAATCCTACAAACAATAGAAAAGATTAACACTATGTATGAGAACTAGAAACTAACTAACTAACTAACAATACTCCAACTAACTAACTAACCAACTAACTAATAATACTCCCAACTATTCCAGGCCCACGACCACAGGCCTAAGCCCGCCCCCGACGCGGGTAAACCAACAAGGGCCTCGGCTCAGCCTCTTCCTCCTCCAACTCGGGCTCCTCAACCCTCACAACCTCCCGCTCTCTATCACAATGTTTATGATTTATATTCTTGCAAACAAAAGATATTAGTAGATTACATGATGGTTGCAGATTCATACCTGACAGAAGCTAGTTCACTTTTCAATTCATCAACTTGTCCACATAGCTTGTCATTTTCACTTTTCAGATACTGTATCATTTCATCTGCAGCTGCATTAACAGATATATAAAGCATTTGAGACAAATTAAGATGAAACTTTTACATGGTTCATCCATGCAAATAGAAAACAGAACCACATTACTTTGTAATACAAATAATCATCTTATGACAGCAGAAATTTACAAGTGACACTCATTGACCTGTAACAACATAAGTGAATCCCTATGATTGAATATCATAATTCCATAGGAAAATACAAATATGCTAAATTATGTATTTATTATTGACGATATCAATTCTTGCACTTTACTTCAGTGTTCAGAACACATAAATGACAAGATCGGAAGAACAGTAGACTCAGCACTTGGGACCAAGATAATAATAACAAAATAATAAGAAAAACTATGAAATATTAGTAAATTACAACTGTAACATATAGTTCATGCATTTCCCTTCTTTAGTTTCTTGAAGGAAACAAGAAATATGGCATAAGCTCTTTTTTAAGTGTAAGGCGCGTATTGATATAATACCAGCTACAAAATTCAAGAATTTCACTTCTTGATCATGATTCAGCTTGTCGAACTGAGACTCCTCTTTGTTCTGAAAAAGAAAAGTAAAAACTCGAATCTCAATATCAGTACAGTGCACACATAATAGCATAATATCAGTACAGTCACCGTAAAACACACCTTCAAGTCTTTGTATTTCGTGTATAGCTTCTTGTACAGCGCTTCCATCTTACACCCAAAACAAAGGAATAAGATCAGATCACAAACTAGAAACACAATTTCACAAACCCATATGCCTTTACCAATTCTGCAAAAATGTATCTGAATAATTACAATAATTAACATATATCACTGCTGTAACAGCATAAATTAAAGGGACTAAAGTAAAAAATAATTTGTTTAAACAATTGACAAGCTTTCGATCGAACACCTTTCCGGCACGCGTTTTCCTGCATCAATAACATCAATAAACTCCTGCTACAGAGAGAGAGAGAGAGAGAGAGAGAGAGAGAGAGAGAGAGAGACCTGAACAGCGAATTGGAGATTTGAATTTGATGGGTGTAATGGTTTTAGCGGGCTTCCTGTCGCAAGGTCAAGGACTTCAAGGTAAGATGTGAAAAGGGCATTTGGAGAATTTGAACATACATTACGGAAAAAATCGCTGATGGTGGAAGTGGGCTACTGGAGCTCCTGGGCCGCCCGCTGCCGGGTCTTGGCCTCTTGGGCCTGGGGGAGCTGATCTGGGAATGCTGTAAAAAAAAAAATTACTCGGTCAGGTTCGAAAAAAAGAAGAAGAAGAGAGTTTTCGGCCATTTTACCATCAGCTTAGCTTTCACAACTTAGCATAATTTGAAACCTATTACTTTATATCAATAAATTAAGTAGGCTTATAAAAATATTAAAATATCATTAATTTTTTAATTTTTTAAATTATTTATAATTACTTTATAATATGAATAAATTACAATTGTAAGCATTATAAACTTTTTTTTTATTTTTCTTAAAATTTAATATAATTAAAAATAAAAAATTTCACATAAAATATTAATATACTTATTAGTTTGTGAATTTATTTATATATTTTGTTGGTAGATATAAAAATACATTCATATAAATTATTATTCCTTAAAATTTTAAACTTCACACGTTGTGATAGATATCACATTATCTTTTTACAATATTACTCATTTTCTTAAAATATATTAATTTGAAACTAAAATTTAAATATAAAATGATTTATTGTATTAAAAATTAAAATTTTAGTAAGTTTTCTAAAAGAATATTAGGTAATATTTATTTATTTACTGTAAATAGATGATAATTTTTTTTTTCTTTGTTTGAAAAATTACATGTTTATATATGTGTTTAGAAATTGAACTAAAATATTGTTTAATGTTACTACTTATTTTTTTTAAAAATAAACAAAGACTGCTAGTTAAATTCTAGTAAATATCTATAGTGAACGGAATGATGTGTATTTGTTAATCTGAATATATTCAGGATTCTCGTTTTTGTCGAATTTTAACAGTATTACTTTCTTATTGAAATGGTATTACTTTCTTATTCAAAATGTATTACTACTTATTTTTTTAAAACAAACAAACACATGACTAATTTTTAAATTCTGGAAAATATTTTATAGTGGGGAAATGATGTTTATTTGTTAATCTGAAGATGTTTACGATTATCGTTTTTGTCGAATATTAACAGTATTACTTTCTTATTGAAAATATATTACTTTTGTATTCAAACGGTATTACTTTTTCATTGAAAATGTATTACTACTTATTTTTTAAAAGAAACAAATACATGACTACTTGTTAAATTTAGAATATATTTTACAGTGGGTTAATTGTGTGTATTTGTTAATAAAAAAATGTCTAGTATTCTCGCTTTTGTCGAATATTAACAATATTATTTTCTTATTGAAAATATATTACTTTATTATTCAAAAGTTATTACTACTTATTTTTTAAAAGAAACAAATATGTCACTGCTTGTTAAATTTTAGGAATATTTTATAGTGGATGAAATAATGTGTATTTGTTAATCTGAAAATGTTTAGGATTCTCGCTTTTTTGAATATTAATAGTATTATTTTCTTATTGAAAATGTATTATTTTCTTATTCAAAAGGTATTACTTTTTTATTCAAAATGTATTACTACTTATTTTTTAAAAGAAACAAATACATGATTACTTGTTATATTTTAGGATATATTTTATATTTGGGGAATGATGTATATTTGTTAATTTGAAGATATCTAGGATTCTTGCTTTTGTCGAATATTAACAGTATTACTTTCTTATTGAAAATATATTATTTTCTTATTCAAAGGTATTACGTTATGATTCAAAAAGTATCACTAGTTATTTTTTAAAAGAAACAAATACATGATTGTTTGTTAAATTTTAGAATATTTTATAGTGGGGGGAATGATGTGTATCTGTTAATCTGAAGATGTCTAGGATTCTCGCTTTTGTCGAATATTAACAGTATTACTTTCTTATTGAAAATGTATTATGTTCTTATTCAAAAGGTATTACGTTCTTATTCAAAAGGTATTACTACTTATTTGTTAAATTGAAAAAAATAATTGTACATCAGAATTTATCATGTACTTACAGTCAACATATAAATATTACGAGTAATACTTTTTAATTAACCAAATAATATTTTTTAATTAAACAAATAATATCTTTCAATTAAACAAGTAATATTGAACAATTTTTTAGTTTAATTTGAATTGAATCTATACTAATATAATAACAGAGTAGTATAAAGGAAAACTTTATCATCTATTTACAGTAGATAAATAAATATTACATAATAAGTTCTTAGAAAACTTACTAAAATTCTAATATTTAATACAATAATCATTTTATATATTAATCTTAGTTTCAAATTAATATAATTTAAGAAAATGAGTAATATTGTTAAAAGATAAAGTAATATTATTTAAATGTAATAATATTATTTAATTAATTAAAAAAATTATATCACAACGTGTGAAGTTTAGGATTTTAATGGATAATAATTTATAGGAATGAATTTTTTTATACCTATTACCAAATAATATAAATAAATTCAAAAACTAATAAGTATATCAATTTTTTGTGTAAGTAATTTTATTTTTAATTATATTGAATTTTAAGAAAAATGTAAAATTTTATTTCTATTAATGATTACAATTGTAATTTATCTAGATTGTATAATAAGTGTAAATGATTCACAATATAATAACAAAATAGTCTTAAAGAAGAATTTATAAAAAAAATTACCAAAATAAAGTCTCAACATTAAAATCAAACAAGTAATTAGAAACATATTATTATTCTCAACATTTATTCTTTAATTTTAACTTAATTAAATTCAAAATAATGATCAAGTTCGAGCAACAAGCAAATGACTGACAAAATGATGAAATAAATTTAGATCTTGAATATTAACCTTTCAACACTCACACAACGTTAGACAATTTAGATTTTCTTTTTCAAGTTTTTCAATTACAATAAGAATTATAAATATATAAAAAAAATTAAATTTAATTATTTCTAACATATGTTATAATATAAAACAATTATTTAAAAATTAACAAAATTTCATCTGTTTATTGATAAGGAACAATAAATTTAGGATATACTATTATAGAAAATATAGATTCATATCCAACTTATTTCATTTATAATAATTTTTTAAATATGTCCAAAGTATTGGTATAAATAATTATATGTTTAAACTTGATAAACATAAGATTTACGTGCAATTCGAGGATATTATATATACTTTTTTAGGCAATTGCATGTACCTAAGTGACGAGTTCATCATGATTTTGTTATAATTTGTTGCGTCACATGTTTATTGAAGTTTTGACAGAAAAATAGAAAATTAAGGATATATAGATCACGTCTCAAGTCACATGGACCGTTCTTATCCTCGTAATATGATCTTAACTTTTGCGATTTAGTGTGATTCGGGCATATCTTCTTGATTAGGTGTGATTCGAGCATATCTTCTCAATTTTGTTCAAAACAGAGATACGACGGCTATCAAAATCCTAGTAATTGTCTATAAAATGAGGAGTTGCATTGGATTATAGAGACATCATAAAACACAATATACAACAGATTTTAGGGTTAGAAACAATGATACAAATAAGGATCAACCATCCAAGTCATCAGAGAGAGAGAGAGAAACAAAGATCGTTTGGGCTTCAATAGTCTTCTTTTATTTTGTTCTTTTTATGTTAGCCATGATTATCAATATGTTTTCCATGAATTATGTATTAAATATGTGTGGCTAAACCTCTAGTGATTCTAGGGAGTGCATAATTATGGATCCATATGTTTTTCTTTAATGATATTATTTCCCTTCCTATATTTGTTTATGCTTTCTTGATTTGAATGTCGTATGAAATTTTGTGATGATTAATTGCATATGTGTAATTAATTCATTATTGCCCGAGAGGGAGTAATTGGTTAACGGATTATGAATGAACACCATAAAACTTGCTAATCGAGAGATTGATAAGTATTATGATGAGAATAGATCCTAGGCACGATTGAGAGTTAGATAGTATCTTGAGAATGATCAGTGTTGTCTAATCTATTTTTTGATCTAACTCGAGAGAGAGAATCCAAATATTTTAGTGATCCTTATACAATATAGGAATTAAATATGGTTTGATACATCAAAAGAAATTCATATGAACCATATGAATACATGTCCCTGTAATCCATATAATCTTTGAATATCTTTAGTTGTTTGACTTGATTTGTTATCTGTTTCTTCTCTTTATTTGTTTTACTTTGTTTTATAAACTCATTCCATTAATTGAATTCTTTAGATAAAGAAAAATATCATAAACAAATACTCAGTTGATTTTACAATATACAGTCCCTGTGGATACGGTACATGTTCTTACCATATTTTACTATAATTTACCTCGTGCACTTGCGAGTCATATTTTAAGTGAAATAAAATAGCGAACAAGTTTATGGCGCCGTTGTTGGGGATTGATGTAATTTACAACTGATATTCATTTTAGATATTAGACTTTAATTTAAAGTTTATACTATAGTTTAGTATATAATTTTTATTTCTTTATTAGATTTGTGTTGTGTTTGCAGGTAGTTTATGAACACTTGATTCAAAGGTGGAAAACATTTTATACTAACTGATCTAGAGATCGAAGCAACTGCCCGACACAGAAGCACTTCAAAAATGCAAGTAAATATGATGGATGAAATAGAAGCAATGCATAGAGAGATGGAAGAGTTGCAGGCATTGATGAGACAAAAACAACAACAACCTCCAGCCCCACCGATTCGAGAATCTTTAGAACCTCTAATTACTGCAAATTATGGAGGAGGACGACTGCAAACCATATGTGCAAATAATTTTGAGCTTAAACCTACCTTAATATATATGGTACAACAAAATCAATTTGGTGGTGGAGCATTAGAAGATCCCAACGTACATTTGGCACATTTTTTGGAGATTAGTGACACCATCAAGATGAACAGTGTGGGAACTGATGTGATAAGGCTTCAATTGTTCTCGTTCTCTTTAAGGGATAAAACAAAGCAGTGGTACCAATCACTAGATGAGGAATCAATCTGAACATGGTCAGATTTGTGCAAAAAATTCCTCAACAAATATTATCCACCTGGGATGACATTGAGATTAAAGAACGAGATCACTGTGTTTAGTCAATTTGATCAAGAGCCTTTATATAAAGCATGAGAGCAGTACATAGATCTCTTAAGAAAGTGCCCCCGACATGGTTTTGCAACCAGTTAGCAGGTATGTCATTTCTATAATGGTTTATTAGAGCTAACTCAAAATCATATTGATGTAGCTGCGGGAGGAGCTCTATTATCATTAACTGCTAATAAGATTGTAGACTTGCTAGAATAAATGGCCTCAAACTGTGCACAATGGCCATCACAAAGGAATTCAGTAAAAAAGGTAGCTGAAATTTCTAACACGACGGATGGAATGAAAGAGTTGTCTGCACAAATGGCGACCGTGGCCCAAGCCATCAAATTATTGACTAAGAATGGCATATCACCATATGAAAATACTCAAGAACAAGCAATTGTAGCCCAGGACACACTGGAGAATGTGAATTATATGCAATGATGAGGCTACAATGACAATTATAGACAAAATCAGTTTGGACAAAAAGATAGACTGAATAATTCTAATCCAAACAATTTTTTGCAGCCACCACCCGGTTTTTCTATTACGAATGGAGTTATAAATGATGGAAATAAATCAAATTTGGAGAATATACTTGCATCTTTTATGCAGAATATAAAGCAAATGATGGATACGCAGGCAGCAAAGGTTGACAATTTAGCCATCACGATGAACAAATTCACGACCAAATTTGGAGCTCAAATAAAATCTTTGGAGATGCAAGTTTGTCAAATGGATAAAATACTGGAAAACATAAACAACAATTTCTAAGTACCACTGAAATCAACCCAAAGGAGCAATGTCATGCCATACATGTGAAGGACGAGTTGCCTAATAAAGAAGAAAAGAGAAATTAGAGAGTGAATCGGGGGGAAGAAGCAAAGGAAGTCAAATATGTGCCACCTGTTGCATACATTCCACAATTGTCATTTCCACAAAGGCTAAGGAAGCAAGTGAAGGAAACACAATTTACTAATTTCTTAGAAAATTTTAAGAAATTACCAATTAATATTCCCTTTGTTGAAGCTATTGAACTAATGCATGACTATGCTAATTTTTTTAAGGAAATTCTGGCAAAAGAAAAAAAGAGAATTGAAGATCATGAGATGGTCAATCTAATAGAGGAGTGTAGTTCAATTCTCCAAAGGAAGCTTTCACAAAAGTTGAAGGATTCGGGGAGTTATACAATACCATGTAAAATTGGCAACACTCACTTCAATAAAGTGTTGTATGATTTGGGGACAAGCATAAATTTAATGTCGTTATACATATTCAAGAAGTTGGGCTTAGTAACGTTGAAATCATCCACCATCACATTACAACTTGCTAATAGGTATAAAGTACCCAAAAAGAATTATAGAAAATGTGCTCATGAAAGTAGATAGTTTCATATTTCCCGTGGACTTTGTTGTGTTGGATATGGAAGAAGACCACAAGATGCCATTAATTTAGGGTAGACCATTCTTAGCCACTGCGGGAACCGTCCTTGACATGAGAAAAGAAAATTTGACTTTAAGAGTAAATAATGAGAAAGTGGTGTATTCCTTATATGATGCAAAAAAGTTTCAAGGGGATATTGAAGATTGCAAGGCTGCGGATATAGTCCAAAACACCATAGATCAAAAGAAGTCCAAAAGTTTGCCGGCAGAGTCTCTTAAATCTTGCATAAGCCACACTATCCTTCCTTGCAAGTCTATTAATTTTGATAGTGTGAATTTAATTGACAATTTTAAAGTTATGTAGGATTACTCTATTGAACCAAAGACGGAGGCATCTCGTAAGGGAAGCATCAAAGAGGAACTAAAGCAGGATCACCTTAGTGCAAGTTTAGAAATCGATCATGCCAAGTAGGCTGAAACTAAAGGATGACACCCTCGTGCAAAAGAGAAGGCATTAAAGAGTCTCCTTGGGCATGCCGAGCTTCATAAGAATTTCATGGCTAATTTTTTAGAATTACACAATTTATCTGTCCGTTGTTTAAAAAGGAAGCCCCTTTTAATCTTGATGAGTTGTGTTTGCAGAAATTAAGGAATGAGTTCATCCACATGAACTCAACTGTCGAGAGAATTGATGCCAACATAGGCGCTGAACACGATGGAACATTGGGAGTTTCAACTCCCACCAGATCCACCTTCTAAATAAGACAATGGAGATTAATGATTTATAGCTTTCCCGTCTATTTTTTCAAATTTATTTTTCCCAAAAAATAAGTTTGGGGGTAGATGGATGTCATACCATGAATTTCTGTTCTTACTTGAAATTTTTAGTACTTATTTTTCTTTTTTTAGTTTTGTTAGTATTATGTGTCTAGGAATCGTTTTCATTTCTCTATTTCGATGATTGAGGTATTGACGGATGCTAATGATGATAATGTTTTATTTGATCATTATTATTGATGAATTGAGCATGTTGTAAAAAATGATATTTGTGCATGCAATGAAGAACTTGAATATCTTGAATCGTGATTAGCATGTGAGATTTTGAGCCTATTCATTCCTTCTAGTGTGTTTAGTTGGATAAATGTTTAGAATGTCTAGAATTTGCCTATGATTTGCTCAAATTTAACAGAATAATGTGAATTTTGGAAATGATTTTATGTCATCTTTGGTAGCCTTATTATCCTTTAAATTTTGACAATTTACACAAAATAATCCTAGTAAGTCCATTCAACATTGACTGTGCTTATCCTCGTGATATGATCTTAACTGTCGCGATTTGGTGTGATTTGGGCATATCTTCTTTTTCCAAACAGAAATACGACGGCTATCAAAACCCTAGTAATTGTCTATAAAAGGAGGAGCTACATCAGATTATAGGGACATCATACAACACAATATACAACCAATTTTAGGGTTAGAAACAAAGATTTAAAGGAGGATCAACCGACCAAGTCATCAGAGAGAGAGAAATGAAGATCGTTTGGGCTTCAATAGTCTTCTTTTCTTTTGTTCTTTTTATATAAGCCATGATTATCAATATGTTTCCCATGGATTATGTATTAAATATGTGTGGCTAAACATTTAGTGATTCTAGGGAGTGCATAATTATGGATTCATATGTTTTTCTTTAATGATATTATTTTTCTTCCTATATTTGTTTATGCTTCCTTAATTTGAATGTCGTATAGAATTTTGTGACGACTAATTGCATATGTGTAGTTAATCCATTATTGCCCGAGAGGGAGTAATTGGTTAACGGATTAGGAATGCATAACATAAAACTTGCTAGATCGAGAGATTGGTAAGTATTATGATGAGAGTAAATCCTAGACACGATTGGGAGTTAGATAATATCTTGAGAATGAACACTGTTGTCTAATTTACTTTTGGATCTAACTCGAGAGAGGATCCAAATATCTTAGTGATCCTCATACAAATATAGGAATTAAATATGGTTTGATATATATTTTTTCTCTTTATTTGTTTTAGTTTATTAATTGAATTCTTTAGATAAATGAAAATATCATAAACAAATACGCAGTTGATTTTACAATGTACAATCCATATGGATACGATACATGTTCTCACCATATTTTATTATAATTTACCTCGTACACTTGCAAGTCATATTTTAAGTGAAATAAAATAGTAAACAAGTTTATGTAACATAAAATCTTAATGTAGCTTAGTGGTAAGGGTGCTCTTCTTTTTTCTTTTTCTTTTTTTTTTCTTTTTCTTTTTTCTTTTTAAGTAGGTCATAGGTTCAAATCTTACTTCATAAGTTCCCGAATCTTGGATCCATTTGCACCGACTCACAATACACCAACTCCTTTTCTTATAGTTTGAACAGGCCAATCCCACAAATACAATGGGGAAATTTTAGAAATAATCTAATCAAATATCCTACTCACATTTTTAGTCATACTTATTATTATAAAAAAAATTGATTTCATCCTTATCTATGTAACTCTTGACTATTTTATATTTAAACAATTTATGTGAATCGAATACACCGTACAATATAATATAAAAATATTATTTATTTATTTAAAAAATATTATTATTAAATTATATTATCATTACTTTTAAAAGTATTTTATTTTTATTATTATAAAAGAATACATACTTACATACAATGAAGTGGGCCAAAACTCAATAAACTGAGAAGATACGAGTGGTGAAAACTAGTTAGAGATGCAATAGAAAATTTGGTTTATAGAAATTTTTGAAATGTGGTAATGGGAGAATTAAAACATGTGAAGATAATATTAGGTAATCAATTAAATGAAAGAGAATTATGTGAATCGAATATATGTAATATAAAAATATTATTTATTTACTTAAAATTATTATTATTAAATTATATTATTTGTTATCTTCAAAAATATTATTGCTAATTTTTTTGGTAATATTAATTATTAATTTATTCAAATTGTATTTAGTGCCGGCTATTTACAAAAGACTCCATGTAAATTAAAAGTCAAAACTATTTTTGTAAATAAAATTTCGTTAAACCACTCTCCTCCAAAATTGAAAATAAAATTCAGATTTAACAAAAAAAAAAAAAAAAGAAAGTTGCGGGATTGGAAAATAATTTTTGGCGGTGGGTAGAATCGAGAATGGTGTTTTTGTGAGCCATGGAAGAGAGATTGCCGAAATTTGAGGAAACAAAAACTGGAGATGAAGATGGCATCCAGGGAATCTGTTAAGCCAACCGCTCACCCTTTGTACATAGCTAATTCTTTCCTAAAATCAGCGCGGTAGAGAGAGAAACACAGAGACAGGGAACAGAAATACTCTCCCTCATTATCTCTCTCTCTCTCTCTCGCTGTGTTATTGTCTCTGTGTTTCCGCTTCATTTTATTTTCTCTCTGTGTGTGTGTGTGTGTTTTCTTTTTTTGCGTTAATTTTTGTTTTGTGTGTGTGTGTGTGTGTGTGTGAAACTATTCGGTAGAGAAAGAGAGAGGTATGAACGAAAAGGCGTCTGTTTCGAAGGAGCTTAATGCCAAACATGCAAAGGTGACGATCCATTCTACTTCAATTGATTGATCCTTTGGCTGTTATTCTGAGGGTCTTTTAGGGGCTCTTCTATTTCATATATGCTCTCTCGTTTTCATTTCCCCGGTTGGATTTCATTTAATTAAGGTTGTTTAGTTCAATAATTTTCAATCTCTCCTCAGTTTCCATGAGATTGACATCTTGTGTCTGGAACATTAAATTGGTCTAGGTACTCCTGGGTCTTCTTAAGCTGCCCCAGAACAAGGAATGTGCCGATTGTCGGAGCAAGTACGGTCCTCCATCCAACTTCTGTTATACTCTACGATCGAGATATTTCCAAATGCAAGCATTATCATGAATTTCTATGTTAGTTACATGAGTAATTGCATTTTTATTACAGGGCTCCACGGTGGGCGAGTATCAACCTTGGAGTATTTATATGCATGCAGTGTTCTGGATTACACCGGAGTCTTGGTGTACACATCTCAAAGGTGTGCACACTCTCCCTCTGGATTATCTTTTTATTAGAGCAATGGATGTTAGTATTTGAGGCTTCTCTGCCTAAAACAATGTCTGTATTTGGTTTATGTGCTAATTTGCATCTTAATCATCAATGGATATACAAGTTATAAGTATTTGCTAATTCTGTTTTGGTGTAATAGGTAAGGTCCACAACCTTGGATACATGGCTCCCCGAGCAGGTTGCCTTCATGCAGGGTACGACGGATTTTGCACTCTTTCTCTCTCTAAAATGTACACACACATACATAATTCTCAGGTTTGTAGCATGAAATGTCAACTGTTTTAGGGATATGATATATATGATTTGAGGAAGGTGTGTACAACTATGATCTGAACATTATTTGCTTCAATGTCACATTATTCTGTGATCCAAAATATTGCAGTGACGGGCAATGACAAGTCGAACGAATACTGGGAAGCAGAATTACCACCAGATTTTGACAGAAATCCAATAGAAAAATTCATTCATTCCAAGTAAATTCAATCTTGAAGCATCTTATCAAACATTTAAACAAGTATATTTTTTTTATTTTTCTGTTTAAGATCTTAGTTCTTTCAGTAAATGAGTGTTTATTATAGATATGTGGAGAGAAAATGGGCCTCTACAACATCCCCACAACCAATGCCCGAAACCTGTTTAGATAATTCCGCAGGCACCTCTAGAAGAGGGATTCCAAAGAAGGCAAGAAAGTACTCTTTGGATGAAGAATATTTTGCCAAGGAAGTGCCCCAAATTGCTCCCCCTACAACACGATGTCGTACGGTACTTCTTTCATCATTGAGCTTATTTGTGAAATGAATTCTTTTATTGTTCACTGATAAACCAAATGATGACAAATATCTACATTTTAAACAGAGTTCTTTAGATTTGATGACCGACTTCATTTTGCCTCCTCCTGCTGTTGTTGAAGATGATACGTCTAATACAAATGCTAATAGAGACCTCTTCAGTCTACTCTATGTGTCGGAAGAAAAAGATCGCACAGTTGTACCTCCATCACGGTGGGCTACATTTGAGTGTAAGAACCCTAAGCATTATACATTCTGAATAATGATAAGAATATTATAAAATAAAGGGTAAAGGGTGTGTATTTTTTTTTTAATGAACAGCTTTGAATGGTTGTGGAAGAAAAGAAATGGCAGGATGAAGGATTTCTAAGAGTGCATAAAAAGAGCACATGCTTCAAAATTTATCTCAATTGCCTCATTTAAATGTCCTAAGGTTGTTATGGAGTGTTATAACTCCATATATTTTTGTTGACGAGAATTTTGTTTTAGGAAGGAGATGATGCACATCAAAGGGAGATGATCTGTTTTGTCTTGAAAGATTTTCACTGCATTCTCATTGCAGCTCATGATAAATATTTGAAGGCTGAATCTTGCAAGTATGGTGCGTCTGCATAATCTTTTTATCCAATCTTCATCACTTGAAGACCATCCTAATGCTGCTATACTGAATCTTTGTGTCTAGTTTAATATGCTTATCAGTTAAACCTGGAAATGCGTTAATCAAATATAGGAAATCACAGGAAAATGCTAGAAATTTTATTCATATGTCTACATCCTAATGCCAAGATATTTAAACTGATTTTAGATAGTTCTTAACTCTGTTAGACTACTTGGATATCAGGAAGCTAAGTCTAATCCCCACGAAAGAAGCCAAGAAATTTTCTAGATTGTTAGTATGGTTGGTTTAATACAAAAATTTCTCTTGGTTATTTCAATTAACATTATGTTATTGTCTTCTTTCTGTTTGCTTTATGACACAGGCACTATTCATCCAAACATTTTGTGGGCCTTAATACTTCAAACAGAGTTTTTTTTTTTTGGATGTGTTGACTATACGATGCCATCGTCCCTTTACCACTCTCGAGCAATCTGAGAAGAACACAGTTTGATAAATCTATTCTTTTTCGCAAGTTTTCCTTGTTAGCTTGGTGTTCAAAAATCAAGATTCGGATTCATTTGGACAGATCCTCTTAGTTTTCTTTTGAGTTATGGATTCTTCTTTCTACTCTTAACTGTAAAATATGGAGTCATGTACAAAGTTGTTTAAGATACAGTTCTCTTCTCTCTCTTATCCTGCTTAAGATGTGTATGTTTTCCTTTAGGCTACTAAGACATAGGCATTGCCAAAAATAAAATTGAATAGAGAATCAAGTCATTGGCTTCAAGGGAATATCCATTCCTTGAAAGTCGAAAATATCCGCAACCTCTACTTGCAGTAGTTTTTGCAAATCGCTTGGGCTTTATTTTTCATAGGCCCAAAATACGAACAAGCTTATTTGGCCTGGATCGATCAGTCCATGGCCCGACCAGGCTAATTCATATTAGTGGGTTGGGATGGGCCAAGAAAAGTTGGGCATGAAGTGAGATTAGCCAATCCCCATTGAGCCGAGCAACTGGCATTCATTGCCAGCTCTAATAGTGATGTTGCGTAGTTTATTATGTGAAGTAAAAATGTAGTCTTGTTAAATTCCCTTATACATCATTTTCTAATCTGTTAGATATTTACAGGGGGCAATATATATATATATATATATATATATATATAAAGACTTAAAATTGACTCAGAAGTCTTTGATTTATTATTGGAGCATTTCTACCCAACTTGGAATTAGAAAATGATAATATAGCGTTGCTCGATTATCATTTTCAGTTGAATTGGTAATCACTTAATTGTTTATTATTATAATATTGACTGGTCTTAAAGGGATGGATTGATTTTTAGCCTCTAAAATTGGTAGTATAATCCATCTCCCTTAGTAATTTTTCGCACTTTCAAATTTAAAATCTTCTTATTTGGATCCATTATGCTTTATCGTTATATAATAATGTTCGATTATAAAATAAAATATGAAACTAGAATTAGAATGCAACACAAAATAGAGGCTCTCGTGCAAAATACGATGAAAATTCCCTCAAATAGGCAAAAGTTGCAGTCTTCCCAGGTCCCCTGAGTTAGGTAGGTAGTTCCCATTATATTTAACTAATAAAATTAAAATATAGATAATATATATAAGTGTGTGTATATTTCTTGGTAAGTTGAATAAGATTTGTTTTTTATGTATAATAATGTGGGGATTGTCGCATGTAATTTTCAGCAGGAATATCTAAAACTAGAGTCTTTATCACAGAAGACAATGTCATGTGCATGATGGTATGGTTTCTTGTTCAAATAAAATGGATTTTCCTAATCCTTCATACCTATCTTCTTCTTTTTTTTTTTTTCAAATTTTATTTTATTTTAATTCTTGCAGGTCCAACCATTCTTCTCAATTTATCAATTAATTCTTTTACGAGTCCTTTGTAATTTTTAAATTGTTGTTTTGAGTACGTCTCATATGCATGAGGTTCACGGCGTGCGATTTATTGATAATATTTTTTAAACAAATCAGTAATATTTTGTACATAAACAAGTAATACTATTAAAAAAATTAAATAACAATATTTTTTAAAATAACAAATAATACATTTTAAACACAATAAGTAATTAATATTATACGAGACTTGTCATCTACAGCTCACATGAACATGAGTTTTGGTTGCCCTTTTATCTTTCCCCAATACTTTATGTAGTAGACACTTGAAAGTTGCCAAATCAAACAATTTGTTCAATAATTTATATCTCTAGTAGGGTTAGCAATGGAGCAAGTCAAGACATACTTTATAAAAAAGAAATTAAGCTTGAAATTTGTCTTGCAATCTGTCCATTAACCCGTCGGGTTTATTCACTTTGTCTAAATTTTTTATTCTCTAATTTATTTTAATATTATCAATATTGTTGTCACTATTTTTCTAATAATAATTAAAATCAAAGTATATACAAATCACATAATTACAGAGATAAGAATTGAGATTGGAGAAGAAGAAATTTGAGACGAGGTGAGTTCTCAAAGAATGGAATGGTGGAAAGGCAAACAAATTAAAGAATGAGGTTTATGATTTAAAGTTACAATAAATCATCAAATCTTTATAAGTGGAATAATTTTATCATTCTAAATTTAAAAAGTAAAAAAAAGTTAATAATATATTTTATATAGTTGGATTATGGATGAGTTCAATCGGATGCCCACTTCTAACTCGTTTATAATTATTTAATTGAATTTTTATCCACCTTAAATAAAATATTAGTCGAAAAACTTTATAAAAATTAAATAATCCGATTCAAAAAAGATAGAAATTAAATAATCGTATGGATAAAGCAAACCTTGGGGAAGTAATTCAAGTTGACTTTGCATGCAGACGTCAACTTAAAAAATTACTGTGGACGTAGCCAAATGACGTACTTCTATGATCAATATTTCTTATTTAATAATATTAATTATTTCGTATAAGTTAATTAATTTATTTATTTTCTTATCTTTCCAAATTAATTTATTTAATTAGCAATGGATATTGACTTGTAACCCAACTTATTATTGATTAATGACTTATTCCACAGGTTATGTAGGATGTAAAGTGATAACAAATAGTGACCAATTTCTTGGTAATTTAAATCAAAGGAAAAAATTTATTAAATTAAAAAGTTGCTGATCTGACAGTAACGCTCAATATGAGGTTACTATCCTATTCTATTTTGCAGTTTATTTATGTAATGTTCGTATTTTACTGATATATAATATAATGTGTATTGATGAAACTAGAATGTAAGGTGAAACGTAAAATAAAATTGAGATCTCTTTTATTTTATAGTTTATTTATCTAATGTTTTTGTTTTTCTGATAATTTATCTGGTGTGTGTCAATGAAATTGAAATGTAAGATGAAATATAAAATATGTTAAAAGTTTGATCGTTGTTTCATATATCTAATTAGTCAAAAGATAAGTAAAGATCGATTGTGATTCGCTGAAAATATCTTGAAATTTAATTGATTGAGACACAATATATTGAATATATAGTTTTCTGAGATCAAAGAGTAGAGAAGTGGAGCAGAAATGGCGACATGCATGTTATTTTTAAGTCTGCCCTTTATGACTTTACCTGAAAATATGCATATTTCTTTTCCTTAACATTTTTTTATAATAAAAGATAGATTGATAAAATAATATTATATTCAAATTGACCATAATATATATAAAGTAAATATTTTGAAAATAAATAAATAAAGAAAGAAAAACATAATGGATTGCCTATTGATTTGTACGAGTTGAGTTGAACTTGCAGTTATGTAAGATTATTTGAAGTGTTATTGAACTTCTAATAGTGCGCTTGAATTTGTTTGTTTATTAATTGAGTCGAGTTTGAATGAGTTTTAATCGAGCCAAACACAAGTCGAGCTCCAGCTATCAAACGTAAAAATATGTTCAATCTTGTTTGATATTATTATCAAATGAAGTTCAAACAAGTTTTTAACAAATGATCTCAAATCGAGTATTAAATAATTTGATTTAATTTTTGACCAAGATAGCTACATATGTTTTTATATATAAGTATTATATCCATGATCAGAGCAAGTGAAAATTGATAGGATTCAATCATATATATATATATACACACACACACAGAGACATGTAATTAGCATGAAGTATAAGAATCTTGTGAATGCATAAAACCCTTCTTCACTTTCTTTCTGTCTTTTAAATGTAAAGAAACACACACACACAAAGCCTCCTCCCCCAGACTCTCTCTCTCTCTCTCTCTCTCTCTCTCTATATATATATATATATATATATATATATGCATGTATCTATATACACACTCGTGCATGGTAGTTGTGGTTGATGTGTTAGTTTGTGTGTTAACTTGCAAATATATTTGGTAATATTTTCCATAGTGGTTATTCTGTAAACACTGTATAAATTAGGGCATGCTTTCTTCTGCTTGATCTCATTCGTTTATTTCAAATTCTTTGTTTCATGGCATTATTGTTTGTAGACAGTTTAACTCAGAACTACAACAGAGTAGTCCAGATTTCTGTGAAGATTTTGGAGCTTCTCCTTCTCTCAACTGGGCTTCTTACCACTCTTGTCATGGCGAAAAGGGCAGTTACAGTCCCCTTTTCCTGTGAACTTGTTTTCTCCAGCCTTGTCGGATTTTGGAGCTCCTTCACATGTTTCTTGTCTTCTCCTCTGTCCATCTGCATCATCGTCCATCTTATGGTGCTGATGATAGCAGTCTCCTCCGCCTTCCACCGCCGCCACATTAATCCTGACGATGAACTCACTGTTGGCGTCCATCAACATGTCATGCAAATTGCTGAATCACTTACAGTCTCGCCGCCGCCTCCCGCTGCGCCGCCGCCCACTGAAGAAAACCGCGGGGGGAAAGGTGGTCTTTCCTCCGTACAGTTCTCTGATGAAAGGATCACGTTAGAAGGCCGTTCCGAGGTCAAGAAACAAGAGTCGTCGGAGGCCATTGAGGAAAAAATAGTAACAGCAGACCATCCTCCTCCTCTTTCCGACAGATGGAAGGACGTGTTCGTGGAAAAGGAGGAATATGAAACGATAGAGGCCACGTGGCAGGCGATAACCGGAGGTGGAAATAAGAGGGCCGACAAGAAAAGCCTTAAAAAGAGCGAAACATGGGAGGTGCCGCCACTGCCATCACCACCGATAGAGGCGGCAGCTTGCACAGATTCATCAGAGCCCATTGAAGAAAGAACATCAACAGCAGACCATCCTCCTCCTTCCGACGAGGGCACGATGGAGGCCACGTGGCAGGCGATAACCGGAGGAGGGAAGCCAATGCCTAAGAAGAAAAACCTTAAAAAGAGCGAAACGTGGAAGGCGACGCCACCATCACCGCCGATAGAGGCGGCAACTTGTACAGAAGATAAAATCAAGAAACCAGCAGAGTCACCGGAACCCATTGAAGAAAACACATCAACAGCAGACCACCCTCCTTCTTCGGACGAGGACACGATGGAGGCCACGTGGCAGGCGATAACTGGAGGAGGAAAGAAGAGGGCCGAGAAGAAAAACTTAAAAAAGAGCGAAACATGGGAGGCGCCGCGGCGGCGTTCGGTTGCAGTGCAGCGAGTGGACTCGGAGGAGCTGGTGCCGACGACACCGAAATGGAGAGAGCTGAGGAAAGCAGAGACATTCAACGACGCCGTTTCGATAATTAGAAGAGGAGGCCTAATAAGGAGGGGTCCTTCGATGAGTCTGGAAGAACTGAACCAGCAGGTAGAGGCCTTCATCAAGAAATTCAATGACAACATGAGATTGCAGAGACAGGAATCTAAGCAAAGATTCTTGGACAGAATCAACGGAAGAATCTAAGTCCAGTTCGGGTTCATGCATGCTGTTGTTGGATTCCCTTAATAGTTATGAATTATAGATAAAAAGTTTATTAGTGGCTTCTTGCATGATTGTCTTTATTTGGTGTAATATAGTCTTTTTTAATTACCATGCAGTATAAAAAGAGTATATTAATCATCTTATTATCTGCCAAAAGTGATTTACATTTTATGTCAATTTTTTTATGAAATGTGGGTGTTAATTAAATATTATTACAAGATAATTATTTTGAGATATGTATTATATATAAATGAATATAAAATTAAATATGATTATAAATATAATATGATAATATGAGTACGTGTAGTACCTATATTTGTATACTGTGTGGAGTGTAGTTTGTATGCATTGTGTATAGTGCGCGTGTGAGAGAGAGTGCAGAAGTCGAAAATTAGTAGTTAGGTGCTAGCTGACCGCCTAGTGCATAGGCGGTCTAGGCGCTGACTAGACGTCGATTAGACGGACTAACTTTTTTTATTTTATATAAATATTCTCAATCCTATAATATGTGATAAATTGATAATATGACATAAGTTTGAAGGAAGTATTATTTACAAAACAAAGTGTCAATTTTCATAAAATAATTAAAAAAATATCTACAAATAGGTAGTAGCCTTATCGATAGCAGGAAATATCATAGGAATAATACAATAGGAAAATGAGAACTACTATGACATAAAGTTTATTTGGTAGCATAGTTTACGAAAATTAAAATATTTTTTAACTTGATTTTTATTTCTTATATAATAAATATGTTTGAAGTTATTTTATTTATATTTTGTATCAACAAAATTTTTGTGTAAGAATTTTATTTTTTCAATTTTGTGAAAAAATATGGTATTAATAAATTTTGAGAAGAAGACTAATATGAATAAACAATACAAGGTACTAATAGATTAAAATAAATAATCTCAACATGATTTTTTTTCTTTTTTTGAGATGAAGAAAATATTAAATATAAAAAGAATTATATTCTCAACTAATACATTTCTCTTATAAAATAACATTAACTATTAGTATATTAAAATAAAATTTGAGTCATATGAAGCAATATGAATATAAATTACACCTAATATATTATTTTAAAAAATATAAATAAATATGAAAATCTCAACAAAAAAATTAAAAAATATTATGCCCTCCTAGGGGCCGCCTAGCACGCCTATGGGTCGCCTAACCCGCCTAGGCGGCGACTTCTGAAAAAACACATAAATTCACTTCGATTAGTCAAAATTGGTCTCTAGGCGACTGCCTAGGCGGGCACCTAGCCCGATTTTTGCATCAATGAGAGAGAAAGAGTTGCATGTGACGCGTATGATTATGTTATTATACATATGGACGAGTGGGATAAATTTCAAATGATTGCGTCGTAGGAAGAATTGTAAATTCATAAAAAAAATAACAAGTGTACAAGGTATTTAAAATTCTTTAATTTGAATCTTTAGTCAAACAAGTGAAGTAAATTTAATTGTAAATTTCAAACTTATTCTTTAAATCCATCCATCCAAGTGCAACCGCAATGTATAGTTTGAACAAAATAGCAACATAAAAATTACTCAAGCCATAGATAATTAACTTATAATATCAACCAAATGAAATGACAATATAAAGTATAAATTGAATTGCTCCAATTGAACTTACCGCTTGACCCTAAACATTCTATATAAGTACTAAAAAAGTAAGAAAATTGAATATGGTATAAATGGTGTTTTGTGTCCGTTTATGTAGAGTAATGAAAAATTTATAACTACATGTAATTTACCCTCGGCCATCCCTTCATTATTCTTAATATATCTCTCTATGTAGTTCATATTATATTGGTTTGGACTGGTTGTCATGGATTTATTTTCTTTATCCAAAGCCAAACCAAATATCCGATTGATACAAAAACAATAAAAATGAAAATAAAAAATAAAAAATAAAAAATCCATAAATTAATATAAACCAAGGTTTTGAATTAGTCTGGTTTGGTCAAATTGGTTATATTTTGAAGAGACTTGGCCATGTACACAACTTAAGTTGTTCTCCAAAAGCAACGTTCTAATAATATTCAGATATTTTACATGGCTTCCGAAAATTGATGAGCCTCGGCAATATAACAACAACAATAACACGTGTGTAGTATACACATACAAAACTATTTCAAAACATAATGAGAGCACGCGAACAAATGGACCTCGGTCTCTAAAACAAACAATGTCCGAATTACCTAATAAATAGATGCTGGAAATAAATACAATTTCAACTTTGTCTGTAAGCTCCTATAACAAGAAGACCGCCATTCCCACTATTTGGTACTGTGGCAGTGTAAGAAACAATAAATGGAATATCCTAACTAGTTCTGCTAGATACACAGCTGCCTAGCTTCAGAGAGAGAGAGAGAGAGAGAGTCTTGGGTGCAATCAAAGTCAGCTTCGAGGACCATATACAGGAAAAATCAAAACAAAAGGTGGAAAAAGAGCATCGGTTGATCAGAACTACACACCGCAACAATTAAGGAGTGATCACAGAGGACACAAGGAAGTTAGAATATCACCTTGGCAGAACTTCCATGATCCATTCTCTTGCCTCTTCAGAAGATAATGTATCTTATAAGGGCTGCAATGAATAAGGTGGATATGGTAAAATGCCATGTCCCACAATGAAACAAAATATATTGTCTAAGCAAAATATGTTCTGCAATAAGCAATTGATGATTTCTAGTCTGCAAACAGGTTGAAGTGAGCCGTTGCTATTCATATTCAGATATAATAAATTATACAGCTCCACCGTTACACCAAATAGTCATTTGCGCTAGACTAGGAGAAAATTTCACTTTATAATCTTTGAATGAAAAAGAAGAAACTAGCTTTTACTTCCAGATTCAACTGAGAAAAAGCAAAAGCAAGAAAAGAAAAGAAAAGAAAAGCAAAATGAGTCATAAGAATGCAACTTATGCAGAAAGTTACGAGGATAATCTTCCAATTTGTCAATGTTGTCAATGCTTCATATTTTCGACCTCTTTATAATGTGATCAGGCTCATGCTTTAATATTTGGACAGGAATATAGGCATGAAACTCTCCCTTCCAACAACTATGTTTAATGAATTTCATACCAAACAATAGAAGACCAGCACCATTCAATCTTCTCAGTCACAGCTAGAAAAAATATAAAAAAAGAATGACGAAAGCGTATCTTCAAGTACTTGTACCTGTAGTAAGTTGGATTTTTAGGTTGGGATTCATCCACTAGTTCAGCTGCCTCCTCCAAGTTTACTTCTATTTCTGCCATTTCCCCCCCAACCCCATCTTTAAAAATTTCTGCACGTATAATTGTCATCTGCAACAAAACAAATCTCCAAAAGCACGACCTTGCTTTCGCTGCATCAGCCAATGCTTGCCACTACAACACCACCGACCAGAAGTTTATAAGAAGCAGGTAGTGAGAAAGCATTTCAGTGAAAAGAACATCTCTGTTGGCGACTAATTTTTTCCCAGTGCCTAAAATTTTAGGCGACTCTAAGTATTGACACTTTGGCTTTAGCCATCATAGAATACAAGTTCATTATATTTAACCTAGTTGTTTAGGACACTAGGTAATAGCTATGTGCAATTTCACGGCTCCTCCCTCTCTGAGTTCAGCTTATAAATTGAAATATATAATTTAGCCAAAAAATTGCATCATGAGTTAGCATGAAATACTGGTGAAGAGGTTAGCTATTTCTGGGGGCTGTAATGTGGCACTGCTATGTATGAAGTATGTACGGCAGAGACGTAAACCCTAGAATGGGTTAACATACAAATTATCATTAAGGCAATTAGCCAAAAATCTGAGTAAGTTGGGCAATGCATCAATTCAATCATGAAATGAACCTCACCTGGACAAGCATTGATCCTTCAAGAATTTCAACGAGCCCAAGAATGTCATAGTTAGGCCCAAGTGCTTCAGCTTTAATTGCCTGCCATTGCTTGACAAGAGCCTCTGCATCTTCAACGGGCATCGGCAATCTATAGGATGATGTTACTGAAGATGAAAGACCAGAAGAGAGAGAAGCAGTTTGCAAATCTGCAGATTCAGGATGGTCCCTAGACTGCAGTTTAAGAAGTGAAAGGACTTCCTGAATTTTTCTCATTATACCATTTTGCTTTTTTGTTGCCCGTCGGTAACTTGAATGCGTAGGAGAATCAGTCAGCGTACGCGAGCTTGTGGCAAGTCTTTGTTCATCCATCCTCCATCTGGATCCATTTCCCAGTCTCCAGACTTGCAAGTTGAGTAGCTTAAATGGAGCAACAAAGATGCAGCCTAATGCTGCAGCATATATCACCTTCACAAGCACATTACTGAAACTTAACCACATATTCCACACTCCACCCTGCTTAGAACCCAAGGTTCTTTTTAATTGAACAGAGGGTGAGGCAGCATTGCTTCCAGCAACGGCCTTACCATCTGTTAGTGGACTGTGCAGGTTAGGAGGAGCAAGCTGCTTGACAGCTGATCCAAGATGATGTGAAGAATTTGCGCTTGAAACGGGCATTTCATCTCTTTGATCCAGTGGAGGAGCAACGGCCAGTGGTCTGAGCCTCATGTTGGATGAAGCTGCAGGCACTTTTTTGTTCTGTCTGTTTACAGAAGCTCTTTTTTCACCAATAAAGAAGTCAGCCTGAAATAGCTAAAGAGTTTAGAATTTGACAGAGGAAAAAAGGCAAAAATCTTTGCATAGTATCGTCAGAAACTTTTACCAAAGATGATGAGCAATCTCGGGTATCTGGAAACAAGCCAAGAACAGATTCTTTCAACCATGTTTCCTAGAAAGGGAATATGCAAAGTGTCATAGAATCATCAACTCGATAAGAGCTTGAAGTTACAGAAGAATAACATGCAAACATAACAAGCTATCCAAAGTAGTTAATTGCTAAAGAAGAAAGTGATAGCAAGAATTTCAAATCAAGTCAATCAACTTACGGGCAAACAAGGGAATGGGCAGTAAAGAACTTTTTACCTTTTTAAATAGGAAAACAACTAGCTACACAGTGGATGCAGAATTGGAAGATGCAGCAACACAAGCCATCTTAATTGTTTCAACTTGCAATGTTTGCATGTACAGAATAATCATAAGGTGTGACAAGCATGAGTATCTATTCCCTGCTTCTTTTTTTTTTTTTTTTTTTTTTGTGTGTGGGGGGTGGGGGTGGGGAGGATTAAGAAGGGGATTCAGCAAGTGTTGTGTAGAGACTACCCTGAGAAAACATTATGGTCAGCTACTTGTCACAACTAACATTTTGGTAATCACTAACCACTACTAACAGTAAAGGAATTTCCAAATATAAAAAAATTGTAATAAAGAGAACACGTACCAGTGAATTTTTTGCATTTGAAACTTCTTTGGTCTCTTTCATTTGTAATGACTTTTGTGTACTCGAACCAGAATTCAATTCAAGTTGTCTAAGACTTTCAACAGCTGTTTCTTCATTAACCTGGGCAATGAAACCTAAAATTTCTTGACTACTGGTAGAGAGAGAGAGAGAGAGAGAGAGAGAGAGAGAGAGAAGAGTTGAACAAATATTACAAACAAGGTGGAAGGAATAGAAAAATGTACCTGTCCAAGAAGGAAAGAACAGAAGGCCTCCTCAAATTTCATATCAATGCCTTCTGAACCTATTAAGCACTCACATATTACTTTTGCCTTGAGAATCTACAGAAGGGGGAAAATGATGGAGAACCAAGTAAAATAAGACACAGTGAGAATGTCTAACATAAAATTATTGCTGTTCTCCAAAGCATAAAGTCATCTAGAAATCAGAAAGCTGAATACAAAAGTTAAATATGGTTGCAATTGTAATTGAAAAGACAATTACCAGGTCCATTTGCTTGCTTGAAAATCCAAGGGCAATATGAGCTAATAAAACTACATAGAAGCTATTGAAATCAATGACAATCCTTTGGTTCTGCGACTCAAGTGACTTTCTGTTCTTCCTTGTAAGAGCTAAACTGTCCCAAGAAATAAGCTCCACTATCTCTGTGGCCAATAGTTTTCTAAGTGCTTGATTAAGAAAGCAAGGCCAGTCTTGAACTTGGCAAGAAGTTTCAACATCCAGTCCCTGTTTCAGCAATTCACGCAGTGCTTTAATAGCTCCAAGTCTTCGTTCAGCATTTTCAGGTGTACAGGGCATGCTCAAAAGATCCAATGTGCAGGCTGGAGCAAGCTCCTCTAATGATTCTTCTATCTAAATGCAACATTTGAAGACAAGAATTTCAGTAAAGCTTCAACTTAGTTGAACAACAGTAAACATTGCTTAGCATTACTTTTTTCTTCTTCTTCTCCCCCCCCCCCCCACCCAAAAGTCAAAATTCTTTGACAAGAGAAATTAGTGGTGCGGAGGATTTGCATGCTAATAGAGGAAGCCAAGTCTCTTAGTGAGAGTTGGAATAATGAAATATTGCTGCAGGCAACCAAAATTGAGGCCATCAGGATTACAATTTAAAAACATCAATCTGAAGGAAAAAATGTAAAACAAGATTTCCAGGTATGTCTTGTGTCCAACTATTTTTCATCCATCTCAGAAAGGGAAGAGCCTTTTCTTCAGTTGGATATATCAAATATTTCAAAGACTATGCAACAGCAATAGCATCCTTAACACAATTAATTTAAACAAATGAATGCCAATGTCAATCTAACGAAATCTTCACAAGCTGATTTATATTCTCAAAATGATAATTTTCTCATTTCACATTCAAAGTCACGGCTATCAAAAGGTGCCCTCATAGTTCATTGGAGCAGTTAAAAGAAACACAAGAAAAACATTTTCAGTGTAGACCACACACAAATGCCAGAAGGAAATAGGAAAAAGTCTACCTGAGACAATAGCGCCATCTTCCCAAGAGATATCTTGCTCCGCAAAAGACATTGAGCACGGGCAAGGGCTTCAAATCCTTGAGAAATTTTGTTCTCCTCAAAACCAACTTTGGCGATTGCACACTTCAAGAAAAGCATATCTAATGAGAAAATGAAGCATAATAGAACTGCCAGGAAAAAGTGGTTATTGGTCTAACCTATCCCTTTTTTCTTACCTCAGCTAGGGCCATAGACAAAAGTAGATCATGAACAAATGGCTTTGATTCTGGGTGTTGTAGTGCTCTTCGTCCAATTTCTAGTACAAGTTTCTCTTCTCCTGCCTATAACAATCCAGTAGAACAATATCAGTTCCAGAATATCTGGAAGATTATTCCACTTTATAGTCTCCACAAAAAAATTGAGTATAAAGGTATTTTGCATATCGGTGTGAAAACAAATGACAACACTGTAAGCAAATCGTATTTGATTGTTTATGCTCAGGATGCCAGGAAGAATTAGCATTTTAGTATTTCAAATTTTCCTTTATTTAATAGTCAATTAATTTAATTATTTGTTTTAAGTTTGGATTGTTAAGGCCCGAGGGCCTGATTAATCCTACTAGGGTTAGGAATTCTGCTTGTATTTAACTATGTTGAGTCAGGAAGCAGGATATTGAATTTTGGTTTATTGTTTTCGGCCATAGGGCTTGGCCAAATTGCATCTTGCAATTCTGTGGACTTTATAATAGCTAGAAGATTATTTAGACTTCATGTTTCCTTGCTATTGCCTTTACCTCCATCAATTTGGTCCAACCTACCGCACTTCAAACAACCATGACGTGTTTCTAGGCTGAACAATTGGAAACAGTAGAGGAAGGCTTGGAGAATTTGCTCAAGGATCAGAAATCACAATTCGCTCATCTCGGAAAAACATGGAGTAGCTGTTCAAGAAGTAACCCAAGTCACTGCACTGCCAACTGAGAAGTTGTCGTCCCTGTCTCTGGGAAATTCTGCTTCTGTCACGCCTCCAATAGCGACCCTGTCTGTAGGGCAGGCTGCGCCCATTCGTTGGATGGAGATTCCAGTTTATTCTAAGGAACGTGCGCTTGATTGGCTATCCTCGATGGAGCAATTCTTCTATGCTCACCGGACTAACGATCTCAACAAGGTTCACATGACTAAGGTGGCCATGGAGGGTGCTGCTGCATTGGAGTAGGTGGGTCCTATGCTGTAACCTAACGACACTTGGCCTCAATTTACAAGCAAACTTTTGAAGCATTTTGACAATAGTCCTCTTCCTGACCCTTTTTAAATCCCTGATGAATACCACACAACAAGGCTCTGTGGACACAAACAATGACGGCTTTGTTGCCCGCATGGAACAAGTGCAGGGTTTAACAGACTTACATCTGCAAAGTGTTTCTTGCGTGGGTTAAATCTAGATATTCAGTTGTGTATTACTACAATGGAAGCTCCAGACCTCTTCTCTGCCATGTACTCGGCTTGGGTTATTGAATATCATCACAATGGGTTGCAGTAGATTCAATCATGCCCAGTGGCGTGCCCATATCAGCCAACTGGCTGTGCATTCCACGCTGCTGCTCATACTTCCTAACCTCCAACAATACCAACCACATTTTCAGCGCCACCAAGCCGCTCGTTAAGTTCGTCTGTCGGGGGCAATCCTCCCTCTAAAGGAGGTAAACTTGGCATGCATGGCAACAAAAGAGACCTTAACATCCAAACATGGCCTAGTCGTTTCACCACTCACAGCTGGCAGATTTGGGAATATTTCATGCAGAGGGGATTGATCCGAAACAGAAGAAAATAACAAAGGAATAAAATATGCTAGTCCTTGTATTTAGTGAGCCAAATAGCATAGTGGCAATGAATGATTCTAGTCATTCAAATTGTAGCTTAAATATCAGATGTAACTGAAAGAAAATCAATGAAAAATATTTTCCCTTCGATACATATTTTATTGTTCCACTAGGAATGCAATCATATGAATTCTTTCATGGTATCAGAGCACCAGGATAGCTGCCGGGACTCTGCGCCATTCCCACCTTTTTTTGGTTCTTTTCTCCTTCAATCCGTTTTGTATCATCCTGCCATACAATGGTACCAAAATCCACAGATGATTCTGCCTCCCCCAAGTTCAAAATCTACAACTCTTTAGCTAGCTTATACAGCACCTAACACCTATACATCAAGTGGATATCTGAATGCAGGAAACACTTCCTTCCAAAACAACCATCAACCTGCTGCAAACATGGCAAACTTTCAAAGTTTTGGGAGTATAGATTCAATCTCTAAGAACTCATGGTGTCCGGACTCAGAAGCCAACAACCATGTGACTTTTGATCTCAACAACCTCATTATTGGATTAGAATACCAAGGCGCGTACAAAGTTCATACAGGGAATGGCACATACCAAGGCACTATTGGATTAGAATACCATGTAGCCCACAACATCTTGTCACTCCAGCACCAAGTCTATGCCTTCACCGGGTTCACGATCCAGCCCGAGCAAGGTTCGAAATGTTTCTCATGTTGAATACCTTGAGCAACAGGGCACTTGCTATCGCTGTGACGAGCCTTACAGTCCATAGCATGTTTGTTGCAGTAAATCCTTGAAGGTTCTGATTGCAGTTGAGGATGAGGTGGGTTGGAGAATCCATTAAGTGATATTCCTGAGTGTGTCGAAGGATCCATTAAGTGATATTCGTGAGTGTCAATAGTTGGAGCCGTCTCTAGAGGAGGAGAGCGGGTTACAACAACGTGAACTTTCGCAATTGACGACAGAAAGGTTTGACGGATATCAAACTATGAAATGAAGTAGATACATGTTGTCAGTTTTCGATTTCAGCCTTGAGGACAAGGCTGTTTCACAGGGGGAAGGAGTTGTTAGCAAATCATGTTTGATTGTTCATACTCGGCATGCCAAGAAGAATTAGTATTTTTTTCCTTTATTAAGTTGAGCTAGTTAATTTAGTTATTCGTTTTGGGTCTAGAATGTTAAGGCCTGTGGGCCTGATTAGTCCTACTAGGGTTAGGAATTGTACTGATATTTAATTATGTTGAGTCAGGTTGTTTTTGGCCATAGGGCTTGCGTAGATTGCATCTCGCAATTTTTTGGAATTTATAATAGATAGAAGATAGTTTTAGAGTTAATTTTTTCTTGCTGTCGCCTTGTACCTACATCAAATAATGAGATAATGCAAAAGTAATATATTCAAAAAAATTAGCAAGGCTGATGCAATGTTGGCCTTACTAAAATATGTAAAAGCAGATAGGAAAGAAGTTCAAACATCCATGCACACGACCAAGCTTACCTCTTGAAGAAGGCATAAAGCACCAGGCAACCAAGCCCAAGGAATTCTAAGAGACGATTTAGGAGGCTGTTTTTCTTTGAAATTTCCAGCATATTCAGGTTCAAATAGAAGTTTGTCTCTTACATCCATTAGAAGACCCTGGGGGAAGCAGGATATAATATATGCTTAATTTATCAGGGAGTACTTCTAAGGAATAGAATAAAAAACAAATAATAAGTTAATATAATTTCCACCATGCATATGACATACTGACATTTATTGGATACTAAGCAATACAATATAAGTAACATAAGATTCTGTAAAACCTGGCGAGATACAACAGCATCTTTAGTGTATCCCTCTTCAATCTCTGCATTTTTCAGATGCATCACTGACTTAACGATTTCATCCTTCTCTGCTTGGTCGTGAACACCAATAATCTGAGATCAATGTCATAGTAAGTCAAACACTTAGATTCTTAATAGAGGTGATATTATAGGTAGAGCCCTATGGTACACCAAGCATAAAATCTTTCTGTCATGCATTTCCCAAACCTTTTTGCCAAAACATATAAACACAGGCTGCTGCAAAAAAGTTTTCATCAGGTCAAACGACCAGATTTGAGATAGGAGAAGCCCATTTCATTGCCCAGATAAGTCTTCTCAAATTCGCGGAGCTAAATAAGGACTCCCATGATGGTTTCTTAAGATTAGTACAAATTCATATACATGTGAAGACATGCAAACTTAAACTCTTCCGTCAGTGAACGAAAATTATCACGCACCATAGCTCACCCACGTGGCCTTAGGCTTAACTATTGATTCCATTGCCAACTATAAAAGTTCAGTCAGCGATCCAAATGGGCATATCGGAGATTATGATAATAATTAAGGATTTATCTAGGTGGCATTTAATAGTTTTAGATATAACAGTTTAAAATTTAAACATCATGTAATGCCAAAAAATAACATATGCCCTTTTACCCTGCATTACAGCCATTTACTATACTCAAATTTACATGCCCTTTTTCACTCTATTTACATAATCCACAACCACTGATAAAAAAAATTAATAATAATAAATAACAGCACAATCAAATTATACCGAATAATCCAAGTATATTTACATTACCAACCCGCAAAATTTAACTGGGACATTAACCTGGTAGCACGTGACAGGGATTTCGACCACCGGATCCTGACTCTGTCCATTAATGTTTCTATTAGAGCTCTCCTGAGCAACACGAAGTTCCGTTGCAGCACATAATCTCCACGAACGGCCAACCGTAGAAACCCTAGCTCCACAACTAGAAAGGTGATCAGAAACCACGCATATCTTCTTCCTGTCGGTACTTCTTCGTCTAGCTAAAGCACTACTCGTGTCGAAGCAGTGAAACTTGTTGCCACTCTCATTACATAGGTACAGATTATTCACACTAGGCACCAATGAATGCATATTTGCCATGAAAATTCTAGATTAGCTGCTCCATTTCATCGAAATTTGTCGAAGAGATTTTGGGCCAAACGTGGGAAATCAGGCATTATGATTGCAGAAAACTATCCTAGCAAGGGGTTGTGGACCGGAAATCGGTCTGCATTGAGATTTGGAGGAATTTCGGAGCCTGAATTCTTTGGATTAACAGTTGCTACATAAATTGCTTTCCAATCAAAAAGGAAAACTCGGAAAGAAACGAATAAAGGAAAGAACAAGGTCTGTTACGGGTTATTAAGTGTTAGTTCCCACTAAATTCATGCATTTCCACATTTGACCCCTTAACTTTGTCTTTATTACAGTCAAGACCCTTAAAGGTTTCATCATTTGTATCGAGGCTCGGAAAATAAATTCAAAGTTTAAATGAGAAGCGATAAAAATAAAAATAACAACCTATGTACGCTAGTTAGGTAATCATAATCATAGTTGAGTTTAACTGCAGTAAAGTAAGAAACAAAAGTGGGCCCAAAAAAATATCATATTTCAGCCCAAAAAACCACGTAAGGGCTGGGAATAGGATCTATAGAGCAGATTATTGGGCTTAAGGGAATAAACATTGGGCCGCCGTCTATAAAGGCAAAGAATGGACTCTTCCCTACTATTCACTTATCCAGCCCAATTGAGTATTTTTTTTTTCAAAAATAAAAAATAAAAAACCTTTTAGCCTAGTATTATTAGACTTAAATTCAAACATGTACCCAACTCGATTATTTATATATAGATATATTTAACTAATTAAATATGTTAAAGATAATTATCCTAAACTCAATAAGACTTATCAGGATTTTGAACCGAGGAATACTAAACTTAAAACTTCAGAGCACAATTTATAAAATCGAGTTTCAATTTTTCTAAAGTTAATTTTAAATAATTCGTCACCCAATTCCACTCGTTTACGAAAATGGATCCTCTATATTATTCATAAAGAAAGGATATTATGTTAGAAAGTATATGGGGGCCATTTTTTTTCTATTTTCTTCCACTTTTTATTGTCAAACATCTTTCCAAAATTAACTTTTTTGAAAAATAAATTTGGACTAGCATATAAATTAAAGAATATCGAAACATAAGTGATGAATATCTTGTGTATTGAGTATATATTGTGTAATTTAAAAAATAATAATTTTTAATAAATTAATAATATATCATATATAACAAGTAATATTGTTAAAAAGTTAACAATAATAATTTTTTGAGTAACAACTAATGTGTTTCAATAGCAATACATTTTAAATATATAAGTAATATTTTTAATTAAATTAATATTAATTTCATAAACACAAATTTTTGTCAATAAAAATTGGTTCATTTGGTATATTAATTTTTTTTGTTAAGAAAAACTGAATTTTTAATGGTCTAATCTTTTATTTTGTAGTAATTTGATATTAAGATATTTTTTAAGAAATTATAAATTTAAATTTATAATTATTTTTATTTGTTGATTTGACTATTGGAATTATATATAATTATATGTAATGCAATTATACATTAATTTAAAACATTTTTTAACAAAAAATATTTTTGAAATAACATTTTTTAAATGGAATGAATATTATATAATATTAAATGTTCCCATTATATTGACTGCCAAATGCAAATTCAAATGACATACCAATTTATAACTATACGCCAAATGAAAGCCATTTTTGATTAACCCCGTAAATTGCAAGTTCCCGCCCTCCCTGAGAAACTCCTGAGGCACAGACTGAGCAGCTTAAGGAGAGAAAATGGCTCGAGGAGGCAAGAAGGAGGCGAGCGCCGTGGACCCGGAGGCGGACGAGAGGTCAAGGCTGAAAAAAGCTGCCTTCTCAAAAAACATTCTGTCGCAGACCCAGGCGAAGGTCGGAAGTGCGGCTGCGCTCGCCCCCTCCAAAACGGTAATCAAACACCACGGCAAGGATATTTTGAGAAAGTCACAGCGGAAGAACAAATATCTATTCTCATTTCCGGGTCTTCTCGGCCCTGTTTCCGGTGGAAAAATTGGCGAGCTCAAAGACCTTGGCACCAAAAACCCTATTCTATACCTAGATTTTCCTCAGGTTCTTAATTCTTGTCTCACTGTTGTTAATGTGTTTTTCATCGATGATGCCTTTGTGTTGCTCCTTTTTAGTATTTTTGGTATGTGGGGACTAGGAAGAAATTGGTGTCCTTCATTTTTTGTTTTTCTTTGGGTGGGGGGGGGGGGCGAGGATGCTGGTGAAAGGAAAATTTCCTGTTGTTTTGTTTCTCTTTAAGAAAGCTTGGTGAGAAAGGAAGAAGCTCTGCAATTGTGCAGGGTCAAATGAAGTTGTTTGGAACAATTGTTTATCCAAAGAATAGATACTTGACACTGCAATTTTCGAGAGGCGGGAAGAATGTGACATGTGATGACTACTTCGACAATATGGTTGGTATCTTCTCAGGATTTCTTCCTCTTAATTTTTTTCTCCTTTGGTTTCTTACCCATGTAGGAACTTCATAACTATGAGAATGTTGAAAAAGCTCACAAGCTATATAACACTATGGTTTATTGATGTACATAATTTTCATATATGTGTTCGTGTTGGTAGCTTTTGTTATATAAGAAGGCTAAGGATTTATGCCTGACATAACTTTTCACAAAGTATGAAAGTAACTAGACCTTTTCCGGTAAATTAAGATCTTAGCTGTGGAACTGAGTTGTTATGTTGGAATCTGACTTGGGGAATGTTGGTTATGATGTTGATCACATGTTATGTATTTAGTGATAAATTCTAATTCGACTTTGTGATCTTATCATTTCGAATTATTATTATTATTATTATTTTATTATTATTATTATTTTATTATTATTATTATTATTATTATCATCATTATTATTATTTTCAATATTCTCGAGTACAAACAGAGTTGAATCAATCATGTTATGGTTCAAGCTTGTCTAGATTTTTATTAAGTTTGAATAGTTTTGTTTGAACTCCATTTGATTGTTAATCAACTCAATATTGAACGATTTCTATTGGTCAAATATGAAACGATCTTGCAGGCCTTGAGCTTTTTAGTTTTACATATATATATATATATATATATTTTATCTTGCATTACTAATCAAGTTGAGCTTAATCTATCTTCAAATCATATCCAAAGGAAGTAAAAGAATCAAGCATGTGTTGTTATTATGTTTAGTGGATTGAGTTCAAATAAGCTTATATCCCTCGATCAGTCTGAGTATTTGGTAGTTTGATTTGATTTTTAGCTACAAATGCCAATTGTGCATTATTGTTGTTCTATTTATGGGTTATATAAACTGGTCATGCCACATTCTGATGGGGAGAATGCAAATGCTTGGTTGGTATTGCCAGTGAACCACTGAATTGCTAAGTCTTGGGTGTTCAGGGGAAGACTGATATAAGTTGTTAAGCAAAATAAACACTGACGTGATACAGGGTGGGTCAGGTGTTAAAGATAGAACATGTAGATAAGTTATTACCTTGTTTCTTCCTTTTTCCTGTTTCTATTTTCTTTTGGGTCTTACATTCATGTATGCGACCTTCCCTCTTCCAGATAGTGTTTTCAGAGGCTTGGTGGATCGGAACAAAAGAGGAGAATCCAGAAGAGTTACAGCTTCAGTTTCCAAAGGAGCTCAATAAGGTTAGCTTTAAATTATTTTTTTCTATTAGAAATAATGTCCAATTGACTTTTTAGCTCAAACAAAACGTTGTTCAATTATTGCTTAAATTAATTCTTTCATTCTGCGACCAGGAAGAACATGCAGAGTATGATTTCAAGGGTGGTGTTGGGGCCACGTGTGATGCTAAACTAGGTTCTGGAAAAATTGCATTGAAAAGCTTGGAAAGGGAGCCCCCAAAAGTATATATGGAGGATGATTCAACTGACAGTCCAATTGATGACAAAGAGTTGGCTGAAGTTACTCCAGTTCGGCAATCAGCTAGGACTGCTGGGAGAGCATTCAAGTATTTGCCACATTTCCTTAACATGAAGTATTCTATTTCTACTAGGAGAACCTTAAAATGCCAACCATTTTTCCTGAATATGCAATGCGAAGCTTATTTTATATGCTGAACAAAAACAGTTTTCCTATTCCTCTTTGATCAGAATGTCAATCATGGTTTGCCCGAGAAACTTTTAGTGGCAAGTTACTGTTCTACATGCACATATTCCTCCACGACAAATATATGTTCATTTTAATGATGGCCAAATGTACATCTTAGTTGTGGCACCTTGTACGTTTCTAAATCTCAATGGGCAAAATAAGAATGAAGTTTCCTTTATTGAGAAAATTTAGGGCCATTTAAATTGCTTACACTGTTCAAAGAGGAGCTGGTTGGCACTTTTGTTGGTTCTATGATGTTTTCTGTTTCAATTTCCTCCAAGGATGACATTTTTAAATTAATGCAAATGTTTCACCCATGTCTTTCAGCTGGACCAAAGTTCTTTGATACAGGGAACTTTAGGCGGGTACCTTATGCTAATGGGTAGTTCACATCTTTATCATAGTTTTGGCAAAGTATGAGTAAAAAAAAATCTATATTTGTCACTAGTAGCTGAAAACAGACTTTAATCTTTGCCATCATTCTCCCGATATCACATTGATTTAGGTCCTTCTGCATTTCTTTTTCTTAACAGTTATTAATTATGATCTGGGTTTTGATGTATTCCACTGACATTAGTGTCTTTATGCCCAGATTTGCAGAATCATCATCTGGGGATGATTTTTTAGTTAATGAGGATGACACACCTGAAGAAGAGGATGAGAAAGTTGATAATGAAACAAGAAGAATTTATACATCTACAGATATCCTTCTCTTTTGTTTTTCGTGTTTCTCATGTTAGGAAGTATTATTTTTTCATGCTGGGCTTTCTGTCATTCCTACATTCTCCTCACATGTATGCAAATGTCTATGATCTTCTGAAAGCTTATTTCCTTATAACCTGCACAGACAGAAAGTTCACGCTCTCTAGTATTTGACATCGACAATGATGATAATGCTAGACAAGATCCAGCTCCAGAACAGGATAATCATATTGAGAAAGCTAAGGGCTCCTCTGATAATGGTCACAAATCTCTTGTTCAATCAACGTTGTCATCACTATTCAAGAAGGTGGAGAAGGTAATGTCTCCCATCTTTTATGTATCATATCCCTATGAATTACCTTACCAACTGAGAACTATCAATAGCCATGTTAGACGTGACCTAAAGAACTGCTTAAGTTTCATTGAAGTTGATATCTCATGGACTTGTGCAAGCTTGGCTATCAAATGATAATGTACGCAAGATTCTTGTTTGAGAAATTCTTTCACATCTTCATTGAATTTGTCGTCCCCATTATTTGAAAATGATGCACAAGTTATCTTTTGATTTACAAATATCCTTATCTCCTCATATGTGGGCACAATCATTTAGGTGGATGCCTAACAGGCTGGAAAGGCAGGCCCGTTTTGCTGGTTGGCTCATGCTGGATGACTTTCTTTTCCCTCCTCACTGTCATCATCTCTTTTATTAAAAATATCAAAAGCTCTTTGCTCTCAGACCCCTTGTGGATTTCCTGTGCATCTTAGTCCCCATGTGGTGAATCCTCCAATTGCATGTACCATTGAAATAGGGTCCATGTAGTAGTCTTTTGCGTTGGACCGGGTCTCCTTTTGTCTGATTGCGACGATGAAATGGTAAAGAGATGTCGAAATGGTGAGAAAGCTCACAATCCATAAGTTTGCCCGTTTGGAGATGTTGAACTATTGTTAGTACAATTGCGTAGACTTTCGTCGCTTTGTTCCTGCCTGGCTCACTATTCAGACCCCAAAAAACTGTACCTTCTCTTCTAATCTTTCTCTTTGCTAAAAATAAAAAAATAAAAATAGGGGGGGGGGGTTGGAGATTTGATGTGCTAGTGAATAAAATATTCCTTTATGTTTCCGTATCATAGTTCATGTTTGACGAGGCATTAATAATTTTCAGAAGGTGATGGAGGATGTGAAAAAGAAAACCACAACTTCTAAAGTAAGAGTTTCCTTTTTTGACCTTTCTAGTGCCTTCATCTTCCTCTTTTTGGCTGGAACCTTGACTCAGTAGTTATTGTTTTAAATCTCATTACCTTATTGTTGCGGTTATGGTTTTCAGGCGTCCGAGCACATGAAAGGTGGTAAGAAAATAGAGGGAAGAAAATATGGTTAGCCTCTCTCTCTCTCTCTCTCTCCCCCTCTTCCCCCCCCCCCCCCCCCCCCCCCCCCCCCCCAAATCTGAGCTGTGTTTGATAATATTGATGTCAGTCCGCTGCATGGATATTTTGGGGTGAAACATAAATGGGATCGACCATATAAAAGCCCCATGCTGAAAATTTTCTTTAGTGGATCAGAACCTTTTAAAAAAAAAAAAAAAAAAAAAACTCCTGTTACATCATACTTACAGTCATTTGAAGCTGTGGGTTCTTCCCACGTACTGAGGGTAAAACCAGGTTATTTAGATGCTTTGACCATTAAAACGTTCTATGCTGCTAGACCTAATTGATGTATTCTGGAAAAATCCCAAGGAGTAGGCTCTGGGGACCAACTGCATGTCTTGCCATTGATCAATTGTCTTTTCCTTTAAAAAAATGATTTCTTGTGTGAGACTTTGATTGTTTAAATGATCTGTTGTATTCTGATTCTTCGTGCAATTTCTAAATATAAAATTTCTTTTCCTCCCTGTTTGGTGTGGAAACATATAGGGACTGTAACTAAGGAGCAGAAGAAGCAACCTGAGGTATTGTTTTGCTCTATTTTGGTCTGTAGTAGCATCTTTCTTCTGTCTTCTCTTTTACTGGTATGCTATCTTAGTAAATGAACAAGTATGCAATAGTCGAAACTGCACTTTTTTAAGGCGAAAAAATGAAAAAATCCTTCTCATTTGCTTCTACCTTTCACTGAAATCCTGGAAAGTGAATTTGGGTTTCTCTGTCTTTTGGTTTTCAAATCATTGAGGTTCATTCAATACAAGATTGAGGACGTATTTCTGCATCATTTGTCATGGTAGTCCTGACATTTTTCTCATCAATGATCATGTTAGGGATTTCAAAAACCAAATTTTGCCTGTGATGGAATTTTCATTTGGACAATAAGTATTGGAACTCAGAGAGTCAGCATCTCATAAAATTCACTTGGAAAAGAAACCAAACTAAATACAACTTGAGTGTTTGTCAAGTCTTATGGAGTGAGATGTTGTGCTGTCGGGATTACAAATATTTATGAATATAACCAATGGGAAGAAGCCATTTCCTGAAGAATTAATTTGTACCTGTACAAAGAGTATAATTGGAGCTGAAATTGACTACCGACCTTCTTCTCCCCTACCCTTCACCCCCCTTCTCTCCTAAGAATTTAAAACTTGCGAACTCTTACTTGTTTCTCCTCATCTATATATATTTTCTTGGTGACTAGTGTCGTGTAAAGATTTTAATTGTTTAGATATAGAAAGAATTGTTATAATGTTTTAAATATAATGTGTTATTAACATTTCTGTCAGATGATCATATTATTGGATTTTCTCCCTCTCTCTCTCACAGACTATGCTGTGTTAGTTAAGTTATTTATATGTTGTACCCTGTAGGTTGAAGAAGACGACATAGAACAGTTCTCTAGCGCTTCACAGGTCTGAGTTTTGTTGTTTTGAAAATTATTACATTTCATGAAACAGAAATTGTATGAATCCCACCAGTCAAAAAACAACAAAATGAATATATGTAGTGCACTTGACTAGTAATGCTGTCTTATTGTGTTATTTTCAACCATTTACACAGGACATGGATGCAAGTGATGAAGATTGGACTTCTTGAGTTTGTGGTATCCTATAGCAAGATGAATTTTACTGTTCTATTATTTCTATATTTGGCACCATAGTTGCTTTATTTGTTGGCCCTACTAGGCGACCTTTCTTGTGCTCTGTACTTTATCAGTGCTTGTTGTCAACTCGAAGCATTGTGTATAAAGTTTAATGTACCACATTCGTTGAACGTGTGTATATGATCAATAGCTTAAAGAATTCCCTTATGTTTACAAATTGTCATTCAATAAGAGCATAAATGTTCTGCATGTGCATTTCGCTTCATTTCTCAGTGAGTTCTAAAAACAATTTGAAATAAGTACAGTGAAATGAACACTTTCTTGTCTTTTGTCTTAAGGCGTTCAATGGTTTGGTTTACTGCTGACCTAGTTATGTCTAACCGTAATTGGAACTGTTTTGACAAGGTTTGGTTTCCGGCTAGAATTTTTCTCTTGTTGATTGTCGAGTCCCCAAACAACTTACAACTTGTAAATGCAGTTTAGAGCCAAACCACAATATATTTACACTAGTAGTTCTTTCTGGAAGACATGATGAAGAGACAAGAAACCACTTATTCCTAGAATGTAATGACTCAAGATCCCAGAAAGCCATCAACCTTATTGTTTGTTGCCCTTGAGAGAAACTTCATGCATATAGGAGGTTTCACCCCTACAAGAGCAAGTACAGAACTAGGTAGAGCCCATATGCCATCCCCACAAATCAAGCCCGATGCTACGGCGGGTGCTAGAGCATCTGCACTTGCCCTGTTCCTTCTCTGCCAGATGTACAGAATCAGGCTTCCAACACACATATCGATAGCAAAATATGGGCCCAAATAAAAGGGTATGGCCATAGCCATTGGTATAGGAATGAACCAAGATCTCTTCTTTCCAAGCCCATCTCTTATCAAGTTGATAGCAATAGATGCAGCAAAGAAGCCATAACAGAGGTTAAGACAGTTCTTAGGCAGTGCAGAGAATCCTTCAACACCGAGTTTAGCCATTTCATAGTACACGATTGCATATGGGGCCGGATATTCGCTTGTGGACTGCCCCAGGTCAGGGAAAGCCTTGTAGAATATCCAAAACACGCAAGGCGAAATTATGCAGCCCATAGCGGTCCCAATGACTTGGCTCACGAACATGGACCGAGGTGAAGCTAAGGTCATGTAACCAGTCTTGAAATCCTGCATAAGGTCTGAGGCTGTGGAGACTATGTTCATCATGACCCCACATGCTGCTAGCCCAGCTAGGGCCCCACCGTGTGAGGCTCCGGCCCACGTCCCGATTGTGAAGATGGCTAGTTTGCCATAGGCCGATGCAAGTGACCAATCGGTCAGGCCACAACCAAAGGCATTGCAGAAGGCCAAGACTGGTGCAAGAATGTAGATGACTATAATGTGGTACCACTTGAGGTGGTGGAATATGTAGGGAAGTGTTACGGTTGAGATTGTAGCTATGGCGATGTACCCTCCCAAGGCGAACCATTTCGGTATTTGATCCTTGAGGAAGAGTTTAGTACGGCGTTCATCATCATAAGAGAGAGGGTTCTTGATTGGAGGGGAGAACTGAGGTTCAGCCAATGGGAGATGGGGACTTCGTCTTTCCCTGATTATGTTGCTCAAGCCAAATATAGTTTGGCTAAGGACTTTGGTGAAGTTATATAGGCCATCTCCAAGTATCATGGCAATGGCAACAAAAACCTGTCATTTTAAAGTGAAAAATAGAATGAGAAGTAAAGACTCTTGCACAATAGGCTTCGCTAGCAACACGTTTGCATTTGTTCTCGTTTTATGAAAATGATTAACCCAAGTTACGAGATGAGTCCATCGTACGACTTATAAACCATATACATATTCTAGTTTGACTCTTAATAATTGGATCAGAAAAGCACCTTGTAGCCTTTAAGCCCTTGCATGTCTTCCGGATCCAGAGCAGCCGAAAACCAATGGCCTTTCGTAGTTTCTATCAGAGGCCACATGATACCCCAAGAAAGAATACCTCCAATCAGAAGGGATACATTGACTATATGGGGACAAATCATCCCCACACCAACATAAGTAGCTGAGAAATCAAAGTAAAACCTGCAATTCAAGAATCAGTATTTATCTGAACAGTTCAGTTTGCTGGATTACAATGACAAGAAAATGTGTTTTACCTGTTTTCCAATGCTTTTAGTCCAAAGGTGGGGAACTTTTGAAACCCACAAGTATCGGTAGCTGTGAAGAACCACTGGAAGAAACTCCACATGAAGCTGAAAGAGAAATACTTCCCCAATTCCCTGACCTGTTTCCTGATAGTAATATACACTAATGTTTGTATTGGAACTAAAACTGAAGTGCAGATTTCTGCAACATTTAGAGAGAGAGAGAGAGAGAGGACAAACATACTTTGCTAATTTTGCTCCTTCAGGGGTGTGGAAGCTGTTAATAAGATGTGCTGTGGCAGTACCACTGGGGTATGTTAGCTTGAAGTCGATGATCATAATCTGAAAAATTCAACCATCATGTTACCTTGAGGAAATGTGAACTAGACAAGCTTTGAGTTATTACATACTACATTAGCTAATAACTCAGTAACTTCAGTTCTTTCAGAAAGAGTATATTTTTTTGCTAAGAGGTCGTGAAAAAGTTACCTTTCGGAGAGGCACCAGAGAGAAGAGGCCTAAGAAGCTAACCACGAAAAGGAAACCAATCATCCAGCCTAGGCCTGGATTCTTGTAATCTGAGGAAGTTTTGTCTGCTTGATGGACAATATGCTCGCTCATCCCAAATAGATAACCCCCAAATCCTCCTATATAAAACCACAGATTAGCACACTTATGAGGATTTCAGATTGTTTGTAGTAAAAATAGAATTTTTTTTTTTTGTTTTTTGGTGTCTTTCTTTCGGTTTCATTGGTTGAAGAAAGACAGGCCAAAATAGTTTTCGACTTAATGATATGGATTGAAGAGTGTACCGCTAAAAGCAATGCCAGAGGATGCAACAACGCACGTCTGAATGACAGTGTTCTCTTGACGAGTAAAAGGTTGTCTCAACATGCTTGTTCTCTCGAGCAACTTTGTCCAAGTCTTGACGAAGAAGAACCCCAACAGACCAGCAGCCACATTCAGTGATGGTATAATCCCGGTGGTGAGGTTGAGCTTCATCACTATGAAAGCAAACATGACTGACAGCAAGAAACTCACCACGAATGCTCTCACCGTCAGCTGTTTTCTCCATGGAAGCACCTCCATCTTCTCAAAGATTTGCTCGACTGTTAATTCTTCGCCTTCTTTCTTGCTCGTTTCCTTGTTTCGTGCATCATCAACAAGCTCCACAGTGCTCTCTTCCCTGTCTTCATTATTTCCCCTCTCCATTTCCACTCAAATCTTAGAATTTGGAATCCTGGGAATGAATGTGTGTGGTGGAATTTTCATGAATATTTTCGGCAAATTAAATAACACGGTTTTATCAAGAACCTGAATGTTCACACTTCACATCAACTGAACTGAAAATGGCCGGCGAGTTTGTTTGGTTGCGTTAGAAACATGCAGAGGGTTTAATCAATAGTTCATCAGGATAACTTGTAGGGTATGCTGCATTATTTAGACAATATATAAGCACATTTGATGCTGACAGCTTCTGGACTATTGTGTTAGCTTATTATTTAGGTGATTATCAAACTACTAATAAATGGTATTTCATTTTTTCACCTAAAGTTCCACAATGAATCTTCAATGTTCAAATCACTGTCGGCCTTTTTTTTTTTATTATAAAGTCACTTTCCTAGGTTTCAGCAATTCTTGTATAGTTTTAGTGAAAAACTATGCATCACTGATGGTAATTAGCAAAAAAAAAAAAAAAAAAGGTATGGCACAAGAAAATATGACAATCTTCTCTCATTAAAAACACCGACAAATGAAGCATCTGTACAAAATATTGCACCATATTACACTGGCTGATGTAATTTTACTACAAATAATTTCCGCCCCCCCCCCCCCTCTTAATCTTTTTTAATTTAGGATCCTATAAGTTTATCAAGTCTGCTATTTGTTGACCTGGACAGAAACTTCATACAAATGGGAGGTTTCACCCCAATCAAAGCTAGTATAGAACTAGGCAATGTCCATATTCCGTCTCCACATATCAAACCAGAAGCTACAGCAGGCCCAAAAGCATCTGCCTCACCCCTGTTCATCTTCTGCCAGATAAAGAGTATGAGGCTTCCAACACACATGTCAATGGCGAAATACGATCCCAGATAAAAGGGAATAGCCATTGCCATCGGAAGTGGAATAAACCAGGACCGTTTTTTGCCCAGACAATCTCTAACCACATTAACAAGAATAGCTGCTGCAAAGAATCCATAACACAGTTTCAGACAGTTGTGTGGCAATGCTGAGAAGCCTTCAACCCCTAACTTAGCCATGTTGTAGTAGACAGTAGCAAAAGGAGCAGGATATGCACTTGTGGGAAGCCCAAGATCTGGAAAGGCCTTGTAGAAGATCCAAAACACGCAAGGTGAAATCACACACCCCATAGCTGTCCCTATCACTTGGCTCACAAACATGGATTGAGGTGAAGCCAAGGTCAAGTAGCCCGTCTTGAAATCCTGCATAAGGTCTGAGGCAGTGGAGACTATGTTCATCATGACCCCACATGCTGCAAGTCCAGCTAGGATTCCTCCGTGATTGGGGCCCGCCCATGCCCCGATCGTGAAGATGGCGAGCTTGCCATAGGTGGATGCTAGTGACCAGTCCGTCAGCCCACACCCGAATGCATTGCAGAAGGCCAAGAGAGGGGCGAAAAGGTACATCACTATTATGTGGTACCATTTGAGGTGGTAGAAAATATGAGGAAGTGTCAGGGTAGAAATAGTTGCAATGGCTACGTAGCCTCCTACGGCGAACAATGTTGGGAGTTGATCCTTTAGAAAGAGACGGGTACGGATATGGTTATCAAAGCTTTGAGCTTTGCTTGTGGGAGACGAACTTTCTGTAACTGGGATTTGATTTCTTTCATGAAATTTCACGATCAAGCCGGCTAGTGTTCGGCTTAGCACCTTGAAGAAGTTGTATAAGCCATCACCAAGAATCATGGCAATGCCGATGAATACCTACGTTCAATCTTGCTTTAGGAACAGGCAATATGAAAATATTTTATTGAGATATATAGAAAGTAAATGTACCATATAAGCACCTTATAACCTTGAAGGCCTTGCATATTGCTTGGAGGGAGATCAGCAGGATACCAATCTCCCTCTTTCTTCTCGATAAGGGGCCACATGATACCCCATGAAAGGATTCCTCCAACTAGGACTGACACACTTATGATGTGAGGACATATCATCCCAACTCCTACATAAGTTGCCGAGAAATCGAAGAAGAACCTGTAATTTCAAAGCAGGATAATTTTTAGCAAAAACTTAAGAAATCATTACAGTTTTCCTGCATGTAATGGTTGAAAGTCGATTAAAGAAATGAGGCATACACTTTCTTGAAATGTGCTTACTTGTATTTATATGCTTGTAGTCCAAAGGTTGGGAAGTTCGAAAACCCGCAGTTATCACCAGCAGTAAAGAACCATTGGAAGAAGCCCCATATGAAGCTGAAGGAGAAAAACTTGCCCAAAGCTCTCACCTGCTTCCTGATGTACACAATCACATACAAGTTCTTGATATGATAATCGAACAAATCTTTGATTTATTTATTATTGTTTTGTAGCACTGTTGTATTACTTGGCTCGTTTGGCTCCTTGAGGAGTGTGGAAGCTGTTAATAAGATGTGCAGTTGCAGTACCACTTGGATAAGTCAACTTGAAGTCTATGATCATGATCTGAAAGAAATGATACCAACATCATTCAAGAATAAAAAGATGGAATCTTTTCCAGTTTCCACACCTGAATAAAACTGTAAAACAATTACCTTTCGGAGAGGCACCACAGAGAATAAGCCCAGGAAGCTAACAACAAACAGAAAGCCAATCATCCAACCTAGGCTTGGGTTCTTGTAGTCGAACACATCCTTTGTGTGTTCTGATAGTTGGACTATCCGTTCGCTCATTCCAAAAAGGTAGCTTCCAAAACCTCCTGTACATGATCAAAGCATTGATCACAAGAGGTACAGAGAGAGAGAGAGAGAGAGAGAGAGAGAACACAGGATCTTACCGCTAAAGGCAATACCGGAGGAGGCGACAACGCACGTCTGAATGACCGTGTTTTCTTGACGAGTGAAAGGCTGCCTCAGCATGCCAGATTTAGCAACCAACTTAGTCCAAGTCTTGACGAAGAAGAATCCCAATAGGCCAGCCGATACATTGAGGGATGGTATAATACCAGTGGTGAGATTAAGTTTCATCACTATGAAACTGAACATCACAGACAGCATCAAACTCACAGCAAAAGCTCTCACTGTCAGTTGTTCCCTCCATGATGGCACCTCCTTGTTCTCAAATATCCTCTCCACAGACAACTCTTCCTCTTCTTCTTCTTTCTTCGTGCGTTCTTTTCGTTCTTCTTGCTCGTTTTCCAATCCGATTCCACTCTCCACTTTCTTTTCAGTTCCATAATCCATCTCTTCTCCCTACTCTTTGGAATGCAAAAATTGCAATTCCTGGTGTAATAGTGATTCAAGAATCTCTCACTTAGGACTTCTATACAATCCAACGATCGGAACTTGTTTTTAGTACCATTAATGATTGAAACCACGTGTCTAAGTCAAGGGTGTGGAGAGAGAAGAAATGAACCATTAATTATTGTTTGAATGTCTCAATCAATTACTACTGGTCTACTGCATGACAGGCTCACAAGATTGGTATTACAAATAGTTTTATAATTAATTATTACATCTATTCACACTGGATCTTTTTAGGATAATAATGGTGAGGCTGGTATCAACTGTACCCCACACAAGCCATAACAAAGTTGGAAATATACAAAAGAAAGAGGCAAATCTGAAGATTGTCAGCTGATCCAGAATCAATTCCAACTTTCTCTAACTCAGTTTGTTTGTTGTTAGTAAACCTAACTTAATAAATTAATATAAATTAAGTACAGGGCTTGAAATAGTGGGAAGGGACACCTTAATTAAAATATAGAATTATTGACTTAAGAAAGTGATCACAAGATATAAGAAGATGGGAAAGTGGCGCAATCTGATTATTTTAGCCACTTAAAAATCTGCTAATGATCTCACAAGTCGAAAGTTGCAATCACATTGATAGTGATGGGGACAGATTATTTTTTTATTATTTTTTTATTTGGGATATTTCTGAGTGAGCCTGCTGGGGGGAATGTGGAAAATATTAAAACCCATCAAATAAATGCCAGATCCTCTTTCTAATTGATGGGTGGCATTGGTGTCTTACTATCATATTTTCAACTTTATCTTAGCTGTACCATTTGTCTGCAAGGACTTAGCCCTAATTAGGTGGCCAATAAGTCAGTGGAAAAAGTATGTGGTGCTATTTTTCCAAGCAGTCTTGAGCCACAATCACCAAACAGAGAAGACCATTCCTACAATCAAAATAAAACTTCTCTCTCTCTCTCTCTCTCTCTCTCACACCAGCAAATGTGTTTACTCAACATCATTCTTGAACAAAACTTATAACTATTATGGTTAGCTGATCAAAGCTGAGAAATGTTATGGTTATAAGAAAGTGAACTATCACACGAAACCCTACTAGATTGAATCAAACTGAGTAACTCGAGAATGAAAAACTCCTGAAGTATAAAAAGGGTATAATAACTCAAGGTTAACTACCAATAATCCCTGCAAGAACAAGATCCATCTTTAAAACAATGAAATCTGTTGCGATCGCGCACAACTATTTCTCTATTCACAATCCCAGATAACAACTTAAAAGATGCATGACAATCTTCACAGACACGAAGATTCTTGAAAATCCTAATCGTTTCTCCAGGTGGCGTGTTAATAAGACCAAATATCAGTGCTAGTTTCTCACTATGGCGAAATAGAAACTTCTCCTTTTCTTTTTCCTCTATGTCAAGTAGAACAACTGAGGTGTTTGGAACATAACCTTTCTGCCTCATACGTCCTAGTAACCCGTCCCATGTCTTAAATATTTTCTCGGATTGAGGATGAGTATCATCGCCAGCCACAAACTCATGCACCACACCATTGACAGTAATCGAACTACAGCCAAGCGTCTTCTTCAACCCCCTTTTTCCCATCAACTTCCTCATTCTTGCAGCATCCTCCCATTTCTTTGCTTCTGAGTATATGTTTGCTAGTACAACATAGTACCCATCATTCATAGGATCCAATTCATGCAAGTGCCTCATTGCTAGTTCAGCCATTTCAATGTTCTTGTGGACTTTGCATCCACCAAGAAGGGCACCCCATACAGCTGCACTGGGCTTTACAGGCATCTGTTCGATGAACTCATGGGCCTCTTGCAGCAGCCCACCACGGCTTAACAGATCAACCATGCAACCATAGTGTTCAATACTAGGAATGATACCATAATCTCTAGTCATGCTGGTGAAAAATGCACGCCCCTCGTTTATCAATCCCATATGACTACAAGCATTCAAGAGACCAACGAAGGTGACTCCGTTGGGCTTCATTCCTGTCTGAATCATTTCCAAGAAGAGTTGCAAAGCTTCCTTAGCTTTTCCGTGAATTGCTAGCCCTTGGATCATGGCTGACCATGAGAAAATTGTTCGTTCCTTCATACCCTTAAAAACATCAATTGCAACTTCTAAACATCCACACTTAATATACATGTCAATTAATGTGTTGCAAATCAGGATATTTCTTTGGAACCCACTCTTCTCTGAATAGTCACGAATCCTACTTCCAAGATCAAGAGCACCCACATCGGCACAGGCTGCCAAAACAGCAACCACAGTTGCCTCATTAGGTCTCAAGCCAACTTCTTCCATCTCTGAGAAAAGATCAATAGCCTCCTTGGGTTTCCCACACTGAACAAAACCTGCAATCATAGCAGTCCATGACCTCAAATTCCTACTAGGCATTTGCAGGAACATTTTGTATGCTGAATTAGCATCACCCCACTTCACAAGATGTGTGATCATCGTATTCCAAGTAACAACATCTCTCAGAGGCATATTATCAAAAAGCAGAATCGCATCCCTTATCTCCCCACAGGATGCATACAGGTGCAGAATTACATTTTGAAGAACTAAATTCAGTTGAAGCCCAAGCTTTACTATCAACGCATGAATGGCTCTACCATGGGAAATATCCAGTAACTGCACACATGCCTTGAGAACAAAGGAGCAAGTAAAACTATCTGGGCATACATTGTGCCTACGCAATTGGTGAAACAGCAAAATGGCATCAAATGGAGAACCACTATCAGCAAAATCTCTTAAGCAGCTATTCCAAACAAAATTGTCTGATTGCCCAGCTTGGTTAAAGATTTGTTGGGCATAGGAGAAACTAGGAGTAAGAGCACAGACGGAGGCTACACGCATCAGCGGGAGATCGGAGAGAGGCGTGCCAGTTTTGATGGCAAGAGTATGAACTTGTTGGAGCTCAAATGGGGAGTTAAACTTATGAAATAGTTCTGTTTGCAATGTGTCTGTAATGAGCTTCGATGAACTTTGTAACCTGTCCCTTTGTTCAACATTCGAAGAAGGAAGCATACAAAGTGATGCAGAGGGGAATGGGCGAACCATAGCAGCTTTCTATGTGTTAACTAATTACAACTGTAAACTCCAAAAGACGAACTTTTGTCACGCATCAAAGGGCTCTGAGTTCTGATCACAGCTGTCAAATTTGCGACGCAAACAAACAGAACGCAAAAGGCTAGCAGTCAGAAACCAAAAGATTCGATCTTCACCTTCATCACAGAATAAGATATCCGCAAAAACTGAAACAGGAACCATTGCTGTACTTAAAGTATCACAGTTGAAGCAGAAGGAAATCGAAGAAGAAAGGCCACTTCAAGATTGCAGCAAAGTGCCCAAACCTTGAAACTGCATCTTTTGATGCGACCAGAGAAATTATACGACTGAATCAAATTGCTCACCATGAATCAGAATAATACTCGAGAAAAAATGACTGCCATCAGGTTCTTGCGTGAAAAGTTCCGTGAAAAGAACTGAAAACAGAGAGTAGCTATGGCAGAAAAAAGAATGGAGAAGAGGAAATGGGAGCAGATATTTGAAGTGACGAACTCGGAAGAAGATAAAAGTCTTAGTTGCAATACACGTTATTAAAATGGATTCAAATTCCGTATATCCACGTGGACCACTTCATCACCTTTGAATGAAAATCGAGTGAATATAATTGAAAAATAAATTGTACATTTGATTAAATTTAGAAAATAATTACTTTTTATATTGAAAAATAATTATATTTGGTACTTGTAAGCAAGGTATGTACCGAGAGTCTAAAACCTCAAAAACCCACCACGTTGTTTGTCAGCAGCAAAAGCTATATTTTATCCATAGAAAGAGGAGAGACGCAGCAGCACGATGGTGGCTCCGAGCCCGGCAACTCTGGCAGAAAGATCCTATCTTTCATCCGGATGGGCAGCTTTCTATAGTGCTCCCATCAGCCATTTAAATGCCCAAAGCAGGATTCTTGCGTGCAACCCAATTCATATAAATAGGAGTTTCGCGAGCTGCCGTAATAGAATTTCACTGGCCTCTGCAAACGGGTTTAAAATATTTGGTCGGCCAGAATTTGGGTCGGAGCTCTTGGGCCTACGGTCATTTCGCGTTTCAAGTGGTGGCGGAGGTGGGGACGGAATTGGAGGTTCCGGCGGTGGAGGGTCTGGCGGAGGAGATGGCACCGGTGGCGGTGGTGATGGTGGGAGTAACTGGTCACTGCTTTCTTGGTTAGGTTTTGAATTAATTTATTTTTATTTTTTTTGTAAGCCTTTTTTTCTCCAAACTGGATAGTGTGTTAAAGAGTACATCTTTCTATACATTTATAAGCTTGGAATTTTAGAATGAGGTGTTTCTTGGAGCTCAATGTGAGTTCCTTTATTTCAGTAGTCATGCAGAGTTCCCAAATGGCAAACTTTCTCGCTCATAAGTTTAATAACTCATGCTGTGAAAGTGTTGGATGTTAAAAACTTGATAAGGATGCTTATCTTTGGATTGTAAACTCATGGCTGAATAGTACTTTATCCATGTATTGTATCTTGCTTCTGATTTTGGTGTAAAATTTCGACATCACCTTACACTGTGCCTGTCTGATCAATTTCTCGGAAATTAAGGATTGTTTCGTTTACATTCATCTCAATAAAAGTTTCTGTGCAGGTACTTATCTCTTCTTGCAAAGCACCCTGTGATCACAAAAGCCGTTACTTCAGCAATTTTAACCTTGGTTGGCGATGTGATCTGTCAGGTAATCCCAATGAGAGAGATCATACTTCTAGTATGACTTAACTAAGTACCCGCCTTGATGCTTGCTTCTCCTTTCAAGACTATTCCGGTTACTATACCTTGTGAATTCCTGCCACCAATATTCATTGAATTTATCAGTTGGAAAATTAGGCGCTTTCATACTTCAATTATGAATTTTGCTATATATTACCCCTATAATTGTTGTATCTTGCTTGCTACTTCAACGATTCTCTAATACCACCTCTTCGTCTTCTTCTTCTTTTTGTTTTTGTTTTTACCCATCAGCTCTTGATTGATCAAGTGCAAGCTCTGGACCTGAGGCGAACATTTACTTTCACACTGTTGGGACTGGTTTTGGTTGGTCCAACATTGCATTTCTGGTAATCACTGCAAGATTGTCGTTATTTGCTTATAGACAAAGCATCTAGTTATCTTAATTTTCTGATGTTCATATGACGTTTTCTTTATTGCTCATAAATATATGTTCAGTGACCTATATAGTCATTATGGTATTCGTGCTGCATACTGCAAAAACAATTCGAAAATGTTAATGTGTATCCACACAGCTGCTATCAGTTCTCAGCTCTAGGCTTGCGTCAAAGCAGCGACAGGCACTTCTCTGGAGATGATAGAAACCACAATTTCATGACATTAGGTTGAGAAAATTCACTGATGCAATATTCCTCTAAACAATCAACTGTTTATAATATTTTTTGCTAGTTGGACACTTGGACTATCATTTCTAGGTCTAGGGTGAGGCTTCCATTCAAAGCTACATCCTAGAATTTCTGTTTTGAGTCCTCCTGGTTGTCTTCATCTGGCACCTCTCTATGTCAAAGACAATCACCGTTTCTAACCTAATTACATTCTGTCACAACAAATGAGGCTTAGGGCTGTCTGAGCAGAGCAACTTAAGTGTGGATTCCTTAAACATGACTCATAAACCTCTTGTAACTTGTAAGATTCTAATTGTTAGCAGCTTCAGCAAATTGTTTCAACTTCTTTTGATTAGGTCAACAAAGCATGAAATGGATACAGTTGTTTTGATGTCGAACTTGGCAACTGCTCATTTGAATGGAATTACTTTTCTTTCTTTCTATGGTCTTTGGTTTCATGAAATCACAAGTGACATTTCTTGAAAATTTAGGATAGCTTTAGTTGTTTTTCTTGACACAAAAGCCAAAAGCTGATCAGTATTCATTGCAATTATATTATTTGTCATCTTTCAATCTTGAACTAACTACTTATATCACACATTTAGGTATTTGTATTTGAGCAAACTGGTCACCACCTCTGGAGCCTCGGGTGCTTTCTTACGGCTTCTCCTTGATCAGGTTGCGTATTTATGTGCTTTATTATGTCTACCAAATTTGAGAAAAAATTTCAGTCTTTATACCCTGATTAGACTCTTGAATACAATTGACTTTGATCTTTCCTATGCAGTTCCTTTTTTCTCCAATTTTTATTGGGACTTTCCTATCTACATTAGTGACGCTTGAAGGGAAGCCATCACTTGTAGTTCCAAAGCTACAACAGGTACTGTTACTTGTTGCTGAATTTGGTTGAGCTTTGAATGGATGGTGAAAGGATTTAATTGTTAGAACGCAGGACTATTCTAGATACTAATGTTTTTTGACTTTTATTTTGCAGGAGTGGTTCTCATCAGTTCTTGCAAATTGGCAGCTGTGGATACCTTTCCAGTTCCTCAATTTTCGATTCGTCCCACAGCAATTTCAGGTTTAATATTAGTAGGCTAAAACAATTCTTGATTTCTTGGTCATTGTAAGGTAGTGCAAGAGAAGTACAAGAATTTGTGAACACACTAACATATTCACAAAACACATAATGTGGATGCATCAACTGATATAGCGATCTCTCTCTCTCTCTCTCTCTCTCTCTCTCTCTCTCTCTCTCTCTGTGTTTACTAATTGGTGGTGAATTTGCAGGTCCTTGCAGCCAATTTTATAGCCTTAATATGGAATGTGATTCTGTCATATAAAGCTCACAAAGAAGTTGTTGCCAAATAGGTATATCTCCTACCTGTGTGTAGTAATTTTATGTTGTCGGGAAACTTAGCATAGAACTGAGGAATAGAGCTGTCCTTGTTGCAGGTATTCAGTGGCATCATGTGTTGGAAATGATGATGATGATGATGATGAAGGATATGGGACCCTCATCACTGATCACTGCCCAACTTGCCCTTGTTCTATAAGCCACAATTCATTTCATCTCTGTTCTAGAATTTTCTTTGCCCAAAGAAACACAACATGCTTAGTGGTATTATTGTAATTTTCTGGCAATATTTCAAGTTTCTTGATTTGTGGGCTGACCAGAAATCATTGAAAGTTATTGATTTCAAAATCCTTCAATAGTATACAAAGGAACCCAAGGCCCACAACGCTCGGGTTGACGATGAAAATATTGTGAAAAGTGACGCAATGTGGTAAGAAAACAAGTCAAAAATCGAGAAAATGAATGTAATTTTTTACAGCAGTAGATGCCACACTGTATTTTACGGACAACTGCAAACCTAAATTGACCAGAGGAATTTTCCAAGAAATTTGTGATAGCCAGTTATTTTAATAAAGAATCTTTGGAAAATGAAGCTGTCTTTTTGTTTGGATGTTGCAATCTCAGACCTGCCTTCAACGAATATTAATAATGAAACAAACTAACCGACCATGACAGCCCATTCAACGCTCATTTCCATTCATCAATAATAATCACTATCTCTCATCCTTCTTCCTTCAACTTTCCTCCTCCTCCTCCTCCTCCTCCTCTTCTTCTTCTCTCTCTCTCTCTCTCTCTGCAGTTAATCATCAAGCTGCTGCATTGTTTTCCAGAAAACCCAATTCTTGGAGAAGATGATGAAGGACAATCAGTTCGAAGATCGCTTTCAGACAAGCCCGTTAATGGCGACCCCGGACAGATCTTCTTCCGTGTCTGAACCTGTCAGCTCCTCTCAAAGCCCCTCTTCATCAGATCACTCTACTTCCTTCACTGGTATCACAATCTTATCCTGTTTTCTGCTTGCTCACAATTTATTTAAATTATTTTTTTAAAAGAAATTTGAAGAAAATAGTTTCTTGAAATATGCAGAAAATGGAAAGCCAGCAGGTGGGAGGAATCATAAGAAGAAACTTGACAGAAAAGGAACCAGTTTTGCTTACAGAATCCGCGAGCATGGTACTGTATATATCATAAACATACAATGAATCTTATTTCTTAGCCACTTTATAACCACGAATATCTTATATCTGGTCTTGAAGCTCATGATTCTAAACTTAGCAAGATATCTTTAATCTTATTAGCTTCGAGATTTGTCACCAACCTGAGACTTATGAGATACTTTATCTCGAAACTTAGTAATTTTCGAGAACCTTTGGATGAATTTGAAGATATGTTGTTACCCTCAAGATGTGGCTAAAAACATGGGTTTTTATAGCGTGGTTAAAAGACATATGTACTTATGATATTTGGCTAGAAAAATGTAACAACAGACGTTATGTGTGTGTATTCATCATATTGTATCATATGCAGTGAAGATGGGACCAAAGTTTTCAGAAACAGTGAAGGGCAAACTGAGTGTAGGGGCCAAGATAATAAGGAAAGGGGGAAGAGAAAACATTTTCAGAGACATATTTGGTGCAAGTGATGGAGAAAAGCTGCTCAAAGCATCCCAATGCTACTTATCAACAACTGCAGGCCCAATTGCTGGAATTTTGTTCATCTCCACACACAAAATTTCCTTCTGCAGTGAAAGATCCATCACACTCCACTCTTCTTCAGGAGACCTTATAAGGGTTCCTTACAAGGTGAACTTTCAACTACATACAAATGCAAGAACAGCTTATTTGTCTATTCGTCGAGCACCCCATGAGCCCTGCTGATATGACAGCAACATGGCATTCGTGTCTCGTTGCCATGTCAGCAGGTGTCCGCGGGGTGTTGCTGATTTTGTGGGTTTTGCAGCTCTCAATTCCTGTGAAGAAGGTAAAGGGGGCTAATGAGAGTGAGAATGTGAACAATCCAGCGCAGAAGTATATAGAGATAGTGACTCAAGACAATTTTGAGTTTTGGTTCATGGGGTTTGTGAGATATGAGAAGGCTATGATGAATCTTGAAAGGGCCATTTCAATGTCGAGGTAGTTCCGAATGTGTTCGATGGATGTGCAACGAGTGTAGCATCGAGTATTGGTAGGCTTGAGAAAGAAAAGTTTTGAGAGATTTGGAGAGTGAAGTTAATTTGTACAAACTTAGAATTTTTTATCAATTTGATGAGTGCAGTAGATATTGTTTAGTTTTAGGTTGATTTATGTGTGCAACAATTGTGAGTTAGATGAAATAAAATACGTAGAAAGCATATCTAAATTTGGTCGTTATTATTATCATTATTTTTCTTCTTTATTTTTCCTCAATAAATATTACTTCAAGATTTTTTATTTATTATTTTTTTTTCTTATAAAAGAAAAACATCAGATTGGTGCCCAAATACTTTCTGGTGGGCCTGATGAGTGGCCCAAGAGATAAATCAGTGGGTTGATTTTCAGCTAAATATGTCTGGAGTGGCCCGATTTGGTTGGTTGATATATCTAATATCCATAACCAATTATTTAACATAATTGATGAAACAAATTTTATTTTATTTTTATAAAAATATTATCCAAGAATCAAGAAATAATGTCCACTATCATTTTAAGCATTTGGCCAAACACATTATGAACTGAAAAACTTAATGGGGTCACACTCACATGGTTAATTCTCATTGGAGATGAACGAGAAAAAAGATAAATTAAAATAAAATAAGAAAAAGGGGCCAAACAAAAGACCAATCCATCCAACCATCAATCTTAAGAGAGTAAACAAACTACCGGATATTTTCACATTGATTATAAAAAACTATACAGCCAAAGAGAGAAATTGCCACAATTAGAAGCAAAGCAGCTGCCAACTCAAGATTCAAGTTTGAGAGAGAGAAAACCCTTTATTCTTGTTCATCCTTCTGTACAAAAAATTCCAGAGAGAGATTGGGGGGGGGGGGGGGGGGGGGGGGGGGATGGATGATATAACAGCAGCTAATCAAAAGCTTCCAGGTGGTGGCCTTGGGTCATGGTGATTATTAGCACCTGTCCCTGAGTAATCTGCTACTTCTATATCCATTCTTCTATTCTTCTGCTCCAAATTACATATGAAACAGTCAGATATTTACATACCCACATACATATATATTTATATTTGTATTGGAAAGTAGAATTGAGAAGAAGGGATGACCTGGAATTCATGATACAGATGGTGGTTTGATGTATGCCCAGTAGCAGAATGTAACTTTAGGGTTCCTGCAGGGCAATACATGACAATAAATCATCACAGAAACATTATATCATATGTAGGATGTGTAATTATGGGAACTTACTTGAAGAAGGAATTGCAGCTGTAGAGGAGATGATGGGAAATAAGAGCACAAACAAGAACATAATTATAGATTTCTCTTTCATTTTCATCTACTGAAGAAAAAGGAGACAGACAGATATATATGTTTGTAGAGAGAGAGAGAGAGAGAGTAGAGTTTGGTGGAATGGAATTCTGAAGAATGGTGGTGGTATTTATGGAGGATATTTAGCTCCTCCTTTGGACATTGAAAGTGAAAAGCTTTTACATACGTTGTATAATATGTATACACATGTGTATCTATCTGTAATAAGGATGCATTGCAACAGCGGTGGTGTACAAAGTCAACTTTGAAACACATGGTGAAGATGTGCAGTGGCCACCTGCCTAACACTAACTATGGTCTTCAAGTGGTGGACACATCCACCCACCTTCCACTGTAATTAAATAAAGAAAACTTTGTGTGCCCATTTAGTGACAAGTACAAGATAAGTACAAAGACATGTTGCGAGCTTCGTGATATATATAAATTTCGAGCTAGAGCTTCAGTACTTTAGCATATATATCACAAAGTTTGAGATATAAATTTATGTAGCAAGTATAAAAAAATATGTATTTTAAAAAACTGGGTACATAATAGATTGATTCATGCTCATTTGTACGATCGAAAAGATTAGTAAAATATTCTCTATAGCAAGTTTCTAATGCAAATGACAGATGAATCTTGATTATATATAACGAGGATAAAGCAGATATGTGAATGATAGTGATTGAATAGAGGAATTAATGTAACAAGTGTAGATTTTGGAGCCGTTCGTTTGGGGTGGGCGGTGCAAAACGGCAAGCAGCATTTAAACCCTCCTCCCAATATCTAATGGTTTCACTTCAAGAAAACATCATCCTCATCCTTCACTACATTCTTGATGTGTGTGTCAGTGTGTGTGTGTGTTTTTTTTTCTTTTTTAATCTATAGATTCTTGATGATAAAGACAGCAGCTTTGCCGACAGTTCTTTACCATCCGATAATAATATTTTTTTTACTTTTTTGCACTTATTTTCACAAATTAAACATTAAAATTATTGATTTTTAGATACTTCTTAACGGTAAATAGGAATTACAGTTGGTTTTTAAAATTTTTTATGGAACGAGGGAGTAATGTTTAAGCTTTCTTGAACATAACCCTGAAGGGGGTATCGGTATCCTCCATCAGAGTCAACCGGGTCCCTCCATCTTCAACCAAAACGGCGATGTCTCTGCAAATAACATTACAGCGAAAGCAGACAGTGGGGCAGAAAACAAGCTTGTAATCGCCCTCATATTCTTCAATCTGGAACCAGCTGTGCATGGTTTCACGTCTCGGATCCCCCTCAACTCCTCCTGTTGATATTACAAACTTGTCGATCGATGGATCGTAATTCAACATCCACACGGCAGACTGAGCGCACGCCGAGGCGCCGGAGAACTTGATGTTGTGATCGATCGAAACACGGACGGCGCCTTTCTTGGAGTCCACTGGGTGGAAGGTCACCGGGCGGCCGGCATTGCAGGCTTCGAGCTGGTCTTGGACGACGTCGAAGGGGCAGGTTTTGTTGCTGCTGGTGAGGCCGCCACCTGTGCCGCGGATGACTGGGAGAATGTAGTAGCCGGCTCCTGCCCGGAGCTGCTTCCCGGCGACATCCAATACTGGGGGTGGACCTGGAGCTTGTGCTGCACAGATGGTGTAAATGGAGAGGAGAGAGAGAGAGAAAGAGATAGAGAGGTGAGTTGCCTTCATTGTGTGTAGTGGATGTGCAAAAGATGACAGGGATGGGCTGGTCTTATAGATTCAAGATCGGCATTTGTTATATTCAGAGTCAATCTCGAAACCTTGGATCTCTCACTCTGGTTTCTCTACTCCGTACGCATGATCCACGTGGGAGAGGAGTTGACATTTTCACAGATAATTAGATAATAAACAATCCTTCTAAAATGTTCATTGATTCTCATCAGTTGAATAAATTCGAAGTTTATTAATTGCACAACGTAAATGTAACAGAAACCCTGAATTTAAATTTGCTAATCTCAAGCTTTCTTGAACATAACCCTGAAAGGGGCATCCTCCGTCAGAGTCAACCGCCTCTGCCCATCTTCCACCAAAATGCCGACGTCTCTGCAAATGACTTTACAGTAATTGCAGACAGTGGGGCAGAAAAAAAGCTTGTAATCACTCTCAAATTCTTCAATCTTGAACCAGTTGCTTATCGTTTCCCGCCCAGGATTCCCTTCAACTCCTCCTGTTGTTATCAAGTACTTTTGGATTGACTCATCGTAATCAAGTTTCCAGACGGAGGACTGCACGCACGTCGAGGCGCCGGAGAACTTGATGTTCTGATCGGTCGACACACGGACGACGCCTTTCTTGGAGTTGACTGGGCTGAAGGTCAACGGGAGGCCATTGTTGACTTCGAGTTGGTCCTGGACGACGTCGAGCGGGCAGGTTTTGTTGCCGGTGGCGGCGAGGGTGAGGCCGCCGCCCCTGCCACGAATGACCGGCAGTATGTAGTAGTCGGCTCCTGCCCGGAGCTGGTTCCCGGCGATATCGACTACTGGGGCGGGGGCTTCGGCGGCGAGTGAAGAGAAGGTGTGAATGGAGAAGAGGATGAGAGAGAGAGAAAGATGAGTTGTCTTCATTGTGTGTAGTGTATATGCAAAAGATGAAAGGGACTGGTCTTATAGTAGAAGAAATCGTTGACTTGGTTTTATTATATTGGTTGTCTAACTATTGAGATCGATTCACTCTGGTTGCAGTCCAAATCGACGGCGAAGGGTGTTGAAATTGATGTTAGATGCATGTTAGGCAAGAAGGATAGATACCTTATCTCCTTTAAATGAGTTGAATTAAACTGAATGGGTTATTGTTAAAACTTATTTAAAATGTTAAAGAATTTTTGGTATTCAAGATTTAATGGTCAAAGTTCACGAAACCAACCCTTTCCATCCATTTTTCTATTCGGTAGGCATGATATAGTCTACTATTGGGAGAGGAGTTAACATTTTAGCCCCGACCAGAGATAATCTCTGTCGATGTCGACCACCGGAGGTGGTGCACAAAGTGGAGAGATGGTGTAGATGGAGGAGAGGATGAATCATGGAGAGTCAAGTTGTCTTCATTATAGGATATACTATAATTGAATGCAAGAATTGTGGATTATATTACATGAGTATCTTGTAGTATTACTTTGAAGAATTAAAATGTGTCTGTCTAGAGAGAGACAGAGATGGGCAATTACGCACATTGGAAAAGGAAAAGTTTATTAATTCTTCAATGGTAATTTCAAGCTTACAGCTTTTATTGCACTAATTCAGACAGCAAGAATACAGCAGAAATCTGTAGATTATGCAAGAATGAATGCCATCATCAAGTTCAAGCTTTCTTAAACACAACCCTAAAGGCAGCAGCATCTCTCAAAGACACAGTTAACCGCCTCTGTCCGTCTTGCACGAAAACACCAACTTCTCCGCATGCAATTCTGCAGATATCACACACACTAGGGCAGTAAACTATCTTGTAGTCACCTTCATCTTCATCAATCCTGAACCAGTTGTTTATAGTTTCGCGACCGGGATTCCCTTCTGATCCTCCTGTTGTTATGATGTATCTCTGGACTGACTCATCAAAATGCCGTGTCCATACTGTACTTTGAACGCATATTGAGCCAGCGGAAAAAATGAAGTTTTGATCAGCTGACACACGGACGATGCCTTCCCTGGGGTTCACAGGTCGAAAAGTTAAGGGGAGGCCATTGTTGACTTCCAATTGCTCTTGAACAACGTCAAGCGGGCAGGTTTTGTTACCAGTGCTGTCTAGTGTGAGGCCACCACCTTGGCCGCGTACAACAGGCAATATGTAGTAGTCAACTCCTGCCTGGACCTGATTTCCATCTGTGTCGAGTACTGGGGCAGATTCTTGGGCAGCTGCATGGAATGAGGAAGAGATGGTGTGGATGGAAAAGAGAATGAAACACAGAGAGAGATGAGTTGTCTTCATGATGAGACGTTGTGAATATGCAAGAGGAGATGGGTCGGAGGATTGCTCTTATAGATGCTCCAAGCAACAACAGCTTGCATGGAATGAGACTAGAAAGATGTGGCTTGCACGTAATACTGAAATAATCTTCGACAGCAAAGTCAATTGTTGAGATCAGAACATTGAATTCTCTGTCCAAAATCGATGGCTAAAGCTATGAAATCAAGATTAGAAGCCCATCTTCCTATATTTGCCAAGGAAAATATGACACATCTCATGCTCTAGGATGCAGAACTAATAATGTTTTGAAATTTCAAAGGTCAGATTTGATGACTTGAATTGTATCCACATCCGTCGTCGATTCCGTACGCAAGAGTGCATTCACATATATCATAAACCGGCAGAAGAGTTGACATTCTGGCAAAAAGGATAAGAACAGGATGAGATTATAAGTTATAATCTGCTCTATCATCACGACCTAATAGTATTGGAAAATTCCACTATTTGCAAATCCATTAACCCTCAAAGCGACGAAAAATAGACAATCAGACTATCCATCAAATAGCATTTTGCAGCAAGTTTGAGCATTTTCACTTTTAAATCATGGATTATTAAAATTTATATAGACAAGCTGATGCAGTAAAACATGAAGATCTTAGTAAATTATACCTTGTAAATTCTGCCTCGATTTCGCTTATAGAGTTCTTTGAATTCTTCATATTGTAGACTTAATAGATTCATATCCATTCACAGGAAATATCTGTATCTAATTTTGATTGTTCGATCACACCATCTAGAACAGTCGCTATATTGTCACTGACATAGTGTTGGGAAGCAGCAGCCAGGAACTCGCTAACAACACCATTGAGTTCAATCCAACTGCAACCGGGTGTCTTTTTTATTCTTCGATCTCTCATCATTTTCATTGCCCTTGAAGCATCCTCCCACCTATTTTTTGAGCGATAGATACTCCAAAGAAGTATGTACGCTGACTCATCATCAGGATCGAGTTCAAGTACTTTTTCACCTGCCATTTTAGCCAGTTCTAAATTCCCGTGTTCCAAACAAGCACCGAGAAGAGATCTCCAGATGACGGCATCTGGTTTGATGGGCATCCTCGCGATCAACTGTATGGCTTTCTCCAATTGTCCTGCTCGAACAAAAATATCCACCATACATCCAAAATGCTCAATCTGGGGCTTCATATGGTAGATATTTACAAATCTCTCAAATAATCTATCTCCCTCGTTAACCAATCCTGCATGGCTGCAAGCTGATAAAACTGATAAAAAAGTAACTTCACTTGGAATCAATCCAGATTCCACCATTGATTCAAATACGAGAAGCGCGTCTTTACCTCTGCCATTTAGTGCCAAACTAGATATCATGGTGGTCCACGAAAACAAATCTTTTCCCCTCATGCTATCAAATAGCTTTGCAGCTGAATCAAGATTTCCACTTTTCCCATACAAATCCAATAACCCGTTATTCACCGCAACATCCGAAACAAATCCAACCCGTTTGTTAATGTACCCATGAATTGCACTTCCTAAATTCAGTGCGCCAATATCTGCACAAGCAGAAAGCAAGGCAACCATAGTAAAAGTAGTGGGAATACACTGATTTCCAACATCTTCACGTCTCAACCTTGTGAACAGTTCCAAAGCCTCCACTGGATTCTTCTTGCGAACACACCCTACAATCATTGCGGTCCATGAAAAAACATTTCTTTGTGGCATTTCGTCGAACATTCTCTTAGCAGATTCCATATCGCCATTTAAAAGATATCCATTAAGTAAGCAGGTCCAAATAGCAACATCCTTAAAGTGAATGCTGCTGAACACAAGTTCAGCTGAGTTAACTCTTTTAGTTTTACCATACATATCGATCAGCGCGTTATGCACACTGGACCTCGGATTTTCAAGATACTTGTACACCATCCCGTGGATTACTCTTCCGTTTCTTATATCCTTACAGCGTGCGCAAGCAGAAAGTGCAGCAACTATGGAATGAGAATCGGGTCTCACAGAATCAGACCATATCAACTCGGAAAATATTATTAAGGTTTTCTTGGGCTGTTTATTCTTGAGGTAAAGATTCTGAAGAGAGGCCCATGAGCTCACATCTGGGTTTGGCATTAGGTCGAATATTTTCCGGGCTTTAACTAGTTTGTTGAGTTTTGCATAAGCGTCGAGCAGTCTGCAGGCGAAGTCCTGCTGAAAAATGCCGGTAGTGATGGTGTGGGCGAGAATTACATCGAGAAAACTGCAATGGCTTCCCCATTTTTTCAGTAGATTTTGCAGCTTATCAAGAGAAGCAGCCTGTGAATTCTTGATTAGTATTTGTGTCATTGAACCAATCGAAGTTGAATTTCTGTTTCTTCAACAAAAAAAGAAGGGGATTACTGATTCTGAAGTCGAACTGCAATAGCTTTTACCGCCATTTCTGATTTATATGGTTTTCTTTGTAAGGGCAAAACTGTCATGTTCTTAACGATAGAATTATCCCTTTACTTATTAGATATTTTCTCCAGAAGCAATTAAATATATTTTCGGACGCGATTAGAGAGAGAGTCTGCTACTGGAATGACAAGCCTTAATCTTGGCCAGCCGTTTCATGCCGCTGACGGCCGGAGTCTACGGCGGCAGCCCAATAAATCGGCAACTCGCCTAGCAATCTCGTGTTCCAGCTCTTTCCTACCAAATAAGGTAAGTTGTAATATACAGACGATAGAACAGTCAAACCTTATTACTGTTGTCTGTGTATCTAAAAAAGATTGATCTTTCATCAAATTGAGTGTTTAGGGAGAATACCGACCTCTTTTTTATTTCTTTTGTGGGTTTTTCGAACAGTTTAAGAGGCCATACACGAGTGTGATGATAGTTCCGACTGGAGTTGGAGCGGCGATTGGAGGCTACGCTGGGGATGCTTTACCGGTGGCTCGAGCCCTGTCCTCTGTCGTTGACTGTCTCATAACTCATCCCAACGTATGCTTCTATTTCTAATTTAACTAGAGAAAAATCTAGACTTTGCAGGGGAGGCATTAAAGTCTCGTGAGTTTAGGTTTAGGTTGCTTCTTCACTTATATTTCATCATCAAGAACTGATTTTTCCTCCAACTGTTTGCAAATATAGTAGATTTGTCTGGTGTCATTTCTTTGTAAAAGTTTGTAATTTTTCAGGTTCTTAATGCAGCAATGCTGTACTGGCCAATGTCAAATGTACTGTATGTTGAGGGCTATGCACTCGATAGATTTGCCGAAGGACTTTGGGCATTACAACCAGTTCATCAGAATAAGGTGCATCCCTCATGGATCATACATCAGCTTTCACAATTTTATTGCTGCCCACAACATTTGTTATTTGATTAACAAAATATTTGTCCAATGTGATCTAGGTGGGGCTAGTTCTTGATTCTGGAATAGAGGAAGACCTTCGCATTCGTCATTTGCAGGTGGTGGATGCTACGAGGGCTTCTCTTGGTTTGCCAGTTATTGAATACACTGTGACAGATGCTGCTCTACAGGTATGCATACGAATAACTGATTTTACTGTTTGATGGACTTCATAGGGCATGCATTCCTTTGCCGCTTCTTTATGTGATGTAACGCAGACCCTATAACAAGCTGCAAAGTTCTTGCTTTGAATTATCCAATTACTTGAACTTTGTAACAGAGAACAACACTATATTCACTGACAATAAAAATAAAACCAGTTTACTCAGTAACTTAAGTAGTCAAATTTATTTCCCTAATAATAACCTCTTAGGGTCCGATATATATTTATAGTTTCAGCATTTGGACAGACCAATGTGTCATAGACAAATATTAGTGCTTTTATATGCACTTTGATTTGAGGAGGTACTTCAATTCATGCATCTAACGTATTTTTAGGTGGAGAAGTGGATAGACCCCAAGACTGGACAATCTACAGGGAGGATAAACCGTCCTGATTCCCTATTAAGGGCTGTCGGGGCACTCGTAGAGAGATCTGGAGTGAATGCCATAGCAGTTGTGGCTCGCTTCCCAGATGATGATAGTGATGATGACTTGGAGAACTATCGACAGGGAAAGGTACAAATGGTTTTCTTTGGCTGTATCGTCTTCTCTCGTTTATATTGGCTATTGCTCAAAGGTTCATCTTGTATTCTTTAAATTCTCCTCTTACCTGATTTAGGCTTTTGTAACTGCAGGGAATCGATGTTTTGGCTGGTGTTGAGGCAGTGATAAGTCATCTAGTTGTGCAGAAATATGGTATTCCTTGCGCCCATGCTCCTGCTGTATTACCTTATCCACTGAGTCCATCTTTGTGCCCAAAATCAGCTGCTGAAGAGGTATGCTCTCATCTAGTCACTGTAAACAACCACCCTCTCGTTGATACTGCAATTTACTTTTATATTGAAACCGAAGTAGCTTCTCCATGAAAAAGTTCAGTAACATGGAACATAGAAAATAAAGAGCTGATTGCTACACTGTTGCTGCTAGCCTGCTAGAATATGTGTTGTGTTGTGTTGTGTCTCTCTCTCTCTTTTCTTTTCTTTTTTTTTTTTTTTTTTTTTTCTTTCGGGGTCTTGATATATTTTTCTTATAGTTAGGATACACATTCTTGCCATGTGTGCTTGCTGGCCTCAGTGCTGCCCCACAGTACTTGGTCCACAACTTCAAGTCAATAGGAATGGATAGTATAGTAGCTAGTGACGTTGACAGTGTTATCCTTCCAATTGATGCCTGTGGAGGAGACGGGGCTCTTGCATTCGCTAGTCGGAAAACTAACAGGGTATGTTTTTTGCATATATTCTTTGAGTCCTTGTTCTCGTGATTAAAGAATAAATGGCAGGGTATGTGATACACAGCTGATGGAAGTGGCTAAATGGCCTCATCCTGCTATGCATTTCTTCTATCGCCTTCTTTATTTGCAACAGCTGATTCTTTGTATCTTTCAGCCACTTCTAATTGCCGTGGAAGAGAATGAAACTGTTCTCAGTGATACCCCTGATAAGCTGGGAATCCGAATGGTACGTTCTAAAGAACCTGCCAACCTTCTTTATCTTTTATTCAGAGGATATTTCAAAAAATACCCAGAATACATACATATAGATGTAAGTAGCTATGTATAATTGGATATACTGGTTGTACTGCAGGTGAAGGTATCTAATTATTGGGAGGCTATAGGAGTTGTGGCAGCTCACAAGGCAGGAATAGACCCAAATTCGCTGAGGAAAGACAGAATAAAGAACATACAGCGCACCTCCTTCGTCCCATCAAATGGCTATTCAGTTGTGGGTGAGAGTTTTTTGGCCTGATGGATGAAGCCAATTTTCAAACATTACTAGATTAGTTTTGATCCATCAGTTATGGTGCCATCTTCAAATGATAAAGCCCTGTTTGTTTCGAGCATTTTGCAATGTGCAGTGCAGAAAATAGTGCCCACAGATGGTTACATTTCCATCACTAGATGCATCCATGTTGTATCTCAAACACTGTCTTCATTATCAACTGGTAAAGTGAAGTAGAATGTGATTGTAATGATCTTTTACTTCAAAACAAGAAAATGGTATGGTAATATCAACATCTGCATTCATGTCGGAAATCCATGGTTATAAAACTTTTTTAACAACAAAAAAAAAAAAAAAAGAATATGAATGGAATGAAAAGATAAACCAATACAACTTCTTGACCTCATTGAATGAAGATGTGCAGTATTCAACACCAAGAATATCCAAATTCATGCAGTGGCAAGTAGATGGTTCCTGAATCGGTAAAATGTTAGAAGTTGGATTTGTCTCACATTGTTAGCGCGTATCTATATACATAATCGAACATTTATTTCCCCATAATCTAGCTTTGAGGAATGAGGATGAATTTTTTATAATCTTCATTCATCATATTCATAGAGCAGCGTTGCGAGAGAAAACAAGTAGAAGATTATGATTTATAGTGGGTTACAAAAAAAACTTGGTATGGAAAGGGAAATAAGAAGTATGAAGGAGGGTAGTTTGGTCAATGCAAAAACTAATGCTCGGGCACTCGCAATTTATGGCTACCGCCAATACCGACTCTTGTATTCTATTTTCTCTCTTATCCATGGCAGCTTGAGAAGCTGTTTCAGAGCAAAGAGAAAATAAAAGCAATGGAAGCATCAGGCCTGATAAACTCAGTCGCCAATCTTCACATCCCACCCGCAAAAGCAATTGCCTTCAAAACTGTACTTCCCTTTGTTCACCCAACAATTCACCTGAGCTCCTTTTTTCTGAAGAGTTGTCGCATAAATCTTAGAAAAAACTATAGCAAAAGGGACAATTTGGGCGCGATTCAGGCTGAGGAGGAGGAGGAGGAGAGCGCAGAAAACGAGAAGGGCTCAAGCTCAACTCCTGGTACTGTAAGTTGGGAGGCGGAATTTCTTGGGGAGATAGACCCTTATGGATATTTACCCCCTAAGAAGCGGAAAAAGGACCAGAAATCTAGGGTACTGCAAGAAAGCAATCAAATGGAGTGGTGTGTTAGGGCTAGGAAGGTTGCTTTGAAATCTATTGAGGCCAGAGGATTGACTGCGAAAATGGAGAGTTTGGTCACTGGCGATAAGAAGAAGAAGAAAAAGAAGAAGAAAAAGCAACCCAAAATTGATAAAGTAATTAGCTCTACTGAGGATGAGGGTGAGGATGATTTGGCTTTTGGTATTGATGAGGCTGAATTCGATTTGGATCCTTCGGATGAAACCAGCCATCTAAGGAGAACAGTGAGTTCAATTGCAGATGGGATGTTCGAAGAAAGGAGGGAGAAATCCATGGAAACTTTCGTTCAGAGACTCTCCCAGTTTTCAGGGCCGTCCGATCGCCGGAAAGAAATTAACCTGAATAAATCAATCGTGGAATCTCAGACTGCCGAAGAAGTTTTGGAGGTTACAGGTGACGTAATCATGGCTGTAGCAAAGGGGCTCAGCCCTTCGCCACTTTCACCATTGAACATCGCCACAGCTTTACATAGGATTGCCAAGAACATGGAGAAAGTGTCCATGATTAAGACTCGTAGGTTGGCTTTTGCTAGGCAAAAAGAGATGTCTATGCTTGTCGGAATGGCAATGGCGGCCCTGCCCGAGTGCTCGGGGCAGGGGGTTTCCAACATTGCTTGGGCGTTGTCCAAAATAGGCGGGGAGCTTCTTTATTTGTCGGAAATGGACAGGGTGGCGGAGGTGGCTTTGTCCAAAGTGGCAGAATTCAATTCGCAGAATGTTGCTAACTTGGCTGGAGCTTTTGCTTCCATGCAGCATTCTGCACCGGAATTGTTTGCGGAATTGTCAAATAGGGCTTCCTATATAATCGACACTTTCCAGCCTCAAGAAATCGCTCAAGTGTTGTGGGCTTTTGCTTCACTTAATGAGAATGCAGATTCTTTGCTTGATTCTCTTGATAATGTGTTCAACAGTGTGGAACAAATCAAATGCTGCTCCATGACTGAAAGATCGAATCTTGATGATGAAATAGGAACAGGTGGTGCTAATAGTGTGTCTAATGATCTTCTAGGCCCTCTTACACTCAAATTTTCCAGAGATCAGCTAGGTAATATATCTTGGTCATACGCAGTTCTGGGCGAATTAAATCGGGCCTTCTTCTGCCATGTATGGAGAACATTAATCGATTTTGATGAGCAGAATATTTCTGAGCAGTTCAGAGAAGATATCATGTTTGCTTCACAGCTTCACCTGGTGAACCAGTGCCTGAAACTTGAGTACCCTCATCTTCAATTGTCTTTGCCGAATGAGATGGAGAATAAAATCGAGCGTGCTGGAAAGACGAAAAAGTTTAATCAGAAGGTGACTTCTTCATTCCAGAAGGAGGTGGGCCGCCTTCTTGTTAGTACTGGGCTAGATTGGATTAAAGAGTATAATGTGGAAGGCTACTCTATGGATGCAGTCTTGGTTGATCAGAAAGTTGCCCTGGAAATCGATGGCCCAACTCATTTCTCAAGAAACTCTGGTGTGTTGTGTATGCCAAACTATACTGGCACAAATCTTGGTCAGGTTACTATGGTTTTTATTTATATTATAAACCATTAATCAAGCCGTTTCCTTGCAGGAGTCGCGTTGGGACATACTATGCTGAAACGACGTTACATTAGTGCAGCTGGGTGGAAGGTCATCTCTGTGGCTCATCAAGATGTAAGTTCTTGTTTCCTAACATTTGTGAATTAATTATCAAAAAAGAAAATGCTTGTTAATTGTAGATTCTACTTACTAAGGTAAGTGTGTGTGTGAGGAATGACGAATGGTTTTTTTGTATGTTTTCTGCAGTGGGAAGAACTTCAAGGTGAATTTGAGCAGCTAGAGTATCTTAGAAGGTTAATCTACGACAAATTAGGTACAGAAAAAAGCAATATTGTGTCATCAGTGTAACCAGAATCACTTATTGTAGTAGATAGAGCAGTGTTTTGGATGAATTTAACTCCATGTTGCAATGAGCTGAAGTTTCTTACATGTTTCCTCTGGAATTACAAATGTAGACGTGCCAATTTTTTACTTTTCTGAATGTAGCTTTGCATGAATTATGATTAGGGCCAACAATTCGGACCACTCGGCCCAAGTCCACCAGCCCGATGAGCAATGTTCGTTAGCCCAATATACCATCAGGCCACTAGTTATTGAACTCAATTCAGCCAACACGTCTAAGATATACATTAATCTGTAAAACCCAGATGGGTCCAATTGCATTTCAGACATATAACTACAGCCCACATTATTATTGGGCTGGACTAAAAACTGTCCAACAACTGCCGTGACGTTACTAAAAACTCAGAATATTGATTTTATGATAGACTTTGCTCATTTACCAAGATGCATATTTTTTATAACCTCATGAGCTTTGATCGATTCAAATAATTTGGTCTACAATAATTAATTTGTATATTAAGTCAACTTCATTTGAAATCAAACTCGAATATTACCTGTTGATGGAATCAATAAAACGATAAAACAATTGATTTTGAATATCGAAAAATTGCCCAAAAGTGATACTTGCTATTGATGGCCCAAACTCAAATATCATCCACATTTCCACAGCTGATGAAAAAGAAGTTACAATCTACAGGAGTTTTGCTAGCTTTCAATTTTTTGGCCCTTCATAACACCATTCAAAGAGTCGACTCTGACCCTCTAATTCAGTCACTATGAGTGAAATGAACGAACAATGCTTGATATTCCCTGCACAGACTTACCAAAACTATCAGTGGCAAATATTATAGATGGGAAATTTCCAAAGCATGCACAATTTTACTCAAAATGGTATAGATACAAGGATACTTACCTCGGTTCATATGACATTAATTCTCTCACGAACAGAGTTCAGATCAGATACTTTGTTCACACTGCAAATTACCAAGAGATGTGTATACTCTTATTAGCAAACATCTCTTACTTCGTATGAGCAAACATAAAAGAAACATACAATGGAAGTTTGACAGGGAAATATATACTTCATCTTACCAAGAATACTGGCAAGATCAAATGTCTATGGATAGGACATTATAAGTTCTTGTGGGGGAGGGGGAGAAGAAAATCCTGAGGGGTTGCATTTTTCTAAGAGAACTTACTTGTAAAGAAGGTCACCACTGGGCGCCATTTTCTTATAAAACCAATCTGGAACCAGCTTCTCAAGGTACTCCATTTGCGTCTCAACCTCACCTAAGCACATAGAAAACGAGGTTCAGAAACTTTATTGGGGGGGGGGGGGTAAAGAAAGTTAGAAGTGAAATGGCAGCATCCGATCTTACTGCAATCATCAAACTCTAAACTGTTCGTAATAATCTTCTGAACAAGCTCTTCCTTTGTGATTGGACCAAACTTTACAGACTGAAATATTTGGTGAATTAAGAGAACAAGGTCAGATGGGCGAACCGATGTTTGCTTCTGTGAGAAGAGAGTTTCTTCACCATCCACACTAAAAAAATCTAATGACTTCTTAGCAGTTCCAGTGGATTGCTTGCTCTTTTGGCTTGCATTCGTCTTGCTTTCATCTTCACAAGTAAGCACTGATCTTGTTGGTGAAATAGGTCTCACTGGAGTAGACCGTACTGGTGTTTCAACGAGAACACCAACACTCCCTGCTAAAGGCTTCATAGGGGTGCTCTCACTCCCATTGGCTGCATAAGAAGAGCCAGGAGGTGACCTTACTCTTTCAACCACTCTGTTAACCTCCCAATCAGATTTCACAGGTGAAAGAATCTCAGTCTTTTCCATCTCGGCAGTAGCAGCTTTCTGATAAAAGAATTTTTTGAAAGTTGGTGGAAGATGAGATGAACTCAATGTCTCTGTCTCACGCAAAATTGATGAGTCCTTGGAGATTGAATCTTCCTCAATGGTAACTCTTCTTTGGGCAAATGGCTCTGGTAGTGCAGCTTCAGGGACATCACAACCCTACTAGGATATACGACATAGTTTCATCACATATAACAGTTGAAGAATAAAAGAGCACCTTTCCATCATCTTAACTCCTTCGAAAGAAAAGACTATGAAACTATCCAACTGGACTTTGATACTTTTAAAATGTCCACATTGGTGTGGTTCTATCATCTGTGGCCCTAAAGTGAAAATTTGTTACTCCCTACCCTGGGAAGAGAAAGGCTGTTGACTAGGGAAATGCATATTTAGTAGTCCTGAAGAAGTAGATTCAATAAAATGTGTTCAGCCAGGTAGGCAACATACTAAATGAAACAACTCTATTCACTCACTTATACTCCATATGTGACGTTTCTATACTGCATTATCTCAATCATAAAATGATAATTTAAATAAAAGGAAACTTAACCTCAGAATGTCTGACAATAAAATCTCTTAGCCTGGTGGAGAAAATTTTGCTCAGAGCCACAAATACAGACTCCTCATGATGATCTTTCACAACATCAAAGAGCAATGCAATCTTCACATCTGGCTTCATACATTTGGTTTTCTCATCAAGTACGAGAATCTTCTCTATCTCAACTGCTTCAGGAAGTATATATTTTAATTGTGCAAGATGACTGAATAGAAATTTTCTGAGACAAGGATGTAAAAAGGGAAGGATTAGAGTCCATTCCACCACAGATGGGAGATTTCAGTGCATCGCACAAATAAGATACAACATAAACAAGTGACATATGCTTTTGTAATAGAAACTACAGCCACTAATGTCAGATACCTGAGTTTAAAAAAGGGTTTCTCTGAGATATGACAACATTCATTAAAATCCACAGGTTCAGAACGTTTTACTAGAGTGAACGGGAATCAATACACTAAACAGCCCTCTTAAGAAACACCTGATAGGTCAGGGTCGATGACACACTACTGCTTGGCCCATTCTAGACCTTTAACATCCTTTATAGGGAAGAGCAAACAGTCCAATGAAAGCAGGCAACAGTTGAGGTGGAAGAAAAAGATAAATTTTCATACCTAAGCTAAGAGAAGATGTACAATGACAAGAATAAAAGTATACTTCAGAAACAACGGCCTTGTTACCTTCCTGTCAGGATTTCAACCTGACGGCTAACATTCTGAAAATTTGGCGTCTTTTTACGCAGGCCTAGCAACCTCAATGAACTAGCCATACGCTCAAAGAACTCTAATAAGGTCCCATACCTGAAAATACAGAAAGAACAAATTTTTGAATTTCGCATTTTACTTGATTACATCAAAACTTCTAATAACTGCATATGCTACGGAACCCACTTCTCTGGAAGCTCGAGCAATTCGGCTTTGCTCTGAATGCGTGATGGTTCTTTCGTTTTCACTGGTGTTGGAGACGAAAAATTATCTTCGAGCTGATGCGATTCAAAATTACATTTCTTCTGTGGCAACACAGAAGAAGAAATAACGGAACTATTTTCTCGTAGATCTTTTGCAGTCATTTTTTCTACAGATTCTGCCATTCTTTTCCGAGACAAAAAAAATTTGAAATGATAAGAAATTTACGCAAAATTTCACAAAATCAGATAATACGCTGGTATTCTTACGACTCCCTTCATGCGGAGACGAGCAAATACCTGTTTCTTGCTACTGAGATGTGATTTGAAATAGGAATTGGGATTGATCTAGGGTTTACTTCTTTAGTTCATCTGGAGCTCGTAGTCGTAGGAGGGAAAACGGGAGACTGATTTTGAAAAAGTGATGGGCCTATTCTATGGAATAAATATATAATCAGCCCCGTAAATGTTGATTCAAGTAGTGGGCCTATTGGGCCTGTTGGGCTTATTTTTTATTTCCATCATAAAGCCCACTGTTTCTCTAACATAGCTTGAACAGAACTGCCATGTCAGCATTTTGTAAAATAATTTATTATTCAAACGTGTTGCGTGTGTAATGAAATCAATTTAGATTTATCACACGTGTGTTTTGTTCTTTCCGTTACTTTTATATTTTTGGAAAATACGTTTTTCATTCTAGACAAATAATTTTTATCATTTAAAAATAAGGTTACAAGTTTGTACTGCTACATATTTAATTTTAAATTATTTTAAATCTAATTTAATTGTTTTTATATTTAAAAACACGTGCGATACTAGTTGTTTCTTATGGAAAGAAAGACAAAGTGGGCCATCCATTGCCCAATTCAATTCAATTTAATAAAAAATATTCTTATGGTTTAACTTGAATAATTATTTGGTAATCAATTGATGTATCTTTAAGTATTAGAAATAGAACTAACATACAAAATTCCAGAACTATATAAAAAAATTGAATAAAAATATTATATTTAATTATTTTTTTAATTTTAAGATACGACTAGATTGATTAATTTACTTTATCAATATCATTAATAATTTTTAGTTATATATCTAAAGTTGACCATTGATATTGAACCATGAATGGATTTAGGGGGTGTGGGGGGTGGTAGGGTGGTAATTGCCCGCTTTAAATTTTCTTTCTATATGTAATTTATTTAATATTTTGAATTTAAAATTTAATTATGTACAAAGCCTATCTCTTGCTTTCTCAAAATTTGCTCAAAATTTCAAATTTGTTCCTCGTTGGATCATCTAAACATAATCTATGAATCTGTATTGATTATGGTTTAGAATATTCATATTTATTGATCAAATTTTATTATTATAGATATATTAAGAGTGTTTGGTCAACACTAATTGAATAATTTTAATCTAAGTCTATATTTGTTTGACCAAAATGACTGCTAAGTAATTTTTAAATTGCAAATTGCCCCACAATAACTCTTTCTAAGATCATGGTAAAATATTATAATATTTCAATCGAGATATTAAAGCTATCTTTGATTTTGGATCGACCCACATGGATGGCAGCTTGATCGTCATCGTCTTCCCAATTCTGTATTTATGGTTAGACTTAATTTTTTACCTGAGTAAATTTAAATATACACTTTATCTTATTCGAACAGATTGTACATAATATTTTCTATATCTTTTTCAAACAATTATATTACAAATTTCAATAAATATTTTATTCATTGCTCAACCATCAAAGTACTATAAAATATTATAATTTATCCTCTAACATCACAATTGCATCGTTTATAAATTCTATCATATTTAATAAAAACACGACCACATAATTTATTCAAATTTTGACAACTCAAACTTCTTACAAATAATTTTATGATATTACGAATTGAATCATAAACAAACATAACTTAAATAAAGTTTAATTAGAATAATAATCCCCGACAAACACTTGGAAAATATCTTGCTGTGGTACCATTTTATTATTAGAGATGACATTTGGAAAAAATGATTGAATCATGATGCATCCCCCCGGCAAAGGAGGTCACCTAACCGGACGAAGCCAGCTAGCCGCCCAAACTCCCTCCACCCTCCACGTGTCCCCAACACCGCACATCACCCTGACGTCATCCATATCTAAATCCAGCCTCCCATTGGGCGTAATCATATTTATTAACCGATAAAGGAGCCGATTTCCTGTCCGGCCACGTGGCTGCGGCGGAGGTTGGCTGCCTTGGACAGCACGTGACGTTGCGTTCTATGAAATGCTCAGCTGTTGCCGCCTTTTTTTTGGAAGATGCCACGCAGAACCAGTCTCTGCGCGCCACGTGTGTAGTCAATTCACTCAGGTCAACTCTTCATGGACACGGCCAGACGGCATGACACGTGTCGTGCCTATCTTATTCTCACCTGCTTATTTTCGAGCGCAATTATTTTGGACTGCCGAATCATTCATTCTCGTCGTGAATAATGTACGTTAATATGCATATTATACGCACGTAGTTGCATTAATTGAAATTAAGTAATTATTAATTGCACACTTAATAAGAAATAAAATATATTTGAGTAATTTACATTTTTTAAAGAGTTTTGATTAACCTAATGAACGTACAATATTTTATAAATTATTAATTTATATTTAATTAGAAATAATTAAATATTAATTAATAATAAATTTAATTCGTCAAATATTATTATATTTTGAAATGAAAAAAGTATATAACAAAAATTCATTTGAAATTTAGAAAATAATATATATCAGACATATTGTAATGTTTTCACAAATAGAGTCCCTGTGAACTTTTTTTCATTTCAAAATATATCTAAATATATTTATTTTGAAAATAAGTGATTTAATTTTTGGTTTTTCTCAAAATACAATTTATAAATCTTTAACTATATTCGTTCGAACAACTATTAAAATGTTATTTGAAAACTTTAACCGTCTCGAAATAAAAGTGAACTCTCAAACATCTTATAAAATGTTCGAAAATTTTAACTTTGATTAATTACCCTGTTGATTTTATTTTCCCAAATTCTTGAAATTGTGGTAATTATTATTATTATTTTTTATCATACCCCGTCTTTTAACTATATAAGATCCCAATAATTAATTGCTAATCATCAATATTATTATATACATTCCGAAAACTAAAAAATGATTATAAACTACAACTATTATGTATAATCATCGTTTAAATAAAAAAAAATATATGTTTATATATATATATATATATATATATGCGTAGGTAAGTTTTAATCTTCTCCTCTTCTCTCTCTCTCTCTCTCACAGACACACAGGGAAACACAAAACAATTATGTATATAAGTGAACAATTCCCAACACGTTCTTCATTTGGGAGTCTTCAAATGCTGCACGTATGCATGCTGTTTAAATCTTATACTAAATGACATTGCATTGCATGTTGGGATATTTTGGGAATCGGATCTTCATTTATCAATCATGTATACTTCTCATAATTTTAGATGAAGAATTTAATTTATTAATTTTTTTTATTTATTATTTTATTATTATTATTTGTTTTTTACTGTCATTACATATATCACTTAATTTTGCATATATTTTATAGATTGATCAGTACTTTGGTATCTTGATAAGTAGATTTTATCTTAATTTCACAATTGATGATATCATTATATTAAGTTAATTTGTATTTAGCAGTTCAAATAAACTATGTTCAATTTGATTTTTAATCCATATGTCCTTCTAAAAAAAATCACCCACACATACAAAAGACTATTAATGAGTTAAGTCAAGCCGAAACTACTTGGCTCGAGAATTTTAAGTTCAAGCTTGACTTGAGCTTGAGATATGCAAATTGTGAGCTCGACTCAACTCGAAATTCAAATTTAAGCTTATATTCAAATGTTTATTTTTGCGCTCTATTATACAATTTATACATATTTTAATATTTTTCTAATAATTTTCAACCTTCTGAACGAGGAAACATGATTAATATACATAAATTATAATGTTCAAAGTTAAATATCTCTCATCCCATGACAAAAAAGTTCAAAGTTTACATTATTAAAAAGTTTCATAATAAATAATATTTTGTACTTTCATAAGTAAAGTTATTTTCAAAATAATAAACAATTGTCTTTGTTTTAAAATTTTCTAACTCAATTTCTCTTTCCATAAATTTTTTGGTAAAATTTTACTAATAACTCATTTTTTGGGTAATATATAAAAAAATTAATTAAAAAATAATATTTTATACTTTCATAAGTGAAGTTATTTACAAAATAATCAACAATTGTTTTTGTTTTCAAATTTTCTAACTCAATATCTTTTTCCAAAAATTTTTCTGGTAAAATTTTACTATTAACTCATTTTTTTGGGTATTATATGAAAAAATTAAGCCTACTTACAAACTTTTGATCGAATTTAAATAAATTCAGCTCGTCTCAAGAATATTTTGAATCGAACCCAAACATTATCAAGTCGAATTTTGAATTAAGCACAGCTAATTTTAAAGTGAATCAACATAATTATAACTTTAATTGTGGGCCAACTTAAATTAGAATAGTCAAGAATCACGACCTAATTTGACTTCCACCCCACCCCACCTCACCTCCCCCAAATTATTATTTCAAGATTATGTTCCTATTTTAATTCAACACCAATTTCTGAATAAAATAAAAAAATTATTGAACTTTGTCTACCTTTAAGTACAAAATTATTCTTATAAAAACTTTTGATAGCTAGAAAATAATAAAATTTAAGGCATTATTAAAATAGAGTAAATATTTATAATATCCATATATATAGTGGTAGTTGAAATGTCAATTTTGAAATAGTCAATTTATGGGTATATTAGTTATTATTATGGACTGTAAGCTTGCCCGTGCCAAATGGGCAAATTTAATCAGGTCATGTGTCCTAATTCACCTAATTAAGGAATTAATTTTTATTAATATGATTAAGATATTAATTATGTCCTTTTTAAAATTATATTAATTGACATTATAATCCCAAAGTACGTAGCAGAGGACAGTTGCAGTTAATTATGACCATTTCCTGTTTTCCTTAAACAATGTTATGTGGCAGTAAGCGTGATTATAATATTAATAATTAATTATTTTTTGGTGTTGCTTAGAATGGAGTGAATATTAAAGAAATGAAGAATGGGTTGTATTATATAAAAATATTCTGTCAACAAATAACATGAGACTACGTTGTAACTACCATCTCCAATTTTCAATGCATTATATTATAAGTGGATACTTAGGTATGTTTGTCCCAGCAACATTTTGGGGATAACATTTTTGTTATTTCCTATGTTTTATACCAATTTAAATTAAAATTATTTAATTGAAATTTCTGTTGCATCGGGTTGTGTAATTTAATTTATAATATTATTTAATTTTTTAAAAAATATTATTGTTACTGTTATTTTAAAAAAATAATAATATTTTTTAATTAAATAAATAATATTGTACGCGTGCTTCATGAATAGTAAATGGTCTATTTTAGGATGAAAGAGGTGGGAGAGATTATTACATTAATTAAGTGAGATTAAGGTAGTTTTGGCATATTGAGAAGAGTTTGGAGAGAGAGAGAGAGAGAGAGAGTGAAACTTCATAATCCAAAATCCAATTAAGATATCAAAATCTGGAAGCTTTTTGTGTGAAAAATACAGAGGAAAGAGATGGACTGTGACCTTTAAAAAAAGGCTTCATTCGGCGGCATTTAAACGCCAGTCTCCCCATTGTCATTTCTGTTTACAGTTTACTTCAACTATAAATATGAAGTTGAGAGAGAGTAAATCTTTGTATTGTTTGTACATCAGAGAATTTTAAATTAATACTTGGGATTGGGACTACATTTATTTTCTCTCTCCACTTGCTGCGGCTACTTATCAACAATTCCACTCTACGTTCAAGATTGAAACTTGCAAGTCTCTCTCTCTCTCTGTCTCTGTGTATGTATCTATCTACTCTAGCGGTTCTCTTTCTATTATCTCTCTGTAATTGAAATTCCACAGACCACAGTAGTTGATGTTGATATATGCGGCGAAAGAATTCATTTCAATTCAATTTGAGTTTGAATTTCAACTGGGTTTGATTCGATTGGAGTTCGCTTGATGGTCTCAAAACTTTCCACGAAAACCCACAACAGAATCAATTCCAAAAAGTAAAAAGATCACATATATCTTTTTCAAGTTTTATTTCTCTCAGTATAATTTCTTGCTTGATGGAATTTATCAGCTCTGTTTTACTTCAGGTATCGTAATGTTGATTCACCTTGTCTTTTGACTTTATTTTGCTGAATTATTGCTTCTTTTGGCTTCAATTGTGAACAGTTGTAGTGGGATTACTTGCCCTTTTCTTTTTTGGGTAATTGTGGTAGGATTGCTTCTGTTGATTGTTTGCTTGCAGGATTCTGGTTTATGGTTATGCTTTACTCATAATGCTACTTGAATGCTTCTCTCGTGAGTAATAACAGAAAGTAGGCGCGTTTTGCTTAAGAGTCTAAATCCAAACCCAAACGGTAACCTAAATTAATGAGAAGTACTTTAAGGGTAGGTTACATTGAAAGAAAAAAAACTAAACGAAAAAAGTTCACTCTTAGCACGAGAGAGTTGACATTTGTCATGGGCTTCTTGTGACATTGATGCTATCATTTTTCTTTTTCTTTTTTTTGGTTTTATTGGGAGTGCTTAAATTTTCTGTCTTCTTTGTAAATTGAAAGTATATTCAGAAGTGCAATTCTTGTTTTTCGTCACGCAGAAAATACAGGAGGAATTGAACCAGCTGTTTATCTTCTGATATTTGAGACTCTGGTTAGTACATATACTTCTCTTAGTCATTATCTGGCTGGTATCCATGAGTTCCCAACTACTTTATTAGTTGTCTTCATTTATTGAGCATCCATTATTGAGTTGGCAAGTTTACATATTTGCTTGTGAATTTTTTTAGGCTCTCCCAACCTTCTTGTTGCCATGATGCAAGAACCTCTACTCGAATGTGAAATTATACACATTCTCCAGACTATTATCGATTAACTATTCACATGTTTAATCAAGTCAATCCTTTTAGTATTAATAGTGCTGTCTGGGTTTGCTGGCAGATCAAACTTTTTATAGGAAATGGGATGTTTTTTATCGACTCCGAAGGACAGTGGAGGAAACAGGAGGCGGCCATCAAACATTGGGGATGTTTCTGTATTCGTTCCAGGCCTACGAATCCCTAAGGCCGTCAATTTCTCAGAGTCACTAGGCGATCCATTGAGTAAGAGCTTAGTGGAACGGCTCTCTGCTCTTAGAACCAGAATAGTTGTTATGGCCGGGCAAGAAGCTCCGACTATTACAAGAACCAGAAGGAAGACTGCTACTCAACATGGTTAGTGTCATAGATGCCTAAATGTCTTTTTTGTCCCTGATGTTGTCTGATATTGATGTTGCACCAGCTGATTCCTGCAGGAGGCTCGACTCTGGGCGATCTTCTTCAGGCTCTAGAAGATTATTTGCCAGTGCTTCTGGGATTGGTTAAAGATGGTAAGCACGTGCTCTGCCATATCACTTGTCAAACTTAGTGTGATGATCATATGCTGAGAATCACTTCTTTGCATTGCACAGGGAGTCCTCTGCAACACAAAGTACAGTTTGTATGGATCAATCAAGAAGATGAAGCAGAGGTCAGGATCTCATTTTCTCTAGCATAACATTCCCTCTATTGTCCCGTTGAAAATTTTAAGAGTGTTAAATCTCATTATTCATATTAATTTATCCAGGAAACAGCAATGTATAGTGCTTGGTATGAAGTATTATCTGTTTTGCACTTGATGGCAATGCTATCACTATCCCAAGCCAATTTATTGCTTCTTCCAAGAACTTCAATTGATGGTTATCAGCCGAAGGTATCAGAAGGTAGGTGGTCTAGGTTTTATCTACAGAACTTGTGTGTTTCAAACTTTCAATAGTACTTTGATCCTTAATTGAAAGTTATTTATAGAGCAATGGATTAGTTCCATACTTTCGAATATCTCAAGAAATGCATGCAGTTACTTTGTTGCCTCAGGTGAAGTAATGTGAAAACCATTTGTATTGCTGTGATGGTAAAGATTTGGTATGCTGCTTGCTCAGTATCTGCAAACGATAGATATTTTGATATTTCTTGAATTGAATAGGCAATTTTGTTAAAAGGACAGTCTAAATGAGAGTTGGTCAGTAGATAAATATACTAGATAGCTAACAAAGAATAAATATTCATTCTTCCAATATGATTAGTTTAGGAACCTATACGATTGCCGCCCAAGTACTAGTGAATTTATGGGTTTGTGATTGTAGACCGCATTGGTTTCCATCAGTTAAACTTTATTTGCCACAAAATTGGAATTCATCGTTGGTTTTTTGTACTTCGGTGGAAGTTAACAGCACAAGAAAGATGAATATGTAGTGAATAAAAAATTAAAAAGTTCATATTGTTCAAAGTGATATTTTCAAATTTCTTTATGTGGACACTTTGTGCTTTGAATTTATTTTCTCACTCTGTTATGATTTATCCTATTTTCAACAGAGAGTCGTCGGTCTTCTGTTGATGTTTTCTTAAAGGCAGCTGGTTACCTTGACTGTGCTGTCCGTCATGTTCTCCCACAGTTGCCCATTGAACTCAGGTATCTTGTTATGTGCTATTGATTATTGATTATGGTAGTCTCCAAGAGTCATAAATTCACTCATTCTCTGCCATTTATCTACTTAAGGAGAAATCTTCCGGTGGACCTTGCAGAAGGAGTCCTACGAGCACTTTGCCTCCAAGCACTAGGACAGGTATTGCCTTATTTCTTGGCCATGTGGCTATTGCTTTAGACATATCTAGAATATAGAACTTGATGCCTATATTATGTCTTTGAGGCTCATCTCAGGTTGGTGTTTGTGTCAGAGTAGATTCTGCTTATTTATGAAGCTGTATCTGTCGGACAATGCAGGCGTGGAGTTTTTGGAAATGGCTTTCTGGGCCTTTAAAAAGTCTTATATCTTAACCCAAAACTTGATGAGTATAGAAACTAGTGAAGTTGAAAGATGTACATCCCTAAAATTTTCTCCTTTTTAGTGTAAATTGAATGGTTATAACAAGTAATATTAACAAGGAAGGTTTGAGTTCTTAGAAACTAGTCGATAACAAAGAAGTGTGATGCCTATCTTTAATATTGAACTGCAAACTGAATCCCATCTCCTCAGTGACATGCTGATTAAAGTGATAGATTAGCTCTCCAAAAGTTGGATGTGAGACTAAGTTACCACAGTACAATTCTTATTAGCTAGTTCTATGGCCAAGTCTCCTTCAACCACATCCTTACTCTGAACTCTAAGCCCAAAAGTAGATTACAGACTTGAATATTTCAGAAGTTCAAAATGAATGTGTTTACCTCTTTTGCTTTGACCAGATTCATCATTCACACAGTACTGACTTTGGGATGGTACCACTGTATAGATTTAAAATGAGGTTGTTATCGGTGGAGAGTCATTTTGCTATAGTTATGTTGGGTTTTTTGATGATATATAAGGCCTATGTAGACTAATACCTGATAATATTGGGTTTGAGTATGTGTTGCTATGCTTTGTGTCAGCTGACTTTCTAGTCTACCTTATGAAATTCTCTTGCAAGTTACTGATATGAAGCTTTTCTTATTGATCTCAGTCCATATTTCTCGAGGCTTGACATTTCTCTCTTGAATAGGGTGTTGATATTCAGCTTGGACTTGCCATCGACAGTACTAAGGCAACTCTAGCCGTAAAAAGAAGACTTGCCTGTGAGATGGTAAAATACTGGCAGCAGGTATGTTTGATTTTTTTTTTTTTTTTCAAAGAATGGAGCCAGCTTTAGGAATTAACTGTTCATATCCAAATTCTGTGGCTTTACTATATCTCCCTTGTTTTTTAAATTACCCATGTCCCTGAAGCTAATATGCGGTGCCATATGTCCACTCCATCTGTTCTTTTCATGACAAAACTCATCATCCTAGCCTTCCTATCCAACTTTTTGTTTCTGTGTCTTCAATATTTCGAATTACTGCACGCCTGGCATCTTCGTGTCTCTAATTTTGGCATGATTGTGCTATTTGTAAGCTAATACATGTGTGTGTGTGTGTTATGTTTTGTTTCCGTGCCTTTAAAGTTTTCAGGCATGCAAACTCCTATATTTTCAACTCCTCCCAACAATTAGTACAGCCATCCTCATATCATTCGTCTTGGTTATCGTCTTCCATTAATGTTGTTGGCTCTGATTATCATGAATTACTTGTCGCTTATTTTATTGAGCATCTCCCCAACTAAGTTGAAATTGAGCATGAATTTATCACTCTGCAGGCCCAAGATAACATCATGAATCTACCACTAGCAAATGGTTGGGGAGAAAAACACAGGCTATTCGTGAAGTGGAAGTACATTGAAGCTAGGGTATCTTCTTGCCATCTTTTCTATTTCATTTTAACTATCTACGGATTGAAGGGCCTTGATAAAATGTCCAGTTGCTTGTTTCTTCTGTTATTTGAAATTCAAACCTTGATGCTGGAGTAACATTTGAATTTTCTTAAGCACTGGTGTTTTTTTTTTTTTTTTTTTTTTTTTCTAAATCTCTGATTAGTGGTATTTATGTTTGATTTTGATATTCTCCTAGGCTGCAGCATACTACTATCATGGCCTAATTCTTGATGAGGGCAATACCGAGAAGTCTCATGGAATGGCTGTAGCTGCTCTGCAAGCAGCGGACGAGTACCTCAAAGAGAGCAAGAAGGCATCTGAAGCTTTTCATGCATCTCTTCCCTTATCTAGGTAATCTTTTGACCCTCCTGGAGTTGACTGCAGTGATTTGGAGTTCACATTTGAGACTTGGACAATCATTCCTGCTTCCTTAGTCTTACAAATGATCCTGATAACACGATTTTTGTGAAAGGACTTCATAAGAACTAAGTACAAAGCAGGATATGGAAGCATTTAACTCTCTCTCTCTCTCTCTTTCTCTCTCTCTCTCTCTCTCTCTCTCTCTCTGTGGGTATAGAATAGCATAAAATGCTCCAACATACAGCACCAGTATCCCACTGATTGAATCTCTTTAGTGGCAATCCAAACATTTCTGGCTTTGATGCAGGAATCCTCCTCTATGGGGAACCATGAAGTTTCTGTCTGAAAAGATCCCCAAGGATACTGCTAGCAAAGTGCGAATCAACAAGGATCTATACTCCCATGAAAAGTAAGTCTTTTATCGATTGATCATGTGATTTTGTTGCACAGTGGCATTTGGATTGAAGTTGAGGGATTCGAAATGCAAGCGAGAGGTTTCAATTCCATAACAATCCAAACACCACCAGTAAGCTTGATTGATTTTCAGCCCTATGTTACTTACTACCCGCATCACAAAATTTGGGTGCAGAATAATGGAGACGGCACCAACGCTGCCAGATTTTGCATTGGCCCTCAAACCGGACGAATATCAGCTTCCTCTCGTGGATGCGTCTTGGAATGAAGAAGCAACAGAGAAAGGGTGTCATAAGACTAGATAATAGGCAACGCGAAATTCTTGAAATACATAGCAATACATGCATGCTTGAATGGCTGTGATCATAAACTCTGCCAAACAATTATTTGTTTGCTGTGCTCAAAGCTTCTGATTTCATTCCTTTTTATCCTTTCTTCTCTGAATCTTACAATTGACTGAATGTTTGTTGGTGTTTCATTTGCTTGAAGATGTTGCATTTATATGGAGAGCCTTGTGTGTGCGCGTGCGCGTGCACGCACGCCCGTGTAGATTGTAGGTGTTAGAAGTGTGTTCATGAGTAAGGGAATGCTTTCCTTTGCTGTAGTAGTATTGTTTTTTTTTTTAAAACCAACTAAAAAAAATTATTTTAAAAGTTTAAGTTAATTATAATTAAACCTTAATTAAAATAAAAAATACATCTTTGGCGGGCAACTATTTTGTTTGCATTACAATATAGAGGCAAAAGCCAAAAAGGATTAAAAAATTCTTTGTTGCGGGAAGAATGGCAATATCTTCAAATTTTACTTCAATAATACTTACAATTAAGATTTTACTAATTTTTATACGAGCTAACTTCATGCAGTGACCAAAATACTCAACGATGCTTCAATTTAACTCAATCGAATCTTTTAGGTCTTTGGGTATTGGCTCCCCAGAGCAATAAAAGTTTATAGTAGAGCTAATCAACGAGTAACTTGCAAAAGAGTAAATGTCAGGTTTGCTAGGAGATTTTTGAAGATCTTTCGATGCTCAAATTAAGTTGATACAGTAAATAATTAAAATAAAATATATAATATAGATTAAAGAAAAAAAATAAGTAAATCAAATTACACAAGTATTGAACATTCGTAATTATAGTAGGTGTCCCAGAAATTACAATTAGATAATCAGATAAAGACACTAAAATATAACCAAACAACTATTTTATTTGAAACTATACATCAAATACTCACACAATATATACCATGAGGGAGTGAGATGGACAAAACCATGGAGAGAGAAAAGGAGTGAGAGAGAGGAGAAAAAAGAGATTAGCAGAGATAAATTAGGGTATAGAAATAGTTTTAAGTATGATAATGGAGAAAGGAAATGTTTGAATAGTGTTAAAAACGCTTGTTCATATATAGCGTCGTATTAAATCCATCTGAACCGGAATCTACACCCGTTTATACCTGACAGCCGCCACAGAGATTCCGGAGAGAGCAAAACTGTCAATCGGAAAAGATGGAGGAGAGACAATGCGCCGCCAACGACCCTGCAGTGGAAGATGCCAAGAGAAGGTGCGCTGCCCTCAGTGATCGACTTCAGCGCATTTCTTCCTCCACAAAGACCACGCTCTCCCGATTAATAAACTCCGAGCTCACCTTTCTCAACCGCCTCTCCGCCGCCTCTTCTCCTCCTCCCAGGTTACTTCTTGTGCTGATCAGGATCAAATTATTTTATTTTTAGTTCTTCTACACTACTGTTGCTAATGATTAGAGTAAATTTGTACTCCTTATATGTTAAACCTGGTGGTTTCACTTGGCAGTTTCAATATCGGTCACCTAGAGGCAGTGGTGCACGTACTTCAGCTACCGTTTGTCACTGGCGTATCGCGCGTCTGCAAGCCTATTAATCTTTCGGATTCCCACAGCATTTATGTCGACATTGTTTGTTCTTTGAATGGGGATCCTGTTTGGTTCGTTGTCTCTGACAGAAACCCTAAATACATTACCTGGGACGGGGGCTCTTGTCACAAAAACAAGGGGTTAAGGAAGAAAATTCAGCAAGTTGTTGATGCTGCAGATCAGTCCCCTGTGACGCTCAAACCGTCATCCATTGTGATTTTCTTTTCCAATGGTCTTAATGACGATATTTATCAGAAGCTCAGATGTGAATTCGGAGCTGTAGACTTGGAAATGGAGTCGTTTTCCTATGAGGAATTTGAATTGGAGGATGAATGGACGAATGTGGTACTTGGTAGATCATTTCCTGATGCTTGTGTTATCAAAATTGAGGTTGACAAAGATAGCCGTGAGCTGAAGAAAAGTATTCCCGAGTCTCAGACAGGTGGCATTGTCTCCTGCAACAAGTACTATGAGCAGTCTGACCTTAATCTAGGCACATCCTTATGTTCTCTTGTTTCTGGGATGAACTGTTGGTGCTGCTCTTTGAATAACAAGGTAGAGCTTGAACGTGGATTATTGAATCAGCCATGGAGGGATGCTGAAGATAAGTTGGTTAATTTTGATACTACTGCAATGGTTGCAATTGTATCAGGAACTAGTAATGGAAGGACAGAAAAACTTTTGGCTACACCAGAGCGTGAATTGAGAGATAGGTTTAAGGGCAACTATGATTTTGTGATTTCCCAGGTAATAATCTCAGACAAACTGTAAGTTCCTTGTGGTGTTGGTGTTCTTGTTTCCTTTGGAAGCATCACACTGATGAGCTGAGCTAAAAAACATTTCATAGCATCATGTTATATGCATTTGGCAATGTGCTCAATGATCTCTTTTTTTTTTTTTTTTTTTTTGTGGGATGGAGTGAATATAGCATTTGTCATCAAAGGCAATCTTGGGGATGCTGGGCTATATATGCACGTATATTCGACTTCTAATTAGGACTATGTCTTGTCATTCCAGGTTGACTCTGAAAATCAGAACCCGATCCACAGTGAATTGCTTGGCATAATATCAGGAAAACGAGGAATTATATGTGAAAGCGTTCGACTGGAATTCCTAGAGTTAATAACAATGTGTGGTGGACCTAATGAGAAACTCAGAGCTGAATACTTTGTGAAATTCCTCAAGTAAGTTTCTTTGCCTCAGATTTGGTGTGTTTCTATTATGATACTGATTAGTAATTTGGCATCATGATTTTGCATCAGTGTAGAAGACAAGATAATCTTCATATTCTCTTTAAAGTGTCAAATGGAAAAGATTTTACATGTTTAAAAACTTGACTTCATAGAGAAAGGACTTCAGATATGATTGTGCGGGAGTCTAATTATCTGTTCTACCATTAACCTTGTTTTCATTACTCTCGTCATCTTCATTTATTAATAAACGAATGACTGTCATAGGGTAGTGCCTGATTGTCCGTCAACGCGACTGATGAGCCTTCCAACAACCAGAAAGCTGGCTTTGAAAAACAAAGTTGTTTTTGGTACTGGTGATTATTGGGGTGCTCCAACTGTAACAGCAAACATGGCTTTTGTCAGGGCTCTCTCTCAGACAGGAATGTCTCTGTCAGTGATAGAACACAGGCCACGGGCACTAATTGGTGACTAATATACTTTAGGATCTTTATACTTGTTGGAAGAGCATTTACCATCCCATCAGTTCCTGAAATGTATGTATATTAGAAAATTATAGTCATAAGATTCTGATATTATTTTGTCATGGAAAAAATCTGATATTATTGACTTCACAAAATTTTGGACCCAACCGTTGTAGTAAAGTACCGTATGTAAATAATATTCGATGTTTTAGTCTTTAGTTATCTATACGAGCGTTCTCGTCTTTCCCCTTCCTGTTTGCCCGACATGCTAGTGGTGTAAAGTTCAGTGATGTCAAATTGTGAAGAAATATCTACCTCAAAGTACCGATGGCAGATCTCAGACAACGCAAAAAAACACAGGTATCATCATAGTAAATAATAGAATGTCTTCCCAGAATATAGGAAAGATCGGGAAAAGAAGAATTTGAAGAAGGATACAAAGGGAGTTCTAGTGTGGGGGAAGAACAATATTTCGGACTTAGATGCACTATATCCTTCAGAGTTTCAGCCCAAAACTACAGGTACTGGCTTTAATGCTGATTAAAGTATTAGTAGATAGACTATCAACAATCAACTTGCAGGTGCCCTGTATCCTGACCTTCTTCAGCTTTAGTTTCCCGAGTTTAATTCTCACTGGCACATCTATCCTAAGATCAAGTGGAATCCTTCCAGTCTGTTGCTGCTCCTGCAATGCTTCCAGCAGAGTTTGCCCGTATTGATGTTGGCCCGTTAAAGCCACATTCAACACCGTCCTATTCTGGTGGCCTTGGTAGAATTTGGGGATTGATCCTTGGCAAAGGTTTGTGTTCTTGTACCACACGCTCAAATGGCTCCCTTTCTCGTAGTATATTCCGATCTTTTTATTCGGGTTTTGAGCAGTGATCCTGACATCGAACCTTGCGGAAAGGCTCAAGTCAAAATTGAGTGTCAAATCTGATACCCTGAGATTGTCTACTGAATATTTTGGAAGCTTGGGTTGAAATACGAGGTAAATAATGCCTGCAATGGCTCCAATGATGATGATGAGGAGTACGAGGAGGCCTATTGTCCAACAAAAGCATTTGCACAAAAAGTTTGACCTCTTTGGTGGTTTCAAAGGAGGCGCAACGGCTGCCACTGTGCGTTGTGCTGGAAATTGGCGGCCCCCTGTATCACCTTTTTCTGTTCTGAGTGAGGCCTGAGGCAGTAGAGGCCGTGCGGGTGGTGGTGCTTCCACATCAGCCGCCACCGGATGTATCCTTTGGTGGTCTGTCATTGGTGGTGCCATTCCTTATTATTCTTGTATCTCACTTGCTGTCTAAATTGTCAAGCGTCAAAATTGTGTTGATGAAATTTTTGGAACTGGTTATTGGCTCGTACAAGAAAGCCTATGAAAAAGTTTATGGCAACTGATAGGTTGGATGGAAATGGGATGATATTATTTCTTGTCAATGTATGTTGTGTGTATATATACATATATGTAAGCATGAAGAGGAAGTAGGGTATGTTGGTACGTAGGATAAATTAACATTTCTTACCTAACAACGAAGGCAATACAAGTGTGTGGGAGTAAAAGTTAGGTCAGCTAAGCATGACTTATTGAATATTGAATATTATTAGTCTTTATTAGCACCAACAGACAGAGGGAGAGAGAGAGGCTGGTGATCTAGGGAAGCTGCAAGTCAACAAAAATAATGATTTCTTTCCATGAAAGTTGTATGCATGCTGTTGTGCATGACTAATAATAAGAACACAGCAAGTTCCATGGAGGGCGTCTGGTGCACTTAACTGCTGACCTAACTTCTGTTTGATGCCAAATGTCAAATTGGTTATTGAATTAAGAATGAAACTGGGAATCCAAAAATATTTTGTGTTTATTATCATTAAAAGCCATTAGCGGCTCCAACACCACTCCTAAGTTATGTAAGGTACAAAAAAACTGGTCAAGCCCGGAAAAAATTAGATAGCGTACAACAATTCAAACTCCGGTATCTCTTATGGAGAGTTCCCAAGAACCACCAAATATTAAGCATGCAAACCTGCATTGCCGTCTGCACCTACATGTGCAAGTAAGAAGAATCAAACTTTTGGTAATTGTTTGTTGAAACACACTTTTACGCGGGCATGTGGATGACACATCGTAAACACTTCCCTTCTCTCATGAAGTCAAATGCCTTGTTTATATCTTCAAACTTCAAATCGTGTGTAATGTAGTTGTCAATCTCAATTTCCTGCATGTACAATTTCTAATGCGGTCATTTGTAGCAGAGGAAATTGGTTGAACGTAAAGGTATTGGTTTTCTTTGGCACAGAAACATAAATATTATGCATCTACCCTGTTTTTCCTTACAAAAACTTATTTAGGATATACCTGATTCAATAAATGAAGCCAATTTCAACAGCTGACTTAGTGAAAAGGCAAAAATTCAAAATCAAGCAGTAAATGGAAAAAACAAATGAAAAGGATAATATGCAATTACCTTCCTTAGGTACATATCAACAAGGGAAGGAAGATCAGATTTTGGTTTCCATCCACCAAAAAGCGATCCTGTTAGTGTTCTTCCACTGAGAAGTAGTCCATAGTGGGCTGATATCTCTGGCTTCTCTTTTGGCACACCAAGCGTCACTGTCAAACCCCATCCCTAAACCCACAGACAAATGTTATATAGATGCCCAAGTTCAGAAGAGAAGTGAACCGAAATTGAATAGTTGAGGTCCAGAATTTACACTGCAACAAGACTGTAAAGCTGTGGTAACCATTCCAGTATCTCCTACACACTCGAATGCATAGTCTGCCCCACCTTCAGTCATAAGGTTAATAACCTGATATGCACAAATGAGATTTGAAAGCACAACATCATGGCCATTCATTTGGATTTGAGTTCATATTCATGGAATTTTGTAATGCCAGACGTACTTCAAGACCAGTAATATAAACCATAAATGAATTATCTGTTGTTATATACAATTATGGTTGCCTAAAAAGGTACAGAATCTAGGTCTCGAACACTAATTTCTTCCAGCAAACAGATGGTACTGATGCATAAAAATTTAGTGCTTATAGCTCTAAGTGAAGCTTTATTGAGACTCACCAAGTGAATCTTATCGTTCCAGCTTCTACTCGAATTCTGATATAACGTTTTTAATAGTTGCTAATTGACGAAAAGAAAAGAACAAACCTGTTGAATTGGTTGATCATGGTCATTTGGGTTCAGAAAGTCTGTTACTCCAAAAGCCTTTGCTGTATGATAAATAAAAAATGTAAAAAATGAAAAGATCATCATGGCATTGTATGTGATGTAATTAGAAAACATCAAAGTATGCACATTCACTACCTCTTTCACTCTTCTCTGGGTTCGTGTCAACGCCAATTATTCGAGATGCTCTCCTCAGTTTAGCACCTTGTGCAACCTATTCATGTGCAAAGAAGCATAAACTATTATTTTGGGTCCTAATAAAAAGCGATCAACCATACGACATTCAGTGTAATACATAGTCCAAAACTCACAGAAAGACCAACAGTTCCAAGGCCAAAAACAACCACGGTTGATCCTTCTGAAATATTTGCAACCTTCCAAGCTGCGCCTAAACCTAGTTATGACAAAATCTTATAGCTGTAAGCCTGAGATAATCCAAGAAACTTGATTTTATATCACAACCCTTGAAACCAAAGTAAGATAAAATACCTGCTGCAACTCCACAACTTAGAAGGCATATCTTCTCCAAAGGTGCAGTTGAGCTGATCTTGACAGCACATCCAGAGTGTACAACTGCATATTCGCTGAAGCTTGAAACAGCGCAATAATGATATATGGGCTTTCCCTTTATTGAGAACCGTGTTTTCTTGTCACTGTGCATTACACCTTGGCGCTCCAAACCCAGCACTTGGCAAATATTGCTTTTACCTGAGGCACAGGGTCTGCATCTCATACATTCTCCAGTGAATAAAGTCAGCACATGGTCCCCCACTTCAAATTCAGTCACTTCATGACCTACACTCTCAACAATCCTACAGATTTGTGTGTACATGTTTAGCATTTTTCCGATTGTGGAAGGGAGCAAGAGCATTAAGAAAGGCACCATCCATGTTAAAAAATCATAATTATACCAAGTAAAATTGCTAAGAAGACGTAAGCGAGAGTCGAAATTGTGCAATCTTTAGCAATTTTCATTTCTTGCATGAACATAGCAGCCAACTTAAAGTTATCAAAACTTAACACTCTTGAATCCTTGTACTGCAGAAGAAAACAACTCTCGAGCTAGATAAACCCAACGCGCAGAACTAGGATACCCTGTGATGCCTAGATGAACCAGCTAGGATTAGCTCTTATTTTTTATTTGAAGTAGCCCAAAAACAAGAAGAGCCAAGCAATTTGTTCAGTGAGTTGTTAAAGGACAGCCTTCATAAATTGTGTAGGAGGCTCAAGTAGGTAATTCAGGTCCATCCAAGTCTAGCATTCATCATTATAATATCCAAAGTTCAGGAGTTAAACAAATGATGCAATCATCATCATTATACTGAGAGTTTTTAGTTATTTTAGCGTTAATTCACCATCATCCTTGTCATTTGTTTCACATAAACTGATGCCAAATGTAAATCATGTGAGGAAACATAATGCAATTTAGTATTACTATCCACCGAAGAAACAACACGTTGAATAGCAATTGTGCAGCAAACTGTAATTAAGAAACTTCTTTGGAGTTGCAATAAAATGTAATAATGTGATAAAGACCGTCGTAATTCAGGAAGCTGGAAGGAAATATAAATTCACCCTGATGCTTCGTGGCCAAATATACGAGGAAATATTTGAGGTTGTGCCTGCAGAAGATCACACATATCGTTCATTGACTCTATACTGATCAATAGAAACTTGAATCTTCTAGCAAAGAAAGGGAGCAAAGTAGTTGCTAGTATTCATTATCTGTATATATATAAACAGGAGAGTGAATTCAAAGTCGAAAGAGTTTTGAAGACCTGAGAGAGCCAAGCGTTGAGGTCACTGCGGCAAAGCGAAGTGCATACGACTTTAATGCGGATCTCCATGGTCTGAGGCGGGCTGAGCTCCACCTCTTCTATCACTAATGGCTGTCCGGCGGCCCATGCCACCGCCGCTTTGCAGGTGATAGACGACATTTATGTTTCTCCGGTGACTTCAGCTGTGTTGACGACGGTTGCTTGGAGTTGGATTTTCTTGATTCTAGTAGTTCGTAAGAGGACCTCCGGAGTTTGGTGCCTTGGTGGTAGGTGTAGGTGTAGGTGGAGGTGAGTGATCTTTCTCACTCAAAATAAAATAAAAAATAAAATAAAACGCCTTTCATTTTTTTTTTGCATTTGATCATCACCTTGTTACTCTATAAAGAAAAACAATATTCATTCCGTCCCAAAAATAATAATCTGAAAAGTATAATCTTTTAATTTTATAAATAAATAAAGTTACAATATTTTAAAAACTATAAATTCACATTTATAAATTTCTTTATTAATTAATTAGACTACTTCAATATATAAAATTTATCTGTGATATAAACATTTATTATATTTAACTGATAAACGAGGCTTTAACTTTCAAAATATAATTTATAATTAAGAGAATCAAACATGGCTTTTAATTTTTGAATTTGAGAACATCATTTTGAGCTTAGAAATTTTAAAGAATTTCCCAACTCTAAAACTAAAATTTGCCTAAATCAAAAAGGCATTAAGAGAAAATAAAACTTCAACTAATTCAATAATCTTTTAATTTTATAAATAAATAAAGTTACAATATTTTAAAAACTATAAATTCACATTTATAAATTTCTTTATTAATTAATTAGACTACTTCAATATATAAAATTTATCTGTGATATAAACATTTATTATATTTAACTGATAAACGAGGCTTTAACTTTCAAAATATAATTTATAATTAAGAGAATCAAACATGGCTTTTAATTTTTGAATTTGAGAACATCATTTTGAGCTTAGAAATTTTAAAGAATTTCCCAACTCTAAAACTAAAATTTGCCTAAATCAAAAAGGCATTAAGAGAAAATAAAACTTCAACTAATTCAATAAGGTATTTGGCGCAAATAGAATTGAAAATCATTGTAAAGTTGGAGAATTTTAATTCTTTCTTTTCCCCCTAAAAAAGCCAGGCTGAACTTGTTGCATTGTGGTCATGTTTAGATGAGTGCTCCAGCCCCCCCTCTTCTCTATCTCTCTCTCAAACAGACAAAAGAAGACCGACTGCTTCAAATTACATCAATCATATATGCATCACCACCCTAAACACTTCCAATTAAATAGCAGATCCTACTGAATAGGCTAGTTCTATCTTCTATGCTACCTGCCTGCAGCTAAAATAATGCTGAAAAAAATATTTGAAACCTACCTAACAGGCAACATTTTCCAGGCCAGCATCACACAGAATTTTGATCCACCAGACTAAATCTAGTCAACAAAGATTCGAGTTGTTGCATTACAACCTGATAATGTTGTTGAGATTGTGCTCCCTCTTCAACAACTTGAAGGGCACGTCTCAATAGATGATGATGATTACACCACTGCAAAGGACCATCGCCATCACCTAAGCTGAAATTACGCTTGTAACCTTTGCTCCAACGCGGCAGAATATACTGTGCCGGTATTTCCTCTACTCCGTTGTAGTTAAGGACACTCAACGCATGCCTGCACAAATAGCCCTTGAAATTGAACAAACTACAGATGCAACGTACTTCAATCTGTGTTGTCTCGTATAAGACTTCGTACTGTCTCACCTCCTTCTCCTTTCCTTCAACTTCCCTTCGTTCTTTGACAACAAAAGTCATAATCGGGCCATTAGTTGCCACTTGCCTTATATTGAAGCAAGAATGCATGCCCTCAACTTCAGTTTGGCATCTCTGAAACATTTCCTTTGTGTACACCTTCGAAAGCTGCAACTCGAATTTAGATTTAGTTTTCAGATCCAAGTTCGAATTTCTCGACTCCAAATCTTCCACTGCTTCTTTCAAATGCTTCCTTTGTAGCGCCAGATCATACTTATCAAGGAATTCCTTAAAAGATGTGTGTTTGTGCACATAACCATCAAAAAATCCACTAGGAACCACCTCACTCTCATTGATCGGGAGCATCCCCACAAAACAAGTGTCTTTTAAGAATACTGGGACCCACCTTTGTCGATCTTCATACAATAACTGAAGCCATTTATTGTCCCTGAGGTTATGTTGAGTAATCATCTCCCCCCAGAAAGTCTCAAACTCAGATATCTTCAAGGAATCAAACACTGCTTTATTCAGCTGCTTCTTGATCCCTTCAAACCCATTCAGTCCACCCAACTTCTCAGGAACACGATGCATGATATAGGACAAACAGTAACAGTGACGAGCCTGTGGGAAAACCTCAGAAACCGCTATATGCAGGGGTTTGGACTGATCGGTAACAATAACTTGTGGATGTTGCCCCAGCATACAAGTAAGCCATGCCCTAAACATCCAGACCAAACACTCCACTGATTCACGTCCAAGTATGCCACATCCTAAAAGAACAGATTGTCCATGGTGGTTTATTCCCAAAAATGAAATCAAGGGAACTTCATACTTGTTTGTCAAGCTTGTAGTGTCAATTGTTATGGTGTCGGAGAAGTAATTATATGCAATTCTACACCCAGCATCAGCCCAGAACACATTATTCAAGTGCCCTTCATCATCAATATCCATCAAGTAAAAAAAGTTTGGATTTGTCAGCTTCATACGACAAAAATAATTATACACCGCATGTGCGTCCCCTTCTTTGAGATTTAGATGCTTTGAATGACCAACAATATTTCCATCATCTCTCTCATCTGTCTTGGAGTGTCCATTACACAAAGCATCCACTACAGGGGTTCGGTATAACTTAATCGTGTGTATCTCTTTTACAGGTTCAGACTGTTGTGCTTTCTTGGCAGCAATAAACATCTTTTTATGTGACTTATAGAAACGTTTGATTTCTGGGCTCACTGGATGATTGTGTTCAAGCTCAACCTCGACTATCCTCCACCTTTGAGCATCCACAATCTTGATGATCACCATTGCAGGACAACCTGTTCTTGTTTCTGGCCTTGGATTGTTTGCTTCACTTTTTTTCTTGAAACCAGCATTGCTACAGCTGAGTTTCGCTCTGTACCGCTCCCTTTGTTTAGATCGGAACCATGAATTGCCTACTCTAATCCCAAATCCTTGTCCCTTAGCATAGACATTGTAAAAGTCATAAGCTTTATCAAAAGACTCAAACTCCAATCCTACTGTTGGAGGAAGAAACTGTTTTTTCAACTGCATTTCCTGTGCTTCACCACAATGTTCCACCATAGAACAGTCTCCATCTTCATATTCATCACCTTCCCCGAAAACTGGCTCACTGTTGAGAGACGCCAGCTCCATCTACATACACAAACAAAATCATCAACAATGGGGACGGAAAGCAACCTTACCAACCGAATTAAAGCATTCTTGATGACTAAAGAAAACAACCAATGACTTGTTATTTAGTTTTTCAGTTTAATCGCAATAGCAGAGTCTACAAGTGAGCGAATGAAGTGCATACAAACTTTAGCAACCACACCCAAGCATAACTATGTTTTGGAAAAACAAGAACCATGTAAAAACCGAAAACGGAATAAGACAATACAAGATTTTTATGTGATAAAAGTGATCAAATAACGCAAAGAGGCAGAGGTTCCTCAACACAATGATCCTGAAAGATAAAAGACATTTCTTTTTTATGCAGTTGCGGACTGCACATAACGTTTTAGCTGACTCAGGAGAAAAACTACAAATTTCAATCTTGTGGAATCAGGTAAAACACTAAGCAGCATTTCGTGAAAATCAGAGAGCAGTGACGATGACGCCAAAAATTTAATCGATTAAGAAATATCGAATTAAAAGGAGAATTGACAATCAAGAAAAAATAAAGTAAACAAAAAAGAGTTTGGGGGAGAATCACGTTACCAAACAATCGGGGAGCAAACTAAGGAGTAGCCGGCGGCGGGGGCTCCACCTGCAGTGGTCGGCCAAGAGGTCAGTGTCATCCGTGTCCGAGTTCGTTTTCCCGTCTTCTTCCTTTTCCAACCAATATGTGGTTCAGATGCGGGCCGGGCCTATTTGTCAAGAATGTGGCTTAATTAAGTGGGCTCTTCAAAGGTAAAGGTGTATCCGTCAGCCCAATCGTCCATTTTCTCTTCCCCTCTCACTCATCCTTTTAATTACACAGGATAGGATAGGAGTTGTGTATTTGCAATTTATTGAACCATATTTGTGGGGTATTTCGGTTTTAATTCTCTATTTTATTTATATTCTATTCATTAATTATATCATTGAATACATAAAAATATGAAATAAAACACAAAATAAAATAAAATATGTGCTAATGATTTGTTTTTCAATGGATGATGCAAGAAGCCACTCATCCAATTCATATGGATGGACATGGACTGGAGGGTGATATATTTTTTAGGCAATAAATAAATATATACTAAAACTTTAAAAAAAAAAATCAAATCCCTTTCCTCTGAAATTGCTATTAATATTATAAAGTCCAAAAGGGAGGGGAGTGGGAGGCTTTATTATTTATATAATAATAATAAAGGAGGAGGGTAGGTAAGAGATGATGAATTAATGATGAAGGAGTTTGGAGTAAGCAAGCATTCGTGAGAAGAAGAAGAAAACAAACGAAAGGTGCATTGAGGGATGGATACATATAAAAATAAATAAAAGAGGTGGGCAATTTTGAACTAAGCTATGCTAAGCTGCACTGCACATTCCTTTATGCATTATGTATATCTTCTTCTTCTTCTTCTTCTTCTTCCCCATATGCCCACAGCACAGTGCTAAACTATGCTCCAATTCAAACAATTTTATTCACTCTAAAGAAAATAAGGAACTCCAGTTCTTGGTCCTCGCATCTGGTTGTTCTCCTCCGTCTCCGTGAAGAACTTCACTTCTCTCTCCTGATCCATGCAAAAAAGTGTATAAAGAATCCAACAATCATCAAACAAGTATCAAACTACGGGCAGCAGTATTTGATAAGAAGATGTGCACTCCTACCATATTCTCATTGAAGCTCAATATTGATGCCACATTTCCACACCGATAACAATAGTTTGGTGCAGACCACACCTGCATAGTCCCCAATGCGACAGTGAGAAAATATAAATAAGACAAGACAAGCAGCTATCCTCGTGTACCATGGATAAGAATTAGAATTAGCAACTCACAGTCACTAGTCCCTTATCTTGAAACATATACTTTAGACCTTCTTGAACAAGTTGGTGGGCTCGGCAGACTAGGTCAAGCTTGTTAATATGATTGAACTACCAAAAAAAGAAAAAAGAAAATTAGCATTGCAATAAAGTAAAGCAATCCAATGATCATTTGCTCCAAACATCTCAAGCATGTTCTTGACTCACCTCAGATGTGACTCTAGATCCAAATAGCCAGCCAGCTCCTCGAGGACTGACTGCCCATGTTTCAATGTCTTCAGGATCACTCCACATTAAGTCGCAGAAGGGCCCTTCATGTGGGATCTCACAGTTCCGTTCTATGACTCGAATCTGCTAAGAGAACAAAACGAAGAATCCATATGACTTTGTATGTGGGTGCTAGACTCTCTAAAGCACAAGCAAACATAACAAGACCACCAATATCAGGGCTACAGAATTGAATGGCAGTTAGAAGGGAAAAAAAAAGTTCAAGGAAAATCTATGAGGCTATCATATTACAATCAAGAAATTACCAAGAGTTATGGCACATTGTTATGGGCAAGATATGGCAGCCACAATCAAGGGGATTAAATCTTGATTTTTGGGAAGTTTTTTAGATTCTTATTTTTAGGAAGGATTTGACTTTCTGACTCTTAGATTAGAATAATTTAGGGCAGGTTTCCTTAATCCTTGCTGTCCTAATTCTAGTTTTCCTTAATTGTTTTCCTTGTAATCTATATTTAAGCAAGTCATGAGCAATGAATAAAACAAGCAGAAAATTATAGAGTTCTAAGAGATTTGGTTTCTCTGAAATTGAGTCCAAAGGTCAAAGCTCCCTTCAACGAGCGCAATTAATTCGAGTCACCATAGATCGATCTAGAAATCCTAACAAGGGGGATAACCAGTCCTTGAATATGAATTTTCAGTTGAATCGAACGGTAACCCGATCCTGGTCTAGTGCTCATAACACACATGCATGCCACATTCAACATATTTACCCACCTCGAAATATCTACTATTGTGTCAGTTTTGAGATTCCATGCAATAATATATAAAATAAAACAAACACCAGAAAAGGGGCAAAAAAAGGGGGAAATGAAAAAGCTTAACCTGATCGATAGTTCTAATATCTGGAGATAGGCCACCATGCACACAAAGTACCTGGGATTCCACAAAGCCAGCAACTTAATATCACAAGCAAACATAAGAGCAATAACAGTAACAGCTACTGATATAGGAATCTTCTGAAAGTAAAAAGATCTTTCCATACCCAAGGAAGTAAAAAGAACTACAGGACTTGGTCAGTGTTATTTATAGATATCAGAAATGAATAGCAATTTCACAGTTTAGGAGCTGAGGTCCTTGATTTCTGCATAAACGATATTTCAGACAAAGAGAGAGAGTGCATACCGTGCCATCAATGATTGCTGACAGGGTTAGATAGTCAAAAACATCAGTGCAATAACGCCAAGCATTAGCATTCCCATACTTCCTCTGACATTCATCATAGAATCCATAAACCTACCAAGGACAAGCATGTAAACATTAATAAGAAACAAAGAATTAGCAGGCATGAGAATAATCTTCTTGTACATAATAGTTGCCTCAAATGTGAAGATAGATGAGTAAACTTCACCATAACATTTCCTATCCAACCAAAACTTGAGGTGAAAACCATTCAGGAACACTATAACATTCAGCGGAGTCATGTTTCAAAAAAAACCGCCTAGAAGAAGATATCCACTGTTTTATTACAACAATGAATTTTACCAAAATGCTATGAATTCCAGTTGCTTACAATACAATAATTGGACTTCTCTTGAATACAAGTAACCAACTTCAATATCTAACAATTGTCAGAACAAGCCACTAGACGCTGACTATCAAAATAGAAACTATGTTATTAACACTATCTAGAACATAGAACATCCAAAACCAAAGGCTTCTTACATTTTTTTGTCAACTATATAATTTTAACAATTTACATTTCCATGGTCAGTGTAACCTGCACATCTGCTGCCTCATTTAAGAAAGTCTTGTTGGTTGCCTCACCATAATTAGTTGTCTGCCTAAAGTAATATGTCATAGCAGTTCATATAAGAACTTCTTTACTGTATGCTGGACAGCATTCTGGCTGTGGAAATATAATTATGTACAATTCTAATATTGATTACCTGTGTTAGTTGCCTGCTTTCATGATTTCCCCGTAGAAGAGTAATATTAGCAGGATATCTGTAATCAAGTGCAACTGGCATAAATAAGTAGCTTACTAGGAGCAACTAGAAAACATTAAATACAGTACCAGCAGACAACCAGATCACAAAAGCTATTTTATGCACAACTAGAACCAGATCATCTAACACAGGGACAATTATGTTACCGAGTCACCGACATCTCTATTTTTAATTTTTATTTTAACCTTTTTGTTAAAATTAAAGTGAAAGGTTGAAAATAATGTTAAGAAAATGATTTCACAAGTACAATTTCTAATTTTCAAAAAGTAGTTTGTGAAACTAAGCTAGCATTGGCTGAATAGCAAGAGCTGCAGTTTGAGTTGGTTATTTATAAAGTACTTAAGACTTAAAGAGTATACGAAAGAATCATAAGAGTGAAGAATAGTGTTTAAGAGCAAACAAAAGAATATTGTTTAAGAGTAAAGAAAAAATTTTAATGACTCATTCATTTAAATCAACTATTATCCAGAATCATTAAGGATAACAGTAGCAATTAAATGGACTCCAGAGACCATATCACGGTTAGAATAAACTCCCGGTCAATTCCTACATATAATTGCTGAGCAAATAGTCACTGATTTACTTATTCTTTATTCATCATACTTGTATTTGAGCAAACTGATGAGGAAGAGATGCTGGACTGACTAAAAAAAATTACACCGACTCTAATAAATAAATTTCTTGATTTATACACACCTTGCTTTTAGAAGCAAAAGGATCGTGAAAACTTCTAGACTATTATAACCACGATCAACAAAATCCCCCTGTTAGCAGAAAGAGTAATTAGACAAGACATACAAACAAAAAGTAACAGACATATGAGATATCACTTTACACAATTTACCATAAATATGTAATTTGTTTCTGGTACATGACCTCCAGTCTGGAAAAGTTTCATTAGATCATGAAATTGTCCATGGATATCCCCGCAAACTGTGACTGGACTGTTGACTGGCTGCACATTTGACTCCTCAATTAAAATCTCCTTTACCTGAAAAAGGATGGACCGCATCAAGTTATTAAAAAACAAATGACAACATGATATCCAGATATATAAGTGAGCAAGAGAGAGAGAGAGGGTATACTCAACGTTACCAAAGTGTTTAGGTCTGCATCTAAGTCAAGGATCAAATATGATGCATCAACATCCCAAAACCAAAATATGGATGGCTTCAAATCAACCACTAGTACAATCAACCAATTTAAGGAAGAAAGTGGACTTTATTTCCAAGGCCATGTGGAAACTAAGAATTAGCGACAAACTAAAATGAAGCAAGGTGTGCATCACATATCTCAAGGTAATTTGTAAACCAACTGTAAGTAGGTCTCACAATTACTTAAAAACATTATATTATAATCTCCTGCCAGATAGCAAGAAATACTAGCAAAATACATATAGATCTCTTCATATCACCATTTATTTGGAAGGAGAATATCCAGGTACCTAATATTTAAAATGTTATTATTTTGAAGTCATATTGTATAAATAGGCAAGCAACATTTTGCATCTCTTCAGAAGAATGACACGTTCACAGTAAAAGTGAAGATAAGTAGGGATATTCATATTCGTAATGTTGGCACAAGCAAACAGCCCCATTTATCTAACCTGTTCTTAGTTAACTTGACAGCCATCTAAGTGCTAGTGCAGTGGAAGAAACAACACACTATTTTTTATATTTTAATTGACGTTACAGGTGCATTTAAGATAACTCTCTGTTAACAACTGGGAGCAGCTTACTTACAATACGCAATATGTCTAAACAAAGAAGAGAATTTCTACAATTCTACTTAAATTGAATGTTTCAACAGATCAACACTTGGGACAAGATGAAAAGTTAATGATACTTCTTTACTATTAAGTTGTTCTGAGAGTTCAGTCCAGCCCAAGTAACAGAATTACACCCAACATGTGCGATTATATCTGAGAGAGAGGAGATTTCCAACATAATAAAACAAATAACTTGAGACCATAAGCACCAGAATGGAGTTAATAAATTCAAGTACTAATCAGGTAAAGATAAGGAGGATGAGACTGGAAACAGCTGGCCCAGGTAGAGTTCGTAAATATCTTGTCCAAAGATATAGCACTTAAACAAAATTCCTTCATGGAAACTTCCGATTGTTCGACTGTTTAAGCAAATAATGGTATTACAGAGTACACCATAATGAATAGAATTCTCATTTCTTGTTAGCAATAGAATGTCAGATACAAAAATCCAACAGAATGAAGTCTCCGTTTCCGCATGAGTGAAGCGGCCAAAATGGCCCCCATCTCAAACATATCCTCATAAACCCTCATACAAGAATGCTGAACCCCCTCCCCCTCCCCCACCAAAAAAAAAAAAAAAAACAAACCGAAATGGTCAAGGCAAAACCCTAACTAACAAAATCAAGAAAAGGCTAAATAAATCGAGACTCTTGTTTCAATTTATTTCGTTCATCTCATAAGAAACATTACATACTCTGTTCAAAATGGCATGTGGTGTAAAAATTGCATTAAAGAAAGAAGAACTGCATAAAGAATTAGAAGAAGTAGATACGTTTTCGCAGAGGAGCTGAAGCTCGTCTTCTGACAAGTGCTGGCCCTCCTTCACATTTGCTATCCACTGGTCCAAATCCATTACCTTTTATTTTCAAGGAAGAATACTCGATTCTTGTTTCTCCAACGAATTAGAGTAATTCAAAAGCAGCAAATGAATGGGCAATTAGTAAGTATTATGGTGTTTCTGCGTGAATGCATATACGTATCTTTATAAGCAGAGGAGAAGGGGGTTACAGGAGTAGGAAGGGAGAGGGGATATTTGTGGAGACGAAGAAAAACACTGTGTTGCGATGTGAAGGTGTGTTCACTCACTTCTCCCACTGCCTTCTCCTTTTCCTATTTTTCTTGTAAATGGAGTATCTATATATTGTGTATGTATGTATGTATATATCTGAATCTGGATGTATGTCTTTGATCGTCAACCCGTTGGATTCAATTTTGATTGATGATGGAGTGCTACTTAAGAGACTTTTTTGCCAAATTTGTCAGACTTTATGCTGAAATCCAAGCTCACACTAAAAATACTCATTTTCATGTTTCTTTTTTCTTTCTTTTTGGCACAATAATCTTGGTTTTGCTAGGATGTTTTTTGAAAACAAATTAGTAAAGTATTTGAATAAAAATAAAATGATAAAGTTTGACGGAGAGTTTGTCAGGACAATGAAAGTAATGAATTGAAAGTACAGAATCATAAAAAACAATATAAGATAAAATTTCAAACGTGTCCAACCATCAGAGCTACTAAACTTTGTGTAATTTAATTTTTGAAATAATTGCCTCAAAACAAGTTAGTTTTATCGTAACTTAACAAATTTTCGTGGATAACTAGTACAATAGCAAGAGGAGGCATAAATACACTCCTTCAATCCCCACAAGAAGATAAATAATAATACACAATCAAGTTCAATTTTTCTTCCTTAAACAATGAGTCAACCCTCGTTGGCAAAGTAGGTGGGTCAAAAAAAACCAGTAACCTACAGAGATTCCCAACTAAACATTAGTCAAGTTTTAGGATTTTTTTAAAGCATAAGATGAGAAAATAATGAAGTTTCTCCAAATTTAGAGGTCGAATATCTTAAAAAACAATTAAAGATTTTTCGATTTATCAAGTCCCTCAAAAAATAGAACGGTGAAGCAGATTGTATGGAAAAATTGATCAACTCTATGACCATGTCAATTTTGGTAGAATAAAACTGTTAGCATCTCATGTAGAAATAGTTAAAGATGTAATCATATTATGCACCAAAGAACCATGTAAATTTGTGTCACTGCTCCTCTCACGTCCTTGCAACCTTTAGAACCTGAATGAGAAATTAAGTTTCCCTCAAACAAAGAAATTTTTATATTTTTACAAATTAGGTTGAAACTGAACCCCACACAAAAAAAGAGTTATCAAGTTTTTGCAAAAATTTATACTTTGTTGTTTTGGAATTCCTCAACCTAATATATATCCAACATAACACAATTTTGTGGCTCAAAAGTTCAAGAATAGGCATATTAAACATTTCTTCACTTTTGTTGTATCCAAATTTATAGCATCTACATTAGTATTGTATTTTACCCTAAACCCTAAACCCGAAACCCGAAACCCAAAACCCGAAACTCGAAATCCTAAATCTTTAAGTAATTTTTCATATGAACTTTTAATACACTTCATTAATTAAAATGCTATATAATATTATTTATCTTAGAAGAAACCGAATGAATGGAATCTGTCTTTTACTATAGAAAAGCTATCAAAAAACTATGAATCATTTGGTCCAAAATAAAGAAATAGTTCAAATTTGATATAAATCTAAGATATGAAAAAGAATTACAACAATAAATTTCTCTTTTCTTTGACAATAAACCAAAAAAGTGTGGGGAATTTGGAAGTAGACAGTCTCCTCAGCTACACACCACCTCAACAGCAACTCTCTTCACCACCAAATTGGGACACAACTCTTTGTCCAAGTTCTCTCTGCTTACTTCCAATTCGCACTCATTTTTGTTCATACAAACCTGCAGGCCCACAATTTACTTTTGTGAGAAATTGAAACTTGGAAAACTAGTAAACACAATAACACTGGTCTGAAACAACGCAACTTGTTTACCTTTTCAACCATAGATATAGAATTGGGATGGTGGCACTCTCCCACAGCGTACGATCCACAGCTCCCTTCTGGATCTCCGAAACTGGCAAATTTGACGGCTGAGATTTTTGTATTGATGGGGCATTTCAAATTAACAGTTGCGTTCTTTTTGTAATGTGCAATTGAACTTTTTTGCATGTTTTGGAAATCGAAGGAAGGGTGGTCTTCTGAGATGTGCGCGCAAATACTTGAGACTTTTCGTGCTGAGAAGTGAATCTTAGTAGGGTCTCCACCTTTTTCCTCAAAGATCACCAACACATTTCCTGATGGCTTGAACCAAGATCTTGGCACATGGTACCTAATTCACCAAGAAAATAACACACTTTTGTTAAAATGCAAGAAGAATGAAAAATGGAGCATGCAACAGACTGATGGAAGATAAGGATCTCATTCGACATGTTCATTTTCACGTTTTTAAGATTGCAAAATATTCTAGGATTTAAGGTGCATCATTATACCATCTTTGTGTTGGTTCTCCACAGCCCGTGTTACACTTGTTGGGCATAAATTTGCCTCTGTAGTCACATTGTTGAACACATATTTCAGTCTTGGAGGCCTTCCTAGGCCAATATCTTCCTATTTCATTTCCATTTAACCAAGCCAGCCCTTTCCCCATGTGAACCATATCGAGTCCAATGGGCTCTTGCCCGGGAGGAGAATCCACCACAGCCTGCGTGCATAAGCATACTTAGTGGCATGTAAAGTTAACACTTCCTTAAAGTAAAATACCTGCCAGAAGCGGAAGCCTTCTGAGATGTTTTTACCTTGTACCATGTTAGGGGCCGATGTTTAGGTGCCATTGAAGTAGATACCCAATTTACTGATTTTAAATGATCCGCATCGTGTATTCTTAAATGTTCTCCTTGTAAGCCAATCTGAAATCACAAGATAAATGAATGAAAAATTATATGAAATTTAAACTATATGTCAGTCAAGACCCTCTGATGATTTCCACAGGACCCTCTGAGAGCTATAATTAAGCAGAACTAGCATACTTTAAAATTATATCTTAGCCCCCTAATATTCTTGTCATGTTCATCTTGATAATCCACACATATTTAGATAAATTTCAAATTCAATGCAGAATATATGACAGAATGAGCAGTCTATTACGATCTCTAGAAACATATATCTACCAAGATGAGTGGCTGAAGCAATGTTTTATGAGTGTACACTTAATTAAGCGAATTGATACTAGGCTAGAAACATGGAATGTGAATTAGGTGTTGTTGATGATCAAACTACTTCATTAGAAAAAACAACCAGACAGGCTTTTTTAGCTCTATCAACATGCCAGATTTGTTCGGACAGCATCAAGTTAAAACTCAAAAGTGGGTTAATTGGAGGCAGCAAACCCTCACTAAAGAGAGTAAAGATCATAAAAAAAAGAATGAAGGTACACCTTGTAGGTCCATTTACTGGTGGACAAGTCTACTGTGCCATTCTTTATCCCCACAATTTTGACACTGGTAGGACCAGCTCCGATCCACTCATAAAAGGCTCCTGCATTCTAGAATTCAAGAAAAAGACGAAAATCTCAGTCGGTGATACATTAAAATTTTGAAAATTTGTGATGAGCACAAACTGTGTAGTATTGATGTTCATCTGAAAGATGGTTAAATTTAAAATGTCAAACTTAGATAGTATGTCCAATTCCATAACATAAAACTATCATGTGCACATTGAATAGGATAGAGATCTTGCAAAACATATGCAACTGGAAAAGGATACAAACAATGAAGTACCTGCAGGCCGACAGTCATGCTTAATAATGCAATATGATTCTCCCCAGCCTTGAGAGATATAGGACTTCTGATTTTGAAGGGCGACACTGTACCATTTCCAAATCCACTAGCTGCAGAGAAACATAAGCTGGATGCATAAGCCCATTATGATAGAATAGTAACAACATTTTGGAGTTAAAATCGGAGCTTCTGTGACTTCCATTCCAAAATAAGTGAGAGAGAAAAGAAAAAGTGATTTACAAATTGGGCCATAGTATACTAGAGAGAAAAATAACCTTGAAGTTTCTGATTAATGAAAACATGCATGGCATGGCCCTTTGATTCAACTACAAGCATTGGGCCTCTACCATTTCTCAGAAACTCTTCAGTCTCATCAACAAGTAAACTATCATGACAGAGAACCCGTGAGTATTTACTCAAAGTCCACGCAAACTAAAAAATATTGAGCATCATATTGTCTGTTTGTGCAGTGTATCTACAATAATTTGCTGGCGTAACTCAAATACAAGAAAGAATAAAATGGTTAAAGTAAAATTTAGTTGTTAACAAACCTTGTTGTATACCACAGGTAGTCTGTAGTATCTTTTGTAGTGTTAATGTGATCCACCAAGCCAGATTTTGTAAAATCTGCAGCACCCCAAATCCCAGCATTCTCTTTAAAGACATCCCACTGCAGACCTTTCAAGTCTTTATCAGGTGAGGCAGTTGATGGCTGCAGATCTGTTGGTATCATCTCAACCACAGAAGTTTGAGAACCAACCTGTTGAAATAAAGGAAATAAAAACTTCCATGTGAAGTTATAGAGTTGGTACTGGCATTTGGAAATAGAAACATTTAGCTCTCATACGACTCTTAATGATCTATTGTGTTCTTTTGTAAGTTCGAATTACTGTAGCAATGACACTCCCCGTCAAAGAAAAGCATAAACATGTGTAGCGTAATAAGATAATCTTCATGAATGATATCAGCACAACATAAAGCACAATTTCCTCTCTTTTAATACATTAGACGTCTAATTCTATAAAAAGTGATTTTGTGGCTGTAGAAGAAACTGGACCACACGAAACTTCAATGTAAAGTTGAAAAATAAATACTTACCTTTGCAGTGTTGAAAACTACATTCTTGCAGTCCGGTAGAATGCTAACAGACCATGCTGGGAGGTAATATGATGTATTTTGAAACACCACTGTTTTCCCATCTTTGTCATCCATATTTGAAATAAAGGCAGCACAACCTCCTGATGAATCCTCGTAGACATCAGCCTACAAGAAATGTCTTTTATTCATTTCACAACTGGCAATTATTTTGTACTCACACCCAAGGGATAGCCATAAATCTTGTTAAAATTAGTATCAAGAGAAAGTGTTAGAAAAAACGTCAAAGGCCTTCAAAACCCTTGGCAGAACAATCTTTGGAAAAATAAAATATGCACACAGAAGAATCGGCCAAGGTTTCAGGACTTCACCTCTTGCGAGGGGCCTAATGACAACAAGCGGGGTTCTCCATTCAGCAATGCATGCTCACATAACTTTATAGATCTGTGAAGCTCTTTAAGATGCCCCCATTTTGGACATCTAGCCAACCCTGAAACATATCATACATATTAAGAATACACCTACAAATAAATATCAGATGAATCTAAGTTTGAAAAACAATCACGTTAGAAGTTCCAACTTACCATGTAAAATACGAAAAATAATGTCAAGACTTACCATATTCATCAATTGGTGCATCATAGTCATAACTCGTGGTAATGAATGGTCCACCTGAAGTGCGGCCAAAGTTTGTCCCACCATGATACTGAAAAAGGGAAACACAGGTCAAGTAAGAGATGAGAACCATAATTCACTGAAAGGGCACACCAATTTATTGCTTCTTCATCCCATAATAAGGGTTGTTTGTGGGTACTTTCTAGAAAAAGAAGTCAAGAAATAATAGCATACCATGTAATAGTTCTGTAAGCTTCCTCCTTTCTGGAAAAAACGTGCGACTGAATAAGCAACATCCTCAGGAGGTCTGTGAGGATTACTTGCTCCAAATGTTTTGAACCTGAGTTTTTCAAAGCTCAAGGCAAGATGCAAAAGCAAACTGACACAATTCTGAATTATAATTTTCATCGCATAAGGTTTGCACAATTGGGCTGATATTCTGGCTTCAATCAATGGCAGTAACATGCAATGTGAAATGGCTTAGAGTTTTAACAATTGGAAATTAAGAATGCCACTTACAAAACTATGTAATACTACCGTCCATTCGGCTAAAAACCTTCCAAAAGGCTTTAAAATAAAATGATGGAATTTGGGACAGGATTTCTTTTCGAGGAACTAAAACATATTTAGAGCCATATTCACTTCGTTTCTATATGATTTGTAAATCTGAGTTCACAATAAAGCAAAAGAGCCCTACATTTTTCTGGTAGACAATCATTTCAAATGTACACAACTGCTGCCCTGCTGAACCTCATCTAAGCAATCACCAAAATCTACTCTTCTCCAGTACTCGTCTCAATAGATTAAAACCATGGGTTGCTTCAATCAGAATCTTTTTAATATTTTAACTATAAATTACGATTTCTCTCCACTTTCATATGTCGTTCAATCAAGACATGCCCCACTTGAATAGCTGGGGACCTCAGACAAATAAATATTTGTTTCATGTCTAAGACACACCATGTGAATATAATCACAAATTAAACTATTTTTACAACAGTGATGCACGTCCAGATGAAGTATCGGCTGATATAAGACAGTGAGATGTAACTTACCATCCAGGCCAGTTTTCAGTCCAAAATTTAGGCTTATTTGGAGAGATTGGTTTGAAATGATCGCAGTAAAATGAGTTGCATGTGTCAATCTAAAAGAGTGGGGAAAAAGTAGTGTTAGAAAATTATACACCAATTAAATGCACAAAATCTGAAAGGAAACTCATTTTTACTTAACTCACTTCAAATTTCAACTCAAAATAAACACAAAAATAAAAGAGAAACAACAAGTCATTCAGATAGTTTAAAGGCATTGGGAAGGATGATGAATCTAGGATAAAGAGTTTAAGAATAATTATATTTGTATTTAGCACCTCAAATTTCACATGAAATGACTCCACATATTTGCAGGGTTGGCGATCTCCTTACCACAGTAGGAGGAGGATCAAATTGCTGGCACATAATCCAGGGTACACCAGTGTTCTGAGAAACAGCCATGTCAGCAGCCCATATGGTGTACTTTTTTCCTCCTTCCCCATAAGCAGATTCGTAGAATCCGTATTCATTTTCCACCTGTACTTCAATAAGAAAACAATATATGATGATCATCTATGACCTGGATAGCCAGCAAATCAGATTTTGCGTACAGAAAAAGGATGAATGATAAGAGAGAAATTCATGTATACTGAAAACGAACAACACTGGCATTTTAGGCTTCTATATATACTCCCTTTCCATTATTACATTTGAAAATGATACAGGTCCGACTTCTCCATAGTTATCTCAGAAAAGGTTCTTGAAACATAAGAGATAACTGGTTTTACAAACACTAGTTGTAATGCATTTTATGCTTGGATCAGGTTCTCAGATAAAAATCTAAAGTGTCTTGTGTTGTTTGATCTAGTAAAATTCTTGTACGTCAACTTCAATTTCAAAACCCCTGTGCAACATCACCATGAGAAAATATAATTCCATCACCAACCAGTTCAACGAAATCATGAAATTGTCTCAAGGATACTTTTTAATGTGGCAAGACATTCAATGTGCCCTTCTCTATGACTAGGAAAGTTGCACTTTTCCTCCACAAGAAGAAACAATATTAAATGTTGACCAATGATCATAGCACCAAGTGGAGCACAAATCAAAGAGCAAGAGACAGACACTTGCCTGTGCCAAGATAATAGGACCTCCTTGTGGTGCAAAAAGCTTCTCTTTCTTCATCATGTCCACAATCAAAGTCGTGAACTTCTTCATGTAATACTGGAATTCCAAACAAGTTAGCTGCTGTCATAATTAATTTAATCTTAAAAAAACGAACAAGAATGAATATGTGCAAACCTTGAAAGGTTCATTATCAGTTCGAAAGACAGTTCCTGGCACATAGTGCAACCAAACAGGCACCCCACTGAATAGATAATACACACGACAGAAGGTCAATGTTGGTTCAAATAATCTGTCTCGCTTTACAGAATCTCAGGATCAGATTTTTTATACAAGTGAACAGAAGAGCCAGAAATGTTCGAAGATAAAAATTGCATAGACTGCTGCAAGAAAATCTTTGTACCCGAAGTTCCATTCTGCTGCGACAAATGGGCCTATCCGAAGTATCAAATACATGCCAGCCTGCTGAACAACCTTGCAAAACTGGACCAGATCATACCTTCCTCCAAAGTAGTACTGTGACAATAAGCCAAGAATGAGAACTAAAAAAAATAGTAAATATTGAACAAGCAGTGCAGAGAGAAAGATAGAAGAAAGGAGAAAATAGACGGACACTATTAGGGGAGAGCTCATGGCCATTCCAGAAGACATATGTTTCAATGGCGTCGGCGCCTCCTTCTTTTGCCAGCTGTACTAGCCCCGGCCACATCTACATCGATTGAAGCAGCTTCAGTATGTTACTATCTAAATAGTGGAAGCAGAAATGTGAGAGGTAAGTGCAGAGAGAGAGAGGAGAGAGATACTGACGGCGGGGACGCTGCGAGGGTAGTGAATGGCGGCGGAGATAAGAAGTTTGCGGTGGCCATCGATGATGAGGGAGCGGGCGTCGTAGCTGACATTGTAAGCAGCAGAAGAGAGAGAGGCGAAGAGGGAGAGAAGAGTGAAGATGAACAGAGTTTGTGGGCGCGGCATCAACATTGGATGTGAATTCAAGAAGAAATACGTGTTTTCCGATGGAGGCTGTTGTTGGCATTTATACTGTAACTTTATAATGTAATTGGCCCACCTCCATGGATTGGTTTAAGTAAGCTCCTCCTTTGTTCATTAAATTAAACTGACCTCGGTTTTCTTTGATGTATCTCTGTCTGTTTAAGACTGGCATACGTCGAATCGCAACTATGTTAATATTATATATCAGTATAATGTCAGGACCGTCTTTACACTGCTCTCCTACTCTACTCTTCTTTTACTGTCTCCTCTGCTCTACACCACACCCCCAAGGAAGGAACAATGGTGTATGTTCGTTTTTACAATTCATCTTATACTTGATGCATAGATATAGATTAAAGATTAATCATTTTCGATCTTACATACAGTCATCCAAGATTAAAGGTTAATCTTTTCTCGATCTCACATACATACTTTGACTGTATGTTGGATATCCCCACATGAATGTAGCATAATTTTCCATGTTTTAGATGGAGGGAGTAATTAATGTGTCCGATAAATTATTTCCACCGAAAGAATGAGATAAAGAAGGTTATTTGTGAATACAGCTGGGTATGGTCTGGACATGGACAGGGGCCTGGGGGGTATGTCAGTTAATTAACGTTGTCTCACGTCGGATTTCCCTCCCTCCCTACGTTCTTCTCTCTCTATACTCCACACCGACTCCATTTTTATTTAATATTATTATATATCAACACTAGAAAGAATTCACCTCACGCAACACAGTCACTGAGTTGATCTTTCAAGAACAAAAACCGTCTTTGAGAGAGAGAGAGAGATCCCTTGTGAAAATGCTGAAATTGAGGTGGGCTGTTGGATAAAAAGGGTAAAAGCCGATCAACCCATAATGGGAAGCCGGCCAGCCCATGTGGAATTAAGGAGCCCACCAACAAATACATCACTTTATTAATTGCGCTCACGTTTTCTGGTTTTCTATATTATAACATAAATAAATATCCAATTAATCAATTATATCTTCCATTGCTACATTCATTCAATCTCAATCTGCTGCGGCACTTCTTCTTCTTCTTCTTCTTCTTCACCATCTCTCTTGCTATTTTCTTCTAGAGTAATCCCAGAGGCTTCAACCGTTCTGGCTACCCATTCTCTCAAAGGCTCTTCATTTAGATCAAGCCTTAGAACCCCTGCAAATATGCCTCCCAGGAATGCAACTGGCTCCTAAAATATTTAACATATCAAACAAGATACATTAAACACACACACACACACACACACACAAAGTTCGCTGATGTGAATGTGTCAGAACCCCACATTACAATAAATGAGTATCACCAAAGACAGAAACCTAGAATTAGCCTTCATTGAATTTGAAAGTGAGATGAAACATCACCATCTACCGAAACCTTGAACTCTACTTCATTGAATATGAAGTTGATGTTTTGCCAGCATTTTCAGAATACAAGCTACATTCTTGTAAAGGAAGGCCACTGACAAATAATGATAAGGCATATAATCCCATGTATTGGGCCAGTCAACAACAAAAATCACAGCATACTATTGTGATCGGGTGCTCCAGATGGTCTTACAGAAGCAGTTTGACTTTAGACAGCTGAAAAATCTTCAGACATAAGCAGGCACAGTGTGTTCTGACTGTTCACTAATTTCACCATCAAATTATGTTTTCCTGGTCTTTATTATGATCTTATAAACAGCTAAGACATGTTTACAAAGCTCTTTTACAAATAGAATTATGTAACTGAATTACATGATAATCTCTGCAATCATTCAAGGTTTACCTCGAATTTGTCAGCTCCAAACCTTTCAGACAAGAATGATTGCAGATCAATCTACAGACCACATGGACCAAAGAAAATTAAATCTACCATGGCTTGTAAGCAGACCCCACATTCAGTAACAAAAGGAGCAATTCTCCCAAACAGGGTGAAATAAACCCATTTCTGTCAGCCATTTTGGTACTGGAAATTATTTTCCTACCAGTCACAAAGGGTGAAATGAAAACCATTTCATGTCACGTAGATGGTCCACATGTAAAACATCACCATAAATGCGTTCAACAGCTCAAAGACCCAAATTGGTTTGCATGAATAACTCCACAGAAGAGAACAAAGTAGGAGCAGAGGATCCACCCAGAGAAAACCATTTATATATTTACACTATTTCAAAAAATAATGTGATTAACAAGTCATTCAAGAATAACTTTCTAGCATTCTTGATGAAGTTCCCTTGGCTGGATTCTAAATGCAAAAACCCCCCAACTCATTCCTCTGCTTGGGTAAACAGGAAAACACCACTGGCCTGTAATATCCATATATAAGTATAGAGAGACACACACATTTGGTTGTCTATGAGAAAGAACCAAGAAAAGCATAAGTCCACATTGATGGTGTTTGTTTGTCTGGGGCAGAGGCAAATTTTAGACAACGCAAGCTTCCCTCAGCTATACATGAGGAAAATGGGTTCCCAAAGGAACAAGCTGTTTCTCCACACAGCTCTTTATAGTTTTCTTCTTTCTTCACCTCTACCACAAGCACTCAAGCCCATATCTTTATCAATTTCAGAAACCACAAGCCTGGAACAGATTCTAGAAAATGGAAAATGTACCACAAATGTGTGAATCTTTCTTTATCATCACATGTTATGTAGCCCTCAAGTCCACTTTGCAGAATTTAGAACCAGGACTGAATAACTTATCCAGTCTCACCAATGCCAGAAACTCATTAGAAATAGGTTGACGCGAACATCGAGACTAAACTTGGCTGAACCAGCCTAAAGCAAACTAAGGGCTAATTGAATTGTAAGCTCAACTAAAGTTTGGTAGATATATATTGGATAAGCTTGTTTTAGCTAGGATTAAACATTGTCTCAAATGAAGTTGGAATATCAAATGTTATGTATAACCCTTAACTATACATAAACTACTTGCAAATTAACAATACAAACATGAAATACAATGATTTTGAAGGCAGATAACATCTTTGTAGCCAACTAGCTTCGTAAGTCCAATTTTCGTATCTAGATAAAAGATAATAAGTAGAATATATAGGAACTTGAACTGGGCCAACTACTGGAACCAAGTCTGAGATCAATTAGATCAGTACACATAAACAGAAAACAAAAAGGATTCGATACTTGACGACAGAAAGGGAAAGTTGGGGGAAAAAGAAGACAATAAGACAACCATACAAGATAAACGGCACAACTAAGCAAAAGAACTGCGTTTGGGGTAGCTTATGGTTGATTGAAGGGCATACCTTGAGCGCCTCCTTGAGAATGGGTTCTTGGGCGGGATTGGGGAAAAAAGCCCTCACCTCAAACCCACCAACCTTTCCAATTGAACGACTCCTAACAGAATAACCAGACGAGAATGTCAGCCGTCGACCTGGCACAGCAGCCGTCCAACTGCACTGTGATAGCAGATACATAAGCATCGATAAATCACCATTAATTGGACAATCAGTTCTCAATCATACAAGGTAGTAAGGGTTGCGGTGAAACTCACTGAAGCCGGCGCCATTGTAGCGGATGGAAGAGTTAGCAAAGCCATCTTTTTTGTCAATTGGAAATGGGAAATGTTCGTTTCACTCTTCCCGTTCCTTCTGATGATACGATGACATTCACTTGGACTTCCTTCTTCGTTAGCTTCGGTTACATCCTCAAGTTATGTAACTTATGTTACAAGTCGCTATTGTCTTTTGCCATAGTGTAAAAATTAAAAGAGGCTAAATTAAAATTAGCCATCTTGTACATATAAAGATATTTTTTAGTCACTCTATCCGAACGAACTTATATTTTTTTGTTATATCTCCGAACTTAGTAAATAACAATAAATTTCAATTCTTACAACTTTAAAATATATTGTATATTTGAAACTTATAAATCAAACAAGTAATAATAATAGAAGTTGAAAGAGTGGTACCCAATGGAAACGGTAGAGGGGTGAATTACAAAAAAAATCGAATGAACTATTACGATCATTAAGGTATTTGAAATTTATTTAATCACAAATTAATGCATAACACATGTTTCAAAACAGTATCATTATCATGTATCAGCAATCACGAGCATAAAAGGCAGACAACTATATTCATTTAATCCCAAATTAATGCATGACACACATGTTTCAAAAGAGTATCATCATCATGTATCAGCAATCACGAGCATAAAAGGCAGACAAGTCTTATACACATCATAGTTGTTAGTTAAGCTACCCAAAGTAATCAAAATACCACTTAAGCACAAACAAAATCAGATGAGCAGTTCGAATCAGAATGTCAAAGTACCAAATTAGCAAAACAAAAAACCAGATGAGCAGTTCGGATCAGAATGTCAAAGTACCAATTTAGCAAAACAAAAAAAAGCAAAAAAAAAACAGAAACCTAGATGAGCAGCCCAGCACACATCCTCAACAGCATCACGGCAAGCACAGCAACAGCTTAGCAGCACAGCTTTTGAATTTGAGAGAAGAGTTAGTGAGTGAAATCATTTTCTGTAAGTTTGTTTTCTCAGTTAGTTTAGTCGGCTTGAAATTCATCTTGAATTTCAAGTACGTTAAGGATCGTACCAGTTCATTCGATTCTTTTTGTAATTCACCCAAACTCAGTGAATATTTTTCGGACCAGCCAATGCAAACATTCATTAAACTCAAACTCGAACATTTGCTTGCAACTATCCACAGTTGGCCCTCGTTTTGAATCATCAACCCATTGTGCATTTGATAACATCACAAACAAGTTACAAATCTTACTTCAAAGATAACTTTTTCGAAAAATATTCACTGAGTTTGGGTGAATTAAAAAAAGAATCGAATGAACTGGTACGATCCTTAACGTACTTGAAATTCAAAATGAATTTCAAGCCAACTAAACTAACTAAGAAAGCAAACTTACAGAAAATGATTTCACTTACTAACTCTTCTCTCAAATTCAAAAGTAGCAAGATTAGGAGAATTTGCTCCACATCAGTACAGAATGTTGAAGTAGGAGTGAAGACATGACTATTATTACTGGAAGTATCGAACCAGACAGACAATAAATCAGTTGACGTCCGAGCATGGTCCGAAAAATATTCACTGAGTGGGTAAATTACAAAAAGAATCAAATGAACTGGTACGATCCTTAACGTACTTGAAACTCAAGATGAATTCCGAGCCAACTAAACTCTTTTCTCAAATTCAAAAATAGCAAGATTAGGATAATTTGCTCCACATCAGTATAGAATGTTGGAGTAGGAGTGAAGAAAACTTTCGTATAACTGTCATTTCTCCATTATTCTCTCCAACCATCTTCCATCAAAAATACAGTTGAACTTGGTCTTCAACCGCTTCCTTGTTTAATGTAATTTGACTTGGTCTCCAATCTTCTAGACTAAGTATCTCAAAATTCATTCAACATATCTTCAAGTTCACGAACATATGAAAGTATATTGAAGATTGAGATATACACTATCATATGTTGAAATTCATATTGTCAAGATATGCTACCAGTTAAAAAAATGATTCTAAAAACTTTGCATCTTTATTTTGATGAAGGGAGTATCACATAATTTGGATCCTCTAAAGTACTTTACTTTGAAGTTTAGAGAGAGAGTTACACGGTACAAAAAGTAAATAAAATATAATAATATGAGTCCTACACATTTTTTATATTCATGTATTTTTTTTTCTTTTCAAATTTTACAAAAAATTCAGAAAAAAAATATAGAGATCCATTTTTTAGAATCACGTGTGTTATGAAAAGCACAACTGCTTAGGAGTTCATTGATCACCATAAATTTAGCCTTCAATAACTCATAATAATTGTAATAATATATTGATGGTGTTCAAGGTTTTGGTGGCTCCATGACTTTCACCTTTTCTGCCATAAAATTCTCAGCCTCACACATTCATGCAGCATCTATCTCTTTGACCATCCCACTGAACTTTTACCCTCAAGCAACCACGAGAGAGAGAGAGAGAGAGAGAGATGTTAATCGTCAACCCCATGGGGGGGGGGGGGGTTTGCAACTTGACAATAAACAAGATTCAACTACAACTGTTGTCCTGTTCTTGTGGGGGTGGGGAGACATAAGTAGGAAAAGAGACGACGTAGCACTCGAAAAGATTAGTATATGTAGGAGTCTAAACCTCGAGCTCTTAAAAAAATCATAGTCAAACTGAAATAATGCCGGGGAGCCATGGATCTTGAAACTGGGTTCATACCTATAAACAATTCTAAAGTCAAACTTAATTGGTGGATGAACCCTTTGTATCAACTTCAAGCCATTGTCATCACCTGGTCATATACATACAACATATATATATATATGCAACAATCTTACTTTTTTGTTATTTTTTATTTTTCTACCTTGCAAAAGTAGTATTTTGGAAGCATTAGAATGCCAAGGTGTTCTTCTACCTATAAAATAAGGCAGTATGTTCCAAGCAATCTCAGCACTTTGGTTCCTCACTCTATCAGCATTAGCACAGGAGTTGCTCCACTTATGCTCTCAGTGATTTGATCAACCCACAATACACCTTTCTTCTCCATTACTCGTTTCTCTCTCCTCTGTATATCTTCTCTCTCAAGAACCCTTTCTTGGCGTGTTTGACCATATCATGAACTAACTACACTTGAGCATCGGTGTTCTTGCAGGTTTATCTCTACATGTAAGTATACATCCACAACAATAAGACTTTATATTTTAGTAGAGTAAAGAATGAGGAATGACTGGGCTCCATCATTGCGGATAAAAACAAGTCTGAGACATGTAGAAAGAGCATAATATCTATATATATATATATATATATATATGTATATATGTATCAGCTGTTGCATGATTAAACAATGGTTGAGTAAATGTTCAACTGAAATTGGGGTATCACAACTAACACAATGATAAAGAATATAACTTCCATTTTTTTAGTGAAGACTTGAAGTTGGGAGGCTATAAAAATTCCCCTAATTGTCTTGTATCAATTATTATTATTATATATGGATTGGAATAACTTGCGCTGCTACACATTCTAGACGTGTTGTGACAGACAGATCTTCACAATGAGTCAACGAGGCCTCTTTGTCAATCACTCCACTCTTTTTCTTATCTGAGAATTACAACTTTAGCTAATCATCATCTCCTAAAACCTCTCTACCTTCTTCTCCAGCTCTCTTCATTTGTTCGTCATACGAGATGACAGATAATCTTGGAAGAGTGTGGCTGTGGACGTATATTATCAGCTTTGTGCTGCTCATTTTGTTCGTCTCCAAATATAAGGAGAAAAAATCTCAAAGGAAAAGCAAGTCTAAGCTGCCTCCTGGAGAAAGAGGTTGGTCAGTTCTAGGTCATAGCATCAGCTGGTATAATGCTGTTGCTAGTTCTCATCCTCCTAGTTTCGTCGAACAACAAGTTGAAAGGTCAGATGATTATTTTCTTTTTTCTTAAATGGAGTTCTATGATTCATTTCATCTACATAAAGTTCACGATCAACTGCGCAAAGATGACTAATGATCCTCATAATTAACAAACAGGTTCGGAAAGATATTCTCATGCAGTTTGTTAGGTAAATGGGCCGTTGTCTCGGCTGATCCAGCATTCAACCGATTTGTGATGCAAAATGAAGGGAAACTATTCCAGTCTAGCTATCCAAAATCTTTCAGAGATTTGGTTGGGAAGAATGGGGTGATCACTGCACAGGGAGAGCAGCAAAGGAGACTTCATTCGATTGCCTCGAATATGATGCGTCTGGACAAGCTCAACTTTCATTTCTTGCAGGATATACAGATTGTTATGAAACAGATGACAAGCAATCTACATGACAATCAAGTTGTTCCTCTCCAGGATGTTTGTAGGAAGGTGATTTTTTTTTTCTTTCTTAAACAAAAAAAAAAAAAAAAAAAAAAAAAAAAAAAAAAGAGAAATCTCAGAGTGATTTGATCTATCTGTACATGTTTCTTGACTTAATGATCCCTTAGGTGGCAATTAACTTGATGGTCAATCAACTACTTGGGGTGTCGTCTGAATCGGTAGTGAATGAGATATCTCAGTTGTTCTCTGATTTTGCCGATGGATGCCTATCTGTGCCGATCAAATTGCCCGGCTTTGCTTATCACAAAGCAATGAAGGTTACAACTCCTAGTTTATTACCTTCCAGTCATTGGTTTCTCAATACTAACATGTGCCAATTCTTAAAAATGTTTGGACAAAAGGTGAATTCTTGACTTGGTTCTGTCAGAATTGCTAATCTTTAGTGTGTTGTACCAGGCGAGGGAAAGTATCATAAGCAAGATCAACAGGACCATAGAGATCCATCGACAAAAATCTTCACCAGAAATCGGTAATGGTGTTCTGAGAAGGCTACTGGAGGAAGAAAGTTTACCCGATGATGCTGTTGCCGACTTTATCATCAACCTTCTCTTTGCTGGAAATGAGACTACAGCTAAAACCATGCTCTTTGCGGTTTACTTCCTCACACAATCTCCTAAAGCCCTGATGCAATTGCTGGTACAGTTTCCAACTGTTTGTAAATTAAATGAAAAAATTGTCACTAATTCAAAGCAATTTGATTTTTGAAATTCGATTTTTCCGTCCCTGTAAGTACAGGATGAGCAGCAGAATCTAAGGAGTGAAAGGGGTGAGGAAATGCTTAGTTGGCAAGATTACAAAGCTATGCCTTTCACTCAGTGTGTAAGTTCCTTTTGGCCCCTGCAATCCAATGTGTGCTTTGAATCTTCAAAATTTATTGCTGTAACTAATAGCTTAGATGATCATTTCGACAGGTAATCGATGAAACTCTACGACTAGGTGGGATTGCGATTTGGTTGATGAGAGAAGCTAAAGAAGACGTTGAATATCAAGGTTTTGCCTATACAAAGCATTTCTTGACTAAATTATCTTCTATGTATAATCTTTAGCTAAAAAACCAAACAGATGTTGACTGACTGGCATGCATCTGTGTTGTACTGCGTGCAGATTATGTAATACCCAAAGGAAGCTTTGTGGTACCATTTCTTTCAGCAGTCCATTTAAATGAACAAGATTACGAGGATTCTCTCAGTTTCAATCCATGGAGATGGATGAAACCAGAAAATCAGGTAAGTCACTTTAGGACATGTTAGAATTTCTGGCAGAAATGTAAGCACGTCATGTCTGAATATACTTACTGTCCGTGCATGAAAAACAACAAAATTAGGAGAAGAGAAATTGGAGGAGCAGTCCATATTTTGCACCGTTCGGGGGAGGGGGAAGATTTTGTCCCGGGGCAGAATTGGCTCGACTTCAGATTGCCCTCTTCCTACATTACTTCCTCACCACATTCAGGTAGTTTCATCAAATTTATATACCCATATTCAATTATCCATAAAGTAGATCTCTTGTAAGTTTTCTAAGAATCTTTGCTGAAATGACGAAATGCGCAAGTACAGATGGCGGCAGTTGAAGGAGGACAAGATGTCGTTCTTTCCATCTGCTCGACTGGTGAATGGTTTTCAGATACAGCTGACAAAACTAAGTCATCAACACCATCACCATCCCATTTCCACCTCAATCACCTGAACAAACATACTACATGTATGCATGTATCTTTAAATCCAATTCTTCTGGATGTGCAATGCTCTTCGTCTGTAAATTATCTCCAAATATGTGTACACATAAAAATGTTGAGGAAACTGTATTTACGAAACAAACGTTTATTCCTTGTCGACCAATGATCTACATTCTTATCAGCATAAGTATATAATTAAAGCAAACAACATGCGAGAGCGAGAGGTAACTGATGCTACGAGAACTGCTCCATATACAATATGAAGCAATAAGCAATGCTGACTTACAAAAAACAATCATCTGGTGACAATTGCGATCACACCAAGACAGTGACATAGTCCAAGTTGGGTGTCAATTTAAGAATATTTGGTTCCGGACTAAGCAACAGTTTAAATGAGCAAACATCTAAATATGACCTCAATGCCTCATCTACAGCAGCAATGTGAATGTGTTCTTTTGCTGTTTGTCTATGTACGCCTGTGGATAACTAGAACGATCATCCCGAGTTGTTCCATGACTATCCATCCTTTTACACAATTCATCATGCACCATCATGACTAAAGACTAACTAAATTTCAAATTTTAAAATCATCTGTCGTGCTGTAAGGATGAAAAGAATCATCAGCAAGCAAAATGCAGACACTGCAAATTCAACCATATTGTTATTGTTTTCGACTAAGGTGAGAAATCTGAGTGTCAATCAAAAGTATAGCAGGAAAAAAATGTTACTACCTGAGAGAAGGAAATGGAAGTGTAAGAGCTTTGTTTCCCCAAATGCTTCAGACTCTGATGCTCAATCTTAGCCATAAACAACGAGCTGCAGGGTTTAATATCTAACATTACAGAAGGTTACATACGACTATGAAGCTTCAACTAAGGTGGGTTCTAATGAGAGTACATGTAAATATTCATTTTCAAGAATTGAAGAGGCAGTTCCCAGGGATCAATCCCTTCTTCAGGGGTGCATCTCTCTGGCTCATACAGATTCAGATGCCAAAGGAAAAGGATAGGATGGTTCACAAGTAAACTCTTTTTGGGCCAGTGGATTGCGTAATTATAGAATGTAAATGCAATCATCTAGACATATACCGTGGTGTTCCAAACCCATATTTGATACCATCTCATCAAGAAAGCTACCAATTGTCAGTAAACACGGTCCAAGAGTCCATTAAACATGGCTGAACATTTCTTACAAATTTGAGCATAAATGACAGCAAAATGTAGGAGGTGCATTATTTTTAATTTTTTTCAATAAGAATAAACATGAAGTGCATAAATTAAGCAGACAATAAGTGTACTGGATGGAGAATGACAATTTGAATTCTTCAATTTACATCTCAGCTCCATTCTAACAAAGCAAGGTAACTAGATCAATTAGACAGAAAAACAGACTCTTCTCTTCAGCAACTCCATATAAGTTCGATTCTTTAGGAACCTGGAACTACTATAGTTGTGAGCCAGGGTTTATCCTTCCAGGCAGAATCATGCATGACTTTTCCAGTAGAGAAAAAATTGTTCAGCAATTTTCATTATCCAAGTTGATACAAACTACAGATTTATAGGTGAAAGTTCCAAAGTACAATTAGGAGGGTTGTTTCCTTTATATAATCCATTAATTTCTAGAGATCATGCATACAGGCTGCCAGCTGCAGTTGGGAGAGAGCTAAAACCTAACAGGTAGCCAGAGACTTAAGGTTTGACTGCAAGGACTGTATCCAATCCCGAATTGTAAAATATGGTACCAATATCTCAGCAAGATATAAATAGCTTTGTTCCCATCAACTGATCCTCTAATCCAAAACATCATCCATATTCAGAATAGATTGACAAACAAAACGTAACTAAAAGAAATCCTTCAAACTACAAACAAAGAGCGAAAACAAATTTTAAGATATGCCAACATAGAACCTGAATTATAATTGGCGATCCAGTTGACATCCAGCCTAGTCAGGACTCAGGAAGAGCAGCCAATAGCTTTAAATGCTGATCAAGATGGCGCTAGGTCGTAGAGAAAGAGTGGATGATTCGTGCAGTCTTTCAATTAAACCTTATATACCTGACACATCTCTCAGAACTTTATTGTCCAACTGAGTACACTACATAATTCTGTACCCTTCATTAATAAAAAAAAAGAACCACAAATATAATTATAGGTGGTACACATCACACAGCCTACGAATAGAACTGTTCGCTATCATTCTATGACAGCCTCAATTCTGAAGGGAGACAAAGGAGATGTGAAAGAAGAACTTTGAAAAAAAAAAAAAAACTCTCTAAAACCAAAAACTAAATTTTAAGTTTAAGAACTCCTCAATATACTTGAGATTTGGGGAAACAATAGATCATCTACATAAAGTACAGTGTTATCTCTCTCAAATGCATGAGCTCGTTCTTCATCTGTTTTGTGTAAACAAACACGAGCCCGGATGGAGATTTCAAATGGAATCTTACCATCTGAAATCCTAACAAAATGCAAAACTTTCTTCAGTGTTCCCTTACCAATTCTTATGAGCAGTACGGCTTCCGGAAACAAAAGAAGCCATGAAAAACCATGCAACCTTAATGCTTAAATAGACTAACTAAAGGTTTTGGCGGAGATCAAAGAGAGACCATGGAAGAGCTCCATAAATCAATCAAATCATGTCAAGAGCATTCCACCTGCTATAAAATAAGCTCCTTTTCCAAATCCTATACTTAAAACAATGTCTAAATGATAATGGGCATCATCTGAACTAAATTTTCATGAAATAATTGTAGAATGTTGCAACTAATTTTTTGAATGAAACAGGTCTCAACATAAAAGCTGAGCAAGAGAACACATAGAAAACTAACAATGTGAAACAATTTCCTTTATTGTCTACAATCTTACACGAATAGGAGTATCTAATCAACCAAACAACAGCTACAAACAGCACTCTTGAAGTCTAAATACAAACACTGGATATAGAACTTATCAATACCAGCATCATGAACATGAAAGCCACACTGCGATCAACAAAAGCAAACACCTTAATCTGCGTCAGCTAGCGCTAGGAGGTAATAGAAGGAGATGAGTTGTCTGTCTTGTCCTTCAAAAAAAACACAATAAACAACCAACCAACCAAAAGCAGCACAACTTATGAGGACTTAGGGTACAAATTCATATGCGATATTGACAATGGGAATTCATTCACTAGCAAGACCAAACAACATCAGCACTACAGAGGCCAGGGACTAATTTCCACAATTATGGCAATTTTCAATTGGCATCACCATCCCTTCGTTGTTCAGACGTCTGAGTTGGAGGGCCAGATAGGGATGCTAGCAAATTGAGGTGGTGGCCCTGAACTTGAGCTATGGGCAAGTAATTTCCAACTCTTGCAGCGGAGGCCTCTCCAATTCCCAATGGTTGTTGTTGCTGTAAGAACCTCAAAGAAGCAGCGTGCGTTTGCTGTTGCTGTTGCTGTTGCTGATGTTGCTGCTGCTGAGAATTGTTTGACGCTGCAACCACCATTTCATGTGGAGGAGCGGCAAAGCTCCAGACTTGGCCAAAGTCTGGCCTCGCAGGTAAAGCCCAGAACCCTCCAGCGGCAACCGTGGGACCCACAGAGGCTGAGACAGAGTTGACGTCATCCTTGGAGAGGTGTTGGTGGTGTTCGTCGTCGTCGGGGCGGAGTCTCTTGCCGAGAATGAAAGGGGTAGGTGGGAGAAGGGAATGGGCGAGGGGTTTGTGGTCGAGAGAGGCGGACATGGTGGAGGAGGAATTGCGAGCTGAAGAGGGGGATACGGTGGAGAAACTGGCGGGGGTTGTGCCAATGCCAGTTGCAGCGATAATGGAGGGCTCGGCCTGTCGTAGGAGCCACTCTATGGTTTGGCCGTCGGACTTATGACCTAGCTCCCGAGTGAGCTGGAACACTCTAGCGGCACAGATGATAGGCATGCGGATGCGGCGGCCTCGGCCATCGACCTTGCTGTGGCGGTCCTTGGCGGGAGGCTTCTTGGCGGGCAAGGCGACGCTGCTTGTATTGTTGGTGGAACTCGGCTGAAGCTGGTGGTATCTCTGGGAAGAATCGACAATGGGCCCAGCGCCGCCGTTGGCCCCGTCAGCTGCCGACGCAGACATAGAGTGTGTGTGTGTGTGTGTGTGTGTATGAAAGAATCAGAGTGGCGAATAGAGAAGTAATCCGGCCCCTGCTTAGAATCGGGATGGAGCCCAGAAGTAGAGGGGGGGGGGGGGGGGGCTAGGGCTTAGACGGTGGTGAATTGAGTAAAACTGAGGACGGGTCGGTGAGGGGAGTTGAGTTTTGAGTTGGAGAAGAAAAGAGGGGGGGGGGGGGGGGGGGGGGGAAGAAGAGAAGAGTGGTAATGATTGAGGAGGCAGCGGCAGGAGCTGGTGGAGACAGGAGGAGGGCACATGGGTGGTGGGTTCCACACCCCTTACGTACTCGCACTCTCCCACTGCTTATATCTTCCTCACGCGCTTCATTTCCACCTATTTCGTTTTCATCTGCTTCTTCTCTAACCTACTATTTCAAATCAATATCAATATAATAAGGAAGTCTAAAAAAAATATATATTTATTCTTTTTTAATTTAAAATATTAATCATATTTACTTCCTAATAAAATATCGTGTAGTATTTTATTTCATTATATATATTTCTTACAAATTATGGTATATAGATATATTAGTTTAAAATGCTAAATAAACTTTTTATCTCAATTTTTTTCAACTAATAAAAAAAAGAATGGTCAATATTCCAAGTTCAAATATTTTCTCACTATATGTAGAATGCCTCAATTCTTTTGAGATAACAAAACATAGAATGATATTTGAAGTTATTCTGAATCTGCCGACAAATTTGTTGCGTAGGGGTAAAAAATGTCACATTATATAAATTTTGTTTCTTGTAATTCAGTAAACAAGTTTATTTGTTTTTATAGTTACAATCCATACTAATGTTTCCACATCTAAATATGAAAAATGTAATGTCTTGTTTCAACTTTCAATTAATAACATTTCGTAATTCTAATTTTAATGAATTTTTTTGTAATCAAAGTAAAAAAAGATGTTGAAATTATTAATAATCAAGTAAGAAAATTGGGAAAATATGAACATTAAGGTGTCACAAAAGGGGGTTCTGGCCGACACTATTGAGAAACCAATCCAATGAATCGATTAGGATTTCGAATCAGGACAGATTAAACAAATTAAAATACATAGTAACATGCCCCCAGAAATGGGAACATTTAGGGATAATAAGGCCTATTCTTTTTTTTTCTTGTTGACCATCTAAGTAAAAATAGAAGGGAGAAATCATTATTTATTACAGACCCCCATTTCCCCATTTGATCTAATCGATACCCCCTTTCCTAATTATCGTTGTGAAACGAGGAATTTGAATAGGGATTGAGAATTAAATCAAGATTGTATATTTGAAAAGTAAAGTTTATAAGAAAGGACAAATAATAAAATGAAAGACCATTTGATATGAATATGAGCAAGATTTTACTATTTTAAAACAAAATTGTTTGAACAAAATGTTGATTACTCAATTTTGATAATATTTATCATAATTAATTATCCATTATTTAGTTAGCAAATAAGGAAAATGGTAAGAAAAAACATAGGTCCTATGAAGCAACCACCAGCCCGCAAAATTTGACAGAACTTCTGACAATAATAATAATAATAATAATAATATTTTAAAGACAAGGGCCCCATGTTAGTTTGAAAGATAAAATGGTGGTGCAGAGAAATTAAGGTGTGGGCCCAACCCAAATCCGTACTGTGGAGGTTTTTCGTCCTTGTAAACTTCACCTTAGCTAAGTTACAGCCTGTGACTTCTGTTTCAAATTCCAATCTTGCCCCTGCCTCTCACTTGACTTATGTTACACTCGAGTCAACGTCACCATCTACATTTCCTTATTATTTTAATTACATAGTTCGCCATATAAGACACGTCATATAATACCTTTATTATATTAATAATTTATAATAAATTTATATTATTATTATTATTATAAAAAAATATATAAATTTATTATTTATATAAATATTATTCAATTTAAAATACAGTTTTATATATTAAATTATATTTTAAGTTAATTTTATTAAATAATAAATTATACAACATTTTAAAGTAAATTTTGAATTGTCACTCAAATAAATATAAGTATTTTAATTTACTAAAAATTATTGAGTTTAAACAATAAATTAATAGTTTAATATTTGTATTTTTATCAAAATATTATTTATATTTTAAAGTTAAATCTATACAAATAATATTGGTCTATATTTAAAAATTACAAAAATAAAATTAATTTGATATATATTAGAAAGGTCTTAAAACAAAAAAATTAATTTGAATATTTGAATTTTAGTGAAAAAATAGAAGAGAGAAAAAAATAAAAAATTGACACATGTCAATTAATGCTAAAGACATATGAAAAAAAAAAAAAAAACTATCACAATCCTTCGATTATATTATGTATAGATTATAATGTATCGTTCAGGGCAGATATCTTCTCTAACCATTTTATTAATCTTGTTAGGAATATGGAAAATAAGTAGAGTTTGTTTAGACTACAAATCAATTTTCGGACAAGAGAATCTCTTATTGATGCTTTTTCGGACAATATAAAATTATTGTATTGGGTGTATTATATAATTTAATTTATAATTTTATTTAATTTAAAAATATTATTTATTTATTTAAAAATATTATTATTTATTTATTATTTTAAAAATAATAATATTTTTTAGATAATAAATAATAATTTATGCTAAATAAATAATATTGTATATTAAATATGGGGAAACTGAAAGAACAATTTTCTTTTTCTTATCTTATATGGAGGAAAACGCAGTCTGGCAGTAGCGTCTGGTGACAAGATTCCAGCAAAAATTAGGATGGCCCACCAATAATTATTTGTTTTTTTGTTGGTTATTTATTTTTATTCTGAATATATATATATATATATATATATATAAAATAGTAAATTCACTTTTTTTTTTCACAAATAGAAAAATAGATTTTTAGAAACTTTTGTTATATTGCTAACAAATAATTATTTATTTTAATTTTTTATGTTTTTATTTGTTAATATTGGTAGTATTACTAATTTTATTAAAACTAATGAAAAAATCATATATCTTCTTAATTACTTGATTTTAACAAATTATAATGAATTTGTGCCAAATTCGATGATATATATTTATAAAAATGTTCACATTAATATATCAGATTTGATTCAATTTTCATGATTTTAAAATAAAATACTATATATTTGATAATTTGATGATTGTATTTTATAAATAAAATTAATTAATGTTTTCATATGATTTTATATATAATATTTATATTTTTATTATAATCATGATGCATGTATAAATTATTGAACATAATTATATATATTTTAAAAAAATATTAATTTATATATTTTTAAATCTAATAATATTATATTATAATAACATATCCATATGATACACGTGTAGAACATACTAGATGAGACCTCTAATATTATGTAACATCTAATATTAGGAATTTGTTTTATCATGAATTTCTATAATTTTCCAATTTTATTTATCCGAAAATCATCATAAATCACACTCCAAATGGACTGGGCCCTACTAAACGACTCACTCTTGGGCCTTTTCTGGTGGGCCTTCTTCCTACTACTCTATCTCCCTCCCTCCCTAATTTTCAATTCCACATAACCAACAAAATTTCCCCTTCCCTAAGCCCTAGCTCTCTTTCTCCTATCTCTCTTCCAAGCCTTTAATTTCAACAAGTCATTTAACAAGACTCTGTGACCGATGGCCGGAAGGGAAGTTCGGGAGTACACAAATCTCACTGATCCCAAAGGTAATCTTTTTTATCCCCATTCTTTGCTACTTTTTTTTATCCTTCTAGGAGGAAACTGTTATCGTTGGGGAATTGATTGACTCAACGAATGGGATTTGCAGATAAAAAGTTGGGGAAGGGGAAGGACAGAATCGATGACGAAGAAGTTACTTTCCAGCGAATGGTCGCCAAGGTTAGAGAATGCTGATTCTCCTTCACCCGACTAACTTCTTTTTATTTATTTTAACAAAAAAGCATACGATAGGAACGTATGAAGAAATCTTATTTATTATTTTCCTTAATTTCTTTTTGCTGATAAGTTGGATTTTTTTATCATCTTTCTTTATTGACTTAGAATAGAACAATATTCCCAAAATTGAAATTAGTTTTTTCTGTTACCCGTCCGAGCTCTGTAGTATTCCTGGACTGCCGCCCCTTGTTAACAAGTATCCGTACATATGTGTGTATGTGCATGTAATCCTTGAGCTTACTTTCTCAAATGGTGGAACTTGTTGTATAAACAGGCCTTGAGCTAGTTGACTTAGCTGATTATTCCAATGCTTTATGTTCCCGACATGCTCTATACAATTAAACATAGCAACGAAATATCACTTTTGGTTGATCATAAAGACAATGGATGGCTAGATAGCTATTCCTAGCTTCATACTTACAAATTTCTTAAATAACACTGGTCATAAGCCTAAATGCTTTGAGGGAGTCTGACCTTTATTTGCACTCTCATTAGTGGTGGGCTGAAACTGTAACTCTCTTGCATAACCAAAACCATGTCTCTTTGCTTATTAGACAATGTGTTATGGGTGATTGGCTGAAATGTGACCACTATTTAATATCCTCTTTCTTGTCCTGTTTTGCTGCATTTTGGAGCCTTGAGTTTCTTCCAATAATTGTGAATTCAACAAGGTTTCTGATAACATGCCCCGACAGGGATCTTGGCTTCTTTCATTGGGCGCTTGATGTGTACAGATGCAAGAGGTTGCTGGAGAACGTGGAGGCTACCTTCATGGGCGAGGCGGTATAGATTATCTTCCCTTTTTCATTATATGAAGTTTTAAGTTTATGTGTGTGCGCCTTTCAGCGTATCATTCCTTCTTGAGAATTGCTAAAGTGTAAATATGCAGCCTTGGACAGCGATGATTTACTTTATCTGAAGGAGCAGATGGAAGCTGAGGAAGATGCAGAACGTCTTTTACGCCGTACGGAGAAACGAGCATTTGCTGCATTTAAGATATCCTTTTATTTCTGTCCGAGTTTGATGAGATGACAGAAGGAATCTATAAAACTCTGTTCCAGACATATAAGACATTTTCATTGCTCTCCTTAGCCATTAAGAAGTTGCTTTTAACCTGGCTTTTGTGTGTCTTCATTTACTTATAAACATCAAATGATAAAAACAGGTCCTTTTGTTTGTTTGCTACATGGAATTCACATTATAAGGTCAGTACCATGTAGCAATTTAAATTTACACTATAATTGCTAATTAAAAGTTCAGCAATACAAGCTGCATCCATTTATAGTAGTGCTATGCATTGAGATGTTGTGGAATTTGCAAACTACTGATGTCTGTGTACACCCAACTCTATGGATGGTTCTGGCGTAGCAAAAGTATCTGACAGTGCTTTTCTTTGTATGAGTGTTCATGTTAAGTTTCCATAACCATTGATCACAAAGCTGTATCAGAAGCTTCAACAGCATCAGTTCCCTTGCCACTTCGCGTGGAACCCAAGCCAAAAAGTGGAATCAGGTAGTTTTAGACTCTTTTTTTTCTCCCTCCCTCTCTCTCTCTCTCTCTCTCTCTCTCATAATGCTCATGTCTGCATCTGACAAAAAAAAAAAAAAAAAACTCTGCCGTGTCAGGCAACAAGATTTACTGAAGAGAGTGGTAGAAGTCAAGCCAAAGCGTATGTATGTTTCTGCCCCTTCTGATGTAGATTCATCCCCTGTATCTATGGCTGAGCAACCATCTAAAAAGTATCGATCTGTGAGCGATCAAGACAAGAAAGATGAGTCTTCCACAAGATCCAACAAAGAGGGAGAGGAGACAAAATGGAATAGCCCATTTAAAAGTTTGTTAGTAGCATATGAAAGTTCTGATGATGAAGACTAATTAATGGAATGTTGTCGTGCCTTTCCATTTCCGCCTGCAGGAATGCTATATGTCTCTCATATACTCAATACTCTTAATAATATTAGTTTGTTATCAGATGTTTTATTGGTTAAAAGATCTGTTTATCTTTCTCAGTTTCCTCTTTATTGCTGTGTCTGTTGTGGCATGGGTGGACAGAGGCTAGATTGACTTTAGATGACATGTTTAGGTGTAGCGGGATTGATATTTGTATCAATGCTTCGTCTGTAGATTCTGGCAGAATTGTTGCTTATGTACAGGTTAGAACAAGTCGAGATTGCTGAGACTGAATTTGAGTTTTATGTTTTTATTTATTATTATTATACTTGGATCTTTGAATCCTTCTTTTAATGGGTGAAAATTTTGCTGTTTGTCCTTAGTGAAGCACTTTCTTGTGAGATTCTTGGATAATCGACATTCCCTTATCGCCCTTCCATGTAACTATGTTTTCAACGATGGGTGTAAGGGAAGAGTATTGGTGAGTACACAATATTTCTATTAACGACTAAACAACCACTAATATTGGATTAGTTTTTTACATAAGTTGTCAACAGCAAGGCATATCTTATTACACTTTTCTCTCTCCCATGTCGCATTGTATATTAAAGAACGTGTATGGGAGTAGACCTAATATAAAATCCTCCAAAAAAACTTTGGTGTATCCGGTTTCAATCTCTTAACTGGAATCTTTACCAACCTACATTGCCTATTTCGTCAAAGCCAGCTTAATAATGAACAGACATTCCAACAAGGTATGACTTATGCCCAGAAATCCTCATCTCTGCTTCCACCGTTCTCTCTGTTTCTTTCAATCCATGGTTTAGCATGAGGATTTCAGGAGCTACGATCACCATACTCATTGTTTCTTTGCTAACACAATCTACAGCCTTTGAGATCTTTGAGTTCTTTCCAGATGAACGCGATGCCTTGATGCAACTCAGAGATATTGTCAACTCCACTTTGAACCTGCACGCCAATTGGACAGGTCCGCCGTGCAGCGGCAAGAACCAGAGCAGGTGGGTTGGAGTTGCCTGCTCGGATTGGCATGTCACTCATTTGGTCCTTGAAGGAATTCAGTTGACAGGTTCCCTCCCGCCTATGTTCTTGCACAACCTAACATTCTTGACCAAACTAAGCTTCAGAAACAATTCATTGCAGGGTTCTCTGCCCATTTTCACAAATCTAATGCACCTCGAATTTGTCTTTCTCTCAAGAAATCACTTTTCTGGCTCCATTCCCTCTGCTTACATTGACCTTCCCAAGTTAACCAGATTAGAGCTGCAAGAAAATGACCTTTCGGGTCAAATTCCACCCTTCAATCAGCAATCATTGATTGCCTTCAACGTCTCTAGCAATAAACTTGAAGGGCCTATCCCTGAAACGCCAGTGCTCCAAAGATTTCCAGAAAGCTCTTATGCTAACAATTCCAATTTGTGTGGAGGATTAATCCGCCCTTGTCCAATTGCCGTTCCTCCTTCAGTTCCAGGCACTGCACCTGCTCCTTCTTCATTTCTGCCGAAGCAAGATGGTGCACTCAAACTGTGGAGCATTGCTCTAATTGCAGCTGCAGCTGTACTTGTTCCTCTTTCTCTAATCTTCATATTTATCTGTTGTTACAGAAGAGTGCAGAAGAAAACAAAGATAGGCGAGGAGCTTCCAGGTATGGTAATCTTCAGGGCGGATAATAATACGATCTCTATATTTGATTCAGTTATTTTATTTTCTTAATATAATTGTAGGAGCGGTCTCCGCTGAAAGTAGTGGAAAGAGATCCCATTGGTCAGGAAGTACAGACGATCCAGAAAGAAGTATCGAATTGGAGTTCTTGGACAAGCCCATTTTCGAATTGGATGATCTGCTGTGTGCAGCGGCTGAAGTAATCGGAAGGGGAGAATTGGGTATCACCTATAAAGCGATGCTGGAATGTGGTTCTGTAGTGGCCGTAAAGAGACTCAAAGAAACAAAGGCAATGAGCAAGAAGGACTTTGTGCGGCAGATGCATCTGCTTGGAAGCATCAAGCATGAGAACCTGGCAGAGATGATCTCATTTTACCACTCCAAAGAGGAGAAACTAATCATTTATGAATACGTACCCGATGGCAGCTTGTTCAGCCTTCTCCACGGTTAGCACTTGATTATTGTACACTTCGTTTTCTGATTGATAATCCTCTTGTTAATCCACTGTGGTTGTGAAAAAGCAGAGAACAGAGGGATAGGACGAATGGCATTGGCCTGGAATACAAGAGTAAGCATCATTAAAGACGTAGCGAAGGGTGTGGAGTTTCTCCATCGTAGCCTGGCTTCACAGAGGTTGCCACCCCATGGAAACCTCAAATCTACCAATGTCTTGATCCAACGCGATGATCAGAATGGGATTCGAGCAACGCTGACAGACCATGGACTCCTAGCTATAGTGGGGGGAGATGAGGTTGCAGTGGGAAGAACTCCAGAATTCGGGGAGGGGATGAAGAAGCTAACGAGCAAGGCGGATGTGTACTGCTTCGGCGTTCTTGTACTAGAGATCGTGACAGGCAAAGCTCCAACACCAACATATTCGGAAGAGGAAGGGAAGAGCAGCAGAAGCAGGGACCTGTGTGGTTGGGTTAGAGCGGCGGTGAACAATGAGTGGTCGACGGATATATTGGATGTGGAGATAATAGGGGAGAAGGGAGGGTACGATGATATGTTGAAGCTGACGGAGATAGCGCTGGAGTGCACGGAAGAGCAGCCGGAGAGGAGGCCTAATATGAGGCAGGTGTTGAGCAGGATTGAAGCCATAATATAATCTATTATAGTTTTGCTGCTTGCCTCTTCTCATCAAAACATTTCTATCACACACACATCCTCCGGAGCCTCAAAACTCGTTCAATTTGTCACATTTTATTTACTAGTATTTCTCATGTCCACGTAATTTATAATATGATAATATAATAAGTTATTATAAAAATAATAATATAATTTTAAAAATAAATTAAATAATTATATAAAAATACATTAAATACTAAAATATATTACAATCAATTTATAAAAGATATTTTATATTTAGAAATTAATTTTTTTTTAGTACAAATATCAAATTAAAAATTATAAAAAATAATTAATTTAATATATTTTAAAAAATGAAGTTGAGATGAAAAAATTATAAAATTTTAAAAATTAGAGTAAAAAATGAAGAAAATATTTTGGATGATTTGAAGGTTCGGTTATATATATATATATATATATATATAACAAAATGGAGGGGGGAGAATGAAGAATGGGTCATACAACTAAATTAGGGTGCAGCCCACGGATTGAACTTCGGGGCCGGCTTTTTAATGGGCCACCGTCATCATTTAGGCCCCGTTTACTTCGGGTGATAAACATGGATTAGGAAAAATAATCCACAGTTATCAAGCGTTTACTTTATTGGATATTTTTCCGGGTCAATCCAGCCGACCCGGGATAAAAGACAAAATTCGGGATAATTCGGCGGATACTAATCCGACCTAACTCCTGGGATAAAAATTATCCGATGGGATAAGAAATAAAAATTTACTGTTTTACCCTTATGCACAAACTCAATTACAAAAATGTCCTCATATATAAATCATGTATTAAGGGCAATTTTGTAATTTCCGCATTATCCTATCCAATCCCACAAAGTAAACGTTGGATAGTATAAAATTATCTTTCTCTATCCTAATGTTATCCTACGAAGTAAACGCAGGATAAAATTTTTGAACTTATCCCTATCCCGAGTTTAATACCAATTTATGTCATATCCTGTTCAATCCTGACTAGGAAAGTAAACGCAGCCTCAAGATATTTATAGGTGCCCCAATTTTCAGTTTTTTGACGCTCCAATTCTATGGTAGATTTCTTTTATTGTTCAATCCTCATTAGAATTTGCTATTATTGTTTCGTTGTATGCACCAATATTATTATAATATAATATTAATAAATTTTTTAAAATATACAAAGTAATATTTTAAAAAAATATATATAATTATGTTCAATAATTTATATATGTAGCATGGTTATAAAATGAATATAAATATTATATATAAAATTATATGCGAACATTAATTATGTTTATTTATAAAATGCAATTATCAAATTATCTACTATATAATATTTTCTTTTGAAATCAAGAAAATTGTATAACGTTTGATATATCAATATGAATCTTTTTTATTATTATATATAGCATCGAATCTGTCACAAATTCATAATTAAATTGTTAAAATTAAGTAATTATGAAGATATATATTTTTTAATTAGTTTTGATAAAATTAGTAATATTACTAATATTAACAAAGAAAAATATAAAAAATATAAAAAATATTTATTAGTAGCAATATAACAACATTTTCTAACAAATGGGTTGGAATGATAATAACAAATATAAAAACAATTACTTTAGTATTATTATATATATATAGATTTTGAAATCCATATTAGCAAACAACCCTTTGATTTGGTATATTTATACATCGCAATAAATAACACAAAATAGATGGTGGATTGTTGATGAGCTCCTCCAACTGCGTTTATAACAATTAGGAGTCAAATTAAGGCAGTGATACTGTAATGACAAATTAGTTTAAAAGATCGTAATTTTTTTAATAATTATTCCTTAATATGACAAAATTTGAGGAGATATGAGGAATAATAGTTTTTGTTTTTTTGTGAAATTGGGTGAAGAATTATCCATAAAGAATATATAGGATATGTATTGGTGTGAAAGGTGGATGGGCGTATCATCAATAAAATTAGATAAGCATCATTTCATGCAGACAGCCATTACTGCTAATTCATTTATGTTAATTCAAGGAAAGCAAAACCAGAAATAATTAGAGATGTAGAGTAGTGATTATTGTGTTCATCCTCAGTTATTTACTACTTTCATTCTTTGTAGTTCATAGCAGGAGAGGCATGAATGAATGAATGAAGAATGAAACAATATTTTTATATACAGTATGTTGGAGGTGGAAGCTGAAAGCAAAATCCAAAACTGGCCCGTTTCTGCATTTTTCTCCTTATTTTGATTTTTAGCTATACATGTATGTGTATGTATGTACTGGAGAGAGGTAGCCAACACATACAGTACGTGTCACCATTCCTGCGTTTCGTCTCCCAAGTGTCCTCTTTTCTCTAATTTAAGCTAATACACTCCTCATAATACCCCCACCCCACCTCTCTTCCATTCCTCATCTCTATCTCTCCCTCCTTCTCTACCTATTTATCCACCTCTATTCTCACATACTCAGCTAATTCTCTGAGTTCAGTTTCCCGGGGAGACAGCGATCAAGAACATAATTTGGATATATATATATATAGATCGAGTGGAGGATACATACATATATACGGTAGAGCAGCAGCAGTAATATTAAGATATGCCGCGCAGGTACGCTTTCGGGAGGGCAGAAGAAGCCACCCACCCCGACTCCGTTAGGGCCACCTTGTCTGAATTCCTCTCCACCTTCATCTTCGTTTTCGCCGGAGAAGGCTCTATCCTCGCCTTTGGTATATATATATATGCATCTCCTTAATTTCACTACTCTTTTTTGTACCATGCATGAATTAATGCACATGATCCTCATCCGCAGATAAGATGTACAAGGATACTGACCTGGGTGCATCCGGTCTTACGATGATCGCACTTGCACATGCATTCTCTCTCTTTGCTGCGGTTGCCTCCAGCATGAATGTGTCCGGCGGACACATAAACCCTGCAGTCACCTTCGGCGCGCTCGTCGGCGGAAGGGTCTCTCTGCTGCGGGCCATTTTCTACTGGATTGCTCAGCTATTGGGTGCTGTTGTTGCCTCCCTTATGTTGAGGCTCGCTACAGATGGCATGGTATGCTCTATTGATTGTTATATATAACTAAATTTCGATTCCTTCCAACTGTTGTGCTATGCACGCATCTCAAATGCTGCTACTGATCTGATTGATGCAGAGACCAGTTGGGTTTTCGGTTGCAGCCGGTGTAGGAGGGTGGAATGCGCTGGTGATGGAGATAGTGATGACGTTTGGGCTGGTGTACACAGTATACGCAACCGCGATTGATCCAAAGAGAGGAAGCCTTGGCACCATCGCACCTCTGGCGATCGCCTTCATTGTGGGGGCGAACGTGCTGGTGGGGGGGCCCTTCGAAGGGGCATCAATGAATCCGGCAAGGGCATTTGGGCCGGCGCTGGTGGGGTGGAGGTGGAGAAACCACTGGATCTACTGGGTGGGGCCGTTCGTTGGGGCGGCGTTGGCGGGTCTTATATATGAGTTCGGAGTGATACAGCAGGCGGAGATGGCTCCACACCATACCCATCACCAGCCATTGGCTCCCGAAGATTACTAACAGCTTAGTTTGGTGTGAATGAATAAATAAAAGATGGATGGATGTATGTTTGTGTAATAATTAATTTTGTACTGCTTGTATTCATGATGTTACCTGTGTTTAATTTGTAAGAAGTTGAGAATTAAGCAAATATAGGTGGGTTTGTTAATAATGCATGCATGGATGCTGCCTGCACGTATAGAGATTAATCAATTGCACTAATCTTCTTAAGAGGCTATATGATCGATCTGGAAAAATAATAGAGGATGCAGCTCTGGGAATGAGATCTAAAGCAAAATTCACATAATCTCCAGTCTTGAAAATGAACATAATGAACTTAAATCTTGTTAACGAGTAAACAGTCATAATCAAGGTTTTTGCATAAAGAGAATCACCAGAAGTAGAAAAAATTGTCACAACAACTTTTCAAATTAATTAGATTATTGCCAGCTAGGGTTCTCTATACAGTGTAATAGATTAATTCATAAAAGTTGCATGAGGTATAAAAATCTGGATTTTTTGGTTGGAAAAGATTCATTCTTGAGTCTGAAACATTAAACAGCAGACCTTGTTTAAGGTTCTAATTAAAGAAATAGCCATTAGCTAGGTAGCTGCAGCCAATCTTGTTTCTTGAAAACTAATTGTTTGTTTCATGCATCCTCCATTTCCACTCGAATTCTATCAGATATATAATTGGATTACCACAGACAACCTCTAAAGGATTTCGATCACCAAGAACCAACCACAATACACAAACTTTGATCACTCTTTTTGTTACAAGAACCAACGAATGATTATAGGCAAACTCCATCCGCTTAATCCAGAACTACATTCCATTAGTGATGATTTTGACAAATCTTGAAGTATTTAAATATATATATATATATATATATTTAATAGTCAAATATTTTTTGAGTTATTAATATATATCTTTAATGTGAAAAGGGTACTCCAAAATTATTTATGTGCATCGTATAGGGTATTAATTCGAGCCGTTTCTTCATAAAAAAAGATATATATATATATATATATATATATATATCTCACACTATGTACCAATATTGATAATATAATAATAAATATTTAAAAATTCGAGCCCTTTCTTGATAAAAGAATGTTGAATCCTTGACAATGAATTCAATCAAAACCTTCTTCAAATACATTCTCAAGGGAAAAAAAAAAAAAAAAACTTAGTTTAGTAGAGAAACTAAATTTTGATGAGGGTTAGTCATTGAAATGACAATTTTTATTTTATTATTTTTTATAAATAAAACATGAGAAGGGATCAGATTTTGGTCGTACCACAAGAGCAGACACAATTAGCTTAACTTCCAGTTAAACTCCTGTCAAAGAAATCCCAGTACAATACTATGTGTGGGCCTTGGAATTAGCACAACTTCAAAAGCCCATTTTATGACAAATCAAGGCCCAATGAGTCAGTATTCAGCCCATTTCAACCATCAAAATCAGACAACTTTTTATTATTACATATGAGCGGTGAGTGATGGTGATGGTGATGGCAATGGTGATGGTGATGATGATGGTAATTAATGGTAATGGTGATGGTATTCAACCACTATATCCGGAGATGACCTAACAATTGGACTTTGGAAAAGAGATGGTAGATACGACAAGCCATAACCATCTTTATGCCTTCATGTCTGCATATATATTTCTAATAATAGACTCACCCCTCACTATGTTTTCATAATATACATGGAGACCTTAGCTGTCTCTCTCTCTCTCTCTCTCTCTATATATATATATATATATATATATTGCCTGCATCCATCAAACTTTGGCCTTAAAAATCGTGTCTTTTAGCAAGACAACCCAAAGTGATGATGATGATTGCAGATAAAAAAGAGGAGCAACAGACTATGGGAGAACAAAAAAAGTCACTAGCAATATGACGCTGCGTCCCAGCCACCGACTCCAAAATGTAGTAAATTTCTTGTTGCTTTCATGCCGTGGACACGTCCGTATAGTTGTAAATTGAAAATAGAAGATGTGAAATAGAGAATCTCGCATAAAAAATCAATTTGAATTTGAAAACGGAAAATCAAGAAAAGGATAATAAAAGAGAAGAAATGTAATTAGTACTCTCCTCAGTCCTCCCTCTCTAACAGAGTATGGAGGGATGGGTCAATCACGTGTGATGTATTGTGTGATCAGCAATCATCCAGTTCAGATTCCAAATATAGACAAAGATGCCGTGCTTCAAAGTGAAGACTTTAACCAATTATTTATTTCTTATTATTATATTCACCTTTGCTCCATCTTTAAGAAAGAAGTACTTCGGACATGGTCAAATCATTACCTTACCTAGTACAGTACCACATCCCTACTCACGTTCATGTATCTATAAATATAAATAGCAGCCTGCCTTGTTATCTCTAAACAGGCCTGCCTCTCCACTCCTTGCGTTGCTCTCTCCACTTCCTCTGCTTGTATGGCTGGCAATTCAAATACTAGTGATGGCAGAAGGCTGCTGCTGATTGTAGCGTTGTGGTGCGTTTGGCTCAATGGCGCCACTGCTCGACAGACCAAGATGGTGATGGTGGATGACTCACCGCAGCTGCAGCTTTTACGAGAGGAGCTATTGCAAAATGGGCTTGGCCTAACTCCGCAGATGGGGTAAGCTTATTAATACACTGAGTCAGACTGCTCAATAATACCATATGTAATTGCTCCTTTGGTGTGTGCAATGTTCAGATGGAACAGCTGGAATCATTTTCAGTGCAACATCGAAGAGAAGTTGATTAGGGAGACAGGTGGGTGGGTGGGTGGGTGGGTGGGTGAGTGAGTGTACATTCAATAAATGTCCCTTTCATAACTGATGTTAGTCTATTTGTGTAACAGCTGATGCAATGGTATCAACTGGACTTGCTGCACTTGGATATAAATATATAAATCTTGGTAGGTTTCACCTTTACATAACTTCTCTCTCTAATTTCTCTGCAATAAGGGTGTTTTCTTATCTGTCCTTCTCAGATGATTGCTGGGCTGAACAGAACAGAGATTCTCAGGTGTGGATGCCCTCTCAGTGTCCTCATAGACAACTATTTGACTCCATTTTCATTACATCAGTATAGGTTTTCTTGTCTCACAAGCTATGCATCAATATGTGATGGCGATGCAGGGGAATTTAGCTGCAAAAGCCTCTACATTTCCTTCTGGAATCAAAGCGCTGGCCGATTACATTCATGGAAAAGGATTAAAACTCGGGATTTACTCCGATGCTGGGTAATTCTTTTTCCCTTCACATTTGATAAGTGCTTTGGATTGTCCCAAGTCTTACCATTACTTTGCAGAACTCAGACATGTAGCCAGAAAATGCCTGGATCACTAGGTCATGAAGAACAAGATGCAAAAACTTTTGCCTCATGGGTATGTATTGTCGATTCTGGAGATACTTGTGCTTTCGCTCGTAAACGGATTAGTTTATGATTTTATTAATTTGTTCAAAACAGGAGGTTGATTACCTGAAGTATGACAATTGTAACAACAATAATATCAGTCCTAAGGAAAGGTACTGTTTTTTTACTGTTTAATAGATTTATGTCTTTGGTTTTTCATAGAACTGTTAAAGCAGAAAAAGAATGCAAAGTTTGTAAATTATACTGATTAGTTTGGGTGGTGAATAAGGTATCCTGTAATGGCAAAGGCTCTACTGCATTCTGGGAGGTCAATCTTCTTCTCTCTGTGTGAATGGTGAGCAGCTATTCCTTTTATGGTTCCTCACTGTAAATACACTTTTGGGCTTATAAGGTAACAACGTCAAAAGAAAACTCATATATATATATATATATATGTATGTATCAAGAAGATGGTAAAAGGTTGTATCTTGTCTTTTTAAACAGTGAATCTCATGTCCAAACTAATATTTGGTGGAAGTAGTATATTTAATTCCTCGTGTTTGAAATCTTACAGGGGCCAAGAAGATCCTGCAACTTGGGCCAAGTCTATTGGGAACAGTTGGAGAACAACTGGAGACATTAGTGATAATTGGGACAGGTGAAATCAAACAGCTTTCATAACTTTTCTTGAATAATTGATTGTAGAATATTGGAAGGAAGTATTTACTTTGAAATTGATCTCTCTGATTTACTTGTGCACTGCCAGTATGACTTCGCGGGCAGATCTTAACGACAAATGGGCAGCATATGCTGGGCCGGGTGGATGGAACGGTAAGACAGTGCCACATCTGTGCATTGGCTTTTCATCTTACATTGTCGGGGTTAAAGTCAACCTAAGCTTGTTAAAACATGTGGATAGATCCTGACATGTTGGAAGTTGGAAATGGAGGGATGACTACGGAAGAATATCGATCGCATTTCAGCATATGGGCATTAGCAAAAGTAAGTGAGAAACTATTAAGGTAAAATGTAAGGTACACTAGTATAACATGCATCATTTTTATGGTGGGATTAGGCTCCTCTGCTGATTGGATGTGATGTCCGATCGATGAACAATGTGACAAAGGCACTCCTAAGCAATAAAGAGGTTATTGCTGTAAACCAGGGTGAGCGATATATAGAGATTGATAACTGCACTGCTTTGTGTTATAAAAGAAGGAAGAAATTTGGATAGCTGTCTGACTAGCTAAGGGTTTTGACAACAGATAAGAGGGGCATTCAAGGGAAAAAAATCAAGAAAGATGGAGATTTAGAGGTAAGGAACAAATTCTGAGCTGTGTGTGTTACCTGCATTGCATGTGTTAAAAGAGCTGTGTATTTTGGCAGGTTTGGGGAGGAGCCCTTAGTGGAAATAGAGTAGCACTTGTTTTATGGAACAGAGGATCTTCACAAGCTACTATTACTGCTTACTGGTCAGATTTAGGGCTTAATGCAAATACAGTTGTCAATGCAAGAGATCTGTGGGCGGTACACACACACTCTCTCTCTCTAAGTTCATCTTCTTGTAATATTTACTGAAAATTTTCCCTTCAATAATTCTGCTTCCTCCTCCGCAGCATTCAACCCAGAAGTCGGTTAAAGGACAAATCAAAGCTACTGTTCCTTCCCATGACTGCAAGATGTATGTTCTGTCTCCAAAATGAGAAGGTTGATGCTAAAATGAAATAGCCATTCAGTGTACTCACAATGATATTCAATATATTTACAGTCGAATGGATGATAATCGTTTCTCTTCCCGTTGTTCATCAGAACAGCATGCATACTCTTCACTTCACACGCTTTCCATATACGAGCTGATGATGTCTTGCTTGATTTGAAATAACTAACATCTGTTGGCATCGCATGTTCAAATCTTAACCTCCAAAAAAAAGGAGGTTGGTAATAAACATAATTGCCAGGCAAAAAAAGGGTCTTCAATATCTGAATCAACACAAAAGCATAAATTGTCGAAATTGAAGTATGTATACCAAGTTTTCCAGCATAATTTCTTTTGTGCTGACCACTATTTACGTTGAATTAATTTGTACAAATATTTTTTTTGCCCAATAAAGAATCCCCTCTACGTGATAAAAGAATACGATCCCTAAAACAAATGATGCAAGTAGTAGACACTTCACAAAAGTCGGGCAATACAAGGAAGCAGCCCAGCAACAAAAGTACTTACTGTCCAGTCTAGATATACATTCTCGTGCTAATGGTCATAGTCCTGGTCCCTTCATCCTCTCAACGAAACTTCTTCCTCTCTCCTCAAAGTGACGCCTCTTCACCTCAAGCTTTTCTCCCATTTTTTTCCCCAATCCACGCATACGTTCTCTCGTCCCCATTCTTCTTGTTCTCATATCATCATATTCATTATGAATTTGTTCCTCCGTAAAGACCCGCGATGGAGAATGCCCAAGACTATCAAGTTTATGCTCTAAGCTCATCGTGAGAGATTCTCTATCATCCTCTAATAAAGGGGTTCTAAGATCTTGGAAAGAATTGTTATTCAATGTTGACTCATTCATGGAACTCGATGAAGAAGCACATGGTTCTAAGGACTCGCGTATTACTTCTGGAACATGACCAAAATCTTTTGATTTCTCATAGTTGACTTCTGACCTACTGGAATTCCCACTATCAGGTTCAACATTGTGTGCTACCTCCCCTGGCTGAAAGCAAGGCGCTTCTTGTTTTGTGATATTACTAACAGATTCTTGATTATTTTTATACCACATGAAAGGAGCAACTTTCCTAGGGACCCAATCGTTTTTCTCTGCTAACATCCAAGGAACGCCGACGCTCTCGCTGTTTGGAAGCACCAATGTTTCGCGAATTGCAGCCTGAAGAAAGATTGTGGAGTCAGCCTCAAGCTTATGAAAGTTATGCAATCGCTTTATCAATAGCAAGTTAATCCCATGAAAGTGGATCTCAGTCTCATATATATACTGATTGAGATGAAACTCAGAACTTGTAAAGGGAAGCATTCACATAGATGTCCAAAAATGGAACTTTCACAAATTGATTCAGAAAGAAAACAGACATATATACTGATTCAAAAATAGGTGTATCCACATTACATATCAAGCGATTCAAAAAGAAAGTCGAAAGTGAGAAAATGCACAAATTTGTAAGAGGAAAGGGAACTAAACAAGATCTAACCAATTTTCCCACAAATGGGTCATTTCAACATTGGTGACAACAAGACACAAATCAGTACTGCTTGATAATTACAGTACCAACAATAATCCCTACCTACACATACCTAACCAGAGAAGATAAACTGAAACTGAAAAGGAACATAGATTCATGTGTCACACTGCGTCGAGGATCACATTCTTCATACAGTGAGAGAAATTATATGTAAATAATATCTGTAGGTACTAGAGTGCCAAGATTTAATTATGGGGATACAATGACCAATTTAGTAGACCAAAGTATCATAATTTGGGTACAGTGACTACAGTCACCAACTAAACTGGTTACAGTCATTCCATGTCCAAATATTACAGTCTCACATGCATAAACAAAGGATAATTTTTACATTTCCTAATCCTTTCACATTGTTTTCATAGGAAACTGACAAGTCATAGGGTGCTGACTGGGACTAGTACCCAATGACCAACTAATTACAAAAAAAAAAAAAAAAAAAAAAAAAAAAAGACTGAAAAAAAAGAAAGAAAAGAAAGTGACATGCATTCTACATTACAGATAAACAGCTTAAGGTAACAAAACTGTAACACCAAATCATTTTGTGCTTTTTGCTCACACTATAAGTTTGCTTATCTGTATGTCACTTATAATTACCTTAAATGCAGTCTAAGAAAAAATATTATACTCAGATTATTAAAGGAGGGTTTGGAATATATTTATATATATTCATAGATATATCCTTGGAGAGAAAATAAAAAAAATAATGTATTGGTCCAAAGGAAATATATATGATATATTAGGAGGAAAACGTATCCAAACATAGCCTAAGTCATTTCAAAGTTGTGGTACATCTTATAAACTGCTTCTTCTATTTCCAAAAGAGGAAAACTTTTATGAACTGTTTCATCAGTAAAGGAAGTTACTAAATGCAGATTATACTTGACGAATGTGCTTAACAAAAGTAAAGATGAAATGGCCTTGCCAAAATAATAGAAGGCGCAAGGCTCCAGAGCAATTCTAGATCTGATACAAGAACTCAGAAGCTTAATGTGAAACTACACCACATGTTGACAGAAAGAGGTTCAATTCAAATTGATGTAATAGATAAGTTTTAAGCATATGTTCAGCCTTTAAGAAACAAAACATATTAGTCTAAAAAGTGGCAAAGTTAAAGATTAAAAGACTTGCTCACAACAAGAGAAATGCAATTACATGCAAAGGTCAGTCTTCTCAACATATTTTGTATGTAGATTATGATTTATTTATTTATGTATCTATCTTTTTTTTGTTTTTTTTTTTTTTTTTGGGGGGGGGGGGGGTAGTGTGTCCTCATTTTCTTATAGATTATAGACACCAACACTATTTGTCCACATATTTAAATTATTTAATCTATGCATTCAACACATATTTCATCAACCAGCATATAAATGTGTAAGATATTGGTAATATATAAGTAAAGGATCTGACCTTGAATCGGCTGATCAGGAATAAAGCAAGACGCCCATTTGTAATTTTGTGGTCCCCAACAAATGATTCCAAGTTAAACTGAATATCAGGCATCGAAGTAAACGCAAACCATATTTGATCTGAAGGTGGTGGCTTCATGCACACTCTTATAGTTCCACAAAGAGAAGAAACCCTTATCCCCAACGAAAGAGGAACCTGCAACAGACGAAGAATAATCAGGTTAAGAAACAAAAGGCTACATTGTAGTTTGATTGGGCATTACGTGTGCAATAGTATTCATGGCTTTGGAATTTTAAGGAACTAATTCACTGAAACATAGTTGGCTTTATCAACATACATAACAATAAATCTAAGTAACATTTTTTCTACATAACATTCTCCCATAGCACATACATTCCATCCCCCCCCCCCCCTTTATTTTACTATTATAAAATGCTGGATCTCTAGCTAAGGTATGTCAATATGAAGTGCAGGAGAGTAAAATGAACTGGTGTACAAGTGAGTGCCAAACACAACTTGGTTAATTAATTTCACAAGATTAGGACAAACATGCAGCCATAAAGAAGCCAATTGAGCTGTCACTCTCGAACCTACAATCCTCACGTCTGGTACAGTCACACAGAGGTGGGTTTAAAGGGGGGCCGCACAAGATCTTTGTTGTCTATGAATTATCTACAATCAAATTTGCTGTTTCCTGCCCAGTCCATTTTAATCTAATTTGGTTTAAATTCAACCAAAATGATTCTTAAATTAAAACAGAAAGGTTCAAAATCCAAACATATCCTCTTATTCCTCCACAGTTCAAACCCAGCCCATTTATCTAACATAAAACCAAACATACCACTTTTAATTTTCTGAAAACTTCAACCCACTTATTTAACTAATTTAGCAAAATAATTAAGCTCATCCCTTGTAACCGAAACCTACCTATAGTTTAGTTTGCATACAGAGCAATTCCGTTCTCCCACTGCGGCAAGGAAATTTACTAATGTTCATCTCACATGAAGGAAGGATAAAATATCTTTGCAGTGTTCCACAATAATTAATCTTCAAAGTTCCAGCTTTCTTTTGGACTTTATTTGATTTCATTGTCCGAATATCATTTAATTATTTCCTTACTAAATGGTGAAGGATATAGAGATGGCAACAGGAAGCAAGAAATGGGGAAATGCTGAGCATATTCATTTATCCAACAGTTCAAGAACAAGGAATGAGTGATCGAGGGTCCTATGCATGCAGTAATCAGTATTGAGGGAGGGTTTTCTATTAGTGTGTGTTGGAGAGGCTGGGAAATGTATTGGATGGAGAAGTCAGCTTCAAGGGCAAATGTTAATGGAAGTTTCCTTGTTCAAATTGCATACCATAAAGCAAGAGCCAAAAGAAGGAAAAAAATTGAATTATATTTCGTATGTATCTTTTTATTTAAAAAAAAAAAAATTGTATCTTTTTATAAATCATGTTCTCCGACAAGAAACAAAACACATTGTTAAGATTTAACAACAATATTATAAAAATTCATATACCTGCAATCGAGAAAACAACCTTTGGTAAGGAACGATAATAGAAACTATAACTACTCAGTGTTACAGCATCAGATACTACTTTTCACTACAAGAGCTCATATGGCTTCTCATCATACAGGAAAGTAAAACACATCAACTATGTAGTTTATTTGGTTCCAAGCTGAACCCTTATTAATATTTTTAGTTTCAGTTTGTGTTCATTGTATTGCATGTGTCAGAGAGATATTCGGACACTCAGTTTTGTGCTTTAAAACTCACCAAATCTTCTATACAGAAATGGATATTTCATCCTACTAGCAGCTAAAATTGACATGTTAGTGATCATCATAACAAAAAAAGCAATTATTGACAGTTATCAATATTTATTTTAAAAATTATATGTTTTCAATAATGTTGGAGATTCTTTGGTAGTTTGTAGTCCCATCATTTGACACTGGACACTTATGGCTTTCCCAACTAAAAAAGTTATGAACTTGGAACATTTTAACATCATATAACCTGCTTACAAGGAAATCACAAAACAAGCCCAAGATGCTATACACCACTTCATGGAATCACGCTAATAGAATGCGAAGCAAATTATTAACATACATAAACTAGAGAAGACAGAATGTGCTTACTAACTTGTGAGACCTGTTTGGTGATAGAATGTAACATTGTCTTCCATTTAGACCCTTGAGATGATGATACATTTACAGTGCTTCTGAGGTTGTCAGTATCATCTGCAAAGTTGAAAAGTTAAGATAAAGGGAAAATGATTTTGCCAGGTTTATAAACCTCTATTGATGAAAATGAACATAATAATGTATGCAAATCACAAACTAAATTATAAAAGAAGTAAGTCGTAGGGCATCTCTATAAAAAAATTAACTTTAGCAAGAAAGATATTAGTATTCCATAAACAAATCAAAACCAATAAGCAAAAAAAAAAAAAAAAAAAAAAAAAAAAAAAAAAAAAAGACTGTAAAAACAAAAAACTAAATGGAACTAAGCCACCTTAATCTAAGTTGTATGTGCATCTGGTTGAGATGCACACCATTCGTGCTTTCAACATGCTTTGAGGTATTGTAGTGTGCTAATATTCACCCATATATCACATATTTTTTACTGTACTGTTGACAGTTTTTGGAAACTTAGCCCAAGGGAATCTATGAAAGCATCAATGTATCTAGTGGACTATGGTACAATTCAGATAATTGTAAATAACAGATCAACATGAATTGGGCTTACTAAGATATTAGTCCAGACAAAAAAGAAGCCTCTTTGTGTTTAAGGGCTTATGCAGATTATTTCAGTAAACATTTCAGTTTCAAACCTGCATCATCCTTGCGTTGAATATCATCAATTGTCTCGTCAGAGAGCTTCAGTTGTTTCCCAAGATACTCAAAACCTTCCAGAAGATCAGAGGTGACCTCACCAGCAGTATTTCCACTGACGTGTGTTCCTTCTCCTTCAAATTCTAATTCTCGAATTTCAATCCTTGTTTCAATGTCCAGAACCATGCCGCCTAAGTATTCTACATCAATTTCAAAGGACCACACTTCATTCATATCTGAGGGAAGGACCCTCATTGCAAGGATGCGTGGAGGCAGAGTACCAAGATCCACAGCTTTACATGTGACTTCACCAATGTAACTCGGTATTCGCATGTTAACTAATGACCTCTGTTGCATTATGAATGTAGAAATTAGCTGGGGTAGTATGAAAACATAATTGGGATGAACCTCGCCAGATTGAATGACAATGCACAATAATTTCAAATAGCCTTAAATGGGCATCCGTCCATACAAACATTAGACTTGCCATAAAAGCACATAGGAATTCATCAGGTATCCCCCACTGTACACCATCCTGCACCTCCTTTATTTATATATATATTTTTTTGGAGCATATGTTATGAACATTATAGAGAACTTATAAAAAAGTGATTTACTTATCTATTTATTTATTTAAATATTTATTTCATGGCAGCTTGACTTTTAAGTTCACTGACTACTTAGGAGTCTGAGGAGGCATATGTACCTTGAAATTGCAATGAAACTGCCTGTGTTAACATAAAATAATCAACCACTGTGGTACTAAGATGCGGATACAGATAATAAAAAAGATAAAATAATTACAGCAAGGACAATAAATCAAGGGAATATAGATTGTCATTACCATTAGGAAGTGTTTGAATTGAAGGATTTGGCTTTGGAGGGATGAATATAAAATCCAATACTAAATCAACTCACTTGTTTCAGTGGATTTGACATCCATAAACCAAGCCATTTGAAATCCATCTTCCTCTCACACACTCATAGTCACAGATACTTACACACGCACAAAGAGAGTCACACACACGCACAAACAAGTAATACACCTTGTTGCTTCATCGAAATCCATCTTCCTCTCACACACTCATAGTCACAGATACTTACACACGCACAAAGAGAGTCACACACACGCACAAACAAGTAATACACCTTGTTGCTTCATCAAGAACAAAGTTATTTCATTTGTTTTGAAAGATAATTATTGATGCACATGATAGCAAAACATCTAATCACATAGCAAAAAAGGAGAACAAATAATATTACAAACCTGAATCCGACTTTGTAAGGAACTCCTAAGCTGAACATTGTTCTTGGCATCAAAGAACAGCCGTGAAATTACCAAATTCAAGCAGAGTGATCCTTCATCAAAACACTTGTTGGAGTCTACATCAGGTATTCCAGATAAATGATTGCTGCCCTCTCGCTCAGTAGAGGTTGAAACTGATGATGCCATGCTAGTGTCATCAGAAGAAATGTTAGGAAGTTTTCCTGATGTGTCCATTTTAGCTAAGCCACTGAACAAGCTTATGTCTTGGAATGAACGGGATTTTAAACTAATTTTTTTTTCCTCATGACCAGAAATTGATGTACCACTTGCTTTATAGTCATGCCCACTCTTAGAAGCCTTTTTAGCTAGTTTCTTCAGGAATTGACGAACCTTCGATGAAGAATTGTCAAGCTTAACTGACCTATCTGTTAATTCAGTGTTGAGACTGGCAGAAGGCTTCATAAAAGAAGGATATCCTGCATTTAGTGATGCCAGGTAATAGTGAAACTCCATACTCAGCTTGGAAAACCATGCAGTGCGTTCATCATTGTCACAGGAAGCAAGACGGAGGACTTTACACCAGGACTCCTTCTCCCAAGATGTCTCAAGATATAGATAAATTTGTTTGAATCCTTTATATATAGCTGAATCCTTGTTCTCTACTTTGATTGGATACCTTTTGGCCCTGACATCAGGGAACAAAAACTACTATAAGTTCAGCTTTTTCATAACAGAAACAGAGCAAATTCGCAGTAAAGCAATCACATTTTTCAGTAACTGATAGAAGATTGATTTAAGGAAAAGTTGATTTAGAGAGATGGGAAAGTTTTTTGATTTACTAAGTTCTTTTTCTTAAAAAGTAGATTGATTAAATATATGCTACAAAATAACTTATTATGTTTATAACACGGATATATTTTAAATAGCAGAGGGTTATTGTAACTATGCAAAGTGGTGTTCTGTGAATAGCTCCATGATGCTTGAGGCATACAATGTAATTAATAGTTACCCTTTATTTGAATAAAGAAAAATATTCAGAAGCCCTTTATCAACTCACTAAATTTGAAACATGAAGAAATGCCCCATAAATGATCAAACTTGCAATTAATTCACAATGGTGATTAAGATAGTTTTTCACAAGTCTTGTAAAACTATGAAATCCCACATTCAATGTCTAGGAAATCTTAAATTACCATTTTCTTGAAGGCAAGTTTGTAGCTGAAACAGCAACAATTGTGCACCCCCTCAGTGAAATCTCTGCACAAGAACCATCTGATTCCTTAAGGATAAGACAATGATCCTTAATCCTTGCATGTTTCCGAATGGGCGTCACATCCAAAATTTCTTTTTTCCTCCTTTGCTCTGTTGGCACTTTCTCTTCAAGCCCAGATTTTAGAACCTTATCTGGTTCTAGAACCCATAGAGTCCCCTGAAAACAAAAGTATATTAAAAAATAAGTATATAGGAATAGGTTAAGTAAATAGAAGAACTTTCACACTAAAGCAAAATACTAGCACTAAAACATGATAAGCTAGGTATGTTTAGGAAAATCATCCTCGTCATTTCCAAACCACTTTGTTCCTCATTGAAAAATGAGCAGCTAACAGATAAAAAGACGAAAAAATAGGGGCACACGGCTATAATAATATTGATAATGAAAATAATCAAACTTCCATTTGATGAAATTACCATAGCTCCTCACCAAAAAAAAAGGGAAAAAAAAGGAAAAAAAAAAATGAAGCAAAAAAACTAAAGAGAATGCTGGAACTCATTGCCTTACTAAGGGTCTCTTATTGCTGAAGCTCAGACAACAATTGAAACTCATGTTGAAACTCAGAAGCAATCTAAATCTTATTGCCCTAAAACTGTAAGGGGAAAAAAATGACATGGCTGGCCAATGACAACACCTTCAGATGTATCACTCCAGTCTCCAGAGATGAAACTCATGTAGCAGATAAACTAGGTACTAGACAGAAAAGGAAGACAAAAGGATTAACTTTTGCTTTTAAAATGTCCATAAAGAGTCTCCTCCTTTTTACTTGAGCATATTACAAATGAATAAAAGTAGAGATCCAGCAGGATCAGTTTGGTCCACCTCAGATTCATGTGGTTAGTGCCAAGATTTCTCTAGTAGTCCTAACACACAAAATTATGTGTTGAACAACCGTAGTAAAATTCAAGGGAAGACACTTCAAGAAATACATAAGCAATCGAACTATTATCCTCCTAAAATATATAATGGGGCAAAAGGATACGCATTTTTGATGAATAGACACCACCGGATAATTCACTGTGGAGATAAAACTCATATAGATGATTATTATCAAGTGTATACCACACAACATGCAATGCGTTTAAGTTGAGTTGGAGTTTGATAATCCGAACAAAGATCATAAAATTCGTACCAGGCCAAAAGAATTAGGATTTTCAAGAAAGTTTGGTAGAACAGTGAGCACCCCATATTTACACCTTAAAATTCTTTAATAAAAATGCTATAAATAAGTGGTCAGTGGAACATCTTTTTTTTCCTTTAGTAATTTGGGAACCTAAGATTTCAACACAGAGACACAGGTATAGATGCAACTTCAAGAATCTGATTAAAAAAAAATGGAACAGAGACGGGCTTTCGGATACCTCGAAGCATGATCAGGAGAGGAACAATTTTTGATAAATTTAGATTAATCACCTGCTTTTCATGTAAAGACGGGTTTAGGTCAACAGGACAAGCAGCGGACGTCGCAGAATTTGCTTTGTTTTCTTCTCTTTCGACTTTTCGATCGAGTCGCCGAATAAAAATCCACAGTCCGATCGCCTCCAACGAAACAACCGTTAACGCACCAACGAAGAAGGCGACCAGCAGGAGCACAGCCATAGCCGGACCAACTCTTAAATTCGCTCTCTAGATTACAATTACCGGCATGATTTTTCTGGACAGGGATCGATCTATCAGAGAAGAAATGTAACAACATTCAAGTTTAGCTCGCCTAAGCATAGAATTTCCTATAAAACAATTGCACTGGTGGATTAAATAAATAATATTTTATAATTAAAGCAAGCAAAGAAAGTTCAGTGGATAAATTGCCGATTACTAGAGAATTCGATTTAATCTGATGTTCAACTTTAGTTTCAGCAGTTTGGGGGGCTTTTCTGTCTAGTGAGAAATGGCTGGTAGAATGCCTTGGAAAAATAAAATTGTATGTTTGGATATTTTTGAATCAGAATAGAATCCACTTTGAATGGGCCCATAAGAAAATATCATATTTCATCCCATCCATCGACATCGTGTATATATATATATATATATAATCGCAAATTAAAAGGAATCTCTATTAATTAGAAAATAATAATATCTTATATATGAAAACTTAAAAACGGTAAATTATATCCATAAAAATTGTGATTTTATTAAATCCAAATAAATTAAATATTTTTTACTGATCAAGTTGTTTATTTTTATAATTAACTTTAATAATTATAATTATAATTTACTTTATTATATTTAGCTGGTAAAAGCGTGTGAATAATTAACATCATTGATGTGACTAATATTTCTTAAAATGTCAAAAATAGAAAATTCCCTTAAATATCGGATATGTGAAACTCATATCATTAAGTCATTAATTAAGTTTTAATCTAATAACACGAAAAAAAATGGTATTTAGTAACATATTAAGTATAATTATTGTTTTCTGCTAATTTTTAATACTAAAAATATACAAAAATAACTTATGTGCATTATAAGAGGTCTCATACTAGTTGTTCTAATAATGTATACACATCAATCTAAACATATTCATTTGACATATATAATTCTTATTCGACCTAATTCATTTCCATACAAAAATAACATGTTACTATTTATTTGAATATAAATATTTTATTTTTCTTTATTCAAATGTGTCATGTACATTTAGATCCGAACATAAACACACACTTAGTGTGTTTTATGCTGAATGAGGAAAAAAAAGAGAAGAAAGCAAAAACCTGCTCAAAATATAAGATTATAAATGTATATAAATTGGATGCAATAAAATTATACATAACAACTAGTATTTTATCTATATATAATAGAATTAAGATAGAAATAAAATAAAATGATTTTCTTATTTTCTTGGAAAATAAGTTTTCATTTAGATTATCTAATAATGTTATATAAAAATATTTAATAATTTTTATATAAATGGGGAACAAAATGCAGGTAATAAATACTTAAATTTAATCAAAATAATTAAACAACAAAAAGATTCATATTTCATGACTAATACATTTTCTTTATATACCAAATTCAATATACTTGATAAAAAGATTAATTAGGGTCTAGAAGCTTCCCATTCCTAAAATGAAGCCCCTAATAAGTACACTGTAGCCCATTAAATTTGTAACTGGCGCCTCAATCAGTCTGAAACACTTCTGTATTGTTTATGGGTTGAAGCAATCATTATTTGTCCAAATCGGTATGATTGGTTAAAGTCGGTTAAACTAGTTAAATCGATTTTCTTTATTTTTTAAAAACTAAAATCAAACCTTAAAAAGTAAAGAAAGACTATGTTATGAATTATTGTTATTTTTTTGACTGGACCACTTCTTCGATCAATATAACCAATTGAATCGATACCTAATAATATGATCAGTTCGATATGTGGTTCAATTATAAAATTAGTATTTCTTCTTGCGATGCACAATTGGTAATATTTGTAATAATGTAATAGTTAGTAAATTATGATTAAAAGTAATTTAATTATTAAATTTTGCATTTTATTTTGTGTCTCATTATCACACCGTGTGAGATTTTGTTACTTTCTTGTAATAAATAAATAATTATTATATATTTTTCTAAAATAAAAATTCATAATATATAAAAAATATTTTTTAATATAATTTTAAACATCCATAATTTTATTTATTTAAAAATATTTTAAATATCAAAATATATTACAATTAATCTAAAAAATATTTTATATTGTAAGAAATTATTTTTATATATGCAATATAGATATCAAATTAAAAAAAATTAAAAATAATTTCTTTGATATATTTTTCATGAAAAAATAAATCGAGACATAAAAATTGTAAGCATTTAAGATTTGAGGTGAAAAACTAAAATAAAATAAAAAATAAAAAAAGGTGATTGGCCAACAACTTATGGGCAATCTCGTGCCACATTCAATGACAGCCACCAATCTTCTTTTCTTTTCCTTTTATGTTTTTAATTTTATTCAAAATTTATTAATAAAAAAATAATTTTGAAGAAAAATTACATTCTTGTAAATTTGTTAAAATATCCTTCTTTTATGTAATTATATATATATATATATATATATATATATATTTAATCGCAAATTAAAAGGAATCTCTATTAATTATAAAATAATAATATCTTATATATGAAAATTTAGAAACTGTAAATTATATCCAACAAAATCGTGATTTTATTAAATCCAAATAAATTAAATATTTTTTACTGATTAAATTGTTTAGTTTTATAATTAACTATAATAATTATAATTATATTAATAAGCACTGCAATGTTCTTGGACATGCAGAAGTTTGAGACAATGGATGTCTCGTGCAGGCGTGAGACCGTCCAGGCATGTGCCATTATCTTCAGCTTCGGCAGGTCTTACGAGCCCTGGAAAGACACAAATCCAAAAGGGCATCTTAGTCTTTTTATATACGAAAATGGCTAATATCTGTTTTTTTTTTCTTCAACATATCTCTATTTCATTGTCATTCCTTAAATTGCTAGGAAAAATTTGCTCTTCAAAAATAAAATGCACTTTTGTTTAGAATTTAGCTACTTTGTATGGTCTAGGCATTTCTCGAGCTAATACTTTCAACCCAAAAGAGGAAATCATATGGATATTTAATGGTTATAAGGAATATGAATATAGTTGTAGAGAATTATTAATATGGTAAAGAATTTGGGTAATATATAATTTGGGCATGAAATAAGGAGACACAAAATCAGAATATAAAAACAGTTATTACACAAGTGTGTGTAATGATATGTGCATGCACGTAGAGCAGGACCGCAGAAGTAGGACTTATTTTGTGACAAGAGTGGATTGGGTTGGGTTTGGGTTTGGGTTGTGACTTCTCGACCCCTTCACATGCTGGCTGGCTAGGGTGTGACATACACGTGTGGATGTATATATATATATCAGCATGGGAGATAATGTGAATGAACAATGAATGAAGTAGGCAGCCACTGCCAACCTCCTACTGCTTTGAATTGAGTCGGTGTCTGCATTAAATTCCCTCAACCAACATCTACCTGTTCTCATTTATGACCATTTACCAATGGAAATGGTGAGGGTGGGGCTGCATTCCTTTAGTCTACATGCCTCCACCTAGCTTCTTACATTATCATCAATCAATTCGTCTTTTATATCAGATCAAATTCCAATATATACTTCTGCTGCTGCTGCGTCTACCCTAGATCTTGATCAGTGTGATTGGCCAAAGATTATGATTCCGTCGGTGTCTTTTGTGTGAGGCATGCCTGAACAACCTCCTCCTCCTCCTCCCCAGTCAAGTCAAGCTCACATCATTTCCGTTTCTCATACAAAACTCATTTTTGAGTTGATGCAAACTGAATGCTGTTTGACCCCATCTCCCTAGCCACCTCTTTATTTATTCTCCTCACTCGCCACTAGTACTCCATCTATCGCGCCGGCCTTCAAATTAACAAACACCTGATCTTCACTAATGTCGGCGATGAAGAGCTCTGCAGCGGCAGATGAAGTGGTTATGGAGATTGAGGCCAACAAGCCACAAGGCAACGGCATCGTAGTTGGAGGGCTGAGCCCTTTGAGTGAGAGCCTGTGGAAGGAGAAGACCAACACCGAGTTCGTCGGAGACGTTTCGGCGAGGCTCGCCTGGAAAGATTTGACCGTGGTGGTCACCCTCAACAACGGAGACACCCAGAACGTTCTCGAGAAACTCTCCGGCTATGCCGAGCCTGGATCCTTCACAGCACTCATGGGCCCTTCTGGATCCGGCAAATCCACACTGCTCGACGCCCTCTCCGGCCGCCTCGCTGCTAACGCTTTCCTCTTTGGCTCTATTCTTCTCAATGGTCGCAAGGCCAAGCTATCATTTGGGACTGCTGTGAGTCTTGCATAACTCTCTCTCTCTCTCTCTCTCTCTCTCTCTTCCCTATTAAAAAATATGAAGCAAGGGGAGAACAAGGAATGATTCTGTTCCTTCTAGTTTTTGGATTTACATGGCACAACCGTTTTAGAACCCCACTTTTGGATATATGATTATAATATTCTATTCCTTAGGCCCAGCCGGATGCATGCTACATCACTGCCTATTTGATCATACAGTACTAGATAGTTTGCATCAGCTCCCCTTCTCCGTTTCTTCAGTTCGCTTTTTCTATGTCCAGATTTCCTGTGTGTAACCTGGATTGTCTTATGTTCTGCAACAATTTATGCAAAGACAAAGCTAACTATGGGTCTTCATTTTCCTTATTAAAACCTGATCTTCCAACATACAAATGTGCAAACGCTGGTGCAGGCATATGTAACGCAAGATGACAACTTGATTGGCACTCTCACGGTTCGCGAAACCATAGCATACTCAGCTCGCCTTCGCCTTCCAGATAGGATGCCATGGAGGGAGAAACGAGCACTGATTGAGAGCACAATCGTTGAAATGGGACTTCAAGATTGTGCCGACACTGTCATTGGAAACTGGCACCTGCGAGGCATCAGCGGTGGAGAGAAAAGAAGGGTTAGCATTGCGATTGAAATCTTGATGAGGCCAAGGCTACTTTTTCTTGATGAGCCAACCAGTGGACTCGACAGGTAATTAGGCCATCCCTCCATTGAGTACTGATATGTTGTTGTTGTTCTTCTTCTTCTTAAGGAAAGTACTGAAATAATGTTGTTGATTGCAGTGCATCAGCATTCTTCGTGACCCAGACATTACGTGGGTTGTCCAGAGATGGACGGACAGTGATAGCCTCGATTCACCAGCCTAGCAGTGAAGTTTTTGAGCTGTTTGACAGATTGTACTTGCTTTCTGGTGGAAAAACAGTTTACTTTGGTCAAGCATCCGACGCATATGAGGCAACAACAGCAACTCTTAATTCTTCTCCATTTTGTTTTACTTGTTTCAAAAGAAAGCACATTAATTTAGATGTTAATATGAGATGCGTGGTGGTGTATGCAGTTTTTTGCTCAAGCTGGCTTTCCCTGTCCGGCTTTACGTAACCCTTCCGATCATTTTCTACGGTGCATCAATTCGGATTTTGACAAAGTTAAAGCAACACTAAAAGGATCAATGAAAATGAGGGTATCAAATTCTTCCCCTGCTCTTATTTCTCTCCCCCAACATTATCTGATTATGTTTTTCCTGGGCAGTTTGAGATGAACGATGATCCTGTAGATCGAGTAACCACGGCAGAAGCTATCCGGACGCTCATAGACTCTTACCGGACTTCTCAGTATTGTTACTCTGCAAAAGAAAAGATTGAGGAGATGTCTAAAATTGTGAGTCGCATAATTAGTCCTTGTAAATTAACTTAATGATACCACGGATCATCCTTGACTCGTGACCTGTTTTATACATAACAGAATGGAACAGTGCTAGATTCTGGAGGGAGTCAGGCTAGTTTCTTGATGCAGGCTGTGACCTTAACCAGACGCTCATTTGTTAACATGTCGAGGGACTTTGGATATTACTGGCTCAGGCTTGTCATCTACATCGTTGTCACCATTTGCATTGGGACCATCTACTTGAATGTGGGAACTAGCTACAGTTCCATCCTGGTAACGTTTCTAATATGTATACCTATACCAGATCCCTCTCGTCCTAGATAGTTATTACTTAAAACTAGCTTGAAGCAGAAATTAATTACCAAGGAATCAGAGTGTTGTATTGTGTCCCGAGGATATGTATTTGGATATCACTAAGTTTATGAATATTGCTACCTACAGGCTCGGGGCGCATGTGCTTCTTTCGTCTTTGGATTTGTAACCTTTATGTCCATCGGTGGATTCCCTTCGTTTGTGGAAGACATGAAGGTGTTCCAAAGAGAGAGGCTTAATGGGCACTATGGTGTGGGTGCATTTGTGATCAGCAACACCCTATCGGCAATGCCATTTCTGATATTAATCACCTTCATTTCTGGTACTGTATGCTACTTCATGGTCCACCTCCACCCAGGCTTGACACATTACTTGTTTTTCGTGCTCTGCCTTTACGCGAGCGTCACCGTGGTTGAGAGCCTCATGATGGCTATTGCTAGTGTTGTTCCCAATTTCCTTATGGGTATCATCATAGGAGCAGGGATTCAGGTACCAATCACATCTGTTCTTGATTAATTTTTCCTTTTTTTTTTTAATTTACGTAGACTCTAATTCCCGAGATGTTCACCTTGTTGCAGGGAATATTTATGCTTGTCTCGGGCTACTTCCGACTTCCAAATGACATCCCAAAACCTTTCTGGCGTTACCCAATGTCTTACATAAGTTTCCACTTCTGGGCTCTACAGGTACACACACACACATATTATTGGCTTAATTTCTGCTCTTCTTGATTGACAAAGGAAAGCGATTGACATACACATGCATGGTGTGTGATCCTCAGGGTCAATACCAAAATGACTTGAAAGGCTTGATTTTCGACAACCAGACGCCGGACCTCCCCAAGATTCCGGGTGAATACATTTTAGAGAATGTCTTCCAGATTGATATGGAGCGATCAAAATGGGTGGATCTCAGTGTCCTATTCAGCATGATTATCATCTACCGCATTATCTTCTTCATCATGATCAAAGTTAACGAGGATGTCACTCCTTGGGTTCGCGGGCTTATTGCCAGAAGAAGAATACAACAAAAGAATGGCAACCAGAGTACCACTGTTACTCCATTCGGTCTCACTCAATCACCATCCCTTAGGACTTATGTCCATAATCGGTCTTCTGCTGCTGCCAAGAGGTAGAAGACGACGCCAATTATAACAAGACTGCCTTTTCCAACTGCATAACACCGTATCTTATTTACTACTGCATATATGTATCTTATGAATCACCTCTTCTGCTAATCTTCACTATTGCATGCTTTAGCTCCTAAATCTTTTATAAATTTGACTTCGACCTCATAATAAAATATAGTATATTGTGTCAAATGTCAAAACTAGTATCAACTATTATTAATATAAAAGAAAAATCCCCGAACCATGTCTCTTTTAATGATACTGACATTTTTCTTAATAATCTAATAAGATAGGGTGGGTCTCTTATAAAGACAGTCCATAACAAATAATAACGACATTAATATCATAGAGTAGGCCTCTTATAAAGACAGTACATAACAAATAATAAAGACATTCGAATAAAAAATAATAATAAAAAAAAAGAAGAAATAAAACTTGGGGCCAATAAGATTCAATCCTGAATACCTTTGAATAGTCACTCAACCAGCATGGTCCTGGTTAGAAGCCGAATACTTGTAATATAATTTTCTAGTGAAATAAAAATGGAAAATGTGTTTTTAAATTAATATTTGAAACTATAAGTAAATAATTTCTAGAAAATTTTGTACAGAGCAGTTAATGAAACTATAAGTAAATAATTTCTAGGAAATTTTGTACTGAGCAGTTAAAAAGGGAATCACATCTGATATCTAAACATATTTTTCAAGTGTATTTTATTAGTGATCACAACACAAATATGTGTAAGCAAATCTTTGATAATTTTAAAGTTTTAAGAATTAAAAGAAAATTGTGACGTGCCCTTTGAAATTTTTTTAAAATTGGAGATGGTAAAATAAATGTTAGATCATGATTTCTTTAACTTTTAATTGATTTGTGTCGTAATCTCCAATAAAATATACTTGAAAATATGTCTGTAAGTAAATATTTTATTAATTTTAAGTTTTAAGAATTTGAAAGAAACTGTGATGTAACCCTTTGAATTTTAAAAATGGAGTCGGTAAAATAATATAATAAACCTTGATTTCTTTAATTTTAAATAATTTATATTGTAATATTTATTCAAATGCACTTGAAAAATGTGTCTATCAGTAAATATTTGAAAATTTTCAACTTTTAAAAATTGAATAAAAAAATGTGATGTAGTGATTTGAAAATTTCTAAAAAATGACTATAAATTAACATGTTAGATCTTGATTTATTTAACCTTAATTAATCTGTGTTGTAATCTAGAGAAAATTATTTGAAAAAAAAAAAAAAAAGTGTGATGTAACCCTTTCAAAAAATCTCAAAAGGAATGTGTAAAATAATATGATAAACCTGATTTCTTTAATTTTTTATAATTTGTGTAATAATCTCTAGTAAAATACAATTTAAAAATGCAGTAAATATTTGACAATTTTCAAGTTTTAAGAATTTTAAAGAAAACTGTAGTGTAACTTCTTTGAAAATTCTAAAATATGGAATTTGTAAAATAATACGTTAGTTTGTTATTTCTTTAATTTTAATTAATTTATATTGTAATCTCAAGAACAATATTCTCTTAAAAGTGTGTTTGTAAATAAATATTATACTATTTTCATATTTTAAATATTTTTTAAAAAACAAATTGTGATGTTACCTGCCTTGGATTTTTTTTTTTAAAATGTAGTGTACAAAACAATATGATAAATATTGATTTATGTAACTTTAAATAATTTGTGTTTTAATTTATATAGTAAAATACACTTTAAACTGTGTCTGTAAGTAAATATTTGACAATTTTCAAGTTTTAAAAAAAAATTAAATAAATAAATAAAACTATGATGTAACCTCTTCGAATTTGTTTAAAAAAATAATATCTATAAAATAGTATGTCAAACCTTTATTTCTTTAATATTAATTAATTTGTGTTGTAATCCTGAGTAAAATACACTTAAAAATATTTGTAGGTAAATATTTTACTATTATCGAATTTTAAAAATTTTAAAAAAACATGTTTCTCAAAATATGGAGTCTCTAAAATAATATAATAAACCTTGAATTCTTTTAACTTAAATACTTTCTTAGGTAATCCCTAGTAAAATACACCTTGAAAGTATATTTATAAGTAAATATTTGACAATTTTTAAGTTTAAAAAACAATTGTGACGTAACCCCATTGGAAAAGTAACAAAGAAAAAAAAAAAGTTTGTAAAATAATATGTTAGACCTTGTTTTCATTAACTTTGATTAATTTTTATTGTGATCCCCAAGTAAAACACACTTAAAAATATGTCTATAAGTAAATATTATACTATTTTCAAGTTTTAAAAATTTTAAAAAAAATTATGATGTATCTATTTGAAAATTTTAAAAAAATGAACTTTGTAAAATAAATAAATAAATGATTAACATATTATTTTATATACTCGATTTTTTAGAATTTTTAAAGAGGTACTGTCCGAGTTTCTTTCAAATTCTTAAAACTAGAAAAGGTTATATTTTCACTTACACACACATTTTTCAAGTGTATTTTACTTGATATTACAACAGAATTATTTAATGTTAAAGAAATAAAGGATTAACATATTATTTTATATACTTTATTTTTGTTAGAATTTTCAAAGAAGCACCATAATAGTTTTTTTCAAATTCTTAAAAGTTGAAAATAGTAAAGTTTTCACTTACAAACATATTTTTCAAGTATATTTTACTTAGGATTACAACAAAAAATATTTAAAGTTAAAGAAATAAAGGATTAACATATTATTTTATATAATTCTTTTTTTTAGAATTTTTGAAAGGGTACCATCACAATTTTTTTTTTCAAATTCTTAAAACTAGAAAATGTTATGTTTTCACTCGCGCACATATTTTTCAAGTGTATTTTACTTTGTATTACAACAAAATTATTTAACGTTAAATAAATAAAGGATTAACATATTTACAAGAATGTAATTTTTCTTTAAAACTTGAAAATAGTAAAGTTTTTATTTACACACATATTTTTCAATTGCATTTTACTTGGTATTAAAGCAAAAATTATTTAAAGTTAAGGAAATACAACATTAACATATTATTTTACAGTTCAATTTTTTGAGAATTTTCAAAAGGGTATCATCACAGTTTTTTTCAAATTCTTAAAACTTGAAAATAGTAAAAATTTCACTTACAGACACATTTTTCAAGTGTATTTTACTTGGGATTACAACAAAAAATATTTAAAGTTAAAGAAATAAAATATTAACATATTATTTTACACACTCCATTTTTTTTTTAATTTTCAAGGGTTACCATTATAGTTTTTTTAAAATTCTTAAAACTTGAAAATACTAAAGTTTATATTTACAGATATAATTTTCAAGTGTATTTTACTTTGTATTAAAACAAAAATTATTTAAAGTTAAAGAAATAAAACATTAACATATTATTTTACAAACTCCAATAATTCCAAGTAAAATACACTTGATAAATATGTTTGTAAGTACATAGTTTACTCTTTTAAAGTTTTAAGAATTTTAAAATAACCGTGATGATATCTATTTGAAAATTCTGAAAAGATAAAGTTTATAAAATAATATGTTAATCATTTATTTCTTTAACTTTAAATATTTTTTATTGTAATCTCATATAAATACACTTGAAAAATGTGTCTGTAAATAAAAATTTTATTATTTTCAAGTTTTAAGAATTAAAAACAAAACGGTGATGGTACCCTTTGAAAAAAAAATGAAGTATGTAAATAATATGTTAATCCTTTATTTCCTTAACTTCAAATAATTTTCGTTGTAATCCAAAGTAAAATACATTTGAAAAAATGTCTATAAATTAAAATTTAGTTTTAAAATTTTTTAAATGCCTAATATAGTTAAAAAAAAAAAAATCACACATTTTACGGTGTCTATTTTAATTTGTTTTGTATCACATATTATTTTCAAATAAAGTAATTTCTTAAAAATTATTTTAAAGACTCATTTTTTTCGAACTTTTTAGGGGTTACATTACAACTTCTTAAAAAAAAAAAAAAGAAAACTAACTTTAAATTATTGAAAATTAATTTACAAACACATTTGTCATGTCTACATTACATGGGTTACATAACAGATTATTAAAAAAATAAAATAAAAATATCTTTTTCTAAATTAACATTTCTCAAAGTATGTGGTGGATCGGGTTGGACGCCTTATTTACAAACTAGCAACATGCCCTTCTGACCAGGCCCAGCCCAAAACTAGCTGGGTGGAGCTGGTGCATTGCTTTCTGACCAGGCCCAGACCAGCCCAGCCCATTCAGCCCAAAACTAGCTGGGTGGAGCTGGCCCCATGCGCGAAAGCAATTCTGTAATATAACTGAATTTTTGTGGCCCGAATGAATGTGGGTGGGTTACAATCCCAATTTCGAGCTGGACTTCCGTTACACTTCTGAACGCATCTTCACCGCCCCTCTCCACAACACATACGCACTCTGCAAGCTTCGCTCTCCGGCTAATCATCGTCGGCGGATGATAGGTAAGGGAAACACATTTGTGACGTTAGTTTTATTATTAAAGGGTTCGGCGTGCGAGGAACTTCGGGATTCCACCTTAGCTCTCGTCTCTGAGTAGATTGATCAACCACGCGGAACCCAGTTTCCTCTGTGAGATTGGATCAGTTGCTTCTGCTGAAGGTGAGGGTGAATCAAGCCGTATTTAATTGTTTAATTGACTTTAATTTCAGAACCCCTCTTTTTATGTTTATCTTGGCAATTGTAAATCCTGGCAATGTTAATTAATGTAGCCATTTGATTCTTCTGAGACTCTAGTTTGTACTTGAACTGTTGGCACCTCCACCCGCACCCAAAAAGGAGGAAACACACGCACACATCATCACACAAAAGTTGGAGGGTTTAAGCTGGTTAACATCACAATTGTTAAATTCTGGCTTTGAAATATGATTGTAGATATAGCAGTAGTTAACACGAACCTTGTTCCACATTCAATCCGAGCCAGAGAAGAAGGGAATATTTAGAACCAAGCAAATATACTTAATCTAGGACAAAGTTGGTAAATAGACACTCTTTCCTTGGCTGATGCTTTTTCTTCTAAACAGGCATTTTGTTAGCTGAACAATATCTTTGACAATTCATTAACTCTCTATGGCTAAAATCCATTTGGGTGTGACTGGAAAATTGCATCAAGAAGTCACTTTTTGAGGAGGGACGAGTATGATATCAGTGAAGATGAATAGTCTTAAATTCCATATTTATGACAATAACCTATTTAAAGAATAATCAAATTATGTGAATTCTAAATCATCAAATTTATTGCAGTTACATTGATATTTATTTTGCTACGTTAAATCTAGTAAAGAGCAGGTTTGCTGAAGGAGCAGAATGTCGGCTCGATTGATGAAAAGGGTTCTGGAAGATCAAGCAGCATCACTTCTACAGGAACAGCACCAACAGCTAAATAGTGATGATGATTCCGAATCCCCTGTCTCTTCCTCCCCTACTCGAAATCTTTTTAATCTTCTTGAGGATGACGATGATGATGAGAACAGTTGTGGGGACAGCGTTGGTTACCACCACCACTCTGAGAAGGTTTGCTTTCGTTCTGCGTTGTTCCATGATAAATCTGCTCCATTCGAGACATACCTGTACCCTTCAAAATAATAGGTGCAGTTCTAGTCTCCATTAACCAAAAAAATGACTCATCAGTCTTGATATAATGTATGGGTTTCACTTCCTCAATTAAGAAATGTGTTGTAGGATTTTCCAATGAAAATATTTTCTGCAAATACCCTGAAAATAATCTTGATCTATGTTCCTGCATACATATCTTTCAATTAAGACTGTTAAAATAGCCCCTTAATCCACGTTAGATTGTAAAAGCAGTTTCTCACTCTACAGTACCTTTTTTCTTTTCTTATCTCTGTTGATGTATGTTCTCTCGGGGATCATGAAATGACAATCCCAAGCAAAAAATAAGAGTAAAAATACTCAATGTTGGATATGGTAATTTCCTTAGTGCACCTGTCATGCAATATCAGAACCATGTAATTTTATTTTGTGTCAGATGGTTATGCTTTTATCTTGAGCAATTTTTGCTTAATCCGATAAATAGAACCTCCCCCCCCCCCCCCAATTTGAAACTTTCACCATTGTTACAGATGTTGTGGCAGGAAAAAAATGTAATTGCTGGTGAGACTTCAGATTGTGATATTGCTGAAGAGCATTCCTCAGTGGGAAAAATTGCTGTTGACACGACGCCAAAGCTCAAATCAAAGAAAAAGAAAAAGAAGAAGAAGAACAGGGAAGATTTGTTCCCAATCAATGATTTGAGATCACCTAATCTAATGTTAGAAAACTTAAATTTGGGAGCTACTTCTTCTGGTCATCAAGAGAGTGCCCCTTATCCTGCTGAAGTGAAGTTGCTCAAGATAGATAATGATGACAAATTGCTTAAAAAGCAGTTTAAAACCTCCATATTGCAAGTTGACCCCAAATTTCTTAGCGCTGAAAATGAGCTGCGAAGGATATTTGGTTCAAAAGTGATAAAATCACATGAAAGAAATCATTCATCTGTAAATCCTAGGTCTATGCGTGGTGGTAGACGAGGGGGTCATAATCTGAAAAGGACTATCCTTGTTTCTCCATCCCAACATTGGCCACGTTGGGATGGATCTTTAACAATGGAACTTCTGGAGACTCTAGATGGTGTCCACTATTTTCGGTAAGTTAAGTTCCATGCTTTTTTAATTTCAGTAACTTTTTTCCTGGAGCAGTTGAGAATAGAATTTGTGTCCTTGAAGATATGGCAGCATTATGGGGCAATATGCATAGTTCTCTATATGCAAGCGAAGTACTAACATAGGATATATTTGTGGTGTAATGTTTGGGTAAAAAAATTACAAATGAAGTGCTCACTATAAAGTAATCATTTAGCATGGAGCATGTAAATAATGGAAACAAAAGAAAATTGTGGTATAGAGTACTGACCTGTAGATCAAGTAACTCAATTGTACCGTTGCAAAAGGCTTTGGTTGGTTTTATGTTATTTTTAATAGTTGATACTTTAATCTATCTGATATGTTGGATGTAAATCACAACCTTATTGAAACCATCCAGTTTACATAAGTGGACTGACTTGTAAATGTGGTAGGTAAGTAGCCGAAGTCCAAACTAGGTTGGGAAGCCTCTATTTGATTTCTATTGTTATGTGGTACTTCATGTCATGAACATTAGTAGAGATACTCACATTTGTATAGATACACCATTGCTAATCTAGGGATAGATCACTATGCTAGACCAGGACCTCACTTCATGGAACATACCTCTTTTGGCACATAATTGAAAGCAACGGATGGAGAACTTGGCCCAACTATTTTAATAGGCTATTGGATGTCATTCATTATAATGCATGTATGTGATTTATGTTACAGTTGCGTGGATCAATAGAGTGCTTGCATTTTGGAGTGCGATGTTGTAGGGAGTCAGAATTACTAATATGATTGTTGTGATTGGAATTAATTTACTGACTTCCTGGTCATGCTATGCAATAGGCAATTCTTATAGGTTATTCCTATGTGAATCAGCTTGCATAGTTTTTTAACTTTTTATGCCCTGCAGGTACACACATTCATCATCATACGCCCAAGCTCAGAGAGCTTTTGAAGCTGCCAAGGCAAACCACGACCTTAATGGTATTGCAAGCATTCTCTTGAAGCATCCTTATCATATAGACTCACTAATAACGTTAGCAGACTATTTCAAGTTCACGGGCGAACACCAAATGTCAGCTGATGCTACTGCCAAGTCTCTGTATGCTATGGAATGTGCATGGCATCCTCTGTTCACTCCATGGCAGAACTGCCAATTGAAATATGTTCATGATATGAACAAGCCATTCTTCTCATCACTTTTCACCCACATGAAAAACATGGACAGGCGTGGTTGCCACAGATCTGCCCTTGAAATTTGTAAGCTCTTGCTTTCGGTAGATTCGGATGACCCAATGGGTGCTATGCTCTGTATCGACTACTATGCTTTAAGAGCTGAGGAGTATGCTTGGTTGGAACGGTTTGCAGAGGAATATGGATGCAACAATTCCCTGTGGCTATTCCCTAATTTTTCTTTTTCCCTCGCGGTTTGCCGATTTTACCTTGAATCGGACAATGGAGAAACAGATAATGGAAAAGCCACTTCGTTTGAACTCATGAAGCAGGCACTGATGCTTCACCCGTCAGTATTGAGAAAATTGGTTGTGAAGGTACCTCTAAAAGATCGGAAATGGACCACCTTACTCAACAAGCATAGTTTTTTTGGATCCGAACAAACAGGAAGTCCGTCTCTGGATCACTTGATCGCAATATATGTTGAAAAAAGCTATTTAATATGGAGGCTGCCTGATCTGCAGAAGTTGTTATATGACTCGGCGGTCTCCGTGGTGGAAGAGCAAGCAAGTGACGTCAAGGACTGGGCCTGCGTGAGGAAAGAGGCTTTTTCACTGGAGAAGAACGAGTGAGGATTGGTGCCACGTGTGCATAGGATACTTCGTCCACTTTCATTAAAGCTTTTGCTCATATATATGATTCTTTTTTGTCTCTGCTTTTATGTAGGTACTCTCATTTGTTGGTATCGGATTTCTCAGATTCCGTGCCAACGCTGCCTCCCGATAACTTGCAAGACTTTATCGTCGATCAAAGGGGTGGCGGGATTGAGCTCGAGCACCCTCCTCAACAACAACAGATTCCGGGGGTGCTCCGTGATGTCTCCAACAGAAGCCCACTTGCTGTTCTATTTGAATCTATGCTACCCTGGATACATTATGGAGCCGGAGATGGTGAGGGCGACCACAATCACCCTGACGCTGACCAAGATTAGACTCGGTGTCGAGTCTCTGAGTTGCGTAAATTTGAGGAATATTTTCCATAGTGAAAGTGGGTAGTCGTGTTTGTGTGGACATGACAATAGAAACTCCCATGTTTTGTGGGCTTTAGAGGGGGGGTGCGGAGTAAGATTTTAATAGAGATTGCAAACTATTAAGTTTTATCTTATAAATAAGTGACTCACTCCAATTGTTGTTGAATAGAAAAGATCATGGAGACTAAAATTAGGAGTCGGCACTATGGTACCTACCCCTGGTTTTCAGAAAGTAACCAAAGTTTTTAATCTTCGTTCATAAATCAAGAAAAATAATCTAGACTCGCCCAGGAAGGAGATATCTTTCCTTTTAGGCTATATCAGTTTAAAAAAGGTCAATATGCAACAACATAGCAAGTGGTATAAATTTCAGTTTGCTTGCATCAACCATATTAGGAGATATCTTACGACATCAAATAGGGTCGTTCTGCACAAGTTGCCAAAGCTCATACGGGTAAAGTTTAGTTGTCCTAGCTCTCTATATCCACCATAGTTCCATGGATTAGAGTTCTCATTATCCAAACTGAAATGAAAAGGGCGTCATTATGAGGGTGGAGAACTCCTTTCACCATCGGCATCTGTGAATTTTGTGGAACGATCTGGTGGAGTTGTGCCGGCTGCAGCTCCATCCATGACAAGTACTTGTTTAGATGAGCTATAGGTCAAAATGCAACATTTCCCTTTATTCATTTGACAATATGGAAAAAGAGAAAAAGAATGAGTGATAAAGCTTTTGAAAATTTATGGGAAATGACCTTTTTTTACTTAAGTAAAGTTTGTTTGCAAAAATGTTACGAGCTAGTTGGGCTGGATGTTACGATAAAAGAACATGACATAATCTATCTATGGACATCAAGTCAAACATAATGTAGATATGATAATTGATTTTGAACCTACGAATATCACTGAACGAAAATTACATAAATTATAGGTGTTCTTGTACATAGGTACAACATAACTAAGAAATATATTATAATCAGTAGAGTTTGAAGGACATCTATTCACAATTCAAAATAAATATATATTTGTATTGAACTCATCTCATATATAAATAAAGCTAACCTAAAATTAACAATATTATACTAACAGTGGACCTTCTCTATAGACTAATCGTACAAACTAACGATACTATGCCAATAGTGGGCCTTCTCTATGGACCAATCGTACAAACTAATTTTGCATAAAAAAAAAAAAAAACAAAAACATTTTACATATAATATTTTTTTATGATCCAATCTATTTAATTAGTTTCCTTTCTGCTTTCCATATTTGATAAGGGTGTAGATGACATTTCAATTAAAAGGAAAGTTTTTCCAGGAAAACAAGATGGGGTGACATTTCTCATAATTTTCCCTCTGTTTTTTTGGGTTTCTCCTGTGACTTTGACCTGGAGCTGGAGCTATTTGAAGTACGTACGCGGTGTGGTTGACCAGACACCGCCGTCTTCCTCAACCGATCGATCGATCAATCGGCCTTCCTCAGCCTTTCTTGTATTAGGTATGTTAATCCGTTCCCACCTTGCTACTTTATGAAAATGATCAATCACAAAGGTTGATATGTTGCCAGAATGATTCTGCTCTGATCTCAAACTGAGAAAGTTATCAACTACTGTATTGTACTGTGTGTACATACATGTTTCATGAAATAATTTTTTTAAATCTCTTAAATAATCTTGTATATGAGGGACTTTTTTGTGTAAAGATGGGTCTTGAGAAAGAGAACGCTCTGGATTAACATTCATGTCAATTAATTTTATGCGCAAATTGATGGTGCAAATTGTGCTTAAGATAATTATTACATTGTTTAATGGTGCAGTCAGGAACTTCTCTAGATATATAGATGCTAGCATTTACAGCCTCTCTCGGTGCTGAGTTTGTAGAAAGTCTTCCCCCCACCACACTATACTGCAATAACACGAGGTATTTCCTATTGATCAGCCTGCTACCTCAATTACAATTCGTCAGGATTGATGGGATAAAATGTTGTCAAATATACAATGGATATGAATACCATTTTGGTTGCTTTAAATGCACATATCAAAAAGTCATACAACTCTCTCACACACGTGGATTTTAAGTTTTGAATTTTTTTTTTCTGTTTGTTTGTTTGTTCCTTACAATCCCTTTCCTTCTGAGTAGTTAAATTTTTCAATTTAATATGTTAATATATTGAAAGATATAGAACATGAAGTGGTTGACTAAAGTCCAGGGAAGCCCAGAAACTAATGAACCAGAGCAGATTATTCACACAAAATCCAGAATAACAGCCTTATGTTCTTCTACAGAACATGTATTGTGGCTTATTTTATCCAATATTCATTCATTAACTTATATCTGGATAGCTGAGTTAAATATTCTTCTCTCAAAATGCAATGGGCCAATTTCTGATTCACATTTTCTATATAGATGGAAGATGACAGAAAAACATTTACTGTTGATGAAGCCCTTGCCTCTTTGGGATTTGGGAAGTTCCAAGTCTATGTTCTCATCTATGCTGGCATGGGTTGGGTTTCTGAAGCCATGGAAATGATGCTGCTCTCTTTTGTTGGATCAGCCGTTCAATCTCTATGGGGCCTTTCTTCTCATCAAGAGAGCTTGATAACTAGCATTGTCTTTGCTGGCATGTTAATTGGAGCTTACTCGTGGGGCATTGTTTCAGATATGTGTGGAAGGAGGTAATGATTTACTTATTCTTTATCAGACTGAAACTTCAGTGCTAATCTTTATCTGTCCCACAATTACATTCACAACTCCTACCAATATTTTGATACAACCTTTCTTTTTATAGAAAATGGTCTACTCTTTGATCAATATAAGTTTTTTGTTCAGAGAAAGTAAATTCCAATAAATACACTGAACAAATAATCTATCTTTAATGAGACAATAAAATTGCATTGCCCAGTGGACCTACACAAATCCCCTTACTTGCTATCATGTACGCTTTTATCATTCATTTTTAACTGTTTGGTAATCAATTCCATCTCATTTGAAATTCAATACCAGCGAAGCAAGCATGATTGTTAGACTTAATAGCCTCTTCTATGGGCAATATGTAGGCAATTAACCTTCTTGCACTTAACCTAGTCTCTCTTACAATAGTTTGGAAATAGATTGATGTACGCCTTTATCAATCATTTTTAACTGTTTGCTAATCAATTGCCATCTCATTTAAAATTCCATACCAGTGAGCAAGCTTGATTGTTAGACTTAATAGCCACTTCTATGGGCAATATATAGGCAAATAATCTTCTTGCACTTAACCTTGTCTCTCTTACAATAGGTTGGAAATAGATTGTATTTAGATTTTGGCCTATCAGTCAATTTTTCTAGTCGTATGTTTCTGAGTGTCATGTGTCCAAAACCTACTTTTATGTTGAAGAGCATATTTTCCAAAATTTTCAGATATCTGTAGAAGGAGGGACACTTGACTGAAGATATATTGAACTGAATAGAAGTAAGAGATAACCAATTGAATGTGAGTTTTAAAAGAAAAGAAAAAGGATGAAATTAAAGAGTCTGTTATCAGAGTAATGGAGAATTCAGATGATTTGTTTTGTAGATAAGTTCTGTGAAGTATGAAAGGAAGTTTGAGACTGTTATTTGTGCAGGATAAAGTAGAATGGTTGAAAGGAAAGCTGGAGATAACCATTAGTTGAAGAACCAAATATGTTTGTCCCTCACGTTTTGTGGATTCTTTTGCATGCTTTGTGGATTCATGCTAAGAAGTAATTGAAATCCTCGTCTTTTTGTAGGCTCAATTATCCTCTGCTTGAATTACTTACCTTTTCTTGCATAAAAAATGTTGTTCACGACAGTGTCTTGGTTTTATTATTTGGATCAACTTCTTCGCTAGAACAAGTTTCAAAACTTCAGAAGTTTGAATGAAGTCTGACTGTGGCCATTGCATGCAGGCTGGTATATCCAGTCATTGAATACTTATGCCACTTAAGTTAATAACATTCAGTTATAGTGCTGCTTCTTTTTAAGATGTAACTTAATTTTTTTTGCTTCTTCTCTGTACTCCTTCTCCATTCAGGAAAGGGTTTCTTATCACAGCCCTCATTACATCCGGAGCTGGTTTCCTAAGTGCCTTTTCCCCAAATCTTGCTTTTCTGATTTTTTTCCGAGGTTTGGTTGGTGTTGGTTTGGGAGGAGGTCCTGTGCTTTCGTCCTGGTTTCTGGAATTTATTCCTGCTCCACAGAGAGGCACTTGGATGGTAGTGTTTTCATCTTTCTGGACACTTGGAACAATTCTTGAAGCTTCTATAGCTTGGGTAGGCCACAGATAAATTGTTTTTTTCTTTCATTTTCATTTTAAATTCCAAATCTGGTGATTATCATTTTTCTTGTTAGCAAATTTTCAGGTATTGGTGCATTCCTTAATCTTTGTCATGTGATATTGAAGAAGAAACATCAGATAATGTTTATATGAATTTAAAGTATAAGTGCTGTGAAGATTTTCTATATTGATTGTGGTAATATGAAATTTTGCTATGTTTTTTTGTTTGCAAGTCTTACATTAGTTTCTTTTTGCAAAGCTTTGTGATTTCTTGTGGATGCAACATTTATTATTGATGTTGGATGATGTGGTTGTGTAAATTATTTCAATTGTTCTAAAGTGAAGCTTTGTGTTCTTGTTTTAGCTCTCTCTTATTTCCTTCTTCCATGTTTAGTTTACTGACTCTTGTTTCCATTTCAGTACACAAAGCATTGTAATTGAAGGAAATTTGTGTTCAAACACTTACAATTCAGCTTATGAAATTATATCCATAGTCCTTTACCAACAAAAGCTATTATAAAATTTTCTGTACACACTTGTCCTGCATCAGTAAGAGACCACCCTAATAATTTGTGAACAGTTCTCATTAAAATGTTACCATATTTGTATCATTGCAGTTTGTCATGCCAAGACTGGGTTGGAGGTGGCTGCTTGCAGTGTCTGCTCTTCCTTCCTCACTGTTGCTTTTTTTCTATAGAATGACACCTGAATCACCTAGATATTTATGCATGAGTGGAAGAAAAAGTGATGCACTAGCTGTTCTGGAGAAAATTGCGAGAGTAAATGGGAGAAAACTTCCTTCAGGCATCCTTATTTCTGACAACGACATTGAGCTAGAAGACAAGTCAAATGTTTCGGAAGATGCAAGGTTGATATCACCTAGAAAAAATGACAGTGCAAGTCCTAAGTGTACAGATTCTCAGAAGAGTGGCATCTGGTTGCTGATGATGCTTCTTTCACCAGAACTGGTTAGATCAACTGTACTTTTGTGGATGGTTTTTTTTGGGAATGCATTCGCTTATTATGGGCTCGTTCTGCTGACAACAGAGCTGAGCAACAATCACAACAGTTGCATACAGAAAGAGTTTCAATCTGCTACTCACCAACAAGTAAATTACAGAGATGTTTTCATTGCCAGTTTCGCAGGTAAGCTTATTGTTCCTTTTTTTTTTTTTTTTTGATATTGAAGATTGATCAATTGGATGTCATTATCTCGTAGAAGAATGCTAATTATCAAATATATTATTTGCTTCAAGAGTTTCCGGGACTTCTCCTATCAGCTGCCACAATTGACCGGCTTGGTCGGAAGCTCTCCATGGCAGCAATGTTCTTCCTCTGTTGCATTTTTCTGCTTCCTTTGGTAGTTCATCAGCCTCAGAGCCTAACGACAAGTCTTCTCTTTGGGGCTCGTGTTTGCATCACTTCGACCTTCACTATTGTTTATATATATGCACCTGAGGTAAGCAAAAGCCTTTCTTTATTCTTTCCATCCTGTGCATTTCAGGGAGAGAGACATTTTCCATTTTCACCCACTTCTCTCTTTCCCTCTCTCCTAAATTCACGCCATAAACTTTGATCTGCACTGAAAAACTGCAGCTATATCCAACATCTGTGAGGACTACTGGGGTCGGAGTGGCAAGCTCTGTGGGGAGAATCGGGGGGATGGTATGCCCTCTTGTTGCAGTCGGTCTCATTCATGGATGCAAACAGAGTACAGCCATCTTTCTATTTGAGAGCATTATTTTTGTGTCAGGGATATGCGTGTGCTTCTTTCCATTTGAAACAAGGGGACTTGACTTGAGCAATAATTAGTCTTCATCAAAGCGCAGTTCCCTTGGTATGAGCTTATAGATTAGCAAGCACTGCAGCTCTTGTTACCTGCCATTGTTGTTGTTTTGCTAAGGTCCAACATCTTCAGCACAAGTGTATTAGGTGTTGAGATGAAAGAGGGTTGATCACCAATCTTAGGATTCTTTTTCTTCTTTTTTCCCCTGGCCTGGTGGGGGTTGGGGGTGGATTCTATTGTATCTTCTTGATTTAATACGGTTTCGAGAGTATCAATAACCTGGCCAAAGTATAAGAGGTATTTATGTAGATTTTTAACAGCTGTAGAAATGTAGAATGAAGAATGTAATATCTGATGTAGTAGACAATATTTTTGGGACAAGACGGATTCTCAAAATATTTTGTCATGGAAGGATGTAATTCACGTAACATTTTTGAGCTAGTGTCGGGGCTTTATTAAAAAAAAATCATGTTTGTATATATATATATTTTTAATTATAATAACAGGGGAGGTGCTATACACACCACACTATTTTCTAAACACACCACACAATTCAATTTTACCAAAAAGGACCTTAACAAAATTACCAAAATAACCCTCAAAATTAAAAAACAAAATTGGACACCTCTTTCTTCCACCTTCTCTTCTCCCTTCCCGCTCCCCTTCCATGCTAAAACCCTAGAAATCTAAAATCATAAAATTGATTCATTCAGCATATTTTTTTTTATATTCATGGACAATCAACAAGTACCTCTAAAATCGGTAAGTTTTGGAATGTTTTATTGTAGTACATTGTGTTTTTTCTTTCATTTTATTGAAAAACCGAATTCTGCAGTGCGTAGCAGAAACTTTGGGTGCGTTCGGCCTGTATCAGCCGAACGTAAGCCTAAACGTTCGGCCAATACCGACCGAACACATAATGTAACGTTCGGCGTCTGAAGGCCGAACACATTATGTCACGTTCGGTTACCCACGGCCGAACACTTCGTGTTGTGTTCGGCTGGTCACGGCCGAACACTTCGTGTTGTGTTCGGCTGATACAGGCCGAACGCTTGTTCGGCTGTTGTAGGCCGAACACGGATTGTCTTGTACTTTTTTTGGTTGTTTTCTGATTCATTTAATTTTATTTTCAGGAGATCTCAAGAACAAGTGCCTTTATTTTGGATAACAACGAGGTGGTTGTTGATTATCAAGATGTGTTTAACACAATGGATTTGTTCGAATCCCGAGAAAATTTGATTTCTTGGGTCCGTGAAAAGGCTATCCCATTAGGCATGGTAGTGGTTGTGATGAGGTCAGAAATCGGAGATGAATGCAGACGACCTCGTTTGTGGTTAGGATGCGAACGAGGGGGTAAATATCGGCCACCGAAAAAAAAACAGAGCAAAGAGAAAAATGAAAATCAAGAAACAAATGAATGTGGAAGAGAATTGGAAGAGGTAGAGAATAAAACAATTGAGCATCGTCGTCGCGGAACCAAGAAATGCGATTGTCCATTTCGTCTGAAAGGAACATACTACAAAGAGACTGATGCATGGGCCTTGGAGGTCATTTGTGGTTCGCATAATCACGAGATGTCAAGATATTTAGAGGGTCACTCTTTTGCTGGCCGTTTAACTACGGATGAGGTGAAATTGGTGTCTGATCTATCTACCGGTAATAGCCGTCCTAGGGACATATTGTTTACGTTACAGAAGAGGTATACAGAAAATAAATCTACGATAAAGACTATCTACAATATTCGACAGAAGAACAGACTAGTCGAACACTGTGGCAGGTCACAGCTGCAATATCTCATGGGCAAACTTAAGGAGAAAGATTTTTTCTTCCATACTAGGCGGTGTGAGCAAACAGATGCCGTGAGAGATATGTTTTGGGCCCATCCGACAAGTGTGAAATTGCTCCGGGCCTTTCCAAATGTCTTGTTAATGGATTGTACATACAAAACAAACCGGTACAAACTACCGTTTTTAGAAATTGTTGGGGTGACTTCCACAAACATGACATTTTCAGTTGCCTGTGCCTATCTAGAATCCGAGAAGGAGGATAATTACTTATGGGCGTGCAATATCCTTAAAGATTTGATGGACCAATCCAGCCTACCGAAAATATTTGTAACCGACCGAGAGCTTGCACTGATAAATGCAATCGAGATAACGTTTCCTAGTTCTCATCATTTGCTATGTCGGTGGCACATCAACAGAAATGTAATGCATAAATGCAAGAAATACTTTAGCACAAAGGAACAATGGAATTCGTTTTACTGCAGCTGGAATTCGTTGATTTTTGCTGAATCAGAGCACAGGTTCGAAGAGTTGCTGCAGCGGTTTCAAAATGATTTTTCCTATAAAAAAGAGGCTGTGAAATATGTTTTGGACAATTGGATAAGTGGGTATAAGGAGCGATTTGTTTCTTGTTGGGTGAACAACTTGATGCATTTTGAAAATACCACAACAAATAGGTATTAAATAATCATTCATCATTTATATGCTATATTATTATTTTATTTCTGTATATTGTTATATATGTTATATGATCATTAATATTTTTTTCTCCATATAGGGCGGAGGGCCATCATGCAAAGTTGAAAAAACAACTTCAATCGAGTACAGGCACTTTTGAAACGTGTTGGGAAAAAATTTTCATCCTTCTCGAAACATCGCATAATGCAATCAAAAGTTCGTTCGAGAAGAGCATAAATATAGTCCAACATAGGTACTCATCTCCTGTATTCCAAATGTTAAGGGGTATGGTTTCTATCTCTGCTTTGGATATGATTTTGGATGAAATGGTTGGTATTGGAGAAGATGGCATCGATCCTTTATTATGTGGGTGTATTTTGCGAAAAACTTGTGGGCTTCCATGTGCTCACGAGCTATCTGAATATGTTCGGGAGAATAGGCCAATCCCCCTAGATAGAGTTGACCGATTTTGGAGAAAGCTGGACATGGAACCTGTGGATGAAGTCAATAAAAATATATCGGATGACATAAAAAATTCTTTCAAGAAGACACTTGATGAAATTGTCAACCAATTTGAGGGTGCACATGATGAATCACAGAAGTTGTTAATGTTGAAGAGGTTGAGAGAGTTTACACACCCAACAACTTCATCCCTCATTGAACCACAAGTCCAACTACGTACGCGTGGACGTCCTGCAAAAATAAAAGCAAAAAAGAACAACCCCACAAAAAAAGATTCAAGTGCGTTTGAGTATGTTCAATCCATCCACGACAGTTGTTCGCCAGGGGAAGAAGCAATTTTCATAAGTGGAGAAAACGTGTCCAGTGCTAATATTAGTTCCACTCGACGAGAAAAACAAAAGGTAATTATGAAGTATAAACAAAATTTGTGGTGTTTTCTTTCTCTTTGCCGTCCTAATCAATGATAACTGTATGATATCCAGGTGGTTCGACGTGCAAGTAATGTTATTCCCACAAACAAGCATATTGAATTTTTTGAAGACATTCCACATATCTTTCGGCCATATGTTTGTGGGACTAAGAACGTTAGAGGAGACGGGCACTGTGGATTTCGTGCAATTGCCCAGCTATTGAATTATGGGGAAGACTCGTGGTCTAGAGTTCGTTGTGACTTGATTCATGAATTACAACAATTTGGAGAAATGTATGCACCCATATTCAAGGAGCACGGACGTGTTGGGGAGGTTGAAGATGCATTACACTGTTTTGAGGAGAGAGCCCCTAGACGACACTGGCTTGATATCCCTGATATGGGGCACATGATTGCAAATGTCTACAACGTAGCACTTGTGGTGCTAACACAGATTGCAAACTATACTTTCCTTCCCCTGAGGACTGCAAACCCAGAAGATCCGAAGCTTATTTGCATAGCTTTGGTATCACAAAGCACGCATTTCTGCGCGGTAAAATTATTTTCTTATTATTACATTTCCTTAAGATTTTAAAATTTTTAGAGAAATTTTCCTCATACGTGCAATGTGACAGGTCTCATTAAGCACTGGATGCCCGTTGCCTCCTGTTCTGCATGCATGGCATGAACATCGCCTTCCATGTGCTGCTGGATGGGAGATATTCTATAGAAGTCGCTTTCAAATGTACCACACCATTTGTTCACAAAATAACTGATATGTACTTTTTTTTAAAAATTGTGGAATATTATTTATTTTACATCTTCTATAAATACAAAATTTGCACAGTTATGATGAAATCTTTTCGAATGTTATTTACATTATGTCCCAAAAAACAGAATGTACAAAATCCATAAAAAATGAAGTTTCAGTGCGTTCGGCCGACACTGGCCGAACGAGACACAGCACGTTCGGCCAGAACCGGCCGAACATCCTATACCATGTTCGGCCAGTTCTGGCCGAACGTATTGTCTTTTGTTCGGCCAGTGTCGGCCGAACACCCTGATACTTCATTTTTCTGGATTTTGTACATTCTGTTTTTTTGGACAGAATGTACAAAATCCAAAAAAATGAAGTTTCAGTGCGTTCGGCCGACACTGGCCGAACGAAACACAATACGTTCGGCCAGAAATGGCCGAACATGGTATAGAATGTTCGGCCAGTCCTGACCGAATGCATTGTGATCCGTTCGGCCAATGTTGGCCGAACGCCCTGACACTTCGTTTTTTTTGGATTTTGTACATTCTGTCCAAAAAAAACAGAATGTACAAAATCCAGAAAAACGAAGTATCAGGGCGTTCGGCCGACACTGGCCGAACGAAAGACAATACGTTCGGCCAGAATTGGCCGAACATGGTATAGGATGTTCGGCCGGTGCTGGCCGAACGTATTGTGTTTCGTTCGGCCAGTGTTGGCCGAACGCACTGAAACTTCGTGTTATACAGTCTGTTTTTTCTGGTTTTTGATTTTTTCGGGGTATGTATTTTGTACGGTGAGTTTTTTTTCCAACGAATGCAAAAATCAAGCGTAGTGTAGGCAAACAGAGTAATGAGCAAACATTAAAATTATAATTTAAAAATATTAGAAACACCGAATAAAATAATAATTTAACATTCAAATGTATAAAAGAATCGAGCCCACATTTGACTAGGGTTCGTATCAGCCGGAAAATATCGTGCTGCGGATATACGCTCGGGGTTTTGGACTTGTGGATGGGAGAATGTACGGTACCAATCCATATACTCCGGTACAGTCTCCCATGCTGGCTGTGCAATTCTCCCCCGTCGCTGGATGGACAACACGTGGCTATCCCATGAGAGAAACATGGATCCAAGCACCCCCCATGCAAGTACGTACTGGCCGGACATTTTTCCTCTTCTTGCCAGCACTGGATCCAATGGAGGCAACGGGATATGCTGGACATGGCCGAACTGCCTTAATACTCGATCAGGGTGGTATGGTTCGACAATGTCCAACGCCCTTATGCAGCCATGATAAAACGTCACTTCAGGACGTTCGAATCGATCACGTATTTGCTGATAAGGATCCCAGATGACCTACGTATTGAATTGTTCATGTTATATATTTGAAAAATACATGTATTTGTGAAAAAATAATTAAAAAGACCCTTACTTCGTGTGGTTGGAGTGCATCCAACCACTCCCTGCACGCCCGCAAGCCCAAAGTGTTGGGGCCACCTTGCCCGTGCTGTGCCCATCGCATGGCTAGTGGAAACCTCGGGTCGTACTCCACATTAAATTGAGGTCGTGGGCTCGTTGGGAAGTGCTCGTAAATCCATGCCTACATATATACAAATGTAAGGGTACAACATACTAAAAATTGTAACATAACGTAAAAGTAAATAATTTTCAAAGAATGACGTACCTCAAGTAGTGTAAGATATCCAGCGATTTGCTTTACTCCCGCCCTTAATGCGGAGCCTAACTGCCTATAAAGATAGGCAAGGGCAGCAGCACCCCATGCAAATTCCCGGACGACGCTCGTGTCTTCCAGCAGCTTCAGATAGCCAGCAGAGATCCGAGTACCACTTTTGTCGGAAAATATGGTACACCCAAGGATATAAAGTATATAAGCTCGAGCTGCCTTCTCTGCAACTCGTCTCTGCGTAACCTGAACGCTGTCCGAGAAAGTGCTACGAAGCCACTCTAGCTTCACGGACTGCCCTCTCTTGTCATTGAGGGCCAATACGGCGTCCTCAACTGACACACCCAACAACCGATGTACCAGTGCAGGCGAGAATTCTGCAGGATCGTCTTCCACCTGCACCGACTGCCCAACCACCGGAAGACCGAGTAAAGACGACACATCATCTAATGTGATCGTCATCTCACCAAAGGGTAGGTGGAAAGTGTTGGTCTCCGGCTGCCACCGTTCGACGAATGCAGAAATGAGGTTCCGGTTGGGAGCTCTGTAGGATATCTTGCTCAAATTGTGAAGCCCGGACCGCTTCACATATGACCTCCAGACTCGGGTCGTCTCGTCCTCAGGATACACCCATCGAAGAAGCTTCGAAGTGTGGCAGAGGCATTTTAAAACGCCTCTCTCATTGCCATTCCACACGTCGGCGGCTACGTGTGTTTTGAAGCTTCGGAGTAACGACGGATCGTAGGGGCCGCCGGGAAATGGGCCCATCAATAACTCGTTCTGCTCGGCTTGCCTCACTTGTTCTTGAGGCATTTCAGCATATTCCTCCTCCTGTTCTTCCGGCACGTGAGCAGGACCCGCCTCCTGAGAAGAACCCACCTCTTGCTGGGCAGCCCGTAATCGTCTATTTGAAGCGGTAGGCCGTCTTCTCCTTCTTTCGTAAACTATAACATAAGACAATTAAAATGTTAACATACATACATTGCAAAAAAAAAATTAAAATTTAAAAAGGCATGCTGTTCGGCCAACACTGGCCGAACGACTTGCAGGCTGTTCGGCCAACACTGGCCGAACGCCTAGCAGGATGTTCGGCCAACACTGGCCGAACGCCTCGCAGGATGTTCGGCCAACCAGCGCCGAACGCCTCGCAGGCTGTTCGGCCAACCAGCGCCGAACGCCTGCGATTCTCGCGACAGAAATGTAACAATTGAAATCTCGGAATTGCGGCACATTACCTGGAGTTTCGCGTTCGGCGTTCGGGATGGTGGAGGGGAAGGAAAATCGCGTGGGGGAGGTGTTCGGCGGCGTTCGGCAGCTCGTAGGGTTTGCTTTGCTTTCAGCCCTTTTATTTTTTTTTTTGAATTTTTTGAAGGGTGAAGGGATTTTTGGAATTTTTTGGAAGGTGAAGGGTATTTTTGGTATTTTTGTGGTGTGTTTAGTAAATTTGAATTTTTAAATGTAGTGTTTTGTGGTGTGTTTAGTAATTGTGGTGTGTTTAGAAATATTTGTGGTGTGGTTAGATTGTGCCAAATAACAGAGTATTTTTTTAAGGATAAATGGAATAAGAAGAATATTTATCTGATTTGCATATGAATACAATTATAGTCAATTCACGGGGTGTGTATAGGGATGTAAATGAGTTGGATAGGGTATGTGTATATCTTTTTTATACTCTTCCTTATTAGATTTGGGTAGATTTTGGGTGTTATCCGTTGGGTAATCAATTAACCCATCGGATAATCAAATTATCCGAATATATTTAAAAAATTATGAATAATATATAATATGTTTATATACAATATAGAAATATATATAAGAGAATTACATATACTATATATAACATTTAAATATTTAAATTTTTATATTATATAATATATTATATATACAATATATTCTATTAAATTTTAATTATATAATATATGACTTATATATATATATATTTTTTAAATGGGTAGGCGGGTAGGGTAATCGGGTAATAGCGTATACTCATACTGTATCTTATCCGATCAAAAAAATATCGAATTTGGATAGTATCCTATCCAATTACCTGTTTACTCATCGAGTAACCCGACTCTACGAATAAAATTAACATCCCTACGTATATATATTATTTACTATAAAAATCATCAATCTATAACTCTCTTATATACGCCTCTAAAATATACATATATTTATATATTTATATATATATAATAGTAAACTCAATATTTCTATATTTGTTATTATCAATTTTTCCACTCATTTTTTTCACAAAATGAAAAATAGATTTTTAAGAAATGTTCTTATATTGCTAACCAATAAGTATTTATTTTAATTTTTTATATTTTATTTGTTAATATTGATAATGTTACTAATTTTATCCAAACTAATAAAAAAATCATATATCTTCATAATTACTTGATTTTAACAAATCGATTATGAATTTGTGCAGATTCGATAATATATATAATAATAAAAATATTTACAATGATATACCAGATTTTATTCAATTTTCTTGATTTAAAAAAATACTATATAATTTGATGATTGTATTTCATAAATTAAATGAATTAATGTTCACATATAATTTTATATATAATATTTATATCCATATTATATCATGATATATATATATAAATTATTAAACATAATTATATATATTTAAATATTAATTATATATTCATAAATTTAATAATATTATATTATAATAATATATACTCCATCTTACCTGCTATTATGTAATTAAAGTATTAAGGGGTTTTTAATAGGAATAATTTTTATTACAACCCTATTGTCGTGAGCAAATAAAAAAAAAAAAAAAAAAAAAAACTGGGTGGCAGAGCATCGAGGCCTTAAGGCAACATTGCAAAAATCGCGGGCCTAAATTGTAGTTACGGAAGCTTGTGAATATAATATTATTATTGATTGGAATAGGATTTCTAGGGAAAAATGCTACCAAGAGTTTGAGTTGATGTGGACCGGATTCGGAGCAGCGTTACACTGTGGATTGGGATCAACATGTGGGAAGAAGAAGAAGAAAGAGATTTCTGGAGGGAAAATCCAAATATGGATGGATGGTGGACATGGACCCTAGCCGTCATACTCCTCATCCTCACTTTCCGATTCCTCAGCTCTCGCTCCCGCTCCCGCCGCCGATCATCTTTTCCCTCCGCTGTACCCAAACCAGGCGCTCTCACCACTCTCCGGTATATATATATATATATCTCTCTACCTTGCAGTCAAAAAGTATAATCAGAAAAATATGCAAAATTTATCTCCTTATTTGCTGTATCAGAACTTCAGAAATTATCTCTGATTCGGATTTGAAGTATCTTATCGACAATCTGGAGGACAATTCCCCCGATAACATCTGGGAAAACGTCATCCATAAAACTTCTAATTCTGTTTCCTACACGGCCAAGTGCTGCAAACCCAAGGTTTTACTCTCCTCCTCTACCTGCTTTCTTCGCATTCAATTTTAGTTTTCTTTCCTGGCCGATATAAATACCTATTGTTTTGCAGGATGGGCCCTTGAAGTATCTTAGCGTCACAACATTTGAGGATTGCTCGGTTGATGTGCTTGTTAATTTTTACATGGATAATGAATATAGGATGCAGTGGGACAAGACTGTGATTCACCATCAGCAGTTGCAGGTGGATCATGCCTCTGGCACAGAAATCGGTCGCACTGTTAAGAAATTTCCATTCTTGACTCCCAGAGAGTATGTTTTGGCTTGGAGACTTTGGCGTGCAAACGACGGATCCTTCTACTGCTTTAGTAAGGTGCACTTTTTTGGATTTCCTTTTTTTTTTTTTTTTTGCTATTTGATGCACGACTGACCTTGTCCATTTGTGGAATAAGAATTTTGATGTTTAAATTTCCCTTCCCGAATTATCTTACTCTTTTTATTATTTCTTATGAAAGCTGAGTCATTTGGTTGAAAATGGTCACTTTTAAGGACTTAATACAACTATTGTTTGGTAACTCTGGTATGGATCTCACTTTCAGAAAGAGATATAATATATTGGTTTGGATAGTAAATATGCTATTTCTTCTGTAGTTGTCATGTCTGTGTGTGTTTGTCAGTGGAAAAATGATGTTTAGCTGATTTATTCGAAGCTTGTTCTGGTCTTTTTGATTCCTGATTTCTTAACTGATAGTATAGCTGGAGACACTTTGTTGTTTTACCAAGTTATCATACATGAGTTAGTTTTCTTTTTAATCCAGATTTGCTTTCTTTTATACTTGTTCTAATTTGTCTCTGATCTTCTGCTGCCCATTATGATGCTTGTATTTTACCACAATAAGGAATGTGAACATCCTTTGGTTCCAAAAGACAAAAGATACATAAGAGTTGCAGTTTTCAGATCCGGCTGGAGGATCAGGAAAGGTATGCTTCTGGCTTACCTTCATATTGTGCTCATGTATGCTCATCCATGAATGTCAAAAGGAAAACTGATGTTGAATTTAAATTGTACCACACATGTCAATGTGTCATGGCAAGTACATTCCTTTCCTCCTGCAAGAGGGTGTTTGGTAAGCTTACCCAGATGATCTTGTAAGCTTATTATTTTACAAGATATGAAATCTTATTTGAAAATAAGTTGCTGAATTGTTTTGATTAACTAAGATTATTGAGCTCTTAAAATGGTAGTAATCACAGTCTTTGTAATTAAAGAAGGTAGTCAAAATAAGGTGTTTTATTTTTATATTATAATAAAGAATTTTCTAAAAAAACAACTTATAAGCTCACCACACATCCTCCATTGCTTGTGTAGTGTATTCTGGATATTGGTGGATCATACTGTTGAAAATAACCAAAAAAAAAAAGAAGACAGTAATTGGTGAAATTATTGGAAATTAGTTTTAGTATCTCAAAATGAAGGATGTCTTTTTTAGAAGTTGCATATCTTAGATTTTCTTGAACAGTTGCATACCCTTATGGGCAATCATCATTATCATCAATATCATTGTCATCATCAAAGCCCATTCCTACTACTTGCCAAAGCAACTACACGTATATTTGTTCCCAAATCTAACCACTTTATCTCTTTAATCCGTGTTTTCAATGGCCTACGACTGTGCTTGCCTATAACTTGTCAATCTAAGATTTATCAAATTATAGCCAGCTTGGGTCTCCCCTGCACACAACGAGCTCGTGATAAACCTCTCTTTCCAATCATTATCCTCTGTGAGCACTACACCTAAATAGCTCATAATTGTAATGCTATACTTGTGTGTGTGTCCACACATCCATCTTAATCTTAACATATTCATCTCTGCTACTGATATTTTATATATATGTTGTCCTATTGAAAAAGTTTGTTGCACAGAAACCTTTCAGATGGCTTTGGTGCTATTGAAAAAGTTACCCATAGGCTGCTAGTGAATCTAATCAGATTAAAACATCTTTGGCCCATTTCTCATATCTAATTTACAATGGTATAGTGCATTTATTAGATGAGAACAAATCATTCACTAATGTTGTTAGACTCCTCAGAAGGTTAGACGTTACATATACGTCTTTTTGCAGTTCCTGGTAGAAATGTCTGTGAGATTAAAATGGTGCACCAAGAAGATGCTGGTTTGAATGTGGAAATGGCAAAACTGGCCTTTGCAAAGAGGATATGGAGTTATGTGTGCAAGATGGATGATGCACTTCGCAAATACTCTGATAGGAAGCAGCATCAACTGAGTTCAATGGCAGGTGCCAGACTCTCTGCTCAGAAGGTAAGGACTGACTTCCTCTAGAGTTGGCATTATGGAGCATCAGATATTCTCAAGATGAGACAATTTAATGCAATGGTTTTTTTTCCCTTATTTGTTTTTGGAGGTGGGGGGGGGGGGGGGGTTGCAGCTGATTATTTCAACTGGAATATATTAGTCAAATGGCCGATCATCTTATTTCTTCTGATTGCCCTGTCCCTAAGGTACGGGGTGGGAGCATGGGGATGTATATTTCAACCGAGTACGAGGAGGTTTTTTTCCTTTTTTTTTTCTTTTGGGGGGGGGGGGGGGGAGGGGGGGGGTTTGCAACTGATTATTTCAACTGGAATATATTAGTCAAATGGCCGATCATCTTATTTTTTAGGAATGCCCTGTCCCTAAGGTACGGGGTGGGAGCATGGGGATGTATATTTCAACCGAGTACGAGGAGGACCTCAACCTGAAATATGAATCCTAGTCTATCCAGCTTGAAGATACCCCAGATCTGTCCATATAGGTCTTTTCAATGTGATGACTTGTTGGCCTTCAAATGCTTGATATGCAAGCCATTCAGTGGCTCCATTGCCAACACAATGCATGCATTGTGAATGACCTCAACCCTAAGTACCTTTATCGTTTGTTTGTTGCAATTTTAATATTGCCATCAGCCCCTTTCCTTACATAATAAGAGGAATGACATTGGGTGCGCCGACTTCGATTTACCTGTCTTTAATCTCATTAATGTGTGTGCGTGCCTGAGCATTGGCATCACATATTAGGACACTTTAAAGCTGCTATCCCAGGATTTCTCTGGGACAACATCCATGTCATTGTCCATCAAAGGATCCTAAAACAGATTTGATTCACCTAAACGGCACTGGATGGTGATCCTTGATCTAGATGAATCTATTTTTCTGTGTTGGGCATATTTCAATATATAAGTAAAGGAGAGTATGAAGTACAGATGTTTTTTTCATTCATGAGAACCCAATCGTTTATGTTTTTTATGAGTATAATCATGTTTCCAAACAAGTGGATATAACTAGCCTCTTGAATCCTGTGAGATTCCTACAGCGAATCATAGTGGTGTCCACGGTCAGTAGATAAGTTCAAAGTAGAGCCTGAGGTGTTGGTCATAGTTTTTTTCATGGTTGGCTGTTTCTTATTTGCTTCCTGTCATCTCAGTTCTTTGGTTTCCCTTTACGGTGATTGCTATGAATTTAGACCATAATATTTCTTTCTCCTTATGTTTTTTGCACATAGGTCCCACCCGAATTTGAAGTCTCAGACAATAGCATCAGCACAGTACATGAAGAAAACTCAGTGACAAATGCGAATCACCGTCTAAGTACTTGCAGGTCCAACACAATGAAGCTCAGAAGACTGCCTTCGAATAAATTGATTGCAAATGGTTTGGTTCTACTTGGCGGTGCTATCTGCCTCTCCAGAGGTCATTCAAGCTTGGGTACCAAGGTTGCTATGGCGTATTTGTTGAGCAAGCTTACAAAACGAGGCCCTTCTCCAAAGAAAGAAGGGAAACAACATCCAACAAGAGAGGATCTGGATTCTTGATGAAGACTTCGATGGTGATGATGCAGCAAAAGGGAATTAAGTTGGATGGAGCTGTAAATATACATGTATACGTGTGGCTGATGCGCCCACTCCGTTCCAAAAGAAGATGCTCTTCTGCATGTTGGATCAAACAATATTATAAATCTTTTTCAATCAAATGTACACCAACCATCCCTCTCCCTGCTTCATCATACCCATTACCTAAACTTCCACCATTGGACTCTATTCATATCTGCAAATAAATATGAACACACCATTGGAAATACCATTATTATTAGAGTAAAAAAATTAACACCACCAAAACAATCAAAGGATTAATTCAATAGGATCATTAAAAAAAATTAATGTTATAGTCTTGAACTCACTCACTGCACTTAGCATTACAGCCTATGCTTCTTTTCACCTCAGAAGGTTAGACATTACGTATACGTCTTTTTGCATTACGTATATTAAACAACTTTTGGTTTTCCAGAGCTACTGTCGATGCGTTCCTCTGAAATATTGACTCACAAGTGGATGTAACTAGCCTCTTGAATCGTATGAGATTCCTACAGCAAGTCATAGCGGTGTACACGGTCGGTAGATAAGTCCAAAGTAGAGTCTGAGGTGTTCATCATAGTTTTTTTCATGGTTGGCTGTTTCTTTTTGCTTCCTGTCCATCTCACTTCTTTGGTTTCCCTTTACGGTGATTGCTATGTATTTAGACCGTAATATTTCTCTCCCCTTATTTTTTCGCACATAGGTCACACCCAAATTTGAAGTCTCAGACAATAGCATCAGCACAGTACATGAAGAAAACTCTGTGACAAATGTGAATCACCGTCTAAGGACTTGCAGGTCCAACGCAATGAAGCTCAGAAGACTGCCTTCGATTGCAAATGGTTCAGTTCTCCTTGGCGGTGCTATCTGCCTCTCCAGAGGTCATTCAAGCTTGGGTACCAAGGTTGCTATGGCGTATTTGTTGAGCAAGCTTACAAAACGAGGTGCTTCTCCAAAAGAAAGAAGGGAAACAACATCCAACAAGAGAGGATCTGGATTCTTGATGAAGACTTTGATGGTGATGATGCAGAAAAAGGGAATTAAGTTGGATGGGGCTGTAAATATACAAGTATACCAGCATTGATTTCCCACCAAGTGCTGCCTACTCTCGGCACTTATTCAAACTCGCACCCCTCAAGTCCTTACACACTCGACTTTCTAAGGGGGTAACACCTAGCCACTAACCAATGGAATTGCACTTGCTTGCATATCAACCAACGGTCGGTTTGAAGTTGTGTCGCATTGGGGCATAGCTGCAAAACGATACTATATTCTATATTTTCAAGAAAACATCACAATGTAGAGTTGCTTAAGTTAGTTGGGTCCTCTATCTAAAAATTATGTTTCATCAGATATAATTCCAAATGAGATATGTATGTAATGGGTCATTTGTTAGGTAGGGTTAATCCTAGAAAGATTCTTGTGATGATAATTCGAGAGGTGTAATGTTTTATTTTGCAATGAAAAGTGGAGTTCAGTTGAATGAGAGTGAAATACAAATTCCTAAAACGCCGCTACAGCACTGCTTCATATAACTCCCCTTAATTTATTCCCTGCCTTCCCCACCCGAAACTCCCTCAAATATTCCAAAAATAAACAAAACCCAACTAATCACCAAAAAAAACACACCAAAATTCCTTAATCATACCTAGGAAAAAGGACATAACAAAAATTATTCCCAAAATATTATACTTGTAGGAGCTACCCCACCCACAAGACCATTGTTGTTAATCTCATACGGATTAACAATGCGGATGGGCGCGCAAGCTTCTGTGCGCCCAAAAACAAAAACAACAACAACAACGTCATTGTCGTCGTTTCTTAATATCATTACTATCCATTTTGTGTTGGCATCTTCCAGGTTGGCGGGTGCCCAGCAAATTGAAGGCGATGCTCTCCTCAAGTTCAAAAACTCCCTGGAAAACGCCAACCACCCCACGTTGGCTACATGGAACACGTCGACACCTCCATGCAGCGGCGGCAAGCCCAACTGGTCGGGTGTGTCGTGCACGGTGGACGGCCACGTTCTGGGCCTGCAGCTTGAGGATATGAACCTTGGAGGCAAAATCGACGTGGATTCTCTGGCGCCCCTCCGCATGCTGCGTACCGTCAGCTTCATGAACAACACCTTCCAGGGGTCCATGCCCGACTGGAAGAAGATTGGTGCCCTCAAGGCGCTCTACATCTCCAACAACCACTTCTCCGGCCAGATCGCCCCCGATGCCTTCAAGGGTATGACCTCTCTCAAGAAGGTTCATTTGGCCAACAACAAATTCACCGGCCCTCTCCCCACCTCCCTTCAATCCCCCAAACTCTATGAGTTGAGGCTCGAGAACAATCAATTTACCGGCTTCATTCCCAGGATCAGCTCCGAAATGCTCTCCATTCTCAACTTCTCTAATAATCAATTGGAGGGTCCCATCCCTAAAGCTCTCGCCGCCTTTGATCCCGCCATCTTTGCAGGTACGCCCGTTGTTTCGTCTCTTGTTCCCCCATATAGCCATCAATTAAGCTTGTTTTGCTGGTGCGTGCGTGCAGGAAATAAAGCACTGTGTGGGAAACCTCTGACAACAATGTGTGACCCCAGCGTCTACCCACCGGAGGAGGACGAGGAGACGGACCCATCATCGCCCGCTGCCAAACCGTCAAGACCAACTTTGTTGATCGTGGCGTGTGTGGCGGCAGCGCTGATTCTCATCTTACTGCTGGCAGTCCTCATAAACCGACGGAAACGCGAGAGCCAGACTCCGCAACTGGGGAGGGCGGTGCCGCCGCCAGTGCTGGACGAAGAAGCCAACCAGATCCCAGCTCGCAGCCCAGCGGCGGTGCCCTCGGGCAGCGGGAAGGGGAACCCGTCGAAGAAATCGGAGCAAGGGCAGCCCGGGAGGCTGACGTTTGTGCGAGACGACAGGCAGAGGTTCGAGCTGCAGGACTTGATGAGGGCTTCGGCGGAGGTGCTGGGAAGCGGCAACTTCGGAGCGTCGTACAAGGCGGTGCTGGTGGATGGGGAGGCGCTGGTGGTGAAGAGGTTCAAGCAGATGAACCACATAGCCAGGGAAGATTTCCACGAGCACATGAGGAGGGTAGGCCGGCTCAAGCACCCTAATCTCCTGCCCCTCGTAGCCTATTTGTATCGCAAGGAGGAGAAGCTCTTGGTCTTCGACTTTGTCCCCAATGGAAGCTTGGCCGCACACCTTCACGGTCAGCAAACATTTCTAAAAAACAAAATTAGTAAATTAATGAATGAGTGACTAATTACCAATTAATGAGGTGTTGCAGGAAAACACTCGGCGACGCTCAACTGGGGCACCCGGTTGAAGATCATAAAAGGAGTGGCAAAAGGGCTGCAGTATCTCCAGAACGAGCTCCCAACCCTGATGGTCCCGCACGGGCATTTGAAGTCCTCCAACGTCCTTCTGGACAGAGAATTCAACCCGCTGCTGATGGACTACGCTCTAGCCCCGGTGGTTAACTCCAACCAAGTCCATCAGGTCCTCCTGGCCTACAGGGCGCCGGAGTACGCCAGCCACGGACGCGTCTCGAAGAAAACCGACGTCTGGAGCCTGGGGACCTTGATCCTGGAGACCCTGACGGGGAAGTACCTGGCACAGGGGTCAAGCGCGGACCTGGCGGAGTGGGTGAGCGGGATCGCGGGAGAAGAATACGAAAAAGTGTTGGACAGAGAGATGGAGGTTAGCAAGGAAAGCAGGAGCCAAATGGAGAAGATGTTGCAGATCGGGGTGGCATGCTGCCAGGAGGATACGGAGAAGAGGTGGGACCTAGAGGAGGCTCTCCGACAGATCGACAAGATTCAGCATGATGATAATGACCAGCTCCTACTATCCATTGCTAATTAAATTCTTTCTTTCCTTCCTTTATAAAATTAATTTCCAGTCTACAGTCTACAGTCTACAGTCTACAAGTATTGATTCTTCAATAACTTCATTTTTGTATAAATTGATTTTCTTTTTTTTCTTTTTCTTTTTTGGGTCAGTAGATGTATGTACGCATGTACCCTTAATCTCTCTATGTGCTACTTGATTAGGAGCGATCCGAGGGAGGAGAATATAGACATTTTGTGTGCGCCTTGCACCAACATAACCTGCACTCTTAATTATTATATTCATCTTCATTGCCCAATCCATATTTATTATATTCATCTTCATTGCCCAATCCATATTTAATTTAATAAGCTTCATAGAAATCAATGTCTTCGTGGACTGGACAATCTCAATTTTAATTTTATGGGCTCTCAGATGGGCCTCACATTTATTATTTTGGGCTGGCCATTGTTAGGCCCATTAATTAAGCTACGTGGATGCATGGGATGGCAATACGTGTTGTGTGATATGTCGGCAATGTGGTGTCCGGTGGCCACGTGTCCATCCCACCGCATCACTAAAGATAAAACTAGAAACAACTCAACTTATTATAAATTAGTTCGTTCCTATCCTCTATCAACTTAGGTGGAGCATAACTTTTATGGGAGAAGGAGAAGAGACTAAGAGCAGAGTTGAAATCCAGGTATGCGCGTAGCCCCATCTCCATAACTCCTTGTTATGTATATTTTATATGTGATCATGGCTTCATATCTACATGCAGGAAAGAGGAGACATTTTCTTCTTTTACAGGCCCAAAGTTGACAGAGAAGAGGCTCATGGGGTGGAAGAGGTACAACGCCTTTCCCTGGTTCTGCGCGCCGAATCGGGGGGTGAAGAAAAACAGGACACACGTTCCGGCGAAGAAGGGGGTGGGAAGCTGGATGCTTCTGAAACAAACAAGGAATCTGGCCACAAGGATGAGGAGGAAGCTGGGGACCAGGTGAAATATCCCCTGTTCCGCTTCATAGTCATGGGCCGGAAAACCCTCCCGGATCCTTCCAGGAAGACCCGCCCCTACTGGGGTTTCGTCGAGATCGTCACCGCCGATATCGACCATATTAAGGCTGCTCTCAGAGGAGGTCCATCTAGCTAGCTTTAGTGATCTTGTATCAATGTTATTGTGGTGTCTTAATCTGAATATTTATTATTTGGACGACAGAGGAGTATGATACAGCAACAAGGGGGCACCGGCACAAGCCCGCCTACAGAGCGGCTGGAGAAGGAGTGTACTGCATCCTGAGGCACAATCCTGGAAGTAGCAAAATGCACACGCATCTGGTTTACAAGCTGGAATACCCGCCGGAGGGGGTGGAGGAGAAGGGGCCGCAGAAAGCACTCAACATCGCCCGAGAAGCATCATATTTGGTCCAGATAAAGAAACCGGAGGGTCCAACAAAGGCAGCATTCCCGGGCCACCTGCAGGAGCTGTTCGGGCAGCGGCGTTACAGCCCAGCGGACCCGCCGGATTTCCTAAACTACGAAGGGTGCGAGTTCCTGTTGATATCGGCGTCGGACAACATCGAGGAAGAGCTGGGGTTGGAGTTGGAGACGGATGATTGCTCGTCTGACCTGGTGGAGATATTCGGGGGGAGTGCAGATTCCAGGCGCCCCATGTTTGAGGGGAGTTGGGAGTGACCAGCCCCTGCCATATAATATTGGTGATGTAATTAGGAAACCAAGTTTTTGTTTTAGAGTACATGTAAAATAATGATGCCACAACTTCGTCTTGATGAGGAAGAATTATGGGCCACATTGTTAGGACAGTGTGTGTGTGTGATATTTGGTAAATAGCTAGTAACATACAACTTGATAATCATCTTCTTTTCCACAACGATCGGTGTTGTTTGTGGGATGAATGAGAAATTTGAAGCCATATGTACAGCTACCTTTGAATTTCTTCTCATTTTACAGCACGCTCTCAAATTGCTCATTCATGGCTGAATTTCCTTTCATGGTTTCTAATTCTCGTCGATCAGCAAATTCTTTGGGCTTTCTCAACAACGTTTTTAGGTGTATTGGATTCGGGAAATAGATCCTCAAGCATCGTGATGTGAAATTGCAATAGCCTTCCTTCAATGATGTACAAGTTTTTATTTTAGTGATCATCCAATCCAACCTTTACTTTCAACAAATAGCGGTGTCTGCATATCTACAAACAAACGAAACTTGCACATCTTCAAAATTTGAAGTTTTGTGTGATATGGGTGGGGCTTGATTTTCAACTATAAAATCATTTTATCTTAATTTTATTCTGGCCCAAATTCTTACAATTAAAATTTGCAAACTTAAATTTTGTGCAAGTCTGGAAAATTACATTTATGACAGAGAGAGAGAGAGAGAGAGAAGAAATAGAAAGTTTTTTTCTAATCTAGCATTCACGCAAACTCAATTTTATTATAGTATTTTCAGAAAATCTTAGGTATTTTTTAAACTAAATTGAATGAATGATAAGATTTTATGTTAAAGTAGAGGCAGAATAAAAAGAAGATTTTGGTGGTGTGAATAGAAACGTTTATATTTTCAAACCTTCCCAAATAAAGCACAAGTTTATGGAGATAACAACTTTGCGTTTTTTTAGGAAATTCTCATTTTGCGTTTATGGCTTTCTTAGCCATTGGTTTGTCCTTATTTGGCTTGCATTATAGCTTGAGTGTAGCCCTTTCATTCAACTCTTTTGCTTTATTGGTTGATATCACCAGAAACTTGACTCCTTACATTTTGGCCACTTCAGTCTGCAGCAGACACTGGTAAAATAAGAATCACTCAGTTTATCATTTACTTAGCAGAAGCAGCTAGTCTTTAAGTTTTAAACTGCCTCAATGATTCATCACATTCCCAGATCACTTCTCATACTCCACCTACTCACCTCTTTCATCCTAGCTCAGAAGCTTCAGAACAACCCCCCAAATTTGTCCGCAAAGATACAGAATTTTCCCCGGAGCAAGGCAGGACCCAAAGGCAAGGGAACGAGATGGGCGCTACTGGTTGCAGGCTCGCGTGGTTATGAAAACTATAGGCATCAGGTATGTATAGCTTTTACTTGTTCATAGTATGTTCTAATTATATACACTCCAGTACTGACTGTTTGTTTATGATGATGTTTCAGGCCGACGTATGCCATGCCTTCCAAATACTCAAGAAAGGGGGTTTGCAAGAAGAAAACATCATAGTTTTCATGTATGATGATGTAGCATTTGATGCAAACAACCCTAGGCCAGGTGTTACTGTTAATAGCCCAAGCGGTTGTAATGTCTATGAAGGAGTTCCAAAGGTGATGTTGGAATCAAAATTGTTTTTTCTCTCATGTTGATTTGCATTTGACAAGTACACTCCGCATTCTTCTACAGGATTATACTGGGAGGAATGCCAATGTCCAGAACTTTTTTGCAGTCATACAAGGGAACAAAAGTGCACTTACAGGAGGTAGTGGAAAGGTTCTTGATAGTGGGCCTAAAGACCATATATTCATATTCTATACCGATCATGGGGGTCCCGGAGTGATTTGTTAGTATTTCAAAAACTATGCATTATGCTCCGTCAATTCTAAAAGCAATGCTGTCCCAAAAACATCTAAGACAACTATTTCGTTACCATGTTGGAACAGCGATGGCTTCTGATGAATATGTTTATGCTGATGATCTCATCAATGTCCTGAAGAAAAAGCATGCAGCGAATGCATATGCAAGCATGGTTAGAATTTTGATGCTGAATATGTCTTCTAAGTTTTCTCAACCTCACTCAAACTAATAACCAAGTCACTCCATGTGTGTAGGTATTTTACCTTGAAGCGTGTGAATCTGGAAGTATGTTCGAGGGTCTTCTTCCAGAGACTCTAAATATTTATGCAATCACAGCAGCGAATTCATCAGAGGACAGTTATGCAACCTATTGTCCGGATGATGATCCTCTCATTTCTCCAGCATATGGCGTCTGTTTAGGGGACCTGTACAGTGTTTCTTGGATGGAAGACAGGTATATAATCTCACTTAATGTTCTAGACTTACATACATAGGCCTTCACTATTTTCTTAACAGCATCCCCCCAACTCCATATACGCAGTGAAAAGCATGATCTACGGCGGGAAACTCTGAATCAGCAACTTCAAGTGGTAAAACTGTCCACAAATGGAGATGAACCTGCATAAACTCATTCAATTAAGAAATCTCTATTTTTTTAAGACCATGATATGATATACCTCTGATTGACACAGGTTAAACGGAGAACAGCCGTAGAAAGTTCATATGGTGGTTCCCATGTTATGCAGTATGGAAATCTGGTGCTTAGAAGGGAATTCTTATGCACTTATTTGGGTTCCAATGCACTGAATAATAACTATACTTGGAGCAGGCATAGTGCTAACCCATCAAGAGTGAAAGCTGTAAGCCAATGGGAAGCAGACCTCCTCCATTATCAGCATAAGGTAACATCAATTTAACAGCGTTGAGTTGAACACAATTTGGTATTGGAGTGGACTGTAGGAAAACATGTTAACTAGCTAACCTCAGATTTTTCCATACCTGGATCCACTATTTACTTCAAACAGATCAACAGATCCCCAAACGGTTCTATTAGGAGGCATGAAGCTCAGAAGCAGTTATCTAATGAAATCACTAGCAGGATGCTCATAGATAGCAAGATAAAGCAAATATGTACGTTTCTTTTCGGAGATAAAAATGGCACTGGAATGCTGCACGCTGTTCGACCAGAAGGAAATGCCCTTGTGGATGATTGGAGCTGCCTCAAGACATTTGTAAGCCAAATAATCCTCCCTATCAATTCAAGCATTTAGGTAACATGTAAAATTTGATGAGGCTGGCAACTGGTTCCTTGATTTCTTTTCTTTTGTTCTTATTCACAGGTGATATTATATGAAGAGCATTGTGGAACTTTATCGAGGTATGGAATGAAGTACATGCGAGTAATTGCAAACATGTGCAATGCTGGGATTACAGCAATGCAGATGAACCTGGCAGCAGCAAGAATCTGCAAATGAACTTCTTTATTCTTCTTTTTTTCAAATAAGCTGTATCTATCCTCTGCATGCAAATTGGATATTCTCTGAAGATTAACAGCATATTCAAAAGTACAATTACAATGCTGTGAAGCATCAATATTGGTAAAAGTAACCAACTTTTAATGTCTTCATGAAACTTCAATCGACCATATAATCTTTCTCCCCATGTAAGTGAAAATATCCTCATCTTATGAAGCAAAGAGCAAATTGAAGCTTTAAAATGAGATAAAGAGTGAACCCAGAGCAAACAAAAAAACAAAAAACAAAAAAACAAATTTAAAAATCCAAAACTATAGAAGATAAAAGTGGAGCCCTGTTCCTGAATGAAATAAAATTAACACTTATCAATTTCCATAACGCCATAGTTAGGAACAAAGAGCAATTGGTGTACGATAAGGCTGGTGGCTACTAACAACAGTAGGACTATGAAGAGGGGCTGGAAGAGGTGACCCGGCGAACGGTATTCCAGAGTTGAACGGCGCCGTTCCAAATGCCGGCGGAGGCGACACCAAGAGCCAGGGCCTGCGGGTAAGCAGGCTTCGAATCTACCTTCATTTCGAGCTGAAGAAGGCGGGAATGGATGGCGTCGAGCTTCGCGGAGGTGATGTCCTGCGGCGACTTTCCATCGCGGTTCCGTTTGGCTGTGATCATTCTGAAGAGGGCTCCCTGCAAATCGCCGATGACTTTCAGAGAAGCCTCCCGAGTTTCCATCCCCTGCTTCTCGTAATGCTGCACTAGCTCACTAGGACTCGGCAGTCTTCTTTTACTCTTCTTGTCACTGGTCTGTTTACCATTCGTGCTCTCTCCCGGCGGTAATTGCTCCATGGCAGAAATCTTGGTTTGGGAAATGGATAAACCCTACTGACTGAATTGAGGTACAGTGTTGGGTTTAACCGTCGGATAAGGATATAAGGGAAAGAGGGAAATATAATATAAGACTAGCGACTTTCCCCTCCACTGAAGGCGATTTTAGAAGCACTCCAACGATAAGTCTCCTACCACTCAATTACTCTACATTCTTTACAACAAATGGCAGCTCTACTGCTTCATCCTAAGCTCCCATTTGCCAAATCATCCACCCCTTTCCTTATTCATCGCAAGTCAGGATTTGGGATTTCAATACGATGCTCGGATTCTTCTCCGTCCAACCGTGGCTTTGGCCCGAAATCAAGAAAGGCCGACGACAAGTAACTCCTTTCTCCTTTCTTTCTTTCTGATAGTAATACTTTGTTAATTCTGAATTTCTTGGTTTGTTGCAGAAAATCGAAACCATCCCCTAAGCAATCTCCCACGTTGCCTAACCGTAAGTAGTCCATGCCGTTATCTTTGCATTGTTCTTTTTGCTAAAAGATCAAAGAAACTACCTTTGTCTAATCCCATTTGCAGAGGCTCCTGGTTTAGGTTCTCAAACTGGTGGAAAAATGAAATACACTTCTTCTGATGATGTTGAGTTCGAGAAGCGTCTCCAAGCTATTAAAAAGTAAGGTCCCTTCCAGATTTCTTTTTTCATTCTTCTTCTTCTTCTTCTTCCCCCGCCAGTTGTTCGGATTAGGTTTGGAGCAGGTTCTCCGCATAAAGAAAATGATGTTGTCAGCTTAAGAGTTAGACATCCATTATCAATCCTTTGTTGCCCTTCGTTCCATTCACAGAGCTATAAAAAAACATCTATTTTTCTAAATATATAACCCTCGTACCCTTCATCTGACCTTTCCTTCATTTATAGTCTAAGCAACCTCTATTTGTAGTTATGTTGAGCACAAACTTCCTCCAACTGTGAAGGTCCGCTCTTGAGCAGAAAAAAGCAGAAGAGAAAAAAGAATATGGGGTAATTGATTATGATGCTCCAACTGAGAAAGAAAGTAGCTCGGTTGGCCTGGGGACTAAGGTAATATCACTCGTTATCTGGCATGATCATTTAGTTCTTTTGTAGACTGTTAAGAGTTGTCTGTGATTGCTGATTCCATATTTTAGAATGGAATATGGTAGATTGGAGTTGGAGTTGCAGTTGTTGTGTTTGGCTTGGTATTTGCTCTTGGAGACTTTCTTCCTTCTGGAAGGTATGTGTTTTCAAGAATTTTAACAAATTTGACGTAATATTCTTGCTATGTACATTTATATATGGTTCGTAAGCTCCAGCATAAGGTGGATGACTGTGTCCATGAATAAATTGATTTGAGTTTTGTCTCAGTGCATTAATTTTTTTTTTGTCCTAATGTGAACATTGACATAACAATAGAAGTATTTGGTCTTTTGAATGACAGTGTTAGCCCTACAGAAGAGACTACCACAGTTAGTAAAATTTCAGAAGAAGAGAGAGCGGCCCTTGAGGTGAGAATAACACACTTGGCTTTGAGAAATATTTACATCAGTTCCTAGCTCAGATGTTTGCTTCCTGCATTTTACTTTGTTTGCTTTTGTTCCCTAGTGTAGAATGTTATTAGCTGTGAAGACATTATATCTAAATTTGCACTTTGACATATGTTGACACTGGCTTAAATTTTTCCATGGGTTACTTATGCAATCATCCCAACTTGATGGCTTTTTCTGCCATATTCTGCATGTAGCAACTGTTTGAGACGACATCTTCTTTGCTTAATATAATTCTGTTTCTTGCTCCATATTTGTACACTCTAGAAGACCCTTCAATTGCTTCTGTAACTAACCTCTCCCTTTGCATCATTCTGTCATATCAATAGGCTTTTAACAATGCAGTTCTCAACTCATGAGCCATCTACCATAATGTTCTTATAATTTTGCAGAATAGACTGAAGCAGTTTGAAGAAACACTAGCTACCTCACCTGAAGATTCAACTGCTCTTGAAGTGAGTTCTGGTGTATTAATATGACGAGATAGCATCATAAATCTTTCTATATTGCCCTTTGGGTGTGCTGGAAATTTACTAAGTTGGCCGAATACATTATGTGATATTAATAAACATCTGGTGTTGGTACATGATTTTCAAAAAATGATGAATCTGATAAGTTCTCCCCAGTCTGAGGTTTCCATTGTGAAGCTTCACCTGTTTCATAAATTTCCAATCTGTTTCACTGTAGACAGATGCCTGACGGGGTTTCATTGTGAGATTCAAACATTACATAATCCAATGGAATATCTAGTTGCTTGGCATATGTACATTTCAACTCTAGAAGAGTATGGTTCTTCACAAATTGTAACCAGCCATTACCAGCTAGTTTGCCCAGTGCACAGCTGCTTTTGAGTTTGAATCACTGTATGTAGGTGTTTGATATTGGTCACATCCGTTATGTAACTATGTTTCATTATAGGGAGGATGATTTGAATTGCAGCCCTGATCAGATATTCACGTCTCACTAAAAATCTCTAAAAGAACAACCACCACCTGAAACAAACTTTGTGTCCAGCTTTCTTAAGAAAATAGTGGGACGCTCTCCGCCGATCAGGATGGTGCTTTTGATATTCTGTGAATGCTATTTCAATGTTCTGGTGAAAATTTTCAGAATTTCACTTAACCAAACAGAATTCAGCTAGCCTTTTGTGTGATTTATAATCTAAACCTCTCCTTGTTAATTTGTTTCTTTTTATTCTTTTTTTTTCTTTTTTTTGCAGGGAGCTGCAGTGACCTTAGCTGAAATGAGAGAATATAAAAGGTCTGAAATGTTTCTTGAAAAATTAACTGAGGTTTGTTTTGCTGCTCTTCTTTCATTCTCATTGTTAATATATATAAGCTTGGAAATTATGTCCACTCGGGAGTTATGCTTCTGCTTCTACATTGACCTCCTTCAATCTGCAGAAGAAACTGAATGACCCTGATGCTTTTCGCTTACTTGGTGAAGTCAAATATGAGCTCAAAGATTATGAAGGAAGTGTTCTTGCTTATAAAAGTGCTCAAAGGGTTAGAATACTATAGACAGTCTCATATACATTTTTGTTGCATATACAGGAATAAATATCTAAGTATATGTTTTATCACAATTTAGCAAAGTTTCAAGTTGAAGATACATTTAGCTGCAGGACTGAATACTCTCTCTTGCAATTTTGTGCAGGCATCTAAAAAAGTTGATTTTGAAATCCTTCGAGGTCTTACAAATTCGTTGCTGGCTGCCAAAAAGCCTGATGAGGTTGTTCAATTATAAAATGAGTGAAGATGTTTGAAATGTTGCTTTATCTTGTCACAGAATTGTTATCTTCTGGAGTAACTTGAATGATCTTGTATTAGTGTGTTGAGCTGTCAAGTACTTTCTGGAATGATGAATCTTCTCTTACATACCAAATCTAACAAATGCCACTCAATATGAGTTGGATAAATTGTAATGTGGTAACATTGATTGTTTACCATGATTTCATCTGTTTCCTACATTTATGGATAATATCTCAATTCACACCGAACATACATTTACTTCCTGCGTAGGCTGTTCAAGTGCTCCTGGCAACTCGTGAACGCTTGAATAAAGAAATATCTGCTGCTGAGAGTGATGGGACTGTCAAAAGCAAAGAGGAAACTAGATCTGATGTGGATCCCATTCAAGTGAGTTCTTATCCTAATGCATGGAAGAATTCACTTGTTCAGTGCCAACCGTATTAGCCAGTGAGATTTATTGGATATCCTGTTTGATTTGTCATGTTGGGGTGGTGCAAATTTCAGGTTGAATTACTTCTGGGAAAAGCCTATTCAGATTGGGGCCACATCAGTGATGCAATAGCTGTTTACGACCAACTCATATCTAAGTACCCCAATGATTTCAGGGGTTACTTAGCCAAGGTTCTTTTATTAATTTTTTCGCCATGCATCCTGTTATGGTTATCTGCACACAACCACTAATATTTAAAACAATCACCATTATAATAGTTTTATTGATCTCCTTTTTTTTTTTTTTTTTTTTTTCACTCCTAATCGAGGAGTTTCTGAGTGCTGAAATGCACTATATGCTTTCCTGTATTTATTATTAATCAAATCTCCTGATGGATTCATAGCCCAGTAAACAGCTGAATTATGATTTCTGCAGGGCATTATCTTGAAGGAGAATGGAAGTATAGGTGATGCAGAGAGAATGTTTATACAGGTGAGAGCATTATTTTGTTTTTCCCGTTCACTTTTGCTGTGAAGGATACAATCGCACAACGCTTAGTAAAAAAAAAAGATGTCTTGCCTTTGCTTGAGGGCCTCGTATATTTTAAAGAAGTTGGAAGTTTTTATATTAAATACTTGATGCAAAATTTAAATAGTAATTCTTTTATGGATATGGACAGGCGCGTTTCTTTGCACCTGGTAAAGCGAAGGCACTGGTGGACAAATATTCACAATAATACTGGTGGTATGTTGCCTGAATCTGGAAATTTTGACTTTTAGAATCAAACAATTGTTAGTCTGGTGAGGTGCCAATTCTTGGAGATGCCAACTGTTTTTATGCAAGTAAGATACCAATGATGAACCAATCATTAAAAGGTATTTGAGATTTTGCATTTCTGTAAGAAACAGTTGAATTATTGGTTGGTATGGCAAATGTTGGCCTACCGCCCGCCCAAGCATTGTTAGGTTAGCAGTAAATGTAGATCTTGTACATTGGGATGACACACACTCAAACTCTCTCTCTCTCTCTCTCTGGGAGAGAGAGAATGATTGTAAACTTTATTTTATGGCCATAAAGATGTTTGAATTCAGTTAGTAACTGTAAGGCTGTGGTTTGCTATTAGGCTAATGCTATTATTGTCAGAAGTTTTTTTGCCTTTTTGTAATGAATCAGGTATTCAGTGTATTACTAATCTTTTCTTTTTACATGCAATATGCATCAATACACGGTGGATACCAGATGAGATAATTGTGGGCCTAAATTTGGAAAGATACCACATTTAGACACACCCACCTTTCCTTTTTTGGCATTAAAATAGGATCAATCGAGTCGTGTGAAACACAAAAAAATCAAAACAAAACTAGAAATATTAGTTGTTTGTGTTATGCATTAAGCAGAGCAGGGGCCTTTTTAACTACGATGACAGAAAACCTCATCTGCTCCGCAATTTTTAGAAGAAATTGTCACACCATTTTGTAATGTTAGCCACAATATTACTATAGTTGTTCCTTCGATGTTTGTAAATAATCATGAATTCGAGAAGAATGAAGAAGATGGCTTCCGATGTGGTTAGAGTTTCCAGAAAACAGGTTTCCCAGCTGGTGAGAACCAGATCGGGTAAGGCTCCGGAGAAGCACTCGCTCATCAGCTCCGACCAGCCTCTCTCCGACTCCGACAACATTCATCCGCCGGCTCTTATCCCCAAGGGATTCGTGGCTGTGTACGTCGGGCCCCACGATCGGAGATTTGTGATCCCGACAAGGTTCCTTTCAGTCCCGGAGTTTAAGGAGGTGATGGAGATGGCGGCCCAGGAATTTGGATACAAGCAACAAGGGGGGTTGAGGATCCCCTGCGAGGAAGACGAGTTCCAGAAATTGTTAGCAGTTTGCAAACGGAAATCCAAGTCCAAGTCCACATCCAGCTTCCATTTCCATTTCTCTCATGCCATTGCTATATCCAATTAACACTTCTTTCTGGCCCATCCTACCTAGCCTGTGTATATATTGATTCTACTCTTCACATGCCTAATACTCTCTCCGTTCCAAAAAAATAGTCGATGTTTGTATTACTTTGTATTTAGGACAGAGGAAATACTTACATAAATTTTCCCACGATCTCCTTTCTTCTTTTTGTAAGCCATTTCTTAGTTAGTTTTGGTAATGTATATATATGATGCATTTGAGATCCAATATATCTAACAACATGCACTCACACACACATGTCTGAACCTATGCTTCTATATACAATAAATGTGAAAGCAAGTTTGACTATTCTAGATTTCCTAATTGCTCTCATTTTCTTGAATTTTCTATCTACTAAAATCGCTAATGTTGCGTTTAGATCGAGTGACTTAGCTTAAGGAGAGGATGTTGTTAATAACTTCAATTTTCAAGATGAAACTCCACAAAGAAGGATTGAAATTTGGAACCTACCACCAACAAAAACCTCCGAGATATAAATTAAATTATCGGTTATAAATAAAATGAATTTATCTTATCCAAAAAAAAATTGAATAAATGGATTTGAGATCAAGTTCATCAAATCCAAATCTAATAAATTTATGGGTCATAAATAAAATGGATTTATTCTATCCAAAAAATATCAATAAATGGATTTGAGATCCATGCCTTAAATTCATCAATCCAAATATAATTTGAAAAAAGTAGTGTCAAATTGATCGTTGGATAATAAATTAAGTCATCCAAACAAGTCCAATTATTAGCCAACATGGATCAAACACATTATTCAATTCAAATGCAATTTTGAAAGATTTCGATTGTTTTCATTTATTTGTTATAGTTAGATCCATGGATTATCTCCCTCTTCCCAAAAAAAAAAAAAAAGTTGTTTGCATTGAATTCCAGAAAGAGCATGAAACCATGGATTCATAAATGATTATAAAATCTTGTTTTCATTGACCTTATATATATATATATATATATATATATAACACGCATGAGAAGAGCCTGCACAGCACATGCTAATTCCCAGTCCTATTGCTATATAAATTGTATTTATTTATTAATTAAAAATTTCACTTTTTCCAAAACTCCAAACTAGTTCTATTCTAGCTGGCTGCTCCATCGCTTTTTACCCTCCTCATCCTGATCAACTATTCCACAATATATATATATATATATATAAATATATAATCATAAGATTTGAAAAACAAATCAATACAAAATTACTGATGATCCATATCCATGTATAATGTATGTGGGGGGTGAGTGCATGCATGCATGTCATCTGCACATCTGAGGGTGGTGGTGGGATGGGGCGGTGAGTTCACAGTTGTTGACGATCAAATCTGCATCATCATCATCTGCATCGTTCTGCAGCAGCAGCACCAACGATGGGGATGAAAAGGATCTCTTGTCTTCCATCATCTTCAGAACCTTCTCGAACAAATCCACCTCGCATGGAAACTTGAGCACTCCTTCCTGTTGAAACCCGAACTCTTCTTCCGCTTCTCTCAGCAGAATCCCAAACACTTGGTGGCTCAGATACTCCGTCGGGATCACGAATCTCTTCAGCTCCTTCCCCACGCACACCGCCACGTATCCTTTTGGGACGCTCGCGTTCGACAGCCCCCCTGAGCTCTCTGAGAAGGACAGTGTTTTTCTCAAGAACTTGATGCTCTTTGTTGTTGTTGTTGTCGCCACGGGAGCGGTTGTTGTCGTCGTTGAGGTTTTATTGTTGTTGATGTTGTTGTTGTTGGCGAGTTTCTTCCACTTCTTGAGGATTTGTTGGAGCCTAACAATGTCTCTTATCTTGTTGGACTTTCTTGATGATGAATCCATTTGGTCTGTGTGTGTGAAATGGAAGATGAGAGATATTAATTGTGCTGCCGTGCCTTGGTTGAGAAAAGGGGAGTAAGCAGCAGCAGCAGCTGGGTAGAAGTAGAACGAAGTGGCCAATTGGCGAATGAGGCATTATATAGACACAAAATATAATTTAGTTGCTGGACCTGGACAGATCTCTCTCTCTCTCTCTCTCTCTCTCTCTCTCTCTCTCTCTCTCTCTCTCAGAGTCAAATATTAAATAATGTTCAACTTGGGTGATTAGCTTAGTTAGCAACACCACATCGATTAACTAACTAGTACTTATTTCCCTTTTCTTTTTCTTTTTCTTTTTCAGTACAGCCTACAATATATATATATATATATATATATATTAATCATTAATTATAGTCAATAATACATGAGGATCATGGTGGGGTGTTTGTCTTGGGTGCCTCAACATCACAAACTTACATTAAATTTAATTAAAAGGGTATCACAAAAGACAAATTGCATAGTATTATTTTTTTTTTTTTTTTTTTTGCCTAGTTTTTGTTCCTTGTATTTGTATTTTAAAATTATTATAAAGCAAGGAAGCAAAATCATTAAGTATAAACAAAGTATGGGAGGAACTACCCCAAAAAAATGGAAAATCGAAAATGCAAAAATAAAAAAAATTAAAAATAAAAAAAGTTTGAAAGTAGAGAGAGAAACGACAAGTGGAAGAAGTAAAAAAGTGTATTTCGTTTAAATACTCATAATATCACACAAGTGTACGGTTGTGTTTGAACAGATCTAGCAACAATTAGTTGATTTGAATTAATTAGTTGTTCAAGATAAAATAAATAGAAAAATATGTGCAGTTAGCAATGAGTTAATTAATATTATTGTACTTGTAAGGTATTAATTCCATGGAAACTTGTAGTAAGGAGTATCTGCAGTGAAGCTAAGCTAAGAAATTAATAATGTAATGATTGAATAATTATGTAAAGTACAAATCTGGAGATTAAAGACGTACCGGTACCACCCCTTCCGAACATGATGCTCATTTAAATAAACTTCATATCCCAGCTTCTTCTTCTTTGGTATTAGCACTTATGGTGATCAATTAATGACTCCCACCATATTTAATTATTCTTCCCCATGTACTTTCTGCTATTCTTTATTGGATTTTCAAGTGCTTAGAAGATCGTGGAAGATGGCACAATGGAATTCCATGTGATCTGCCCATTTCTCCCTACACACACACACACACACATACAGAGAGAGAGAGAACAAGTAGCCCTTGTGCTGCTCTTGCCATTGCCAATCATTCATTCAGTCATTTTCTAGTTTAAAATGGAAAGGACTGCATATGCAGCTTGTACGTCTGCTCCCCATACAGTAGCCATTTGTAATCACGACCACAACAAAATGTGAATGTTATTGAATTCAAAGATTTGAAATCACTAAAAATAAATTTGTTGCAAACAATCATCAATTGATTTGCTAAGATAGATCTAAAATTAATTTTCACCGTCTATTTAAATACAGACTGCAATGATAATAATAAAAATAAATAAATAAATAAAAAGGTAAATAGGAATCCAGTGGAGTCGGAGTTGCGTGACATCTAGAAAATGAATAAAGAAATTGCAAACTTGAAAGGGAAATAAGTACATCATCAGGGGATTCAACATTTAGTCAAAGTCAAAAGCAAATGGGCATGTTAGTGTTGGTAGATGCGTTCCCACTAAACTAGGGGCTTATCACTTATAATCACATGGAAGTACTTTTCTCATCACAATTACTACCATCCACCGCTATATTCTTTTCAGAAAGCGACCCAAGCGGTTTTTTTTTTTTTTTTTCATCTTGATTAACTTGCACAGATACTCAATGCACAGACATGAATTTTCATTAAAAACTACAAATTAATGGGCCTTCAGTCAGAATAGGTATTGGTAGCATTCCCAAGAGAGAGAATTATGTATGTTCATAAATCAGGAAAAGAAACAATTTTTTATCCAGGAGAAATCAAGTTATATGCATGAATCAGAGAGAGGAGATGATGGACGGTGTGTCTGTCAGCTTTCTCGTAGAAATCAAACACATTGACTGTGTGTGAGAGAGTTGTGTAAGGATGGCCGGGCCCTAGAAATGAGCAATTCTTTTTAACTGAACATGAGCCCCTACCCTCCCTTTGTTTCGCAACTTCAATCCAATCATACTAGCAGCAAATAATGTCAACATACTTTTTTTGTTCAGATGATATATTAACTATATCAATCATCCTGACCAAATCGGATCTGGGGTGGGCCCACTGACAGGTGGAGCCGCCTCTCTCCTCTTCTATAATACATTATCATTCAGTTGAGTCTTCCTATTTCCATCATTGGGTTGCAAGACAGGTAACAGTTAAAGCATTTGATTGACAAGGTCTCACCCAGAATTTAACAGCCTGTATCAAGATGTTGTTATCCAATCATTAATCTCGGAATGCAAGGATCCAATCCAACACATTAATAAATCATCAAACATCTAGTACTGGAAAAATATTCTCATTATGTATCCCTAAAAATAATAAAAATCCAGGGGGCCTCTACATTTTGTAATTGAATGGTAAAGAAAAAATCTGTGGACCAGTACTATTTACCTTGGGGTCAAAAGTGAGAAATCCATTTACAATGTTACATGGGGTAAGATACGCCATATGCTACAGCAGGGGGTGCCTTTCTGCACATAACAGCGGCTTCAGGGGTCTAACAAAACTTCTTTAAACTCCTTCGAAACTATGTAATGCCCCCTTTCATGTATCTGGTCATTAAAGAGGCACAAAACAATTATCGACAAGAAAAAACCAACCCATGCAGACATTCTTCTAAGGGTTGAAGCTAGAACCAGAAACTCATTGGGTAACATCCAAAACACAAAAAATGAAGTTATTAGCAAATAAGCACTTTAATCGTATCCCAACCAAAAGGAATCACCTTATTTTACTTAAAGGGCGATTAAGCAACAGGATTTCACAGGCACTGCTAAGGAATAGAAAGACTTAACCGTTTCTTCTTTTCTGGGGTCTGACAGGATGTCCACTGGTATTTGTTGGTGGGAGAGTTCTCTTCCCAGATGATTTCGCCAATGACTCTGATTTCTTTGAAGATATAAGAGCCGAAGATAGGAGAGCATCAACAGCTTCTCGCTGCTGTTTCCTTTTCATGACTGTATCTTTAGGTACCTCACCTTGATTAGATGCTACTGGTTCGCCCTTCTCCTTGGGTCTTCTATCAGAAGAAGATGTACCAATTTTCACCCCCAGTGGCTTATCATGCTTAATAATTTTTGAACGCATCTCATCAGCCAAAGGTCTTGGTTTCTGACTTCCACTCTTCACATTTCCAGGATTAATTGAATGTTTCCTTATATTGTCATTACTGTTTGCCTTTCCAAAATCAGTTTTTACCACCCTATCCTGCTTGTCGTTATCCCTGCAGACCAAACTTTTATCAGCTTTTGCCCCCCTATTCTGCTTGTCATTATCTCTGCTGGCTGAGCCTTTATCTGTTTTTGTCACCCTATTCTGCTTGTAATTATCCTGGTGGGCTGAGCTTCTATTGGATTTCTCTTTATCTTCATCCAAGTTTGGCATTGTGTCCTTCAATACTCTGTCATCACTACTTGATATTGCAACTGATGCAACCTCCTTCAACACTGAACTATTTGTTCCAGCTCTTGTTCTTTTTTTGTCATCTATAGCAGAATCCTTCACTGAACGAGAACCTTCATCACCAGTGCACCCACTTTCCAGTACAGTACCAATGCATTTTCTCTTCCTTTCGGAAGTATGTTTCACATTTTTCTGTGGATTAAGACGCTCGCCTGCAGCTTTGACCCGTCCACCTTCCTCCAACTGCTTATTCGACAAATTTGCAGCACTTGATCTGTTTTCCATGCCAAACCTGTACGGCTTTCTTCCTGGTACAATCAAATTCCTCTGTGTTGCATCTTCTACAAGAGCTGCCCAGCTCTGGTTTGTCCGTAATGTTCGCGTATTACCAAAAATCCACAAAGAGAGTCTTGCCCTTGTCAAAGCAACATTCATCCGTCTCACATCAGCTACAAATCCAATATTGCTAGAGCCAACCCTAGGTGTCTCAGCACAGGATCCTGATGCCCTAACAGTAGAAAGTAGCAGGATATCAACTTCTCTACCTTGAAAACCATCAACTGTATTGAACTCCATTTCAGAGGCAATAGCAGATCCAAATGCACTAGAAAAGCGTGATCGTAAGAGAGACAGCTGACGCTTGTAAGGAGTAATGACACCAATTCTTCCACCCGAAAATTCTGAGGGATATCTGTCACAAATAACAGTATCTTAATCATACCAGTCATTTACAAGAAGCAAAGGATTGTATTGACAAAAGAATCAAAGGGATGACAGATATAATTACCTCTTTCTAAAATGTCGTAACACTTCAACTGCAGCATCAGCCTCAGACTCATTGTACAGGGACAATGATGCTGAGTTCTTACCACGAAGCTCTTGCCCATCAATAATGTCAAAAAATACATATGGCCCAAGGCAAGAAGTCTCATGGAATGATGTAGATCTATCAGACATCTGATCTCCATTCAGCAACTTGCCCTCATAGAAATGCAAAGAAGGAAAACGACATATCTCTGGATGCATCCTATACTGGTAAATTTCAAAAATACATCAATCATTATTTTAGAGCTAGGAGACAAAACAGATATTTCTATCAGTAACAGAACCAAATAGAACAAATGGAAGAGAATATACAAATGAGTGACAGATTTTGATACTTAACACTCCCTCCGTCCCAAAATAAGAGTCTTTGTTTCAAAAATATTTTTTGCCCCAAAATAAGAGTCCTGTTCAAAAAGTCAATGTCTCATTTTATTAGTCCAAGTTATAAAGTGAAATATCTTATTTAAATTACATGGAATTGAATAAGTCAAATCAACAGGTTAACAAAGTTGTATAAGTGACAAGTTATGGTTTTTAGAAGGTTGTGCCTTCATCTAATTGACCAACTATAAAAAGTTGTACTCTTGAGAAAGAGGAATCTTATTTTGGGACGGAGGAAGTTTATAATATGCTTTATTCATCAAAGAAAACATTTATCCTTCCACTAACACCACAACCTTTTACTCCCTCCATCCCAAATAAAGAGTCATGTTTGTATAACTATTTTTACAAACATGACATTTTTTGGGACGGAGGGAGTATTTTATGTCTTAAACATAAGCAGATTCCTCAAAACATTGGCAGCTTTGATCTCTGTGATCTGCTTACTGAACAGAATACATATTGGATTTCTATAGCTGATAGAATTGTGAGGCATTATATTGAACCACTGTCACTAGGAAGAATTTTTCACATGGTATGGTAACATTAAGCTCTTCCAATCCTTCTGTTCTCCCTACTTATCAACTAATTTGTTATTCTTTTCCATCTACGTTGTCTGTTTAAAAATTATGAGGAAAAAAGACAAACCAAATGAAGATTGAAACATGTGCATCTTTAACTCCTGAACTGTACATCAATTCAGTGAATTTTAAAAGCACCTACTTAACAAGATAGTGATTCTTGAATTGAGGTGAGTATCCATTCTACTAAAATCTATTAAGATTAGTACTTTGTTAGACGCCTCTAAGAATCAAAGAAACCACGAAGTTACTTCTAGGGCCTTTCTTTTCCCTTCCATATGAGCTAGAGAGCTTTTCTAGCACATATCTTGTTACAACTATTATCTCATAAAACCTAAATACAAGTTCTTTACTACACTTTCATTCTCTATCAACACGTGCCAAGCATAACAAGGTGGTGGTACAGAAAGCGTTTAACGAAATAGAAGATCCACTTGATTCTCGTAAATACATCAGTACAGATGGAGAACTGCAGGGCTAATGAGAAAAATATGAAAGTCAAATCAAGATGATCCTTAGACTATTGAAAGAGGTACAAGAGCCAAGTAACTAAATTAGGAAAATTCAGAAGTCATTTCAAAATGGTCGTTAGACAATTAACGAGAGAGGTAACACTGTTTGCAGCCACTAGTTGCTATGCTGAATTTCACAAATCTACTAAGATGAGTGAAATTCATGACCAGTGAGAATAAGAAATAGAACGAGAGATTGAGCTTCTGCAGTGAAAAAAATCAAATTTTATCTGCTCGATAAAAATTAGAATAAAAATAAAATATCGCAACACCTCCTGGATATAGAAATAAAAAATAATCTTTATGTGCTTTGACGTGGTTTCATGTTCTTTCAAAGCTAAAATTGGAAAATAAGAGAGAACTTGTTCTGACAAAGGAACTACACTAGATATCTCAAAGTTCAAGCAACCTGTTGGGTGAGCATGATAACAGGATGACCTGCCCTCTGCAATCTTTCAAACATGCTGCATTGAAACAAGTATTTGCTAGCAACATTAGATAAGACTGTGGCGGGAAGCTGCTTTGGGTCACCAACCTTGCAAAAAAAAAACCAAGATTTCAATCTAATGATGCTTAGCATTATTTAAAAGACAGATAAACAAATGTTTGATCAAATACTTACCATGACACACTTGGTTCCCCTCGATTTTAGAAGTTGAAGTGGAATCAAAGTGGCAGGTTCCAGGGCCTTTAATACAAAATAAAACAGAAACATACTTTCAAAAGTCAGAAAAAGAAAAGGACATAGTAGGATTGGTGACAGTTGATCAAGCAAATTAATAGAAAAAGTAAGGATAAGACAAGAAATAAGGAAGTACTTGAGCCGCTTCATCAATCACAACAGCATCAAACAGAGTATTTTCAGATGCGTTGACGAATTTGTGCCTGGATGTAGATTCAGAGCACACCCCATATAAATCTCCACCGCAGCCACTTAATGTAGTCACCACAATTTCAGCCTCCTTCAAGATATCTTTTCGAAATTTATGCCTTAGGGCTCTAATTTCTTCACTGGCTTTCTTCTCTGTCGCCTGAACTTTGGAAAGATCTGCATATGTTGTTTTCTTCTTTTCATATAATAGCCTTAGCTTTACATTTAGTTCAGCATCAGACAATACTTTGCCATCTCCACAATCTCCTTCCTCTAGATATTTGGAATCAGAATTTCCTTCTTGCAAGCTTGCACGCTTTGCTTCATAGTACCTTATCTGGTCCACTAATTTCTCTAGATTAGTACGTATTGTGTTTAAAGAGTCTGCACAAGTCCCACTCTTTTTTTCATCATTTGCATTATTCTTTACTTCCCCTAGACGGTTCTCAACAAGTGTATCAATAAAGTAGGGTAGCGAATTTGGATGCACTGTCTTTGCATTACCAACCCTCACAAGATATGGTGTGTACCTATGTCCATCACAGCCATAAAGACCTTCATTGGATATCCTGGAAACTAGCTCATCAACTGCAGCATTGGATTGAGCACAAATGAGAATTCGGCCTCTACTGCAGCGTCCTGTGGATTTTTTGTTATCTTCAACATCCTCGTTTAATTGTCTAGCCAATGCTGCATCCTGCCAGGCTCTCGCAATTGCAGCGGACTGACTGATCCTTCGGTTAGTGCTAGAGCTATTGCTAAATGTGGACCCACCATTTACTAACTTTTTGGAATCTTTCATTTCAGAGAGAGCAAGCAAACCACTAACAATGGCCAGAATTGTTCGGGTCTTTCCAGTTCCTGGTGCAAAGTCTCAGAGGATATAAATGCAAGGAGAAACTGATAATTATACAAGAAAGCAGGGAGCACAAAAGAACAGAAAGTAAAGAGACAAGGAAAGCAATACAAACAACATACCTGGAGGTCCCTGTATAAGAGTCAACTCAAAATCCTTCTTCAAGTCAAGCGGTCCAATAGCAAGACGAATAGCCTGCAGCTGACTGTCATTGTATGATGACTTAAAAATCTGCTGCAGAGGTTGAGAGAGTTTACTGAGATTCTCAGTTTTTGATTCATATTGACCACATGGATAATTCACCGGGTTCAAGATGATTGGAAGCAAAGGGATTTCCCTTATTGATGACAATGCCTGGAATTCTCGAAGTTGGGGGGTAATGCTCATAATACGACTAACATGCCACTTGCTTCGTTCAGTAAGAAGCTTTCTAGCTCGATTGAGGCGAGCACATCCTTGAAGATACAGTCTAATAGCTAAGATATTTAACCTTCTTTTATCGTCTTTCTCACGCCTCTCAACCTATGAACAGAGTACAAAACATGAGCAAAATGCAGACCTAACCTTAGATTAATACCTAAACAGAAAATTTGTCAGGTTTACAATTAACCAACCCACAGCAGCAAGCATCAAGAAAAAAATTACAAGGACTACTACATCACAATCACAAACTGAATAGTCCATGGATGGGGTTAAGTTACCTATGAGATCATTGTTGTAACAAAAAATGCCGACATTGGTTAGCATAACATAAAAGATTAGAGAAGTAGGAACTTCCTTAGAATAAAAATGAGCACACGCACACAGATCATGTTGTTGCCATAATGAATTATGTAAATACTAAAACTTTCATCGTAAAAAGGCATTTATTGATTATTAAAATAGAAATTCAGTATATTCTAGTGATGATATCAACACAGGAACAAGAAAGCATTCATACAGCCCAAACCACAAAAATATGGATTTGCAGAATTGAATCGGTTTGGGTACCTTCACTAAATCAAATCACTCCTAAACTAATCTCTTAAAAGTTGTTCACACATTAAGTTAGTATTATGCAATTGTAGCCTTTGTTTTCTGTCTTGTAAGGCAACCACTCAGGTCATAAAAGTCATATGAAGACAATAGTTATCTATATATAGCAACAGTCAAATGTAGGATACCTTTCCAACAACGTGAACATCACTAATAGAATTCTGCAGAGATTGCCTGGTCAGTAAAACGAGATCATTTTCCAACAGGCTTTTAGATCCAGCATACTCATTTTCATCTTGTACAAAGCGAACAACTTGGAAATCATCAATTCTCTCAACTGACAGCACAGATAAACTTCTGCAGCACATTTCCTCAGAAGAAGCCATCTCCTGATAGGAACTCTGCAGTTGCGCTTTGAATTCTTCCAGTACTAACGGACGGAAAATTTCAACATATCCATCAGGTGATTGGAAACAAACAGGAACTTCCTTTAGTTTGCCAACACTTTGATGGTCTTTGTCAGTTTCAGAAGCTAATCCAACAGCTACAAAGAAATCCAACTCTAGAATGGGTCTATACCATTCATCAAGCCTAGGAGGCTGAAATCTTTTTGTTACACCACCCAGCCTAACAGAACCAGGTCTGCTCTCAAGAGGTAGTGAAAGCTGGATGACTTGCCGTTTAGGACCAGAAGTACATGGCTTTGTCGCTAGTGGCTGCAGACGTCTTGGTGGTTTGAAAAATGAAAACTTCCACGAATCATCATCCAAATCACGTACTATATCTTTAACGACTTCATCACCAGTTTTCAGACTTTTGTTTAGACTCTGCTGCACTTCGTTTACAGAAGTCTTGCTCGTATCAGAAGAGGCCTTGTTAATAGAAGATTGTTGAGATACAAATGTATCCACTTGTTTGGAATTGACAGTTCCATCAGCTATTTTCATCACACTTGAATTGTTCTTTGTCACACAATCATTTACACCATCTCTTGTTTTGATTTCCTTTCTCTTACTTCCTGATGGCTCTGCTTGGACAGGGGATATAGATCTTGATATGCCTCCAATATTATCCAAGTTCATTTTCTGAACATCAGTAGAATAAGAACCAAGTTCAAGACAAGCCCCAGAGGAGACCATCAGACCACCATGGCTGTTAAAATCTTTTTCTTTTAAGTCAGCTTTGAACTCTCCTCCGGCAGCACTGATAGCAGTGTGATCATCACTATAAGTTCTTTTGCTTGAACATTTATTAGAGGACCCGGCATTGGCAGAAACATCTGATTCTTTCTCATCATCAGAAAGAATTATGACATGGCTCCTCTCCAAATCAATCAATGGTTCAGAATCTAGGATTTTATCTTTAGCTTCATCAACTAGCGAAATTTCAGATTCTCCTGAGCTCTTTCTCCAATACAATGACTCTCCAGAAGGTTTACATTTTGACTGAATAGCAGATTTATTCAACAAACTTTCATCTGTTAATGAAACAGAAAGGCGTGCTATTTGCTTGCTCACTTCATCTATTGAAACTTTTTCTGCACTCAATAACAAAGATCATGCATTGTATGTGAAAATGATTTCTAAGTGACACATTGGAGACTTAAAAAGAATATCAAAGGATAAGTTTCAAAAACTCTACCATATGAAATAAGTTCCTCAATATCACTGATTGCTGGAGTAGATTTACTGCTACAGGACGCTTTAATTTGACCAAGCAAATAAGATAATGTTTGTTTCCAATATCTAACCACGACAGCAAGTGATGACTTCCCCCAATCAGCCAAATCATGAAGCCACTTTATGTTACTAAAAGTTTCTAACATTATGCCAGAAGTTTGTGGAAGCCTTTCAAATACAACAGGAATGACTTCAAGAAGACGGATGCATGTCATCTGAAACAAGAAACAGAGATGTATTTATGTACTCCTACTATAGACAGTGAGATTCTAATAATAACTGTATAAATTAAGAAGGAAGACAAAAGGAGAGAAACCCGAAGGCTTGGGCTGGTATGCTTCCTTTCAGTGAGAAATAATCAGAGAAACCAGATCCTGAAGTCAATTTAATGAACCAACAATCCAGATGAATCAATAGAATAAACTACAGTGGAGGCTAGGAAATGGTAGGATGCATATTTCAACTAATACTCAATAGTCAAGATCAAAGAGCAAGTGCATAGTTACTTGGACCATTTATGTTACACAGCAATACATGCATTTGCAAAAAATGTGAATATTTTCAGAGGTAAACGATGCTCAACAGATCTATGAACAAATATATAGGACTAAATATATCCAAGGCAACATACAGTAAACTGAAAAACAAACATAGAAATCTTGTAAAAATAGAGGAATGAGGACCTGAGATACTGTGTAATCTGTGAATGACTTGCCTCCATCTAAGCATTTCAAAATTGAAGGCCATGCGAACTGTGATAGTAAGCAGCTAAATTTCTTCCATAATGCAGAGCTAACAATTGACGAATGCGGATCACCGTCCGCGGGTGAAGAATCAAATACAGGTTGCTTTAGAAATCCACCTTGCAAGGACAATTTGGAAATGTCATTAACATCTAGCAGATTTCGAGCTGTGGTCTGAGTAGATGAATTCCCTTCTTTGAGCAATTTGCATAGGATGAAGAAGAGGTGATGTAAAGTCTGAAAATTTAACAGAACAGAGTCCAACTGAACCTGTAAATATTGGGGAAAACTACATCAGTACAAAATAACTGCACAAGTACTTGCTTCTAACTAGTTCAATAATTAAAGGACACAAGATGGCTTCCAAGGAGCCACTTCACACAATTCATTCATATCTCAAAAACTACTAAGGAGGAGAAATTGCAAGGATGGTACAAAAAATAATGATCTTATGTTATGAGCAAGAATAATTTATCAAAAAAAAAAAAAAAAAAAGATTAAGCAAATATATTCTCTTCATTCACATAAAGAAGTCTTTCAGAAAACCATGAAACTGTGAAAGATATGGACATATATTTAATCCCAATCAATTGATCTTTGTTTGATTAAAGATATGGCAGTCCCACTTCACAACTATATCTTACCAATTTCAGAGCATGTCTCAACCCCATCAGAACAGCTAACAAGGAGGATGGTGCAGAGCAAAGAAATTGCAGCCCACAAGTTAGGCCACGAACGTTTGAAACTTGTTCAAGAATAAGCCTACCGACTTGTCTGGTATTCTACAACAACCATATAAATTCAGGTCACAACTTCAGATAAAGTCAACAAAATACAAAACAATCATCTTTGTCAAGCACTCAAAGAAAAATTATCGCATGTATTGTACTTACATCATTAGGATCCACTAGTAAGAGTATCAAACTGTTGCTCATTATTGGCTCCCAGGTCCACTGCTTTCTGAGCTCTCCTTGCTCCATTCTGACAGTGTAGTGAGTAGTTAACCTGCAATTTATCCACATTGTGCAAACCTTAGACTCTATCATATGGAGTGAAACAACCACATTTGACCTAATTTCATGCTCATATTTCATGAGCTGCAACAAAAAACGTCTGAATAAGTCACTAACCTCTTAAATGTTCTAACTAAAGGTCGGCACATTGTTGAAGTTCTAATAGAGTTTCTCGACTCTGTCCCATCCCCACCATCATCAGAACCTGAGGGAACCTTCCAGCCCAAAAGATAACAAATTTCAGAAGCACAGGTGGACAGCCAATTCCTAACAGAAAGAGACATTTCTGTGCTGCTCTCTGTCTCTATCAGTGAAAACTGAGACAGCGCCCAAAGAACAGCCTTGGAAAAGGATAATGGAAGGGCCAATGGATCAATTTCAACTAACACATCAAACCATAACATTGGAATACACATCCAGCTCCCATCTACATGCGAGATTATTCTATGCTGCAAAGTGAATTCTTTCCAATAACTGTTATCATTCTCTCTCTCTTCACTATGGAGACCAGACAGAATCTCTTCTTCGTCATCAGCATCACTATAATTAGTTGGCCTGATTGGCTTATCACTAGGATGCAACTGACCATTCAAAACTATAGAGATCAATGCAGAAGCATCAGACACTATAATAGTTTGAATGAGATCAATTGCAGGTTGCCGAAGAGAATTGTGCAGGGAAGAATCCTTCAGAGAAGACACTAAGGAAGGGCCCCTGCAAATTGACAGAGAGTAAAAGAGAATAAAATTGATATCTAATCAAGCCACTAGCATAATCACTGGTAGAAGTTATATTACTTGTCCACACATCCAAAATAAAGCTCACAAAATGTTTCCGACAGATGCTTACCACATGTGCGCACATTCAGAAGGTGGCAAAGGGGGATCCATCCTGTAACCTCGGAGAACAATGAGAAGAGCAATCTGCATAATAAATAAAAGGAAAAACCAGAGACATTGACCTTGCAGGAACCCAAAAAATAATATGTCGTAGCTCAGATGTCATAGAACATAGAGGATCAACCTGACAAGCCTTTTTCCGCATCAGTATGCTAAAATTACTGCTCACGGATACTTGATGCAGGAGAAAGTAAAGAAAATGTCTTCTCTGTTTTTCATGCTCTCCATCTTGCAGTGCTTCAAGTGACTGGAAAAACATGATAAACATTATAAGCAATAAAGCATATCACACTACCTAGGCTTCAAAGAAATTAGAGAGAGATATAGACTTCAAACAAAATGTACAACCACAAACATGCCTGCAGAAAAGGCTGGAAAAGATCAAAAATTTCTTTGTGGCTTTTCTCATTTCGAGTATGGAAACACTGACCCAGAAGTGTATTTCTCATAACACTTGGAGACAATGTAGCCCTCAACCATAGTTTACAACCTGTGCGACAAACAAATATAATCATTTGGTTCCAAGAGTTTTCACATATAAAATTACCAAAATAGTAATGGGTTTTATACCAAGCTTCTCAAATAGCAGTCTCAGGCAGTTAACCGCATGAGAAAACTCAACTGAATCGTCACTAATGTGATTCAGCACAATACTAAGGAAAATGGGATGCCGATCTAAAATCCCTTCTTCAAATGCTGCAGGCTCTAAAAATCCAACCCTTCAAAATGCAGAATGTGAAAAAGTTATTAACCACAAAATAAATATGGGTTTGCACATATTCAGAGATGAAACCAGCTGCTTCCTACAATGCTTTCATTCCAAGCCATACAGTTATTCGATCCAGTTGCACTCTAGGCCTTGATGTCTCAATAGCTGTCTGCAGGCTTTCAGTTTCCAATATGTACATGCATTTCTTGAGTAAATGCTGCAGTGGATCTAAGTCTGTTGATCTCCTGCATGAAGGGAAAAAAGGAATAACACAATATTCAAGGACTTTCTGTTGGAATCATGCTTTATCTGATGGATAAGAGCTTTATGACATGGACTGCCCACGACCAAGACTCAACCTTGTATAACTATAAAGAAGTTATTGGGGGATATCAAGTACACATGACAAGGGCAACATTTTTACAAGGTTGCAAATACCCACTCAAACAAACAGTCCCGTAGATGATAAATTAATAAGGCTTACAGAGTGATGGAATTGGGGGGGGGGGGGAATCAAAGTGTAAGAAGTATCACAAACCAACATAGTGCAGGAATGCAATACCTTATTTTTGTTATAAGGGGAAAAATCATGGCAGGACAGGCCTTTATCAGAGGCTAACAATCTAACAATGTGATACCTTCTGGAATCTGCCCGTAAAATTCAGCACCCTCACATTCTCGTTCTCTCTCTCCAATTTTTTCCAGTCAGGGCTCCACCCCAAATACTTCGAAAATTTTATAAATGGCTTTCATAATATAAGCTCAATAAGTTCTAAAATATCCACTACTATACAGCACAAAAATAATAAAATGCATCATCGTCAGCCTGTCTCGAGGAAAATGGGTTTGCAATAGGGGCATTTGTTTATTTGTGCAAGTAACAAAGAACTCTGATGACTGAATAAATTTTGAATCTAAGTATTGCCGTACTCCTCTTTTGGGACATGGATCAGATTTAAGTGTCACACAAATGAGTACAAAACAAGAGATTAAGTATGATAGCTATTAGGATTTATTGTAAATTTTGAATACCTTTTGAAGTTCTTCAAGAAAAAAAGGGTTACAAATTGAATTATCTTAAGTCACCAATAAGAAGATCGTTTTCTTCAAGTTGCATGTAACCTGATTGCAAATTATTGTTTCGAAAGTAAATGAATTGTAATGCAAGCAGATGAAAATAAAATGGTGTACGAGTATTTGGAATGGTTACTTGTCAATGTTTACCTAATTATCATAGTTCAAGAAACATTTTGTAGACCCTAAAATAAATACTGCTAAAGCAAAGCATCAACTCGTGAGTGAAGCTTCATCATGCAAAAAAGATAAGATGAGAAATAGTTTCATGCTAAGACTCAAGCAAAAATGTTAACAGAGCTGCACAATAACTGATGCCCATCCTCAATAAACAAAGCAACATGAAAAACAAACGAGGAGATCCAATGACAAACAAAATACTCCCATTTGTTCAATTATTTCCCAGTTCCTAAGGAATAAACCCCCAAAGAGAGAAGGCTGGAATTTGAGCATTATAAAACTACGAACATTCAGGCTTAAGTCACCAACATTATATATATATATATATAATATATAATATATATATATATATATTTTTTTTTTTTTTTTAATTTAAACTTTTCAAAATCAAACAATAAAAGTAAATTGCACAAGTTAAAGAAACCAGACAATGTTGCTATTCTTACCTTCTATTGCACGGAAGCATCATCTCATAACATGACCCGAGATGAAGTTGCTATTTTTAAATATCTCATTAGAATACAATGCTAACATGAACAATATTCTCCTCTAGCACTCAGCTATGGCATGAATTCTAGAAATTAAGAAAATCATGAAAAGCATTGCAATTGTACCAGAGAGAGAGAGAGAGAGAGAGACAGAGAAGATAAGTACCCCAATTTACCCATATGCCCAGCCAAGCGAAGACCTATAGATCGCACTCTTCTGCTTTTCAAAAAAAGCAATGCATAAACTCCCTGACAAACATTGAAAGCAAAGAGGGTGATTCACTATTATTTCTGTAGAAAACTAAAAGGGTGTAACTAGAACAAATAAGGAACCAGTATAAAAAGGACAAGGAGAAGTTGCAGTGAAGTCATACCGGATATTGTTGATGTCCGTCTAAAGTCAATTCATGAGAATTATCAATTGCTTCAATAAAGTTCTGAAACTCCATGGCCAAGTGTTGGTCATCCAACAAGATCGGATGCATTAAAACCTTATGAAGAAGAAAACATTAAATGAGATCCACATGTACAGGGAAGGAAGAATGTGAAATCTAATAACCAGTAGCTCAGTATGAGGCATTCGTCCAGTATTTCCATGTTCGTGGGCTTATATCTATACATAAAATGTATTTTAACCATCCACATTTTATCAAACAATTGTCAACCACTGATTAATATATGTTCCATTCTACAGTACAAGTTTCAATTCTAACTGAAGTTCCATTGGACCTTTCTCCCAGCGCAACCTCAGTATTCAATCAGAATCTTATTGGCTCACCTCACAACCATCACTTTGCCAATGTCACTCCATATCTTTTGAGGTAGTTACTTGTCTTCCAATAGAATATTTTGATGAGTTTTACAAGTGTCTTTATTCACTAGCATTCTTGGAAGAACTTGAATTACATTTTATTTCCCCAACTTTTTCCTAAGCTAGAAACAATATTTTGTCTCTAACCTCGTGAAATTAACATTTGAAATTATCATCTTTCTAACTAATGAACTAACACCATCCTTCCTGTTGGACTCTCATGACAAAGTCAGGCAGAGCAGCCTTGCCGCTCTCTGATAGAGATTACATGCCATTTCTCCATTTAAGTTGGTTAAGCCAAACGACCAGTGACTCCATAAATTTTGAAATGGTTTAAGATGGAAAAGGAAAACCAAAAATAGAGTATGGACGAGTACCTCAAACATAACACTGACAACTTCTCCATAGTCACGTGACATATCATACTCCCCTCTTACTATCCTAGCATTAAGATCCTTGAGGTGTAGGCTTATCCGTTCTTCATCAAGCATATGAAGCACATCAAGTAGAGGGCCAATACAACTCTGCTCATATTCAGTCTCATACATTTCTTGTGCTTGATGATGCTGGTGAATGCACAGAGTGCAGCTTCTCATCTCTTGAGAAATTCTATTCCACAAAAGCTTGAGAGGAGAATCGTGGCATTCATCCTTAAAATAATTGTAAAATGTCTCCAGAAGAGGCCCCATCAGATCCCAGTAGCCACACCAAACGTGATTTTCTTTTGGCAAATATATCAAGAATTTGAATGCATCTGAAAACCTGGATACGAAGCATCATTAATCAGTCTTTGAATAAGTTTCAAGAAACAAATGCATGAACCAATCACCTTAAAGTTTTCCAATCAATGTGACCGTAGTTAGGAGCCAAGTATTTACAATTAAATCCAGAAGATTAATAGAATTCAAATAACATTTTTTCATAGTCCTAATTCAAATATTGAAAGCAGTCAAGATTGAAAATCTATAGCCCTTCATTTTTCTTGTTGATCAACATTCATCCTCCAAAATTAACTGTTCAGAATTTTCAGGCGCGGTAGCAATAAAGAAGAAATGCGACCGGAATGCCATCTATCTGAAAACTAAAGGGGAAAACAAATGGCGGCAGTAGAAGTGAATTTGAACCATTGTTCTTTGAGTTGGCGGAGACGACGACGTCTAACAGGGTGAGTAGATGAAAGACCATCATCATCGTCTTCCTGCTCAATGACACTCCATCGGTGCAACAGCTCCTTCCTGGTAACGTCCTTCGCCATTTCCAATTCCAGAATTAGGGTTTTTCGATATTACGCGCCAAAGGGAATAAGAACTCAAACTCGGCACTGCAGCACTTCGTGCGTGGCGCGGGGTACAACAAACGAATGTTTATGTCATTTTTCTCTCCTTTACAAAGAAGGATGGTGTGTTTTTTCATCAAACACCATTAATTATTTATACAAAATTAAACATAATATAAATGAGGTATATATCCTTATTCTTCACATCTATTTATATCCTCGAATTCTTTAAATATATCCTACTAAAATTAATAATTCATTTTTTACTAAATATATTTTATTTATACTCATTATATCATTCTTACTAAAAATTAAAAAAAAAAATGACTGCCCAAACCTTCCGTAATTCCCAACACAAATTCACAAATCAAAGTTAAAAATAAAATTTTCAAATTCTTTTTCATTCTGCAATTTCTCTATCTACCATAAATTTCTGCATCTCCTCCCTTCTCTACCAAAAAATCAAAGAAAAAGAAGAAAAAATATGTCTCTTTGTTTCTCAGATCAGTAACAACAAAGAGGGAGGAAAATAATTCTTGCTGAAATTGAAAAATTGCACAAATTTAAATTCAGCACCCGAATGTGGCGGCGTCTGGCGCCAATGAAATGACAACGCCGGTTGAGCAACGACAGCTCAATCACAGACAACTTATGTATAAGTGTGTGTTGTTTATCAAGTTTGACATTCGCGATGAAAGGTTTCATATTTGGAGTCGAATCTCAAGAAAACCAACTTCTATATATTGAAGAAACATGGAGAAGAATAAGAAGACAAAGGGGGATTTGTTGAGAATAGGAACAAAATATATATAAGGACATTTTAGTCAACTTATTTATGTTTAATTTTGTTATAATTATTATGGGGTATATTTAGTGATTTTTAAGGTATAAATAATCACTTCCTTTAAATAAAGTTAGACATGACATATTTTCTTAGGACTCTCAAACTCAACTTATGCTTCAAACTTTATATTTTTAGTTGAAAACAAACTTGATTCCCATATTGGTTATGAGGAGTTGGAGGGACAAATAGTTTCCTCCGAGGTGTTTCATCTACACATACATAAAATCTTAGAGTGCGTCTCTTGTACATGAAGTGTACGTGCAATACGATTTATAACTAATCAGACTTAAATACATTTTAGTAATAAGTAATATTTTATAGTTAAATAATTAATACTTTAAATCGTGTTGCACGTGCACCCGATGCACATAATTTTTTTACAAAAATCTTAATATTTTCATTGTTATTTATTTTTAGATGAAAATAATAAACATACACACATAAACCCTATATTTACTATGTTCAAAAGAAAATTTTAAATATTATGTAAAAAATCAACCGATAATACAAATACAAATAATATATAAAATATAAGTATTTTATAAGTATTAGACGTTTAAATTTTATTTTTTTCATTGATTGACTAGAATTGCACATACATTCGAACGATTAGGATCGAACAAAAAATATGACGTTCAGTCAATTAAGACGAACATACAACACAACGTTCAGCCAACCAAAACCGAACACTTAATACAACGTTCGGTCAATCAGGTTGAGTGCTCTACAAGGTGTTCGGCCAGTCAAGACCGAACATTCAACAAAATATTCGACCAACCAAAGTCAAACCAACAATAAAACATTTGGCCAATGAGAGTCTAACGTTGGTTATCAAGTTTTTTATAACGAATGATCTAAAATTATATTAATATATTGGTGATTGATTTTCTTCATACTAGGTTGTTTGAAAGTTAGTGCACTTTTATTTTAGTGAAGGGGGGTTGGGGGTTGTAGGGGAAGCTGGAATGGTGGGGTTGCATGGTTAGGAATTTTTTTTATGTATTTAGATAATTTTAAAGACTATAATATAAATTTAATATAGTGTATTAAATAATTTTAATTTTTAAATATATTTTTGTGGTGTGCTTCAAAACAATAATTGTGAAAATGTTTTTTGTATTTTTGAAACACCCTTACAAGATGCATTGTTCCTAAAATCAGTAAAAACAAACATTAATTCTAAAATATTAATATATATATATATACACACACAATACAATAAGCATTGTTTCTAAAATCATTAAAAAGGAAATACTAAAACCAAATGATATATATATGTATATATCTGTGTGTGATTACTAAAAATATGTTTGGACTGAATTGTGCATAGTTGGTTGTAGGCTTTGACACAATTCAATTTGTGTTTGTTTAAAGATCCTACTCATTAGATATAATTTTTTTCTTTCATCATTCTCAATAAAATCACTCCATATTTTTTTTTTCCCAAAAATTTAAATTACTTGTAACTTTTTTTATTTCAAATTTATTTTATTGTAAATATAGTATATTAATTCTCTTTTTTAGATTTTTATTTTGATATCCATTCATCAAATAAAATGTTATTTTTTAAATATAAATTATTTTTTGTTAAGTTAATGGTGATATATTTTTTATTAAAAATATTTGTATATAAAAGAAAAAAATATGAGATTATTCGATAAAATATTTTTGGAAACTATAAAGATTATTTAAATATTATAATAAATATATAATTTCAATTTTTCAATTTATATACCATTTAAAAATAATTATATTTTATTTTTCTGATATTATAATTTTTTCAAATTTTTACTTTTAAAGAAATTGTTATCATATTTTCAATTTTAAATTATTATCATTTTCTATTTTTTACTTTTTTATTTTGTCTTTTCCGTATATATTATTGTTTTCAATAATAAATTTATTTTTATATAAATTATATTGATATTTAATATATATATATTATATATACACATTAAACATCGATGGGGCCCACTTTTAATATATTACTTTTAGTGAAAATTACTGAGTGTACCGACATAAAATAACAAAAACTCTTATATGCTTAAAACTAAATAAAAATGACTTTTCTACCCACATTTTTTATTTATGGACGAATATACTCTGATTTATTATTCTCTCTTCTCTTTCTTTCCTTTCTTAACTTTCTCGTGAATATGACTTTTCTCTCATGAAACCCAATTGTTAAAGTAAGAAAGATCAGAGAAAATGAAGAAGATGAACTTACAAGAATGAAGAAGAGAGATAGAAAAGGAATTTACAATAGGGAAGTAGAGAGAAAAGAGAGTAAATGGAGGAGACAAGAAATATGAGAGAAAATGCGAAAACCACGACTCAAAAGGGAGGAGAATAGAGAAAGAAAAATTGAGAGATGAGTTTTACAATATGAATAATGGCGAAAGACTTTCACGATGGCTTTCACTTCACAGAAAGACTTTCACAATTATGTTAATCGTGAAAGACAGATTGACTTTAACACACATATGTAATTGTGAAAGGCTTTCACGATTATATTAATCGTGAAAAAGGCAGAAAAGCTTTCACAATTAACATAATCGTAAAACCTATCTCTTTATTTTTCTCTCTCCCATCTCTTTCCTTTATAGTCGTGAAAGTTATTTTTTCCTCATTTTATTAAAGACAAAATTGGTATTTTGGGCATATAACATAATTTGTTATATTTTGGGCACAAAATTTTTCCTATTTTAAATGAGTAAAATAAAATTTGGCACTTACTTTTGTATTAATTATCATTTATATATGTATGTTATAAATTAGGAATATACAAATATAATAATGTATGTATCTATTTTATAACTTTTATATATTGCATATTTTGGGAATATATAAATATAATAATATACTTATGTAATTAATGATTCTAATATATTATTTACATTTTATATATTTTGTTAATTACGTTTTTATAATATTATTATCTTATTAATATATATATATATATTATTTATATAAGATAAACTCTTAATAGACTATTTATAATCTTATTTATGTAATCTATTTATTATATATATATATAATATATAAATTAGGATTAAATATTATATCTATACATACATATATATATATATATATCAATCATCTATCATCAATCATTAAATTTACAAATTGATACTTCTGACAATATAATAATAAATAATACAAACAAAATTCCACTAAAGCTACTCATTTGACATCTACAGTAACAATTTTATTCTATTTCAATCTAAAATAAACACCATTTTTTACTATACATTTGGTTGCACATATACATAAAACTCATAATTAACTGTGCTACTAAGACCCCTAGGTTTATCCAAACACATACTAAAAGCATTGTCGTTGTGATGATACTTACAAGGCGACGGATTCATAAATTCAACAAAGAGCCCCACCTAGGTAGTAGCTGCATAAAATTTAGAAAATATATATCAACTTTAAATATACAATTGTAAATTGCTAACAAGTTGATAAAAATAAATAATATACATGATAAAATCTAAAATATAATTATAGATAAAAAAACAATATGTTAACTCAATTACATTTTAACATTAAGAAATCAATAACCAAATTATTCTCTATAATAGGCGCATTCTTTTATCTCAAAACGGAGAAATAAAAATTAGAATAATGAGCCAGCAATTAGAAACAACTACAAACCTGCACTAAAACTAAATTAAGGTCCAAATCACTCATATTATAAATAATCATATAAGTATTGATATAATTAAAATAAATATGTTTTATCTCTTATAATAGTCAAAACAATAAATCTTTACTCAGTATACTGACAATACTTCCTTTCACAAAAGAAGGAAAGGTTGGCATAGAAGTCTGTCGAGAAAGGTAGGATTTTCCCTCTTAGAAAAATTCGCAAATGATGTTTTTTTTTTATGTCCGATGTCTACATTCTAAAATTAAATGAGTAAAGTGCAGATGCCCAATCACCAATAAATATAGTCGTAGAGAAGGGATGGAAGACTGCTCGATAATACTAAAAAACATTGAATTATCACCCACAATGTCAGTAAAAAGTGAAAAATAAGTTGGTTCAAACTCTACAAACAAAAAGTTTTATTAATGTAACAAGAGATTTTAAAAGAAGCTAAAGTATTCAATAGATTGTAAAATAAGCTAAAGAATGGAGAGCTTCTTTGGTATATCAAAATTAACAATCGTTTCAATCATTTTTATACACACGCATGCGCATATATATTTTGTGTGTGGTTCAAAAATATTCTTTTATATACGAGGTGGTTGTTCATGCATATTCATTAATAAGTTATACAATAAATAATATACAAAGATACATTACTTGAATATTCTTTCAATGTTAAAATTAAATATAATTGTATTACTGGGTAATATATCTGGAGGAGTGCATAGACCTTTCGAAATATAAAACCCGCGAAGATCTATCAATTATTTTCAAGAGATCGATCATCACTTAAACTCGTGAAACAACTTCAAAACACGATTGTTGAGATGTGAGTGTGAGTTAATTCGAATAATGATGAATAGCAGCATAGTGAGGTTTTAATTTTGTTCTCTAAAAAAATAAAAATTAAGTGTAGTGTACATTCTATTTAAATATACTTCATCATCTATTTATAGTTCATGAGATTCTTATGGTTGAAGTGGAGGAACTTTTCATTGCAGGTTGCACAAAAAAGTAAATGACCCCCTACATTGGCTCATCAGTGGGTCTGACCAAGTGTTATGTCTTCTTTGAATACCAAGTACAAGCTAGTTTCACTTGTTATAACATGAATTTATGTTTAGTTAAATCTTGTCATTTTCACTTTGAATCATGCAGTTGATACTCTCAACATCTGCCAATGTGATGCTGTTTGGTCTATTATTGCTACTTCCACAAATGAAAGATTTGTTGTATCTTTCATTTTTTATAACTAGTATTTCTTCTATGCATTTGCACGACTTATAATATGATAATGTAATAAATTATTAAAAATTATTAATATATAATTTTTAAAAATAAAATACATAATTATATAAGATATATTTTTAGTTAAAACTTGTTTAAAAAAGTCTCACAACATAAACATATACTAAATATTAAAATATACCACAATTATTCTATAAAAAATATTTATATTTAAAAATAAATATTATATTTTTATATATACAATATGAATATTAAATTGAAGATCATGAAAAGATAGTTAATTTGATATATTTTTCATAAAAAAAGAGTTGTGAAAATTTAAGTGATTGAATATCAAACTTTTTAAAAATAGAAAGGCTATTTGAATGGAAAAATGATATTTTCTATTTTTAGATATTATTATATATATATAGATATAAACATAATAATAATAACAGTAATTAACCGATTCCAATAATATAATCCTTATTTAATCAATCAATCATTATATTGTATCATCTTTCACAATATAATAATATATATCAACAATCAAAAAAATTTATTTGTTTGTTAAAAAAAGTATTACTACTTAATTGTATTATTTGTTATCTTCAAAATCTATTAGTCGTTACTCATAAAAATATTACTTCTAACTTTTTAATAATATTACTTATTTAATCATAATGTATTATTGATTTGTCTGATAGTATTTACTTGTTGGATTGCACGGTATAGACGTTATGTACAAAAAGCTCATTTTTATGTAATAATGTGTATTTTAAACATATCATGCTAAGAGGTTGTTTGTATTGGACTGGATCCATCTAGATGGGGATGAACCCAACCCAAATGTTTGTATTGCGGATGGGGGATAAGACATCATTTCCATTCATAGTAGTCTTTCCATTAAAGACTACTGATTGTGATTGATATGATATCTCTATCATTTGATATTTGTATCATTCTTTCACTACTAACTGTGATATTTACAATTCATATTCTAAACTACTTTATTCTAATACAAATATAATTTTTAATAATAATTGAAAATAAACTTTTTAGATATACCCATTCAATTGTGCCACGCTCACCTACATTTCAAAACAAACGACCCCTACACCTAATATATTCCAAGAACCTACATTTCAATTTGAACTCATACATTGTATTTACACGTGGGGTTTTACTCAATTTAAGGTCCTTGATAATATCTCTACAATGACCAAGATTTTTTTAACACTATCATCACTTTACATCAATATCAGGCTTCTGTATTTATCCAATTCTCACAAATTATCGTTTGCAAATATCTAGAAATCGAAAAAATACAAGAAAAACAAATAAGAAAAGAAAGGGAAAAAAGTGCAGAGAGAGCAGAGGCGGATTTGAGTTTTTCAAGGGAGAAACCCTAAAGTTGAATTGAATTGAATTACTTTATTAGTCCTTCGCTACTATACTTCTTTGATTGACCCCGTAATTTCAAACGAGGGTAGCCTTTTCACTTTGGTTGCGGCAAAACAACAAACACCTATCCATAAATATCTCTGCCGTGGCTGGTGGGCGGGAGACTTCGCATTTCGTCTCCAGATGATCCAAAAGACTCCGGCCCAGAACCAGCGTCGCCACCAGGCACGTCTCTTTCTCTCGCTTTTCTGCCTTTTATTTCTCATCTTCCTCCTCCCACCTTTCCCATATGTTTTTTTTTTTTTGTATCAACACGTGTTCTGCTTTTTGTTTCACACTCTCGTTTGTCCACTTGATAAGAACATCATTTAAAGAGAACTCCGCTCCAATTCAAGATCAAACTATGTTTTGAATTGAGTAGAAAAACTTGTCCTCTCTGATGTTTCTTGATTTGTTGTTAATTTGTAATGTCACTTAAATCTGCGTCGCAGAAGAAAAGCTACTGCGTTATGGAAGATGTTTATGGTGTGATGGTGGCACCCAAGGAGGAGCTACAACTCCAGCTTCAACTCCATTCTCTTCCCCATAAAAAGCCAGCTCCTTTCGACCTTGTGCTTCCCGATCTTGGTCGAGCATTTCAGGTCCGTTACCCTCTTTTTCACTTGCTTGTTCATCTTTGTCTGAGTTGCTTTTTCCTTTGTTTTTTTAGTTTTTTTTTTTTTTTAAATCTCTTAAAGTGCCAAAATGGGTATATTCTGTAATTTTATGCTCTCTTTTCGACTACTTTTTTTGGAGGACCCCGTAATGGGTGTCTCTGCTTAACTGAGTATTGAGTATATTTTGGTTCATTTGGGCTGTTGTACCGGTTTCTACTTTCTTTTTTACCCTAACTTTTTAAGGCATGGACTCTGAATGATCTTAAATTCAGAAGAAAAATCTGATTGCTTTCATTATGGGTAGTGATTCTAGTGAAAGACTTCCGGAGCAGAAGCTCTTAGGCCATCTGAGAAAAGTGAACTTCTTTGATTTGCTTCAGGATTTCTTGAAGACTAGAGAAGTGGGAGAGTTCCTTAGTGGGGCTTTAGCAGGGGCTATGACCAAAGCCATTCTTGCCCCTCTTGAGACCATCAGGTTGGTTTCCCCTCTTTGTTTTGCATAACCTGATAGAATTGGTTCATCCATTTTTGAGCTGTTGTTCCATCTGTCATGTACTTCTTCTACCTCAATCAGCAGAATGTCCACTGATAAAAATATTATTTTATTTTCTCTTGACTTATGTAGAAAATGAAATCTAAAGCAAATGTAAAATCACACAACTTATGATAATCCAACCATGTTCTAATGACAGTGGACAACCTGGATTTCCTAATATAAAAGTTGTGATCAAAATAGTTTTTTCACCAGAGATCAATTTTATAGGAACTCAAGATTTCTTATGTTAAACATTCAAAATGTCCATCCTTTCTCCCCTGGAACAGAGTGTTAGGGTTTAGGTAATATTTGATTGCACTTGTTAGAGCCATTTTTTCTGTGTAACTGTAATTTTCCATCAATCCTGTATAATGCGAAACAAAGTATCTTCCAAATGAATGTATTTTCACTTTTTATGACAATCATCATATGCCAAATGATCTATGATCTATTTCTAGATTCTTTACTTCAAAAGTTTTTCTTGAGCTATCCTCTTGTCCCTTTTGGAAAAATGATCTTCTCCTATCTATGCTTTGACATGATATCCAGAATTTTGTGTTGTATGTTCTGTGATGCTCTTGGGTTTGGCTCTACAGATAGGTGAGTGACTGAAAGTCAAAGAGCTTTGTGGAGTTAGAGTAAGCTCTGGCGCATGTTGAAAAAGGGCCGCTAATTGCAGTTACCTTTTCTTGGTTGATCTATAATTCCTATTAGATTTAGTGTACAACTGTGAGGAGTTGAACCGACTATCATGTTTCCACCATTTAGTTCTTGGCCGTTATGGATTGATTTGGTTATACTTGAATTTTGACTTTATTTGCAGATCAGGTGGTAAACAAAATGATCTACTTCTCTCTGTCTAATATGACAACTAAACCATGCAGGACAAGAATGGTGGTCGGCATTGGGTCCAAACACATTCATGGTAGTTTCGTTCAGATTATTGAACAACAAGGTTGGCAGGGCCTCTGGGCTGGAAATGCAATAAACATGTTGCGCATAGTTCCTTCACAGGCAATTGAGCTTGGAACATTTGAATATGTCAAGCGAGCAATGACATCTGCACAAGAGAAATGGAATCAAACTGGAAATCCAAGCTTGCAGATTGGACATCTCAATATAAGTTTTTCTCTGTCATGGTTGTCTCCGGTTGCTGTAGCTGGTGCAGCTGCTGGAATTGTTAGCACTCTTGCCTGTCATCCTCTTGAAGTTATAAAGGTACAGCCATGTTTATTTTTCCTTTTCTTTTTCAAGTTTGGAGTATAAGTAAATTTAGAGGGTATATGATACATAATTCTCATCATTCCATTTTCATCTATACTCCATTTTTTGTGAATTAGATCTTGTTTCTGTTATATTCTCAACGGTTTTTGACCTATATTACACACCCTTATCTGGTTGCTTCCTTTACCCTTATACAGGACAGATTGACCGTGAGTCCTGAGATATATCCCAATCTAAGTATCGCAGTAAGCAAGATGTACAAGGATGGTGGAATTGGTGCTTTATATGCTGGGATTTCACCCACATTGATTGGCATGCTCCCTTACAGCACATGTTACTACTTCATGTATGAGACGATGAAGAAATCATACTGTGTGGCAAAGAAAAAAGATTCTTTAACTCGTGCAGAGATGCTCTTAGTTGGAGCTCTTTCTGGTAATTAAGCACTTCATTCTTTTATCTTACTTCACTGAAATCAGCCATCATGAACATCTGTTCTTAGTTATCCTTCTAGTTTCTCTTCAATAAACTAGAGTTTTTCAACAGTATTCACATGTGTGTATATATGAATAATTGTAGCCCCAATAGCATGACTATTATCTCTGGCACTTTTGGAAGGTTGTAGCTTACGGTCTTCTGTCTTTACATGTGGCTAGTGCACAAAACTCTCTGAAACACAGTGCTATTGAATCTTTCAGGGTTGACGGCCAGCACAATTAGTTACCCTTTGGAGGTTGCAAGAAAGCGGCTGATGGTAGGAGCCCTGCAGGGGAAATGCCCACCCCATATGGCAGCTGCACTCTCAGAAGTAGTGAGAAAAGAGGGTCTGATGGGTCTGTACAGAGGTTGGGGTGCTAGTTGTCTTAAGGTCATGCCCTCTTCTGGCATTACGTGGATGTTCTACGAAGCTTGGAAAGATGTATTGCTTGTTGAAAGACAACCCTCTTCACAACTTTCGAAGAAAGTAAGCTAGACGGTGACAAGGCTGAAATCCCTTGATGAACCTTAAATAAACACTTCCATATTTGGTTAGCCCGAACGCTCTTGAAAAGGCATTATATATAGCACATGGGAGAAGGAAAATGGAAGTGCAAAGGGGGAGAAAAGGATTATTCAATTCATCGCTAACAGGTTTAGGGGTTCTGTATTTTATATTTTTTTTCTTTGGTGTTGGTGCCATTTTTAAGTTGAGCCAACAAAAGTTTTGGTGTATCGAAATGACTGATTTGGATCGACAGTGTGGTTGTGACCTCTTTACTGCTGCACTACACTAGATCAGGAGAGGAATGCAGTCTTTAAAACATTCTGTCTTGCTACTCTGTATGCTAACAGCCAGCTTAGGCCTTCAAAAATTTACATTGAATGTGTTGCATGCTGGATTTCAAGTGTTTCAAAAGACCCGATCTAGACATAGAACCACCCTAAGAGTCCTCAAGTTAACGGGGCCATCTTGTCGGGCTGCCGTTTCAAATCAATATAAATAATAATACAAAAGCTTGCAAAACACACACACACACGAACAAAACTCACAACAGATCTCACAATAAAACAACCCCTGCAGTAAAGGAAGCAACATATGTATGAAATATTCTTCCAATCGACTTCAGTATTTCTACAACCACACCCATACATTTCCTTTTAATTATATACTACAAATCTGTGTACCATCATTGCATTATCAAACCTTACTTCTAAAAATAGCATTCAATCTCACTACACTTGAACCCTTATCACCTAATCTCAGCTGTCCACCTTTCCTTTCACACAGAACAGAGAATCACCCACGGCTCACTGCCGACTCAATTCTCGCCCGTTAACAGGAAGTCTACGCCTCAGAAGCATCGTTATCTGCATAGATAATTCATCAGTTCCACTCAAAAACCTAGAGAGAGAGAGAGAGAGAGGAAAACTAGGCAAATCATCTCTACCTTCACCGGTCAACTGTTCAAACCGAGCAACTATGTGTTTCCCATAGGTGTATTTCTTCAAAGCAATTATATGAAGTCGGATTCGATCAATCAATCTTTCCCTCTGCTCGCCATTGCTAATTTCAATAATCTTCTGGACAACGTAATTTGCAAACTGGTCCTTCATCATTGCCTGCCATATGAAGTTTATTAACTGAAGCACGTACGTGGAAAAGAACAGTGCAGCTAAAATGAAACAAGCAAAAACTTGACAGGGATAATTTCAAATCTATATGACAAACTAAAAGCTGGGCTTAAAATATATCCTCTTACCAATAAATTATCGCTGTCATCAGACTGCATAAGAATCTCCTCAATCAAGCGTTCACGTTCAACGGCGCCACCAAACTCTAAGCATTTCTCCACAACATTTGATGCATACTTATGCTGGCTCATTGGTACAATTTTTCCGGATAATTTGCTGATAATTTGGCTCCGTTCAAATGGCTTTCCCCTCTCCAAAACATGCTGTTAACAGTACATCAAGTCTTTATGTTGGTATTCACAACAAAAGGTTTACCTAAGTTTGTGAGTCGATTGAAGGATTTGAAAAATGGTTTGGAATTTACAGTACCAAATCCACTGATGGTCGTTTGGATTTATACGGTACTGAAATCCATCAATTTGTACGTATTTGAAATGATATGATTTCAAATCCATCCAAGCTGGAGTGGATTTCAAATCAATGGCACTCCAAACAACTACTTAGGGATTTAAAAAATTTGGATTTCAAATCCTCAAATCCTTCAGGGTGGACTTAACCATCCACTCTCGTTTGGGTGGATCAATTCTAAATCTTTGTATTTCAAATTCTTCAGTACAAACACAGCCTAATAGTATTAGCTGTTCACATAAAGAATAATCTCCAGTATTTCATGTTGACAAAGAAGGATATTTAATGTACTGCAGATGTTATGAACGGGACTTTTGTCTGGAATTTTTATAGCTTAAAAACACCATGTAGATTAATTATTGGTTGATTTTACCAAATCTTGACAAGTCATTCCAACTTGAAGAATAAAGTGATATCACAATCACTCATTAGTAATATAATCAGTGATGGGAATCTTACTTCATTTGCCATTACAATTCTAATTATAATATTTTCCTGCTACTAATGTCAAATTGAATAATTCGAACGCAGATTTCAGGAGTAAAGTGATGACATTGACAACAATTTTTTTCGGGGGTTGGGGGGACAAGAATGATCCATGACGTCATAATTATGATAAATAGGTACAAAGTAACAAAAAGATCACACTTTGCTACATCCAAAGCATAACAGTTGTAACACAGTTGAACTCTAGTGTCAAGCACATGCCCCCCAAGACACCCCCTTAAACACTAATCAGTTCCACATCATCATTGAGCAAATTTTACTGAATGTTCAGTACCCCATCAAAAGAAGAAATGAGATTTCAAAAGAAGAATATACGAAAAAAGAAGAGCTATCTGGAAAACTTGATTAAGTCAGATTAAAAGGTGAAGAGGAAGACTTAAAAAGGACTTGAAAGAACTACTAAAAGATATAAATCATACTTAGGAACAAAAAGTGTCTGTTTCAACCAACAATATGGAGAGCTACAGTCTATACGGCCGAACCCACATAGTGGGATTAACACTTGGTGGTTGTATTCGGACAACTTCAGATTCATTTACAACAGTACCATATTAGTTCGGCAGATTATTTTCAAAATGTGTGCAAGACATGTTTTTTTAATCTAATTATTACAATCAGGAAGGCCAAAACAAAAAATGAATTTGGAGGAACTCATTTGAGAAGGAATACAATCAGAAAAAAAAAAAAATATCAATATCTATCAATAACCGTCTTACAAAACTAAAGCCTCCAATTATTGTGAATCGACACATTTCCCCGGTTGTGCGGGGCAAAGATGAAATTTTAACAATGTTAAGCACTATATTTGTTATCTTCAATTATGATCTCAATCATGCTTCAAAGCTAAATACCAGTGGTTGTCCCAAAGTTTCTTGGAACACAGAAAACACCAACCTCAAATTTTTCCATACAGCTGGCGTCTTATAAAATAAATAACGCACACATTAACAGGGAACTGTAATCTGAAATAGAAAGCTACCTGTGTCACATAGTTGCCATACTGATCATGGGCAAGATCATATGCAGCTTCCATTATCTCATCCACTATTGGTCGACATCGCACGTCATCTGAACAATGCTCCAAAACTCTCTGCAACGAGAGATGGGGGATTCAAAAAATTTTTTTGTCATAAAGTTATAAATATTTCCCAAGTCCTCCCTCCCTTTCTCTCTATCTATTTCGAGACCTATCTATAGCTATCTATCTATGTTGCCCCTTATAAAGCAAATGGTCTACAAATAAAAACATTGAATTATTTTAACTTCTCAGTTTTCAAGTGTCAAAGTTAATATATATAAACTAAATCCCCTTTTAATCTTCAAACTCTACAAAGGTGCAGAGTCCGTCATCTCCCCATCATAACTCTTTGGTTGTTTTAACTTTAAGTCAGATAGATGTCTAACAAAAGTAGACTTCTACAGCTTTTCAGAATGAGCAAAAGTAAGAATGATCCTATTTCTATTATAATTTTAGTGAAAATAGAGATGAATTTACTCTGTACATGAGGAGAGAAAAAGTGAAAAAATGTTATCAGATTCTTGGAGGCGAAAAAAAGAATAAGAAACAATGTAACATTTTTTTGAGAAGACAAGAATGATGTAACTTCCCACATAGAATCATGGAATCATGATTGTGCCTTTACCATGATACTTCACTTTTATTTATTTCCTTTTGTTATGTTCACTTTTTTCTTTTAAAATGTATCAGAGCGTGTCCATGTGAATAATTTCACTTTCACATTGTCATTGACTCATTGCCAATGCTCATACAAGTAAAACAGATAGTCAACTTCACAACGATATATACTATAATATATAAAATTTTGCATGCTTGAAATAAACTATATCCTCATTTGCTAGTAATACTTGGTAAATCTTCTAAATTATTTTTTGATAAAATTATTTTTGCCAGTTCAAAGCTGAGGGTGATCACATTATGAGAACAGTTATAATGTCAGATTCTGAAATCATACGGCAAATTATAGGATGGCTTCAACTAGAAACTTCAATGACAGTAAGAGGAAAACAAGTTCAAATTACAAACAATGTTGTCTACAGTATTTCCGGTTAAGTTTTTCATCTTTGTCATAGCTTCTATGTGTTGCAGAAATTATTTCATAATTGTAACCGAAAAATAAAAATTCATCACTCTCATCTAATCTTCCTAACCATTCTGCACAAAAAGTGAATAAATGTACCCAGCTTCATAGTAGAATTTCATGCCATAAGGTTCTATTTAAAGAAGTCATCAATTTATTGGAACCCGTATAGGAATTCAAATGTATTAGAGGCAATTTTTCTCCCAAGAAAACATCAGTACCTGAATGACGCGGCAACCATAGGGATGAGTTGACAGGGTAGCTACTTGGCCTTGGAAAGCAGATATGATAAATTCAATCTTTTCTGGGGGCACACATTCAATGCATTTTTGTATCACATGATTACCATTCTGATCTCGTACACATCGCATCACATGCCCATCAAGTTCGAACACAAGTTCCGTCTTCTGATCAACTTCAATAACCTCCAGTGCCTAAAATATATACCCACAATTCAGAAACACACACACACACACACACACACACACACACACATATATATATACACATATGAGAGATGAGCATTTCCATATTGGATTCATTTCAAGTGAAAAGTTTGGCTTAAAAAGTTATATATTGCAGAACCACCCATTTATTCAGATAATCAGAAATTAATATTTGTCACCGCAAAAAGTGTGAATCAAATAAAAAGATCAGGAGGATTATATTTAGGCTAAGTAGTTTTTTTAGTCCGGGTAACTTTCACCATTTTTTTTTCTGTTTCGTAAGTTGTCCACTAATTTTGAAAAATTCGACATTTTCATATGGTGATCGCCTACACAGTAATCCAGCTGGTCTCACTGATGTGGCGTCTGTATTTTTCTTTTTCTTTTTTCATAGGGCTTGTGTACTACTAGATGATTCAAAGAGAATAAAATAAGTAGTTGAACAAACAAATGAAGAAAATAGACAATTGGATAACAAAGCCAAAAAATATACAGACCACAGAAAAAAAATGATTGCCAGCGATAACAAAAAAATCACTCAGTACAGCGTGTCAAAAATTTGAAGATTTTCCACAAAGGCAGACTTTGTCCAGACAAAGGACAAAAATATATGATATACAGTACATAGGGACCTTACAAATAAGGGGATCGTGGGTTTAAGACGGGGGAAATCCAAATTAAAATAGAATTATTTCTCAAAGTTACAGTTAGGATCCATAAAAGAGGACAGAGAAGAAGTGATTCTCCAGCCATTTTTTAGAAAAACATGGAGAACACTAAAAAATATAGTAAATAAAGAGCTTTATGTTTTCAAGTGAAAAATTGAAACTGAAAACAATCAAATGTGAAAGTGCTGTATTAAAAAAAAAAAAAAAAAAAAAAAGTTGGAGTGAAGTGAACAACTTCTGGATAAGTTATGCTGAAAGCAAACCATTTATCATAAGAAAGATCAGAATTTGCACGCACCTTCTGTATTACACGGCAACCATACATTTGCAAACTTAAAGGTAGCATCTGCTTTGATAATTGATTTGCAAGTTCCTTCCTCTGCTCATAAGTTCCATGCTCAAAGAACTGTAAACACCATATGGCAATACAACTACACATAAATCACAGAGGAGGAAGAACCTACAGGCTATAACTTCAAATGTGCAATTAACTATTCAATTTGCAGAAAAAACAAGCTGAACAAGCCTACCTTCTGAATAACATAGTTCCCAAAAACATCTGTCATCAATTTCGAAGCATGTGGAAGAACTTCCTTAAAAACCAACTCCTTCTCTTCAACACTACAATTTTCCAATTTCTGTTGTATAAATCGACTCCCATGTTGATCAATGCTGGAGTTATAAATATTAAAAGATATTATTCATCAAGCAACAATTTTTCAGCTCAATTTCAAAGATGAAACATAAGAACAGAACAAAAAAAAACAGCTGAGAGACCACCTGAATTCTACAATACGGCCTACAATATCAGAGAGATCAATTCTTCTAGCATTGCTTGCTTTTAGTTCTTCAAGAAAAGAATGCTTTCTATGGTCATTAATGCTGTCAGCGCCTCTCTGTCCCTGCCACCTAGCATAACCACCAGCATTTTTGGGTGAATTAGGAGAAAATCCAGTATCATGTCGTCTTCCAAATGAGTTTGCACCTCCGACTGGGGACGCCGGCAGAACTGGACTACCAAGAGGTGAAGCACGAAACTGAGGCACATAACCCAGACCTGTAGGACTGCCAAGGAAACTACTACTTGGTATCCCAAGTTTCCTTGTACTTGGAATGCTGGCACTCCCACTGGGAGATAACTGAAATTTCTGATCACCGGACAGAGCAGAAGCAGTTGGATCATTTCGTAAAGCAAAAGAATCAACTTGGTTATTAATGGTACCAGGAGATGGTAACTGGTTATACTGCACAGAGACACCATATGGATCTTGCTGGAAATACTGTAATGAAAGAGGATCTGGATAGGTAGGCGGCATTGCTAGCCCATGTTGGCCATAAAACCTGTTCAAGTTCTGCATAGCAGGCCCTTTTGAGATGCTTTCCCCACTGGGAAATCCAGCAGTTTGACCACTATAACTTTGTCCAGAATTGGCATTAAAATGCAAAGGAAACGCCGAATGGGATGGATATCCAGCCAAATATGGGGAAAGATATGAGGAACCCATAGCATATCCACTGTATTGTGGAGAATATAGACCAGATGTAGTGAAATTGGGATAAAATGAATTTCCTGGAGCCATGTAAGCAGCAGAAGTTGCATATAATGGAGGTGGGACCCCAGGAGAATGAAGAAGTGGCTGAACCTCGACTGAAGTGCTCTTAACGTGGCCATGGGGGCTTGTGTAATTGTGAACTGCTTGGGGACCAGTTCCTTGTACTTGAGATCCATGAACATGGAAACCTGCAGCATGCTGAGAATGAGAATTCTGTAAACGTAGATCATCCTGCTCATCAAACTCTGGTTCCTGTTCATCTTGATCGTCCTCCTCTCTTTTAGAAGCATCTGAACCAATAGTATCATTACTTATAAAATCACTAGCAAAATATACATCCTTACTAGTCAGTTCGTCCTTCTGTGGGGCAGGAGACATTCCTGGAGTGTCAACAGCAGAAGCCGCTGAAGGTTCCTTTCTTGATGTTGATCCATGAGAGAGATCAATTTTATGACCTGACTTAGGTTCAGGGGGATTTGAAGCTGTAAGGGATAAAGAATCCAATGACAGGTTCTGTACATCATGATCAGATGATTCTTCAACATGGCTTGAGGAATGATTCTGGCTAAACACTGGTGATGGTGTTCGAGGAAAATCTGCCTGCAAATTGGAGAAAGATAGCACAATAAAAGAACTCGTATGCCAGTTCTTAAGTACTTCCTCAAAAGTGTCCCAAATAGAAAGTAAAATGAAGATAATGGTATGATCTTTATTAAGAACATAGGAACTCTTTCAGGGTGTGTGGAAATGTGCAGGTTTAACAGAAGGTTTCAACTTCTAAAGCATTTTTTCTTTGTCCTCCTAATCCTCACTCTGCCTGAAATTATAGATACAGCAACAATCTGATATCCAGAAAGAATAAGAGATACATATGTCAACATCAAAAGAAATATAAGATAGAATGAAAAAAGGTAGGCCATAGGTGTATAACCACAAAGACTTTGTGATGCATGCATTAAGTATTGGCCTCTAACAATGTGCCACACACATTGACTCGTATTCATGTTGCTTAATCTATCAAATAAACTTGACACATATATATCTCCTAGAACTGCTTAGTACTCATAAAGAATACTGTGATACAACTAGATGACACTCATCTGCCCAAGATCTTTAAAGGTTATCCGCATGCCAGCATTTATTTCAGCCAAACAACACGAACAGTTAGAAGCAATAGGATCTTCATCGGAAGTGAAGATATTTGTGAATGGTTAGGAACAGGCTTTTCAGCACACAAAAAAAAAAGATAAAAGCAAATATTCAACTTCATACATTCAATACCTGTATAAGATCAACCAAGCTTTTGTGACGACCACCTGCCGACAAAGCGTTCTGCCCAAACCTAATACTACTGTTGCTAGTTATATCATTTGAACCTCCCTTGGGTGATCTATCTCCTTCAGGTTCTTCCTCATGAGTAGAAAGAGAACTTCCAGGCGCGTAAACAGATCCACTACCACGACCAGGGTGAATGCTTTTCCACAAAATAGTATGTGGAGGACCCCTTGGGGCCAAATCACTATTAAAATGATGGTGCACTGAATACAAGGGATCAGCATGCCGCGGATCTTCAGACTCAGAGAAAGGCTGCTTATTTATAAGATCACCAAAGGCCATAAACGAGCCCTCAATAGTCGGAGGTGCACTTCCACTGCGATTGGGAGAGACGTAATTTCGAGTGCTGTCAATTTTATGCCCTCTAAGAAGCAACCCCAGTTCATCAGTTACCACACTAGTTGTCGGCGAAGCAAAAGCAGCAGTGCCCCTGGATGGGGACCACTTTCTGGCTCCACTGCTGTCCACAATTCTCATAGGGTTTTCAGTTGCCATACTGGTTTTATTGATGATGATCACCTTGTTAAGCAACACTGCTTTTCACATTTCTTAATTAGGCAGAAAAATGTTGCAGTAAGTCAATGAATTCTAAACACAAGAAATGCACACAATCAAATTACTCGCTGAGAACTTCACATAAGACAAAATAACGAATTTTGTTAGCCAACTTTGAGAAATTATAGAGAACAATAGCAGGCATAGATGTAGAACTGAAGCAGTTGAAGAAGCTGCAGCTGAAAACATACGGGACAACCCCATTAAGCGGACCAACATGAAAATTTAGTGATAGAGGTAATTAACGTTTAAAAAACAAAGATTATAAATGAGAAAAACTATGTTGGTAATTCTACATAAACAAATAACATAATTCCATGCTGCTTAACCATAACTGCTGATGAAAGAACCCTGACACCAGTATCTATTTCACGATAAACGAAGCAAAAACTCCAGTAAATCATTCAGCCGGATCACACCTGCTGAGCTGTGATTGTAAGGACAGTAATTTGACCTTTATCCACGAAAAGAAACACACCAAGAATTACTCATACGAAAGCCACAACCTTGAGGAAAAGTCAAGAACAAGAAATCTAGCAAAACAAGACCCTCATACACCCACCCCAAACCCACAAAAAAAGGTAGCAATAAAACGACATAAATGCAAGAATTCATAGAGCAAAAAAGAAAAACAGAAACAAAAAAGAGTAGAAAAGAAAGCCTTTTTCAAGCATGAAGGATAAAGAAAGGTCAAAGAACTCACCTGTCGAAAGGAAGACCCTCAATCCGATGAACTACAAATAAAGAATCGAAAATTCAAAGGCCCGGGAGGAGAAATTCTAAAGAGAGAAACCCAGAAAAATGAGAGAGCAGTTTGGTCTTGTTCTAGTGTACCTCTCTCTTTTTTAGTTGTTTTTAAATACAAATGTCGCCTCCTAAACCCACCACGGTGTCTACACTTTCTCCTTCTCTCTCCTTCCTTTTTCTTTTTTCGTTTTTATTTATGCACAGCGGTAGTAATAAAGTAATATAATCATATATAATAGAGGTGATGAGATGACGACGACTCTAGAGAGAAGATAGTATATTACTCTAAAGCCCCTCTCCTCTCTCATCCATCTTCCTTCATGTTCAGAGTAATTCACGTAATATACGGTTCTTTTTGTTTTCTTGTTTTTACCCGAGATATGATATTTTCGTTGGATGTTTGCACACGCTGTGAATCTTTTGCGGTGCTTCTTTCATATAAAAATCAAATCTTTCTAAAGATAATTATTTAAATTTCCAATAACAGATTGGAGAAAACGGAAAGATAATTCATAAAAGAATTCAAATAATTTCCAATAATAGGTTATTTGAATTCAATCTACTAATGTTATGAGAAAATACATTTTATATTCTTCATTATCCAAATTCAAATACATTCAATTGCCATTATAGTTTATACACTTAGATAGATATTTAATATCCAATAAAAAATATATTAAAAGCATATGCACATACATGTAAGTAATAAGAAATAGTAAAATATAAGTATATTTAATAAAATATACAATAGTAATATTGTAATAATTTCTATGCATAAGATGTATCGTACAATTTGAGTATAATTTATTGAACAAAAAAATATTACCTTTTTACTTGAAAAATTACTATTGATTTGTTGTCTTAAAAAAAAGTAGTAATACTTTTCAAACAAACAAATAATATTTTTTTAATTAAACAAGTAATATTATAAATTAAATACACGGTACACCCAATGTACAAAAGATTCGCTCTAGTATTACTAAATAGTTGTTCGTGCAATGTACATATTATATTATTATTTTAAAAACTTATATAGAATTATTTATATCAGTTATATTTATATTTATACATATTATCCAATTTGATTTTTTTAGTATGTTATATTATATTATCATTCTCTTAAAAATTATTTTTATTAAATAATATATTGCACGACTTTTTAAAGTCAATTTTAGAGTGTTCTCGACTCCAATACATAATAACTCACTAAAATCTATTATGGTTAAACAACAAATTATAATATTATATAAATTAAATCATATAATATTTTTATTTAAAAAAATATTTTTTACTCCTAGATCAAATTTATATAAAAAATTAATATAATTTATTCAAATTTAATAAATATATTAAAATTAAAATAAATAATATTCTTACAAAAATTATATTCTATCCCTAAAAAATTATATATCATACTTTAAACATAATTTTTTATTTTAAAATATGTAATATTGGTGCCTTACAAAAAGAAGATTAATTTGATATATCATACGTAAAAATTAGATTTATAACAAAAAGTTTTAAATATTAGTAAATAATAAAATATAGAAGAAAGAGAGAAATACAAATATTAAGAAAAACATAAAGGTTTATTACTATAAATAAATGTGACGATGATACGTAATGATAGATTATCGTAAGAAGCATTGTACTGGTGTGAGAATCATAGAGAGAAGAAGATCCAAATAAATTAACTGTCTATATCGGATAGATTTTAAATAGCTACTACAAGTTATTTTTGGCAATGAAGAGATTTTCTTCAAAATGAAAGCACCCACAGCACTGCTCTGTTTACCTAACACCAACCACCTATTATAAAAAAACTATTCTCTCTCCATTATAATATGATAATTCATGTTTAGATTTGGATAAGAATTGAGTTGAAAACAAACAATCCATCCATCTCTTCCTAACAACATTCTAAAACTCCCACACAAGCCATAGACAAATCAATGTTTTCTGGTATCTAGAAAAACAACTAATTCCTGCAGTTGCAACAAGTTCAAACACTTCTGTCTAATGTAATAAAAATCCTAACACGGGAAAAGGATCGGGGATGGGTCTCTCTGCAGCTTGCCATCGGGGAAACCCAATTTCTTCATCTTTTCCTCGCACCAAAACAATTGTTCTTTGCTGATCCTCGCCATTCGCAGAGCCCGCACCAAGATTTTCACGTCGATAAGTCCAAGCAGTATCTCCACATCTTGTGCTGAAGTTGGCCAAGTTTTCTTTTTGTAGCTCTTGCTCCTCTTCCATAGCTCCTTCAGTTTCATGGCTTTCTGTAATTTCAAGATTGCATTGTTTTATTTTTTTGGAGGGAATTCAAGATTTAGCATCAAGAGTTGAGTCTAAAGGAGTGTCAGTTTCACACACACCTTGTCGAGAGAAGATTGAATCTGCTGGACGGGAGTGGTCATCTGGCTCTGGCTTCCAAATATACTGAGAACACCTCCCGATTTTTTCTTGTCCATCTTAATGAATTGGCGGAAACTCAAGATTGAGCTTTCGATTATTCTGATCAAATCTGTGGCAACAACAGTAAAATCTGACGCCTCTTCTTCTCCAGTGCGTTTCTCCTCGGAAGCTAGAACCATGGAAAAGCACTTTTAGAAAGGAAAATAAAATTTAAACTCAGAAACACAAAATCATTTATACACCTCATTCAAATGGCCACAATTAACTTTTCAAGGAAGATTTTCAAATCATGAATTGACCATCATCATTATGAGAATCAGACAATCATTAAGCATTTGCTTCAGAAACAGCAGGCATGGATTTTGAATTCAAGGGGAAGTGGGGCCATAAATGTATATTGCACTAGTGTCGTAGACAGAGAGGTAAGGACGGACAGCCACTCATCATTTCACAATCAAGCAGCATAAGATTTAACTAAAAATTTCAGGAAAAGGGCGAACTTACCCTTCCCGTTTACAGTTTTTTCGACCATACCTTGGATCTTTGGAACCTGCAGCAGTCTGGGCAATGATTTTCTTGTGCGAGCATAGATTTCTGGCCTTAATCCCTGTTCATAAGGTTCATTCTCAACGAACCTCTGCAATAAGACCTGGAACTGCTGGAACTGCTGAGCACTCTGGTTGTAAGAGGTGGAACTTTCAGGTTGGCAAGATATTTTCTGACTCAGCTGGGTGTATTGGCAATGGAGGGCCTCCCAAGTCAAGCACACTTGAGCCACATAAGCAGTTTCTAGATCCTGATAAGGGTCATTGACTGGTTGCTGCAAGTTCTCGATTTCCTCTTCCGGTGGCTCAAATTTTTTCAATGAAAGGCATCGGAGAGGGGAAGCAAGTTTTTTAGAGGCAGATCTTGGTGATGGAGTTGAAGGAACATATGAGCCTGTAGTATTGTAAATTTAGGAACAAATAGAAACATCATGCATGAAATGTCCATGGCCCAACTCACAGATCAGATGATCATTCAAAATCACATTATAAAAACAAAAAGACACAAACTTTCATCAACTGGTGTTCCATGTCAGTTGCAAGCTGAGCCAAGTTCATATAAAATCTGGATACCTTGTGACATCAGCCAACATTTTTGACGTGATGAAAACTGGTTCATCATAAACTAAAACACTCATGTGACAATTGTAACCACAAACTCCTCCTTGCATCCTAGCAGAAAACACAAAATACGACCTTTTGAAGCTGATAAAAAATAAAATAATGGTAATAATAAAAATGGTCCATGGAAAAAGTTGAATCATATTTTCAGAAGGGAATAGAGACCTCCCCTTATCCTAATTGTATGGAAGTGGTCCTAATCATAAGATGCTTACATGTTACAAGTACATGCAAAGTGAAATATTCTCCTAAGAAGCCCTTATTGGCACCAAAGGATTTTTCTTTTTGATGTTTATTAGTAACGAACAAACACAAAACATTAAAATAATAATAATAATAAATAAATAAATAAATTGAGAGGCACACCAACATACTGCAACTATAATATCAGCTATTCCACGTTTTGCTCTAACAAAGTAGAATGTTTGTTTTCCTTATTTTTCTGACTAACATCTTCATAACAAGAATGGCATTGACGATTCAGCAGGACACTCTCATACAATCTTTCTGGACTCAGAAAAATTATCTCCAATTTCTTGTTAATTTTGGCAACTCAAAGATGTTTCAGTCCTTTGTTAGAATGGACTGCTTGTTAATGTACGTAAATTAGAAGACGGCAAACTAAGGTACTTGATATCAGATATCCAATCACACTAATTACAGAAAGCACGTGCGATTAGGTCATAGTATATTCTGAAATACTAGCATCAATTTGGTTTTTGTGGTCACTCTAAACTTAATCTTTCGCTATTGTGCTCTGCCATGATATTCCACCACGATCTTGTCAATTGTGACTAGATTTGTGTGCAAGCAAAATCTCATAAAGTTTATATAACCACATCTTTTAGAAGCTGAAATTGTTAAGAGGACAACATTCATAAAAGTTGTGTCACAACTACAGGGCAGATGATTGGATTGTCAAAATGTATACGAATTGGATGTTCTATTATTAATTACACTGAAAAAAACCACCCCTCTAAATTTGCAGTTCTCCTTAAATGGGTCATAATTGCTGAATCTTAGGACCCACAAGTCCGGGGAATCAGACTGGTCAACCACGTGTCGCAACACATAGGTGGCTGTGGAGTCCAAAAACAGCAAGAAAATATACTAAAAATTGTTCCCGCCTCATGATGAATAGCATGCCATATCATGCAATAAGTGTAACATCAAAAAAGATAAAGCTAATGATGTTCGACACAAGCAACCACAGACAATAGGTCCTCAACATACAATGTCACAAATTAAGAAAGCACGTTTAGAGGGAGCAATTATTACCAACTTCTAGCAGCTGCTGAGAACTTGAGCGATCAAAAAACAGCATGCGCTCAGAGTATATGTCATAAACAGCATCAAAACCAGACCAGAACTGCCGCCCTTCGGCTTCCACATCCCTCCATTCGCTAGAGCTGGTCTCTCCCTCTTCCTCCTCTTCTTCCTCATCAGCTGGAGAAGTTTCCTCGGGTATCAATACCATAAAGCTATTTCTTCTCAGCTCTTTCAGCCTCCTCTTCACCTCATTCGTGATGAAATCATCATCATCATCTTCTATTTCAGCATTCGTTGAATCAACATTGACTGATTTACCCTCAGCACATCCATTCTTGGGCTCCTCTGGCTGAGGCACGGGTTGGTCTTGTGCGACAATTTCGGGATTAGGTTTGTGGGCGTTCCTAAACTTCTTTTTGAAGAAATCCATCACTGATCAATGGCAGCTGTGGCTCCTATTGCTTTCTCCTTCCTGTGGCTTACAAGATCCCTTCACCTGAATATGACTGAGAAAGATCATTTCTTTTGTGTAGAAACTTTGTCATAAATTACTCTGCGTTTCATGAAAATTCATACCATTCCAGTCAATAGTATAATATAATTTCTCGTTTGGTAAAATGTTAAATAATTAGCATCCACAAAACGGTGGTTTTAGTAACAAAATATCATGCAAGTAAATCATGGGATCCATTTTTTATTACAGAATATGTTTTAATCCTGAGCATATTAAAAAAGATCCAATCTTTCTTCACAGATGAGGCAAGTAAATAAAAGTTGACGACAGGGAGAAATGTAGTAGATTGGGACAACGAGTCGCCATCACAGGACAAACAAAAATCTATCAAGCTGTGCCCTCTTGTAATTAAAATAAAAATGAAACAAATAATTGACAAAAAACGAGCAATCAAAATAATCCAATCTAAGTGCATTTTCTTTCAACACATCAAACATCCTGATCCTGCAACCCCCCGCCACCCCAGCCTTTCCCAAAACCACCCAAAAAGAAGATGGAAACGAAATGGAGACAACCCTTTTTCTTTATTGCAATAAAGAAGCACAAGACCACTTACAGAAACAGTTTGCTGCAACAGTTGAAGGCTCCATGTCACAAGAGCACGTCCATTGAAACCCTAGAGAGAGAGAGAGGGAGGCAGAGAGAGAGAGAACGGGGGCAAGGGTTTGTGTGAAACCTAGAAAGTGAGCTCGTATTTGTGAGAAGGGCAGTCGCATTAAGAGCTAACGAGGATTGGGGAGTGCAATAAATGCCAGATTTTGTCAACATCGGAACCAATAAATGTAATTTCGGATTCCCATAACAAGAGAAGTAGATTTATTAGTCGTTGAGATTTATGGGCAGCACTATTCGGCACTGAGGAACTGTGTACACTGTGTGATAAAGATAAGAAAGGAGAAGAGTATCACTACATTACTACTCTAAGACTCCAACATGAGAGTATAGCTACAGTATTACTAATAATAATGTAATTTGTTGGAGGAGGAGAAGCATTGGCATCGGCATGTGGCATCTGGCATTTGGCATCGGCATCGGGGGAAGAAACAGGGATCCCATCCCATCCCATCCGTCGGAGCAGCGAATATTGTCAGAAGGACTAATATAAACAAAGCCGCGAAACTACACCACACTACGATGTTTTCGTTTTCTTGTCTCTCTTTTTCTTATTTTACTTTCTTGTCCTTTCTTTGCCCCCCTCCACCTCCAATCAATCTCTGCCAACTTCTCTCTTTCCTCCAATTTTTTTTTTAATAAGATTATGTTTTGTAATGTCGATTTAGAACCAAGATGTTTTCTTGTTTTTTGTTTTATCCAATAAATAATCCATAAGAAGTAGATAATTTTAATCTAAATATAGCTTAAATTAATATAATTTAAACGATGATGAAGTTTTTTTTGGACATATGACAAATAAAGCGTTGGATAAACACACGAGCAATTATATTTGTTTTCCTACGAACAAATGTAATTGAGAAATAATCCTCTAAGTTCTAATAAATTGGAGCGTCGCTAATAAGACCAAATTTTGAGATGTTGTGTGCATGCCTAATAATTTCATTCACGACTATTTTGAGCAAATAAATGTGGCTACGTGTATAAATATGTGCAAATATATAATGGGAGATACTCGAGGACAATTGTTCATGAATTATGAAAAGCCAATTTAGTTAATTTTGTTAATGATTATTAAAAATTGTGGGACAATTAGAATAATTGTTAACGTAGGTTACTATTTATTTACCTTGTGTTACTATTTTGTGTTGTGATTTCCATTCTATATTCATATTTATTTATATCATTTCGTACAAAATTTGCAATCTATTGCATCTGTATAAGTATTTAAAAGCAAAAAAAGAGTATTGCTTTTAGATGAATATGTAAATTAATTTTGATTTTTTATGAAAATAAATAGCTTTTAGAATAATATCAACTTTTAAGAAACTACTTTTTCTTTAGAAGCATTTCATAGAATAATAAGAAAATATTATCATTGTTTAAAAGATAACATTTAAGAAAAAATTACTTACTTTTAATTTGGACCCTAAATTATCAATAGTTTTGGTCTTGCATTCTAATATTGTTTTTATAATCAAAATGGATAGTAGAGATCTTAAATATAGTTCAACGCATATATAACTTTTCTAAAATGTCCAATATAGCCACGTGTCAGTAGGAGAAAAATGAATTCTCTATATTTTTCTCGTAAATTGTTTATAAATTTTGAAGAGATTATGATATATAATTATAAAATAGGTTAATTTTTCTATTCTTATTAATGTAATCTTTTGTATTTTTCTCTCTAAATTTCAATGGAGAAAATGAGGAGAATTCAAGTATCAATAGGAGTTCATATCCACATTAACTCTGGCAGAATCAATGAACTGTGGTTGTCTTTTGGTTTTATCGCTCCAGTCTTATTTTTCTTTGAAATTTATAACTTTCATATTGCAATTCAATTTTGTTTTAGTTTATCTAATTTAAGAATTTTATGTATATGTATGGTTGTTGGTGTCCAATTTGTTTAAGCATATATTATCAACAAATGTTAGAATATTAATGGTTAACATGTCATAAGATCAAAGATTTATTAAAAAAATGCTAAATGTAAGCATCTTGATGCTTTAGATGTTATTGTTCAGAATTTTTTTTGAAACCCTGGTTATTCCATAGTTTCCAATGCACAGCAAATGTTGTTATTTATAATGGAATGAGTGACTTTCTCTCTAAGATATCAAAAGAACAAGACATATACGTACTATAGTCTACATGTCACGTATGATGGTCGGTGATTCAATGCATAAACTTAAAAGTTTAAAATTTTACACTAATTTATGTTACAGAATGTGTACTTTGCCGCAAATTAATGTGAACGTTTAATGTCTCGTTATCATCTTAACATAAGGATTGTGGAAAGTGTGATAACTTGCACGCGTCCTATGCATGCGTTGCATGGCTTAGATCGACCAAAGTCATAGATGGCAAAAGTTACCAACCAACTACAAAGATTTGGTATCACTCGGTCCTTCAGGACTACTTCCCACATAACAAGTCTAAAAACAACATGTAGTTTGTTTGAACGAACAATAGAAATGAATTATCAACAAAAAACTTGTTCTGTCAAATAGTAAAACAACAATTGTTATTCTTCTACATTTCTACTCAAGAAACTTATTCTAATCCATTTTGTTTATTATTATTATAAAAGTATGACTAATATGAGTAGAAATATGACATCTAGGGAAGACTTATAAATAAATCTCATTTCTCCAACCAAACAAAACTTAATGTCCACGTTATGTTTAAAAGAAATCACTTCCACCAAAAAAAGACAAAATTGAGGGATCCAGATGTCATCTCTATCTCATGTACTCTACGGCCCAGTAAGAAAACTACAATCTGGTGGCCTGCGTTATTTTGCCTTTCTCCCTGTTCCAAGCACATGATGCAGCTGCAACTGACACCAACCTCTTTTTTGGGTAAAAAGCAACCAAGAATTGACTCTCCATTCATTTTTTTATTTTCTTTTTCACTTTTCAGTTTTACGCCAACAATTGTCCACTAGTATATTCACCTTTCCAGGTTTCACCATCACTCCATGCAAATAACACTAACCCATGAAAACAACCCAGTTTCTTTTTGAACAAAGCCCCACTTTCTTCATCACAACACAATGTAACCAATCATCCACCCTACATAAAAATACACTTCACACACTCTCGGGAACGAATAAATTATTGTCGAGCATTAATCATCCGTAACCTCAACCCGCGTACATTGAGGGCGAACCGGGAAAAGGCTGAGCTTGACTATTTGATTCAAGAAAAAATAAAAATTAAAAAGCATATTTTACCTGGGAAAACAAGACAAGTCAACTACTCCAAATAGTGTACATTCAATTTGTTGTCCAAGTTATAAAATGCAATCTTACATATTCACATGAATGATGCAACCGTAATCCACTGAAATTGATTTATATGCATAAAATCGATAGCATGATTAACAATGTGGCTGCAGTATTCGCTGAGTTCAGAATGCTGCCACTACATGAAAATCAGATTGGAGAGCTAGTATCCCAGCCAAGTTGCTGGTATTGGCTGAAACTTTTGTTTCGCAAAAGCCAATAAATCATAGTATTCTGCATCACGCAAGCAGTCGCGAAAATCTGTGAAAAGCCTCTCAAACATCTTCCACTCGACTTTGTATGATCTCGAGTATGGATATGGCAGAAAAACCTGCAAAATATTCATATTTGTGACAAAACTGTTCCTCTGACACACAAGGAACAAGACGGAAAATGAGAGAGAGAGAGAGAGAGAGACAGATCGAGTTCCATACATGGAATCTTATTCAAATGAAAATACACCTGAGCCAAGAGCTGACAAAGTATCTCTATTTTAAATATACTTCTATTCAATTTTCTCTCAAGGGAGTTCTTGTGTTTTGTAGTTGGATGATATTTCATGAGGCAATGACTGTCTGCACCTAGACAGCTAATATTGTCATTAACTGACAATATAGTATTTACAAAATTCAAAAGTTAAATGTGCATCAATTCACAAGTTGAAGCAATGCTTACATCGCCCTCAAGTGCAAGACGTTTAAGTAGGAGAAAGGTCTGGTGATTGTCCTCCAAGTTGTCTATAACAGCAAACCAAATCAGCGAAGCAAGCTCATAGGCCCTATCCCTTGATTCGCCACAGGCAATAAACTGATCTGGTAGAATACAGAGAATACCAAGTTAGTGAGAGTCAGCTAGATTTTAAAACAATGTCGAGATTGGTTTCATGCAAGAGATGATGTAGTTGAGACAGAAAGGGGCAGTATTGTGAATGGCTGCTCGATTTTGATCCCATATGCCCATTTCAATCCTCCTGGTGCTGTGGCAGACAAAATGAAATGATAATAGCAGATTTATAAAACTTTTCAGGCATCAGATGCTGCAGCCTCTACACAAGAGCTGTAGCAGAACGTATCTGTCTATTTGCAACCACAGATAATCTATGAAGCAAGTTTAGCCAGAGATAGATGAACATATGATAGAGGATTATGATGGGAAGTTTGCAGCCATATTCATTTAAGGCAAGTGCATTTCTTCCATAGTTAATGAACCCTTCATAGTCCACAAGGAATTTGTAATTTGCAAGTATAAAATTAGTGATTATGGTGAAAATGGATATTTCGAGGAGAATTACTCTGAATAAAATCAAAAGTTTGTGGCCGAATATAGTCAACTCTTAATTTTATGGTAATTGCAAATTAAGATAAAGTGTGTGAGTTATTTCGCAATTAATCTTTTTTCTATTTTTTGCACTCGTCGTATTTAATTAAATAAAATCACAAATATGAATGATGCGTGCGATGATAAAATAAAACCCGAGATAAAATAGTATCTTGACATATTGAAGACAAGGCACATCCTCGATTGACACTACTCATTGCCACTAATACTAACCATACCAAATCCAAAACCTCAACTATAACATCTACTTCTTGTAGCAGTCATACAACTTAATATCCATCTTCAAATGAAAATAAAAATCACATCACCAGAAAATCATCAGCGTGAAGGTAACGATCCCCCTCGCCATGAAGAAGTTGCCCGTCCCTCCAACAACTGACAAGTCTCACGGGCAGGGGGTCGGCCCCCATGACATTCAAAGTCCCCTTATACTCACTAGAATGTCAAAGTGTAAGCAGACCAAGTGACGTATGTGTATTTTGAGAAACAATAGTTTGGATTAATGCAAACAACTTTATTAAAGCGCCAGTAATTTTAGATGTTTCCACTATATTGCATGCTAGTATTGTACACTAATGTTTGTTATAAGGGTTCTACAAGAGCAGAACAGGTAGGTAAACAAAGTAAAAGAGCTCATTGACATGGTGGCATAAAATTAAACAAGTTAGAGAATCTTGAGTCATGTCTTTACAAATCTGTCAGCATTTTCGCTTGGACAGTTGAACATTGAATTTAAAACTCTACTGCAACTATAGTTTGAATACCGAATAGCACAATTAATACAATAGATATCTTAATGGGTTGAGATTGCACCTATAATAGTTCCATGAAGTATCCCTGATGAAGGAGGCAGCGTTGAAATCTCGAGCTGCTCTTTTAGAAACAAGTATGCATGGCCTACAATCTCACTTAGGTCATCATGAAGTGGAAAGATAAACTTACTCACATACAGTGCAACAAACCTCCTGAAAAACAATAGAGACATTAGAAGGTTAATGATTTGAAGAATTGTAGAAAAGCCATCATACCCATATAAAGTCGATTGTGTTTAGCGAGAGCATGTAGGAGACAAATAAGTTATGCCTATTTTGTCTTTGTTGGCTAAAACAATTCAAAAGAATGACACTGCTCTAATTCATGAGCCTGGCCTGTTTCACTTTCAACAATCTAAGGCTTTGTTAATATCTTAAGGAGATTCAAAGAATAAGGATTTCCAAGTCCTATGTTCACGAACAGAATCAAGCCACATGGCAGGAAAATCATTCTTTCTTCCTTCCTCCTTTTCCTCAACCACGTTAAAAGATGTTCTGAATATGAGTGGATTGATGAAAAGGGTTGCATGATCACATGCATTCACATGTTCCAACTCTCAATGCAGGTACTTCTATATTTAAATTCGGTTACTCTTTATCACACTACCTCATAGCAGCTTGACGTGAGCATGCTGAAAGAAAGAGCAACGCGTACCTTTTGCTCATCCCACGGGGAATAGGGCCTGGCCACCTTTTACCTTGACCAGCCAAAGGAAAAATCCTGATAAGAGCAGCATGCCACAAGCAGTCCTGCCGAAACAAATCAGCCCAGTACTTATTAACACATGAGAGCTTTCCCCATTCCACTATGGGAACACGAATAAAGATTTCTATCAACAGATGATCCGGAAGCTTTGCAAATGGACAATCAACTGAAAGAAACAAGGTTTTGTTGCTCTCTTCTGCCATTCAGCACATCATGCAATAGAAGTTGACTCTATAGGGACACAAGGAAAAGGAGAGATAACATCAAAATCCCCAAAAATTGTTTTTAATTTAGAGGGGGGGGGGCAATCAAAATGAGTTGAGCTGATTTGAAGTTCTCGGGCACCGCACAGTATAATCAAAATAGAGAATATTTATAATATTTGCAGAGATTGGTAACAATAAGTCCAGTTTGATCAACAGCAGTGATAAAAGTACAGATTTACAAGCAAAAATACTGACACCTTTGTGCGCTCTCTTCCTTCAAATTTCTCTAGCATGAGAAATGACAAAAAGAATAGACCTCCACATAAATTTCATGATGAAAACTAATATTACCTGTAGACTCTAGAGCTAGCAATTGAATTCCCACTGTGCAGCAATCGATGTACTGTAGTCGAAAAACATAGTAGTTAATGCACAGCTGATCAGGACTGAGCTTCCACCAGTGAGAGTAAATTGAAAACAGATTGTGGAACAATTTAACCAAATAAATATTCTCAGAATGACAGAGTGATTGTGGCAGGTAATTGAAACAAGTGTCTGAATCCCAATTAGAACAAATGGGGGAGAATCATAATAGAAAACAAAAAAATACGCATACTGAAGAAAAGAGAATAAACACAAGGATAGATGAAACCGTACAGTGAACAGCAATAACAATAATCCAAGAAATACGAAACGCAAATTAATTGTTGAAAATTGAGATGAGGCAGGCAAGGAATAAAAGAAAAACAAGCTATGAATAAGAAGGAGATGAATTACAAGTAGGAACAAAGCGCAGGAGAGGTTACATACAGACAACACGCGCGCCACATGTAGAGAGAGAGAGGCGTCTGGGCTTTGTCCTTGTATTCGGTGGTGCAGTTTGTGGTCCAAATAAGAACTGATTATGCTACTGAATATGAACGTACAAGAAAGACGAGAGGCTGTTCCAGATAACAAGCTCACTGAATTTTAAATTATATATATAAGCTCCCTCAATTTTCTATCTTACATCTATTTTGTTTAGAGTATATTTGGACAAGACTGCTGCATATGGTAGCAGCACAAGCTCCTAGGTGACAATCGGTTGTACTGTTTGTTTTGATTTATAATAATAGAATAAAATTGTTACATAAATATTAAATAAGTAAGGATATAGTTGAACACGTCTTTGCACAATCGATTGTGGGTTGTGCCATAATCCAACTCATATTTGTTTATAAGGTTGTGGGTTGTGCTTGTTCCATCAACAATCCTACCCACTCTATACCTCATTTTTCTCCCTTTTCTCTCATTATTCCCAAGAAAACTATTCAATATATATTTTTTCACCCAAATTTTTTATAACTTTTTTATTTCAAATCAATTTTTTATAAAAATTATATCATATTAATTCTCTTCTTAAGATCTTTATTTTGACATCCATTTAACATATATATGTAATAATCCATCACCAATTAATAAATCCACAAATATTTATCTCTCATAATATAATAATACAAATAAAACTCTACTAAACCTATTGATTTGACATATCAATAACAATCTACCTTATCACAACTCAAAACAAACACTACCTTTTACTATGTATTTGATTGTAACACAACCTTACAACCCACAACCGGTTGTGCTACGGAGGCCTCCAGCCCAATCCAAATATTCCCTAAGTGTTAGCGTGTATTTTTAATATTATCATATTGTAATTATTTTATTATAAAAAGTGATGAACATAATGATTGAACAATCAATTAATAATTATATTTATTATTATTAATTGTGGAGCTGATAATTATTAATGGATGGATTCATATATATATATATATATTATCATTTATATATTTTGTAATATATTTACATAGATTATAAATTAAAAATATATAAATTAAAAATATATAAATAAGAAAACATAAATTACATAATATATTATTATATTTATATATTTCTAATATAATTTATTTCATAATAATAAGAAAACGTAATAACTAATAGATAAATAGTATATAAAAAAGGTAAATTACATAAACATATTATTATTTTCAATATGTTTACATTGAATGGTTTAACATAGGTCTAATGAAATAATATTTTAATCAAAACGACAATTACTATAATATAAATTGAAAAAATCAATAGAAACACGATTAGATGGTGCTTGGTGTATGAGATGGAACGAGAGCAAGTGTGAGAGAAGTTTGCACTCTCACTATACTCCAGATTTAACGAGAGCAAGTGTGAGAGAAGTTTGCACTCTCACTATACTCCAGATTTGTTGTACGAATTCCACCTTGAAGGTTATCATTATTGGTGTTTGATTGTGCATTATGCTAAACTCTGCCCCCAGACGAGTAGCCTTAGTTGATCTATACTTGAGCCAAACTTCCATCCACACGAAGCTGCCTCATGCTCAACACCTGTGGGGCAATATTAATTTGTTGTTCTCTATTATTGGTGTGCGAGCTTCATTTCAAAATTTAAAAATTCAAAAAAATTAAAATTTCATCTCTCTTTTATTTTTTACTTTTTACTAAATTTTAAAAACTCTGAGTTTTTCATTTTAAATTTGTTTTTGGCTTATCATATATCAAATTAATTATCTTTTTGTGATTTTAAATTTGAAACTAATATTGCATATTTTAAAATAAGTAGCTATATTTAAGATATGATATTTCATTTTTTATTGATAGAATATAGTTTTTTTTATGAATTAAAATATTTATTTTTATTTTGATATATGTTTTGAATTTGAATATATAATATATGAAGTTGATCTAAAAATATAATTTTTTTGTAAAAAATTTGTACTATTAATTTATATAATATTATAATTTATTCCTCCACCTTAATAGGTTTTAGTGAGTTAAAAAATTTATTTATAGTTGAGAACACTCTAAGGTTCAAAAGATTGAACAATTTATTATTTAATAAAAATACATTTTAAGAGAATAATTGTAATATAACATAATAAAAATTTAAATCACAAAATAATTACATATCTATAATTAACATAAATAGCTATTATATAATAATATAATTTATTATATATCATTAATATAAAAAATATATTATATCTCATGCACTTAATATAAAAAATATATTATGTCCCATGCACACAAACGATCATCTAATGAATAGAATTAGCAGAACGACTTCAAAAGTAGGTAATAGACGCATAATACTGTATAGTATAAATAAATCATTAACAATATTTTAAAATAAATAAGTATAAAAAGTTTAATTAAATAAATAATAGTATGTAGATCTGATTGGATGATGGACTCGTATGTTACATTTTCAGCTCTTGAAAAGAGAATAATCATTCTTGTATACTTTCAATCATACACCATTTATACCCGTAAACTAATTTTACATTAAAAAAAAAAACCTAATTTACTGAAAAAATTGCCGTTGGTGCTAGTACTACAGTCTACAGTCTTTCCCGATTAAGAACCTTTTTCAGCAGTGCTTCCCGCCCCGGAAATGGACTCCTAGCAGCTTCACCCGCCGGAGATGAACTTCTTCCCCCTTCTTCCTCTCGCCCTTTCCCCGTCGCCCAACCGCCGCTCACACTACCTGTCTTCTCTCTTAGCCGCCTCACCCTCTCTCTCCTCTCTCTTCTTCTCCCACCTCCATCTTCTCCCACCGGCGCTCCTCTCCTCTCCTTCAGATTCCCAACTTCAGCATTACTCCGATTCGCCGCCACTCGGGGAATTCTCCCACCCCTTGACGTACCCAGCAACCCAAAATCAATCCTACTCCACCCACTCTTATCCTCATTATCCCACCCAAACCTTTCACTAATTTCCAGCAATTCAGTCACCGCGTTTCTCTCATTCCCGTTCGAGCAATAGCTCGCGGCGTCTCCGCTGAGGATCTTCTCCGCCGCCTCCCACTCGATCCGGTCTCCATAAACCGGGTCGTCGAGCGCTTCATCCGCCAGTCTTGCCCACTCTACCATGTCGCCCGCTCTGAGGTTCTTCGATACCCACTTCAGGTAGGTCGACGGCAAGCTCCCCAGCATTCTCCCTTTGTATTTCCCGAAATCGATAACTCTATCACGCGCCGGAACTGCGGAGACTCGAGAACTGGTGGCCGCGCTGGCGGTTCTGGCCGGTTTTCGGATTTGGGGATGTATAAATGAGAGTTTCGGCGGAATCGCTGTGGGACGAATATTGAATGCGAGATTGATGGCCGACCATGGGCATGGCCATGAGCTACGGATTGATGATACTTTCCACGGGGTTATCGTGAATGTTGGTTGCCCCATTTTCGCCGGCGACAAAACTGCTTGACAACCGTACCGATGGGAAAAGGGGATTTCCAAACAACTTTTGGATAACATGTTCAGCAAGGACAGTTGTGGTCAATTGTTTGATTTCTCAATGTTAGAATATTATATTATATTTCATAATAATATAATATTTCAGCGCCCATGTCACATGTCAAGCGCCAATTTATTAAAATAAATAATTTAGATATGAGTAATGGTGAGGACACAGTGTTGATTTAAAATTGGAATTGGGTCATTTCAGAATGTTTCGATTAAACTATTCATTTAATTTTAAATTGAAATTCAAATCAAAATAAAATATTAATTCTTATGATTAATTTTAAGATAAATTGTTTTAAAGAATTAGCGGTTTCAAACTGTTGGTTTCAGTTTCAATTTTGATGATATGTTATAAAATCAAGAACTAAAATTGAAAAAAAGTGACAGTTCCATAACAATAAATCAAAATACCATGAACACATCTATATGTATCAACTTTAGCTTCTGTCAGTACTTAAACACTATATAATTTAAAATAAATAAAGATATATTTATATATAAGCAAAGCATCACATTAATCAACACATTAAGCGGGCATAAATTTAGAAAACAAATTTACAAAATGAGTTTTTAGTTCATAATCATATTTTAAAGGGAATTTTATGTCTAATACTTTATTTTAATGCTTTTAGGTGTCAAATTAAATACTGTAAACATAGAATTAACTTGATATATCCTATATCAGTTTTATTTTTATTTAAAAAGAAAAAAACAAAGTATTGTGTTTTACAATTATATGTACTAGTGTGAGACATGTACGATGCATAAAATATATTTTTTTACTTATATTTTGTAACATAAGCATATATTCAAGTTATATGATATATTGTAGAAGTTGTGAATTTGTAATTCAATGATTCTTTTTTTTTTGTATAATGAATAGAAATTTGTTGTAAGATTATGTTTCGTCTTTTCTTATATTATAATTAATTTCGTTTACAAATTGATAAGCATGATATCCACGATTATAGAAGGTTGAATCAAATTAAATTAAAAAAATGTCATATCAGCATATTAAAGAAAATAAAGATTTATACAGATCTTGTAAAAACTGTCAATTACGTTGTCAAATCAAGGACAAAAATATGTTGCAAATTGTTAATTAAATCTAATAATATTACAAAAATTTGAAATTAGATAGAAACAAATATTTTGAAAGCTAATGAAAAATCGAATGGTGCTTATACGTCTAATAATTAGTAGATCTCAATAAAAAATTACAAGAACAATCAAACGAAAAATAAAAGAGATGAACGAACTTTTCATTTAAAAATAAGAAAGAAAAATAGTTAAGCAAATGAAATATGTTTATGATAAATTGAAAGCAATAGATGAATAAATTAAAAATAATATTTTGAAAAGTGTAGGCTTTGATAACTACTTAAATATGGCACATATTATCATACATGTCTTACCATTTCTTTTATCAAGAAATAACAAACAAAATACTTCAATAGGAGCAAGAATATTTAGTGATAATTTTGATAAAATATATAGAAAGAAGAGAGAGACAAAAATAAGAAATGATTTTGAATTATGGTAAGAAAATTGGGTGGGTTTTTGTGAATGACTTTCCACAATATAATGAAATTACAATGATTTAGTATTTCTAACAAATTTATTTTTTATTTTGAATGTATTATGAGTTAATAAAAATTCCTTAAAATTCGAATGTATTTATGTTGAACAACATAAACTAAACAAATTTCGAAGATTGTTGATATTAATCTCTTCAATTAAATTGTAATAATGTATCTTAAAAGAGTTTTATAGATATATATAATTTTATATTTATATGGTGAAAATTTAAGCTGAAAAAACAAAATTTAAAAAAATCATTTTACTTATATATATATATTTGGTTTTGATAAAATAAATTGAGAAAATTGAATCATATATTTATTATATTTCATATATTTCTTAAATTTCATAATTCAGTGATTTGATTATATTCGATAAAATATCTAGATTTTGAATCATATATTAAATGTTGTAGTATATTCATCTTGATATCATCTAATTTTGAAACACCTAAATTTGTGGAATAATTTAGATTTAGAAATCAAATCAAAATTTCTATAATAAAAACGTCTAATTTTAATTTAATAATAATATAAAAAATAATGAAGTTTAGGCGAAAAATAAAATTGAAAAAAAAAAGTTATTATATATATATATATAGATGAATAAAAAGAAGAAAAAAAGTAGGTGTGTTGCCTTGAACCTTGCCCAATCCTTGCACTAGTTTCATTTTGTACTTTTTTTTATTTTTTATTTTTTATTTTGTTCTCGATTATTTATCTCGTTCACTCGGTATGTTTCAACAATAAAATTTTGTACCCGCTACTTTTATCACTTATTTACTATTATATAGATAAACTATAATATATTGTGTTCATCAATTCCATGGCTATACATTTTAAACTGAATTCTTAAATACCTATTTGGCTTTTCATTTTCAGAGAGGCCAATCAAATAAGACAAGGAACGTGATTGGTTGCTATTTTACAACTATAAATTGAAGTTGTTTGCTCCGAATGAGTGCTACAAATACTTTAGGCTATGTTTAGTTTGTACTTCATGCCCAAAAAAATTGATGTTAAAAGTACTTAGTTCTTTCTTTTTAGATTTTTTTTTATATTTATAACTATTATTCTTTACTTTTTATTTTTGATATTCTCACCAATTATCTCTCTAATTTTCATTTTTTAATAATCACAACCAATCATTTCACTGATTATTCAATCATATAACATATTTTATTCAATTAATGTGATGTCTACAGTAAAACGACACTCTGTACAGTTTCAAAATAAAAGAAGATTATTATTATTCAACTTTATTTCACAATTCGATAATTTAAAAGACAGATTTTCCACAAAGACAGCTCGATGAATAGTATCTTAAATGAATTTTTTAATAGTTGGTTTAAATGAATTAAACGGGCTTGACTAGTTCAACTTCAGTTAGTTTGTCTAGCTTACAATCAAAATTTTCACGTGATAGGAAGTTAAGTTGTATATTGAAATATTTTATAAATACTTCAAGAAATTCAATTGTTGACAATATATATCTACCAAATTAGAGTGTGAAATAGTGTAGGCCCTTAACTTATCTCAGCTTTCATTAACTTTACTTACAACATGTAGTAGTCCAAGCTTGTGTATTTATGGATGCACAAATATTTCTATTATTAGATAGAGGGATTGAACACCCCAAAATTTAAAAGTGGTATAATATTTAGTAAATAATTTGTGATTTACCTATTTTTACGATTAAATAAACGTGTTAAATGTTATAAATACTTCCTGTTAATATTTTTCTCTGAGCTTTTTGTTAAAAGAAAAAAAAAAGTTAATTTAATTTAATTTTTATTTTTATTATTGAGGAATTTGAAAGAAGTAAGAATCGAATGTCAAATATTAATTAAATATCATTCAATTTTAAAGAGTGGGCCTAATCATCAATTTTGGAAAATCAAAGAATTGTTGGGTATTATAGCCTGTGGACTGTGTACTTAGCTCAGCGTAATCCAACAGCTCACCATGACATGGCCCATTATCATTATTGTGCTAATGAGCTTATGACCACGGTGCTCGTATACAACAGATCTCCATTGACATGGCACGTTACGATTGGTCCGATTGAAAAGGTCCAAAAGATCAAAAGTAGACTATTTTTTCCCTTTAATACCGAAATTTTCTTAAGGCGTCCTCCTATCAATCAGTATCCAGCAGCAACTACCTACACATCAATCTCTTCACGTTCTCTTCTACTTCCCCCCATCACCCAACTCGCTCGCCAGACTCACTATATTCTGAATCGGTGCGAGATTTCATCTGAACTCTAAGTGAGGGTTCTTCGCTGCCCCGATCTCGTTCGACGGTATTCACTTCAAATCGCCGATTGATTTTTCGGATTTGTTCCGTTTGATCTTCAAATATGCCGTCTGCTTACGGAGGTCCAGTGACAACCTTCGAAGATGCTGAAAAGGAGAGCGAGTACGGATACGTTCGCAAGGTTCGATTTTAATTTTCAAACAGTTTATTAACTAATATCTGCCACTCTATTCACAATTTTGACATCTGCTGCGAGTTACGTGAGATTTTCACTTCAGGTGATTAATTCGCTTGATTTCATGTTCCACTGTTGAGGATTTCTTTGTTTACTTAATGGTGCTAGTCCTTCGTGTTTAAAAGTCAATAGAGCTGGCATCAACGGTATCAATCTGCAATTTTCGTGGATCCAATCTAGATATTATCATTAGTTGCTACGTCTGATCTGATCTTTTGATACCTTAGAGTTTTAGTATTTTAGTTTGCATCTGTTAGCTTGGATACTTCTGATATGGATCCGAAGCATATTTGTTTGATTTGACATTAACATCATCGTCTTTTGTGAGTCTACTCGAATATATTACACTAGTTTATGTACATTATTCCCCTTGATTCAAGGTGCTTGTTTGCTTATTTTCCTGTGCTTCTGGTTATAATATTCCATGATGATGATATTACTCCATAAGTGCCATTGTATTAGCCAGAAAAGCCTGAGATTTGATCATCTGATGCATCAAAGTGTGAAAAAACATGGAGAACATTTCTTATCAGCTCTAAAATTGTACTTGCTTGAAAACTTTCTATGCTGATACTTGAAATAGCATAAATATTATTATTTAATCACATTTATTTTATATTTGATAGGTGTCCGGACCAGTGGTTGTTGCTGATGGAATGGCAGGAGCTGCTATGTATGAACTAGTTCGTGTTGGACACGACAATCTTATAGGGGAAATCATTCGGTTGGAAGGAGATTCTGCCACTATTCAGGGTTAGTGTTTCTATAATCCCTCTACCAATTTTCCTTCTCAGCTAAAGTCAAGCAATAATTCGTGCAAAACTTAGATGTGCTCAACTAAGGTAATTAAGTACTACCATAGTCCGATCATGAGAATCCATGGCTAAGAGAAGTCTATAAGAATGACTTACGCTGGGGGCTGCTCTAAGCTGCCCCTTGTCGTAGATGCCTCATAGTGTTTCTGCATGCGTCCAATAGAGATTCCACGAGAGCTAGTCCTTAAGACCAAGAGGTCACTGCCAAAAAACAAAATGTGAATTCAAGAATTGAGGGGAGAGGACTAGGGGTTTTATGTTCCACTCATAGTGTTGTGCCTGTCATGAAAGACTATTCTTCTAAAATGCCCGAGCTAAATGGCTTGTCCATGAAAACAGCTTTGGCATCTTGTCAGATGGTATTAATATTTGGATATCTGTGGTTGCTATGACAATACCTGTAATCAGTGAACTGGGAGAATGATTTTGATTTTAAATTTGCTATTCTTCTTCTTAGCGCCTGTATGTAGAAGCCTCCATAGAACATTATAAAGACCTTTACAAGTTAAAGAGATCTATATTCTTATTTATACTCAATTGTCTGACATGGAAAAATCCACATTGTTTTTTATTGCAGTGTATGAGGAAACTGCAGGACTAACGGTGAATGATCCTGTTCTTCGAACACACAAGGTATCATTTGTGTGTCATAAATTTTAATTCTTGAATCATATATTGCCTCTTCTATCATCTGAAAAAACCATATACAGACTCATTGACCTTCTTTTACAGCCTTTGTCAGTTGAATTGGGCCCCGGAATATTGGGAAATATATTTGATGGTATTCAGGTTTGTAGATTGTAAACTTCTGCTTCTTCAAATTTTCATTATTTAACATTTTAACCAAAGGATTTGGTTTTCTGGCTTGAGTTCTTTTGAGTATTTCCTAATGGTTGTTCTTGCTTTGCTTTTGGGGTTGAACACTAATGCAGAGGCCTCTCAAAACCATCGCAATCAAATCGGGTGATGTGTATATTCCTCGTGGTGTATCTGTCCCGGCACTTGACAAAGATACTCTTTGGGAATTTACACCTAAGAAAATAGGTGACTGAAAGTTGCTCCATTTATGTTGTTCGATACTAACTTAAATGCATTGTAGAGTTACCATAATTCTGATTCACCTTACTAATTTAGTATAATTTTCAATGTCAGGGGAGGGAGATCTTTTGACAGGTGGTGATTTATATGCGGTGAGTTTGTCAGACTCATTCAGCCTGTTGCAACTTGAAGTCACTTGATTAATCCTGCTGACTTTGTGAACACTTCTCATTATTTTGCATTGATTCTCTATGCAGACTGTGTTCGAGAACAGTTTAATGCAACATCATGTTGCTCTTCCTCCTGATGCCATGGGGAAGATAACCTACGTAGCACCTCCTGGACAATACTCATTGAAGGTTTGTATCTATCCTGATAGAGCACCTGCTGTATAACAGTTCTCTATATGTTTTTATGGTAGAATCAAAGGTCTGTCACACTGAATTTTCTGACTGTTTTCAGGATACTGTCCTTGAGCTTGAGTTTCAAGGTGTCAAAAAACAGTTTACCATGCTTCAGGTTAGCCTTTTAAATCATCGATATTTGGATAGGGATGACTACTGAATATTTGTTATGGATGAAAACAACTCAACTTGATGTGTCTGCTTATCTGCAGACCTGGCCTGTGCGTACACCTAGGCCTGTTGCTTCAAAGCTTGCTGCTGATACTCCTCTCTTGACGGGACAGGTAAATACTTGTTGTTAGAAACCCCCCAGCCCACATAATTTTGCCTTTCCATAGCATGTTTTTAAATCTAATGATTTTGTTCCATTCAGCGTGTTCTTGATGCTCTATTCCCATCTGTGCTTGGTGGTACTTGTGCCATTCCCGGTGCATTTGGTTGTGGAAAAACAGTCATCAGTCAGGCACTCTCTAAGGTGAATTCATTAATTTGTATTAGCTGTTTCACTTTATTGATAATTTTGTATCAAGTTTCTGAACTTCTAACCCACTTTCCTTCCACTATGAAATGCAGTATTCTAATTCCGACACTGTGGTTTATGTTGGTTGTGGAGAAAGAGGAAATGAAATGGCAGAGGTACAGTTTTTTTACCTGTTGATTAAGCTTTTTTTGCTGTCGAAATGTCTGACCTAGATATGTGTTTTCAGGTGCTAATGGATTTCCCTCAATTGACAATGACTTTGCCCGATGGTAGGGAGGAATCTGTCATGAAGCGTACCACACTTGTAGCTAACACCTCAAATATGCCTGTGGCTGCTCGGGAGGCTTCAATTTACACAGGTAATTGTAGTTAACATTAGGTTGATATTTTTGGGAGAGGATATTCACTCTCCCAAGTTTACACTGGTCTCCAATTCGATTTTATTTCTAAGCAATTTACGAGATTTCCTGCATCTTAATGAGATAAAATAATAATGTTGTTTTAGCATTATTTTCTTGGTAGCAACTTGCAAAATACACCGTTATGATTAGCAGCAGGCTGAATCCAAGGACATTTCCATTAAATCTAAACCAAGGATTATGTGGCAAAAATATTTGAACTAATCTTTAAAGCTGAATCACCCTGCATCTTACTGTCTAATTGAGTAAAATTGATCAGTGTGATTTTGTCAGAAAAATAATAAATCAAGACTAAATTATGTGTTCAACCCAAATTAAGCATCAGCTGTACTCTTTTATATGCTCATTGTTTTGATTGCATAGTTTGTATATTGTCATCTAATTGTTCTTAAATCTTGACTTTTGGATGTCCAGGAATTACCATTGCTGAATATTTTAGAGATATGGGTTACAATGTCAGTATGATGGCAGATTCGACATCTCGTTGGGCAGAGGCATTGCGTGAAATTTCTGGTCGATTGGTATGTATCCTTAATTGCTTCACCATGACTAATATAAATGGCCGCTTTGAGCCTAACTTTTTCTTTTTGTGGTAGGCATGCATGTATTTTATCTTTTATGCTAGATTATCACCATGAATCATAACACAAAAAAATCTCATGTGGTAATTTTGTTATTAAGTATTGATAATGATTTGAGGATTTAAAAATAAATGCCTTATGGTTAATTGTTCTTGAGTTGAATTACAGAACTAATGATCAGTCTATTCACTCATGCACTTGCTTCTATCTTCATTAATGTTCCACATTTATGTTTTTACAATATTTCTTGATGGCTGTTTAAGGCCTTGGACCATTTTGTTGCCTCATGTATTGTCAGCCTATTGTGACTGTGGAAATGTGTTGTGTATTTATACTACTATGTTGACAAGCACTATCTTTCCGTACAGGCTGAGATGCCTGCAGACAGTGGATATCCTGCTTATTTGGCAGCACGTCTAGCATCCTTCTATGAGCGTGCTGGAAAAGTTAAATGTCTTGGTGGACCTGAAAGAACTGGAAGTGTCACTATCGTTGGTGCTGTTTCTCCTCCAGGAGGAGATTTCTCTGATCCTGTTACATCTGCAACACTCAGTATTGTTCAGGTAAAGTTGTTTTTAGACTATGATCAGCCTGCTAAGTACAGTTTTCCTTGCAGCATGTTGTAATCTGTACTATGTTTTCATGTCTCAGGTTTTCTGGGGTCTAGACAAAAAACTGGCTCAGAGGAAACATTTTCCTTCTGTGAACTGGCTCATTTCTTACTCAAAGTATTCAGGGGTATGCTTTATTTGATGGATTTTAGTAGAGCCTTTTCTTGCATCTCTCTTTGCTTTCATGAATTACTCTTTTTTCACACGTGGAAACTTATTATCTCAGGCACTGGAATCCTTCTATGAGAAGTTTGATCCAGATTTTATTGACATAAGGACAAAAGCTCGTGAAGTGCTCCAGAGAGAGGATGATTTGAATGAAATCGTGCAGGTATGTCATATGTGGTGTTTTTATTTTTGATATCCTTCTCTGGTACAATTGGACAAAAAGAGCCTCTAGCAAGGTACTAAAGATGTTTTCTATATTGCCATGTGCATTAATATATGAGTGCATCTAGTCATGAAGGCATGGCTTGTGTCTCCCTGTGAGAATGTTGTTTGAGACCAAACTCAGAAGAAATTTTTCTGAAGGCAATACAGTATCACCAATGTCTGGCTGACTTCTATTTCAATAGGCTATACATTGAATTGAACCCACATGGATCTTGTTTCTTTTCTGAGTTCAAATCAACTATTTTGCTTCTTGCAGCTTGTGGGAAAAGATGCTCTGGCTGAAACTGATAAAATTACCTTGGAAACTGCGAAGCTCTTGAGGGAGGACTACCTCGCCCAGAATGCATTTACTCCGTTAGTGCTTGCCGACTATTTTGAATTTAGTATTTAATTTCCATACATATGATTTGAGTTTAAAGAGTAACATTCGCCGTTTCTTTGGGAACAGGTACGATAAATTTTGCCCATTCTACAAGTCTGTCTGGATGATGCGCAATATTATTCATTTCTACAATTTGGCTAATCAGGTACAGTAGTTGGAACATTTCTTAACCTACATGTTATACTAAGCTAAAGAAGTATCTGGACAGATGTGTATTTCATTCAAATGTGAACTGTCTTTTATGTCCTTGTCCATAATATATTGAAATGAAAAACACATAGTACAACTACTTGGTGCATATGACCCCCTCCCCCAAAAGAATCCTGATTTAATATGTGATCTCATGTCCAGGCGGTTGAAAGAGGAGCTGGTATGGATGGGCAGAAGATAACCTACACCCTTATCAAGCATCGCCTTGGAGATTTGTTTTACCGTTTGGTGTAAGTGAAATCATAGCCAAGGACCTCAACTTTGTGTTCTATTTCCTTTGATCCTTTTCTTTTCGATTAAATACAGTTAATTCTGATCTTACATCTTCTCTTATAACAAATCCAGTTCCCAAAAGTTTGAGGATCCAGCAGAAGGAGAGGACGTCCTCATTGCCAAATTTCAGAAACTTTATGATGATTTGACAGCTGGTTTCCGCAACCTTGAAGATGAAACTCGGTGATGAATCTATGCAGTTTCCCGTTGTAGATCGATCATGCTTTTATTTATTGTCCGCTCAACTTGGATGGTAAACTGAGTCGCTCTGTCCTTCCTCTATGAAGAAAGCGATGAGGCATGGTAGTTGTGAGAGGCTTCTCGTTGAGAATGACGGTTTGGGTCATGGTCAGATATTGTTTGTGTAGCCTATATTTAATATTTTTATCTTGTATTTTGTCAAGGCCCCATGATTTTTGGTCGGTAATAAGAGGGCGTCAGTCGAGTATTAGTTTCCATTTGTTTTCGCGGCATTAATAATTAATTGCAGTACAATTTAAGGTGTGCAGCGATTTACATTCAGAATACGTGGCGTGTATTTTTTTATACTACTACCTTTCTATTATTCCTGATGCTTTCATTATTTGCTCTCTAGAACTCGACTCGTGCTTGATGTATTGTATTGAGAGTCTAGAGATCAGCTATTCGTATGAGAATTCACTCTTTTGTGTACGCTGTAACCCATTAGTGCCAATTTGCCTCATTTTATAGAGCGCTTTGTCGTCCAACAATAGATAATTTGGGAGAAGGAAGTTAATATTTCTAATAAACATAAACAAACAAATTTCACTCTCCAGCACTGGAAATGAATAAGTTAAAACACAGTTGTTCATAACATGTTAAGCTCTTCTGCAAGACACAACACAAAAACTTGCGTTGTCGAAAGGCCGAACATTCAAATAGTAAACATCCAAGGATCATGAAATGATTTATCCATAGCGTATATGCATGATTGAAATGAAGAAAATTACAACATGGCCAAAGCAGCATTGTGTTTCATAAACACACGATGTATGGACAAGTTTACAGCATAGAACTTCATTCAAAAGAGTTGTCCAAGTCACGAAAACGAAAAGACAACATGCGTTGGTAGCAAATAGAAGCACAGCGATTTTTTTTAACTTTACTTAGCCAGGGCCCACTTTAGGAATGTCGTAATGCTCGCTCATATTCGCAAGATACTGGTTGAAATCCTGAATGCGGTCGCGGTGGGACTTATTCGAAGTCTTGGCCAGCTTGTGTGAGTCAATTCTCTCCCTTTGATCCATGTAGCGTCTCTCTGCGGGAGTCAAATTATTATCCCAATCAGCAGAACTCTCGTCTTCGAGGGGCTTATTAGCCTCATCAGTAACCACTTCCTTGTTCGATTCAGCTAACACCTCCTCGCCCTCACCTATTTCAGCTAACAAAAACGTGCTGTGTTATTTTTCAATAAAAAGAAGTACAAAAAATTCCACCAAGGTACATACATAAGCTAATGGTCAGAGTAGAGCTTAAATATACGAGATAATAAAAAGGGACAGGAGGATGTAGACAGCACAAAGGTTCAGTGCCAAGTGTAAGTCCATCATACATAGTCTGTGAGTCCGGACAGTTCTTCACACTACTGGATGATTCTTGGAGTATGATTGAAAGGGTTACAATTTATCACAAGCTCAATCTACACATACAACTTAAACAGAAATGCTCGTTCCTTCTAGATCCTTCCCCCAACCTCTTCAAACTGCTTCCATAACTTGGATATAGATTCATGCAAAACCAGTGAATTAGCCTAGCTAGACTGAGTAGTCTCCGTGAGTAATGAGTTATAATAGAACTAAAACTCATGTAATTAAGAATACTATATTTGCAAAAACAAGTAACTTATGTTCTTTAATGTAAACGATATGATGCCGGGCAGGAAATAACCAAGGAACTTGCAGAAACTTACTTTCAACCACCTGAGAAATTTCCTCGTATTGCTTCTTTTGCTTCTTCTTTTTCTTTATCCCACCAGCCTTCACATCCAGAGCCTTACCCTTGAGCTTCAGCTTCCTCCAACCACATTTTCATATGCAGACATCTCTCCTGCCAAAATGTAATAATAATAATGCCAATACTTAGAGCTAGAGGGAACAAAAAAACTCAAACTTAGTTCATAAATACATAAATGTAGTTTGTGAATGAAATGTCTGAGACGAGTGCCTATGGCTTCAATGATAAAAGATGCAATTGACCATGGGAGTGGAGAAGAAAACAATAGAGAGAAAGTAGGTGCATGAATAACTGAAATGAGTGCCTGTGACTTGAATGATGAAAGATGCATATAAAAAAGAAGGCCACTAAATGATTAAAAACAATAAGTTCATACGTTAATATATGGATGGAACGACTTAAGGTCATAGCTGCTTCTTGGTTTCACCTATTGGGAAGCAAATACGAGTACAACAATCGATCAAACTTGCAAGTGTGAATCATGAGGGTCAATATTCATATGTTCACCATGACCACACATATACTCCAACAAAAAAATTCACACACATAGTACTTCAGCTATTTTAAAATATATATACATTCAAAATCCTTGGGGGGGGGGGGGTAACCCCCACCAAAAAAATATAAAGCCCCGGTAGATGCATTCTCAGCTTCACCATAGATTGGACTTACTTCAACTGTTCAGAAGATGATTATAAATAGATGATTTTCCAGGGTGCTAAAAGTCAGAAGATTTTTATTTATCTGATGAATCTAGGAGAGGGCGAATACCACAGAATGAACCTAAACCTTGACGAGATTAGAACAATAGTCCAAGATCACAAATTTCGAATTCAAGAAGTCTCGATAGAATCAAATTCTGCGTAATTCAAAATCCCAATGCTAGTACAACAACAATCATATAGGTAAACCATGGCCGCCTTCTGAGATCATAGTTTCAAGAGCCCATTGGAGAAAAAAGACCTTAGGAAAACACCAATTCGAACAAGAAATCGAGTAGCATACCTTGTCAAGCAGGAAACAGAAAACCAACAGATTGGGCGCAGTGGTCCTAATCTAGGTTGATGTATTCTGATTTATGAGAATTTGGGGATTTTTCTCTAAAGCCCCTTATTTATAAATTAGTTCTCAATCGAGGCCCTACTTAAGATTGCTTCGTATACTTCACGAACGTCAATATGAATATAAATATAGTGACAAATATTCTTACAACAAATATATTAATAGTTAAATTCAATTAAATAAAGTAAACTAATAAAGAAATCCTTACTTATAAAATTAAAAAATAATTTTTTTTATATTCTAATTCCACTTTTAATATATAATATATATTGATTTTCATTTTGTATTTTTAATTTAACATCAATATTATATATATTGAAATAAATAATTATATTTAAAATATAAAATATAATTTTTTTATGAATTAAATATTATTTTTTAAATTATATATATAATGAATTTAAATAAATAGTAAATCAAATTATGAAATAAATTTGAGTTAAAAAAATTATATATATAAATATAATTTTTTATAAAAATAAAATTTTTATAATATTATAATTTATTATTTAACCTCATTAATTTGATAGATAAAAATTTAAAATTAAGGATAAAAATTGCCGATTTTATTTATTTATTTCTCAGAACATTTTCGTTCGTTGTTACAATAGCTATTCCTTTATGCTTTCAAATGAAAACAGTTAAGGAATACAGTACAAAAGTAGTTAGTAGAAAGTAGATTAAATTTGTTTTTTTTTTTTTTTAATAAAGAATAATATTTTTAGAAATAATTAATATGTAAGGTGATGTTGTCATGAAATAAACAAAGGAAACGGCGTTGACGCCGACGCCGACCGCCGACTACCTCCGCCTCCGTTTTCTCCGTCGACAAAATAAATTAAAAGCGTCCGATACGTCGTCGTACCCTGGGACCCAACCCCGTCATCATCATCCTAACCAATCTTCCTTCCTGCGCAACCAACACATATTCACACACCTCTCATTTTCGCCGGTCAACCTAATTAAACCCTAATTCCCCTTTCTCTTTCTTTAGATCTAAACTCGAATCCTCAGATCTCATCCATCCATGGATGAGGATGATGAAATCCAGTCCCATCATTCTCCGGCTCCCAACGGAAGGATCGCCGTCACCGTTGCCGCCGCACCGCCTTCTTCCAACTCTCTTGCCCTAGCTCTCCCCATCCAGCAACAGAAAACTCCGGGCTCCGGCGGTGGCAGAGAGGATTGCTGGAGCGAAGGCGCCACCGCCGTCTTAATTGGCGCTTGGGGTGAAAGGTATTTGGAGCTGAGCCGCGGGAATCTCAAGCAGAAGCACTGGAAGGATGTAGCTGACATTGTTAGCAGCCGAGAGGATTACAGTAAAACCCCCAAAACTGATATCCAGTGCAAGAATCGGATCGATACTGTTAAGAAGAAGTACAAGATTGAGAAGGCCAAGATCGCCTCCGGTGCCGGGCCCAGTAAATGGCGATTCTTTGACAAGCTTGATGAATTGATCGGCCCCACTGCTAAAATAAACTCTGCAACTCCTCCCCCGGACGGTAATAACATGTATCATAGGGTCCCTATGGCGATTCCGGTTGGGGTTAGATCATCTTCTGTTCAGCAGGAGAGGTTTCACCCTCAGCAACACCTGCAGCAGAAACCCAACCGCAAAAGGCCTCCTGTCGACTCGGAAGATGAGTCCGAACCGGAGAACTCGGCGGATTCATCTGATGGTTTGCCTCCTGAGAGTTACAAGAGGCCGGCAATCCAGAGAGAAACGAGAGTGGTGAATAATGTTGGTGCATTGAGGCCTGGGATGATGAATAAGAAAAGTGATGGAGGAAATGGAAGTGGAAATAAGGAGAGTAATTGGGGGAATTCAATGAGGGAGCTCACTCGGGCGATCTTGAAATTCGGAGAGGCTTACGAGCAAGCAGAGACTGCAAAGCTGCAACAGTTGGTTGAGATGGAGAAGCAGAGGATGAAGTTTGCCAAGGACCTGGAGTTGCAGAGGATGCAGTACTTTATGAAGACACAGCTGGAGCTTTCACAGTTGAAGAATAGGAGGCCTGGGAACAACAATAACCACAATGGGATTGCTAATAACAATGATACCAATAATAATAACAATAGTGATAGTAGTAATTGATTATTTCTCTAGAACTAGGTTGTATTTGTAGAAGTAGAATTGTTTGTTTGATGGGATAAGTTAGGCCCATACTGTCTGAGGAGAAGTTGGTGTTTGAATTTGTTAGGTTGAGTTATTTCCTTTGTCTGTAATACTACCATTGTTAAATGTCCCCTTAAAGAAAGCCTGTTTAAACTTAGAAAGGCTGAATCTTTTGCATATACTATAGTTAAAGTTGCTTTAATTGTAATACTTAATGCAGTAATTATGTGAGAATTTATATGGCTGACTTAAAAGGACGTAACATTCCTGTCTGCTTTTGTTAGCTAATAAAAGAACGTAGTATCAGCACTTCAAATCAGATTAGTTGATCAGTTTATCTGAATATGCCAATGATTGTTTGGTTGAGATGACCATTCTTTTGCAGATAATGTCTTGGAGGTCAGTCTTTTGCAGATAATGTCTTGGAGCTACTATACAGAAATTATTCCTGTGTTAGAAGACCAATGTCTCCTGCTGGAAGTTGCCTGGTGTACAAGGTATGCTTATGGTGTAGGTTTGGTCTGTAAATACTGTCAGATGTGCATATTATTTGAATGCTTCTGCTAATTTAGTCTGAAAGACTAAACTACGTCTTGAATTCTTTTGTTGTTGCAACATTATCAGCTGAAAAAAGAAAAGGGAAACACATAAAACTTGAGATTATTGATATGTAGGATTTGTATCAGGCTGATGGTCTCGCTTCAAAGCTCTGACCTTCACTGTGTACTATGGCTATGGGTGTTGAAAACTTTCAACATAAACTAAAAGTTTGCTGTTGTGCATATCCATTGGCTCTATAACTTTAGAAATCATCTGTCTCCCATATTAATCTTACATTTTTGGGAAGTTGTATGAATATTTGGTCATATTACTTTGTTTATCTCTGGCATTTGCTATGATTGCTCATTGTATCATATAGATTTGGCAAGTGCTTCTACTGTTAATGTTCTGCCAGTTTCTGGAATACAACCAGCAATTGTCATGTTTGGTTTGGCTGAGAATTGTGGGGATTGTCCCCTGCTAGTTTATCTACTCTGTTTCTTGTGCAATTTTTTCGATACATTGAGATTCTTCGTTGTGCTTCTGCGTCATCTTTTCGGTTATGGCCTTCTATCATCCTGATTTAGCCAACGCAAATTTGATCGACACCTCATAGTTTGAGCTGTGACCTGTTATGATCCCATAAAATGAAAGGTTTGAGCACTCATATTTTGAATGTTTATCACGGTTCTTTTATCTCAGATGTGGAATTTATTTTTCGCATGTTAGGTAGCTGGTGTGCCCTGCTCTTCTTCTGTTTCAATTATAGCCCCTTTTGAGGTTTTGAGATCCATATTGCATTTATAAAATTAAAATATCGATATTTTTCTTAATAACCCCAAACATAAGATGTGATCCTGAAAACACTGATTTATATTTATAAACTTGTTAATTATGCAGTGTTTACTTATTTGGAATTTTGCTTGATAAATCTTTTTCGAATGTTTAAAGACATAATGTTTTATCCTTCTTTTAAAATATTTAAATTTAAAATGATGGTTTTATCAAATTATTGTTTCTTTAAAATAAATAATGTCATTGATGAGTTTAAAAGATATAAAGAAAGACTATTATATTTAATAAGCACGGGGTAAATTTTATTTTACCCATTTAACATATGAAAAAAAAATTGTGCCTAAAATATAATAAATTATATTTATATCTAAGATATCAATTTTGTCCCTAATAAAATGAGATTTACATTCTTTCTCTTTCAGGTCAATCGAGTCTAATTGAAAAAGATAATTTCTACACTACAATTATATATAATGTAAGGAATCTTGCTTTCTCTCTTCTTGCTTTATCTATTATATATAAACAGATCAGAAATTTCATTTATCTAAAAGACGGGCTCGACTGCACAAACAATCAAACTTAAAATAAGCAAGACCCCTTGTGTTGATTTTGTTCGAAAGACACTTCATATTCTCATGCCCAGCCTGATCAGGATCTAGCCGGGATTTTTTGTTCCAACGAATGAATTATAAATAAATAATGATTTATCTTATTTGATTTTTTTAGTATAATTATATTGTTATTATATGCAATTGAATATTTTATATTCAAGCAACAACAAAAAGAAGAAAACTATCTAAAATAATCCTAAAAGTTTTTCTGCCTTTCAGAAGTAACATAATCGTGAAAGTCTTTGTTAATTGTGAAAGGCTTTCACGATTATGTTAATGTTATCCTTAATAATAAAAGTCTTTTTGCTTATTAACAATAATCGTAAAAGACTTTCACGATTAACATAGTCTTTCACAATAATTGTGAAAGTTTTTCTGCCTTTCACGATTAACCATAGCCTTTCATGATAATCGTAAAAGCCATCGTGAAAGCGTCGTGCTTTTGCTCTTTTCTCTCTTCTTTCTTTTATTGTCAAAACTTTTCTGCCTTTCATGATTAATGAAAGTCTTTCTGTCTTTCACGATTAAGCATAGTCTTTCGCAAAAATCATAAAAATTATCATGAAAGTCATTGTGAAAGCCGTTCACGACTGATTTTGCTCTTCTCTCTCCTCTTTTTCTTCTCTCCTCTCTCTACTTCTTGCTTTCTTCCTCTTTATTCTCTCATTTCTTTTCTGTCTCGTCTCTCTACTTCTTAGTTTAACAATTAAGTTTAACGAGAGAAAGCATATTCACAAAAAAATTGAGAAGAAAGAGGAGAAAGAATAATAAATAAGAATACATTTATCTATAAATTATAAATATAGGTAGAAAATTTATATTTTTAAGCTTTGGGCACATAACTTTTTTTCTTATTTTAAGTGGGTTGAGTAGTTTCTACTAAGCTAATTATATACATCGAATAAAATATATATCTTAAATATACAGTTAATTAACTTAAATGCAAATCATAAGTAAAAATATCATGAAAGTAAATGTGAAATAAATTAAAAACCATGCATCAAAAGAGAACAATACAGAACAATACTATACGAGTGAGTGTAATATCCAACGTTCATTTGCTGATGTACATGTCTCTGAACAGAACAGGGACTCCTTACCACAACAAAAGCTTGTCTTTTACCAAACCAGCTACTAAAATCACAATTTACTACAAATACTGAAGCATGATTTATTTGATTAAATCAAATTACAAACCCTCTTTTTCATCTACATAATTTGAAAACCATGTCACACAGATACTCCTCATGGGCAGTAACATTTAGCAACTGAGTCCACATCTGCAGAATCTTAGTAAATTCCAGGTACAATCCTGTAAGGAACCTTGTCACAGTACAACTTCCAGTACCTGCCGTACCTGCGTAACAAGATGGATAACAATTTGATTTTTGCAATTGTTTACACCTATGGATGAATCTCACAAGAAATGCGCAAAAAAGTATGACTGTGATGTCTGCTTACTTTGATTTGCATCTATCGTCATCCCTCTTTGCTCGATCGAAAAGAAGAATAGTAAGGAACACCACGTAGAAGTAAGGCAGAAACTGCACATAAGAACAGAAAGTTGGTATTTAAATTAGAAGATGAAAACTAGGACCATTGCTAAAAGGCGTGGGTAAAGCATTGTTTTAACAGCTTACATGGTTAAACAGAGCGGGTAGGGTCCAGAAGAAGGCCGCCAGGATTTCTGGGACATAATGGAAGTGACGAGCTAGGCCCCACCTATGCATACAATGAAAACGCATACCATTGTCATATTGGAGGATAAATGAGTATTATATTTATGGTTATTAGCTATTCGAAGAAGATGGAAAATACTTACCATCCGGATGTCAGCAAAAGGCTTGTTTTTGTCTCACCCTTTGTGGTGGTGTATGAGGCAACAATCTATGCAAAAGGAAAAATAACATAATAAATAGTATAATGAACAAGTCGATTAACTTTCACCAATATTATTGAAATCTCAAATCAGCAAGCATAGAGCAGGCTGGAGACTCTGCCACATTCTCATGCTGTAACAGATTGTACCTTGGATGGTGCTTTTCCCCAAACCAAGCCTTTGCCGTTTGTCCTGCGAAATTCTTGCCTTTGCCTGTCGCAGTCATAGTTTATGTATATGCAGAGAATGCCTGCTACAAGAATATAGAGAGCAAGCTGCAGAATAGGAGAATCGAGGAACCTTCAGACTAAGAAACTCACTTTTGAGGCTAAGCAGGATATGAACATATACGGAATGAAGGGGATAGAGTTAATACGGAATGATACATAAATGTCACTATAACTTTGCCGAATGCTAGAAAACAAGTGTTGTAATCCTTTTGGATTGAGTATTCTGTATTCTATTACTGCCCTTATCAAGGGTGTAAAATCGCCCTGATTTTGGAGAAATTAAAACTGGATTTTGGTCAGTGTAACAAGATGCAAGCAACACAGGACAAATTACTTTGAGAGGAAGAGTGAGAGAGAGTTACAACACAACATGTTTTATATAGTTTTACATCACAAAACTATGTTTTCACATTGCAAATTTCTTTAGCCCACCTTTTCTTTTTTGGCATAAACTGGGCACTAATAGGTGTTTACCTGAACTCCAAGATTCACGGGGTGATTAACAAGGTACATGCCAGGAGATGTGTACACAGATGGGACCCAGACCAAGCATCCCCAGCATATGTAAAAGCCAGCTGCAAATCCATCACAGGAATCATTTCAAGCAATGGACAGAGTAACCATCAATTACTAGGAAACACGGGATATGAATCAGGATATATAAAAAGCAAAAACAGACCTCTATCATGAGCAATATCCATAGTGTTCCAATATCCAGCTTCCCACCAGAAGAATTTTGTTACATAGACCAACATTAAAATCGTATTAACCAGCATAGAATCAGAAACCTTCCCATATGTTTCATACTGCAGAGAAAAAATATAGAGCAGGCATCGTAAGTGAACTATGGCATTTTCAGATGCTAAACTAGTAGTTCTCCCGTGCGTTGCACGATTTATAATATAATAATATAATAAATTATTACAAAATATATTTTGATAAAAATATCTAACAATATAAAAATATATTAAATGTTAAAATATACCACAATTAATATATGAAGAAATATTTTATATTTAAAAATTAATATTTTATTATTATATATGCAATATGGATATCAGATTGAAGATCATGAAAAAATGATTAATTTGATATATTTTTCATAAAAAAACGGAGTTGAGAAGAAAAAGTTATAAGCCTTTGAAAATTAGAGTGAAAAAGCAAATAGGATATGATAGTTTCTAAAAATAGAGAGCTGATTTTAAACCGGAAAATGACATTTCTGTAAATTAGTCTAATTGTTCTGCTTCTATGACTAAAAACTTGTATATAATCACAAAACAACAGTCATTGTGCTTGAGGAAATATAAAGAAAAGAAGATGCAAAAAGGAGAAACACCAGCAAGTGTAAACAATCATTATTCCATTGTAGTCAAAACATGCAAGAAAACAGCATGGAAGCAAAATTATTAGGTAAACTAAGTGGAAGAGAAATTACAAGTTTTTTAGCTCAGTTGCTACCTGATCATACAGAGATTGACCCTTTTTCAGACTTTATGCATGTAAAATTTACAATCAGTGAGGAAAAAACAACAAATGTAGAAATTGAGAGGCAGTGTCAAGTGGTATATATGTTGTAGTATCAGACTCTTTGATGGTATTACCTGCTTTATGCAATATGTCAAAGCAAGAACAGCCCAGGACATCATCCCAAATCGGCAGTTTGTAAAAACTTTGATATCAAAGTTCTTGCCAATACGAGGGTATAGCTCCATTCCCTGCCAAGAGAGAGAGAGAGAGAGAGAGAGAGAGAGTATCATCTCTAATTAGTATGGGATCTAGAAATTCAGCTTCTAAATTTTTCCCCAAAAAATTACAATTTTCTTTTCGTGATAAACACCTTCATAGAGTGCGAAAATAAAAAACGCAAAGTTCAAAGCAGCTACAATTTCTTACCCAATAGAAATCAATAATTATGTTTCCTGATGAACCAGAATCGGTTGAAGATGGAGCAAGATGACCCTTAAGAAGATGGAACAAGTATTAGAAAATTATATATATGCTTGGGAACAAAAAGAAAATTAGAGATGCCTGAATATTGCTACAGAAACTTACTTTGATGTACAAGAAAATACAAAAGACAAAGCTTCCAAAAATCAGTGCTGAAAGTATCTCCCCCAAATGATCATAGACTATGGTGGGGTTGAAAATTCCAAACCTAAGGGATGGAACAAGAAACATACTCATAAACCAAGTGCAGATATACAGAAATATTCAGTGAAATCCCTTTGCAGATAATATAACTCAAGCATTTTACTCAGCAATTAAATATTCTCATTGGCTTAAAAACATTGGTTATATTTGCCACTCACAAAAAGATTTAGTAGTCAAGCTTGAAGTGACATTTCGACATAATCTACACCTTCATGTCATTATGCATTTAACAACTAACTGTACAACACCCGTAACTTCCTAAGCAGGCAGAAAAGGATACATTTTGTGCTCAAGAAGAAAGTTCTTAAAAAATTTACAAGGCAGCTGCTAGCAAATTCGTGAAAGTCCTTACCACCAGAGGGCAACATATGTAACCAGTGTGACTGCATATGCTAAAACACCGTTGGCCTGCAATACAGATGGTGAAGAGTTCATCAGACCAAACTTGCAGATGGAGAAAATCAATATGAAAAGATACCAAAAGTTAGGCATAGCCTAAACAGTTAAAGTCTGTTTTTTTCTCATTACAATATCATAGGGGTACTACCTTGTAAACGGGCCTGTTTCCAGCAGGCGATATTGGGCCCTCAACCCTTTTCCCAGGTAGCAAAAGCTGAAGTGCAGCCTCAAATGCCCCATAACAAGCAATGATCTTCCATGCAGTTGCAGTAGGTTTTGGCCATAGAGTGATGAACCCCTGCAGGCCATGCTGCCTCAAGTAATCCCATGTTTGCAACACAGACCCATCGGCATGAACCATAGTGTACCATCTGCATGCAAATTAAGCTGTGACTCAATTTCACTACATACTAAGAAGGCCATAATACCAAAAAGGGGAATGCACTCAAAACCCAGTATGCATTGTTGTGGTTTCAGAACAAATCACTCACACTATACTTTAAGACTTAGCCTGATTTGGACAAACAGTTACAGCAATCTAATTACATACATCTAGCACCAATCTAGAATCACTCACAATGAAGAGAGTGTTCAAAGGCAGAGTAAAGAGAGGGCCTCATAGCCAGAATCGATTCAATCTCAGTGCGTGATTGAGAACTGATCTAGAACACTATGCAGACAGATCAGTAACACCAGTATTAGAACCAACCAAACAAAACAAGGTTCTTCAGAGGGCCACAACTAAATGTTGAACTGAAATGGAAGAATAACAGAGGAAAAGCAGATCGATCGAGCCAAAAAAAAAAAAAAAAAAAACTCACAGGAGAATTACAAAAGGTGGGCAGAGAGAGAGGAGAGAGATCATGGAGGCGTATGTCACCATGGGCGCGTGCACCATCTTCGACTCGGACCCCATTATTCTTCTTCTTCTTAGTGGGTGCTGGGAGTGTGAGTCAAGAAGAAGGCCAGTTGTTCCGCAAGGGAACAGACTTTATTTGTGGAAAAAACACAACACAACATTGGAAATTTGTGCATTAGATATTTGATATTTCGGTCAGCCTACATCACATGCCCGCTCGTCACCATCACGCGACACTTCCTCCCTGCTGCTGCTTGCCCCACCAAAACTCATGGGCGGGCTAATTAGATGGACCCAATCGGCCCATATTTTTGGTCGATCCAATTAAAACCCATTGCGATTTTATAATTGGGCTGAGATGAATTTAGTGGATTATGGGCCGGCGGGTACATGTTCGTGAAATTAGTCGGAGCTATCAGGCCCAAATCTATACTATAATCGGGTGTAGATATTTTCAGGAAAGCTGTTACGCCTCATTACAATTAAATCAACGAAGTCCCCCTACACAAAGTAGTACGTACAATATCACGTGTGTAGCTCCTACAAACAAAGGGGAAAAGGCAAAACAAAAAAGGGGAGAGACGACATTTCAATTATTGTATGATTTTTAGTGCTATCGACATTGCTTGTGTGTGTGTGTGTGTGAGATTTTGGCTTGAAATTGACTAAATAATTGGACTTGGTATTGGGACGTATCAAAAGCTACGTCAGAGATAACTTGGTTTGAGCCACTTTTTTTTATGTTTTCTTTATATATTTTGTATTTAATAATATATTGTGTATCATAATTAATTTTGAAATTATTTTAATTCAATGTGATAGAAAATAAAATTATAATAAAGGTATAATTTCAATTATAATAAAAAATACTATTAAATTTAAAATATTACACATAAAATTATAATTTCAATCATTTTAATTTACATTATTATTGGTCAATTCTATATGTATTTTTGTAACAAATAATAAGTTAAAAATGCTACTTATATAAAAATGATTTTTAATAAATTACATATTATGTGTTTCACAAATAAGAAGTAATTAAATCAAAAATTACAATTAAATAAAATATACAAAATATTATAAAATATTTTTTTTAGTGTAAAAAGTAGTACAAAGTGCTCGAGAAGGAATACAGATTTTGCACTGAAGTAATGCAAAAATCTGCACTAGAGTTGTATAGGCGGATGGAAATGACCTTATAATGTTGTTATTATGGACTGCGCCACATCAGCCCCTGCATAACCTCGTACTGTCTAGTTTCCGCGAGGATGGAGAAGTGTTGACATCGCTCTATTTCTGGTGGGAGGGGGGGGGTGTTGGACCCCATGTTAGAGAGGTCTAGTTCTGATGACAATTTAAAAAAATAAAAATAAAAAACCTGTATTGCTCAAATTAGTAGAAACAGAAAAGGCAGCAATGGCAAAGCTACAGTGTTTTAGAGTACAAAAAACCATGCATTGCGATTCCATTAATATTAATAAAGAAGAAAAAGGTATTCCATTGAACTGCACATTATAAGTAGGGGGCGTTAAGTGGTTCATTGTTGGTTTTGAGGTCGCTGCTGCTGCTGAAAGTTGGGGTGATTCTGTTGTGTGTTTTGCAAGGATGAGGCCATTCCCGGCTGCAGATTCTGAGCATTTTGTGACATGTTTCCATATGCACCCTGCTGCTGCTGCTGCTGCTGCTGGATGGGCATCATACCACCGGCATTGGTTGCTCCCATGTTAAACACTGAAACACAGTCCAAACTAGCCTGATGAGTATCAATATGAGAGAGAGAGAGAGAGAGAGAGAGAGAGAGGGGGGGGGGGGGGTTTGTACTCTGGTCACTCAGATTTTGGGGAGGCAGAGTTCGGTTGGCACCAGACATTCCAAACTGAAAGCAAAGTTATCAAGATACAGAGCATCAGCAATGTCAGGATATCATAATAAATCACAAGGTCGGTGTGATATGAGACAGGGGCATTATGAAGCAGAAACCAAGATTACGATTTCAGTTGGACATAAAAAAAAAATCCACATCTTTTAGCACTAGGAAAATTCCGAAGCTAACCTGCACTCTTGGAAGAATTGATTGTGACGGCAACATAGCAGCTGACATGTTAGGGATCTGAAATTTCCCAAGTTTGTGTGGGTGAGACAAAAAATATCATAAAAATCTTGTAACGGAAGAAAGAAGGTGCAGCATTGTATGACCATATATGATTGGAGAAATATAGTAATTACTGTTACTTGGCAAAAAAGACATTAAGCAAACAAAAAGACGTCAAGCAGATAATGAATTATATAATATCGAGCCTCTGCCAGCAGTTGAGGCCTTTTCATACTCGGACTAATAGAAACTGATATCCAAGGCTGGGACCTACAAAGTATTCTGGATAATGATTTGAGCACAAATGCCATCATGAACAATAATGGAGTTCCATTAGTTTCAGAAACCAATGGTTAATTCCGTTCCCTAGTATATGCAACGGAAACTTGCAGCAATTACAGTGCATCCCAAGGACAAACTTTTATGTTAAACCAAGTGAACCAAGTTTGAAAATCTGCCAATTAGACGCATCAATACCACAAATGAGGCATAAAAACAGAAGAAAAGAGTATAACATAAAAACAGATCATGTTGATGATGACGAAAACAGAAAATTTTAAGTAAGCAGATCGATTATAATGATGGAAAATAAGTGGAACCCAAAGGAGAGCAGAAAACTGAATCACACAACCATGGTAATTTAGTAATAATAATCCAAGCTCTTATTGACCTAAACTGATTGAAAAAATTAGCATAACAAAAATGATTAATTGAGAAGATAACGAAAAATTTTAAATGTAAATGTTGAAAATGTAGAGGATATCTCACCATTTGAGATGTTGGCGTCGACTGGGCAGCATTAAACAGTGCACTATTTGCTGGGCTAGAGAACTGGTTTAACTGACGATTCAGCTGATTCCCTTGGTTTATTTGATTTTGGCCCATATGCATTGCAGCTGATGTAAGCTGTCTAGCCTGTAGTTGCTGGGCTGCCAATGGCTGAGAGAACTGCACATGATGCTGACCATGCATCTGGTATGCAGCACAATTTCATGAAGTTAAAAGTGAAGAATGATTATCAACAAAAAAAAAAAAAAAAACATAGACATAAGGGCACTTATTGTACAATTCAGGATGGAATATTCTCTCTATAAGAAAGCAGATGTGGGCAGTATTGTTACCACCAGAAAAAAAGTAGAATATATGTTCTGTGAGGTGTTGCACTTAGGTTAGTGATCCCACAGCACAAAAATTTTTACGAAGTGGTAATAATGTTACAAACAAAATTCACCATCTTTTGCCACAAAGCATACAAAAGTTATGACATAACTTTTATTGTTAAAAGCTAAATGCCTGATTACCGACTGAAACTTTTGTTGCGACTGGCCCTGCATGTCATGGAGCTGCGATAGTTGGTTCTGCAAACAAATTTCATGGTAATTGAAGCTTGTTATAACAGAGACTAAAGGTGAAAGTAATCAATGGGAAGGTTACTGCTACAGGAAGCGAAAAGCAGAAATTGGCAAGAAGCAAAAGAACATGCACACAAGCATAGTCCACTCTAACTTCATATAAATAGGTTAGAAAATGAGAACCCATCATAGAGTAAAATATATTATTCAAGTCAACAATCTATTCACTGGTGGACAGGAAGAGAACAATTAAGCAAAAATTGACCTTTAAAAACACTGTCCCTCAATAATATTGAAATCCTACACATAGCATGCACTAAACATAGAATACTTGCTTAATTTAACACGAAATGAAGGTCATAAGAAAATGATCAATCAGAGTTTCAATGTGATACAAAATGGTAGAACACAGCAATTGATCCAAGTGACGTTAAATGAAAATATAACACTTTGAACCACACAGGAGTAAAAGCCTACACCTGTCCCAGGACAGGCATTGACGATGGTCTAAGCTGCTGTTGACTAAGAAGTTGTTGCTGATGTGGAGGCAACTGCATCATCTTCTGCCTCTGCTGGAGCTGGTGTTGTTGTAACTGTTGTTGTGGCTGTTGCTGCTGAGGAGATGGTGTGTTCATGATGTTTGTACCAGATCTTGGTGAATTGGCATATTGAAGAGGAGATGCTGTTGTATTATCAAAGGAAGCGCTCCCAGTAGGACCCGAAGGGGAAGCTGCTGTTCTTCCAATGAGTTGCCCACCAGAAGCCTATTCCAAACATACATGCATAAGGCAAAGAAAAGAATATAACTTAAGTTAAACAAATGCTATTCAAGATGGAAGGTTTTAAAAGGTAAATCTGGTTAAGCAGTGCTCCACCTCTTTTCCAGTATTCAAAACATTCAGTACGCTGCAGGTATATCAAACTTTCAAAGGCAATAAAGGCCAAATATACGACATAATCATCAATTATTTTATGAGACAAGGTTTAGCAGTTTGAGAAGAATGCATGACAAGAGTAAATTTGACAAAAAGTTTCAGTTGTAACAACAGAACTTGCTAAAATGGCGACTGAATCAGACGAGGAAAGTTTCCTTATCAGAGTGTAATTTATCACAACTAATTAAGCATCAACATAAGATGCAAGCAGCTTCCTTCTCTATTCTCTGTGACAGAGACAAATAAAAACTACAGCAGCTGCTGCATCATTTATGCAAACAAGGTACAACATAAATGTATAAATATCATTTAGAAATGTGGGTGAAGCAGGCAAAGTACTCTAAAAGAAAAGACTGGATCATCATTCAACTCAAGAGTTCAGATTCAAGGAAATACTCTTAACACAACGCACAGGGTTATCAAGATTAGCAAAGTGTTTGCAGCATCCACATAAAGTATGCTGATTACTTATTGTAACCAATAGGAAAACACACACACATAAAAAATAAAAGTAAAAAATCAATGAGCCAGATAATTTATGTCTCAAGATTGAAAGATAGACCTGTAATGCTGATCCCTGACTGTTATTATTGGTGGTAGACATGAGTGGAGGTGTACTCTTCTGGTACATACCTAAAATACACAAAAATAATAGTCACGGGTTCAATGAGAACTTGTGCCAACAATCTAGAAATATGAAAATGGAAAGAAAAATAAATGATGGAACAAGAAGTATAGGGAAATGGCATGCCAGATGAATCTGAGTAAGTCTGTGTGCTGTCACTAGCAGTGAGTACATCTACCAAATGCATTGGAAGTGAAGATGTTGCTTGCCTCTGGTCTCCTGGTATCCTTAACCCTGCAAATAAGAATGTTAATGTGAGGAAATCGAACTAAAGACTATATATCAAAGCTCAAGTGTACTATAACTTATGAACGTGAAAACAGGTAATGGTCAGAATACTAAGATAAGCATTTATGATAAGACACCAACGAATCATTTCAATATGTCTTCCCAATTAGAGAAACAATTCAGCAATGAAGGAAAATATTAAGTTACTCCATTTATATTAGATTATTAAATAGAAAGAAACAGTTTCATAGAAGGAATTGTGAGAAAACTTCAGGAAAAGTTAGATTCATGAGCTTTGTCCATCTAAATGAAATGAAGACCATGGAAGCAATTACTAAGTGTGTGTGTGTGTGTGTGTGTGTGTGCCTGCATATGTATAAACGATAAAGAGAGGATCTTCTGTACAGAATTAAAATCTTTTGAAATGAGAATACGGTAGGATTAAGCATGCAAACAAACTTATAACTATTTTACTCTAGAAATCCATAAAAAGTAAGAATGGTGTGGCTCATTGATATAAATCTGTGTATTGCACCTCTGTCCTAGTAGAAATAAATAGTGATAAATGATTCCCAACTGTAACTATAAATTCAGATCCTGGAAGCTAGCTATTATGCATAGTTCACATGAGTTGGTAGGTTTAAGGAAATTGAAAACTGAAAACCAAGAGGACGTGAAGTGCTGAGTCCACCTCACATAACTTCCCCAGGACACTACAGAGAATTTTGCTGCCTACTCCAAAAGTCAGATCCCTAGGGTCCGCAGCCAAACTTCATATGGAAATTATAAAAACAAAAAAATAAAAAATAAAGAAAAAAGAAGATAAAAATTGCACCTTCACCATAATTGACAGCACTTCGAAGCATGTTTTCTTGTTCTTGTATTTGTGCAGCTTGAACCTTGTCGATGGTTGGGAGAAGTGCCGGTCCCTGTCGAGTACCAAAGTAGCCTTTACGGGCATCAGCTATGATCTTCTCAGCACTTTCACAGGCTGCTCCAATCATATCAATTCTGGTCTGAAATCAATTCAAGATCAGATCATAATAATCGACACTAGGCGAAGTACTAATAGTTGGTGAAACATCCTACCTTTAGCCTTTCAATTTGAGCAGCCACTGGCAGGCCCTGCATACCATGTAACAGCTGTTCTCTCTTGGTGTTATCTTCCATCTCCATTTCAGGTAAGAGCTTAGATGACAGCATAACAGGCAGAACTACATTCGCACAGAAATTGATTTAATACAAGAAATTGAATTCCCACACTATGCCGATTATTCTTCAGCATAAATTACTTTTCTGAAGACATAAAGGCTTGCCTCTTGCTTTCTTATTTGGTTTTCTTTTTCTCCTCGCTTTTTTATGTTCTTTCTTAGTTTACTTCTATAGATGTAATGCTATAAAATAGCAGGTTCGTATAAAAATTGTACTGATCTATTTGCTGTATCATGTTAAATAATATAGTTAAAACAATAACGCTTAGAATCGCTGATTCATTGGTGCAGTAAAGGTTATTCAAATAAACAGGTGATATGAAAAGAGATTCCACTTGCAGTGAGTGTAACAAATCGAAAAGGGAATAGAAATTAATGGACCAAGAAGAAGAACATACCAGTAGCATTTTCAGCATTAACATTCTTAGGATATACAACAAAAGCCTTGGAGACATTCTTAATATCTTCAACAATATTGTAAAGCTCCAGGTTCACCATGGAGAACTGCCCCAATATATCTTGCCTGCACAAATTAAACCACCGAAAAAAAGCACAATTAATTAAGAGAGAACAACTTTTCATACTCTTTGCTCGTCGGCTATATGAAATCCACTGAATCAAAATAGCATGTTCACACCATTTGGGCACGGCATTTGTGCGGCCTATGATATCGAAGTCTTCGAGGATGCGAGATATGGCTTTGAATAGGCTGATAGCCCGGGTCTTGACCGATTCGAGGTTCAGCTGCTGCTGAACCGCCGGGTTCAGCCGCTCCACAACCCTTGCCTGCGGCGGTTGTTGTTGGTCCTGGCCTCCCGCCATCGCCACTCCTTCCGTTGCTGCCATTACAATTCTATCAAAGCTCCGCCGGAGGGCAAATCTGTTCTAAGGCTTCTACCACAAGCCTTCCACAATGTGGCTTCTTCAGCTCGGCATGAAGAAGGAAAGAATTCGACAAGTGAGAGAAATTGTATACTCCTTGAGTCTACGGCGGATCAACTGCCCGATCTTTGTCAAGATAATACTCCGTACCAAATAACGAAGACAATTAAATGATTTGGACTAGTATTTATATCTCAGTTGACTTGGGCCTCTTAAGTCTAAATGGAGACCTCACGTCGGCCCACAACCAAGCTCGGTCAGGCCTACAAGTTAGCCCATCTATTCAAGATGATTTCTTTTTCTTTCTTTCAAATAAGAAGATAGAACAAAATTATCTACCTATTCTTTTTTTCTTTTTTTGAAAAAATTATACCACCAATAACAATAACATAATCATATAGTGAAACCCATCAATCAATACCACCAAATATATTCACTTCTTCCAATTCTTATTTCTATTGATCTTCACTATCTTTCGATTAAATTTGTTGTCTTCGTTGATGTCTGACGAAAAGTTGTCACCTGCATTGAATTTTAAATTATGTGAAACTTAAAAAAGAAGTAGGTTATATGGGATCACTTGATTTTGTTGGCCCCCAAAAATAAAAGAATTCACTTATCACGACAACATTGGAACTAAATTTAAAGCTAGGGGAGAAGAAGAGACCGATGGTTGACCAAAAAAGGGATCTAGTGCAAATGGGGGTGTTGATCCTCTACCATGCTAATCTCTGCATTCATGTTGTCATTATTCACGTGAGAGGTTGTGAAACCTTTGCCATAAGATTGTCGAATACAGATTGTGTGTTACACAATGATGGAAAAGACAAAGTTGAGATTGTGTGTTACACAATGATGGAAAAGACAAAGTTGACGTTAAGGTAGTAGTAAATAAAAAGATGAGATGAAGACTTGGAGGGTCCACCAAAGATAGATCTAGTATATGGGGATGGAGGGGTAAATGTGGAGTTAAAATAGGTGATTTTAATTTTGTATATACTCACCCATGAATTTTTTATTCTTTTCATCTGTAGAACGTGACAATTCAAACGTTATACATACTCCAACACTTGTAATGTCTTGTATAGTGAGAAATTTCATTATTTGTTAGTGAAAATTTTCATGATAGGACAGAAAAACACAATATAAAGAGTGAAATAGATGAGATGAGAGTCGAAGAACTACATAAGAGATAAAAAAATAAAAAAGAGAAGGAGAAAAGAAAAATAATAGATGAAGAAGAGAGAGAGGCATGAGAAGAACAAAAATTATGTGGATGAGAGTGCGATAATGAAAAGAAGGTAGATATGCATAATTTAAATCATGAGTTAGATTTATTTTAGACGACTTTATATAAAAATATGAATTTGTATGGTTTAAATTATGAATTATATATATTTTACATGATCAGATATTTATATCTTTATATTATTTTAAATATTTTTGAACAAATATATTACTATTATGAGATTACTTATTTTGCTAAATAAATTCAAACTTCTACCAATAATTTTCTATGATTTTATGAAAGTCCGAAAATATATTAGTAATAATTTCCTATTAATAAATGATTTCAACGTCGGCAAAATTGTAATTTTGCCCGCCGTCCTGGTCAAGACTGACTGTCTGGCGATGGACGAATTTCTCTCTCTCTTCGCAAACAGACACAGAGACCTTTCTCTCTCTATCCTGACGCTGCCGTTTCGATTTCAGCTCTCTTTTCTCTTCTCGATTCAAAAACCCTAATAATTGTCGTTTCTTCTTCATTTTTCCATATACTCGACCGCTTTTCTTGCGTATGATGCTCCTGAATCTCGCGCACTGCTGAGATCATCAGGTCACTACACCTATCATTTCATTATTTCTTCTGCATTATAGTCTTTGATTCATTATTTCTTTTGATTGTCGCCTATTTTCGAACATTTACACGGATTGTTTTGCCATGCTTGCCATTTTGAATTTTCTCACGATTGCTAGATTGATATTTTCTTGAAGAGGCAATGAGCCGTTATCCTCTCTGCATTTCTGCACCGTACTTCTTGATTCTGGTGTTCCAACACTGATTATAAATTCCAATTATGATGATCGTGGCCTATATTGTTACTCATTTATGAACTATTGTGAAGTCAATGCCAAATTGCTATTATTCTTTCAGTGTCAAATATAATAATGTCACTTCTTATCCTGAAAGCAAAGGGACGAAATATATATTTAGTTTCACGCTGTTCTATTTCTTGTTTGATAGAAGTTTTATGGTAAATTCGATGTGGCCTGTGAAAGAGCTTGTTTGGCCGCCTTAGATTTACAACTAGGCAATATAACCGTTTAAGCTCAAATGAGATTCTCTCAATCTCTGACTCCCATTAAGCCTTAGGCAATACTGACTGGAGTCTCTGTTTGCATATTACAGTTTGTATGAGCGTGTCAAGAAATCCATGTCATATGGGGTGTATTTAATTGCTTCGTGCCAAAAACTGAAATACAACTTGAATACAATAACAGTGAGAATTAACAGTGGCGGACTAGGCTTTACCTGTTAATACTTGTTCAACCAGTATAGGTACCGGTAGCTCTCATTCATGAATTTGTTGGGACATTGTAGCTAGAATAGATTTTTTATAATGGTACTCGGAGGAGGCATCAAAGAAACCTCTGTTGCTTGGATTGAGCATGGGTATGCGGTGCATAGATGGTACTTTTTTAAAATTTTAGTATGAGGAGACGGACAAAGGAGGTCTTAAATTAGGATATGGATAGGGGGATATATCTATAGAAGATCTAAAAATAGGGTATGGGTACGACTGTATGAGGATAAATCAATACATACACAAACAAAAACATTTAAACACATATATAATAATTTGAGTTTGAAATTGATGAAGTTACAACATTAAATTGCTTAATAAAAAAAATTGCAATCAAACCTGCAAGTTTAAAGGTCTAAACCACTAACATAAACAAAATGACTTCACATCTCTTAAATTAAAATGTTCAGCAAAAACTGGGTAAAAGGTAGAAAGTGAACAAATATTTTCTTTAATGTGATCTACCCATACGAGTCATGAGTGTTGTGCCCAAAGGACAGGGTACTTCTCATTTCTGAAGTGTCCAAGCATCAAAAGTTGAAACTATATGGAGTTGTTTGTTTTGGGATGTAGGTATCCACGACACATCCGGATGGGTACATTTAAAAAGTTTACATCCAGATGAATAGTAAAAAGTTATGTTTGTATTGGGATGGTGTAGGGTGGGATGGGAACTGTAGATGTCACATCAGTAGTGAGAGAAAGAGACAGATGTCAAATGATGGGATGTCATATCAGTCACAATCAGTATGTTTGGATGGAGGAGGATGTCCGATCCCTCATCCACAACCCAAAACAAACAAACATTTGGGTTGGGCCCATCCCCCATCCGGGTGGGCCCAACCCAATACAAACAACCCCATATGGGTTTAGATTTTTTAGGAGTCTCAATATGGCCATCAGCAATATCAGTAGAACGGGATCAGCTCCAAGTCCGTGGTCATTTTTATTATTGCTGGGATCATGAGATGATTTTAAGGAAAGATCATTCCACTATTTCTCTTCTGAAATCTCAATGCGATTGGTTTTCTGTTCGAAGTTGGCTTATCCAACACAATTACAAGATTCTCTCGCTATGTTTGATTTCATTTTCCAACACATATGTCCATTATCCCAAAACTAAAATATGCTTTGTGTTGCTTTCAGTTGATTTTGTGACTATAAATCCATCCATGCAGGAAACTCTCCGTTGAAATGCTCTGTGGCAGCAACTGTTCTTATCATGATTTTTTCCATTTAGTGTTCTTTCAAAGGACTGAGCAATGCAATTAGTACAACATGATATTCGTGCTGAGGATGCATCAGAAACAGAACCCATTTTATCTCAGCCCAGTACAGCAGATAGATCAGAAGATTGTTCTTCCTCAGTTGAAATAATTGTGGGTGTCGATTCTTCTGTAGCTGCTGACCACCCATCAGTTTTGGAAATTGATGAGGATATTTCTCTATTTTGTGCAGACCAACCACAATGCCGTATATGCCTTGACAGCGAAGGTCATTATTGGTTTATTGGCATCCATAATAGAATCACTGTTGATCATTTAACACCAATTACTTGAAGTCATCTTGTTTTATTTATTGTTTCATCTTTATATACAGGAGAAGATTTAATTGCACCCTGCCATTGCAAAGGCACCCAAAAGTATGTTCATAGATCTTGTCTTGATAATTGGAGGTCTACAAAGGTAAAATATTGTAGTATAATTTATTCCTTTCTTACTTTTCTTTCAAAATTTTGGGACCTCCATACTTCAGCTGCTAACTGGTTATCATAAAGACTGAGTCTCAGAATTAGTCATTTAATCAACATGTTTCGGGGAAATATTCAAGTTTTCAAAGAAAATTACCTTACGATCATAAAATAATATGGCTTAGATCATGATTAGATTCATGCCTTAGATGCATGCCCTAGCAACTAGATTAGTGCCTTCCCATTTCTATTCTCTAAGAAAATTTTCCCTTTTTCTGGCCAATGTTCATTACTTTTTCCAGTCCTTATTTCATGAAATGGAATACACATCAGACATTATTAAATGTTTTTTTTTTTTTTTTAATAAAAAGAGATGTTTCTATTCATTATATTCTCCACTGCATGCTCTATCATCAAAGGTATAATTTGTGTTTTTTACTGTTGATTTTCTTTTCCACTAGTTTATTGTACATGCATTTGTCCTAGAGAATTTGCTTTGGACTACTTGGGTTCAAAATCTCATTTATTTAATTTCTTTAATATGAAAAATTCTGTATAAATTTAATTTCCCAAGCTCATTTCCATTTGTGGAGGAGGCAGTTAGTATATTATCAATCCCCCCTCCCCCCTAAAACTCCTTTTTTTTTTTTCTTTTTTGGTTGAATATCTTAATTGTTTTTTCTACCTTTCTGCAATTCAGGAGGGGTTCGCTTTTGCTCACTGTACAGAATGCAGGGCAAAGTTCATATTGCGGGCGAATGTCCCTCCTGATCGTTGGTGGTTGAGGTTAAAGTTTCAATTTCTTGTTGCAAGGGACCACGCAATCATTTTTGTTATTGTCCAACTGGTAGGAAAACACCTCTTTATGCTGAAATTTTACTAGGACATCTATTATATTTCGTATAAAAGTGATTGAACTAAGCGGTAGGATCTAACTCTTTATGCTGGTGGACTTGATGATTCTTTATTTATTTTTTTTTTATTTTTTTTTTCCTTCTTAATTGTTACTCTTATCATTGTTGTTAATTGTGTGACTGGTCATCCCTTTGCTTGTTATCCTTTTCCCTCTGGGTAATTAATACTTTGATTTAATATTTGCAAATTTGCTAGAAGCTTTTTCCTAAAGCAGCTGTATATTCCTACTGACTGATCAAGGATTCCTGTTATTAAGTTTAAGAAATATAGCAGAACAATTTTAGCATTCTGCTTATAGTGATGTTAATCATGTGAGTTTTCTCTTGGTTACCAACCTTGTAAATATCCTACTACATTTACTTGTACTCAAGATTTTAACTCATTGAAAAAGTATCCCTCACAATTTCTCTTGTTCAACTGAATGTGTTCTCTCTAATTCAAAAATATAGGATCGATGCTCTAAATTAAATTAGGAGTTTTGCAATAATGGCGGTTTTTATATGCAATTTGTAGTTAGAAGTCAAAGATACGCCATCTAGCTCTCTCCGGTTTACCTGACTATTCATCTCTGCTCTCTGCTCATGTTTTTTTTTAAAATTTGGCCTCCTTGTCTTCTCATATATTACATATTCCTGAAATAAGTTCAGTCACATTTTGTAAGGATTATCAATTTCGTAAAGAGTTGGGAAACCATAGATTTGTTTCTGCATGGTATCTTTATTACAATCAAAATTTGATTGTTGCAGACATTACGTGCTCCTAAATTAATCTTTGGAAGAGCTCACGTTACAGCGTTTCCTTAATAATTATGTACTAAAGCTTTCCTTAGATTGTTGCATTTCTAGGTGTGCTGGTGTACAAATTTTATGGAGAAGAACTACGGGAGATGTTTGGTTATGAAGAACACCCATATGGGTTTTATACGATGGCTGGTAATGCTAGTCTTCTACACTATGCTGCATCCTGGATTTTATTTTCCATGCAAACCATTAAATGTTTCCATAAAAACCATGAGAATTATGACTAATGCAGTAAATATCTGTGAAATTATGATTTTCTGTAGTTTCTTTTTTTTTTTTTAAAAACAATGCTGTTACACACTCGTTCAAATTTCATGCTTTCCAGTTTTGGCAATTGTGTTGGTGGGTTTGCTCTATGGCTTCTTCATTGCAATTATATGTGGACAGAGGATCAATGAACGTCACTACCATGTTCTTGCTAAGCAAGAACTGACAAAGGTTTGGTATCTCATTATGCTTTAATGGTATTGCTCTGTTTGGAAAGAATAGCACACATGAGATCAAGTGGATTATATGTCAATGTTTAGAGTCTATCAAGTGAATATCTGTATATTACGTTAAGTTAAATCTCTTGGATGAATCTACAGATGTTTATATGGAATCAAGATTTACACACCTTTCCTTTGTTCTTCTGATTACTAAGTTGATTTCGTCTTTTGGTTTGGTTTATATTTGTTATCCAGGAATATGTGGTAGAAGACCGAGAAGCTAACAAAGACGTGTCAGAACTTGATCCTAGTCATGTGACTGAGCTAAGAATGCTTGGCCTATATTAAGGTCAGTATAAACTTCTGAGAAGATATTCTGGAAAAATATTAGGTTTTTAAGTCCTGCAATATGAACATGATATTTATTGTAAGAGAAAAAAGGGCAAAATAACAAGAAAGTTGAATTTAGCAACGACCTTTTCTTGATACTTTTTATGTTCCTCATAGTTAGTTCCAATATTATATTTTCTTCCTTCTGAAAACATCTAAAATATAGGCAGTAGTATCCCATGCAGGGTTAACTGTTTCATAAGAGAGAAGCCCTGGCCTGGATTACTTGCTGTGCCATCTTGGTAACATAGTGATAAATTATTTCACACAAAGTGCGTGGAAGAGGAGAGAGATGGGTCAATTCTTATCTCAGTTGTTCTTTGCCATTTTTCTTTGTACAAGTAATTATTTTATATTGTATTTTGTAAAGGAGTCAAACTATACTTCCCACTTAGCCAGAAAAACATAACGATAATTATTATATTCGTTTATAGTTTGTACCATAAAACATACGATGTCTTGCACAAATTTAATACACAACAGAGACCAAACAATTCTGTTAATCAAAAATCAAAAGTAACATATTCGGCATAGTTGAAGCACAGGAATGCACCCTGCGAATAGATATTCAGGATGAAGCAGAACTTTTAATTAAATGTATGAGTTGGTAAATATCAGGAATACTAAAGATTTATAAGAAATTTAACATAAATCTATATTTCATAAAATTTACATGTAGCTACACAAAGATACAAATGTTAATTGTATATTGTTTAGAATGTCTAACCTAAGAACTGTGATAATAATTTACATATATACAAAACTTGCGACAAGCTCCATCTGGTAGAAATTTTTCAATGAGACCACCTTCAACCTCACATCCAGGGTAGGTGAAGCCAACTTAAGACGTTTCTGCAACCAAAGAAAATTTTGCCACTTCAGACAATTTGATTTAACAAACGTGATTTTGGTTTGACCAATAAAAAGCTAAAAAGAACATAAAATAAAACAAAATTCATGAAATTGGGAAAACTGCATTCGAGTCAGATCACAAATTTTTCAACAGAAATGTTTCAGACAGGGATAACTGTGAAAATGTTTGTCTCATCATCCGCAAACAGAGCAACGAATTAAGATAATAAGTACTAAAAATGAAGATATTAAAAAGTAAAAAGATGTTGAATGACAAAATATAGAAAGGACGTAAAGATTAAATGTAAGTATTCCATGTCAGATTACAAACATTCAGCAGAAATGTATCAGACAGGGATAACTGTAAATAATTTGTTCTCATCATTCATGGAATATTTCAGATCATTAATTCATTCTAATAATGAGTTAGGAAATTTCTTCTCAATAGAAAAAAAAAACAAGACAAATAAAATATTGAAACATATTAGATTTCGAAAATTAATTGTGAAGCCTCAGTCCGTCCTAGTTCATATACAACAACATTATTCATTGTATGAATTTCAGGTCAGATACATTAAACAATCATCACAGGCTTCCTTCCTCATTGGTTAAATTTTCAAAATGCAAATAATACGAAAAACCGATGGAAAGAGGAAAATGCACCCACATGGAAAAAAATCTTCCCAATTTTTAGCAGGAAACGCAAAAATAAGGAGAATTTGACTTCCGAAGGCATCAGATCTTCCTATTCAACTGAGTGTCATCACACCCAAAAAATATTGAGCATTCCACAGTGAAAAGTACATCATTTGCCTTTTCGTCATCACCGATGTGTTTCGACGAATAAAACAAATTATGAGTGATATACGGACTTATATCCAAACGAGAAAATAGGAAAACAGACGCTCACGAACGTAGACATCCGAAACAAAAAATATTCAGATCCAGAAATCCCAGAACAAAAGCAACAAAATAAAACAAGTGTAATAAAACACATATATATACCATTAAAAACATAGAAGGCAGAAGAAGGCCACCCCTGAAACGTCGTAAGAGACAGAGACTCCTCCTCGGTGAGCGTGTTAGCGAGCGAGTTGACAAACTCGGCAACGCCGTACGACGTCCGTCGAGGCGGAACCCAATAGGAAGCTCCGGGAACGAAGGGTAGCCAATCTGGCTTGGATTTTTTAACGATGTAGCTATGGATGACGTCCTCAATCCTCTCCACCGCCTTCGTATCCGCATCCGACATCAGCTCCACGTGCGAGCTGTGCTTAGGCAGAGCCGAGAAGCATCGTGCACCTCTTGCCTCGGGAGAGGCGAAGAGGCGCGCCGATGAGGCGATGGTTCGAATTAGGGTTCGTGAGAAGAGGGGGGCCATCTCGAAGATTGCAGGAGAAAGAGGATGCCCGTTGGTGATATATATAGATAACAGTCGGGGGCGGTCAGTGAATATTATATGGAAATAGGGGTAGTTTATAATTTACAGATATTTAGCTAGGGCTGACCTGGACTGTGCGTCGTGCTTTCTAATTGTAGGGCTTCTTTTTTAATGTGGCCCAATTTTATGGGCTGGGCCCTTTTGTGGGGTTGGGGCTCAATAATAATTTACTGGTGAAATTTTAACTTATGAGAAATGTGAATAAATCAAGAGTGCCAGATTAGGGAAACTAATGTGATGGAAAAAGTGTAACAAGCATGCCAAAAAAAAATTACAAAATACTAACAAAAGCAAAAATAGAGGAGAGGTTGTAGTGTGTGAAAAAATAAAATGAAATCGAATAAATATTAGTCCATCATTTAAATGAAGCAATTTCAAATGCTTAAATGGTCATAACAAACTCTACCTCTATGATCAAAGCATATACCTTATTTAATAGGAAGGGTGTGGCTATGCGCACTCCAAAAGTTTTTAAATAATATTATTTATTAAATATATTTTATTTGTGATTATTATATTTTTAAATAAAAATTAATACAAAAATAAGAACAAGAAGAAGAGAACAAATTTGTCATCCAAATAAATTTTCTATTTGTGAGATCTTAGTTAATTCTTAATTTTTTGTATGTTTTACATGAAAATATCTGCTCGGGAAGAATATGACTTAAAACATTCGTTTTTTTTTTAAATTTTTTCATCATTTTATTTTGAATTCATCGCACGCCTACTCGTATGTGTTCGAACCTGATATGTCGAACACATTTGCTTATGTTCAATAAGATTGATTGAACACATCTATTCGTGTTCGAAACTTATTTATCGAACAAAAACGAACATATTGGCTTAGCTTATTCCGAACAACTTCAGCAGTGTTCCAAGCATTCTACTAAACTTCGCTCCCATACACTTAAGATAAAGAAGATCCTTCTATGAATTGAATCCACAACCAATGATATGCAGGGTTGCTAATGACAGTAAACGTGGACACAATTTTGATTTCAATTTCGAATTATGATTTAGTGGTTGTTGGTTATAACACCCAATAATAGTTTACAATAATAAAGAAAAAATTAAACAAATTTACTCCTTTCTTTTTCGGATTGTGAAAACAACGAAGAATGAATGTTCTTCAGCTTCTTGACTCCGAGAATGACTTGGGGACTAGATAAAAAATGAATGGTTTGAAATTGAGTCGAGAAAAACTTCTTTTCGTAAAATAAATATGTCCCGGCTAATGCTCACGGTTTGATATGTCGTTTCCAAAGATGAAATGATTTCCGTCTTCTGGATAGTAACACCATTAGATTAGAAGCTCGAACAAACTGGAATTGTGTGAGAAATTTTCACTAATATGTTATGACTTTTTGAAAATACAGATGCAAGATTTTCAGGTGTTGTTTTTGCATAAAGATATGGTCTTATTATAGGCATCAAATACAATCGGGGATTAAAATCTTCAATTTATGAAGTTAGTGGGCATTCAAACCCCCGAGAGTAATTCCGGACAATTACAATGAACCCAGTCATTCACTTGTCCAGGTGCGTATGGGCATCCACCTGTTCAGGTGCGTGCGGAAGAAGTAACTCCCTCAGGTTACTCCCCAATTATGAAGTGCATAACTTGAGGAAATTAACTTTTGACAGTTACATAAACCTGCACGTCAGCTTGCCCAAATGTGTGCGGATAAAATTTGACGCTACTGAACCAACTTGACAAAGCCCGAAGCCCAAGACCACGGAGCACGCCCGAGACCGAGCTGAGCGCGCGCGCATGTGGCTCCATTTGATCACCCGCCAATGAAAATATTTAATTACATCATAATATTTGAGCATTAATTTCTCACTCACCAAAAATCGATTTTGAGAAATTCAACCTACTACAAGTATCTACTCGAAACGTAAATTAATTATATACTATTTAATTCCTAAAAAATTATATATTTAACCACTTAAAAAATTAGTTAAATAGATTTCACACCTATTTAATAAACGAATTTTATAGCAGCAATTCTTTTGATATGATTTTGAATAAGAATCCAACTAAAAAACTGGTGAGTTTAATTTCGATGCTGGGATAGCCAATTTTAGTGGAATTATTGGTTTCAATTTTGAGTTCAGTTCAAACTGTCGATTTCGATCCAAACCCAACCATTTCATACATATTATTTGAAAAAGAAAAAGAAAAAAAAAAAGAAAAAGAAGAAGATAACCAAAACACTGAACCAAAATGGAAATATTTATATGCTGATTCAGTTTTAATTATACTGACAATTTTGAAAATCAATGATTTTGGAACTTAAATTATCTGAATCGGACTAACTTGTACTCGAAGGAAGGCCAAATGAGTGCAAAAGTATTGTAGCTAGAACATAGTTTATTATCAAAGATGAAAGATCTTATAAGCTGATTAAACTATTCAAGTAAGTGTGATAATAGCATCTATGTTTTTACCTTTTTTTCGTTCAAATAATTTTATTTTTTTGTATATTGTTATTAAAATATTATTTGTTCATATTAAAACATAAATTATGGTATTAAATCTTTCAAAAGATATTGCATCCAGCCACTAATAATATATCTATATATTTTAGGTGCATATATATATTATGCAAATATCAATATTGTATAAAAAAATCTATATATACATATATATAATGAAGTGTATGTTTCTAAATTTGTTTTATTAACTAAATATCATTTTAAAATTTTAAAATAGAATAAGTAATCACATATTATTTATTTGTTAATATTATAATTAAAAATATTGCATGGTTTTTAGCAATTAATATTAAATTTACAACAAATGGTACATTTTAAATAAATATTCAAATTCTCTAAAAAAATTAAAATTTAAATTTGGAGTATATTTAGTGCATTTAAGACCAAATCATGAAAAATTAAAATAATTTTACTTTATTTCAATATTTTGTTATAATTTAATTTTCGAATTGCTAATGAAAGTGCCCAAATGTATCCATATAAACATACAATTAAAAGTAAAATGTAAAAGATTTCTTAATATTAAAAAATAAAAATTATGTTAAAGTAATGAAAAAGACATCGTATCAAATCTCTAATAATTAAAAACAAAAGAAATTGCTTATAATTCGACTAAAATACCACATGAATATATTTACCTAATTCTTAATAATTATAGGATTTAATTATAATTCTAAATTGCACAAACGTAAATTTTTGTATATCGGATTAATTTTATAAATAATAATAACTATGGGTGCTGCTATTCATACCTCCAAAACCTCTAAATATACCCCATAATAATTATGATAAAATTAGACATAATAAGTTTACTAAAATACCCTTATATATTTATATAATTTTTTTTATTCTGTTCTTATTCTCAATTGCACAAATCCCGCATTGTCTTCTTATTCTCCATGTTTCTTCAATACAGAGAAGTTGGAATTGTAAATTCATGTCTTTCTTCAGATTCGACTATAAATCTAAAATATATTTCTTCATATTCGACTCTAAATCTAAAACCTTTCACCGCGATTGTCATACTTGATAAGCAATCAACATTTAACATTATTCTTTAAATGTTATTTCCCTCAACTTAATTTTGCTAAGAATTTTGTGTACAAGAGTTTGTATGTATATATATATTTGTATTTTATCTTCTTCTTCTTCATATTTTTTTAAATATAAAAATACAAAATTGAAATTGCAGATTCATTCATAATTTTCTTAAGAACTATACGTACAAGGGTTCATAATAATCAATCAACTCCACTCATCCTCCCTTCAAGTAACACAAATCTGAACAAAGTTTCCACCATTTCCTCTTCATGTCCAGTCTTTGGGTCCTTAGAGGTATACATGGCCCTAGCCTGTAACAAAGTGTCAACCCCATTTATCTGGCCAATGATTTGCCACTGTTCTGCAACAAAATAGCCAGAATCTCATAAGCATATATTTTCATAAGAAACATTATTTTTCTTCTAATCTTCTTGTATTATACTAATATTTTATAGAAAATACTGATCATAAGAGAGGAGGTGTAAGTTAAAAGAGAGATACATTTATGGTAGATTAAAGCATAGAGAAGAGAGAAACTTTTTCGGAAATTTTCTGTGGAGGGTATTTAGGAATTGTGGGTTGGGCAGTCAGGTTTGGGGTTCTCATTTTCCATTCTCTGCACCACTTTGAAGTTTTTGAAAATTTCGCACCACTTTTATCCAGATTTTTTATAGCGCTATTTTTTTTCTTTTCTTTTTTATATGATTATATATATTTTTTAATATTTAATATTATAATTTTTTATCTCAATTGTCCAAACTGAAATTAAATCAAGTTTTTTAAAATTATATGATGTGTAATTTAAATAATAATAATAATATAATTTAAATAAGTATATGAGATTTTAAATATTATATATAAATTTAAATAGAATTGCATAACATTACCCGACATTCAATTTTACATATATATTTTTTGAATATGATAGTTCAAGAATATAAGTAAAATAAATATTATCTCAAAATTTAATGTTAAATAAAATTACATATATAATGTTTTTAACAAATATTTAGTAATAAAAATAAATATTAAAAATAAATAAAATAAAAATTATTGTGTAATATTATTTTTTAGTGGAGAAAGTGCAAATTGATGGAGGAACTATGTAAATTTTACGCTAAAGTGGTGCATAATTTGCACTAGGGTAATGAACACTGTTGGAGATGGTCTTATATAAAATAAGTGCCGCTATTCATAACCCCGAAATCTCTAAACATATACTCCAAAGTCTAAATACACTCCATGTAAAATTAATAATTATTTTCTGATTACTAAATATACCCAATTTATATCATTTACTCCATTTTCACTAACAATCAAAATTAAGAAACAAAAAAAAATTATTATTCTAACCTGACTAGCCAACTTTACGTAATTCACAAATCAAAGTTGAAAAGGTTCGAGACTTTCCAGAAAACTATCAACACAATCATATCCAACCTCGTTGTATGTGAGTTATTTAGATTTTAATGTGACAGGCTCTAGGGAGTTGCAGGTGTGCCCACATACAACAAGCATATATATATATATATATATATAAATATTTATACACAATTTTTAAAAAAAAATCAAGTTTGGAGAATTACGGTTAAAGAATATTGTCAAGTGTTTGTTGATTGTCAAGTTTGACCTTCGAGGTGAAAGATTTCACATTTAGAGTCGAACCTCGAGAAAACCATGAAAAAAAAAAAAAAAAACAAAGATGAAATTTATACAATTAAGAATAAGAACAAAATTAAAAATAATATAAATACATAAAAATATTTTAATCATATAAGATATATTTAAAACTTTATTTTAATCATATAAGATATATTTAAAACTTTTGGGTATCAATAGCCATACCGTATAAAATATCAATCAATATCAATCCCCCTTCTACAGTTTACAGCTTCAGATCTGATTCCATCATCATCACGCAGTACAAAGAGAGGTGAAAGAAAACGAAAATGGCGATGAGGGCTTTCTTGAACGAGATCAAGGGATTGAAGGTGAGGGAATTGCCTGCCCACGTTAAGCCATACGTCTCTGTCAGTTACTTCAAGAACTCCGTCAAGCGTGGCCTCGACAATTACCACGCCAAATACATCGAAACTGACTCCGTTGACCCTCTCTTTCACATCTGCTTGGGTGGGATGGCCCTATCCTACCTCGTCGCCCTACCCGAGGAGCGCCGCCACCTCGAACATCAGCAGCAACACGGCGGCGCCCATTGATCCGACGTCGTTTAGGTACCTCAGCTCATTTTTTTGCTTATTTTATTCATACACTTCTCCGTTGGTGTGTTGCGGATTCGTTTGGATAGCAGGTTTTATGTTTTTATCTTTTATCTATTAGATTGTTTCTGAGAATTTACTTATTTCTCTATTTTTTTATATTTTTATTATTGCTTGTTAAGTCATATGTATATGGCGGGTAATACTAGGGTATTGGATGCTTTGTTCAATTTACATGTAACTCTGAGGAGCTTATATAGGAAATTTGACCTTATTATTAATCTGGTTTCAACCCTTTTTCTCCCTCATAGCCATATATTTACTGGTTCAATTTCTCAGTGGTCAGTGGTGATTCTCAAGTATAACTATAAGTTTAAGAATTTCATCATGACCTAATTGTGTTCCTCCTCCTAATTGTGTATTGTTACATTGCTGGGCACATTTTTCCAGGCTCGTGGCCTGCAATCGTGAATGTTTGCGTTGTTAGTCGATCACAATCGTTCAATTAATACTTTTGCTGAGCTGAGTTGCTACAATAAGCTTGATTTAGAACAGCCCTGGTTGGTCTGGGCTCAAAGCATTCCATTTGCTATTGACAGAGCTAAACATAGATCTTAGATGATGTGGTGTGTAGTATTTGAGGGCGCCGGTGCTTATATTTTCGGCCTTTGTGATTTAGGCTAACTGTAGAATGTGGAATTTCTTGGCGTGGCATGAGACCTGCATCTCTTGGCTATATTCTGTATTTAGTCTTCGACATGATTACATCAAAGCGGGAGCTGCTATATAGTATTAGAAAGATTGTGCACCCTAGGCTGCATTTCTTGGTTATAATCTAAATATAGTTCTGTATGATGGCAGCTAAACATTTTAAATCATCTTCCCAATTGGACATAATTAATCTATCATCATGATGTTGGTTTTGTGGCAATTTTAAGTACCCAATAATTACTTTCAAGACGACTATAGCTTCCTTGGTCTTTTAACCAAGAAGATGACATGTTCTGCGTTGTCATCAATATGCTGGAGTAGTACTGGAAACAAAGTTCGGTCCATTTTGTTTTGTAGTTTAAGATTTTATGATGTCTTGATAACATTCAAAGCATAAGATAAGTTGAAAATAATACTTGCTTTAATATATTTTTTACTTGCTGAATATTCTTATAAGAGTGAGAAGAATTGCACTAGACCCCCTCTCTTCTCCACATATGGAGACTTGTGAAACATGCACATGACATATCCAATTAAATGTGAACTACATTATTTTGACCTATAGCCTTAGGTGGTGAAAAACCCTTTTCATAAGGGTGAGAAGAATTGCACTAGAAAGGGGATGGTATGGTTTTATTTATCCATAGGGAGAGTCGTGGAGCATGCATATGTATATCCAATTTATTTTGATTTACAATATTTGAAATCCCTCATTCTAAATCCTTTTGACAGGTGAACTAACACAATTGAGAACCGGAACTGTCTCCTATATCCTTTAACAGGAACAAATACAATTGAGAACTGGAAATCCATTTTATGGTTGCAATTAATTGTAATCGCCTTACTCAGACTATGGACTTGATTTGACAGTCATGCTGCTATTTGGATATGTTGCATCAAATGTTTTTGAGCACATAATGCATACCTTATAATCACACTCTACTTGTCTAGATTATGTTTGTAAATACCCGACACCAGACACATTTGTCTAACGACTTTTTCTTTGTGACTGCAGCTTCGACCAAATGGTAGCACTTCCTATGGTGCGGAAAGATAAAAAGAAACTTTCAAGCTCCTACTTTTTCTTTTTTCTCCTAATGTTTACATAAACCCGTGCATATTTGAACTCATTAATGCCGGGAAAGAGCTGATTCAAATAAGTTTGTGCGAATTCTTCTTTTAATCTGTGTTGTTACTTGTGCTGGGGTCTTGTGTTCACTGTTTATTTTGGCATCCCATTTCAATTGGGCTTTTATTGTTGGGCCCCCGTTTCATATGTTAATATACTTTCTCTGAAGCCGGATGCTTGCAAATTTTCTGGGCCAAACCATACAAGACACAGCCCAAACTACTTGGACCTATTTAATATTTGCAAGGGTTTGCATATTAAAAAAAAATAAAAAAAAATACAATAAGTATGTATCTAACAATTTTCCTTATAAATTTATAATCTCTTCCTAAGAATATGCATCGTATGTCTCTTATGCATCATATGAGGACTGAGCATTCGGTCAACCGAACCAATCGGCTGAAAAAAAGAAAATTTAATAATTGCAAATTTATACATTTGAAATGAACCAAATGTCCGTATAAGCCGCACGTCCAATTCGTTCGATTTTGTACACCCTAAGAGAAATTTAACATATATAGAAGAACTCTAGTCCTATAACCAAATAAATAAATAATGAAATTCAAATTTGCTCTTAAAACTCAATTTAAGATATTATAGAAATCTAAAAATTTGTGAAAAAAGTCGTACATTATAAATATATATGAATTTATAGTAGTACTATAATTTCCTTCTTTTTTTAATATAATGTAGATTGCGTAGATATGGTCAAAGATTTTCTATTTATTATTTTTTTTAAGAAAGTCATTTTTTATAATCAGCAACAGATTTGGAATGAGAGAAATATACAATTCAACATTATGGAAATTTTGAAAATTCCACCTATTTAAAGTAATAAAATCTGATAAAATATTACAATCATTTACATAAAATATTTCAGTTACCCAATTCTAAAAAATCTTAGATATTTTTTCACAATTTTATTTATTTAATCAAACTAGAGAGATGCAATCTTACTATTGTAATTGAATTACACATAGAAAACAAATTACAAATATTAGTAATAATATTGTTCAGCAATAAAACATCAAGATTATGATTCCTTAAATATCAATTACTAATTGACCCATATCCTTAACTTTGATCCCCAAATCACAAAAGAAAAAAAAAAGTATAAATATAATAAATAAATAATCTGATACTTGTAATTGAATTAATTGTAGATTTGTAGGTGAGAAAAAGGCCTATTTACCTTTAATATAATTGAATTATGCAAGAAGTTTTTGGATGTAGAGTGAATTTCTTGTGGGTATGTTGTTGTTATTTGTTTACCTAAAATATTATCTAATTATTTATAAAATATTAGTACTTTTTTAATATAGTAAATTGAAAATAATATTTTATAAGTAAACAAGTAATATTTTAAATTGGCTAGTTCATCCAATACACACAAGTTTTTATTATATATATATATACACATATGTATGTATGTGTTATGATTTTATTCTCACGGTTGAGATGGGCTTGAGTCGTGTTGCACGGTTTAATTTTTGCGTCTCATTTCAATTGGGCTTTTATTGTTGGGCCCCCATTTCATATATTAATGTACTTCTTTGAAGCCCTGGTGAATTTCTGGCCCAAACTATACAAGGCTCAGCCCAAACTACAAAAATAAAACCATAAATATGTATCTAACAATTTTCCCTAAAAATTTATAAACACTCCCAAGAATATGCATCTTATTCTCTTTTCCCTTTAGGCGAATTGTTATTCTTTTAAATAGCTTTTAAACTTTATTAGTTTTCAAATAAACTGAATTCAAGACTTGCAACCAAACCAACAAAAAGAGATAGGGAGAGAATTTTAGGAGGGCTGAGCTAAATTTATACATTTGAAACGAATTTTGTATAAAATCGAATATAGCATAACTGAAATAATTCAATTCAAATCAGTTGGTTTTATGCAGTTGGGTCTTTTTATTTTTAATTTTTGTTTTGAATTAAAATTATAAAATTTCTATTCTTCTATATATTTTCTAAATGTCTATATATATATATATTGAATATGGCAGTAACAAAATTTCCAGAAATAAAAATAATATAAACTAAAATAAATATTAAATTATATTCATTTGTGGTCAGTTTTTTAAAAATATAACCAATTCGAACTAAATCGAATCATTTGATTTGGTTTCATTAATCGAATCGCTTAAATATATAACCAATTCGAACTAAATCGAATCATTTGATTTGGTTTCATTAATCAATTCCATTTGGTTTTATAGAAATTTAACATATAGAAGAACCCTAGTCATATAATCAAATAAATAAGTGCTAAATAATAATGAATTTCAATTTGCACTTATAGAAAACTCATAATCTGTGAAAAAGTTCACTTGCTAATAATAGTAGTTGTAATATCAAATTAGTTTATATATATATATATATATAATCTCTTTCTGCTTAAGAGAATGTAGATTAGGTAGATATGGTCAAAGATATATTATTATTTTATTTTATTTTTTAGAAACTGATTTCATATCATAATGAAAGGATTTAGAATGAGAGAAATATACCATTCTAACATTATGGAAAGTTGGAAAAATCCACCTATTTAAAGTAATAAAATCTGAAAAAAATATTATAATTATTTACATTAAAAGATTTCAAACAGTTACATAATTGTATAGAATCTCACCTACCTTTTTACAATTTTATTAATTTAATCAAACTAGAGAGATGCAATCTAACTACTGTAATTGAATTACACATATAAAATAAATTACAAATATTAGTACTAAGATCGTTCAGAAATAAAATATTAATAATTAGATTATGATGTCTTAAATATACAATCGGACCGTTACAATTATTAACTGACCAAATCAGAAAAGAAAAGAAAAACATTAAAAGTAAATATAATAAATAAATAATCTTGATACTTGTAATTGAATTAATTGTAGGAAAGAAAATGGCCTGTTGTTGTACCCTATTCCTCAAAAGTCCATGCACGGAACTTTTGTGATATGAAGTGAGTTTTTTGTGTGTCGGATGAACTATGCATTCCATCTACATTGTTATTTGTTTGTCTAAAAACTATTACTTATTTATTTAAAAAATACTATTTTTTAACATAACAAAATATAAATAATATTTTTAAGAATATATTTTAGGTAAACAAGTAATATTTTATATTGATCGTGCATTCAATACACATGAATTTATGATATATATATATATATATATATATGTGTGTGTGTGTTTGGAAAAAAATTAAAATGAAATTGAAAGGCTTCAAATTGAAGGAAATTAAAGTAAAATAATAGTATATAGAAGGTGGGTGGTTCGAGTGGATGCTCAAACCTTTAAAGCAAAGAAATTAAAACAAAATCATTGCTACAAATTCAATTTGTACAATGGATATAACTTAATATATTATTATAATATGAACATTTACATGTATATGAAAATATCTAATTCATTAGAAAAATTAAATTTGCAATAAGTGTATTATCCTTCTATTATAATTAGATTGTATATTTATATAGTTATGACAAAATAATTAATAATTTTTTTTAGTGCAATTTGCTTAAATATTTTAGATAAAAGAAAATATTTTTTTGAAAAATTTATAATAATTTGTTGAAAATAGACAATTTTTCAACTTTATTTGTTGAAATTGTTATTAGGTTACAAAATTATATTATATTTCGATTTTAAATTAATTATTAAATTATGTAAGTAAAAAGCATTTAGAAAATCCAAACATTTCGATTTACAAATTATGCAAATTGTAATAGTATTTAAAAACTTAAGCAAGTAATTTTTTTTTATAAAATATATACAATTCAAAATATAAAAAGAATTTAACATTATTAAAATTATAAAATTTTAAAAATATTGCAGTAAAACGAATAAATTATTTTTTGAGACTAAAGTAGGTAGACATGGAAATTAAAATCCAAACATTTACTAATTAAAAATTGAAGATTAAGCCACAAATTTATCTAATATAAAATTGAATTATAATGTTATTTAAGAAATAAAAGATTTGGTAGTTTTATTTTAGATTAACCATATCCCTATTATTCCTCATGACAAGATTATCAGATATTCAAAATAAATGATAAATAATATATCAATAATATTACGAAAATATTATTAAATAATACAAAATAATTTATAAATTATTTTTTAGAGAGAAAATATTGGTACTAGGGCACATGTCAAAATTCATATAATATTAAAATTTGATCGATTCTCATTTTGAATATTTTATGTACCAATATTATAATTAATAATAAATAATGTACCTGAAAATAAAATATTTGCTCAATAAATAAAACTAAAACCACAGTGAAGGACTGAAGAGAGACATGACTAGAGTATGCTGAGACAGTGGAAGGTGTGTTTATCTGCATTCTCCATCCCCTCTCTCTCTCTCTAAATTAATTGCCACTATAATTTAAGGTTGCAGTCGCTGTAACCAATGCCATCATATGGGTGAAAAATCCTTCATTCTGTGCTGTTTACTAGAATTTGCCGTATATTTTCTCCTGTAATCTGTGTTTGGATGTTACAGGGCCAGGATAGACAGACAACCCACCAGTTGTTGCGGTTCTCTCAAGTTTGAGGACTGGTTTTTTAAGCAGTTTAGAGAGAGAAAGTGGTAGAATTTCGTGGTTTGGTGATGGGATCGCAGCACAATCCAAAGTAACAACGACCCTCTTTTTTTACTATTCATGTATATGTGTACCATACACCGCTACATGTCCTTCAATCTCCTCCTTCTGTCGTCTTCAGGTATTGCTATTTTCATATTTGCGTCCAGGATGGATTTTCATTTAGTTTTTTTCATTATATTTTGTTTTCTTTCGAGTGTGTCTCAAAGCTTGATTTTGACAGGGTTTGCATTTTTTAAACTGTGTTTTTTTGGTGTTTGAAATAATAAAATTTTGAAGGAGAATTTACATATATTTGAAGGGGTTTTATTTTATCAGAAATATTTTCTGTACACGAAGTTTCAAACCCAAACGAATTTCGTTTCCTTTCAAATCCAAATCTACAAACATGGTAAGCCATGCTCTTAAATGGCTTTTCTTTTTAGAAATGAATATAAAAATAGACCCCTGTTGTTTATTTTCTCGAATATTGAAGTAGTTATCTTGTTTATTTTGGTGCGAAACAAATTTTCTGGATGTTTCAGTGTGTTGGATTCATAATTTCTTACATTTCTTGTGTTTGAGTGGTCGGAAATGACATGTCTGAAATTAATCTGATTTCATAGCAGAGAACCGACTGGTTTCTGGCAAGGATTTGGGGTTTTGTTGGTGCTTCCATTGTATGTTGTTGTAGCATTCTTTAATTTCTGTATGCCATTCTTTCTTATCTATGTTCCATTCCTTGTTTTCTGCTAATTTAGCTTCAGATTTTTGTCCTTAGTGGATCATTCAGAAAACTGAAATTGGATGTACATGAAAAAATATGTTGTTGTTTTCTGTACCCACAAACACTTGCACATGTGCAGCTGACGACGATTTGTTGGTTGTATTTATTGATTTACTTCAAGTTTTTGGAGTATTCATGTTTTCATTTCTGAAAATTACAACAGCCATCTTTTTTTTTTACTAGAGCTATGGTTGTATCTTATCTGCTTGTTCATTTTCTTTAATGATCTGTCAAAGGGCCCTGTACTTGAATCTGTTTATCGACTTTTTGTATGTTGTCAAATCAAATTTTTAGTTGATTCTCCTTCACAGCATGGTAAAATAGTGTCGAGCTGTTGTCTGTCTCTCTGTCTGTATGTCCCTCTCTCATGCACACAACACACACATGTTGACTTGGTTAGTTACTAATGTTATTCTTTGCATGTCTGTTAATCTAAGCAACTTGTCATGCTTTTTCATTGAAGCATCTTTTCCATTCTGTTAATGGACATATGATTGATCATATAAATGGTTGAAATTTATCACGTCTTCTGTGAAAATCAGGTTTTCGTGCATGCAGCTTCTACGTTTTGTTTACGTTCACATTTCTTGCACGTGTTTATGCCTTGCGGCACCCCTAAAAGTTAAAAAAGACGGGGAATTTTTCTACAGATAACTTACGTGTGGATTGCATTTATTAATTGCACTATGTTGAAGTTCGTTACAGTTTGCTTTCACATCCTTATTTACCGGGTAACAGAATCTATGTTGTGTTGATAATATATATAATCCTTTGCTCCACCCTTTCTATGTAAGCAAAAGAAAACAACATATCTTGTAACGCATTATATCATGAATCTTCCACGTGTTCTCTATTTACACGTATATTTATGTTCCTTGGATGATTGCCGATTTTTTTTTACTATAGAACATTTATCTTTAATTTTATTGAGAAACTTCCTGATGTATTTCATTCTTTTTCAGAGGTCTAAATTGCTGTTTGTATTCTTGCTGAGCATCTACTTGATCTGCTATTAACACTAATAGCACTTACTCCATGGGGTCTAGATTTCCATCTCATCAGCTTAGCAACGGCCTTTATGTATCGGGCCGTAAAGAGCAGCCGAAAGAAAAATTACCAACAATGAGTTCAGTGGCCATGCCCTACACTGGAGGGGACATTAAAAGGTCAGGTGAACTTGGGAAGATGTTTGATATTCCTGTAGATGGCTCAAAATCTAGGAAATCTGGACCTACTACAAATCCTCCTTTGAGGTCCGGGTCCTTTGCTGCTACTTCAAATTCTGGGCCTATAAACTCTAATGCTGCCGCCCGTTCCAGCTATTCTACCTCAGGGCCTGTATCATCTTTTGGGGTGTCCGGTTCTTCATCAATGAAGAAATCGAATTCTGGACCCTTGAACAAACATGGGGAACCTATGAAGAGGTCCTCTGGCCCTCAATCTGGGGGAGTGACACCAGTAACCCGCCAAAACTCGGGCCCTCAACCCCCCATTCTTCCAACAACGGGCCTCATCACGTCTGGACCTATTTCATCTGGTCCCTTAAATACATCTGTTAGAAAAGTTTCTGGACAGTTGGATTCTAGTCAATCAGTCAAAGTGCATGGTTCCTCGGTTAGCTACAACCAGGCTGTGACGACTCTTGGTCAAGATGATGAATACTCATTTAAGAGGAACCTCCCTAAATCAATCTTGTGGGCAGTTCTTCTACTTTTTATGATGGGCTTCATTGCTGGGGGTTTCATTTTTGGAGCAGTTCATAATGCCATTCTCCTCATTGTGGTTACTGTCGTATTCTGCACTGTTGTTGCCCTATTTATGTGGAATTCTTGTTGGGGGAGAAAAGCTGTCATTGGATACATTGAAAGCTATCCAGATTCTGAACTACGAACTGCTAAAAACGGGCAATATGTGAAAGTCTCTGGGGTATGTGACTTTACATATGTTCCATTTCTGTTCATATTCCTTCTACTATTCTCATTGGATTTAACTAGTCTGAGAATATTTTGGCCTGTCTACTTTATGAACAGATTATAATTGATCTCAAGCACAAAAAAGATCTACTTTATGAACAGATTATAATTGTTGGCATATTTGTTTAAATTTAATTTTAAACCTTCCAACTATTGTAGTTTACTTACTCTTATGGTTTCTTTACCAGTGATCACTTGATTCATTTTGTTATTGGTTGATTTATTGCATAGGTGGTCACCTGTGGGAATGTTCCCCTGAAATCATCTTTCCAAAAGGTTCCTAGATGCGTATACACTTCTACAAGTTTATACGAGTATAGGGCATGGGGTTCCAGTGCTGCCACTCCAACTCATCGCCGTTTCACATGGGGTCTTCGATCTTCAGAGGTGTGAATTCAATTACTTTTTTATTTAATTTCCGAATTTCTTTTAATCCTTAGTAAACTACTACTCAAATTTGTTGCAAACAAGAATGTGTTTTGTAATAAGGTTTGGATGAATTTCCTTCTTTATTTCTCCTCCTTTTTCTTCCGGCATCAACTCTTCTGTTCTTGATATGTATCATTCACTTGAAGCTTTCATGTTCCATAAAAACAGAAGCATGCTGTTGACTTTTACATCTCTGATTTCCAATCTGGTCTGAGAGCATTGGTTAAAGCTGGCTATGGCGCTCGAGTAACTCCTTATGTGGATGAAGCTGTTGTTATGGAAGTTGACCCTATGAAAAAAGAATCTTCCCCAGAATTTATCCAGTGGTTAGGACAGAGAAATCTATCAGTCAGTGACCGTATGATGCAATTGAAAGAAGGGTAAACTTTCTATCACCCCTTCCCCAAGATCATCTTGATTCTTGAATAAATTTCAAGATTTAATGTTATGGATAATTATAAAAATTACCCTGAAAACAAAGCTTCATGTTTTTTTTTTTGTGATTAAGCTAAGCAAAAGGGTATTTTTGTAATGGTAGGTATATTAAGGAAGGAAGTGCAGTCAGCATAATGGGCGTTGTTCAGAGAAATGAAAACGTGCTAATGATAGTTCCTCCATCTGAGCCCTTCGCAACAGGATGCCAATGGACTAAATGCATATTCCCAGCCAGCTTTGATGGTATCGTGTTGAGGTGTGAAGATGCATCCCAGGTGGATGTTATACCGGTGTAATGAAATAGGAGACGTACATTATAGAGAGGCATTTCCTAGTCATCGTCTTATACAAGGTTGTCTTAAAGGCAATACTGAGTTGGAAGTTATAGCTAACTGTCTCAAACTTAGTATTTCATGTGTTTATCTTGGGCTATTAGTCTTTTCATTTCTTTTTTTATCTTTCTGTATTCTTTGTTTATCTTTCTGTATAGCTTTTAGGTTCCGTGACTGGGAATATGAAATGGTTTGGCAATTGTTACGGGTGACTGTGACAAAAGGAAGTATCTTATATGTTTGAAAGAATTGTGATTATTATTGAAAGTTGAAACATGTTTATGTATAAGGCTAGTGGGGTCGGTCTCATGCTATAAGATCCGACTGGGCTATTTTGGATATAATCGAGAGAAAGGAGAATGTTTGAGTTTCCCTCTTCACTCCATGCTTATTCTACATTTTCTAGATCAGAGGGCCTCGAGATTATTCTCTTCCCTATCCTTGTGATAGTTGCTGCATGCAATATGACCTTTGAGATCGGTGGCGTTCTCTCGCCGATCACTGATTTAAACTAGTATTTTTTTCATGCAATGCATGATTTATAATATTTAATAATATAATAGTTAGTAAATTATAATTAATAGTAATATAATTATTCAATTGTGCATTTTGTTTTGTATTGTATTATCACAATGTATTAGATTTTTCTACTTTTATATAATAAATAAATAATTTTATAAAAATAATTTATATTATATATAAAACATATTTTTAATATAATTTTATTTTATATAAAAATATCTCATATTTTTATTTTATTTAAAAAAATTAAGTAACAAAATATATTACATTTAATTTAAAATATTTTATAATTTTAAAAATATTTATATATAAAATATAAATATCAAAATAAAAATTTTAAATTACTAATTAATTTAATATATTTTTCATCAAAAAAATTAGTTGAAATGTAAAAATTAGAAGTGTTTAGAATTTAAGGTGAAAAAGTAAAACTCAAAAAGTAAAACTCCATTGCCTCTGATTGATTTATTTTTACATTTGCCCTAAACAGCAGGGAAATACCGATCTAAATAAAAATTGAAATAGGTGATTGGCTGCACAATCCCACATCTCACCTTCAATAACAAACCCTCAATCTTTTTTATTTTTTTTCAAAATTTATTATTAAAATAAAATTAGATAAAAAAAATAACATTTGTAAATTTGCTAAAATGTGGTTCTTTTGTATCAATATAGATATAGATGGGCCAATGGCTTATCTTTTTAACTATAGAAGACCAACCCGGGTCGGACAGTTCATTGGAGTTATGGTCTTCGTCTGCCTGAGCAAAAATGTTATGATGAATACTTTGTTGACTTTGGTTTTTAACAGACACGTCAGCGTATGAGGTTTGTTGCGTTCACAAACTAAAACATGTGTGATTAGTTTCGTTTTTGAAGAAAATGTATTTTGTTGTAAATGTTTTGGCGAAAAATTCACAAATTCTTTTTATCATTTTGCAAATTTCATTTAATATTTAAAATTTTTCATTTTTTTATCACGGATTTAATTATTTTTTAATTTTCACAGCAATAGAAATTATAGACACAATTTCAACACAATAATAAATGTCTATACCAATTTTTAGTCAATTCAACGTTCCAGTTCATGGATATAAATCTTGAAGGTGACAGAAAAATGAAAAGCTCCACCACCACCATCATAATTCATTCAACTCAATCACTAACTTCGGTTTTCAAACATAAGCCTATATCGAACATCACAAAAGTCTAAAGTTAATTATATAAGGAAATATATCCCCGTCTCCCGATACCTATAACTATATAAAAAAGGACAATTGCACTAGTTTACAAAATTATTATTTTGCCGTCCAAAATCAACTTTCTATTTTTAAAAATATGATAGCCAATCAGATTTTTATATTTTTATTTATTTTTCACTATAATTTTTAAAGATTTATAACTTTTTTTATCTTAATTTCGTTTTTAATAAAAAATATATTAAATTAATTATTTTTTAATAATTTTTAATTTGATATCCACATTTCATATATAATAATAAAATAATTTTTAAATATAAAATGCTTTTTTATATATTAATTGTGGTACATTTTAATATTTAATATATTTTTATATTGTTAGATATTTTTATTTTATACAATTTTTATCAAAATGTCTTTTAAATAATTATGTATTTTATTTTTAAAATTATAATATCATTTTATAATACTTTATTATATTATCATATTATAAATTATGCAACGCATTAAAAAAATAGTAGTTGCTCCAATTAGTGCTGGATTCTTTTTCTACTAATGTAAAAATTTGCAAAAATAATGAAATTCATAATGAAAATTGCCACTTTTTGAAATGTGAATTGAAAATAGGCAAAATAGGTTAAAGTTAATTGTAAATATGTGAAATAATTGTGAAACAAATTTGAATTCCAGGAGAAATAATTGGAAGATAATTTGCAATTAAAATCTTGAATTTCTATTCTATTGCATAATGGATTTGATTAAATCTAAAATAAACCACCTCAATAAATTTGATATAGTGAAACAATTCCAAACACAGCCTTATATACCTCTTTCTGCGAATCCGCGAACGCTGTATGTAAGCACCGTCAAAACATTGTATGTATGTGTGTATGTGTGTGTTATTCCGTCTAATTTTTCCTATTGAACCGCCATAAAAGGGAACTCTCTCTCTCTCTCTCTCTCACACACACACACCCCCACACCCGCGGGCACGCAAACATTTTGTCGGAGTATTGAGTTCAAATCTGAAGGGAGCGAGCAATGAATGAATGGTGAGCGAGGTGAAAGATGGGAAGGACAGCTGCCGGAAAACATAAAACGACCAAGTTTGTGTTGGTATTGGTGGGTCTGTTGGGGCTGTTTTTCATTGCAGATCTGCTCTGGGCTTCATCATCTTCCTCTTCCTCCAATTGGATTGTGCAAGATGCCAACAATTTCGTCGTTCGACAACCTGTTTACAGCAATTATAGCACACTAAACTCTGCGAATAAGGTCGGCGATTTCACTTAATCGGCATTCTTACTAGAATTCTTTTCCTTCCACTTATATTCCCATTTTTCATCACTCGTTGATGTGAATGAGCTGTGGTGCATATATTCTTCTTTAATTCAATGTACTTTTCTCACATCTATTAGTGTTTTAATTCCCAAAAGTATTCTTCATTGGCTATGCCAGTGTAAATTTCTTTCCAATTGTAATATATCTGGTTTCTAGACCAGTGGGATTAGTGCAAATGATGCCTAATGACATTGGAGTTTGGCAGTCTTTCTCCTTTCCAGTTATGATCTCATTATACTTTGAAATGAGCAGTGTGTTTCATGTTATAGTGGCTTCACATGTATTACGCCTTTCTTCTTTAGTTCACGTGGCCTTAAAAATGAAAATTTAATATATTGGTTCTCTTTCTGATAGGAGAAGTCCAAGAAAGATAAGAAAGATAGTGTCTCTGGGAGGGTATTGTCGGTAACTTTTGCTGATTTGGAAGCTCCTGAGTTGAAATGGGAGAAGATGGCAACAGCACCAGTGCCTCGCCTTGATGGTGCAGCAATACAAATCAAGAATCTTCTTTTTGTGTTTGCTGGTTATGGAACCATTGATTATGTGAGGGTTTTAACCTGTTCTCTTATCCTACGCATCTATGCTGCTTAAGTTGTTTTGCATTTCAGATATTGCAAGAATCTTTTTTCCCAATATCCCTCTTGTTTTACTTAAGAAAATATAGGATTGTCTTCAATTTTCCAGCGAAACTTTAACATCACCCAACCCACGTGGTTCTAGTATGTTGAACAAATGGAGGAAGGACACATTACTATTCTGTGCTGAAGAAAGTTTGCATACTTAAATTTGAAACTTTAGCTCATTTTGTAACTAGGCTTTTTAGATCTTTGAGATGGGAAACACATATGTTGGAAAAAATAATAATAATATGTCCTGTAAATATCTAATTGTAGTGTCTACAAGATAGAATGTGGTTTATGCATGTTTAAAAACTGTTCAAGCTGCTATGGTTATGGATCTTCCTACAAGTATATGTGATCAAAAAGTGATGGCCGCCCTTGATTGCTCTGTTGAATTTTAGGTGCATTCTCATGTTGATATATACAATTTCACTGACAACACTTGGGGAGGAAGGTTTGACATGCCAAAAGAAATGGCGCATTCGCATTTAGGCATGGTAACCGATGGAAGATACATTTATGTGGTTACTGGACAATATGGTCCTCAATGCAGAGGGCCAACAGCTCACACGTTCGTATTGGACACAGAGACAAAGCAGTGGAAGAGCATGCCAGCTTTACCTGTTCCACGGTATGAGCTTTTTATGTGGTTGTACACTCTGAATCTGCGTAATTGTGCTTAACAGATTCTTCTATTGGTGCTCTTTTTCCATAATAGACCATTGCTTCTTTAGGTATCTCTTTGTTTGGGTAGAGAAGGTTTGCTTAGATTGTAGGCACAGTTTAAAACTTATTGACATGGCCTTTTCAGGTACGCACCTGCAACCCAACTTTGGAGAGGGCGACTCCATGTGATGGGTGGAAGCAAAGAAAACAGGCACACTCCTGGATCAGAGCATTGGAGCATTGCTGTCAAAGATGGCAAAGTTTTAGAAAAGGAATGGCGAAGTGAAGTTCCCATTCCTCGCGGTGGACCTCACAGGTTTTTCAGATTTTCCTTCTAATATTTAGATAAATACATTTTCTACGATTTATCTGAGATAAATTGGAATAAGATCGTTTTCGCGCTTATGTCATTATTTAGCACCTGTTTACAGTGAGTGAACGAGATTCATAGTAATGACCTGATCATTGTGTGTTTCCAGCTATGGATTTGAAGTTATAGTCTGTAATCAGCTCACTTACATGTTTGGCGCAGATTATAGCTCACTCCATCAGCTGTACCTAATACCCCAGCCGACTCATTACTCCATTTTCTGCTAATGGATTATTTTCATTGACTTTCATACATACATCTTCAGAGCAAAAGTGCTTCAAGCATTTCTTGCTGAAGTTTCCACACAAAATTGGCATGTACACGCAAGGATATTTCTCGGATTCTCCATTGAAAGTTTTTGCTTCTCCAAGTAGAGAAGCAACACCAAATTCCCAGTATGTATCTAGGAATATGAATTTTGCATATGTGAAGATAAATATTTGGAAAATCCGGATTTATCTATGAGTTACTACTCTTTTGGACAGCATATTCTTCATCTTATTATTGAAATTCACATCATGCAACTTCCTTTTAGTCAACTTGAGAAAAATCTTTTGGGTAGATAACTTATCTATTCCTATATCCTTGGGGATCTCATTTGTACTTTTGATTTCCATGGATGGTCTACCTTGTTGAACATGCAATGCCTTTTTACTACTTCTTGTTCAATGCAGGGCTTGTGTTGTTTTCAATGATCGCTTGTATGTTATTGGTGGCCAAGAGGGTGATTTCATGGCTAAACCTGGATCTCCCATATTTAAATGCTCTCGTCGAAATGAGGTAATTCAAATCTGCACCTGTAAGAGACATTAAGCAGTTGATTGAGTGTGGTTATTGTAGACAATTATGCTGAAGCAAATATAAAATTTAGGGTTGACAAACTTTGCCATGGTGTATGATCTTACTATTAAAATGCATTGGAAGAGAAAAAGCTCCTGTCCTCTCTGTCCAGTCGCGCACACACACACACAAAGAAAATTTGTAAAAAATAAAGAAAGAGAAATCCCCAAGACAGATGCCGCAAGACATTTTTGTAAATAGATAATAAATGTCTCCTGAGATACTCTTGTGAACTATTTGATTGTAAACTTCTGTCCTCTGCAGGTTGTATTTGATGATGTCTACATGCTAGATGATGATATGAAGTGGAAAGTTCTACCACATATGCCAAAGCCTGATTCTCATATTGAGTTTGCGTGGACAATTGTTAACAAGTCTCTAATCATAGTTGGAGGTACCACAGAGAAGCATCCTGTAACCAAAAGGATGATATTGGTAGGAGAAGTATTCCGATTCGACTTTGATACCCAGGTACTCTTCTTCCTTCTTGGAACATACTTAATAAGTTTCTTTCTAATTTAATTTTCGGATCCTAGTAGCTTACAATAGAATTGTATAACTTTACTGGCGTTTTGTGTGTTTTGGGTTTCACATATCTTAAAAAAAAAATTGAGTGGGTCCACTAAATATTAAGTTTCAAATGTTTCGTCTTTCTTTTGTCTCACTCATGATTCTTGGGGGTCCTACAATCCTTGTCTGGGGTCATTGGATTCTTTCTACCAGTGAAGTGATCCAATATATGGTGTGTTGCATGATTAGTAGTAAGGCATGTCATATACCTTTGGCTATGGTTTTCCATAAAGGAAATGAACCTAATTTATATAGATACACACTCTAGAAGAATCTTTAAGGCTACACCAATTGTTTTGCTCTAGATACACCTATGGTTTTACTCTTATGATACTGATTCCCCTTTCTTCAAGAGGGCTACTGTTCTTACTAATCGTGTTTCTGTAATTCCATATAGACAGGTCTTTGTTATAAAATACCATGTCTCATGTAAAAAAGCTTGGTTTTTAATCCCTTCCTTTTATTCCATTAAGGATCATTACTGCCATCAACATTGTGTATATTTCAAGTGTAACACTAACTGATCCGAACCTCTATTTACACATTTCCTTTTATGTAAATGTCAACCGTAACAGAAATGGTCAGTTATTGGAAAGCTTCCTTACCGTGTCAAAACCACTCTAGTTGGGTTTTGGGATGGAATGCTGTATTTTACATCAGGGCAACGAGATAGAGGGCCTGATGATCCGGCACCTAGAAAGGTCCTTGGAGAGATGTGGAGAACAAAGCTTATGCTGTGAGCCTTTTTTTCTTTTTCTTTATCAATTGGTAGATAGTCTGCCAATATAAGCACATTGTGATCAATTCATTCGCCATTTTTTCCTTAAAAAAAATTATTCTACAGTCATTCTCTACGCAACATCTTTGTGTATGTAATATAGGGGTACCATATTTTTCCTTGTGTAGGACTCCGACTTCCTACACCATGAAATGTCAAATAGGGAATTTTGTTTCATGTTTGTGTGTATTATTAAATATAGGCTGTGTATATGCCTGGATCTTATTATTGATAATGTCTTGTCCAACTTTCTTCTTGATACTGAAGTATTAATTCTTACACAAACGCTCGGCAGCCATTTTTTTACAGCTCGAGGTCTTAACCTTCAAGCGCATCTTCGCCCTTCTACATAGGCTCGTACGTCACTGTGAGCTGTGAGGTTGAAAATTGTAAATCTTGCAATTTTTTAGGTAGCAATGTGTGAAATTCGTAGCAAAGATTTGGTTAACAAAAATGTCCAAAAAAGTCTGCTTCTATCGGGTGTAAATTACAACTATAATTCACCACTTGCGGCCCAAAATGTAATTTACCCTTATTGCTATTTACCCAGCATGGCAGCAACTTTCTACAGTACTACTTGATTTTACACAACTGTCAAATTACTTTACTACCAGAAGATGTAACCAAGGGACTCCAAAGACAACAAATACTAGGATCTCAAACTAGCTTCCCCTTATCAGTAAGGAAATATTTACATTCTCTTACAAGAAGGGCGTGCTTCTTCCCATTCAAGGCTGCATCAGAAGATCCACCAGATAACTCTCTCCATCGAACCTCAAACCCGATGGATCGGCTGGCTGGATCAACCCATCTACCATCCCACCATAGACATACAAGAATCGGCCTGAATCATCAACGCAGGCCCCATGAAATGATCGGCAATCAGGTTTGTCCCCCTTAGCTTCAATCCTCTTCCACATTTTCCTAAACTCTATGTTCTGCTTTAGATTCCTAGGACGCTGCATTTTAACACGTGACATTGAACTGATATCGAGCACCCAGAAATCATCTTTTCGATTTCTGTTGGAATCTTCACCTCCATAGATGAGCAGGCGACGACCTATTATAAGGTTGGCCGAGTGTCCTACTCGGGGGAGGGACAGTCCTTGAGGTACATTGCGCAACTCAAATGACAGTTGTGCCCATCTCCAATGATCTTTGGAAGCTTCTAGAAGCCACACATCATTTAGTACTTCATATCCTGTACCCCTCCCTCCGAATAAAATTGTTTGCTCTCCACCTATGTGTGTCATCGTGTGTCCCGAACGGGATGCAGGGCATGGTTGAGCTCCGATTTCAGCCCAGTTTCCATAATGGAAATCATCAGAAAGTTCAAGAATCCATGTATCGCCGAGTCTGAGACCAGACAGGCCGATGCCTCCATGGATGAGCATTCTCTCGTTGTCCATGCAGCATCCGGCATGCGCCCCACGAGGCGGCGGCACAACAGGACCCACGTTTAGCAGGCGCCACAACATTGTAACGCCGTTGTTCTCTAGGATGGTTACCTGTCCGATCCATGTGTCGTTTTGGCGGATTCCTAGGTCGTTTATTCCCCCAAATAGGATGAGAAATTCACCTATTGCTACACAGGAATGGCCGAATCTCCCACTTGGTATGCCTGAACTCACTTTTTGCCACTTCAGTGTTCTTCTCAAATCATTTCCAACGTGTGCCACCCATGTGTCGTCGAGGTGCCTGCCTGAACAGGGGTAAACAGAAACATTAACCTTATGCCCTAAACACAGAATGAATAATGTCGATTGTGATGAATCCAAGAATGTTTTTGACAACATGAGATGAAGATGAATTTTTAAGAATTGATGTTCATGAAATTCAGTTACTGCTGCCCAAATAATTCTTAAACTAGATTCAAATACAGATTCAAATCCAATCAAACTCGTACAAATTTAGAGCGAATAGTATCCTTACAACTAAATCTAATGTACAGTAAGTAATCTCAAACACTGTTTAATCCTGGCAGCACTGCAATGTCTATAATGACCAGAGTAATCAGTAAGAGAGAGAGAGAGAGAGAGAGAGAGCTAACCTCCCTCACAGCCGCCACCAAAGAGAACCAAACAGCCAGAGACCAAATTCAAGGAATGGGAAGCTCTAGGGCTCGGAAGATTCTCGTCGTTATCCGCTAAGAGTCTACGACAAGACACAGAGTCCAACTGGTAAACCTGCTGGTACAACTTCTTCCACGGAATTCGACGAATACAATTGGAGCCCTTGACCGAATCAACAGGGGTCTGCCCCCAATCCCTCCTGCACACAGATTCCCACAAGGAATCCGAATACGCTAAAGACCTCAATCTCTTACAAGTCATCGCGAAAGATAAGATTGATTCAATGGGCAAGAGAAGCAGGATTGAGAAGAGATGGTCTTGGGGGATTCTGGTTACTGGTGATGATCCATTATTGCTGCTTTCAGCCATGGGACAAAGCTTCTTCTGTTTTTTTGCGTTGTTGTATTCATCGTTCCTTTGTATTGTTGCTTCTTCATTTTCACTGCTCTTCATTGGTTTTCACTGCTGGTCCTCTCACTCCCACTCTCTCTCTCTCATGTCCATGGATCGAAATTATTGTTTATATTATGGTGTTAATCAACATGGAAATTATTTAGACCCCACTTTGAAGCTGACATTTTTCATTTATTTATATGCATCAATTATCATCTAATAACATCTGGAAGATAAGTACTATTTGACAAAGATAATAAAGCTTAAACGTTTTTTTTTTTTTGTGTGTGTTTTGATCAAATTTAAATTTGAATTCAAATTCATACTCAGTAAATAAAATTTGTGTAGAATTTACAAATCTATTTAATATGGATTTATATTTTCTACTTAATTAAAACTCATTCAAGTATAAATTAAATTAATTGCCAAACAAATTCAAATATATAATATTAAAACTCAATAATATTTCAACCAAATTTGAACAATAACATGTTTGGCTATTCTAAAATAAATTTTTATCAAATTCTTAATTGGATGTAGCGTAAAATGCCATCTCAAAGGAGGTCCCCAAAAGAAATTCCTCCATTAGTGTCCTGTATACTTCACCAAGTACAATTTCCATCACACATTCATATACTCACAAGAATGTGCATAAATATATAATAAAAAATACAAGAACATAAAATGCTCGTAATGTAGCAACGAGATAACACCTCCATTCAGAACAAATTCATTACTTAATTATTAATTTGTACTATATAAGTGCAAAGATCTATAAATTTAACCCCCAAACTAACTATCTAGACCCGTCTTTGAATTTAGACAATTTTCTGGGCTTGTGTCTACAACTTTCTTTCCACACGCCTCTGAATTGACAACATAAAAACATACAAGGTTAAACACTTATAATACCCTTTAGCAAAACACATTTGAACTAGTTGCATTATCACAGTTACTACCATAACACGTTTACTGATGCAAACTATCAGCTCCGATCAGCTGCGTGTCTAACTGTGAACAATACAGTTAGATGAGCACCTGATGAAATTTGTGCAAAATATGTGCGTAAAAAAAGCCAGACTTTAAAAAAGATACTAAGTATCCAAAAATGATTTTTTGCTAAAAAAAAAAAACAATCAATCTCTGTTTAATACCACCAATTCAAGTTTGCTAGGAAAATCCATCAAGCAAACGAGGCCAGTAAACAAACTATTAGTGCTCCTACTTGTCCCTCAAGCAGTTAGGTTAATAAATACTGAGAGAGCAACATAACCTTATTTAATGCATGTTACAACCCAACTTCCCTATGGTGCAGTTCAATTGTACGATTAAAGAAGCATGTTTCACTTCTGAACGTTGTGTATTCGACCTTTATCTAGAAGTTTCCAAAGTGCTTTCTTTGCTTCCTCTACTGTGTCGACACTGTGCCCATCGTCGAATGAAATCCTCTGAACATTAAACTGCAAACCACGAAATAAAATGACAAACTAGCTCCAATAATAATAATAACAACAATTACAACAACAACAACAATACTAATAATCATAATATTATGAGATATTCAAGCAAGGCACAAGACCTGGGCGCCTTGACGGACACGAATATCGACCCCCTTGCTGTCAATCGATATAAGGGCAGCATCATCTACCTCAGCTTCTTTGGATAAAAGTTCTCTCAGAGGCTTCGAAAAAATTGTATTTAGTTCCTAAAAGGATAGAGTAGATATTTCAGCCCATGTTGGAATAACAACACTAATTCAGTAAGAACAACAAAACCCATAGAAATTCATTTCGGTTCCTCTCCCTCCTTCCCCTCTAATTTGTGTGCTTGTTTAGGGATGGGTGGGTGGGTGTGGTTGTGCGAGGGGGGGGGGGACTTCAACTACCACACACACTGTCACACACGCACAAAAAAAAAAAAAAAAAAAAGCCAAAGCATATCTCACTGTAAAACAAATACTATAAATAGTACAGAATACAAACCTTTAGACCCTGTTCACCGCCATCGGTAGCAATCTTATCAGGTTTAATGGCTTCATATTCTTTAACATCAACCCAAGCAACAGTTCCAAATCCTCCAATGAAATATATATCACTGCCAAGTAAATTAAACTCCTTAATTTCTTCATACACATAATTGGATTTCCAGTTTAAATGTATCATTCATGTATCTTTTTTGTGAATTTGTGAATTAGGAAACAGAGGAAAATTGGAGGGAAGCCAGTAATTTCAATTTGGCTAAAAAAATTTAAGAAAATATATGAAAAAAAAAAAGATGTGCTGCTCAATCATCCCAACAGCTTCCAAACAACTCAGGACCATGTATCAGTCTGTGTTTCGACATTAATTCTATAATTATATTGAATTAGTTAAGTAGTAAAAAATAGAAGCATTCAGGTCATCAAGTGCCATCATCCTATATAAAGGACATTTCTCTTCATGATATCTATTTGTTCCTCGGGGTGATATGTTCTCAAGCAATCAACTTCCCTTTTTTCCTTTTTCTTTTTTTCAAAGTTTGAATTAGGTGCACCAAAGAAAAAAATAAATGTACTGAACAGTTTACCTTATGTTCTGCATTCGAAAGTAGTAGAAATTCCCCCACTGCTGAGAAGGCCCCTGTAGGTGTTTTTCCATGTACAGTTTATGAGCCCATTCCTAGTAATCAAATGGGACATAAACATCATTTTTAGGAATACGCACAATATTACACAATGACAATAAGGATTCCGTTACAATCATCATAATGTTTGTACTTGTTGGGTTCACCGAAGGCATCAAGTAACGATCCCCTTGAAGAATTTGTTTAATTACACGGCATAAATGGAGTAGGTAACAACGGAAAAGGAGGAAGGCATTACTATTCAGCATTCATGCTGATTTATTATGTAGAGGCAAGTTCAAGTAAACGGTAGGATTAAAAAGAAAAACAGTATTATGAAGCACAAGTTTATATATGAAAATGCAGGTGCCCAAAAATAAGCCAACACCCTTCCTGAAAGGCAAAAATGATTTTTTTTTTAAAAATATCATGTCAATTCTCACCAATGTGGACCAAGACAGGCTTTTCATGGTGAGATGGCTTTTGTAGATAATTTTACAAATATTAAGCATCACTTGAAGAATGCATTCACCTGCTGGTCTTCTGGAAGGGGGTATACATCACCAAAGATTGTCACCCGTGCATTTGACAAGCCACTCCATCCAGGCGTCTAATGAATTTTCAGGTCTTCATAACCATAGATAACGATAAAGCAATAAACAGTGATTATAAAAATGAAAAGCTTCTGAAAACAAGCTGCTAACCTGCACAACTAGTGTGCACCTTGGATTGGCTAACAAGTTCCTTGTGTGTATAGCCAGCGGCGAGAATGAAAATATTGGATCTGCAGGAGAAAATTGTTATAATACAGCTCATTGTATGCCAAGTCAATGTCTAGATTTTCTTTCAACTTGGGTTAAGTCTTTTAGTTGATTGGATAAGCAGAACATCTTTGTGTTTTCAGAGTTCTCACTTAAGAATTGTGTTCTTTCTAAAAAGCATAACTTCATTGGATGTCATGCAAAAGAAGCGAAGCATTTATGACAGTAATATAATTTTCGAGAGAATAGTGCCGAGGAAATCTTAGTCTTTACTTGGACTGAGCTATAATTATTGGCTTCCTTGGTAAAATCAGGTCCATGTAAACAGATAATGAAAGCATCAATTGTACACAACTTGGCAAAAAATCACTGCAATTGTTTTCTTCAATAGTAGACTGAAAAGCTGTACTATATCATCTTGAAGAGAATTTGGGAGTGAAAGTAGATATATACATTTAACTAAATAAGTTAAAACAGCTAGTTTTCAAATTAAAGAGTTCTTGCAGCAGGAGGATTTCATACATGCATATAGCGGAAAATAATCACTTCAAAAAGAAATATGGCTGACAGACCCCATGCCAAATCAAGATGAAAAAAAAATATCTTCTAGATGCATGAAAGTTGGAAGTAAGGCGTTCCTTTCTTCTACATTTGATGCAACAAATACCTCTCAATATCAGCAGCACACCAGTCCCGATTAGGCATGACAAAGAAAAGAATCTCATGGCCAAAGTGCTATTAAACTTACTATCTATCTACCAGAAATAGAAATATTAAAAAATTCTACATAGATTGGCATTATCCCACAGGGAGGATTAAAAAAAAAAAAAAGACAATCTGTCATTGACAAATAATGAACTTACGTCCCATAGGATCTGGTGCAAAATCTACGAGTGAGCCAAATGGATAACCCTCTCTGCGGTGGTGCATGCGTGACATCACAGTACACAGATGAGCAAATCTAGCCTTCCCATATTGGAATCCAGCAAGAAAATGGTATAACATCATGTCAAAAGCAGTTTTATCCAAGTTCTAATGGCATGAGTGATTTAAAGAATATTTAATCCTCTAAAAAAAAGTCAATATGCAATACCTGTTCCATTAGATTTCGGACTGCTAAGGCTGGTCTTGGTAAGCCATGAGCAGAGGTGGCACTTTGCACCCCTCCAGATATAGGCGTTCTAAAAAGCCCAGCTCTTGTACCTCCCCCAGCTGTAGTTATGCATGAGCCTAAACCTCCCGCAGTTACATATGAGCCCATAAGAGGAGGTGTCGTCAAATTTATATCCTTTTCATTACTTTGTTGGAGATCTGAATTACCCTTTAGGACATGAGAGAGGCCATCACAACAAAGCCGAACAAGCCATTTGAAATATCCATTCATGGACTATATCATAAAAAGAGATGTCTAACTTATCATGCCAGGGGAGCATAAATACAACTGAACAAATTCCATGCATATAATACCAGTAATAATTAGTTTTTTTTTTTTTTTTTTTGTCTGCTAACCATTGCATTCCCAGAATAGATAAATTGCACGCTGTTGGCAGACGTGAAACAATAATTTCCAACATCAAATTATATTTTTAGCGGTCCAATCAATTTAATGCCACCAAAGTCCACTCACAATATTGCACACATTATAATCCACCGGCCTCCAAATGACTATATACATTACATGGGCCCATACAGTATTACAGAAGAAGCTATGATACATGACAGTTATATTTGTTGATGAACTAAGAAAACAGGTCCAAAGCATGCCTGAATTGTTGAGAAAGTGATATTAGCAAGTAGTTTTAATTGGACGAAATTTAAATAGGAGCAACCCATAGACAAAGCTTTGAGACGATCATGTATTTTTAGCTTATAAAAAGAATCGAATTTCGATCGTAAACATCTCCTATTATCAGAAAGATTTAAAAGAAAGCCTCAGTTAAAAGAAAGACTATATATTGAAAGGAAAAAAAACAATGCTATACTCCACAATTTCAAAAAGAACTATAAACCCCCTCCCCGAACCATCTAGAGGTATATATGAATCTAACATTAACACGAGCAAGAATCTCCGAAGCCCTCGTGTGAAGATTGGTGGACAGCAAGGCACTTTGACGTAGAACAAATAAAAATAACTCTTCAAAAGACAAAAAGTGCAAAAAGAAAAGATTTTTAACAACCATTTGCTCCGAATTCACAAACTTCCAGAAACAAGAATCAGAATCAGCAGCAAAAGTCGAGAACATTCAATAACCGAAAACTCAAAAATAAAGAGAAAAGACAAGCTTTATTTCTTCTTTCCATACCTGAGATAAAGATAGAGATTCTTCAGATACCAAACGCAAGACACCATTATCGTTATCCAACCGACTATCATCTTCGCTACTTCCCTCGTCCGATACTTCGCGGGCGAGCGCAGAAACTCGAGTCGCACATCGCAACGATGGCGTTTTGGCGGCGCTCGGAGTGATTCTCAACAAAGCACAATGCTTTGTGCTGGTTTGGGAACAGTGGATCCCCAATGAACTCTCTGCAAATCTCTGAATTTGCAAAGCGGAACCGGAAATAGCTTCCATGGAAGAAGGTAAAGCGAGGGAGGGAGGGAGAGTGAGAAGAGACTCCTGTTCTTAATTCGGCTTTTGCTTTCCCGAGGCGAGGTTTCCTGTTAAAAAGGAATATTTTTAATGGGCCTGAGTTGGGCTGGTCAGCTGTAGAAAAGAAATATTTATGAAAAGTAATTTTGGGTTGGCCCAATAAAAATGGGCCTTATGTGGGCTGAACTTCCAACAGAAAACAATACAATAGTGGAAGTAAAGGTTAATGGCCCAGGTCCATTTCATATTGTCCGTCCTTTAACTCCAATATTTATAAATTTTCTTAAAAAATTATTTTGTTAATTTAATATTTATAGCTTAAATCCACCGCAGATAGTTTAAATCATTTTAATATTAAATTCTTACTCTTACACCAAAAAATTAGGGTATGATACATAACACTGATGTTTCATAATTTTGGGTAACACCTTTTATGTTTTTAAAATTATACATCCATGTGATTTTATAAATCATGCATAAAATTTCAAATTCATCAATTTTGATGAAATTAAGATGCACGTGTGTTTGCTGCAAATTAATATGTTCTTTTTTCAACTTTTACCATTTAAAATAAAAATTTTGCCCTTTATAAATATAATTTTCTTTTTTTTTTTTCCCTCCCAAAAATATACGCACATGCAACGCATTCATCTTCTTCATTTTCCGATTTCTACACACCCTTGAGGTTGTGACTTGAATGGGAAGACACATAAATTCGCAAAAAACAAATGCGTTAGACAAAGAGGAAAAGAAATAACTTAGTCCGTCCCCTTGAGACCAACTTCAATATTTTGCATTACTTCAATGTAAATTATGTATTACTTTAGCGTAAAATTTACATCATTTCTCATACAATTTATACTATTTTGTCCACTAAAAAACAATATTCCACAATAATCTTTATCATTTCTACTTTTAATATTTATTTTTATTACTATATATTTGTTAAAAAATATTATGTATGTAATCTTATTTAACATAAAATTTTGATATAATATTTATTTTAATTCTTAAAACTTTCTACATTTTAGAACTTAAAAAAGACTTGATCCACCGTTGGATGTAAAACCAACAATAAAGTTGTAGAGCAACTCGATCGTCGAATGAGGCACAAATTCAAATCCAATATTATTGGTTAAAGTCACATAAAATTTTTAATTAAAATATCAATAAATAATATAACATTATTTATTCTATTTTATATTTTTAAAATAACATTTAGTCGAAAAAATTAATTGAGAAACATACATTTTACTTATATATACATATATATAGTTTCTTAATTTATATATATATATATATGTGCATAATAAATATAAATAAAATTGATGTGTAATATATATATATACATCATAGATATATACCTAATAATATACATAGATATATAGTTGGATCCCTAATATATATATATATATATATATATTATAAAATAATCTTAGAGAGAGAGGGAGAGATAAAAAAAAAAAAATCAATCATCCGTTTCTAGTTATTAGAGATTTGATGCAATTTATTTTTTCAATAATTTAACACTATAGGGTTTTAATATTATACAAAGAATATTTTAATAATAATATATATGTAGTAAGGAAAAATAATATTTGGACGAAAAAATAGAAATAAAAAATATATTTTACTTTTCTATAGATACAAATGTGTGTGAAAGTCTACGGCACATTGAACCAGTAGTAAACAAAGCCCACCACTCATTTGTTTATGCCTGTGTGCAAGAATTGGTCATAGGTATGAGCAAATGCACGCGGGTGTCCATCCCAAACCAAACGAAGTCATTATAATCTTCATTTTAGGAACAAATTAGATTTTCGACCTAATATAATATATCTGTTATATTAATAATTTATATAAATATTATTCAATTTAAAATATACTTATATATATAAAATTGCACTTTTATTTTTAAAGTTAGTTTTATTATATAATAAATTGTACAATATTTTGAATTGTCCCTCAACTCAATATAAATATTTTAATTTATTAAAATTTTTTTGAAGTTAAACAATAAATTAATAGTATAATATTTTTATTTTTATAAAAACAGTTATTTATATTGTTAAGTTAAACTCATATAAAAATTCGATATACTATTTATTCAAATTTATCACATATATCCAAATTTTATAATTAATAATTAAATACATATAAAAATTATATTTCATCCATAAAATTATATTCCATAATTTTAAATATAATTATTTATTTCAATATATACAATATTGATGTCAAATTAAAGATCACAAAAGAAGATTAATTTAATATCTCCTATATAAAAAACGGACTTAAAAAGAAAAATTTATTTGAATTTTTAAATTTTAGTGAAAATTAAAATAAGAAAAAGAGAAAAAAAAAAGAGAGACTGAACATGTTAATTGTATAGATATATGTAATGAAAAGAGAAAAAATCGATCATTCTTCTATAATAATAATAATAATGTTTCATTATAGTAATTTTTTTGTCAATCAAACAAAGATAAAACTTTCTACAATTATAAATTCATATTTATATAATTTTATTATTTATTTATTTGATTTATTCAATTTGATTAATATTCTCTTAATTTTTATGAAAGCCGCCAGAATCTTTGTGATAAAGACAAAGAGGTTGTTGACAAGTCAACAAACTGGAAGAACTCTTTAACATTTATTTATGAGACTTAATGAACGCTGCTTCCTCCAAATTCAGTTTCTTGCTCAATCAATAAATCATATAACCGGTAGCTTGCTGCTACAGCTGATCTTCTAACTACTTGTTCGTTGCCTTTATTCCATACAATTTTATTGTTCTTTAATTCACATTCTTGGTTGCTTTCCAATGCAGAATCCAAACTTGTTTTGGTTATCTTTGTTTCATTTCATGAGCCTTTGCATTGTTTTGACGCACGGTTCGGGTTCGAGTGCTGCAAAGGCTGATGTTGGAGTGATTCTTGATCTTGACACAGCTATTGGAAAGATTTGCAGGACTTCCATTTCTATGGCGATCGAAGATTTCTATTTGAAGCACGAAAATTACAGCACCGTGATTGTTCCACACTTCAGGAATTCCAGCAGTGATATAGTTGGTGCAGCTTCTGCTGGTAATCTTATATCTGTTTCATTTTTATATTTGCTTCAGATTCTCACAGCATAGTTCAAGCTTTGCAGATTAGCTAATTGTTATTCGACCTCTCTTGCAGCCATAGATCTGCTGAAGAATACTCAAGTGGTGGCGATACTCGGGCCTCAGCTATCAGTTCAAGCAGACTTTGTTATAGATATTGGTGACAAAGTTAAAGTTCCAATCATATCCCCTGCAACGAGCCCAGCTCTATCGCCTAAAGAATCGCCGTACTTCATTAGATCGGCATTGTGTACGTCTTCCCAGGCCAAAGCTATAGCAGCAATTGTGAAGGCGTTTGGTTGGAGGGAAGTGGTGTTTATCTATGAGGATACGAGTTATGGAAGTGCATTGGTACCGTTTTTGATTGAGGGCCTTCTGGAAAGCAATGCTTTAGTCGCCTACCAGAGTGTTGTCTCTCCTTCTGCTGGAAATGATAAGATTCTTAAAGAACTCTACAGCTTGAAGACCAAGCAGACGAGGGTGTTCGTAGTTCACATGCTGCCATCTCTTGCGTCTCGTTACTTCAAAATGGTGAAAGAAGCAGGGATGATGAGAAAGGGATATGCTTGGATAATTTCTGATGTGCTGACCAGTCTCTTGGATACTGTGGATTCAGACACTATTGAATCAATGCAAGGCGTACTAGGTGTGAAGGCTTACATTCCAAGATCCGGTGAACTTAATAACTTCACTAAGAGATGGAGCAAGAGGTTTGATAAGGAGAATCCAGACATGGACAGTACAAAACTCAATATTTTTGGGCTGTGGGCTTATGACAGCGTAACGGTTTTAGCTGAGGCAATCGAACGTGTTGGTGTGGCACTTCCACGATTCATGAAACCTATTAATAGTGGGAATTTGACAGATTTGGAAGCATTAGGGACTTCCAATACTACACCATCATTTGTTCGTTTGATCAGAGACTTTGCATTTAAAGGATTGAGCGGCGATTTCCATATTGTTAACGGTCAATTACTACCGTCTGCATTTGAGATAGTTAATGTGATCGACGAAAGAGAAAAGAGAGTGGGATTCTGGACAGAAAAATATGGAATTTCAAGGAAACTGAAGCAGGATGATCATAAGGCTAATTACTCAACAGAAAAGAAGAATCTTGGAGCCATTGAATGGGCAGGCGAGACGGATGAAGTGCCTAGGGGTTGGGAGATTCCGACGAGCGGGAATAAGTTAAGAGTTGGAGTTCCTACGAAGCGTGGATTTAGTGAATTTATCAAAGTTGAAAGGGATAAAGAGACGAATGCTGTGAAACCAACTGGTTTCAGCATTGATGTCTTCGAAGAAGTCATGCGTTCAATGCCGTATGCTGTGACATACGAGTATATTCCTTTTTCTGGAGACTATGATGATCTTGTTCAACAGATATATCTTAAGGTAAGTGTTAGAAGCCACATTTGAAGCACTTTGTTTGGTTTTCTTATTCATATGTTTTGCTCATTTCTTTTCCGAACACTGAATGTGATAAAACTCTGGCAGAACGTTGATGCAGTGGTGGGAGATGTAACCGTTACAGCCAACAGGTCAGAGTTTGCCGATTTCACCATTCCTTACTCGGAGTCTGGTGTTGCTACCATTGTCCCAATCAAGGATAAGCCGAGGAAGAATACTTGGATTTTCATGGAACCTCTTACAACCAGCCTTTGGATAACCATTGGAGCTTTCTTTGTCTTCACTGGATTTGTCGTGTGGATTCTTGAGCATCGCGTAAACAAAGAATTCCGAGGTCGACCTTCTCAGCAAGTTGGGTTGATATTCTGGTTCTCTTTCTCAACTATTGTTTTCGCGCAAAGTAAGTCCACATTTCTCGATATATATTGTCCTAAAAACACTTGTTACATTCTTGTTGTACCTTATAAGTCCATAATTCTTGAATTTATGACAGGGGAGAAAGTAATAAGCAACTTGGCCAGATTCGTGATGATCGTATGGGTGTTCGTCGTGCTGGTTCTTACATCAAGTTACACTGCAAACTTGACATCCATGTTAACAGTGCAGCAGCTTCAGCCTACAATCTCCGACATCAATGATCTTGTAAGGAAAGGTGAATATGTGGGCTGCCAGACCGGATCCTTTGTCATTGGATTCTTGCGCAAGATGAACTTCGACAGCTCCATGTTCAGAGAGTATGCAACACTTCAAGGGTTTGATGAGGCCCTTTCCAAAGGCAGCAGAAACGGAGGCGTATCTGCAATAGTCGATGAACTTCCTTACATTAGGCCCATGCTTTCCAAGTACTGCCTCAAGTATACTATGATTGGTCCCGTATATCAGACTTCTGGCCTTGGATTTGTATGTCCTCTTGCTTCCTATTTTTCTCTATTTAGATTTCCTGACAAATTCGTCGATTTTGATCCCTCAGGACACGACCCCTCCGCAAAATGGTCTCAGTACTCTTCACTTTCAGGACTAAAGGATTTTTTCAGTGACTTGGTCCTAGACGAACGAGTATTGGATCCATTTTGTGGAACGGGCACTGTTGTGTCCCGTGGGACCAAAACTGCAAATTCATCTCATTTCCAACAACAAAATCGAAGAGCTAAAACCTTATCAAATAATTTCAGGCATTTCCAAAGGGATCACCATTAGTCCCTGATGTTACAAGAGCCATCTTGAAACTGAAAGAGGATGAGAAAATGGTTAGCATAACAAGAAAATGGTTTAAAGAAGAAAAAGGCTGCCCTGGCATTGATGGATCTACGACCACCTCTCAAAGCCTCAATGTGGATAACTTCAAGGGCCTCTTCTTCATTACCGGTGTGTCATCGTCACTAGCTCTAGCCATCTTCTTGTCCATCTTTGTGTACGAGAATCGCTACATATTAACCTCCACTGCTTCAATGAAGCAAAAGCTCTACGGACTGTTAAAAGTTTTTGATCAGGAAAGAGTCGAGAATTCGTCGTCGCCAGTGAAGGAATCAACAGCTCCTGGGGAAAGAGGTTCATCAGCACCAATGAGTCCAGCAATCAGCGTTTCATTTCAGCAAGAAGAAATGTGTTTACAAGATGAAGGGCTCTCAGCAACAGAACCACAAGATGAAGGGCTCTCAGCAACAGAACCAGGAAGTCCTGCTCATAATGCTACACAAGGATGATTTCAATAATATAATATTATTGTAAAATTTCATTTTTTGTGTAAATTATGATATGTTAAAGCAAACTTCAGTAGACACTATTTGATAAAGTTGTAGAGCAACTCGATCGTCGAATGAGGCACAAATTCAAATCCAATATTATTGGTTAAAATCACATAAATTTTTTAATTAAAATATCAATAAATAATATAACATTATTTATTCTATTTTATATTTTTAAAATAACAATTAGTTGAAAAAATTAATTGAGAAACATACATTTTACTTATATATACATATATATAGTTTCTTAATTTATATATATATGTGCATAATAAATATAAATAAAATTGATGTGTAATATATATATACACATCATAGATATATACCTAATAATATACATAGATATATAGTTGGATCCCTAATATATATATATATATATTATAAAATAATCTTAGAGAGAGAGGGGGAGATAAAAAAAAATCAATCATCCGTTTCTAGTTATTAGAGATTTGATGCAATTTATTTTTTCAATAATTTAACACTATAGGGTTTTAATATTATACAAAGAATATTTTAATAATAATATATATGTAGTAAGGAAAAATAATATTTGGACGAAAAAATAGAAATAAAAAATATATTTTACTTTTCTATAGATACAAATGTGTGTGAAAGGCTACGGCACATTGAACCAGTCGGAAACAAAGCCCACCACTCATTTGTTTATGCCTGTGTGCAAGAATTGGTCATAGGTATGAGCAAATGCACGCGGGTGTCCATCCCAAACCAAACGAAGTCATTATAATCTTCATTTTAGGAACAAATTAGATTTTCGACCTAATATAATATATCTGTTATATTAATAATTTATATAAATATTATTCAATTTGAAATATACTTATATATATAAAATTGCACTTTTATTTTTAAAGTTAGTTTTATTATATAATAAATTGTACAATATTTTGAATTGTCCCTCAACTCAATATAAATATTTTAATTTACTAAAATTTTTTTGAAGTTAAACAATAAATTAATAGTATAATATTTTTATTTTTATAAAAACAGTTATTTATATTGTTAAGTTAAACTCATATAAAAATTCGATATACTATTTATTCAAATTTATCACATATATCCAAATTTTATAATTAATAATTAAATACATATAAAAATTATATTCCATAATTTTAAATATAATTATTTATTTCAATATATACAATATTGATGTCAAATTAAAGATCACAAAAGAAGATTAATTTAATATCTCCTATATAAAAAATGGACTTAAAAAGAAAAATTTATTTGAATTTTTAAATTTTAGTGAAAATTAAAATAGGAAAAAGAGAAAAAAATGAGACACTGAACATGTTAATTGTATAGATATATGTAATGAAAAAGAGAAAAAATCGATCATTCTTCTATAATAATAATAATAATAACAACAACAACAACAACAATGTTTCATTATAGTAATTTTTTTGTCAATTAAACAAAGATAAAACTTTCTACAATTATAAATTCATATTTATATAATTTTATTATTTATTTATTTGATTTATTCAATTTATAACTTGCGTGGATAAAAAGATTTTAGTTTCTTCCTTTCATTAATATTCTTTTAATTTTTATGAAAGCCGCCAGAATCTTTGTTATAAAGACAAAGAGGTGTTTGACGAGTCCACAAACTGGAAGAAGTCTTAACGTTTATTTATGAGACTTGATGAACGCTGCTTCCTCCAAATTATCTGTTCAGTTGAACTACGACCTCAAAATTTACAAATTCAGTTTCTTGCTCAATCAATAAATCATATAACCGGTAGCTTGCTGCTACAGCTGATCTTCTAACTACTTGTTCGTTGCCTTTATTCCATACAATTTTCTTGTTCTTTAATTCACATTCTTGGATGCTTTCCAATGCAGAATCCAAACTTGTTTTGGTTATCTTTGCTTCATTTCATGAGCCTTTGCATTGTTTTGACGCACGGTTCGGGTTCGAGTGCTGCAAAGGCAGATGTTGGAGTGATTCTTGATCTTGACACAGCTATTGGAAAGATTTGCAGGACTTCCATTTCTATGGCGATCGAAGATTTCTATTTGAAGCACGAAAATTACAGCACCGTGATTGTTCCACACTTCAGGAATTCCAGCAGTGATATAGTTGGTGCAGCTTCTGCTGGTAATCTTATATCTGTTTCATTTTTATATTTGCTTCAGATTCTCACAGCATAGTTCAAGCTTTGCAGATTAGCTAATTGTTATTCGACCTCTCTTGCAGCCATAGATCTGCTGAAGAATATTCAAGTGGTGGCGATACTCGGGCCTCAGATATCAGTTCAAGCAGACTTTGTTATAGATATTGGTGACAAAGTTAAAGTTCCAATCATATCCCCTGCAACGAGCCCAGCTCTATCGCCTAAAGAATCGCCGTACTTCATTAGATCGGCATTGTGTACGTCTTCCCAGGCCAAAGCTATAGCAGCAATTGTGAAGGCGTTTGGTTGGAGGGAAGTGGTGTTTATCTATGAGGATACGAGTTATGGAAGTGCATTGGTACCGTTTCTGATTGAGGACCTTCTGGAAAGCAATGCTTTAGTCGCCTACCAGAGTGTTGTCTCTCCTTCTGCTGGAAATGATCAGATTCTTAAAGAACTCTACAGCTTGAAGACCAAGCAGACGAGGGTGTTCGTAGTTCACATGCTGCCATCTCTTGCGTCTCGTTACTTCAAAATGGTGAAAGAAGCAGGGATGATGGGTGAGGGATATGCTTGGATAATTTCTGATGTGCTGACCAGTCTCTTGGATACTGTGGATTCAGACACTATTGAATCAATGCAAGGCGTACTAGGTGTGAAGGCTTACATTCCAAGATCCGCTGAACTTGATAACTTCACTAAGAGATGGAGCAAGAGGTTTGATAAGGAGAATCCAGACATGGACAGTACAAAACTCAATATTTTTGGGCTGTGGGCTTATGACAGCGTAACGGTTTTAGCTGAGGCAATCGAACGTGTTGGTGTGGAACTTCCACGATTAATGAAACCTATTAATAGTGGGAATTTGACAGATTTGGAAGCAATAGGGACTTCCAATACTACATCATCATTTGTTCGTTTGATCAGAGACTTTACATTTAAAGGATTGAGCGGCGATTTCCATATTGTTAACGGTCAATTACTACCGTCTGCATTTGAGATAGTTAATGTGATCGACAAAGAAGAAAAGAGAGTGGGATTCTGGACAGAAAAATATGGAATTTCAAGGAAACTGAAGCAGGATGATCATAAGGCTGATTACTCAACAGAAAAGAAGAATCTTGGAGCCATTGAATGGGCAGGCGAGACGGATGAAGTGCCTAGGGGTTGGGAGATTCCGACGAGCGGGAATAAGTTAAGAGTTGGAGTTCCTACGAAGGGTGGATTTAGTGAATTTATCAAAGTTGAAAGGGATAAAGAGACGAATGCTGTGAAACCAACTGGTTTCAGCATTGATGTCTTCGAAGAAGTCATGCGTTCAATGCCGTATGCTGTGACATACGAGTATATTCCGTTTTATGGAGACTATGATGATCTTGTTAAACAGATACATCTTAAGGTAAGTATTAGAAGCCACATTTGAAGCACTTTGTTTGGTTTTCTTATTCATATGTTTTGCTCATTTCTTTTCCGAACACTGAATGTGATAAAACTCTGGCAGAACGTTGATGCAGTGGTGGGAGATGTGACCGTTACAGCCTACAGATCAGAGTTTGCCGATTTCACCATTCCTTACTCGGAGTCTGGTGTTGCTACCATTGTTCCAATCAAGGATAAGCAGAGGAAGAATGGTTGGATTTTCATGGAACCTCTTACAACCAGCCTTTGGCTAACCATTGGAGCTTTCTTTGTCTTCACTGGATTTGTCGTGTGGATTCTTGAGCATCGCGTAAACAAAGAATTCCGAGGTCGACCTTCTCAGCAAGTTGGGTTGATATTCTGGTTCTCTTTCTCAACTATTGTTTTCGCGCAAAGTAAGTCCACATTTCTCGATATATATTGTCCTAAAAACACTTGTTACATTCTTGTTGTACCTTATAAGTCCATAATTCTTGAATTTATGACAGGGGAGAAAGTAATAAGCAACTTGGCCAGATTCGTGATGATCGTATGGGTGTTCGTCGTGCTGGTTCTTACATCAAGTTACACTGCAAACTTGACATCCATGTTAACAGTGCAGCAGCTTCAGCCTACAATCTCCGACATCAATGATCTGATAAGGAAAGGTGAATATGTGGGCTGCCAGACCGGATCCTTTGTCATTGGATTCTTGCGCAATATGAACTTCGACAGCTCCATGTTCAGAGAGTATTCAACACTTCAAGGGTTTGATGAGGCCCTTTCCAAAGGCAGCAGAAACGGAGGCGTATCTGCAATAGTCGATGAACTTCCTTACATTAGGCCCATGCTTTCCAAGTACTGCCTCAAGTATACTATGATTGGTCCCGTATATCAGACTTCTGGCCTTGGATTTGTATGTCCTCTTGCTTACTATTTTTCTCTATTTAGATTTCCTGACAAATTCGTCGATTTTGATCCCTCAGGACACGACCCCTCCGCAAAATGGTCTCAGTACTCTTCACCTTTTTCAGTGACTTGGTCCTAGACGAACGAGTATTGGATCCATTTTGTGGAACGGGCAGTGTTGTGTCCCGTGGGACCAAAACTGCAAATTCGTCTCATTTCCAACAACAAAATCGAAGAGCTAAAACCTTATCAAAAAATTTCAGGCATTTCCAAAGGGATCACCATTAGTCCCTGATGTTACAAGAGCCATCTTGAAACTGAAAGAGGGTGAGAAAATGGTTGGCATAACAAGAAAATGGTTTAAAGAAGAAAAAGGCTGCCCTGGCATTGATGAATCTATGACCACCTCTGAAAGCCTCAATGTGGATAACTTCAAGGGCCTCTTCTTCATTACCGGTGTGTCATCGTCACTAGCTCTAGCCATCTTCTTGTCCATCTTTGTGTACGAGAATCGCTACATATTAACCTCCACTGCTTCAATGAAGCAAAAGCTCTACGGACTGTTAAAAGTTTTTGATCAGGAAAGAGTCGAGAATTCGTCGTCGCCAGTGAAGGAATCAACAGCTCCTGGGGAAAGAGGTTCATCAGCACCAATGAGTCCAGCAATCAGCGTTTCATTTCAGCAAGAAGAAGTGTTTTTACAAGATGAAGGGCTCTCAGCAACAGAACCAGGAAGTCCTGCTCATAATGCTACACAAGGATGATTTCAAAAATATAATATTATTGTAAAATTTCATTTTTTGTGTAAATTATGATATGTTAAAGCAAACTTCAGTAGACACTATTTGAAAACATACTTTTAGTTTCTCCAAAAAAAAAAAAAAAAAAAACAAATTAGTAGTTGCAAACTAATGTAAGTATTATGATTTTTTAGATAAAAACGGTCAGATTTTAAAATTATGCTTGCAATACTGTTCTCAAAATATAACTCCCTCGGTTTCAAGAAAAGAGTCCAATTTTTAGTCATGCAAACCAGACTCTTTCTTCGGGACGGAATGTATATATTTACAATAAAGATATAAAATCAGTCAATGGCACAATCTCCAGAAAGTATAGACTGGGCTTATTAGCCATGATTCCATGTAATCTAACAAAGCCCACCACACATCTAATTCTGCATATTCACAAGAATTGGTCAAATGTCCACCCTTGACCAACCAAGTCATCTAATTCTGCATATTCACAAGAATTGGTCAAATGTCCACCCTTGACAAACCAAGTCATCTTTATTAGCACAAAGACAATTTTGAAAAGTCCACATATTGGAACATCTCTACAATGTAGCATATTTTCTCACCGATTGATACATATTGCGCGTAATGATCATGGAATTATTTGATCCTTCAAGATATTTGGCAGTCGTACATTTTATATACAACCTATTATGTCTTACGATACGATAGTAAAATATGATTTATATAGTTGACCGATTATATAGTGGGATAACTAGAATGACCGACCATAGCCCTCTTCCTTCATTAGCTTTACGATCATTCTTGAATTGGAAGTATTGGATGTTCCAATGCTGAATCCTAATTTCTTTTGGTTATCTTAGCTTCATATCATGAGCCTTGCATTGCCTCGTTGGACGGTTCGGATGCGAGTGCTGCAAAGGCTGATGTTGGAATCATTCTTGATCTTTATAAATGTGTTGGAAAGATTTGCAGGACTTCCATTTTTCTGGCGATCCAAGATTTCTATTCGAAGCACCATAATTACAGCACAGTGATTGTGCCTCACTACGAGGATTCCAGATTATTTTTTATTTGTCTCAAATTTATATAAAAATTTAACCAATTTTTTATTTAAACTTAACATTTATTTTGAATAATATTAAATAATTTAACTCATAAAACTTTATTTCATATTTTAAATATAATATTTTATTTTAATATATACAATATTTGGTATCAAATAAAGATCGTAAAAAGATAATTAATTTGATAATCACGTGTCAAAAACAGATTTAACAAAAAGATTATTTGAATTTTTACATGTAATTTTTTTTACTATATTTCTTAAGTAAAATATGTGAATATTTTTTAGAAATGACATGTATCTTTTTAACATATTTTTAGAAATTTTGTATTTATATTAAATATAAATTTTGTTGACGATGACACGTGGTATATTCTTACTTTCAAACATTCTGTTGAAATTTGAATTTGTAAATTTAATTAGAATAACCATTTTGTCGGTTTCTTCCATTTGAAGTATACAGGTGGACTCTAGAAGGATTGGAGACTAAGTCAAATTTACACAAACAAGGGAGCAGTTAAAGACTATCTTTGAGGGAAGTAATTGGAGAGAATTATGCAGAAGTGGAACAGAGCAGTTATTCGAACGTGCATTAGTGGAGAAGGAGAGAAAGAGAGAGCTTCAAGTCATCTACAAATACAACGAAGAATGCATGCATTAGTGGAGAAGGAGAGACAGAGAGAGCTTCAAGTCATCTACAAATACAACAAAGAATGCAAGAAGAAGGTGCGCTGAATACGATATTATACTCTATACAGCAGAACGGTGTTACTATGAAAGTTGCCTTCACTCTCACCCCAACATTCTGTACTGATGTGCAGCAGATTATATTAATCTTGCTGCTGTCGAATTTTGAGAGAGAGTTAGAGAGTGAAAGTCTATTTCTGTAAGTTTTCCTTCTTAGTTAATTTAGTCGACTTAAAATTCACCTTGAATTTCAAGTATGTTAAGGATCGTGCTAGCATAATCGATTCTTTTTGTAATTCACCCAAATTTAGTGAATAACTTTCGCTCTGCTGGCTTCACAAGTCATTCTTGACTTGTGAAAATTCACATTCGTATTATCTTTTGTTGTTCCTTTATTGTTTCCATTCGGTACCATTCTAACAAGTGGTATCAGAGCTGTCACTTGACACACTAAGTGAGGTTCTGGTGTGGTACCATATCAAATAGATGTCTTCAATCAACTACGATCAATTCTCCTCTCAAAAGATAACTACGATTATTGGAAGTATCGAACCAGACAAATAATAAAATCAAATGACTTCTGAGCATGGTCTGTTGTTGCTGATGGATGGTCTCCTCCAAAGAAAGTTGATCAAGACGGAGATACCATTATAAAATCTCAATCAGAATGGGCAGTCGAAGAGATTGCTCAAATAAACTACCATGAAAAAACGATGAATATCGTAATGGGTAATGTGGACTTACACATGTAAAGACTGATAAAAAACTGCTCTACCGCCAAAGAAATGGGTAATGTGGACCTACACATGTACAGACTGATCAAAAACTGCTCTACAGCCAAAGAAGCCTGGGATACTCTTGAAAGACACTGTGAAGGATGCGACAGTGTAAGAGAACGGAAATTATGGATGGTCCATGACAAATTCAAAAGCTTGAAGATGGAAGAAAATGAAATAATTTCATCCTATTATGATCGTGTCATAGACTTGTCAAACGAAGCCGCATCTCTTGGAGGACAAATAAACAACAAAACTTTGGTAAGCAAAGTAATTCGCACCCTTCCTTCCAGGTATAACCCTAAAGTCTGTGTAGTTGAAGAATCCCACAATTTTACCTTAGAGTTAGACACTCTAATTGGTATCCTAAGAATGTATGAGATGAATATGGACAATCAAGAGAGGCTCTACAACAAAGGACAAAAATTGACTGCCTTTTTCTCTAATCCAAGGAAGGTGAAACCGAAGATTATGATGAAGATGGAGATGCAGAATTTATTGGACCAGATGAAAATTTGAGTGTCCCTCTTCTCACAAGACGATACAACAATCTTACAAAGAGATTCAACAACAAGAAAAAGAACTCAAAAGTGAGACTTGAGGAAACAACTAAATCATCTTCCAGAAAGTCTTTTGAATCGGCTGGTCCAAAAGAAAACTTTGGCCGAAAATCAGCACTTGATCAATTCAAAAATCACACTCAAAATCTCGATGATGTCCAGTGTCGAACCTGTAAAGGATTCGGCCATTACGCAAATGAGTGCGCGAATGTACTTCGCAGACATAGAAAATCTATGTGGATATCTCTCAGCGAGGAAGAAATTGATGAAATGCATCCAATAGAAGAGGAAACCAAAACCGCTGCGTTGCTGACATCAATTCAGGAATTTTCTGATGATGAAGAAATACTTACGCCCTCAAGCTCAAACACCATGTCTGATAGGTACAATTTCTTCACCGATTCTGATTTTAACTATTTTAATGGATGCATAAGTGATGCAGAATTAATTGAGGGAGAAGAAGATAATCGAATACTCAAAGAAATTCAAGCAGTTCAGGATGAACTCCTAAAAAATCTGGAACTAAGATAGCAAGAAGCAGAAAGCCTGAACAAAGAGAATGAAGAACTCAAAAGGATCATCACCAGACTGGAAGTAACACTCACAAAGAAGGATGTCGAATAAAGCAAACTTGAGATTAAACTTGAAATCGCAAATGAAACATTCAGGAAACTAAATACAGGTACCTCTAGACTTGACGAAATCTTGACTGTAGGAAATATAGGACATTCATGAATTGTCTATCATGATAATTCTGCTGTTACTAACTCATGTAATCGAGTCTCTAATCAAAATCTCATTGTTTTTGTTAAAGAAAGTGGCAATATTCAGCAAACAGCAGATAAAGAAAAAATAATCAAGAGAAAAAGGAAATATGTCTGTCATTACTGCATCAAACCAGGCCATATACGACCTTACTGTCAAAAACTGAAATCTGATCTGTCACTGAAACAGATGTTGCCACGAACGTTGCATAACATTCGTTACAACATTGTGAATCAGAAAAATACAGCAATCTATCAAAAATTGAAATGGGTCTGTAAACCGAATTTTACCTGTAATGTAGTGTTCACTGCTCTTAAAACTAACCATTCAGAATCCTGGTACTTTGATAGTGGCTGCTCAAGTCACATGACATGTTCGAGAAATTATCTCACAAACTATGAATCATTCCAAGGAGGTACAGTGTGATATGGTGGAGGAGCACAAGGAAAAATAATAGGAAAATGAACTCTTTGTGTTGATGGATTTCCTAAGCTTTGAAATGTTCTTCACGTGGATGGACTAATGGCCAACTTGATCAGTATAAGTCAACTATGTGATGATGAACTTCAGGTAAAGTTCAACAATGACAAATGTGAAGTGTTTGACTCAGCAAATGTATGTGTAACGACAGGTAAAAGATCAAATAAAAATTGCTATATGGCTGAAAGAGCTTGACTTGCAACACTGCTCAAACAAACGAAACAATCCTTTGGCATCAAAAGCTGGGACATGCGAATCTCAGAAACATTGACAGACTAATAAGACTGAATGCAGTAAAATGTTTGCCTAAACTTGAAAAAGGTAAACAAATTGTGTGTGGAGAATGTTAAAAAGGTAAACAAACTCGAACTTCTCATGAACATATGAAATATATTGGTACTACTTGCAATTTTGAATTAATCCATATGGATCTTATGGGTCCAATTGAGATTGAAAGCTTAGGTGGTAAAATATACTCATATATTTTAGTGGATGATTTTTCCCGATACACGGATAAATTTTCTTAGAGAAAAATCTGAAACGTTCGATGTGTTTAGAAAATTGCATGCTAGGTTAAAAAATGTGAATGGTTCATGCTTATCACGCATAAGATCAGATCATGGTAGAGAATTCGAGAACTCATTGTTTACTGATTTTTGTGAAAAACAAGGTATTATGCATGAATTCTCTGCACCTAAAACACCACAGCAGAATGGTGTCGCTGAAAGAAAAAACAGAACCTTACAAGAGATGGCTCGTGTGATGATCAGCTCAAAAAACCTTACTAAGAGATTTTGGGCTGAAGCTTTAAATACAACTTGTCACATCTCTAACCGTGTTTACCTAGGACCTGGCACACACATGACTCCATATGAAATATTAAATGGGCGTAAGCAAAATTTAAAATATTTCCATATTTTTGGATGCCTTTGCTATGTCCTGAATGACCTTAAAAATCTTACAAAATTTTATTCTAAAAGCGACAAAGGAATATTCCTCGGATATGGTCTAAACAGTCACACATATCGTGTATTTAATCTTAGGATTAAAACTATTCAAGAATATGTAAATGTTGTATTTGATGATTTCTCTGATCTGGCAGGAAAAACTGAAGAAGACAATGTTAATGCTTATATGGAGCCCAGACAAGTTGAGCCAACTAAACAGAAACCGATTATGGATGTTGAACAAAATGTGGAATCACATTCTGAACCAACATTACCTTCTGATCCAGAACCAGAAACTGAGCCACTACTACCGGAGGACACAACTATTCAGCAGACTAAAAGAAAAGGTCCACCAGGAAGTATAAGGAAAAGCCACCCAATCACACAGGTATTCAGAAAGTTCATGAAGGCATTACAACTCGATGAAAAGAGCCAGTGAATTATAGAGACATGGTAAAACTTGTTTGCTTATCATCTATATTTAATGAAGTAAATTCGGCTTGTTTTGTGTCTCAAATTGAACAAAAAAATGATTTTGAAGCTTTAGGAGATAGTTTCTGGATTGATGCAATGCATGAAGAATTAAATCAATTCACCAGAAATGATATATGGTATTTAGTTCCCAGACCCAAAGATATAAATGTTATAGGAACTAAATGGATATTTAAAAATAAGTCTGATGAATCTGGAAACATAGTTAGAAACAAGGCAAGGTTAGTAGCTCAAGGCTATACACAGGTAGAAGAAGTTGATTTTGATGAAACATTCGCTGCCAGAATTGAATCTATTAGGTTGCTTCTAGCCCTTGCATGTCACATGAAAATCACACTTCATCAAATGGATGTTAAAGCTGCATTTTTAAATGGAAACTTAAAAGAAGAAGTCTATGTTGAACAACCAAAAGAATTTGAAGATCCTACCAAACCAAATCATGTGTATCGACTTAATAGAGCTCTGTATGGTTTGAAACAAGCACCAAGAGCTTGGTATGGTAGGTTAACTGAGTTTCTTTTGGGCTTTGGTTTTACTAGAGGTGAAGTCGATCGCACATTGTTTATAAAAAGAACTAACCATGATATTTGTGTAGCTCAAATCTACGTTGATGATATTGTGTTTGGATCCACATCCAAAACAATGCTAAATAAATTTGTGGAAGCCATGTCATCAACATTTGAAATGAGTATGGTTGGAGAACTGTGTTTCTTTCTAGGTTTGCAGGTAAAACAAAGTACATATGGCATATTCATCTCCCAAAGCAAATATGCACGAAACCTTATATAGAGATTCAGTCTGGTTGCAAAACACATGAAAACTCCGATGGGGTCAACACAGAAACTCTGTAGCGACAATGTTGGAAAAAATGTTGATCCAACATTGTACAGATCAATGATTGGCAGTCTGCTGTATCTAACAGCAAACCGGCCCAACATTGTACAGATTAATTCAGTCTTGCATATGTGTTCGCTATCAAGCCTACCCTAAAGAAAGTCACCTCAAAGCTGTCAAGAGAATCATCAGGTACGTTGTTAGAACAATAAACTTAGGAATTTGGTACACTAAGGACACAAACACAAACCTGGTAGGATTTAATGACTCTGATTGGGCAGGAGATATTGATGATAGAAAAAGTACTAGTGGAGGATGTTTTTATTTGGGAAATAATCTAGTCTCTTGGCATAGTCGAAAACAGAATTGTGTATCTCTCTCCACTGTTGAATCAGAATATGTAGCAGTTGGAGGTTGTTACACACAATTATTGTGTCTTAAACAGATGCTGGAAGACTATGGTTATCCTAGTGATACTCTTGTTATTTTTTGCGACAACTTTAGTGCCGTTAACATCTCAAAAAATCTCGTTCAACACTCACTCACTAAACACATAGATATACGACATCACTTTATTCGAGATTTGGTAGAAAAAAAAACTTATTCGGTTATAATACGTAATACTGAGAGTCAAATAGTAGATATATTCACCAAAGCTCTTGATTTTGAGAGATTTTCTAATCTTAGAAAATCTCTTGGTCTGTCTGTTATGTAAAGAAACATACCCTTATCCTATACATAAATCTGTACATATATATTTCCCTGCTTTCATGACTCCCCTTGGCAAAAAAAAAAAAAAAAAATTAGGTTAAGAATACTCATCAACTAGAGTAACTTGGGGGGCACGACGCTCGCTTCGACGATGCTACCTTGTATAATACTGATGACTTGAATAATTTATGAAATACTTGAGTAACTAGGGGCACGGCGTTCGCTGTGACGATGTTCTCTATGTCAAAAGAGTGTTTTCAAATTATTCTTCCAACCTCACATCATAAAGTACCTTGGGGGCACGGCGTTTGCTGCGACGATGCTACCTTGAAAAATATGATGAGAACTCGAAATTCTTACTTACTATTAAAAAAAAAATATTGCCAAGCGTGAGTCGAAATAATCCCCCTAAATTATGATCTGCACTGTCTCCATAAATTACCCAGACCACCCCCCTTATCTTACAAGAGAAAGACCTGATTTACTGTTTTAAATCAGTATAGTTGGTTTCTGCTTCTTTAAAAACTTTCAGATGAGTGCTCCTGTGTCTTTTACGTTAGTGGGAGTAAGTTGAACTAGTGACAGTTGAGATTTTTGCGCCTCTGGAATATCACCAGGCATCCTCTAATGCAGGCTTTCTCTAGCTGATGAATAGTCACCTGCCCATTACTCTCACTCACTCTGCACGACACTCCCCTTCCCATTTCCAAGATTATATCAGCAAACCTCTTTCCTTTCTCTCTCTCTAATCCTTGCTTTGTTTTTCTCTCTCACACCATGGCGGTCGAAGCTTCTCGTCGAATCCTTGCCCAAATCTTGGAACTACTCACCCAAGTCGCCGCATCCACCGTTCCTGTCGTGGACTCGCCAGGCTTCTCCACTCGCGGTGTGGAACAATTGGGTTCCTCTTCTCTAGCCAGATTCCCTTCAAATTCCACCGCTCCCGCAGTCGACCCTTCACGCTCAACCGCTACCACCGGCGCGCCGTCTGATTTTGCCGCTCCCGCCGTCGAATCGCCCTTCTCACCTACCTCCACTGCTCTACTGTCCATTTCCGTTCCTTCGCCTGTTGGACCACCATCGATTTCCTGCCCGATGCCAATCGACGCAGGTAAGGGCTCTCCCACTACAATGCCGTCGCCAACCACCATTTGTCCCAAGCATCATCATTTTTGTGTCGCCAGTCTCGCCCGTATCTCCTTCTTTACCATTAGGTTTGGTTATAGAGAGGGTTATGTCCCCGTTCACTGCGTCTCCTACCGACAACTTTCTCGGTCACCGTGTTCCCTACCGACAACTTTCCCGATCCTGATGCAACTCCGGTCGCCGAGCCACCCAGTCTTCCATCGTCCGCTACTGCTGTGGACATACCATTTCCACCTCTATTATTGCAAGTCTATCCTGGAGACCCGAACTATCCCATTGATGTGAACGATCTTCCAGATATGACCGCGGTAGGCAAAGTAAAATGCAAGATGGGCAAACCCTTCTTTCCGAGTCGTCGCTCCACCCGTCTGTCCGTCAAGAGAAAATTAAGTGCACCTCCAAAGAAAGTGTTTAAAACTGCCTCTACATCCCGTCCGACAGCCACCCGGGGTAAGGTCGAGTCTGAGTCTACTTCCGAACAATTTCTTGATGATGAAAGTGATACAAACTTTGTTTCCAAGCCTACAAGCATAGCAGAATCTGATGCTGGCTCTCCCTCATCGGAACCACAACCTGCTTCATCCAACGTCTCCCATCGCAAGAAGCAGACGGTTCAAAAATCCACCTCTCATAGGCCTCCATCTCCAGCTGTGGAATCGGCGCCCACTCCAAGTCTGGCGCCCACTCTCTCACCAAGTTCGGGCGCCCACTCCCTCACCAAGTCCGGCGCCCATGTCTTCAGTGCAGGCGCCCTCTGCTGATCAGGTATCTCAGACCACCTCTTCTCCTTCACCTGATTCTAGTCCTGATCCACACCGATGGGAAATGTTTAAAACTCACGTTTGTTTACCGAAAAGAAGAATAATTCTTATGAACTTTCGAAAATACAACTTGGATAAGTTCTTTGACAGTCGCCATTTTCTTACTGCTATGAGTTATGCATCATGCTTTGTTGAGGAGGTCATACAAACGTGTTACTGTCCCATATCATCCTCTTTTAATGATAACTCCACTGCACATTTTGGAAGAATTGTGGTCCGGGGACACACTTATCAGATAACACATGAAATCATCAACACTGAACTTGGACTCGCCAATGTCCCCAACCAAACTGGTCCGGGGACTTGGACGAAGTCGCCCGAAGCATCTCCAGACAGATGGTCTTGAAGTGGAAAATTTCGTTCCCTGTTTCTCGTCTTTTCTCACTCTTCTCTGTTCTCTACAAATTTATGGTGTACAATTGGTACCCTTCACGAAACACAACCATAGTTACCATGAAACAAAGCATCTTACTACATTATCTGGGTCACGGCCATCCTGTCAATTTGGGAACAATTATATTTGAACATATTGTGGATACGGGTTGCAAAAATGGTGGATTTCTTCCATTTTCCTCACTGATTTATTATATCCTCTGTAGACACGGTTTTCAGGCCAACTCTATTGATGTGTTCACCAAATCTCCCAGACTCCTCACGGTCCATCCAGGATTCCTCCAGGGCGATCACCGTTGTGATCTCCCCTGGTTATCTGACAGCCCTTCTGGCTCTACAGATCAGGCCCAGACAGCAACTCGACGAATCTCTATCTCTCGTGCGGTTCTTGCACAGCAAGTTCGGGACATTGACGATCAAATTCAACATCTTCTAGCCATTCGCGATGTCCTTTCTTCCCAATTAGGGAGAGATGATGATGATGATGATGATGATGCAGGAGATAATGCTGATGCTACCGCTGGAGATGATGTTGATGATACAGAGGCCGAAGATGGAGGAGATGATGCTGACGAAGGGTGATGTGCTATTGCTGATAATGTATCTGATCGTTTCTTCTGCTTCTCAGGATATGTGTTTTGCAAATTTGGTACATTGACATTTTAAAATCATTTCTACTAAGTACTTTGACATTTTGATCTGATTTTGGTTGTGATACTTTAATCACCTTGGTAACTAACATCTATGGTCTGTATCAAACTTATGTGCCTGTTATGCTCGTAAATGATGATATGTCCTTTTTGTGCTTGTGGTTACTAATGATGATGTGCTTGTGATTGGTGATATATAATGTTACTGCTTAACTTAAAATGGCAATGAATACTTGTTAAGGGGGAGTTTGCATAAAGGGGGAGTCTTGGAGAAAGGGGGAGTTTCCCTTGACTCATCTTAGCGAATATAAGTGAAATTTGACTTCTACTGAAATGTCGTTGACTCTATTCGAAAAATTGGAAATTGGGAAGAAAGGCAAAAAGGGGGAGATTGTTGAAATTTGAATTTGTAAATTTAATTAGAATAACTATTTTGCCAGTTTCTTCCATTTGAAGTATACAGGTGGAGTCTAGAAGGATTGGAGACTCAGTCAAATTTACACCAAACAAGGGAGCAGTTAAAGACCAAGTCAAACAGTATCTTTGAGGGAAGTGGTTGGAGAGAATTATGCAGAAGTGGAACAGAGCAGTTATTCGAACATGTATTAGTGGAGAAGGAGAGAAAGAGAGAGCTTCAAGTCATCTACAAATACAACGAAGAATGCAAGAAAAAGGTGCGTTGAATACGATATTATACTATGTACATCAGAACGGTGTTACTAAGAAAGTTGTCTTCACTCCCACTCCAACATTTTATACTGATGTGCATCAGATTATACTAATCTTGCTGCTGTCGAATTTTGAGAGAGAGTTAGAGAGTGAAAGTCTGTTTCTGTAAGTTTTCATTCTTAGTTAGTTTAGTCGACTTGAAATTCACCTTGAATTTCAAGTACGTTAAGGATCGTGCTAGCATAATCGATTCTTTTTGTAATTCTCCCAAATTTAGTGAATAACTTTTGCCCTGCCGGCTTCACAAGTTATTCTTGACTTGTGAAAATTAACATCTGTATTATCTTTTGTCGTTCCTTTATTGGTTCCATTCAGTACCATTCTAACACATTCCTTAAGGATAAGGATATGTATTCTAGTATTTGATTTTCTTTTTTGAGATTGTATACTTGTCTTTGATTCTTTTTTAGATTTCCTTCAGGTTCTCACAACATACTTACCTTCTAATAGCCTTGCAAATTAGCTAATTTTTATTACACATTTCTTACGGCCATCGATCTGCTGAAGAATACTCAAGTGATGGCGATACTATGGCCTCAAAATTCCAATCCAGCGGACTTTGTGATAGATATAGGTGAGAAGAGTTCTGATAGTATCTCCAACAACAAGCCCAGCTATATCGCCTAAACAATCACCCCACTTCATCAGATCACCATGGTTTTCCTCTTCTTAGGAGGCCAAAGCAATTGTAAAGGTCTTTGGTTGGAGGGAATTGGTGTTTATCTATGTGGAATCGAATTATGGAAGTGAATTACTGTCGTCGTTGGTCAACATCTGCTAGAGAGCAATGTTTTAGTCTCTTCATAAAGAGTTTTTTTCTTCTTCCACAACAAATGATCAAATTTTCCTACTGCTCTATAAGTTAAAGACCGTGAGGACAAGGGTGTTTGTTGTTGATATGGGACCCGCTCTTGCATCTCGTTTCTTCCGAATGGCAAAAACAGTTGAGATGGTTGGCAAGGAATATGTTTGGATAATTGCAGGTGCGCTAACTAGTCTCTTGGATTCTGTGGATTCAGACACTATTGAAGCAATACAAGGTGTACTAGGCGTGAAGGCTTACGTTATAAGGTCCGATGGACTTAATAACTTCACGAAGAGATGGAGCAAGAGGTTTCATAAGGAGAGTCCAGACACAGACAGAACATAACTTAATGTTTTTGGGCTCTGGGCTTATGACAGCATAATGGCTTTAGCTGAGGCAATCGAGCTTGTTGGTGTGGCATCCCCGCAGTTTAAGAAGCCTTTTAACAGTGGGAATCTGACGGATTTGGAGGCAATAAGGACTTCAAATATTGGACCTTCACTTGTTGATTTAATAAAAAACTTCAAATTTGAAGGGATGAGTGGATATTTCTACATGGATAACAGTCAACTAAACCCGTGTGCATTTGAGATAGTGAATGTGATCGATGGAAGAGCAAAGAGAGTTGGATTCTGGACTGATAGATATGGCATCTTAAGGAAACTAAACCAAAATGATCGTAGGGCTGGTTACTCAACAGAAAGGAATAAATCTTGGGGGCATTGAATGGATAGGCGAGACAGATGAGGTGCCTAAGGGCTGGGAAGTTCCGACAAGTGGGAACAAGTTAAGAGTTGGAATTCATGTACAACGTGGATTTAGTGAATTTGTGAAAGTTGAAAGGGATGCAGAAACAAATGTTGTTATAGAAACTGGTTTCTGCATTGATGTATTTGATGCAGTGGTTCAATCAATGTCATATGCATTTCAAGTCGAGTATGAACCTTTTGAAACCCAACAAAGTGGCGGATACTATAGTGATCTTGTTGAACAGATACCTCTTGGGGTAAATGCAGAAGCCAAATCCAAGCATTTCGTTTGATATCCTTCTTCATAGTTTTGTCTTGTTGTCTTGTTTCTTGAACACTAAACACACTATAACCCTTGCAAACAACAGAACTTTGATGTAGTGGTGGGAGATGTGACAATTACGACTAACAGATCAAATTATCGACTTCACCTTTCCCTACATAGAGACTGTTGTTACCATCATTGTCCCAATCAAGGACAATGTGAGGAAAAGTGCCTGGATTTTCATGAAACCTCTAACAACAATTCTTTGGCTAATGATTGAAGCATTCTTTGTCTTCACTGGGCTTGTCGTTTGGGTCCTTGAGTACGTGTGAATGAAGAATTCCGAGGTCCACCTCTCCAACAAGTTGGGATGATATTCTGGTTCTCTTTCTCAACACTTATTTTTTCACATAGTAAGTCCACATTTCTTGATATGACCATATATGTATATATAGTTTTTAGATCACCTCAATATTCTTGTTCACCTTACTGGGGAGGCAGTAATCAGCAACCTGACAAGATTCGTAGTGATCGTATGGGTGTGCATGATGTTGGGTCTTACATCAAGTTACACTGCAAGCTTGACATCCACGTTAGCAGTACAACAGCTTCAGCCTACCGATATCTTTGACCTGTTAAAGAAAGGTGGATATATTGGCTATCACCAAGGCTCATTTGTTGGCGAGTTCTTGGAAGGTACAACATTCGACCGTTCCAAGTTTAAAAGCTATGGCTCAGTAGAAGAGTACGATGAAGCCCTTTCCAAAGGCAGCATATGGTCCTACATATAGGACTTCTGGTTTTGGATTTGTAAGTCACCCTTTTTCCTCTTAGTTTTCCACATTATATCAAAACTGTAAATCTGAAAACTCTACCAAACCAATTTTTAGGCGTTTGAAAAGGGCTTGCCGCTCGTCCCTGATGCTTCAACCACAACTTTGAAACTGAAAGAGGGTGAGAGAATGACAATGATTTCGCGCAAATGGTTTGGAGTAGAAGATGACTGCTCTAGTAATGGCTCACAAGGTCTCAATCTAGATAATTTTAAGGGCCTCTTTCAATGTGCTGGGCTGTCATTATCCACAGCCCTTGCTGTATACTTATTCTTCTTCATGCACAAGAATCGGCATATATTGGCCTCCACTGCTTCAATCAAGCAAAATCTTTCTGGGCTTGCAAGAGCTTTTTTTCAGGAACAAGATGAGGGGTCATTACCACCATAATAAATTCAAGGAATCTCATTGTATACATTTATTTAGTTTAAATAGTTAGAGACTTGTGAATCTAGTCAGACAATGGCCATCTAACATCTCTACTTGGGATCAAGGCAATGCTACTTATGCTCAACATCTATATTAATAAAATAATAAAGTCACTTTTAGAAAATAATTAAATAAAGAATTTGGATCCTGTACTAGCAGAACATATAAGGCGGCAAATAAACTTGTACATATAACAGCACAAAAGAATAGGCAAATTTGGAGGATCCTGTACTAACATACTTGATTAACATATACACACTCAAAATGCTACCTTCCCCAAGGAAAGAGCATAAAGAATTTCCAGCCTTCAAAGGAAATCAAATTTAAGGCTACAAATCTACAGCTTTGGGGATGGAAGAAAGAAAAGAAAAGAGAAGAAAATAATACAAAAAGGCATGTATCGATCAGAAATGGCGTATGCAGTCTAATATACAAATTTGTCACAGTTGAGTCTCAGGAACTTCCATGAGATCTAACAGATGAGATTGACTGTGCTGAAACAGAAGCGGTCGGGCTGTTAAGGTCCCGCTCCCCATTAGCAACCTTCGGTTTTCCACTTAGCTTTTCGATTGCATCTTGACAAATGTCATTAAACCAATCATCTTCCGGAAGTACACTGCAAGTAGCAACATCCATCAGGCATAAGCAGGCCAAATGATATAAGAGAACACGGACACATCCAACTATTTTTTTTTTCTTTATCCAGCTAAACGCTCTCTCTCTCTCTCTCTCTCTCTCTCTCTCTCTTGGGAAGTGAAAAGCACTTTTAGTTATTCTATATCTCAATAATTGCCAACCCCAAATTAGTAACTAGATCAACCTTCATCATGATTTTCATTTTGATATGCACAATACAAAAAAATTAAGAAATATATATATATATATATATATATGATTGCATGTCTACATATGATTTGAAAGCTTAAATCTACTCTATGAAAGCTAGAAAAGAAATTACAGAAAATAAAAAAATGCAAGGCAAACTAGTAAAGTTTATATAAAGTATTTACCTATATGGATCTATGCCTGTTGCAGAAAATGCAGCCATAGCTTTAGATATAATATCATTGACCACGCGATGCAAGTTCCTAGACAAGTAGCGGCCTTGCGAAGCGAAACACATGACGAATTTCATATCCAAATAGAACTGCAACCATCAAGAATTTAAATTTGTGAACAACGCAATGGAGAATAAAAGCAATTATTATGTAGATATGAGGTTTCCAAACCTGCTGTAGACCAAGAGGACCTAACGGCCTAGGTCCTTCCTCAATATCATCCCAAAATGATTGGTCTTCTGAAAGCCATAAAATGACTGTTTCTGTCAGCCTCATTAATAATAATGTGGCAAATCGTTCTCGGCCTACAAACATATCTGCCGCTATACCAGCCATTCTATTCAATTTTGCATAAAGTTCCTGAAGTATAAAAAAATGGAATATAGTTATATGATTTAGATAAAAATTGCAATAGTAAATGTGAGTTAATTGAAAGAAGTGAAAAGATGAGAGGAGAGAGATTGACTTGTATCAACACAATATGAAAACCACTATGTTAGGAATTGATCAAGATTAGGAAGCCAACTGATCAATTTGAAAATCGAGTAGGATACCTGGAATATGGGAGAAGGGAACCACTCAATTTCATCCGCATTCCCATACATGTTTATGTATATGTCAGCAGTTAGATAGCTATCACCTTCTTCAGTAAAAATAAGATCTAGAGCATGTTGGCGGCAAAAACTATCTTTCAATCTATCAACAGAATTCAAGAGGCGTCTCTTCCATTCCCTTTGCTCAGGATTACGATTTTGGCGATCCATAGGTCTTCTACGAGAATCATCCTTGTAATTAGGCTGACTTAATGGGGAAAGCTTCATGGCTGCACGTGGCAACAGCTCATCAGCAAGTAAGGATGCATTGGCAAGCAATGCAATTTGTTGTGCTTCAGTTTCAGCCATTCGGACAATTTTATTTCCTGAACCTTCAAAAGATGATTCTTCTTCCATGGAGCCAGGTAATGCTTTTATGAGCATACTTACATAGGAATTGAACACCTGGTACAAGCCATCTAATGTTCTGCTTCCCAACTGCATACTTAAGAGGGGTCCCACATCTTCAAAAAAATCCTGGACAAGCAACCAGAAAGATGGCATAAATTAGTTTCAAGTTTTACACCATGTGCATAACAAATAAATAATGCAAATCTTTAGTTGGCAAATTATCACTGCACCAAAAACCATTTCAGAACATCCAATTGCAAAACATGCTTTAAAAACCAGAAGGAGGTGAAGGCATGGTTGTGCAAAAGGAAATCATCATAAGAAACAGAGTGACAGAAAGAGATGAAGTTTTTGGACATGATAATAAACCAGAATCAAATACAAGCCATGCGGCCAATTCCAAAACATGCTTTAAAAACCAGAAAGAGGTGTTGGCATGGTTGTGTGCAAAAGGAAATCATCGTAAGATACAAAGTGACAGAAAGAGATGAAGTTTTTAGACATGATAATAAACCAGAATCAAATAAAAGCCTTGCAGATAATATTATATATATATATATAGTTGGGCTCCAATCCTCAAATTCTTTTAAAAGAATTCACTATATATTATACTGTCCACTGTCTAAAATTTTACGAGGACAAGCACCATCTATTATTCCTATTTTAGCGTGATTTCACAATGATCTCCTTCTTTAGATTCTACATTGATGCCTGCTCGCACACCGTACTGACAAAAGCTCTTCAACAGAAAAGGGTCCATGCTTTAGGATTTGTCAATAACTATGCATGTCATCCTGAGGACAATGCATTTCTTGGGTAAAGCCAACAATTTGATAATGATATCCACTCAAGCATGTGAAGCAAATTTCATGACATCATCAGAAGAGAAATGGAACTTGAAATTATGTATTACCTGGACCATTGTATTGAAGCGATGAGCACTACTTGAAAGCTTGTGCTGAAATGCCGTGGTGGTACCAACGGCTGCACTTGTCCTCCCAGACAAACGCACAGAGGTTGGAGGATAGGTGAGCTCCCAATCATCAGCAGCAGCTAAGGCAGCTGTACTCTCTTCAATCCGCTTCAAATTGGCATCCAGAGCCTGCTCAACACTAGGCCTGAAGTGTTTCAGAAGCACAGGACAAAGCGCAAGACCACGACCTTCGAGTAATGAACAGTGGCCTAAAGCTATTTGAACACATTCAGCAGCAGATCTCAAACCCCCAGCAGCGGCAGATGAAGCTAGTGCGTGTCTTTTGACTAGAAGTGCAAATGCTTCTGTCTGCTTTGTTGACCACATCACAAGCTCAGATGTATAAGATGTCTCCTTGCCGAAAATAGCCAAGGAATCACTGGCTGCTTGAGCAATGGCAGAGAAAACAAGCTGTGAAAGTGCAGCTGTATATGCTCCTCCATAAGAGGTGCTTGATGGACGGAGGCTTTGCATGTTGTACTGATACCTCTGATAATGTGCATTAAGGAGTAAATTATGAGCACGAGGACCATCACCAAGCTTCTTAAGAGCTGAAATTGCTGCACGAAGCTCAGAACCCCGTGTGGAAGGTTGGCAGGCTGCTTCAGCAAGCTGATCAGCTAACCTTTGTCTCCGTTCAATTATAATAGACTGAAGTGACAATAGCTTGGCAGGAACCAGTGTTTTCTTTTCTTTTGCTTCAGCCACAACACGTTCTCCTTCATCAAGGCTGGCCAAAGCTTCATCAATTCTTCTTTCAGCTAGCAATACATCAAGGACATCGGGAAACTCTGTTGACCATTTCTCCAAATCAGAAGGTTCTCCTACTTCATCATTGGAGGTACCAGATGTTGTCAAACCATCGGAAGCAGCGTCAGACAAAGAGTCAATATGAACTCCATCAGCTAGATTATGTATCAGGGTTGCCTGAGTAGACAGCAAGTTTCTCATTGATGAAAGTTCACCCTCTAAATCTGATATCTCTTTGGATGTACTGCAGATTTAATTAAGAAAATAAGACGGTAACTAGTAAGTTTATACATTGAATATACAGCAGAGGTAACAATTATATCCACCGTGCAGTGATGTGAAAGATATATATACTAAAGATATACGACAACTAAAATGTGTCCTGATATATTTCAGGCCATGGAACAGGGAGGTTGGCTGACAATAGGATGTTGATTCCTTGGTTGCCTGCAGTCTACTTATTAATTTGCTCATGTAAGTTTCAAAGTTTGTATGCTATAGTGCTGTGCCTAATTGTGCACATAACTTCTATATCTGTCCAAATGGCTATCTGCATCCTATTTGCAGCTTATAATAGCATTTTCATATGGCAGAAAAGACAAAAAAAGAGAGTTGTTACAATGATCCAGGCATAACAACAAAGAACTCACCGAATAAAAGCTGTATAATTAGCATATACACTTCTGCGCATTTCTTCAGCAGAAGCTCTCTTCAGATCCACAAGATTTGAGCATAACTGTCTTATTTCCTGCAGAACATATTCAGAAGTTAATTGTGGCACAAACATCCATATCATAGAGCCCGCAAAAAAATAATCCAAGATGGAAAACAAAGTTCAGATCAAGCATAAAGCTTAGCAACAGAATTGGGAAACTGATTCCTTGTACAGCCTTCAATCAGTTGGATTTGCTACATCAGGTTACTGCACCTGCAAATGGGCCGATGAAGATAGAGAGGTGGTTGCTAGGAAGCAGTGGGCGTGAGCTCTAGAATCCATTTAAGTTTTAGCATGATTAGGAGATGTGTAATGTCGCAATAAAATTAAGCTGGAATCGCAGTCAATTGCAAAAAACATGGCAATTAGTATATTAGAGGCAGTTAAAATTTCTTTCCAATCGGATCTTTTTTCTTAAAGAAATCAGGCCCTCTTATTTGCCTGGCACGGTACCTATTTATAGTTAGAACTAACCACTCAACATTTGTTAGTTACTGACAACCCCCACTAATATTCGCAAATAGAAATTTAAAAAAAAATGCATTTCTATATTTCGGATGGTTTTACTACCACATCCTTCCCCACAAAAATTGTGAAACAAAGAGAGAAAACGATAATGTTAACATTATTTTCCTCTGTTATCAGCTTCAACCCAACTCTGGGACATAGGACGAGTTTTTATAGTTAATCGTACTTCTAATTCAACAAAGAAGAAAAAAACCATAATTAAGAAACTCCTTTCCTATGGTTGACCAAATATTTCCGACAAGGCACTTATCCTATAATCTACTTTAGCAAGCATTACGCATTTCAAGCAACTAAAATCCAACATAGGGGTTTTTCAATCAGCCCATTCCTCACAACCATAAAATAAAGCCAAAATTATTGATTGTGAACCTTTTCATTCAGAGAATGACACTTGGACTGCACATAACCATCGGCATCGAAGTTATCGGACTTGAAGACATTGAGATTTTCCTCGAACTTCGCTCCTGCATCTTTGACATTCCCCTTTGCTGAAGCTCCGGCGTGTGCTGCTCTTGACCGCGAAGATTTAGCCGAAGCCATCACCAACAATGGTCTTTGATACGGAATTAACTGAAGTACGCAAAAACTAATCGGTTAACTAAATTCAGCAAAGACGGCTTAGCTGCAACGCGGCGATTCAGATCCGATTGCTGCTGCTCTGGAGTGAAGTTAGGCAAACTCCGATCCGACTTTGGGGGAAAATTCAAATATTACAGTAATTAGGGGCGTAGGGATTGAATTCGCCATTGAAAGGGGAAGAAGAGATTCGGGGTTTTGTTGAGTTGGTTTTGGTTGGCGGAATGTTTGGGTGTGGAGACCAGAAGGACTTTGTTTGTTTGTTAGGCTGTCAAAACTCGTCTACCTTATGTTTTTCCTATTTTTTTAAATTTGACATCATTATTATCCATTGTTGTTGTTCTTATTATTATTATTATTATTATTATTATTATTATTATTATTATTATTATTATTATTATTATTATTATTATTATTATTATATTTGGAGTAATAATGCAATTCTCCTATAATTAGTTTATGTTGGCTCTATAACCTTTCTTTATATAAAAAAATAATAACAAGAATTTTACTATTTTCTTTACATATGTCTCAATTAAATTTTCTATCTCTCTTCTTTAATAATTTTTTTGTTTTAAATCCGTTCTTGACGTATCATATATCAAACTAATTTCACACTAATAAATTATATTAAAATAAAATAATTATATTTAAAATATGATATTTAATTTTATAAGGATAGATATAGTATTTTTTATGGATTGAATTATATATTTTTATTTTGATTTATGTGTTCGATTTTAATAAATAGTATATGAATTTGATCTATACATATAAATATTTTTTGTAAAAAAAAATTTATACTCTTAATTTATATAATATTATAATCTATTCCTCAGATTTTAGTGAGTTGAAAATTTTGTATTCAATTGATAACAATCTAACATTCAGTTCAAATATGTGCAATTTATTATTTAATAAAGATATATTTTAAAAGAATAATAATGTAATATAACATAATATAAAAAATCAAATCGCAGAATAAGTATATAAATATAATTGACATAAATAGTTATTATGTAAAAAAATTAATAATAATAATCATATAATTTTATAATATATTATTAATATAAAAAATATACTATGTTCTGTGTATTGGACGACAAAACCAAATGAGTGGTTGTATATCATAATATTTTTCTCTTCAATTAACTAAAATCATGTTCATTGCACATTATATTTTTCTATTCTAAATAGCAGTTTAATTTATTTAAAGTTATTCCTCTCTTGTAACTTAGGAAGAAATCTTGGAATTCAAATACATCTTGACAATAGGAGATAAAACATTCTTTCAAAATTAATATTTACGCTGCATTTGATTTATGTTCCACTCATTCTAAGAAAGTTATTAATCATAAACAAAGTAGATTTTTGTCTAAAGAATTAAATTAAAATTTGATATCAATATCATCGTATTGAAATAAATGCTATATTTTACTTTCTATACAAATACCAGCTATCAGTTACATTATGATATATATAGCACTTATTAAAATTATTAAAATACAAGATAAAACACATTTGAAAAAAGAGAATCACAACCATTATAATAAACACAAATTCTTATGAAATTGTCATAACCTTTTAGCAAAAAGAAATTAGCAAAAAGAAATTAGGTGTATTTACTATTACCAAAAAAATACGATATTTTATCCACTTTTCAACTTTATCATAACTTTTAAAATTTATTAATATTTGTCGCATTCGATTCATTTATTTCATTTAAACTTATCAATGTTTGTCACATTCTATTAATGTATTTTAATTACAACACAATCACTTGATTTCGATGCCTGAACAGTATCGTTCTTTCAAACAACGTTGTTTCATTTAATAAAAATTATATAAAACCATGTTGCAATTGAAATTTGAAGTAAATATCCTAAATTTTTCTTTAATTAACTTTTTTAATTTTGGTCAACTATTTAAATCAAACAGTATTTTTTAGATCGCAGTCATTCATGTCTGTAGTTGAGAATGGGAATAAGGTGGCAATGTTGTAATTAAAAAAAATTAACAAACACAAATAATTTTAAAAATTAGATTACATTTGAAAATTGAACCAAAAATCATGATTTTTTTTATAATTAATCCTTTTAACATTCTAGAATTAAGAAATAAATTTGAGAAGTAAAACAATATGTTTATTATAAGATTATATATGAAATAATTATATTGTAGATAATATTAAGACTGGAAGATGTGAGCAATTATAATATTATATTGTGTGATTTTTTTTATTAAGGATTAGATGATGGTAAAATAATTAGTCATGATAATTAGAAAATGAAAAGTAAGAGATAATGAGTGAACATGTTAGAAAATGAAAAGAGTAATAGACGTAGATAGTTATAACAATATTAAAAAAAATATTTTACTGGATTAAAAAAAATTAATTTTATATTTCAAAACAAAGATAAGTAAAGTAATATCCAGACGAAGGGGAAACCATACAAATCCTTTGCGGATTTAACAGAAAATGAGGAAATTAGTTCACTTAAAGCAGAGATTTCATCTCTGCGCTGTCTTGAAGCAACATTAATATAGAGGCAGCGGATGATCAACCACTCCTGCCTACCTTCCACCTAGTTAGATGCTTATCCTGCCAGCAAATCCTTACAAAAATGCACCAATTATTTCAAGTGATTTAGACAAACTCAATACAGCACGACACCAAATGATTGGCAAAAGCATAGCAAGAATCTAAACCCAAGCATTCACATTATTATCAGCTAATTGGACCCAAACTTAGATCATAAGCCCAGTAAAATTTGCAGGAATACAAAGCAACAATAGTTCGTATCAAGACAAAAACAAAGATGAAAATGATCTTCAGCAATAGACTTCAACGAACAGTAGTTTGCAGACGTCCAGCCTCATTCAGGAGAGTCAGAGCGAATGGCTGAAGAAACAAAGCCATGAAAAAGCTCCATCAGAATAAAGCAGGCATTTCCAACTGGTTAAGTAAATTGGTGAACTAATCGATTCAGGTAGCAAAGACAGATTAAGTGAAAAACCTTATCAAGAGAAATACAACATAAGACCAAAAATGCATGGACATGTATGACTCCACATTAGTCTTTTAATACATAGATTAAAATAAGAAATAATTGGTATATAGGGTATTAATTCCAAATGGAAGCTGCAATTTGATGATCATGATATCATTGAACTCCATTAGCTAGAGTATTTTCCAACTATACATGCAGAAAGGGACATGCACAGCTACACTAACATGAAGAGAAGGAAGTGAATAATTTCCGAAAAAACCATAATGCCCATTTGTCAACTGCACTGTGTTTCAATATATCATACTTCTAACCACCGAGTCCCTCTATTGGCTGTTGCCTATGTGGAAAAAGAATAGGTAGACTCCCTTTGTTTATTCTTATATCTGATTATGGTACTATCTAATATCAATCACAATACTCATTCCCCAATTATGAAGGATCTGCCAGACCATGGCTTATCCAATAACCTGAGAAGGATTTTTGTCTTAACTTAAAAAACACAACCATGAAACTCAAGAAAGTGAAAGGAACACTATTTCTGCTTGTTCTCAGCTTACATCTTGAAACATAGACTATTTCCAATTTTTTTTAAAAAGGCCTGCTTAAATCTTTCTTCTCTGTACTTGATTTCACTGCCAATCCTAACTGAATTCAGGGGAATTCTGCCTCTATACGAGCAGAGATTCATAAATAGTGCAGGCATGCAACATTGTCATCATCATAATCAGTCCTTACAAGACTGATATGCAGGAGAGCAAAAGCATAGCTCGCAATGACAGGAAATAAGGGCCCAGTTTAAGGTGACTTTACATATCAACAGTGACTGAATTCTCAACAAGAGTCAGAGGGAAGAGAAGCAGAGGCAAAGACTGGCTGGGATAAGATGTGAAGGCAACCCAACCCAATGGCCCGTGAATTCATCCAGAACCATAGCAAACAAAAAATGTCTTATTTACCTTAATGACCAACAGAGTTTCTAAGGTCAAACTTGCAATTCCTAATCACTATCAGAACCATGAATGCCCTTAGATGGAATAATGTGCAAAAACAGCAACCAATAATAATAAAAAAAATTAATAATAATAAAAAGGCAAGCCAAGGAGGCAAGTCTCTGGCACTATCAAACAAAGTTTTATTCATTTTAATATCTTTCTATGTAAACTATGCATAATCAAAAGACAGGCATGCATAACAATCAATTTTAGGACCGCGTGAAAGCACCCAACCCCCCCTTTTGGGGGGGGTGGGGGGGGGTACTAGATGGTAATAGAACCCAAAGACAAAAAGAAGAGATGCAACCAAGTAAAAACTAAACCACCGGGCCAGTGAGACATCAATCAAAAGTAATCAACAATGCTTTACTCTCAAAAAAACAAGAAAGGTGGGGCGAACACCAAATATCCATCTTAATTTCACAAGGTAAATGGTGCTTCACATAAAAACCACACTCCTTCAAAATTCAGACCATTAACCATAATAATCAAAATTCAGACATTGTATAACTTTCCAGCCACATAAGCACTGGAGATAATTTACAGCAGACCACATTTTCCACTGAGATCAATCAGTTAAACACAATTCACAAATCAATCAACCTAATCCAACCCTAGGAGAGACACGCAAAATCGAAAATGAATCAATTAAAATGGAATCGAACCGAACACTCAAATGTTACAATAATCAGAAAAAAGGCAAACCAAAAAAATACAGATCTTCATAAACCAAAGATAAAAAGGATAAAAGGAAATTACTTGGTTTCTCGGCTATGCCTTCGGCCCATTTGGAAACAGAGAAGTGGACTTTCTCACGGGATAAAGATTCGGATCTGTGTGGCTCCTTCAAGCACTGCCTGACCAAATTGGCGCAGAGGTTGGAGTACGTTATATAAGTCATACCCGCAGCTCTCCAGAACGGGACCGCAGCATTCGACGCCATTGCCTCCTCCTAATTCACGTTTTACTTTCTCTCACTAGCTCACAGTGTGTTTTGTAGCGTGCAGATTGGTCAGGGCTTCTGAGTTATATACCTCAGTTCTTTGGGCCGTCACTAATGGGCCGTTCTTCAATGCTGGCCCAATACTTGGCATTGTTTAAAATATTATTTATTAAATTGTATAAATTTTAAAGTATTTATAAATGTTCTAAAATACAACTTTGATAATTTTTGTCATTCACATGGTCGTAAAAATGCTTAAAATCACTTTACATTTTGCAGTTATAGAGTTGGGTACTAATAGAATTATTATTAGAGAATAAACTAAAGAAGAACTTAATCTTTTTCCTTCCATTCGCATTAGTTAGTATCTCAGATAATATTTTAAACATATGATTATGGAATAGACAATATTCCTGGTAAAACAGAACTACAACTCGTCAATAAATGACAGTAATATCTATGGCATAACATAAATATGGCCATATGATTACACCAATTTCAATTTTCATTTTTTAAACCGTAAGAGAAATTAAAATTGTACACGTTCCAAAATCAGCTATTTTGAACCTGAACCAAAACAGTACTAACTGTTCAACAATCAATTTCTATTTAAAACCGTATTTTGGTCAAATGAATCTTGTCACATCAAACAAACTAAAATGATAAACATTGTCCTCAAAATCCAAATTAATTATCAATACACCCACCATGAATAAAAATTAATTGGACCAATTAAATAATGTAACAGAATCTTATAAAATAAAATTATTTTTCTTAACATAGGCAGGAACATAATCAGGGAACAAATTAAAATAATAAATAAACGAACATCCTGGACTAAATTACACCCAGCCTTCACCCTAGGCTTTTATGTAGCTGTTATTTTGTAGCATTTAAAATTTTAGAAGTTCCAGTTTTCTTTTATCAGTTGCAGCACTTATTTTTATAAGAAAATTTGATATATTGATAAATAAGAAAAGTACAAACCAAAAAGAAAAATGACAAATTACATAATAGAGTAGCACGGCATTTAATGTTGTAAAATGGACAAGATTGATATTCAGAGTTCAGACAACAAAAATTTTCTAACAGGTCCCACAGACACATGGAAGGCTGCTGTTGCTGAGACACTGGTGCATCAACATATATCATCACACAGATGGTAAGCATAAACAAAGAACTAGCAAAAATGGTTACTAGGCTAAATCCCCTTTGTAGCAAACAAGCCATGTAGTAGTCCCACTTAAACCAGCCAATTAGACGAGTAAAACAGCGTTAATACACCCGTCATTTTCAGGATTATTCGTGACTTGTGCGTACTTCCCTGCATTTACCATTAACCAGACGGTATAAAAACATATTAACGGCAGAAAAAATCAGATTTTAAGCTGAAACAGGAATCAGAGGGATAAACATACCCCAAACAACTTTTCCAGCAGGGGTAACCAGACCGAGTTCACTAACGTTAACCTAGAACAACAAAGAATTGAAATGATAAGCATATGAAATTAAATAAAACAAGGCATAGTATCGCATACAAGCAGAGGTTATTTAAAGTACAAGCAAAGGTTACCTCAATAATGGTTCCCTTGGTTATAACACCAAGAGATGTATACATGGGGCCATTTGGGTTTTTCTTTACACCAATGATCTCCAAATTGAAAGTGCACTTCAGTTCAGGATGAGTCACATGGGCTTTCGTAAAACGCAAACCAGATGGGCGAACGAAACGCTCATACTTGGGAGGTTTCCTTGTGAAACTTTGTCCCACAAATGTAGCCTTTGTGATCATTCTCTTCCACTGCTTGGCTACAATATATCAACCAGACCATATTATCAAGAGCACAATTTTTAGCAGGTTTTTTGGATATTGGTGGTTTCTCAACCACCCAGTAGCCAGTGAACACAAAGCTATACTTTGCTTAATCATATAACATATCGCAGAACTGAAAAATAGGTTAAGACGATACTTACTTTTCCTTTTACCAGTTCTCATCACCCTAAACATCTCATCTTCAGCAACAGGTCTGACCTATAAAGCCAATAGACAATAAGAATTACTGCCTGATTCAAATGTATGAATACTGCACAATCGAAACTAGTATTATTATTTTTCTCGTTTCTTTTCTTTGTTTTTTTCTTTTGGGGAGGGGGAGGAGGTTGACATTGACAACATATACATGAAAGAGGAAATAAGTACTGGTGATATAATTGAAAACCCAATAAACTGCTGTTATTCCAAAAATATAATTGAAAACTGTCCCCTCTCCTAGTGTGTTTCTTGTTATCTTTCATGCATTCATGATGGTTGTGAATACCCAAACTCTAGTTATTGGTTAGGGCATGAAGGGGCAGGTAATTCCTGTAGATGCATTTCACTCTCCTCCGAAAAAATGGTTATAATAGTGCCGCCTAGAGGAAGAGTATTATCAACAAGCTATGAGATAAAAAGGCTGATAGTCTCAGAAAAGAAATGAGCAATACAAAAGCTACGATTAAACAGACCCAGAATTTCATTCATGTATTACATAGAAATGTGTTTAGGCACATAATCGACATTCATGGTCATTGCCCCTTAACCTAAATGAATAAATGCCCAGTATTCTTCGTCAATCAGCAAAAAATTATACACAGCGTGTATGACAACCACATTGATTTCAAAGCTAGCCTGCCAGCGAGCCTTTTACCGATTATATATTCGTTTGACCAACTGAAAGACACGGATACAACTTAATTGCCTATACTTGAATAAACTTACAAGGGACCTACAAAATTCAGACAAACGACCAGCTCAGCTGCAAATTACCTTAGGTAGGGGAACCTCCCATTTTCCTGCCTTTTCTTTCCTCTTTTGCTTTATAGTGTTGCTAAGCACCTGCACACAGAAGGAGGATGATCTAAGAACTATTTCAAAATTGATGTTGTTTCAAAACATAGGAATATAAGAGCACCTTTGCTCTAGTTGTCTCGTCACGATCAAGAAGATATGCAGGAAGAGCTCCTTCACGGACATTATCATCAACTTTGCGCCGGGTTGATGACTCATCATGCATAGCCAATCTGCCAAGACAAAGCAAAAAACGTAAGCACACCATTCATACACTACAAGTTTGCAAGGACACAAGATAATGACAGACATTGAAGGATATACTACCCAAAAATTCACATATAAGCTTGTAAAATGAAAGAATTCATCACTTAATTCTATCACCATAACAAAACAACCTAAATCAGATCAAATTAAGTGACCAAAAAAAAACTTACGTTTTTTTCATTAGGGCCTTCTCAGCATACCGCTTCTTCGCGAACATCTTACCCTTGATACCCAAAGCCTGCCCATCCCAAAAACTAACAATAAATCTCACAGTTCTCAGAAAATACAAAAAGTAACAGAATTTTGAAGCAAAAACTAACATTTTGGGCGATGTGAGAGCGCTTGTGCACTTCACGCGCCTCCTTCTTGCGTTTACGCTCGAAGTGGTCAGGGCGGTAGCCATGCCTCTTCCTGTGCAGGTCAATGTAATCTCCTTGCGGCTGTCAAATTTTGGCATTTCATAACAAAATCAATAGATTACAGAGTATAAGAAATCAAAGAACTTTGCTTCCGAACTGACAAAGTCAAAGATGCTGATTCAGTAACATACCATGGTCGACTAGGTATAGAATTTCGATTTTTCGTGAAGAAACAAGAGCTAAACTTGGAGGTTTAGCCGTTTCCGCTTAAGAGAGAGCAAAAAGGTCAGAAACCAGGGACTTAAATAGGGTTTAGGCCGCACACCGACCTGTGACTTAATATAATTTGTTAACGGGCTTTGTAAGCCCATACCCAGCTGAATATACATTTGGGCCCAATAAAGTCCAACTCGAAATCATAATCTAAGGCCCAAGTTTAAATTTTAACACTCCGAAATTCCAGTTCTTTTTGGGCTCGACTTTGACATGCACCTTCGAGTACAACAGTATGCGAGCAACTGCAACCGTCTCCAACTTCCACGGCGGAGCGATAGGGCCGCGCCGCCCGTCTCTATCCCACTATCCCTCTTCTCATCCGATTTACCGGAAACCTTATGAATATAAATTCAACTGGAAGCCGATGCGTGAAAGTGTACCTGCCGCCAAATTATGCAGATTAAGCGCTCGAGCAAATGCCAAAGCGGCGCCGGAATGGGATATGGAGCCGTATGAAGCATCTCAAACCGGAATGAAGTATTTCCTAGACGAGCAAGATGTAGTGACGTTTCTTGATCCCCCGAAAGAGCTCATTCCTTTGGACCCTTCTGCATATAATCCCGCTTCTTATCTTTGGTTGGCGAAGTTCAAAGCTCTTTCCTTTTTCTTTTTTTTTTAATTAGTTTTAAATGTAGTTTATTCAACTAAGTTATTTTCCTTTTCTGGGAAAATAAAAATGAAATCCAGGAAAAAAGTTGAAGACATTCCTGAGGAAAGGCGGCATCACCTGCTAACACTGTTAAACCCCAGGTTTGTGTGTAAGAAAATTTCAAATTTTAATTTATTCATCATTATTTTTTGTCTTTATATGGGAAATTTTGCATTTGCATGGATAATCTGTTTCTTATCCATTAATGGCTTCTTTGGAATGGTATTTGTGATAAAAGAGTTCCATAGGTATGCTAGTTAAGATGCCAGTGTCGCTTATTTTGTCCTTCGGCTTGTTGTAGACTTGTATCAATAGCTTGGGAGGTGGCTGGAACACGATATGATGATTCAAAATTAGCCAAGAAAAGTTCTTCCACCTTGCTATCGGAAGGAAACTGTCCAGGTTCTCTTGAGATGTGGAAATGCAGAACAAGCGGAGGTGATTTTTCAGCTACATATATTTATTTGCATGTAATGCTATGCTTTGTGGAATCATGGAACACTGAAAATTGTGCACTTGTACAGCGCCGCTTCCAATTGCTTGGATCCATTCTTCCAAGAAGGTGATATCCCTGTTTTCAGCTGTCTGTGTTACATCCTGGAGCTTCTGATGTTTCATCATTTCAACAAACACTTTTGTATTGTGTTAAATTTCTGATCAACCATCTGATGAATTTCAAGTTCTATATTGTTTTTGTTCCAGGCAATATTTTGCTGTACAGATGGGAAAGCTTATGGACGACTCATTGGTATGTTGATTTATTAATATGACTAGATTACTTGCATTAAGTTGCTTCATGAAATTTGAAAATTAAAATAAATTGCTCATGTAGCTATTCAACCCTATATATAAAGCCATGTATCACTTTATAGCAGTCATTTTAGTTAACATTTAAATAAAACAATAATAAATATGAAGCCCAAAATGGTGTCATTTTGGTCGTTTTTTAATAATAAATAAAGATCCAGATGACCTGGGGCGACCTAGAAGGTAGGTGCCTAATCCTGCCTGGGTCGTCCAGGTGGCACCTAGTCATGCCTAAGTGGGTTGGGTTGGAGCCTGGGAAGGCTGATTAGGCCAAACACGGTCGCTTTTAACAGCACTGCTTCAGAGCTGTGTGAATTCTTATTTCCCTGCATATTGTTTCACCTGATACTACGATCTGTCACCTTCTAAAATAGCATCTGCTATGATGTGTAAACTGTAAAGTTTAGGAGGAGATGACATTATTTTGACCAGTTTAAAAGGACAGCAACTTATGCAGAATTGCTTCCTATATCTGGATGTCTGTCCCTAAATTCAACTCAGTTGCATGACTTCTCTGAATTTTATTGCGTTTGGCACCCATCTTTTGCTGTCTTCTTTTTTGAGGATGGAGGGGTTGAATTACCAAAAAAAATTCATGAAATGTTGTCTCCGTTAATAGCATAATCCATTTCTGATGGTTTCTTACTATAAGCAGATTGTATTGTGGCACAGGTGGATACCCTCTAGTAAGAAACATCAAGTCTTATTCGCCTTTGTACTTTAGCATCAGAGAAGTCAATGAAGTAATTTCAACAGAGCAGCCTTGTGATTTAGCATACGAATTTGGAGATGGACTTCTGTACCTTCCAGAATATCCGCAAGAATTCCCTAAACCAGGTAGAGCATCTTTACCACGGTAAATTTGATTTGCTAACTAAGATTTCCAAAACATGAGCATCTCTTTCTCGCATGTCTTGTTTGTGACCACAAGTTCTTTTGGTCCTAAATTCATAGTGCTGGCTTTTTAGAGAAAAGTGTATTATGGTTTTTGACTATTAACATTATTCTTATGGCTAACTTGAGGATGAAAGAGCCTCAGGAACATGAATTTGTCATTCTGTGTCTCAATTAGTGTCTCAATCATATACTAAAAACAAACTTGTTACTAGTATGCCGTATTTGCTTGAGGGGCATATCGTAGTTATACTACCAACTTCTTGATGAAGTTGCATATTGTGCACTCATATATACTTGATCCTCCGTTTCAGAAAAACATCCATGGCCGTTTAACGATCAAGTTGTGATATATATTCGCCATGTGGGCCCGGGAGTAATGGTGGGGCAAGCATGGCAGGAAGGTAAAGCTTTGCAGCAAGTACCCAAGAAGCTATGCAGTGAGATCTTGATGGTGAAAGATTATTTTACTTTCAGCAAGAAGAATTGAAAAGACACTTTCTTAGCCCTTGTCGTATAAAATATCCTTATTAGCATTTGAATAGAAGCGTTTTTACGTTGTTGTGACTTATTTATGAGAGAGCTTGTTGAAAAAGAATGCCGAAATTACCCTTCATTGCCAGTGTTCTTTCATTGCTATTAAGATAGCATGAATAGTGTTAATAGTATATTATTTAATTGGATGAATAAAGGAAAGATATGAATGTCGTACGAGCATAGTTGTTAGAGGCCGCAAAGCACGCTGATGTGCCATCTTAGTGCCCGAGGAGTGCACCTCTTGAACACAAGGCGCAGAAGAAAATAAAAAGAAAAAAACTTTAAAAGAACATATTTTGTGTTTTATTTACAGCAAAATAAAATATGACCTGCAAGACAATATAACAATAAATAATATGATTTGAGTCTTACTGCTGTACAAAGAGGTATTTATAGGCCATTTCTTTCTTCAGGAGTTGTTGGTTCCTCTGATGATGTTTTGCCATCTTTTTCCTGATAAACTCTGTAAAGTCCATAAAGCTTTTGCTTGATTGAAGCAGTGGATGTTAATATGCACCGATTCTTGTACAAGAAGGTGGACAAGAACACAGCTAAAGCTGATGAGGATGATAGCCCAGCAACGAGGAAAAGCCCCTTAAAACTATCCAAATCAAGGCTTTTAGATGTGATCATTGTTCCATCACTACCACTGCACTGTTCTTCTTTAAACCATTTTCTCGAGATCCGCACCATTTCCTCACCTTCTTTCAGCTTCAAGATTGCTGTCGAGACATCGGCAACAAGTGGCGAACCCTTTGGAAATGCCTGAAAAGTTTTTGAATACGGTTCGGATCTTCATTGTTGAATGAGGAAGAAATTAATAGGGTGTTTTACCGAGTAAGATAACTTACAAATCCGAAACCAGACGTTGGATATGTTGGACCAATCATGGTATACTTGTGGCAATATCTGGAAAGAAAGAGCCTTAGGTAGGGGAGTTCATCAACTACTGCAGCTACGCCTCCGTTTCTGCTACCTTTGGAAAGGGCATCGTCGTATTCTTCAAGTGTGCTATACTTTCTGATCATGGAGCTGTTGAATTTCATATTGTTTAATAATCCACCGACAAAGGAGCCATGCTGACAGCCAATATATTCACCATTCTTTGTAAGATCATAGATGTCGGTGATTGTAGGCTGAAGCTGTTGTACAGTTAACATGGATGTCAAGCTTGCTGTGTAACTTGATGTAAGAACAAGCACCACAAACACCCACACAATCACCACGATTCTTGTCAAGTTGCTGATTACTTTCTCTCCTGTCACGTGTTCCAACAACCTCTTTTTCAGGTAGAACAAAAATGAGGTCTTTAAAGGACTAAAACAAGAATTATAGACTTACTGTGTGCGAAGACGAGCGTTGAGAAAGAGAACCAGAATATCATTCCAACTTGCTGAAGAGGCGGGCCTTGGAATGATTTGTTCACACGATGCTCAAGAACCCAAACCACAAATCCAGTGAAGACAAAGAATGCTCCAATGGTTAGCCAAAGTCCCGTTGTCAGAGGTTTCATAAAAATCCAAGCATTCTTCCTCTTGTTATCCTTGATTGGGACAACGACAGCAACACCAGATTCTGTGTAGGGAAATGTGAAATCGAAAAGCTCTGATCTGTTAGCTGTAATGGTGAGATCTCCCACCACTAAATCGTACTTCCGTTTCTGTTGCCAAAATGAGTTCTTGATATGTTTAAAGTAACAAGAGAGGAAAAAAAAAATTATATATATATATATATATATGTATATATGAAAAAGTACATCAACAAAAAGCTTAAAATGTGGCTTCTGCATTTACCCAAGATGATATCCACTTAAACACATCATCATAATCTCTAGCTGTCTGTCATTTACTTCAAAAGGAATCAACTCGTACGGGACAATATATGGCAGTGATCCCATGACTTCTTTGAAAACATCAATACAGAAACCAGTTACTCCAATAACATTTGTTTCTGCATTCCTTTCAACATTAATGAATGCACTGAATCCAATCCTACCAGGAACCCCAACTTTTAACTTGTTTGCACCAGTGGAAAATTCCCAGCCTTTAGGCACATCACTTGTCTGGCCTGGCCACCAAATGCCTCCAAGATTGTCCTTTATACTTGAGTAAACTACAGTATGATCATCTGGCTTCAGTTTCTTTGAAAGGCCGTAGTTTTCGGTCCAGAATCCAACTCTGTTTTCTCCTTTGCCAATCACATTCACTATCTCAAATGCAGATGGTTGTAGTTGACCATTCCTTAAATTGAAATCGCCACTCAACCCTTTCGACGTAAAGTTTCTGATCAAATGTATTAATGGTGGTCCAGTATTTGAAGTTCCAATAGCTTCCAAATCTGTTAGATCTTTATTAACCGGTTTCTTGAACTGAGGGGATGTCACGCCCACACGTTCGAGTGCCTCAACCAAAGTTGTTACAGTGTCATAAGCCCAAAGCCCGAAAACATTAAGATCTGTTCTGTCCAAATCTGGATTCTCCTTATGAAACCTGTTGCTCCATCTCCTAGTGAAGTTTTTAAGTTCATTGGATCTTGGAATGTAAGCCTTCACACCTACTACACCTTGCATGGCTTCAATAGTGTCAGAATCCTCCAAATCTAAGAGACTTGTTAAAACATCAGCAATTAACCATGCATATCCATTGCTCATCATCCCAGCTTCTTTTACCATTTGGAAAAAGCGAGATGCAAGAACTGGTAGCATATGAACAATGAAGACCCTCGACTGCATGGTCTCTAAATTGTACAGTTCTTTAAGAATTTGATCATTTTTGGCTAAAGGTGAGATAGCACTTTGGTATGAGATCAAAGCATTGCTTTTTAGGAGACCCTTAGTCAAAAAACGTACTAATCCACTTCCATAAATTGTATCCTCATAGATGAACACCACTTCCCTCCAACCAAAAGCCTTCACAATTGCTGCAATTGCTTTGGCCTGAGAAGAAGAACTCCATGCTGATCTTATAAAGTACGGTGATTCGTCAGGCAGCAGAGCCGGGCTCGTTGCTGGTGATAGTATTGGAACTCTCGCTTTACTACCAATATCTATCACAAAGTCTGCTTGTGTGGATTTTTGTGGCCCGAGTATTGCCATCACTTGGGCATTTTTCAGCAGATCTATGGCTGCAACAATGGCCTAATCAAAATCAGCTAATATGAAATTGTTACTGAAAGTGTAGCTGATTAGAAGTGAAACCAAACCAGATATACTTATTTAGACAATGAAACTAAGAAAGATTAACAGTACCGGCAGAAGCTGCAGCAACATCATCATTTCTGGAATCCTTGAAGTGAGGCACAATCACTGTGCTGTAATTATGGTGCTTTGAATAGAAATCTTCGATCGCCATTGAAATGGAAGTCCTGCATATCTTTCCCAAAGTTGTCTCCAAATCAAGAATAACTCCTATATCAACCTTTGCAGCAGTTGTATTTTGACAGTTGAGCGGAAAGATGCAAAAGCTCGTGAAGATAAGCAAAGAAAACCAAATGAAATTCGGAACCTGCATCGAGACCATCCAAGACTGCGGATTCACAAATAACTCAACGAGCAAAGCCAAATTTACTAGGTTGTTAATGATATTAAAAAAATACTACAGGTCCTTCATTCTTTCAATGTGGATTTATGAAACAGGACGATCCTGATAAAATAAGCAGGTTTTTGCTGATAGCTCTGAATATGCAGACTTTAATGGTGGCGATGAGAAGTAGAGCTTCAAGACATTGACTGGAGTTCAAAAAAATCCTATTCTTTTTCGTAGAATGTTGACAAAAAGCCAGTTTTATGCTTAATTAGTATGGTCCTTGACTCCTTGCCCCCATTAATTAAACGTTTCTCTCAACACATAATATTTTTTTGGTTAAACACATAAATTCTGATAATTTGCTTGTTTCCTTAGCCCAAAATGCAACCATCACCCACTGGTATGACAGTGAAAGGTAGCAGAAAAAAATCGCAGTACCTTTGACCAAGTGACAAAAAGGGCAAAGCTTCACATCAGCCAGATACAGAATGACGTCACTCGTCCGAAATTCCAGTTGCGTGGCCTCTTCTCCGCCACGAGCAAGGTGGCAGCAGCCAAGAACAGCAGCATCGTCCCATGAATAATAGCGCCAGAAGACTGTTAGCACAATTAATCGGTGGTGTCAGTCGACCTGGTTCCCGGCAGCCCGAAGAAGCGACGGTGAGTCCCCTTGCGGCGGCAAATCGTGTAGCCTTTCTCATCTGAGGTAGTATCGGATGAACCCCGTAAATTAGGTAGGGCATCTGTCTCTGGAACTTTTAAATAGTGTCTGCAATTGTTTGCATACAACTGAACTTCAAATATTTTCATGGCTAAAAAGGAGATGGTAACATTATCATAAGAATGAATTGAAATTTCCACCGTAAAATAATATTCCATGATCCACGTGAGATGTGTTTGGAAGTGTAAGTTAGGTGAGTCGAAACATGTCAGATGTGTTTAGTGGTGTAAGTGAGTCGAAACAGCTAGTGATTTTTTTAAAATTTACTTAAATATGTCGAGTCGATTAACTATAAAACTCAAAATGAAGTTTAGTTCTTAAAATTTACTTAAATATGTCGAGTTGATTAACTATGAAGCTCAAAATAAAGTTTAGTAAAACTTAGCTCGACGAGCTTGCTAGCTTTATCAAGTGTAATAAGCTTGGAGACATTTTATTATTTTATCGTTAATAATTTAGTTATTCACACTCATATTTACATATGGATACAAGTAATAATAACATCAAGTCTTTTAAATTAAATTACAATAAATTCTAAAATATTAATATAAGTAATCTAGTCAGATCTAATCATGATTAAAAAATATAACTCGAAAATTTGAGTTGAGTCCAACTCATGCCTCAAGTTTTTTAATATAGCTAGAGCTCAAACTCGATTACATCTACGTCCACACATACTATACATCTTCGCGATTGCTATAAAACCGAATACCATAAAATCACACAAGCAATACAAGGAATCATTTGACAGATTTCCTAGAAAGGAATATGTTTTAGAGAGGGAACTTTGGATAAATCTAAGAATTGAAATGTATTAATGTGACATTAGATGCACCACCAACTATAGAAATTACGATTCATTTTAAATCACACGAGATCCTCTATTTTATTTTGATATTAATGAGTCAAATTGTGATCCATGCTATGCTGTTAACTATCATCTAAATATGTTAAAAATAAATAAATTTCATTTCCAATTATAAATCTCCAAAACAATAAAGTTGTCCGGACAGCAATGCATCAACAACCATGCAAATTAGCACATGTTCTTCAGAAGCTAGTAATGAGGTTCAGAGAGGCATATGGTGCATGTTTCGTTGAACTTAAAGTTGTAATAATGGCTATTATACTCTCTTCTCTTCAATTTCTTTCTCTTTTCTTGACTGTTGTGACATTGCTGTTGATCTCAAGTTATGCTACAGAAGACGAAGAAGAAAGGCAGGCAAGGCTCGTTCTCCGCTATGCTTGCGCTTATGATCATGGCGTCTGTATCGTTCATTTTGATCTTACAAAATGCGAAAACCGTAGGTTTACATAGTGTGCATTGGAGGTCTTCCCCGACAGGAAGAATACTCGGTTTTGTCGTACCATATCAATATGCTTCAACAAGTTGTGCATAAAAGGTGTAGTCTCAAGCTTTATTCTTCTTGAGTCTATTCTTCAAACAAATTGTAAAATTAGTTCTATAACTATAGAACATTTGCAATTCTAATCATATTTAAATATAGATTCACAATTATGTTTCATAACAATTTTAATTTCACGAATTCAATTTTAATTTTGGTGAATATTGAAAATTTGTTGGAATTTAATATATGCATTTCATTTGTTTTTTTCAGTGAAATTTTTCTGACGTAACTTTAAAATTTGCACAACGTGCAAAAAAAAAAAAGCCACACAATCAAAAAATTAGCACATAAAAAAAAAATTAAAAATAAAATGATTGTCTTCTAAATTTGAGTACATACTGTTGTTCCTTTAAAGAAGACAATCATTTTCTTTTATATTATTTTAATTTTTTTATTTATGTGATATTTTTTTTATTGTGTGACTTTTTTTTTTTAATTTGTGTGGAAATTTAAAATGCACGTGAGATGTATATGTCAAATTTCGACAAAATTTTTAATTTTTACCAAAACTAAAATTAAATTCGTGAAATTAAAATTATTATAAAACATAATTATAAATTTATATTTGAATAAAGTTACAATTGTAAATATCCTACCGGGTGGTACAAATTTTGGACTTATAAAGAACAAGAAACATGGGATTCCTCACAATGTTGACGGAAAGCACTCCAGTGAGAGTATCATCACAGCAAGCCTTATCGATACTGGAATTGGACCAGAATCACCGACGTAGTGTTTTGCTGGCCCAGCATAGCCCTATCCTTTGTCTCTTAATAGGCCTGTCATGCCATTCCAGCCCGCCCACCCAAACGGACCATTTGATTTGGGCCAGCAAATGGCAGACCCAACTTGATCCAATCTGTTCGGGCTCATCATCGGCCCCATTTCAATTGCCCACTTCACATCCTAAATTATCTTTGAGCAAATGCCACTTTGAGTTTCAAAAATAAAAAGGAAGTTTGTTCAATAAATTTCATGCTCTTGCAAATATATTTTTGTTTTTGAAAAAAAAAAAAAAGGAAGATTGTTGAACCGTTACGTTCTCTTACAAATATACATTCACATAATTGTGTCCCACCCCGACTATTCAGGTCGAGCTTGACTTAATTTTCTTTAGCACAAGATTTAATCGACACATTCCAAACAAATTCATACAATAATATAGCCTAAATAAATTAGAATGATGGCGTATTCCTACCATTTTCATAAATATAAAAGGATTAGTTGAAGAATTCAAAGTTGATTTGATAAAAAGAAATTTAATAATATTTAACGCAGGTTGTGCGTTACTAAATTCCACAGACTGTATTATCATTAGCAACTAAAATTGAAAGTTAGGTAAGAGTGATTAGGTTAAAGGTGGTTGACTTGACAAACCACCATTTTTTATGCTGCCATCCTTCATTTACGCCTCTATTTCCGTTTATTGCATTTATATATATTAATCCTCAAGATCACTGAGCTAACTCCTTTAAATTAAGGTCAACTCATCAAATAGAGTGAGTTTCTTCTGAAATGATTGCACGTGTGACACGATTTAAGTATTATCTGTGTAATTATAAAGTATTACTTGTTTAACTATAAAGTATCACAATTTTTTAAGATAGTTAATCAGCAGTAATACACTTACAAAAATAGTAATATTTTATAGCTAATCAAGCAATATTTTATATTTAAACAAGTAATATTTTAAATTGTGTCACACGTGCAACCGTTGCACAAAATTTTTGCGCATCAAATAATGATACTCCCTATATCTCTAAATAATTATCATTTTAAAATTTTAATTTTATTATAAATTAAGTGTTATTTTAAATTTTTATCACTTTGTTCCAATTGTATCTCTACTTATTTAATGAAATAAGACAAATTTATGGTGACATTGAAAATTATGAGAAGAGGAGTAGATTATTAGGAACATTGTTAATTAATTTAGGATATTTGTCAAATTTGTATTTTTTAATTATTAACAGAAATTTTAAAATAACAATTATTTTTAAACGAAGAAAATATAAGTAGGAGTTCGTTTTCAAACCACTTAAAAAAATTAACAAAAATTTTTAACTCACCATCTGAACTTTAATTGCTAATGCAAAAAATAAAATGACTATGTTTTATATTTTTTAAATTAAATAAATTTTTCTTCGATATTTTATGTATGTGGCAATGCCTCAGTTCGATTCAATCCTATTTCACATAAGCTTAATTTTAGGGCCATAATTAAATAAATATAATTCCACCAGCCCTAGTGTTTTGGTAAATGTACAATTGTGCCCTAAAATAACTTTTAAAACCCAAGTTTATCCTAATTTATTGTTTTATCATGAATAATTCAAACATTTACACTTACAATGTTGCCACTTAATTATTTTTTATGAAGTGGAAGATTATAATTATTAATTCACCTAAATTTCATGATAATAAAACTACTTATTTTTTAGATGGGGATGTTAGGAATGGAGTATATACTCTGCGCCGACGTTGAGCTAACTATATTGAACTAATCAAAATTTGGACAATAAAATATTATTTAAACAAAGCTGTAAAAGTTGAAAATTAGTAGTCGAGAGCTTGAGAACCGCCTAGTATCTGGGCTAACTAGACAACTGTCTAGAATTTCTTTTTTAACTTTTAAGCTCCTTTTAAGTAATTTTTACCTTATATCCTACCTCAAATATTTTTCAAATTTTCTATCATTAATACATAATTATAAATTTTAAATATATAAATTTTAAACTAAAAAAATTAAAACATTTTTTTAAAAAATTAAAAATTATGTTTAGGTTGTCTAGATATCTATCTAAGCTCTTAATAGTCCACCTAAGTCGTCTAGTTGCCCGCCTAGATACCAAAAAAACACATAATCACATAATCGGATCGGTCAATCACCAAAAAGCGCCTAGACGCCGCTTAGGCGGCCATCTAAATCAATTTTTGCATCACTGCATTTAAGTATAGATACAATAACGTTTTTTATATCAATACTCGATAAATAATAACCTCTTGTAATTAGTAATTTTGACTATTCCCGATATATTAATTTAAAAAGATTTTATTATAAAATTAACATATTATAATATATTACTTTTTTCAATTTATTTTTTTAACAAAATTAAACGATGGAGGGTAAAATTGGCAATTAAAACGGAGATTGGTGTGGCAATATGGAAACTGCCCTGGCGCGAAGAAGCTTAAAGGGCAAAAAATAGAGAATCCGACAAAAAGAGAGAAGAAATGAGTAAGAGGAGGACTGCTGAAATATAGGAGGCCAATCGTTTTCGGAAAACTGTCGGTGCTCCTGAAAATACACACAGTGGAGGTGTATTTGTGTGCATAAATCTATAGATACAGATACTGTATATGTATATCATAATGAGTCAATCAAAGCCTGATGATTATTCTAACAAAAGACTGTATATTTGCAATTAAATTAACCTAAACATGGAGGAAAGAGATTGTTAAACTACCAATAAGCGCCAAAAGATAAAACCAGACTTCTGCTGCTCACTTCCACGACTCATCATCTCTCTCTCTCTCTCTCTCTCTCTCTCTCTCTCTCTCTACATCTATAGTCAGGCAGGTGTTAGAGAGGGAAACTGAGATCTGAAGAAAATGGCTGTGGATCCAAGGCAGGTGCTGGCCGGGGTGCTGACTGTGACGATGTTTGTAATGCTTGGCGACATGATCAAGCGCGACCACTTCGATTCTACTCATGTATGCTTTTAGACATTTGCTCATTTTGTTGCTGTTGTTTACTTCTTAGTTACTGTTCGATTTGATTTTATGGCAATCCGCAAGTTCATTACATGTGTGTAGATATGCATTTAGTTTAATTATGGTGATCATTTGAGGTGTTTTGATGGTTGGAGGGCAGGATTTGAGATTTCTCATCTTCATTTGATGCGCGAGCATTCTATTTTTAGCTGCATTTGATTATGAATTGTTGCGTGTGGGTTGGATTTGTTCTGTTGGTTGAATAAGGAAAATTGTCTCTCTTTTTTTCTTCTGCGCATCCGGTGATGTATGCTCATTTGATCTGATCTGGATTGGTAGACGAAGTGTTTTTTGCACTAGTACGTCCGCTTGGAAGCTTACAATAGCAACTCTTTGGATTTTACATTTTGCCTTGAGCACTTTGAGATAATCAAGGCCGTCTTATTGTTATGTTGTTGGACACTTGAGAGAGCGATTAAGTGCAATCTTATGTATGCAAAGTATCAAATTGCTGATGTGATTTAATAAACGAGATTATATAAATCATAATTAAATTCTCGTCTATGATCATTTCCTGTTTTGGAGGCACCAAAAAGAAGAAAATTTGGATTTTTAAATTTTCCACAGACTGGAATTGTTTGTCTTTCTCTGCTGATTTTTCTTCTTTACACAGCCAACTGTTCACAATACAAAGAAGTCTTCAGAGAACAGCCTGGCTAGTGTTGCAAAAGGGGCTGATGGCCCTTGGAAGGAGGACGGCTTGACCTTGAAGCCATGCTGGCAGAAGCCAGTCTTGGGTGAGTACTGTGCATTTCTAATTTACTCTGTGTTTTCACGCATGTGTTCTTACTTGATATTTTGTCTACAGAGGAGGCAGATGAATCTCAGGGGTATGTCACCTTCTCACTAACTAATGGCCCAGAATACCATGTCTCTCAGGTAGCTTCATATGCTTACTTGAAGGCATTCTTTTCCTTCATTTCTCAACTGGGATAGAGTAATGTGTATGTAAGACACTAGAAAAACTCAAATTAAAGTCAATCATAGAGTATTAAATTAACATGAAGTCTTAAATTTGGCAATGCAGCTGCTTTCTCTTGCTTTTTGAAATTTTTTAGCTGTCTTTGGATTCTAGTTTCTAATAACCATTTGCTGAACTATTTTGTTTTCCAAATTTTAGTTTTTGGCAAACATGCATCATTATGTCACTTCTCATTTCTATAAGAACTTACCCAGGTGTTGGCATGGTCCTGACTTGAATGTCCTTAAATTTGACATGTTTTTTGTTGTTATACTCTCCAAGCTACTGGTTAAATGTATCACTGAGTTCTCAACCTTAAGAAATTGAATTTAGTTTCTCTTGTACTTGTGTGTTTGTGTTCGTTTCAACATTTGAAAAGGTGGGACATGAGACAGAACCAGAGAATCTGTAGTAATTCCTAATTTTTTAATGAGCGGTTGCCGCATTTTTTGAATCTCTTTAACATTTGCTCATTTCCTGTTAATTATCTTATTCAGATTGCTGATGCAGTAGTGGTCGCAAGATATCTACGGGCAACTCTTGTAATCCCAGACATTAGAGGAAGTGAACCTGGTGATAAAAGGTTTGATGTGGCCTCTAGCTCTTATATATGGCATAGACCATAGAGTATTTTCTGGCAAAATAATAACTGAGAGAGAACAGGAAAAAGAATGATGTAAATATGTATGTGGTGTTCATCTATGGCTGGGAAAATAAAAAATAAAAATGCAGATACTGTTTCATTGAAATTGTGACATTTTAACTTGTCACTTTTGGACATTATCCAGCGAACCTATGTGCTGATTAATAATACAGTCCCATTACATGCTTGGAAGATGTCAGGCAGTACTGGTAGCTGCAGATGTGATTTTTGATATTGTATTTTATTGACAACTTTCAGGAACTTTGATGATGTCTATGATGTTGAAAAGTTCATAGCAAGCCTAGATGGAGTGGTCAAAGTTGTTAAATCTCAGCCTGCTAAATTATCAGCTCGTAATCTTGCAGTAGTGAAGGTCCCTAACCGGGTCACTGAAGATCACATATCAGAAAACATTGAACCAGTGTTCAGAACCAAGGGGAACATAAGGCTAGTTACTTACTTCCCATCAGTGAACATGAAAAAGAACAAAGAGAAGACCAACACAGACTCTGTTGCGTGTTTAGCCATGTTTGGAACACTGGAGCCTCAAATAGAAGTTCGTGAAGTGGTGGACTCCATGGTTGATCGCCTGAAAACCCTCAGTAGGAAATCAAATGGACAGTTTGTGGCAATTGACTTGAGGATTGATATATTGGAGAAAAAGGGTTGTCATAAAAATGGTGGCTCTGGATCAAAAAGTTGTTATAGTCCACAGGAGATAGCTCTCTTTTTGAAGAAGATTGGCTTTGGAAAGGACACCACTGTGTATGTGACTCAAACGAAATGGCATAGCAGTCTTGATGCTCTGAAGGACTTCTTCCCAAAAACTTATACTAAGGTTGACTCTCTCTTCCCCTCCCCCTTCTCTCTATCACACACACACACATCTAATTCATTCTCTTCAATCTGTTGCAGGACTCTATAATGCCCATGGAGAAGAAAGACAAGTTTCTAAATTCAGACACTTCAGAATATGAGAAGGTCGTTGATTTCTATATGTGTTCTGAGAGTGATGTTTTTGTTCCGGCCATATCAGGCCTGTTTTACGCCAATGTTGCTGGGAGGAGAATTGCCTCAGGCAGGACTCAGATACTCGTTCCCGAAAATATTCCTAGTTCAACTGCAGCTCCTGAAGAATTTGTATCGCATTACGTTACAAAACAGAACCACTTCGCTTATTCATGTTTTTGCTAGTTCAAGAAATGGGTAAGTTTCCCAATATCAGATTGAACAGTGATTTATTCATGAGCTGAGGAAAAGTTCGATTGGAAAATGTGCTACTTTTTGTTTTCGAGCAAAAGGTTTATCTCTCTGTGTCTCTTTGTTTTACCTAAAGGGTTTTTGGTAGGCTGCAGACTTGTTATAATGTAACACTTAAGAGGTGCCTTTCAATGGTTTGCAAAACATTGTATACTTTATTCATCTTTGTAACTAATGTCACATCCATGTTTGATAGTCATTGAAGGTTTTATTTTAATGACAACTGTGATAACACATATATTGCACAAAATATATATAACCTAGGCTATAATATATTTGTGGAGTCGTTAAATAAGATTTCAGTCAAATAATCAATTCAGATTCACTGAGCCAGAAGGCTATATGTACACTTATCAGAATACACAGTATTATCTATCAATTCTGTAATGCCTGCTGCTGGTGATCACACTCTTGGGTAACTCCAGTAAATTTGGATGAAGCTTCTTCATGAATGGAACGCCGATATTAGGCGTTGTTGTTACGAGAGTTGTTGCGAGAAGCAATGCAACGTTGGTATGGCCTTATGAAGACCTTCGCCAGGGGAGTTTTCGGAACCGGAATGAATTTACCAGCAATAGCCAGAGGCCAGCTGCAAGAAATCAAGAAATAAAACAGGTGACGTTTTTTTTTTTAAACTTTCCAGACTGGTTATTTTAGTAAAACAGTACACTAGTAGATGCAGATAAGAAGAGAAATACACAAACCTGATTATGCCTATAACAAGGCAAATCACCCATTGTAGGAAATCAAGCTTGACAGTCGAGGTGAACTTCCCAAGGAAATTGATGATGATAATCTAGTAAAAAGGAGGATGTTAATGGCCACAGATTGTGAAAGAAAACTAGAATTCTGAACGGTGGAAAAGCCTTAGGTATTGCATACTCACCTGTAGTATAAATGTACCTCCAACGATCCCAGTGAAGAGGGGGTTTTTGGTCACACCTGTAAAGACATTGAGTTCTTCTGGTTTACGAGCGTTAAACTCGTTAAATATCTGTAAGGTGACGAATAAAATGGAAGAATTAGTTATGCAAATCGGAAATTTTATAAGGGTTCTTGGATCCATTCACTTGAATTGGATGATACTTACTTGACAGAGAACGAATGCATTGAATACCACAGTATTCTTCACCATGTTAGCATGCTCTGCATTGATATTCGTCAGGTTCAGAAGAGATATCCCACAGAAGTTGAGAACGAGTAGGACTGCAATTTGGTATACAGCCTGAGAGAGAGAGAGAGAGAGAGAGAGAGAAGAGAATGTTAAATACAGTTGTTCTTCGTAAACTAAGAAAAAAGAATAACCGATCTCATTGGTTACGACATGAAAATACCTGTATAATCAAGTTCCTCCACATGATGTTTGTTACAAGCGGCTCCCTGAAGAATGCAAGAACAGTTAAATGTTAAGTTCTAATCACATCAACATTGTGCAACACTTGAACTTTCAAATGGTTTAGATATGTGTGTGTTTGTGTGCGATATCTGTCTCTCTCTCATCTTATGCTAGGTTGCAAGATACATACCTACGACCGACTGGAGTTCTGTCCATAAGACTATCTGTTGGTGGTTCAGTAGCCAGTGCCAAAGCTCCCAGAGTATCCATGATGAGATTAACCCAGAGAAGCTGGCATTGAAACAACACAATTAAAATGAGTTTTAGAAAAAAACTTAAGATCTTCAAATTCCAATTAAATCTTTGACATTCTCCGAAAAGAATGGTTTCAAAACTCAATATTTCATAAATATCATAGCATTCTGAAAAAAAAATATGTGCGGAGAGTAGGAGAAATAGTGTACCTGCACTGTGTTAAGAGGGACATCACCAGAAGAAACTGCCGCAACAACATTGATAGCAAGAGCTGCAACATTGACAGTGAGCTGGAACTGGATAAATTTTTGAATGTTTGCATATACAGAGCGTCCCCACCGAACAACCTGCAAGAAGCAATCGGAAATTTGAATTCAAAATCGAAGAATTAAGAAGATACTCTCAACTATTTCATAGTGTAATAGATTCTAAGACTCTTACCTTAACAACTGAAGCAAAATTGTCATCCAAGATAATGATGTCTGAGCTTTCTTTTGCAACTTCAGTTCCTTGTATGCCCATGGAAAGACCTATATCAGCCTACACATACGGAGAAGACAAATTTAAACTCAGATGTTTAGTATTAATGAAAGTAACCAAGATTTTCAGTTGAATGAATGATTGCTATGGTAGAAAATTATGAAGAGCATAAAGAGAGCACATCAAACCTCGTGCAGTGCAGGGGCGTCATTAGTGCCATCTCCGGTTACAGCAACAACGTCACCTTGTTTACGAAGTGTTTGAACGAGCAAAAGTTTGTCAGTTGGAGAAGATCTTCCCATAACCTGCTCATAATCAATATAATGTTTATAAGTCATTATGATAAGCCATAGCTAGCTAAGAAAAAGAATTTCCTTTCCAAAAAGGGAAGTCATCATCTTGATAAGACATACTGAGATCTTTTTGGCAACATGTTCTCGCTCTTTCTCAGACATTTCGCGGAATCTCTTCCCCTCAATAACATAGGGTTCATTTGTGTCTGCATCTGATGAAAGGATACCACACTCCAATGCAATTGCTTTGGCTGTCTGAATATTATCTCCCGTTACCATACGCACCTAATGTTGGCACAACACAGGAAATCGAACTGTCATGTCCTTTTTTTAATCAGAAATCACTAGAAAGATATTATCTGTCTTATTCCAGTAACATAAAATTAAAGGAATATGTCTTGTTTTGTAATATTCTGAACCATCATACATAAGAAAATGAAATAAAGGAGCAGCATTATTGTTTACAGAAAACTAGTTGAAACTTTATTAATAGGAGTAATGCCTGAGGATTTAAAATGCGTAATGCTTGAGATAGAAGTTTTCATAAATCACGTCTTGCATAAGCAGTTGCCTACTATGAGATTGCCTACAAAATCGGTACCTTAACCCCGGCATGTTGGCACAGTTCTACTGCTTCTTTGACCCCTGGACGACAAGGATCCTGCATAACAGATTTTGATAAATATACCGGAATTCATTACAAAGAAACAGGAAAAGAAAATCCAAACAATAGCTTATTGAGTTTACTACCTTTATGCCGACAATAGCCAGCAAAACAAGATTGTCTTCTGGTACATCCCACTGAGCCAGCTGTTCTTCATCAGTTGGAACAGCATCTGCTTCGCATGTTCTGTAGGCAACAGCAACGCACCTCAAGCTTCTTTCGGCCATACTATTAATAGCATTTTGAAAGAATTCCTGGAATAAGAAGTGCATTAAATTACTACCATCATTAATCTTTACATTTGTAAAGCAGTAATTCATGTGCCTAGAAATTTCTGTGCTAACTAGAGAATGGTATAGATTACAATTTGGTAATCCTTCAGTTCAATTTCTATTTATAATGTGTTTGTGCCATCTATATTGAAGACATTGTAACTGTTATTTATAGTGACGAACAGATGTTCTTGAAGTACTAACCATATCGTCATCAATAGGCTGCTCTGAACCGTTTACATCAATGTACTGTGAACATGCTGCTAAGACAATCTCGGCTGCTCCCTTCCAATGGATATGAACTTTAGATCCAGTCTGCGAAGTCAAGAAGATTTTTTGTCTCAAACAATGTTAATGAAATTGTTGAAAATGAGAACAAGCAATAATCATTAATGATACAGTAGTAACTACTTATTTCATAAATATAGCTATCTCCAATCTTCAAAATTATCAGTACATTGATATCCAACCTTGCTATCAAGAAATCTCACTCACGGTCATATTTAATGTGGGATGGTTCTTATCTCCCACTTCAATCCAAAGTCAAAATCTCAATATTCGGAGGTCATATCATGCTGAAAAAACAAAATAGAAGTACTATTGAATGCATTGTGGATATAGTATCCACTTACCTTTCCTCTTAATGCGACACCCCCTCGCTTTTTGGTGGAATTGAAAGGAGACACATGGAGAATTATGGATTCCGCCCTCACGACATCAAACTTCATTCCCAGCTGAAAACATTTGGTTCATACAGGACGATAAACAGTGAGAGAGTGAAAGTTGAGAATAGATGCAGGACCATAGCATGAAAGTACCTTGACACCCCATTGAAGGATGGCTTTTTCAGTTGGAGATCCAGATATCTCTAGCCCACCGTCCTATATGAAATAGTCATGAACAAGCATTGTGAATATATAATCTGATATCACAAATTTAGTTCCAAGTATGAATGTGGTTGGCAGATACCAGTAACTTCAACCAAAAGGATACTAAAAGCATTCCTTCTGAAATACACTAGTAGCTAAACTGATGAAGGTATAAGAATATTTGCTGTATTGTGAAGTTTCGAATGCATCAATATTACTCATGAAAGAAGGACAACTATGTATTTCCCTCGGCTGTACAATTTTCAGTGCCAAAGACATTAAAATCCACTGCAATGTTGATGTTAGCTCCTGATAACTTGGTTTGCACAAGCACCAATTCATGCAAAAAAAGTACCTTAGATAAAAATACACTGCCAGAAGTGTTTTGAGCAAGTCCCTCATCTAGCAGAGAGGTAACTGTTCCAGTCAACTGTGAACTATCTTCAGGAGGATCCATCTTATTTTTCCCAACATAAGCCTCAACCACTGTCATCTGTGGCAAAATGTGATTTGCCAAGATTACTTACCCAAAAGAAAAGGGAAAATAAGTAGAATAATGAATCCATTTACTTCATTTTTTGATAGACATTAAAATAACCTGATTCAGGGTTAAAGTTCCAGTCTTATCGCTGCAAATAGTTGTTGCCGACCCCATAGTTTCACAGGCTGAAAGCCTACGTACCTAGATTTTCAGTTTAAGTTAACAAAATCATATAGCTCACAACAAAGAAACTAGACTACTAAAACAAAGATTCTGGGAAGGGGTATAAAGAAAAGAAAAAACTTGCATACCAAAGCCTTGTCAGCCATCATCTTTTTCATGGAGTATGCAAGGCTGTTGCAAATTCAAAACAGATCAAACTCGAAGAGCACTAAAGTGGACACGAACAAAAACGGAAATACTTGAAATATATGGAGTACATTTTATGATACTTACGTCAAGGTTACAGCCAAAGGAAGCCCTTCTGGGACTGCAACAACAACTATCGTAACCTGAACAAGACTTCAGTCAATAAAGAGAAAAGATGCTTTATATCTACTTCTCTGCTTCAGATATCAGTAACTTACTGCAGCAGTTATAATATGTATAACTCCATCAACTGTGTGGCCAACACTGGTCTGTCCTCGAACGAACTGAACAGAACCATCGGGATTTTTTGAAGTCCCGGTGAAGAACCTGAGGTAATTAAACTATTAATATGGTTGAGATTTAGAAAGTGACCATATAAAAAGATGCAAGAAAAAGCAGGCCGAAATTACCTTGCCAAGAGAACAACAAGCACACAGAGAGCCACGCTGAGCCCAACAATACCTATAAAAGTTGCAACACCATTCAGGCGCACCTGTAACGTTTCATCAGGATCCATAGTATTAGTTCTCGATTAGCAAAGAATAACTAAATGAACCATCGTCGAATAAGTACCTGGAGAGGAGTTTCTTCACCGTTATCTTCTGAAATACTTGCCATCAACAATCCCCACTCAGTGTTGATTCCGACACCAGTTACCTAAAATTAGTTTGTAATAAATCACACTGAAAGAACCAGATTACCAGTAACTTTACTGTGCACTGTAATTTTTATAATAACCATCTTAGGGCATATGAAACATCAGTAATCACAACAGATGCAACTTATTCCTTTCAGTACTCTACAGAACAAAGCAAAAGAGTTCACCAACTAAAGGCAGCATTTTTCTTCACGTTTGATCACACAATGCTTATTGCATACTTGCACTGGAACCATATGTTGTGTTTGTGCGTGTGCGTGTGCGTGTGCATGAGTGTAGCACATTGTGAATAATTAAACAGTTATTTTATTTACTGAAGAAAGACATCAGCAATTTCAATCAGTTGTTGCATGCTAAAATTATTTCAGCAAAGATATAGACTGGAGCAACCAAATGATTGATTTTATAACAGCTGATACTTATTTTGCAATAAAACTATCGGGTTGAGACCCTGAGAAATTTTTAAACTGAATGAACAGCTTATATGATAATGCACATCCAGAATGAGGATAAAATTCTGCGCATTTTAGTATGTTCAGTTTCTAGGTGCTCAACATTTTTATCTTACCAGCATGGTTCCAGTGCCATCTGCTACCTTGCAACCCGACATAAGAAATGGAGATTTGGTGTCTTTCTGAACCTGCATAATGGTAACAGGTGTGAGAAATATTTGATTAATAATCCAATATAACCTGATGGAACAAACCTAACCAGCTTGCTTTCCCCAGTCATGCTGGATTCATCAATGGCAAGAGAATGGCCACTCATCAATACTCCATCTGCAGGAACCTGTGTGGAACACATCACGGACTTTCAGATAATAATGCATGGTCCGTGAAAATAAACCAAAACAAAGCAAAAACAAAACAAAAAGTATTATGAAACCAATTTCACCTGATCTCCTATCTTGAGAGGTAGGACATCCCCAACCACAATCTCATATATTGAAACCTTCTCTCTTCGACCACCTCTGATCACCTACGCATTTTCGCGTCCATTAGAGTACTTCAATTATCGGCCACCTTACCTTACAGAGGACAAATTTGTATAACTTCACAGCTGGCATTACCTCCACTTGGATATTTCGCTTTTCCTCATTTAAATTTTGAAACTGGAGAGACTGCCGGTAATCACTGGTTGCTAAACAAGAGGTAAAGGATAAAGAGAAGAATAGTGAAATTACTGCAATCCAAAAATGAATTCAACTAATTGTACCACGTAACAGAGGCAACTGCATCCAACAACACTAAATTAGGAATTAAAAAAGAACTACAGTGTGGCCTTACTACAAATCCAAACTGAAGAAAAGAAACGGAGAAAGAACGAAGGCAGAAACAGGAAAATATTGCAGTTGACTAAAAGTAAAACTACGTTCTCTACTGATGATAATAAACAGTATGATAAACCCTGTTAATAATACAGGCATAAAACACAACTAATAGGGAATTCTATCAAGTTAATTATAAGGATGAACCAAGATAATTCGTTCGTCTGCCAGATAGAGATCCGTAACTTTCACAATGCACCATTTTGGAGAAAGAGTGATAAAATATTTACGATGGAAATTATTCAAAGGAAAATATGATGAATAAACAAGGAGCAATAAGTTAAACGCCATACCTGTAACAATAATAACCAGAAGAACTGCAAAGGTAATACTTCCTCCATCATACCATCCTTCTGACAGGCCCTGGAGAAAAAGAAGAGCTATTAAATTATATTCAAAACGACATTATACTTAAGTTTCTTTCATTGCACTAAGATAGAATTGTTTTCGAAGACAGTGAACTTAGATGGTACAAATTGAGTTGTTTTCACATCCAAGAAAAGACTGTGTAAAAACGTTTCTAAAATATGATTCAAACAGCCCTCCAAACATATATTAGAAGATTAATATGAGCTAATGCTTACCAATAAAAATGGTGAAATTTTTCCATTAGAAGATTATATGAAAGTGCAATATTGGTGCAAAATCATTTCAACGGACAGAACTCAATAGTGAAAAATGGACAACGTACTATTGTATTCCAAGATTACCTCAGTTTTTATTCCGAGTGCCAACGACGCCACGGCAGCGATTATAAGAATAATGAGGGTTAAATCCTGCCAAGCCTCCCACAGGAACCTCTGCACAGGAAATTAGATGAGAGATTTGAATAAGAAACAAATCATTTCAGTTCCAAAAGAACATATAATAGCACCAAAATAACACTGTAGACAATATTTTACCAAGAAACTTCGCCCCTTCTTCACGGGATACGTGTTCGATCCAAAGGCATTTTTTCTTTGTGCAATCTCATTCTCATCACCAGAAATTCCTGTATCGACATCTGTTCTTAGCATAACTGATAAGCCTTTAACCTGAACAAATGAGGAAAAGCATTAACTTCCAACAGAGAAATATATCATGAACTTGTTAAAGAAGTTCTGCAGTGAAAAAGTAGCCTTGCCCCTCCATATTGTTGAAATGCAGCAAGGTTATGCTCCCTGTTCATCGAGGCGAGCTGTTCGAGTCCAATTGCATAAGGCCCAGCGGGAGATGGAGGAGTCACTGCAGTGCCTAACACTGAATTAACCAAAATATATCAGGTTTCTTGCAGATGATAAAAGACAGAACTTATAGAGAACTTTATCAAGCAGCAATGTTAACTTTAACACAATAATGAGTTTTGATGTTCACTTTGTATGCCTATGAAGTAAGCAAAAGAACACCTAACATCGTCTATACAAGCTAAATCATCAAACTCGAATGCAAACGAAGTATGGGATAGCTAAATACCGATTGCACGCTGTCCTGCCAATTTGAAGAGCAATGCAGCCTACAACAAGAACACCTGAAAATTGGTAACTAAAAGAAGAATTTATATCACTCGTGCTTCATGTGTTCTAGCATTACCCTTATGACTTGAGCATGAGCTCTAATCATCCTTCTCCTCTTTTCTTGCTCTTCATCTTTTCGCAAGTCTAATGTGTAGCGAAATCGACGAGAAGCATTAAGCACCAGAGCTGCTTGCTGCAAAGGACCATGACTTGCACAATCAGAAAGTGGCTCAAGTCGTATGTCCAAGTTTGTTTGACATCTTTTATCGAATGGATTTCAGACAAGCTAAAACAGACTATATCAAATCGAGTATCCATAGCTTGGTTTGATTTTCACTATCTCAAATTTTCATTATCATTAGGAAATAAAGCAAAATGAAAACCAAAACTTTATCTATTAATCATTCAACCCTCACTGTTTATCCTTACAGCTAGGAAAACATACACAACCAAACACATTCTCGTTGGATCACATAACCCAAATTTCACGTGCATGAAAAACAAAACTTTTTATCTTAGAAGCATAAAATATCGTTGATGTAAATAAGTCATAAAAAAACTCATGCATGCGATTACGAATAAAAATGAAACAGTTCGTTGCGTTTAGAGAGAGAGGGAGATGAAAAAATCCTAAAATAAAAGCTTACCCTCCATCGCTTGAGCAAATCATGAGAAGCATTCTTGGTGTTGGCAATGTCGAAAGGATCGGAGAAGTTAGGGTCTCCGGACCACTCACCCTCATCCTCCGGGATGGAAGAGGCACCAGTCTCGAGGTCGTGAGGCACTGCGGCGTCGTTGCCGGTCGTCATATCGGCAGTGGCCGCAAGATCAGAGAGATGGCACCGCCGCTTTAACGGAGCCACCACTCCGTCAGAAACAAACGGGGAAAGAAGGGTGGAAAGGTGAACTGAAAAACAACACAAAAATTGGTGTTGGAGAAAAAAACAATGAAATTAACCCTGCTTTGAAGAAATGGAGGAGACTCATCATACATTCCGCTGCGTTTATTGAGACGATGCATATACTATTTTTTTTCAGCTTTTTTTTCTTTCTCTTCTTCAGCAGTGGTTGTGAATCTGCGGGAACCCGAAACAATCGCCATGCCGCGAAGGAGAAAGCAAGCTTACCTGAAATTTAGGAAATAAATTCTACCGTTATGTTTTTTTCTTCTGGGTCAGATAATTGGTATGATTAACAGTAGCAATTTCCCGCGCAGAAAATCGGATTGGTTGGAATTGACCTGCCCGTGACCCGTCTCATTAAATTCTTTACTAGCCTATTATTTTAGTATGATGACTAGCCCGCCGCGTATAATTGCACGGAATATAATATATATTTTTATATTAATAATATAATAAAATTATATTTATTATTTATAAAAATATTATGTGATTTTATTTTTTATTATGTTATATTGTATTGTTATTTTCTAAAAATATATTTTTATTAAATAATAAATTGTACGACTTTCAGACAAAATTTTAGAGTGTTCTCAACTATATATAAAATTTTCAAACTCATTAAAATTTATTAAGGTGGAGGAATAAATTTCGTCCGTGTCATGTACGGGACATAATATATGATAAAATTATATCATTATTATTTATAAAAATCTACATAATAACTACTTATGTCAATTATATTTATATAAAAATTATGCGATTTTATTTTTTGGTGAAACTGAATATCCTGAAACTGAAAACGAATCAACCAATTTCTTGTTTTGATTTTGATTTAATACCGAGTCAATGATTAAATCGAATTGTTGATCCACAATTCGAATCTTCTATTCTGAATTGACAGATAAAAATTATTTTACAATAAATAGATAAATTAATATATTGAAAATATAAATTTTTATTTTGCAACTTTATATATATATTATATTCCATCATTTTAAATATAATTATTTATTTCACTATATATAATATTGATGTCAAATTAAAGATTACAAAAAGAGAAATAATATCATATATCATATTTTAAATAAAAAAGTTAAAATAGGAGGGAGAGAGAGAGAGAGAGAGAGAGAGAGAGAGAGAGAGAGAGAGAGAGAGAGAGAGAGAGAGAGAGAGAGAGAGAGAGAGAGGGAGAGAAGAGAAAGAGATAGATAAAGTGGCCATTAAAATAACAAAATAATATTTTTAAAATTAAAAAAAAAAATTCTTCAATGCACCATATTGCAGAAAATATTGAGAGGCAAAAATTACTTTTGAGACTCCCTTCTTTTATATAGAGAAGGATATTATTAAATTTTATAAATACATAAAATGAATATTTTTAAAATATATATATATAATTATATTCAATAATTTATATATGTATCATAATCATAATAGGGATATAAATATTATATATAAAATCATATGTGAACATTAATTAATTTTATTTATAAAATGCAATCATCAAATTATCAAATATACAATATTTTCTTTTGAAATTAAGAAAATTGAATAAAATTCGATATATAATTTAAACATTTTTATTATTATATATATAGCATCAAATCTGCCACAAATTCATAATTGATTTGTTAAAGTAATTATGAGGATATATAAAAAAATTATTAGTTTTGATCAAATTAGTAACATTACCAATATTAACAAATACAAATATAAAATATTAAAATGAATGTCTATTGCTTAGGAATATAACAACATTTCCTATAAATTTGTCTTTCCATTTGTGGAAAGAAAAATTGACGGTAAAAATGATAATAACAAATATAGAAACAGTCCGTTTATTATTATTATTTATATATATATATATATATTTAGATATCCCCTCGTACTTTATAATAATAAACAATATTGTTATTATTGTGATATAAATGTGTATAATTGTGGGTTTTTTGTTTCTATACTTGCACATCCTCGTATATGTAATTAAAAGCGAGTTTAGTAATTATACTAAACAATTCACATTCTTAGCGAGAATTCTTCGGATACCAGATCATCTCGCATATTTAATTTAAAGCGAATTTAACAATTATATCAAACAATTCACGTTCTTAGTAAGAATTCTTCAAATGACCATATCGTATGTTGATAAGGACGTTTGTGACCTGCTCTTCAAGTTTATGTGACTACATCGTACATATTCGCAATCTCCTCTACAAGTTTATAAAACCGAATCACACGTTGATAAGGACGTTCGTGATTTCCATTCCAAGTTTATATGGCTGTATCGTACACGTTCGTAATCTCCTCTACAAGTTTATAAGATTGAGTCATACGTTGATAAGGACGTTCTTGATCTCCACTCCAAATTTATCTACGCCCAACGCTGCCAAGACACATATTCCTAAAGTTCAATGATGATAATTAATGAAAATTATGATATTATTTTATATTTATATTTGTAGGTACAATTCACTTCAATTTTCATTTATTGCATTTTAAAAGACGCATTATGTCACTTTTAATTGAACAAATATAAATATGTTCGTCCAAAATGACCTAATATTTTTTAAGGTATTCAATCAGTACTATATAAACACCTCAATTTCAATATTTAAAAAATGTTCAACAAAGTATTGATTCAACAATTCAAAAATATAATGTGTGTTGGACAATTCCTCCCTACATATATTAATCTTACTTACTAAATCTCTATCGAGATTAATTTTTTAATATATATTTATGTATTATTACTACAAGCTCTGTGATATGTTTATAATTAACAAAAGGAAAGACTAGCTTGGTGTTCTAAATGATAAATAATATTGTGAAGATGAGAAGAAGAGCTTTTCATAGCCGAACATGCATATTTATGTTCGATCGATACATGTCGAACATTCTTAAACTTGTCAAATGAACCAAAATGAAACGAAAATTGACTTTTTCTGTTAAGATTTGTTTTTGTTTATTCCTATATTTAATTATTTATTTATTTTTTTTACTTTACAAATCTCATTTTATATATAATATTTTAGGTTTGGATTTTATGAATCTCATTTATTAATTTACAATTCCAAATTTAATTATTTCTTCATTAGGAGTCTCTCTTCTTCTTTTATTTATTTTTATTTTTTATGGGGAAGGACGGCTATGGATGATCTCCCAAAAGCCCAATCTTGGCTGTTCTCTTTTTCTCCATGAAAGACAAAGGGGCCGGAAGGAAGAAGGAATTTTTTCTTTTAAAATGATGGAAAGGGTGGAAATGTATAATTATGGAGTGTGAAAAGAAGAAATATTATACTTACTCATGTCCACATTAATTGTCAGTTTTAGAATTTTTTACATATTTTAAGAAATAAATTAAGTGTGGATTTTATCCTTAATAAATAAACAAATATTAATAATTAGTAATAAAAAGATACATCATGTGTACATTTACAAGAAAAATAAAAGGTAAATTAAAAAAATAACATTAATTCCCACCTTAAAAATTGTAAAACGTCACTTATTTTGCGAAAAACTAAAACGACATTTATTATGAATATGAGAGAATAATATTATATTTGCATAAATTTTATGATTGTACTTTGTCAATTCGAACAATACGAAAGCTAATAGATATTAATAAGCCATATATATATATAATAATAATAATAATAATAATAATAATAATAATAATAATAATAATAATAATAATAATAAACAAACATTAACAATCTTAGATGGTAGAGTGAAGAAAAATATAAAGTTTAGGGTAAAATGTGTGTTAAACTATTTTTCTATCAAATTTGTTGTATTTAATCTCACACATTCCATTCGCTGTAGCATATTTTTTACTTTTAAGAAATTTATGCATTTTTTACTTCAGAAATATAGTTAGAAAAATTACATTAAAAAAAAAAAAAAATTTAACTAAAATTTTAAAATTCAAGTAAGGTTTTTATTATAAATTCATTTTTGACATATGATACATTAAAATTAATATTTTTTACTATTTTTAATTCAATACCAATATTGTATATATTAATATAAAATATTATATTTAAAATATAAAATAACTTTTATGAGTTAAATTATTTAATTTTATTTGAAATATATGTTAAATTTGAATAAAAAATTGGTTAAATCCTTAGAATTTGAGACAAATAAAAAATAATAAATATTTTTATATTTTTATAGAAGAATAATAATAAATATTTTTATAAATAAAAAATATTATATCATTCACTCAAGTATATATTTAGTTGGTTCATTTTAATATTTTCTAAGTTTAAATATTTGTCTAGACTTTGAAAAATTATATTAGGTTGGATTGAGTTTAAATTTTAAAATTCACTTCGTCATATAATTTTTTAATTTTTATTAATTAGATAAACTTGTTTAGAGAATGACAATACATTATACATATGGAACTATGCTTCAAAATTTTGATGAAAATTTAAGATTTATATTTTTTTATATCTACTACATATTACGAATGCTATTTCATATTTGATAATAAGTAGAAAAAAATGTTAATTAGAAAGAGAAATAAATACATATAAAATATTTTAGAAAATACAGTATTTTAATTTTTTTTTGTATCATATAAAAAAATTATCTACAAATATGTGTAAGTCACACGCAAATTTTATTAATTTTTTTCTTTGTATTTTATATATTTTATTTGCACCATGATCTCTTACTTTATTACATAATTACATATTTTAATTTTTCTTCACATCACTTATATATTTTATAATCATATATAATAATAAAATAATTTTAAAATATATTATTAATATAATAAAATATATTTTATCTCGAATATTGCGCGGACTAACATCTAATTAATCAAATCTTTAAGATGTGAGAGGTTATATAAGATTTTTGAAATGAAAGAGGGGCTAATTTAGGAAATGCAGAAAGTCTAGGGCTGAAAACGCAATAAAGAAATTTCAACTCATTACATCAACGGATAATATTTCAAGCACTACTCTGGGCAGATAAGAACCGTCAGATATGTTCCAGCTTCGAACCCTAAAACCCTAGTTCTTTTTTCTACCTCTGCTGAAATACAGCTTCTCCACTTGCCGCTGGACATTTCACCCCACCCCCACCTCACCTCACCGCGTCCGGCGAATCTTCATCAGAGTTCACCGTAGGCACATTTGGCTCCCTTCTCCTTTATTGGTTTCTGCTGCACGATTTATAACCAGGAATGTTTATTTGATGTTAGCATATAGATTTGTGGTTCACCATTTATGCATTTATGTCTCTTTGTATGGATTTGTGCGTGTTTGTGAAAATAATATCTGAACCGGATTTTATGGATTGAATTTATAGTAGAAGCTGAGTTCGTGTGCCTAATTTTAGTCAGGTTCTAATTGTTAATGCCAAACATTTTTATTGTGTTTGAGTATTGGACTTTATTGTGCGTGCCGAGTTAGATTTGAGTGTGCGTTTTCGATGTTCGTCTTGTACTTTTTTATTTCCTTGCTGAAATTTAATGTCCAAAAATGTTGATATGAATGGAGGACGGAAGCATTGATTTGAAACAAATTGACTGTTAGCATTGTTTTTTTGGATGGAAGATTGGTTTGTGTTTCAAATCAATTGTGATTTTGGAGGAAATTAGAATCTTAGTTACGTTATTTGTAGAAATGGCTGAGAAGGGAGGACCAATTGTTCCGGAGTCTGTGTTGAAGAAGCAGAAGAGAAATGAGGAATGGGCTTTGGCTAAGAAGCAGGAGGTTGCAGCTCTGAAGGAAAAGAAGGCTGCAAATAGGAAGCTGATTTTCAACAGAGCTAAGCAATATGCCAAGGAGTACTCAGAGAAGGTGTTTTTTTTATGCCCTTACTTTTATAATTGTTTGTTATGTTACTATATGTAATTGTGTATAATTATCTCATATGATGAGCTTGTACTTTAGGAAAGGGAGCTGATTCAATTGAAGCGTGAGGCAAGGTTGAAAGGAGGATTCTATGTGAACCCTGAAGCTAAGTTGGTTTTCATCATTCGCATTCGTGGGTATGTCTTTGTGTTACGCAAGGTTATATGATCAGACTTTTATGATTATTGTTCTGTGACTAACATTTCTTGCTGCATGCTGCAATAGTATAAATGCGATGCACCCACAGACAAAGAAGATCTTGCAGCTGCTGCGTCTGCGACAGGTGATAATCATCTCTTATGTTTGTATTATAGTTTTTTTTCCTTTCTATTGAGATTCTGGTCTGATGAAACGATATTCTGAAGTGAAATAATTATTTGCCATCTGAAATTAGTTACCAGCCATAACTCATTATCACCTTTTTTTGAGGTTGAAAGTTGAAATGATCCTCTTGCCAATGGAAACTAAAAAAATTATGATTTTTGTTTATTATATCTGCATGCCATACTGAGATGTTGGATTACTGCCTCGTAATTCTGTACAAATCTTTTTTTTTGTGTTTGTTTTTGCTCTCTGAATAATCGTAAGAACGTCAGTGTTTTCCTAGGATGTCATGTGCAAAGCAATGCATCACAGATTGGTTTTTTGCTTTTCCTCAACTTCTAATTCACCTGGAAATCTTCTACCTGCAATTGCGAGTGCATTAGGCTTTCCATATACTGTTGTGACAAGTTTGGCTTCATACTGCTTTCTGTTGATATATGCCCCTTACTGTAATGATATATCAGATTTGTGACACTAAATCAGATGGCTTGTGTTGGTCTATTTCACATGTACTTGTTCTATATTGATGTAATTTAAGTATGAACTTTTGGATGCAGATATTTAACGGAGTCTTCCTAAAAGTTAACAAGGCAACAATGAATATGTTACACAGGGTTGAGCCATACGTGACCTATGGGTATGTTTTTTACTGCTTTGGCTCCTCAAACAAATTTCTACGAAGTTTGCACAGCAGTTAAACTGCCCTTGCTTTCTCTTACAGGTACCCCAACTTGAAGAGTGTGAAAGAATTGATATACAAGAGAGGCTATGGCAAGGTCAACAAGCAGCGCATAGCTTTGACAGACAACTCGATCATTGAACAGGTTTGCTCTCTCGTCCCTAGACTGACATTTAAATTATAATTATTTGCACTCTTTCAGTATTTTGCTGACGCCCGAGTTATGTTTCAGACTCTTGGTAAACATGGTATCATCTGCATCGAAGATCTTATTCACGAGATCTTGACTGTTGGGCCCCACTTTAAGGAGGCTAACAACTTCCTGTGGCCGTTCCAACTTAAGGCACCATTGGGCGGTCTGAAGAAAAAGAGGAATCACTATGTCGAAGGAGGAGATGCAGGAAATCGTGAAGATTACATCAACGAGCTTATCAGAAGAATGAACTAGGTTTTTGAGGTTATATTTTCGTGACAAGTACAATGCTGGTGTTTTTTTGGTTCTGCTATGTTTGTTGCTTTCTTGTTTATCGTACACTATCAATTATTAATCATGTTTTTGAGACAATTTATGGTAATTTTCATCTCCTACATATTTATGACATTTGTTCCCTACAAGTTTATATAGTATGATGGTGTAATGGAGCAAGCTCGTTATTAGAAATTTGGTATTTTAGGTAAACAATTTTTTAAATTTACAGTAGATCCTACACTCCGGTACATTTACTAGGGTACTTTTATAGTTGAACGCTTGTTCAAATTATTTCTCCAAGAAATATATCACCTACATGATATTTTAATTGTAATATTTATATGAAAGTTTTAACATTATAAAGGCAGGTAAAAATGAACATTTTAATCGCAGTGTTGTATAAGTTTTCCAGTACATTTAAATAATACTTGATTAAACCTTAACCTACCAATTCTTTGTTTTTTTTTTAAAATATTCATGTTGCATATTTCTCCATACAAAATAGAATAGCCTATTGCCATGACTTACTATTACATTATTCACAATAATAAGCCCTCAGATGTTTTTAGTTCTTGACACGTGTTTTCATTATTTGTTGATGTGTATTTATTTTAATTTTTTATTAAGATTTGAAACTCAAATAACTTTTAATTTATTTTTGACGTATGATATAATATATTAATTATCCTCTTTTGTAATTTTAATTTGACACCAGTATAGTATATTTTAAAATAAATAATTATATGTAAAATATGATATATAATTTTTTATAGATGGAATATAGCTTTTTATAAATTTAATTATTCATGTTTATTTTAATACATGTATTGTATTTGGATAAATAAAATATTAATTGTTTATATGAATTTGTTCTAAAAATATAAATATTTATTGAAAAATAAAAATATTATATAATATTATAATTTATTGTTCTACTATTTTAACAAATTTTAGTGAGTTGAATATTTTGTATTGAGTTGGGAACACTAAAATTGACTTCAAAAGTCTTGCATTTATTATTAAATAAAAATAACTTTTAAAAAAACAACAATATAATATAGTATAAAATTAAATTAAATAATATTTATATAAATAAAATTGGCATAAATAATTACTATGTAAATTTTTTATTTTAATATATTATCATTTTGGATACCTGTTTCAAAAAATCTGAAAATTAATTAAAATTTTGAATCTATCCAACAAAACAGAAAAATATGTTTGATAAATCTGCAATTATCAAATAAGTCTAAAAATTGTTTAAATATGAAATGCATATAATAAGTTTGAAAATTACCAAATAAGAATTCCTAATTAATAATATAAAACAAAAAGCATATGTTTTTTATTTAATAATAAGTACGAAAATATTTTAATAAAATACAACCATACATTATTCTGAAAATTTAGAAATAACATCTATGTTTGAAATTTGAGGATTCATTTTCTGAGGCGAAGGGTGGGGAAGATTTAGCATTTTACTATTACTGTATTTTTGTGGTGTTGTCTGATAACATTACACTTTGTGCGTGTAGATAGGTTTACATTACATCACTGTATTACTGTGGCAACAAATACGCTTACACAACGTCACTATATTATTACAAGGGTGAAACAAAAACAGCAGGAATTAAATATAAAACACTTGTTTTTTTATCATTAAAAATAAAAAAATAGGAGGAGGTTTAAGAGAGGCGGGTGGAGCAGACTAGGCAGCAGAGCTTGAGCTTAATCTTGTGAGGAAATGGGACGCACAACACCACCAGCTGTGTGTCATATTCCATAGCGAGAATGGGACCCCCACACCGAGGGCATCCTCGTCCTTTCACTCCCTGCCTGCTTACTAACTTTTGCCTCTGATTTACTACTTGGAATGCTCCCATCCCCCTTCTCTCTCTCTGGATCATATATGGACGCTCTCCCGGTGTGCATGTATATATATGTATATGGCAAAAGGAGAAGAAGGTTCCCGCCGGGTAGATGGAAACTGCAACCAAGCTGAATTAGGTTGTGTGGGGCCCTCCCCACATCTAAAACTAAGACTTTCTTTGTATATGGGCCAAGTCCAAGTCTATTCAGAAGTTTCTTGGAAACTAAGAGTGGTTATCAAGTCTTTTTCATATGCTATTGACTTCCAGCTTTGGCCAACTATATTATTATTATTATTAAATTATGAACAAATTGAGGAAAATATTATACTTATTGGACACGCTAAAAACATTAATTGATAATTCTTAGCTACAGTTAGACTTAAATTTAATAGAATATCGTAGTTTGTGTATTTTAGTTTGTGGTTGTGATATTTTTGGATCATTCATTTATCTTATAATGAGGCCACACCATCTTATTAATTTAACCTCTTGGCCCTACATGAAGATACACACACACATATGTATATATATATATATATATATTATATTGAAGAAGTTATCAAATGATGGAGTATTAAATTAAAAAAGATTTCTGTAAATTGAGTTTTATGTTCTATTCTAAGTCTTTTAATATAACCAATACATCACATAACGTATGTGTGAGGAAGGGTAACTTATACCAGGAACTTCTTTCTCTCTCTCTCACACACATGCAATAAGTTGATATAACTAGTAAAAAGATGTTTCCAGGGGGTGCTCATTCGGGAAAATTGAATCAAAACAATTTTGGTAAACCAGAAACCAAAAATGGAAACTAAACCAAGTTTCAATGACCATTTTGACCTTGAAGACACATATTTATAACACGAAGAGCCTCACGATTCAGATTACACGGATTGCAACAAGAGACTGATTCTTTTCATACACCAGAAGCCAAAAAAAAATCAAATTTAAGTCGAATAAGCAAGTATATTACCTCTATTGCTATTTTTCAAAAGAGAACGGCGGTAATATTAGTTTTATTGTGGTGATGGGATAATAGGATTGTGTGCCTCAATATCAACATGCCTTATACCAGGAACTATCTCCTGTATCTCTTTCTCGAGCCGATCGACTTCACTCCCAAGAGCTGTCACCACCTCCTCACCTGCATCACAATACAAATGATAACTTATATTTTTTTCCACTCTATAAGTAAATAATAATTGCTTTTACTTTAACTGCATCACATACCGTAGTTTGACATGATCTTGAACAATGCAGAATCATCCTTCTCTTTGGCAGCCTCTCGGAACTGTTCCGCATAATTTAACATATTGGTCAATGTGAGAAAGATATCACAAAAGGAAAAAACAAAAAAAAAAAGGCTATAACACCGGAAGTGTGTATGTTTGTCTTTTTTTTTTTTTTTTTGGGGTGGGGGGGGGGGGGTGGTGGTTCTGTCGGGGCTTTGCCCATGTGGAGCTACTAAACTGGAGGTGTATGTGCATTGGACCAGCTCAAGTACTGATCGAACTCGACTCAAGAAAACTACATAGGCTCGTGAGCTGATGCTAAACTTGGCAAAACTAGAGTTTTGCTAGTGAACCAACTTGTATATAAGCTTGTGACACAATCTTAGATTAATATACTAATAACTTGAACTTAAAAATAAATATTTACATTTTAAGTCATTAAGTTCAATTAGAGCCTTGATTAAACCTGTTTAGATTCGTGAGGTAATCCTGAGTTGGCTAAAACTCGTTCAAGCTCGAGTTGGTAGTAAATGAGTCAATCTTGAGTCAGCCAACTCGCCTCGACTTGGCTCATTCAACTGAATGGAGAACAACTATCACAAATAATGAAGTTTAGATAAAAGTAAAAGGATAGTGCATAGCATGCATCATTGAATTGGCTCATTCAACTGAACGGAGAACAACTATAACAAATAATGAAGTTTAGATAAAGTTAGAAGGCTGCATTGAGAAACTTTATATAGAAAATAATCAATGAAATACAGGCAGCAACTTTAAAAAAGAACCCGTTGAAAAGATGAAGCATAAGAGAATAATGTTCCTAGGAGTATGCACCCGTAAAAGTGCAGGGTTTAATGATAATGGAATCACCTGTTTAGCCCACTCTTCACGTCCAGTCCTGCTTAGATAGTTCTGTACCAATACCACTCCATTGAAGTCTACAAGACAATATCATTCTATGTTACATTGAAGATCCAGAAAACTGAATATATCAAACTCTATGCCCTGTCAACAAAATTGTAATGCTGAGAGTTAAATTAACATTTTTAAATATATGAATCAACATGTCACCTATTTCAGCCTTGAATCTGAAAAATCCAGGTCCAATCACCTCGCTTTTGCAATCATATACAGCATCCACAACCTACAGCAGAAGACGTTACTCCATTACACTAGTTCGTCATTTGTTATAGATTTGCAACAAGAGAGTTAAAAAATTTACAGGGTCATTTTTCAGAAAATGGAGAACTCTTTTCATGTCATTATCATCAATTGCTCTGCCAATCAAAGCATGACGATTCCTCTGAATCAAAAATATTGCAACCTGCATCACATTTATATTCTAGTTAGGCTCAACTCACATTCCTCATTGTATTAGCATGTATGATGAAGAACATTGTACAAATATGAACTCATTTTTTCTGCATAAGCTCGACCCCAGCCTGTTTCCTAATATTCCATGTATAAAATATTTTGATTTTCACCATTGTGGTGAAGATTAAAATGTTAAATCAAGTGATTCAACTTAAGTCTGAACACTCATAAGAATCGTTTTTTCCTAGGAGAAAATTGTCACTGTAGCATTTAGAATACAACTGGAAACAGAAGTAAACTCTCATAAACCTCAGCCCTGACATCTGGTACCATAAGGTTTGTTAGAAGAGTATAACAGCACATTTATGATCTTCAGAAGCAAAATCAATATGCACATTACCATTCCCAAAAGGTTTCCCACGATAATTGAACCAATAGGATCATAAATTGCATTCCCTGTGGTATTCACAGCCACCAATGACGCAGCAGCTATGGCAAGGCCGGCCACAGCAGCACCATCCTGCATCAGGCACATGATTTGCCATTTCATTAAAATGGATAAGAGCAGGTAAATAGCTTGAGACGACTCTTTATTCAAAACATGGCATGTATGATTTTGTTATCCTCTGTCTAGCTGCTGGTCCAACATACATGCATGCCAAAATTCCCTTCATATATCTTTGTTTTTATATACTATCAATTTTATATTTTCTGATCATCGGATGGATAAATTTCACAACAAGCAAAAATTAGATCAGGCCTAAACAAATACCAACCCGCCTGGGCTCTGTATGTGCTAAGAGACCAAGAAAAAAAGAATTAAGGTTGGGATGATTTAGTTACTTTCCATATTTTTTGTAGAGCGACTGTGCAAATTCTACTCTCCTACATGACAAGAAGACCAGCCATAAATGTATGGTCTCTATTTATTACATTATATAGGACCAATGGCTTAATTAACAACTAATTCATAGACTTGCAATAAACGGACATATTCAATTGAAATGTCAGACAAAATATCATGCATATGTTAATTTCATAAGAATAAGATTATTATATTCCATATGTTAATTTCAAGTTTTGAACTTATGGAACAAATTGAACAATCGAAAATACACAAATTATCACCTCCGTCATGACAGCAACAGCTGTTGGATCATGGCCACGCCAGACATAGTCTCTCACTGTCATACCTTCAGCGGCAGCACCTTTCCTAACAGCATGGATAGCAACAAGAAGGGAAGCACCTGATACAAATTTGCGTTCACTCACAAGGAAATGTGGAAAAAGCAAGAGAGGCTAGGAGTTCTCTGTTTCTGAATCTTAATAAATAATGAGGATATCCACCTTCAATAAGGAAAGAACCACCAATCACTAGAGCTGCGTACTCTATGTGTTCAGGGGGCTGAAGAGAAAACAATATCAATTAATAAAGCCCCATAGCATGCCCAAAAAGAACAATGAAGTTTTGCGATTGTGAAAGTGAAAACATTGGCATTTCAAATCGGAGTTAAAATTTTGTCACCTGAGAAGTCCATAAATTTTGAACACCATGAACAATTGTAGCACCAGAGCCAAGACAAAATATGCCAACAGCAGAAATCAAAGACCAGACAAATCTTTCCTTGGAATAACCATATCTGAGACCATATAGAAAAGAAGATTCAGCATAATTACACATAAGAACCTCACATCATTACGCATATGGATGTTAGATTTATCGTAAATAAAATCCCAAAGCTACTCAGTGCTACACTAGTTCTAATAAACTGAGAGAGAAGCTCATCACTCAATATGACAATAGAATGAACGCTGAACAATAGCATGTTATTTTATTCAATCAGACAAATTCCTTAAGCTTGAGAAGACATTTAAAGACCTGGGGGTTACTCAGAAGCAAAATAGTTGAAATTATTTATGGATTACATTGAAACGATCCTTGGAAATGGTACTCTCTGAGGTTAAAGAAAGTTTTAGACACCTTGACTCTTAATGTGATCTGCGAAATTATCTGTAACATTTGGATATAGGCATGGGTGGGAGACTTACGGATGGAGAGCATCTGGGGCACGCCGTGAGCTACTCAAACCATATGCAAGAAGAGCCTACAAGATAAACAAACAAGGAAATCATGGAGTACATTCGTCCCTCTAACTGATTAATGGGTAAAGGCGATGCAATAATACAAAAATAACATGAAGCATATACCTAACAAATACCTGATTTGCGAAATCTGCAACTGAATGCACAACTTCAGCCAACATCACATGGCTTGAGGTGGATAACCAGACCCCAAATTTGAGAGAAAAAACAAGAAAGTTGCACCACAGCGCAGTTTTGACTGCTCGATGGCTAAAGTAACAATATCAGGTTGGAAAGAAAAAGAGACTGAAAATTTGACCAGTAAAAATAAAAAGATGCATCGCCTAAACTGTTAAACACAAAAACTTAGAATATGGAAAGCAATGCAAACAATTTCTGGCTAAAATTTGGGAAAAAACCAAGCAACAATAAACCAGCAATGGCTAAAGAAGCATACTATTCGCAGATTTTGTTAGTCTCATTGCTACTTGAAAGGTTGGGTGCAATCGACAAGAATGGTTAAAAAAATACTTCACCAGCTATACACAAGGATAAACACAGCAACATCGAGTTCACATACTGTCATGGCAACCCTCAAACTCCAGAAATGTAATAAATACACTTTTCACTTCTGAGTTCTGAGAGAAAAAACTTAACGAAAAAACCTGAAACCAAGAAAACAGAGAACAAAAAAATTACCCATGATCATCCACTTCAATCTGAGCGATTCTTTTAGGCCTAGTCAGATAACCTGCAAAAAACACCGCCATCGGATTACGACATAACGACATATATATAAATAACAGTTACTTTATTACATCACAAGAGGGGGACTCACTTCGTGAGAAACGGAGGTTGTGGACGTAACCAGAACTAGGTAAAATCAAATTAGACGGAGGAACAGCGCTGGACAAAGAATTCGCAGCTAAGTTCCTAAATGCTCTGAAACCCTGCCGTTGAGTGAACTGGTGAGGGCGAGAAATAGCATACTCAAGTACGTTTTGATAGTTAACAAATTTATTTTCCTGCAAATTGGGATTCTCCGGCTCGCGCGAGGAGAATGGGGCGTGAAATTGAGCAATGGAGCAGCTGAAGGGACTGTAACGATTTCGTTCATGGCGAAGCCGAGAGAGAAGACGAGACGCTCGCATTGCTCCCCCAAAATAATGCTCACCAAAATAAATCGATAATCAGCCAAAACATAATAAGAACAAAAACATATATGTTATCAAAAAAAGGGTAATGCGAGACTGGTTATTTTTCCTCAGAGAGAAAGGCGTAGGGTTTCGCAGTGGGTTGATCGGAGTTCATAATTCCGAGGCGGCAGGAGGCGGAGAGGTGGCGTTTTGGACTTCAGAGCTCGTTCTTTGTAGAGCCGAGGAGGAAAGGAATTTTTATTAACTTTCCACTAAAGTATATTCTTAGTTCCCCACTGTTGAACTCTGTGGCTGTTTCTTTCAGCTAAGTTTTTGCCAAAATTTTGGGTTTGGAAAAATGCCTTATTTTTATTTATTTTTTTGAAAAAAAAAATCATTTCATTTTTTCAGGCATAATCATATATTCCCTCTGTCGTTAACAAAAAAAAAGTCATATTAGTAAGTTAATAATTTTCTATGCATTTTCTTACTAAAACACACTTTAATTTTGTTAGAGTTAGGTTTTTATATATGGTGCACCATATATTTAATTTATAATATTATTTATTTAATTAATAATTTTTTTAAGATAATAAATTAATAGTTATATATTTTAACTGGACATAAATTTTGTGAATTTTTTAATAGTTAAATGAAGACTTCTCACTCAATATTTTAAAATTTCTCTAACCTTCGACTTACAATTAAATACTACTGTATTAATATCTTTATCAAAATAATATTTTGAAAGTACAACACAATATAGTATGGTGCCCAACTGCAGAGGAATTTGAATTCTCAAAGTAGAGACAGAGAAATCTTTAATTATTGATTAAAAGTAAAATAAAATAAAATCAAAAGCCAGCTGAAGGAGCTATAATTTTCCAATAATTAAAAAATGACATTAAGAACCAAATAAAATTAAATAATTTAAAGATTCCAAGTCATAAAGCAGTGATATTTATTTCAGTTTCTAGTTCTGATACAAACAGCATAGTCCCAGTCTCAGTCTCAGTCTCAGTCCCATTCAGTAAAGTACAACTCAACTGTGTTAAAATTTGCACTAGCATACAAAAATATGTAGGAAATAAAGAAATATCTAGCAATCTATGGTACAAACCAAAAGCTACTCAAGCATGCGTTCAACTCAACAATGCAGGCTATCAAGCGAAGCAATCACCCCATAAGATCTGTATGAGCCTGTATCATTCGCTCCCGATACAATCAATTTCTTCATGTGCTCTCTGATTCTTGCAATTTCTTCATGTGCTCTCTGATTCTTGCAGTTGCTACAGCCCCACACGCTGTTAGATATGCGATACAATTACATCTACAGCTACTAGTTGCCGTGGAACCGGCCTTCTCTCCTAGCACGTGATCGTATTTCAGTGTGTTCTCCATCAGAAGCTCCTGATTTATCCACCTGGTCATGCCGGGCGATGATTTTTATGGGGTGGGCTTCTGTGTTGAAAACCCATTCATCGAGTGAAATAACAGAAGAAGGCGAAAACAGAAGGTACAGATATTTTAGCGTCTCTGCTAGAAAAAAGCTTTGCATCATGTTGTCTTTTACCCCTGTATTAACCTGAGAAAGAGGAATGAGTGTTGAAGCAACAATTCTTCCATCTTCATCCAAAACTTCTTGGAATGCATCAAAAGAGACACTACTACAGAGAGACTTCTTAGGGCACAACTGCCCCTACAATAGATCACTAAAGTGTAAAAAGGGATCAGCAGCAATATGTTACTCTTTAATAAAACAGAAGAAAAGGTTCAGAAGATAAAGAAGTGCTCACATCCTTTAATCCAACATATCCTGACTCAATGCGTGAGTTCTTCTCGAATGCTTGGAAGATATTCCATCCCCACTCTTGATAAGTCTTATTTCCAGTCAAACGCCAGAGGTAAAACAGTGACTCAACAGTCTCCGGCCTTAATATGTTCCAAGATGTACCAACACTCATATCCTGAAAGATGTCCAAGCAATTAAAAAAAAATATATATATATATATATATATATATATATATAAATCAATTTCTTCACCTGTCCTGAATTAAAAAAGTAGTTTTCTCCAGCCAATTTCGTTGGAGTGGACTGGTAGAAGTTATAGCAGGTCCAAGCTAGCTGCACAAAGGATCAAATTATCCACTCAAAGCAATAAATGGATCATCTACCTCACAGCCACTTCAAATCAGAAAGCTGGATTCATACCTCTTCAGCCAGAGATAAAAATTTCTTAGCTTCATCAGGAGCATAACCAGAAGAGCCCAATGCCAACATTCCTGGTGCAAAACATGCAAGTTCATCCATCTGCAAATGTATAATAAATGAGACGAAGGCCAACAACTAAAACAATAGAGAAAATAATTACATAGATATATGCATATATGGTCTGTGTTGACCCATCATTGATTCATCAATGCCCACAACCATAAATAAACCACCTTGTCTATCAAAGAGTTCCCAATCTTCTCACAAATATAAGCAAATGAAGATGGGGTTGTTCTTCGCACCAAGCTTTCAAGGCCCTTCATTGATGTCTCCCACATTTCCCTGTTAGTGATACACGTCACAGTTGTTTGTTAGTTCTTGATAAGAATAACAGAGTGAATATTAAGTAGAAAAGCCAAATACCTTCATAACCTACAGTACGTACAAAATATGTGTGTCCATGTGAGGGCAGAAAAACCACTAGATAGTTACCTATAATGCTTCACTGCAGTGGTTTTGTTTCCTTGGATCCAGACCTTGAGTAAGTACTCATAAAAGCTGCAAATTTTGTTTTCTTTCATCAAATACTACAAAACCTTCTAATTATCACATTTGACCATCAAAGTTGATCCATGTTCCAAATCCATTATAACATGTGCTAGCATAAAAGATTACAAGATAAGTAGTCTTTAAAGATTTCAGAAATGTGAGATGACAATGACCTGTCCCCCATGGCTCCAAAAGTTATGGTTGAGTACGATCTTGTTCCTCTGTGAGGATTAATATAAATGGGAAGCAAGCCATCAGGAGGAAAGGTTTTATTAAGCTCCACAATGACATTTTCCACCTGCAACACCAAAATATAGAATTCACTTTGAGGGAAGATAAATCTCATGGTTTCACAGGGCAGCAGAAATCGTCAGGTCATTTGATCCTGAAATTCCTGATATAGTTTTAAGCTCTAGGAATGCATTACAGAGTCACATCATTATGGTGCTCTAAATGAAGATGCTTACGATTTCATTGTTCACATTTGTCTCCTTTGAATTGCAAGAGGTTCAATAATTAGAAGGCCAAACATAGACAGAGAGGGGGAGAGAAAGAGACCTTCTGCTGATACTTTGGATCCCCCGTCCTTTGGGAAAGAGCAATAAATTCCAGCTGTTCTGTGCCAGAATCCGCAAGGATGCTGTCACCCTAAGAAAGCAGTACAAATTATCTCTTAATTGCAAACAATATGCAAGAATATAGAAATAACTCAGCAGCCTATGTGCATAGAAATTGAACCATAGAAATACATGCAAAAAATGGGCATATTTGATCGCCAAAGAAATATATGCGATTTGACAAATTACATAGACAGCCTACATATCCAGGGAATAGCAGATTTTTTTTATATTTTTTTCCCTTCTTTATTATTCTCATATTTTAACAATAGCACTTACCCCTGTCCACCCAGGATTATGTGGATTTCCATGAGCCAAATTAATAATGTTATATGGGATGCCAGAAGGACTATTCCATGCAGGCAGCAACCTATCAGCAATATCCTTAGCCTTTTCAAGGAAAATTTTATCTCCAGATAGATCATATGTACTGAGCAGTCCACCAACAACTCTGAATTGTCACAAACGTAAACACACAATAAGTATGGTGTTAAAGATGCTTCTTGTCATGCTTAATCATGCTCTCATATTAACAAATTTCTATTTAGTTCAGACAAGACAAATAACTAAAGGTAAACAAAAGACATATTAAACCTTATAAAGCAACCTTATGGTTGTCTCAAAGACGCTAGCATCATAGTTCTTGTTAAAATCCAAGGACTGTGCCACCCACCTGCCATGAACAAGCATCAGACAACAATTACAGAAAGTTAAAGTGAAGCTCTTCAACAACTTAGTTCAATGCACCAAACATCTTACAAGGAGAAACATAGAAAGCCAATAAGTTTTTATCTCAATGCATTTCTCGGTAAACAAAGTTTCTACTTTTGTGTGTTCTGGCATTCAAATGCTTACAGTGATGTAAACCTGGACATTGTGAGGAGAACCCGCACAATGTTTTACTGGCAGAAAGTTCATTTTGATTAAAATGAGGGGTATACACAAGATATGGGCTTAGTTTCTATAGGAAGTTCTGTAGCTGTCACAGGTCTATCTCGACTTTAGTGGCATGCTTCATTCTGGAGATGTTTGTGTTTCCAGTTGTTTATTATCACTATCATTCACATACAAAGAGAAGCCACCCAACTAGATTTTTTTCAGGTAAGGAAAGATTTTTCTTTGGGTATTCCTCATAGTAGAAACAAATTGCTGAAAGGAGAAAGGAAGTGCAATATAAAGGTAGTGGATCCAGCAGTAAATATAAAAAAAAAAAAATTAAAAAAAAAAAAATTAATAATAATAATAAATACATAATAATAATAATAATAATAATAATAATAATAATAATAATAATAAAATTAAAAAAAGGTACCCTAAACTTACTCTCTAGCCCTTTGGAACTGCTCATCCAGTCCCATTATGTATAGTGTGTCGAGAGCATCAACTAGAGTTGCTCCAAGACCACCAAAGCTATCAACACCATTCTTCGATTGAGGCTGGCAACGAAAAAAATCCCATCATTATCCAAATCGAAGAAAAGGAAATCAGGAGCACTTTTAATAAAATATTCTCTCTAAATGGTCAAAAGATCGAAGGCCAGCATAATAGCAACACATGTAAGTAAATCCTTGAGAGCTAACACTATCAGAATCAGCTACTGGAAAATTTAATAAAAGATGAAGCAACTTAAAAGGAAACTAATGATAGAGGATTGTTGCATCAATCTGCCAGAATATTGGAAAGGAAGTAAAATCGGTTTCTAGAATTCTTAACCAAACTCCAATATTTGAAATGATGAATGAATAGAAGTAAAACCAAACCTGAAGTTCATCATGACCCCAAGCATATTTTTCATATGAACTCCAAGCGTGAAGCATAGCATCTTTAACTTTCTCTCTCCTTTGAATGTCAATTGGGTCATCAAATACATCTGACTTCTTACTTTCACTGTCTTTGCTGACTACAGTTTCCGTTCTTGAACCACTTTGACCAGCCTTTATTTCTTCGAGCTGAAAGCATCAATCACATACTTAGAGTACAGTTGATCAACGAAGAAAAAATCTAGTTACTCAGGATAAAGAAAGACTCGTCTGGAATTATCACCATTATTAAACTTGTGTAAACATTCAAAAAGACATACATAAATTTAAAAAATAACCCTCCAGAAATTCACAAAATATGTATCAGTTTTTGCATGGATGAATGCTAAACTAAATCAAAATCAGATCTTATTCTTGTTAGCCTGAAAAGAGCCACATCTTATTCTCTTTAACCTAGAAATGGGATATAGAGGCCTAAATTAATTATAAATTCATCACAGAATAATACGTGCAAAACAAGTATGGACATGTTCCAAAAGATATTTGTTACAATATCAAAGAGAAATTAATATCCAAAAACTCTTAGAAAGACAACATAAACCATAAAATTGAAGACCTTACCTGATTTTGCAGTCGAGTAATTTCTTCATTCAATTTAGACAACTCTTCCTGCATCAATATTACAATAAGTAGTCAAAGATAAGATCGTGCAGGTCAGTCTTTCACCTACGAACTAAAATACTAACTACATAATGCACTTGAAACCTAAAATAATTTATCATATTACCTTCAACACATGCAAAATGATACTCAGTAACAAAAAGAGGCATGCATTTATGTCATTGGAAGAATTACATATTGTCATTTTCACTGGTTAGAGGATAGTAAAGCATGGGTAGCAGCTGAACAATACACAGCACCTACAAGACAAACAAATAGACTGGAGCTAATCTGTCATTGTGAAGGTCCGTTTCTTTGGAAAGATCTACATCGCCGAAGATCTTATTTCTTAGGATTTCAAATCTAACAGATGTCAGCATCTAGAACCGCACATGTGTTTGGGTTACAGACCTTTAACTGAGTGCAAACAACCAAGAATTCAGCTTCCAGACAAGTTATATCAAGATAACTTCTTGAGAAATAGATAATTAATTATATGGAAGATAAGAAGCTTCTGCATTCTTTCATTATCATGCTCTCAATCAGTATCGGAAACTCCCCCCCCCCCAACCCCATTAACTTAGCAGAACAAGAGCAGAAACGCATGTAGAGTCGACAAACAAAGATGTTTAGTTCGATTAAGTAGGAAACAATTTAGCATCAAATTCTCAATAACAAAAATCACGCAATGTATTCACCACCAAAGAAAATACCAACTCCTGACACCCCCAGCACAAATAGTAAAATGAAATAACAAAAACGAAGAAAGGGAAAAAGAGCATAACGTTGCCAAATGAAATGTCTGCCAAGAAAACAACCAAACACCTTCAGATCGATTTTTAGACGTATCAACAAAGCAAAAAACAAAAGAAAAAACTATCTTGGAATAAGTAATAAAAAAAAAAAAAATTCACAACATACAAAAATTCATATTAAAAAAGAAAAGAAAAAGAAATAGCAAATGTACCTCGTGCTCGTGGATTAGAGTCTGCCGATCCCAAACAACTAAAGAAGCACAAACAAATAGTATGAAGAGCAAAGCTAAACGCTTCGGTCTCTTCAAATAATAAGCAGGATTTACATATCTCCACCTGCTCGACGACGATCTACTCCTCGCCATTTTCTGGACAATATTACCTGCTAAATTAGCAAAGATTCAGCAGAAGTAGGAAAATTATGATTAAATAGTAATCAATGAAAAGATCCCAAAACGATCTACAATCTCCTCAATTTGTTCGAAATTTTCCGATGAGGAGGACTTTTCTCCGACCGGACTAAAACCTCATTTATTTGGTAAAAGCGGGTTAAATAGGAAAAATAAAAAACTGAAAAGGGGGTAGTTTTTTCCTTCCATTAACAAACACGGATACTTGTCACATTCCCCTTTTAAAAAATAAAAAAAAATATTCGTAATATTTATAAAAATAGCTAATGGGATGATGCCATGTCAGCGTTGGCGAAAACCTTGTCTGGAAACCTTGTCAGCATTCGTCTTCTTCCATCATAAATTTTATTTCCATTAAAAATTCAAATTTCATGCCACCCTATGTCTTGCATTTTTAAACTTATATATTTATATATATATATAAACGCATGTATCAACCCATCATACAACGAGTATTATTGAATGCTACCCAATTATTATTATTTATTATTTAAAAATATATATTTGTAATTTTTTTTTATTTTTTGGTTCTTTTCTAGCGTGGGGGCAGGGTCCGGGGCGGGGTGGAGTTGTCCTTCTACTTTGAGAAGACTTATTAAAGAATCAATGCAGGTCAAAATACTTCAACAAAGATAGGATTTAATTGCCTTGAATGCAAAAGAAAATATTACAACAAATGCAGACTTTTAAATTCTAATAATGGAAGTCAACATTCATCTTTCAAATAATACAAAACACCAAAAAAGAATAAACTAATTGTTTTTCCATATCAACTCACATCGGAATCAATTGTGATCGAGATGAAACTAAAACCAACCTGTTGCATCGTTCTTAAAATAATACTCTAGCCATTTCGAACCGGCGTGAAGGGAATTAATAACTTTGATCTCCTCTTGCAAAAGATCAAATCCATCCAAATTAGAATTTTGTTTTTCCCCAAGTGATAAAATATCATTAAGAACTCGAAATTAATTACCAAAATAATCCATGGAAACTGAGAACACAATCAAGAAAGCCAGGGTTCAAAATTGTTGAAGAGAGGCCATGAATTCTCTTGTCTCCCAAACACGACCTAAGGGGGATCTGGGAGAAGATGGTGGTAAGGGTTCGCCCGGGCTGGTCGTACCAAAGGAGAGATAGGGGAGAAGATTCCAAAAATAAGGGGGTTTAGAGACTAGTGGAAAGACGGGAGGGGAGTTCAAAATCCAGAGGAGGGAGAGGGAGAGGGAGAGGGAGAGGGAGAGAGAGAGAGAGAGGCTTTCAGATCCATCCAAATTCCTAAAATATTAATTAAAACTGAAAGTTATGGACTCTTACTTTCAGTTGTAATCAAATGAGAATGGGACTTCAATCCCATCAAAATTCCTAACATTAATCCAAACAACCACCCATGGATTTGCTATACGGAATTCAACCTCGATTCATCCAATCCAAACGCTATCTTAGGTTGAAGCAACACAAAATTGGCATCAAGTATGATCTACATGAATAATTAAAACGACAGCCGAAATATAACACAAACTCAAAAAAAAGAAAGAGAGATAGGGCAAGCCAAATAGATTATGTTACATCCACTATCAACTCAAGAGTATCCAAAAGCAGTCCCTTAGCAAAACTTTTTTCAGACTCAAAAGCCACTTCCACTTCTCACATAAAATAGCTGGAGTCAGGCTAGTTACATATGTCATTTCTATTGGTGCTACATAATAATATAGCTAATAATGAATCAACGGTTATGATGAATCATTGCCATTTCCGGCAGCGCTCAGAACCATTTCTTCAGCCTCGAAGTTTCCATTCTGCAAAACGATGGAAATAGACATTCCAAAAGATGAACAAATTTACAATAACTATGTGATATGTTTAAAATAGTTATTAGTCATTAAGAGGATACACATAATTGAAGACATACCTCCTCGCCTTTGTTACGCAAAGGATTTGTTCCCATCGGGGGTGTTGCCTTTGAGAGGTCCCTCAAAGTTCCCTAAAATGTTCAAAGTTTGGGCAAAACACAGAAAACATTATCAACAATTATGATGTTATAGTGGATAATAGAAATCTATTTGGCAATAATCTTCAGGAACAGTTGATATACCCACCGAAAAAACATCTGGTTGAAAGAGCAAAAACATAAAAGTTGCAAACGGAATATTGCTACTAACTCAGATCTGCATTATGTCATTTAAAATTTAGTTGCTTTCCTTTTTTATTTGGCAGGAAGAACACCAACACTGTCTTTGACTGTATTATAAGCATATGTTTTCATGTTGCAGTAACTAAACTCAAGATCCAGATATACTTTTCCATGTCTCCACAAATTCTCCTATTACATGGACTGTAAGGACTACTTCACAGTCAATCTATCCTCATTTGTCCGACAAACATATAGTATATACTAGAAGCCACTTTGAGAATAGGATATCATCACATTCCAACTATTTTAAGCACCATTACTCATACCATCAACATGATTGGAGGCAGGATTTACTGATAGCCTGCTACCTTGGGAAATGGACTGACATCATCCATAAGTGAAACTAGTGTGGAGCAATTAAGGCATTCCGAATTGAGATTAGGAGTATCAGTAGAAGAAGAAAGCATACATGAAGTAGAACATATCTTAGAAAATGACAAGGACAGCTAACTACATGTCACAGTCAAGGTGACCATATAAAGAAATATTATATCATAATATGGTAGACTTAAGCATAATATAGTTTATAAGTCCCTACCTTATTTGCCCACATAAGTCCACATGCATTGCAAAGGGTCCTTGGTCCTTCTGGCCCACGGCGCATCATTGGAGTAGACTTCTCACTGATACCACAGTGCCGGCAGCTGGTACATTATTTTAGGAAAAAGAGTCAGCTAAGGTGCAGGTTTTGACATGAATATTGAAATCTAGCAGTCCAACCAATTACTGCATGCATAAATACTTAAACAGTGTCCATGAATCAAGCCAGCCCAATGCGACTGGGAAACAAATATTCCTCTCCCATCCAGATAAAGCATAAGTTGAGTTCACAAAATAAAGCAAATCCAACAGTAAAAAATGCTTCTCCAAATGATTTCCAAAAGATCCTGCTTCTTTACCATGAAGCACAACTCCAGGCTCTGATGCTTGGGGAGAGAGCACAGGAAATGGAGGTAGAATTTTCAGGTTGGGTTCTCCAAAGATTCAAACACCTCAAACAAATAAAATTAGGATGCATTATCCATTTTCCAAGCCAGTCAATTTCCACAAGTGTTCTACAAATCCCACACAGGATGCAGGTCATCAAGACTGTGAGGAAGTTGAAGTTCAGCTCATCTTGACATCTCAATCTTCACAATTAAGTGTCCCATAGCTGATTTCAGGCATTATAAGAAAACCACAGCTATAGTTGAAGAGCAATCCAGTAATATTTACCATTCAGAGAAATGAACTACAAACTCCACAAGAAGTCTGATACATAATTACCAATCATATCCTAGGACAACGTCTTCTATCTGTAGTTATCCATGTCCATAACTAGCTTAAGTAAATAAATCTACATCAGCTGTACATATCATTAAAGTGCCGTCATATCTCACATAGCAGCAAATAAAAAGATAAAGCATCAAATTGCCAAGTCAATGAAGTCAGCCTTAGTAATCATCACCACATTTCCCAAAACAAATGCGAGAAGGAAAGTTTAACTGGATGCGAGTATGAATAATAACAGGAGACACAATATTTTCCTTAAAAAAGGAAAAGAAAATAAAAGAACAGGAAAGAGGAGACAATATTATCAGCAAGATTTAACAGCTGAAGCACAAACATAGTTTCTATGTTCCAAAAGTTAACTCACGATATATCTTGCACTTGTGATCCATTGCCATCATTTCCCCAGCTCTGATTTGAGTCCCAACTTGACACTGCTGATGCACTGTCATCCTGAGTTGGTTTTGAGGATGTAAATTGACCTTTGTTCCTTTGCATCCTTCAGAAAAATAAGAGGGAATTACAAATTAAACAAATATTAAGGAAAAAAATTTGAACTTGCAGCTGCAACTGCAAACACAACTATAGTAAGAAAGGATCACATACCTCAGAGCAACTTCCTTACGAACAGTATAACGTATTTTCTTGTCAAAATTTCTCTCTTTCCGCTTCTCACGGAATCTTATAAGCGAAGCCAATCTCTGAGGAACATTGAATTTCTGTGGGGTATTAGATAAGCCCTGTGAACAAGTCCAGAAACATAGAGTCCCAATGAAAATAAAAGAACCAGAAAAAGGAAATGTGATATAATAATTTCATTCAGATATGACATACTCTGTTATTGGGGGTAGATACTGGAAGAGAAGGTATATTAGGAGGCACTTCACGTCCCCCCAATAGTAGAAGTACAGCTTGGACCTGAAGGGCAGATCCAAACAAATTAATTTAATAGTTCGAGTGCCCAAGGGGAGTGGTTCAAAATGACTGAAAGAAAAATAGAGGAATCAAGAAAACCAATGAACATAAAAGTTCAATTAAGATCGATTATATATGAATAATCAATCAAAAAGTACTGGCATATGAATTTTATGTAATTAAGTACCCAAATATGACATATACTTGGGCTCTATTATGTGTATGCAAGAAATGGTGCCATTCAAGGAATCAACTTTTCCCTGGGTCAAGCAGAGGATTGCCTTTGATGTGTTTAGTATAAGATAGGTGAATAAAGAATTTAAGAAAATAACAATAAAAGCAACATCGTATAATATATATCTATGAGAAAATACTAAGAATATATAGATACTTTATAAGTAACCGGTGGAAATATAAGCTGGGCCTTGAAAGATTAAATTTGCAAAGTGGCAGCATGAAACAGTACATTTCTAACAAAGGTTTCTAGATGCCACCGTTGAGAAAAGATGACACGTTAGGTTCAATGTACGCAATCACGGAAAACACATTGAATTGCAACAAATAGTTCACATCGTCAGATACACGTAAACCACTATAGTCCAAAGGAGCATTTAAAACACTTTAGACACCAAATCTGAAAAAGGTGGTTTGGCCAACACATCTTTTTCCATCCTAGCCACTAACAATCCATTGTTGATTCTCTTTTTTTGGAAAATACAATTTATAATAATAGAATGCCATACGTCACTACGAACAAGAAAGTTATCAGGTTAATTTTATAATTGGAAGCACACTCATCCGACTGGAGATGGAATAACAGATCACATAAATCAAGTACAAGTTGCTTTTTATTCTTGAAAATAATTGACATGTAAAGTAAATTAAACTAATCTAAATCGATCTAAGTTATAAGGCCAAAGTACAATGTTTGGGTTCTATAGAAATTAAGGTACCTTCTCGGGAGAAACAGAATCAAACACGTAAACTTGACCCTGGAAGGAGAGGGTGAGCTGATTGCTATTCTCACTGCCCCCAACATGTGGTATGAGTGAGCCATGGTTATCAGGTTGACTCCCCATATTAGGTCCAACATCCCCATCCATAACATCATTTACCCCTCCACTTGTGCCAATGTTATTATTGTCCCCATGCTCATCTTGATCAATTGCATTCCCATTACTCATATGATGATGCAGTCCATGATGATGTTGATCTTGCAAGTACTGCATCATCCCAGCTTCGCTTGCATGCATTCCATCCATCTTCACACTACAAAATAACACATTAAAAAAACTCTAATTAACCATCACTTACAGTGCCATTGCTTTATAATCACCAAAAGAGAAGAGCCCGACGCCCATGAACTAGAATGTACTTTATTTCGCAATCAAAATGTACTTTAGAGTGATTAATTCAAGAAACAGATAACACATAAAATCAATTAACCATTAAGAATCAAATCAAAAGCTTATTGTGCAAAAGTGTTTTAGTACTTATCTAACTTCCCGAGTGAGTTACTCGTCAATTTAAAGAAAACTGATTAGAACCATGAACGAATTAAAACTGAAATATCAATAAAGTAAATAGGGCTAAATTTGACACCATTAATATAGGAGAATGATAATTGAGTGAAGAAAACTCAATGACTCATCGGCTGGCACGCGAATCCCGGAGGAGGATGTGGGTGCCGACGGAGATCGGAAATGAGGGAAAACCAACGGTGGAGATTAGAGGAAGATTCGAGGGAAGATGATGAAGATTGATGGAGAGACGAAGAGGGCGTTTTTTGTAATTCTAGGGTTTGTGCGGGCTTTGTCGTCTGTAGGTAACCAATTCCAAAATCAGTAGGACTAAGCAATTTCTTTTTTGTATCGCCAAAATACAATTTTAGAAAAATACACATAAATGTAGGGAGATTATATTTTACTAATTACTGATAGTTATATCTATATATATATATCCCCAATCTTACGTGAAATTTCATTTTAAACGTGATTACTTTTTTTGCAGTTTTTTTTTTTTTTTTTTTGTTCAATTCGAATGATTTAAACATAAATTGAACAATAACAAAATATGTTATAAAAATGTGTGAAATTAGTATGATCAAAATTAACGGGTCTTAAATGAAAATTTTCTTATATATAATGTAGCGTTATAGTTCACATTCACTTCGATTTGAGGTAACAAAAAGTTGCAAGAAATAAAAAGGAGTGATTTTATTGTGCATAAGGTCCATCATTTTGAACGTGATTACACAAAAATTAATAGGACTTTTTTTTTTACAGAGTTTTTTCGATAGTTTTTTTTTAAATTTGAATGAATTAAATATAAATTGGATGTCGGTATCAAAATTATATGAAATTAGTATAATCAAAATTAAAAGGCCTTAAATAAAAACTTTCTTATATATAATGCAGCGTTGTAGTTCACATTCACTTCAATTTGAGGTAACAAAAAGTTAAAAGAAATAAAAATGAAAAAAAAAATTTGTACATTGGATGCACCATGCACTCGATCTACAATATTATTTATTTAATTAAAAAGTATTACTTGTTTACTTAAAAAATACTATTACTTTTTTTAAAAGTAACTAATCAGCTGTAATATTTTTCGAGTAAAAAAATAATTTTTTAATTAAACAAGTATATTATAGATCAGGTTGTATAGTCATCCTATGCACAAAAATTTTTGCGAATAAAAAATAATTGCACCACAAGTAAACTCGTCCACATTTAGCATAAATGGGTGTTTGCAAAATCGTGTTTAGGCTTTTTTTTATTATTGATTTTAAAGTGTAAATAAAATTTAAAACTAATTGTTATGATTAATTGTAAGTTGATTTTCAAAATTAAGCTAAATGTCTTTGGCTTCAAATTGATTAAAAATCTGCCTAAAACTTTTTAATAATAAATTGATGAAAAATTGGTTATTTAGCAGTACTCAACTTTCTAATTTTTGTATTGAAATACCTCTATTTTCAAATACTGTCTACTTTAATTTTTGTATAAAAATTAATTGAAATCAATTTTTTTAACACAACAATCAATTACAAATACCCCCAAATTTAGAAAATTTTGAAATTCTTCCAAATCAATACTTATATTAATAAATTGCTTGAGCGATTTTAATATAGACAAAACTCATTATTTAAACGATCATATGAGATATTAGATGCGGAAAATATACTTATTCATTGGTGATTATCTAGATTATATATTAATAAGTATATTGGATTATTTGAATCGAATTTAAATTGTAAATAAACATCAACTACTTTTATACAATTAATCAATTTATTTATTATAGAAACAAGACATTTTTTGGAGAATGGGATATGTATTATCATACGATTTTATATATCTTTATTACTAAGATAATATTTTTAAATATTAATTAATTCAAGATTTTATTATAATTATATTTTATTTTTATATAATATATTATGAGAGAGATCATTATATCATTCTATAATATAAAAGAAGAATTGTGAGTGTTTTTCTCTTCTCATCATATGTGTCTTTATAATTAATTGATATGTGTCATTCCCTCTTTTTTTTTTTTTTTTTGTCTCTCTCCTATTTCTATTTTCACTAAAATTAAAAAATTCAAATATTTTTTCGGTTTAAATCAAATTTTAATCCATGTATATATATATATATAATCATAATAAAATGAATGTTTTCATTTGCATTTTCCCGCCCAAATGTGTTTTCCATTTTTGTATGTATAAATAAATAAATTTATTCAATAAAATTTAGATTCGCACTAGATATGTTAGAAATATTTGAAATTTTTAAAATTATAAAATAATATTCATATCTACAGTAGATTCGTTGGTATATAAATAAAAATATATTAATAGATTTATTGAAACCCATTAACATCAGTGACATGAAAAACTTGTATAATAAAATATATTAATTATTTAAATTTGGTAATATTTCATTAGTGATGAAAATTATAAATTCAGATATTAAGTATAATAATTATTTTTTTGCTAATATTTTAATAATAAATAATATATGTTTTAGTAATGAAATAATACAAAAATAACTCTCGTGCATTGCATGGGATCTCACACTAGTATGTAAATGATATCTATATATCTATATATATATATATATATATATAATGAGAAGTACCGCCACAAATAGAAAGTATCAAACTTTTCCGCCTAAACTACTTTCTAATTATGGTATTTATTTTCTATGCAAATATATACTATATATATTATGATATCAAATTTTTTTCAATGCAAATATATATCAATATACATATATTATGATCTCTATTTTTCAATTAAAATTTATATCAGTATTTATCTATATATATTTGATTGATAAAACTATGAACATTTATTAATTTTCAAGTTATTATCTATCAAAATATGTTTATTTGATTATCTTTTTTATTATTTTTTATTATATACTAAAAATGTCAAAAGCTTCTAACTTTTTTCATTTTAATTCCAATTTAAAAAATATATATATACTAATTAATTATATTTTCAGTATCTTTAATTTAACATTCATATTGCACATATTTATATACATACATGAATGTATTAAAATTTAATTATGAAATATTAAATATTTTTTCTTAAGTTAATTGTGGTATACATAAAGAGAAATAGTGTCTTAAATTTAAAAAAAAAATATTGCTATCTAAATTACTTTTAATTATGATATCTATTTTTTATACATGTACATATATATATATATATATATATTAATATCTATCTATATATGAGATATAATTAAATAATTTGATTGATATTGCAATAAAAATAATTATATTATTATTTATTCTTATTTTTATTATTTTATTATGAGAGTATATCAAAACAAACTTCTAAATATTCTATAAATATAAATTGTATTTGAATTTAAATCCTATAATTCCGTAAATTTTGAGATATAGATAATTAATATATCTATAAATATAAGATAGATTGCAGTAATTCAGTTTGATTTAAAATAAAAATAATTATTATTTACATAACAGAGTAAGGTTATAATTTTATTTTCATCTAATCTATATCTATATGTATATATAATTAGCTATTTTTAGTAGCCTATTTTCTCGTCCATTTCCTTTATACTAATAGTTATTATATTTATTTATTATTTTTAGCAGATTTTTAGTTAAATATTTTAGAATTGTATTTGGTATTATATAATATCAAATAAGTTCGAATATTAAGAGAATTAAATCTATAATATTATTTATATATGTATATATATATATATATAGAGAGAGAGAGAGAGAGTTTTTAATTATATGATATCAACTAAATTATGAATTATTATCTAAATACAATCTTATACGATTTAATAATAGGAGAACACTAATTGTGTTATATTTAATTACTTAATTATTTGATTGTTTAAAAACTGCTTTCAATTATCAGATTGTCTTAAACATAATTTTCCATACTAAAATTTAAAATAGGCAAATATGATATAGATTGTAATTATATTTCCATAATAATATCTTTAATTATGAATAAATCATATTTAAATTATTTAACATAAATTTATTTTATATATTTGAATATATTTTGCATCATATTTTAAGGTTTTCACGTAGAATAAGAAGAAGAAAAAATTATTTGAGAAAATAAAGGAGGAGTCATGTGGCAAATGGGCTAGATGGCAAATTGTTTTCTTTAATATAAAATTGGCATTTCGTTCTAATATTTTAAAATTTTTAGAATAACAGGGGATGATGAATATTTTGTATAACTTAGATGCTCATAAAAGGTTAACTTATGATGTGGAATACGAGCAATGATTAGTTGATGATTAACTGTTGAGATGTGCTGAATGATTGATAATATTGTATGACTTTGCTCATATGCAACTTTAAAATATCATAAATATCATATGATTTTGCTTATACTGAACAATATATAATTACTTTTCTTCGTCTCAAAATTGCACATTGCAAGAAAATAAATGGTATCAATTTCTTATTTTCTTAACATGAGAATTTTGCAACTTGGGAAAAACGTAAGTAATTTTTTTTTATTTTACATATTATATATTTTAAAAAAATACTAAAGTTATTTAGTTCTTAAATGTAATAATATTATACTATAATAATATGTCCGTGCATCGCACGGAAAAACTTACTAATCTATATATATATATATAAACAAAATGACTTTTTTCCATTTCCGCCTAAACTTAATTACTTAATTTAGAATAACTATATTATTGTTAAATTAAATTAGACGTTTTTATTCTAGAAATTTTGATTCGATTTCAAAATTTAAATTATTCCACAAATTTAGGTATTTCAAAATTAGATAATATCAATATGAATATACTAACAACATTTAATATATGATTCAAAATCTAAATATTTTATCGAATATTAATCAAATTACTGAATTATGAAATTCAAGAAATATATGAAATCTAATAAATATATGATTCAATTTTCTCGATTCATTTTATCAAACCAAATCTATATCTATATCTATATCTATATATATAAGTTAAATGATTTTTTAAAATTTTATTTTTTTTCGCTTAAATTTTCACTATATAAATGTAAAACTGTATATATTTATAGAATTCTTTTAAGATACATTATTATAATTTAATTGAAGAGATTAATATCAACAGTTTTCGAAATTTATTTAGTTTCTGTTGTTCAACATAAATAAATTCGAATTTTAAGGAATTTTGTTGACTCATAGTATATTCAAAATAAAAAATAAATTTGTTAGGAACACTAAATCATTGCAGTATCACTATATTGTGGAAAATCATTTACAATTTTCAATTAAGCTATCAATTATTTAAAATCACCCAATCATGTGGAGAGAATCTGATTATATCAAATATGAAATTAAATTTTCACCGATCTTACCATAATTCAAAATCATTTCTCATTTTTTTCTCTTCTTTCTATATATTTTTATCAAGACTATCACTAAATGTTTTAAGATCTCTCTTTTTTTGTCCTCCCTCCTCTTTAAGTATTTTGCGTGTTCTTTTTGAGAAAATAAATGGTAAGACAAGTATGATCAGATGAGCCCTATTTCAGTTGTCAATTGTATTCATTTACTTTTAATTTATCATAAACATATTTCATTTTCTTAACTATTTTTCTTTCTTGTTTTTAAACAAAAAGTCCGTCAATCTCTTTCATTTTTCGTTTGATTATTCTTGTGATTTTCTGTTGAGATCTGCTAATTATTGCGACATATAAGCACCGTGCGATTTTTCATTAGCTTTCAAAGTATTTATTTCTATCTAATTTTAAAATTTTGTAATATTATTACATTTAAATAGCAATTTGTAAAATATTTTTGTCCTTAATTTGACTGTGCAATTGAAATTTTTTACAAGATTTGTTTAAATCTTTATTTTTTTTAATCTGCTGATATCGTTATTTTGTTTAATTTAATTTGATTCAACCTTATATATCATGTTTATCAATCTGTGAACGAGACTAACTCTAATAAGAAAAAACGAAACATAAAATTATAACAAATTTGTACTTACTATACAAAAAAATAATCACTGAATTAAAAATCCACACCTTTTACAATATATCATATAATTGAATATATGTTTATATTACAAAATATAAGGAAAAAAATTGTGCATCGCACGGGTATCACACTAGTATATATAAAAATAGAAGACACTTTAAAATAGCAGCATCAAATTTTCCCACCTTAATTGATTTATAAATAAAAAAATTATCTAACTTAAGAAAACAAAGTTAGCACAATTATAATGTTATAAATAATATTCCTTTTACATTCATTAAATCAAATAAATAGTTCCACAAACAATAAATTATGAAAATTACAATACAAAATCATAATCTTTCTATATTAAAATATTTGACTTTCTTTGAATACTGATCTTCATATAATTCTTTGACACCATTGTATTTATTATTTTTATTGATTCTAATATATATATATATATATATATAAGTCCCTCTATAAATAAATTTTTAACATTTTTCCGTTGTAACTTTCTTACTGAATTTGATTGTTTTTATTTTTTTATGTGAAATAAATGATATAATTAATTTTAAGTAGCCTATAGACATTAAATAATATAATTACTATATATGTGCATGTATATATAAAAAGAAAAGTATAGCCTAGAAAACATTAAATTTTCATACATAAACTGTTTTCTAATTGTGGAATTTATTTTTCTATATATCTATATCAACATCTATTTGTATATAGATATTTTTATACTATTTGATTAATAGAGCCACGATTTTCAATTTTAAAATTACACTTATTATTTTGAAGATATGCTATACTTATGTTGTATTATTATTGTTTATCAGAATTTTATTTGATTATCATTTTTATTATTACTTTTATTTGTCACTAAAAAATTTAAAAGCTTATAAATTTATTGTTTCAACTCTATTTTTTTATGAAAAATATATGTATTTAATTATATCTTAACAATCTTTAAGTAGACATTCATATTGCATGTATACATATGTATACATAAAAATTTAATTATTAAATATAAAATAATTTTTCTTAAGTTAATTGTTATATATATTTGCATTTAACTAAAACAACTAAGTAGATATTGAACAAATTATTCTCTAAATATAGAACCAAGAAATCAAGCTTATGAGATTATGTGTATCTGATGACATAAAAAAATACAAAAAATAATTTCCTATGTTGTTGACTTTTTTGTTCTTTATTAATAATTTTCGTTAAAAGTTTGAGATTTGCGTGTTTAATGAAATTGAAGAATATGATTATAATTTCTAATTATTTGACAATATTGGTTCTTTTTTAATGCTATAATGTTAATGTATATTTATTTATTTTATCATTGATATATTGTTTCAGCATATATATATTTCATTGAAACAATTTATTTTATTAATGAATTTTTTTAAAGAAATTGTAATCCTTTAGAGATATTCCACTAAAACTTCTTATAAAGTATGTGAATATATATACATATATATATATATATACTTTTGTCAAACATATAAGTTTTACCATGAGCACATGCAAAAAATAGTTTTTTTTTTTCCCTTAAATCAATGCATCTTCAGAATTATAATAACTATTATGCAATATATTTATATGATTACTGTAAATATACATATTTATGTTGTGTTGAAAATATTATATTAACTTACTTTTTAAAATATAATAAATTCATATATGTATATGTGGGGATGGGGCGGGGTGAGGTGAATAAAATTATGGTATCATATTAATAATTGTAATAATTTGCACCACACATATTTGAGGCTAACTATTGAATATACTTTGATCAGAAAATAAAAGAGAGAGAGAAAGAAATACATATGAATGTTATATAATACTTGAATTTTATAATATTATATAACTAAATTAAATTAGAGAAATTCACACGAATAATATGTCCGTGCATCACACAGGAGCTTAACTAGTATCAAATTAATCATCTCTTTGTGATCTTTGACTTGGCACCAATATTGTATATATTCAAATAAATAATTACATTTAAAATTATGGAATATAATTTTATGGATGAATATAGTTTTTTTTATGCATTGAATTATTAATTTTAAAATTTTGATATTGAATAAATAGTATATCAAATTTTTGTATAGATTTAAGCTTTAAAATATAAATAACTTTCTTATAAAAATATTATAATATTAATTTATTGTTTAACTTCAAATGTTTTTAATAAATTAAAATATTTATATTCAATTCAGGAACAATTCAAAATTCACGTCAAAATGTTGTACAATTTATTATTTAATAAAACAACTTAAAAATGAAAATACAATTTAATATACAAAACTATATTTCAAATTGAATAATATTTATATTAATATAATTGATATAAATAATAGGTTAGGTACATTTTTTAATAATAATAACATAATTTTATTATAATAAAATATATTATATCACTTACATTGCAAGGGCGGACATTTAGTTAGTTAAAAAAAAAAAAGTTCATGCAATATATGTGTTATAATAGGGTGCAACTATTGGCACCCAAAATCTTCTAAATACATCATATTTAATAATTATATGACAATTATACCATTTAATTAGAAAAAAATAAAACATAAATCTACTTCAGATATTCGGTTGGATGTTTTGGATGAGTTTTAGACCAACATGTTTGTTTTTATTCGATAAATAAGTTGTGAACATGAACATATGTGTTTTTCAACATATCATGTTTGAACACATACAAATTAGGTGCATTATGGATTCAAAACAAAATGTTAAAAAGACAAAATATGAATATTCTAGTTCGCTCTTTTTTCTTTTTCTTGTACTTCTTTTTTATGTTTTATTTTTAATAAAAAAAAGTATAACTATTATAAATAAAACATATTTCTTAAATATATTTGTTCTTATTTAACAAATAAGTTTTGAACATAAACATATGTGTTTGACTAATCCTGTCGAACACAAATAAATGTGTTCGACATATTAGGTTTGAATACATACAAGTAGACGCATGATGGATTCAAAATTAATCACAAAAAAATAAAAACAACCAAATACAAACATTTTAGTTATCTTATCTTTCTGTTCTGTTTCTTTTTATATTTGTTTTTATTCAAATATTAAACGAGGTGTATATAAAGTAATGGATATATATATATATATATATATAAAACTAACATAAGTCCATCTATTTATATTAAGAAATATTTTTTTCGTTATTTTCATTCACAAAAATCGTAATATTAACTTTTTTTTATTAATTTTTATATTTATTATAATACTAAGAACGACTCTTGTTGTTAAGATTTTTTAGTAAATACCGTAATTTGGTAGAATAATAGTTGTTGTTTATATTTTTTAAAAAAAATTCGTGATTTGCTTTATAGTAAATCTCGCATACAATATATATATAAATATATAATATATAAAAGACTTGTACCAATATAACTTTTTGAATATGCTTTTTTTTAAAACCATATGCAATATCTTTTTAATTATTGAATAATATTATTATTATGTAAATAACTAATTTATTCGTAAATTAAGAAAGTTAATGTCACACTAAAAAATAAAGGATATTATTTTTCTTATATTGAAATTTCTATAACTTGAGAAAATGTAGTGAATTTATTATATTTTATCCATTATATAATTATATAATTTATGTAAAATATTTATACAAATTATTATAATTATGCTACACATACAAATTATTGAATATAATTATATATATTTTTAAAATATCAATATTATGCATTTTAAGTTTAATAAATAGCCTTATACATATTGGTACTCATTAGCCCCCATCTAAGGTTCTCCCATCCCAGCGCGCACGGGCATCTGAACAATGCGACTATTGACATTAAGTAAACTACGCCGCTCTCGGCCGTCGCCGCCGTCACCTCTTCACCGTTTCTTCAGCCACTGCTCTTCGTCTTCTTCTTCTTCTTCACATTCATTGCTCACCAACTCAATCCACCACCACAACCACAATGGACAGCGTAATGATAAACCTTGTTGCTCGTCGATGATAGAGCACTCACCTCATAACAGCGTTATCTTTTCTCGACGATTCTCCACTGAGCCAAGTGAATCCGATTTGGGAGAGTCGTTTCTTCCATTAAAGCCTATCATCTCTCTGCTCGATTATTATCACGATGTATCTGGTTTCCAATGGTAGGATCTTTTTTTTTTTTTAATCGATTTCCTCATACAGGTTCGCGCACACGCACATATGTGTACATGTATTCATCAGTTTGGATTAGAATTCCATTTTCATTTAATTACTCCCGACAAGTATGCAATAGCATATCAGTTTAAGTTGCTGATGCACTGAATTAAAAGCCTTTTGATTGGAATTGGATAAACTTTTATGAAAGTTGGACATAATTTTATTTTTATTTTTATTTTATCGTTCCTCCATCAAACCCAGGAGTCCAGTTTCAATTTTTACGAGTCCGGGCATTTCAAAATCTATTTTTTTTCTCTATCGCACGAGTTCCCGCTATACTTTTTAAGATTTGTTTCTCAAGCATTTTTGTGATATTGATTTTTTGTGCTTTTCTATTGAAGAATGGATTTGGTTTTCTTATCCTAATATCAGTGGTTATGATTTTTCTTAAGTGATGCAGCTTTTTAAACTACCCATAGAGTACTGTGTGACCGAGTTCTGTTATTGATATTTTAATAACTGAAAGTAACTTACTCAATCAAGTGGAACTTTGTAGGTGGATAATAATCTCGTCCTCTACGGTGGCAATGAGGCTTGCGCTACTTCCTTTAACTGTGATGCAACTTAGAAAATTGAAGAGAATTGGAGAGCTGCTGCCTAAATGTGAGTATGGATGCTCAACATATGTTAATCTAAGCATGTTTCTAAGGAAAATTCTTTTTTCTTGTGTGCAACTGAAAAGTAAGAGTTACAAATTTACAATGGGAAGAAGTAGATGGATCTCCATTAAAAAAATGATAAAATTCCATTTTTTTGGTTTTGGCTTGGCTTATGTAATCTTCAGTACTTTTTATGATAAAGATGGGAAACAGAGGGATGCTAAATTTTGAGTACTTTATCCTTTTGTTTTTGAAGCCCCAAAGTGGAGTTGATACTTTGTTTTCTTCCATATTTGATTGAGTGGTTTATCATTTAAAAAGAAAAACACGAGAGGTCAAGTTTTAGAAGGCAAGGGCATTGGGTAAACATTTCCTGGTGAGGAAAATAAATATATTGCTGGCACTGCCAATATGCCCCTGATGAATGTCGTGTCTACACATCGCAAGGTTAAACTAAATGTAAGATGATAAGTTTCATGAGTATCAAATCTATGGGATAGAAATGATGATTTTAGAAGAATGACACAGGTTAAGTTAGCATAAAAAATTAAAACATAGAAAAGGTTATAAAAACCAATGTTGAAAAGGAAACCCAATTATACGTTTATGGGGCATCAAATGGGGCAAAAAGACTCATATTTCAGACTCCCCAATATGTGCCTGCTTAAGAGAATACTGTCAGTATAGCCATGAGGCAATTTATAACCCACCCCACAGCCCAACTGGTTAGAGCGTGCTCCTCAAATGCTCTTCATAAAACTGAAGTGCACAGAGCATTTTATAAAATGCTTAGCGTTTTATTTTCCCCTTGGCCAATTTTGCAATAACAAGCTTTGATCCTGAATCAAGGATGCTGCCATGCTGGACACTGATTTAGAGTGATGATTGGCTCTCAAGACTTCCTTACCTATCTATTAAAGCTTGTGTGCTGTGTCTGGATTTGGTGATTGTTGATCAATTGCAATCCTTCTTTTTGCTTTGAAAGTGAAGTTTGGCACAAATTAAAACCAAAAAGTACAATCCCCTTGTGTGTTTTACAAGGATGTGATTTTCTTTTGTTTTGCCATTAAAATTACCTTGTCTCTTGTTTTCCTGTTATTTTGTATGAATATGCATTTACTTTGCTTATCTTGTTGAAAAATCCTAAGAACACTATGGCCCTGTTTTTTTTGTGGTAACATGAGAAGAGTATACACCCTAGGGATCTCTGTGGTGGTTTGATAAGCTAGGCCCTCTTAAGTTTGACCAAACAGTCAGCACGATTATTCTGCTTCTGTGGTGGGATAGAATATTATATCTAGGACTGCTGAAGATTGGGAAGGTAAGTCTATATCTTTGCGCTTTGTTAGTCTGGAGAGGATAGTGTGCAGACAAGCCATGATATGGCTAGTAGGAGAAGTGAATGTTAATGTTTTCCAAACTGCTAAAGGTTGATAAGGGCTACTAGAATTAAGGGAATTAATCATCGTGTAATGTCAGGTAGCAGATCTACTAGATAATTATGGTCTAGCTTTTTAAAAGTTTTGGCTTCTAGAATATATTTAGAATGTTGTATCTCTCTCTGTGATTAATTCTACCGATCTTGGGTACAAAGTATATTGAATTGAACTGTATGAATTATTGGCAAAGAGCAGCAATTAATTGTATTGGTATTTTGGTGAAAATGTTGCATCTCAATTGGTGTTATTTTTGTGCATATTATCTTACAAAGCAACTGTTAATATCATTTTTCAATCTTCACAATTTGTTTTTTCTCTCATTTTTCTCGTTACTTGAACTCATATACATGTATGCTTTTATGCTTATAGAATATAATGTGAATGAAAGTATTTTTGGATATGTAACATATGAATTTTTGGTCTTTTGTATTCCTAATAGTACCTCCACCATTTCCACCACCTCTGTCAGGACGAAGTTTCAAAGACCAATTTGCCCTTTTCTGGAAGGAAAAGGAGGCAGCAGGGTGCCCTTCATTGTTTTGGTTCATCACACCCTTTGCGGTCCAGGTTATAGTCCACCCTGTTATACTCATATGTTCTTTCAACCCTGAGGAAAAATAGTTCTCTTCTTGCTGAATGATGTGATCATGTCACCATATAAGTTGTTTAATATTTGCTTTTCTATAACTTGAGTGCTGCCAGCCAAAGTACTTTTTGAACTCATCATTCCTATATGTATGGGTTTAATCTTTCTTGGGGACAAAAAGAGAACAACCTACAAACTAATCAATTCTAAGAAACATTTTGATTATAGCTCTATGTTGATCACTTTATTAACATCATGGTTGACTTTTATCATCTTTTATGGATTCACAATATTTTTTTATAAGAAGTCCACCCTTAATACATTCATTTGAGAAAAAAGTCTTGATTTACTCTGGATCCAACTAGGCAAGAACTCTCAAAGCAATTATTTCCTTTTCCTGTAACTTCTATTCCATCCAATTGAGCGCACTAGATGGAACTTCATGCTTGTCTCTCTTCTTAATGCAGGTCCCTTGCTTTTTCTTGTGTGTTGCTAGTGTTCGCAGAATGTCATTGGATCACCACCCAGGTTTTGATATTGTAAGGCACTTCATACCAGATGGATATGATTTCTGTTAAAGTTAAAGTGTTATTAGCATCTCCTGCAAAACAATAAGTTGAATGCTTCTTGTGTTCGAAATAGTTTGTTCAGCTTAGGTGGGATGATAAAATCCATAAATTATACCGATTATGATTACTAATCTTTATACATTTTCTTGGTGGATGATTACTTGATTTTGATTTGCATCCTCAAAGGCTCAAACTTTATATGTTTCCTTTGTCTTGCCCTGTTGGTAAATGATGAGGTGAATTCTTAAATATTGCAGGGAGGAACTTTATGGTTCCAGAACTTGACTGAATATCCACACGGTGTGTCGGGGCTTATTTTCCCATTTTGCATCGCAGGATTGCATCTCACTAATGTTCAGGTTATTCACCACCTTTCAAGCACATAAATCGTCCTATTTCAATTTTTTATATCTGAGAACTGTGCAGATGTGTATTTGAAGATAGTATGCAGTGTGCTTGTCCATAAGGGTGGTTTTGTAATGATTTAATGATGTAGGTTCCATTAAACAGCACTATGTATTTGCTTTGGTGATGCATGCCATTTTGGTGGTGAGCGCAGAGATAATTAACATCTTGGTTGGTTTGTTCCATGCTCTAACTTTCTTACAATTTGGTTCAGCTCATGGGATCAGACATCCCTACTTTAGTTATATCCAGCTATTGGGAATGCACTATTTTGGGGGGGTTTTTGAGATGAGAGGTTGGGGATTTGGGTTGCTCTTGAGGAACAATCTACTGATTACCAGCTGCCATCTTTTTCTTTGCTTTTTCCAATATGAACTCATTGAAAGTTACAACTTCCGACTTTGGAGTAATTTTCACTATTGACTATCCTGTCAAGTACCCCACAAGATTGCAATTGATAAGGAAGTCTTAAGCAAGTAAGTATCATGTAACTTGTTATACTTCACAAATTTGTGGACAATAACCACCTTGTCTTGTATCTTCTTTCACATACTTCATGAAAGATGCAATATTTCTCTGAATAAATCTATTTAGGTGGAACGTTGTTATTGCCATCCTCCTGAAAGGGATTTAACCATTCAATCCAATCAGAGGGAGTGATTGTGAAACTGATATTGATTTTTAATTTTTTTTTAATAAATTTATTATTATTATTATTAATAATTTAGGTCCGTAAATAATATGGCTGCACTACAAATAGAAGTTTCTTTTGGGTTATTTCAGCATCCTGAATCCCTGATATTTCATTCTGAAGATCTAATGCGTAGGGCTTATTTCCTCTGATTCTCTGTATCCCTCACCTGTGATTTTTGTATATTTTCTGTTTCCCTATGTTAATATATCCTAAAGCTTTTTTTCTCTAATTTTCAGTTGTCCCTTCATAAATCATCCCTTAAAGACCTACCAGGCTCCTTGGGATTATTGGCAAAGGTGAGGTAGAAGAAGTTATCAAATGCTTTCCTTTCTCCACCTCCTTTCTTTCCTTCTATGGATGCTTTGCAGAGGACTTTGGCTGAGCTAAGAACAGAATATCTATTTTTACACATCCATTGATATCAGTATCTGTTGTCCACGCTTTTGACTGCATGTATTGACAGAATTACTTTTTCATAGTTGCCTTTTTAATATAAATCTCTGTATAAAATATGATTTCAGCAATCATATCAGCGTCAAAGCTTTCCAAACCTTATCGTATTTGATATGTTTGAACATAAGTGTGGGATCATTTCCTGAGAGATGTGCTGCACATTCATCCCTATAATTCTAGCATTAGCTCAGCAAAAATTCCTGCACACTGAATTTTTGGTTAAATAGGTATCTATGCTTTCATTAAATTCTTAAATCAATGGAGTGAATTTAGCAGATTCTGTCGAGGTTTTTGTTTGCGAAATTATCTATGGTTGTGCTGAAAATGTGATTCTTTGCTTTGTTTATAGGTATACAGGGTTTACTTGCAAGTGCTGACACTGCCTATATTGATTGCTACATTCAATATTCCTCAGGTAAATTGAATGCTTACACCTTTCTGGATGTGGGCATGTTGATCACTTGCATGCATGGCATACCATTTCTTTTAAAAAAGAAAATGATTTGGTGTATAATTTTTCCCTTTAGTGGTGATGATTGAGGCTAGGGGGCGGTAGTGATGGTGGGTTTGCTTGATATTTGGGATTTACATGAACATGTTGTTTTCTGCACCTTTGAATGGCTTCTTACTGCAGTATAAATTAAACAAGTTTAATTTAAATGAACGTTGTGAATTAAATATTACTGATTATATATTTGTACTATTACATGATGCCATATCAAGAATATGCAATTACTTTACTCTTAGTTATTTATTCCATGCCATAACTCTTATCTTGCAGGGAAGCTTAGTTTATTGGCTGACAAACAGTACATTGACTATGATGCAGGTTGGTACTGTCACAAAAATTAGTATGATATGCTATAGAATCCATTGATATTTTGATCCCATGAGAACATTTTGGTGGTAGTATTCCATGTTGAAGTCCTTATAGCTATATCTATTGTGTGCGGATGGTCTTAACTTTTAAAAGATCGATGCTGAATTTCCTGTAGCTTTTAACAACACCGTTTCGCTATGACATTTAGTTGTTCACATGCTTATGGTGTTAACCCTGACTTTTTAACTGAATTGCTTGTTTTTTCTACTTGTAAATTTCATAATTTCCACAACTAAATCTCTTTATTAGCTTGGTGTTTTTGCTTTGATTTAAAGTATCTATATCATAACCAACCTAGGTAAGAAACTTGCTATAGTGACACTTTCCTTCACTGAGGCTGCATAGATTCTGGAAAGTAGAAACCTGATGTTGGAATGACATACATAATAAACAAGAACCAATTTTACATAAAACCTACCACTCATTTCGGTCTGTGGCTGGCAATATTGCATTGATGTTTTCATATTATGCCAGATTTCCTAGTTAATCTGATGCTTCTGTTATCTTTTATACTTGGCTGGAACAAGAACTTCTGCATAAGCATATTGATATTACTATTACTATATGTAAAAGTAAAGGTTTTCCTATAAACAAAAAATGGCCAAGTCAATTTATTCTTTTATCTTATAAATTTCCTTTCTTGGATACACTTGAGGACCCTGGAGGTGGGATGTGAGCCACAATACATTGGACTCTAGTAGAATTGGAAGAGACCTGTTAGTAATTAGGATTCTGGTAATCCATGGGAAGTTTTACTTGTTGATTAGTGAATGATTGACATGGGAACTTGAGTGGAATCTTGCTTTCAGGTTTAGTGTCACAAACTAGAAGCTGGTGGGTCATTGATGGTAATTTCTTGGGCACACCTAAGAGGACAAAAATGTGAAGTTGATAGTGTGGGCCAATGAAGAACCCAAGCTTGCAATGCAATAAATTTACTTAAGCTGCTTCTTTTTCTCCTTCTTCTGTATCTCATCTTCCCCCCAAAAATAAATAAATATATAAATAAAAAGTTCTATGAATGACCTGACTTTAAATTCAGTAGAGGCTAAGTTTGTTATGCAGCCCCATGCTGCTCTTTTCAATCCTTTTGCTCCTATTTTCCCCTCTGAATTCACAGATATTAGGCCTCCGTCAGCCCAATGTTGTGAAGTATTTTGGGCTTCCTGAAATGAAACGTTCAGCCGTAGAACAGACCGTTGAAGAAAGAGGCAGGCCTGGAGTAGGAGATGTCATTATACTGACAAAGGAGGGAGAAATATCTGCTCGAAGCCGATCTCCTGATGAATTGGTTACTGTGAGTCACATCATATCATGCTCCTTTAAAATGTTTTTTACTTGATTGAAGTTTCTCCTATTAATTTCTCAGCACGTTTCAACAGTATGCAATCAAAGTCTTAACTACTGGCCGTAGGGATACCGCAATTGCATTACTAAGGTAACAAAGCTATTTTGCTCCTCACATGATTGTCTTTATCTTCTTTGTTTATTTTGTATTTAATGAAATATGATTTGCAGAGTTGCCCTTGAAAAGGATCCTGGGGATGTAAGAGCTTTGCTTATTATGGGACAGACATTGTTACAAAACAATAAAATTGCTGAGGCTGTTGAGTGCTTAGAAAATGCTATTTCAAAGGTCTGATTCAATTTTATATTAATATTTACCCATTTTTTCTGCATTTGTTGCTTGCATTATCATATCGTCACTCTGATATTATATGGAACATAATTCAGAATCCATCTGAGCATAGTAGATTCAGTTGCATTATTCTTGACGTGAAATTACCTTAGAAAACTTAAACATTCTGACTTGTATGCCTAGTTTACTGATCTACTTTTGCTATTGTCTCACTGTCTCTGATTGGACCAACTTTCATCCAGCTGCTTGTCAACGGGTATCCTGAAGAAGTGGAAAAGCTTGATCTTTTGATTCTTTCATCTCAATGGGCGGGTATTGCTATTACGAAGCAGGTACCTTCTGAACTGCCATGTAATTGCTAAATTTTAATAACCACCCCTGTCCGTCCTTGTATTAACCTCAAGAAAAGTTATAAAGCATTGAAACAAACAAGGGTATCAAATAGATGACAAGTGATTACTTTCTGTGCACAAAGTCGTCAGTCAAGTTGTGATTGGTGTCCCATCTCCTACATAAACACTTTGGATTCACATGGCATGTGCTGTTTATGGGATAGAACACTATGTGCAGAATCATGTGCAGATGTATTACTCTTAATGTGGGAGTTGCATGTTGAATGGAATAAAGTAGGAATTAAATGAATTTAGGAGAGGAAAAGTGACAGGTAAGTAATGATATAAAATATAACATTTCTTATGCCTGATACTGTTATCTTTAACAAATGAGAAATGAAAGGAATAGGAAATTATTTGTCGTCCTTCACCCAATAATCACTAATTAAAATTAAATACGGAAAACTGAATGATAGTATTATATGTTCAAATTTCCTTTTAATTAAGAATAGTTTTGAATGAAGTCTAATAAAAATTGCCATGTAAATTTGATGAAAATTGGATATGATGTAGAGATGTTTGTTCAAAAAATTATAATTTTAAAAAATAAGACAGATTTTGATTTAATTGAAAATCCTATATGCCAAAATAGTTAGTCGAATATCAAATTATGTTAATCAATTTGGTTCAGTTTTATATTCTGAATTTTTTATTTTGTTATTCCCATTGGTTTAATAAAAAAAATAGTAAAGCTATAAGGTAACTACTAAAATTGTAATGGAATTTCATTGATTCTCATTTAATATTTGTTGATTTAAAGAATATAAAATAAGTTGTAGATATAAAATATTTTTACATGGTATACATAAAAATATAGTAAAAAGCATTTAATATGGTTCGATAGATCAAAATTTATATTAAACTCAAACTATACCAAATATTTTATGCCAACATTGGTAGCACCAAATCTTTTATGCTAACATTGCTATTATCAAATTTGATTCAATTGATTTTTATTGAACTATTGGTAGCACCAAATCTTTTATGCTAACATTGCTATTATCAATGTGATTCAATTGATTTTTATTGAACTATGAGCACCAATATTGAATTTAGTTATGTTATAGTGATATATGTGAGAGAATATATTATAATTGGTCTAGTTTAGCACTATTTTCCTTTAAAATATTGGGAGTTAATTTGGTTCTAATTAATATTTCAGTAAGCTAAACTGTACTGAATATAGAAATATAGAATAAATCATTACACATTTTTATAAGCATATTTTTGTATATAATATTATTATTATTTTTATTTTTACTAAATAAAAATACAAAGTTACAATTTAACGTGTATAATTTTAACTATTTTTTTATCTGAAAAAACCAGTTAGCTACAATATCAAATCAAAGCACAAAAAAGTAAAATCATAACTGATTTAGGTTAATTGTCAATGCAATTTTGTTATATTCAGAAGAATAACATTATAGAAAATAAATATATATAGAAGAATATTAAGATTGAGATATATTTAAGATTATTCTTGAATGATTGGGAATTAATTAAAAAACACATGGACTATTGATACCTATGCGAATGGTGATTACCAACACTAGGACCTACCAATCACGTGGTCAGGATATTAAACTTCCATTATGGGCTGATTATCTTTTGGGGCTTCTGCAAACATGAGTATGAGAATTCATATTTGCCTTAAATTACTTCTTCATTGGGTGGCCTCGAAAAATTGATTTTATTTTACCTTTTCTATAGCAGACAAAAAAAACTTTGGCCACATCAGATAATGCAATTTCTTATTATTAGTGGTGTAAAATATTTCTAGTTCTTACAACTATAATTCCATGTAGTAAATACATAATGACAATCTTCCACGATCACCCTTTGCATCAGATTTTGATGTTATGCTGTCTATGGTGCTCTAATCTTTTTAAGTTTTTCCGTTCTCTTCCTCTTATATTTGACTCCATAAAATGGATTTAAAAATCTTAAATGTGTTTGAACCCTGTTGCAGGGAAAGATAGAGGAGGGTCTTGTGCATCTGGAAAGAATAGGTGAACTAGAAGAGCCTGAGGATCCAAAGGCCAAGTCCCACTACTATGATTCTTTATTAATTCTTGCAAGGTATGAAATTGATGTCCCAACATAGTTAGGTCCCCTGGATTCTACACCAGGTGTATTGCACCTGACATAGCATCCACCATTGATTTACTCACAATCACACGCACCCATGTGTATGTGTGTGTGTAAATGAACGGTGGATACGACACCCTATGTTACCCACTATCATAATAAAGGAGGCACCATATTAGCTATCTCCTGAGTTTTCATGTGATGCTCAAGTTCCTATTATTATTTTCTCTGTAACTCTATACTGACTTAGGTAATTTGGGGCTGTAGTGCTTTAGAGAATGCAGGCCGTAAAGCTGAGGCATTGAAGTACTTGGAAAAGCTCGTTGCTTATGATCCTTCTTACAGTAAGTATATCGAACAATCAAGAAACGAGCCAAAGGATTTTGGGAGTGATCTATCGGACAGTGGGAGATATTTATGAGTCAGTATGCAATTTTGACGCCTTATTATTGTTTAGTTTACATTTTGTTTTATTTTCCCATTCTCTTACATAAAATTCAGAGCTGGATTCAATCTCCCAATTTTGTTTTTGAGTATTCGGATCTTTCCTGGATTCTTTTACGGCATTTTTCTCAAAGATTCCATTTATGGACTGATCTATCAACCGACGCAAGTAAGTTCATCTGCACACAGCAAGTGATCCTCAACCACACGCACACCAGTGGAGGAGAAGATCCAGAGTTTTATTTGAGTATGTTGTTAGTACATTGAGCAGGTTTGATGGTTATATTTGATGTTGAAAGTAGGGCGTGAATGGCAATGAAAATGTGAGGTGCAGAATGTGAATGGTCAGAAATTGTGGGAATGTGTTGTTGGCTGCAATTGAATGCTTCCACGACTGTGCATTTCTTGATTTAGCCAGACACAGTAACGTCTTACGGCCTACTCTCCAAAGCTTATCTTTATTGCTAGCAGTGTGAATGATGAATCATCCCTTTTCCTTCGTGCTGAAGATTAAACCATACTTTTAGGGATGGTAATCGGTTGAAATCAATCGAGCACGTTTTTTTATTCCGGTTTGTTTGAGTTTCTTAGTTGCGTTTGGATTAAGAAATTTAAAATTATGTTTCGATTGAAGAATTTAGCATACTTTTGGGGGTAGAAATCGGTTGAAATCAATCGAACACGTTTTTTGGTCTGGTTTCTTTAAGTTTCTTAGTTGCGTTTGGAATAAGGGAATTGAAACTCATTTTCATGTGAAAGAATAAAACGTACGTGTAAATCGCTCAAATCAATTGAACATGTTTTTTGTTCGGGTTTATTTGGCTTTCTGAGTTGCGTTTGGATTTTTGTTCCGGTTTATTTGAGCTTCCTAGCTGCTGCATTTGGATTAAAGGATTAAAAATTCAAGTTTGAGTGAAGAATAAACATACTTTTTAGAGTTGTAAATTGTTCGAAATTAATCGAGCCTATTTTTTATTCCGGTTTATTTGAGTTTCCTAGTTGCATTCCATTTAAGAGATTTGAAATCCATTTATGAGTGATGTCGGTGGAACTAAAATCAATTTTGAGTTGGATTGATTTATTTCACTTCAAACCCTTTGGAGCTATCAACTTCGATTACATAAGTACAAATTCACTTTAGTGTAGTCCATTTTGCAATAGACTCTACAAACTCTCGAAATCTATTACGAACTATTTTTAACAACTCCAAGGATTTGAAAACTGCCTCAGACTTTAATTCTATCCATTTTATTGAACCCATTTCGACTTTGTTATTTTACTCATCGAGTTCAAATTTCAATCGAGTCTTTTTCCCCTATCCTTCTAATCAATCTTAGATTTTATTTTTAAAATAATAATTAAATCAAACTCAAAAGTATGAACAATATTTTGTAATCTTGAACTATGTCATCTTATAGGTGAAAGAAAAAAGGGCGGAAAGAGCAGATAATTTAGTGGTCGAGGAAAGAGCAGAAATAGAAATGCAGTTGCAAAATGTGGGTCGAAATGTGAGCAGAAAAGGGAAAGCATCTGAATCAAGTATTATGATATCATGACCCACTACTCATCATCATTCACCATCAAAACCCCATAACAAAAGCAATGGCCCATGCTTCACAGGCCCCCACATCCACCATACATCATCACTTTATCACCATCATCATCCCATCACTGTAACACAACACATCATTTTTATATCTAATTTATTAATGTTACATTTAATGAAATATACTAATTATATATATATGTGTGTGTGTGTGAAGTAAGTCACGCAAAGCGTGTGATTCAGGAATTAATACATTCTAAATGAATAAGCAATAGTATTAAAAAGCTATAATAATACTTTTAAAAGAGTAACGAATACATTTTAAAATAAAAGAAATTTCTTTTATAACAAGCTTTTCAACCAATATATTTATAACATAAAAATAATTTTTGTTTTATATGCATAAGTAACATTTTAGTTAAATAAATAATATTATACACAAATTATGATTGGATTGCACCGTACATCAAATGCTCAATTTTTGTTTATTTATTTTTTCTTTTGTCTTTTTGCGGTATATAAGTACTAATATATTGATAGTTAGTATCTTTGTTGTAGTTTGTTAAATGTAGTATCTAGAATAACAATTAAATTTGTTATTTTAATTTAATATTTACCAACGGCTTTATCATGCAACACTTGTTGAAGCAACGAAATAACATATCAATATAATAATATCTTACAAAAAAACAAAATTGGATGACCATTACAAATATTCCAAACAATTGTTGTGTGTGTGTGTATATATATATATATTTATTTTTATTTTTTCTCGTAGAGAAGGATTCAAATTTGATTTATGTAGTTTTATGAAAGGTATTACTCCCCAGCCCATGGTAGATAAAATTCAATATGTTCGATCATGGATGTAGGATCATTACACAATTCCTAACATAACTAACAATTAACAAGAATCTTATTCTACTTCATTATATTCTCATAAGTATAAAAGTACATTTGATTAATATATCGTGTATCCAATACAATTCAATGTGAAATTCATATATATTCTAAGTATTTTTTATATAAATATATAATGAGTATCATATTTAATCAGGCTATCATATTTATTATACACATTACATATTTTAATAATGAAGCATATGCTATTAGGATTATTAGGTAAACACAAGCAAATAAAAAATGAAAAATAAACCTAATTAATTTTAGAAACATAGACAAGTAGCAACAAAAACAATAATGAACACTACATTTATATCAATATTTTTAATTAGTTTAAGAATATTTACAAAAATAAAAATGCCCACCACATGAATTTCTATTATTTAATTATTCCATCTGCAATAGTTTATTTAGAGAGAGAGTGTGTAGAGAGAGAGGGATTTTTTAGTTGGAAGTGTGGAGAGGAGTATGAAGAGAGAAGAGAAGACTTAGTAAGAAAGAGTGTAGAATAAGTGACACAAATCTTGTGCCCAGCAACCACACAAAGCTTCGTGGACTCGCTTGAGCCGCCTGCAGGCTCCACCTTCACTTCCGACACGTGCCTCACTCTCATTCCATCAGGTGTGCTGATATATGTGGCTGTTTCTCGGTCCACTAATACTGTGACACGTGGTAATTTTTCACGGCAGGCTGTGGGTGTAGAATTATTAAGTTAGGTTAAGTATTCACGCAAGCCACCTCCTCCGATGAATTTGAACGTGATGCTGATGCCCCATCATTTTCACCTCTCTCTCTCTCTCTCTCTCTCTCTCTTCTTTTTTTTTTTCTTTTTTTTTTTTAATTAGATGAAATAAAAGCTAAGAACTATAATTTTGCATATATATAATTTATTTTATTTATTGTTTAAATTTTATTTAATTATATATAAATAATTATGAAATAAAAAAATTTAATTTTTACTTCAACTAATAAAATACAACTTTGACATTTTAGATATTATTTTTTCTAAGATACAAAATATTTTTAAAATAAAATTCTGTTTTAAGAATAAAGAAAGTAATTAGTTTGAGCTCCACTCTATCAAAAGATACTAATGAATTAAGATATAAGATATATATATATATATATATTTATTTCTATCAAAATTTAAAATTTATCTCAAATTCAATAAATAAAAGATGATTATATATACTGCACATCTATGATAACTATTTTCACAATATAAGCTATAACATAAATATATTAACAATTGCTTATCAAAATGTGTGTATATATACATATGTATAAAGTGGATACTTTAGAATTAGGTAATAGCTAGACCCCTAATAAAGAATCATCCTAAAAAAGTATTCTCAACGAAAAATAAATTAAACGTGACAAAAACATCATACCTAATAATTGAAAACCACAATATATAATGGCCTAATCTCCAAAAACTTAAATAATAAAAGAATAATTTTAAGTAAATATATGAAATAAGTATAAAGATAGATGACATGTAAAATATATTGATTGAAATTTTAAGTTTTTAATTAATTTTTTATTTTTAAATGATATATAATTATGATATCATCAAATTTGCACTTCCTCCATAATTGCCCACAATGCACACCCATCTTGAAATAGACATAACACAATTTTGATTTAAAATTAAAATTGAAAGAAGTAGATTTCGGAAATAATTGGTTCCAAATTGTCGGGTTCAGGTCTAATTTTTTTACAACAGTATTAAGTTAGGAATATAAAAAATAAAAAAATGAATTAAGAAACGTGTGATTCCAACATTGAAAGCTAAACAACCTATATGCTGATTCAGATGAAATTTCTTCTCTCACGATTCAAAAAATTGATGGTTTTATAATCGAAACCAGGACTATAAAAACTATGTCATGTTTAACTGGAAACATTAAACTTAACTTAATTATATTTAATTTATATAACAAATATATATATATATATATATTATCTATTGGACCTAATTAAAAATCGATCTACACATATATAAAGGGAATAAATTAAAAGTTGGATCTAGAACAAAAAAAGAGAAGAACAATAATTCGAGTTATTATCTATTTATGTATATAGAGTAAACAAAAAAGTACCACACCATGTTTTAAAAATATTTTGATCTTAAAATTAGAGCTAATTTTAAAAGTTAATATTTTATTTTATTAATTTAAATAAAATTTTAATTACTAATACATCATATATATAATTAAACAAATCAAAATAAATAAAAGCAAAGTCATATTATTGAAATTTACTAAATTTAAAGGATTAAAATTTTATTAATTAATAAAAAATATATTTTAATGAAACGAGAGTCTTATATTGAGATGAGACGTGAATTATTATATTTTCACAAATTAATTAAATAAAATGAAGGGCTCCTTAAAGTGGTGAGTGTAGCATGAAAATAAAAGTCGAAGGGTAAAATCGGAAATGCGGAAGGACGAAGACGAGAATGTAGCCATATATGATGAGAAGGTCAATTTGTGCCACGTGTAGTTCCTTCCTTCAGTATTTATTTTTAAAACAAAAATATCAAGATATTTTGTACAATTAACTCATATTTGCATTTCACACTCTCATCTCTCCAATATTTTCTCTCCCACACCCAACTTTTACTTAAATTCATTTCTTAGCTCTAAATATTTTCTCAGTGACATTATTACACATATTATATTAAATATGTAAATGAAATATTAGTCTTATGAAGACAAAATGTCACATTATGCACATTAATCTAAATTAAAAATATTTTAAAAGATCCAAATATTCAATTCAGTTCTAAACTTTTTTTTATAAGACAATTAGGGAAATAAATGATTTTATAGGATAAATCAATAAAAAATAAATTTAAATTTAAATAATAAAATATAAATTGGATAAAAACACTATTGAGACGAGATTCAAGTCCCACTGTTTGCGTAAATTTCGTCCAATATTGGGGCGTTTAGATTTCCATTGTTGTCATAATCTTTAATATATATATATAATATTTAAAAAAATTGTGAAAATAAGAATAGGGTTAGAAAATAAAAGGTAGAAGGGTGATAATGGTAATAAAGTAAGTTGGAGGGGGTAGAGAGGAAAAATGAGAAATAGGAAAGGGGCATGTGTGCAAAAAAGAAAGAAAAGTAAAAGAAAGTGACTAGGAGACTTCTTCGAGGGGAACGAGGTTTCTGTGGACAGGGATTGATGCACAAAAGAAATTTTATAAGATTTGTCACTGTGTGTGTGTGTGTTGTGTGAGAGAGAATGAAATACATACACATGTCTGTGTGTGGTGGGTTTTGCCTTCTTTTTTTTAATTCCACACACTCAAATTTCTCCAACTAAATTATTCCAGGTCATTTCATTCCACACACTATGTGTGAAAAATATACATACATGCATACATACATATATATATATATATAAATGTGTTGATTGTTTCATCCTCTGCATTAATCGCCGCCTCTCCCGCCGATCTCTGTCCTCCACACCTTTCCCTCTCTCTCTCTAGACTCCAAGATCCTTCCTTCTCCGGGGATCTCTCTCTCTCACACTCTGTAAGCTTTAATTGATTAAGAATCTTGAAACGCTGTTTACTTGTTCTGAAACGGTTGGTTTGGCCAATTCTCCCACCCTTAAATCGCGCATTCATTTTGAACTCTCTGTTCTGTTTATCTCTCTTACACTTTCAATCTTCACCATTCTCTCTCTTCCATCCCAATCTTCACTCCCAGACCATAGAGACCTGTTCTCTCTATACACTGTATCTATCCTTTTCTATAAAAACCCCAATATTTTCAGCTGTTCATAATTTTCTCCTCTTAAAAGGCAAAAAGATCTCGAATTTTGTACCATGAAGGTGAGGCTGTGCGAGCTGTGCAATGCCGACGCCACTGTATTCTGCCCTTCTGACGCTGCATTTCTCTGCTGGTGCTGTGACGCAAAAGTTCACGGGGCTAATTTCCTCGTAGCCCGCCATGTCCGCGAATCCGTCTGCTCCAACTGCAAGAATTTCACCGGACAAGATATCTCCGGTGTCGATTTCCACCCTACCGCCGCCACCTGCCCCTCATGCCCGCCGCACATCGCCGAGGACTCCCTCTCCTCCTCTGGTTCCTCAGTTTGCATCTCCAGCACCACTTCGCGGACGAAGGAAATTTCCGGTGGCCGAGGTTTTGAGTCTTCCTCGACAGTCACTTCCGGTAAGCGTCGACGGCCGGCCAGGTTGCCGGTGGATAATTTCAAAGGCGAGGGCATTTTCGTCAATTGGGGTCGTAAGATGGGAGTCGAGTCTGATTTGGCTGTACAGATGGCGTGCAAATCACTGAAGTTGTGTTTGGATCGTTGGACAGTTTTGCCCTTCCGAGTTTGCTTGGCGGCTTCAATGTGGCTCGGACTGCGGCTCAGCCTTGAGAAATCGGTGCTGACTTCGAAGATTCTGAGACGGCTGGAAGAGATATCTGGCGTGCCAGCTAAGATTATAGTAGCCGCCGAGTCTAAATTGGAACGAGCTCTAAGAGGAGGCCAAGACCATCCTCGCCGGCTAGAACTGGAAGAGGGATGGGCGGAGAGCCAGGCTTAGTTAGTGGCTTAGTTATGAGTTTCTTTTTTTTTTTTTTTCCAGAAATTAATGGTGGAAGAAAATTTGGCTGTTATTTTAGTTAAAAAATGGGATTAGTTTGGTAATATTTGTGTTATTTAATGAAAATTGAAGTTAATTCCATTTTAAATATAGTATAATATAGCTATATTTTCTAATCAATTGATTTATAATTATTTGTTACAGCAATATTAAAATAATAAATAATTTCTACATTAAGAATATATAATGGGTTAAATTTTGGTAGAGTATTTCAGCTCTGAACATCACAATGTCATGAGATTGAGAATCAATTGCTCAAGAATTCATTGAACAAATGAGGGGTTTATGTGGGAATAATTAATTCAAACTCAGGTCAAAGATTACTTTATTGTGTTCTAATAGATTGATCCTATTCAAATTAAATTAAATATATTTCTAAGAAAATAAAATACAAAAAATATTCAAAAGTTGTAAGGTGAGGCTAGCCCCAACTTAAACAAGTTTAATTTTAAAATTATTTGGTGATAAAAAGAATAATTCACAAGACATATAAATTAAGACTTCATTCTCTCAATTTTTCGACGTGAGACAACTCATATGTGAAAACAATATCTATTTCACCAAATAAATATTCTGACTACCAATTTGTGAATTTTTATTTTTAAAACGAGTTCTTATATATAATACTCTTAGGTCAGATTATATGATGTATTCAATACATAAAAGTTTTCGTTTTCGAATTTTGAATAGTTTGAACAAGAAATTGGAGGGCAATTGGCCACACATGCAATTGTGGTTGAAAATGCCAAACATTAGTAGTTGAGGGCATCACTCACTCTCTCTCTCTCTCTCTCTCTCACCAATTCAAAAGTTGGAATCAAAATAAGTAATACTTAATTTGAGTGTCTGGTGTTGCTTCCAATCCAATGTGTGAGTGTAAATTTATGTGGTGTAAAAACAGGTTTCGTAGTATTAAGTGCTAACCTCACACGTGGAATCTACCAATTTATAATGCCATCACATTTTTATTTACCTGTTTCACCAAATAAAGAGATTCTTTTATTTTATATTAGTATTAATTAGATCCACATCAATGTTTAACCCGATTCTTTTAGCCCGACAGACTGTAATACCATTTTTCATACCTAATTATTCATTATTTTATCTCTAAATAATTATATTTATTTCTGGGGATTCTACCAAGTAACAATGTCAAACAAATACTATATTATTTAATTTGACAATAATTGTGCCTTATTTTAAACATTATAATTTTATTCACATATATATATTTTTAATTTCTGTATATTAATAATAAAGTCATTTAAATGACACTTCAATTTTTCAATTAAAAATTTGAAAAATTACATATCATCATAATAGTTATAAAATAAATTAATTTAGGCAAAAAAGTTAGTGCATGGGTTGGACTATACAATTCAATTTATAAAATATTACTTATTTAACTAAAAAATATTATTATTATTTTGTTATTTTAAAAATAGTAATATTTTTTAAATAAATAATAATACTTTTTAGTTAAATAATTAATACTGTAGATTGGGTGCACGGCGCACTCAATATACAAAAGACTAACTCATGAATTTAATATTACATATGTAAAAATTAATTCATATTCATAGTGGTCATCTTATTTATGTTCAATAAAATCCTATAAATTTGGTATGTAATTTTTTTTATTTGTAAAATTGACCGTTACTAATTAATATGTATTACGTCTTAAGTTTGTTGTGTAATTTATTAAGACTTGTTTATTAATTAAAATTTATGTAAATAACAAAAAAATCTGATTATCATATATTTTATTAATTATATATATATATATAGTAAAATTGTGTGAAGGATATTAACTTTGTATTTCTTATTATTAAATTTTAGATATTTTAATTAATATATATTAATTTAAATATTAATTTTTTTATAAAAGATTTACAATAAAATAATTTTAAATAACATAGACAGTACGTTGTTTACGAGGAAAAACAAATATCTTAATATTTTCTAAATTTATAAAAGCAAGATATATTGTTTTAACATTTCGTAATTTTTACGAATTTCAAATTGGTTATTATTATTTTGGCACGAGACTTTAATTAAAGAATTTTTGTAGAAAAAAGAAAAAAGATTGAATGTGAGAAATAATAGAATCAATATAATTGATGTAACACGGTGATGCCTAAGTTCAGTTTGGTAGGATATTTTCTTGTTTTAACATTCTTTATATTTTCGAATTTTTATAGTAATATTGTCATCCACGTTAATTGAAGCACGAGATATTTCCCAAGATTGAAACCGTTTCTGAAAAGTATAAAGAAATCTCCCAAACATGGCATTAAAGACCCACTTGATGTGCTATCTACTTGAACCCAACAACACGAGAACATGTCTGTAAATTTTATTTATTAAAAATATAAATAAAAAAGAAATGGAGGGTCTATAAAATTGGGCAAACAAATAGTTAAATAAAATGGGGTAAAACATTGGGGAAGTTAGGTAATTGTAGGTAGCAATGATTTAATTACTTGTACCCAACTACGTTCCCTATTTATACACATGTTAAATGTGATCCACCCTTTCTCACATGCTACCACCCTACCTCTCACCCAATTATTTCGCTATTCTATCAGATAGACCATTCTACACTCATATATATTAATGTACGACTACACAAATTTTATCAAACGTTACATTCAATGTTTGTATTTACTGATAAAGTGGAATTTTTTTAATTTTAAGTATGTTAATTTCAAATATATCCAATGTATGATCTTTGATTTTATGAATTTTTAATAATAATAATAATAATAATAGTTTTTTTTTTTTAATTTTATTTTGTTCAATTTCACCTCATTTAATTCAATTAAAATTACCCGACTAACACTTTTAAATATATATATATATTACATCTGTTAATAAAAATTGCTGAGATTACACTTATAATTTCACTTAGCACATAGACAGACAAACCATAATACACCGGCAACTCCCATCATATGAAATGGGTTCAGCGTCCAATTATGAAATCAGACATTTTTCTTTCAATGAAATTAAATATACATTGGACAAAAATGAAAGTCATCGATCATTATGAAATGCTAGTAAAATAAGAAATTATGTATTGAATAGAGACAAATTTAACAAACATAAATTTAAATTTTTCCATAATCTACCTCCAATATAATTCGCTTTATGTACAACTCATCGTTCATATAACAATCAGAACCCTAAAGCCAGCAGGGAACTAATTATTATAAATTGTTCTCTTGAGGCAAAAATTAAGGCTCTCAAATTTCAAGAATCCTACAGGCTAACTAAATCCATACAACTAATATAGTGTGTGTGTGTGTGTATAATGTTTTTTTCACATTATTTTTCTGTTTCTTTATGCATGATATGGCTATGGCATTGGCTACTTGCCAACTTCTTCTCTTCTACGATTTTCAAAAAGAATTCTTGAAGCTTAATCCCCTGTGCTCCATGTTGCACAGAATCAATGTCTCCCCGAACTGAACAAAAATCTCCACTGGTGTTCAAATTTGGTGCAGTCTCATTCATTAGTCCTGTTTCTGCACACCATTTTCCGCGTACAATCCTGCCTGGATCGCGATCAAGTAGCTTCTCGTCGATTTCTTGCAAATTAGGATCATCTTCTCTAAACGGCCATGCGAAAATTGATCGACTTGCCATTAGTGGATCACTAATGTTGTTGTTGTGGACAGTGTACCTCAAGTTACTATTCACCAATGTTGTGTTTTGGAACTCTGGTGTGTTGCAGAGGACTGTCTGGAAATATGATTGAAGTGGAAAGACAACATTGTTGAAGTACATTAGTAGCTTTCTGGGAAGATTGTCCCATCCATTCACACAATGGTCCAAGAAGCCTCTGGTTAGAATCATCCATGGTGAACCTGCCGATTTTAGGACCAGAAAAAAAAATAAAAATAAATATATATATTAAAAAAAATTCAAGAATCAAGAAATCTTTGTGAGAACTTTTGGATTGATTGACTTATTTGATCATTTGAAGTTGAAACCAACCTCCAAACATACAAAATGCATCCGGGTTTTCTCTAGTTTCGACCGCGTAGTAAACGGGAGTCTCTTCTGTAAGATAAAGACTGGGATCTACAACAATCTGGTTAACATTTTGCCTCCTGCACAGTTTAGTTTCCAGTGTGATTTTCTTCCAAGTTAGAAAGAAATGACAATAGCACCATTATGAAGCAGAAACTATAAAATCATCTGCAAAAACCTGTTGAACAATTAAGGCTCGTCTATACTACACTCGGTGCAATATGCATTATCCGTTTGTACATGGCAATGCGTGTATAATTATGAGTGTATGGATAGTAGATACTATACTGATTCCGGGTGTATTTCAACATATAGCATCTACAAAACCAATATTTCTATATGCAATTTAGCCCTAAAATTTGAAAATAAAATAAAATAATAAATGATGCAATTTTGGACAATATGCAAAATAACAATTAGGTCTACTAATTTGTCACATTGTAAAACCAGAACCACACACACACACACACACACACACACATATAAGTATGGACATAGTGGCTTGTGCTTACTTCTCCCAGGAGGTGCTATTATTGTACTCCATAAAAATTGCATCTTTAGGCAGTGAAGAAAAAGCATATAGAATATCTGCAACAAAAATAAACAAGAAGAATTATAGTCATACTTAATCATCCCTTCAAGCCTTTTGTTAATCACTTAATCGACAAGAAAGGTTTAGCCAAAAACAAATGTTGTATCTCAACATTCGAAACACTCAAAAGTAACTGCAAACTTGATGAGCTTACCATCCTGAGTTAAGATTGGATAATCAGACGTACTTAATGGGATAAACCAGTCCCAATCTGCATTAATTCTGAGAAGCACCGCCGCTGCATGGAGCACGGCGGCCAATCCTGAGGCCCCCGTTGGATTGATAGCATAACTTTTTCCGACAACATTAACATTCCCAAATTCTTCAAACACCCTTTCGGAATTAACTAAATGGGCCAACTATATTCTTTCACGGTCAGGTGAAGTTGAATGAAGCTGCAAAAGATACTGATTTCTTGGATGATAAATTGCCCTCAACAGCCTCAAAATCCTCTTGCTTTCACCCTTCGATCCCAGAATCCAGTAAGCTAAAATCGGCGGCGCGTTAGCCCCTTTTGAAGGAGTTCTTCTCGGTAATAAATGTGCATATGTGGTGTTTGAAAAATTGGCAGTATTAGATAGCTGCGACCATATTACTAAAACCACCATTGACGCCGCTGCAGAGGTGAGAAGCCATAACCGATAACTCGGAATCATTGAGAAATCCATAACCATCCCCATCTATTACCATAAGTCTATTATCATGATCCTGCAATCTTTGAAGATCGGAAGGGGACAAATTGAAAAATATAAAAAAGAAAAAGATGAAGATGCTGTTTCTTGAAAAGTATAATTAGGTGAGTGGTTAGATGACAAATAATCACCAAACTAATCAACATCATGAGTTTGAAAATCTTGATCAGTAAGCAACGAAAAGAAAAGGTTAAAGAAATGACGAACGGAGAAGCCGGTTCAAATTAAATTAAAGGCGAAGAAAATTCAGAGTTGATGCTGCTCGGCTACCTGTTTGTCAACTCAGTATTACAAAGTAGACACCTGGATTAATGATATAGCGATAAATGGATTATTAAATCCGTATTGCTCCATTTGATTATCGTTTTAATATATTTGAAAATAAAATAAAATATATTTTTAACATAATTTTAAAATTAATTGCCAGTTAATAATATATATTTAATAATATCTTAAATATATTATTATTTTATTGATAAAATATATAAAATATATAATTTTATATTAAAATATATGTTCCTTTCGCTTTACAATAAAAATCTTGTGTCTAAAATAAATTTATCAATTTAAAAAATTAAATTATTTAGTAATTTTTTTCAAAAATATATATTTAATATTTATTTATAGTTCAAATTCAATATAAATAATTAAATACATAATAAATATTAATATATAATATAAATAACATTAAAAATTATATTTTAACTTTAATATTTATTTAATATATATGATATGAGTATAAAATTAAAAATCTTAGAAAAATATCCTAACAAAAATAAAATTCAACTAATTAAAAATTAAGTTATATTTTTTTTAATACGTTCATTTTTAGAACATTGCGGCACTTGTTGAGCCTTGCTCGAATTAAATATGATAAGAGTATGAAAATATTAGTGATTTATACAATTTTTATTTGTCTCTATGTGATTTATAATTTTATTTGATTTATTTATTAGTATTATTCGAATTCGAATTGAAAAGAAGAACAAATCTATTTGTTTACAATTCTAGAAGTATAAGTTTTAACAATACCTGATCCTACCATTTAAATTCACTAGTATTTGTTCAATGCGTTGCTAATTTATAATATGATAATATCATAAATTATACTGAAAATTTATTGTCTCAATATAATTTTGGAGATTGATAGTTATTTATGCTGAAAATTTTATCGAACCATACTAAACAATCATGAAATGAAGAACCAGAAAGAAAAAAAGAAAATTCTCATTAAAAACATTTTAGTTTAAAATAGAACATTGTGAGTGTGTTTTTTTTTTTTTTTTTGATTCAAAAGTGCAATAATTTTTACTAAAATTATTATTATTTGGTTGTAATTCTTCAAGTACAATATTATAAAAAGATATAGATATTAACATCAAAATTAATTTATCCCAATTTCTAGTTATATTTTATATTTTGCATAAAACTAAATATTAGTTTATCTTGACAAACCCTAAACTTAATATGTTTCTAGGATAATTATTAATTTAAGTTTCTTTTTTTTCCCCTTCAAATTATATAGAAGAAAATATTTTAATTATAGAGATATTAGAAAATATAACCACTTCCACGTAAAAAATTATGTGCATCATGTGCACCGTATAAACTGATTTACAATATTATTTGATTAACTAAAAAATGCTATTTGTTTATTTGAAAAACATCACTACTAATTTGTTATTTAAAAAAGATAGGAATACTTTTTTATTAAACAAATAATATTGTAAATCAGATTATATAATGTACCTGCTGGACATATTATTTTAGATAATATTTTAAAAAGATTGCCTAATTTATATTAGAGAGGAAATGGTCCTATAACTAGCTTCTTATTCCAACAAAAAACTATTTTAGATTTGCTCATTGACTTTGACTCTTTCTACATCAATGGAGTCATATAGTAATTCAAGAATATATATATATATATATATATATATATATTTCTTATCTTGAGCAAAAAATTAATAAAACTATCCTTTGTCTTTCTTGCTTGAAAATCAAAGCATGTCACTCCATACTCAGCAATTGTAAAACCATTTCCAAACTTTCAAACATTACGGATTTAAAGTGCATTCAAACTTATAGAATAATATATTCAACGTACCTTTCTTACTTGCTGATAACACAGTAACTATGTCCTAAATTAGATTGATCAATATAATTTAAATAAGATTGAGTGAGGTAATATAATAAGAGTAACTTTTTAACATTTCAAGATTCTGCTGAGAAATTCTCTCTAGTTAACCCTGCTTCCTTCTGGCCTTTCATATATACACAAACAATCTGCACTGCACTATGCACAAGTAAAGTACAAAGCTGAATCCAGAAAAGGAAATGCACTTGGTCCAGATTCTCTCTCTCTCTCTCTCTCTCTCTCTCACTTCTCTCTCTACATGCCTCTTTCTCCTACGCTCAAACAAACACTACCTTTCAAGTTGGTGTCATTCTTGATGCTGATTCATTAGTCGGGCGCATCGGCCGTACCAGCTTGTCACTAGCCCTCGATGATTTCTACACTGCCAATGGAAATTATTCGATGAGGCTTGCGCTTAACGTAAGGGTCTCGAGACGACGCGTCACTGGTGCTGCTGCTAGTGGTATGTGGACGATCCTTCCCTTTCTGCAAAACTTTTGCTCGGTGCTATAGTTCATTGATTTCAAGTTGCAATATTTTATCTTTGTGGTGAAATGGTATAGATACTAAACTTGTTTCCTGGAAATGATCTTGCTTTTTCTTTGAAAAAAATGTACTAAGATGGTTATTTTTATTGGTTTCCATGCAAATCCATGGTCTGGTTGATCCAGACAGAAACGTGGGACGAAGAATCGACGGATTTTTATCGTGCATATTATTGGGTAAAGAAGTCGTTGACTCTATGCATGGAGTTGTTGGTGTAAAACCTCTTATTCAAGATTCAAGAAAGCTCAGAAACACCACTTTAAGGTGGAAGAACAAGTTCTTACAAGATAATCCTAGTATTTCGCAAGCTGAGATGGGCCTTTTCGGCTTGTGGGCTTACGACACCTTGTGGGCTTTGGCTATGGCTGCTGAAAGAATTGGATTGAGAGAGCCAAGTCCTTCGAAAAACACAAGTACTGATCTCAACTCTACAAAACATGTTTGTTACTGAAGTATCACAAACTGGTCCGAAACTTCTGAAAGCAATACTGGAGACTACATTTGAAGGACTTGGCGGGAGTTTTCGTCTACAAGACCAGAAACTAGAGCCGTCATCTTTTCAAATATTGAATGCAGTTGGAAACGAATTAAAGGAGGTCGGAGTATGGATGCCTTCCATGAAAACAAACCATAGAAAGTCGGTGAGTTTTTCGGGTGGAAAATTGAAGGGTATTACATGGCCAGGAGGAGAATCTTCTTCAACAGGTGCACCAGCAAAGGGCTGGCAAATTCTAGTTAGTGACAAGAAGCTTAGAGTTGGGGTTCCATCAAAAGCTGGCTTTACTGAATTTGTAAAAGTTGAGAAGTGTTAAGTATCCCACATCGGTTGAGGTAAGTGTCTTGGGTAGGCTTATAAGCATGGGCAATCCTTGCTCTTCCCGAGCCAACAGTGCCACGCCCAAGCCATCACGCACGAGTAAGACGTGAGGGAGGATGTTAAGTATACGCTGCGAGTATGTCCCGTTTGAAACATCTGACGGCCCAATCTCAAGAAGCTATGATGATTTGGTCGTATCAAGTTTTTGATGGGGTAAGGCATACTGATCAACTATCTTTAGTTTGAGAAGATTTCATCTTGAATGTATCTCCTAACATCGATTTCATGTTTAATTCTTCTGGTTTTGATGTTACAGACCTTTGACGCTGCTGTTGGCGACATAACGATCACACACAATAGGTCACAATACGTTGATTTCAGTTTTCCAACCGAAGAAGGGGAGATTACCTTAATAGAACTAACCAAATACAAGAACACCACCAATGATGATTGGAACTTCTTCTTGAGACCTCTTGAAAAGAAACTGTGGTTAACGGCCCTAGCGCTCTTCGTTTTTACAGGGCTGGCTCTCTGGATTCTTGAACATAGATTGAACAAAGCTTACAGAGGCACCCTTTCAGAACATGCTGGCTTGATCTTTTACACTCCTTTCATGTCCTTGGTATTCTCAAACAGTAAGCATTCATTCTTCATTTCAAAACATATATTCCCTTCGTACATGTTCCTAATAACAACACATGCATGTATATGTGCTTCTGTAGGGGAAAGAATTGTAAGCAATTTAGCTCGACTGGTCGTGGTCGTTTGGGTATTTGTCGTGGTCGTTTGGGTATTTGTCGTGTTGATTTTGAGCTCAACTTACACGGCCAACCTTTCAGCAAGATCAACAACTTCAAAGCTTCAAAAACCTGATACAGATGTAACAATGCTGGTCAGAAACGGATACAATGTTGGATGTCGAGAAGGCTCTTTCATTTTCTCGTACTTGAGAAGGTTGGGATTCGATCAAAGCACATACACATATGATGATGAATTCGATGCTGCATTGTCAAATGGAAGCATAAAGGCGTTGTTTTCGCGTACACCATACACGAATCTTTTCTTGTCCAAGCACAGTAACAAGTACACTAAAGTTGGCTCACCTGACATAACAGTGGGAACTGCTTTTGTTTTTCCAAAGGGCTCTCCATTGGTTGCAGATGTTTCTCGCGCAATCGTAGAGCTGACAGATAACAGAAAAATATCAGAAATCAGGGGCCGTTGGATAAGAGAACCGGTGTGTCTGAAAGAAGAACCAGATTTGTCTGATGCTGCACGAGTTTCAGGATTCTGTTTGGAACCACAGTAGGGATCACAGCAACCTGCCTTGTGGTATTTTTAGCGTCCTATTTTTACCAGAACAGAGATTTTATTCAGAGAATCTCCAACTCAGGGGATACAACTTGGTCCAAGATTCGCGCTATGGGCAAGCATTTCGATTAGAGAGATCCCAAATGTTTTCGCTCTAGAAGAGACAAGGAGGATGGTGATCGAATCGCGTTTCCAGATCCGGCTCGCTGGAGCACAGTAGTCCCGATTTCATCAGAGGAAATGCCGAGTTGTTTGTCCGAATTCGGCCAACTCAAGAACCGCAGCTTCAGAACAAGTCTAGCTTGGAAACATGGAACAAGTCTGCTGTCTAAAGCAGTAGGATGACGTTGTATAAAACCTTTAGAATCGTTATTATAATATCTCGATGGTATGTGTTATATATTTCCAGTTTCACATTTATTATGTTATATATGTGAATCTATTATTATAAAGTGGCTAAAACACATTCTTACTTGTATCATTTGGTTGGAAATCTCATAAGTCTATTTGGACACGCATTTGCACAACCAGTTGTGGGTTGTGACACAACCCAACTTGTATTTATTTACAAGGTTGTGGGCTGTGGTTGTTCCATTCATAACCCTACCTATTTTACATCTCTTTTTTCTCAATCTTCTCTCATCATTTCCAAGAAAACTATTCAATATATATTTTTTCACCCAAAATTTTTATAACTTTTTTATTTCAAATTCATTTTTTTAAAAATTATATCATATTAATTCTCTTCTTAAGATCTTTATTTTGACATCCATTTAGCATATATATATATATATATAATAATCCATCACCAATTATTAAATCCACAAATATTTATCTCTCATAATATAATAATACAAACAAAACTCTACTAAATCTATTGATTTGACATATCAATAACAATCTACCTTATGACAACCTAAAACAAACATTACATTTTACTATGCATTTGATTGTGACACAACCTTACAACCCACAACTGGTTGTGCTACGGAGGCCTCCAGCCTAGTCCAAACATCCCCATAGGGCCAATTCTCAACTATAAACGATGCTTCATCTCATGTCTTTCATGCCGTAGCATGTACGAGATGAAATCACATATTTTTCAAATTATTTACACTATCTAATTGCAATCACTAATAAGGCTTCCTCACAATAAATAACAGGTTTTCTAAATATTAATAATAAAGTGAATTGTTTTGTGCATCCATCCGATCTCCTACAGTATTTTTTAAGTAAATAATTGATATTTTTTAGTTAAATAAGTAACGTTGATGTTGATTTTTATTAAAGTTAGACAAACTGTGTGCACTATTATTAATTTTAATTTATATTATATTATTTGTATTTCATTTTTGGAATATTGCGTCCAATAATATTATAAATTATGAAGGAGATATATAGGCTGTAAAAGAATATAATCGATATCATCATTCTATTTTTATTTAATTAATTTAGAGAATTTTTTTATTTGATTCTTTTTATATTTGAATCTAAAGTCATAATCTTAATGTTAGTCTACTTTTATGTTCTCTTATATTCTATGGATCCGAAAATTTCTATTCAATTATTTTACCTTTATTTCTTTATGTTTTCCGAAAAATCTGATTAAATTTTATTATTAAATAAAAATAAATATATTAGTGGTTTATATAAATATATATTTTGTTTATGCATATATAAATATAGTATTGGTTTATACAAATTTTATTTGTCTCTATATACAAATTAAAATTAATATTTAATTTAGTTTATTATTACTATTTGAATTCGAATAAAAAAATATATATTAGTTTGGACCTCTAAAAGTTAACTATACCCGATCCTACCATTTAAAGATCTGGGCTTTGTGGTGCAATTTATTTGGGCTTTTAGGTTCCCGCCTCATTATTTGGGTTTTGAAGTGCCGGCCCATGACATCAGTATTTTGAGCTTATCCGCTGCAATACTTTGGGCTTTGAGGTGCCGGCCCATGATATCAGTAGTAGAAGGTCCCCCAGATAGTGAATCCCATTAATGCCCCTGTGGTCAAGTATGTCCTCTTTGCTGGGAATAAATTGTCGAGAGAAGCTGATATATGGTCAATAGATTTTTGTGTGAGAGAAGCGTAGAAGATTCAAATCTCTCTTTGTTTTGCTTTACATCCCGATTCTTAAGCCTTTTAAAAAAAAAAAAAATTTAATTCTTATAAAAACACTGTTAAATTATGACATGTTGAATTCTAACTACGGAACAAATTTAAAAAAGTAGAATCCTGATTGTTGAAAATTGACATAAGAGGACATTAGTTATATTTGGATTGATTGATTTCATTAAAATAAAAAGTTATAATGGCAAAAAAAAAAAAAAAAAGATAGTTATCTGATAGAGTTGGGCAGGGCGACGACAACAAATTTCAGGTGAGAGAAAAGTTTATTTAACAATTGAGTCCTCTCCAAATTGCAAAATAATTAATCATCATATGATTCACCAATTTCACTTGCCTGTATGGGATATTTTGGTCAGAATTGATAGTTATCGCCTTTCCCTTTCGACGGGCATTATTACTCCATTTTGAGGGGTCGTAATAAAAGATTTCTTTTGAAGATAATGGAGTTGGGGCTTAGTTCGAACTAAAAGGCAAACGGCAGAGTTTCAACTCCTCCACTATAGAAAGGCTAAATTCCTTCAAAACAAGGGCTATAGACCAACGTAACATAAAGAGGAAGAATCGTACTTCCCACATTGTTTTTTTTAATAGAAATATTTTCATTTATCGTAGTAGGCAACTATAAAATATGACTTGTTTTAGAATAAATTATAGAAAAAAACCATTAATATAAGTAACATTAATCTTAATATATATGTTAAAAATAAAAAATTATTAATGATAAAAAATTATAGCATCATATTGTTTTGAGTTCTAATTAAGTTTTCAAACTTTAATTTTTCTATTAAATTTCATTCTTTGTGGTTTATCACATTTTCACAAAGAAATCACTGAACATAACGCAAGAAAATTCGTGAAATCTAGCAAGAATAATTTTCTATATAAATAATAATATGATTAGAAATCTATATATATATATATATATTATATTTTACTCAACAACAAGCAAAACTTAGAGAAATATAATCTTAGATAATCCCAAACATTCAAAGATAACAAACTCTTAATTCTATTACAAACATTTATGCCATTTCCTAGTTAATGTAAGTGGAATCATTAGTTATTTTCATTCTCATTACCTTATCCCAAAAAGAAAGAACAAGTTTCCTAAATAATAATAATAATAATAATAACAATAATAATAATAATAATAATAATAATAATAATAATAATAATAATAATAATAATAATAATAATAATAATCTCATTGTTAAAGAATTCAGCCGAGGAAAGTTCCTTGTTGTTGTACCACAATAAAATCTGTTGCAAGTCTACCTATTTGTTTTATTTGATTAGAAATCAATATATATATATAAACAATAGTTTGACTAGAAATCAATATATATATACATATATACACATTTTTAATTATTTATTTATTATATTTTACTTAACAACAAGCAAAACTTAGAGAAATATAAACTTAGGTAATCCCAATCATTCAGAGCTAACAAACTCCTAATTCTATTACAAACATTTATGCCATTTCCTAGTTAATGTAAGTGGAATCATTAGTTATTTTGATTCTCATTACCTTATCCCAACAACAAAGAACATGTTTCCTAAATAATAATAATAATAATAATAATAATAATAATAATAATAATAATAATAATAATAATAATAATAATAATAATAATAATAATCTCACTGTCAAAGAATTCAGCTGGCAGTACGGAAAGTTCCCTGTTGTTGTACCACAATAAAATTTGTTGCAAGTCTACCTTTTTATTTTATTTGATTAGAAATCAATATATATATATATATATATATTTTATTTATTTATTATATTTTACTTAACAACAAGCAAAACTTAGAGAAATATAAACTTAGGTAATCCAAAGCATTGAGAGATAACAAACTCCTAATTCTATTACAAACATTTATGCCATTTCCTAGTTAATGTAAATGGAATCATTAGTTATTTTGATTCTCATTACCTTATCCCAACAATAAAGAACATGTTTCCTAAATAATAATAATAATAATAATAATAATCTCACTGTCAAAGAATTCAGCCGGCAGTACAGAAAGTTCCTTGTTGTTGTACCACAGTAAAATTTGTTGCAAGTCTACCCCTTTTTGTTTTATTTGATTAGAAATCAATATATATATATATATATATATATATATATATAATTTGATTAGAAATCAATATATATATATATATATAAATAATTTGATTAGAAATCAATATATATATATATATATATATTTATTTATTATATTTTACTTAACAACAAGCAAAACTTAGATAAATATAAACTTAGGTAATCCCAAGCATTCAGGGATAACAAACTCAAATTCTATTACAAACATTTATGCCATTTCCTAGTTAATGTAAGGGCATTCATTAGTTATTTTGATTCTCATTACCTTATCCCAACAATAAAGAACAGGTTTCCTAAATAATAATAATAATAATAATAATAATAATAATAATAATAATAATAATAATAATAATAATAATAATAATAATCTCACTGTCAAAGAATTCAGCCGGCATTACGGAAAGTTCCTTGTTGTTGTACCACTATAAAATTTGTTGCAAGTCTACCTTTTTGTTTTATTTGATTAGAAATCAATATATATATATATATATTATAATTTGATTAGAAATCAATATATATATATATATTTATTTATTATATTTTACTTAACAACAAGCGAAACTTAGAGAAATATAAACTTAGGTAATCCCAAACATTCAGAGATAACAAACTTCTAATTCTATTACAAATATTGATGCCATTTCCTAGTTAATGTAAGTGGAATCATGAGTTATTTTGATTCTCATTACCTTATCCAAACAATAAAGAACAGGTTTCCTAAATAATAATAATAATAATAAAAATAATAATAATAATCTCACTGTCAAAGAATTCAACCGGCAGTACAAAAAGTTCTTTGTTGTTGTCCCACAGTAAAATTTGTTGCAAGTCTACCTTTTTGTTTTATTTAATTAGAAATCAATATATATATATATATATACAATAATTTGATTAGAAATCAATATATATATATATATATATATATATATATTTATTTATTATATTTTACTTAACAAGAAGCAAAACTTAGAGAAATATAAACTTAGGTAATCCCAAGTATTCAGGGATAACAAACTCCTAATTCTATTACAAACATTTATGCCATTTCCTAGTCAATGTAAGTGGAATCATTAGTTATTTTGATTCTCATTACCTTATCCCAAAAATAAAGAACAGGTTTCCTAAATAATAATAATAATCTCACTGTTAAAGAATTCAGCTGGCAGTACGGAAAGTTCCTTATTGTTGTACCACTATAAAATTTGTTGCAAGTCTACCTATTTGTTTTCTTTGATTAGAAATCAATATATATATATATATATAAATAATAATTTGATTATAAATCAATATATATATATATATATTATTTATTTATTTATTTATTATATTTTACTTAACAACGGGCGAAACTTAGAGAAATATAAACTTAGGTAATCCCAAACATTCAGAGATAACAAACTTCTAATTCTATTACAAACATTTATGCCATTTCCTAGTTAATGTAAGTGGAATAATTAATTATTTTGATTCTTATTACCTTATCCCAACAACAAAGAACAGGTTTTCTAAATAATAATAATAATAATAATAATAATAATAATAATAATAATCTCACTGTCAAAGAATTCAGCTGGCAGTACGGAAAGTTCCTTGTTGTTGTACCACGATAAAATTTGTTGCAAGTCTACCTTTTTATTTTATTTGATAAGAAATCAATATATATATATATATATAATAATAATAATAATAATTTGATTAGAAATCAATCAATATATATATATATATTTATTTATTTATTTATTTATTATATTTTACTTAACAACAAGCAAAACTTAGAGAAATATAAACTTAGGTAATCCCAAGCATTCAGAGATAACAAACTCCTAATTCTATTACAAACATTTATGCCATTTCCTAGTTAATGTAAGGGGAATCATAAGTTATTTTGATTCTTATTACCTTATCCCAACAATAAAGAACAGGTTTCCTAAATAATAATAATAATAATAATCTTACTGTCAAAGAATTCAACCGGCAGTAAGGAAAGTTCCTTATTGTTTTACCACTATAAAATTTGTTGCAAGTCTACCTTTTTGTATTATTTGATTAGAAATCAATATATATATATATATATATATAATTTGATTAGAAATCAATATATATATATATATATTTATTTATTTATTATATTTTACTTAACAACAGGCGAAACTTAGAGAAATATAAACTTAGGTAATCCCAAACATTGAGAGATAACAAACTTCTAATTCTATTACAAACATTTATGCCATTTTCTAGTTAATGTAAGTGGAATCATTAGTTATTTTGATTCTTATTACCTTATCCCAACAACAAAGAACAGGTTTCCTAAATAATAATGATAATAATAATAATAATAATAATAATAATAATAATAATAATAATAATAATAATAATAATAATAATAATAATAATCTCACTGTCAAAGAATTGAGCTGGCAGTACGGAAAGTTCCTTGTTGTTGTACCACAATAAAATTTGTTGCAAGTCTACCTTTTTATTTTATTTGATAAGAAATCAATATATATATATATATATATATAATAATAATATGATTAGAAATCAATCAATATATATATATATATATATATATATATTAATTTATTTATTATATTTTACTTAACAACAAGCAAAACTTATAGAAATATAAACTTAGGTAATCCCAAGGATTCAGAGATAACAAACTCCTAATTCTATTACAAATATTTATGCCATTTCCTAGTTAATGTAAGGGGAATCATTAGTTATTTTGATTCTCATTACCTTATCCCAACAATAAAGAACAGGTTTCCTAAATAATAATAATAATAATAATAATAATAATAATAATAATAATAATAATAATAATAATCTCACTGTCAAGTAATTTAGCCGGCAGTATGGAAAGTTCCTTGTTGTTGTACCATAATAAAATATGTTGCAAGTCTACCTTTTTGTTTTATTTGATTAGAAATCAATATATATATATATATATATGTATAAATAATAATTTGATTAGAAGTCAATATATATATATATTATAATTTGATTAGAAATCAATATATATATATATATATATTTATTTATTATATTTTACTTAACAACAAGCAAAACTTAGAGAAATATAAACTTAGGTAATCCCAAGCATTCAGGGATAACAAACTCCTAATTCTATTACAAACATTTATGCCATTTCCTAGTTAATGTAAGGGGAATCATTAGTTATTTTGATTCTCATTACCTTATCCCAACAATAAAGAACAGGTTTCCTAAATAATAATAATAATAATAATAATAATAATAATAATAATAATAATAATAATAATAATAATAATAATAATAATAATAATAATAATAATAATAATAATAATAATAATAATAATAATAATCTCACTGTCAAAGAATTCAGCCGGCAGTACGGAAAGTTCCTTATTGTTGTACCTGTTGTGACAGAATAGGATTATAGAGCATAAACAAGAAACAAGAAACGTAAAGAAGACACAAGATTTACGTGGTTCACCAATAAATTGGCTACGTCCACGGGCAGAGAGGAGAACGAATTTTATTATGTGGTATGTGTGTTACAGATTACAGATCTCAAGGACCATATATATAGTACTGAGGAAAATCTAAAACACCGAAATTGGTGATATGCATATCTTTGTCCTGGATATGCATATCTTATATCTTCATCATATCTTTATAAGATTTATTCCCAGATTTACTCTTGATTCTCCTTATTTTTAGTCATGCCTTTTCTTCCTTGATATATATAGCTCTGCGAAGTGTGTGATTCAAGACATATCAACAAATCTCCACCTTGACTTGAATCTTCCTTGCAGATGCATCATTACAATGCCAGATGAACAGACTCCTCCTTTCTGCCTCAGATTTGCCCTCCTTGGGCATCTAACAGCTTGTGACATTTAGCAAGTCCAAACAATGTCGAAACTTGCTATGCGGGACCGGCTTGGTGAACATGTCAGCAGGATCATCAGCAGAACCTATCACAGTGGAACCTCGTAGATAATATAAGGTACCACGTTTCAAGCCTGTCAGAACCACCTTTGAACCTTGACAGACATACATAACTCCACCTTCACCTTTGAAACTGAAACCCTTGCTGTCAAGGAGACTCAATGATATCAGATTTTTCGTCATCTGTGGAACATGCCTGACTTCATTCAAGGTGCAGAATACCCCATCATGTGTCCGTATCCTGACTGAGCCAATCCCAACCACTTTGCAGGCAGCACTGTTAGCCATGGTAACATTTCCTCCATCTATCTGCTCATAGGTCGAGAAGAACTCCCTGTTAGGACAAATATGATATGATGCCCCAGAATCAAGAACCCACACATCATTACGATGTGACTGTCCAGCTGCAACCAAGGCCAGATCATCTTCAGAATTTGTATCAGTTTCTGCAACAGCTGCAGAACCGCCGACACCCTCTTTCTTCTCCTGTTTCCTCTTCTTCCTAGGACAATCATTCTTCCAGTGCCCTGGTTCTTTACAGTAATTACAGATGTCATCGGGTTTAGGACCTTTTGAACCTTTCTGAATTGGCTTCCCACTTTTCTTCCCAGATTTCTTTTGTCCCTTACCCGTGACAAGCAACCTCGATGCCTGATTTTCTGTGGCCGAGCCAGTTGCCTGTTGACGGTCTTCTCTGCTGTGGAGGGCAGATCGAACATCTTCCAGAGACAGAGTATCTTTCCCAGTAATAAACGATTCAACAAAATTCTCATACGATTCAGGCAAAGATACTAACAGAATTAAAGCAGCGTCCTCATCTTCTACTTTAACATCAATATTACGCAAATTTAGTAAAATTTTGTTTAATTTATCTAGATGATCCCGAAGAGGTGAACCTTCCTGCATGCGTAAACGGAACAGACGTTGCTTCAGAAGCAATTTGTTGGTTAGAGACTTCGTCATGTAGAGACTCTCTAACTTCTTCCAGAGACCATCGGCAGTTTCCTGATCCGCAACCTCGATGATAACATCGTCAGACAGACATAGCATGATAGTCGAGTGGGCCTTTTCTTCTAGGGTATTCCACTCTTCTTCATCTACATCCTCAGATTTAGGTTTTTCTGATAGCGGCGCCCACAAACCCTGCTGCTTCAGCAGAGATCACATCTTGATCTGCCATAAGCCAAAACTATTTCTCCCGGTGAATTTGTCAACCTTTACGTTGAAAGCAGACATTCTTGATCGGCTCCAAAAACCCTAACAGTGCGGAAAATACCCTGATCGAAACGACCAGGCTCTGATACCAGTTTGTTGTGACAGAATAGGATTATAGAGCATAAACAAGAAACAAGAAACGTAAAGAAGACACAAGATTTACGTGGTTCACCAATAAATTGGCTACGTCCACGGGCAGAGAGGAGAACGGATTTTATTATGTGGTATGTGTGTTACAGATTACAGATCTCAAGGACCATATATATAGTACTGAGGAAAATCTAAAACACCGAAATTGGTGATATGCATATCTTTGTCCTGGATATGCATATCTTATATCTTCATCATATATTTCTAAGATTTGTTCCCAGATTTACTCTTGATTCTCCTTATTTTTAGTCATGCCTTTTCTTCCTTGATATATATAGCTCTGCGAAGTGTGTGATTCAAGACATATCAACAGTACCACTATAAAATTTGTTGCAAGTCTACCTTTTTGTATTATTTGATTAGAAATCAATATATATATATATATATAATTTGATTAGAAATCAATATATATATATATATAAATATATATATATATATATATTTATTATATTTTACTTAACAACAGGCGAAACTTAGAGAAATATAAACTTAGGTAATCCCAAACATTGAGAGATAACAAACTTCTAATTCTATTACAAACATTCATGCCATTTTCTAGTTAATGTAAGTGGAATCATTAGTTATTTTGATTCTTATTACCTTATCCCAACAACAAAGAACAGGTTTCCTAAATAATAATAATAATAATAATAATAATAATAATAATAATAATAATAATAATAATCTCACTGTCAAAGAATTCAACTGGCAGTACGGAAAGTTCCTTGTTGTTGTACCACAATAAAATTTGTTGCAAGTCTACCTTTTTATTTTATTTGATAAGAAATCAATATATATATATATAATAATAATTTGATTAGAAATCAATCAATATATATATATATATATATATATATATTTTTAATTTATTTATTATATTTTACTTAACAACAAGCAAAACTTATAGAAATATAAACTTAGGTAATCCCAAGGATTCAGAGATAACAAACTCCTAATTCTATTACAAACATTTATGCCATTTCCTAGTTAATGTAAGGGGAATCATTAGTTATTTTGATTCTCATTACCTTATCCCAACAATAAAGAACAGGTTTCCTAAATAATAATAATAATAATAAAAGTAATAATAATAATCTCACTGTCAAGTAATTTAGCCGGCAGTATGGAAAGTTCCTATAAAATATGTTGCAAGTCTACCTTTTTGTTTTATTTGATTAGAAATCAATATATATATATATATAAATAATAATTTGATTAGAAGTCAGTATATATATATATATATATATATATTATAATTTGATTAGAAATCAATATATATATATATATATATTTATTATATTTTAGTTAACAACAAGCAAAACTTAGAGAAATATAAACTTAGGTAATCCCAAGCATTCAGGGATAACAAACTCCTAATTCTATTACAAACATTTATGCCATTTCCTAGTTAATGTAAGGGGAATCATTAGTTATTTTGATTCTCATTACCTTATCCCAACAATAAAGAACAGGTTTCCTAAATAATAATAATAATAATAATAATAATAATAATAATAATAATAATAATAATAATAATAATAATAATAATCTCACTGTCAAAGAATTCAGCCGGCAGTACGGAAAGTTCCTTGTTGTTGTACCACTATAAAATTTGTTGCAAGTCTACCTTTTTGTTTTATTTGATTAGAAATCAATATATATATATAATAATAATTTGATTAGAAATCAATATATGTATTTATTTATTTATTTATTTATTATATTTTACTCAACAACAAGCAAAACTTAGAGAAATATAAACTTAGGTAATCCCAAACATTCAGAGATAACAAACTTCTAATTCTATTACAAACATTTATGCCATTTCCTAGTTAATGTAAGTGGAATCATTAGTTATTTTGATTTTCATTACCTTATCCCAACAATAAAGAACAAGTTCCCTAAATAATAATAATAATAATAATAATAATCTCACTGTCAAGTAATTTAGCCGGCAGTATGGAAAGTTCCTTGTTGTTGTACCATAATAAAATATGTTGCAAGTCTACCTTTTTGTTTTATTTGATTAGAAATCAATATATATATATATATATATATTTATTTATTATATTTTACTTAAGAAAAGCAAAACTTAGAGAAAAATAAACTTAGGTAATCCCAAGCATTCAGAGATAATAAACTTCTAATTCTATTACAAATATTTATGTCATTTCCTTGTTAATGTAAGTAGAATCATTAGTTATTTTGATTCTCATTACCTTATCCCAACAATAAAGAACAGGTTTCCTAAATAATAATCATAATAATAATAATAATAATAATAATAATAATAATAATAATAATAATAATAATAATAATAATAATAATAATAATAATAATAATAATAATAATAATAATATCACTGTCAAAGAATTCAGCCGGCGGTATGGAAAGTTCCTTGTTGTTGTACCACAATAAAATTTGTTGCAAGTCTACCATTTTATGTTATTTTAAAAAAAAAAAAAAATTGGCACTTAAATATTGCTATTATTGTGGCCTATAATTTTTAATTCAATTATTTCATAGGGCTCGGCTTTTATTAAAGTTGATAAACGATTGTTGTGTACTATTATTTTTGTAAATCTATACTATATTCTTTGTAATTCAATAAATATAATAATAATAATAAGAATAATAATAATAATAATAATCAAAAAAATATCATGAAACTTGTGATGCTTTGGTGACGGAGTCGGGTGGTACGGTACAGTATATAAAAAATTTAACATCGTATCGTATATTATATCGAAATTTTGGTATATCGAAAATTCATACCGTTATCATACCAAAATATTGGTATACCAAAATTTTGGTACAACACACCACTCATACCATACCGTATCGAAAGTTGGTATACCGTTTATTCAGTATATCGTGTCATACCGAATTTTTTGGTATATCGATTCATACCGATATTTCGGCATACCGTTTCATACCGAAAATTTTGATATACCGTTTGATAAAATTATAATATTGAGGAGTAATATTTCGATATTTTTGTATATACCGAAATACCAATTATTTGATATATCGGTCTATTAAAAATCTAATTTTCACTATTTCTATTTGATGGGAGTAGATTATTCAAAGTAAGAATATACGTTAATATAAAACATCTCAAATAAAATGAAGATGAGTGGTATATTGTAATTTATAATATTGGAAAAGAGGCGAGGTGTAGTGGAATCAGTGATTGTGAGGGTTTTAAATCATAAGAGAAAGAGAGAGATAATTGTGGTTGTAAAGGGTTCGATTTCTCCCAAGTGTGTAAGCAACCATGGTTGTGCTATATTTGTGCTCTTCAAATAAATGTTGCCTTTCTGGAGTACAGTATCTGCTGATGCATTTCTACAATATCTAATTATTTTAATTATAGAGATATTAGAAAAATATAATTATTTTAAATATGTATTTATAATATTGCCAATGGGGTTTATATATTAGAGAGGAAACGGTCCTGTAAAACTACCTTTCTTATTCCAACAAAATGCCATTTTAGATTTGCTCATTCACACTCACTCTTTCAACATCAATGAAGTTATACAGTAATCCAAGAATATATATATATATATATATATATATTCCTTGTCTTGACCAAAAAATTATGAAAACTAGTCTTTTTCTCTCTTGCTTGAAAATCAAAACATGTCACTCCATACTCAGTAATTGTATAGCCATTTCCAAACATTCAACATCACATAATTAAAGTTCATTGAAGCTCGATTTTGCTGAAATAATATATTATTATGAGCTCCTAATATTATATATGTTGTAAATAATCAATATAATTTAAATTAGATTGACATAATATAATAAGACTGGACTTTTTTAACATTTCAAGATTCTGCTGATGAAATCCTCTCCTGTTAATGTAAGTGGAATCATTAATTATTTTGATTCTTATTACCTTATCCCAACAACAAAGAACAGGTTTCCTAAATAATAATAATAATAATAATAATAATAATAATAATAATAATAATAATAATAATTCAGCTGGCAGTACGGAAAGTTCCTTGTTGTTGTACCAAGATAAAATTTGTTGCAAGTCTACCTTTTTATTTTATTTGATAAGAAATCAATATATATATATATATATAATAATTTGATTAGAAATAAATCAATATATATATATATTTTTTTTATTTATTTATTTGTTTATTTATTTATTATATTTTACTTAACAACAAGCAAAACTTAGAGAAATATAAACTTAGGTAATCCCAAACATTCAGAGATAACAAACTCCTAATTCTATTACAAACATTTATGCCATTTCCTAGTTAATGTAAGGGGAATCATCAGTTACTTTGATTCTCATTACCTTATCCCAACAATAAAGAACATGTTTCCTAAATAATAATAATAATAATAATCTTACTGTCAAAGAATTCAGCCGGCCATACGGAAAGTTCCTTATTGTTGTACCACTATAAAATTTGTTGCAAGTCTACCTTTTTGTTTTATTTGATTAGAAATCAATATATATATATATATATATATATATATATATTTATTTATTATATTTTACTTAACAACAGGCGAAACTTAGAGAAATATAAACTTAGGTAATCCCAAACATTCAGAGATAACAAACTTCTAATTCTATTACAAACATTTATGTCATTTCCTAGTTAATTTAAGTGGAACCATTAGTTATTTTGATTCTTATTACCTTATCCCAACAACAAAGAACAGGTTTCCTAAATAATAATAATAATAATAATAATAATAATACTAATAATAATAATCTCACTGTCAAAGAATTCAGCTGGCAGTACGGAAAGTTCCTTGTTGTTGTACCACGATAAAATTTGTTGCAAGTCTACCTTTTTATTTTATTTGATAAGAAATCAATATATATATATATATATATAATAATAATTTGATTAGAAATCAATCAATATATATATATATATATATATTTATTATATTTTACTTAACAACAAGCAAAACTTAGAGAAATATAAACTTAGGTAATCTCAAGCATTCAGAGATAACAAACTCTTAATTCTATTACAAACATTTATGCCATTTCCTAGTTAATGTAAGGGGAATCATTAGTTATTTTGATTCTCATTACCTTATCCCAACAATAAAGAACAGGTTTCCTAAATAATAATAATAATAATAATAATAATAATAATAATAATAATAATAATAATAATAATCTCACTGTCAAGTAATTTAGCCGGCAGTATGGAAAATTCCTTGTTGTTGTACCATAATAAAATATGTTGCAAGTCTACCTTTTTGTTTTATTTGATTAGAAATCAATATATATATATAATAATTTGATTAGAAATCAATATATATATATATATATATATATTTATTATATTTTACTTAACAACAAGCAAAACTTAGAGAAATATAAACTTAGGTAATCCCAAACATTCAGAGATAACAAACTTCTAATTCTATTACAAACATTTATGCCATTTCCTAGTTAATGTAAGGGGAATCATTAGTTATTTTGATTCTCATTACCTTATCCCAACAATAAAGAATAGGTTTCCTAAATAATAATAATAGTAATAATAATCTCACTGTCAAGTAATTTAGCCAGCAGTATGGAAAGTTCCTTATTGTTGTACCATAATAAAATATGTTGCAAGTCTACCTTTTTGTTTTATTTGATTAGAAATCAATATATATATATATATATATAATAATTTGATTAGAAATCAATATATATATATATATATATATATTTATTTATTATATTTTACCTAAGCAGAACTTAGAGAAATATAAACTTAGGTAATTCCAAACATTCAGAGATAACAAACTTCTAATTCTATTACAAACATTTATGCCATTTCCTAGTTAATGTAAGTGGAATCATTAGTTATTTTGATTCTCATTACCTTATCCCAACAATAAAGAACAGGTTTCCTAAATAATAATAATAATAATCTCACTGTCAAGTAATTTAGCCAGCAGTATGGAAAGTTCCTTGTTGTTGTACCATAATAAAATATGTTGCAAGTCTACCTTTTTGTTTTATTTGATTAGAAATCAATATATATATATATAATAATTTGATTAGAAATCAATATATATATGTATATATATTTATTTATTATATTTTACTTAACAACAAGCAAAACTTAGAGAAAAATAAACTTAGGTAATCCCAAGCATTCAGAGATAATAAACTCCTAATTCTATTACAAACATTTATGTCATTTCCTAGTTAATGTAAGTAGAATCATTAGTTATTTTGATTCTCATTACCTTATCCCAACAATAAAGAACAGGCTTCCTAAATAACAATAATAATAATAATAATAATAATAATAATAATAATAATAATAATAATAATAATAATAATAATAATAATAATAATAATAATGATAATAATAAAATAATAATACTAATAATAATAATAATTTCACTGTCAAAGAATTCAGCCGGCAGTATGGAAAGTTCCTTGTTGTTGTACCACAATAAAATTTGTTGCAAGTCTACCATTTTATGTTATTTTAAAAAAAAAAAAAAAATTGGCACTTAAATATTGCTATTATTGTGGCCTATAATTTTTAATTCAATTATTTCATAGGGCTTGGCTTTTATTAAAGTTGACAAACGATTGTTGTGTACTATTATTTTTGTAAATCTATACTATATTCTTTGTATTTCAATAAATATAATAATAATAATAACAATAATAATAATAATAATCATAAAAATATCATGAAACTTGTGATGCTTTGGTGACGGAGTAGGGTGGTACGGTACAGTATATAAAAAATTTAACATCGTATCGTATATGTATATATATATTTATTTATTATATTTTACTTAACAACAAGCAAAACTTAGAGAAAAATAAACTTAGGTAATCCCAAGCATTCAGAGATAATAAACTCCTAATTCTATTACAAATATTTATGTCATTTCCTTGTTAATGTAAGTAGAATCATTAGTTATTTTGATTCTCATTACCTTATCCCAACAATAAAGAACAGGTTTCCTAAATAACAATAATAATAATAATAATAATAATAATAATAATAATAATAATAATAATAATAATAATAATAATAATAATAATAATAATAATATCACTGTCAAAGAATTCAACCGGCAGTATGAAAAGTTCCTTGTTGTTGTACCACAATAAAATTTGTTGCAAGTCTACCATTTTATGTTATTTTAAAAAAAAAAAAAATTGGCACTTAAATATTGCTATTATTGTGGCCTATAATTTTTAATTCAATTATTTCATAGGGCTTGGCTTTTATTAAAGTTAGATAAACGATTGTTGTGTACTATTATTTTTGTAAATCTATACTATATTCTTTGTAATTCAATAAATATAATAATAATAATAACAATAATAATAATAATCAAAAAAATATCCTGAAACTTGTGATGCTTTGGTGACGGAGTAGGGTGGTACGGTACAGTATATAAAAAATTTAACATCGTATCGTATATTATATCGAAATTTTGGTATATCGAAAATTCATACCGTTATCATACCAAAATATTGGTATACCAAAATTTTGGTACAACACACCACTCATACCATACCGTATCGAAAGTTGGTATACCGTTTATTCAGTATATCGTTTCATACCGAATTTTTTGGTATATCGATTCATACCGATATTTCGGCATACCGTTTCATACCGAAAATTTTGATATACCGTTTGATAAAATTATAATATTGAGGAGTAATATTTCGATATTTTTGTATATACCGAAATACCAATTATTTGATATATCGGTCTATTAAAAATCTAATTTTCACTATTTCTATTTGATGGGAGTAGATTATTCAAAGTAAGAATATACGTTAATATAAAACATCTCAAATAAAATGAAGATGAGTGGTATATTGTAATTTATAATATTGGAAAAGAGGCGAGGTGTAGTGGAATCAGTGATTGTGAGGGTTTTAAATCATAAGAGAAAGAGAGAGATAATTGTGGTTGTAAAGGGTTCGATTTCTCCCAAGTGTGTAAGCAACCATGGTTGTGCTATATTTGTGCTCTTCAAATAAATGTTGCCTTTCTGGAGTACAGTATCTGCTGATGCATTTCTACAATATCTAATTATTTTAATTATAGAGATATTAGAAAAATATAATTATTTTAAATATGTATTTATAATATTGCCAATGGGGTTTATATATTAGAGAGGAAACGGTCCTGTAAAACTACCTTTCTTATTCCAACAAAATGCCATTTTAGATTTGCTCATTCACACTCACTCTTTCAACATCAATGAAGTTATACAGTAATCCAAGAATATATATATATATATATATATATATATATTCCTTGTCTTGACCAAAAAATTATGAAAACTAGTCTTTTTCTCTCTTGCTTGAAAATCAAAACATGTCACTCCATACTCAGTAATTGTATAGCCATTTCCAAACATTCAACATCACATAATTAAAGTTCATTGAAGCTCGATTTTGCTGAAATAATATATTATTATGAGCTCCTAATATTATATATGTTGTAAATAATCAATATAATTTAAATTAGATTGACATAATATAATAAGACTGGACTTTTTTAACATTTCAAGATTCTGCTGATGAAATCCTCTCCTGTTAATGTAAGTGGAATCATTAATTGTATAGCCATTTCCAAACATTCAACATCACATAATTAAAGTTCATTGAAGCTCGATTTTGCTGGAATAATATATTATTATGAGCTCCTAATATTATATATGTTGTAAATAATCAATATAATTTAAATTAGATTGACATAATATAATAAGACTGGACTTTTTTTACATTTCAAGATTCTGCTGATGAAATCCTCCCCTGTTAACCTTGCTTCCTTCTGGCCTTTATATGCACACACACACAATCTGCACTGGACTATGCACAAGAAAGTACACTGAATCCAGAAATGGAAATGCACTTGATCCAGATTCTCTCTCTCTCACTTCTCTCTCTACTTGCCTCTTTCTCCTTTGCTCATACAAACACTACCTTCCAAGTTGGTGTCATTCTTGATGCCGACTCATTAGTCGGGCGCATCGGCCTTACCAGCCTGTCACTAGCCCGCGATGATTTCTACAAAGCCAATGGAAATTATTCGACGAGGCTTGCACTTCAGAAATGTGACTCAAGACGACGCATCACTGGTGCTGCTACTTGTGGTATGTGGATGATCCTTCCCTTTCTGCTAAACTTTTGCTCTGTGCTATAGTAGATTGATTTCAAGTTGCACTATTTGATCTTTGTGGTGGAAATAATTTAGATACTAAACTTGTTTCCTGCAAATGATCTTTGCTTTTTCTTGGGAAAAAATGTACTCAAATGGTTATTTTCTTGGTTTTCATGCAAATCCATAGTCTACTTGACCCAGATAGAAACATGGGACGAAGAATCAACGGATTTTGATCTTGCGTAGTATTCTTCTTCTTACGTATTATTCATCCCAATTATGTTTTCTGCATGCAGCTCTCAATTTGTTAAAGGATGTACAAGTTGATGTCATAATTGGCCCACAAACATCTGCACAAGCCAACTTTGTGATCAGTCTTGGAGACACAGCACAAGTACCTGTCATTTCCTTCTCTGCAACTAGGCCTTCTCTCCATCCTAAGACTCCCTATTTCATCCAAACAGCCCTTAATGATGCGGCTCAAGTCAACGCGATCGCCTCCATAGTCGACTACTTCCGTTGGCATCAAGTTGTGTTTGTGTATGAGGACTCGGACTATGGCAATGGCATCATTCCACACCTCTCCAATGCATTTCAAGAAGCCAACACCCGTGTTTCATACAGAAGCCTTATCCCCGTTTCAGCATCCGATGATTTCATTCTCCAAGAGCTGTACAAGATGAAAACAATGCAAACACGTGTGTTTGTTGTGCATCTTTCGAGCTCCCTTGCTTCTAGATTCTTTGTCAAAGCGAAGGAAGCCGGTATGATGAGTGAAGGGTACGCATGGATCGTAACAAGTGGGCTGATGGATCTGTTTTATTCATTGAGTAAAGAAGTTGTTGACTCTATGCATGGAGTTATTGGTGTAAAACCTCTGATTCAAGATTCAAGAAAGCTCAGATCCACCAGTTTAAGGTGGAAGAACAAGTTCTTACAAGATAATCCTAGTATTTCGCAAGCTGAGATGGGCCTTTTCGGCTTGTGGGCTTACGACACCTTTTGGGCTTTGGCTATGGCTGCTGAAAGAATTGGATTTAGGGGGCCAATTCCTTTGCAGAACACAAGTACTGATCTTAACTCTACAAACATGTTTGTTACTGAAGTATCACAAACTGGTCCGAAACTTCTAGAAGCCATGCTGGAGACTACATTTGAAGGACTTGATGGGAATTTTCGCCTTGTCAACGGACAACTACAGCCGTCATCTTTTCAAATTCTGAATGTAGATGGAGGTGGACTGAGAGAGATCGGAGTCTGGACCCCATCTACGCAAATATCAAATGGAAGAAAACTGAATGTTATATGGCCTGGAGAATCAACAAATACCCCAAAGGGATGGGAGGTTCCAGTTAGTGGGAAGAAGCTTAGAGTTGGAGTTCCAGAAGAAGCTGGTTTTCCAGAGTTTGTTAAAGTTGAAAGAGACCCTCAAACTAATGATACTAAAATTGCTGGTTATTACATAGACTTGTTTGATACTATCATGGCAGCACTTCATTACACTGTCCGATACGATTATGTCCCCTTTCAAACCTCAAGTGCAGGAAGCTACGATGATCTATCCTATCAAGTTTTTGACGGGGTAAGTTCCTTAGTGTAGACATATCTCCATCAGTACGAGTCCTTTTCGGGTGAGCCCAAAAACCAAAACCCTGCAGGCTCAAGAGGCTCAGAATGGACAACATGAGTGCTCAGAGTAGCCTAACAATTGAGAACTTCATTTTATACCTATGTTGTAATCTCTTTTTCATGTTCTTTTTCTCCATGGCATAGACCTTTGATGCTGCTGTTGGCGACATAACGATCACAGCAAAGAGATCACAATACGTTGACTTCAGTCTTCCAATCGAAGAAGGAGGGATTACAATAACACAAAAAATTGAACATCCAAATGACGAAAAGTTTTTCTTGGACCCTCTCACCAAAGAACTATGGTTAACTGCCATAGCCCTCTTCATATTCACAGGAGTTGCTCTCTGGATTCTTGAACATAGATTGAACAAAGCTTTCAGGGGTTCCCCTTCAGAGCACGTCGGCTTGATCTTCTACATTCCCTTCATGTCGTTAGTATTTGCCAACAGTAAGAATAAATTCTACATCCATTAAGAAATGGGATATAGAGCCATATTGCTATGTAAAAGACTTCAGATATCACTTTTATAAAAGCCTCAAGACTTGCTGAATCAGTGGATTTCTCAAGCATGTGAGAAATCGTCATGCTTGAGAAATCTCCAGGTCTTGAAACGAGTTACGGAAAAAGGATATCTTTATATTCCAAAAGGGCTATAGTCCTATATCCTGTTTTTCTGCAACCCAAAGGGTGAAAATCCCATATCTGATAATGTGCTGCATGTATATTTGCAGGGGAAAGAATAGTGAGCAACTTAGCTCGACTTGTCATAGTCGTTTGGCTGTTCGTCGTGCTAATACTAAGTTCAACCTACACAGCAAGCCTTGCAGCAAAATTAACATCATTGGAATTTCAAAAGGCTAATACAGATGTAGAGAAGCTTATTACAAGCGGCGAAACTGTTGGATGTCGGGAGGGGTCATTTATTTTTTCGTACTTGAAAAGGCTGGGATTCAGCGAAAGCAAGATTTTGACATACAAATATCACAAAGAAATTGATGATGCTTTATCCAAAGGAAGTAAACATGGCGGCATAAAAGCGTTGTTTTCTCGTACTCCCTACACCACCCTCTTCTTGTCCAAGTACTGCAATAAGTATGCTGCAGGGTCACCCTACCTCACTGAGGGCCTTGCCTTTGTAAGTGCAAGAGTAATTCTTATATCATTCTCATTTCATAAGTTATATAGCTTGTCATAGTACTTACAAGATTGCGTATTTTCCTGAAAAATGACAGGTTTTCCCAAAGGGCTCTCCTTTAGTTGCAGATGTGTCACGTGCAATCATTGAACTAACAGATAATGGAAGTATATCAGCAATCAGGGGACGCTGGATCAGACAGTCGGCATGTAATGAAAGGTATCACTCTGAAGTATGGGAAAAGGTCAGCTTGAAGAGCTTCAAGATTCTGTTTGGAATCACAGGAGGGATCACAGCAACTTGCCTAGTGGTATATTTAGCATCCTATCTTTACCAAAACAGAGATTTTATTCAGAGAATTTCCAACTCTGGGGCTACAACTTGGTCCAAGATTCGCGCTATGGGCAAGCATTTCGATCAGAGAGATCCCAAATCTTTTCGCTCTGGAAGAGGCAACGAAGATGGTGATCAAACTGCATCTCCAAGTCCAGCTCGTTGGAGCACAGTAGTCCCGATTTCATCAGAAGATATGCCGAGTGAAAATCGAGTATCTTGTCCGAATTCAGACCATCCAAGTGCCAATGCAGAACAAGTAAGATCAGTGTAGCTTAGAAACATGTATGAGAAACTTTGTTTGTGGACAAGTAACTAGTAGGTTTCTTGAAAGTCATTAAGCAATCTGCTTTAAAACATCTGTAACTTGTAATTTTTATTACAACTTGTAAGCATAAAATGTTTGTTGCATGTAAATAATACAATATACTTTTTTTTGTTCATACAATAATTAATAAAATCTAATTTAAGAGACATCGACTTTGTCTCTTAATTTTTTTATATTTTTTTTTAAAATTCAAGAACCAACTCCAAAATTTCACTATTTCAGTTGAGGTTGCCTCTTGAATAATTGATCCAAGAATTGTTTATTACTTACTAAATTTATTGATTTTGATACTTGAAGTTAGTTTTGAGGAAATATATTGTAGATTAATTATTGGCCGCATCCAAAAACAATTCTTATACACGTGACGTGCATTAATGTAATAAAACGGCATAGTGAAACACTATTTTGTAATAAGAGATTCAAATTTGATCAAGAACCAACTATATGTGTAATAACAATGAACTTCTCAATGATGATACACAAATAAAGATTTTGAGTTCTAATAACAAGAGAAGCTCGTAAAGAATATTACCAACCCAACAGCAGTATCATGGATAAGCTTAACTAAAGTCTAGCCATGTATGTACCATTTTGCAAGATCCACCATCCATTTCACACACACACCATGTGGTGTGTGCTTGTTCTGTGCAAATGGAGGGTGGATCCTGCACCAAGTGCAGTCGAAAACACCTAAGAAAATTTGCGTCTACTTCTAGAATGCACCAATATTAGCTGCTTCACAACATCTCTCATAGATGGTCTCCTGCTGGCCTTCATATCAGCACACCTCAAAGCTAACATGACCACATTTTCTACTTGCTCCATTATGCTTGAATCCATGAATTCATCCACAAGGACCGGGTCCACAATCGCCTCCACATCTCCAGTTTCGCTCCACACAGCTCTCACCCACGCAACGATGTCCACTCCCTCACCAAACGACCGATCCAACACTTTCCTTCTCGTAACCAATTCCAACAATACTACCCCATATGCATATACATCCGACTCCTTGCTGTATCTGGTAGAGAATGCATTTTCTGTACAAAAAGGATTACTTTCATATTTAGATCTCAGTGAAATAATCGACGAACAAGTTATTTACTTGCACTAACAAGAACAGGGACAACAACAACCATGTCTGATTATTGCTGTAGAAGGATCATATCTCGTTATTGCTATATGGACGAAAATTTACATACTAGATGGGACAAAATGGTAAATCTACCTGGAGCAATGTAGCCAATAGTGCCCTGAATTGCGTTGAATTGAGCTGAAGAAACAGAATCATCCAAGAGCTTGGCAATGCCAAAATCTGAGATGTGGGGCTCCATTTCCAAATCAAGTAAAATGTTCATAGACTTGATATCTCTATGGATGATACAAGGATTTGAAGGCGCTATAGCCAGGACAGCTCACATGCCCCTTTGATCGACAATTAATACATAGCTCCTGATTTCCAGTGAATGATGGTGGAGATGAAATCAGAAATTTCATGAGTGAAGACGGAAGAGGACCAGTGAAAGCATTGTAAGAAACATTGATCGCAGTTAAAGAATGGAGTTGACCAATAACTTCCAACTGCCAGACAGATTGTTGCGGCTGATATCTAACTGCTCCACCATTTTTAACCTCCCTAGTTCTTGTGGAACTTGACCTATTAATCCATTGCTGCTAAGATTCAATGATTTTAGGACCAGAAAAAAATATATATATATTAAAAAAAAAATCAAGAATCAAGAAATCTTTGTGAGAACTGTTGGATTGATTGACTTATTTGATCATTTGAAGTTGAAACCAACCTCCAAACATACGAAATGCATCCGGGTTTTCTCTAGTTTCGACCGAGTAGTAAACGGGAGTCTCCTCTGTAAGGTAAAGACTGGGATCTACAACAATCTGGTTAACATTTTGCCTCCTGCACAGTTTAGTTTCCAGTGTGATTTTCTTCCAAGTTAGAAAGAAATGACAATAGCACCATTATGAAGCAGAAACTATAAAATCATCTGCAAAAACCTGTTGAACAATTAAGGCTCGTCTATACTACACTCGGTGCAATATGCATTATCCGTTTGTACATGGCAATGCGTGTATAGTTATGAGTATATGGATAGTATATACTATACTGATTGCGGGTGTATTTCAGCATATAGCATCTACAAAACCAATATTTCTATATGCAATTTAGCCCTAAAATTTAAAAATAAAATAAAATAATAAATGATGCAATTTTGGACAATATGCAAAATAACAATTAGGTCTACTAATTTGTCACATTGTAAAACCAGAACACACACACACACACACACACACACACACACACATATAAGTATGGACATAGTGGCTCGTGCTTACTTCTCCCAGGAGGTGCTATTATTGTACTCCATAAAAATTGCATCTTTAGGCAGTGAAGAAAAAGCATATAGAATATCCGCAACAAAAATAAACAAGAAGAATTATAGTCATACTTAATCATCCCTTCAAGCCTTTTGTCAATCACTTAATCGGCAAGAAAGGTTTAGCCAAAAACAAATGCTGTATCTCAACATTCGAAACACTCAAAAGTAACTGCAAACTTGATGAGCTTACCATCCTGAGTTAAGATTGGATAATCAGACGTGCTTAATGGGATAAACCAGTCCCAATCTGCATTAATTCTGAGAAGCAGCGCCGCTGCATGGAGCACGGCGGCCAATCCTGAGGCCCCCGTTGGATTGATAGCATAACTTTTTCCGACAACATTAACATTCCCAAATTCTTCAAACACCCTTTCGGAATTAACTAAATGGGCCAACTCTATTCTTTCACGGTCAGGTGAAGTTGAATGAAGCTGCAAAAGATACTGATTTCTTGGATGATAAATTGCCCTCAACAGCCTCAAAATCCTCTTGCTTTCACCATTCGATCCCAGAATCCAGTAAGCTAAAATCGGCGGTGCGTTCGCCCCTTTTGAAGGAGTTCTTCTCGGTAATAAATGTGCATATGTGGTGTTTGAAAAATTGGCAGTATTAGATAGCTGCGACCATATTACTAAAACCACCATTGACGCCGCTGCAGAGGTGAGAAGCCATAACCGATAACTCGGAATCATTGAGACACCCATAACCATCCCCATCTATTACCATAAGTCTATTATCATGATCCTGCAATCTTTGAAGATCGGAAGGGGACAAATGGAAAAATATAAAAAAGAAAAAGATGAAGATGCTGTTTCTTGAAAAGTATAATTAGGTGAGTGGTTAGATGACAAATAATCACCAAACTAATCAACATCATGAGTTTGAAAATCTTGATCAGTAAGCAACGAAAAGAAAAGGTTAAAGAAATGACGAATGGAGAAGCCGGTTCAAATTAAATTAAAGGCGAAGAAAATTCAGAGTTGATGCTGCTCGGCTACCTGTTTATCAACTCAGTATTACAGCGTAGACACCTGGATTAATGATATAGCGATAAATGGATTATTAAATCCGTATTGCTCCATTTGATTATCGTTTTAATATATTTGAAAATAAAATAAAATATATTTTTAACATAATTTTAAAATTAATTGCCAGTTAATAATATATATTTAATAATATCTTAAATATATTATTATTTTATTGATAAATATATATAAAATATATAATTTTATATTAAAATATATGTTCCTTTCGCTTTACAATAAAAATCTTGTGTCTAAAATAAATTTATCAATTTAAAAAATTAAATTATTTAGTAATTTTTTTCAAAAATATATATTTAATATTTATTTATAGTTAAAATTCAATATAAATAATTAAATACATAATAAATATTAAAATATAATATAAATAACATTAAAAATTATATTTTAACTTTAATGTTTATTTAATATATATGATATGAGTATAAAATTAAAAATCTTAGAAAAATATCCTAACAAAAATAAAATTCAACTAATTAAAAATTAAGTTATATTTTTTTTAATACGTTCATTTTTAGAACATTGCGGCACTTGTTGAGCCTTGCTCGAATTAAATATGATAAGAGTATGAAAATATTAGTGGTTTATACAATTTTTATTTGTCTCTATGTGATTTATAATTTTATTTGATTTATTTATTAGTATTATTCGAATTCGAATTGAAAAGAAGAACAAATCTATTTGTTTACAATTCTAGAAGTATAAGTTTTAACAATACCTGATCCTACCATTTAAATTCACTAGTATTTGTTCAATGCGTTGTTAATTTATAATATGATAATATCATAAATTATACTGAAAATTTATTGTCTCAATATAATTTTGGAGATTGATAGTTATTTATGCTGAAAATTTTATCGAACCATACTAAACAATCATGAAATGAAGAACTAGAAAGAAAAAAAGAAAATTCTCATTAAAAACATTTTAGTTTAAAATAGAACATTGTGTGTGTGTGTGTGTTTTTTTTTTTTTTAATTTGTTGATTCAAAAGTGCAATAATTTTTACTAAAATTATTATTATTTGGTTGTAATTCTTCAAGTACAATATTATAAAAAGATATAGATATTAACATCAAAATTAATTTATCCCAATTTCTAGTTATATTTTATATTTTGCATAAAACTAAGTATTCGTTTATCTTCACAAACCCTAAACTTAATATGTTTCTAGGATAATTATTAATTTAAGTTTCTTATTTTTCCCCTTCAAATTATATAGAAGAAAATATTTTAATTATAGAGATATTAGAAAATATAACCACTTCAATGTAAAAAATTATGTGCATCATATGCACCGTATAAACTGATTTACAATATTATTTATTTAACTAAAAAAATGCTATTTGTATATTTGAAAAACATCACTACTAATTTGTTATTTAAAAAAGATAGTAATATTTTTTAGTTAAACAAATAATATAGTAAATTAGATTATATAATGTACCCGCTCACAAGGGACATATTATTTTAAATAATATTTTAAAAATATTGCCTAAGGGGGTTTTATATTAGAGAGGAAATGGTCCTATAACTAGCTTCTTATTCCAACAAAAAACTATTTTAGATTTGCTCATTGACTTTGACTCTTTCTACATCAATGGAGTCATACAGTAATTCAAGAATATATATATATATATATATATATATTATTTATCTTGAGCAAAAAATTAAGAGAACTATCCTTTGTCTTTCTTGCTTGAAATCAAAACATGTCACTCCATACTCAGCAATTGTAAAGCCATTTCCAAACTTTCAACATTAAGGACTTAAAGTGCATTCAAACTCGATTTGATAGAATAATATAATGAATGTACCTTTCTTTCTTGCTGATAACGCAGAACATGTCTTAAATAAGATTGAGTGATGTAATATAATAAGAGTAACTTTTTAACATTTCAAGATTCTGCTGATGAAATCCTCTCTAGTTAACCCTGCTTCCTTCTGGCCTTTCATATATACACAAACAATCTGCACTGGACTATGCACAAGTAAAGTACAAAGCTGACTCCAGAAATGGAAATGCACTTGGTCCAGATTCTCTCTCTCTCTCACTTCTCTCTCTACTTGCCTCTTTCTCCTACGCTCAAACAAACACTACCTTCCAAGTTGGTGTCATTCTTGATGCTGATTCATTAGTCGGGAGTCTGCCGTACCAGCTTGTCACTAGCCCTCTATGATTTCTACACTGCCAATGGAAATTATTCAACGAGGCTTGCGCTTAATGTAAGGGACTCGATACAAGGCGACACTGGTGCTGCTGCTAGTGGTATGTGAATTAACCCTTCCCTTTCTGCGAAATTTTCGCTCTTTGCTATAGTTGATTGATTTCAAGTTGCCATATTTTATCTTTGTGGTGGAAATGGTTTTGATTCTAAATTTGTTTCCTGCAAATGATCTTGCTTTTTCTTGGGAAAAAATGTACTCAGATGGTTATTTTTCTTGGTTTCCATGCAAAAATCCATGGTCTGGTTGATCCAGACAGAAACGTGGGACGAAGAATCAACGGATTTTGATCGTGCATATTATTCATCCCAATAATGTTTTCTGCATGCAGCACTCAATTTGTTAAAGGATGTACAAGTTGATGCAATAATTGGCCCACAAACATCTGCACAAGCCAACTTTGTGATCAGTCTTGGAGACACAGCACAAGTACCTGTCATTTCCTTCTCCGCAACTAGTCCTTTTCTCCATCCTCAACCTTCCTATTTCATCCAAACAGCCCTTAACGATGCGGCTCAAGTCAACGCAATCGCCTCCATAGTCGACTACTTCTGTTGGCATCAAGTTGTCTTGGCGTACGAGGACTCCGACTATGGCAATGGCATCATTCCACACCTCTCCAATGCCTTTCAAGAAGCCAACGCCCGCGTTCCATACAGAAGCGTTATCTCCTTTTCAGCATCTGATGATTTCCTTCTCCGGGAGATGTACAAGATGAAAACAATGCAAACACGCGTGTTTGTTGTCCATCTTTCGAGCTCCCCTGCTTCTAGATTCTTCATCAAAGCGAAGGAAGCTGGTATGATGAGTGAAGGGCACGCATGGATCGTAACAAGTGGGCTGATGGATCTGTTTTATTCATTGGGTATTGAAGTCGTTGACTCTATGCATGGAGTTGTTGGTGTAAAACCTCTTATTCAAGATTCAAGAAAGCTCAGAAACACCACTTTAAGGTGGAAGAACAAGTTCTTACAAGATAATCATAGTATTTCGCAAGCTGAGATGGGCCTTTTCGGCTTGCGGGCTTACGACACCTTGTGGGCTTTGGCTATGGCTGCTGAAAAAATTGGATTTAGAGAGTCAAGTCCTTCGAAAAACACAAGTACTGATCTCAACTCTACAAACATGTTTGTCACTGAAGTATCACAAACTGGTCCGAAACTTCTGAAAGCAATGCTGGAGACTACATTTGAAGGACTTGGCGGGAGTTTTCGTCTACAAGACGGGAAACTAGAGCCGTCATCTTTTCAAATATTGAATGCAGTTGGAAAAGAATTGAAGGAGGTCGGAGTATGGATGCCTTCCATGAAAACAAACCATAGAAAGTCGGTGAGTTTTTCGGGTGGAAAATTGAAGGGTATTACATGGCCAGGAGGAGAATCTTCTTCAACAGGTGCACCACCAAAGGGCTGGCAGATTCCAGTTAGTGACAAGAAGCTTAGAGTTGGGGTTCCATCAAAAGCTGGCTTTACTGAATTTGTAAAAGTTGAGAAGGATCCTCAGACTAATGATACCAAGATCAGTGGTTATTACATAGATTGTTTGATTCTGTCATGGCTGCACTTCCGTACGCTGCGAGTATGTCCCGTTTGAAACATCTGACGGCCCAATCTCAAGAAGCTGTGATGATTTGTCCTATCAAGTTTTAGATGGGGTAAGTCATACTTGATAAAGTAAGTGTGTTGGCATATATCGAAAATCATAATTTAAATGTGTGTGATAATCTATGCAGGTCTTACCAAATCAAGAACTAAGCACTATGGAGATATTGAAGATCAACAAATAAGAGATAAATAAGAAATGAAAAATCTTGAAGATTCACAAGAACAAATTAAAGAATGATAATCACAAAGATCTTGAGCCTTTGTGTCTATAAATAAGAGACATATGTGAAGGTGCAGGGTATCTCTGTTACATTACATTTATTATCATATGCAGAGAAAGAGACGTCTTGGGAGAGTACAGCTTGCTGGGCTCGGGAGAGTTCAGATTTCTGCCGTACGGGAGTCCGCAGCCAAATTTAGTTAGGGAACTAGATGGTCAAGTAAATTGATAGAAAAGAGTGGTATAAGTTTGGATAGTATTAGAGGGAGTTTAATGACGTGTAAGTCCAAACTATATAATTGTGGGAACAAACACTCTATCTAATAAAAATACTTGAGAGGAAGAAGGGATTCTTCCTGGAAATTGTTGTAACTACTATTTCGTTTCCGCATAGTTCAATTATAGTCCGAATTAGTACTGAACCCAATACACGCGCACGAATTCTGATATAACAATACTGATCAACTATCTTTAGTTTGAGAAGATTTCATCTTGAATGTATTTCCTAACATCGATTTCATGTTTAATTCTTCTGGTTTTGATGTTACAGACCTTCGACGCTGCTGTTGGCGACATAACGATCACACACAATAGGTCATAATACGTTGATTTCAGTTTTCCAACTGAAGAAGGGGGGATTACCTTAATAGAACTAACCAAATACAAGAACAACACCAATGATGATTGGAACTTCTTCTTGAGACCTCTTGAAAAGAAACTATGGTTAACGGCCCTAGCGCTCTTCGTCTTTACAGGGCTGGCTCTCTGGATTCTTGAACATAGATTGAACAAAGCTTACAGAGGCACCTCTTCAGAACATGCTGGCTTGATCTTTTACATTCCTTTCATGTCCTTGGTATTCGCAAACAGTAAGCATTCATTCTTCATTTCAAAACCTATATTCCCTTCGTCCCAAAAAATGAGTATCAAAACATTATTCTTTTTTTGAGACATTATTGTACATGTTCCTAATAACAACACATGCATGTATATGTGCTTCTGTAGGGGAAAGAATTGTGAGCAATTTAGCTCGACTGGTCGTGGTCGTTTGGGTATTTGTTGTGTTGATTTTGAGCTCAACTTACACGGCCAACCTTTCAGCAAGATTAACAACTTCAAAGCTTCAAAAACCTGATACAGATGTAGCAATGCTGGTCAGAAACGGATACAATGTTGGATGTCGAGAAGGCTCTTTCATTTTCTCGTACTTGAGAAGGTTGGGATTCGATCAAAGCAAGATTAAGACATACACATATGATGATGAATTCGATGCTGCATTGTCTAATGGAAGCATAAAAGCGTTGTTTTCGCGTACACCATACACGAATCTTTTCTTGTCCAAGCACAGTAACAAGTACACTAAAGTTGGCTCACCTGACATAACAGTGGGAACTGCTTTTGTTTTTCCAAAGGGCTCTCCATTGGTTGCAGATGTTTCTCGCGCAATCGTAGAGCTGGCAGATAACAGAAAAATATCAGAAATCAGGGGCCGTTGGATAAGAGAACCGGTGTGTCTCAAAGAAGAACCAGATTTGTCTCAAAGATATCAACTTGGAGAGTTTCAGGATTCTGTTTGGAACCACAGTAGGGATCACAGCAACTTGCCTTGTGGTATTTTTAGCGTCCTATTTTTACCAGACAGAAATTTTATTCAGAGAATCTCGAACTCAGGGGATACGACTTGGTCCAAGATTCGCGCTATGGGCAAGCATTTCGATCAGAGAGATCCCAAATCTTTTCGCTCTGGAATAGACAAGGAGGATGGTGATCGAATCGCGTTTCCAGATCCGGCTCGCTGGAGCACAGTAGTCCCGATTTCATCAGAGGAAATGCCGAGTTGTTTGTCCGAATTCGGCCAACTCAAGAACCGCAGCTTCAGAACAAGTCTAGCTTGGAAACATGGAACAAGTCTGCTGTCTAAAGCAGTAGGATGACGTTGTATAAAACCTTTAGAATCGTTATTATAATATCTCGATGGTATGTGTTATATATTTCCAGTTTCACATTTATTATGGTACATATTTGAATCTATTATTATAAAGTGGTTCATTTGGTTAGAAATCTCATAAGTATATTTGGACACGTCTTTCCACAAATAGTTGTGGGTTGTGCCACAATCCAACCCGTATTTATTTTCAACCCATAAATATTTATCTCTCATAATATAATAATACAAACAAAACTCTACTAAACCTATTGATTTGACATATCAATAATAATCTACCTTATCACAACCCAAAACAAACAGTACCTGTTACTATGCATTTGATTGTGACACAACCTTACAATCCACAACCGATTGTGCTATGGAGGCCTCCAGCCTAGTCCAAACATCCCCATAGGGCCAATTCTCAACTATAAACGATGCTTCATCTCATGTCTTTCATGCCGTAGCATGTACGAGATGAAATCACATATTTTTCAAATTATTTACACTATCTAATTGCAATCACTAATAAGGCTTCCTCACAATAAATAACAGGTTTCTAAATATTAATAATAAAGTGAATTGTTTTGTGCATGCATCCAAACTACTATAATATTTTTTAAGTAAATAATTAATATTTTTTAATTAAATAAGTAATGCTATAGATGTTGACTTTTATTAAAGTTAGACAAACGACTGCGTGTACTCTTATTAATTTTAATCTATATTATATTATTTGTATTTCATTTTTGGAATATTGCGTCCAATAATATTATAAATTATGAAGGAGATATATAGGCTGTAAAAAGAATATAATCGATATCATCATTCTATTTTTATTTAATTAATTTAGAGAAATTTTTTTATTTGTATTCTTTATATATTTGAATCTAAAATCATAATCTTAATTTTAGTCTACTTTTATGTTCTCTTATATTCTATCGATCCGAAAATTTCTATTCTATTATTTTACCTTTATTTCATTATGTTTTCCAAAAAATCTGATTAAATTTTATTATTAAATAAAAATAAATATATTAGTGGTTTATATAAATATATATTTTGTTTATGCATATATAAATATAGTAGTGGTTTATACAAATTTTATTTGTCTCTATATACAAATTAAAATTAATATTTAATTTACTTTATTATTACTATTTGAATTCGAATAAAAAAAAATATATTAGTTTGGACCTCTAAAAGTTAACTATACCCGATCCTACCATTTAAAGATCTGGGCTTTGTGGTGCAATTTATTTGGGCTTTGAGGTTCTGGCCCCATTATTATGGGTTTTGAAGTGCCGGCCCATGATATCAGTATTTTGAGCTTATCCGCTGCAATACTTTGGGCTTTGAGGTGCCGGCCCATGATATCAGTAGTAGAAGGTCCCCCAGATAGTGAATCCCATTAATGCCCCTGTGGTCAAGTATGTCCTCTTTGCTGGGAATAAATCCTCCACCCTTTGATCTGATAAATTGTCGAGAGAAGCTGATATATGGTCAATAGATTTTTGTGTGAGAGAAGCGTAGAAGATTCAAATCTCTCTTTGTTTTGCTTTACATCCCGATTCTTAAGCCTTTAAAAAAAAAAAAAAAAAATTAATTCTTATAAAGACACTGTTAAATTGTGACATGTTGAATTATAACTACGGAACGAATTTCAAAAAGTAGAATCCTGATTGTTGAAAATTGACATAAGAGGACATTAGTTATATTTGGATTGATTGATTTCATTAAAATAAAAAGTTATAATGGCCAAAAAAAAAAAAAAAAGATAGTTATCTGATAGAGTTGGGCAGGGCGACAGACAACAAATTTCAGGTGAGAGAAAAGTTTATTTAACAATTGAGTCCTCTCCAAATTGCAAAATAGTTAATCATCATACGATTCACCAATTTCACTTGCCTGTATGGGAGATTTTGGTCAGAATTGATAGTTATCGCCTTTCCCTTTCGACGGGCATTATTACTCCACTTTGAGGGATCGTAATAAAAGATTTCTTTTGAAGATAATGGAGTTGGGGCTTAGTTCGAACTAAAAGGCAAACGGCAGAGTTTCAACTCCTCCACTATAGAAAGGCAAAATTCCTTCAAAACAAGGGCTATAGACCAACGTAACATAAAGAGGAAGAATCGTACTTCCCTCATTGTTTTTTTTAATAGAAATATTTTCATTTATCGTAGTAGGCAACTATAAAATATGACTTGTTTTAGAATAAATTATAGAAAAAAACCATTAACATAAGTAACATTAATCTTAATATATATGTTAAAAACAAAAATTATTAATGATAAAAAATGATAGCATCATATTGTTTTTAGTTCTAATTAAGTTTTCAAACTTTAATTTTTCTATTAAATTTCATTCTTTGTGGTTTATCACATTTTCACAAAGAAATCACTGAACATAACGCAAGAAAATTCGTGAAATCTAGCAAGAATAATTTTCTATATAAATAATAATTGGATTAGAAATCAATATATATATATATATATATATTATATTTTACTCAACAACAAGCAAAACTTAGAGAAATATAATCTTAGGTAATCCCAAGCATTCAAAGATAACAAACTCTTAATTCTATTACAAACATTTATGCCATTTCCTAGTTAATGTAAGTGGAATCATTAGTTATTTTAATTCTCATTACCTTATCCCAAAAATAAAGAACAAGTTTCCTAAATAATAATAATAATAATAATAATAATAATAATAATAATAATAATAATCTCATTGTTAAAGAATTCAGCCGAGGAAAGTTCCTTGTTGTTGTACCACAATAAAATCTGTTGCAAGTCTACCTATTTGTTTTATTTGATTAGAAATCAATATATATATATATATACATTTTTAATTATTTAATTATTATATTTTACTTAACAACAAGCAAAACTTAGAGAAATATAAACTTAGGTAATCCCAAGCATTCAGATCTAACAAACTTCTAATTTTATTACAAACATTTATGCCATTTCCTAGTTAATGTAAGTGGAATCATTAGTTATTTTGATTCCCATTACATTATCCCAACAACAAAGAATAGGTTTCCTAAATAATAATAATAATAATAATAATAATAATAATAATAATAATAATAATAATAATAATAATAATAATAATAATAATAATAATAATAATAATAATAATAATCTCACTGTCAAAGAATTCAGCCGGCAGTACGGAAAGTTCCCTGTTGTTGTACCACAATAAAATTTGTTGCAAGTCTACCTTTTTATTTTATTTGATTAGAAATCAATATATATATATATAAATAATTTGATTAGAAATCAATATATATATATATATATATATATTTTATTTTATTTATTTTTTATATTTTACTTAACAACAAGCAAAACTTAGAGAAATATAAACTTAGGTAATCCCAAGCATTCAGAGATAACAAACTCCTACTTCTATTATAAACATTTATGCCATTTCCTAGTTAATGTAAGTGGAATCATTAGTTATTTTGATTCTGATTACCTTATCCCAACAATAAAGAACATGTTTCCTAAATAATAATAATAATAATAATAATAATAATAATAATAATAATCTCATTGTCAAAGAATTAAGCCTGCAGTACAGAAAGTTCCTTGTTGTTGTACCACAGTAAAATTTGTTGCAAGTCTACCTTTTTGTTTTATTTGATTAGAAATCAATATTTATATATATATATATATATATAAATAATTTGATTAGAAATCAATATATATATATATATTTATTTATTTATTATATTTTACTTAACAACAAGCAAAACTTAGAGAAATATAAACTTAGGTAATCCCAATCATTCAGGGATAACAAACTCCTAATTCTATTACAAATATTTATGCCATTTCCTAGTTAATGTAAGGGGATTCATTAGTTATTTTGATTCTCAATACCTTATCCCAACAATAAAGAACAGGTTTCCTAAATAATAATAATAATAATAATAATAATAATAATAATAATAATAATAATAATAATAATAATAATCTCACTGTCAAGTAATTTAGCCGGCAGTATGGAAAGTTCCTTGTTGTTGTATCATAATAAAATATGTTGCAAGTCTACCTTTTTGTTTTATTTGATTAGAAATCAATATATATATATATATATAATAATAATTTGATTAGAAGTCAATATATATATATATATATTTATTTATTATATTTTACTTAACAACAAGCAAAACTTAGAGAAATATAAACTTAGGTAATCCCAAGCATTCAGGGATAACAAACTCCTAATTCTATTACAAACATTTATGCCATTTCCTAGTTAATGTAAGGGGAATCATTAGTTATTTTGATTCTCATTACCTTATCCCAACAATAAAGAACAGGTTTCCTAAATAATAATAATAATAATAATAATAATAATAATAATAATAATAATAATAATAATAATAATAATAAACTCACTGTCAAGTCATTTAGCCGGCAGTATGGAAAGTTCCTTGTTGTTGTACCATAATAAAATATGTTGCAAGTCTACCTTTTTGTTTTTTTTATTAGAAATCAATATATATATATATAATAATTTGATTATAAGTCAATATATATATATATATTATAATTTGATTAGAAAACAATATATATATATATATATATTTATTATATTTTACTTAATAACAAGCAAAACTTCGAGAAATATAAACTTAGGTAATCCAAAGCATTCAGGGATAACAAACTCCTAATTCTATTACAAACATTTATGCCATGTCCTAGTTAATGTAAGGGGAATCATTAGTTATTTTGATTCTCATTACCTTATCCCAACAATAAAGAACAGGTTTCCTAAATAATAATAATAATAATAATAATAATAATAATAATAATAATAATAATAATCTCACTGTCAAAGAATTCAGCCGGTAGTACGGAAAGTTCCTTGTTGTTGTACCACTATAAAATCTGTTGCAAGTCTACCTTTTTGTTTTATTTGATTAGAAATCAATATATATATATATATATATATATAATAATTTGATTAGAAATCAATATATATATATATATTTATTTATTTATTATATTTTACTCAACAACAAGTAAAACTTAGAGAAATATAAACCTAGGTAATCCCAAACATTTAGAGATAACAAACTTCTAATTCTATTACAAACATTTATGCCATTTCCTAGTTAATGTAAGTGGAATCATTAGTTATTTTGATTTTCATTACCTTATCCCAACAATAAAGAACAAGTTCCCTAAATAATAATAATAATAATAATAATAATAATAATAATAATAATAATAATCTCACTGTCAAGTAATTTAGCCGGCAGTATGGAAAGTTCCTTGTTGTTGTACCATAATAAAATACGTTGCAAGTCTACCTTTTTGTTTTATTTGATTAGAACTCAATATATATATATATATATAATAATAACAATAATAATAATAATAATAATAATAATAATAATAATAATAATTTGATTAGAAATCAATATATATATATATGTATATATATATTTATTTATTATATTTTACTTAACAACAAGCAAAACTTAGAGAAAAATAAACTTAGGTAATCTCAAGCATTCAGAGATAATAAACTCCTAATTCTATTACAAATATTTATGTCATTTCCTTGTTAATGTAAGTAGAATCATTAGTTATTTTGATTCTCATTACCTTATCCCTACAATAAAGAATAGGTTTCCTAAATAACAATAATAATAATAATAATAATAATAATAATAATAATAATATCACTGTCAAAGAATTCAGCCGGCAGTATGGAAAGTTCCTTGTTGTTGTACCACAATAAAATTTGTTGCAAGTCTACCATTTTATGTTATTTTAAAAAAAAAATTGGCACTTAAATATTGCTATTATTGTGGCCTATAATTTTTAATTCAATTATTTCATAGGGCTTGGCTTTTATTAAAGTTGATAAACGATTGTTGTGTACTATTATTTTTGTAAATCTATACTATATTCTTTGTAATTTAATAAATATAATAATAATAATAACAATAATAATAATAATAAAAAAAAAAATATCATGAAACTTGTGATGCTTTGGTGACGGAGTAGGGTGGTACGGTACAGTATATCAAAAATTTAACATCGTATCGTATATTATATCGAAATTTTGGTATATCGAAAATTCATACCGTTATCATACCAAAATATTTGAATACCGAAATTTTGGTACAACACACCACTCATACCATACCGTATCGAAAGTTGGTATACCGTTTATTCAGTATATCGTTTCATACCGAATTTTTTGGTATATCGATTCATACCGATATTTCGGCATACCGTTTCATACCAAAAATTTTGATATACCGTTTGATAAAATTATAATATTGAGGAGTAATATTTTGATATTTTTGTATAATACCGAAATACCAATTATTTGATATACCGATATATCAAAAATATAATTTTCACGATTTTTATTTGATGGGAGTAGATTATTCAAAGTAAGAATATACGTTAATATAAAACATTTCAAATAAAATGAAGATGAGTGGTATATTGTAATTTATAATATTGGAAAAGAGGCGAGGTGTAGTGGAATCAGTGATTGTGAGGGTTTTAAATCATAAGAGAAAGAGAGAGATAATTGTGGTTGTAAAGGGTTCGATTTCTCCCAAGTGTGTAAGCAACCATGGTTGCCTTTCTGGAGTACAGTATCTGCTGATGCATTTCTACAATATCTAATTATTTTAATTATAGAGATATTAGAAAAATATAATTATTTTAAATATGTATTTATAATATTGCCAATGGGGTTTATATATTAGAGAGGAAACGGTCCTGTAAAACTACCTTTCTTATTCCAACAAAATGCCATTTTAGATTTGCTCATTGACACTCACTCTTTCAACACCAATGAAGTTATACAGTAATCCAAGAATATATATATATATATATATATATTCCTTGTGTTGACCAAAAAATTATGAAAACTAGTCTTTTTCTCTCTTGCTTGAAAATCAAAACATGTCACTCCATACTCAGTAATTGTATAGCCATTTCCAAACATTCAACATCACATAATTAAAGTTCATTGAAGCTCGATTTTGCTGGAATAATATATTATTATGAGCTCCTAATATTATATATGTTGTAAATAATCAATATAATTTAAATTAGATTGACATAATATAATAAGACTGGACTTTTTTAACATTTCAAGATTCTGCTGATGAAATCCTCTCCTGTTAATGTAAGTGGAATCATTAATTATTTTGATTCTTATTACCTTATCCCAACAACAAAGAACAGGTTTCCTAAATAATAATAATAATAATAATAATAATAATAATAATAATAATAATAATAATAATAATAATAATAATTCAGCTGGCAGTACGGAAAGTTCCTTGTTGTTGTACCAAGATAAAATTTGTTGCAAGTCTACCTTTTTATTTTATTTGATAAGAAATCAATATATATATATATATAAAATAATTTGATTAGAAATAAATCAATATATATATATATATTTTATTTATTTGTTTATTTATTTATTATATTTTACTTAACAACAAGCAAAACTTAGAGAAATATAAACTTAGGTAATCCCAAACATTCAGAGATAACAAACTCCTAATTCTATTACAAACATTTATGCCATTTCCTAGTTAATGTAAGGGGAATCATCAGTTACTTTGATTCTCATTACCTTATCCCAACAATAAAGAACATGTTTCCTAAATAATAATAATAATAATAATCTTACTGTCAAATAATTCAGCCGGCCATACGGAAAGTTCCTTATTGTTGTACCACTATAAAATTTGTTGCAAGTCTACCTTTTTGTTTTATTTGATTAGAAATCAATATATATATATATATATATATATTTATTATATTTTACTTAACAACAGGCGAAACTTAGAGAAATATAAACTTAGGTAATCCCAAACATTCAGAGATAACAAACTTCTAATTCTATTACAAACATTTATGCCATTTCCTAGTTAATTTAAGTGGAATCATTAGTTATTTTGATTCTTATTACCTTATCCCAACAACAAAGAACAGGTTTCCTAAATAATAATAATAATAATAATAATAATAATAATAATAATAATAATAATAATAATAATAATAATAATCTCACTGTCAAAGAATTCAGCTGGCAGTACAGAAAGTTCCTTGTTGTTGTACCACGATAAAATTTGTTGCAAGTCTACCTTTTTATTTTATTTGATAAGAAATCAATATATATATAATAATAATAATTTGATTAGAAATCAATCAATATATATATATATATATATATTTATTATATTTTACTTAACAACAAGCAAAACTTAGAGAAATATAAACTTAGGTAATCTCAAGCATTCAGAGATAACAAACTCTTAATTCTATTACAAACATTTATGCCATTTCCTAGTTAATGTAAGGGGAATCATTAGTTATTTTGATTCTCATTACCTTATCCCAACAATAAAGAACAGGTTTCCTAAATAATAATAATAATAATAATAATAATAATAATAATAATAATAATAATCTCACTATCAAGTAATTTAGCCGGCAGTATGGAAAATTCCTTGTTGTTGTACCATAATAAAATATGTTGCAAGTCTACCTTTTTGTTTTATTTGATTAGAAATCAATATATATATATATATATATTATATTTTACTTAACAACAAGCAAAACTTAGAGAAATATAAACTTAGGTAATCCCAAACATTCAGAGATAACAAACTTCTAATTCTATTACAAACATTTATGCCATTTCCTAGTTAATGTAAGGGGAATCATTAGTTATTTTGATTCTCATTACCTTATCCCAAAAATAAAGAATAGGTTTCCTAAATAATAATAATAATCTCACTGCCAAGTAATTTAGCCAGCAGTATGGAAAGTTCCTTGTTGTTGTACCATAATAAAATATGTTGCAAGTCTACCTTTTTGTTTTATTTGATTAGAAATCAATATATATATATATATATATATATAATAATTTGATTAGAAATCAATATATATATATATATTTATTATATTTTACTTAAGCAAAACTTAGAGAAATATAAACTTTGGTAATCCCAAACATTCAGAGATAACAAACTTCTAATTCTATTACAAACATTTATGCCATTTCCTAGTTAATGTAAGTGGAATCATTAGTTATTTTGATTCTCATTACCTTATCCCAACAATAAAGAACAGGTTTCCTAAATAATAATAATAATAATCTCACTGTCAAGTAATTTAGCCAGCAGTATGGAAAGTTCCTTGTTGTTGTACCATAATAAAATATGATTGCAAGTCTACCTTTTTGTTTTATTTGATTAGAAATCAATATATATATATATATATATAATAATAATTTGATTAGAAATCAATATATATATATATGTATATATATTTATTTATTATATTTTACTTAACAACAAGCAAAACTTAGAGAAAAATAAACTTAGGTAATCTCAAGCATTCAGAGATAATAAACTCCTAATTCTATTACAAATATTTATGTCATTTCCTTGTTAATGTAAGTAGAATCATTAGTTATTTTGATTCTCATTACCTTATCCCTACAATAAAGAATAGGTTTCCTAAATAACAATAATAATAATAATAATAATAATAATAATAATAATAATATCACTGTCAAAGAATTCAGCCGGCAGTATGGAAAGTTCCTTGTTGTTGTACCACAATAAAATTTGTTGCAAGTCTACCATTTTATGTTATTTTAAAAAAAAAATTGGCACTTAAATATTGCTATTATTGTGGCCTATAATTTTTAATTCAATTATTTCATAGGGCTTGGCTTTTATTAAAGTTGATAAACGATTGTTGTGTACTATTATTTTTGTAAATCTATACTATATTCTTTGTAATTTAATAAATATAATAATAATAATAACAATAATAATAATAATAATCAAAAAAATATCATGAAACTTGTGATGCTTTGGTGACGGAGTAGGGTGGTACGATACAGTATATCAAAAATTTAACATCGTATCGTATATTATATCGAAATTTTGGTATATCGAAAATTCATACCGTTATCATACCAAAATATTTGAATACCGAAATTTTGGTACAACACACCACTCATACCATACCGTATCGAAAGTTGGTATACCGTTTATTCAGTATATCGTTTCATACCGAATTTTTTGGTATATCGATTCATACCGATATTTCGGCATACCGTTTCATACCAAAAATTTTGATATACCGTTTGATAAAATTATAATATTGAGGAGTAATATTTTGATATTTTTGTATAATACCGAAATACCAATTATTTGATATACCGATATATCAAAAATATAATTTTCACGATTTCTATTTGATGGGAGTAGATTATTCAAAGTAAGAATATACGTTAATATAAAACATCTCAAATAAAATGAAGATGAGTGGTATATTGTAATTTATAATATTGGAAAAGAGGCGAGGTGTAGTGGAATCAGTGATTGTGAGGGTTTTAAATCATAAGAGAAAGAGAGAGATAATTGTGGTTGTAAAGGGTTCGATTTCTCCCAAGTGTGTAAGCAACCATGGTTGTGCTATATTTGTGCTCTTCAAATAAATGTTGCCTTTCTGGAGTACAGTATCTGCTGATGCATTTCTACAATATCTAATTATTTTAATTATAGAGATATTAGAAAAATATAATTATTTTAAATATGTATTTATAATATTGCCAATGGGGTTTATATATTAGAGAGGAAACGGTCCTGTAAAACTACCTTTCTTATTCCAACAAAATGCCATTTTAGATTTGCTCATTCACACTCACTCTTTCAACATCAATGAAGTTATACAGTAATCCAAGAATATATATATATATATATATATATATATATTCCTTGTGTTGACCAAAAAATTATGAAAACTAGTCTTTTTCTCTCTTGCTTGAAAATCAAAACATGTCACTCCATACTCAGTAATTGTATAGCCATTTCCAAACATTCAACATCACATAATTAAAGTTCATTGAAGCTCGATTTTGCTGGAATAATATATTATTATGAGCTCCTAATATTATATATGTTGTAAATAATCAATATAATTTAAATTAGATTGACATAATATAATAAGACTGGACTTTTTTAACATTTCAAGATTCCGCTGATGAAATCCTCTCCTGTTAACCTTGCTTCCTTCTGGCCTTTATATGCACACACACACAATCTGCACTGGACTATGCACAAGAAAGTACACTGAATCCAGAAATGGAAATGCACTTGATCCAGATTCTCTCTCTCTCACTTCTCTCTCTACTTGCCTCTTTCTCCTTTGCTCATACAAACACTACCTTCCAAGTTGGTGTCATTCTTGATGCCGACTCATTAGTCGGGCGCATCGGCCTTACCAGCCTGCCACTAGCCTTCGATGATTTCTACAATGCCAATGGAAATTATTCGACGAGGCTTGCACTTCAGAAATGGGACTCAAGACGACGCATCACTGGTGCTGCTACTTGTGGTATGTGGATGATCCTTCCCTTTCTGCTAAACTTTTGCTCTGTGCTATAGTAGATTGATTTCAAGTTGCACTATTTGATCTTTGTGGTGGAAATAATTTAGATACTAAACTTGTTTCCTGCAAATGATCTTTGCTTTTTCTTGGGAAAAATGTACTCAAATGGTTATTTTCTTGGTTTTCATGCAAATCCATAGTCTACTTGACCCAGATAGAAACATGGGACGAAGAATCAACGGATTTTGATCTTGCGTAGTATTCTTCTTACGTATTATTCATCCCAATTATGTTTTCTGCATGCAGCTCTCAATTTGTTAAAGTATGTACAAGTTGATGCCATAATTGGCCCACAAACATCTGCACAAGCCAACTTTGTGATCAGTCTTGGAGACACAGCACAAGTACCTGTCATTTCCTTCTCTGCAACTAGGCCTTCTCTCCATCCTAAGACTCCCTATTTCATCCAAACAGCCCTTAATGATGCGGCTCAAGTCAACGCGATCGCCTCCATAGTCGACTACTTCCGTTGGCATCAAGTTGTGTTTGTGTATGAGGACTATGGCAATGGCATCATTCCACACCTCTCCAATGCATTTCAAGAAGCCAACACCCGTGTTTCATACAGAAGCCTTATCCCCGTTTCAGCATCCGATGATTTCATTCTCCAAGAGCTGTACAAGATGAAAACAATGCAAACACGTGTGTTTGTTGTGCATCTTTCGAGCTCCCTTGCTTCTAGATTCTTTGTCAAAGCGAAGGAAGCCGGTATGATGAGTGAAGGGTACGCATGGATCGTAACAAGTGGGCTGATGGATCTGTTTTATTCATTGAGTAAAGAAGTTGTTGACTCTATGCATGGAGTTATTGGTGTAAAACCTCTGATTCAAGATTCAAGAAAGCTCAGATCCACCAGTTTAAGGTGGAAGAACAAGTTCTTACAAGATAATCCTAGTATTTCGCAAGCTGAGATGGGCCTTTTCGGCTTGTGGGCTTACGACACCTTTTGGGCTTTGGCTATGGCTGCTGAAAGAATTGGATTTAGGGGGCCAAGTCCTTTGCAGAACATAAGTACTGATCTTAACTCTACAAACATGTTTGTTACTGAAGTATCACAAACTGGTCCGAAACTTCTAGAAGCCATGCTGGAGACTACATTTGAAGGACTTGGTGGGAATTTTCGCCTTGTCAACGGACAACTACAGCCGTCATCTTTTCAAATTCTGAATGTAGATGGAGGTGGACTGAGAGAGATCGGAAAGGGATGGGAGGTTCCAGTTAGTGGGAAGAAGCTTAGAGTTGGAGTTCCAGAAGAAGCTGGCTTTCCAGAGTTTGTTAAAGTTGAAAGAGACCCTCAAACTAATGATACTAAAATTTCTGGTTATTACATAGACTTGTTTGATACTATCATGGCAGCACTTCCTTACACTGTCCGATACGATTATGTCCCTTTTCAAACCTCAAGTGCAGGAAGCTTCGATGATCTATCCTATCAAGTTTTTAACGGGGTAAGTTCCTTACTGTAGACATATCTCCATCAGTACGAGTCCTTTTCGGGTGAGCCCAAAAACCAAAACCCTGCAGGCTCAAGAGGCTCAGAATGGACAACATGAGTGCTCAGAGTAGCCTAACAATTGAGAACTTCATTTTATACCTATGTTGTAATCTCTTTTTCATGTTCTTTTTCTCCATGGCATAGACCTTTGATGCTGCTGTTGGCGACATAACGATCACAGCAAAGGGATCACAATACGTTGACTTCAGTCTTCGAATCGAAGAAGGAGGGATTACAATAACACAAAAAATTGAACATCCAAATGACGAAAAGTTTTTCTTGGACCCTCTCACCAAAGAACTATGGTTAACTGCCATAGCCCTCTTCATATTCACAGGAGTTGCTCTCTGGATTCTTGAACATAGATTGAACAAAGCTTTCAGGGGTTCCCCTTCAGAGCACGTCGGCTTGATCTTCTACATTCCCTTCATGTCGTTAGTATTTGCCAACAGTAAGAATAAATTCTACATCCATTAAGAAATGGGATATAGAGCCATATTGCTATGTAAAAGACTTCAGATATCACTTTTATAAAAGCCTCAAGACTTGCTGAATCAGTGGATTTCTCAAGCATGTGAGAAATCGTCATGCTTGAGAAATCTCCAGGTCTTGAAACGAGTTACGGATAAAGGATATCTTTATATTCCAAAAGGGCTATAGTCCTATATCCTGTTTTTCTGCAACCCAAAGGGTGAAAATCCCATATCTGATAATGTGCTGCATGTATACTTGCAGGGGAAAGAATAGTGAGCAACTTAGCTCGACTTGTCATAGTCGTTTGGCTGTTCGTCGTGCTAATACTAAGTTCAACCTACACAGCAAGCCTTGCAGCAAAATTAACATCATTGGAGTTTCAAAAGGCTAATACAGATGTAGAGAAGCTTATTACAAGCGGCGAAACTGTTGGATGTCGGGAGGGGTCATTTATTTTTTCGTACTTGAAAAGGCTGGGATTCAGCGAAAGCAAGATTTTGACATACAAATCTCACAAAGAAATTGATGATGCTTTATCCAAAGGAAGTAAACATGGCGGCATAAAAGCGTTGTTTTCTCGTACTCCCTACACCACCCTCTTCTTGTCCAAGTACTGCAATAAGTATGCAACAGCAGGGTCACCCTACCTCACTGAGGGCCTTGCCTTTGTAAGTGCAATAGTAATTCTTATATCATTCTCATTTCATAAGTTATATAGCTTGTCATAGTACTTACAAGATTGCGTATTTTCCTGAAAAATGACAGGTTTTCCCAAAGGGCTCTCCTTTAGTTGCAGATGTGTCACGTGCAATCATTGAACTAACAGATAATGTAAGTATATCAGAAATCAGGGGACGCTGGATCAGACAGTCGGCATGTAATGAAAGGTATCACTCTGAAGTATGGGAAAAGGTCAGCTTGAAGAGCTTCAAGATTCTGTTTGGAATCACAGGAGGGATCACAGCAACTTGCCTAGTGGTATATTTAGCTCCTATCTTTACCAAAACAGAGATTTTATTCAGAGAATTTCCAACTCTGGGGCTACAACTTGGTCCAAGATTCGCGCTATGGGCAAGCATTTCGATCAGAGAGATCCCAAATCTTTTCGCTCTGGAAGAGGCAACGAAGATGGTGATCAAACTGCATCTCCAAGTCCAGCGAATTGGAGCACAGTAGTCCCGATTCATCAGAAGATATGCCGAGTGAAAATCGAGTATCTTGTCCGAATTCAGACCATCCAAGTGCAAATGCAGAACAAGTAAGATCAGTGTAGCTTAGAAACATGTATGAGAAACTTTGTTTGTGGACAAGTAACTAGTAGGTTTCTTGAAAGTCATTAAGCAATCTGCTTTAAAACATCTGTAACTTGTAATTTTTATTACAACTTGTAAGCATAAAATGTTTGTTGCATGTAAATAATACAATATACTTTTTTTTGTTGATACAATAATTAATAAAATCTAATTTAAGAGACATCAACTTTGTCTTAATTTTTTTATATTTTTTTAAAAATATCAAGAACCAACTCCAAAATTTCACTATTTCAATTGAGGTTACCTTTTGAATAATTGATCCAAGAATTGTTTATTACTTACTAAATTTATTGATTTTGATACATTGAAGTTAGTTTTGAGGAAATATATTGTAGATTAATTATTGTCCGCATCCAAAAACAATTCTTATACACGTGACGTGCATTAATGTAATAAAACAGCATAGTGGAACACTATTTTGTAATAAGAGATTCAAATTTGATCAAGAACCAATTATATGTGTAATAACAATGAACTTCTCAATGATGATATACAAATAAAGATTTTGAGTTCTAATAACAAGAGAAGCTCGTAAAGAATATTACCAACCCTAAAGCAGTATCATGGAGAAGCTTAACTAAAGTCTAGCCCATGTATGTACCATTTTGCAAGATCCACCATCCATTTCACACACACCCGTGTGGGTGTGGGTGTGGGTGTGGGTGTGGGTGTGGGTGTGTGCGTGTTCTGTGCAAATGGAGGGTGGATCCTGCACCAAGTGCAGTCGAAAACACCTACGAAAATTTGCGTCTACTTCTAGAATGCACCAATATTAGCTGCTTCACAACATCTCTCATAGATGGTCTCCTGCTGGCCTCCATATCAGTACACCTCAAAGCTAACATGACCACATTTTCTACTTGCTCCATTATGCTTGAATCCATGAATTCATCCACAAGGACCGGGTCCACAATCGCCTCCACATCTCCAGTTTCGCTCCACACAGCTCTCACCCACGCAACGATGTCCACTCCCTCACCAAACGACCGATCCAACACTTTCCTTCTCGTAACCAATTCCAACAATACTACCCCATACGCATATACATCCGACTCCTTGCTGTATCTGGTAGAGAATGCATTTTCTGTACAAAAAGGATTACTTTCATATTTAGATCTCAGTGAGATAATCGACGAACAAGTTATTTACTTGCACTAACAGGAACAGGGACAACAACAACCATGTCTGGTTATTGCTGTACAAGGATCATATCTCGTTATTGCTACATGGACGAAAATTTACATACTAGATGGGACAAAATGGTAAATTTACCTGGAGCAATGTAGCCAATAGTGCCCTGAATTGCGCTGAATTGAGCTGAAGAAACAGAATCATCCAAGAGCTTGGCAATGCCAAAATCTGAGATGTGGGGCTCCATTTCCGAATCAAGTAAAATGTTCATAGGCTTAATATCTCTATGGATGATACAAGGATCACAGTCAAAGTGGAGATAAGATAGACCCTGAGCCGTTCCAAGTGCTATCTTATACCGAACGCTCCATGCCAAAGTTGGTTGAGTATTGATCTCATGCAGAACATCATGAAGACTTCCATTTTCCATGTAACTGTACAAGATTAACCCGTAATCTGTTCTCAACCAAAAGTCTTCGAGTCTAACTAGATTACGGTGCCTGACCTTTCCGATTGTCTGTATTTCTCGGACCATACTCGTGTTCCCTCCCTTTGATCCAGAAAAAGATAGCTTTTTTAAAGCGTACACTTTTGTCGGGATCAATGTTACCTTGTATACTGTCCCATGTGCTCCCCTCCCAATAATGTATTTATCGCTTAAATTCTCAGTAGCTTCCATGACTTGATTCAGAAGAGAAGAAGCACCTTCTGCAGAGTCTAGAAAGTTCTTTCCCCGATCCTTTTGCCTTAAAAGCCAGTAAGAAATTCCAAGAACAAGAATAACAGCAAAAAGGGACGACCCGAAAATGACCATTGCAGTATGGACATGATTAAGGCCTCGTTTTCTTGAGTCCCCATTACAGGATTTGAAGGCGCTATTGCCAGCACAGCTCACATCCCCCTTTGATCGACAATTAATACATAGGTCCTGATTTCCAGTGAATGATGATGGATATGAAATCAGAAATTTCATGAGTGAAGACGGAAGAGGACCAGTGAAAGCATTGTAAGAAACATTGATGGCAGTTAAAGAATGGAGTTGACCAATAACTTCCAAACTGCCAGACAGATTGTTGCGGCTGATATCTAACTGCTCCACCATTTTTAACCTCCCTAGTTCTTGTGGAACTTGACCTATTAATCCATTGCTGCTAAGATTCAATGATCTTAGGTTCTGGGCTTCGATTCCCAATCCGATCGAAGGAGGAATTGGCCCACCTAACCGGTTTGCACCAAGCTCCAAAGATGAAAGTTTTCCAAGTTCAAATAAAGAGGAAGGGAAACCTCCTTCAAACCGATTTTCACTAAGATCCAAAATGGATAATTCGGTCAAGCTTCTTAACCAAGACGGAATTGTACCATTTAACAGATTGTGACTCAGAGAAAGTTTCGACAATTTGTTACAGCTTGACAACTGTGATGGCACCACACCTTCTAGGAGATTGTGAGACAGAGTTAAGTGCTCAAGATTCACAAGTCTTCCCACCTCAGGAGGTATAAAACCAGGGACCTTATTGTGAGATAAGTCTATAGAGGTAACTTTAACAAGATTTCCTAAGCTTGAAGGAATCGATCCACTAAAGCTATTGCTGCTGAGATCAATGAATCGAATATTAGAACGTCCCACAAACTGCGGTAGCCTACCTGTGAGGTTATTCTGTTTGAGAATCAGCCGTGTCAAAGTAAAGCAGCTTTCAATATCAAAAGGAACACTTCCTTCAAAGTTGTTTTGGCCCAGGATAAGCCTTCTCAAACGCTTTCTGGAGCAAAGATTCGTCGGTATAGGGCCAGTAAACTTGTTTCTTGTGAAGTCCATTTCAACAAGGCTACTATTTATGCCCAATCCTTGAGGTATCACTCCGGTAAATCCATTGCCATACAATGAAATGTTTCTCAAGTTCTTTAACTCTGTGATTTCTAGGGGAATCTCACCAACAAGATTATTCTCATAAACTATAAAATGCTGAAGGGTTTGGATCTTCCATATACTAATCGGGATTTCTCCACTTAAATTGTTGGTAAAGAGCATGAGAGTCTGCAGCTTATTAAGATTACCTAATTCACTTGGAATCTCACCCTCCAACCTGTTTCCATACATCTGCAAATCAGTCAAAGTTTGGCAATTTCCTAACTCAGGTGGGATTGATCCAGATAACTGATTTACGGACAGATACAGCAGATTCAACCCAGTGAGTTTTCCTAAAGAAGAAGGGATAGAACCACTTAGGCCACAATTCACAGCAGATAAATTAATCAAGCTACTGCAATTGCCCAATCCAGGCGGAATGCTTCCACTGAACTTGTTATTCGATAAAACTAGACTCTTTAATTCTTTGCAAGAACCCAAACCCAATGGAATCTTGCCTTCAAGATTGTTATTTTCCACATACAAATTGACAAGATTCTCAAGATTGTTCAAAGTTTCAGGCAAAACCCCTTGCAGCAAGTTATTGTTCAAGTAAAGTGATTGCAACATGCGGCAGTTTCCTATCGAAGAAGGGATAGTTCCCGATAACTGATTGAAGCTTAAATACAAAGATTCAAGAGCACTCGTATTTCCTACAGTTGATGGGATTGAACCAGTAAGCAAGTTGTTATTGAGGTAAACTAGACTCAATAATGGAATTTGGAATAAAGATTCTGGAATTCCGCCACTAAGAGAATTGGACCATAAGACTAAATAATTCAATCTTTTCAAATTCCCAATACTTTCTGGGATTTCCCCAGAGAAGAAGTTCTCAGACAGGTCCAAATACTCAAGAAAACTACAATTGCCAAGCCCAGATGGGATTTTACCCGAAAATTTGTTACGACTTAAGTCGAGCGTGAGTAAATGCTTTAGATAGGCAATTTCTGGGCCAAGTTGGCCCGAAATCTCCACTGTGGACAGGTTCAAAGCAATAACAGAGTTGTGGCCGTTACATTGTACTCCAAGCCAGGAACAAGGTGTGGAATCAGAAGCATTCCAGCTGGATTTGATGGATGGAGGTACAACTTTCCAGTGCCTAATCAGTGATAACAGAGTTGCACCTTCTAGATTGACAGCATAGACACCAAGTGCTGAAGTAGACAACAAGAACATCAGCATAAACAAACTCCACCCCATTTTCATTGTAGCTAAGCAGGTATCAACTCAAACACTCAAAAGCTTTTCTTGTTCTTTTCTCTTTTTTCCCTCCAAAGAATCGATCTTGAGAAGGTAACTAAATTAAAAAAAAATATCCCGGCATGAAAACCCACTCTCAAGAAAATGCCAAGTTCACCACAAACCTTCAGAGAGAGAGAGAGAGAGAGAAAAGGGTATATCGAGTATCAAGACTCACTCTCAAGTAGATAATCAAGTTTAAAAAAAAAAAAAAAAGGGAAATCCCAAATGATGAATTATAAGAAAATTCACAGAGCAAATGGGGTTTGGCTAATCACAAGTAGCAGTAGCCAGTCCCAAAAAAGGAACTCAACAAACGGTTTGGGATAATCCCACCCAATTGCGATATACACAGAAAATTAGCCAACTTTCGAAACAAGATTGCACCTTTTTTCTGTGTGAACGCTGACATGGCGCTTTAATACCTGCTTGTCCGTTGGCTGCAGCCGATCCCATCACCAGACTTTCAACGCGTTTTCACATCTTTTTCAGGTAAACATAGAATAATAATAATAATATAAACATAATAAATTTGTGCTGTCCTAGACATTCTTCCAGTTAGCTCGGTTTCCACTGAATATACCATGCCGATTTAGTTATTGACTTGCTTTAGACCTATGTTTCTTTATCCTTAAAAAATGCGAAGTCGTTTTGAAATGGTAAAGTCTTGTTTGGAAGTGTTGTTTGATATCCTGATTAGCTTACCTCTCACTTTCACTATTTATATTTTATTATTATTTATATATTATTTTTTTGCAAGGGTAGGTCGGCTAATGGAAGCGGTTGTTGAATATCAATAACTAATAGTTTTTAAATGACAACGAGTTTGGAACGGGAATATATCAAACCACATTAACTTTTTAACACTAACTTACATCATAATACTTCAGAAATTAAAGATGGACTGTGAAGGTGGTTGTCGGAAGCGGCTTGACCCGCTCCTACCGACTCTGGGGCACCATAGCATGTCAGGAATAAGGGGGGACATACCGGACGTAAGCACTCCCTTGGTTGGGGGCTGTGCCGCCCTCCCTTCGATTGATACACAATTGGAGGAGGTAGATCACGAACGCTACAGGTGTTAGAGCAATCCAGCTCGGGGAAGGCTAACACGGCGCCTCATATATGGGTAGCAAGAGCTGTCTTAAGACCCTCAGACTTTGAGAGGCCTCAAATTATGGACCCCAAAAATAAAGCCTATTAGTTAATCTTTACTTTTAAATTATATTCATATAAAATTTGTATTGTTTCTAGTTTTTAGAAGTCTATTTTTCTCTTTTGACCATGAGCTCTCAAAACATCACTTGTATTATTATATTAATATTACATGTTAACATGGAAAAGTTGGCTCGTAGACCTTGGGAAATAAATGTAGACGATTGTGCAGAAAAGAGTGTATAGCATTATACACATTTAATACAGAATTTTTCATATGAGGAACGCTTGCTCCAGCTGAAAAAGCATCTACAGCAGAAAAGTACATAGGAGGAATAATTCTTGATTTCACACTCAACCAACCAAATGTCTCCCTCACTGAACAACATCACTCCTCGAAAAGGGATTGCAATAAATGTCGTAGGGACAAAGATAGTTGGGGGGGGGGGGGGAGTGGACAATTCTACTTGTTGCACTTCATGATCTGTTCGGGCAGATAGGAACTCGGCCGTCACCATGTCATAAAACAGCCTGCATAATAGCATTAGATTTTTCGATATAGTGGTTTGATGCTAGAATATATGTGTTGGTATTACAAGAGGAGTCTTTCCAAATGAAGCCTGAGGAGGAATGATGCTGATGATGGTCTTACCAAGTTGAATGGGACTATGTTCAAGATTTCTAGGTGTTCTCGAATGATGAAACAACATGATCATGTCATGATCTACAACATAATTTCCCCCCAAGAAAAAATCATTATTATTGGTTTCTTTAGTTGTTCTAAGATGTAGGATATGTTCACTTGACAAACAAAAGTGCAGAGATTGTACGTAATGACAAAACCATGCATTCTAGAATAATTAAGCAACAGATCATAACAGGTTAACATATCATTCAGAGATGCCAATGCCTCGAATGCATTCACATACATGAAAAGGATGCTGATGTTGATTAGTGGATGATGAATGGATGCATGCAATAGCTGCATGATGCATCCTTCATGCATGCGCGTATTTTTCAGGGTGTAAGATACAGGATACATCCCCTTCAAGTTACTGGTAGGTAATTGGAGGTGGAACTGCGTTCGCACTTGGGGCAGGAGCTGGGTAGCCTGAGTCCTTCCTTCTTCCAAATGGATTTTTTGAATATGTATCTCGAGGTTAAGAGAAAAACATAAAAAATATAAACCATAAGTACAATCAGAATAGCTTTCGCAATATAACATATTAGGCTTAATAGCTAAAAAGTTCCAAAACAACATTTTGGTATTCAGGCCAATTCTTCCATGGTTTGGCTAAAGAGGTGCAATTTTGGTCATCCTGAAAAAAGTTTGCACTAATCATATGTAATTGGGATTCTTCAAGTTTGATTCAATAGTCAAGAGACACGTAAATCACCATCCAGATAGAAGTAGCCAATATCGCACCTAACTAGCGGATAAATTAGCAATTTTAAAACAATTGGCGAAATTAGCGAAATGTAGCAAAGCTTTAATTTTTAAGGCTATTAGGACTAAAAGCATTAATGCTCGCTTGAACAAGTGGTGCGTGTGGCTGAGAAAAGGAAGAAATGGAGAAAGAGAAGAAAAAAAATGTGAATTGTGGTTATTAAGTATTCTATCAACTCATGGAAAGCCATGAAATAGAAGGATATTGAATACGCATTCCAACAGAGCCGGAACTGGGTATAACGGCACCCTGCAAACTGTGATGCACATTAGTGGCACTGTTAACATCCTGCAAGTGCAATATAACTATGTCAATACTACAAAGCAGAGAAGGACAGAAGTGTGCACAAAATGAGACAAGGAAGATTAGAAATATCAAGCCAATTGACAAAGCCCATATCTTACTTCAAATTCAATGAAGCAAACAGTGTGTCTTTCCTGTCTAATTACTTTCATCTGCTTAAAACCAGGTTGGCTGCAAGGTAGGAAACAGAGGACAATAAGTTGATCAACTTGAACAAATATGAAGCAGTCAAATCAAATATCTGGAACGGAAATGTAATCTTAACATACACGCTGAAAAGGCCACGGAGCTCTTCTTCATTAATATTCTCACCAAGATTGCCAATGAAAAGAGTGTTGCAAGGGGGGTTGTCTTTGTTATTCTACAAGAAAGTAATATATGATGTTGTAGAAACAGACATGGCTAGAAAAGAATATGACAGAATAAAATAAGCAAATCAACCAACAACGGGACTTTGGTACACCACCAGGAAATAGTCAGCAGAGGAAATTCTCTATTAAATGTCTACAGCATATTACTTATTAAATTCATCATCTAATTCTTATCAAACAAGATAGCAGCCATGGAAAGCAACAAGTACATGGGTTGTAATACTTGTTGGCCGTCATAAACTTCTCAAAGAAAATATATTAATCAAAACAAATGTAAGAAGCAGAAGCAGGAACATTGTCTCACCTGGACGGGTACATAACTGCTTGGTGCAGGTACAGGAGCTGGAGCAGGCATAGGCACAGGCACAGGAGGAACTGCATAGCCCGCATATGGATCATAATGGGAAGGAGCTGGGGACATATACCTGAGATCAAAATATCGTCTAACATCACTTACAAGAATTATGGTTTTGATCAACTACACACACAGTCCCCTTTTGTGAGCATAAGATCAATACCAGCCTTACCCATGAGGTCCCCAAACCGGTGGTGGGGGAGGATGAAAAGGAGGTGTTGTATAAGCAGTGTGCGTATAGTCACCACCTGTTCGCAAGCGTTTACTCTGGTCATAAGCATTGGAATCAACAACTATCCCTGCATACTAACAAAGTTAGAGAAGAAAAGAGGGCAAAAAGAAGAAAGCAAAGAGCAAATCTTCCAATATTAACCCTCTGAAAGCTAACTGCTCAACAAGAAACTAAATTCATACATATCATAGTACACAACTAAATGGATACAGATATTTGACATATAATGCTGCCGGGACATGACAAAATACTGGGGTCATTAAAGTAACAAAATAGAAATATTAATATTAGTTCCCGTAATACTATCTGTTCTCTGATCCAAAGAACTGTCCATGGGGAATCTGTTGCCCGAAATGTTTAACGATTGAAATCCACTCCAAGGTTTGGATTCACATAAGAAGTTGTTCGAACAATTGTAGCTTTGAGCACACCATGTGTTAATGTACTGATCTTGGGACTTGGATTGAGAAACCAAAACTTAGAGATAAAATTAGGACAACAATTTATCCTCAGTCCTCAAAAGACCAAAAAAAAAAAAGAAGTTTTATCCACGACAACTTACAAGAGCTAAGGCAGTCTAAAGACATTACATAATCAAGACATGCACAATAAGTTACAAGGTAGTCATACAACACAATGGACCAGCTAATAAAAATAGTTAAAAAAGCTTACCCCTTTTCACGAATAGATTCTTCTTTGCCATCTCTGTGTGCAACACAGACTTTGACTCAGCATCAAACACCATATCCTAAGTCCCCGAAGCATCGAAATAATGAGACAAAGCATTCAAATAAGGGGCAAAAAAAGGTTGTGAAATTACTGAAAAGCATAGCAATGACCTGAAGCGCATCCTTAGCAGCAAGGGCATGGTGTGCAGAAGCAAAAAGCGCGAATCCCATTGGATGCTCTCCTTTGAAGTTCACCTGCGACGCCTCGTATCCCGGCAGCCACCTCAGCAAATTTTGCAGCTCCCTCTCTTTCACATCCTCCGGCAAACCCGAAATAAATATCGTACGTACCTAGGAAACGCCAGGAATCGGAGGCAAACGTCAATCACCATTACTACAGGCACGAATCACGGCATTTACAAATTGCAGGAATGGAAACCGAAAGAAATCGACAGAAGAAAAAAAAAAAAAAAAAACCCAAGGAATGTTGCGAAGCCCAAATCGGTGGAAGTATGAATCGCACGCCCTTACCTCATCGGAGGAAGAGCGGGAGGCGGGGCTGTCTAAAGGAACTGGAGGAGGGTGGGGGTGAACAGGAGGGGGCGGCGGAGCTGAGGCGGAGGCCGGAGGAGGGGCGGGGACAGGCGGCCACTGCTGGTGGTAGGGGTGGATTCCGGTACCCGCCATATCAACAGATCGATTAGTTTGCGAGATTGTTTCTTGTGCTGATCTACTGCTCAAATCCAAGAATTGAAGCGGCAGTAATCGCGATTAATTAAGGGTAGATCAGGAAATTGAATTGCGACGAAGGGTTCTCTGATTGCTAGTTTGCAACAAAGCAAAATCCAATCCCTAAGCATTAACTCCGGAAGATGGGTTCAGCAGTTAAATGACAGGTAGGGGTGCCGTCGTGCTTATTTAAAAATAAAATAATAAAATAATAATAAAAACAAAACAAAAAAGGGAATTTTGAGGTAAATATTTTATTTTTGGGTACATATTTAAAATTATAAAAATATTAATTTAAATTGATTTTTCTAATAAAAATATTATTCGACTTATTTAATTTAATTATTTTCATCTTGAATTGACTCTATATCAATAAATTTACTTATAAAAAAGAAACATAACAAATTATGCATCACACAGGCAGAATATTAATTTATACTAATAAAAAAAATGGACATAATTTCTGAATATAAACTTAAATTTAATCATGTTTTCTTACATCAAAATAAAATAAAATTCATTTTGTGTTTTTAAAGAATTACAAATGTATTCATCAATTATATAAGAGAAGCAGAATTGGAAAAAGTAGTTTTGATTCAAGAGAAATTAAATCCAATGTCTTATGATACACATCTTGTGACTAGCACTTATTTGCGAATCACTAGATTCTAAAATCTATGGAGAAACATCAGAGAAGATGCTACTTTATTGGATAGTTGAAATTCTGTACCAATATTAATTCTATTCCTAAACATGTTACTTATTGGTACAAGTTTCCCAGATGTGTGTGTGAGAGAGGGCAGAGAGAGAGAGAGCAGAGAGAGAGTAGCAAATTCAAATAATTTCTTGGGCCAAAAAAATCACATCCAAGAGTTGTATCACTCACAATAGAGCAAATCTACACTCCATCAACCAATATAGTACTATATCTACCCTCAGACACAACATAGTCTAATACAACAATCCAGAAACATGGCATTCGCACAAAGTCACACACACCCACATGGATATGTGTAGTCGTACGAGGGACCCTGATTGCAGTAGTGGATGCACAAAAAATGCTCCCACAAGACCATGTAGCAATAGCAACAACAACAAATCCCTTCTTTAGTACCAAGAGGGATGACTTCAATCTTACCAAAACTAAGCTAAAACTGCTAACCAAACAGAGGCATTATGGCAACATAAACACTTATTTTAGCATCAGCTGCCTATTGCCATTTTATTCCAAATTTCCATAAAACAACAGCAAATTTAAACACTAAAGATCAAGAAACACAAACTCTTCAATTGCAGGCACTTCTCCAATCTTTTTCAGTGTCTCCTTATTTGGTTCTTCGTCAACCCCGATCGCCATAATCGCCTTCACCCGCTTAACAGTCCTTCCCACACTCATAAAGCTCACGTTCACATTACTCTCTCCAAGAATGTTCCCAACCTGCCCGATCATTCCAGGTTGGTCCACTTGACGGCACAATATAAGGCTCCCCTCCAAGCTCACATCAACACTAAAGGACCCCACACGAGTCAAGTGGGGTACCCCGTCCTTCGCTTTTCCCTCAATGCTTATGTTCCCGTTGTCCAACAATGCGCTCTCAAATTTCGACCCAACATTGCTTATCTGAACCTGGATAGATTCAATAGGGTTATCGGGAGAAGAGTCCACAATAACTCTTTCCTCGCTGATTCGGAGGCCTTTCTGCTTGGCCGTGTAGTCTGCGTTGACAAGGTTGATGTGGGCGTCTGAGATGGGCTCGATGATGCCCTTTGTTATCATGGCTCGGAGAAGTCTGGTGTCCAAGTTGTCTGGGTCGCGGGATGAGCTGTACACAACCTTCACGGATTGGATTCCACTTCCCCCTGCAACGAGCTGTACGGCTAGTCTGCCGAGCTTCTCGGCTAGAGTGACGTAAGGAGCCAATTCTGACAACACCTGATTAGAGAGAGAGAGAGAGAGAGAGAGAGAGAGAGAGAGAGAGAGAGAGAGAGACGGAGACCATTATTGATGAAAATGTGGAAAGAAATGCTCAAGACAAGCGTTGGTGTGTAACTGGATTGTTACCTCAGGAGGAACCATTGGAGCATTTACTGCAGTCGCTGAGAGCTCTCCTCTCAGTGCACCAACAACTGCCTCTGCTATTTCAACAGCAACTCCTTCCTGAAATGCAGGTAAGATAACAAGTTAATTTGTGGCCAACTATTTCACAGAGAGAGAGAGAGGGGAGCTACAGCCCGCGGATGAAATGATGCCAATATAATATAGGAAAAACGCATACCTGTGCTTCCTTTGTGCTAGCTCCAAGATGTGGTGTAACTGTGACATTCTCGTGCTGCACTAATTTGCTATCTTTCTGTGGGGGCTCCTCTGCAAACACATCAAGGGCTGCCTGTAAATATTAAGAAGATTTTTTTTTATTTAGTGCCAAATCGAAATAGGAGGTTGGATCATTTCGTTTCTGATAAAATTCTTTAACAAACAACTAAAGAGCGCAAGATAACATGAAATTCTCAAGTTCAATTTGCTTCATGTATAATAAATTCTAAAGAAATGCGAAATAACAGAGAACCTGGGCAACTGTTCCATTGTCGAGCGCCCTAACTAAAGCATCTTCGTCTATGACACCACCCCGAGCAACATTTATTAAACGGGCACCCTTCTTCATCTTGGCAAATGTTGCATCATTAAATATCTTGTTGGTAGTAGGCGTAAGAGGCATGTGGAGAGAAATAAAGTCTGCCCTGGAGAGGGCTTGATCAAAAGACACCAAATCAACACCAAGGGCTCGTGCTCTATCGGCTGGAGCATATGGGTCGTGGGCAATGACATGCATTCCAAGGCCTTTCGCACGTCTTGCAACCTCGGAACCAACTTTACCGAACCCCATAACAGCTAATGTCTTCCCAACCAGAGAAACACCAACATACTTACTACGTTGCCATTTTCCTGTCAAAAGCATCACGTAATAGCAAATATGTGAAGTCAAGTTTTTGAAGCTGTGGAACATACACTATTGAAAGTAGAAAGAGAGTAAATTTGCATAAAATCACTAAAGAAGCCATTCAGTTTTTCTTTCCAAGAAAGCTCAAATCTCTCTATTGGCATACCTTCACATTGTCTTATGTTACAGTGATTTTCCTCGTAGTATATGATTCTGCACATTGTGTAAGTGAGGTTCTAAATAATTTTTAGTTGAGGACTGCATCATTTCTATGGAATTTATTTTCTTTCTACAAAATATTTACTCGGGCATATAGTAGGAAGAGGATTCTCTACCCCCATTTTATTTATGAATTTCCTGTAAATTGTGAAGCCAAAGAAGCAAATGATTGCAAAGGGTGTGTAAGGCCCACTTTTCTACCGTGTAACTTGTACAACCTCTTGTTTCTTTCCTTAAATTCACAAGATAGAAATGCAGAGGATTGAAATTCGTAATGCAATAAGTCACATTTGTAATATAATAATATTTCCAACAAAAAATTAAGGGGTATTTCTTTTTTATTTAAGTGGGTCGGCACAAAATTGGGTTGTAAACCGCAAAAATTCTAAAATTTTACAAAAATAAAAAAAATAAAAAAAAAATCTTATAGGATAGAATTTTTAGTATAGTATCAAATCAACCTTTTGAATGAGTTAGTTTTAATAAAATATTATTACAGTATAAAAATGATTGATGATTAATTTTATATGATAATAATATCCTAGTGTTATTGTAGAATTAAAAAATCATAAAAAAGTCTAGAGTAATTATTGACTCTAAATCTCTGGAAATGATTTTTTTATTTTTTAACATATTCAAAGTGGGAAATGATTTTTTATTTTTTAACATATTCAAAGTGGGGAATTAGATTCCTTCATATTTAATTCCACAGAAAGGGAAAAGGACTAGATTTGACATAGTTGTTCTGCTTTGGCATTCAGATCTGCACTTATTATCGCTTCACTTCCTAGCTTTCCTGGAGTCTTACAGACCATTCAAATGGTATGGGAAATTTTGCTATAACACGGAAATGCAAATATTAAATTTGATTTTGCTGCTTCGTTTAAATTTCACAGAAAAAAAAAATTATGGATCTTCGATCAGAACAACATTGTTATATGATAAAGAACAGGGAAATCGCATCATACCAGCTTTCATGGAAGCATCAGCCTGCGCAACATTCCTCGCCATACCAGCAAGCAAAGCAATTCCATGCTCCGCCGCGGCAATGGTATTCGCCGTCGGTGCATTCACCACCAAACACCCAAACTCCGTCGCGGCCTGCAGATCCACATTATCAATCCCAACGCCGGCGCGTCCCACCACCTTCAGCTTCCCCTTCGCCGCTTCAAACACCTGGCGCGTCACCTTCGTCCCACTCCGCACGATCAGCGCGTCACACTCCGCGATCTTCGCGCACAGCTCCTCCTGAGACAAATTGTACAAACACTCAACATCTCCATAGCTCCTAAGCAAATCAAGCCCAGCTTCTCCGAGCTTCTCGGAGACCAGAATCGTCGGCTTCAGCGATTTGACGACCGGATCTGAATTCCTGGCCTTGGACACCAACTCAGACTCCTTGACTAGAACGTTGACAACGGCCAAGCTGCGTGGATTTGCATTCCTGGAATTGGCGGAGATGGATAGTTTTTGGAGGGAAATGGAGGAATTGGAAAAGGAAAGACGGTTGGCGAAGGAATTCACGCTGTTCTTCTGAAGCGGAAACGATGGCGGCTGCTCTGTCAGCTTGTTTGTCGCAGAGGAAATGGAGGTGGCAGCCATGTTTTTCTCTCGTGCGTTTTTCGATCTATGTGTGTGAGAGAGAGAGAGAGAGAGAGAGAGAGAGAGAGAGAGAGAGATTCTGTGCGTCAAAAGTTGTTGGAGAAGGAAGACTTTAGAGGAGAGAAGTTGAAAGTGAGTAGGCGGAAAGATATTTGCGGAAAATTGGGAAGCAACTATAAATATATATATAGAAATAATTGTCCTTAAAATAAAATGTTAAGTTTAGTGGTCAAGATTGAGATCTAGGTCTAGGACTCTATTTTAATCTCTAATTAACTTCCCAATCAAATTCAAGAAAACTAAACCCTCCGTCTCAAAATAAAAATAAAAGAGTTCCATTTTATCCCTGCCCAAAAAAATATTTTTAAAATAAAATATCTCATTTTATTAGTTAGAGTAAAAAAATGGGTAAACAAATTATATATAATTGAATGAGTCGTATGAACAAAGAATAAAAGATGTCATTTTGTACAAGTTTATGATTTTAATATCTGGTATTTTTTATTTTATTATTTTATTATTTTAATTCATCGTAATGCAAATGTTATTACCTAGTTAGTCAAAAAATAAAAAATTATAACCTTGAGAGACGTGACTCTTTTTTAGAATGAAAGACTACATTAAATTGCTATAATATAATTCTATTTAATTTATAACACAATATTAACCATTATAGATCGTGGGGAAAAATTAACTTAAAGAAATTTAAGAATGAATATGATACACTTTCTAATGCAGTTTGATTTAATAATTTAGAAATGTTAGAATAAATATAAAAAATTTACTTCTCCATTTCAATTTATCTGTTTCGATTTAATTTTTAATGTATGGAACTTTAGATCAATTAGATCATATTTGTGGTCAACATAAAATTACATTCAAGTTTATTCGGTAATAAACAACATCAAATCAACTATACATCAAATAATTTTATTTGAATTTTAATCTTACCAATAGAGTTTGCCCGTTTATGCTTGCAAATTGCAAAAACAGCTCAATTCGACTAAATTTTATATTTAATATAAATAATTATATAATGTATCAATATTAATAAATAAAACAAAGAAACATAACAAATATTTTTCTTATAATATATATTCCTATAAGCTCATGAACGATGTCAACTTGATTTTGGATCCAACATTTTTGGATTTTATTTATTTATTTTCATATAGAGGAAATTACGATATTGACCCTAAATCATGGTAGGTGAGAGATTGTGAGAATAGTTTATCCACATGATTAAGCAATTGAAATATCACTAAATCATGGTGGGTAGGTTTTGGAAAATTTGTCTTTTTCCAAATCATTCTAATATTTCCCTTTTCATATTTTATATATGTTACATTTTTTTAAAAATGATTTATACATTTACCAAATATTTCACCATTTTGGGTAATGATATGACCTAAGGGCAACTTACAAACAATCAGTAGTACTTCCTCCGGGAAACATCAATTTATAGCAAAATCAAAAGAGATCAAAATTGGTAACTTTCAGTCATACCTTTTGCATAACCAGAGACTACGGACGCATGAACCAATATTAAAACTTAAAATTTAAAATGTTCGAGTTTATAAAATTATTTATATTTTTTTAATGAATATCACTATTATTAAAAGTGTAAATAGAATCAGATATTTAAAAACTTGAGAAATTATAAAGTTGTATCGAAGTTTTGTACGTTTAAAATGTTGGAACCAGAACCAAACTAATAATTATAAACATTTGAAGTTTTACGTGATGATTGACGCAATGTATATTACAGAGCATGACACAAAACTTCATTAAAATTTCAAGATTATTAAAATTTAAATCTTAAATTTATAAAACGACCCATATTTTAAAAAGGCACAATTGCTATAAATTTTAGTCTCATCGCTAACATAACACGTTGGGAATCGAGCTCCGATCTACATTATTAATCATTCAATCCTTTTAAGCACTTATAATTATGAGAGGCATTGGAAATAAAGGAGGTCCATCAACACTCGGAAATGAGTAGATCAATAAAGTGGAAATTGTGTAGTGAATGTGGACATCTTTATGGGGATGGATACATGGAGCTGCATCTTTTGGCGTATGAACTTGTGAGACATTAGCTTTATGCAGACCCTTTAATTGAGAGTCATGTACTTATGAGGTATTGTAATATTTTGCCATTCTATTTTAGGGGCCTTAATTTGAGATTCGATTGGATAGCTCGATATAAATTGAATACGAAAACTAGTAAATTTTGTGGGTTCGAGTTGATATCAAATTATATCTGAATAATAATAAAATTGGTCAGGTAATTTGTATTATTATTATTTTAAAAAAAATATTAATTTATTATAGTTTTTCACATAATATGCAAGGTTATTTTTGTTTAAATAAAATTAGTGTGAGACCTGTGCAATGCACAGAAGATATTTTTTTCTTATATTTTGTAATATAATCATATATTCAAGTTATGTAATATATTATAGAAGGTGTAGATTTGTAATTCAGTTATTATTTTTTTGTATAATGAGTAGAAATTTGTTGTAATTTTATGTTTCGTCTTTTCTTCTATTAGAATTAGTCTCGTTCACAAATTGATAAGCATGATATTCACGATTTATAGAAGGTTAAATCAAATTATATTAAAAAAATAGTCATATCAGCATATTAAAGAAAATAAAGATTTGTACAGATCTCGTAAAATTTGCCAATTACATAGTCAAATTAAGGAAAAAACTATTTTGCAAATTGCTAATTAAATGTAATAATATTACAAAAAATTGAAATTTGATAGAAACAAATACTTTGAAAGCTAATGAAAAATCACACGGTGCTTATATGTCAAAATAATTAGCAGATCTCAACAGAAAATTACAAGAATAATCAAACGAAACATGAAAGAGATGGACGAACTTTTTGTTTAAAATAAGAAAGAAAAATATTTAAGAAAATTAAATATGTTTATGATAAATTGAAAGCAACATGTGAATATTTTTTTTAAATGAAATAAAACTAAAAATAATATTTTGATGAGTGTAGGCTTTTGTGACAATTGAAATATGACACATATTATCGTACATGTCTTACCATTTATTTTCTCAAAACAGAAAATGCAAAACACTTCAAGAGGAGGGAGAACAAAAAAGAGAGACCTTAAAATATTTAGTAGTAATTTCGATAAAATATATAGAAAGAATAGAGAGAAAAAAATGAGAAATGATTTTGAATTATGGTAAGATTGTTGAAAATTTAATTTCATATTTGACAAAATTAAATTTTATCCGCGTGATTGGGTGATTTTAAATAATTGATAGTTTAATTATAGAAAAATTGTTAATGATTTTCTATAATATAATGAAACGACATTGATTTCACGTTCCTAACAAATTTATTTCTTATTTTGAATATATTATGAGTTAACAAAAATTATTTAAAATTCGAATTTATTTATGTTAAACAACAGAAACTAAGCAAATTTCGAAGATTGTTGATATTAATCTCTTCAATTAAATTGTAATAATGTATCTTAGAAGAGTTGCATAAATATATATAGTTTTACATTTATATTGTTGAAATTTAGGCCGAAAAAACAAAATTTTAAAAAGTAATTTTACTTATATATATATATATATTTTATAAAATGAATTGAGAAAATTGAGTCATATATTTTTTAGATTTCATATGTTTTTTAATTTCATAATTCAGTGATTTGATTAATATTCGATAAAATATATAGATTTCAAATCATGTATTAAATATTACAGTATATTCATCTTGTTATCATCTAATTTTGAAACACCTAAATTTGTGGAATAATTTAGATTTTGAAATCGAATCAAAATTTCTAGAATAAAAATGTCTAATTTTAATTTAATAATAATATAATTATTCTAAATAAGTAATAAAGTTTAGGCGGAAAAATAGAATTGAAAAAAGTCATTTTGTTTTGATATATATATATATATATAAATACATTATATATTTATATAGGAAAAACTTATTATTATTAAAATGAATTAATTTATTGTAATTTACATTGTATGCAAGATTATTTTTGTAAAAAAAATACAATGTGCGTGGTATGAAATCTAATATTGATTTTTTTTTATATATAGCCAATTTCAACGTAAAATATCATAATTAATATTTTAAAAATGAAATACAAAATTTCAAAGAAAAAATTGGGCTACTTGTATCTTTTATATTGAAGTTGTTTTAAGAAATTCAAGATGGAGTTTTATATCGTTACTCTTATGTATAAAACTATTATATATTCATAAATAATGAAAATTTTAAATCTATATAAATATAGAAACTTTATAATTAGTGGAATTTTGATCAATCATTTTGGATCTCAACAATTCCCTTTTTAGTGGGCCTCTGAAACCATAGTATAATGCTTGAAATATCTGGATATTCTCCCTACCCTCTCTATCATGGTTTCTCCCTAAAATAAATTAACAAATATATATATATATATATATATATGTATATGTATATGTGTGTGTTTGTGGGTGTGGGGCCACTTTCTTGACTCCTTTCACATGCAAAGTTAAATGCAAATAATGATAATTATCTGAGCCGCAATAGGCACAAGTACTTTATGAAAATCAAATAAATATTCATATATTTTAAAAATACATTATTTGTCCCACGTATCAAATAAATAAATTTTGTACTTTATAAAAATCAAGTACTAAATAAAATTATTTGAATTATATAAAACCATTAATTATGTATATATTTTGTGTTAATCAAATATAATTATAAATTATTTTAAAAATATTTAATAATTCATGCATATTTAAAAAAAGCTTGAGACAAAGTTGATTTAAAAATATCATGTCATAGCTAAAAAAACTTTTTGGCCCCAAAAAGATTTTATTTTCTTATAAAACCCCTATATTTATATGGGGATTGTAATAATTCATTTTACAATGATTTTTATTTTTTAAATTATTCATAAAGTATAATTAATAAATCTATCATAAAAAATGGAATTAGTAAAATTTATTAAAAAGCAAACCATTTATGGGCCAAAAACTTTTTTATATTTTAAAAAAATTGGGCCTTAGCCTTTCTAAAGCTTCTCAAAAGATGGGCATAAGCCCGTTAGCATTGGAGGTATAATGATGGGCCAATGTTATATCGGTCCAAATCTTTTCGGTAAATTCAGGGAAGACGAGTCGATAACGAACAGATGAAGACAAAAAAAGAAAAAAAAGATCAAATTTTGAAAATGTTGGAAAATTATTGGAATAGACTGTGTGTTTCTCAGTAGCTTGTTGGGTAAGAACTAAATACAGCATAACTAATGATCACAAGATGATTTTTTCTTGTAATTTGACAAAAGCTCTTGAAATTCTGTTGTAATTACCAGGTACGTCCAGTTCTGAAGCTTCTTCTTCTCTTTAGTTGTCCGTTCTGCTTGTATGTAAATCTTTTGTTTAGAAATGTTGTAATTGATGTGCTGTTCGAGCGATATGGATTGGGGGTGTTCTTCATGCTAATTACTGACCATGGAAGAAAAAAATTGAATAGGATTGTTGTGTATGTCAAATTAAAAGTTTGTTTGAATAAATTTGTGGTGCTGTTGCTTCTCACTGTCAGGAGACCGTGTGTTCGTTAAGCTGGTTTTTATGCTTTCGTGCTTATTAAGAACAGAAATTGGATAGATTTGCAATGCTAAGGAATGAATAAATGACAAGCCATTTTAACTCTCTATATGGAGCTTAACTTTGATCAGTTCAGTTGAAATTTGTGATCTTCAGATGGACCTGAATGATCTTAACAAAGTCTGGGAAGTCAAACCTCTGAAGAAGGTTCGGGAAGATGAAGCGAGGGAAATTCTTGAGAGGGTGGCCAAGCAAGTGCAACCTATCATGCGGAAAAGAAAATGGAAAGTGAGGGTCCTTTCTGAGTTTTGGTAGGATGAAGATTCCTATACTAGATTGGACGTATTTTGTTCGTTTGTATGCCTTGCGTGCTGGCTAATCTTGAATCTTGATTTGCAGTCCGCCCAATCCGTCTCTTTTAGGGCTAAATATAGGAGGAGGAGCTGAGGTCAAGTTAAGACTGCGCAGACCAAACAATGAGTGGGATTTTTTCCCTTACAATCAGATTCTTGACACAATGCTTCATGAGCTTTGTCACAATGAATACGGCCCTCACAATGCTGATTTCTACAATCTTTTAGATGAAATAAGAAAGGTTTTGATACTGTTTCTCTCAATTTATTGAAAATATTATGACATGGTAGTTAGTATAACCACTGAATGTTTCTAAATTATTAAGTATCCTTGTGTGTGTGAGTGTGTTTGCTGGATTAAACATTCTCATCTTCTTGCAATGAAGGCCAACCTTCTATCATTTCCCTAGCATGTGGTCAGTAGATTTACATTTGAGTTGCTGGTCGTATTGAAAATATTTTCCATAGGATGATACATCGGTGATCTGTCTAACATGAGCGTATTCATTTCCTTGATCTTATTGATATTATATGTTAACCGGAAGAAATTCATCCCCATTTCTAGGAGTGTGAAGAATGTATGGCCAAAGGTATTACTGGAACTGGGCAAGGATTTGATCTTCCTGGTAAAAGACTGGGTGGATATTCTCGTCAGCCTCCTTTGTCTTCTCTACGCCAGAAAGCTCTGACTGCTGCCGAAAATAGAGTGCACCGTGGAGCTCTGTTACCTCATGGACCTATACGTCTTGGTGGTGATAGTAGCATTAAAGCTGTACTAAGTCCAGTTCAAGCAGCAGCCATGGCAGCAGAAAGGAGACTACACGATGATTTATGGTGTGGATCAAAAGCATCAGAGCATGAGGGGCCTTCTGAAAGTTCAACTGTTTCACCAAATGTTGGATATACTAGAAATTCTGTTGTTGATTCCATAACTACCCAGGGTGGGAAGGATGATGTCTTGTGGCAGTGCAAAACCTGCACCTTGTTGAATCAGGTAAAGCTTGCCCCCCGTTTGTCAGATGAGAAAATTAGAGAAACATGCTTAAGAAGATTTGGACAGACACACACAAGACCTTAAGATGCCCTAGTATGATGTAAATTGGCGAAGGGAAGGCCTGAGAAGAATTGGAAATAAATTATTAAAGGAAAGTGCCAAGACATGGTATAGTTATGTATAAATGAAGACATGTCTCTAGACTGAATGGTGGAGATACAATCCATATAGCAGATCCAACATAATCGGATAACTATGTAGTTATAATTATTATTATTTTTTTAAAAGAGAAACCCTCTATGAAATGAATTCCATATTTGCTCAAGTACAAATACTTAACTAGGAGCTTGATCTTGCCAAAGCTGCCTTTCACCATCCTTCGACCTTATGTCCTTCACTATGTATCCTTAGGTTCAGTCATTCTTCAAGCTTCGTATATCTCCTTGTATTTGTTGTTATGAGCATTAGGTATTATTTCAATCCCATTATTTTCCCAATATCTTGGAATGGTTATGCATATACATAAAATATATTTTTATTGCAGCAAATAGCTCTTGTCTGTGAAGCCTGTGGAACGCCAAAGAGTAAAAGCACTGGAGATAAGAAGTTAAAAGTCTGGCCTTGCAAGTTTTGCACCCTAGATAACAGCATTGATACTGAGAGATGCATGGCTTGTGGGGAGTGGAGATACTCATATGGTCCTCCTATGTCCACACCAGGACCGTATCCTGGTACTTGAGCTCAAAATCATTGTAAATTATCGAGAAAGAACAAACTCGGTATGCAAATTCTCATTTTCAGGCAAAAAACAACACTTTTGATTGTGTAAATACTATATCTGTGTATCATATGAACAAACAAAGCTTAGTAATACATCATCAACTTTCTCAGAAGTTGGCCTGTCTCCACACCTTACAAAAAAATTCAATGAAGTTTGTTTTCTTGCAAATCGCTTGGTGTTTGTAAGAAAAATTCGAACTTTTGCGGGGTATTTGCGAGAAAACAAACTTTCATGAGTCTTTTTTTTTTTTTTGGGTAACTAGGCTACTCGTGAAGGGTAATTTTGTAATTATCCCCTAATCTCTTGATCATATAGGATTAAGTGAAGATGATGCAGTAGTTACACATGCTGGCGAAAGCAGAAATCTTTTGTTGGTTCTGTCACTGTGTGAAAGCCGTGTGTGAATTTCTTCTATTAATTTATTCATTGCAAGTCTATCACTCTATGAAGATCTTGTTGGGATATTCTCTCGTCTTTTCTATTTAGAGTGCTGAAGACTTTGTTGTTTTTAGGTCTTAGGTACAATCCATAATCTTTAAATAATGTTGTTAGATAAAACTGACGCCTTATTAACCTATAATACTCAAGTCTATCCTTACTTTTTAATCCAAATCTCTTCTTTATTCGTCAGCTCTTTCTCTCTCCAACTGTTTCTTAACTTAACCATTGTGCTAATTACCTAACTTGTTTTCTTGTACTCAGTTCCGATGCATATTTGTGTAAATGGTTGGGTACATGTGTTTGACTTGTGGAGATTTTGAAGACAGCCTGTCCCAAAGTCAATTCTTTACTTTTGTTTGCAATTCTTGGAAATTTGTGTGGTTGTATTTCATTCTACACACAGTGGATTGTTCGGAGCGTTGAGATGGCAACACTGATCCAGTCCAAACGATGTATGTGTGAGGCTTTCATATTTGATGGTATAACAAAATATAACTAAAACATTAACAGTGAGATGAGTTTGGTCTAATGATTTCTTGTTTAATCGAGCCCCTGCCTGGTCAAACTCATTGCCTTTGCTCTTCGCCTGAGATAGGGTCCGGTGGCTTGAATCACCATTATTAATTGAGTATAATATAATCGTCAATTTTGTACACATGTATATATATACTTGTTGAATTTAAGCAATAACGTTAATTGAACCTGGGTTAAGAATCGGGTTGTTTTTTCTTACGTATTCTAAGTAATTAGTAGCTTTTGAATTGGAATTTTTTTTCATTTTAAATATAACTTCTACTTTAAAAAGAGCGGCTTTAATTCAAAAGTTGGAAGCATGATCCAAGTTTGGTATATAATTACTTACTGCACTAAAAATGAATATTTCAATAAATACGTAATTTATTAAAAATAAGTAATTTAATTTATATTTTAAAAACTTCATATTTATTAAATACGTAATTTATTAAAAATAATTTTTTAATATGCAATATTTTAATTTTTTATTTATAAAATTAATTATATATAAAAAATACATATAATGTCAAGCAATAATAATGCAAAATTAAAATTGAACTTCATAATAATAATACAATAAAAATACACATTTACAAGATTAAATTTCCGAATTAGAATATTATGTCCACAACTTCCTCAATTAATGCATTTCAAAGTGCGAAATGAGCTTCCGCGCCTCTAATTTGTCTAAATCGAGCTAGAAAATTTTTAAAATGCGTGTTTTCATTTTCAACAAGTTCAACTTCCGGAGCTTGCACTTCTGTTGCTTCTTCGATTGGAGCATCAAGTTCTCGTTCATTCTCAATTATCATATTATACATTATTATGCACGCAGTCATAATATCTTTCAAATCAATTTTACTCCAAAAACGTGCTGGATTTCCCACTATTGCAAATCAACTTTGGAGGACTCCAAATGCACGTTCCACATCCTTTCAATACGATTCTTGTTTCATTGCAAAATATTTCTTTTTTGGACCATTCGGTGCATGAATCGTTTGCACAAGAGTTGTACATTTGGGATATATACTATCAACTTTGGAGGACTCCAAATGCACGTTCCACATCCTTTCAATACGATTCTTGTTTCATTGCAAAATATTTCTTTTTTGGACCATTCGGTGCATGAATCGTTTGCACAAGAGTTGTACATTTGGGATATATACTATCAACTTTGGAGGACTCCAAATGCACGTTCCACATCCTTTCAATACGATTCTTGTTTCATTGCAAAATATTTCTTTTTTGGACCATTCGGTGCATGAATCATTTGCACAAGAGTTGTACATTTGGGATATATACTATCAGCCAAATAATACACCTACTCCTTTCCTTGAATAACATAACGTGCAGGAGGAGAAATACCTTTAGCAAGGTTAGAGAAAAGGTGGGACGTGTCCAACACATTAAAATCATTGTTGGATCCTGGCATCCCAAAATAAGCATGCTAGATCCACAAATCATAATCAGTCACAGCTTCAAGAATAATTTGTTGGAGATCCACTTCGACCAACATATCGTCATGCCCATGCTGTTGGGCAATTTTTCCACTTCAAATACATACAATCCAAACTTCCCAACATTCCTGGAAAGCCACGTTGCTGACCAATATGAAGTAACCTTGCAACATCATTAGAGGTAGGAGATCTTAGATATTCTCTCCCAAATATCTCCACAATAGCACTATAATTTTTTTTGACACATTCAATTGCAATAGACACTCCAATTTTGATATACTCGTCAGTTGCATCAGCTTGAATTGTATACACTAGCATTCGGAATGCTGCAGTTACTTTCTAGAGTGTAGACAAACCAAGCTGCACAAAATATCCATCATGATTCTTTACTGCATGAACAATACGGAGAAATAGATTTTGTCACATTCGATAACGTCGATGAAACTGATCTTCGTTAAACCTTAGAGTTTCAGAAAAGTAGTCTTTGAAAAGGTTTTGTGCTGCTGCTTCACGATCACGATATATTGTCCTGTGATCCAGAACTGAGCCTCCATGAATGGGTTCAGCCCTTCGACACCGATATGCAGCTAACATACGATTGTTATTATATATTTGTTGAACAATCGCCTGTTGTTCCACATCGGAACAATCACTATCAATCAATTGTTGATGTTCATCATCAGATGAACTTGAAGGAATAGAAGAAATAGCAGAAGGACCAGCAGAGTAAAAATTCATTTTTTTTAGAGATAAGCAGAACATAAAAATATTATTAATGGAGAAAATGACTAAACGAATTGAGGATAAGAAAGTTTGATGTGAAGAAAATGGATGGAGTATGTGCTCATTATATAATGATCTATATGTTATTCCAAAAAACACAATCTTAAGTCTTAAAAGCCACTAAAAGCACAATCCTCGTGTTTTCAACTACGATTGTTAGATTATTGTCAATCTTTAAATCTCAACCATTCACCACTTATTGGAATTAAAATCTAGTTGCAGAAAGCACAATCTTCACTGATAACCCACAACAACTTTTAATCTGAGCCGTTCATTCAAAGTCTTAAAACACAGAGAGTTGCAACAAGCACAATCCATGTGTATTCAACTCCGACTGATAGATTATTTTGATCTTTAAATCTCAACCCTACACCAATTTTCTGAATTGAAAAGAGAGTTGCAGAAAGCACAATCTGTGTGCTTTCAACGACAACCGTTGGATTATTATCTGATTTTCTATGAATTTCCATAAATAGGCGTCATACCACATAACACTTCTTACAAACTTCTCCAACTCATTTTTATCTACAACATCTTTTGTTTTTTTTCTCTCAAATGTCTAAGCCACGCAACACTAACTACACTTCAGCTGAAGATCGATACCTTGCTGGTGTTTATCTCGAAATCTCACAAGATCCAATTGTGGGAATAAACCAGTCAAAATATCTATTTTGGAGTGTATTACAAAAAAATATAACTCCGATAAACCAAGCACCGGGATGCAAGATCGTAAAAAATGATCGTTACAATTTCGCATGCAGACCATTTTCAAACATGTGAGAAAATTCAACGGGTGTCTGCAACAAATTGAGCTGTTGAATCCTAGTAGTACAAGCGAAAAAACAATTGTAAGTTGTTATTTATACTTTATTTTTTCATTTATCAAATAGAATATTTTGATTTTAATATTATTTTTAAATGATGTTGTTGGACATGCAAATGAGACTATGAGGTCGGTGAAAAGATATGGGGCTGGGTTCAAATTCGACCATGTGTGGCCGATTTTAAAATCGTTTGTGAAAGTTGAAGAGCTAACTGCAGAAAAATTTTCAGAGTCCCCTCTTTCCGCTAATCCTTCTTTGTCTTTGTTTTCTATTGATTTAAATGATGAAAACATTAGCAGTGCTGGTGGTTCTTTGTCAAAAAGACCCCCGGGGGTGAAAAAGTCAAAACTTAAACAGAAACAAAAAGAAGATGGTGATGATTTTGTACAAATGATAAAACAAGAAAATGCCTCACTCAGAGAATTATTAGCAAGCGCAGTCTCAAGAAAAGATCGTGAGAATGAGTTAAAAGCTCGTGAAATTGAGTTGAGAGATCGTGAGATAGCGATGCACAGTGAAAGAAAGGAATGGCAAAGGATCAAAGAGGAGAACACAACTTTAAGGATGAATTTAGATACTGTTATTGATCCTGCACTATGTGAATACTTGAGGTTGGAGTAACAAAAAATTCTGCAGAGGAGGACACAAGCCGAGCCAGCAATCCACTTCTGAATACATTTAATGTGTTTGGAAAATTTTTTTCCGGACATTGGAGGGTCTGGAGGTGATTTTTCTGATTATTGAAATTAGGTTATTAATTTGGTATCATGTGTATTTTCTATTTAGTAAGTAACTGTGTTTTTAATTATGTTGTGTAATTTTATATTTTGTATGTAACTTTATAATTTTTAGTTGTAATTTTATGTTTTGTCTATTTGTATTTCTATCTATTTTTTTAATTTTTATGGTAGAATAATAATTTTATGTATAGAATTTAAAATTTTATTGTATTATTTTTATTTATAATTAAAATTATATCTTTTTATTAATTTTTATCAGATTTATTAAAATAATCTTAAAATTAATTAAACTAAATTAATTATAAAACAAAAAATGTACTGTATTATTTTTATTTATAATTGAAATTACATCTTTTTATTAATTTTTATCATATTTAATCAAAATAATCTTAAAATTAATTAAACTAAATTAATTATAAAACAAAAAAAATTATTGTATTAGTTTTATTTATAAATAAAATTACATATTTTTATTTTTTAATACTCTTAAAATTAATTAAACTAAATTAATTATAAAACAAAAATTTATTATTAAATACAGAAAAGTAATAAAACATAATTAAAAAAAAAAAAAGAACAAACTGTCTGCATCAGTTATGTTGGATTCGATCAACACTCCATCCAGCAGCAATGAAGAATAATCCAAGTCAAGAACTAAGAACACATGGAATTATAGTGGTTCGATCTTGAAAGATCTACGTCCACTTTGAGAAAAATAGAGCTTCTTTATTGATTTGTAATTCCAGATTACAATGTTTCATAGTAATTCTCTCAATCTATGAAATGAGATTACAAAACTTTAACAATCTGAGATGTAGCACATGAATATTCTCTCAGATTCTCTCTCTCTCTCTCTATTGCTTCAACTTATCTCTTTCTTTTCTTTCTTTCTTCTTCTTTTCTTCTTCTTCTTCTCCCTTAATGATTTCAGCTGCAGATTATTGCTTAAATCCTTCATGCAGATTATAACTAATCTTAACCGTTTTCTTTCTTGAGCAAGGCCATTAACAAAACTAATTTTAGGAAGTAATCTACTACATTGCGGCTGCATGGGAGTCCCATGCAACCCTTGATCACAAACTGTTGATCAATAATACTTCTAATTATTAGATGACCATTGAATCATGAGCTAGATTCAATAAATTATACCGTGGTTAAATTAAAAAAAAAGTTAAGAGTTTCACAATACCGGAGGTTCCAGCAATATGCTGGAGCCTACATTTCTTTTTTTTTCACACCTATCCAGGACACTGATGGAAATGGTCTTAGAAACATTTAAATACCAAAGATTTTCTCAAGCATTATCTAGTTTTGGTTATAAGTAATTTTATTTCAATTCCTAATTTCAATCACTTCTTTAAAGCAGAAACGAAAAAAAGAGGGAGATGACGAACACGGTTGAGGGTCATGATGTAAGGTTGTAGTTACATTATTTGGGGCATCAACCTCAACTTTTATGAACGGACTCCCCCACCCCACCTACTGAAATGACTTGGGACAAATGAATGATGATAGAGTATTTTTGTAATAATTCTTGAGATGCATACGACTTGCTGTTTGGAGATCTTCAACCAACAAGTCAACTTGCCTCCTTTTTTTATTCTACGTTTCTTTTAAGCTTGGCACACAAGGGTTTTAAATGTCAGACTATCTTATCCCTTTTTTTTGTAAAATTAGATTTCACGATTAAAAAATAATCCTACCCATTAATATTCATTCTATACTCAATTGTGTAATTATATTTTTAATTTTTTTTAAAAATATCTATCTTTACCAATACAAAATAATATTACAATAAATCTATCTTTTTCAACATTTGACATCTACAGTACAATTCCACCATATACAATCCCGAAACAAATAAAATTATCACTATTCAACTTTATTTCACAATTTTATAATTTTGACCATTTGAATTTCCGTTAAACCAACATCCCCTGAATATCTTAATTTTGTTAAAATTCATAGCATTCAAATGAGACCTTCATGCAGATGTCAAATATAATTTTAATAATCAACCCAGATTATAACACAAGAATAGTGCTCTTAAAGATTATTCAAAATAAAGAATTGAAAACTGGTTATGATGAAGGAATTTTGTTTAGTGTGTTCTTAAAACATTTCCACAGTTTTGGTACATAATAATATATTTGTGTGATTTTCTTCATAAATAGAAACAAAAAAATTAATTTATTATTAAATTGATAATCAATCAGAAACATCAACTCCAAAAACTAATTTTCTTTCTTCTTCCCTTAAAAGTTCGTTGACAAAGAGATAATAAAGGAAGGAAAAGTCAAACTTTGACCTTCCAAAAGTGAGGTGGCAAATCGTGCTGGTTTTTGCCATCGAATTTTCATCATATTTCTTACATTTTATCACGAATAAGAAATAAGTATTTTATTAATGGATATTTCTAACCACCACAAAAATTGCTATTCACACCACTTTAATTTTTTAAATACATTTAGATATAATGTAAATGACAAATATGTCCTTATAGATATATTTTAAACAAAATCATAATATTGTTATTATTGTTGTTCTTTATTATTGACTCTAAACACACACTAAGCCTATATTCAAAGGAATAAAAATAAAATGTAAAATATTTTATAAGTAATGAATAATAGACCATACAATATAAATGATATAGAAAATATAATTATTAGATAAATAAATCATGTATTTTATATCAAAGGACTAAAACCGCACACACGTTTGGCCAATCAGGGCCGAACATACAATATGGCATTCGGCCAACAGTGGCCGAACATACAACAAAACGATGGCCGAACACTATGTTGTGTGTTTGGCCACAGTTGGTCGAACGTCATATTGTATGTTTGTCCCTGGTTGGCCGAACGTACGCGCTGTTTAGTTTTTTTTCGATAAAAAATACAGTATTTAATTGTGTAATTTTTATAATAATTATATTTTCTATATAATTTGTATTTTTATTTTTCATTATCAATTACTTACAAAAATTTCAACTTTTATTTTAATTCGTTTGAAAATAGGGTTAATGTGTCAGTATGTTTGAGCAAGGAAGGAATAATATCAATAATGAAGATATTAATGTTTATTTTTTTAAAGAAAATTACATAAGGGTATATATGTTATTTATATTCTATTTAATTTTATTTACTAAATTAAAGTGCTGTGAAAAATAATTTTTGTGGTGTGTTTGAACACCCTTTATTAATTTAATTTTAAATTTTGATATTATATATATTTGTATCATGTTATACTAAGATTTAACTCATTTTAAAGATTTGTCTTATGATAAAATCACGAGAAAATTAAAATGAAAGCTTAACTTTTGAAGTAAACGTTGTTTGCAAGTTGCATTGGAGAACAAAAACAATATCATCAAAATTTAAATTGCTTTTGTTTCCTATTTGATGACCCAATAGAGATAGCAAGAAAGAGGAGTGTCTTATACATCAAGTGCACCGTATACTCAATTCACATTATTATTTTTTAATTAAAAATATTATTTATATATTTATAAAATATTATTATTTTTTAAGATAATAAATCAGTAGTAATATTTTTAAATAATTAATTAATTACTTTTTAGTCAAACACATAATATCATAAATCAAATTGTATGATACATCCAATGCATAAAAAATTTTACGAACAATAAATTAATCCATATTTAAATTATAAACCTTTCAAAATGATTGGAAGAAAAAAGGAAGCGCGTGGTTTGAAAATGAAGGTAATAATATCTTTTTTTTAATTTTTCAAAACATAAAAAAATGAATTTGAAGTAGAAGAAAATGAAGTTCCGTGCAAATGATTTGTCGGGGAAAGCAGGGTTGCCGATTACCTTTCTTGACTGCAAACTATCTTTTATTAAAATCAATGAAGATTGATCCAAGACTTCACTTATAATATATATATATATATATATGTGTGTGTGTGTGTGTTTGAATTACCGTGCCTTTCATTATTTATTTTTCTAATTTTTGAATTTTCATTTGTGTGCATGGAAACATACAATAATATATAAAAATGAAATAAAAAAAAATGAATACATTAAGAAACATAATAGTAAATTGCTGTCATGACATATCAGATGTACATATGAAGTAGTATTATAAATATATATATATATGACGTATGATAGAGACTATAAAATACTTATATATGACGTATAACAGAGATTATAAAATACTAAATGAAAAATAATTATACATCATGTATTTTAAATTATGTTCTATTTTATACTTCATAACTTCCATGATATATCATGTATATGTATAAAGTAATATTATAAATATATATATAAGGTATGGTTAAAATTATAAATATATATATATAGTTTACAATAGAGGATTATAACTCGATATATGAGTGTTTAATGTATGAAAATGACGATGAGAAGGATAGATCCTTTTTCGTCAACTCAATGTGTTGATATGTTGAATTCATAGACATACTTATAATTTAAAAAGTAAAGCATATTTAATAATATGTTAAAAGTACTTTTATTTTTTGTTATTAAAGAAAATTATATATATATATATATGTATTCTTATCCCTCCCTATACCTACAAATTTTGATACCATCATGATCTTTAATTTTATAATCACGAGTCATTCTTGTTTTGGATAATTTAAAGGAGAAAAATCGAAAAAGATTAAACGTATTGAGGGAAAAAATAATATTAATAAAGTGAAAGTGCAGGGAATAAAAGTGAGACATTAAGTATATGAGTAAAAATAAAATAAAAGAATAGGTGTTGGAAAATAAGTAGGGGGGCAAAAAAGAACTGTAAATACAGGAGGAAGAAATCATTTTTCCTATTTTTAATTCTATTAATTTAAATTATTTTTATAATGCAAGATGAATAATTGATATGTGGAAAAAAGTTAAAAATATTATTAGTGTATTATTATTTTGAAGAAGTCCAAATCAAGAGTCCTAGCAAAGATCAAACATAGGTTGAAATGCCAAGGTTGACGACTATAATTTCTTTATATCAAACATGACATTTTCTCTTTTAATTAATCAATGAGAGAGAGAGAGAGAGAGAGAGAGGGAGGGAGGCTGAGGAGACAGAGGAGGGAGAGAGAGAGAGAGAGTTCTCCATTGATATATATATATATATAAATATATATATATATATATATCTATTATTATATAAAAATGGAGGTTAAAATTGTAATTTACGTTCGTTCTTCCCTTCAATTGAATCTTCATATTTTTTGTTTTTATTCGTAAATTTGAGGTGCAAATAAACTGTTGTGTTGTCACAAGTATATCAGATCTTTTTTTCTTTTATCAATTTTTTAAATACAAATATTTTTTTGTATTTTTAATTTTTTTGTATAATATATCAAATTAATTTTATTTTCTCGATGTTTAATTTGACACCTGTAATATCTATATTAAAAGAAGATATTAAATTAAAATTTTAAATTGTTTAAGTTAAATTTGATAATTTTTTTGAATATAAACTATTTTTATTAAATTTGAGTCATAAATAAGAAATAGTTATATAATTTTCTTATAATAATATTATTAGATAATTTTAATTTTAATACAACTTATTTAATTTATTTTTTAATAAGTAAATCTATATCTATACTAACATGTATAAACACAGTTAATTATATAAAACTATTCATTAATTATTTTAATAAAAATATAGGATTAATTTTAAAAACTAATTTTGATAAGATTATTCAAATATTTTTTATTACTTGTGTGGTATTTAATTAATTTACATTTAATAAGAATATAGATGAAAATTATCGGTCCATTTGAGTATGATATAAGAACTGACAATTTTAAAAATAAATATATTTTTTTATTATGATTATATTGTATCTTAATTGCATTTTATAATTTATTTATAAAAAATAAGTAAATACATACACTAAAAAAATTATTTATTAATAATAGAAAAATCATAGAGTTCAAAATAGCTGTAAATGAATTCTCCTCGAGAAACCCGATGTGTGAATACACTCACGCAGCACATTTAGCGTTGTCACGCACAATTAGGGAGTATCGTGTCAGACAGCAGGGTGATTCTTATTGGTTCGTATCCCCACGCTCCTCGATGGCAAGTGATCGTCTTTACATCCCTTTAGATACTCGGCCGTGAGTTTAAATTTCTTTCTTTTGTTGATCACTCGTAACAAATTACAATAAGAATAAATAGTAATTTATTTTAAAGCAATATAAATAAATATAAATGTTACTTACTGATATTAATTAATAGTAAGTAAAAAGATTATAGATAAAAGAGAATAATACCAGAAATTATATAATATTCATGATATATTAAAGTATTATATTTATATTATAGTAATTATAATGCACGAAATCAACTGAAATTATTTAAAATTAGCAAGTATTTGCATAAGATTGTAATGTAATTACTGAATAATTGGAATGATAAAAAAAATTATTTGTGAATTTTTACTGCTTTAAAATCAATATTTGTATTGATGTTCGATTTTTTATTTTTTTATCAATTTGGAGTCGAACCTTATCTACATAATTATTTGTCGAAGTGATGTCATATATTAATAGGCTATCAATGCTTGAGCATGGTGGATGCCCTATTTATGTTTTAAATGCCCTGATTTATTTCAATTAAAATAAATTTGATTATTAGTTCAAAATTAATCAATAAAATTTAATGTTTTTCCAAATCATTAATGGAAATTTATTTATTCATACTTAATTATTTGACTTTAGGGAATCATTAATTAATTATATGATCTGTATCATATGAATGTATTTACTATTTCACTTTGAGTATATAAATTAGAGACGGTGAATTAGGTGGGTGGTGAGTCCTAAATTAAAGTTGGAACACAATTTGTATGAAATTTCAATAAATATAACATGATTTCTATAATTTTACGTGTCGGTAATTGAATTCAAATACAATATAATTATTTTGTAGGTTGATCTAATTGATTTGATTTGACAAGTACTACAGAATTTTTAACGAAATTTTGACTATGATACATATCAAAATAGAACTCTGCAAGTTCTCAAAATAATAGATGAAATTAATAATGAACAATTTGGTTGTGGTATAGTTTGTTCTATACGCGCACAAGATTTTTTTATAGAATATAATTTTGAATATCTTATAAAATAACAATATATATATTTTTTAAAATTATTAGCTTGACCTACTGATCGACAAAACTTAACTAATTTTCTTTTCATCTCAAACAGATTCGACTTAAAGTTATTTCGTGGTATTGCAAATATCCCCTAATATAAATGGCATGCAAAACTATGAAATTATATTATTGAAATGAAACAATTAGACTCTTATCAGCTTCAGAAGTCTCTCATCACAACCTTCTTCAATATTGACAAACCATACACATCATAAAGAAAACAAAAGTATACAAACAAAAGAAATGCAAAATTTACAAATAAACTGGAAAAAATAATAAAAGAAAAAAATGAATATTTATTAGAGTCACTTCAACCGGGCAGGTTTAGATCTACGACCTATTTTATAATAATCGTTGCTATTATCGTAAACAGAGGATGAAAAATATAAGAAAAACGTAACTTTTACACGTGATTCATAATAAGAAAAGTAGCGAATGATAATATATGTGTTGCAATTGGAACAAATTTATCGAGCATGCATGGGTTGCATCTAATGATAATGAAGACGTTACAATATAATATCGAAAAAATATGATTATTTTTGTAATTAAGAAAAAAACATAGCTAATGATAAATAATTTTACTTTTCAAATTGATGTGGATATAATACCGAAACCCTATTTATTTTGACATTTTCAATATATATATATATATATATTAATAATTGACAAACTTAATAATATTATTAAAAAAGAAAAAGAAAAAGAAAAGAAATTGAAGTAGAGTCCAAACTAATTTCACTTTTTCCTCCCACATTTCTCTTTCACAAATCCCAAATCACCCCTCTCTCTCTCTCTCTCTCTCTCTCTCTCTCTCCCCCCAACTATATTATTTATCCCAAAATTCCCTACGCCTCCATTCCTCTTCCAAGAACCTTCTTTCTCCCATTTCTTCTTCCGCTTCCATGGATTATTCTTTCCTCGCTCCGTTCTTATTTACATTTTCTTCTTCTTCTCAACCCAATCAGCTGTAATCCCTGAAAGCTATGATTGTTCCAACGGATTCTCATTGATTAATCCATTTCTGGCGGAAAAACCAGTGTTTCTCTGATTACCTTTCGTCTTTCAATCAATCATGAGGCCTCTGCAACCCGACGCTGGAAATCGTGCTAAAAATCGAAGACGCCCGGACCTAACCCTTCCTCTTCCCCATCGGGACCCCTCCCTCGCGGTTCCTCTTCCTCTCCCGCCCAGCTCAGCCCCCTCCTCAGTCTCATCCTCCTCGTCTCAGCCGCTTGAGCACGCCGAGCTGGAGCGCGTCAGCCGCATCGGAAGCGGCGCTGGAGGCACCGTTTACAAAGTCCTCCACCGCCCCACCGGCAAGTTCTACGCTCTCAAAGTGATTTACGGCAACCACGAAGATGCCATACGCAATCAGATGTGCCGGGAAATCCAGATCCTCCGCGACGTCGACAACCCTAACGTCGTCAAATGTCACAATCTGTTCGATCACAATGGGGAAATTCAAGTACTCCTCGAGTACATGGATAAGGGATCTCTCGAAGGTACTCACATCATCCATGAACCCTCTCTATCCGATCTCGCCCGCCAGGTTCTCTCCGGCTTGTGCTATCTTCACAAACGCAAAATCGTTCATCGCGACATCAAACCTTCCAATTTACTGATTAATTCGCGAAGAATCGTAAAAATAGCCGATTTCGGCGTGTCGCGAGTTCTTGCTCAGACAATGGACCCTTGTAATTCATCTGTAGGCACCATAGCGTACATGAGCCCGGAGAGAATCAACACTGATTTAAACCAGGGCCAGTACGATGGTTATGCTGGTGATATTTGGAGTTTGGGAGTCAGCATTCTTGAATTTTACTTGGGCAAATTTCCATTTGCGGTGGGAAGGCAAGGCGATTGGGCTAGCCTCATGGTTGCAATCTGTATGGCACAGCCGCCGGAGGCACCGTCGACGGCCAGCCGGGAGTTTAGGGATTTCATTGCTTGTTGTCTTCAGAGAGAACCGGCGAAGAGGTGGACGGCGGCTCAACTGCTGAGGCATCCCTTCATAGTGCAGTATGCTTCCCCTGGGAGTAATGGGGGCGGAGGTAATCCAGTGCATCAGGCTCATCAGCTACTACCTCCTCCTCGACATTTTTCCTCCGCGTGATTGTTACTCAGTACTGCGAATTTTTGTTTTTTATTTCCTTAAGATTCTCTTTTACTGCTACATTTTTATGGGGTTTAATTTATGCAAGTTGTAAGGCATTGTAGTTTGTGGACTGAATGGATGTTTAGGAGAAAGGGATTGGTGGGAAATGGTTAATTCGAGCTTCTTGAGCAATCAATCTGGAGTTTACAACCATGTATAACGGGCGGAAATGAATGAATTCAATTATTGGGAATCATTTCCATTTTTTGTTGTTGCACTGATTTCCTTTGTTGGTAATTGTCTAAAGATAGAGTTTTGATCTCTAATTGGCTTACTGGATCATTACATTTCCATTCATATAATTACTATACGCAAAAGTGAGAAACTTGAGTGCACATATTCCTTTTCTTCTCTTGGAATCCTTATCTTTGGGTACTAATTCAACTTTTGTGGATGTTGGATTCATATTCCATGTTGTTTTGCTACATATGCAATATGCTAAATCTTGAACTGTTACTCTATTTGCTTATTTTAGGTAAAGTTTGATAGCCTAATGATGAGCTTGGCCAGAGTCTTTGTTGGGTAAAGATTTGGTTGGTTCTTTTAGAAGATCTTGTAATGAAAACTTTATCTTTCACATTTGTTGCTTTATTTATGCAAGGACACACCACACCAATAATGAAGCAGGAACCAAATTATGTGTTGCTATGCAGACATGTGATCATATGGTTCTCTTTATTTTTTCGCTTTCTCAGTTAATCATCAGAGGCTGTCTGCAACTGCTTTTTCACATGTTACCTCATATGGGACATTTATCATACATTCTACATCTTTTGTGTAAGTTAGCATTGCTATAATTGATTGTCTTGTTATGGAGATTGGCTTCTTCTTCTTCTTCTTCTTCTTCTTTTTTTTTTTTTTTTTTGGCAGCGTGTGAGGCCCAATTTCGTGAGTGTGCTGTTATATGATTCTGATTCATCCTGCTGCTGATTTTCATTTTTTCTTCAAGAAAATGTGTTTCAGCTGAATACAGATTACGCGAATATGATTTAAAATTACGTACTGCATGTAGAGGGGTAAAGGTCTATTAAAAGCGGCTAGTTTGAACACGCGTCATGCATGGTAAACCCGTGCACCACGTGATTTTTACCGATTCGGTAAGTACTTACAAATGTGTGGTGGAAAATGCATCGGGTGTAGGATTGAAATGACCATTAAAAGCATGTTATTGTGAGATTCACTGGGGGAATTTAGATCTGTCAATTTTTTGCTTTTTAGGTGCAGAATTCTGTTCACTACTTTATCAGATTTGGATGAATCCAGCTTTAGCCCTATTCAAGTTTGATTCTGTTTACTTTTAACTTGATTTGCCTTTGTTATGATTGTGCAAAATTCATTTGAACAATCACGGGAGCAGCAGATGCAGATTGCCTGTCAGATATGTTTGTTTCTGGAAATGCAGTAAAAATAATCTTGTGATAATATATATAGCAGTGTTGGCTGATTCAAAGGAAAGAAAAGCCTCCAAACCTGAGTCAACTCCAAAACATAAGTCATTTGAGCAAGAATTACTAGGAAACCATATATGTCTGGACAAGACTGCAGAAAAGATGATTCTATTATTTTCCAAATCTCCTCTCCTTAAACTTTGACCAAGTGTAACAAGTACTAATTTAGGAGTCAAATATCAAAACCGCGGGAAGTGTTGAAACGGTCTGGTCTTGGCAACTAATCTTGGCAGGCGTGGCACAGATCTCCAGTTTTAGTTTTGGAACTGACCATTTTCAAAACTGTGAATGGTGGAATCATAATTAAATTGGCATACATGTGGTTGTGTTCTCGATCTCAATTTTTATTTTTTAATTCTTCTTTTTCATATTTTCAGCCTAACATCATCCAACAAAAATAAAATTTGAAATCAAAATTGACGGATTCACTGGAACTGATATTGAACTAATCCATCTTCAGTTTTGATTCCAGTTCCACTTTCGTCCATAAAAATGTCTATGTTTAAATCTTGGTTGTTCTTCCTACATGTTGCGAATAACAACCCTTATTCTCTTCCTACACCACTTATTTCATCGATACATGTTATGTTGAATATATCAGTTATATATATATATATTTAAAAAATAAAATATTAAGTTTAAAAAAATGGTAGAGAATAAAAGATAAAATAATAAAAATAGAACTCAAAACACGATAAAAAGTAGAGAATTGAATTGCGGGCCGCATGAAAAAATAAAGAGACAGCCTATAGGTATATGTATAACATAGTAAAGTATTAAATGAAGAACCGTAATTTCTGTTGACCCAATTAAAAGAAAGTTACAACTGTGTTTAAAGAAATTATCCTTTACAAAGAAAGTAATTCAATGTTCTGTTTCTGGATCCTTTCTTATTCTCAGGGCATGCACAAATAATCAATGGGGCTCATTCTTTTCTTTTTTTATTGAAGGAAAATACTCTAATTAATATATAATTTTAATAAAAAAATTATTGCCAATATGATATATTGTTCATTAATATAATTTTTTATTTAATAAAATAAATTCACAAGATATTATAAGATATATTTTTTAAATGTTTAACACATTTAACCGGACATTTGTATTTTATTTTGAAAAAAGAGTTTATGGCCCACGTAAGCAGTACTGGGCCAGGAAATGGTCTTCTTAAACGGACTGCCTTCATAATGGGCCCATACTGTAGTCCGCAGGGTAGTGTATTTACTATTGTAAGGCCCAAGTATTGCCTAAATTATCCATTTCCCAATTATTTTTTCTTCTTTTTTGGTTCTTAAAAAAATATTTTGATTCATGTTTCTTTTTGTAAAAAATATAAAAAGTAAATAAAACCCATTCAAATGCCGAAAAAAAAGAAGAAAAGAAAATTCCAAATGGCTACGAACAATCCAAAATTTGGAATGGGAAAATTATAGGAATGAATCCTCTTGAATATTTTAATATAATTATTTTTAACTTAATAATTGATAAAGCCCTAAATAAATGAAATTTAATTTTAGATATGTAAAAAGGATTATATTCTATTTCAAGAATTTTTTTGCAGTTTTATTCGAGGTGGGAAATAATATCCTTCATTTATTTAGCTATCTTTTTTCTATGTGTATAAATAATCCGTCCTAAACAAAGAAAGAAAGAAATCTTTATGCAAAAAGTCTAGTTATTGAAGTTGATTTCGTGATCAAATTCATTTAAACTCTATTTGAATAATAGTCAAACACATAATATTAAAAACTCCATAATATTTCAAACGAGTAATTTGTTTGGCTCAAATCAACTTATTTATTGCTATAATTTTTTCTACAACATTATTATTTACCTTGAATAAAGAATATAAAATGAAATATATATATATATATATATATATATAATTTGCAATATTATTTGCGGAAGTCATGGAATTATGGACAAATTATTACAAACAGATTTGCCTTTTACCTACGTAAAACTTGAAAGATTCATATGACATGTAATAATTAGACTTGACGTTAAAAAAAAAAAAAAATAGAGTAGTGTAGAATATAGTTGCTGGAACGATATAATTCAAGGGTAATGTAATATTATAATGTTAAACAATATTATAAGTAGATCGAAATCCAAATCATCATATTGAAAATGGCAGATTAAGCGCTATTTCTTGGAAACTTCCACTTTTCCTGTGCCGGCCCCTCCAAGACACATCTCCGTTTCTATGTATCTTCTCTTCATTATCAATCAATACAAGAAAAATGTCTGACTTATAATTCTGTTTATTTTTTAAAAAAATTTCTACAGGGGCTCCCCCTTTTCAGTCTTTTATTATATATTTTTTTATATGTGCAAATTATAATTTTGGATTTGCAAGAAAATACTGGGATAACTACGGTTCACCCGAAACAATTCGTGGATTCAAATCTTTTTTTGCATCAGTTGAGTAGGTGTAGTCTTGTTTACTCATCCAAGGTAAAGATTTCAACTTTATCATCTGCTTCTCTTTATTTATTTCTTTTTTTTGTTTTTGTTTTTCAAATGGGCAACTTTAAGAGATCCTGATCCGAGTTTCGTGTAAACGTGCCTGCTTTTTTTTTTTTTTTTTTCTTACTGATTTTTTGGTGTTTTAAGTTCTCAGTTTCAGTTTTTTATGCTCAGTTATTTTGTTCTGTTCTCTATTGATCTGGGCTAATTGCTTGAAATCTTCTCTTCTTCACTGTTGACCAGGTCTGACTTGATTAGATGCTGCAGAGTTTTACATTTTTCCATTACCATTGGTTGTTGGATTTAGTTTAGTTTATTGCCTGAATCCTAGGTTGTTTTTTAATGAACTAGATGCATTTGAGCATTTTCCTGTTACATTGGCTATCTTTCCTAAGTTCTAGCTTGTTATTGGCAGAATGGGCGTAATTCCTTATAAATCATGAAATCATCATGAATTGAAGCTTTATATATGGTGATAGAAATTACATTTTGGTGGTGGTGATGATCTAGAATGTGATGGTCTGGTTTTGATTGTTGAAATTCGAGATATTTTACTTGTATTCAAACTTAGTTTTTGCAGCTTTTCATTCAGGGGTTGAATTGTTTATTAATTTGTGCAGCAACTGGTGTTTCTGGAGATGGGATCCATGGAAGAAAAGGTGGACATTGAATCTGATGAGGAGATCCCGCTTAGTGCATCCCATACGACAAATAAAATACACCCTATGAATTTTGAACCGTCTCATCACGTCTTGGCACACCCAAGATTTTCCGCTTCTTGGGTATTGAGAAAGGTTAATCGAGTCAGCATCCTAAGAAGTATCTACATTGTCTTGATCAAAGCAAAGATCAACGTATTGCTGCCATTTGGGCCCTTAGCAATTATGTTACACTACCTGACCGACAAGCATGTAAGAAAGTTGAAACTTGTTCATAGGAAAAAGGGATAATGCTGAACATCCCTTGATATTGAACTGCTATATGGTGTAAGTTATTTTTTGTGATTTTTAACTACAACATATTATAGGGATTGGTCTTCTTCTTCAGCTTGATTGGCATTACTCCTTTGGCAGAGCGCTTGGGTTATGCTACTGAGTAAGTAACTAGTCCACCAATGTAATTCAATCTCGTCTGCTAGTTTTTATTCTTGATTTATGGAAGAAAAACTGATGTCCTTCTCCATACAAAATTGTATTGTAGGCAGCTTGCATGTTTTACAGGGCCCACAGGTACGATTTCCGTTCACATTTTACTTTTCACTTTAATTTCCATCTCCAGCAATTGCCATATGATCATCCCGGTTATACACTTATACTAGTGATGAATTATATTTTTCTTATTTAATTTCTCATTTGTTGTCCTTGCTCTGGGAAATTCCTATTGTGGAAAATTTATTCAAGGTTCCTTCTTGCAGTTATAATCCGACCTCTATGTCCTTTACACTTTTATATTTCACATTTTTTTCTTGGTCATTGTTAGATTCTCAAAATTGGTACCTCTTATCAAGAATGCTCTCTTTCATTGTTTAATCTTCAGTTGGTGGACTTCTAAATGCTACATTTGGCAATGCTACTGAAATGATAATTTCGATGTATGCATTGAAAAATGGTATGATAAGGGTCGTTCAGCAATCTTTACTCGGTTCCATCTTGTCAAATATGCTTTTGGTCCTCGGATGTGCCTTCTTCTGTGGTGGGATAGTTCATAATCACAAAATCCAGCATTTCAATAAGGTAGTGGATCATCTTAAATTATGGATTTTATTCTTTTGGGGTTGGACTTTTATGCCCCTCACCTTAGCAAAGATGAACTAATGCACATCAGGATTTTTTCAGTCCACTGCCCTTGTGAACTCAGGACTGTTGTTAATGGCGGTTATGGGCATATTGTTTCCAGCAGTGCTGCAATTCACTCATACCGAAGTGCACAAGGGCAAATCGGAGATTGCTCTTTCTCGAGTTAGTAGCTGCATAATGTTGGTCGCTTATGCTAGCTACCTTTTCTTTCAGCTCAGGAGTCAAAATAATCTATATAGTTCTCTTGATGAGGTTCGTCTATCCTTTTTGATTAGTGCTTCTAACTTGTGCAACATGTGAACATTCACAAACTCCTTTCCAGTTACATTTTACTGATTAATAATTTGACCTGGAAATTGTGCAGGTTAGGGAGAATGAGGAAGGTTCCGATGATGATGAGGTCCCAGAGATTACCCACTGGGAAGCAATCGGGTGGCTTGCTGTTTTGACCTTGTGGATATCTGTTCTATCTGGATATCTTGTTGATGCAATACAGGTAACTACTAATACTAATAAAAAATCCAAATTTTTCCTTTCTTTTCTTTTTCTGATGTATATTTGGGATAATTACAAAAACTACCCCTGAGGTTTGGCTTAATTACAAAAGCCCATTTTGTTCTTAGAACTTACAAATACCCCCTCTAATGTATCTCTCTCATACATTCCGTTAGTTGACGTAATGTAAAATGTTCATATCATCAAACTAGATGTATGTAATAAGTATTAGGTAGCTAAAGAAAATTTATTTTGAATTTTTTAGAGTGAAACATTGATCCATTGGAAATTATGAGATCAACGGTTCATATTCATTCGAAATAGAAGGGGAGAAATTATGGACAAAGTAGTCTTATCATAATCTTTAATGTCTTATTTTTTTTATAATTAAATTATGATGGAAAAAATAGATATTTATTGTAATTATGTTGGTTTTTTTTAAAATTATTTTATTATTTTTTAATTTTTTTGATTTTGTTATTACATCAAACCTTAGGGGTAGTTTTGTAAATTTTTTGCTGCTTTTTGTTTCTTGGTATCAACTGCAAGTGGAATCTTGACAAGAAATTGATATTGTTAAGAAATATGATTGTCGATGTGACTCATTATTGTACCACAACTAAACTAATATAATTAGGAAACATCTGAATCCTAGACTTTGCCAATGAAGAAAAACAGAGTTGAATTCTACGATATGATCAAAATCTTTTGGGAAATGAGATCTTGCTTTTATTTGATTCTACCTTAGCTCTCTCATTGAAACTTCAGATCTTTATACCGACTCCTCACCGAGTTAACTGTACTATTCACGAATGCACCTATTTATGAGTTTGACGAGTCTGTGACAATACTGTTGCCTTTTTCTTTTTCTTTTTTGTCAGGGAGCATCTGATACAATGAACATGCCTGTTGCTTTTATTAGCGTTATTTTACTGCCAATTGTTGGGAACGCTGCAGAACATGCTAGTGCTATCATGTTTGCAATGAAGGACAAGCTTGTGAGTATTGAAACATCATAGCTATCTCTGATCCTCAGATGATGCAACTTTTTTTTTTGGGCGAGACTAATGTATTTTTGCTCAATTGACTACTCTTTTTCCAGGATATTACTCTTGGAGTTGCAATTGGATCATCTACCCAGATATCAATGTTTGTGGTAAAGCCTTATGAACTTCATCATCAAAACTCTTGTATATTCTGCAAGTTTATAGTATTATTGGTGCACTTCATTTTCACTCGATGAATATGAAAGTGAAAACTTGGTTTCTTTATTTGTTCCTGGTGGTTCTCGTTTGTGCTGTAACTTTATTTGAACTTGGGCTTCTAATTTATGTAGATACCATTTTGCGTGATTGTTGGCTGGATCATGGGAAAGCCAATGGATTTGAACTTTCAGCTCTTTGAGACTGCTACACTATTTATTACTGTGTTAGTGGTGGCATTTATGCTCCAGGTTTGTCCCCTTTACTATTCTCCCATGCTTCTAAATTTTTTCTGGTGTTCATTCAGATTCGAAACCATTTTTCTGCTTTTGTTAGTTTTCAATTATTTAGTGTGCATGCTACAATTTTTGACCCCCGATAGCTTGATCTTTGCCACCTGAACTCCATTCCAACCACCTTGTAGCTTTTTTTAAATTTGTTACTACTCTTGAAGAAATGAAATCCATCCTGTAACTCACCTTTCTGTGACTTATTTAATGTTCTTGATTTAATGATTTTCCTGGGACATGGAGATTATAAGTATTAAAAATTCTGCATGATTATTAATATCATTTCAAGAATGATATTTTTTTTTATTTGCATCTGCTGGTTGACAAATTGATTTTTCTTTTTTGGGTCTCAAATTCTACATGATTTATCATTCTTCGAGAATGATCTTCCGTTTATTTATTTTTCCATGTAAACCTCCTCCCCTCATTCTTTCTCCGCACATCTTTACTATTGTTGCTTCTGTCAATGCAGGAAGGTCAATCAAACTATTTCAAAGGTTTGATGCTTATTCTGTGCTATCTCATCGTTGCAGCTAGTTTCTTTGTGCACATCGATCCAACAAAAGGTGAATCCTCATTAGCTTTCTAATGATCTTCCTAGGTTTTTGATTTCTTGACACAAGCAGTAAACTCTCCCCCATTCGGGTTTTGTGGGTGGGTGGTGGGCTTTATCCGTCAATTGTCAGGCCCGTGGCTGTTTGAAGACAGAGATCGTAGAACCTCTATATTTAAATTTCACGGATGGGACAAAATTATATGCTCTTAGATTATTTTTGCTTTCAAAATAGGACTCAGTTTGCGTTGTATAGTTCGACCAAAAGATCAAAGAAAACTGAGTCAGCATACGAACCGAGTCTTGTTTTGGCTATTATCCAGTTGTTGATCTTTTCTTTGCTTTGGATCTTTCGACCAAAAGATCTAACACATGAAGTAAACCATTTCTGTATGATAGTTTCCGATCAAACTAAACAAGAAATCAAACCATATATCATCTTGTTTCTGTTAGTTCCTTCAAGCCCACATGACGTATGTTAAGTATGTTCCTTCTTTCTTAGGTTTTAATTGCTCTTTCTTGTGCAGATGATGATTGAGTTCATCAATCAATGGAGCTTCAGGTGCTTAACGACAACAAACTCCATCGTTAAAGAACATATAGCAGCTGATCATCTATACTTAAAATTTTTTGTTCGTTGGCGACAAATGGCGGTGGTGCTACCCGACATGGAGGGTGGCGTATGGTAATTGCCCGTGAGGGGAAGTCTTGCAGCTCATATACGCCCAAGGCCCGTACATTCCCACTTCTCGTATACCCATTTGTTGTACTCTTTTTAACGTCGGAAATTGAAGGTCCAACAACAGTTTAAGAAAGCTGATTTTGGGTCCTTTTGTAGCACTAGAAATGAAATTTTAGTCTTTTGTTGGTTCAGTTCAGAGGTAGGTTGAAAGCAAAGAATTGGAGCTTCTTTTTTCTTGAATCCCCTTTTGTTCATGAAATGTATCCCCGTTGTTTATGAAATTCCAATCTTCCCGAAAATGCTATATTTATATTTATTATTATTATTATGATTTTCTTTTTTAATTGGGTCCATGTGCTTATTAATTTATATAAGAACTAAATTACAAAAAATAAATTGTAGGGGTTTAATTATATAAAATTGAAAATACAAGGATCTGACGGAAAAGAAAGATGAAATACATGAATATAATAATGTTTACTAGCAGAAGTAAATTAATTTAAGGCAAAATCTATTCTGATGTCCTTCGATTATTTATGAATATATCGACAGGTTCCTCAAATTATATAAATATTTGTAAAGGTCCTTCAACTACTAAAAAATAACATGCAATTAGTTTTGCGGTTGAGAGGTATCTTAAAAAAAATTATAACTATAAAATTTTCAAAATATTAACAAATAATTTGAAGGATCTCGTGATTCATTATTTCTACTGCTACTATGTTTTTTCAGTACACGCTGTTTTTTAATAATTAATGAATATTTACAAATATTTTTATAATTGAAAAACTTTTTAAATATTTATAAATAATTGCGGAGCCTTATAATGAATTTTTTCTTAATTCATTTGGAAGTACGCATGTTCAATTATACATTTTTTCTTTTGTTGAATATTGGAACAAATTCAAATTTACCGACCTTAGGTATGACGTATTAAATACGACATTACATTATATGTAAAACGACACACAAACTCAATTCACAATTAATATATATATATATACACACACATACATATATATATGTATATATGTATATATCATATGACATATTCAAGTTTGATTTCTTATAGGGAATCCGTAGTCTAAAGTTGACATAGAGAAATGACATTGTTGGTTATTGCAAGTTGCAGAATATGAGATAAATGAAAATCAAGGTGATGGGTGTTCCCACAGGTAGAGAAGCAAAGTATAGTAAAATAGTGTGTACCCTTTCTTACAAATGCCATATAATACTCCAACTCTTACATTTATAAATTTCTTACAACAAAAAAACAAATCTTGGGATTGGTCAACTCCCAATTTCTTACATCCACCCTACTTCCCTACACCAGAAATGGTCACACAACATTCTTTACAAAAGCCTCATAATTGAATATCAAATCTGATGACGTGGGTATACATATATATATATATATATATATAACTTTTAAAAAAAAAATTGTGGTTGGTGTTAGTTTTTGGTATACCAATGAAAATTTTCAATTTATATATGGCAATTTTAGCTTTATCAAATATATAATTTTATATTTTTTGGATTTGTTGTGTTCAATTTCATTTGTTTTTGTTAGAATTTAACTAAAAATTGTTGATGTGGTGATAGAACCAGCTACGTGGTAACTAAAAAATAAAATTGTCATGTCAATAATTTTTTATAAATTTTTTAAATTTTAATTAAATTAGGTCGCCATTGTTGCAATCTTGAGAGCAGTGATAGGTGAGTTGAAAAAAAGGGAAATGGGAAATGGGAACCATAATTCATAGATTGACTTGGAAAAATAAAAATGGATTATAGTGCAATATTGGCCGACCATTTCTTTATAATGAGTGGTAAAGTGATGGGGTGAATTCAATCTTAGCCAAGGAATGGCACTTGTACATCCATAATGCTCTCCAGACCTAAGCAACATACAAAGTGGGTGCTCATTATTATATTAGTAAATTCCTTATCCACATATATTTGTTCCATTCCAATACTCAGTTATGAACTACTATATTGAGTGAATAGTATATCAACTATGTGTCGATAATATATATATATTTTAAATAGTGTTCTTAGTGAAAAATACATCGGTGTACAAATAAAACAAGTGAAACGAGACACAAAAAAGGGTAAATTCTACGCGTTTGAGCTTTGTATCTTTTGGGTACAATTCTTTATTTTATTTTATAATTTAGAGATTTTATTTTAGATTAACATGGTGTAACCTAGAGAAGTTGGAACAACTACAATATTGTTTTAAAAGGCCAACATGTTGATAATACCTACTCCTCCATAGACTTTTAATTCATTAATTATTTAGGCATAAATAGCTCAAAATTTTGACTATGTGCTGTAATGATTTTTTTTTTTAAAAGCACAAGTTGTTTTTGAAAATTACTTAATTCTTGGTGTTATCAGCAAGCCACATGACCAATACTTTTCCAATCTACTAGAAAGTATTATGCCGTATTTTATAATTGATGATTAAGATCTATATTAGTTTATCAATTTTCGGAATGATTCATGAATCTTATTTAATTACTTCCATCACATTTTCTAACACCTAATTACATTGTCACCATCTTCGTTGAGTTGAAATGTGCTCTAACAAAACTTCTCCTAGCACACTATTCATTTCACTATATGTTGTTCTGCAACTGTTAATTGATGGTAAAAAATATCACAAATTACAACTTCCACCCTAAATTTATGGTAAACTATGTAATGAATCTAGGACAAAGTCATCAAAATATATCCAACATTGCTAGTGTCGTGCTTTTAAGAGCCCGAAAGAGTCAGTATCTTTTTAAAAAATATTATTTTTTTGTAATCATTGATAACGTTTAAAGTTTAGTGTTGCAAATGAAAATTTACACACATTACATAATGTTTTATGATAACTAATTGTAAATATATATATATAATAATAATAATAATAATAATAATAATAATAATAATAATAATAATAATAATAATAATAATAATAATAATTTCCGATCTACTAAGAATATTATATTATGTAAATTTTTTACTTTTTTGAGTAAAAGGAAGAGATAATGTGAGATTCAACAAATTGATTTGAATTAATACCAGTTGACATACAAGAGAGTGACCAAAGGGATTTTTACCTGGAAAATGACTTGTGACACAAAATTTGATGAAGACCTCTCTAATAAATAGGGACAATCATTTCCCAGCCTGCCATAAAATTATGTGACATTTGATAAATTGATAATTGCATTTAATATCAGTTGACATATTCTAAGTGGGTGACCAAGACATTTTTTACCTAGGAAAATGACTTACAATATGATCAAGACTTCTCTACTAAATGCAATCCCCTGCTTAATTGACATATTGGCATTCTATTTTGTTGGCAGCTGTAGTGTACGGAATAAAATTCTATCTATAACAAGACTAATAAATTTGTCTATCATGGGCAAACAAGACTAATAAATTTGTTTATTGTGGGCATCAGTTTACAAACAAACGCAAACCCTAATTAACAAGCCTCCTATTTTTCTGATTAAGCAACATAGGAAAAAAAATGTCTTTTTCTAGGATTGAGTAAAAATAATTTCTTTGGTTAGTCAACGAAGCAAATAAATGTCTTATAGTACGTGTGCGACCCAATTGGATATTTATTTGTAACAAGACATGACATGTGCATCTACCCATTTTGTCAGCTCACTCACTACACCCCCTCACGTTTAGATCCAATAATAAAAATCCAGTCCCCAAAGAAATAAAATTAAGAGTAAAAAAATTGTAATAAACTTTATTTTGGCGTGTAATGTAAAAATAATGATTAGTCATACCCACTTAATGTGGCATGGCAAGCAAGTAATTATGTTCGAATGATTTCACCGAATATAGCATCCCGAAAAAACCCATTGAGAAAACGGATAATACAATAGTCTAATAGGTATAGTAGTAGGTAAATATATATGCGATCGGATGCTGTAAGATACAGGTATAGAAAATTACCCGACTTTGAGTGATGGCCCGATGAATAGCATTCTCACACTGGTCAGCATCCCCGTAAAAAACACGCTTCCTCCTGCCTTTATCAAAATGACAAGAATGGATATAATCTATCTATATATGCGTATACACACACATATAGATATAGATATAGAGATAAAAAATAAAAAGGAAGTCCACCATCCATCCAGCCGTCCGAAAAGTAAACGCTTTTTGATAATTTAGACCTCACCTTTTAATATTGCTCCATGTCAATATCACCCCACTCTATCCTTCCTCTGTTGGTAGAGACTAAAGTCTGCACGAACTTGGATGAGAAAAAGTGGAGAACCCACATGATTGATTATTGGAGTATCTTCACCACCTTCATCTGTCTTTCTTCTTCTCCTCCTTCTTCTTCTTTTTTTCCTTCTTTGTTGTGGTTGTTGTTTGTCTTCTGACAATGATCCAAGATTAACATTAGAACTCACCTGTCCGAAATCGAATCCAGCTCCTCATCATCTTCTTCTTAGAGCAGCCATGCTCTGTTCTCCCTTCACTTCTTCGCCTTCATCTTCGTCGAAACAGAAACACAAACAGAATTATAACAATAAGCATTTCTTGGATTTATTGCTGAATATAGTATTGTTATTTGTTTCTTGCTTTGTACGTACCTCTGAGGGCGCTTGCAATCAGCTCGATCGCGATTCGTTGTCGTCGTTCAATCTGAGTATCTCGGCTGCTCCGCCGCTGAACTGGTCTCTCTCTGATGACTGCTGCAGCTGGGAAGGCGTTGGTTGTGATGGGCCGGGCCGTGTCACGAATCTGTGGCTACCATCGAGGGGTATTGCGGGAAGCATATCCCCTTATATTATGAACCTCACCAGTCTTTCTCGGCTTAGTCTATCACACAATTGGATCTCGGGCCCAATTCCGGATGGATTCTTTGCGTCTTTGAATCAGTTGAAGGCCATTGATTTGAGCAGGAACCGTTTATCGGGAGAGCTCGGCCCGGCTGGAAAGCTGGCTGCTACGGTTCAGATATTCAATATGTCCAGTAATCACTTCCATGGGACAATTCAATCGTCATTCTTCCAGCCCGCATCAAATTTGGAGAGTTTTGATGTAAACAACAACAGCTTCATTGGGCCGCTTCCGTCGTTTATATGCAGCTTCGCCCCTTCCATCCAGCGCCTTGATTTCACCAACAATGATTTTACGGGCCCGATTACTCCAGGTTTTGGCCAGTGTACAAATTTGCAGAGCCTCAGAGCAGGTTTCAGTAATCTCTCAGGGGAGGTCCCACAGGATACTTACAGGTTGATGACACTGCAAGAACTGTACGTACCTGGGAACCAGCTCACTGGACCGATTGACGAAAGAATTGTCAACCTCAGCAACCTTAAAATCCTCGCACTGTACGGTAATAACTTCACAGGGATGATTCCTCAAGATATAGGGAGGCTCTCTAATTTGGAAGAGCTGCAGCTTCACATAAACAAACTCACAGGCACTATTCCATCCTCTCTCACGAACTGTACAAAGCTCACAGCACTGAATTTGAGGGTGAACTACCTGGAAGGTCAGCTTTCGGCTTTCGATTTCTCGAACTTTGTCCAGCTAAGGACAGTTGATTTGGGCAATAATCAATTCAATGGTAGCTTGCCAGCAACCCTTTTTTCTTGCAAGACACTCACAGCAATTCGCTTGGCTACTAACAACCTAAGTGGAGGGGTTTTACCAGAAATAGCATCCTTACAATCTCTCTCCTTCCTTTCTCTCTCTAACAACAGCCTCCGCAATATGACGGATGCAATAAGAATCCTGACAGGCTGCAAGAACCTCAGCACCTTAATCCTCTCGAAGAATTTCTACAATGAACCATTGCCTGATGATGAGAACATGATTGGTTCTCGAATGTTCCAAAATCTCCAAATACTGGGTTTGGGTGGCTGTAGATTCACCGGTCAAGTTCCAAGATGGCTCGCAAGGCTACCTAAGCTTGAGGTTCTTGACCTATCTTACAACAACATCACAGGCCCGATTCCAGGTTGGTTTGGGATCCTTCCAAATCTTTTCTACTTAGATTTGTCGCATAATCTTCTTACAGGATACTTCCCAATGGAACTTATTGGGCTTAGAAGACTAGCAGCCCAGCAGAACCCTGATCGAGTTGATAGCAGCAGTTTAGAATTGCCTGTGTTTGTTCAGCCCGATAATGTGTCCAGCCTGCAATACAATCAGCTCTCCAACTTACCACCAGCTATATATCTTGATTATAACTATATAAATGGCACTATCCCAATGGAGATTGGTCAGTTAAAGTTTATCATTGCCTTGGATCTTAGTTACAACAATTTCACTGGCAAAATTCCTGATACGCTATCGAATCTAATTAACTTAGAGAAATTGGACTTATCTGGAAACGAGCTTTCCGGTGAGATTCCAGCATCACTCCAGAATCTCCACTTTCTGTCTTCTTTCAACGTTGCTTACAATGATCTTGAAGGGCCTATACCAACAGGTGGTCAGTTTGACACGTTCCCCATGTCAAGCTTTGAAGGAAATATGAGGCTGTGTGGTCGAATTTTGCAGCGCCCCTGCACAAACAATCAGTCAGGCAATACTAATCGTTCAGAAACAAGAAAAGTGAATAGGAAGAAAACCGTCATACTAACCCTTGTGATCTGTTCAAGCATATTCACTTTGATTCTGCTTCTGTATTGTGTCTTGACAAAGAGGAGAATTCTACCAAAAGGTGACCTTGAGGAGAAGGATTTTGGCAATATATCCTTCAACTCCTCAGGGGTATTCCCTGAGGTAGCGAAAGACACAAGCCTGGTCATTTTGTTCCCTAACAATAAGAACAAGATAGAGGAGCTCACCATAGTTGATATACTGAAAGCCACAGACAATTTCAACCAGTCAAATATAATTGGTTGTGGGGGTTTTGGTTTGGTGTATAAAGCGACTTTGGCTGATGGCACCAAGCTAGCAATTAAGAGACTTTCCGGTGACATGGGCTTAATGGAAAGGGAGTTCAAAGCAGAGGTGGAAGCTTTGTCCACAGCCCAACACAAGAACCTGGTTACTCTGCAAGGTTACTGTGTGCATGATGGCTTTAGGTTGCTAATATACTCCTACATGGAAAATGGGAGCCTAGACTACTGGTTGCACGAGAAGCCTGATGGAGCAACCCAACTTACTTGGCCCATTCGTCTTGGGATTGCTCAAGGAGCGAGCTGTGGGGTGGCTTACATGCACCAAATCTGTGAACCACATATTGTGCACCGTGATCTGAAGTCCAGTAACATCCTTCTTGATCAGAGCTTCGAAGCACATGTAGCAGATTTTGGGTTGGCAAGATTGATCCTTCCTTATCATACACATGTCACCACGGAATTGGTTGGCACCCTTGGTTACATTCCACCAGAATATAGTCAATCATGGGTGGCCACTCTAAGAGGGGATATCTACAGTTTCGGAGTTGTCATGCTTGAACTATTAACTGGCAAGAGACCTGTTGAGTTATTCAAGCCAAGGATGTCGAGAGAATTGGTTGTATGGGTACAACAAATGAGGAGTGAGGGAAAACAAGAGGAAATCTTCGACCCTCTCCTGAGAGGTAAAGGCTTTGAAGAAGAGATGCTGCGAGTTCTTGATGTTGCCTGCATGTGTGTCAATCAGAATCCTTTCAAGAGGCCGACTATAAAAGAAGTAGTCGATTGGCTAAAAGAAGTAGGTTCCAACCGACAAACAACAACATAGGGGGAACACGCTTATATATAGAACTTTGATTTGTTTTTGTTCATATGAGTGCCGATGAACATAGTTCTACAAGCAGTCTTCTTTGTAGGCATATTTTTCTCTTCAAAAGCAGAGAGTTTATGTAATGTGAGTAATTAAACTTGTACAAAGATAAATTTTGCATCCAAATAAAGTCCAGCATGAGAGCATAGTGCATGTTTTGAGCAAACAATTGATAGGCAGAAATGCTAAATTATTATACGTGAGTAACTGATATTGATGAAAAATCAACTTTAATGACTTCAGTCTATGTTTCCACCGCAAAATGAATTTTCGAGCTTAGTTATGAAGATTTTGAAAAATATTCTGGTCACCACAATAGTATTGTGACATTCAATTACATAAATATTGACTGGTTGCTCCCCGTACGTTAGGTATAATCTTGTAGAAACAAAAAGACACATGTTGCCTGCTTTCAGAGTTCAAGTAAACAAAGAATTAAGGCACCAAGGCATATGATAAAAGCCCTAATCTCTTAAATATGATTCAATAAAAGAATTGCTGAAGAATTATGACATTCATATTGACAAATGGAATGCAATGTCTGGGAATTTTAGAAAGAGGTTCCAAAGGCTTATTTAATTAAAAGTATTGCTTTAGATCTCTTTGTCAATAGTGCTTTCTACACTCCATTCCAAATCAAATCTTTTCTCCAGAATCAAATCCTACAAAAAATAACGACCACAAAGTTCCTTGTTTATTTTATTTTCTATTAAGTGAAGAGTTAAATTATATTCTTTGGTCATCCTAGCCCAATAAAGAACATAATCTTCATCGTTTCAAACTCCTTTAGCATCATATAACATAATATTAACTTTAAGAAGTAAAGTCTGCAATAGATAGTCCTACTTTCCTCTATCTATGAACTCAGCATCTTCCTACTCAAGGGCATTCAAACATTTACCTCTGAAAAAATGCATGTCCGTGGAAAAGCTATATACTCTTGTTCTCTCATTATCTCTGAATTCTACGCAAAGATGATACAGAATTAAATTTACAAGCACCTCAGACATTACAGCCATCACGACAGCATAGTGAATAAAATCATTATCGACGAATGAAGATGTAATCCAAAATAGAAAATCAACTCAAAGGTTAACTACATCTTGGTCGTATAAAATGCATGAAATCCTATTAACTGATCTCATCTCTGCCAGTGCCTATTCTAACATGATCTTATTAATGAATATTACTCAACATCAAGTAAACCCATGGTTTTGACAGCTACAAAAGCAGATACTCAAGATTGTAAGGAACCAGAACGCGCAAAAACAAAAAATAGAAGCATTTTTTTCCTTACATGACACCATTTCTTCTCACATACTTTTTAATGAGATGAAATACGCAAAATAACAATAAATTTTTCATTTCAATAAATATTTTGAGATGTGAGTTTCGATCCAGCTAAGGAATATTTAGCCCTGATTAGTTCAGATATTTCCACGAGCAGGTGGTGGTGCACCAAAAGTGGAATGATAAGGGAAGTAAAACATGTATGAAAACCTTAAAAAATTCAATTCTTACAAATAGAAGAAGAGAGAACCCAAGGAATTTCAACTTAAGCGCGCGAAATTTGGGGTTTTTGACAGTGTGATTAAGGGTTGGTTGCTTTGGTTCTTCGAATTTCGGAGGGAAATAGGAAGATGAGATTGGCCGTTGCAAACTACAATGGAGAATATTAAATAATAAGTGAGTCATGAATTAATATGTACCGATTTGTAAAAACAAATTCCTAATTTTAAAAATAAAATATAAATGCACCATAATTTTTGACACACGAATTCTCTTTTAATAAATAGTAAGGAATTAAATTTGAAAGGACCATAATATTATTTGAATCGATATTTGTAGTAAAAACGCATTTTAAAAATATTCTCATTTGTAGTATATACTTTAAATTTATTAAAAAAAATTAAATATTTGATCATGACGTGTTTATTAGACTTTTCAAAATAAACATCTTGTCGTATATTGTTTTTAAATAAGACTAGTCACAATCACTCATGAGAAGTCAAGTTTGAATTTTGCTATTTTTTCTCTTTAAGATTAAGGTGAAATCTGGTATCGTGTTAATTTTTATCTAGGTTCTTCTTGATTTTCGGAAAGACTTACTTTTAGAAATTTAGAATATGTGTACAAATATCCGTACAATTCTAGAACAGTATTGCAACCTTGATTCAATCTCATTAATCAACAAGGACGATGCCACTTAAACCCCTCTTTCCAATTAGGTCATGAAGGAATAAAATTTAGTAAACGTTCAAGATTAGCAGCCAAATTGTCTACGGCGTCGATTAGTAGCTAAAGGTATGCACTCATGTTAGATCCTTTTGGGGTTGTTTGGTTTGGGATGTAGGTCGTCGTATCACATCTGAATAGATATATTCAAAAATGTTACATTTAATGAATAGTAAAAAGTTATGTTTGTATTTTGATGAAATAGGATAGATGAAAACTGTAGATGTCACATCAGTACAGAAAAAAAAGAAAAAAATATGGATGATATATGAGTTTTGATGAAAGAGGGTGTTCAATCCCTATCGTTAATATAAAACAAACAAGTTATTGAATTGGACTCATCCCTGTACAAATAAACCTCATCCAATACAATCAAGATCTTAATGTCTCTAAAGGAGTAAGATTTTGATGGGCACAATTATTCTCATTTGTATAATATTTTATGAATAATATTTTATTTTAATATATATTTTCTAAATTAAAACATTAATAAGAATAACTATATGTCATGCAATTATAAATATACTATTCAATGTTGCTCATTTATATATTTTATGATACTAGAATTTAATTATTTATATTAAATTATTATTTTAATAAATATTCTATAAATATAAAATAAATGTTATAATAGCTTATAGTTACTTTTTAAAAAAAACCAAACATACAATAATAAACTTTCAATTGAAACTAAATAGTGTAATACTTTATACAAAATATTATTAATGTAAGTTGTATTTTTCCATCCAAACAATTTCTTAATATTTATATTATACTAATATATTTATAACCAAATCAAATATTTGGTTTGTAGAATTTGTAAATCATAACTATCCATACACTAATACGAACTATAGTTTTGGAGTTGGTTTGGATTGATTTAACTTGACATGATCATACATTATATTTATATTTACGTAAAAATTTATGTCCATCAAGTATATCTATAATTAAATTTATAATATTACTTATTTAATTATGAAGTATTATTTATTTATTTAAAAAATATTTTTTTAGGTAACTAATTAGTAGTAAAATTTTTAAAAACAATAAATAATATTTTTATATTATCAAATCAAGTGCACGGTATATCCAATATACAAAAATTCAATCTAATATTTATGATTTGGTCATACAAGAATGAAGTACACATTCTAAATCAATCATACAATAAATTGGTTTCATACATAAATCAATCATCAATTAGTTGGATTAAAAACATAATTTAAAACATATAAGTAAAACACTTATTACCTAATCAAAGAGTTCTTATTTTAGTCACATCGAGTATATATTATAAGATAGGAATTATATGATCGAGTTTTGATTTTGGTTCTGAACTATCAACTTTGGTTCCAATTTTTTTTGAACAATCGATTTCAAATTTTTTTTTTTGAGACAATAGTAGACCGAAATACAAAAAGAATTTAAAAAGTAAAAATTGAGAACTAAAACCAGGGAACTAGGGGTTCTAAAACCAAAGTCATAATACGTCGTTTTAATTTCAATTCCATCATTCACCATTCCAAAACCCGACACTGCCAGAAACAAAGAATCATGCCTCGTCTATATAGGTAGTAGATGCATTCTATATTTAGGAAGCTGAAGAATTATAATAAATAAGTTATAATTGGTGGTCAAATTTAAATGGATTTTTTGAATAACTTTTCTAAAAGTCTACCTGCAAGAAATGCAAATTCGTAGCTTTCTAAAAAATCATTTTATTATTTTTTTATTATTTTTTGAGCTTTTAGTGCTTGGATATTTTAAGGACTGTTCTTGTGTGCTTTTATACTGGGCTTCGTTATGGGCTTTGGGGAATGGGTTGTGTAGTAGAGTTACTATCACCTTTCGGCTGAGACTGGGCTTATTGGGCTTTTTTATATTTTTAATTGCTTCTTAAGCTCTTAGTGGATTACATCCGTTGGATCTTAAAGCCCATCAATTTTTTTATTTTTTTTATTTTTTATTTTTCCAGAAAGACACCGATGAAACATAATATTGAAACATATTGTTAATCAAGTAGAAGATTTAAACTGTACTAATTAAGCAACAAATTCTAAATGTAAATCAGAAATTTATTCAAATGTATTACATAACTTGTAATTCCTTCCAATTTATTACATCATCAATTTCCATTGTTTTTTTGGAGAAATTAAACAAGCATACAAGATAATATATATATATATATATATAATTAACTGATACATATAAATATAAACTTATATGTAACCATTTACATTAAATAAACTCCAGTCCTCAGCCTGCTCAATCACTTGAATTTTGCCTTCATTAGAAGCCTGAATTGTTACAAAAGATGAAAAATGTTTTCTCCTTTGCCCAAAAAAACCTAATGGAATTGCACCATTTAGGTAAAAAAGAAATCTTGGGCTTTGCTAAGAAGAAAACTATTCCACCAGAGGGAGAAAAAAAAATCCAGGCATCTAATCTTCCTAATGAGCTGTTTTCTTCAATTTTCTGACGTGCAAGAGGCTACCAAAATTTGGGTTCGAGTTGAGCGCATTTTAGACGGGAGGTGGTACTATATATGCGTCATATAATTCACTGGATGTAGCATCTATAGGATCGCTCCAAAGTTATATTTAGAGAGAAAAGAGGAAGAAGAGGAGGAGGAGGAGGAGGAGAGTGGGAGGGAGAGGGAATATTTAAGCTCATTCGTCGCCATGAATGTACCAACAGAGGAGCGTGGTGGCACAACGCCGGAGAATATAAATCCGGGCCCTTTGTTCTTTAACTAAAGCAGCACATTTTCTTGTGAAGCCATTGCTCTTTGTTGATGATCTCCTTGAAGAAGAAGCGCAAACTCCATTAATTTTCTTGAATCGCAGCTCGGCCATTTTATTTTCTTTGCGTATTTTATATGGGATTACGAAAGAGAAATTAACGAACTCGAATATTAAAAAAAAAAAAATTGCAAGATTTTTGGGGAAAAAAAGCTCACAAATAGTTGGAGCTGGACCCTTGAGGAAAATGATCAAAAGGGTTCCAATATTTATAGGAAGATGAAGTTGACTAAGTTGGGAGGGTAGGGATGTACTTGGCCAGGTTCAAAAATTGATGGATCTGCATGGGAAATTGTGGGAGTTTTGGGTTAAAAAATGCAATTTTTAATATTTTTATAACTTGGGGTGAGTTTTTTGTTGGAAAAATGAAGTGGGGTTGGAATAATTGGATTAGAAAAGTGGTAAAGGGTGCATTAAAAAAGGAGGGTTGTCTTATTGAAGACAAGGCAAGGATGAGGGATTGTGGGAATAGTGTGTCGGCTACCCGGCAAGTTTATTTGGTTCTATGGTGGCACGGATTTTTTGTTCCATTTTAATTTATTTTTTTTGGATTAAAAAAGTATTATTTTATGAAAATGTATTATGATTTTAACTTTTTTTTCTTTTTTTCTAATTAGTTAAATAAAAAATTTTATTTGTTTTTTTTAAGTAATATTTTTTTTTACAATTCAACGCAACAATATTTTCTTACAAAATTAATAATAATTAAATATATCATGTTCTACTAAATGTGGGCATGGTTCTCATTTGGAAAAATCAGTGGTTCAAACTGCTGGGTCAACGGTTTGATTTATCGTTGATTGGAACCGAAGCAAAAAAAAATTAATTTGGTTTCAATTTTGATTCCAGGGTAGTCGGCTCCCGAAATTAGCGGTCCCAGAAATCGATAGTTTCAAACCGTCGATTATGGTTCAAAATTGTTAGTGTCAATACCGAACTGGTGGTTGTAGGTGTGAAATATGAAGAAAAAAGAAAAAGGAATCGTGGAATCGGCAATTCCTGTTCCATGCACCCACGGTTTCGAGAACCTAAAGTTCTGAAATTAAAACCGTAACCGACCGAACCATGTCCACATCTATATTCTCTGTCTGCATGACACATCCGCTTCAATGCACATCTTAGACCGAGTTTGCACATTTTTTGAAAGTTTATAGATATAATCAGTTCACTTGCATTATTTTTTTAACCTAATTGAAAATTTGATTCTCTCATATATATCTATATATATATATATTACTTAAACTTGGATTATAATAAAGTTAAATGACACGTTATTTATTTGTTAATAAAGTTATTTTATACATATAAAATGTATTAATAAAATAATCATATAAGATAAAATACAAAATAATAAATTGGATCCCGTGTGATTACGAACATGTTACAACCTAACCATACAAGATCTTGAAGATTTCAACAACTTCATTGCCACGTCAAGATTCTAAATATGAGGAATACTAAAAAAATAGATGTTTGAGTTAGTGTTCAAATACATTGCAAAATCTGTATGTAGCTTTTATTTATGGAATATTTAAGAAATAAAAAAGTTGAAGTGGTGATTCACACAATCTCCTGAAATAACTGCCACAACAAAGTATGGTCATAAACTAGGATTATATCTTTGTGCTGCCAGTTTTGTTATTCCGTGTTGACAGTTCTACAATGATTTGATCTTCAGACAACATAAATCTATATAGATTCGTTGTTCAATCTCTTCCAAACTATCATTCTATAATCTGCTTAATATTTTTTGTAATATTTTAAGTTTCTTGTGTCTATGATTACTTTTATATATATATATATATATATATATATATATGTATGTATATAATTATAGTGTGAGTCTTCCACGTTATATTTGTACCGTTTAACTGTTTATAATTGGGCTGATGATTGAACTAAAAAAATCTCAAATACTCAGCGAAATTCAACTTAAGGTGTGTTTCTTAGTGAATGTTTTCATGCATGCAAAATATGATTTTTTAAAATAAAAAATATATATTTTTGAATAAAAGATAATAGTTTCTGTGTTCCAAAACAAAGTTATGGTTATAGAACAAAATATCATTATAAAAACATAACTTTTTTAGGATTAATGGAGTAATTTTTTATATTGTTCTGAAGTATTATTTTTTTCACGATAAAAATGTTAATTTTCATCGTAAGAGTGTTGCTTACTTTTATCTGAGTAATTTAAGAAAAAAAATTAAACCATAATACTTCTTCAGCGAAATAAAATGCATTTTCGATGAGAATGTAAAAAAATTTAATAACTGAAAATAATATAATACTTATCCAATATTGAAAATAATATAATACTTATCCAAAAAATACGTGGCGCAGCACGAGCCGAATATATTTTGCGTGGCTTTGGGCGAGTTAAATAGAATCCATATATTATTATCATTTTTAAAGTGAAAACCAACTGGTTGTATGTAATAGCATGTTTATGATAGTGTGTGTATGTGTGTGTGTATATATATATATATGTATATATATTTATTTTTTTGTGTGTGGAAATAATAAGCTTAGTTATATAGTACAGTTGTAATTATGCTAATCATTAAAATGGAGCTTTATATTAGAGCTTGCATTTGTTAAAAGTTGAAACTAATAATTTTAGTATTTATTTTTGTTCCACAATTTAAGATCCTATGTCACGGCTGCTTTGAAATGCAAATATTTTCGATGCTATTTTCTCCGTTTCAAGAAAAGAGTTTGATTATATAATATTTTTTTATCGATTAATCAAAGTAGAATCTTTTTTTGAGTTATCATCCATCACTTATGTCTCCAATTAATTTGTTTGTGAGTTTAACTTGGGGGTAGGGGTACCAAGTAGTAGAGTTTATCTATGTATGATTATACATAAATTAATATTAGTTTGTGCAAATAAACAATAATACTAAAGCTGGCAAAATTGATCCTGTGGGCCAGCCATCTAGTTTAATATTTTAAGTGGGTCGGGCTGTGAATTTTGAAATCTGAAATATGATTGAATCCATTTGATCTAACATAATGGGTCACTGGCTCACGTTTCACCGATGGATCGAGCCATGGATCAATACAAAAATTTTAATATATATAAAGGATATAAGATTGAACTGAACTTAACTTTCAATGACTATATAATTGTAGACAGAACCAACATTAATGATCGAGGTGAGCCTAAATTGCGAAGTCTAGCATCGACTCAACGTGGCATAAAATTGTGTACACATACACTACAAGACTTAGAGATTAAAAAGGTTAGTTGCACCTAGGCTAGCAGCTGTTGCTCAAAGTAATCAGTAATTGATTAATAAATATTTAAAACCATACATAACAATCTCTAACAATTAATAATTATAAATATCTAAGAATCAATTATATTATTTAACACAATTGAAACGAGCTAGTTTTTTTAGTTGTATACTTTTAAAACATTGATATGCATAACTTACTTAGTTTTTTTTTTTTTTTCTTTCTTCTTTTCTGGCACGATCATCGTACAAATTTTTTTAATTATTTTATAACTAAATAATTATCCAATCATTACAAAACAAATTTTCACCATTTATTACAATTTAACACATACTTTAAAAAATATATTTTATTCAATTTTAAAATAATTCATCAAAACGCACCCAATCTAAAACTTTTACAAACAAATTTATTGTACGTACATTTCTTAAACCATAAATAAATATATCCCAATTAAACTGCTTTTTAGTTTGTATAAATAAATTTATCGTACGTACATTTTTTCAATCATAAACAAATATATCCCAATTAAATTGTTTTTTAGTTTGTATAAATAATTTGATCGTACGTACATTTTTTCAATCATAAAACAAATATATCCCAATTAAATTGCTTTTTAGTTTGTATAAACAAAGAGTAATCTTTGACACTTGAAAAGGGGCTCATCACTTAATTTCCAGATTCAATGCATGGAGTGTAATTGGGGTGAAGAAAACTAGAACTGGGGCTTCAATCTATACATTTCCAGGAACATTCCTTTTCCTTGTATGTGATGGAAACAATGTAACTTTGCTTAACCCAAAACCTTCTCGTTTTTCTATATACAAATTAATAAATGAGGATAAATGGTAAGTTGGAGCCCACTATTTTTGTATTTTTTATTTTATTTTATATTTTATCTCACATTTTAACATTAACAATGCATGTCATGTGTTAGTTAATGACATCGTTCTCTACACATAATATATAATAGTAAAATCAAAATATAAAAAAAAAATACAAAATAAAATAGAAGGGTCGATCTCGTGTGATTCCAAACATGTAAAATACTAACAGTACAAGATCTTCAAGATTTCAACAACCTCAAAGCCACTTCAAGATTCTAAATATTAGGAATACTAAAAAAATGCATGTTTCAGTTAGTGTTCAAATACATTTGCAAGATCTGTATGTAGCTTTTATATAGAATATTTAAGGAATAAAAAAGGTTGAAGTGGTGATTCACAGAATCTGTTGAAGTAACTGCCACAACAAAGTAAGGTCATGAACTAGGATAACATCCTTGTGCTGTAAGATTTGACAATTTTGTTATTCTACATTGACAGTTCTACAATGGTTTGATCTTCAGAAAACATAAATCCATATAGATTCCCATGTTCAATCTCTCCCAGATTTGCTTAATATATATATATATTTTTATATTTTAAATTTCTTCTTAATGATTATTTAGATTAAATTATGGGGCTAGTTTCATGTGGCACGGGTGCACGAATCTAGAATACAATTGAGTTGTTTAACCTAAAAAATCACATGTATTTGAGATTTTAGTCTAATAAGCGCTTCCCGAAAGGTTTGTCCCGAGCATGTATGGTATGATACTTTTTGATAAAATATAATATTTTGGGTTTAAAAAGTAAAATGAATTTTTAGATTATTTAAAAAAATATAAATTTTACTAATAAAAGTATTGCCTACTTTTATTTAACTAACTACAAAAAAGTTTAGTTAAAATTATAATATTTTTCTTTGAAAAATAATATTTAAAAAAATTAAAATTACTTTTTGAATAATAAAAAATGATATTACTTCTTACCAAAAATGTATTAATTTTTACCGAAAAATGTATTAGTTTAAAAAAAAAGTATCAAAACACGGGTGTGCACAAGAGACGTTGGATCCGCCCATTTTATGCACGGATTCAAATCAAGTCGGCAAGAAATCATACATTTTTAAGGTGGAATTTGATCCCTTCCATTTTCGATTCATATTCATATATATATATATATATATATATATATATGTCTATAACTTTTTGTTAATTGTGTTAATCATTAACATGGTGTCTTGTATTAGATCTTGCATTTGTTGAAAAGTTGAAACTATAATTATTAATGTTCAAGAATCAATTGTATTTTGAGTGGTATCTAAATGAATTGTTTTTTAGTCCTATAATTTATGAGTCAACTTTAACACCTGATCAAAAGCCGTTGGAATCTTTTATTATATTATCTATTTTTTTATCTTATTTTAATTTAACCAAAATATATTTTGTATTTATTAATAATATTATTCTGTACAAATAATATGTATTACGTATTCTTGAAGGAGCCAATTTTCACATTCAATGCATGGAGTGTAATTTTCACATACACTAAGTTCCAGGAACATTCCTTTTTCTTGTACTGAAACTTTGTGATGAGATCAACCTACATTTGCTTAACCCTAAAGCTTCTCAATTTCTTTTGTTAATTAAATGAATAACAGATTAATTTATACATATTTTAATACACATGTATTAGACTAGCCAAAATCAAAATTAGAAAATCTTTAAAATTGTTTGTTAGTCATCTACATCGGTATAGTTTATAAGGATTCATTTTTAACATTTTTCTTGGATGAACCTATTAAGGTACATATGAGCGGACGTTCATCATAACAGTTAGAATTATATAATATATTATGACGAAATTAATAAATGCTCACAAGGTATTCGTCATAAGTGTGCAAATTATTATTTCTTTATACTCAAATATCTTACATTATTCTAGTTTATGTTACAAATTTATTATATTAAAATATATTTATATTTTATTTAATTAGATTTTATTAAAAATACAAACCTTAAGTTTAAAATTTCAACTACAAATAAAAAAATGAATATGATTGTCATATTAACTGCAAATCAAATTTATTTTTCTAAAAACAAATGAATTTAAATCTGAATTTAAATTGAATACTCTTAATATTCTTCGAATTATAGGGCACCTAGACTCTGAGTATAGATACGTATACATTGAACACTAGATGGATGTGTAGCATGTAGTAATAGACGTGGGCACGGTTCCAATTCCAACCTAGAAACCGACAGTTCCAATAATAATTGACCTTATTTCAAAATTTCGAAACCATAGCCAGCTGTTCGAATATGGGTTAGGGGTGGTGGTTTCGAGTAATTAGACGGTTCCACCTGCCAGTTTTACCGGTCAGTTTTACCCACCAGTTCTAAGAGCTAGTGAACAAGATGGTACTGACGGCATGACTGAGTGAAAAACGCAACCCCAAGCAAACTCTCCCTTGTGCAATATCCAAAATCCATGGCAACAAGTTGCACAGACCGTGTTTGTTCGTCGATGAATTTCATCGAATTTGGTTATATTGGCTATGGTGACGGAGTTAAAATGGGAAAAAATAAGGCCCTCTGAGGCTAAACACTTGACGAATGCTAATGCAGGGTTTATGAGGCCTTGCGCAGTATGGAATTACAAAGTAGCAGCTGAGTCCATGAGGCCGGTTCGAATATGGTTCCTCCATCTGTGGTTCTTGGAACAGACGATTCCAGAACCATGTCCACATCGTACATATGCCACAAGAAGTGATTTTTCAATTATCCCCAAAAGATTCATTTCGAAGATCTTACAACAAGAATATAGCGAAGCCTCTTTGGCTGTGTATACTATCCCTATTTCCCATCTTTTACATGAATCTCTCATTGTTTATATAGTTGCAAAAGAACCTACCATATTACACCGTTTAAAACTGTTATACAAAACTTGCTTCTGCCAGATTTCTCTGCCCTCTACCAGCCAGCAGTTCATAATCCTGAGAAAGAATTGATGTCAGACATTTAGATAGAGAAAGAGAGGAGGGGGGGGGGGGTGTTGATATGAAGCCCAATGGTGGACTGCCGCCCCTCAGCCACTCCACCATCGGGCTCTATACTACAACTGACTCCCCCCCCCCCCCTCTGGCAAAAACTGTCTCAGAGCTCACCTGTACAATAGCCTGAGCGCAAAGCTTTCCTGATAGAACGGCACCTTCCATTGAAGCCAAGTATTTTTGCTTCGTATAGTCACCTGCTAAATAGAATCCTTCCACGGGAGACTTTTGTAATGGACGGCAAGGCTCGGTCCCAGGTACAGTTTTATATACAGACCTAGGAACAAAAACTTGAGTCAGGTTTTTTGAACGGGGTCAAAAGACATGAGATGATAGCAGTTCTATTTGTTTAAGATTCATTTCTTACCTAGGAGTTTTGACAACATGGTACTTCAATATTTTTGCTTTGCTCTGATCAGCGTCGATTTCGTCTGGGAAGAGTTTTGCAAGTTCCTTCATTGTGGCCTCGATGATTTCTTCGTCACTTCGAGATACCCATTCTTCTGCAGGTGCAAAAACCAACTCCAACATGGACTGATTTGGGTTGTAATATTCCTTCAGAAAAATTAACAAAAATTAGTTTCAATTAGACAGCGTAAATTTTGGACTGTTTACAAAAGTAACATAATATGAGTTTTACCTTACAAGTTACGGACATGTCAGCATAGACACTGAGAAGCGAACTTCTGCATAGAGACGAGAAAGCTATGAGCATGGAAGCTTAGACGAAACATACAAGGAACACTAAAATTTCCCCCCAGTTATGGAAAAAAATTCTAAAGAGTGGATTTGGGAGAAATGTTATTTAGTCTAAAAGTATATCGATAAAATATGAAGATATTCCACCACCGTTGTATTAAATCGAGATATGTTAATTTCATCGTCACATTTTTGTAAGCAGAAAGAAACCCATAAAATATGACAATTAAACTGGATATGACCGAACCTGCTGAAAAGTAGATGATCATATGTGTTCTTCAGTTTTTTGTCAAACCTGCATTTCAAATCATCTTATATAAATACATTTGACGTCACATATTATGCTACAAAATAAAAAATGTAACATTCGCAAAATAAAATATGCTTTCTTCTCTGTCTGAAGGATACGTCGTAAATTTACGCAGTTTTACCATATGTGAACATTTATAACGGGAACTCCAACTAATTTCTCCAATTTTTTGAAATACGGTTTCTCTTTCCAGTCCTCAGGTAGGAGCAGCTTCAGAATATCAACTGACAGAATAACATGCATCAGCAATCTTGAAAAGATTCGATCTCAATTACATGTATATATATATATATATGATGGGATAAATTAACGAAGGTCTACCTGGAGTTGCAAATACATATGCATCTCCTTGGATCACGTTTCCATTATTTAGTAAGAAGCTTTTCACACTTCCATCTTCATTTAGCTCAATCTTTTTTATTCGTGCGTTCAATCGGACTTCGCCACCCCTTGATTGAATATGATCGACAATCGGCATGCAAAGTCTTTCCGGTGGATTACCATCCAAAAAAGCCATCTTAGACCCATGTTTCTCCTGTTGTTTTTGTCAAACACATCAAAGTTTGTTTTCTGTACTCTTTTTACAAACTATTATACACGTTATCTTGCAAAGCACCGTTTCAAAATGACACTGACATCCAAAGTATACAGTATATCCATCTTAAAGTCAAAAGCCAGGACAATAACGTTATTGTTTCTATATGAAAGCACCAGTCATGGACAAAGCAAGATGTCATTAACGTTTTTCTAGTTTACTGCCTAAACTTTCACTTTTCACACTTAACCACTTAAAGTCTTTGTGATCCACTTGCAATCTGAGAGCCGCCACCGGCAATTTTTTGCTGGAAACCTACTTTCAGGGGCATTCTCATCATTTCATATGGGCAGGTGACATGGACACTGGGATATTGACCAAACAAGTTGTAAATCACGAAAACTTTAGGTGGTTAAGTGTGATAAAAGAAGTTAACTAGTTTAGGTACTGAAGTTTGAAAAAGGCCCTAGTTCGGGTGGTGAAATGTAATTACCCAAAGCAAGGAGCGACAAAATACAGGCACTCGAAAGAAATCTATAAGATAGTCTCTTTATAGATTTTGCTACATCATAATCCTATGTTGTAAGTGAATGGCTCTTATTTCTTCAATATTAAGCAAGGACATACAAGAATAATGGAGAAAACAATAATGAGATTGTTTGTGCTGTGAATAATTTGGATCTGTCAATGACGATCTTTCTAGAAGATAATCTTGCTTCGTTCAGCGTTCTATAATGATAAAACTCAATCTTCACACACACACACACACACACATATATATATATATATATTTTTTTTTTGTGTGTGTGTGTAAAACATTCTGTAATAAGAACATCAGTGAGAACAATATGTTGAAAGGGTCAACAGACTCTTACCTGCAGAAACCTATTCAATGCAATCAGAATACACTGCATTGAAAGCTCGTCAGGGTTTATGAAGTTTAGTGCCTTTGACATGGCAATGAACACTTCATCAGTTATCCTTTCTGGTACACCCTGAATGAGATTGGCATGATGAGTTGCTAAAAATAGTATGAACGAACATTATCAAATAATTTATATGGTGCAGAAAAAATAAAAACTCGAAATACTATTTATGCTTTGGAACTATAAGTATTCTAGCAACTGAAATTTGTATTATATTATATAGACAGCAGAAGTAAGGTACATAATGTGAAGAGAATGAGCCCATACTTGCTTTTTCATCCAGTCTTTAACAGTAATTCCATTTTGAGCTTCGACATAAGGCTGACCCCCAACTATGGCTGGCAAGAGCCCAATGGCAAACTTTACTTTCTCTGACCAAGTAAGCATTTCGTTGTTCTTCAAGATCGCCAATATTCCTTGGGGGAAAAAAAAGAACCATAAGAATTGAAGATTTAAATAATGGACATATCTTCTGTAGAGAAGTAAAAGAGGTCTTTCAGTCCCATATGAGCTTTTAACAAATACAATGAGAAGCAGCTAACCATTTAATGGTGCAGGTAAGAATTCAGGAAAATCGAATCTGCTAAACTCTCCCGGCTTGTTTGGCATAGCAAATATCATAGAATGCTCCTTCCATTGAAGACGATCATTAATGCCCAGCTCTCCAAACAGGTTTTGTACATTTGGGTAAGCCCCAACTTAATGCAAATCAAGCATCAATACATACGTCATATGGTGCATGATGGCATGCATCAAGAGATGCTTAAGAAGCCGTGAACATAGGCATGTACGAGTAGAATATTTGAAATAAAAGTAACAAAGAGTTATATAAGGGGACTATTTTGAGAGACTGCATTAATTTAACAATTGCAAGAAGAAATCTTGCAAGACATTTTGCAATAAACACACTGACTTAGGGAATTTCAAAATTCCGAATTGGAGAATTTGAACTTACAAAATATGTGTAAACCAGTTTCGTACCAGTCTCCATCTTTATCTTTCCATGCAGCCACCTGTACAAAGATAGGCAAACCGTAAGACGAAATTCAAAGCAGGATTAAAAGTTGAGGAGAAATCAAAGTCGGACCTTCCCACCCAAAACATCCCTCGCTTCCAACAATATTGGTTTGTGACCTGCATCGGCTAAATACTTTGCGGTAGACAAACCAGCCAAACCTACGAGAATCCAACAGTTTAAGTATTTCAGGAAAGGCTAAATGACAAAGAATAGCTTTATCACATAACATTCTGCAATAAGATTTTGTGCATATTATTCATTTCTAATGATCAAACAACAAGCAATACTGGTAAATCGAAAAATGAAAAAAGCCATGAGCTATGCAATGAAAGGGGAGATACTTAAGCATTCAGGGCAACACATTAAATAAGAGCAGTATCCGGAGGCCACTATTCTTGATTGAAGCATAAGGAGAACAAGAAACTACGCTAGACATTAAAATAGAGATAAAGTGAGGGTGTGATTTTACAGGAACGAGGAATTGAGACAATGCGAAAATGAGGGTATTTTTTCATTGCAGTGGCTAGATAAGAAGCTAGATTCAGACAAAGACGCGGAAATTGAGCTCAATTCTTAACAGGGGAAGTGCAAAATAGAAAATATTATGATGATTGTACAAAAAGTTAGGCACGCTACAAGAAGGCAACAGGTTTTACAAAAGAGAGAAATGTAAATGCATAATCAGCTGATAGAGAGATAAGAACATAAAAACAATCTTAAAGACAATGTAGGAATCCCACCTGCACCAGCAATTACGACTTCCAAAGGCTTGCTTGGACGGGGCGAATTGCGAAATGTTGAGGACAAGTAAGCAGCTTCCAAATAGTTAACAGTGTTATCAAGGTCCGGTCTTGGATAATCAATGCAAACAACCTACTTAACAAACATTAGAATTAATGCAGTTTCTCATTCACTTTATGATTTAAACATATGTTGATTATGAAGCATACTTTCAAAGTGTGGGCATTTCTGTTACATCTCGTTGCAAAAGCACGTGCAGATGGAATCCTTAACTTATGACCCATGGAATCACTAACTGCAAATGAAAGGTCATTCATTTGCCCAACAGACACATTGGTAATGTTATACTGTCTGCTCAGGTTGACTGCAGAAACATGTCCAAATTGAGACATTTTCTAAGTGTTTCTTCCGACAAACTGCACTCAAGTTCAGCACCTCCAACGACAGCAGTTTGCCACTACAAATGTCATTGATCAGAAATCATTAAGGATCTTTCCCAAATTGCAGTAGTTACTTCAATTTTTCACTCAAATCATAAAGAAATTCTATAACACCAAAGAAACCCAGGTAAATCAAAAGATATATAGCTTCATAACAACTTCAGCCGCCCCCTGATGTACACTCCAGATACAATCAACCCTTAATAAGTTTTCATAAGCAAATACACACCTTCCGATTAAAACCCATAATTTATCTCAAAGAATTGCATCAGTAAACAGAAATTATAAGTAGCTGCAGCTCATGAACAAAATCGACTGTGGAAATATTCAGAGAAAGAAGCAAAATTGGGCAAATAACTTAGAGGGCGCTCAGAGATAGCTTACAGTTGACCTCTGTTTTTCGTCGAAATTAAAAAAGGACGCAGTTTCAAGAACCAGTTATGGAGTAACAACTAATTTCAGCTCACTAACAGAACCGCCTTAACAACAATCATTGAAAATAAAATAAATTCAAGAATTGAAACACACACACACACACTAAAGTTGTTACCTTTGGGCAAATTAAACAATCGGCACCTCAAGAATTTATCTCAACTTATCTGTGCTTCTTTTATTTGTAAATTGGAAAAAGGGGTGCTTCAATAAAGAGAGTTAGGCAGAATTAGAATTGCAGAACAGCAGAGTTTCATTGTTTTAGGATGTGGCGTCTTTAGAACCAAGATGAATAAGATATTACGCACTTAACCATTTAATCTAATGGTGCTGATAGTTTGGCCGTTGCAAAATGGTGGGTTGGTACTTGCTTGGCTTCATTTTTTTATTTTTATTTTTACTTTTTATTATTATCATTTTTATTTTTAAAACTTTGGAGAGGAGTTTGGCATCTTTTGCTACCGGGACATTGTTTGTTATGGCTGGGAATATGCTATCCCTTCACCTTCACCCACTCATTAGCGAGCCACTCCACACGGTTTTTTTTATAGGAGTGGAAATGATGTGACGGGTCGGGTTTGGTAATCTCGTATGAGCTTGTAAAGAAGTGCATGATCAGGCGATTGCCTGGAGATTTGGACGAGTGAGTGTTGGTATGCTCATTAATTTAATTTAATTTAATTTATGCTAAGTTTTATATCTTATATTTTATAATTTGCAAAAAAGTAATAAATTAAGTATCTTCTATAGCATTTTGAATAATAATATTATATTTAAATATATGTCTTTATTTATATTTTCAAATTCTCTAAAAATACCTCACTTAAAATTGATTTTTTTTATTAAATATGCCCCATTTATTATAGTTATACCTTCTAATTAGAAAAAAAAAAAAAAAACAAGTAGGAGAAGAAGAAAAATAAGAGAATAAGCTTTCTCATCCAAATCAAGAAGAAAAATAAGAGAATAAGCTTTCTCATCCAAATCAATCATCTAGAGTCTGTTTATATATTGTAAAGTCTTAGTTAATTCTTAATTTTTTATGTGTTTTATAAGTATTACATTGGGGAATGGTTTAATTTATAACATTTGTATTTTGTTCATTTTTTCGGTGTTTTGTTTTAAACTCGATGCATACCTACTTGTATATGTTAAAACCTGATTTGTCGAACATATATGTTTGTATTCGACAAAATTAGTAAAACACATATGTTATTGTACAAAATTTAGGGTTTTTATTCAAAATAATGCGGAAAAAAATTTTTACGAAATAGGCATGTTTTGGAACAGTTTTTAAAAATAGGTAAAAACGTCACCGCCATTTTGAAAAAACGGTGACGTTTTTAAAACTTAACCAAAGAACATCACCCACGGTGACGTTCTTATTCTCATATGTTATATATATATATATATATATATATACTATATATACTAATGCATACATGCATATATATTATATATATATATATATATATTTTTTTTTTAAATATATATTCTTATTAATATATATATATGTATATATTTATTCATCAAAATTCACATTTTGAATATATATATATATATTATTTTTTATTTATTAAGTAAATATATCAAAATATATATTAAAATATAATTAATAAAATTAAAATATTATAATTTTATTTAAGATAATAAAAAAATATTTAAATTTAATTTTTTAATATATATATTATATATATGTATTTATAAAATATATATTTATAAATAATAATATATATTTTGAATATGTATATATATATATATATTTTTTTTTTATTAAGTAAATTTATAAACATATATATTAAATTATAATTTTAAAAAGTAAAATGTTATAATTTTATTTAAGATAATAAAAAAATTATTTAAATTAAAGAATAATTTTTAATTATTAATTCATATTTTGAAAATAAATAATATATATATATATAATAATAATATATAAATATATATATATCGAAAAAAAATGTAATAAACGTCACCTAAGGTGACTTTTTTATATTTAATTTTATAATACATATTATATATATAGTTACAAAATATATATTTATAAATAAAAATATATATTTTGAATATGTATATATATATATATATATATTTAAAAATAATAATATATATTTTGAATATTTATATATATATTTTTTTATTTATTAAGTAAATATATAAAAAATATATATTAAATTATAATTTTAAAAAGTAAAATGTTATAATTTTATTTAAGATAATAAAAAAATTATTTAAATTAAAGAATAATTTTTAATTATTAATTCATATTTTGAAAATAAATAATATATATATAATAATAATATATAAATATATATATGAAAAAAATTGTAATAAACGTCACCTAAGGTGACGTTTTTAAATTTATTTTTATAATATATATTATATATATATATTTATAAAATATATATTTATAAATAATAATATATTTTTTGAATATGTATATATATTTTTTTATTAAGTAAATATATAAAAATATATATTAAATTATAATTTTAAAAAGTAAAATGTTATAATTTTATTTAAGATAATAAAAAAATTTATTTAAATTAAAGAATAATTTATAATTATTAATTCATATTTTGAAAATAAATAATATATATAATAGTAATATATATAAAAAGTATATATATATGTTATTTTTATATATTATTAATATATATATATATATATGTTCTTTTTATATATTATTCATGAATTAATAATTTAAAATAATTTTTTTTCTTAAGTAAAATTATAACATTTCATTTTATGAAATTATAATTTAATATATATTTTTATATATTTATTTTATATATTTACTTAATAAATAAAAAATATATATATATATACTTATTGAAAATATATATTTAGAATATAAATATATATTTTATAAATATATATACATATATATATCTATATATAATAAGAGATAAAAGAAAATAAATTTAAAAACGTCACCTTAGTTGGCGTTTTTAAAAACGTCACCTAAGGTGACGTTTTTTCAAAAAATATATTATGTATATATATATATATTATTAATATATATATATATATTATTTATTTTCATGAATTAATAATTGAAAAATTATTTTTTAATTTAAATATAATTTTTTTCGTAAATAAAATTATAACATTTTATTTTTTAAAATTATAATTTAATATTTATTTTTATATATTTTATTAATAAATAAATAAAATATATATATACATATTGAAAATATATATTTAGAATATAAATATATATTTTATAAATATATATATCTATATTGAATTATAATTTTAAAAAATAAAATGTTATAATTTTATTTACAAAAAAAAATCATAAGATGCTTGCGGTGACTAGACATATAACATATATCAATACATGAAACTCGATATATAACATATTTTTTTTCCCTTTAACATAATCACTTACATTACACATATTTCATAAGGTTTCTAGATGATATTAGAAATCTTCTGATTGTGAGCTTGGTTGTTCAGTTTCCTGTGTTTGTAATGTTTGAGAATGTCGACGAGGTTCTTTACTGGTTCCTTCTCCTTGTCGACGATCCTGTCGTCTCCTAGCATGTTGCCTAACTCGTGCTTGAGGCCAATCCATCTCATTCGAAATTTGCGACCTTCGATTTCTTCCTCGGCGATATGTATTTCTTAAAGTAGTTTCATGATATAACTGAAAATCAGGCTCATCTCAATATTCCTCCCCTAGTTAGGGTTGGAATGCAGCAGCATATGTTCGCTTGTAGTTTACCAAGCGATAATACGGTTGCACAAATGAGGTAGCATTAATCCGTAAATCAGCGCATACACTCATCACGTGCGAACATGGAATACCATATAAGGTCCACTTGCCGCAAGAGCAGTCTCTAGTAGAAAGCCTAACAGCATGTATGTGGCCCCTTTTGCCTGGTCTTAGTTTCGTGACCACCATAGCAGATTGCTCATGGTAATCGATCTGTGTAACTACATGACCCACATACATATGCGACCAATACTGATATTTTGAATGAGCAAAATCAGTATATGATTGTGCATTACTCTGCATTCTCCTAACAACTTTTTTTCGTTCTCTAAAATATACAACGCATCGCTTGAACGTGATCTCCACTATAGCTGTTAGAGGAAGACGTCGAGCACCCTTTAAGACACCGTTAAACGATTCAGACACATTAGTGGTCAAAATACCATGTCGCCAGCCACCATCATGCGCGAAAGCCCATTGTTCTTTATTGATTTGATTGAGATACAAGTACACATCCGGATTCGGATTTCTTATTTCATTCATAATACTGTTATGCTTAATGATTTGGTGTTCAGATCCAGCCCGCCAACACAGCTCTTTCAATTGCACATCTTTAAAATGCGAATTGAAATTTGAACAAACATGCCTCAAACAAAAACGACTCACTCCATGTGGGGCATTAAAAGTTGGTATTGACTCGATTGCACTTAAAAGACCTGCATTTCTATCTGAAATAATGCACATCTGAGCCCTCCCACCTATGACGTACTTGCAAATCAATTCCAAAAACCACTTCCAAGATTCAAAATTCTCCTCATCTACAATAGCAAATGCTAGGGGAAGTATATGTTTGTTTCCATCCACCACAACGGCTATCAGCATTTTATGTTTGTATTTTGTGTATAGATGTGTCCCATCAACACTGATAATCGGTGGACAGTACTTGAACCCAGTGTAACAAGGCTCGAACTCCCAAAAAACATATTTGATAATCTTTTTATGTGGGACGTTGGTGTCATGGTGTTTCCACTCTACAATGGTGCCCGAGTTCCACTTTTGCAATGCACCCAAAAACTTAGGCAGCTTTCTTACGGAGCTCTCCCATGTTCCGTAAGTGTTCTCAATCCCCCGTCTAATGCCATGCCATGCCTTTTGATATGAAATCGAGTATTCGGTTGTGTTTTTAACGTCTGCTTGTGCCTCAAACACGCTAATTGCAGGATTGATCCGAACATTTTCCTTAATCAAGAAAGCTACGAAATTTTTGTCCAGGTTTCGATGATCTGAAGATATATCATTCATACAACATCTATAATCTCCACCATATTTGGTTATTTTGAACATTCCCAGTTTTTGCTTAAATGATGCCCTAACATACCAAGGACACTCTTGAGAAGGAGTAATGTGTTGACATTTGAGAACTAAAAGGAGGGGTTTACTTTCGACAACTCAAAACTGACGTCTTGCATGTCGTATCGAGAAATTCTTAATCGCTGCAACGAAAGCGTTCTTATCCCTGAATAACATGTCCTTCTCAATTATCCCTCGGCTAGGATCGTAAAACATTCCCCACGAAGACGAAGGATTATGTATGAGTCAGCTGCAACTTCGGGGCCACTCATTGTGTAAAATAGGATGTTGGAGTCCCAGTCCATATTGATTGTTGCTTCGACACCGTCGGAATTTACATTAGTTGCAGTAACATCTTCTTCGTCTACTACTGCTTCATTGTCATCCAAATTTTCATCCAAATTTTCAACTTCCGTTTCCGATGAGGAAATTGGACCTAAAGAGTCCGCACAAGGGTCCGTGTCTTCTGTATTGCCCGTATTACTAGGACCAATTATATCTTCAGGTTTATTCCTAGTATTATTGGGACCGATTATATTTTGGACACAACATTCTTGCCTTAATAAAGTGTTTGTGAAAGCAAGGTTCTCCAATCCCTGTGTGATTTCGGACACATAATCACAAGGGTTAGTTAAATCTTGGAATGATGTCGTGGGCACATCTTGTTCGGACAGCAACGACATATAATATCCCCACTCTTGGCTCATAAGCATACCTTTTTTATTCCTTAAGATTTTGGCATGCTTCTTTCTCAACAAAAATGTCCATAGAGTTTAATCCATCATTAGGATCTAGGAAGAAGCTAAGATTATCGTCAGTTTCAATCTGAACTACAGACTCTATAATATTATTGTGACCGTATATTTCCCCCAATTTAGTGAAAAGTTTCAGATGAAACTGGTCTTTAGCAACACCAACATATTGATAAATTAGATATTTCAATGCAGATAAGTCTGTATTTCGATCAATTCGTGTGTAACCAATGGGCGCGGAACTATACAATACTTTTCCGCTTTCCTGTATAATTTCGCCTCCGCAATAAACTCTAATTGCAACTCTTCGTTGACTCGCCATTGATCGAAAGTGATATATATATATATATATGTAATTTTTCACTATGAAATATATAAATTCAAAACCAAAATGAAGAACAAATAAAATTATGTATTACATTATTTAAACAAACAAACAAGATACATATGAAAAGCACGTTAAATAATGCATTAAATTTCACAACCAATATACATTTACAAGGAATATAAATCACTCTGTGAATGATCATTTTCGGGTACATTTTCTACAACATTATTATCATCCACGACTTCTATATCAACATTTTCATTATCTACTGGATCCTGCCACATATTCAAGCCAGGGGTGACATCTGTAAGATCTAATATGCGTGATCGCATCATATTTACGTGATTAAAGTTAGTCGTACTCTCTTGTTGGATAATATCATTTTGGTGTCTCTTGTTATCCAATTGAGCACGTAACTCATTCACCTCGTTTTCTAGGGTGTTTATATGCCCGTCTCTAGCCCCAAGCTACTCTATTATATTTTTTTTCCATTGTCATGCTACTTATAGTACCATGTAGTAAGTTTATTTCATTCCCTAAGACTTCTTCTTATTGCCGAGCACGACCTTCTAAAACAGAAATACGGTTAGATGACCACTCCAATTCAACTCGGCATATCTTTACACGTCGCCGTAATTTCTGTATTTCTTGGTCTTGCATGTTGGAAATCACATTTGCAACAACATCTTTTATCCTCAATTTCTCTATTTCTTCATTTACTTGTTGATTACATATTCTTAATTGCACCAAACTTGTTGATTTTTTAACGATAGACCTATAAACTTTGTATGTGATTTTTCTATTGGCTCGTGTGGAAGTTGTTGCTGATGACCTTGATATTGAAGCCATATCTATCAAACATAATTTGTAAGGGTTATTATAGTTATTAAATTTAATTTTGTTTAAATATCCTATAATAATATATTAAATATTTTAAAAAGATTTATTTAGCCAACATAACCATCCGTAAATCATAACAAGTTAAACATACAGTACATGTAACAATAAAAATATATTCATCATAATAAAACAAACTTAATAAATACAACAAAATAATCAAATGACACATAAATCATAAACAAATATTATTGAAAATTATGCACATATCAATGTATATACGAAACCAAATAAGCATTCACTTATAGTACTATATTTTGTTAAAAATATGATGTATATGTATACTAACCTTAGTTGAACAAGAAAGTTGAAGGAGGAAAATGCAAGGAGACATGAAGAGAAGGGGGAGAAAGTTGAGAGTGAAAGAGAAGACAGTCTTCAAATATTATTGTCAGTAAAGAGAGGAAATTGAGAGTGAAAGAGAAGAGAGTCTTGAAATTGATTCATGAGAAAAGAAGTGAGTGTCATTATATAAGTGTAAAGATGTTCTTCCTAGGCTGCAAATAAAAAATTCACTTGATTTGATGCATGCATGCTTGCTTTATTACCCCACGCCAAATCTCTGCAAATTTCTGCAAATGCATGTGAAGGTAGGTTGCGAAGTAAAAATTGAGTTGATGTATTGATGTATGAATGTGTACGTGTAAAATGAGTTGATGCACAAGTGTAGTTGTAAAAAATTATTTAAAGTGTGATATGATATATCAAAATTATATAAAATTATAGATAAATAATAAATACGAGTACAATTTTTAACCGTTTTATTTTATTGAAAATACAGTTTTAATCAGTATATTTATGTATTATTAAATATTTATACATAAATTTGTGTATATATATATATATTTATGTACTATTAAATAAAAAAAATTATTATCTTAAATAAAATTATAACATTTTACTTTTTAAAATTATAATTTAATATATATTTTTATATATTTACTTAATAAATAAACAAATATATATATATATATTCAAAATATATATTTTATATATATATATATATATCTATATATAATATATATATTATAAAAAAAATCTAAAAACATCACCTTAGGTGACGTTTATTCATTTCTTATTTTTTTATTTTTGGATATATATATATATATTTATATATTATTATTATTATATATATATTATTTATTTTCAAAATATGAATTAATAATTAAAAATTATTATTTAATTTAATATTTTTTTTATTATCTTAAATAAAATTATAACATTTTACTTTTAAAATTATAATTTAATATATATTTTTATTTATTTACTTAATAAATAAAAATATATATATATATACATATTCAAAATATATATTATTATTTATAAATATATATTTATAAATATATATATATATATTATATAATATATAGATTATAAAAATAAATCTAAAAACGTCACCTTAGGTGACGTTTATTCATTTCTTATTTTTGGATATATATATATATATATTTATATATTATATATATATATATATTATTTATTTTCAAAATATAAATTAATAATTAAAAATTATTATTTAATTTAATAAAAAAAATTATTATCTTAAATAAAATTATAACATTTTACTTTTTAAAATTATAATTTAATATATATTTTTATATATTGACTTAATAAATAAATAAAAATATATATATATATATTCAAAAATATATACATCTTATCACAATTTAAATAAAAATTACACTTTTCATATCACTTACACATTTTGTCTTACATGCATTAAATTCTTGACATCATTATTGCATGCATTATTTTGACAACACAATGTAACATCAACTTTTTGCTTTGCAAAAATTTGGCGTGACTTGATTAATTTTGCAGGCTTTGCAGAGGAGACTTTTTGACTCCATTTTAACATATCCTTTTGATGGGTTGCAGGAGATGGCGTGAAGAATTGAATGACAAGAGATGACCACCCTTACCCGTATCTTTTCCATGACCACACTTACCATTTCAACGTTTATTCATTTCTTATTTTTTTTATTTTTGGATATATATATATTATTATATATATATATATTATTTATTTTCAAAATATGAATTAATAATTAAAAATTATTATTTAATTTAATAATTTTTCTTATTATCTTAAATAAAATTATAATATTTTACTTTTTAAAATTATAATTTAATATATATTTTTATATATTTACTGAATAAATAAATATATATATATAAATATTCAAAATATATATTATTATTTATAAATATATATTTTATAAACATATATATATATATCTATATATAATATATATTATAAAAATAAATTTAAAAAATAATCTTTAATTATTAATTCATATTTTGAAAATAAATAATATATATATAATAATAATAATATATAAATATATATATGTCCAAAAATAAAAAATTTATTAAATTAAATAATTTTTTTAATTATTAATTCATATTTTGAAAATAAATAATATATATATAATAATAATATATAAATATATATATATATATATATCCAAAAATAAAAAAATTACAATAAACGTCACCTAAGGTGATGTTTTTAAAAAACGTCACCTAACGTGACGTTTTTAGATATATTTTTTAATATATATTATATATAGATATATATATATATATATAGAATATATATTTATAAATAATAATATATATTTTGAATATCTATATATATTTTTATTTATTAAGTAAATATATAAAAATATATATTAAATTATAATTTTAAAAAGTAAAATGTTATAATTTTATTTCAGATAATAAAAAAATTATTAAATTAAATAATATTTTTTAATTATTAATTCATATTTTGAAAATAAATAATATATATATATAATAATATATAAATATATATATATATCCGAAAATTAAAAAAATTAGAATAAACGTCACCTAAGGTGACGTTTTTAGATATATTTTTGTAATATATATTATATATAGATATATATTTTTTTTTTATTAAGTAAATATATAAAAATATATATTAAATTATAAATTTAAAAAGTAAAATATTATAATTTTATTTAAGATATTAAAAAAATTATTAAATTAAATAATAATTTTTAATTATTAATTCATATTTTGAAAATAAATAATATATATATATATATATATATAATAATATATAAATATATATATATATATCCAAAAATTTAAAAAAATTAGAATAAACGTCACTTAAGGTGATGTTTTTAAAAAACGTCACCTAAGGTGACTTTTTAGATATATTTTTATAATATATATTATATATATATTTATAAATAATAATATATATTTTGAATATGTATATATATATATTTTTTATTTATTAAGTAAATATTTAAAAATATATATTAAATTATAATATTAAAAAGTAAACTGTTATAATTTTATTAAAGATAATAAAAAAATTATTAAATTAAATAATAATTTTTAATTATTAATTCGTATTTTGAAAATAAATAATATATATATATAATATCCGAAAATATATATATATATATATCTGATTAAAAATTGGAATAAATACATACCTACACATCACATGCATTTGCAGAGATACATCAACTCAAGTCAACTTTTGATTTGCAGAAATTTGCAGTGATTTGACGTGGAGTAATAAAGCAAGCATGCATACATCAAATCAAGTCTAACATGTTACAATTATATAATGACACTCACTTCTTCTCTCATGAATCAATTTGAAGACTCTCTTCTCTTTCACTCTTAATTTCCTCTCTTTACTCACAATAATATTTGAAAACTCTGACTTCTCTTTCACTCTCAACTTTCTCTCTCTTCTCTTCACGTCTCTTTGCATTTTCCTCCTTCAACTTTCTTGTAGCACATTGTTTTTGTTGTTCTTATTTATTTGGAGAATTTATTACTGCTACTATCCCGTCTTGATTTTCTTTGTATAAAAAGGTATGTTTTCTGGAGCCAAGTATCACATGCTTTAATTTATTTTTGTTCTACTTGTAACCTAATCTTTTTTTATTTATCACCAGTAGATATATGTTCATAATTTTTGTAATGTAAGTGATTATGTTAAAGGGAAAAAAAACATGTTATATGTCGAGTTTTGTGTATTGATATATGTTATATGTCCAGTCACCTCAAGCATCTTACGATTTAATTATCCTATATTCATTAATGTTGTTTTTTCATTTGCAGTGATAATGGATATCAATTCACACAACCACTATGGCCCCAAGGAACCGACAGTTCTCACCCTTCAATCTCAGCACATTTCCGAAGGCCTACTCAAGCCCGACGCTGATTTGAACTTTTTCTTTCGCTTTAGGCGGTGCAACAATGATTTTTGAGAATTATTTGAACGTGAAGGGTTTGAGATCCACACATGCGTACTAGATTTATTATTTCAAATGGGTTTCTACGGTGTGTATAGGTGCGGGAGGTTTTACCCGGACAACCACTTAATAACCGCTTTGGTGGAGAGGTGGCGGCCAGAAACCCACACATTTCACCTGCCTGTGGGTGAAGCAACCGTGACTTTAATGAATGTCGCCTTAATATGGGGTTTGCCGGTTGAAGGGGATCCAGTATGTGGACTTGATCCTACAATGTCTCCCAATGAGTGGGTTAATTACTGTCAGACGATGTTAGGTTACACGCCAGAACTACCCCACATAAAAAGTGGAAAGATTAGAGACAGGTCTTTAGCAGCTCATATGCGATCGCATCCGATGACGGATGATAGCACAATTGAACATGTTGAGCAATATGCACGGACATGTGATTTATTCTTGATATGCGGTGTGATGTGCCCTGATGCTAGTGGAAATTTGTTCCCACTAGTATATGTACAATGTCTGTAAGATATAAAGAAGGTTAATGAATTCAGCTGGGGCAGTGCCGTACTATCTTCCCTATACCGTCACTTGTGCGATGGCGCATTGGAGTATAAAGAAAATCTCGGTGGCCTAGTTCAACTGTTACAGGTACTCTTTTTTTTATGATATATTAATGAATCTACCATACGTAACCTCATTAATTACTCTTTTTTTACATGTTCATAATATTTGATAGATTTGGGCATGGTCGCGCATATCATCCATTGTGTCTGTATAGAAGGCAAGTAGATTAAATATGCAAGAAATTGAAAGACCTGATCATTTGGGTGGTGGTACACTCCCTGTCCCCCCTTTCGGTGCCCGGTAATATTTACAATGCAAGCCATGTTATTTTGGTTATTTTATCGTTATTGGTAATATTTACAGTGCACACCCAAATGTAATGCATCTACTATTTAACAAGTAAAATATATGTAATAGGTGGAATATTGATAGCAGTTTTGTGCACACTGGTAGGCGCCAGGTGAAGTTTTTTCGAGAAATATTAGATAAATCGACACATGACCAGGTTCGATTTATTACTTCATTTTAACAATTCTTATATGTAATAATTAAAAACACATGTATGTTTTTTGGTTTTTGGTTGTTGTGTGTCATCAGTTTACATGGGATCCATATGATTAGTCGCAACCGGAAGTACTCCATTTACCTTCGCGGTGCTTCTCGGACAATGTGCGAGCTCAATGTCCACTAATTTTCTTCTCATTTGTGGAGTTCCATCATCCAGAAAGAGTCCTACGTCAGTTCTGAATGTTGCAAGACATACCTAATCGGATCGATCCTCTTGATGAATGGAAGACGAACGTGCATCAGGTTGATCATAAAGGGCCTAAAAATGCCAACTGGTTGGACATACACGCGAAGTATGTTCATCAGTGGAATCAAAGACATGAGTATCTTACGGGAACCCAATTTGCAATAAACCCAACGACGACACCCGATTACTATGATTGGTATAACTCGATTACACGTCGTTTTATATCCCCTGTAGATACGCATGAAATAATAGGAATAAAAACTGGAGATGCTTCACTGATGCACTACATGGTACTCAACATATATGTAATTCTACATTTAATTTTATATCTATTCAACATGATTGGTGTTTTAATGTGCATCTGTTATCTTATTTGTAGATTGAACAGTTGGAACCCATGAAGAGAAATATAAAGAATAGAAATAGGTTCGACATTGACCAACTTAATACTTTGTTAGATGAACAGCTCTCATTGTATGAAAATATAGAGCGAACAATTGAGAGATTGTCCCCGGAGCCTCCGCAAATGATGTATACCCAGCCTGTACATCAACAAGAGACGCAAAGTCAATCAGAAAATCAGATGAGAATTTGAAGGCGTCGTACCCCTGAAGATCGGATGCCACCACCTGGGAACTTTGCATCAACATCTTCGCGATCCGAATACCAAACTGAAGGAAATATGTCGGATGTATATAAGCCTTCAATGAGTACACCAACGTATACTCCGACACCCTACCATCCATCTATGTCCACTCACTCGCCATTTTCTTATATGAGCGTTGACCTCGGAGCAGCAAAAACGAGCAATATGCCAAACTACGACTATGTTCGTCCTACTCCGATTCAATTTCAGTACTCAGATGTGGCTACTTTCAGGGATGTAGCAGACCACTCTACGTCATCCTCCAGCAAAATGACAATTCATTTGACACCAACTTCGAAGGAAGATGATGTCGAAGATGTGGAACTCGAAGGAGACAATAAGAAACATCAGGAAATGACGGGCAAGGTGAAGGAAGAGGTCGCCGAACTAGAAGAAATCGAGGTTGTGGTACAGGAGGTCATTTGTAATAGGCGTGAATATAGATTATTTGGATCCAAACAATTCGTGTCTTTGATATTGACCATTGTTTACTTTAATTCCGTATTATTTAACATTGGTTACTTAAATTTCAATCATTAATTAATAATTACAATAAAATACATTTTGATAACACGATATGAAATGCCCAAATAGAAATCTAAAAAAAATATATATATAAATATAGTATATTGAAGTATCCACTCGGTCAGCCGAGTAGAGTCAATGACCGAGTTAAGGCACGAGGTGATGGTGCAACAAAAAACTCCCCAATTCCATAACCTATTTAACACTCGGTCCACCGACTTGATGCACAAACTAATTCAAGTCAACTAAACTGATGTTTTTAATTTAATTCCCTTTATAATATATTATATATAGATATATATATATATATATTTTTATGAAATATATATTTATATTCTAAATATATATTTTCAATATGTATATATATATATTTTATTATTTATTTATTAATAAAATATATAAAAATAAATATTGAATTATAATTTTAAAAAATAAAATGTTATAATTTCATTTACGAAAAAAATTATATTTAAATTAAAAAATAAATTTTCAATTATTAATTCATGAAAATAAATAATATATATTAATAATATAAAATTATATATAATATATTTTTGAAAAAACGTCACCTTAGGTGAAGTTTTTTAAAAACGTCAACTAAGGTGACGTTTTTCAATTTATTTTCTTTTATCTTTCATTATATATAGATATATATATATATATATTTATAAAATATATATTTATATTCTAAATATACATTTTCAATAAGTATATATATATATATATATTTTTTTTTATTAATTAAATATATAAAAATATATATTAAATTATAATTTCATAAAATGAAATGTCATAATTTTATTTAAGAAAAAAATTATATTTAAATTAAAAAATAATCTTTAATTATTAATTCATGAATAATATATATATTAATAACATATAAAAAGAACATATATATATTAATAATATATAAAAATAACATATATATATACTTTTTTATATATTATTATATATATATATATATATTATTTATTTTCAAAATATGAATTAATAATTAAAAATTATTCTTTAATTTAAATAATTTTTTATTATCTTAAATAAAATTATAACATTTTACTTTTTAAAATTATAATTTCATATATATTTTTATATATTTACTTAATAAATATATATATATATATACATATTAAAAAAAATATTATTATTTATAAATATATATTTATATATATTATAAAAATAAATTTAAAAATGTCACCTTAGGTGACATTTATTACAATTTTTTTACATATATATATATATTATTTATTTTCAAAATATGAATTAATAATTAAAAATTATTCTTTAATTTCAATAATTTTTTTATTATCTTAAATAAAATTATAGCATTTTACTTTTTAAAATTTTAATTTAATATATATTTTTATATATTTACTTAATAAATAAAAATATATATATATACATATTCAAAATATACATTATTATTTATAAATATATATATATATAATATATATTATAAAAATAAATATAAAAACGTCACCTTAGGTGACGTTTATTACAATTTTTTTTCGATATATATATTTATATATTATTATTATATGTATATTATTTATTTTCAAAATATGAATTAATAATTAAAATTTTTTCTTTAATTTAAATAATTTTTTTATTATCTTAAATAAAATTATAACATTTTACTTTTTAAAATTATAATTTAATATATATTTTTATATATTTGCTTAATAAATAAAAATATATATACATATTCAAAATATATATTATTATTTATAAATATATATTTTATAAATACATATATATATATTATAAAAATAAATTTAAATATTTTTTTATTATCTTTAATAAAATTATAATATTTTAATTTTATTAATTATATTTTAATATATATTTTGATATATTTACTTAATAAATAAAAAATAATATATATATATATATATATTCAAAATGTGAATTTAGATGAATAAATATATATTTTATAAATATATGCATATATATATTAATAAGAATATATATTTAAAATATATTTATATATATATCATAACAGGTTCTATATATATATATGTGTGTGTGAGTGTGTATATATATATATAATATATATATATATGCATGTATGGATGTATGCATTAGTATATATAGTATATGTATATATAACATATGAGAATAAGAACGTCACCGTGGGTGACGTTCTTTGGTTAAGTTTTAAAAACGTCACCTTCGGTGACGTTTTTCGAAATAACGTCACCGGCAGTGACGTTTTACCTATTTTTAAAAACTGTTCCAAAACATGCTTATTTCATAAAAAAAAAAATTCGCATTATTTTAAAAAAAACCCACAAAATTTATTTGTCAAATAAGCGCAAACATGTTGGCTTAAAACTCGTTCAGAACATTCTATCGAACATCCGAAATACTATTCAACAAATTAAACGCTATTTCACTTGTTTGGTTGGATATTCAAAACAAGTCCTAGACAGATTGGATGAATTAAATATAATAATATTTTAATAATGTATAATTTTATTCAAATTAAAAATAATAGAAAATTTTGGGTGCAAATAATACACGCCTACATTTGATAATACTGTATTATTGAGACACGTCATCAATTTAATAGAATATTAACATATTACTATTATTAGATATGTTCTTGGTTGGATTTCCACAACTTCTTCTATTGGGTCCAGCCCAAAAGAGGATTTGCAATCGCAAACAAAAACAGGCCCAAACTGGGACATTAATAATGGGCTTATTGAAGCCTGTAAAATAAATGGGCCTGATTCTTTTCCACAATTTAGAAAGTGTACTTAGTCAACAATTAGCTTAGTTACAAAATTAATCCATACCCTTAATGTAATTTTTTAAAATTTAGTAAAATAAATTACAAACTTTAACGTAATTTTTTAATTTTATCCGCGATCAAAACTCCGATGAAAGATTGCCAACCTACCAACCTATTTTTTTCACATTAAATCACAACTTTACATCAGGCCAATTATTTTTTATGATCACCGTAAAATTCGATGTTCATATGTATTTATAATATCATTAGTTGAGAAAAGATAAAACGTTATTTGTATAGTCGAATCTATTATTTGTTACCGTTTTGAGAAAAAAAAATGGCCCAACATGGATCCAACGAGGAAAAGTTGTTCGAACTAGTTAGCAAACTTATGTCAAAGGTACTCATGATTCAAATTACAAAAATATGTTAAATTTGTGATTTATTAAATTTCCACTTTTTAAAATTCATAATTTATTTAAAAATGAAGCTTTTAATAATATACTTATTTTATCCAAATACAAATATATAATTAATATGGTTTGCTATACTTATAATGTATCATGATAAAAATAAAATACTAAATTAAATAAGATTAGTTGCAACCATAATTGATATGGTCTTAGTAGAAGAAATCCATCGTATTTTATCATCATATTATATAAAGATATTAATTTAAAAATACATTAACATTCAATTGGATATTGTCAACCAATTAATTTAACCTAAGATGGTCAAACCAAGATAAAAGAAGCAGCCATAAAATCGGAAAAAAAAAAAAGAAAACGAGAATGAAGCCGGTGCAGCGATTATGAAATGTTTTTATTATAAAAATAATTAAAAAGAAATAATATTAATCTAAATAAATAAATAAATAAATATGTGTGTGCGCGTGAGACAGCTCAACGGAAAATGCCACCGACAGGCAAACCCGACACGTTCATTAGTCAGCATTACACAAACGACAGTAACAAATTTATACTGGCCCACACCTCTCTTTTATCTTAATTTTAAGTAAATTTATATGTAAAAATAAATTAATAAAAATATTTAAAATATTTTATTATTTATGATAAAAGTATATGACGGAAATAATTTTTATAAAAATATATTCCTTTTGTCTTAAATAAGTGTCTTTTCTATAATAAATTAATTAATTGTATAAAAAACTATTTCATCTAATATTTTTTTCAAAAATTAGTTGCTATTTTTTATAAAACAGATCAAATACACAATAAATATTGAAAACTAACCTTAAATAATCAATTAAAAAATATATTTTTTAATTTAATATATATGTGACATAAGTATAAAATTAAAGTTCATAAAAAATTATTTTAATTTATTTTATATAAAAATAGATTAGAAGTAAATAAATTATTTATGTTTTAACAAACTGAATTTTTTTTTTATGACAATAAAGAAAAATAAAATTCAACTATCTAAAGCTAACATATCTTTTCTACACTTTTAGAAACTAAAAATAACCGAAAAACTATTTATACACTATCTTTTATAAATAAATAAATAAATATATATATATATATATATAGAGAGAGAGAGAGAGAGAGAGAGAGAGAGAGAGGATTAGTCACATGCATATATAGAATTTGTAGTGTACCCACAGAAAAAGTCTTTTCTGTATATAAACTTAAAAAGAGTTAAGCTGAATTCTATGTCAAGACTTTATACATATTTTTAGTTATTTGGTTGGCAAAGATAAATCAGTATATTAATTTATTACAAAAAATATATGAGAATAGTGGCTTCCCAATCACCAAAATCCACCTCTTTCTTGAAATATAATTTTCTCTCTCTTCAAGACACATCAATACATAAAATTTACTCATCTACCATTAAATAAATTAAAATGTCATTGTTGATTGAAAATTAAAATGTCATTGTTGATTGAACTATATAATATAACTTGATTTATTATATTATAATTGTCACATTCAAACTCACCAACAACCATCCCAATCAATGGCATTTGTCTTAAGGCCAATCAATCATCCCAATCCTTAATATTATTTTTCAATTGTAATCTTAATTTGAAACAAGACCACAAAATTAGTAATGCTCCTCAACTTAGAATTAGTTGTCAAGGTTTTGATGATGACACATGACCGTTGATCACATCTTTTTTTTTTTTTTTTTTCTAATAAATTACTTTAAAAAATTTGGGATATAGATTTTGTTCTTATAGTGATATGATTCCATTAACATATCAAAGTCGTTACTAGATTATATACACATTTGTTTCTTGAAAGAAAGAAAAGGAACAACGAGAAGAAAATAATAGCAACACATAAAAAATATTAAATTTTGAAACTGAATGTTAAATTTGACTATTGACAGATAAATGACTTGTAATTAATGTGGGCTGTTATACCGACTTCCTAAAATAGGATATTCAAATTTCATTACTAATTTAAATTAAAAGATCATATTGAACGATAAGACGGTCTCACAAAAAACTTACTATGTTGAACGATAAGATGGTCTCACAAAAAACTTACTTGTCCAATAGCTAGGAGGTTTATGTAGGGGAAAAAATCAACACATCATTATTATATTTCATCAACTTGCATATTATTATCTGTGTAAATCAATCGGAGAATGAAATAATTGTTCAAGCCAAATACCCCCAAATGAAAACATCCAAATCAAATAATATTTTAAGAGAACATTATACTTGTAATATGAATGTAATTAGATTTCTTTTTCCCAACTTTTTACCCATTAATACCTATGTGTGTGTTGATTAGGTTTTGACTAATTATTCTCTAAAACAAGAAAAAAGCTATTAAAAAGTTACAAAAATGTGTTATTCTCAACTAAAAATGAACATATTGGAAAAACCAAGATTCGAATTGAATCTAGAAATAAATTAAATAAATAATAAATAAAATTCATAATTTTATCTTGATTTCAAAGAAAAAACATTAAAAAGAGAAACTATTTCTTAAAGAAATCACACATACCTACTTTGTATGTCCCATTTTCTTAACAAATTTGTTTATGATGATGACATATAGGTGGCCTCATTTTATTATTTATTTGGGAGGCATATATAGTCGTTGGATCTCAATTTTTGTAGTGGCAAAAACTGATTGGCTCCATGCCTAATTTCCAACAACCAAATATACTAATTAAATTAAACAATTTGAGTTCAGTCTCGAAAGTTTAGCACGATCGCCACCTCATTCAATAAGAATATATATCATAATATATAAAAAATTAGAAAAAAAATTTCGAAGGTTAAACTCAATAAATTTGTCACTCAAAATTTAAATGCATTGCTATAACAACAACAATAAAAATAATAATAAATTTCCCAATATTGCTATCATGTTCTCATAACAAAAATCCCACGTGCGCAAAGCCATGTGTTGGAAGATTTTCATTCAAGGATTTTAATTTTATTTTTAATAATTAAAGGCATGAGTAGTAACAAAGAAATAAATTGGGTGGGAAAAAGAAGTGCATTACAAGGACGGAAAATGAAATACAACTGATTTTGATGGGACACAAATTTACTTAATTCAAACATCTTATGAAATATGATAACATACTTATGTACCACAAACCTAAATTTTATGATCTGGCGACTGAATATTACACGTTTTGGATAATAATTATTTATTTCTTTTTAAATATCTCATTCACCGTAAAAAAGGTTATGTTTGTTATGACTAAATTACTCACTAAACTCGTTCTTAAACTTTTCTTTTCTTTATATTTATTAGTATTTTCATATGTCGATATAATTATAATTTTGATAAAATTTTGAATAATGCATGAAACATAATGGAAATTATAATCTATAGCTTGGTCGCAATATTTAATCATAATTAACTTTTATTTTGTATTTCCAATTGCATTGTATGTACATGATATTTTATATTATTATATATATATATATATATTTTTTAATTAGAATAAATTATGATGTCTAAATAGATGCGTTCGAGAAAAAAAAAGAAAAAGAAACAGTGATATTGAAATAAAAAAATATGAATTTAGAGAAGGCAACAAAAGTGCATCTTTCCCAAGTCAAAAAAGGACCATCTTTATATGGGATTCCCGTGACTTTCTCTTCTACAACGGCACAAATTGCTTTTTAATGGAAACCAAATTCATTTTACCTATAAAAGGTTGTTTTATATGGATGTGGTGTAGTTTTGGTTTCGGAATTGTTGGTTTTTAAAGTTATGGAAGGTAGAATTAAAATTGAATTGATATATTTGATTGAGATTTTGGTAAATTTAGATTTTTGCTTTTCTTATTTTTTTTTTATTTTAGATTTAGAATTATTGGTTCTGCTAAGAATTGAAATTCATTTTTGAATTAAAATTAAATTCGACTGTCGAAATCAAAATTGATATTTTGGAGTCGATTATTTATAATTCGAGACTGAAATCAAACTAATCAATTTTTAGTTTTGATTTGGACCTGGTTCAACAGTTCAACCAAACTATTAGTTTTAATTTCAAACCATATATATGCCAATGTCTAGTTTTTTTTTATATATATTTATATATATATGGTATATATTTTTGTCTAATATTATATATTAAAATATTTTTTTAGCTATCTTAAAAATACTTATTTTTTAATAACTTTTTCAATTTGATAACATATGTTAAAGGTTGGAATATATACCGAAGCTCGTGCATTCTTTTACCACTTCTTAAAAGTGATAATATATCTCAAAATTTGTTATCACGTATCTTGAAGATGAGATATGTTCGAGATTTTTGTTATTATTAATCATTTAACTTATAATTTACAAGTGAATGACTTAGCCCAAGATTTAAAAAATTTGAGATATTTATATTTTTAAGGAGTGGGGTAAACAAATATTTAATTATATAATGTGGCTAAAAAATATTTTGAATAGTTGAGATTGTCATAATTATATAATAAATAAACAATAAATATTGAAAATCCAAAAGATCGATAAAGAAAGCATAAATTATGATGTGGCAATTATGCAATGAAAGCAACACCACAAATTTATCTATGACATTCTTACAAACATAAATACAGTAATATGCAATAATGGCTTAAAAAGGAGGAAATTGTGAGCTGCCCCTTCATAAAAACGCGTACTTTTAATTTATCAAAATCTCTTTCTTATTTTTTCTTTCAAGAAAAGATTCACTGCCCAGCAGGCATTTACCACTGTTACTCTGTACGATGAATAAATAAACATTACTATTATGTGTACATATATCAAGGCATGTAGATGTAGGACTTGAAGAGAGAGAGAGGAGAGAGGGGGAGAGAGGAATTCTGTGGCTTTGGATTCTTCTAGCAGATCGTGCCTGCCAGCTTTTTGTGAGAATGGGTATGCAGAAAGTGTGCAAAATATATATATATAATTTCTTGAAATTCTTATTGCCATCATTTGATTAACAAAATATAATATTGTACAAAAAGATAAAATAAGTTTTGAGGAAAGGGTTGTCCGTCTGAGCCATCGATAAAGATAAATCATTTTTCTGTTCTGGGATTTTGGGCTTTTCTCAGTTTTTCTTCGTTTGAAGAGCTGGGTAGTAAGATATATAAGTTAGAAGAGAGAGATACAGAGAGAAGAGAGAGATGAAGAGGGTGGCGGCGGTGGCGGTGGTGGCGCTGCTCATTGCCATTCTGAGCTCCACAAATGCAGACACAGATCCAACTGATGGTCAGCTCTTCTTGCATTTCCATTTCTGAGATTTTATGTGCATTTGTACTTGTATCCATGGATCAAGGTGTGCGTGTGCGTGTGTGTGTGTTTGATGGTGATGAAGATAATAATGATATTGATAATGGTGGGTTAAGGGTTCTTGGAATGATACTTGTTCACTGGATGTGTAATGATGTATCCTAGACTCTAGTTTGGGGTATTTTTTTTGTCTCCCTAATTTATGTTAGAAACAAGAAATGGAAACTAGATGAGCATAAATAGAACTCTCTCAGTGATAAAGATGAAATCTTTATTTAATTTGAATGATTATTTTGCTGTTGATTGTTCTGTTTTTTTGTGTTTTTGCATTATTTAATTTAATATAGTTGATTTTTGCGTTGTGATGTTCTTTAATTTTATATCAATGGTTATTTTGATGTTGTGTTCTTCAATCCAGCTGTTTGATTATTTCAGAATGATTAAATGTATGTATAGGTTCAGCTTAATCATTCACATTCTGATTGCTTGTTTAAATTTTGTGTAATTGACACGTTGTTTGACTGCCCGGGAGAGTGGCATATAAATTCCATGTAGAAATCGATTGAATCGAAACCTACAAATTTGAGGATTTTCAGGCTTTAAGGAAACATGAGAATATTGTTCTGGAATTGAGGTGTTATTGATCAGAAAAATTATACCCTACATAATCTCATATATGACATTAGTCGAGTAATTAATATAGTTATTATTCCAATTTAGTTAATCTTTAATTTGACTTTGCTACTTGCCTATGCAGCTTCCAATCTCAATCTCTTGTATACCAGCTTGAATTCGGCACAACAACTTACTAATTGGAAGGCTAGTGGTGGAGATCCTTGTGGGGAATCGTGGAAGGGAATTACGTGTTCAGGCTCAAAAGTTACAGAAATGTAATATAACACGAATCCTTCATGTTCTTGCTGTCCTTTTCTGTATTTAGCAAATTCTGATTTTCCTGTTTCTGTGTATTTATATCAGAAAGATATCGGATCTAGGGCTCAGGGGGAATATGGGATTCCAGCTCGATAAATTGACATCTGTAACTACATTGTAAGACAAATTAATGTACCGGTTTGTTGTTTGCGGGAGTAATTCGATCAAATCTCCAAATATTAAAGTCCTTAAGTTTTCTTGATGATCTCTAATGATGGCCTTTTTGTAGTGATATAAGTAACAACAATCTTGGAAACCAGATTCCGTATCAATTGCCTCCAAACGTGCAGAGACTGTAAGTTTTTATCTAATGGTTAAATGATGATTTGTCCATTTTGAATTTTCTTGTTTCTCTGTCATCTCACTGTTTCCTAATTAAACAGAAACCTTGCGAATTGTGGCTTCAATGGTGCACTTCCATATGCCATATCACAGATGACCTCTCTAAAATACCTGTGAGTCATGCCTTAAAATCTCTCCTGCCCCAACCCCATAAACTAGCATGAAGTAATTTTCTCTCTCTCTCTCTCTCTCTCTCTCTCTCTCTCTCTCTCTCTCTCTCAAACATGGCTCTTCATTTGTATTTGGCAGCAATGTAAGTCACAATCAAATCCAGGGTCAAGTGAATGTCCAGTTTGGCTCGCTTACTGCTCTCACCACAATGTAAGGCCAATCTTCTTGTCTCTAAATCCCTATTCGTTGTGGTTATAGGAAAATTTTGAGGTTGCAAATTATCGATGTTCTATGACTTCTCAGGCCCATGATAAAAAAAATCATCTTTCTTCTTTTCTTTCTTTCCTTCTTTAGTTCTTGGTTTAATGCCAGCTAATATGACTTGTATTCATGCTTTAGGGATTTTTCCTACAATGCAATGTCAGATAATCTTCCTCAAAGTTTGCAGTCACTGACAAGCATAAAAGATATGTAAGTAAAATACATTTTGTCTTTTTTTTTTTTATTATTATTTTTTATTTCCTCCTTGAAAACTTGGTCACCTGCTTACGTATGCAGGTATTTGCAAAACAATCAGTTCACGGGAACTCTTGATGTCCTCGCTAATCTTCCACTTGAAAATCTGTGAGTTCCATTTGAAATTTGCTCTCTTTCTCCCCCCCCCCCCCACACACACATACATGTAGCAATTAAACAATTCCAAGAAACCAAATGTAAAATGGCAATTTAGTACTTGACTAACATATTATGATCTATTTTAGGAATGTCGAAAATAACCGTTTTACCGGATGGATCCCCCCGCAATTGAGAGGCATAAACCTGCAGTAAGCATTTTGCAATCAAAATATGCATTAACATGCTTCATTCTCCCATTAAAAAACAAAGAAAATAAGTGATTTTAATAATTTGCTCTTTGTGTTTCACTTAACAGAACAAATGGCAATCAATTCAGCTCCGGGCCTGCACCTCCTCCTCCACCTGGCACTCCTCCGGCAACCAGGCCCAACCGGAACCGCGGGTCTGGTGGCAGTTCATCCACTGGTGGAGGAAGTGAAAGTGGAGGTGGCAAGTCGGGTATAGGTGGTGGTGCTGTAGCTGGAATTGTTATATCAATTTTAGTAGTTGGAGCTATAATAGCATTCTTTATTGTGAAAAGACGATCTAGAAAGACGTCAACAGACATCGAGAAGCTCGATAATCAGCCTGTAGCCCCTCTAGCTCCACAAGAATCGCACGGTACTTTTCTATATTACCTTTATTTGGCGATATCTAAAATTTCCTGTAAAGGTTTTACTTTTTTTTGGCTTTTCCCCCCTGCACTTCATTTTTTGCTTGTCAGTCCAAGCTTGTCGTTTTCTTAACTTCTGCCCCTTCATTAACAAAGCATAGTCGGGGGGTGGGGGGGGTGGGGAGCCCAACTGGGTGCAGAAAAGTAGAAGATAAAAGTTTATGGGAGCAAAAGTTAACAAAATAAAGTACAGGGGCAAAAAAGTAGATTATTTATCTATTTCTAATAAAAAAAGTTACTTCTGTATGTAATGTTCTATTCAACATCTTGTGTTTTGGTTGCAGTGATTAAGCCTGTTCAAACGTCATTGGTGCCGATCACAAAGACTTTTGAAACTCCTGCAATGATAAATTTGAGACCACCTCCCATTGATCGTCATAAATCATTTGATGAAGATGATGTCACTGCAAAGCCCATTGTTGTTCCCCCAAAGAAAGTCAATATGGCCCCAATAAATGCTAAATCATTTTCAGTTGCAGACTTGCAGATAGCAACAGATAGTTTTAATACTGAAAATCTCATTGGTGAAGGATCTATTGGACGTGTTTACCGGGCTCAATTGGCTGACGGGAAGGTATGCTTTGTCCTTTCACCAACTCTATAATGGCCATAAATGTTAATACTCTCAACAAGTGCGGGCCCCCTCTAACTATTGATGTGTGCGCAAGATGTTCATAATGAACACAACTAAGTTAAAACCAATTGAGCAATTGGTTGATTTTTAGAACTCTGAAATTGCACAATAGCCCTTCGTCGTTGGCCAGGGGAGCTATCAAGCAAATGCCCCTATCTTCCTCCTGTTTGAGTCCTGTAAGCATTTGGTGGTCCTATACTTTCAATTTTGTTTGAGTTGGGTTGCTATATGACCAAATTCAAACAAAATTAGAAGTAAAAGGACTTATATTTTTGCAAACGAAAGTATAAAGACTTGGTTTAAATGAAAGTATAAGGACATAATAAAAATAAAATACAGGGACCCGATTTTAAAAAAGAAAGTACAAGACTCAATTCAAAAAACTAAAACAAAATGAAAGTATCCGGTCAGGGATAATTCTTCTTCTTCTTTTTTTTTTTTTTTTTTTTTTTTGAAGTACATAATCTTAACATGCTTCCAAAATTGTTTCTTTTCCCATCTCAGAATGGACTTTGTATGGTGATTTCAACTGTTTAGCTTACCCCCTTGCACGTTTGGCGAGACAGGTTGTTGCTGTAAAGAAAATAAATTCATCTGCTCTGTCCAGTTCTGAAGATTTTCTAGAGATCGTGTCAGAGATTTCGCGCCTACATCATCCAAATGTAGTTGAACTTATAGGGTATTGTTGTGAACATGGACAGCACTTGCTTGTCTACGAGTTCCACAAAAATGGATCTTTGAGTGAATATCTGCATATCTCTGATGAATTTAGCAAGCCTTTAACATGGAACACTCGAGTCAAGATTGCTTTAGGGACTGCAAGAGCACTAGAGTAAGTCTGATTAGCAGTTCCTTATAAAACTTCATTGATGGATCGGTTGCTGTTTGCTATATATGCATCTTTACTATATAATGGATGTGCTCTCTCTCTCTCTCTCTCAGAGTTTTAACAAGCAGTTTGCCTGTTACTAACCTTGTCATCATCTGCAGGTACCTACATGAAGTTTGTTCACCCTCTGTTATTCACAAAAACTTCAAATCAGCAAATATTTTACTCGACATGGAGCTCAATCCTCACCTTTCAGATTGTGTTTTAGCAAGTCTCGTCCGTGAACCTGATCAGGTAGATTTTCAGAGTCTAACCACGTTCCTAGCCCCCCCCCCCCAAAACCAGCTTAAGATTATAAGTGATTGACGCTGCAATAGTACCCTTGATATTGTTTATTTAATGGTAATTGCATTCAAGTTGGGACATAGAGTTTTTCTTGGTGCATCATAGTATATAACCCTATTTCTTCCGTACTTGTGGTTGAGAAATTACTTGTTTATTTTCATAATAACCAACATGGAGTATTTGCAGGCATCTGGCTACAATGCACCTGAGGTTGCAATGTCTGGTCAGTATACAATAAAGAGTGATGTATACAGTTTTGGGGTTGTGATGTTGGAGCTTCTCTCGGGACGCAAGCCATTCGATAGGTATGAAAATCGAAAAGTTATTTCTTTATTGGTCACTGATGAAAGAAAAACTCTATTCTTGCCTCATGTTTTATTATGCTCTAGCCAAGAGAACTTTTTTAGGATATTTCTCACCAAAATATATTTCTCTTGGCTAATAAAAGAGAATGAACATAACTTATGGCTAAAAAAAGAACTTTATTTTGGCAAAATTTGGGGATTTCAACTAAAGAAGCATGAAAAACAAAATGGTTTATATAAGCCATACTGACTTCATTGATGTCTTTTCTACCATAGCACAAGGTCAAGATCCGAGCAATCTTTAGTTCGTTGGGCGACACCTCAGCTCCATGATATTGATGCCCTCTCCAAGATGGTTGATCCATCTCTTAAAGGGCTCTATCCTGTCAAATCTCTTTCACGTTTTGCAGATGTTATTGCTCTTTGTGTCCAGGTATCCCTTTTATAAATTATATGCAGTCATAATCATAGGGATAATTAGATAATTACAAAAACTATCTCTGAAGCATATGCCATTTGATCAAATTCAATCATATCTCGTGTGGTTTACTGAGGACTAAAGTGTGAACAATTCTTGTTGTGATCAGCCTGAGCCCGAGTTCAGGCCCCCAATGTCGGAGGTGGTACAAGCATTGGTGCGGTTGGTACAACGAGCAAACATGAGCAAGAGAACATTTGGAAACGAAGGCACACCTCGGGCTGGATCAGGAGATGGTGAGGACTTTACTCCCTAAGTTGCCTGAACGCCACTAGAAAGTGAAGAATATGAATCTGTATTGACTTCTTTATCCTTGCCTGAGAGGCCATTGCGAGGATCTTTCTAATGCTCTTTAAGTTATTTGTATCATAGTGAAGAGTAGGTTGTGGAAATTTGTTCATTCATCAAACTTGATTGATTGGTTCGCATTTTTCTTTTCGCACTTTCAATTCTGCTCTTGTGATAACTTTGTATAGGGGTGTGAATGAATTGAGTCCAGCAGAATAAGTTATCTTGAAGCTTGAGATGAAATGCTCTTCGACTTGAAAATTTAGTAGATGTCTATTTCGTTCTTCAAATTTTAGTTCAAATTATGATCTAAACACTTAAGTTTTCGAGTTTAATACGAATTCTGAATTAAAGAAAAAAAACTCAAAGTACATAAACAGAGATTGGTTTATGTGATTATCCTTTTATTTATTTACATATTTGTAATGATTTTAAATTGAGTATTAATTTAGTGAAGGAAATTTATTTACGAAGAAACTTGCTTAAAGTAGGCAGGGATGTGTTGTTTCCATCGGCAGTCATGTACTGACTTATGCACTGTTTGGATGGAAGGGAGAGATTTCTAATTTATGATCAATTTTATTCAATTTATTTCATTAATAATTCAAATTAATATATTTTATGCTCCTAAATTTTTAGCTTTTATTTTGAATTTTAAATCTTTTTACAACATAAACATTTAAAATAATCTATTTTATTTTTATAACCCAATAATTACACTTACACACATTGTAAATAATCATACACAATCATAATCATATTTACATTTACATCAACACACGTTTGTGTGTGTGTGTGTATAATAAAGTTGATAATATAAAACACCATGATCTTTTATAAAAATTAAATTTTAATTATTACAAGGTGAAGACCAATTTTTCTATTTTTGTCAATTTAATAAGTTACAATAAATTTAAGATGATGTTGTACCATCAAAGTAGACGTCTTTGTGGGAAAGGATGATGTTTGTACACATACACAGATACGTACTGTTATAATCAAACATCTCAAATCCAAACAAGAGAATAAAACAAGTGAATTACGAATACAAAGAATTAAAATCAATTCATCTGAAAAACACTTTACTTAGCTTACAACGAATTCCTTAGAAAAACAGAAAAAGCAAATTCTTGTATAGGATAATATTCGTTGTGTCAAGATTTGGCCAAATATAAATTTTCATTTTATTGTGGGTAGACCCCACATTAATTTCATATAAGCGGGGTAAACCAAACTAATTATAATAAATCTGGGTATCATATTAAAATTAACCACAAAAAAAAAAAAATGTTCATTCAACAAATTATATTAATTCAAAAAGAAGAATACAGTAAACAGAACGAGAAAAGTGCAAACTGAAATAACTCTCAAATATTGAGAATAACACAAAGTTGACCTGGATGGATTACAGACAGATCAATTGTAAACCATGTACTTGGGCGTTGCACTGAATTTCTGGTATCCTTTGATGACTTTGTTGACAGCATCCAGAAAATCTTTCTCAGTAACAGTCTTCCTTCTTGCTCGGATCGCATACATTCCAGCTTCGGTGCACACACTTCTGATATCGGCTCCTGAATTTATTTCAAGGGTCGGAAAAAATGCAGTTTAGGAGACAAACCAAGACAGGATTGCGTCTACTAGAGATGAAAGTAGGTCAATACTTACCAGTGGAGTTAGGGCAGAGCCGAGCAAGAAGTTCGAACCGAATGTCCCTCTCACAGTTCATTGTGCGTGTATGAATCTTGAAGATCTGGGTCCTACTTTCTAGATCTGGCAGTCCAAACTCCACTTTTCGGTCTAGTCGTCCAGGGCGCAGCAGTGCTGGATCAAGGGTATCGGGTCTAAAATAGCAGAAAAAATTTGAATTAATTGGCGAAAGCACGTTTCATGATAGATATTGCTTGCTGATGACTCAATCATGCATACAAGAAACAACAACTCACAAATTCATGATATCCATACTATTAAAGGTATAACAAGTATTAAATATTCCTAAGAAGTATCACAATTAGAAATGATTCATCATTAATCAGTTAACTATTGCTTGTTTCCATTGTCAAGAAAAACTTCAGCACCAAAAAGTGTTTAAGCAACCCAATTTGTTCACAGAACCCATCCAAGATAATCATGAAATATGAATGGAATGGTACAAGGTTTGAGATCCTTGAAATATTAACATTTGAGCAAATCATTTTAAATACAGAAAGTTATACCCACTGTAAAAGCTAAGCAAAACAGCAAAATAGATAGATTAACTAACCTGTTGGTTGCCATTAGAACTTTAATGTTGCCACGAGCATCAAACCCATCAAGCTGATTCACAATTTCAAGCATAGTGCGCTGGACCTCATTGTCACCACCTACCCCATCATCAAATCGTGCACCTCCAATGGCATCTACTTCATCGAAAAATACAATGCAAGCTTTTTTAGAGCGAGCCATCTGCAGAGGGAATAGAAAAAAGACTATGTTAAGCAGATTCCAAGTCAAGCTGAACAAATTTGTAAGAAAATAGTGTGAGGAGAGTTTCACCTGAAATAGTTCACGAACCATTCGAGCTCCCTCACCAACATATTTCTGGACAAGCTCGCTACCAATAACACGAATAAAGCATGCATCAGTTCGATTAGCTACAGCTCTTGCTAGTAGAGTTTTGCCAGTTCCAGGAGGACCATAACAAAGAACCCCCTTTGGAGGATCAATACCCAGCTTTACAAACTTTTCAGGGTGAAGCATAGGCAGCTCAACGACCTAGAATGCATTATAAATGTGCAAATCAACTAAATTTTCCAATTACTATAAATTTAAAACGCAATAAGAGACATGTAAACAAAAGAACTCCAATATCGCATATATCACAAACCTCTCGCATCTTCTCAATCTGCTCCTTACATCCACCAACATCATTATAGGTAACATCTGGTTTTTCCTCAACTGTCATCATTGTAACACTTGGATCAATTTTTGGAGGCAAAGGAATCTGAATTTGATATTTGTTCCTGTCCACACTGCAATTAAGAGTAATGCATCAAAACATTATATTACGCCAGAAAAATGACAATGATAAGAATCCCAAGGCCACAATGCTATTGTTCTTTAACGATCCTTTGATATTTGAAATGAACTAATCAATAAAAATTACAATGTAAATTCATGGCCAGCCGCCAGAGCACCCTAGAGCATCAATGTGTGGCATATGGTTGAGGGCTACAAGATCTCCAAGGTGAGAAGGTTATATAAAACTATCCAGGCCCTAAATTTCAGAAACTCTCAATTTGGATCACAGTATCACACAACGATCAGGAAAATAGAATGCTTCTTGAGTTACTACATATTCATCCACTGCACTGGACTCGTTACCATTGACAAAGAAAATATTTCAAAATATAGAAGAGTTTGACATTTATCCAGTTCCAACTACATAATGCATCTAAGCAATTTATGACCAAAAAAAACACATGGAAATATCTGCACCCATATGCTAAACACAAAATTCTTGCTTGGTGAATCATAAACCAAGATAATAAAAACTCACCCAACGCGCATGCCTTCTTCAATGTCAGTAGGTGAAACTTTATCACCCAATCCAACAACAAACTGCACAAAAGAATGCACAAGAAAAATAGAACATTAACCACCATAACACCACCAAAAGTATGGAAAAACATAATGCACATTAAATACTTGTAGATAAATGATAGCAGAGCAGATAGAATCTCTGGACATATATGGTGTTGAAATGAAGATCACTGGAAATAGCTACAATATTATCCTTTTCTAGAGTTGAGTGAGAAGCAACTCAAATTTTATGCATAATTATCAAGAAGAGATGGCAGCCAGCTCACCTTGGCGATTTGCTTAACATTTATAACATACTTGGCATCCTCGGTATTTGGATTGATTATCTTGGTACATCGTGCAACCTATTCAGAGAAAGCCAATTATACCACAAATAAGATACCAAAAATAGAGGAATAGAGAATGAATTTATAACAAAAAAATAAACCTACCTGAAGAGGCTGTTCCTCCTGCATCATTTGCTTATCAGAAACAAGATCCCATTGACTGGGTGCAGCTAAACCAGTGTCAGATTCCTTGATACCTATCATGCAGTTAAGGCTACCATCAGAATAAACAAAAGAACATAACGGATAAGCTGGCAAGTAGGTGCAGCATATCAAATAGCATATTAACGAGGCACAGAACTGGAGACAAGCCAATTATATAAGAGCAAGCCCATAGAATCGGTAAATCATAATTAGATCAATTGTAAGTATGTAACCAAATAACCCAATAAAAAAGTTGTCCACTAGAAAGGGACAATTATAGGGAAAATTTACATACCACATAAATCATTAATCTTCTTTGCCATCTCCTTAATCTCCTTCTCAGCTTTCTTTATGCTTGTGGAGTAAGGGCCCAAACCCTACATACATAAGATACAAGACCTTTAATGGACAGAACATAACATATCATATGCATCACTTATAGATTTGAGTCTCTATCTATATTTCAATCCTTATCCTCTCAATGAATTATCTCTCCAATGAATTACAGAAATCCCACAAAAAGAAACCAATTTCAAGCAATATAAGTGCAGGTAAATTTCAAAGATGGCAGCTTATACAAATGGATAGTAAACAAGAATTTCCAACTCAACTAAAATGAAGGCGAACATGAATATCTAATTCCCATATATATATTAGTAAAGCCCTCCTAAGCTCAAACAAATATCAGTTAAATACATATTATCTATCAGGGTTAATGAAAAATATATTATCAGCACAATGTAAAAAGTGCCTACTCCTAAGCCAACTACCGATTAGTCTAGCCCACAGTTTAATCGGATTTAATAAAATAAAATAAAAAGAATCCACACAACATTCATCGCCTAGATCCAAAATGTCTCTCAAGGTAAATTAAATAAAACATAAGCTACTACGAATTCAGTCTTCCGCATATCACACGAATAACTTAAAGAATTAACTCCAGGCTTCAGCCTTGCACGAAATACAAACATAGAAGCAAAAAATAGCTGAAAGTTAGGGTTTACGAACAAAAAAGTAAAAAGAACATTTACATAGGTTTTCAGGAGGGCGATATCGTCTTCATCGAGGGGCTTAGGGTTCTTCTCGTCCTTGATCTCATCCTCAGGATCCGGCGCCATTTCCCGAAATTCTTAGTATTTCCTTCTTCCGTTCCTCAATTTGTATTTTGTGGGAACCTTTCTTGAAGAAGAAGCACTGAGAAGAAAGTTAGAAACGTAGAAGAAATTAACTATACATATTTATCTATATAAATAAATATATATCCAATATGTAGTGGGCTCCCCTCCCAAACAAAATATTATGGTCCATATTACATCTGAGTCGGCCCAATTAAATATGGGCTTAGGAAGATGGTATATATCTTCTTCATTCATTGAAAGAAAAAAGAAAATAATCGAAGTTATAGATAGAATGGGGTGACATGCATCCTTTCCTAATTCTCTACACTTTTATATTCACCATCCATTTTAGCTAGCAACATTTTAGATGGATTGAATTAAATTGCAGATTTTGAGGTCTAATATGATATGGTTCATTCAGCCCAGCCCAACACTAAAAAGCCCATGGGCCACGCAGGCCATGAGCCAACCGAAATTTTAAATATATTTTAAGAAAATTGAGCTGTACTGGGAGCCTAATAAAATTTCAGGCTCGCCCAGCCTGACTTTAATCGTTGGTGCACGGGTTTGGGCTGAGGTAGGCCAGGCCACCTATAATTTAACTCACATCCCCTCAAGAGAATGAAACAGGTATGTGATTGTATGTACGCCCAATATCATAAAAGGCATCTCGGATTTACCAAACCAAAGTGACATGGCTAAATTTGCAGATCGATAGCCATTTTTTGGCCGATCGGCTCAAAACACAGTTTTTATTGCTTGCTCGGGAAAACATTTACAGATTCTGCTTAATTCTAACCAGGAAAAACAGGAGTAACTAGCCAAAATTTCAGCAAGAATGAATGAAATTGCTAAACTGGAATTCACCAGAGAAATTAAATAAACTAGAGACTAGATTGAATCTCTGTATTTCCTCACATCTGCAGGGTTCAGATAAAGTTTCTGGCAAATCTTCGATATTGCGCACTCACTCAAAGCATCGTCGCCATCCTTTCGGTGCAGAAGCTTTTCCAGTTCCTCCGATGGTTGGAGAGCCTAATAAAAAAGTAACAGAGTTGGCATAAGAACTCGTATCCGAGAGGGGAGACTATAGGCTAAAAGAAAATGCTTCAAAACGAGGGTTAAAGATGACAGTAAACCAAGAATGAACTGAATTCAGTTCACCTCACATTCTTTATATTCCTCAAAGTTGAAAATCCTTACCCATGGAGGAGAAGTGAAATTTTCACTGTTCTTATCAGAAGTCTCTTCCCCTATTGCTGTCTGATCAGATGAATTTGGACCATAAGAGCCGTCACTCACTAAATTAAGAAGCTTTTCACTTCCCTGAAAAAAAAACACACTTCTAAGAAACTGAATCTGCAATGTTTTTATTAGTTGACAAAATTTTATGGAAATATTTTGGGCTATTGTTGGTTTAGTAATGATCAATTCAAATAACAATCTTTGGAGTTTTTTTTCCCACCGACCTGAGAGGCTCTCCAGTGAGAGTAGGTGCGGAACAAGATCCAAAAGAATGGGATGTTAGGCAATGGAAGAACCTGTATCAGATTTTAAAGATTTCAAGTAAAACCTAAATAGAAAGTTTAGACATAATATACATCGAATATGGGAACTACAGCAGAAGAAAAACTTGGCATCCATTTTGGGTGCAGATACATACCATAAAAACCGATGTCAGGGGCAGCAAGATGGCCGATCCATAGAAGTATTTCTTGTGAATAACTGATCCCCTGGTAATCATTCAGGGTGTCACATTTAATTAGACCTGATAAATCTTGGTGGGAGTTAACGCACATGCCAAATCATACAACTATTAAACTTGTGGGAAGCCTATATAAGACATTTATATAGTTCTAGCAGCGAGTGAGATTCTGCAAAAAAAAAAAAAAAAAAAAAAAAAAAAGGAAAAAATAACAAAAGCTGTCAATAAAGTTACCTGTATGCTATATGTCGCAGTCTTCGACGGACGAGTCGAGGATTCAAACTATGACAGATTGAAAACAAAATTGTGACATGGTGAAACAAATATTACAAACATTGAAAGAATTGCCATGAAAGCAAAACACGGACCAACTGCGTATCATCTTAATCTTCTACTAGATGTATTTTGTTTCCCCAGTTCTTTCTGGTTACTTGGAAGTTGAATTCTAATAATTGCTGGATCCCATTATTCTCTCATTAAATAGAGTTGGATATAAGCATTACCATTCATTATACTGTAGCTGGATGAGTATCTAATTTCATTGCATACGATTTGAAAATTGGTTTTGAGAGAGGAGAAGAACAAGGAGATTCCATCCTTATGTTTGATCATGATCAGGAAAGATGTAGGGAAAAGAATTTTAATAATCATAATTCAGAAGTAATGTCACTGATGTACACATTTCATGTCTTATTCTCAGAAAATCCACTTATATTTAAGAAAAAAAAAAAAAAAGATGTTAAGGTTTATTTGAAGGAAATTTTGAGGGATATTATGTTCTACTGGTGATTTGCATCACACAAGATTTTGTATTTGACATTCTCCTGTGAATACACAGCTGAGTGTGCAAATCTTTTTGTCCGGCATTAGAATATGCAAACAAAGGTAAAATAAACCAGAACGGTTCAAGATCATACATGGGATGAAATCAGATTACCTTGGTGGGTATACAATATCAACTCTATTAATCTCCTTTGGAATGGATTTGAAGAATATTTCTGTCGGCTTAACACGTGACAACAACTTCAATCCCACCCTACAAAACAATTATTAGTTAACATTCTGAAGGTAACAAGAACACATTTCTTTTCCTTTTTCACTTCTTGTAGATTAGACAATTACACAAACTATTCAGAATAACGAATGAAAACTCAAATAAAAAAGGAAAACAAAAATATCATGTTTATGTAAATATACCCATGAATCTTGTTCTTGAAAGTCCCTTCAGGAGCCTTCTCCAGATTACTCCAAGCTCTATTCATCTACACATGTTCCACGCTATCAGTTACATGAATAAACATGAAACCTAGTACTTAATTAGTCAATAATCTGCTGTCAAATGAAAGCCCATTCATTATTAATTCACAAGCCATACAAACACTACCTAGTATATGCTCTTTAACAATAAGTCAGTGAAAGTGATAATTTTTTTTAAAAACAAACATAGGCATAAACTATTCATTCATTAGTCACAGTTATAATAAACGAACAAATTTCAAGTGGATCATTCACAAGCCATTTACATGCATAATCCTTCTAAATTACGCAACAAAGAGACTGGACCGCTGCATATTTCATGCCAAAAGAAAGGGTATAAAATAATGATGTCATAATCTCTATTTTCTTACAAGTTATGTAAGTGTCATATGATTCACATTCGTCATCTACAAGCCATATGAACACTATACCGCTGCCTATTTCATGCCAAAAAAAGGGTATAAAATAGTGATGTCTTAATCTCTATTTTCTTACTAGTTATGTAAGTGTAATATGATTCACATTCGTCATCTACAAGCCATATGAACACTGTCCTTTCCACATCCCTCAACAAAGAGTTAACAGAAAGTGCATGTCTTTGTGAATTACAAGCTCAAACTGCTCACATGTTACTAATTTATAAGAGATATAGACAAACCCACATATTACTCACTAATCTTTTCTCATAAAATATGAATACAAATCCTTCACACACTGCTCAACAGAAAGCAATAGAAGCTGCATTTTGCATGTGAAGCATAGGCATGAACTAACGATATAATACTCTCACTAACCTACAATGTAAGCAACCATATTGCATGAGGACATTCAAGAGCCATATATTTAACGTGAAATATAGGCACAAACTAGTTACAATCTCCACACCAATCAGAAACATAAACAAAACAAATTAAATCATTCACAAACCACATAAACACAACTTTTACACATTACTGAACAATAACCAGCAGAAAATGTATGGTTTCATGTAGATAATACATATTGGTTAGTGTATTACTCGTTAATGAAATCCATATGAATCATTCACAAGCCACATGTACCCTCCATTTACAATACTTAGAAATAAGCAATACAAAAATTATATTTTCATGTGAAATACGGGCAGAAACTAGTTTTGAGGAGCTCACAAAATCAGCAATTTGAGGAAATCAGATTTCGTGATAACTTTTGACAAGCAATTTTACTACAGCCATTTGAACCTTTTACACATCCCTTCACACATTACATTGAAATTTCACATTTAATCATCCACAAACCCTACAAACAGCAAATGCCGAATACATTAACACACAAACTAATTACCCATTTTGCGTCGACCATTCACAACCTCATTAATCACTATTCACAAATATAACGTAACCCATCTCGCGCAAACGATTATTGAACAATACAAACACAACCCTTCAAGCATTACACTAAAAAATAAACATTACTCCAAATGCTTACGTGTGAGAATTAAGATGATACCTTGTTAGCAGCGAAATCAACCGTAAGTTCCACGTTAGCAGCGTAATCAACCGTAGCTTTCGACTCCTCAGATGATCCTTTGCTGTTTGCAGAAGATGAAGAGATTCTGTTCCAAAGCTCTTTGAAGGTAGATGGAGTGTTAGAAGATTGAGCTGCAACCATTGAAGGATCAACGGATCGGGTGAAACACCAGTTTCTCCCTCTGATCGGAAACACCACCACCTTAGCCGTCATTCTTGTATTCTTCAAGAAGGTAATATATTTTCTGGAACTGAAACTATATTTCTGGCGAAGAAATTCGTGGGTGTGTTGACAAAATTTGAAATTGAAGAACGGAAATCGAGCCTTAAACAAAACTCAATCGTCTATAAAGAGAGTGCCGTAAATCGTCAAAACTGTATTGTTTGCATATACAAATTGAGCGGCGGGGTTCGAGGTTTAGCAAGCGTTCTTGGAACTGACTGAAATTAACTGGAGTTATACACATGGACTCCATTTATTATTATTATTATTATTATTATTATTATTATTATTATTATTATTAATTGTAAAGAAATTAATTGAAATTTTAATAAAATGAAATAGAATTTTGTCAAAGCTACACCGGATCGGTGCTATGATTCCAACTGCAATGCATTGAACAAATACTATACCTGTAGGAGTGTAAACAATACCTTAAGTCGAGCTAGGTTGAAAAATTAGAAATTTATTGGTATGTTAAAATTTTATAGAAATTAATTATATTTATTATTGATACATTAACTCATGTTCGTGGTGGGTAAGTCAACATTTTCGTTCATGATACATATCGTAAAACCTTCAAATAAACTTTAAAGTTTAAACTAAATTTTTAAAAATTATTAACTCTGGAATAGTCTTAAACTCTCTTCTTTTTCATAAAATTCAAAGTCTTATTTTCAGTATTTGAAATTCAAAAAAATTATTACTATCTTTTTATATCAATAAAATACACGATCAAAAGACGCCAAATGCCACAAACAATTTGTTATTACTACTATTATATCAAATCAATTGCATAAAACAATTTTTAAGAATCAAATATATAAAAAAAATAGAAAATTTAACACCTGATTCAACAAATTGTGACCGTAACCAGGGTCCCAAGGATAGTTAAGCTTCATATATCTTATAAACTCCGTTCAAATCTTCTATTTTATTTTATATAATATTTTATGTTTTAATTTCACCAATTAATATAATGTAATTATTAATAATATTATTTTATACACATCTAAATATAAAACACAAATTAAAATAAATGATATCTTTGTATCTATAAATCGTGAACCGCCGCCCGTTCCAAAACGCGGCTATGTGGTAACTGATAAGGTAAGCAGTAACAATAACAAGAAGGCTTTGGTTCTAAAATTATCCAACACATCCGTAGTGTACATAGGTTGGGCTAAGCCTAGATTCACAAGAAACCTCGTGCAACAAACAGACTCCACTAAACTAAGTTTGACAGAAAATTACAGAGAACAAAAGAAGTAGCATTACTAGCTGAAACCTCTTATTACATATAGATCAAAATAAATCAGGTAACATCCCATTTACAGCACTGACTCAGATGTCCAAACAAATACGTCTCGACGAGCGCTCATCGAACTCTTCCAGTGGATGCTACGAAAAAATCGAGTAGTTTAATCAGGTAGAGTGACTCATCATCGAACAGAATCTTCACAAGGGGACATGAATGTACAAGATCAATCCGTGTTCACACATCTTCTGCAATAAAATTAGGAAGCTCGCCCTGGCACAAGTACTCATCACATTTTGATGCTGATCCCCAGTCCTTTCGGAGGCGTAGAATATCTTCTGTGAAAGTAGATCCAGAGGACCCGATGAACACAGAGGACAATGCACATATAGTCTTATCCAGCATTGCTTCAACCTTCATGACAGAAATTTTCGGTGTTGGATAAGTTTATTAATTGGAAGCAGCATTCGTAAAAACTAGATAGACCAAGTTTCTGACAATTAGATCAGTCTTTTCACAAAAAAATCTTCAGAGTTGAAGCTACGTAATATCTCAATTGTTCAAATGAGGGGTTCCATCATTTAGAGGACGTTGTTTGTAACAGTGTTGATAGGATATTTGGCTATTCATGAATGACTAAAAGGTATTCTTGTAATTTAGAAATGTCAGGATCAAGAATCAAGTTTATCCAAAAACCACCACCACCAATATGGGTTCACCATCATCTTCAATCCAGACACATGCTTGCATTTATATTTAACGTGTCTTTCGTAACAGTTTCTTTCAAAGTTTTTGGTCTTCTCCTTCCCCTATATACTTTAAGTTACCAAATCTATATTTTCTACTCGTTGTGGTGGGGCAACTAGAGGTCTCCTCCACACATGTCCAACTACCTTAAGCTTACTTTGTTTTTCTCAAGGCAACCCCCACCTTCTTCCTAATGCATTCATTATTTCTTTTATTTACTCTAGTGGGTATACACACATAAATTCTCATTTATGTATGTTAAATTTGTGTTTGTCCCATGAAGTGTAAATAAATTATTCACTGGCTGTGAACCTAACACAATCCTTTTATTACTGGAAACTTCTGCCTTGTGATCAGCTACTTATAAGCAGGAAGAGTGTTAATGATTCTCATAAAAGCTTTCACGGTGTCATATAAGTATGACAATTTGTTTAAACCAGAACCAATAATGATGGAGCTAATAAAAAACAAATCAAATTTAAAGAACCATCATAAAACATTGGCCTACCTGAGAATCTCCCTCCAGTCCATGTCTGTATAATAAAGCATCCCACTTTTCAGCTGAATCACGAACCGGTCTCCGAACAAGTGGCACAGTCTTCCCATTCAACACAATAAGTGACTGAAGCAAACCAGTTTCACTTTCTGCAGCATCTGTAGAAAGATATATTACGGGAGTATTAGCGCTTTCCACAACTCGACTGATGCATTCTGCAGCTTGAGGAACAGGATAGAAGCAACTTGGTCGCTTGGCATTGCTGAAAAACCATTGAGAAAATTCAGTTAGATGTCACATACAATCACATAATAACATGTGAAAAGGTCTGAAAGAATATTAACCAGAATTTCAAGAAACCATGGCGCCGAAAATGAAGAGCTAAAAAGTCCTTGCCCAAGAATGTCTGTATAAAACGTTGAGCAGTAAGCAAAATAAGCCTGCTTGGCTCAATCAAAGTCTGACATTTATGGGCAATTGGACCTCCAGGTTGCATCACCCATTCTCTCTCCACATCAGCAAAAAACACATCTCCAATTGCAATGACATCATTGTCTGAAGAAAACTTGGCCAAAACATCCTTGACTGTCCTTTGGTTTGGCTTCTTAACATCCTCCTTCCATACAGCCTCAACCTTACTCAAAGAGACACCCAAGCCCTTCAACTTCTTCACACGCTCATCATCCATATAGCAAGGCTGTGGCAACGAGAAGTAACACATAATCTTATCGATATGCATATGGTTCTTCTTACTCTCTGCAAACTCCTCAAATGTCACCACAACTTTCTTCCCCAAACACTTATTAATGTGTTCAATGTCCAAGACTCGATGAAACTCATAGTCAACCTTTGAACTAGGAATCACTAAAATTCGATTGAGCAAAGCCGCAAAAAACATATGCTTCTCTAGACAAATCAAATGATTTGACATTTGTCCTGAAACACATATAGCAAACAAATACTTGTTCGGTCTAGGATTCCACTCTATTGTTTTCCTCTCTGACAACCTCTGATCCACCTTCCCGCACCTATTCCAACCAGAAAAACTTGCATCTGTGTGGTTTTGGGTCAAATCAAGAACACCCCTACTTTCATGCGATGACACCAGAATCCCTTGGATTTGCCTATTCAACGAAATTTGACTAAAAACCCGAGATTTCAAGTCTTCCAACATTGAAGATTGAAGCAAATCCACCCCATTGTCATTACTAGAACTCGAATTTGTCAAATTACTGTTATTTACCAAGCTGACGTCTGGCATATTAACCAATGTAGTATAATTCCACATCTTAAAAAGCTGAAGTTCCTGCTGCTTAAGCAAATACAACGCCCGTAATTCAGACTCACGCATTCGATTAGTCAAAGGATTATTACCCCCAATATCTTTAATCGAGGGAACGCGCATCTGGAACATATTCTTCAAATCCGTGGTAAAAAACAGTATTAGGATCACCATGGGCAGAAAAATCGCGAAAATATACCTCTTGTTGAATCTGCGAGCTGCGCCGGATAACCGATTCCTGAAATCATCATCGATATGGAAAACGGAGCGGTGCCGGTGGTTGGGGGACTTCACGACATCGTTTGGCCTGGCATTTTGAGAAATCAGATTCTCGCGATCCTCCTCTTCGTCTGATGACTCCCTTTCCATCATTTCACTTAATTTCTCCCACAGTAACCGTATAATCGAGAAATGGGGAGAAAAACACACATAAATTCACTCACTGTGTGCGTGTGCGAGTCCTAGCAGTGATAGTGAGAGTGGGTTTTATGGGAGGAGAGAGAATTAAAGGAGTGTTTGGTTTGTGAGGGAAGAGTCAGAAGGAAGGAAAACGAATTCAACAGGCAACAGATACAACTAATTCTCCATGATTGATTGTTGTTGATCGGAGAAGAAGATCGTCGGTGGAAAGTGACCTGGTATCGGATCTGCCAGCTGAATGGGCCCGTCGATGTAGATGTCTGGTTTCCTATGCAGGCCCATTAAGGTTGACCATCTTTAGTTCACTTGTGCTTGCTGGCCTGGCCCATGTTATTTCGGAAAGCAGCCGGCCCATAGTAGCTATATTCATTATGCGGGTTATAGTTAGAGGCAGACATGGTTTCGGGGTTTGGGTTTAAAACCGCCGGTCAACGGTGCGGTGACTGGAACTCTCAGTTCAAACCGTCGGTCAACAGTGCGGTTCAACCGTTGATTCAGTTTTGGTTCCAAATCAAAATCAAAACCGTATGACTCATTGTTCGATTTCGGTTCCTGCCTTGACGGTTCCGGAATCGTGAGAACCAGCGGTTCTAACTGCCTTTTTTAAAATTCTAGTCATTGAAGATCAACGACTAAGATTAACTGGTCGTTGATCCCCAACGGCTGAGATGTTATGACCGTTGGGGACCATCGGTTCGAACCGGAACCGAGAACGTGGTTCCAAAGGATCTTTTATTTTTTCTGTAAATACCCCCTCCCCCTACTCATTTTCTTTCACAAAATATAATCTCTCTCAATTATATTGTGATCTCTCTCTATCTCCATCAATCTCTCTCAATTATCTTGTTATCTCTCTCAATCTCTCTCCAATTATCTTATGATCTCTCTCAATCTCCCTCAGTCTCTCTCGATTATCTTGTCATCTCTCTCAATCTCTCTCAATTATCTTGTCATCTCTCTTAATCTCTCTCAAATGTCGAGCTCAAGTCAAAGAGGACGTAGAGGTAGATGATCATCTTCTTCATCTCGACAAGCAAAAGAAAATTCACATATGCCGACAAATACAAGTGTCGGAGCCGGATTACCACCACCATCACCTTTGGCTCCAAGATATCTTCATCTTGATGATGAAGATATTGAAATTCTGATCAAGTGGCAAGAAGATTTTCAAGCTCAACTAGATTTGTGTTTATTTTATAATATATCTCTTTTAAATATTATTATATACTTTTTTTATTTTAAATCTCTCTCAATTATTTATGATTAATAATTTATTATGATTATCAATTTAGGTGTACAAACAAATCAACCGATGAAGAACGTCTCATAACTCAAGAGAGTCAAAGTCAAAGTACGCGACAAACTCCAAGTGGACGAGATGATGCACTAAAATCGGATATCTTTGTCGTTCGCTTCAAAAGAGATTTGTAAAATATTAAAGCAATTTGCAATTATTGCAGGTTGGAATATATTTTTTAAAAAGGAGAAGGTTATAGCACGTTCAAAAAACATTTGCAACGTCACCATCCGGATAAAGTCGGAACGATCGGCATCAAACACAAATACCTCGTGGAGGATTCACCGATGAATCACAAGGTACGGCTTCTTTATTTAAATATTTCGAATCAACAATAAGAAAATATTTATAAAAAATGGTTTGTGGCATGTCTTTTCTTTTTAATACTGCTGAAAATAATTTGTTTAAAAATTATATGTCAATATCATTAAAACCTCAAGCATCTGGTGTTTCACGTAGAACATTAGTTGGTGATATTGAAAAAATTGTAGGTGAATTTAAGTTGTTTTTAATTAATATATTTAATTATTTACAACAAAAAGTTTCAATTTGTGTAGATATATGGATGGATCATTGGAGAAAACATAGTTTTTAGGACTTACTTGTCATTTGATAGATAATTCATGGACAATGCAAAAATGAATACTTGCGTATAGAGAATTTGATCAAACGCACACGGCCGCAAATATTTCTCATAAAATTCATACTTTTTTGCAAGAATATAATTTAGTTACAAAAAAAATTTCAATTTCATTTGACAATGTTAGTGCTAATACTTCTAGTTTGCCATTATTAATTCAAATTTGTCAACCATCATTTGAGGGTAGATTTTTTCATATTAGATGCATGAGTCATAATTTAAATTTGTGTATAAAAGATGACATAGAACATTTTAAAGCACATATAGGTCATATTAGATTTGCAATTGGACATTTAGCTAGACATGCAACTTTATGTAAAAATTGGAGAAGATTTTGTAGAACATTAGGTATGAGTGCATCCAAAAAAACTACTAAATATATGTTTAATTGTTGGAATTCAACATAGAAAAAGTTAAATGATTCTTATGAGGTTATAAATGAATTATGTACGTTTTTTTCATAAGAACAGTTAGGCATTCCTTTATATCCAAGTTCATGGATACATGTGTTGAATTAATTTAGCTTTTGAAAGTTTTTAAAGATGCAACGGAAGAATTATCCGGTTGTTACTATCTCTCACTTCTCCTTGTATATTGATCATGTGTTCAAATTGCACTTATTTTACAATCATATTATTCGCATGATACTTTACAAAATTGCATTGCAAGCATGAGAAGTAAATGGTTAAAGTATTATCAAGAAATTCCCGATTTATTTTTAATTGCAAAATTTTTAGATTCTAGAATTAGAGAAGATGGGTTAGAAGAATTACTAAGAATGTATTATGTTGCATTATTTTCGGTTAAGGATGATGACACTCTTAATCCGCATATATTGTAGGTAAAACAAAATAATTACTTTATAATTTTTTTAAAGAATATAAAATTTATTATGGTGATAATAAAAACAGTGAAAGCGGTCATGAAAATGAAGATATTAGTGGAGGTAGTTTGGTTTCGGGTCAACACGAACATTCTCAAGATTCGAACTTTCAACACCTTAATCAATATTATAAGTTTTATGATATTAAAAAATTAAAAAAACCTAGGAGCAATCGTCTTTATGGAGAAGTAGATGATTATCTATCTACTACTTTTTAGGAACTTGGGTTAACACACCAAACGAGCTTTTGAGATGGTGGTCCCGAAGAGTAAAAAACTTTTATTTTATCACTAATTGCAAAGGAAGTATTTGCGTGCCCGGCTTCCACCATCTCGGTTGAACAAGCATTTAGCACCGGCGGTTACATTTTGGATCTTCGAAGATCCAATTTAAAGGTGGAAAATCTCGTAAGTTAAGCATTAAATGATTGATCAAATGCCGAGGTAAGAAAACAAGAAGTAAATTTTGATGAAAAAGATGAGGATGAAGATAAAAACGAGTATTCGACCATGTCCGGGAGTGATAGATTCACGCCACTTCTCAAGCATCAAGGTATGTTACAAGGTAAGAAAACTACGTCGACTTTAATTCCTCAACTATGACTTTATGAGGATACGTAGGCAACTTAATTCTAAATTAAAAATTAAATTTTAATTTCTAATTTATAGTTAAGCTCAAGTATCTTTTTTTTTTCCTTTCTCTTTATTTAATTTTTTAGTAAGTTGTAATTGAAAACTTGTAAAGTTGTAATTTCTTGTTAAAAGTAGTAAATGTTTTTAGGTAAGTTAATATTTTGTTTAACTTTTTTTTTTTTTTTTTTTTGGAATTTTTTATAAGTTATAAAGTTAAGTTTTGATTGTTGTAATTATTTTTATTTTTTTCTAAAATGTAATTATTTTAGTTAAGTTAACTATATTCAATTCAATCTCTTGTGATAATCAAATTCAAAAGACCAAAAATTATTTTTAGAAGTTGTTAATTATTAAAAAAAGAACCGGAATTGGGGAACCACCAGTTCCGAACCGTCTATATGACGGTTCGATTTCGTTCCCCTCCGCAGTTCCGGGAACCACCAGTTCTGAAATCAAAATCAGAACCGGAGAACCGTGCCCATGTCTAGTTATAGTTATGTGATTATTTATTTTTTTCTTGTAAGGGACTAATAATATTTCAAGTTTAACTCATCCTCTCGTGAATTGAGTAAATCGTGCATGTTACCATAATATTACTTATTTACTTAAAAATTAATACTATTTAAAAATAAATTAGCAATAATAATTTTTAATTAAATTAGTAGGACTCTAAACCATGTTGGACAATGCATACAACTTTCTACGATAAAGTATGTTATTTTAGTCGACTATTTTAATTTTGTATAATTATTCATAACCTTACAAAATAGTTGATATGTAAATTTTGTATTACTGTCAAAATTGTCTGATTTCCTCGGACATGGATGCCATGTAAATTACACTTACGAATCTAAATTATTAAAAGAGAAATTTAACTTTTTAAATTCAATTTTTTTTTTTTTTTTTTTTTTAAATTGATTTGCTTTGTAGGTCAAATTTTGTTACTAAATGTATAAAATATTGAAAAGGCAAGAGATAAAGAAAAAACAATTTACGTAGCAAAGAAAAAATCATACAATTTTAGTCCGATTAAAAATTGACCAAATTTTAAATTATTATGTACAATTAACAGGAATCAACTAAAATAACAAGATATGAAAAGGCTAGGGTGCTTTTTTTTTTTTTTTTTTTTTTTTTTGGCATTTACGCTTTATATAACTCATTAATAGTATTTTCTCGAGGTCCAATGAAATTATGCCACGTTGTGGCTTACATGAATTCCAGATGTCTCTAGAGTTGGCGACAGAGCTCTCGTGTACTTCTTTTCCTTCAGATCACAAAAGCTTCCTCTGAGAATTGGCTAGGAATACTAGTATTAAGTAAAATGTTGTCCCTAAAGCAGAGCGGAGCTGCCGTGTTCTGCCGCCATGGCCGGCGGTGGATGGTGGGCAAAGCCGGCAACCGCGCCGCCGTGCATGGTTCCAAGCTTCCTGTCCCTAGTATCATCCCAGTAAGTTGGGTGTGTGTGTTCTTTTTTCCTATATCTTCTATAATGAACTAGTTACAGAATAAGCTAGCTCAATCCTATACACAAACACAATCATAGGTGAAATAGGAAAAGGACCAGTTTCTGCATTCTCTCTCTTGAATTTCTTATTCTCTCTTAAAACACATTTCAAATCCTTTCTGGTGAGTTCTTGCAGAAAGAGGGAGTGGAAAGGGAGATCAGTGGAGCTACAGAGGAGAAGGAAAACCAGAGGAGGGAGATGGAAAATACCGTGGATTCCCACCTCAAGAACTGGCAAGTCCTCCACGTTGAAGAAATAGTTTCCTCCAAGTAAAACTAATAAGTTTATGTAACATTTTTAAGTCCCTTGTGTAATAATGACAATTATGTAATAATGCAATTCCATTTGATACTGAATTAGTGTCATTTCCTTGGAAAGTTCTAGAACATCAAAATGTGGATATAAGCTAGTATATGACTATACTTCCTAGCAAAGATGGATATAGAGAACTAAGCATCAAATCTATAGAAATGCTATAAAACTAACCTAGGCTTCTTCTGCAACTTCAACCAGCCTTCCCCGAACCCACTTCTTGATCACCTTGACTTGCTTCTTTGAATCTTCTGTATTCTCTGATTCGATTTCCACCCTGTTTACAGATATCCCATTAGGGTTCGGTTTAGGATCAGCAACATTCTGAAATGGGTTCGGTTCAGGATCAGCAACATTCTTGATTGAAGTAGAATATTTCGAAGCACCATTAGAACTCATTTGAGAAAACTCTTCCTCTGTTTTGAGTGCTGCATCTGAGCAAGAACTTGGGCCATTCCCATTCGCCAAATCTGGTGACATGAAATTGTTGAAACTGAAGTTTTCGGTGGAACCTATGAGGCTAGTCGATATGCTGTGAGATCCATTTACTTTTCTGTCCTCTCCATTCAGCTCTGTATGAAAATCAACGGGCAGAGTTGAGTTCTCAGAAAGATCAATGTCATTTTCGAGTGAGATTGTTTCATCTTCGGTATCTATGGATTCAATGAGCCGATTCGCTTCTGCAATCAGCGTCCTGCTTTCAATTAGAGAGGCCTGAGCAAGAGGGCTTGTTTTGGCAGCTATTTCAAGGGCCTCTGCAGCCTTCTCAGCTTCAGCAATCAACAACCTACAAAAATAATATCAAACGGGAAAGAGCTGTGAATTTGCAGAAAATATCATTGCACATTACGTCACTTAATTATGTCAATTCATTAAATTGAGAAACAATCAAACAAAAAGGAAGAGTGAAGAATAAAGTAGGAACTTACTTGGCCCTATTGATTGCTTCACTTTTCTTGCTGATAGTAGCAGATCTCTGTGCTCTAATGTTCTTCAACATCTCCAACTTTGTACTAGCCAATGGATCCTTGTACGATGGTGTTCTATTTCTCTTTGATCTAACTAGTTGATTTTGGATCTTGGCCTTGCGTTTTGCAACATCATCGGCCGCATCCTTCTGTCTAGGACTTCTTTTTCGAGTTTCCCCATCACCAGCTGGCTTTCTCCTTGGCTTCCTCTCAACCCCTTCCGGAATGCCATGAAATTTAGCCAGACCCGAGCAGACCCGATTACGGTAATTCTTAGCAAAAGAAACAAGAAAATGTAAAGCCTCAATACTAGTTTAAAATATGCAGCAAGATACGAAAAAAAAAAGGCTTGTCTCTGTTTGGTTTGATTTTTCAAACTCCATTTTCATTCTGCAGAGACTAAAATCTGTTTGCTTATAGCCTTTTTATTTCATTATCCAAAATATTACTCATTCCAAATCTCATTAATTACAAAGGCCAGTACTAACAAAACATCTACAGTTAAAATAGCAGTATATTACCTCACCTTTCCAACAAAACATCCAAACACATTTTCATTTCAAACAAAGCAATTTGGTGCGTGAAAAAAATATAAATAAATAAATAAATAAAAAGACACATAAAATCTTACAGGATCTGCCCATTTGGCAGCTATGGCCTCTGAAATCTTTCTCTTCTGTTCAGCTGACTTAGGTGCTCTCTTGCTACCCTTTGTCCTTGGCGCATTCTTTCTTTCTTCAACACTTTGCAACCATTCCTGCTTCAGCTGTTTATCCAGGATCTTGTACGAATCCCATTGCAATTCTTCCTCACCCAGAAGACCCTGTCGAGCAGCCACTGCAAGTAGATTTTGCCACTCATAAAGGCAAGTATCTTGCACCATCAACTTTTCACGGCGTCTTTCCCACCCGAGTCGGACGCCAACTCCTATTTTCACCCTTGTTTCTTCACTGCAGTCAAGAAAACATAGACAACACCAAATGCTGTAAATTGGTTTTCTGAATTTTTGTATGGATGATTTCATAAAAGGGAAATGACAAATTTGATGGATCCTTCGAAAGCGAAGGTAAAAATGGCCTCCTAACCTTATAGCTACACCTACAAATGAAACAGTGTAACATGTGTGTATTTTTACATAAGCACTTCTAGCACATACTTCCTACAACTAAAGTACAACGAATAGCAGAGGCTAATATGTAAGAATGTTGCCCCTAGAATAATCAAAACGCTCAAAGATTAACCTACCTTTGAGCGTGCCCCAGGTTAATTAGCTTCATCTTGACCTGTGTGATAAAACATCATTAGTCCCTATTGAAAATCACATATGATGAGTTAGTTCATACTGAAAAGCTGAAATCACAATATGGCATAGATTGACAACTTATACGTAGAGCTTGTAATGAAAATTAGCAAACTTAATAATGCAAGAGAATTGATTAAATCCCATGCACAGTGAATCAAGATGCTCTAGCTGTTAAGTGCCAACATAAGTAACAGTAGATTCAGAATAGCTAACATCGTCAATGTCAGTAATTGACATTTGTTTCACTAAGCCAGGAAAGCTACTAAGTTCTAAGACTTCACGCAAGCCTATTAACTCTGAATTACAACAAAAAACCACAATGAAGTTTTGAAACATATAACTCAGTATCCTTGTTATCTTTTTCTTTATCATTCTGTCTTTTTTTTTTTCTCTCCCTTTTTTTTTTCTTTTCTATCTAAGTTTTCTTACATGACATCACCTTAGGATCTTGCATTGCCAGCCTTGTTCTCTCTTTAATCCGCTGCAAGGTTTCTGCATATATTCAAGACCCACCGATCGAATTAATGAAGGCACAAAAAACAGGATGTGCAATGAACATTACAGATAACTTCAAAATGTTAGCAATACACTACCTGGGCTGTGCTTCTTGCCTTTGTTCCAGGGAGTGTTCCCTTTATTCGCCTTGGATATCCTCATCCGTCTCAACTTCTCCCTCTCATCCACCTCCGTTGAGTCTTCACTTGAAGATTGTGGTTCAAAATCAGGGGAATTCGACTTCACTGAATCAACATCCCTCATCAAAACATCTCTAAACCCATTAACCCTTTCATTCTTGCAGGGCACACTAGCAATCTCAAGGGTACCGACCGCCTTTATCATCATCCTACCCCACCATAACTCAGCTCTCCCCAGTGTGGAACTTTTAACCATTTTTTCTGTGATACAAAATGTTTTCCAGGAAAAGGAAGATGCCAATACCAATTTCCTGTCATTGCCGACTACAAGTTGTTTATTACGGAAGACTGTTTCTGACCTAAATGCTAATACACTGTTTCGGAAACAAGAGCAAGGCTGTGAACTAGCAATATCTGCAACACGAACATAAATATTTCACAGCTTCAGCATAATTTTACACATTCCCAATTCCACCCCACTCCAATTCATTCAGAAAACCACCCTAATAACCAACTACATACTGCAAATGTATAGAAATTCCATATAAAGCCTACTCAAAATGCAAAACTACATACCAATTCAAATAAATTCAAAAGGCGATTAAAAACCTACAAAATTGAAGATAAACAGTGGGGTTTCTAGCTTCATTTACCTAATAAAGGCATGGGGAGCTCATTAAGTCGGAAGTCCAAGGCACACAGTTTCAGATAAGAATATCGGTGGCCGACGGAAATTCCATACACGCCACTATAATTCAATTTGTGCAGCAGCTGAAATTTATACGAAGAGAAATCAGATAATGTATAGCGAAGGGTTTGTGCTGGTATAGAGGAGACTGAACTGTGATAAAATGGAGCGAAGCGAGAGCCACAAACACAGTGTTTAGTGTGACACTCGATGGATAATGATGGATATTTTACTCTTTTTTCCTATTTGTTTTTTCCTTTTTTCCTTGAAATATTTCTTTCTTTGAATTTTTTGTTTATTACGTTTAACTTTTTTAGTACCCAGCATGGAACTAGAGCTGAAACAACTAACCTCGTATTTTAGACGGGTTGGAATGTAAGCTTATGTTTGTACTAGGCTGGAGGTCTCTGTAGCACAATCGGTTGTGGGTTGTAAGATTGTGTCATAATCAAATGCATGGTAAAATGTAGTATTTGTTTTAGGTTGTGATAATGTAGATTGTTATTAATATGTCAAATCAATAGGTTTAGTAGAGTTTTGTTTATATTATTATATTATGAGAGATAAATATTTGTAGATTTAATAATTGGTGATGGATTATTATATATATATGCTAAATGGATGTCAAAATAAATATCTTAACAAGAGAATTAATATGATATAATTTTTATAAAAAATGGATTTAAAATAAAAAAGTTATAAAAATTTTGGGTGAAAAAATATATATTGAATAGTTTTCTTGGGAATGATGAGAGAAGAGAGAGAAAAAAGAGGTGTAGAGTGGGTAGGGTTCTGGATGGAACAACCACAACTCCCAACCTCGTAAACAAACACGGGCTGGGTTGTGGCACAACCCACAACTGATTGTGCAAAGACGTGTCCAAACATACCCTTAAGGTATAAAATAGTATAACTCTTATTTTAATTTGTTCGATTGAAACAATTAGCCTCATATTTTAGACGGGTTAGAATATAAATTTTAATGTATAATATGATATGACTTTTATTTTAATTGGTTCGATGAATCAATGATGTGATATGTATTTTTTTCTCTATGTACGTGTATTTGCCGATCCTTCTTACAAATAAAGAAAGAAGAGTTTAGCAAATGTGCATAGAAGTAAGAAAAATACAAAAGAAAAAAAAAATTAAGTAAAATAAACTAGTAATAATATATAATAAATTAATGAATATATAAGGTCAATGAAATTTAAAAAATTTAGGCACTTGACAAAATAAATTTTGTAATTTTAGAGACTTAAGTTAATAGGCCAAAATCAGTTTTGCTTTAATGTTTACTTAACATCATTAGAGATTGTACATCACTCTCTTATAAAGTGTTAAAATATAATTTAATAGCGATAAAATTAAATTAAAATAAAAAAGTAGAGAACTTGATGAAACAAAATGTAGTTGCTAAAAACTTTTGGTTTGTATTTTATTTATGGTATTTATATTTATAATAGCAAATAAGTTTTTTTATAATTTTATAGGGCATATACAAACTATTTTAAAACTTAATTGATTATTAAGTTTAAATGTTGAATCGGAGTTGAGCTATATTCATTCAAACTAGATTTCAATATTATATTCACGTTGAGATTCAATATTTTTTTTAGTGAAAGTCATGATTAAGTATGATAATGGTCGGTTTCAAAAATGATAATACCATTGTCATATTCAATTCTAATTAATAGATAATTGACAAAATATATAAAAATAGAGTAAAATTGTTTGTATGTATTTAATTCGACTGAATTTCGAAACTCATTTTGATTTATTTACATTATTAGATGGCTCTCTTAAATTATTTGGGAAATAATTATAGTCAATTACTTGGATAAAGGAGTAATCAATTTGACTAGCATTTTTCGAATCAAAAAAAATATAGTTAGTTATAGTGTTAACTAATACGAAAATTACGAATTACATCTAATTTTTTAATTGTAACAGAACTTATTAATTTTTTTTCAATTACAACATTATTGTCTCATTCGATGTTCAATTGCTGATGTGGATTGATGTCCAACTACTGAATTGTGTAGCTCATGACCAAAACTTAAACGACACATTCAATTTAGATGATAGTCCAATTAAAAAGTGAATTACTAAAAAGTGTATTGGACTTAATTGTACCAATTTTTAATTTCAATAAGATTTAGATATGATTTGTTGACCGGACATTGTTGTTTAGATTTTGAACGAACTTTGTCATCCATCTTAGTAATTGAGTGTTGGAATGAGGTTATGATGTTATAAATAAAAAAAATGTAGCAACAATTAATAAAATTTAAAAATTATGTTGGAATTGAAAATAAGAATAAATTTTATTTTGTAATAAATCTTTAATTATATGAACTTACATTATTAAGCATAATTTATTCTGCACGACCGGGAATAAAGAAAAACGTGTGCTCCACGACCAACCCATTACTCAATAAGGGAAAAACGTGTCTCCCACGGGACTATGGTCTGCGCCCAACAACTTATGTAGAAAAAAAATTAAGGGTCATCTCCTTTCTCACACACCTTCTAGAGAGAGAGAGAGAGAGAGAGGGTCTCATTTCTTAAAGGCCACTTCAATTATTTCATCTTTACCAGCCCAATTTTAGGGTATTTTTATGATGGAATGGAGGTGCACGGAATATATTTTGTTATATACATCCTAAATATATACATTATATAAATAATAAAAAATAATATTTATATTGATGTACACCGAATTAAATGTTGGTTGATTGTGGTTTTATATTATTATATTATGAAAAGTCGTATAAGTAAAATGTGATGTTGTGAATAATTGATTGATTGAATGAATATTAGAAATATAGTTTGAATTTATGGACAATGATAGGATGTCGGATGGAAGAGACAGGAAATGAGCCCGCCCTAATACAAACATCCTTAGTATTGCTAATATTGTTTTGACTCTAAAATATTGAGATCGCAAAAATTTCTGTGAAACGGTTGCACGTATGACACGATATAATGTATTAATTATTTAACTATAAAGTATCACTTTTTTTAAGTGTATTACTACTAATTAGTTACCTTAAAAATAGTAATACTTTATAGTTAAACAAGTAATATTTTATAGTTACATAAATAATATCTTAAATCATATCACATGTGCAACCATTTTATAGAAGACATAATACATACACAATTTTTTTTTTTATAAAATTTTAATAGTAGGAGATCCTCACATAATATAAATAATTTTCCTGACTCTAGTTTAATAAGACATATTCATAATCTTGCGGTGAAGTTTGGGTCCAGTCAATTTTGTTTTGTGAGTATTCTCTAGAATTCTTAAATTAAGTTTAGCTATCACAACTTTATTTTTGTCTCGTATTGAGATAGACATAATTATTATAAGATGCATATCATCATTTATGTAGCATCAAAATGCACAAAATCATCAATTTTGTTTTGTCGTTATTATTTATCCTTTTCAAAATGTCCCTCACTACAACTACAAAATTCACATTTCTAGCTCCTTTTCTATAATTAAATAATTAAAAAAAAGTGTTATTGCCGACCTTTTTTTTAAATATATAAATAATTTTAAAAAATATTCTTTTTTATCATAATAAGTGTCGTTTTAGTAGTTTTAATTTTTTTTACAAATGTTTTATAATTTTTAAGGTGGGAATTAATTTTATTTTTTATTTATTCTTAATTGTTCTTGTAAATTTACATATGACGTGTCTTTTTATCACTAATCATTAATATTTTTTTATTAATTAAAAATAGAATAAATACTTAATTTATTTTTTAATATGTGTGAAATTTTTTAAAATGATAGTTACTTTGAACAGAGTGGAGTAATATTTACGAAGATTCCAACTTCATGAAAAAATCGTAGGATGGAACAATACATACTTCGAAAAACAGAATATAGTATTTTTGGGCACTACCAAAACTAATACAGTACTCCTATTATTTTAAATAAAAAAAGTTACTAATAAAAATAAAACTTGTTTTCTTAAACAAAGTAATTATTAGTGGCGTTTTACTATATCTAGAAATGTCTTCCAAGCATTTTTTTAGTATAAGTCTATAGTTAGAAAATCAATCTATAACTATATAAAAATTTATAAAAATACTATTTTTCTGTTCAAATCATCTTATATTTTTAGAAAGTATGATATTTAATTAATTTTTTTTAAAAAAAACTTTTTTACTTTAATTTTAAAAAACTTATAACTTTTCTATTTCAACATTGTTTTTTCTGAAAAATATATTAAATTAATTATTTTTTTCATAATCTTCAATTTAATATCCATATTATATATAAAAATAAAATATTAATTTTAAAATATGAAATATTTTTTTATAGATTAATGATGGTATATTTTGATATTTAATGTGTTTTATATTGTGAGATATTTTTATTTTAAACAAATTTTATTAAAAATATATTTTATATAATTATGTATTTTATTTTTAAAAACTATATTACTATTTTTTATGACATTATCACATTACAAATAGTACAATGCATAAATACTAGTTTGCATATATAATAACAAAACCATAGCTACAAATTAAAAGTACCTTTCTATTTTTAGAAAGGTTTTAATCAAATCAATTTTTTTCTTTTTTGTTATTTTTTCATTTCAATTTTTAAAAATTTATGACTTTTTCATCTCAACTCTATTTTTAAGAAATATATAAGATTAATCATATTTACATGATCTTCAATTTGATATTTAAATTGTATATATAAAAATAAAGTATTAATTTTTAAATATAAAATATTTTTTATAGATTAATTATGGTATATTTTAATATTTAATATATTTTAATATTATAAGGATATTTTTATTTTAAATAAGTTTTTATTAAATATATATTTTATATAATTTTGTACTTTATTTAAAAAAAATTATATATTGCTATTTTATTTTGTAAGATAGCAAATCATGAGAAGGCCCACGTTTTCTTTTCTTGAGAAAGCCTCGTTCAGTTGTTTTTAGCAGTGGGAATATGAAAAAATAATTGATTAATTTTTTAAATAAAAAATAATTGAATTTAAAGAGCATGAATAATGTATATGCAAAATTTTGGACCAAATGACAATTTGATGTGAACGCCAATTTAAATTTTAATAATTTTATAGTTTTAAATCAAGTAAAATATATTCCGTATAATATTCAATATTTATGGATGTGCATGCATATGTTTCGATACATAACTAGTATGTTCTCCTGTGCGATGTACGAATATATTATTATATTATAATATTATTAAATTTTGTAAATACATAAAATTAACATTTTAAAAAAATATATAGAATTATGTTCAATAATTTATACATGTACTATGATTATAATAAGGATATAAGTATTATATATAAAATCATATGTGAACATTAATTAATTTTATTTATAATATACAATTAGTAAATTATCAAATATATAGTATTTTCTTTTGAAATTAAAAAAATTGAATAAAATCTGGTATATTAATGTGAATATTTTTTATTATTATATATAACATTGAATCTGTCATAAATTCATAATTAATTTGTTAAAATAAAGTAATTGTGAAGATATATGACTTTTTTTATTAGTTTTGATAAAATTAGTAACATTACCAATATTAACAAATAAAAATATAAAAAATTAAAATAAATATTTCTTGGTTAGTAATATAACAATTTTTTTATTAAAAAAAAAAAAGCAAAAAAATAATAATATCAAATATAGAAATAGTCCGATGTATTTCATAAATTAGAAGAGTCGTCGTAACCATTATGAGAGAGATTTAAAATTTTAAAATTTGAAATTTAAGGTGGCATTATATTATAATATTATGGATTGTCCCATAATTAAAAATAGATCTTGTCGCATGTATCCATATATTCAAATTAAAATTATTAAATTATAGACTAAGGGTGTTGCCATAGTTTGAATTTAAGACATAAGGATCGAGTAAAGAGCAAGAAAGATGATTATATTCTAAATCATCATTTTGTCCTAATAGCTCTTTAATAATTTCCCAGGTATTCATAATTTGCCCCACTTTTTGACTTTTTTACCCTTTTTTCTGCCCTACCTAAATATAGGGAACATTATTCCTTTCGGTCACCAAATTAAAATGAAACTGTAGGAAGTTTGTTGACCTAAATCATGGAAAAATAAATTAAAAAAAGGGTGAATTGTTGAAGAAATTGGAGACAAAGAGAAAAAAATGATTCATGTCTGGTTTATCCAATTATATTGAGCAACATCACTACTTTTTGTTTATTTTTTTTCTTAAAGAAAATATTGAGTAAAGTTAGGCTTGGCAACGGAGAGGGGCGGAGCTATGACAAGGTTTGATCTCGTATTAATATTTGTGAAATTCTTTGTTTTTCTTAAATAATTTAGTTTTTTTTTTTTTTTTGTTCCTATCCATGCGACAACTGAGAGATAAATAAGAAAATTTCAATTTCGTTGTAGACAAAATACGATAAAAAATAGAGATTTAACGTTTTCCTGCTGATTTAAGTAAAGTCAACATGTCGTAAATTTGTCAATTTTCTTGAATTTCATGGAAAAGTGCAGGACGCTTCAATGTCTAACACACACGCAAACATAGAGTCTTGTGGTTTCAACTGTAGTCTTTTATAATTGGGATCTTCTATTTTTAATGATATTTCATCTTATATTTTGATTTTATTAATACACATCACCTATTAATTTATAACAATATTATTATACGTATAATGTATAATAATAGAATTAGAATAAAAATGAAACACAATTTTAAATAATATATTTAGTTAGAATATTATGAGGGCATTGTTGCAAAATTAATGAAAAAATAATAATAAAGATAGGAAGAGGAAGACTGCTCTATTTAATGAAATGAGACACCATCTTGAGAAGTTCAAATTTGGGTGACTGAACAAAATAGCAGCCAAGACGATGCTTGCCTACTTCAAACTTGGCTACACAACATCAACAACATCTTCTAGATCTTAAATTTTAGGACCTAGGGTTTATTAGAACATGTTAATCTTTTGTAAATATCTTGTCGATTACATATTAATTAATTTAACCAGGTCGACAATTTAGACAATATCGTACAAGTTAGTATATTATAACAAAATAATTTTTTTTTTTGAAAAATCAACCACTATATTAAAATATCCATTTTTTTAAGAAATAATTTTAAAAATAAAATACGAGATAATAATCCAATAAAAAATATATAAAAAGACCATTCTCTTTTGTAATGGTCAAAGTAAAATCAAGATGAAGGTCAAGGTAGTTGCCCTCCTCTCCATCCAATAAACACCAGTCAGTACAATTATCATTCAATTGCAATTTGCATATCCTATTCAAAACGCTGCCGTATTGATTCATTATCCCTTCATCTCTCCGCTGACTGCTCCTTCTCTTTGAGTATCGCTGTCTCGGCTCACAGTCTTTTAGACCAATTCCTCGTCATCTTCTTCTCCCACTCCTATAATTTTCGTGAAAATTCTTCCTTTACTTCGCATATGTAAACTGACTATATTTTTCAAAGGGATCACATTCCATAGTTGGAATTCAAACTTCATATTCATATTCATCTTCTCTTTTGCTTCCTCCTTTTTTCCTCGTGAGTTTCTTCTGAATGGTCTACCCCATATAAAGATTAAATATTTTCTTGGGTTTTGCTTTAATCCTCTGTATTGTCGCAGAATTTCATGAATTAGAGAATTTTAAGAAACCCCCCCACATGTCCAAAACGTGGGATGTACTCGTTAATCTTGTGAGTTGTGAATTTTCACCACCAAATCTTACCTTGATTTTGCTTTAAATACATACCCTATTCTGTTGTTCCTATCAGAATCCCAAAAATATTCCGCTCAGCTGTTGAAGATTGCATTCTCCGGGGAGTTGAAGAAATCCCTTTTGAATTCCGTGCCGGAATCCGAAATTCTTTTGAATTATCTCCATTAATATTTAGATTGAATTTTTCGGGAAGTTGAAGAAATCCCCTTTGAATCCTGTGTAGAAGCGAAAAAATATCTTGAAAATTTTGAAATCCCACTAATTTTGGTATAGCTTACAGTGATCTAAAAAATGGGAGATGCATCAGAAAGCCATGGAAAATTCGGAGACACAGGAGTGATTGAGCTGACAGGGAAGATAATGGTGGTCGCCATTGTTCTCCTCTTCTTCGTTGTAGTATTCGTCTTCTGCCTCCATCTCTACGCCAAGTGGTTCTGGTACCGACGCCAAGAAAACGACACAGCCACCACCACCACCAGGCGCCGCCGCCGCCTTAATTTCGCTGCCGGCCACCAAGAGATTCCGGTTGTCTCCGCCCTGCGCCGCGGCCTGGACCCCACAGTCCTCAAAACCTTACCTGTTGTAGTCTTCGATCCGAAAGAGTTCAAAGATGGACTGGAATGTGCTGTGTGTTTGTGTGAACTTTCTGAAGGGGAAAAAACCAGGCTTTTGCCTAAATGCAACCATGGGTTTCACGTAGATTGCATTGACATGTGGTTTCAATCACATTCAACTTGCCCTTTATGCAGAAATCCTGTTGCAGGTGATGCTGAATCGCCATTGGAGGGTATGAATCAAGCTCCAATGGGGGATAATTCAGTTTCAGGTGTTAATATTATTACAACCGAGGCTCCGAATTTTCCGACCAATGTGTTGATTTGGGGTAATGAGACTCAAGTAAGCACTTTTGGTCCTTGTGTAGAGGAAGGTCAAGGCAATGCCATTGCAGAACCATCAAGCTCTTCATCGTCTTCAATGGCATCATCGGGTGTTAGGCCGGAAGGGGTATCAGTGATCGATATTCCACGACAGATCAACGAAGAAGACGATCAGAAGTCGCCGGTTCCAACGAGGCTTAGGTCATTGAAGAGGCTTTTGAGTGGTAATAGAAGAGTTAATAATCCTTCTAGTCCAAGAAATTTGGACATTGAACAAGGAGGTAGAGGCCAGAGTTAAATCCGAATTTGTTGCTTTTCATATGCAGATTTCAGTTATTAAAACGTGAATCGACCACGTTTATCTGTTTTAATGTTCTTTGATTCTTGATGATGAGGATAGGTTATTACATACAGCATGAGAATTGGATATGCTGATTGTTGTATAAATATAGATTGGCTTCTCTGTTTGAGGTTTGGACATGTTTCCTTAATCTCTTGCAGAAGAGTGTTTGATAGAAAACTTTGGTGAGAAGAAAATATTATATCTTTGAAATTATTGAAGTTTTGTTCTTTGGCACTTTCTGATATTCGTACGTAATTTCGTTTCTTTTCCTTTTGTGCTCGATTTTTGTTCGACGAACATGCATATGTTGGTGAAATTTGTGATTAATTTATGGGGCTTGTCTCATTTTTAATTGAGATAAAAATGTAGACACTACTGAGAAGTTGAGATTCATCTATGAACATGAAATTCCCACCATTTGTTTGTGTGTGTGTGACATTTTGTCCAAAAATTCAATCTTACAAAAGCTCTAATATGTTAATAGAAATGCATCAAATCTTAACTAACCAATAACAAGATTTTCACATTCATTATTGTCCAAAAAATATGTAAACACATTAAAAGATCTATATTGTCTGAATTCTTGCTAAGTGACCAAGTAAACAGGTCCATAAGACTGAAGCTTCTGAGGATAATTTAGCTGGCCAAGACACATATAGGGCACCTCACATTCTTCTAGTCTCCTTGTTGAGCTGAAAAACCCGATGAGGGGGCCCGATGTGGCCCGTTGGGCTCTGCCATAAGTAATGCTGCCTGCAGTTGCCTTGACTGGGCCCGAAGCATGTCCACGCCCTGACTTAGAAACGAGGGTGGTGGTGGTGGTGGTTGGTTGCTTGATGGATTTGTTTTTCTTGTCATTCTTGAACCAGGAAAACAGTGAGTTTTTCCATGATTTCCTGTTCTTTTTCTCCCAATCTAACTGTTTTTTTCGAGTTTCGTCGAGATGGGCTGTATCTGGAGTTAATCGATCTGCATTCTGTCTTGCTTCTTCCAAGAACTGGAACAAAGAAACCAATGCAATAATCAGAAACAGGATTTAGAATGCAGTGCTGCAAGAATTGAATAATTTCTGTAATATTTGGACATTTGCATTTTGTCCCAACAACATAAACGACAAAAGTTTTGGATATGGCAGATACAGACCTGTGTGTAATCTGCGTGATAATCAAACTCATAGCTGCGACAATCTGCAGTTTCATATCCTGAAAAAATTGCAGATTTATCCATTTTTGTCTGGAAATCAGAAGAAACAATAAACAACACGTGTGTTAGTAAATAAAATAATCATCAAAATGCCATAAGTTATTTGTAGATTTTCTTCATCCCAATTTCTGATTCGTATCTTCAAAGCGTTCTTGATTTTGCACAGAGAGAGATAGAGAAAGTGAGAGAGAGAAACATAATCAAATGAAATGAGCTTTTTGGTTGTTCCCAATTTGCAGTCTTTTCCCTAATTTTGGGTGATTTCGTTCAATTGTAAATGCCGAAAAGCGTAAAGGCCAGCTAATGTGCATTTATGTTCACATGACAAGGTAGAATTTATGGAAACTTATGGCAGTTGGATGGGTCTAAGTGAAAGCTAATGTAAACAAATTTTTTTTTTTTTTTTGGCAGAGAATAGTTATATTATCTATATATATATATATGTGTGTGTGTGTGTATTTTTATATATACAGAGAAACAGTGTAACACATGTGTAGGAGAATAAGAAGCTTTGTTATTACAGAAGTTGATGCAAACAGTTATATGTAATAAGAAAGAACACATACAAGAAAACAAAATTAATCAAATGTGTGAATGACACAACAAAACAAGATTATGTCATCATTATGCATGGATCAAGTGCAAAGATATATATACATACACATATGTATACATACACATATGTATACATACGTGTGTGTGTGTGTAATGGGGGTGCGTACCTTTGTAGCTGAGTAAACTCTAAGTCCACAAAGAAGAAGACATGGATTCATCAGATAAATGGGAACAACAGAAAGTCTGGCATCAGCATAATTTTTTAAGTTTATTTAAAAGTAAAGGTAAGTTATGGAGAAGCACAACCTAATATTTGTCATTATTATGTTTTTATATGTCATTATACACTCTTTCACGCCGTATGTTTCGGACCCTCCAATCATCACCTTCTCTCTCCTATACTCTTTTGTTTGTTTGTAGTAAATCATGTCTAAACAATTCAAATCTTTTATTATAAGTGGTGCAATATTTTTTGATACATCATTATAAAAAAAAAAATGAAGTATGGTTCATGGTCTATAATACTGTTCTATTTCTTTTGTTTCTAGAAGATAAAGGGTTTTGTGCATATGGAATTAAAAAGGTCAATTAAAAATACTTTAGTATGTTCAATATTATCTCATATACAAATTATATATTCGTTTATTTTCAACTAAAAATTTGATCTTTTAAATGAGTATATGTTTTTGAGAATCACAAATATCTATGTGTGCAGTATTGCTTTATTTATTTAACTTATTCGAGACTTTATCTATTTTAAGTTGTTCTAAAATTAAGCTTTAGCCTTATATTGTTCGGTTTGATGGTATTTTAATAGATCTTTGCAGCTTAGCTTAACACAAAGTTTAGGATCTTTTTGTACCATTTCTCAAGTATTTTTATTTTTAAAAATAAAAATTTGGGTACCTTTGTAATGAAGTGAGAAGAAGAAGATGAAGGCCCTTTTTCTAGTTCAGTTTCTGCAGACATGGAATTAATAAGGGATCATGTTGTTTTGATAGAACAAAGGTGAGGATTTCAAACATATAATAATTCAAGAGAATTGATACCTGTTTAATTTATCATTATTTTTATTTATTTTATTATTATTATTATTATTATTATTATTATTATTATTATTATTATTATTAGTATTGTTATTATTATTATTTTATAGTTGTCCCAAGCTTTAGTGCTGAAAAAAAAAAAAAAAAAAAAAAAAAAACGGGTGCTGGAGCAGATACTTGGTAAAGCTAAGTTATGGACAACCACAACCTAATATTTGCCACTATTTTGTTTGCTTATGCAATTATTATTTAGGTTTTCACACCATATGTTTCAGAGGCTCCCATCATACTGTTTTCCTTTTTCTTTTTATTTTGAGTTTTGCATTTATTATGTATTTATATTTATATATTTATATTTTTTGTTTTTTAAATTATCTTTCTTTCTCTTAATTTAATTTTTATTTTCTTATAAAATTATCTGATTATTTCACAATCATTCCATCATCACCAATACAATATAATATTACAACAAATTATTTTTTCTAGTATTAACTTGACATTTATAGTTTAATTTTACATTATACGATCTCAAAACCAACAAAAATTTTTAATATTCAAATTTATTTTTACAATTTCAAATGTTTAAATTTAAAAATTTTCACGATCCATCTAAGCCTAAACCAAACACCTGCAGATTTAAAATAGATACAAGAAAAAAAAAAGTGTACCAACATACAAAAAAAAAAAAAAAAATTGAGAAGGGAAAAAAAATAAAAATTAGGTGACGAGATGGAAAATGTATTTACTGGGGTTCTATTCAATTAATTAGAAGAGACTGAAACCTCCACGAAAAATAAAAAAGATAAAAAGAGAGAATAAAAGGAGATGCTTGTACCTCCATCCAACAAGAACATTTAACTAATTAATATGTGGTTCACATTGACCTTATTAGGATAGTTAAAAATGCAGCATCTCGTTCTTTCAGTTTTACAAATATGACTCTTTTTTTAAGATGGAGAATGTACTATATTAGCAATCGGTTGTTGATCTCCAGGACACGTTTGGTGAAATGTCTCATCTCCTTTCTGCTAAATATGAAACAAGAATCTGCTCCAGTATATGCATCAACATCTAACACGATCCACAACATTTTAAGAAACCAAATACCAAGCATCTATCAACCAAATATTATAAGATCGATATCACATATATTTTCTGCATCGGCACGACGACTATACACATCCCCTTCAGTACATAATTAATTTAACACCTCTGCAATATAGTTCAAAATGCTAATTTTGCCACTTAAGCACACTTATATAACATATACTTTTCTTGTTAGTTATGCATCAAAGATGAAGCAAAGGCAGGGCCATAACGGCACCAAAAATTAAAGCTAGCAACAGAAACAACCAGGTAGGGAAAGACCGTCTCCTCAGCAGCTGGTTATTCAACTCTTTTGGGGCTTCAACGTTTTTTGGGTCCACCTTAGGCCCACGTTTCTTCAATTTGGGACCAGAGTTTTCGTTATGGACGGATTCTTGTGCTGCCTTTTCTGCAGATTGCTCAGCGGCTAGTTGTTGTTCGTATTTCTCTAAGTATTCTGGGAATAGTTTTCTAAAGGTTGGGCTGTTTTGAAGAAAGAAACACTTTCAGCACAACATTCACAATGGGCAAAAGCTAAAACAAGTTGTTTATCATTCAATAGCATCAATGCAAACTTATTCTTTTATTTATAAATTGAAATGAAATGCATATCAGGGAATCGGTAAGTAGGAACTTACTTTTTACAATTAAAAGCTAGAGAAGCCTTTGCAAGCTTCTTTTTCTCTTCTTCTGTAGTTGAGACACTGCCTGTGGTAGGACTATTATCCATCTGAAACACAATATACGACAAGTGCCACCTAATTGTTAATATTATAACTTTCGACTAGGGAAACTACTTTGTAGCCAGTATAAAATATTGAAATGTAAAAATATAAAGAATAAACTGAGCGAATTCCCCTCTAAAAGTTAGCAACAAACCCACCATGAACGAAAGAAGCCCTGTCAGTATGCTGCACGTAAATGGAAAAAAATCAGCACAAAACATTAAAGATTGGTAAAGAAAAGAAGGGCAATATTCTCCTCGATGACAATTCCTTACCTTGAAGCGGACCACATGGGGTTCCAATTCTCAGGATGGTCTGGAAGCGAAGCCAAATAAGTAGAGTGAGACAAGAAAGTAACTGAGACGATACAAGAAAAAGCTAAAGCAACCCCAACTAACTTACAATCACTCATAGAAAGGCATATCTTCTTCTGTGTCATAAAGCGTCCATTGGGAGTAGTCATGCTGCGAAGAAGGTAAACAATATTTTACACAAAGAACCTACTTATAAATCCCCAGATCAAGGCATTGGTAGCAGTTATCCCTTATTCTAATGCCTTGTTTAAAGAGATGAAAAATTACCTGATTGCTGGAGGTTTAAATGGGTATTCGGGTGGAAACTTTAACTTTCCATAGTAATATCCACCTTGAATGATAAAAAATGTTAAAAGAAAATCAACAAGAGTCATCAGCAGTGCTCTTTAAGAAAATAATAATAATTTTAAAATAATAATAATAATAATAACAACAACAATAATAATTTAATAATAAAAATAATAATAAAGCCTCCTGTGATTAAAATCAACAATATTCATGTGCAGAGAAACACACAAATACACACGCAAAACTATTTTATTATGTATCCTCTCCAAAAAAGAAAAAAAAAATGATATATTAGCTAGCATCCTCACTCCAGATAAATTCAAGACGAACAAATAGAAGAACTAGAAACCTGCAAAAGGTGTTCCTTGACTTCCCTCCAACACATAATCTGACCACAGAATTAGGAACAAAGATCAAATTGTTAGTAGATGAAGAAACCATTAAATATAATAAATTAAAACATAATTAACACCAGTCACATTGTTAAAAGACATTCGAGACATAAAACCAGTTTAGATAACATATATTAGCTAGTCTACAGGGTTCATGTGAGAAGTCCACAGCAAGGGGTTCCAAGGCATAACATTGTAATTACACTAATATAGCCAACTTCATATTGCAGTGGTGGTCCTAAGGTATACAAAGATTCTATACTTAACACAACCATCTCAACAATAGTAGGGAACACCTAAAGTTAGCTTCCACAATATATACTAGGGAAAAAAAAAAAAAATTGGAAAGTAACCCACCATCCAGAAAGATAAACATGCAGGAAATTGGCAACGAAAATACCATTTAGTTGGATGTAATAGCCAAATGAAGGAGAAAGAATCAATGGAAGAGCAAGTTAATGTGCATCCAAATGAAGATGAAAGCAACTACTGTCAATGAACTTATAACACATCAATAAAAACAGGTCCTCAGGTATATCTAAGTTTGGATTGACCAGAACAACATAAAATTCTACAAAAAAAAAAAATGTATTGTGCCCAGGGAAAGGTATAACCGCATAAGATATAATCAATCGCATGTGATAGATAATGCCTTCAAAAACATCCAATAGAACAAAAAAAGGGAAAAGGAAGGGAAGGAGAAACTCACGCCACTCAAGGATGTCGTTTGGTAGAGGGCGTGCCACCACATTGGAGACAGGTTCCTAGATATGAAACAATCTATCAGTAAATACAGATCACACTTAAGTGATGAACATAGCCAGTAGGTCCAGAGCCACAATCAAACCCCCAATGAGAAAAGTAGTAATAAAGAGCTGGCATTTATTGGGTGTCCATGTGGTTCAAGGACTCCATGTACATAGTTGATGCTAAATCATAGGCAAAAGCATCAGGACTTTTGACATATTCTCAATTATTGCCTATAGGGGGTGCTTTAAATAACAAAGTTCAAGCAACTAATAGTCAAAAGCTAAATTTGAAAATAACCTATCGTCAATAAACTTTTGATGTAATAGTGAATGAAGTTCACTAGGAAGAATACACATCAGCACTGTGAATGTGTTTTCTGAAAATCTCCAAAAGTTAAAGAAGACTTACTTTACAGACTGCTCTATATTCCTTTTGTAGGCGCTTCACACATGCTTTTTCACCCATATTTTTTGCGTTAAATTAATAATTGAAAAGGTAGATTGCAGTGGATACTTCTTTTGTCCACTGAAGGTAGATTGCAGCGGATACTTCTTTTGTCCACTGCCACTAATAGAATGTTCCCTGCTGAAGGAAGTTGTCTTCAGAAATTAAGAATATGTTATCCCTCATTTCTTCTCAAAACAAATAAAACTGAAACAATATCTCAAATCGGTGAGGCAGAAGTTCCAAAGAGAAGACAAATATACATAACGGTTATGTACAACACCAACCCATGAGAACATAAATCAGAAACTATAGAACTCCTCTATTATTCTATACGAGATCAAGCAAGAAAAGATTTTTAGCCATCTAACATTCTGAAGTTTGTCCAAAAATGTGTGCATAGATGCATGCACGTAGCCCAAGTAACATCAATGAAAAAGACCTTCAGGTATTTCTCATAGACATAAATACAAACTAGGCACGTTGAAAAATGTAAATTCGATGGACTGGAGCTTTCAACCATATATGATAACACCAAGCACTCATATAAGCTATTATTTGTAGTTTTAACTGAAAATGCTAATATTCGCTATAAAGTACTGTTTTAGGCTTACCCACCAGCCAAACCGCTCCACATGCCAAAATTAGACCCAAACTTCGAAACTGCCTCTTCTAAAAGATAGAGCATTGATTTACTCACTGACAACCATAAATTGGTGACATTTCTTCAAACAAATTCAACCCTCTGGTAAGCTATTACTGGGATGATTTCCCTACTATGACCGAAAAATCTGTTAAAAAAGGACTTCTGTCTGGTCCTGCTTATTGACCCTGAACTAATTACTGTTTACAGATAGAATCCACATTCTAATCAATGTGCATCAGATAGTATTTACTAGGGTATCGACAATAAGTTTAAGGCAGCATACAAAGCATCTTCAGATTCACATTCACAGTAGCTTATAAGTTAAATAAATAATTAGTTAATTGTGAGTGAATATGCCAGTTTTTTCTTCCTAAGATCAAATTAAGCACATAGCTATTTGTTTCCCCAATTTACGTAATTGCTTGCTCAATCACTTCTACATTTCAAAATACGAGAAATTGTCAATTTCCCAATTCATACAACCCCAACTGCACAAATGTCAACGGCAACAATTATCAAACAGAATTAGTAAATAAGACAAATCAGTAATTCTAAATCAACACGTCTCCACACACTCAACCAAAGTCGAAAATTTATTTTAAAAAAAAAAACATAAATACACATTCTGACACTGCGTACATACCAGAGATCGAGAACGCCAAATCAACACAAGGTATTCAACGGAGATCTTCAGAAAATCTCAATTCCTAGCAGTATATATCACAATATATAATTTACGGAATTCAATAATTCAGAAAAATGTTGAGGCGTTGAAATTGGAGAAGAAGATGAGAAAAGGTTTTTCGGCTTAAATTATATGTAGTATTTTCTTTTCAGATTCTTAAAAGACAGTCTTAACCCTACAGATGCTAGTATTTGTTATGACAGGTATGGGTTTCCGTTTTCCAGTCGGTATGTTATTCTCATTGGCAAATGGGCCACCGGCCCGGCCCGATCGTATCTGCCATGGAGGAGTTGGGCTGGACCGGCCCAAACTTACTTTAGATGCCATTTAATACTGCTCGACTCATTCTTTAATTGTACTTATTTTAATAGTGGATCAGTTCAAAAGATGGGCTCGGTCCAGTTCGGCCCATACCAAATTGTCTCTGATTAATTTCAAGTCAAGTAGAATTTGAATCAACATGTTCTTATCTTTGAGTTGCATTGATCAAAATTGTTAGCTCTAATTAGATGGAATACAAGTGCTATGACTATCATCCATCTTTTTTTTTTTTTTTTTTTGTAAATCTCTTTATTCTCTTACTAAAGTTGAGCTCTAGTCGATCTAGCTATTGCTCAAAACGAACTTAAGATCTTGTAAACAAGAAATATATCAATGTATGTTATAAAATAATAGTTTAATTATACGAGAAATTATGATCTTTTGGTTAATTATGGCTTACAATCCACCTTTTAAAATGTAATCTATAAGTGAATCGCCTTGATTTATTTTTTAATTTATACACGTGTGCATGAACTTAGTGGGCCTATTGCTGTCTACAGAAAATGGGCTTAAGTTGGTTGTCGTTGCATCTATATTGCAATATTTCAACTGTTGGAACATTTAAACTATAGATCATACACAAAAGAAGTAAATAATAAAAATATATTTTTATGATTATATCTAAACTTGTGCAACCTTGTATATGTAATTTTAATTAAAAGTTTAGCATTATACCGAGCGATTTTACGTTCTTATCAAGAATCTACGTATGATCGGATTGTATGTTGATCAAGAACGTTTAAAACTTCCTCTTCAAATTTATTATTTTTAGACGAGGCGAACAATCTAGAACTGAAATATAATTGAAAATTCTCAACACACGAGATGAGAGAGAATGAGAAGATGAGAATTGAATTCTCTCTTTTGGTGTTCTTCTTGTATTTGATGTCTTCTCAATTCTCCTCACAAGTTTAGGAGTCATAATCTCCATGTGCGGGACTTATATCAAATATTCGATCTTCTGGATGTTTCTTGGGCTTTAATTAATTCTTAAATTCAAAATATTTCTTCCAATTAATTATTTAATTCTCTGACATTATTCGGGCCTAATTAATTATTTTCTAACAAATATAATTAGTTCAATAATTAATTATCTCCATAATAATTTAATTACTTCGGCTCAAATAATTAATTTGTCCAACAAATATTATTTAGCTTAATAATTAATTCATTAATGAATAATTAATTATTTTTTCTTCGTTTCAACACATCAGATCTAGTTATGCGTGTAATCCCTTACGGTCATTACTTCACCTAGTTCAAGAGCACGCAGTCCAATTGCAAGATTAATTAATTTAATTAATTAATCATATTTGAATTTTTTCAATCCTTAGTACTCAGGACATATATTCGTTATATCTAACAAACACTACTACAAAGACTCATAGGAAAAAGATGATTCATTGTGTGAACATTTCATCAATAGTTAATGTGCATATATAATTCCTTTACTCGATTCTTCGATTAATGTTGAGGGCTTGGTCATTTTATACTTATACTGATCATGATTGACATTAATAACTATAATTTTCCTCACAGACTCTGTGGATCCCTTTGCCTATAACAAGATATCATCCCTTATGTTTTGATCGGTGCCTTGTGTAAGATCTTAATTGAATGCGATGAGTATATAAAATATGGCGAAATAATCTTAATATATTACATTATGTGCTAGTGAGTTATGTCTTGGCACTAAACTGATCTTAAATATAGTTCCACCATAACTAATGGATCCCTTGTTTGGCCTCTCAAAAGAGGTTTAAGGAACCAATCAAATAAACGACTTCTCTCAAATATACGACTTCTCTTATAGAGGACCACATGCATGCGTATAGTTTAAGTACTAATTAGAGCGCCTACAAAAATTGGAACCTCAAGTTTTCCATTGCCACTACGGCTAGCAAATGGTTTGAGTTCAGATACGAAATCCCTTCAATGTGATCGTTTGGGATGAACATCACATCAACTAGCATATATGGTGTCTCAACACTGATATCCATGGAATAGGATATTCACTTCTCGAGTGACATATTGCTCAGTGTAAAACTATCTGAATCTTATGATATCTCTTTTCGTAGATTCTATGACTTAAAATATTTATAATCTCAACCATTGAAACTTTTTTTAATGACCACCAACAAGTGCATGAACAAACCTCTTGATTATCGAGATCATGAGATTTCAGTATCAACTCCAACAAGATTCATGAACTGCATTTGGTTTATTGGTTTAAGGGGTAGCAAGAACAATGTAGTAGTCAGAGCCTAAATCCTAATTTCGGGCTTCATGTGATCAATTTGAACCTGAAATTAATCTGTGTGCATCAAATTAAAAAAATATCAATGTTACATTTCTAAAAATATGTTGTAAGAATAATTGATCAAAAGGATGCAATTTTTTAATGTAATTATTTCTAAATCAAAACTCAACCGGATTTGTAACCATCCATCTTGGATTTAAAAATTTGATTAAGCTCTCAACTCTAACATGCCTAAAATCCTATCCACAATTTTTATTTTGACAAAAAAAACCTAAAGTAGTCCAAATGTGCGTATATGTATCTGTGACATCGTTTACATGCGAAACATATAATATAGCTCATCATATTTATTCAACATATCATTCCAAAGTCCCCCCAAAAAAAATTAAAATATTAAAATAAAAGGAAACAAATAGATTATAAAGTTGAAATATGTTTATAAGTCTTCATAATAACATGATTTCAACAAATCAATTATAAATTTATAATAAATTTGATGCTATAAATAATAATAAAAAATATTCACATTGATATACAAAAAATTATTCAATTTTCTTGATTTCAAAAGAAAATACTATATATTTTATAATTTCATGATTATATTTTATAAATAAAATTAATTAATGTTCACATATAATTTTATATATAATATTTATATTTTTACTGTAATCATGATACATATATAAATTATTGAACATAATTATTGTATTTTTTTATATGCATTGCATAGAAGAACATACTACTTTAAAAAAAATATAGATTACAAATTTAAAACATGTTTATAAGTCTATAATAATATTATTTTAAAAAAAGCTTAAATCCAATCTATTTTTTAATAACAACATAATATTATATCTTGTATTAAATCTCCTATCTAACATTACATCATGTTTAGATTAAAATAATAATAAACATAAACAAAAGAGCCTCAAACTAGGTTGCATACATATGATTGGGTATGGAGATTTCATATTAGGGCAGAATAGATGAGATCCGATCCAAATGGCCGAATAGATTTCATAGCATAACAAACTTTTGGGCTCCGATCCAAATGGCAGAAAAATTTTCATATTTAATTGTTCGAATATCAGGCAATCTGATTTTTTTTTTTTTTTTTTTTATGATAATCAAGAAAAATGTATTCTAGAAACTCAGCAGCGCTATCATGGGGGCAAGCCACCCAAGAAGCAAGCTATTACAGCGAGCGGTCGGAGGAATACGGAGCTAACCACAACCATGCACCACTTGCGTCGGCATTCCTGAAGAAAATAAGAAGTGTTCGGGCAATTTTATTCATTGTCATCAAATTAAATTAACTCATATCCGATCCAAATTTGCCCAAACTGGCACCGTTACAAGTCTAACCCCATTCAGACATATCAAGCCAATTTTACCAAAAACGGCACCGAGTCTGACCCAATTCAAACAGATCAAGCAAGGTCGAATCACTACGGGTCGAGCCAAATTATCAATCATTTATGCCAAACATCAAAACCCAAGTCGCATGCACCCTCGTCATCATATCTTTAAGACACTGCTAGTTGCATATATTTTATTGCAATACAAAATTAAGGGTATCTGCCCATAGTAATCAGTGAAAAAGATGGCCATCATTTGCGTCGGCAATTGGAAAGTAACGTTTGTACAAAAAACACGTCATTCCAAAGTACAAATTTGAAACACACAAAGCTTCAAACAGATTGGAACAAATAGGAAGTCCTGTCTTTTCCTGGAATCACATAAAATAATGACAAAGTAATATGTGATTAATGTATAATCACGTGCCCAGTAACATGACCACACTGAAACTGGTAACTACTAATCTGGAAGTCAGACTTGCAACACATGTTAGTCAAAGCAGCATCACATGATCCAACTTGCATAGGGATTCCAACAAGATCTTGCAAGAAAAAAAACATCACACACACACTCACTCACATGTGTATATATGTGCCTGTCATCACAAGAGAGCTTAAAAACTTCCAAATCTCATCAAAAAAGCATCTACATTCAAATCTTAACAAACACATTAGATTCTCATTATACAGCATCAAATATGAAATCCCACTTCAGTATAATGACCTATTTTCTCCTAGCATTAGTGCTCATTTTGCATTCCCAAATGCAAGGTGCAGAATCAATACGATTCCTTTTGGTGAAAACAAGAACATCTATGTCAACAACACAATCTTTCAAGGAATTGCACGTAAAAGAAAAGAATCCGTACAAGGAGGAGAAATCAAGTCTCAGAAGAGTACCTCCAAGCAGATCGAATCCAACGCAGAACAAGTAACTCTTCTAATTCCCAAAAGTTGAGGTTTTCTCCTCTGTAAGAAGTTACACTCAGATATCATGTTCTTGTACCAGGTCAAAGCAGCCATAGGATGAAGGTAGAAAGCATTGCTGGCAATGGAGGGTAATTACTGTGCAATCCTTCTGTTCGGTATTTTCCTAGGACAGGAATCAGCATTTTTTTTTTTCTTTTTTGGCAAACTAGAAAATGTATCCCATTTGGCTGTAGTCCAATTTTGTTTTTCTATGTAATTCCTAGCTTAGACATGTGAATACAAAAGCTTTTTTAGATAAAATCTCCTCTCTGATTTCATTTCTGGAACAGAACAGTTATACAAAGAACCAAAAGGGTCTAAAATACAAAAGGAAGAAAGAAAAGATTGTGAGAACCATCCATGTGAAATTTTGTAGCTTTCAATTTATCATTAACCCCAGCTCCCAATCTTGAAAATTTCTCATCATGACGAATTTCCCCATCAGCAGTATCCTTAGTACTTAGTAGTGTTGCTGTTTTGATGTTTTACGCTTTTTGCCTCTGCTTTTAAAGGAATTATTGTCATCCTTGGGGAACCCTCCATCTGCTGGCCGCTTATTCCCTGATTTCCATAGTTTAGCATAACTATGGTGAGCCAAAAATGGAGTACCAGACTTAGACAAAAAACCAGAAGAAAAATGATTGTCTATCTCTTTTCTCATGTCCTTCAACTTTTCTCCCTGTGATTTTTGCTGAGTATCTGAAAGAAAGTTTTCACTTCGAGATGATTTGACGTCCTTTGGTCCAAATGCTGCACAGAACTCTGCGTAATCAGATTGTTTTGAAGTTTGCCTTGATCTCCATTGATCTGGTCTTTTTCCAAATCTATTATATCAAGAAATTGCAATGAAAGTTAGCTACGATCAGTAAAGTAGAAAATATGTAACCTTATTCATAATTTCACAAGAAAAACACTTGTTTAGTTGTAGATTTCTCAGAGTCTAGGAATTTAAATTAATGAATGTTCAAAACATAATTCAAGTTAAGCAAACATTAATTGTCCAGACAAATTCAAGCTAGCTTGATAGCATCTCTTGAAGGCCTGACCTAGAGAACGTTAAGATGCTTAAGCATTGTACATAACCAAAGTGGTTGGTCTGATCCAGGTTTTATTAGGTTGGTCCTCCAAAACATTGGGCTTCAGCTAGGACCATGTATCATGTTCAAGCAGTATCACAATAAACTCCAACATTGAGAGAGAGAGAGAGAGAGAGAGAGAGAACAATAAAGGGAGAAGTGCCCCCCCCCCCTTTCCTTTGAGTGGTGATGGGGTGGGGCAGGAATCTAAGCAACAAATTTGCTTACCCCTCAACATCAAGATTCTTCAACAGGTGTGGACCCTGTATAGTCTTTGACAACTCTGTTTGGAAATGTACTAGTTCTGATACAATTGTCTCCTTCAGGGACAAGTTGCTGATATTGAAGCACTTCTCAACCGTAAATGAACCCGAAGAATGAAGCATACAGAGCTCTCCAAAATGTCCTCGAAGCCTTCAATTATCCAGCAAAACAGTCCTCATTAGCATCAAATATAAACCTGATTGTTATAACCTTGACATGTGAATCCCCTAATTTCAAGAATCTTTAAATTGAAAAAAGCATCAGAGTTGAAAATGTATTAACTATATAATTTGTTGCAACATACTAAACTTTGCAGAGAATAATACATATATTTTATATTAGAACATCTTATAATACTTTTGGGTCCAAGGAACATGTTTGCTCTGCATACCAGACAACGAGTAATGAAGCTGAATAAATTTCTCCTCAAGTTAAACAACGATTTGATGGTGAACTAATAAAACACACTACACATAGAGGTTCAGAGTATGAAGGAAAACAGGCAGTTATCGTCATACTTGATAACTAATTTGTGCTTTTGCTTAGCTGAGACATTTGAATTGAGAAAAGCCTCAATAGCCCGAGCACCAGCAGGATCTTTAGATGCTTCAAGAACATGTTCATCCTCTAAAGAAGTGATGCTGGTAATATATGCTTTTATGAATTCCTGGGATACAAAAAACCACAAAGATGTTACCAAGTGAAACTCATAGGAAAAAAAAATTTAAAAATTAAAACATGGTTGGATTCCAATATATGGCCCAAAGAAAACAGAATACTTGGTTCTTCAGTTCACTTAGCAGGAAAAATGCATGACCCTCCATCCCTCCCCCCCCCCCCCCCTCCCTTTTTGACTTTTGCATGCATATTTTTGCCCCCGCATTTGCCCTTCCATTGCATGAGGGGCAAAGTTGAATAAATATATTAAAATTAAGGGGGCAAAGCAAACTTAAGGGGGGGGGGGGGAGCAAAGTTAATTGTTATAAATGTGTATGGACGCAAAAGTACAGAGATATAAGTTTAGGGGACAAAGGCCAAAAACAGTGAAAATGCTAGGGGTAAAATATGCATTTTTCCATTCACATCTGAGGTGATACTATAATTAGTAACAATACAAATTTTCTCTCTTAAAGAAGGTATAGCAGTTAATTGGTAGGCTTGTTTGAACAGATATAGGGTCAGTGCTCTTAGGTCAAATTTAAAGCACAATGCAAGCAACATAGTTCTCAGGAGGAAAGCCACTTACACTTGGATATCTGAAAACTGACTGCAGAATCAAAGAACCAACAACATGCATTTTAGCACCATATGGCCAATTCCAGTTGGCTTTATCATAACAGTAGAAATAATTATCGAGAAATAACAACCGTGGGACAATGCATGCAGAAGTCTCGTTGCCCAAACAAACAGCATCAGCAAGGGCTTGACAACACTGGCAACAAAACAAAAGAAAACTAGTTGATACATTAAGGATGAATACTAAGAAAAACAAAGCAAACAAAGTTTACAACTCAAAGGGATGTTATAGGAGGATTTTCAAATAAACTAGAAAGAATATTTTGTTGAATTACAATTCTGCAAAACCCAAGTCTTAGCTCATGATGCTACATTTCATGTATTGATAAAATAAAAAATAAAAAATAAAAAAGGTGAGAAAACCCTAAAGTGGATATTGAGAGGATCAAAGATAATACAAAAAGAAATACCTTCTGCTCAAGGGTGTGAAGTCTTTGACTGGCAGCAATAAAGGTTGCAACAACTCCGAACCTTCCCAGTTCGAGAAGATTCCTAAATTTAGAACCCAATTCCTCGAAAATCAACTTTATCTGGACTCAAGAACATGAAATTAGATAAAACTACCAGAACAAAATGAAAATTTCTAAATCACATTTATTGCAATTGTGATGCTAAACATAGACATAACAAGTTGTGCGCCTTATATGATTAAAGAGAATATACGCTACAAATGATAAATGCTTATACATTTGATTCTATGGTGACATTATAGAATCATCATACGGTCAATTAAAAATAATAATAACATTAAAAGTAAATAATAACAACAACAACAACAACAACAACAACAACAACAACAACAACAACAACAACAACAATAATAATAATAATAATATTATTATTATTGGATTTGCTAAGGCATAAATAGCAAAACAGTGAGACTCATAATGCAGAACACACTTGTTATTACCTCAAAAGTACAACAGGAATTTCAAGTTGTAAAGCATCAAAGATTTAGGAGAAAGAATAGGCTAATTGACTTTCTCATCCATTTTGTCTCAAAGTGGCAGTTTCCAATGTATCATTATTTCTAATTAATTATTATCATCAACTGATTTGGTACAGTACATTTAGCCAATCAAGATGCCATACTATCAATATTTAAGATGAAGTTTGGCTGACACATAGATCAGATTAGAACCACATGATATGCATAAAACTGCTAAATAAAGATTAAAGGATTGCTGGATTTACGTGTTCTTGACTTCTAGCATGAGATAACAATGCTTGTACAACAAAGTTTCCGGGAGAATGTGATGACAGCCTAAACAAAGAACCTTTGAACACTTTTGTTAATATTTCATTATAAATGGTATCAGGAGCCACTTCCAAGATGACCTGCAAAACAAGATATGAAACATGCAGCAGTCAATGCAAAGCAGATAGCAATATCTCGCAGGTAAATAATGTTACCATGTCAATGAGCTACACCTGGTAAACAATTTACGGTCTGAACAGTTATATCAAGAGAAAGCAATAATTATTCTAAATAATTTTCCTTTTAACTCTCGGACAAAGGAAGAGGATTTTGCATCATTCTCAAGTTTGTTTCTTTCCATATTGGCTTCAAAAAAGTTCTGGAGGCTTAATATGTTTCAAGAGACTTGAACAAATTTCAAAACATAACCCAGCAATAATTTCCGGAGGGGATCGCAATGTTTCAAGTTAGTTTATTTCATAGGCTCAAAGTACTATGGGTTCTTTATGAAGTTAACAGAGCTGCTTCACCATAGCATACTGCTCAGAAAATCCATTAACAATAAAAACAAAATTATACCCTAGAGTTTGTACAAAGGGAATTGCCAATTACATGAGACTACAAAAAAAGAAAGAGAGAATATTATTAAATTCTCACCTCCATTAAATGACTGTATGCATTTTCTTCTGCTAAACGCAGAATTTTTTTCACTGACTTCACTTCTATGAAGTTTCCTTCTAAAGCATTGTCCGTAGGACAGCCGAGGAGAGCAGGAATTATATGGAACAGCTCCTCTTCTTGTCCAGCTAATAGTTTCAAAGCAGCCTGTCATTTAATAGTTATATTCAACCACGTGTAAGATAAATGCTGTCAAGCTGATCTTTAAATTGATCTTTAACAGACATATGTGAAAAGATATCTGTGGATCCAAATGACACCATACAAACACTGCACATTTATTTTATGGAACCTAATTACTCAAATGGATGTTTGTAACAATGGTTGAGACAGTTAAACAAAGTTGATGCAGTACTAGAAGTTAAAAATGATAGCAAAAACATGCCTGAAGAACCAAACTGCTGTACTGATTAGCTAGTAGGGTTTTCATGTCTGCCCTAGAAGGGTTTAACATCTCTGACACAAGAAGTTTCAGTTGATCTAGGAATGGAGGGTTCTGTTGTGATTCTCGCCCATCCATCTGAGATGATCTCAAATTCAAACGTTCTGCCAGCACGACAGTTGGATTTGTTCTATGAAACTCCAATGAGTCTACTGAAACTCCTTTACAAAGACAAAGAAGTCTCCGCAAAACATGAGATCCATAACAGTTGCACATTATATCAACAGGATTGACCACAATTGCCTGGCAGTAAAAGAGATAATGGAGAAAAAATTAGTATCAGTGCTGCAAAGGTCCAAAGTTTTAAATTTTAAAGTACATAACAGAAACGCATCTTCTATCATAACCTTATCATCATTATTGCAAGACAACTAAATAGCTTCAGAAAAAATATAGTTGAAATAACAAAAAATTGATGTAACCCAAAAGTGATATCCGAGCAACAAGCCTTTTGAGCGACTTAGGTGGAGATTATGATATTGCTCTTAAAATCATGTCAATATCAATTGCATTCAGTAGCCAATACCTGGCACAATGCAGAGAGTGTTTCTTTAATGAGTGAGTGATTCTCATCATCCTCAAGGTGCCTGGCCAAAGACTTCAGGGCTGTTTCTGCTACATGAGAACCGGACCTATCCATAGAAATATGGGGAAAATTCTTCGCAGAGCTTTGCAGAAAAGCACAAAGGTGGTCCACTGAGCAGCTTTCAAGAAGAGTTTGCATAGTGTGGCTGAGAATATAATCAGTTGCAAGTTCCACTTCTTTCCCTCTGGCTTCTTCCAATGCATTACCGCATATAACAGATCGCTCCTCCAAGTCAATCTCAGTTCCTTCAATTACATTAGCAATCTCCGAAAAGTATTTAGTAGTGTCTGGATCAACCTGCTTTCTACAATTGAAACATTTCCGAGAATGCATTTAGAAAGGCAGAAGCACAGTAGGAAAAAACACAAAACAAAATCATTAATGAAGATAAAAACCTGACAAATGATGCCTGAGATACTGATCCTGTTTTGTCCTGTGCAAATTTTCGAGCTTTTCCCGTTGCATGACCTGATCGATTTTTGTATGAATCATTTTGGAAAGATCCAGAGTTTTTCTGACTTCCCTTTCTGCCCATTTTCCTCTTTTTTCCAACATCATCATACGAATATTTACCATCATTAGCCATCAAGCTGTCCTGAGATAAACAATGGGATTTATGTTTTCTCAATGGCAATGCTTTGAAACCAATAGAAACCATGCCAATGTCTTGGAAACACAGTCCTATACATGCGTAAGAATGTGATTAGTTAGTGTTTAACTAAAAAAAATTGAAAGCAAGAATGCTACTCTAAAGGCAAACCCGCACTAATAATATTCTTCACATTCTTTCAGCACCCTAATGCAAACAATAAAAAATAAATAAAATCATAAAAGCCCCAATTCACATATTAAAACCAAAAAGATGAATATTGGTCAAGATATGCAACTTAATAAAGCACCTTAAAGATTCAGGCTGAAAAATTCTAACTTCATAATTGTTTCCAACCAACTGAAAGCGGCAAATTTCTCTAACAAAATCATGCAGCAGCAAGCATACAGCTCAGAAACACAAATCTGCAGGAAAAAAAAAAATACATAGTCTCTACAGATAAAATTCAATTTTCAAAACTCAAAAATTGTAGAGTACTAACCAAATAGCTGAAACTGAAAGTTGCAGCGCGCAGAGGAAATTTTCTTCAGCTATAAACGTGAAACTTTGTAAGAGTTGAAGAGCGAGCGGCTCCTTGCTCTTCTGCCCTTTCTATCTGGGCCGTCGGATAAATGGGCCGATCCAGACTGAAGCTCAATAAATCTGGCCCAACCAAAGTTGAGAAAATTGTGTGAAAAATATTAAAAAAGATATAAAGTTGGAAATATTCTTAAGTGCTACTATATCTCCCCCCGATGCACGAATTATAATTTTTAATTAATTATTCAATAAAATAAAATTCAAATTAAATATTAATTATAATTTCTATACAAAATTTAAACACACTCAAGATTGTTCCATATTTTTTTATGGGTGCTGCACAAAAATCATTATTCACACCACTTTAATTTAGTAAATAAAATTAAATAGAATGTAAATGATATATATATATATATGTAATTTTTTAAAAAAAATAAATATTAATATTTTCACTATTGATATTATTCCTTCTTTGCTCAAATACACTCACACATTAACTATATATTCAAACGAATCAAAATAAAAGTTGAAATATTTGTAAGTAATTGATAATACAAATGATATAAAAAATGAAAATATAATTATTATAAAAAATTAGAGTGGTGTGAATAGTAATTTTTGTGGTGTGTTTAGAAACACTCTTTTTTTTTATTGATGTGAACAATCATATCAGTTCAATAAATTACAAATATTAAAACAATATAAATACCTAAATAATAATAACCTATTGAAAGAAATTGAATCATTTTCTTAGAAAAATAGTTTGTTCTCATATAAATTATCTCACATTTTTAATAAAATCGATTAATTTTATATAATAATCTCGTTTCTACTTATGTTAGTATATGTAAATTTGCTTATTTAATAAATTTAAGAAAAAATTTGATTAATCATATTTAAAAATTTTAAAATTACATAATAATATTACTATAAGAAAATTATTTAATTAATTAGTAATTAAACTCCAAACCAATATAAATAGTCCAACCACGTGTCATAATAAATCTAACTTTTGAAATATTTTAATCTATTTTTTAATTTTAATATATATGATATAAGTGCCTAATTAAAGATCATAACAAATTGATTTTACTTCCAAAACAAATTAAAAATAAAAAATATTATTATTTAAAAAATGGAAAAAAAAATTGTTAAAAGAAACAAAATAAATAACATACTAAAGCCTAAATTCATAATTTGATGAGAAAACAAAATAATATTTTACAATTTTTCCCTTGTATTATGTTTTAATGTGTCTATATATATATAAATATATATATATATATGTATATCGTCATATTAGTAACTATGCATTTATTATATTTTTAAATCGATTCAAATTCTAAATATAAGAAAACAAGGAGACATAATTGGAAACATAATATATTATCTGAAATTTGAATAATAAAAAAAAAAAAACACCACATTTATTTTTAAAAAATTAAAAAACGTATAAGTAATTATAATTATTAAAATTTATATATGGCCAAACAGAGTCCCGCCTATTTTTAGTAATAAGGTTAGGCGGGAACTGAAATCTCTTTCCATACTAGGAGGGTTTGTCTTTTATATTAGAAAGATAACCCTTCATATTTCTTTTACATGTATATTAATTTATTTATATTATTTTAGAATATATTTTTTATATATTGATTAATAATATAGCAAAATAAATGTACAATGTTTCTATATTTTGTTAATTAGATGAAATTATAAAATTATAAAAATTATAATTATCATTTATAGATTAAGTCAAATGGCATGCTATGTAAATGCATTTCTCATGAATCTATGCTTCCTTAGGAGGTTCAAGTGCATATGAGGACTCTTATATATATATATATATATATATATATATATAAAGTGAAGTACCAACAAGAGTCATAAGTATCAAATTTTTCGTTTTTAATTATGATATCTATTTTTCTATATAAATTTATATCAATATATATATATATCTCTCTCTCTATATATATATATATATATTATGGTATTTATTTTACTATGTAAATGTATATCAATTTTTATCTATATATATTTAATTGATAAGGCTACAAAATTTATTAATTTCCCAGTTATTATCTATAAAATATATTCATTTTTTATTATTTTTTATTTTTTACTAAAAAATTCAAAAGCTTTAACTTTTTTATTTCAACTTCAATTTTTAAAAATATATCTAGTTAGTTCTCCTTTCATGATTTTTAGTTTGACATTCGTATTACGCACACACATATATATACATACATTAAAAATTAATTATTAAATATAAATTAAATTTTCTTAAGTTAAGTACCAACTATTTTTAGTAACTCACTAATGTTTTTGCTCATTTTTTAAATACTAATAGCTATTATATTTATTTATTATTTTTGGCAAATATTTAGTTAGATATTTTATGATTGTATGATATCTATAATATATTTGAGATTATATGATATCAAATAAGTTCAAAAATTAAGAGATTTGATCGATATTGAAACTATAATATTATTTATAATTTATATATAGAGAGAGAGAGACAGAGAGATCCAATGCTAAATGATTGATAATATTGTATACGTTGTTCATATGCAACTTTTAACTATCATTAATTTGATACGATTGTACTTTCTATTCATAATTTTTTTCTTATTCATATTATATTATAATAATATGTCTGTGTATCACACGGGGTACTTACTAGATAGAATAATAACGTGGGATGAAAAGGACAAAGTGGAGCTGATTTAAATTATATATAAAAATAACTAAAGATCAGCTACTTCCTCTCATATTATTCATTTTTTTCTTCTTCTTCTTCTTTATTTGTAACAAATACATTACTGCAAAATTTATGAAATTCACAAGTTTTTTTAAAAATAAATAAAAATAAAATTCATATTAATTATTAATAATAATGATAATATTGTAGATACAATTAATAATTAGTATATATTTTGAAAGAAAGTTAATGTTAAACGATGTTTATATATTCATTTTAGATTGATTTGAGATACATTTTATATGTCAAAAATATATAAATTATCCGTTGAATTCAACTATATTGTATTGAGTGGATATTGCGTATTTATTCGTTTTGTCATAATTTTTATCTAATTTCAGAATGAAAAGTTTGAAAGTAAAAGAAATAAAAAAGGAACAAATGAATAGAGGATAAACAGTAAGAAATGGGCCAACACTCGAATAAGGAATACACTTGTCTCAAACCGTGGGCATAAAAAGTGAAGAAACATACAAAATAGTGAACGGAGGCTGCACTCGACTGAGGTAAATTCGTCCAGTTGAGTGGATGTGAGCCAAACCTTTTTGGAAAGGTTGAGCAAATTCCTTTTGAAGGATCGAACAGATTACACTCAATTGAGCACACACGCGCGCACATGCACACACATATATATATGCCTCTAGGCTCAAACAAGACACCCACATGTCAATCCACTACACCATATTCAATGTTTTCCTCATTTTCCTTATATTTGTTTAGTTTTTAGATTTTTTTCTCTTTTTTTTATTTTTTTTTATTTTTGTGTGAGAATTGTCTTAATTATGTTTAGTTAAAAATTATGTGATATTGAGGTATGTTGTAAACTACTTAAGGATTCTATTTGAATTTTTATTTAAATTTAAGTTATTCATTAGATTTTTTATTCATACATATCAAATTGTATTGTCTTTGTTTAACTATTCGATCGATAACTGAGTGTATTTTATATATTAAATCAAGATTCAAAATATGAGATTTAATGTTGGATCGTAATATATATGACATAGATAAGAAATAATTAACCCTACACACTTTTGAAAGTTAATTGCTTGTGTGGAATAGACTTATTAACATACGTAATTAATATACGAATGCCAGGCATTTTTGGAAGATGGTAGTTTAATATTGTGTTAGTTTTATCTAGATAAAGTAAGTATAATTGCAATATTTAGTAACTAATTTCAATCCTTACTATGACGACTTCATACACTTGCAAGATAGCTTACATATTTTATCTATTAAGTTCTTGACATTTTTTCGAGGGATCCATTGCTAATAATAGCTTTTGATATAATTGTGCAGAACTTTTTGATTAGTTGGACGTAGGACTCCTTTTTGTTGTTGGTGGTAGTGGTATCACTATCGAGGGTGGAACTGAAATACTATGAATGAATGTCGTGAGATGCACAACTTGCTTCTCCCATGGAAGTGGAGATTCCTACTAGTACCGGCCGAGGAAGCATGGTCTTCAAGTCAAAGACATGGGTGGCCATGAAAGTTTCTGAGTGAACAGTGTTACAACGACAATTATTCTTTTTGGAGTCGACTTGTAGTTTATACATGTAATCACCCGTCCAACCATGCTATCGATTCTCATAACATTTATGAAGTTTCTTGAATTGATGTTGATTTCAATATGACGAAATTTGGATCTCATTCCAAATTCACATGTATATCTAATTTAATATTAATGGAGTTTTAATTGATGGTGCATGGTTAGGTTACTCATCTTTTCTGTTTATTCTTTCTAGCAAATTTGTATCACAAGGCAAGCCAATATTTCAAATTTTAAGATAATGTGAGTGAGCATGATGTTTATATATATATATATATATATATTTCTTAATTAGATTTGTTTATTTATTTTCATTATTATTAAATAATTGATATTCTAGGCCTCAATGTTGTGGGAATTTGATATGCAAATGGGCTAGTAACTTAGATGATATAAAATCTACAGCGAGTGCAACATGTTTCTACATTAAATCTAATTGATTTGAACTCTATAAAACAATATGTTGTTGATAAAAGTAGCACGAAATATAAGTATTGTGCCTTGGCCAATGAACAATTGATTTACATTCGATGAAATTAACATCCTCTTTATCTTGTTGTCTACTTTGTAGTGTGCCAACAATAGTTCACTAAGCTTAGCTTTATATCCCATTTTTCATTCAAAAACAAAGCATGTTGAAGTTGATGTGGATCATATCCATGATGTCGCTCAACAAAAATTAATTGAAGTTCGCTATGTTTCTAATGATGATCAAATTGCAGGTGTTTTTTGAAAACCTAAGTTGCAGTCATTCTCAAATACTATGTAGCAAGCTTATCGAGCTCAAAACTGTTAGGCTTAGTTTGAGCTCATGATATGCGATTGCGAGCTCGGTTCGAATTTTAAGTTTATTTTTAAATATTTATTTTTGTGTTGTATTAATACGATTTATACATGTTTCAACATTTTTCTAACAATTTTTAATCTTCTGAGGAAAAAGAACATGAGTTTAACTTTAAAAAATAACAAATTTAACAAACAAAATTATAATGCTTACACCTAAATGACTCATATCTCACACAAACAAAAATTCAAAGTATACACTATTAAAAAATCCCACAATAAAATAATTTTGTAATATCATAAGTGAAAAATAGTTCTAAAATGATAAACAATTGCCTTCGTCCTTCCAATTTTTCTTATTTCATGTCTTTCTTCACAAGTTTTTATAATTTTTTGGGGGTAAAATTTTATTTATTACTTACTTTTTGGGTAATATACATAAATTAATTAATTAAGAAATAATTGAATCTACTAACGAGCTTTTGAGTTGAGCCTAAGTAAATTCAACTTGATTCATTAATATTTTGAGTCGAGCTTTGACCAGATTTTGATCGAACCAAACTCGATCAGCTTGCAAGCCACGCTGGGTCATTAACACTCTTAGTTTGATGAGAGGTGTGTAGTGATCTAACTAGCTTAGTCAATAAGAACTCATCAGTTGGTCAATGTTAAGTTAGCATACTGGGCCTTGGGCTAATACTAGGCGATCTATACATGGAGCCCAATAATCATGCTAAAGTAAGCCCACTTGGAATTTCTGTTCTAATAAGCCCATTTATTGTATATTGCTGAAGGCCCGCCAAAAGTAATGGGCTTCTGGCTACGTTTAGGTTGTTATGTTATTTCGCTCCCGTTGCCTGTTGGGAATTATAATGGAGGAAATATCATAGTATAACAGGGATTTAAGTATAACATAATGACTTGATAAGTTTATAGAGAATTGGTTGGGGTTATACACTAAGCTACTCTTGCAATTCGTTGGGAGCTCCATTGATGATTTAATATGCCGAGAAATTGGAAACTTTATTGAAGTCGAGCTCAAGGTGGAATCGAATTCATTTGTGATTTCCACAATATATTTATTAAGTGAGTCTTTTATACAGTGCATTGTACACTCAATTTATAATATTATTTATTTATTTAAAATATATTATTATTTTTTAAAATGACAAATAAGTATTAATACTTTAAGATAAACCATTAATATTTTTAGTTAAACAAATAATAATGTTGATTGGGTTGATATATTAAATTTTGCAATATTTATTTTATTCTTCAATCTATGAAGTACATATTTGCATTCTTTTTTTTTTTTTTTTTTTTGCAAAACTATATTTTTTAATTTATCAAATTGTATACAGTAATTAAGGATGATATGTAATATTTTTATTTATTATTGGACAATAAAATTGAGGAGCTTTAATTTTGTGTTATTTGATATATTTAATGATTCTATTAGTAATATAGGTAAATGTGTATATATATATATATATATATTTTAGTGAGTATCTTATACATGCACCATGCAAATTATTATTTATCTATACTTAATATAAAAGGAGAATAGTTTTTTATCACATGTCACTCTATAAAAAATTGTAAAGTTATTTAATTAAATAAATTAAAAAAAAATTAACTATATTTGCTTCTTTATATTAAAGATGAGGAAGAATTATGAGAATTATTCTTTTTTTTTTTTACAAAAATTTAAAAACTTAAATAACTTTTTTGTTTTAAATTGGACTCTAACGTATCATATATCAAATTGATCATCTTTTTTGTGATTTTTAATTTGACACCAATATTACGTAGTTTAAAATAAATAATTATATTTAAAATATGATATTTAATTTTTTTGGATAGAATATAATTTTTGTATGGATTAAACTATTTATTTTTATTTTGATATATATGTTAGATTTCAATAAATAGTACATGAATTCGATGTAACAATATAACTATTTTTTTGTAAAAAAATTTATACAATTAATTTTATAATATTATAATTTATTTCTCCACCTTAACAGGTTTTAGTGAGTTGAAAATTTTTGTATTCAGTTGGTTACTCTAAAATTGAGTTCGAAAATCATGCAATTTGTTATTTAATAAATATACATTTTAAGAGAATAACAATGTAATATAAAATAATTAAAAAACTCAAATGCATAATATTTGTATAAATATAATTGTCATAAATAGTTATTGTGTAAATGTTTATAATAATAATAATATAATTTTATCATAAATTATTAATATAGAAAAATATATTATATTTCATGCATTGCACGGACGACTATCTAATTTAACAAAAAAACACTACTTATTTACTTGAAAAATATTAATTGAAAAGTACTTATATAAAAAATAGTGATAATTTTCAAATAAATAAATAATAAATTTTAATTAAATAAATAATATTATAAATAGGTGCAACAGATCTACAATAAATCTTATAAATACAAGATTTTGTATTTTGTTATTACAAGATATTTGTATTGATTAATAAAGCGCCCCCGCCAGTTGAAAGAAGAAAACATTTGGATATCACATGGGAGGGACCACCCACCAGTTCGTATTTTTTGTCTTTTCAATTTGACATTGTTATCCACATTACTCTTTCTTTTTGGGGACAACTTGCCTACGAACAATTCAAATGTGAAAATTGTGGAAAAGAAAATCCTTTGGTTCGAATGATATTTATGATATAACATCTCTTAGTTACAGAATGTCGATACAAATTATGTGTTTAATTTTTACTATAAATATATACACAGACATAATATATAACGATCTGATACCGCAAACAAAATATTATGCTATAAAAGATTCAAATAATTTACTTTGTATTATAATTTTGATAAATTTAAATTATGGACGTATGTATTAGTGACAGAGCTTTTCATATGAAATATATTTAAAACACAAAAACTCATGTGCTATAGTTGTACGTGTGACACGATTTAAGGTATTACTTGTTTAACTATAAAATATCTTTATTTTTTTAAATGTATTACTGTTGAGATTAGTTATCTTAAAAAAATGATATTTTATAATTAAACAAATAATACATTATAGTTACACAAGTAATATCCTAAATCGTGTCGCACGTCCAACCGTTTCACAGAAAACTCACTCTATTTAAAATATACATAACTAGTATTCCCTATGCTTAAAACACAAATAATGATTCAAAAATATTTTTATCCTAAAAGAAGTTTTATTAAGTAATTATTTATTAATCAAAATAAATCATAATTTTTTTATTACATAAATAAAAAATTGTATATATGTAAATTTTATTATTCTCATAATCAATGGATTAAGTAATTATGCAGCTTGAAATGGGATCTAAACTTTATTTTTATAAAAAAAAGAAACATTACTTTATAAATTCGTGGCAAAAGAATAAAAAAAAATTAATTAACAGAAAGCGTGTGGCGTGATTGGTGGCCCCAAGAAAACGAACAAAAGTCCCAAAGCCATAATTATATGAAATTCTTAATATTTTACACAATTTAATTGTAGTTAGCCTAAAAAATAAAAATTTAAAAAAGATAAGTAAATAAGAATATAGTTGTTAGGGTTCATTAATTTAATTTTATGGAAACGTATACATAAAGATTCGTTAAATTCAAAATTATATGTAATTGATTCTTCAAAACGAATAAAGACAGAAGAAAAGTCATAAAAAATAATATATGGAAACTAATATTCAACGAAGGTGCACACCAAATGCATGTGAGCTCGGACTATAATAACCTAAAAAAATAATTAAATAAGCGCATTATTTTAAAGACAGAGTATAACTGTAACCTAACTATCTAATAATATTAATAATAAGTTTTTAGTGACTCCTTTGACTTAGAGTTTTAATTAAGGAATGCATCACAATGTTCTGGAATTTTGTAATTTTCACCTCTTATAGTGACGTTTTTATTATAAAATTAAAAAATTCCATGCAGAATTTATTTGATTGGATTTTTAAATTCGAGTATTATATATTAGAAATAATGATCAAATATGAAATAAAATATAGAATTCAAATTCGAGTAAATTATAATTTTAGCCTTGTTCAAATGTAAATTCGTAATTATGTTCCATAACAATTTTAATTTTGTAAATTTAGTCGATGGAAATTGGAAATTTTTTGGAATTTGATACGTGTCTTTTTTTTTTTGACTAAACTCTTTTAACGTGGCTTTTAAATTTCTACACAACCTGCAAAAAAAAAAAAACCCACGCAAGAAAAGAATATGCAACATAAACAAATAAATTTAAAATATTTTAACAGGACATGATAGTCTTCTTTAGATGAACTACCTATAAGTAATCAAAAACTCTAATTCATTTACATTTGATTACTTATAGGTTAAAGAAAATAATTATTTTATTTTAAATTATTTCATTTTTTTTTTTTGTTTATATTGCTCTTTTATATATATTTTTTTTTTCATATTGTGTGAAATTTAAAAAACTGCGTAAAATAAGTTTTTTGAAAAAAAAACATATAAGACGAACATATTAAATTTTGATAAAATTTATAATTTTTTAAAAATTAGAATTAAATTTATAAAAATAAAAATATTATAAAATATAATTATAAATTTATATTTGAACGGGACTAAAATTATAATGTGAATTTTACAATTTAGTGTTCAAAGTCAATGACCTTCTTTATTTCTTGTTGCTCGCCTCTCGTCATCTAACAGATGTCCGAAAAACTTAAAATGATTGACGGCTAATTTCTCGCTTTTGCAAAATTGATTGTTGCTCATTCTTTTGTTATTTTTTATATTTTTAAATAGGAGGGTCCCATTTACACTTCGCACAACAATTGTAATTTGGAACAAATTATTTCTTACACAATTTACATTAATAGTATGAAATTTAAATTAATTGCCAACTTTTTTTTTTTTTAGTAATTATATAAAGTGTACATGATTGAAGTCTTCTTTATCCATCACCTTTTTTCTTTATCTGCAACTTTTTATTTTTATTTTTCCGCGTGGGGGGGGGAGGTGTTGGGGTGGACATCATCTAAATAATTGGAGGCGTTTTCCTACAAGGTTCCTGGAAATATTAATTTAAAAAATAATTTAGACACACCTTTAAATTTTACATAGTTTATATAATCAAATTTATACTAACAGGGTGGCCAAAAAAAATTAATGAAAAAAGTTAGAGACGCTCATTTACTCATCGTGAACACATTTTATTATATTAACAACAAGATCCGACAAATCTTGTCATGTTCTTCTCAAACACCTATTTTAATAATTAAAATAAAATAAAATTTGAGATCATAGTTAACCTTAAATTAAATTAAATAAAATTCAAGATCAAGGTTAAACAATAAATTCAAAATCTAAAATTCTAAACGACTAAATTCAGCAGATTTATCTCACTATTATTTCTTTTCTTGAACTACATATACATTATCCAATAATTAATGATAGCTTGTTCCATAATTTATATGCATATGGTATCATTATTAAGCAAAATGTGATCGTCTGATCATCATGAATATTTTTTAATATATGAACAAAATGACCTTTAGGTTTGAATCTGATTATTTTTCTCGAATACCTATCTTAACAAATAAAATCTAAGATCAAAATTAAACCCTAAATCAAATAAAATTAAATTAAAGATCAAAGTTAAACGCAAATTCCAAATTCTAAACCCTAAATCATCAAGTTCGATAGATCTATCTCACCATTATTTCTTTTCTTGAACTAGTAATATATTCATTATCTAATAGTTAATGGCAACTTGTTCCATAATATATATTTATATGGTTCCTTTTTAGGCAAAACATGATTGTGTTTTCCAATTGTATGAAATAGCATATGATATTAATCAACATGTATGCTGGAAATGGTTATATAATCTGCTATTTATGAAAGCCAGACAAAAAGTTATAGAAAAGCCAACCAATATTCCAATTTAGTAAAATAATATTCTTATAAATTATTTCTTAATTCTTGAAATGTGGGTATTTCAAGACAAACTAGCCAACCAACATACACGTGAAATTTATCAAGAATCTTGTCTGATGATTACAGATAGTCCAATAAAGGAAATTAAAATTAAGAGTTCCCCAACGCACATTAATTTAAAATGGGATCATTTTAGATTTATAATTAAAAATAAATTAATTTGTTGTATATTACCTAGGGTGAGATTGTTACGCTGTACAAAAAAATATGTTTTCATTATATTTTATAATGTAAGTATATTTTTATATTATATGATGTATTATAAAAGATTTCGCTTGTAATTCAATAATTATTTTTTTATATAATTAATAAAAATTTGTTCGATGGAAAATGACCTATTTTTCAATCTATTTATGACGGACAACAATAAAAATATTAATAAACATAATATTTAGGATATATGAAAGGACGTATCAAATCAAATAATTTAATAGTTAAAATTTATTAAAATAATAATTTGCACAAAAAAATATCCTAAATAATGCACAGTAAATTATTTTTTATTAAAAAAATATTTTACTATTAACACAAAAATGTGCTCATATCCCCTATATATATATATATATTGATTTGTCTAATATTGGATGGTATGTAAAAATTTAGTAAAATAAAGTTAATTATATCATTTTTATATTGTGGGCATATATATAGTTAAAATACTCACTGACAAACATGTTAATGTATGATCATAATAAGGGGCATGATTTAGACGGCCCATTTTCAAAAAGCCGCCGGCGCCCAACTATTTTGAATAATATTGGCATCATTTATTTCTCTGGATCTATCAGTTTATCAGTTTGAATCTTCTTCATTTTTTCTTTAAAAAAAAAAAATTTATTTTATCCCATATAATATTATTTTTAATATACAATATATAGTAATGTTATTATATTCATATGATACAGGATTATTATTTTAAAATACGATTTGAAATAGAATATGAAAATTTCAATTCAATGCTAAATTATGAGAAAATCCAAATTACAAGAGCTTAATTTCACAAGAAAAAAATTAAGTATATGGAATAAAACTAGAACTATACTATTATAAATTATTTATTGTTATTAATTGACATGCAGTAGATGAATTAATTTCATATATATCTGATTTACTAAATAAAAAAATTATTTGATTTAAAGAATATATGGCTGACTTGCTAAAATAACATATAAATTAATAAATTATTAGTTTACTGATCAATTCATATTTACTTGAATCAACAATTCTACAGCTGTGAATTAATTTATCATAAGGTTTTACTCTAGTTAAAAATAAGTGCAAGTGTTAAATTTTCTGTCCTAATTAAGAATAATAAAATAAACATAAGAACTCAGAACATTAAACATTAATTAAAACATCTTCAATTCGAACATAGGTCTAACTCTATAGTCCAAATATTCCTATATGTCAAATACTTTTTTATAAACTTTCATAATTACCTTTCTACCAAGCTATAATTATTTTTATTCTTATTGACCTTTTTTTTTAATTAAAATTATATAAAGAAAAAGCAAAAAATTATTCCTATCGAAAAGCTAGTTTACTAATAAAATGGAACATTAGAATAAAGGAGGTAGGAGATGGTATCCTATGCAATAGTTTTCGTAAGTTTTTTTTTTCATTTTGTTGTTTAGGTTTTATAATTTAAGCTATGGTTCATGATTTACGATTCAAGTTTAAGTTTTAGTATCGAGAGTTAAGGTTTCCATGATTTTATGCATGAGTTATCGTTAGAATTTTGAAACTTTGTGATTTAGGATTTCTGATTTATGGCTTAATTATTTTATGATCGATGCTTTAATATTTTAGTGCGAGACATATTAAATATAGAAAAATAAGATAGAAAATCGAAAAATTGGTAAAGGGAATATGAATGTATATAAACTCATTCATATTTAAAATGTGAAGACTTAGTATTCAAAATAGATAATTTTATATGCTAAGTTAATGAAAAGAAAAGAGTGGTTCTCTTGCGTATACGAGACATTTATGTACATATTTTATAATATTATTTGTTTAATTAAAAATATATTTATTTTAAAGTAATAATAATTTTTAAATAATTAAATAAATAATATTTTTTAATTAAATAAATAATTTTATAAATTAAATGTAAACGATCATCCCAGTTCACATAAATTCTTATGGAAACAAAATATATTGTGTGGGTATGGACGCTCCGAAATTACATTTGTAATTTATCTCTTTTACAAAAACTCACAGGTGGAACGGTGAGACCCCTGGGGCTGGTCTAGAATAAGAAAAGCGTAGAGAAAAAACGCACGTGGCATTGCAATGGTACATGCAAATTTTATTTTATTACAAAACAAATATCCTCATAGTTCCACTATATATACTCTACACTCTTCGCTAATTCTATCCACAGCTGTTCTCAACCAATCCTCTCCTCTCTCTTCCAAATCGAAGTCCCTTTTAAAATATGTCCCGCCTCAAAGACTTCTTCGCCCGAAAAAACTTTTCCGGCGACAAAACCACCCGCAAAAAACTCTACCTAGCTCTCATCGCATCCGTCCTACTCGTCGCCGCCATAGTCGGAGTTGCCGTCGGAGTTAAATCCAGAAAAGAAAGCTCCGACCACAGCTCGAGCATCAAAATATCTCCGGCTCACGCCATAGCCAGATCTTCATGCAGCAGCACGCTGTACCCTGAGCTCTGCTACTCCGCCATTGCTGATTCTCTCAACGGAAACAAGAAGGTTAAGTCCGCCAAGGACGTCATCATTCTGTCGCTCAACGTCACCATTACCGCCGTGAAGAAGAACTACTTCGCCATAGAAAAGCTGGTCGCCGCTGGGAATAGCAACCTGACGGAACGGGAGAAGACGGCGTTGCACGACTGCTTGGAGACGCTTGACGAGACCTTGGATGAACTTCACACCGCCGTTAAAGATTTGAACGAGTACCCATTTAAGAAGTCAATTAGGGACCACGCCGATGACCTCAAAACCCTACTCTCCTCCGCCATTACCAATCAGGTGAGGTTAAAATAACCCGCGATAGATTTACTAGTCTCTTCTCAACAAAAATTTTAAAACTGTTTCTATATATTTTTTGGAACGAACGAACTGTATAGTTCGAGCACAAAATTCATGATCCTTTTTTTTAAAATAAATTTTTTAGCGGCACACAAATTATATATATATATATATATATATTAGAAATAAAAATATAAACACTTAAAATAAATATATTATAACTAATCGATGATATAACACGAAAGATATTTATTTAACTATCACATAAACAGATACTCGTAGATGTTCTAGCATAATCAACTAAAAAATAAAGTAAAAATTTTCATTCAACTTATTAATGTCTGAATCATAAACATCAGCTCGTCTAGTCGGAACCTTTAATCAGTTAATCAGTAGAAAGACAAATTAACAAAATGTTTACATAAAAATTCAATAAATGTAATAATTGAAAATTTTAAAAATAGGACTAAATAAAAATATGATAATAGTAATATGGAGAATTTTGAACTTGGAGTTAAGATTGTCCACTAAAATAAGCACTAAAGTATTTTATTTATTTATTTCTTTAATAAGTAATTTATACATGTTAAACTCAGAGTGTAAATATTTAAATTAATCTTATTTAAATTTCAAACTCTATTTTTGTAATACAGGAATCCTGTCTGGACGGATTCTCATACAGCGATACGGACAAACACGTGCGTGATGTTTTCGTCGGAGGTCAAGTTCTGCGGGTGGAGAAGCTCTGCAGCAACTCACTCGCCATGCTCACAAACATGACCGACACCGATATCGAGAACGAGAGGAAGCTAAGCGGCGGAAGGAAGCTCCTGGCGGCGGAGGGGTGGCCGGAATGGCTGTCGGCGGGAGACAGGAGGCTGTTGCAGTCTTCCACCGTCCGGCCGGATGTGGTCGTTGCGGCGGACGGAAGTGGCAATTACAGGACTGTTGCGGCTGCCGTGGCGGCGGCGCCGGAGAGGAGCAGCCGGAGATACGTGATTAGGATTAAGGCCGGTGTGTACAGAGAGAATGTGGAGGTGCCCAAAAAGAAGACGAACATAATGTTTCTCGGAGATGGGCGGAGCACCACCATTATCACCGGAAATAGGAATGTTAGAGACGGAAGCACAACCTTTCACTCCGCTACAGTTGGTAAGTTACAGTTCCTTCTTTTTTGTTACATTCTTTATTTATCTTCTTCTTCTTCATTTTTTAAAACCACTTTTATCCATGCGACTGTTGTCATTATATTTTCTAGGTATTGTGCACTTTTTTATATTTCATTATATATTATCTTCTATTTTATTATTTTTAATATATATTATATATTAATTAGTAATATCAATACATATAATATATATATATACATATATATATATATTAACTCATGCATGGATGAAAGAGAGTATATATGCGCGCGTAGGCGCTGCATGTGTGTGAGTGGAATAATTAGGTGGCGAAAGTGAGGTGTCGGATAACCAAAAGGATGTGGGGGTGGGGGCCTGCATTTCAGACATAGTGTGCGATATTACACGTCTTTAGGTCCGAATTAAATGAAGTCCTTTGTTTCGGACTTAGCATAGGTCCATTAGACCACTACCAGCTTACACGGATAAGATAAGGTAGCAAATGGCTTACGTTTCCTTATTTGCGTCTTAGCAGCCCCCTTATATTTCCAATGACAGGTACCTAGGTAGGGGTCCCAAGGAGTTATACACCTCAAATATATTATACACACACACACAAACAATTTTGAATTTTATGAATCAGTCCATATCCATAATATAATCTGAATTTCATATATATTATAAAATAAATTATTTTTCATCTTATTTTGTTATGTATCAATGCACGTTTGACATATATTTGTTGATGAAATCATTGTATACATTTAATTAAGAAAATAATATTTATGTACAACAAACACACAAAAAATCTACTTAATTAATTATTGAGCCAATAATTAATCAAAGAATTTTAAAATTACAAATTTTTTACAAAGTTGCATAGTTATTGATTAATTACTAGAGGTATATATCTTTTTCAATCATCCAGTTGTAAAGTTGTCCCAACTAAAAATCAAGAATTGTTTGACAACTTGTCACCAAATTGATTGAGCACTCATATAAATAAAATATTATTTCAAAATAAAAGATATTGTGTCCTTTTTTAGTCTTGACTATGTGATATGTTGATTTAAAGCTTAGCATATTACTTTTTCATTGATTATTTTTTATTTTCTATTTTTATTTTATTAATATATATTAATAAAATTAAAATATTAAATAAAATAGATGACTATGTTGAAAATGAGACCTGGGCACCTACCCTTCACCGACAACAATCTCTGATTTCTCTGCGCTGATTTCTGGTGAAGATACTATTCTCTAGAATATTTCTTGTTGATTGGACACATACTTGGCTATAATTTTATAATTACTTAATCCAATAATTTGACATGTGGAGAGATTTTTCTTGAAGATTTCTCTATATATTTTATAATATTTTTAAGAGTTGTAGGATGTTTTCATTTATTAATTATTAAAGTATCATTATAGTATTCATATTAATAAACTGAAAAGGATTTCTAGTAATATGTGGAAAATGATAAAACTTTTGAATAATTTTGGGCGTATAAAATTCCCTTTTTTAACTTCATTTATAAGATTGAATAATTGCTTTTTTAGGATGCTAGAGATTAGCTTTGTTAGTTTTTTGTTTCTTCACGATTAGTGGTGGCATGGTTTTCTGGTTTCGGGATTGTGAAGAATGGAACATGAATCGAATCAGTATGTATATCTGCATGTTTAGCTTCAATGTTCGTTTTTCAGTTTTAGTTTTCAATTTCTATTTCTTTAATTTATCACATTTCGAGTTTAGGATTGTTTGAAAAAAAATGAACATTTCCGAACATAAAATCGATTTTCTTAGAACCAAAATCAAAACCCATCAGTTTAGAATTTTGATTTCGATTCAGAACTATCTAAAGAAAATAATTATTCAATTTTAAATTATACAAAGAAGAATTTTTTTGGGACAGTTCTAAAAATGCATTCAACTACATTTTGCTGGTTTAATTTAATAAATTAATACAACGGGCTATCCACTTTTTTCTCAAATGGCTTGCATTAACATGCTTATCTACTTTTCAATGTGGCCCGCAGCTGTGGTGGGAGAAAGATTCTTGGCCCGTGATATCACTATTCAGAACACAGCCGGGCCCGAAAAGCATCAAGCCGTGGCGCTTCGAGTCGGTTCGGATTTATCAGCCTTCTACAGATGCGACTTTCTAGCCTATCAAGACACGCTCTATGTACACTCCAATCGTCATTTCTTCGTACAATGCTTAATAGCCGGCACGGTAGACTTCATCTTTGGTAACGGAGCCACCGTACTCCAAGACTGCGACATCCACGCTCGTCGTCCAGGTTCCGGCCAGAGAAACATGGTCACGGCCCAAGGCCGGACCGACCCGAACCAGAACACCGGCATCGTGATACAGAAGTGTAGGATTGGGGCTACGTCGGACCTAAGGCCCGTTCAAAGTAACTTTCCTACGTATTTGGGAAGGCCCTGGAAGGAGTATTCCAGGACCGTGGTTATGCAATCATCCATAACCGACGTTATCCATCCTGCCGGATGGTTTGAGTGGAATGGCAATTTTGCCCTCAGCACATTGTTTTATGCCGAGCACCAAAATACTGGGGCCGGAGCGTCAACATCGGGAAGGGTGAGCTGGAGAGGGCACAGAGTTATTACAAGCGCAACGGAAGCACAGAGTTACACGGCTGGAAGGTTTATTGCTGGTGGTAGTTGGTTGAGTTCAACTGGCTTTCCATTTTCACTAGGGTTGTGAATGGCTTTTATTTAATAAGATTTATTTTCAGTTTTCTTCGAAAATAATCTTAGAGTCTTGTGCTTAAAGGAATAAAGTTTGTTCAAATTATATTTGTTGTACTAATACAATGAATAAATATGTGTGATTTTCAATTTTTGAGATCCAAGATTTCACTTTTCACAATTAATACTTTCGTATATACTGCATAAATATCATTGTCAGTATTAACAGCATTATTTTATACTATAAGGAAATGTCTGGTTTATGTTTTAGTGAGTAATGATGGAAAATTTTAATTTTGAAATTCTAGGAATTAAAATAAAAATAAATAGTAATAATCTTTGTTTGTTTTGATATTGTATAAGATAGAATTATACTCTAAATGTCAAACTAATGTTGGAAAGTTAATTTCTTGCAACATTATATTATGTTGGCAAGAATTGAATGATTATTTAGTTATATTGAAAAATAAAAATTTTATTAAGGAAGAAAAGAGAGGATTTAAAAAAGAAAAAAAATGAAAATAGGAATATACTATTGCAAAATATGTATAAATAATAATATTAGGATATGATTTTAATGAATTGTAAAATTTAGGTAACAACTCATAACAAATAAAAATGAGGTATTTTAATACGCACGATTGTTACGTGCCGAGCTTAAAATAATCATACCCTAAGTGACTTGAGCTAATAATTAAACTATTTAATAAAACTAGTATTTTTACTATGCATTGCATGATTTATAATATAATAAGTAATAAATAATAGTAATATAATTTTAAAATAAAATAATAATTATATAAAATATATTATAAATAAAATTTGGTTGAAATAAAAATATCTCACAATATAAAAATATAATAAATATTAAAATATACCATAATTAATCTATGAAAAAAATTATATTTAAAATTTAATATTTTTTATATATGCAATATAAATATCAAATTAAAAATCATAAAAATATGATTAATTTGAATTAGAGTGAAAAATAAAAAGAAACAAAAAATTTGATTGGATGGTATACTTTTTAAAAATAAAAAAGCAAATTTAAGCAAGAAAAGACAGAATAATCTATTATATAGATATATACATAGATTGAAGTTACAGATTTAAGAAGAATGGGCTTAATAGTATTTGTAGGCTTCTCCTGTAACCAAATGGGATTAGTTTGATCAACATTTATATGGGTGAGCCCAACTGCCTGAGGTCTTAGCAGTTCCATCCATGCTAGCCCAATATCCAACATCCAATGGCAGGCCATGTATCGTAAAATGGTCATGGGAAGAAGCTCACGATGATTTGAATCTTCTGCATTTTAGGGTTATGAATTTAGAAGAGAGGGTGACAAAGAGCGCAAAAGTTCAAAAAACGAGCTCCACACATTTTTATTATCCGGAAATAGTTCTCAATTTTTGATCAAATCCGTCCTAACGTATACTGCCAATCTCTTAACAAGGTATTTTTTTCTTCCATGAGCCTATAAATTAAATACTCTTGTCTATCCTCAATAAGTGTCATTTTAGTAGTTTTAATTTTTTGCATAATATGTGACGTTTTACAACTTTTAAAGTGAAAATTGATGTTATTTTTTTAATTTACTCTTAACTTTTTTTTTTTTGTAAATGTACACATTACTTGTTTTTTTACTACTAATTATTAATATTTCTTCTCCATTAATCAAGAGTAGAATAGGCATTTAATTTATTTTTTGATATGTGTGAAAATTTCTAAAATGACATTTATTTTGGATAGGAAGGAGTAGTTTTTTGTGAACATTTTTCCAAATATAAATTGTTGTGTTTTTATATTTCAAATATATTAATTTAACCATTTTTTCACGATCTTTAATTTTACACTTCGGTCATATATATTAAAATGTGATATTAAATTCAAAAATTACAATTATTTTTTTGTTGATTATTTATGTTTGATTTTATATGTATTGTACTGTATATTCGTCCGTGTAATGCATATGATATAATATATTTTAATTTATTAATAATATAAGATAACATTATATTAATTACATTTATATAAATATTGCTTGATTTGAAATGTATTTTATTTATATTGTATTGTATTGACCTTTTCATAAAAGCTATATTTATTTAAAAATAGATTTCACGCTAAAATTATTTGAACTTTTAAATTTTAGTAAAAAAATCACATAGAAAAAGAAAATGAAGGATATTTATATTTAATATAATGTGTCTATACAATTAATTGACATGCGTTGATCTCTCTTTTTTTCTCACTCTCCTATTTAAAATTTTCATTAAATTTAAAAATTCAAATAACTTTTTCGTTTTAAGTCCATTTCTAGTATATGGAATATCAAATTAATCCTGTTTTTGTGATCTTTAATTTGACAACAACAGTGTATATATTGATGTAAAAAATTATATTTAAACTTATGAAATATAATTTTTATGGATGAAATGTAAAATTTTATGCACTGATTATTAATTTTAAAATCTTGATATATGTGATGAAGTTGAATCAATAGTATATCAAAATTTTAAATTGATTTAACCTAAAATATAGATAATTTTTTTATTAAAATAAAAATATTATACTATTAATTTATTTTTTAACTTCAATAGTTTTAGTAAATTAAAATATTTATATTCAATTGAAGGACAATTCAAAAGTTACTTTAAAATATTGTACAATTTATTATTTAATAAAACTAACTTAAAAAATGAAAATGCAGTATAATATATAAAACTATATTTTAAATTGAATAGTATTTATATAAATATAATTTACATAAATAATAGGTTATATATATTTTTTAATGATAATAACATAAATATATTATGAATTATTAATGTAATAAATATATTGTATCATGTACATCACACGAGCTGACATTTAGTATGTAAATAAAATGTAGAGACACATGTTAAAAGAGATGGAAATATTTTACCATTCTTCTTTTATATTAAAGAAGGATAATAAATTATTTATAGTAAATTTAAATTGTAATTAAATATTATCAAAAAAATTAATTTATAAAAATTATTTGAACTTAATAAATTAATTTATTTTAGAAACACAATTTTTATTTTGGAACCTATTGGTTTGGGGAATTGCACAATTGTAGGGCAACATTATTGAAGTCAAAGAATCACGACGATAATGGATCCTCCGGCCTGGACACTGCCGTTTGGGTCCATTTGGCAATTTTATCTCTCATTTCCAGTTACTGCCCGCCCATTTCCCCAAGGGATACTGTTGTCCGTTGCCGGTGTCCCATTCCCACAGTTACAGGTTTTTTTTTTTTTTTTTTTTTTTTTTTTTTTTTTAAGGTTTATATGAAACATGTTCTGGCTGGCATCGCAGGTATCTTATATCTGATTTTGTATTGTATCTTAATTTTTTATTTTATTAATATATACTTTTCTTATAAAATAATATTGTAAATGAACATGTCGTTTATAAATAAAATTATAAAATAAAACACAAAATGTATTAAAAATATATAACAATGAAACGAACAAGTTTAAGATGTGGGTGATTAAATCTGGTTGAATATTGTGAGGTGATGATTAAAAGCCCAATTAATAAAATAAATTACATTATACAATTAGAAAACTAATAATTTCAATATTTTAGTCAAATATACAAAAGATATACATTATAATAATAAGATATATATTCTTAATTTTCTTGATTTGTATATCTATATTAATAACAAATAATAACCCATTCTTGTGTAAGATGATTGAGACTCAATGCTAAGTTACGATAAATTTAGATATTTTATCATTCACTCGCTTAACATCATGTTTATTTATAGCACGGATAGAATATTAGATCATGTTCGTTTATAACATGGATAGAGTATTAGTTTAAATTGTTATGAAAAAAGAGAAAGACATGGTTTCATGTATTATTTCCGCGTAGATTCGTGTACCATAAAGTGTGTTTCTTGCCGGGAAGGGAACACCTTACAAGTTCTTGTCCATTAGGCTACAGCTGCACCACTGCTTCTGGTTCACACTAGACATACATGATATATGGGTACAACTGCTACTGCCTGGGGTGCAATCAGTATCCACCTGAGCTGGAACATATGTACAAGGTCAATGATAATGACAGTATTTATACATAGTTTTTGTATGTTGGGAGAATTGGTCCAAAGAAGAATATTATAAAGCAGGGGCCACTTTATTTATGTATTTAATTTTGGGAACTTAAATTCATTCCTTTTGGTTCCAACATACGGGTTGTCTGGCCTGCCCTCCCAACATGCCACATTCAATGGCCATCCATCAAAGGAAAAATTATTAGCGCGTGCGCGTACACACACTACACTATAAGGTGGTCGCTAAATATATAAAAATAAGATAGTTTAAAAATAAATTGTTTTTCAAAATTTTCAAATACTTTTGGAAAATGATGTGCACTTTTTAATTAGTTGGTATTTTTTCCTATTTTCATGTTTTTATCAATTTATTAATATACAAATATATTTTTTTTGTTTCTAAATTATTTTTGACGTAAGATATGTCAAATTAATTATTTTTTTATGAACTTAAATTTTACATATATATTGTATGAATTGAAGTGAAATATTAAATTTGAAAATTATAAATATTTTTTTATTGATTACTTTAGTTATATTGAATATTTATTGTGAATTTGTTTTCCATAATATTAACTAATAATTATAAAAAAAATATTAAATAAAATTATATAATTTTTTAATTCGTTATAAACAATAAAATTAGTTTAGGACGAAAATAATATATTATTTTTTCTAATTTATTTTTGTCTATTGATAAGCTAAATATATATATACATATATAAATTGTGTATCATACGGGGCAATGCTAGTAGTAATAATTAGTAACTTCATGTTGAATTTTTTTTATGGAACCAACTTTAATATAAAATACTTTTACGTAATTATTAGATGTAACTAATATTTTAATAAAACTCGAACTCCATTAGTATTCATATAGTAAGTAATTATTGTATTTATTTGAATTATGAAATAACTTATTTGTTCTTAATTTTTTTTTTAAAGTTGGTTGTATATTTATGAAGTTAAATAAATAATTTTTTTATGAAAACAATTTATATATGTTGAGTGTATATCGTGCAATTCAATTTAATAATATTACATGTGACTACAAATTATTATTTATTTATTTAAAAAATATTATTATTAAAAATTATTATTCATTAATTTCAAAAGGTAGATATTAAGTGCTACTCTAAAAAAGAATCACCCTTAATTTTTTTAATTATATTGTTTGTTTACTCATAATATATTATGAATTTATTTAAAAAATATAATTAATTATGTTTACTTGTTCAGTTATTTTTTGTTTGGACAGGTGGAGTATAAAGTGGGACAAACATTAAAATGAAAATAGATATAAGAAAACACGCGCTTTTGAGTTGGGAAAATATGTGGAAGCAAACACGTTAATGCTAATCACATTTACTACACCATGTTCAATTTTAATGTCTTAAACAAAGGATTGATCATATGCATCTCAAGCCAAAGAAGGATCCAAGAAGAATGTATATATACAAATATATATATATATATATATATAGAGAGAGAGAGAGATTTATAAACTCGTATATATACACACCCAAAGCTTAACAAGACAGCACGCTTTTAGACAAAACTAGAAACAGAAGCTCATCCGCAATGGATACTGTCAAATCCTTCAAAGGCTACGGCAAAGTAGATGCGCTTGAAGATGCTGATTTCAAGCGGAAAACGCGAAAGCGTATGGTCATCCTCTCTGTTTCGTTAGTTCTGTTCATCGCTCTGATAATCGGAGTTGTCGCCGGAACAATAGCTCACAAGAAGAACAAGAATGCCAATGCCGGTGAAGCTCCGGCTACCTCTGCGGCGGCGATTAAGTCCGTTTGCAGCGTGACTCAGTATCCCGACTCGTGCTTTACCAGCTTGAGTTCTTCAAAATCCTCCAACCCGGAGAAGATTTTCCAGCACTCTTTGTCGGTGGTGATGGATTCGCTGGAGAAGATCTCGAATTTCCCCGACAAGTACGTGAACAGAACCGATGACCCGGCGGTGAAACAGGCTCTGCAAGTGTGCGGCGAGGTGCTAAACGATGCCGTTGAGTCCCTCAACGACACCATCTCCGCCGTGGAGGCGAACGACGCCGTTCCGAGAATCAACGACTTAAAAACGTGGTTGAGCACTGTCCTCACCGATCAAGAAACGTGTTTGGACGCTCTGTTGGACGCAAACGCGACTATAGTTGGGGAAATCAGGACTCTGATGAAGAACTCAACTGAGTTTGCGAGCAACAGTTTGGCCATTGTGTCGAAGCTGCTCGGATTGCTCGGAGATTTGAAGATCCCGGTACACCGGCGGCTGTTGGGTGTTGCAGAGTCAGGTTTTCCAGCGTGGGTTGGGGCGGCGGAGCGGCGGCTCCTCCAGGAGAGTAGTCCGAAGCCGGCTGTGACGGTGGCGAAGGACGGCAGCGGAGATGTGAGGACTCTGAAAGAGGCGGTGGAGAAGATTCCGAAGAAGAGCAAAACAAGATTTGTTATATATGTGAAGGCGGGAGTGTACGAGGAGAATGTGGTGTTGCCGAAGTCTCATTGGAATGTGATGATTTACGGCGATGGAGCCGCCGCCACCATTTTTTCCGGCCGCAAGAATTTCGTCGAAGGTACGCCGACGTTCGAGACGGCTACCTTTGGTAAGTTTTTCTTTTTAAAATGAATATTTAATCAGATAATTTTTATATTTCTTACAAATTCTCTGTTTTATTTTTCTAAATTATATTTAATTTATATGCATCCTACATTAGTGACCTCATGAATTCAGAAATTAGGGAAATTCTTGATCTGAATTCCGACATTGCGAAATGCCATGTGATTCGATGCAATAATGTCCCACCTAAGTCGGTTGATAATTTACATTTCCATAGTTAAAACAAAAATAAAAATAAAAAGAGATAATCTAGAGTTTTCAGACCCCACCATGTGCTTTTTCTCTGATCTTTTGTGGTCAAAATCATGAACTTCATTTATTCTATTCAACAAAATCATCATATTTGATAATTTTTATTATATATTTTCTTTTTATCGAGTGTAGGATCTATCTCCCTACTATTTTTTACACTGAGGTCCATTTTGATTGATTGCCCATACAATCTTCTTCGAAAGAGCACTGAGGTGCATTTTGGTTGATTGCTCATACAATCTTCTTCGAAAGAGCACTGAGTGCATTTTGATTGATTGCCCATACAATCTTTCTTTGAAAGAGCATGGGTGGTAGGATTAAAGTTAGAAAGATAAAGTGTTGGGTAACAAATCTAATAATTACAAACCTGCATGCCTAAATGTAATATTATGGAATACAGACCAAACTTTTTATTAATTTAATTCAAGTTTACACTTGCAAGCATGTTTCTATGTATTAATTTAACTCAATGGGACAAAATATTACCCATAATAAATTACTAATACCATAAATAGACACTATCCTAGTCATGTTGAACGAGACTATGCCACTATACTATGTTTCCGTTCTTATGTCTCTCAACTTACGATAAGTTAAATTTGTTCATCAGCTGTTGCCGGAAGAGGTTTCGTCGCTCGGGACATAGGGTTTAGAAACACCGCCGGAGCCGCCAATCACCAGGCCGTGGCCTTCCGCTCAGGATCAGATGAGTCGGTCATCTATAGATGCTCGTTTGACGCATTTCAGGACACCCTATACGCGCACTCCAACCGTCAATTTTATCGTGAATGCAACGTGACTGGGACCATCGATTTCATATTTGGAAACTCGGCTGTCGTCTTCCAAAACTGCAACATCTTGCCTAGGCAACCCATGCCCAACCAATTTGTGACGATCACTGCACAAGGGAAGAAAGACCCTAATCAGAATAGTGGCATTTCCATTCAAAGATGTGTGATAAGTCCATTGGATCGACTCAATGCCTCGACTTATTTGGGCCGGCCCTGGAAGGAGTTTTCCACTACAGTTATAATGCAGACCGATATTGGTGGGTTTTTGAACCCATTGGGCTGGATTTCTTGGGTCAGTGGTGTTGACCCACCGAGCACAATCGTGTACGCGGAGTATCAGAATACTGGGCTGGGTTCGAACACCGCGAATCGGGTTGAATGGGCTGGGTACAAGCCCAGTCTTACAGAGGCGGAGGCCTTAAAATATAATGTGGACTCATTTATTCAAGGCCCATCTTGGTTGCCTGCTTCAAATGTGGTCTTTGATTCAACCTAGGGAAGTGAGAATTGAGACACTCTTACAGTTGGGTTTTTTATCTAACATTTGTGTATTGTAACTTTAATATATATATTTTTTAACATTTTTGAATTTTTAATTTAAGAATATATGGTTATTACTTGGAATTTACATGATAATGGGTTTATTTTATTCTTTCTATGTAAAACACATGTTGTATGAATTCATCGAACTAATGATTTAATTACCTATTAAAATTGAATTCATTGAGATTTGAGGGGAGTGGTCAAGGAAATATCACTATTTATATTTTAAAAGTTGAGTGGACGGCTGCACCAACCACCTTAGACATTCCTTTTAATTATAATCATCAATATATTTGTCGTATTATATTATAGTTCATATTGCTTTTCTTAAATCAATAGTAACAATTTTCAATTAAAATTATAATTTACGTACAAAGTTATTTCGAGTGTCTTCAAACTGCAATTTTTACTTAAAAATGTAAAAAAAGAAAAAAGAAAGTTTTAGGCAAAAGGTTAAAAGTAGGATAGCAATTTGTTTTCGTATTTGGTAAATAATTCTAAGTTGTTCTCTCATTATTAAGTTGAAAACTACTTAAATATGGAATATTCCAATTTTTAAATTTAATGAAAATTAATTATATTCTCAAATACTATTTACGTTTTAATCATACACTCTTACAAGAAGAAAAATAACCTGGAATCTGGATTCACACAAATCTTGTCTTAATTATTCATGTGAAAAGAACATTTTTTTATTTTTTCAAGTTCATAAAATCTGGCACAACTTCGGGTCCATGCTGGGCCGCCACCTTGGATGGATATATATATATATATATATATATAATCTGTTTTCAATTTAGTCAGCAGAAAACAACTTAAATCTCATAAATTTTTCACCTCGCCGCTTGTGCCAAAATCCAAATTTCCTTTCGCTCTATAAATCAATAATGCGGAAATTCGCAGCTGAAAAATCCAGAAATTTGTTAGCCCACAGGAAAGTTTTCACTTCCAGTTTGCAGCATCCCACCGTTCCACTTAATTCGTCTTCATCTCCTTCTCATTCACATAAATATCTGCCCCATTCTTCTGCGGCGTTTCTCCTCCGTTTCTTGAGCACCACTGCAGCTCCTAATCCTTCTACTTCGTCTGACTCTATGGCGTCTGATTATTCTTCAACCCCTGTTAAGATTGATTCAATCAATCCAAAGGTGGTTTTGATTTACTCCCTGATTCAAGCTTTTTTCTTTTCCTTTTATGTTTAATTTTTTATGGTGTTGTTTTCGTTTGTGGTTTCCATTTTTAGCATCTTGATCTGGGTTTTGAGCCAATTTTGTTTACTGGATTTTAGTTGGGTCATGTGTTCTGTTTTGACTATGATCGGTGCTTGCTTTTGTGGGTCTTGATCATGGCTTCTAAATCTTATTTTGGAGAGTGTTTCTGATTTGAATTATTATTCTTTTTCTTGTGAGAGAGTGGTTTCTATTTTCTGCTGTTTGTTTTCCATGGGTTCTGCTTTGTGCTTTAAACACACACAAAAGGAACGGTGTTAATCTGCCTTTGCAGCGCCTTTTTATTTCTATGTTCATCTTTAGCTGGTCATTGAGCTCTCAGATTTGTTCTCAAGAATGAATATTGTTGTCATAATTGATTTGGTGGCTGCATTGCTAAGTGAATCTATAGCCGAACAAATTATTTCTCTGTATTACATGGTGAAAAGAGATTATTCTATTCTATCTGATATCATGTTACACTTTTTTTCTTTATTTTGATTGTTGCTTCTAAGTTTCAGCATTTGATTGCTCGTTCACATATTGTGGCAAATATGAAATCTTTATTTATAGTCCAACTTCTTTACCAGGTTTTGGAGTGCGAGTATGCTGTTCGTGGTGAAATTGTGAACCTTGCTCAGGTAATTGATTTTGTATTCTTTAGTTGTTGTACATCATAATTTTTTATTTTGTGTGTGTGTGTGTGTGTGTGTGTGTGAACGTGACGCCTAACTTGTTCTTTTTCAACAGAAATTACAAGAAGAGTTGAAGGTTAACCCGGAATCTCATCCTTTTGATGAGGTAACTATCCTACCTTGAGGACATTACTACTTGCTTGCAACTCAATAATATAATTCAATAGTATGCTGGAAAAAGTTGATTGATTTATGGAATGCTTAAAATGATAATTATGAACCCAATTGATAGAGACAAATCAGTTTAACTTGTAATAACGAACACATTAAGAGTTAGTGACCTACTTTTAGTTCTTATAATTCTCAAGAATGTTTTTGCTTATAAGCATGCACATGTTAAGCAATCCAGAAGGATTTGAAACTATGATTAATGTGTTCTGGTATCTTTTTTGTTGGTGTCTTTGATTTGTTTGTGTTTCTAGAATTGAATTATCGAAATAGAATCATGGTAGAGTTCTTACTGCTCCTTGTTTCGACAGATATTGTACTGCAATATTGGAAATCCCCAATCCCTTGGCCAGCAGCCAATCACCTTTTTCAGAGAGGTGTGTATAATGCAATCATACAGAGAACATGTAAAACCTTTGACGAATTGTTTGTCTAACATCTTCAGTCCGAACTTCAGGTCCTTGCCTTATGTGATCATCCTGCTATTTTGGATAAAGCCGAGACCCAGGGTCTATTTAGGTAAATTCAACCAAAACATATAACTAATATCTGTAATAATGTGGAAATTGCACTGTGATTGTTACCTTGTTGGAAATCCTGCTGTTACAATCAGAATGTGAATCCTAATTTTAGTTGAAAGATTTGAAACCCTGATTGACGAACTCCTCTCTATCTCTCTATTTGATCAAATTGTCCTTTTTGACAAACCTTACAAAATATACATCTTGTTGGCAGGATCCCAAAGTGTTTAGATTTAATGAAGTTTTTAATCCTCTGCTGTGTTCATTGCTTTATGGATAGTGAATTTATTGATTATTTCGTCTACAGCATGAGTGAATTTTAAGTACTTGGTTATGCATTCTATTGGTCCAGTCTTTGTTAGTAATAATTCCATCTGGTGAATTGATAGTGCCGATTCCATCGAACGGGCATTTCAGATACTAGATCAAATTCCTGGAAGAGCAACCGGTGCTTATAGTCACAGTCAGGTAATAATATGCTTCTTTTCAAGACTCATTCATGAGAATTTTTATAGACTCTCTGCTGATATATCAAAGTTTTCCTATTACTCTATGTAAATTTAGGGTATTAAAGGGTTGCGTGATGCAATTTGCGCTGGCATTGAAGCTCGTGATGGATTCCCAGCTGATCCAAATGATATTTTCTTGACAGATGGTGCAAGCCCTGCGGTATAGATCATGCCTTATGTAGTGATCACAATTCTGACAGTACTAACTCTTGATATTCCATGGCATCTTTATATTTTTATTTTATTTCATTTTTTAGGTCCATATGATGATGCAACTATTGATAGGATCAAAGAATGATGGCATTCTATGTCCTATTCCACAGTACCCTCTTTATTCTGCTTCAATTGCTCTCCATGGAGGCACCCTTGTACGTGTTATTCCTTTTCCTAGTTCTAGTCGAAGAGTGATATAAAAATTTGTTTGTTTCTTAAATTTTCACTCTCTCTCTCTCTCTCTCTCTCTCTCTCTCTCTTTGTAGGTTCCATACTATCTTGATGAAGCAGCGGGATGGGGTTTGGAGGTCTCTGAACTTAAAAGCCAGTTGGAAACTGCCAAATCAAAGGGTATTAATGTCAGGGCTTTAGTGGTTATAAATCCCGGCAATCCTACTGGGCAGGTAACTAACAGTCCATTGATCCTCGATGCAATACATAATTATTCATTTATGCATTGGAAAATTGTGTTTATTGAATTCTGAATTCCTTTTCAAGTTAAATCAATTTACGATGACTTCAATATTCAATGCTTCTTCTAAAGGTTTTGGCTGAGAGTAACCAACAGCAAATTGTGGACTTTTGCAAGAAAGAAGGGCTTGTTCTTTTGGCAGATGAGGTGACTAGAGATATTCCTTGAAGTCTCAGAATTACACATACTTTGCTCCTGAATTTTATTGTCGTATTAACTATTAGGCTGTGTTTGGATTGAGGGATTCGAAATGTAAGGATTTGAAATGGATGAGTTTCAAATCCATCCAAATGACTCAAAAATTATTTCACCATGAAATGAATGTATTTCAAATGCATATCTGTCCAAACAACCTCTCATGGATTTGCTATTATGGATTTCATTTCCATCCTCAAATCCTTTGATCCAAACACAGCCTTTGGTCTTTAAACTTGTTGAATATCATTAATTAACTCTGAATAATTGGCCGATTATCTGCAGGTATACCAGGAAAACATTTATGTACCTGACAAACAGTTTCACTCGTTCAAGAAAGTTGCTCGGTCTATGGGTTATGGGGAGAAAGATATTTCCTTAGTATCCTTTCAGTCTGTATCAAAAGGTATGCAATCATGTTATAATTCTTGTATTACAGTAATAATTTAGACGCATTTCCAAAGTAAATGAGTTATATGTTTCATCATTGATCCAGGTTACTATGGAGAATGTGGAAAAAGAGGAGGTTACATGGAAGTCACTGGTTTTGCTCCTGAGATAAGGGAGCAGATATACAAAGTAGCATCCGTGAACCTTTGTTCTAACATATCCGGTCAGATTCTTGCAAGCCTCGTCATGAACCCCCCAAAGGTTAGCTGTCTTTATCTGCATGTGATTCCCAACTGTGATAAGAAACTGAATTCCCCTTTCAACCCATGCAATTTAAATCAGATTTGACTAGATAAAACTGTTTGAGCAAATTCGAAAGTGAATCACTTGTACCTACATTTTCGTCTCCTCATTCAAGATGTTTGCTCTCTCTCTCTCTCTCTCTCTCTGACACACACATGCCTGTGGAACCCTCTACAACAGTGGACCTCTTCTGTGATTACAATATTATGATAGGCATCCCTTTTAAGCTATATACATCTTCCACAAGGATATATGATATCTATGGTCCTCTATCCAATTTCAGACACGTGTACTATGAATTCCTGTATTTAGAAGTTCTTATCTAATGTATGCAGGTGGGAGATGAATCCTATGAGTCTTATTATGCAGAGAAAGATGCAATTCTATCCTCCCTAGCAAGGCGAGCCAAGGTTAGCCTTTGACCCGAGGCTTAACTGTACTTTTTTTTTTTTTTTTGTTCTGGTTTTAAGCACCCATCCTCGAATGTTTCACTTGTATTTGAATTTTGTTACTCCACTTATCGTCAGAGTTCACTTGCTGTTTGTATATATCAGACTCTTGAAGATGCATTTAATGGTCTGGAAGGAATAACCTGCAACAGGGCAGAAGGAGCAATGTATCTATTTCCTCGTCTTCACTTGCCGAAGAAAGCAATAGAAGCAGCAAAGGCCGTTAACTCAGCCCCAGATGCATTTTACGTTCGTTGTCTCCTCAATGCCACTGGAATAGTAGTTGTCCCTGGTTCTGGATTTAGACAGGTAATGGCCCATAATACCTATTCTCGTATAAAGTACCCACATCTATGTTAGAAATCCAGCAACAAATCACTAAAAAATTAGTACAAAATGGGAGTGATTGCTTTCAAATCCATATCAGTCTAAACTACCATTGAATTACTACTCTGGATTTCAAGACTATCTTAAACCTTCAATCCAAACAAAGCCTAAGTTTTCTGTGATACGATTAAAAAGCTCGATAAAACTTAATGAGTTCCAACCCATTTACTTGTTTAGATAGTAAAACTTGTAAAGTTTTGACTAGTTTACTTATATACAATGTAATTAGTTCATGTTAAATCTGTCCATAGCCATCTTATGTGGGTTTTTTCTTGGTAGGTTCCTGGAACGTGGCATTTTAGATGTACGATATTGCCTCAAGAAGACAGAATACCAGCTATTGTCACCCGTCTCACTGACTTTCACAAAGTATTCATGGATGAATACAGCGACTGATGAAGGACTCTGCTAACGATCTTCCAAGCTTCCGCGCCTTCTGATTTGGCAATCAAGTTTGTTGATGTTATGAAGCAGTGGTTGTGTGTTTTGGAGGTGTTGAGAGATTCTAGCTTTGGAAAATGAGTTGTAGCTCGAGTTGAGCCTTAGTTTCTTGCTGAATTACAGTTACCATCTTCTAATAAATGCAAACTCAGATGTTTGATTTTGTTCATTTTTTAAACTAGCCAATATCCCTTTAATGAATTTAAACTATTCTTTGCATTCTAATTACCATGATTTAATTTTTACATTTGTTTTTCTTTTTGCACTTCAAAGCACGAAATTTTAAATGGATTTTAGTTGACTTCAATCTTTAAAATTTTATTTAATTAAATTTTAGATCTTGAAATTAATAAATAAATTAATCCCTTTTTTATAAAAATGTTTTATTAAATTTATATTCTTTTAATTTAATTCTTTATTTTGACTGCAATTATTTAAGAACTCATAAATTAAGAATAAAATTTGGACTTCTATCTCAAAAAAATTGTTACTTTTGAAGAATACAATTTTTTTTTATTTTCATCAATTTAATAAAGGTACAATTTCTTAATAATTATAAATTCCTACTCTATTTATTAGTTGATTAACTAGCACAATTATATATAACTTGTGTGTAAATTAAAAAATTATAAATTTTGACTTTAACTACAAAAGATCTTAACTTCAAAACAACAAACCATTTTCTTAAAAAATATATATATATTTTTCAAAGATAACTCTGTGTTTTTTTTTTGGAGACTGAGGAAGCAATGTTTCTAGCTATACTAAGCATATTTCCTTGTATAATTAATTTCATTTTTTTAATTAAAAAAAAAGAAAGAAAGAAATGCGTAAAAAAAAAAAACTCTGCATAAAAAATTTGGGCCTTAATATGAATGTGGGTTCATGGCCCATCGATATGTTGGAGAAATTTCAACAATTAATTAAATTTTATTTTCTAGGGTTAACAGATGGTCTCATTATGAGCAGAGATAACATTGAGCCCAGAAATGTGGCCCAGCTAATGATGGGCCTAAGGTAGCTTTATTGCTTTTAAAAAGGCCCACTTCATAACGAGCTTTATGTCCAAATATGTTAGCATCCCAGTAAAATGGTTGTCTTGAATAAGTTGGATCTCACCTCCAGAAATGGCAAAAACAAACGGACCTTAATTGATCGAATTTGTCTCCACGTAAAAATGTTTTCATATGCATGCAAGCGCATATTTTGAACTTGTGCTTTTTAAATTATACAAAACATATTACTTTTGTCATTCAAAAACTACTACTTTTTGTTGAAATTTTATTCTAATTTTATATATTTTTTAACTAGTTAAATAGAAGTAATATTTATATAACAAAAATTAATATTGTATTATGACAAATTATATTTTTTAACAATTTAAAAAGCTCTTACTTTTTATCCAAAATTATTAAGAATGCCCTCCACTAAATTCAAATAATTTTAAATATCATTCAATTATGTCAGTGTAATTGTACGAATATAAAATCCTTACATTCATACCATAGACTTTTGAAAGCCCATTCATACCTATATAATTGTTAATAACAGTGTCCTCTCATAATTAATTACCAATTTATTGAGATTATCAGGGGTGTCAATAAGTCAGCGAACTGCTCGAACTCGGTTAAGTCAAAGCTCATTTTGAGTAGACTTTATTCGAGCTCAACTCAAAATATTAAGGTGCCGAGCCGAACTTACTTAAGCTCGGCTCGAAAATTCATGTACATGTTCGATTATTTTTTAATTTAATTTTTATATATTACTCAAAAAATGAGTAATAAGTACATTTTTATTCAAAATAAATTATAAGAAAGACATGAAGTAAGAACTAAGAAGAATTGCAAGAAAGAGGACAATTGTTGAATATTTATAATAATGTTTCAATTAAGAAAATACAAATTATTATTGTGCAACTTTTAATGGTGTGAACATTAAACTTTTTTTTGCAGTGAGATGTAAGATATTTAAATACAAACAATATAATTTTGTTTGTTAAATTTATTATTTTCAAATGTTAAGTTCATGTTATTTTCTTGGAAAGTTAAAAATTGTTACAAAAATGTTGAAACTTATATAAATTATATTAATGGAGCACAAAATTATATATTTTAGAATAAAATTGAGTTTCGAATTAAGTCAAGCTTACAATTGATATCACAAACTTGAGTCAAACCTAACATTTTATACTCAACAAGCTTCAAAATCAAGCTCAACATTCTCAAGTTTGAGTCGAGCCTACTTAAACTCGAGCTCAGCTCAGCTCAACTCATCAACATTCTAGAAATTACATGTCATATTTTTTTTATCACTAGAATTATAATTTGTACTTCCAACTATTTGTAATATTATAATTAGGCGCAATGTTGCTAATACAAAAGTAACACTTACACGTGCTCAATTTAAATTGTGGTTCTCATTTCTTTGTCCTATTTATATCGCATTTATATCCACAGCACTAACTTTGTCATCAAGATTCCTACTTTATTATTATTATTATTATTATTATTATTATTATTATTATTATTATTATTATTATTATTATTATTATTATTATTATTATTATTATTATTATTCCCCATCGATCCAAAAAGATATATGTTTATAAAGAATATGATTTTTTTGTCAATTTTAATGAAGAAATAATTTTAAAAATCATCATATATTCATACTATTTTTTTTATATTTTTTTGGTTTGATGAAGGTACAACTTGTTAAAATCATAAATTCACACATACTATTTTATTCATTTGATGAATAATACAAGTTTTTAGAAATCACAAGTTCACACTTATTATTTCATTCAATTGATAAAGTTACAACTTCGTAAAATCATAAGTTGGTACTTATATCACTTCTTTTATTTGTTGATTTAACTTATTTAATTATATATAACTTTTTTGTGAAATTAAAATTATATATTAAATTTTAACGGGTAAAACAAGACATTAGCTTTTAAAACATGACATTATTAAGATAAAATATTTTTAAAATATGATTTTTTTAGAACAGATGAATTATAATTTGTTTTTAAATAAATTTTTTTGAACTAATAAAATGAAATTTGATTATAACATATTGCCCTTTTAAAAATATTTTCTTAAATATAATTATTGTTTAAAAAATATATATATTATTTTTTTAAGCAAAACCACGAAGATACCATTGCAATAAAAATAATTAACTGCACTTAAAGAGTAAATGAATGCTCAAAGGCACATTCTCTCTCCAAGATATCACCCATAAAATGACGAAAATACCCACAACTTTAATGACATTTTACTAGTCTAATTCCCACCTAGTCCCTTACTTCCTTATCCCACTTGCACAGAATCTTTTAACCACGTGAAACATGTTACTAGTCCAAATTGATTTCCACTAATACCCTCATCCCACTTGCATGTATTCTTCTAGTTTTTTAAAACATGTGAGTTTAGGTACAAACAAATTCATTATGCTAAATAATTAAAGTCACCATCCTTGTCATGTTGATGGGATTGGACAAACAACTCGAAATTTCAATTGGATTTGTATTAAAAAAAATTATTAATTTTTATGTCGTCGTTTCACCTAATAATGATGTAGATCAGAAATTTAATTTTTAAACTAATAAAACAAAATTTGAAAATTTTCTAGTAGAATATAAATGAATATTGTATATAAAATTATATATCTTATACGAATTTCATCCAAAGTTACAAATGATCTTATAAGATGGTTACAGCATTATTCAATAATTGAATCTTAATTTATTGTTTTATCTAGTTACTTGTTAATTGTATATAGGTACATCCAATTATTATTGAAAATATCTTAAAATGTTAAAGGTATCAATTAAGTATGATTGTTTTGTATTGACAGAAGAAATATATTTAGCGTACTTTGTAAGGAAGAGTACACTAAAGAAACTACATTTGGAAGATACGAAAATATTAACATCTAATATGATTATAAATTACACATTTGGAAAACATCTTTATAAAGTACATTTCTTGTTGCATTAATATTTTCTCATTCTTGTCATCTCCACAAGTCGACATGTTTATCATTTGCAACTGATACCTCTTAAAACTAGTACTTATATTGACTAAAAGCTTTTTCATTCTAATATGATAAGTTTAAGTTGTTGTTGTTGTTATTATTATCTTAATTTTTGGGTTTTATTATTCGTTTAAAAATTATTATAAATGTTGTCATTATTGTAAACACGTCCAAATAAATTATGCCCGACCTGGTCAGGACCTAGTCGGGCTTTTTTTGTTCCAACAAATTATAAATAAATAATGATTTATTTGATTTGAAAACAAAAGGACTTTTTTTTTTAATATTTAATATAATTATATTATCATTATATTCAATTGAATATTTTATATTCAAGCAACAACAAAAAGAAGAAAACTATCTTAAATTCTTTTCTCGTTATATTTTACCGAACTAAAAAAGAAACTATCGATTCTTCCACTTTGTTATGATTTTTGTATTTTTTTTATCCGTATCTTCTTCATCAAAAGAGAAAGCTTTAGTTATTTAATTTAAATGAAGCCCTTCTTTCCTTCCCGCAAAAAAGCCCAACACTCTCATTTTGATGATTCTTTGCTAATCCTATCTTGATCGTGCTCAACTATCCTGTTCGACAAAAGGTCCATTTGTGTACAATAATCATATTATAGCGGGTATAGTTTAGTGGTAAAAGTGTGATTCGTTCTATTAACCCTTAATAGTTAAAGGGTCTTTCGGTTTTATTCATATTCCGACCAAAAACTTTATTTCTTAAAAGGATTTAATCCTTTACCTCTCAACGAGAAATTCGAAAAAAAATACGAATTCTCGTGATTTGTATCCACAAGTCAACTATAAATTGAAAAGTTACATTATGAAATTGCGAAACATAATTTTTGAAGTGGACTAAGACTTCCAATTAAATAAGTATGAGTATAGGATCTATGGCTGAAGATAGAAAATCAATTTCTAATCGTAACTAAATCTTCCACTTTTTTCTTTAGACTTAGAAATGGAGAGCAATTTGAAGAAATGACTCTAAATCTTTGTGTATTGACCCCTAATCGAATTGTTTGGGATTCCGAAGAAAAAAAATCATTTTATCTACATATAGTGGTCAAATTGGTGTATTACCAAACCATGCTCATATTGCTACAGTTGTAGATATAGGGATTTTGAGAATACGCCTTAAGAACCAATGGTTAACGATGGCTCTGATAGGTGGTTTTGCTCGAATAGGCAATAACGAGATCACTATTTTAGTAAGTGATGCGAAAAAGGGTAGTGATATTGATCCACAAGAAGCTCACGAAACTCTTAAAATAGCATAAGCTAATTTAAGAAAAGCTGAAGGATTCCAAAATAAGTTATACTGAAAAAATAACACCTTTCAAAATTCATACCAACATGTTGAATCTGTTGACTTTTGATATAAAAGGTTGATAGATGGAGCTAATCATTTGGATAATATAGTCAAATATATTCCTTTTTTATTAAAAGGAATTCCTAGAGATCCAATAAACAAAGTAAATAGGACTAATATGAGTAAAGGAAATAACATCATATTGTCCGATTCATAAGGATAGCAAAAGGACTTTTGATTATCAAAATTAAGAATATTAATAAAAATTTGCCCCCGCCCTTTTTCCTTACATTCTCATCACTTTGATATATCTTTTTTGAAAAAGAGGAACTTTCATTATTATTCATTTTTAATATTGTCCATTTTTCTTCAAATTGAATACAATTTAATAATTTCATAATGAGGTCTATATAGGAAACTTTTTCAATTAGAAAGATTGTTTTAATAAATTAAATATTTTTAATGATTTCTTATACGTGTAATTTAAAAAAAAAGTAGGAAATCCTTGAATCTATCCTATTTATCCTATTGAGCCACTTGAAGATGCCGATTTAAAAAGCGATTGTTTCCTCTACTTTTATTTCTTTCTATATATGTTAAAACTATGCTAAAAATGATGTCTTGCTAAGACTTTATTCAGAAAAATCGTTCCACATATCATATATTCATATATAGAAGAAGAGTCTAGATTCCAATGTTTTATATCGATGGACAGCTGAACCAACGACTATTCATGATTCGATAATTGAATCAATTCCATACCGGTTCCAAATTAGAGGAATGTTATGGTAAAACTTCGTCTGAAACGATGTGGTAGAAAGCAACGTGCGACTTGAAGTACATGATCCATTGTGGATTTTTACATCCACCATTTTCGATTTGTCAATGGGGTGCTCTTGGCTCGTTTCTTGACAATATTGCCCATGAATTATCAATGTGATAGCACCAAAATCTATACGCAAAATTATCAGTCGTTCTCCACCGAACACTCTCATGTACTACAAACTAGTGTAAAGCTCGTAAAATTCAATTCACAAGTCAAACAGATAAATTTTTTATAAAACAATTTTAAAATAATACATACTATTATATATATATATTATAATAATATAGTAAATTTAGATATTTTAAGAATTACTTTACATTATTGCCTAAATTAAAATAATTTTAATTCATGAAGCTATTTTTATTAATCAAAATAAGAATTAACCATAATACATTTTTTCCAAATCATACTGGTCACATTTTCTAAAATATTTTAATAAATTCAAGTAATGAATGCCAAAACTTACTACAATAACGTAATGATAGTCTCATCTATTATATTAAAGATTACTAATTGCCACATCTTGTAATTTATAACCAATATATATCAAACTAAATAAATATTTTGTACATATATAAAACTATCACCACAATATAAATTAATGTTTCCATATATAATATTTAATTGATTTATTTTTATGTATGTAAAAATAATGATGATATATATTTTTTAATTTATTTATTGAACAATTGAATTGAGAGTAAAAGACATGAATGATCTAAAATGTTATCGAAGGTTGATAATCTGATAGATCCACCCAATCGGACATATAATAATTCCAACATCCTAAAAAAAAAAAAAAAAAAAGGGTCCGCCTTATTCATATTGCAAAGTAAAATTAATACTATTATAAATAAAATACATAATATGTGATATAAAGATACAATCACAAAATATTATTGACTTTATTTTTTATTTTATATTTCAACCTTACTAATATATATTATATATAATATATTTATAATATCATCAATAAATAAATATTGTATATTGAATAAAATTAAAATATTAACTAAAATATAAAATAGAATACAATGATCCCAATTAGATATGTACACATATTTTCATAGTTCTAATTTTCAATTTTTTTCTTTATATTTCAAATTTAAAATTGTGATTCAGAATTAGAAAGGACTATTTGAAACTACGAGTTTTAAAATTCTGAAATCAAAGTAGAATTAAGCCAACTTTTTATTTCAATTGTGATTTTGATACCAATTTATAATATAAATGGAAGAAAAATCATAGTTATGCCACGTCTAATCCCAATCAAACAGCTTAGCCTCTTGCCCTACTTTTTGCAAACAGCCACGTCTGGAACACTTTGCGTAGCACAACCAATTGCTTTCAGAAATGTTGTCTGAAGAAAGAAGTTAAGAGAAAATGAGATTAGGTGCTAGCCAAAGGGTGGAGGTCTTAAATGAGTGCCAACCAATTGGCATTCAAGACAAGTTGACCACAACAGTAGCACGTGCATGAATTTTTCACGTGGGTAGATAAATTATTTATTTTTTGCAAGAATGAAAGCGACAACATATACTGCTTGTCTTGTAAATTTTTTAAGTACACCGCTTCTTCTGCACTTCACAGTTTCACCCCTTACCCTAAACTCATTTCAATATTATTTAATAAATATAATCAACAATTTTAAATATATTTTTATCACAAAAAAAACTCACTATAAAAATTTACAAAAATGCAATTTTTCGCCTAAATTAATTTATATTTTCAAAAAGCATAATATCTAATCAAATTTTTTCCTTTTATTTGCTTTTTCTAATTTTTAACGATTTATTTTTTTCATTTCAAGCCCTTTCTTTATGAAAAATATATGAATTTAATCATCTATTCATGATCTTCAATTTGTTATTCATATTGCATATATAAAAATAAAATATTTTTTCATAAATTAATTGTGATATATTTTAATATTTAATATATTTTTATTTTGTGAGATAGTTTTATTTTAAATAATTTTAATTAAAGATATTTTTTTAAATTATGTTTTTATTTTAAATAATTATATTACTATGTTATAATAATTGATTATATTATTATATTATAAATCATGCAACACATGAGAGATATACTAGTTTAGTATCATAGTAAGTAGAATAAAGTGATACAAGTGTTATAAAGACGTTACATTTGTAGAATCGAGTTTTATTTAGATTAATTAACGTTGGTTTAAATCAGATTTAATAATTAACTTAAAAAATAATAATAAATATTTGAAAAATTAGAATAATACTAAGTTTTCAAAATGTTCCGAATCCATTGGGTAGGAAATAAGAGCGATATGATCGTATGAAAGGTTTGCTTACAATTACTTGTTTACAACATCATTTTATAAAAATTATTAATCTAAATTGTGAGAAGAATCTACTGCACCCACATATGTAATAAATTTCGGACAATCACAAAAGTGAGGAGTTGGCTTTTTGTGCATTAAGGAAGATTATGGTGAATACAAACTAGAATAAAATAAAAATGTTATACGGGTAACATATGTTTTAGCACTTTATGTTAATTTATTTTTACAAAACGAGCATATATACAAAGTAGTTGATTGTGAAACCCCTTATATTGTGGTTGTCTCGATAATGTGCTCCATCATGTGGACTTGGGATGTTGGAGTTCACAACATGATATTCTACATCGAATAATAATATTGTTGTGATATAAGTGTATGTTTAGTTGAATATTCTAGCAATTTGGATTATTATTTTTGGAAAGGGAGAATATATACTAACTAGTTGTTGCTAAACCTATATAGTCAAATATTCTTAAAACATAATATTATTTTATTTTAATATTCTAATTGTACCTTCATACAAACAGTATATTAATATTCAAAGCCATATAGCATATTGGCAGATACTATGCTCAAATTCAAATATTAGAATCCCTTGTGTGGTACAAAAATTGCCACATCACACGTATATGTAATCTCCTATTTCTCTTTAAAAAAATAAATAAATAAAACTTTTGTAGTCTTCTAGTCATAATTTCGAGCGTATATTAAATAATTAGTCATTCTATTATTTTTAATTAATTAATTAATTTTCTATAAAAACAATGATTACAATAAAATATTTTAACCTTAATTTAAGATGATTAGCATCTGGGGCCTTATGTGCCGTGTTAGAAAAACATAAAAATACGAAAAAGTCAAAATTTCAAAAATAGAAAGATTATAAGCTAAATTCAGAAGAGAGAGACAGAGAGAGAGAGAGAAAAAGAGAGAGAGAGAGAGAGAGAGAGAGAGAGAGAGTAATACTTCGACACGTGGACTACTTTATTTTCCATCCGAGTCATAGACTTATGTAGATTGGGCGTCTGGTCATGTTTTGTAAATGATATTTTTTATTAGGATCTTATATTATATTTTTTTATTTATAATTATTTCTAAATAAAAATATTTATTTTTTGAAAAAAATCTTTATTTTTCAATCTTTGTTAAATTAGTTCAATAAAATAGTACTTTTATGATTAAAAAATTAATTTTTAAATTGTTAAAAAATATTAGATTTTTGTTCAAAAAAATATTTATTGAAAAATATCATCTTTCACATGACGGGTAAATTCATTGGAAACACGTCTAAAAAAATTGGCATGCTTCTTGATTATATTTTTTAGATCGAATCAGCTATGCACATAAAATACACTCAATCTGAACATGTTTAGAAAAATTAATCTCGAACTTAAATTTGATAAATATAAAATAAAAATAAAAGTTTACCTTTCACATTACATCATCTACACACTCATCCAAACTTGATTTCATCAATAATTCCAAAAAAGGAAAATAAATTTAAAAAATTCATATTTAATCAAACACTTTCACTTTTTTTTCAATTGAGACGCAAACTTTAATCTATAAACATGGAGGTCTTCAAATTATATTTGCATTAAAATTAAATTTTTTTAATTTTAATTCCAAAAAATGTAAATTTTTAATGATTCAACCAAATTATTATTTCATAGTTGGAATCGTAAATTTTGATTAAAAATCAAAATTATAGTAATGTCTAAGATGGATGTGAGACATGCAGATTTAATTCTACAATATGATTCATTATTTAGGTTGGGTGAATCTACTCTCATAGGTTCGTTTTCTTTAAAAAAGTTAATACCTGCAATTTTCTTTCTTTTTTTCCTCTTTCTAAAATAAAAATAAAATTATAATATTTATTTAAATCAAAATAATTGAAAGAATTAACAACCATAAACAATCCAAAATAAATGTAGATAGCACACACACTCGACACATGCAAGCATCCTTTCAAAGTTTAAAATTACACCTCGTGCTTCTTCCAACTTCTTCTTTTTCCTTCCCAGGTCCCACCATTAACTTTTGTGCACCCACCCACCTGCCTTTATCTCCTCCGGCAATTATCACGTGCTTAATTCATCCATTGCAGACCGCTTCTTTTCACACTGTTTTAACCCACAGCACATGAACTTGATAAGCCTCTGAACAGTAAACAGTTGCCTCCCCCCCCCCCCCCCGCGCCTAACCCTTTTGCAATTTACTCCTCTCAATTCTTCCAACTTTAAATACGATACCTTCTGATTTCTTCAAGAAATGAAAGCCACATATTTGTTCTTGCCAAACTCCAGCTGAAAATAAAACTCTGCCGACGATAAGTGAAGGGTTTTTGTTTTTTTCTCTGTTAAACGTTTTCGCAAACATGTGGAGTTCGAAAAATTCTTCTGAGGACCGTGGGGAAGGAAAGGCGCTTGAGGCATCCAATTTTGCTCAGACTTGCAACCTCTTGAGTCGGTATCTTAAGGAGAAGGGTAGTCTCAGAGATTTGAATCTTGAAATTGGTGGAAAAGTAGAATCTCTCGAAGCTTTAGGTAAGATTTCTGGTTTGATTGCTTGTAGCTTGGACTCCATGTCCGCCTATTGTTTGATGAAATTCCCCTGTGATTCTTTTTTTAATATTTTTTTAAATTTTGTATTTGAGAAACTTCTTTGTAATTTATTGTGATAAGAAAACGTGGATAGATCTGCTTGATTTTGAGATGGATAAAGCGTTATGATGCAAAATAATTCTTTTATTTTTTTGTCAAGAAATGAAAACAGATCCTTCACTTTTCAGCTGGTAAAATCAATCTTTTGCTTAATTTCAGTGAAACCCGGATCATCTCTTTCTACACCAGCTTCAACAGGTACGAATTTACTGACAAATTCTGGAAAATCAGCTCAACCCTCGTCAGAAAACCAGCAGTCCTCTATTATAACTGTGGAAGATGCCTCTAACAAAGCTAGCACGAGGTTTTCTTTTCGCCCCTTCCCACTGTTTCCATTAAAAGCATTTGACAATTTACTATTACTAGTAGTTACATTGGTACACAGTTTAAATACGGTGGAATCTGTAACAAGCTGTACTTTCTATGATGGATCAATGAATTGATCTTCTTCTTCTTCAGCAAAGAGGGGACAAAAAGGGATTCCAAGACTGCACAACTGACGATTTTTTACTCGGGGAGAGTGTTGGTTTTTGATGATTATCCAGCAGAAAGGGTTCGAGAACTGGTTTCTGTTGCCAAAAAGGGTAGCTCCCAAATGTCATATGGCATTACGTCAAACACAATTCAGGAGAAACCGAAAGCTGCGGCGTCAACTTCTAGCATGCGGGAGGGGCTTCCGCCCCGGCCGAATGCTGGTAAGCAGCCTATGGGCATTTTGTCGCACACTTGTAGGGAGATGATGAATACTAGTAGCAGTGTAGCTGGACCGTCGTGCTCGAAAAAACATGAGCAACTTTCACCTCAGTCTGAGGCAAATGGATCTGGTAATTGTCTGTGTTATTGTAAGGCAGAATGGTTTAGGGTCTTTGAATTTTGAGGTTGTACTAATTGTTTGTCTGTGTTTTAGATTTGCCAATTGCAAGGAGGTCATCGATTCATAGGTTTCTTGAGAAGAGAAAGAGGAAAGACAGGTACGCATCCCACTTTTTATTTTTATTTTTTTTAATTAATAAATATTTTAAAACTATATATATATATATATATATATGTTACTTTGTAAAGATCGAGGATAAAATACCGTGGGAACTTTTATTTCTTCTGTTATCTTTCTTTTCTTCTAATTTACTTCAACTATTTATCTCCGGTATCTACATTTTATATTAAATGATTGATACATAATATTTTTTTAATAAAAAAATTCTCTTACATTAAAAGATAAAATAATAATTATTATAAAATAGCATGTCTGTGCACACCAATTTATAAGTTAAAAAATAATCACTCTTACATTAAATTATTTGACTATGAATATTCATCATGTGTAATTTATATAATAAAATAATAAAAGAAAAACTGAACAACTTAAAAAGTTTCAAGTTCTATAAATTAATCAAACCTCTAAGATAAATTAATATTTTTTTTTTTTTGAAATGATAATTTTGGGGCGCAAATTTGGGCAAAAATTATGTTTCGATAACTAAATATAATTATATAAATAAGACTTCTTTTTTAAACGAATGAAGTAATTTTTTTTGATAATTTACATATGGTTCTTTTGGGATTTATCTGAGTTTTGCTCATATATTGTAAATGTAATTGTCACAGGGCTGCAGTGAGGGGGCCTTACCAAAATCAAGAACATCCTGCCCCTTTCTCCAAGGATGATGAACAGCTTGACCTCAATACATTACCACAAATCTAGGGTTTCAACATTTCTAAATTGTTGTTGTTGTTTTTTATTTTTTTTATCTATATTATAATTGCTCATTGGTTGAGAAATTTCTAGTAGAAATGTAAAATGAAGCTTTACAGTTTTAGTTGCATCACATATATATATATATATATAATATATATGTAGAGAGAGAGAGAGAGAGAGTGAATATATAGGTTTCTCCGCAATTTATTTCCATTTCAGAACTACGCCAATTGAAGTTGGTGATTGGTTTTTCAGTTTGTACTAGTCGATTAGACATGAAAACGAGGGTATGAAGGTAAATTCCTTTTATGTTTTAACATAACCTTTATTTGTACAGGCCATGCCAAGAATCAATGGTATTTTTTTCTTTTTAAAATTTATTCTGTTTTTCGTGGACAATTATTTAAATTACAAATATTTATATCTCTATGCTAAAATTAGATCAAATTGAGATATTCACAACAAATCCACAAAAGTAGAACCACCGATTTGAAATGTTTATTCCACTTTTTCATGTTTCATTTATATAACATGAATACTGAAGTTATAAATCATGAATATTGAATCATGTACTTAGTAAATTATGAAAATTAAATTGTGGAACATTAAACTTTGAGTAACATGAGCTCGAATATAAAACATGAATCATGAACCTAAATAACAAAGGATATATTTTTGCCACGTAGATTGATACTTCTCCAATACTTACATATTCACAAACTATAATTCTTGAGCATGGGCTCAGTCACTTTAAGATTCGATAAGAGAGGACAACCTTTGAAGATCCCGACAAAATCGTATAAAAAATTAACTTGTACTAAATTAAAACATTTAATTAAACTCATATTTTATTATTAAGGTAATAGTTATGAATAGTCAATGACTTCCAACAATGGTAGATGAATAAGATTTCTTATTGAGATGAGAACTCATAATGAAGAAGACCAATTTATGAATGATGTAATGGTATTACATATGCAGTGTTTATAGACAACTCTATTTAGGATTACAGTCAAAAACTTATATTTTTTAATTTTGAACCTATTTATCCACCAAAATAAATAAATAAAATTCCTAATTTTCGAGATGGTACACTAACAATAAATCGTTGAAAAAAGTGGAATAGATCAACCACCTAAAGTGACCATAGTTTTCTTGGAATTTTGAGTTTATTTGGGCAAAAAAGACATGGGTAAATGAGCCCATATAAATGGGCTATGACCTATTTGTTATTTGGCGCATCTGATTTTAATGATGCATTGACATAATTCATATTATTTTAAAGTATTAATAAAGTTTAGGGCGTAAATGAATCGAGTCGAGTCGAACGTACTATTGTTCAAAGTTGTTTGAAATATTATCGAATTTCTAATATTTTGTTTGAGATTGATTTAATTATTAATCAAGTCGAGTTTGAATTAACTTTAATCGATTAAAACACGAGTTGAGCTCGAATAGTTTGATATTTATATTTATTTTAATAAATTTTACTCAACGCGCTCGAGCTCGAATAGAGCTTTAGATTTTATCAAACGTAAAAGGGTGTTTAAGTTTGTATGATATTATTATCAAATTGAGTCCAAATAAAATTTAAATTAACGAGCTCGAATCGAATATCAAATAAATTTGTTTGATTTTGAACCCTAATCAAATCCAATTGTTAGTCACTCAAAGTTCCTTTTTTCTTTTTTACTTACTGGCACGGTTCCGGTTCCAAACCGGAACCGGAACCGGTCAACATCGCCGTTCGGAACCGGCGATTTCGGTTCCCGGTTCACGGTTCTGCACTTTAAAAAATATAACCGTTGAAGATCAACGGCTGAGATTAAATAGCCGTTGATCTTCAACGGCCAAGATCATGTGTCCGTTGGGAACCGGCGGTTCCCAACGGCTATTTTGAATTTTTTTTTTTCTTTTCCTATAAATACCCTTCCATCTCATTTCAATTCACATTTCACAATCTCTCTCAATCTCTCTTACATCTCTCTCAATCTCTCTCGATCTCTCTCACATCTCTCTCAAGCTCTCTCACATTTCTCTCACATCTCTCTCAATCTCTCTCGATCTCTCTCACATCTCTCAAGCTCTCTCACACATCTCTCACATCTCTCTCAATCTCTCTCTCTCTCTCAATCATCTTTATATTCTCTATCTTTATTAATCTCTCTCAAAATGTCGAGCTCAAGCCAAAGAGGACGTGCAGGTAGAGGATCATCTTCTTTATCTCGACAAGCAAAAGGGAAATCGATTATGCCGATGAGTTCAAGTGCCGGAACCGGAATGCCACCACCATCTCCTTTGGTTCCAAGATATCTCAATCTTGACGGTGAAGATATTGAAATTCCGGTCGAATGACAAAAAAATTTTGAAGCTCAATTAGGTTTGTATTTATTTTACCCCTCTTAAATATTATTTGATACTTTTTTTAAATATCTCTCTCAACTATCTATTAATTTATTTTTATTATCAATTTAGGTGCACAAAACGAATCTAACGAAGAAGAAGTGCATCCAACTCAAGAGAGTGAAAGTCAAAGTACGCGACAAACTCCAAGTGGACGAGATGAGGCATTAAGATCGGATATATTTGCCGTCCACTTCAAAAGAGATATCCAAAATAATAAAGCAGTTTGCAACTATTGCGGGGTGGAATATGTGTTTCAAAAGGGAGGAGGTTATGGCACGCTCAAAAAATAGTTGCAACGTGTCCATCCGGACAAAGTTGGAATCGATCGGCGTCAAACACAACTACCTCGTGGAGGTCTTGGAGGATTCACCGGATCCACCGATGAATCACAAGGTACGCCTTCTTTATTTAAATATTCCGAACCTTTAATGAGAAAATATTTGTAAAAAATGGTTTGTGGCATGTCTTTATCTTTTAATTTTGCTGAAAATGATTTGTATAAAAATCTTGTGTCACTATCAATGAACCCTCAAGTGTCCGGTGTTTCACGTAGAACATTAGTTCGTGATATTGAAAAAATTGTAGGTGAATATAAGTTTTCTTTAACTGAAATGTTTGGGTCTTTACAACAAAAAGTTTCAAATTGTGCAGATATATGGGCGGATCATTGGAGAGAACATAGCTTCTTAGGACTTACTTGTCATTGGATAGATAATTCATGGACAATGCAAAAACGATTACTTGCATATAGAGAATTTGATCAAGAACACACGACCACAAATATTGCTCATGAAATTCATACGATTTTGCAAAAATATAATTTAGTTACAAAAAAATTTTCAATTTCATTTGACAATGCTAGTGCTAATACTGCTAGTTTGCCTTTATTAATTCAAATTTGTCAACCATCATTTAAGGGTAGATTTTTCCACATTAGATGAATGTGTCATGTTTTAAATTTGTGTATACAAGATGGCATGGAACATTTTAAATCACATATAGGTCCTATTAGATTAGCAATTGGACATTTAAAAAGACATGCAACTTTATACAAAAAATGGAGAAGATTTTGTAAAGCATATGGTATGCCGGAACCCAAAAAAATCATTAAAGATGTGCCTAATCGTTGGAATTCGACCTATAAAATGTTGAATTCATCTTATGAGGTTAGAAATGAATTATGTACATTTTTTTCACAAGAACAATTAGGCATTCCTTTATTTCCGAGTTTATGGGATACATGTGTTGAATTAATGTCTCTTTTGAAAGTTTTTAAAGATGCAACGGAAGAATTATCCGGATGTTACTATCCACTTCTCCTTTAGTTGTAGATCATTGTGTTAAAATTGCACTTATTTTACAATCATATTATTTGCATGACTCTTTACAAAATTGCATTGCAAGCATGAGAATTAAATGGTTAAAGTATTATCAAGAAATTCCCGATTTATTTTTAATTGCAAAACTTTTAGATCCTAGAATTAGAGAAGATGGTTTAGAAGAATTACTAACAATGTATTATGATGCATTATTTCCGGTTAAGGATGATGATACTCCTAATCCGCATATAATTGTAGGTAACACAAAACAATTACTTTATGATTGTTATAAAGAATATAAATTTTTTTATGGTGATAGTTTAAATAGTGAAACCGGTCACGAAAATGATAATATTGGTGGAGGTAGTTCGGTTTTGGATCAACCCGAACATCATCACGATCCGAACTTTCAACACCTCAATCAATATTATAGGTTTTATGATATTAGAAAATTAAAAAAACCTGGGAGTAATAGTCTTTATCAAGAAGTAGATAATTATTTATCTACTACTTTTGAAGAACTTGGATTTGATACACCTAACGAGCTTTTGAGATGGTGGTCTCGAAGAGCAAAATTTTTTCCTATTTTATCTCTAATGGCAAAGGAAATATTTGCGTGCCCGGCATCCACCGTCTCGGTTGAACAAACATTTAGCACCGGCGGTTATATTTTGGATCTTCGAAGATCCAATTTAAGGGTGGAAAATCTAGAAAATCAAGCTTTACTTCATGATTGGTCGAACGCCGAGGTAAGAAAACAAGAAGTAAATTTTGATGAAGACGATGAGGATGAAGATGGAACCGAGTATTCGACGTCTACCGGGAGTGATTGACTCTCGCCAAGCATCAAGGTAAGACCGTAAGAGAACTACGTCAACTTTGATTCCTCAACTATGAGGATATGTAGGCAACTTAATTGTAAATTAGAAATTAAATTTTAATTTCTAATTTATAGTTAAGTTCAAGTCTTTTTTTTTTTCTCTCTTCTATTTTTTTTTTATTATGTTGTAATTGAAAACTTGTAAAGTTGTAATTTCTTGTTAAAAGAAGTAAATGTTTTTAGGTAAGTTAAATTTTTGTTGTAACTTTTCTATTTTGTCTTTTATTTTATTATAAGTTGTAAATGTTAAATTTTGATTGTTGTAGTTTTTTTTTGTAAAATGTAATTGTTTTAGTTAAGTTAACAATATATTTGAATTCAATCTCTTGTGATAATCAAATTCAGAAGACAAAAAATTAATTTTCAAAGTTGTTGGTTATTAAAAAAAAAAAAAATTCAGAACCGGCGGAACCGGGAACCGGAACCGTTGGAACCGGCGGTTTCGGAACCGGAACCGTGTATATGGCGGTTTGGTTCCGGTTCCACTCTTCCCGGTTCCGAAAACCGGCGGTTCCGGAACCGAAACCGGAACCGCCGAACCGTGCCCATGTCTATGCTCATAAAAAAATTATTTATTTAAAAAATATTATTAATTTTTAACATAATAAATTTGTAGCAAGACTTTTTAAGTAACAAGTAATATTATTTTATTTAAATAAATAATAATATAAATTAAATTGTACAATGCGCAAACACGTCTAAACTTTTGCACGTGACTATCTATGTTTTTTTTTTTTAATTTTATTTTATTACAATTTTTTTTCTTCAAATCATTTATTACAACTGTTAAATATTTAAATTATCTCTCAGATAATTTTAATTGATTTCATGGATTTCAAAAATTGATTTTCGTTCTTTCTTTCTATATATATATATATATTAAAATCAATAATTTACAATTTTTGAAGAAAACATACACCAAATAATATTTTCCAATTTCTTTCATCTTGTCTTTAATAAAAGAAGAATAGTCTATTCAATTTTTTTTTTGACATATGTCTCCATTATTTATTCACATGTATCTTTCTTTTATTTTTATTTTTTACTAAAATTTAAAATTTTAAATAATTTTTCATTTTAAATTCCCTTTTAATGTATGATGTGTCCAACTATTTTTTTTGATTTTTAATTTAACACCAATTTTAAATATTTAAAATAAATAATTATGTTTAAAGTATGATACATACGTCTTTTTATGGATAGAATATATATTTTTTTTATGAATCTAATTATTTATTTTTATTTTGATATATATTGAATTTGAATAAAAATATATAATTTTTTTATATGGATTTGATTTATATAATATTATAATTTATTGTTCCACTTTAATAGATTTTAATGAGTTAAATATTTTGTATTGAGTTGAGAATACTTTAAAATTGACTTCAAAAAATCGTGCAATTTATTATTTAATAAAGATTATTTTTAAGAGAATGACAATGCAATATAAAACAAAAAAAAAGTTAAACAACATAATATTTATATAATTATAATTTACATAAATAATTATTATGTACATTTTGATAATAATAATAATAATAATAGTAAAATTTTATCAAATATTATTTATATAATAAAATATATTTTGGCCCGTAGAATAAACCGACGACGAGATAGTTTTAATAATTCTAACGTATATGGGCCTACTAAAAGGCCCAACCACTTAGTCTTCGCTCTTTTAGAAAAGGCCCAACTACTTCACCACTTACGAATGAGAATTTTTACGGCGTGAAGTACGACCCGGTAAAATCTCGTCTATAAATAGACATAACAATGCCAGTAAATTTCCCCCCTTTCAGTGAGACCTCTCTTTTCATTTTTCTCTTAGTCTTTTTCATTTTTCTCCTGTCTTTTTCATTTTTCTTTTTTCTTTTTTTTCCCCTTCTCTGTTACATTTTATTTTTCTTTCTTCTCCTAATCGACGATACCTTCTCTCATTTTCTCTCTCTACAAACCCTAATACTATAATAAATTTGTCCGATCATTTTGTTCAAGAGAATCTTCGGTTAAATTAAATTGAAAATGCTGAATCAGAGACTGAAGCAGCAGCAACATCAGGCGTTGATGCAGCAAGCTCTCCTCCAGCAACAGTCTCTTTATCATCCTGGTCTATTAGCTGCTCCGCAGGTTCAATTTTGTTCTGGTTGAATTTCACTTGCTTGGAGTGTGTGGGTAATTGATTATTTGATTTTGTGACTATTTCTTTCTTTTTGCCTCCCATGCGCACCTCTTTGCCCTTTGGTTGTGTTGCGGATTGTGTTAGGTTTTTGATTGGATGATTCTAGACTGCGTTACCTGTGTATATGGTGTGGGCGTCAGTTGATTGAGCTGAGGATTGTTTAAGACCCTGCAATGTCTTTTTGGTGCTAATATTATTTGCATTTTCTTTTGATACCTGATTTATCTTTGTAGTAGGAGCAGCAACGGGAGTGCTTAAGGGCATAGTTTTATCTTTAGGCGATTAATGTTGGATTTATTCTCATTTAGTTTGGAGTATTGGCCATCTTTGTAAAAGGTCCAGTCTTTAGGTTTTTGGCACACCTACCGTTATCTAGGTATAATTTTTCCATGCTGTGTTTACATTACTGGGCTTTGCTTGTTTAAGTTCACGAGGAAATGCTACGTAATTGGGGAATACAATGGAAAGAGATCTTTTGGGATGCTTGCACTAGCTTGGAATTCTCTTATGCATGAAACTTGTGAGTGTGCATAATAAAGAGAGAAACTTTATTTAAAAATATATATCTCAAATTGGGTTGTAGAATAGTAACCATTCTTGTGCAGCATGAAGAATCCTTGCTTTCAATGAAGGGTTTTACGTGCAATATTATTCTTGACATGTGAGATGATTTTGGATAGATTAAGCTTATGAGAACCAGTTTTAAATGAGCATATCGAAAATATGAAACTGAATCTAGCCATATAACTTGAAAAAGAGATTGATGCCTATGGTGCATGGAGTGAGGGTTGTGCTGTTCTTTGCTAAGGTCAATGCTATATCATAAGTTCAAGGTCAAAGGACCTTATTTAGTCAGGCTAGTTTTGATGTTTTGCTGAGTTTCCTGGACTGTTAGTTGTGAGATGGAAAGATTGATGTTTCATAAGAAAACTGTATTCGGTGCCTCTTGCTAGGGGCTTCCCATTCCCTTTCTTATTATTTATTTTATAAACCCAGCAAGTGATGTTTGGTAGAAAATGACTTGTGGTTTGTTTCATACGGTAACTGGCTCAGATGTTTCCTGAAATGCTGGCTGCCTAAGATCGTTTAAAAAGTCGAACAATTTGACTTTGCATTTTGTCACTATCTTTGGTTCTTTTTCCTTGTTCAGTTCATTATTGATACCCAACATCCGTACTCATATGAATTCGTTTTTATCTTTTATTAATTTTTTAAATTTTTATGTGACAGTTTTTACTCTTGGGGTGGATAGTCGATATGGGCAGATAAATTAGGAAGTTTTTTCTTTGTTTTTATTTCTTCTTTTTCGCCTTTTCATTTTGCAGATTGAACCAATTCCAAGTGGAAATCTGCCTCCTGGGTTTGATCCAAGTACATGCCGCAGTGTGTGAGTGTTGATAAACATTTTGTTTTTGTCTTTTTTCCTTTTTTGGTTCCCCCCATTTCATTAAATGCTTGCGTGGCTTTCCAATTTATCAAACTTTTTGAAGCCCCCATTTCTTTATTTGTTTTTTATGTGTACCAGTCTGTGCATTATCAATTTTTCTTCGTGTCTTATCTTAGTTTGTATGATTGTATCCCATTAAAGGTGTGTGATATGTTGCTCATATATCGATCATATCCAACTCTCCGTACAGTATGTTGTGTGATGTTTGTAGTGCTTCTAAGTTTACTTATGTGATATTATCCTATAATATCTTGAGGAGGTCTTTATAATGCATCTGTTTCTGTTTTTTGTTTTCTTTTTCCTTCTTAAACTTCTAGGTGTTTTATTTTTGAGCAAATGCAGGTATGTGGGGAATGTTCACATGCAGGTGACTGAACCACTTCTCCAAGAAGTGTTTGCTAGCACTGGTCCTGTGGAGTCTTGCAAGCTTATTAGAAAAGAAAAGGTGTCATTCGTCTCAACCGTACTATTTCTCCTGAATATATGTCCATATGCAGATTGTATTCTGCTCTGGAGATAATGTTGACATTTATCGTTTTCTTCTCTCTTTTGCAGTCATCTTATGGCTTTATACACTACTTTGACCGTAGATCAGCTTCACTTGCAATATTGACCCTCAACGGAAGGCATCTGTAAGTAGGAATATCTTATCTTACATATTCGTTAAACTTTGAGTAATAATGCATCTGTTATACACAGGTTTGGGCAGCCTATCAAAGTTAACTGGGCATATGCCAGCGGTCAGAGAGAGGACACATCAAGTGAGTATATTTGATTAATTTCATATGAGATTGCATGCTCAAATCCTATCTCATGAATGTCTGTACCTCTTATATAGGCCACTTCAATGTTTTTGTTGGTGATCTCAGCCCGGAGGTTACTGATGCCATGCTCTTTGCGTGCTTTTCTGTTTTCACTAGTTGTTCGTAAGTCTTTTGTCTCCGTTCCCCCCCACCTGTTTCATATTGTTGGACTTAATCTATTCTACTTATGCTGATTCTCTTTCTGTTGGGCATAGTGATGCAAGGGTTATGTGGGATCAGAAGACTGGGCGTTCCAGGGGCTTTGGATTTGTGTCTTTCCGAAACCAGCAGGTGTGTTTGTGAAAACTTTATGTGAATCATCTGAATCAAACAACAATTTGCTCAGCTTATCAGAATGGTTTGTGTTTCTTGTTCAGGAGGCTCAAAGTGCAATAAATGATTTAACTGGTGAGACAGTTTAACTTAATGTCTTGGAAATAATTTATTCTACTTATTCCAGACTGAAGTGTCATTGTACCTTCTCTGGCTATTGTAAGATAGCAAAGAATAATATTTTACTTGCTGCTCTTCATATGCCAACTAGGGAAATGGCTTGGTAGCAGGCAGATACGTTGCAACTGGGCCACTAAAGGTGCTGGAACCAGTGATGAAAAACAGAATTCAGACTCTAAAAGTGTTGTAGAACTTACAAATGGTTCCTCAGGTCAGTGATTTTGGCAAGGCTGAGCAGAGCCACATTAACAAATGATGGGAAGAAGATTAAATACAAATGGAAGACATTAAGATGGTGACATTAAGATTGTGATTAAATATCATTGAATGCTATAAGATGGTATTTTGTAGTAAAAAATAAGCTGTTAATCTATTCCAAACTCTTCAAGCTTATAAGATGTTCACAGCCGAGCATTCACATTAATAAGAAATACCATTACAAGCAAAGGTGGACTGCATGTTTTATCTATTATTCCTTCAAATTAAACAAGATTTCAGTTCCCACTTTTTGTGCCGTACATTTAAGTACATTTTCTCTCTGGGATCTCCTCTACATTTAAGTACTCATGCATAAATTGACCTTTCATTTCACAGAAGATATTAAAGAGGCAGCTAGCAGTGATGCTCCTGAGAATAACCCTCAATACACCACTGTGTATGTTGGCAATCTTGCTCCAGAGGTAAGTCTGCGTTGTTCTTGATGGTTTATGAGTTTTAGTCTCATTTCTATGAGTGATGGAGTGTATTGTAAGGCAACTACAAAAGATTTATGGGAAAATATGCCCTATGTGTATTTTTGCTCCTCGACCCATTTATGGGAATGTAAAAGAAAATGTCCTTATACATGTTAGCTAAATTGAGTGCATATAGGTTATGTATGCCTCTTCAACTAATAGACAAAACATCTCTTCAACTAATAGACAAAACATCCTCTCAAATTTGGATATTTTTAGTAGAGAAATTGAATTTTAAATGTGCTGGACCTGGTGGGGTCTTCAGGTAACCCAGGTTGATCTCCATCGCCACTTCCATGCACTTGGTGCTGGGTCTATAGAGGAGGTCAGGGTCCAGCGCGATAAGGGTTTTGGCTTTGTTCGGTACAGTACTCATGCAGAGGCTGCAATGGCTATTCAGTTGGGAAATGCTCAGTCATACCTCTATGGTAAACAAATTAAGGTTCGTCTTTGATTCCTACTGCTTTGTAGCAAGAGAATCTGTTTGTCTATGGGACGATTCTATTGTCCATTCTGTTGGCAGTTTGCTGTGTAGCAGTGCTGTCTAAAAACTTTTAATATGGTCATGCGTTTATCATGAATTTTTTCCCTTTTTTTAAAATCGCATGAGCCGATTCTACATATCTTGGAAATAAAGCCTGATTCAATGGTATAATGTACCCGACCACGCACTAGTCTTAGATTATGACTAAGATGTGAAAAAGATCAGGAATTATTCTCCGTGCTACACATAGGGGATTACACCAGGTGGTTTATCCACTTTCCAAAAGCATACAATTTCACACACCCAAATGTGTGTGTGAGATTGTGTCTCACTTCCCCTTGATTTCCACTATCTGAAAAAACACGAGCTCACACACACACACAGTGCGTGTGTGGCTGCAAATCTATGGTGGATAAGGCATTGGATGCATCGCCTCGTGTATCATCCACAAATCCTCCTATTTGTATCACTTCCCATCATGTAACACCAGGCGTTTTGACTTAGAGACTACAATTTCTGCTTGGTTCACATTTTTTGCATGCACACAGTGTTCATGGGGAAACAAGCCGACTCCATCAGGAACCAGCTCAAACCCACTCCCACCGCCGGCACCCGCATCTGTGCCCAGCCTTTCAACAGCCGAGCTTCTAGCGTACGACCGGCAACTAATGATGAGTAAGATGGGTGGGGTCCACCCCCTAATGCATCATCCACAAGGGCAACACGCTCTGAAAGCATCCATGGGAATGGGTGCTGGTGCAAGCCAGGCCATCTACGACAGTGGTTATCAGAATGTTGCCACTGCCCAACATCTCATGTACTACCAATAACTCTATGGTGATTGTTATCGATATGTGAAACCTTAAAATAGCCCCCCCTCCCCCTCTGATGTTGCCGAGTATTAAAAATCCTTTGTAGGATATTTTGTAAGATTTTGGGTCATTGGATGGTAATCTATACGCCCTATGTATGCCTATTTTTATGTCGAATGAATGTATTGTATGTGGCTTCTTTCAGATATTTGATCTGTCCTCCCCAATTTTAATTTTAATTCATCGCTCTTTCACATCTTTTGTTTTACCGTCTTCATACAATCGTCTGCTCTTTCATGTCATTGCATTCATTTTACGTAAATTGGATTGAATTATACAATCTTGTTTCAATCCTATGGATGTAACTATACCAAAAAATAAATTTATTATAATCGTACCATGTTACATAAAAAACATAATATTTACAAGTAAAATTTAATATGATTTTTTTAAATTTTGATGATATAACTCAATTTGTACAGCAAAAACTTGTTTCTGGAAAGTATAATTTTAAAAAACCAAAAAAATTTGGTCAATTAGATCAATGTATAATGTTTTTAAAATGATAAATTAACAATTATAATTTTTTAATTCATTGATTTCATTTATTCAATTATATATAATTGTTTGTAAAATAAAAATATTATTTTGAACTTTAATTAATAAATTATGACTTGACTTTTGATTTTTTTTAATGATGAAAATATTGGAAGACAAATTTATTTTTAGAGAGGGATATAACTATATATAATAATATAAGTATCATCTATTTTTAGTAGTTCTTAATTTTTCGACTCATTTTTCAATCAAATAAGTTTGAAAATTAAGAGATTTGATAAATATTGAATCTATAATATTAATCATAAATTTAATATAATTTTGCTTATATTTATAATTTTATTCATATCCATGTATTGAATTACGAACTATATATAGTTACTTTCTTTTGTCCAAAAATTGCAAATTGAGAAAAAATAAAGGACACAATTTTCTTATTTTCTTAACATGAGAATTTATGCAACTTGGGGAAAACATATATGAATATATTCAATTTATTCATGATATATATTATTTTATATATAATATTTATATCCTTGTCATAATCATACTACATATACAAATTATTTAAAATAATTAGATATATTTTTAAATATGTCAAATAATTAATAATATTATATGACTTTGCTCATATGCAATTTTAAAATATCATAAATTTATATTCATAGTTTTAGTATTATCTATGCATTAGGCTAATATTATATTTTATTTATTGTTTTAGCAATATTTTAGTTAGATATTTTAGGATTATATAATATCTATACATATGGAATAATATGATATCAAATATGTTTGAAAATAAGAAATTTTATAGTTTTATTTATTTGATAGTTTTCCTTATATGCAACTTAAAAAAAATGTACATACATTTATTTTATTTTACGCATTTTATATATAATATTTATTTTTTTATTATAACATGCTACATATATAAATTATTAAATATAATAATTTTTTTTTTTAAAAAGTATTAATATTATATATTTTTTTAATTTGATCATATTCGATTGAGTGAATCGCACGGGGCAAGAAGCAATATAAGTGAGAACAAATTGTGAAGGCAAACACGGCTTAATCGCCCTTCCTCAATAAATATATCACAGAGAAATTTTTTCTGCACAAGCTCGCAAATATATAGGAAAATTAATAACAGACACCTCGTCTCAAGTCTCCGTCTTCTCTCTCAAACACACAAACACAGAAAAGGGAGAAGAAATAGCGAACCAGGTTCTTCACTTGCAGACATGTATTGTGTGCATTCTTTCTAAATTTCCAATTTTCAGAGATCGGAACTTTCGGTTTGTAGAGATCCTCTTAAGATATGGGGATCTCTTTCAAGGTTTCCAAAACCGGTAGGAGGTTTTACCCCAAACCACAATCAGAAGCAGCCGCCTCTTTTCCTGTCGACAAGGAAGAATTAAGCGACGCCGCAATCTCTGTAACCAAGAAGAAAAATGATGCCAATTCATTGTCTACTCGGAAGCTGGCGGTACTTATTATTTTTCATTTTCTGTTTTCTTGCTTTAGTGATATTTAAATGCTTATAGCAATTTTAGGGTTTCATTTTTTCTAAATATATATAATTCAAATAAGTGTCAAATTACATTTTTTTATGTATGATATGTTAGAGAATTCTCTTTTATGGTGAATGTTTTGGTCAATTTGATGCGGCTTCCACGGAGGCTTAAAACTTAGAACGAGCTGTAGATTTGCAGTTTAATTTGGCTTTTTTTTGAGGGTCAATCTTTTTTCATCTTCTGGTGTGTCCGGACATATGATTTAGGGCTTTGAAGAGTATATTTAGTATTGGGAGTTGGGAGAAGTCAAGAACAAAAAACGCAATTGCCGAAATGTTATTTTGGGTTTAAAGATGATGAATTATGTATTTGCCCAGTGAGAGAAGGCGATTTTGATTTTTCTTGTCAATAATTTAGCTCTCGTGTCATGAATTTTATATTTTCTGATACAGGGAGAGGCTAGAGAGAACAATGGAATAGCTAAGATCTCTGGTATGTGGATGTTCTCTTATATATATAACCACGAATTAAATCCCGCCCTCTGTCTTGAATATTTTGCTTCTTGGAAGATACTGTTTGACTCATCTGCTTGTCGCTTTTCCTTGTTTCCCAGATAATGAAGTGTCATTCACTCTAAACCTTTTTCCTGATGGATATTCCATCGCGAAACCAATGGAGGTTTGCTGTTCATCACTTTTAATTGATGCATGAAAGTAATTTAAGTTCCCATGGTGAAAAATAAAATTGGATTTTTTTGTGAAAAGTTCTTAACACGTGTTGTTTTACTATGAATTTCAGATTGAATCTGGCAATCAGACCCCTATCGATGTACCAAAATTTTTGCATCCATATGATAGAGCATCTGAGGCTCTGTTCTCGGTAGGTGTTGAATGTTATAACACTAATATATTTAAGCTGGTTTTTGTTCCCATGAGTTTGAAAAGTTAAAGTTAATTCTATCACAATTGCATAGCAGTTGAAGCTTACAAAGTAAGCAGATAGGATTTTGCAGTCCTGTGTAAACACTGAATGTGCATCCAAACATTCTATTTGACAAGTTTTCTTGACTGCATATCTGTAATCTAATCATAATTCTTGATGGACTACCATGTTGCTCCATACTTGGGCCATCTGCTATGAGGATCTCAACTTACTTCATTGTGTTAACGCACTGAGTTTTATAAAATTATTTTGCTATAATTGTTGCCTTATTAATCAAATGCTATGAGTATGGATTAGAAGTCCAGTGCTATGGATTATGTTAATCTCCCGTATTTCTGTTGTATTTGTTTGGTGTTTGCCACACGATAATAACTGTTATAAAACAACAGTTATAGACTCCAACATGATCACTCCGTAACCTTTCGACGCCTGTATGTAACACGAATGATGTTAGAAGCAGGAGTTTAAAGCAATCATTCCACTCATACTCAGTTTATTTTAATGAAGATTATTTCTCTTGGAAACTAGAAATAGGATTACTTCTGAACATTGATGTTGTTTGTTAGAAAATAGGATTACAAAAATCTGTTGTCGTGTCCATAGTTCAGCTTGAGTACCATGTTAATTATCTTATCTGTTTACTTGTATATTGTTTTGGAAGGCGATTGAATCGGGTCGATTGCCGGGAGATATTCTGGATGACATACCATGCAAATATATTGATGGATCACTTGGCTGTGAGGTGAGTTGTGTAAAGTTCACTGTTGAGTTTTCATTGACAATTATGAGTAGCCATGTTGATCTTGACTAAATTCACCTAGTTAGAATACTCAATTATAATGTTGTTATGCATATAAACATATGACGAAATTTAGGATCATCCATTTATTGATGATTTGATATTGTTGATCGATGCACCTGCAAGATCATCTATTTATCCATATACATTGGAAAGAATTACAGTATCTGAATATTAATTGTCCATATGTTTTTTCTGCTTTTCATCTTTAGTTTTACTCCAGGGATGCTTTCTGTTAGTAGATTTTAGCAGTTCTTTAATACTTATCCACATAAGATTTTCTTGGTGACCTATACCCTTGTCTCAATATTTGCATATTCCAAAGATAAAATGAGACATGAAGAATATATAATCATAATGCAGGTGCGAGATTATCGGAAATGCTTTTCTGAAGGACTTAATGTGGCTTCTGGGGACAGCTCACCCATCATTAACAGAATATCTCTTAAAATGTCACTGGAGACCATAGTGAAGGATGTTCCAACTATTTCAAATAATGGTTGGACGTATGGTGATCTGATGGTAAGTAATCCTCTGATCGATAACAATGCCATAGAATGAAATTCTTACTCACTCCGAGATATCTTAATTGGGTGAAGGAAGTTGAGTCCAGGATTTTGAAGGCTATACAACCTCAACTTTGCCTAGATCCAACCCCACAACTTGACAGACTATCTGAAAACTCAGTTTCCAGTAAGGTTTGTACATGACCCTATCCCCCATCCCCCCACCCCAAGTCCCTCCTTCTCCCTATCAGTGCTCTGAGAATATCATCTAATGACCTTTGTATATCTTTATTTTCAGTTAAATTTTGACCTACGTGGCATGCGAAGGAAAAGATTGAGACAGATTCCAGAAGTTGCTATCACTTCAAATAATGCTCATGGGAAGAAGGTATGTCTTGATAGAGCTCCTGAAAGCTCAAGGTTGAGAGACACAGGATCTTTAGCGCAGCAGCATGCCTATGAGAATTTGAATAGTCAGAATAATGTTGCAAGCCCTATGCTTCCACTAAGGACCAACAGCTTTGGATCGGATGGCTCTCTTTTAGCTTCGCCTCTCGCAAGGATGACGAAGGACCAACGGTCAGGATCACTTATGAATGCATCTGTAGCTTCTCCTGGTGGGCAGGAGATGATGATTCCATTCAGTGATAACATAGCTGCTTCTATTCATGGTAAGAGAGAGAATCAGGATGGGCAATCATCTCCACTGACCAACAAGAGGGCTAGGGTTACACATACAGGTGGTGATGGGAACGTTCAGCATTTGGGTCCACAAATGGACACTTTACATGGAACCACCGAAATGCACTGGAAGAACACATTAATGCAACAGCAGTCGCTTGGAAGAGGAATGCAGTATACTAATAATGGTATGCAAAAGTTCTCTCAGCAGGTATTTGAAGGAAGTCTAAATCAGGAAGGAGGGCCAGTGCCATTCAATGTTGGACAACAAGGAATACGATACAACTTGAAAGAAGAACCAGTTGAGACAGAGAGATTGGATAAAGCAGAGATGGGTCGTATGACCATGGGCGAATCAGAAGCAAATGTGGATTCCCAACAAGCGCGATTGCAGCAAAGGATGCAGCAACAGTTCATAAGATCCAATTTCCCCCAAAATCCATGGAACAATATTGGGCAGCCTTTTGATAATAATTCTAGAAATGAGCAGAAGAGAAAATTAGTTCAAAACCCTCATGTTTCTGCTGGAGGCTTGCCTCAATCTCCTTTGTCATCGAAATCTGGGGAATTTTCTAGTGGTTCTATCGGACATCAATTTGGTGCTGTTGTGAATAGTGGACTCATATCATCTCAAAAGGAGAAATCTCCTGTCACATCTGTTCCTTCTGTTGCTGTTGGTGGCAACCCATCTTTTACGTCAGGTGCTAATGATTCCATGCAGAGGCAAAACCAGGCACAGGCAGCTGCAAAGCGCAGATCTAATTCTCTTCCTATAACTCCTGCAATAAGTGGAGTTGGCTCTCCAGCAAGTGTTGGTAATATGAGTGTACCAATAAATGTAAGCAGCCCTCCTGTTGGCACTCAATCTTTTGGTGATCAAACCATGTTGGAGAGGTTCTCAAAGATAGAAGCTGTGGCTATGAGGTATTCTGTCCATCAAGATTGCTTGTTTTCTTCAGTATCTTGATTTTAGTTTTCTCCCCCAAATTGTTTAAATTATATATCTTTATACTTTGGATGAATCTCTGAAACCATTAGGCAAGGTTGACTACAGGAACCTTTCTTCCTTAATCCCCTCTCCTGCCCCCCAAAATATACCTATATATTGAGATTAAAGATGTTAATAGTGCAGCCAATAAACTTCCTTACAGAATTAAGACTAGGAAACATTTTTCTAAATGCTTCTTGCGATTCTGACACTGGAATTGTCTAGACAGGTTGAAAGATATTCTAGAATGTAGTTTTATCTCAGAGTTCTTCCTCCAATGTTGCATGAATGCACTATATTTTTTTGTTTCTTATGTGTGTTTTCTTTTCCTTTCAGATGCCAACTTAACTGCAAAAAGAATAAGGTGGATGAGTACCCTATGAGGAAGCCTAAAACATATTCTGCTCAACTGCTGACATCTATTCTGTCCAGTGATACAAACAATGATAATTTGAAAGATGAAACATGTAAAATGCCGCTGTCGAAGTCCCTGGTTGGTGGCAACATGAATATTTGCAAGACCAGGACCTTAACCTTTATCCAGACAGAGCGCATTATTCAAGGTGTTTTTGACTTTCAAATTTTTTAGTACAGTCCTATCAAATTAAATTAGGCTGATCCTCACAGTTCATATCTGTCAGGTAATAACGTCCAATTTGTTCCCAAGGCAAGAACTAGGATGATCATGTCAGAGAAACCAAATGATGGTGCTGTGGCAATTCATATAGGAGAAATAGAGGAGGCTGAATATTTGGCCGCAGAGGATCACCTCCCAACATTGCCAAATACTGTGAGTGTTCAGTTTTTGTGTCTGCAGTTAATGATGAAGACTTTGTTGTTTCAAGTTGCAACTTCTGTCATTAAGCATGAGCTTTTTACAGCCCTTCTCTTATCTTCTTTTAGTTCTTTTTGTTAAGTTATATAGAACCAGCCCTTGAACCCGATGACCTCTTGGATTATATGAATCTGTACAATCCATGGACCATTTGGCATGCTTCAACAGAGTATATATATATATATATATGTATGTATGTATGTATTTATAAAACTCTTTTCTAATCCTTATTTTTGGGTGTGCTGAGCAAGGTAAACCTGGCTTCCCTACCTTAAGAGATTGAGCATCTTATTGGTCTTTCTATTACTCTACTCCTTCCAGATGCCTTCCCCTTTCAGCCCCCCCAACCAACAAAGAGGGGGTTTTATGATCAAATAGACGACCTCTGAAAATTATTCTTTACACAAACCTTCTTATTTCTGCAATTGGTTAGAAACATGCAAACTGTAATTCTGTTCGTCAATGTTGCTTATGTCTTCACTCAACTTGTGCAGCATATGGCAGACCTACTCGGAGCACAGTACTCTTCACTGGTATGTTAAACATTGCCTATTCATGAATTATTAATTGCAGTTCATGTCATTTAGCTAATAATATACACTCGAATCAGATGGCACGTGAAGGTTATCACGTGGAAGACCACGTCCGACCAAAACCTGTTCGGAATCCTGCCTCGGGTGCTCCTGGAATTCAACCTGGTGGTCCCGCATCTGAGACGCAGCAGTTCCCGGATGGTGTTTCTATGCAGTCATCAGGTGATGTAAAACCTACTATTAATAGTAATGCACCAGTTAACTCATCACAGAACATACAAGGCCCAAGGATGCTCCCCCCAGGCCCGGGTAACACTCAGGCGATCCAAATGTCTCAAGGGCTCTTACCCGGGGTTCCAATGCCTTCGAGGCCTCAGCAACCCGAACAACAACTGCCACCTATGCAACAACAATCACAACAGAACCAGCAGCAGCATAATTCTCAGTACCAAAGGTCAGCCATGATGCTTCCAGGGAATTCGGTGCAACATCTAAACAATATAGCTCAGAATGCGAATATGCAGTTGGTCCCACCTCATTTGACGAATAAGCCTTCGGCTCACCAACTTCAGATGTTTCAACAGCAACAACAGCAGCAACAGCAGCAGCAACAGCAGCAGAGAAAAATGATGCCTAGTCTTGGAACCGTTGGCATGGGCAATATTGGCAATAATATGATGCCCCTTGGAGGGTTGGGTAACGTCATGGGAATGAGTGGTGCTAGGGGGATGGGTGGGTCCGGTATTTCCGGGCCTATCTCAAGCATGGGAAGCATGAACCAGACCCCGATGAATCTCTCTTCTTCAAATATTAACAATGCTATTCGATCGGGTACGCTTTCACCGGCAGCACAGGCTGCATACATGAAGCTGAAGATGCAACAAGGCAGAACTCCAAATATGTTGGGGAACCCTCAATTGAGCATTGGAGGCATGTCTGGGGGCAGACAGATGCATCCGGGGTCCTCTGGGCTTTCGATGCTTGGCCCGACTCTTAACCGGGCCAATATCAACCAGATGCAACGCTCGACTATGGGCCCACCAAAGATGATGCCTGGGATGAATCTTTACATGAACCAGCAACAGCAGCAGCAGCAACAACTGCACATGCAGCAGCAGCAACAACAGATGCAGCAGCTACAGCAACAGCAGCAGCAGCAGCAGCAGCAGCAGCAACAACAATTACAGCAAGAAACATCATCCCCATTGCAAGCTGTTGTTTCACCTCCACAAGTGGGGTCACCTTCGAGTATGGGGATGGCCCACCAAATGAATCAGCAACAGCAACAACAGGCCAGTCCCCAGCAGATGGGCCAAAGAACTCCGATGAGCCCACAACTCAGTTCGGGGGCTATGCACACAATGAGTGGTGCTAATCCAGAAGCTTGTCCAGCTAGCCCCCAGTTGAGTTCACAGACTATGGGCTCGGTTGGTAGTATCGGGAATTCTCCAATGGAGCTGCAAGGCGTGAATAAAAGTAATTCTGTAAATAATGCCCAGTGATCTTCCATATTTGTCGGGGCCAGTTTCCAATGTAGAAAGTAAGTCGAATATCCTCGGATAGAAGAGAAGTTGGAAGGGAATTGGTGATGGTGATAGTGGCTCGATTCTGTTGCTGAATAAGTGATAGGCGGCGAAGAAGAAAAATTAGACGATGAAGATGAAGATGCCGTCAGTACATAAATTGTTTCCTCTTCAAATCTGAGCTTGTAATTGATGTTAGCGGTAATAATTGTGCCTTGTGGTAATGTGAGGCAATAGAATATTGTGATGTTTCTCCTTTTACATTCTAATCTGTATTGTATTAATCAATTTATTTATGGAATATTTAAACATTATCTGTAATGGAACAACTCCACATCACCCCATATTGCTATATATTATATTTTCAGAGCATTAAATATGTTAAATTTCTCAAAACTAGAGCATATTCATTCTATTGTTTAATCAAAAAATTCAAAGAAAATTTTATATTGTTCTTAAATTTTCATATCAATATATAAAAATAAATTAATGTAATATTACATATGAAAATATTAATCTATATCAATATTAATTATCTAAGATGCTATAACTTCGGTATGTTTTTTTTTTTTAAAATTTGTAAGATTGTCAATTAATAATTATATATATACCATTATAAGTTTATCATATAATTTATTAAAACTTAATTAATAATTAAAAATTGACTTGAATAACAAATATATTCAAAATTACAAAAATTATAATTATATAGAATATATTTTTCATTTTATTAATTTATTTTTATTTATTTAGTTTATTCTCATTATAAATAAATCATATTAAACAACACATACTATTTTTTGGAGGGTTTTCTTTTATAAATTGCCCACAACAAATAAGCTTTTATGAACTTAACTACAGTATTTTTGTTGTGTCATGCATGATTACAATATAATTATTAAAATTTTTTAAAATTAAATAAATTGAATAACTCACAGTAATAGTTAAATTCATAATGAATATTCAAATCTATCCCCAATAATTTAAAAAAGGATGATTAATTTAAAACATGTAATATAAGTATAATTAAAGGTAGTTAAAATTTGATTAATTTAATATATTATATGTAAAAAATTAATAAAAAAATAGTTTAAATATTTGGGAAAAAATCAAAATAAGAAAAAAAAAATCATAAAATCTAAGCTTACCGCAAGATGCCACCTATATTTATTTTTTTAATACACAACAAAAAATCTAAATTAAGAAATTGATGTTTAACAAAATGTTACTATTTAGAAGAGGTTATGTTATTAAATATGCGCGTTACATCCACCAGGGGAAAACAACAAACGGCAAACCTAACAAAGAGAACTAAAGTCTACCATGGAGTCCATGGATCTTCGTTCTTACATGGTCACTAGATATGTCCTTCACTGAGCAGCATCCTGATAGCGCCATGGTGAGCTCTACCTCATCTTTCAGCATACTTATCACTCGTCTCACCCCGTCTTCTCCCCTTGCAGCCAAACCATCGATAACTGGTCGTCCAATCTGCATAATATCACCAGTAAGAAATGGGTTTTGGGTAGAACTCTTCTTCAAAAGTTAGCTCGGTAGAACGGCGGTTCTGGTGAAACCCAACTTATGACAACAGCAGAATAGTTCAAACAAGTAGCAATATGGAAACATGTCTAGCAATTTTACCGTTACAGCTTGTGCACCAAGAGCTAAGGCCTTAAAAATATCTGTTCCGCGCCTCACTCCTCCATCGAAAAGAACTGGGATCTTCCCTTTCACTGCAGCAACAACCTGCAAAACCATATGACCATATTATCAAGAATCTCTCTCTCCTCTCTCCATTTCTATATATTTGGCGTGATTATGGAAAATAAGAAGTTTTGAGATCACAATTTCCTATCAATCAATCCCAAAAAAGATTTATGGACATAACTGTTTTAATGTTTACGAATAATATGCCAACAAAGAAGATTAGGAAAGAAGAGACCTCTTCTAGAACAGTGATGGTGGCTGGAGTATAGTCGAGCTGACGAGCTCCATGATTAGAAACAACGATTCCTGCAACACCTACTTTTAAGGCTCTTACTGCTGCACAGAGATTGGCAGTGCAAATTAATAGAAGAATTGCTGCAGTTATTAGAGGATCCCTAAACATAAAATCTTCTGTGCTCATAGAGTAACAACCTCTAGTTGCATGCCAACAATGCATTTCAAGAAAGTTTTTAGAGCTTTTCTTGTTCAAAATACCATAAACGTCGAAGCAATTGGCAAAATTTGCACAAACTAATCTAACTTCTTTTATCCATCCCTTTTATATTCATTCGTAAGGTTGTCACACCAATGCTCGAAGAGAGTACCAAAAAACCTACCATCTTCTTTGGTGAGGATCCCCTCAACTAATATTGGCAGACTTGTAATGGATTTTAACCATTCTATGTCCTGAAAAAAAGTGTTAGAACGACATGTTTGGTCAAGCGTCTAACGTTGAGATCCATGGACAAGAATGCAAATGAGTTTTTTGGAATGCATCTCACCCCATATCATGTTAGTTATTAAGAAAATCATATTATCATCTTCAAAATGTCTCTGCAAACCGAATAAATAGCCCCTCGCAGGTACCAAACTTTGATTGAAATAGTTTTAAACTTTTAAACCCAAATAGATAGATGCCGACAATAATAATAATAATAATAATAATAATAATAATAATAATAATAATAATAATAATATAAAAATATATAAAAAATAAAAAAAATTGCTAGTTTATACAAAATGAATCATCAAAAGCCGAAGATGCAAAGGCTTCAACACCTGAACCTTTATCCTGTAGATAGGCAGATTGATGAGTTTCAAAGACAAAAATACTGTGAAAGTAGATATCAATGCGAGGGGGGAAGAAGTTGGAAATGGCCAAGTGTTGAAATTACTCGTGCCAATGTATTCTCTTATCTTGTCTAACTAAAATTCGATCTATTTCCAAAAAAGAATTAGAAGCTCCCTTTACTTACAGAGACAACTTCTGTTGAAATGAGTCCTTCAAAATTCTTCAACTGAGGTGCAATCATCCTGCAAAGTGATTCTGGGTGACTATTCAAGGAATAGATATGTGAAAAAAAACAGAATAAGTATTTTTAATATGGAACCGAAAGGGTGATGAATTTCACTTGTTCTTAATGTCTGCCCATCTTCGCCCAAGTCTAGGAGCATCGACAGTTAATATAATAGCCTTAAATCCATTTCTTTCAGCTCTTTGTACCATTAGAGCTGAGATTTCGCGCCTTTTGTACACCTGTTTGTGTGAACTTGAAGCATGAAAAAGTGTTCTCCAAATTTGCTTGAGATAAACTCCGATAATGCTAAAAGAACTTCAAATGTGATGAGAAAGTTAGAGAATTACATATAGTTGGAAGAAACGAACTGCATTGCAGCTTGAATCAACTTCCTCCACCGTGCATGTTGACATGAAGGATAATACCTACATTGAGGGATGCTATCATCATGTTGAGAGAGAGAGAGAGAGAGAGGTAACAAAAACTCTTTAAGAGATAGTTGTAGTACCATTATCACATCTGAGGAGGCCGAAGCTCTGGCTGTAGCAACTTCCCCTAGAAAAGATCGTCTTTTGCTAGAATCAGATATACTAATAACTTTTGATTCAAGAGCATACCAAAATTATCTACATATGAACCTTGAGGGTGTGCTAATTTGTGCCTGGCTGTTGGAGCAACCATGATGGGGACCGAGGTTTTGAAACCCAAAATAGTTGTAGACATATCTATTCTGCTTACATCAATCAGAATTCTTGGACGGATACCGAGTCGTACCAAATAGCGCATTAACATACAAATATTACAACAGTTTTCGGAAAGTAACTGCAAGATAGTTACTTACACGATCCTTTGAAACGATTTAATATTTTCTTCGAGTGTGTGTTGATCTTCAGCTCCCCCAGCGTAGAAGTCGAAGAACATTTTTGGAAGGGCCAGTCTTGCAAGTTCTTGAAACTCATTTATATTTGTAGGTTCACCAGACATTTTGACCTGCACAACACTGGATTAGCCATAAAATTCTTGATAATAATTCATTACCATTCTCACAACTAACATATAGAACATTTGACTCTAGCTTTAGGGCATATGAATCTGAAACTTTCTTCCCAAATCTCTCTTCCCATCACCTTCAAATTTATTAGCTGTCTTGAACATTGCATCGTGGATTTATGGCTCAAGTGCCCAAAGTAGATTATTCTATAAAATTCAGAGAGAGAAATATTTTTCTTGCTTCAATTTCCATTTGAACACATAACCTAAACCAACACATATTCATGAGCTATGAACCTCCTTCCTACAATTTATGTGTTCTTCCTTAGCATTCAACACATGGAGAAAAAAAAAAGTAGATAAAGAAATTCTCCAATAAATAATAAGTGAAACTAGATATCAATGTGACGGAATCCATTGAGTTGCTCATTAAAACTATCAGGCATGCCCACATACAACAAGTATATAATATGAACCCTTATACACAAAGTTCTTAACAAAATCAAGTTTAGGAAAAAACCATTTAAAGATGGGGAAAAAATCATTTAAACAATAGTGCTAAGTGTATGTTCCTTATCAAGTTTGGCATTTGCGGTGAAATGTTTCAAATTTGGAGTCGAAACTTCTCTGTATTGAAGAAACATGAAGAAGAAAAAGTTTTTGATTTGGAGTCGAATCTCAGGAAAGTCATAAATCTGCAATTTCAACTTCTCTATATTGAAGAAACATGGAGAATAAAATGTTTCAGATTAGGAGCCCAATCTCAAGAAAACTATAAATCTGCAATTTTAATTTTTCTTGTATTGAAGAAACATTGAGAAGAAGAAGAAGATAAGGCGAGATTTCTGCAGTTGAGAATAAGAATAAATAAAAATATATTAATATATAAGGGTATTTTAGTTAATTTAATAATGTCTAATTTTGTCATAATTCTCCATGTTTCTTGAATATAGAAATATAAAACTGAAATTGCAGATTCATTTATGGAATATAGAAATACAAAACTTCTCCATATTTGTTGAATATAGAAATACAAAACTTCTCCATGTTTCTTGAATATAAAAATACAAAACTGAAATTGCAGATTCATTCATGGATTTCTTGAGGCTTGGCTCCAAATCTAAAGTCTTTCACCAATATGATAAGTAACAGGCGCTTAACATTATTGTCTAAATGTTATTTCCTCATACTTAATTTGATTAAGAATTGTGTGTACAAGGCTTCATATATATATATATATATGTAACAGAAAAATATTTTCCAACACAAGAGGAAGAGTATTTATATTTGACAAGCAGTCTAATAAAATTTCCACAATCACATATATATATATATATAATTTAATAAGGAATATAATTTTTCTTGCTAACGTGTTATACTAATTTTTTTCTTCTTTTTTTGGATTTTTGGGTAGAGAAGAAAGAAGGTGGAGCTTAAAAGGATGGATAAATTGCAGAAAGAAATTTATTTTTTAGGGTTTTTCTAGAGAAGGCATAAAATCTTTCTATTTGTGAATTTGTGTTGGAAATTGCGGGTTGGACAGTCCTAATTTATTTTTATTTTTTAATAAAAAAGCTATAATAGGTATAAATGAAATATATTTAGTAAAAAGAAGATAATTACTTAGGGTATATTTAACCTTAGAGTATATTTAGACTTTGAGGCATGTTTAATTTTGGAGGTATGAATAGCCACACCCTTGCTGATATTATGTCTTTTTTTTTTCTCTATTAATTTCATAATTTGGTCTGGAGTTGTACAAATTAGAGAGATTGTGTTTTTTAAGAATACAATTTGTTGTTGTTTTTTGGAGGTGTGATAAATTGGACTTGGATGGTGAATGAAAGGTTCGGTTAAGAGTTATTTGATTTTGAATGGAAACTGAAACATTTTTTAATTTTACTTTCAAAATAGTTGATTGGTCACAAACTATCAGTTTCGATTTTAAATCAAAATCAATTTTGAATCAGCAGTTTGTTTTTAGTACTGAAGCTTCTTGGACCAAAATCGGCGTCCACCCAATATACTCTTCCATGAATTTTTTTTTGGGAAATATGTGAAATTGGTCAAAAGTAAAATTTATAATTAAGTCTTGTTGGATATTAGTTTTTTTACGCATTCAGTTTTTAAGTTATCTAAAATTGGAAATATTGTCCGGAAATTGATTTTTTTTTTTTGGCCAAGTAAATGTATTGTGGACAAAATCCACATATGCTGTAGTTACAAGGATGTCGCGTGGAGAATACCACGGATGATTCATAATTTAAAATTAATTAAAATATAAATTATTTTTAAAATACAGTAATAATAAAATAAAATCTTAACTTTTTTAATAATCCAAAATAAAATTTTATTTCTAGACATTATTTTCAGATTTAAAAGGACTTTTTTTTTTTTTTTTTTTTTTACTTGTTGAAATAAGACATTATTTGTTTATTTTGGATTTTCTTGTTTATTGTTCAAAAAAATTGAGTTAATTTCAAATATAACTTGGTAAAATTTCGGGACTTAATCCCATATAGAACTGAACTGAATGTGTAAGCCACAAGATACATCAAGCTGCTGAAAGAAAAGTAAGCATAAACAATCACCCAACGAATCACCCCAAGCGACCATAAATAAGATCGAGTTCATCTCATTTCACGAACAAATTATATGTCATTTTGTTTCCAAAAAAATCTGGTGAATACTCTTGAATTCAACTGGGAAACTTATATTCCCAAACAACCAAAGATCAAAATCACAAGTGATAATAGGTGAAACTGAATTGTAACCTTTCATCTATATTCTGCTAATGCATGTGAATACTTGCATCTGTCTCCATAATAGCACCTTCCTCGTAAAAAGTGTCTGCATTTCTGCTTCTCTTCATTACCCTTCTGCTGTACAACTGGTGCATTCCTAGCTGCTGCATTCCAATTCGGTGCCTGGCTTTGCTGTGAATAAGGCAGAAGAACATTTTTGTGACCAAATCCACGCAACGGTATCCTCATTGAACTACATCCCTGCTTTTCTTTAAATATAGTCTGTTGTACTGGCATTGTGAAATGATTAGAGTCTGGAAAAATGCTCAGCGGATGCCCGCGGATAGGGCTATTTGCAGTGTGGTAGTTTTCATGTTGTTCATTATAGCTCACCCGCGTTGGAATGTTTGATGAATATAGGTTACTGTTAAAAGGTTGTCTTTGATGAACTGGTGGAACATGTGCATTTGAAGTATGATTAGATTGCCTATGCAGATTTACGGGCCAGGCTGGGATGTACGGTTCGCAGGTTGTGGTGTAGCATTGAACTTTTTGCTGCTGCTGGACCTGTATAGGTTGGTTAATTGGTATCTCTGGCTTCACATATACAGGGGGTGGCTGAGGGGCTCTGTTTTCTTCTTCTTGTCTTGCACATTTTGGTGTCCTAACGAACAAGAGAAGTATCAAGAGAAGTATTATTAGTTAAAGAGGGGGGGGGGGGGGGGGATGCAAACTATGTCCTTTTAATACGGCCTTGTTGGCTTTAGGTGCAGCATTCACTTGACGAATTTAAAAAATAATACACTAATTTAAACGTTTTGCACATTTGGTCCTTTTTGGCAGAAATTGCTAGCTGATCAACACAAACTGCTGATGTGGTCCAGAAATTGCGACTCCAGATCTGAATGCCACTAGCAATTTCTGGCAAAATAATGACCAAATGTTAAGTTGAAAGCAATGTAATCTTTTTTGTCATTCGTGAACTTGGTACTCCAAAGCAGCCAAACAGGGTCATGCTTGTAGGACCCAAACTAGTTTTATGCAAACTCTCATCCACATGCTAAGTTCAAGAATGGAAACCTGATCATTTGTACCATTTGTATGGAATGTGGAATTTGTTTCACTAGAAAGGTTAAGTACCTAGTTTGCTTTAGGGGTTTTTGCATTTCCTTATGTTGGATGCGTGCTTTCCTTCTTAAACGAGCAGCACCACCTCTAGTGTGCTTTTCTAACAAAAATTTCTGCCTTTCACCTTCATCTTCCCATCTCTGAATCATCATAGAGTAATGAAAATATTTACATGATGTAAAGACAAATGAACAGAAACACATTCATCTGCTGCTAACACTTACCTGTCTCATAGTTTTCAACCTGTAGAGGTTCCTGCCTTTTATTAGTAAGGGGTGAAGAGGAGGTAGTGGCTTCTCACCTTTACTCCAAAGCACTTCAATCTGCTCAGCGAAGGTGACAAAATAATTTTGTTTCAAAACTTGTTCAATTGACAATCTAATTCCAACCAAATTTGACCATCACTCAACTCTAGAGTAGACGATTAGCCAAGCGCTAGTAAATCTTCTTAAATTTTGTCTTCATGTAGTATGTGAATAATTTTATGACTAGTCAAGTTTTTGTGACACTTTTTGGACTTCCACAAATGTAATCATGCCTTGGGTAACACGTGAGAACACATTCACCACACTTTCTTTATAAAAAATAAAGTATTTAAGTGAGAAAGTACAAACCATATCAAACCTGATCAGTGTTACTTACCGTAAATGTATGTTGCTGCTTGGCAGCCCCATAGCTCTCCTTCAAAATCCGCCCTGCAACAACTCTTGTCCCACAAGAACCACCTTTGGAACTACGCGATGCAATACAGAACCTGATGAGCCATCAGACGCATCAATGTACACAATCATCAAACAGCCTTTCATAGTTAGAAATGGCAATTGAGATACTCAAGTGAGATGAGGCTTACTCTTCATACACATTCTGTTCAAACATGACTACATCTCCCGTGCAAGCATCACCTGCGCAGTTTCATTAAATCGAATATTGCAAGAAAATTGTTGAATGGAAAATAATATCCCTTGAGAAACGCTTTATTAGCACTTGAATACAGCCCAGTCAAGAACATTTCAGGACTAAAATAATGAGTCACAGAAAAGGACTGCACTTGCTAAGGCAATATTACATTTACAAATATACAAAACAGAGCCAAAATTAACAACTCCCTCCATCCCAAAAAAAAGTCTTGTTTCCAAAAAGCACAACTTCGTATTTTTTGTCAATTAGATGAAGGCAAACCCTTACTAAAAACCATAAATTCTTACTTACACGACTTCTTGTATTTGTTAATTTGACTTATTCAATCATATGTAACTTAATCATGAAATTAAAAATATTAATTTTTTACTTTGACTACTAAAACGAGACACTGACTTTTGAAATATGACTTATTTTGGGACAAAGAGAGTATCAGATATGAAACTTCTTCATTTAAAATAAAATGGAGATAACTAATACCTACCTTTGCAATTCATCACAAAACTAGATGCTGGATACTTTTTCTCCCCACCACCACTGACTATACTGAAAATATGATCATAATCATAAACTAAATAACCAAAATAGAAATCAGCTTCCAGGGTCAAGTTAAATGATCAAACAGAAGATTACTCGATATGCTCCTTAATTCGCTGAATTAGTGTGTCCTTATTGCCACTTAATCTCAATCCATATTTCCTTAAATAAAGCTTGCATTGATCCACTTTCAATCTATCCAAATGACCACCTGCCATCAACACAAAACACCAACGAAAAATGAATAGATGTCTGAAAGCAAATATTCATATACACACCCACGCACACAGAAAAGCTTGATCCAGCTAGACGGATTGAATTGGAATTGAAGGTATTCATAACTAGGAAACAAGGAAGTGATGAGTTGGATTGGTAAGTCGGAGTTCCAGCAGCCAAGTTAGCAGTTGGCATATTGGACAAACCTTCAATAATTTTCTGAATAGTTTCGAAACTCTTTTGATCCTGTTCATCAAGCTTCCCTTCATCTTCTTTTTCATCCGTTTCCCTAACGGAACATGAAAAAACAATGCATAAATCCATTTTATATACAAAACAAATAATGATCCAACATTGATACAATAAAACTGTAATGTTTGCACAACTGCACATTTCATCAGAAACCACGTAACAGACAAACATAAGAGAATCACAGGAAATGACGTTTTTATTGATAACGAACATAGCGTTTCTTCCCACACACTTTTCATCAGTAACCAAGCAGGCATTGATCACTTTACAATCTTGACGAACAAAAAATGTGAATAATTAATCGAAATTTATTTACAGAAGTCGATGATTACCCGGTCATACGTGTTTTGGATATTCTCTTGAGTGAGAGATCTGACAGCGTCAATAGAGTCTCCTCAAAAACATCGAAAATCGGGTCTTCTTGTGAGTCATCGTTACAATCTGAATCAGTTTCCGATATATCATAACATTCTTTCATAGAAAATGCCATGATCGAGATTCAAATCTAGAAAGTACTCCAAAGATGAAGAGAAGAATATTTGTCTACAAGATTTTGGGGCTTATGTTCATTGCATTGAATGTTACAGTTGGCTTTGGAAATGGACGAGGATTTTGAAATATAGCTTATTTACCTTTTTTTTTTTCCCCCTTTTTTTTCTTTTCTTTTAAACTTTTGGGCTAAATTTAAATTCTTGGATTTGGGCTTTAAAACTAAATTGTGTGCTTTAACCATGTAATTCAACCTACCTATCAGTAGCCAAAATTTGCCATGCATTGATTTGGCTTTCATAATTTACTACTAATGTATGCAGATCAGGCGATCAGTCTGTAATATATTTAAAATATATATATATATATATATATATATATTTATAATATATTTTGAGTTAATCAATATATATATATACATATTTTAAGATACTAAAATATTTTATTATTTTATTAATAAAAATATGTAAAAAAATATTATGTTGCATAAAATAAATATTTCTTCTGTCCTAAAATAAATTCTTATTTTCAAATCTATAATAAATATTAAAATTTATCTCAAATAAAATCTCATTTTAATATATGACATTGATGTTACATTAAAAATTGTAAATAGAGGATTAATTGAACAAATTAAAAAAAAATTCTAAAAAATTAAATTTCAACTGATGCAGCGAAGAGCAATTGACACAAGGAAAATTTATAACTTTTATATCAATATTCCAACATCCCCAAAAGAAATATGAGTAGGGATATATATAATGTCTTAGCCCTATGAAATAATAGCAGAGATTACTGAAAATAAATAAATAAAAACATCAAAATAATTACAAGGAATTAAAGAGGACAAGAGTTGGCTTTGTTGAGCAAAAGTTGGTCATACTTGTCCTAGAAGAACAATGGCAGTTTCATTTCCATAAGTTTTATCAAACTTTTAACAGATCATAAAAACTAATATGCCATATACGTAATAATGTATAACGGTTTAAATCCTAATAAAAAAAGAACAAAGTGTACATATCCTTACCAACCATATAATTTGCCCATAAATAAATGTAATGTACGCTTTGTTTGAGTGTGCTTATTTCAAAAACAATATTTTTTTCAACAAAAAGTAATATTTTTCAATAAAAGAAAAATTAAATTGTTAAAAATATTAATTTTTCAAATTTGATGATTTTAACTAATTTTTTAAACACTCAAATAAAAGTAATACTCCTATCATAAAAATGTAATATTTTTATTATAAGAAAATAGTATTTTTTATAATTTTAAGATTAATATTTTATTTTAAGTAAAAATTGTATTATATGGCATGCGCAAGGTAAATTTGTCCGAGCAGCCGCAAGCCAAAATTTGTGGGTTCAAGCTATTCAGACATTGTAAATTTGTAGTCCCCTTCTTTTTTTTATTATTATTATTTTTATTTATTTTTTGCGACATTGTCTTGGTCTCTTGGGCAATGTTTGGCGGGCTACTGGCCAACTGGTCTACATTCCTTATTACAAAAAACAATCAAACTTGTTTAAGTTTTTAAAAATATTTATATAATATATTGTTTCTTACACAGCAATCTTTTCAAATTTCTTCTCCAAATTCATCTTTCCACAAACTAGAAAGCCCCAAAAACCATCCAAAACATAACCACATTTTAGTGTTCTTACATTTTTGATTATCCTATGTAAACCGACTCATTTCTTACAAATTCTGGGAGAGTAACTGTTACTTCGCATACAATACCAAATCAAGCTTCATCCCAAATCGTTCATTAAATGTTTCTTTAAGCTTGATTCAACAAATTTGAATGTAATCGACTCTTGTTCAGATCAATTGAAATCAACCAGGCTAGCACATGAAATGTTTGCAGCTCATTTAAAACCATTGATGGCAGTCGAGCACAAATCAGAACTCGTATAAAATCTGTATCAATATAAGATATTCATACGCACTTCCTGCTTGTAACAAGCAAGGATTACCACCTCATATCATAATTTGTCCATAAAATTGAACAAGTAGTTAAACTATAAAGATAGAATGTAATATGAAACCATGATAAAAACGTTGTTCTTTTTTTTTTTTTTTCCTGCAATTTTCTGCAATGTAATCGATTAGCCTCATAATCAAAAATCTCTTTTTTCCGACATGTTTAATCTGTAGCAGACTCAAAAGTAAAAGGTCCTTGAAACAGATCTTGAAAGATGAAACGCAATAGCGAACATGTTAGCAAGACCGAACCAACTCATCAGCTGCAAAAAGAATGCAGCATCACCAGAACTTATTCCTAACCCAGAAGAGGAGGAAAACGACTCCTAGGACAACAGCAACTGGGGCCCATTTTCGAATCAAAGCCTACAGTGAAAGATCATTGAAATCAGTCACAAGGAACAGACAGTTCATGGTGATGGACCATCTATTTATAAATACTGAACACAAGGAAAATCACAGATGTTCCTAAAAAAATAAAAAATAAAAAATAATCATGTTGGATTTTAAGCGAACTATCAGTTAAACCAGTAACCAGAGCCTTTAGCAACAGAAAGAACAATCAAACTGACCTGGCGGTTCAAATCTTTTGCCTTGTCAGCATATATGCGAGATTCAGATGTTAAGCGACTGGACATCTGGCTGACCTCTGAAAAAGAATGATATAATGAGAAATACAGGAAAGGGTGAATCATAACATATAAGAGTGAAAAAAGAAAAACATATACGAGAAATGCACAAAAGAATCCAGCTCCAAAATTCAAAGAATAACATAAACAAACTATTTGGTGAGAACTTAAAGAAATCGGGCTCCGAGTAAAGTTTCCTTTATTGTAAGTTAGCTCAAATACAACAGGTAATAAAGCAAGCTATGAACTACAACATTATTTTCATCCCAAATAAGAAAGAAAGATCTAAACAATAAGAAAAGTTTGATAAGGATCACTTACGGTCCAACTTTTCACCAACACCCAGAACTTCTTGCACATTACGAGTCATTATCTGGTGAACTTCATACAGTTCGTCATTCAACTTTGAAATATTCCGTTGGGTTCTTGTGTCCTGGTACAACTTCTTTGTCTTCTGTATGAATGTATCTAGCAAATACAAGAGAAGTTGGTAAATGCTACTTACTTGACAAATACACTTTTCCTTATATACACAAACAAGAGAACCAAATTCATTATCCTACCAAATTTGATAAAAGCATAAGGTCTTGCAGCAGTTTCAATCTGATTCCCATATGCACGCTCAAATTCATTCTTGAGGTCTTCTAGATATTGAAAGGCAAGCTTCTTTGGATAAGCACGGTCACACATTGTCAAGTAGCACACACGGCCTTCAATAATATAACTACATACCCAAGTTAAGGTCTTAACTTTACAGTGAAGAGACGAAAAGGGATAATACTAATACAAACTGAAGCTTAAAACACATGTTGATTTGCTAAATCTCAACTCAAGCATGTTATGCACCTGTGTGAAATCGAAGGCCACCAATATAGTAAAACAAGTTTCAAGAAAGCAAAAGAGATCTATCATGTGGCAACTAGCTACTCATGTAAAGTTTCAAAAACCCCAAAAGTTCTTTCAATTTAGCTGCTCTATATATATCCTAATAATAGGTAAGATGCAGAAAATATACATACACGATAATTTTCTATAAATCATAGAGCAATACCGTGCCTCCTAAGACAATGGGACCAGAAGTAGCTAAGGAATAATTCTCGTTCACAAAAGGATCAAACGTACTAATGTATAGTGACACTCTTATTTGAAACAACAAATTTGGAAAGTCAGAACAATTGAACTGGTCCCTCAGTGTAAACAGAGCATGAGTAAACATCAAAGAGCCAATATAAGAGTTTAATTAAAAACATGCAAAAGGATACTGGAAAATATAAGGCCCTGTTTCAATCGACATCCTTGAAGGCTCATTCTGCCCCCTTGATAGGTTTTTGAACAAAGACTTTACTTGCTGCTTGTAAAAGTCAGCATCTGGCACATCACGCCCATCATCCAGTCCCTCTGCTAGTGGAAGGCCATCAGTAACGCGGGCAATCAGTGTCAATTTCACCATCTTAAATTCACGAGCTCACTCCTGTAAGATATGTACTAAACTTATAATGGGAAAAGAGACCTGAATTTCAGAACTCATTAATGCACCACTTATCAAGAAGAAAAATGAGATGAGATTGCAGAGAAAACTAAAACTGCTCAGTGCTTTGCATTTCGCATAGGTAAAAAAATGTACAAATTAATTTGAAATGCATGTAAAAAGTAATAAAGCTATCCTGAATACAAAACCTGGAAGTGAATACTTAAATAAAATTCATGCAAATCTTGGTAAAGCACGCACACATTTTTCCTGAGGAAAAATCAAGGCTACAAACAATCATCTGGTTTTCGTCTTTTGTTGCTCTTGTACAAGAACAGATACCGCAGCGCAAGCAGTATATGGAACCTAATTTACAACACTTCAACATAACAGGGTATTCAAATTATATGAAAATGCCAAAGAAAATCTTCCAATTCATTTGGTTTGAAAGGAAAACCTGCTGGAAGTGCTAGTAAAGATACATTAACACGAGACACTTTTATTAATTATAATCTATTTCTTTTTCAGAATACTCAAATCACATTCCCAAAGCTCTTAAATTCTAAATATGAAACTAATCTTAAGGGAAAATGCGAGAAACCCCTCCTTTTACTGATTTTGGTATTTAACCTTTCCTTTCCACTTTACTTTCCTCGATCTTGATTTCAAATGAAGGTCAATCAAACTACAAATATAAGCAATCACAATTCACAAATGCCTAATTAACTCGTCCAGCATTTCAACAATAACTTAGCTGGCAAACAAATGACAATTAAACTCAAATCCACCATGCAAACAAGCGAAATTACTTACTAGCTCACACATCTAAAGGCGAATTCAGCTCATTTCCGGGAAAAGAAATGCAATGAAGATACTTGAAACCAGAGAAAATTTTGATCACAAAATGAAATGAAATTCAGAAACTCAAATAACAACAAAAATGACATAATCGCTACCTATGACATGCGTGTGTGAGCTCCTCTCGCTATGCGATTGTGAATCCCCGATCTTCAATCAGGTCTATAAATTATGTTATTGGTGTCTCTAGAATAGATCCTCGGCTAGAAATTTGAACGATCCAAAAGGAGATTAGGATAATCCGTCGGAATTCACGAGATATGATTCAAGGGAATTGAAACAATGAGAACATGAACACCTTGTGTTGAATTTTTTTGACTAAAATCATAGATGGCGAGTGCTTTTGTAGCGTTCACTAATTTTCCACGGTTATAGCAAAATGTATTTACGCTGCCAGTAATTTAATTTTGTTAAAGGTGGCTATTAATACCCACAAAATCTCTAAACATATTTTAAAGTTTAAATATATTTTATTAAAAATTAATAATTTTTTATTAAATATATTCTTTTTTTTTTCTTATACCCTTCTCACTAAAAAATAAAAAAACAAAATATAAATCAGTATACTGTCCAACCTTCCGTAATTTTCTACACAAATTGACAAATCAAAGTTAAAAACTTCTTTGTATTCTCATAATTTTTTTTTCTCTGCAATTTCTCTATCTATCATAAATTTCTGCACCTTCTCTCTTCTTTACCCAGAAACCTTAAAGAAAAAGAAAAAATCCTCTTTGGTTCTCATATCAGTAACAAAAAGAAGGAAGAAAATGAATTCTTATTGAAATTGAAAAATGACACATATTTAGGTGGAATGACAGCCCCTGGTGTGGAGCAACCATAGCCCAATCACAGACAACTTTGTTGTATGTTGGTGACTTAGATTTCAATGTGACGGGCTCCATTGAGTTGCTGATTAAGACCATCAGGCACATCGAACCCTTATACACAAAGTTTTTAACATAATCAAGTTTGAAGGAAATCATTTAATGATGGGAAAAAACCATTGAAACAATAGTGCTAAGTGTATGTTCCTTATCAAGTTTGACCTTTGCGGCGAAATGTTTCTGATATGGAGCATAATCTCAAGAAAGTCATAAATCTACAATTTCAAGTTCTCTGTATTGAAGAAACATGGAGAATAAAATGTTTCAAATTTGAAGCCAAATATCAAAAAAGCCATAAATCTGCAATTCCAACTTCTCTGTATTGAAGAAACATGGAGAAAAAGAAGATAAGACGGGATATGCAGTTGAGAATATGAAAAAAAAAATTATATATATAAGGGTATTTTAGTCAATTTATTTATGTATAATTTTATCATAAATATTATGGGGTATATTTAGAGATTTTGGGGGTATGAATAGCCCAAGTTTTAGAACTTTTATTGTTTTAAGCACAAACTATATGATTTTAGTAATGTACAGATATAATATATTTTATTATATTAATAATATATGTGATAAAATTATATTATTATTATTATTATTATTATTATTATTATTAAAATTTCTATAACAAATATTTATGTTAATTATATATATGTAAAGATTATAGGTGTGAAATTTTTATGTTATAATGTATTGTTATTTCTTAAAAATTAATTTTATTAAATAATAAATTACACAATTTTTAAGAGTGAATTTAAATTGTTTCTAACTCAATACTAAATTTTCAACTCTTTAAAACCTATTGAGGTGGAACATTATATTATAATATTATATAAATTAATTATATAATACTTTTTAAAATATTTATATTTTTAGATCAAATTCATATAAAAAATTAATATATTATTCATTCAAATCCACCACATCTATCAAAATACTAATAAATATTATATCCACACAAAAATTATATTTTAAATAAAATTATTTATTTTAAACTATGCAATATTGATGTCAAATTAAAAATAAAAAAATAAAAAATAATTTGATATTCATAAAAAATAAATTTAAAACGAAAAAATTATTTGAGTTTCTAAATTTAGTAAAGACTAAAAAAAAAAAGAGAATAATCATGTCAATAAATAATACTCACGCATGTTTAAAAAGAAGAACAATTCTCACGATTCTTCTATTATATTAATATGGGCACCAAAAATTAGAATAATTAATTTGGGTTTTAAAAAGTGGGATTTGAATCCATTGTTTCATTTTGTATTTTATCCTTTATTTTATTTGTTTTAACAAACAGTATATGTTAGTTAATGATATCATCATATACACGTAACGTATGATAATTAAAATAAATTACGAAATAAAATAAAAGATCACAATATTAGAATATTAAGATAAAAAATTATACGAAATACGCAGCAAAAGATCAACTGGATCACAAGTTTGGCTCACGTATATTTTATTTAGAACTAAATTACGAATTTAGAACTCAAATATAATTAAATTTCAACACATAAGAGGAGAGAGAATATATGTAAGCAAGAAGAAGATGAGGAGTGTCTTCTTTCTTGAACAATTGGGGATCAATCCTCTTATTTGGGCTTAGTAGTCCCACTCTCTGTGGGTTTATGAGTCTTATTTATTATGTGTTGGATTTATTTCTAATATGAGATTTTAAGTTATTAGGATTAATTATTTATTTATTTCTGTTTCAATGCACTAAAATTTGATTATGCGTGTGACATTTTAGGTTCATCACTTCATCTCATCCAGCAACAAGCAATCCAATTACTAGATTGATTGATCTAACTAATTAATCACATATTGATATCATGTTTAGGTACTTAAGACATTCTTTCGTTTATATCCAACAAATACTATTAAAAGGACTCAGAGATATATGAATTTAAAGTACAAACTTTTCATCCATAATTATATGCAGATACATTCCATTCGCTCAATTCTCTGATTAATGTTTAGGATTTGATCATTTAATACAGACTCATACTTGACATCAATAACTATAATGATCATCACAAACTCTTGTTGATCTATTATCCACAACGAGATTTCATCTCTTATGTCTAGTCGGGTGCTCTGCACCAGATCTTCATGAGATACGACGAGTGTAGGAAATATAGAGTAACAACCACAACAGATTATTGAGCCAGATAATTTTGTCATGTCAATATACTGATCTTAAACATAGCTCTATCATAACCAATGAGCCCTCATGTGGCCTCTGAGGAGGGGTATAAGAACTGGTCAAATATACGGCTTTCCTCCTAAAAGGCCACATGCATGCGTGTGTACAATCTAAAGACTAATTAAAACACCTATAGAAATCCAAACCTCAAATTTTTCATTGTCATTCATTGCCACTAAGGCTACCAAAGGGTTCGAGTTTTGATGTAGGATCAGTTTAATATGATCGTTTGAGATGAACATTATTACATCCACTGGCCTACATAGTGTTTCAACACCGATATCCATGAAATATGATATTCACTGCTCGAGTGACGTATCGCTCAATGCAAGTCTATTTGTATCCTACGATATCTTTTTCTGTAATTTTATGACTTGAAACATTTATTATCTCAACCACCAAGACTTATTTCACAATCACCAATCCGCGCACAACCAAGTCTCCTAATTACCAAGATCATGAAATTTCAATATCATATAAAATGTAAATACAAATAAATATGATAACAAATATCTTATATGTTATTTATATTTATAAAAATATACTTAAAATATATTTTTTAAAACAACTTAATAGTTGGCTGTCAGAACATCTATTCCTACATACAACTTAAAAATTTGAGATTTTTTTATTAATTTTATAAAATGTGATTTTCACATTTCCTGTAAATCTTGGTATCTATCCTATACTATTCATTTTAATAATAAATAAACTTTATTAATTTGTTATTTTTTTATTAGATTTGACCATGAGATCACATTTTACATGTGCACAAACAAGTTTCTCAACCACCATGTGAAGATCTATCAATCATGATTCTTGCCTGAAGATTTGATGAAACGAAAGAAAGAACGAAAGTCTTTGCAGGGAGGAACCACGATCCATTTGTAATTTTATTTGTGTTCGTTGTGATTAAAAGTTTTAACTTTATGTATTATTGTGCTTCTAGTAGTTATGATATTCATTTAAATTAATATATTTAGTTGAAGAATTTTGATATAAAAATATTTTTTAAAAATTAATTATATACGAGTTTGAGAGGTCTCAATCATGTATTAGGAGATTGTCTAAAGGTGCAAAAAGTTAATTTGTTGATTCAAGTAGTTAAGGGAAGTGAGTATAAGAGTTTGTAGGTTCACACTACACAATATCATGAACAAACTCTTTATTAATAAAAGACATCCAAAAAAAAAAAAAAGTGATGCTTCCTCGTAAATTTCTCAACAAATACTTATTTCATTGCTTATTTATTTTTATACCTTTGTACTTTCTTATTATATTAGAACATTTAAGGCGATCAAATAGCATCATATCATAATTAATGACTCAAACATATTTTATATATGCAAGCAAGGATATAAATATGTATTAATGTTAAAAATATTGGTACTTTGAGTTATATCAATATGGTTTTTGTCATATTGATAAAAATAATTAATGAAATCTAATCACAGGTGAGAGTTAGGGAGAAAATAAAAACAAGTAAAAGTACAGTAATATATACATATAATATATAAAGCCAAAAGATGTATTTGAAATAACACTTCTCTTCTGAAAATTACGCACAGGCAGATGAAACGACAGCTCAAACACGGCGAGACTCTCGATTGATAGCAGTGATGCACTTATTGCACCGCCTTTTCTAATTCCCCAAACAGTGACTATACAAACACTGATCACATCTTAAATTTCCTAATTTCATCGCTTTTTTCCAATCAATCGCACGATCTTTGTGTTCCCAAACCCTAAAAATCACCATCTTCCGTCGTTCAAGCACACGCACAATGAACCGCGGCAGAGGCGGAAACCGCGGCCGAGGCGGTGGTGGAAGGCAATACGTCTCTAGAGGACGATCGCCACGTTCTGCAGATCATTACGTCGTTCGTCGCGTTCCTGTAAATATCATCAACTTACTTACAATTTGTTGCTTTCGCTTTGGCTGGTTTTCTTTAGTACGGAGGCCTTTCCATTCATTGCGGTTGAATACTGTGATTGATTTCACCTGGGAATTTGGATTTTGAAACTGTAACTTACTAATAATTATGCATGCGGAATTTTTTTCTCTGGATTATGAAATGCTAGGAGCAGCAAAGTCTGGACTAAGTGAAGAGAAGGTCTTTTTTCCTTGGTATGTCTTTGGATATATGAATTTAAGTTGCCTCCATGAAAATGTTCAGGTCTTTTTAATTCTGAATTCATAATTACACATCAGTGAATGTTTTAAATGATATTCATTCCACTCTTGTAGACTGAGACATGGCTTGACTAAATCCCGCTATCTGATCAATAAATAAATGGAATCGAGCTACCTAATAATGGAGAATTGAATCAGGAATCGCTTGTAGTTGGTCTACACCCCAAAACCTCGATGCTTCTATTTGTTGCAAATTGGAAGCTTTTATGGTTAATCACAGTAGAGTTGTTTAAGGTGATCATGTTACATTCTGTTGTTGCATATAATTACTCTCAACCTGAATATGTATTAGAGGCCATTTCCATTGCCCTTCATTTTATGATTTATATCTTTGAAGATCTCCCTGATTTTAGGCATAAGGTTGTATGACTGATTGAAGCATATCTTCTAACATTTCACAATTCATATTTTCCTTGTTTAGGATGGTGCTGCAGCTCATCGCGATGATGCTTCATCAAGAAATGAATCTTCGAGAGGTGGGAGGAAAAATTCAGAGATTGCATCCCCTGATGGTTTAACAAACAATTTTGATGGTTTGTCGTTTTCAGATTATGCACACAGGCCTAATTCTGGACCCTGTGGAGCTGGGAACTTTTCACGTAATGATGGAAGTTCTAAACCAGTACAGAATATTCCTGAAACAGAACCAAAACCTTCAAATGTTCCATCTTTTAGCCCCTCTTATGATAATAATTTTCCTTCATTATCACCCACCTCTGAACTTAATGCAAGAACTCCCAATATTATTCCATCATACTTCAGCTGCACACCTTCTGTTGATGCGATGCATAAGAAAAAGGAGCCTTCTCTGAGTATGGATGGTCAATTCTGTCAGGAAGTTCATAATGGGAAGACTGAGCTTGAGGGAAATAGTGGGAAAAATGAAGTTGAGAGTTCTGATTCCCAGTACAAAGGATTTTCTTTTGATATTTGTGAGGAAAGAAATAGGACAGTTCCAAAGCTGAAATCCTCTCTGCTTGACAAGAACAGAGCAATTAGGAATGAAAAACGTCGAGTGCAAGGAGACACCATAGAGATTATCAGGCCTGGCATGATTCATCTAAAGGGTTATATTTCCTTAACAGATCAGGTGACATATCATATGTTTACCTAATCTTTATGCTGTTGGCTTCGAGTTTAAATTTGCTAAGTAACAACCGATCACAAGATGGAGTGAGGTTGTGGTAGTCGTTTTATGTTATAATGGCTGATTAGATTGCATACAGGCATGAAAATTTTGCTTGCTATATAGTCCTACCCAATTAATCAATTCCTAGAAGCTTGTAGCTGGAGATGAGATGATGGGGGAGTGGGGGTAGTGAATGTGTAGCTTGCTCCTTCAACCTTCATCACGTCACACCCTCTCTCCTACCCTCACCCCTGCAAATAAAAAGAATAAAAATTAACAAATAAATAATTTAAGAAATATAACATAAACACCTTGAAACTCAGTTGAAAATCTGATAAGACCATCCATTTCTCTTCCTGAAAAATATATGAAAGATTACCATAATATATTTATCATGTGGGTTTATGTAGTATTATTTCTTTATATTGTTTCTCCCTACCTCTGACCCTTGTGTCTATTCAGGTCAAATTGATAAAATCATGCCGAGATCTTGGTCTGGGGCCTGGAGGTTTTTACCAACCAGGCTACCGTGATGGAGCAAGGTTACACTTGAAGATGATGTGTCTTGGTAGAAACTGGGATCCTGAGACGAGCTCATATGGTGATATAAGGCCTGCCGATCAAGCTAAACCTCCCCCTATCCCTAATGAGTTCCAGCAGCTGGTTAAAGATGCAATTAAGAAGTCCCATGTCTATTTAGAGTCAGATCCTAAAGTGAGGAATGCAAGAGATTTTCTTCCTTCGATGTCTCCAGACATTTGTATCGTCAACTTCTATACAAAACAGGGCAAGCTTGGTCTTCACGAGGTTTGTATCTGCACTTCACGTTTAACTCCTCGTAAAAAATTCCATTCATTTTCTGTTTTACCAGTCTTATCTTTCAAGACTTTACGTGTTTTGAAGAGTAAAGATTTTACAATGTGCATTTAGACACATAACTGACTCTTGCTCTTGATGACTTAAAATCGTCCTTTGTAAACTGAGCTGACTGCTCAATTGTTAGCTGAAATCCAGAAATCTTAGACACTAGCTTATGTTCTCGGAACTGTTCCAATGTAGGATAAAGACGAAAGTAGAAGAAGTCTAGCCAAAGGAATTCCGGTGGTTTCTATCTCTATCGGTGACTCTGCTGAATTTCTATTTGGAGACCAAAATGATGTTGACAAAGCACATAAAGTTACATTGGAATCAGGGGATGTGTTGATATTTGGAGGTAAATCTAGGGGTATTTTTCATGGTGTTAGTACCATCAACTCCAACACTGCTCCAAAGGCTCTTTTGGAAGAAACAGGTTTTAGACCGGGCCGATTGAATCTCACTTTTAGAGAATACTGATGTGTATATTACTTAACATCGTCTAGTCCAAAGTTGTCTGGCTTTATAATCTGTTGATCCACCGTTTCAGGTGTTCTTTGAATTACCATGGTAAGATAAAACTTGTTACTTTGTGTAGTTACCCAGCAAGGCCAGTAAAGTGGTGTAATATATAAAGCACTGTTCTTTCCCAAGAATTGTTATTAAGATTTATAGAAGTTTTCTAGTTTTTTTCTTTTCATTCATTTCCATATTATATATATATATTTTAGACAATATTTTGTGAGAGCCATATTCATTTTCTGATTTAGAAGGTTCCAAAATCATCCGACATAGAGAAATGAATTCTCTTATAATTTTTTAATCAAGGTTATTCATACATGCTAAATTTATTATTGGTTTTGGGGTTGTCATGGTTTGGACACTTGAATCAAATACTCCATTGGTCTAAAAAAAATAAAATTGTTCGTATAACTAAACGAAGAAATATGTTTTTAAATGAATGGATATAATTAGGATGCAAACATTCTATTGCACATACCAATGGATTCTCTTTAAGGCCGGCTTTGAGTTTTCGGGGGACCTTGCCATTTCAAAAACGAAGGCCCCTACAGAAGGAAGACTAGAAAAAACGAAATATTCATTTCGACAGCAGCACAGATCAAACTCAACCTTGTACTGGAGAAACATAAGCTCCCAACATCAACATTAGCTGCGAACAACACATGAAAAAATAACAAAAAAATAAAAAATATATAATTTTGAAAAAATTTCAAGCCATCAGGAGTCGAACCTACAAAAATTAAAATTCTATCCACCAAACGATCTCAGTAGTTAACCCTAGGCCCTGGTTGCCGTTCCGAAGAACCGTAAGGACCTGAGCCGAGCCTCTTGCACTCATGGACTTTAGCGTATCGAGTTGGATCTTGCCCTTTTTGAGCCCAACCCATAGTTAGGCACATCAACTAGATGAAGATTATGCAATGTCACAAATTGACAACTCCCATGTGATTGGCATTGCCAATAAAGACATAAACAATGTCCAATCAAATACTCTTCCACTTATTTTATTCAAACATAGAAATTTTCAGGGTCACCCAATTTAGTGCATTTCTTGAAATAGACCAACTTAATATTTCATTTAGAAAAGCTTTCCACTTTATGGTTATAACACCACACAAATATAGTTGGATTTGCAATGCAATGGGGGTGGGTGGGTGGCCAGCCTGTGGGCTTTCTTATCAGCTGGTACAGATCATTTTCTCTAATAAATTTCACTTCATTTTTATTTGGCAGCCAAACTTGCAATAGCCACTTTATCAATACATAAACTACTTTGGTTTTTTGTCCTAAAAGCAGGGTAGAGTACATAAAAGCTTAAAAGTTTTTAAGACAGCCTCTGAAGATTATATATCTACTCCCACCCAACCAATTTGTGGGGACCCACCAGCATGAATTGTAATAGAGTGCATGATATATACTATCTTATTTAAACCCTTGCTTAACTCAATCAAAAGTACTTTGGTTTAGCTTTCAATGATAATAATAATATATAGTATAATGTTTCTTGTAGATTTAAGGTTACCTTGTCTGAGATTAGCTGTGTCATTGGTTGAGTTCATTGTAAGTTCAGTTCTTGAAAGAAAATGTCTCTCCAGATTGATTTTCTATTGATGAATCCAAGTACGGCTGAGAGGATTGGATGGGGTCGAATGAAGCTGGAGAAGCAGGGCACATGCCTAATTGCTTGGGTTTTTATCTTTCCGAGAATCAGGCATGTGTCCTAGCTCTCCAGCTTTGTCCCCCGTCCTGTTGAATGTGCAATGGTGGAGGAAAGCATATCATGCAGGTAAGAGTGTGTGTATGTGTGTGTGTGTCCTGTTCAAATTGTGATAAATTTACTAGTGCAGGCAGTCATTGGTCAAGAACAGAACATAGGATTTACTGGAACTTTCAGACAGTGAATCATGAATTCTGATAACTAATGTCAATGTGTAAGCATCCTAGCCATTTCTTGGGACTATACTTTTATGCCAAAAATGGAATTGGGAGATATTTTGATCCTACCCATACCTCAAGCAAATGCCATTGCTTCTGTTTCTGCTCGAACCAAGTTAGCATAAATGCCATCTAGATTGGCATTCAATAGTGTCTCATGATCTCCATACTCAGCCACGGACCCGTCTTTGACAACAGCAATGTAGTTGGCTTCTCTGACTGTCGACAGGCGGTGGGCCACCACAATGGTGGTGGCCTGCCTGGATGCCTTCTTGAGCGCGTTTTGGATGTGTTTCTCTGATTCTAAGTCCAATGCACTGCTTGCTTCGTCCAATAGTAGCACTCGTGATTTCTTGAGTATTGCTCGTGCTATAGCGATTCTCTGCTTCTGCCCTCCTGATAACTGCACTCCGCTCTGCCCAACCTATGGCAAAATCAAGAGTCCGTCAGCTTCTAACTTAAGATGTTATATGCTTATAAGTAGTTCCCAGGAACACAAGCTCCCAACTTATGTTTATTAAATATTAGAAATTTACCTCAGTTTCGTATCCTTGAGGGAGGCTGGAGATGAACTTATGAATGTAAGCTTCTTTTGCAGCTTCCTCAATTTCAGACCAAGACGCATTAGGATCACCAAAAGCGATGTTTTCTCTTATGCTTCCTGCAAAGAGAGAGGGCTCTTGTCCGACTAAAGCTATCTGTCTTCTCAACCAGTTCAAGTCAAAATCCCTCAAATCAACTCCTCCCATCAAAACTCTCCCTCTTACAGGATCATAAAACCTTTGAACCAACCACACAACGGTCGATTTCCCCGATCCACTTCCTCCCACCAATGCCACCATTTTCCCTGCGTCAATCTTGAGACTAAAATTGTTCAAAACAGTCACATCCAGCCTAGTTGGATATGCAAATGTCACTTTCTTTAATTCAACATCAACTGGTTTCGCGCTGTTGAATTTCTTGCCCTTTTTACAATCGTTGCTTATAGAAGGCTTGCGGTTAAGGGTGTCAAGAATGGCAGGTATAGCAGTTGCAGCCATTGAAGTATCCGGGGCAAGCCCCGCTAGCTGTCCAACCGAAAATGAGCTTAGGACAAGAATCAAGAAAATCTTGTAAACAACTCCGAAGTTTGTGTAGTCTTTCTTAACAAGATAAGCACCAACATAAAGAGTCAAGGTGTAGGCAGCATACATGATCCCTTGAGAAAGCCCAAGAATCGACCCATGCATTTGAGATCGTTTCACTGCAGTTTTTTTAGGCCCGTTTAAAGCCTGATCGAACGATTGTACTATATTCTCTTGAGTTCCAAATGTAGCCACAGTTCTTATACTCGACACTGCCCCTCCAGCTATAGTGCTTGCTCTTGCATAAGAACTGTTGTCCAATTTCGGACCAATGTTAATGATCAAGTTCAAGTAGCTTGCACCAAGTGTTAATGGAGTAACAGCTAAAGCCATTAAAGCTAATCTCCATTGGAGAAAAGCTGATACGCCTAACCCAACAGCTGCTGAGCTTAAGCCCATTAACAGGACAGAAAGACGATCGCCAAGAACTGATCGGAAGCTAACACATTCTATGGACAACCTTGAAACAAGAATCCCCGTTGAATTCTCGGATGAGTCAAACCAACCAGGTTCTTGTCTTAATATAGCTCTGAACAACGAGTCTCTGACTCGTTTAGTGAGTTTCGTCCCAGCCCATCCACAGAAACCTTGCTGGCCCGTCATGGCGATTATACAACCAACTCCAAGCCCGACAAGCACCAAACAGAGGTACCCAACTTGTCTTTTCAATTCACCCACGTCTTTCAAAAAGTATACCCTAAGAGCTTCCCCAAGAACCAATGGAAAAATCGAGAGAATCGCACCTGCAATCATCCCCAAAAAAAGCCCTAATATCAACATCGGGTTCTCCGGTTTCTGCAATTTCCAAACATCTGAAAGCCTATACTTTTTCGACATTGGTTCTTCTTCCTCTTCCTCCTTAAACTCAATCGATTTCAAGTACTTCGATTTCGATTCTTCGTACACATGCGCTGTCGACTTCTCGAACTCCACGAAATCGACATTCTTCCCCTGATCAGTTCGACTCGTCACAGCTTGTGAGAACCCTTCCGAGGCCAACTTGACAAGATCGAAATAGGCACCTCCTTTTTCCATGAGCTGTGGATGATTTCCAGTTTCGACTACTGATCCACGATCCATTACAACGATGGTGTGTGCATTTCTAACCGTTGCTAATCTGTGTGCAATAATGACAGTAGTTCTCCCTGTTGATATCTTATCAATGGCCTTTTGAACTATAACTTCAGATTCAGGATCTAGGGCACTTGTGGCCTCATCCAAAAGGAGGATTTTAGGATCTTTGATCATAGCCCGAGCGAGTGCTATCCGCTGTTTTTGCCCGCCGGAAAGTTGAGTTCCTCGATCTCCTACCTGCAAACACACAGGTTCTGCTTATACTTCGTCGAAAACGCATACTTTTTCTCTACCTTTTCAATTTTTTGAATTTTGCTCCTTATATACCGGGGCCAATATGTAAAAATGTGAAAGTATCGGGGCATAAATGCAAATTTTCCTGCAATTAAATCCTTCTTACACAGACATGCATGGATGCTAGAAAATGATGAAGATTGTAAGAAATCTTAACCTCAGTATCATAGGCTTGTGGGAGACCAGAGATGAAAGTGTGAGCATTGGCAGCCATGCAAGCATTAATGGCCTCTTTCTTGGTCGCATTCTCTTTCCCCATCATCACATTTTCAAGAATCGTTGTTGCAAACAGAACTGGTTCTTGGCCAACCATGCCTATCTGATTCCTCAGCCATCTCACTTGCAGTGTCCTTAAATCATAACCGTCCATTGTGATGAATCCTGATGATACATTTTCGCTCAAATTTTCAGATTTATGATGAAGATACATGCTGAGTCGAAAATATTGGCGTCAATAGGAACTAACTAGTTGTCTTAAATTTATAGAAATATTAGTGGATTATAGAACTCACGATTTTGTCGTGGAGCAAGACCGTACACGAGTGATTTTTTAAATACTTTTTAGTAAAAAAAGAAAATATGAATGGCTAAAAGAAATTGGAAGAGAATATTGTATGCAATTTTTATGAAAAATATGTAGGAGTTATTTTAACTAAACAAAAGACAATTTAATTATTTACAGAAGAAAAAAATATAACTTGAATTATTAATTGACCTATTAAAAATGATATTATCAAGATTTGACAGAGGGAAATTGAGTAATTCTTTTTAAAAAGATATATTAGATTTGAATACTTCAAAAGTTTAGGGGGTCCGCAAACCACTTCTTGATTAGTTTTTGTTAACGTTGAGATCATACATCACTAAAAAATTTAAAAGATTGTAACGATTCCATTAGGTTTTATAGCAAGTCAAATTTGATCGTATAAACTATTGGGATATTGGTCGAACAATTGAGTCCACCCTCGTATAAAACCCTCACTCTATGCATTCATTAAAGAACAATTGGAAATTTTTCCTTTTATCTTCTTTCGGTCTTTATGACTATTCTCTCTTTATGAAAATAGTAGGTGTCTCAATCGATATTCTTGTGATTTTCACCATGTGTTCACCCTGATGGTTCAACATAAACATTATTGTTATTCTTTTTATTTTCTTTTTTCATATAGTGTGAAATCAAAATTTAAAATTTATATAAAGTTAATGATCTATATTTATTAATATTCTTTTTATATTTATAATCATTTGTCACAAACTTTCAAATATTCAGCTCAATTTATCCTACAATCTAACTTATATCTATATTGATATTTACTAATATTTTGTCGATATTCTTGAAAAATAATGACTCTCACCTCGATATCAATACCATTGACTACACAAATAGTGGTGTTCTATTGAAGGAATATCGGGATTTTTGAAGCCTTGAATATAATAATATGTAATGAGACACTTACCTTGATTAGGATCATAGAACCTTTCTATAAGAGCAAAAACAGTAGACTTTCCACCTCCACTAGCTCCAACCAATGCCAGAGTCTTCGACGCTGGGATGACTAAGTTGAGGGAATGGACAATTGGGATAGTTGGGCGCGACGGATACGCGAAAGAAACGCCTCTAAACTCGATTTTGCCGCGTACACTCGATGGTATTCGTCCCTCCGGACTATAAGGATCGATTTCTGGAACTCTGTCGATCACTCCAAACACTCTGCTTGCGGCTACAGTTCCTTGTGAGAACTGTGCATAGTATGATAGAGCCAATGCCAAGCCCCTACAGACAAGTAAAATAATCAATTTATTTATTTTTATTTCTTTCAAGAAAAAGGAAAATGTCATGCGGAACTCAATTTTGGTCCTGCCCACCAACCAACATTAAGGCCGGGTTGGGCTTTATATTTATAGGCCTGAAAAGAGCTGAGAGTATGATTAGCTCGTCCCAAGTGGTAATTTAGCCTTTACTGGCCTGTAGACCACTGCTCCAATAGCATTTTGGGCCGACGGGCTGAATCAGGCTACACCAAGCTGCCTGATTTACCACCTCTGTCTATTTACAGCATTGTATGTTTGTATAGATAAGTAAAATGATCAAGTTTTGATTTCCATTAGTATCAAGAAAAAGTCTTATGAGTTTTTAATTTTCTGAGAAAGTGTTTTCTTGAAAGAAGAAAAAAAGGTGAAAATCCCGTACCTCCCTCCAACATTGACACCAAAGAAACAAGCAATGGCATCACCACCTGAGAGCTGTCCTTTGGAAACTAAAATGGAGCCATACCAGAAAGCTAAAGCCCATGTTGAGTATGTAACTAGGTAAATAACTCCCATACCCATACCCTTCGCAAACCCGAGTTTCGCCCCTAAAGGCACAGATCCATCAAGAAGTTCCGCATATTTTCCAGCTAAAATTTCCTCTGCTGCAAAAGAAATCACAGTTCTGATTGAACTTAGAGCTTGTTCTGCTATGCTACCAGCTTTCCTGTACGAGCCCTTTAAAAATGAAACAAGAAAAACCAATTCAGGAATCCCCAAAAAATATTAAAAAAAAAAAAGAAAAAAAAAAGAAGAAATCTTGTATGATGTAATAATAATGTAACCTCTTCTTTTGCTGCCAAGCCACCATATATAGCCTTATAAGCAATCCCACAAAACATTGTTAATGGTGTAACTGCTAAAACTGCTAATGAAACCTTCGGTGACTGCAAGAAGCCGACTATATAACCGCAGATGAATGTGAATATGTGGTGAATAAAATGCGCCATCTGCATTGAAAATAACATAAATAGTTTAATTTTCAAGAAAAAATTACTTCTTTTTTTATTTATTATACGAAAGATATATAAAAGTGACGCGATATCTCCACCCGTGCATGATTCTAGCCACGCATGGCTGATTTTATGTTTACACTTTCAGCTCAAAATGTTCTGTTTTCAAATACTCAGGGGGGAGAGAGAGAGAGATCTGAACCTTCTCTGCCATGACTTCTTGAATTTGTGCAACATCACTAGAGATTCCATGCATTATATCACCAGTGCTTATTTCTGTGTCGAAAAAACCAATGTCCTGTCGAAGAACAGCTCTTAGATACTCGGTTCTGATCCGGTGTGACGATCTCTCGCCAACGAGTCTCCAGCAAGCAATCTCTGCCGTCAGATAAAACCATATAAAATCAAGATTTCATCAGACAGATAAAAGAGAGGGAGAGAGATGAATGAAAGCGTTGTTCCTTTACCTAAGTAAGCTCCCAACATTACTATTGCTGACAATGCAGTCATAAGCAGACATATCTGTAAGTAATTAACACTGATCAGCATTGTCATAGCATTCAAATATAAGATCAGTAAGTAGTACAATTTCTTCGTCTAGGAATGTTTCCTACCCACACTTTCAAAAATTCGTACTCTTTTTTACCTATTTTGGCACGCAAAAAGACTACGATACCCTTTAAGGACTAGATGTTCCACCACAGTTAACAAATGATCTCAAAGCTCATTCGGTAGATCATGAATCTCGAGTGTCAAGATCTTTAGATCACGAAACCCCTGTCATTGTTAAATGTGGTGGGACAACTTTTAACTCATTAAAGATTGTTTTGTCTTTTATGTAGGTAGAAGTATTATTTTTGAAAGCATGGTTATAGAACGTGTTTCCTCAAGCACAAAACGTATAAATAATCTTTATGAGAAAAACTGACTAAATTCTTTATTACAAATCGTGTTTCATCTCTTATTTCATCCTTTATTTCATTTTCATCAGTACACGTCACTTATACATGCAAAATGATACAATGAGACATTAGAAAAGCATTAATGCACATTAATCAATGAAGTTAGAATAGAAGATAAAATGACATTTAAAATAGAAGATCTCGTCTACCCAGGAAAATACCTTGTTAACTTCCTTCATCATCTGATCATGATCTTCTCCGTTAGCAAGTTTATTCACAAATTTCCCAAAAAGATAAGAATACCAAGGAAGAGAGCCTCCATTGATCAAAGCTCCAACACATCCAAACAATATAAGCAACAAATCCAACTTTGTCGAATACCTGAACAAGCTAAACAGCCCGACGGATCTCTGCCCGACAGCTTCATCTTCCTCCACATCATCCTCTTCTTCTGCAAAAACCGGCCCACGATCAAGATCGCCGCCGCCGCCACCACCATCACGACTACGATAATGTTGATGATCATAGCTTCCTTCATGGCCATGGCTTAACCCATGGTGACCATGATCACCATCATGCCCCTTATGGCCATGTGATGCTCCATGATCATCCACATAAGCATGCGACACAGAAAACCATCTAGGATCTTGATCTTGCTTGCAATCGCGGTAAGTTTCCATCAACCGAATCTGACGGTCAATATCTCGTTGGGCCCCACGATCAACATTGCTCCCTTCTCTGATCACCGTCAAGATTGGACTCCTATCAGGAACTGAGTAATTCCCATTATTACCCCTGGCGACATAGCTCTGCAGCTCAAGCCTGCCCGACGGAACTGGGTCATAACCGGAACGTGAAAAATCCTGGTGGTAATTAGTAGTGTGTGAAAGGTAGTAATCATTGGCTGATCTTCTGAAAATCGTGCTGCGCTCATTGTCTGTCGTCCATGGAGAAAGCGCCACTCCAAGATTGCGACTTTCATGCCAGCCGGACGGCTCGAACTGCCACGAAAGCTCGCCTTGCCATGACCGGTCGTCGTCGGTGGCAAAGGGGGTGGCGGGGGTGCGCCGCCGTAGACCTCTGTAGTGAGAGAACATATAGGAGCTCGAGCTGGAAAACGACGTAGACAGATACGGGGACCTTGCAGGGGTGGTGTGCCCTCGCCTTCCATGAGTGTGGAACGACGAATTTTCGATATCCAGTGAATGATCCGCCATGGATTTGAAAATCGCTGTATTTTGTTGCTGCCTGTACGTTGAGTAATAAGAAGTGAAGAAGATGATAATGGAGTAGAGGCAGAGAAGATGGAAAGCTAAAGAAACAATATTCCAATCAAGAAAGTTGGAGTAATCGCCTTCGTTTCGATGAAAACCCAGCAAGAACGCATTGCATTTGGCTTTTTTGTTTTAAATAAAAGATTTCTGCAATTCTTCATAAGTGGCAAGAAACAATGTGGAACTCAAATGTGTAGAAAAATGGTGGAAATTCAATTTTTGAGCCATTAATTAATTGTCCGTCATTTGACGAAACCTTTTAGTCCAGAGTTAATTGAATCAAAAATGTATAATTACGACTAAAATGATGAATGATGAAATCAAAACTATGGAAATAATAGTGAAGATAAAAAAAAATAAAAGGCTTCAAATCAAATTTGAACGGACTATAATCTAATGATACCTGACTTTCACAAAAATATAATAATAATAATAATAATAATAATAATAATAATAATAATAATAATAATAATAATAATAATAATAATAATAATAATAATAATCTTAAAATGAGAAACAGGTGAATAAGGTGTTTGGACAGGCCGGCTTAGTATTTGACTATTAGCGCCGGCACATTGAGCACATAATATAGCTGAAAGAAGCATTTTTTAAAAGTTGTTGAAATGTCGTCTTTGTTTGTTTCTTGCGTTGCTCTTATGGTTTTATTAAAATAAAATGGGATTTGAATTTTTTTATTTCTTTTTTAATCTAAAATATTTACTACACAATACGTGTATATAATAACATCACTTATTAACACATGTTATGTGTTAGATATTTAAAATAAAAAATAAAATAAAATATCAAATGAAATAAAAGATAGAGCTTATTTTATATTAGTAAAAGAAGATGTACTATAGTTATATAGTGAACAAAAAGATAAAAAAAATCAAAATTAAATTCGGTTCTAATAGATATATCATTTTATTTTTACTTTTTTAAAACATAACATCGTCTTACAATCTATCCAAACTCCAATAACCGGAAGAATTCACTGAATTTACAACCATACTTGTTGCATCCAGCTCAAGGAAGCCACAATTTTTGCAAGTATTAAATGAAATACATATTAAAGATGATATCCGTCACTCATTTACACAAACCGACTCAAATATGTGTAGATTTACGAATATGAAGGACAAAATACTGTTCTTTCTATCATAAAAGATAAGTTATATTTGTAATTATTTTTAGCTACAAAAATACAATCTTTTATTTGAAACGGAGAAATTTTATTTAATATATTCGCTCAACATAACATTTATGGAATCTATGTCTCATAAATTACATATCGTGCGTCATGATACAATCCCGTATTAAATTGGATATACTATTTTATATTACAAAGTTAAAGTTATTTCTCTAAAATATTATATATCAAAATAATGATTCCAACATGAGTAAACTTCAATCGTTATTTTCAAATATAAATATAACATAACCCACAAAAAAGTCCATGCTCAATAAAATTATATATTTTAAAATAATCTACTCATCCTTCAACAATCTAAGTAAATTTGGGTGTAATTTGTTTGAATTAATTTTTGTATTTTATGTTATAGTATTTATATTTTCCATGACAAAACAGACAAATAGAAGACTCGTAGTGTTTTTTTATTTTATTGTACTAATGTATGCTGTATTTTATATATAATTTTTTGGCTGTATTAATATTAAAAAATTATATATATATATATATATATATATTATTTTTCAAGTAAATTACTTGAAATGATGTTTGACCGGTAAAAGATGTTATCACAAAAAAATGATTAACAAACAGAGAAAGGCCCATTTTTCTTTCAATGGATCCAAATGGCATGTTAACGCGGCCTCCATAATAATAATAATAATAATAATAATAATAATAATAATAATAATAATAATACCATTTAAAAAAATTACATGATCAATAGTCAAAATTCACCTAATTTTGCGATAGATGTACATCGGACTTAACATTTATGAGGCTTTACGTGTAGTTTCTTTACAAACATTTTATATAAGTTTCAGATAAATTGTAAAATATACCAACAATGTGTAGGTGATATTTCTAGTAAGTTTGAATATATATATATATATATATATATATATATATATTATTCACGATGGTAGATGGTATTTTGATAAGTTCTAGAAACATATATGTTTGTGCAAATCGACGTTTGAAGGCAAATTCACTCCAAATGATTGCGAACATTGTTCATATCCTTGGGATAATGCAAGAGATAATTAAGTCAAAATGATTAATAATGGTTTGTTTTTTTTAAAATAATATAAAGTATTTTAAACTTTCTTCTTTTGAAGTTTCGAATATTAATTAAAATTGTATTTCATTTCTCCTATTTAGTTGTGTTGGAATATTCACATCTATACATACTCATGATATATGAGTTAGGTATGTACATGTCAGGCATAATACGTGGATCACTCTTATTTGTTGGATGGAATTTGTTTTTTTTTTTTTTTCTATTAGAGGAATGATCACGTTTTCTTCTTGTAGTTAGGATTCTAGAATAATCTTTCACAGTCTATATAAATGTAACACGAACCAGTTCTTATATATGAGAAAAACAGATAAATGCAACATATTGCTTGCATTTTACTTCACATGGTATCGTATAGCTAAGGTTTAAACGATGGCACCTCCAACGCGTGCACTAGCCTGACCGACGCTTAATTCCGACGCTGCTAATGAAGAAAAACAGATATCTATGTATGAAGATGATCTTCTCTTTCTCCATGGTTTGGATCATCCAGCGACGATTCTTGTCTCATCTCCTTTGGATGGAAGCAATTTCCTAACGTGAAAAAGATCGATCAAAAATGCAGTTGATGCTAAAGCTAAAAGTGCATTCATTGATGGAGGCTTTGAAATACCATCTGTAGATTCAAAGGCTCTCAACCATTGGAAAAGGGTAGATGCAATGGTGAGGGCATGGATACTAAATTCGATCTCTAAGGAAATGGTGGAAGGGTTTATGTATGCAAAAACAACTAAACAATTGTGGAAGAAAATTTGTCAGCAATTTGGCCAAAGCAATGGACCTCAGGTTTTCCATGTTCAGAAAGAGTTGGCTAATATCTCGCAAGGTAACAATTCTGTATTAGTCTATTTTCATAGGCTTAAGAAACTGTGGGATGAACTTAATGCTTTAGATCCACCTCGAAAATGTTCATGTAAGTGTAATTGTGGAGCTGGAAGACATAATACAGAATTAGATGCTAGATCGAGGTTAGTACAATTTCTCGTGTGGTTAAATGAGACTTATGAGGATGTTTGCAGTCAGATTTTGCTACATGATCCGCTGCCTACTATTAATCAAGCTTACTCTATGATTCTGCGTGTTGAGAAGCAAAAGGCAGGGCAAAATAACACAAATGATCCTCTAGAATAGTCAGCTATGGTGACTAAAATTCAAAGTTATGGAAGGGATATGCAAGCCAAAGGAAATTCCACAGGTAGCTGGAATATTGGTAAAGGAAAAAAAAAATTTCAAAACCAAAGACGAAAAGATAATGTTATATTGTGAGCTTTGTCAAGTAAATTGGCGTGACAAAACAACTTGATTCAAAATCCATGGCTACTCGGATTGGTTTAAAAGGCCAAAAAATTAGAGGAATAGAAGTATGGCTAATATGGTAGATATGAGTGCACAAAAGGGGAGTTGTATGGATTCAGAAGGAGAAGGCAATGGAAATATTGAAGCATTAATCCAGAAAGCAGTTGATAAATATTTCACTGGAAAGGAAAGGAAAACATGAGGTAAATGGGAATCAGCTTCATCATATTTTACTGAATTTGGAGGTATTTCTTGTTCTCAATTTGTCTTATCCACGTATGAATGTATAAGAGAGAGGGACTGGATTATAGATTCAGGGACTAGCAGACATATATGTAACGCTAAAGCCCTTTTCACCTCCTTATCACCTATATCTCCATACATCACAGTAATTTTACCCACTGGTTCACACATCACTGTCACACACAGTGGAAAAGTAGATATAGACAGCTCTTTAACTCTTTCAGATGTCCTCTTTGTACCATGTTTCAAATTAATCTCTTATATATTGCTCATTTAACTCACAAAACACCTTTCAAAGCAGTTTTCTACTCTTCTCATTGTGAAATACAGGACCAGAAGAATAATGAAGTTGTAGCTGTTGGGAAGTTGCTTGGCAAGCTGTGTGTTCTTCAGCATAGAGTCATCAACCCTATTCCAAATAAATGTATCACCAATCATGATGCTTCTTTTTTGTCTAGTATAAGTCCTTTGGAAGAATGGCATAGGAAGTTTGGCCATACTTCCCCACATACATTGAGTCATATGCATTTTCTTAAACCTGTTTGTAATGAAGTTGCAATACAATCTTTGCATTCCCATGATATTTGTCATAAGTCTAAACAGACTAGATTATCCTTTTATAGATCAGAAATTCAAACCAAAGACATTTTCGAAATGATTCATACAGATGTTTGGGGTCCATATCATAAGAAAGTTGTTATTAATGCACCAAAAATGTTAACCATAGTTGATGATTTCAGTAGGGGGACATGGGTTTTTACACTTTCACATAAAAATCTGGTGTACAAAATTTTGAGGGAGTTTTTCAGGATGGTAGAAACACAATTTGGTAAGGCAGTAAAGGTTGTTAGGAGTGATAATTAGCTCGAATTTACAAGAAAAGAGTGTCAAGAAGTATTCAAAGATTTGGGAATTATACATCAAAAAATTTGTGTCTATACTCCCCAACAAAATGGGGTAGTGGAAAGAAAGCATAAACACTTGTTAGAAATAGCAAGAGCCCTTATGTTTGAGTTCAATATTCCAGAAACATTATGGAGCTATTCAATTCTTCATGCAGTATATATTATCAATAGATTGCCCTCAACTATTCTAAATTGGCAATCACCTTTTCAAATCCTTTATGGTAGACAACCTGACTATAGCAATTTGAAAACATTTGCTTGTCTAGCGTTTGCTTCAAATGTCAAGCCACATAAAAATAAATATTCCCAAAGAGCCTATAAATGTGTAATGATAGGTTATGTAGTTAGACAAAAAAAGGTTTTAGACTCTTTGATATGGATACCAAACAAGTGTGTGTCTCTAGAGATGTCTTCTTTGAAAACCATTTTCCCTACAAAGCCCAATCATACACTTCCTATCCCTGATTTACACTTCCTAAGCAATTCTAATAATACATATTATGTACCAGCTGTGCCAATGCCCTCTGTTTTAGATTCTAACTCTTCTCATATCATTTGTCATCTCCTTATCAAAAGACCCATCAGAGAAAAACATAGATCAACTTGGTTAAAGGATTTTGTGGCTGCAGCTTCAGTCAAGCAACCGCCAACAGCTACAGTATCATGCTCCACGGATTGTACTCCAGGTAATTCCATTACTACCTTTCCTTACACCATTTATTCTTCTACTGCCTTTGAGTGCACATACTTGTCTTATCTGGTTAACCTGAGTCATGTCCAAGAGCCTCAGTACTATTCGCAAGCATGTGGAAAGGTAGAATAGGAAGAAGTAATGCACAAAGAGATCAAAGCCTTGGAGGACAATGAAACTTTGACTTTGGTGCCCCTACTGAAAGACAAAAAACCTATTGGATGCAAGCGGATGTATAAGGTTAAGTTGCATCCAGATGGCTTCATAGAAAGGTACAAAGCAAGGTTAGTTGCTAAAGGGGACCATCAAATACAATGGATAGACTATATTGACAATTTTTCTCCCGTTGCTAAATTGGTTATTGTAAGGATGTTTATTGCTTTAGAAGTTGGAAATAATTGGCCGCTTTATTAATTAGATGTCAATAATGTTTGTTTGCATGGATACTACATCAAGAGATATATATGGTTCCTCCAGAAGGATATACAAAAGTAAAGGCTAGTGAAGTGTGCAAGTTACAAAAATCACTTTATGGATCAAAATTCTATAAACAATTACTTGCTTATGGATTTACACAATCTAATGTTTACCATTGTTTGTTCTTTAAAAGGACATAATCGTTTTTTTTTTTGGCTTTATTAGTATATGTGGATGATGTTCTTTTTAACAGGAGCTCATATGAATGATATCACTGCTCTGAAGAATCATCTTGATAAGCTTTTCACCATTAAGGACTTGGGGTTTGCAAAATATTTTCTGGGATTGGAGCTGGCCAGAAATGACAGTGGGATGTACAATAATCAGAGAAAGTATATACTTGATATTTTGGATGACATGGGGTTAAAAGGATTCAAGCCCACTTCTATTTCTTTTCCACATAGTTTAAAGCTAAGTTCCATTGATGGAGGGAAGCCACTGGAAAATCCTGAACAGTACAGAAGACTTGTGGGCAGGCTTCTGTATCTCAATCTGACTAGACTAGAATCACATACAATGTGCAACAACTTAGTCAGTTTGTTACTTCACCATGTCATACTCATTGGGAGGCAGCTTTACATGTTATTAAATACTTGAAAGATTGTCCCTCTTTGGGCTTATTTTATCTTCTAACTCTGATTTTTCTCACCAAAGTTTCAGAGATGCTGATTGGGGAAGTTGTGTTGATACTAGACACTCTTTGACATGTTATTGTGTCTTCATGGGAGGTGTTTTGATCTCTTGGAAGACCAAAAAACAAAATATTGTGTCTCATTCATCTGCAGAAGCTAAATACAGGGCTTTAGCATCTACGGTCTATGGCATTGGATTTACAGATACCGAGAACAGTGCCTATTCCTCTTTGGTGCGACAATAAAGCTGTTATTCACATTACAGAGAATCCAGTCTTTCACGAGCATACAAAACACTTGGACATTGACTGTGATATCGTCTGAAATAAACACAGGGAAGGCTTCATCAAATTGAATCATGTCTCCACCAAAACTCAATTGGCTGACATCTTCACAAAATTTCTTGGAGGCCCCCAATTTCGGTTCTTAACTTTCAAGTTGAGATTGGTGGATGTTCACCACCATCCCACTTGAGGAGGGGATGTTGGAATATTCACATCTATACATATACATAATATATGGGGTCATGTATGTACATGTCATACACCTCACGCTGGTCTTGCCATGAGCACGTGGATCACTATTATTTGCTCGATGGAATTTGTTTTTTTTTTCCTGTTAGAGGAATGATCACGTTTTCTTCTTGTAGTTAGGATTCTAGAATAATCTTTCACAGTCTATATAAATGTAACAGGAACCAGTTCTTATATATAAGAAAATAGATAAATGCGACATATTGCTTGCATTTTACTTCACAGAGCCCAAACGAAACATAATTACATGCATGAGAATTTAGCCACGTATGTCACATATAGATGAAATTGAAAATTTTATACACCCTCCATTCTAAATTAAAAAATATGTTGGAAAAATATTTTTTTTTAAAATAATTAAATTTTAAAGTTAATATTTTGTTCTATTAGTTAAAAAATAAAAAAGATTATTTTACAATAAATTATATATAATTTAATAAATCAAATTAATGAAAAAAGAAATAAGTGCAAATTTATAATTTTTAGAAATTGATGAAATATATTTTATTTGTTCTTTTGTTTGAAATCTATTTAACCAATGTTATTTTTTCATGTTTGAAGTTTATTCATCAATACTTACTTTATATTGTTTTAAAAATTAATACTTTTCATTTTCAAAGTATTACATTTTTTTCAATTTAAAAATTACTTTATATTTAAAATCTATATATTTTCTCGGCTCCGTGTGATGTATTCTATAAAACAATCTCATACATTTCTTTTTTATGTTACTTTTTAATTGGGACCTTTTATTATTGAAAGAGTTCAATTTTAAATGGTAAGGTGTCGTTTTATTAATTAAAATAAAAATAAATTTGAATTTTAAAAAAAATTTACATTTAATTAAAAAAGTCAAAGTAACCAAAAAAAAAAAAAAAAACTCAGTTGATCGGTTATTGGAAATAGCAAGACATAAATAAACTCATAACTACTAGGGCAAGGGACAGCGGATAACGCACAAAGCCCAAATTAGTAATTTCACAAGAGGATATTTACTTAGGCTTTGCTCGTGAGATTGGGTTCACAAGGCAAAACTTTATTCCATATCTTCGGCCCATTAGATATAATCAGCAATTTTTTAATATTTCATATTTTCTTTCAAAAATTGTCCATTTATTTATGTAAGAAAATGACATTTAGTTAATGAGAAATGCATGCTTCAGTTCTCCTAAAATGAGATTGTCAACCCCTTTACAAAAAAAGTCAACTCAGATTTTTAGCACATTTTTAAAATATTTTAATTATTATACCAATAATATGTGACTAAGGTATATTCGTGTCAAAGTTAGAATAGAACGTATGTAAGATAAAAAATTAATTCAAAAAATTTATTGATATCACCCAAACAAATAGATGACAAAAATGTGAAAAAATCAATTCAATAAATTAGGTAAATACCTGGTCCTATGCCCTTTCTATATTGACATGGATACAAATAAATATTTAATGCATACACAAATGAGGAATTCACTACCTATAAAATCTTACCGCTCATTACTAAAGCATCCAAGAATATAGTGCAGGGGTTCTCAATTTTTAAGCTACATTGAAATTTATCTGCATTGTCGGTCCTTATATCAAATTGTTAAATTTCCTTACATTATTAGTTAGCCCTCAAATTTGACTGCTCGAATCGACATCATCATAAAATTATATGTGTGTGTATATATAGATATATTAGAGAATAATCAAACTTTATCAATTTTTTCACATCATCAGTTAGTCTTCAAACTTAATTGATCGTTTTTCTAATACAATCACAATATATGCTTATACAAATATATTAAAGAGTAATCGAACTTATATGAGCACTTACCATTATATTGATATATGGTCCTATCAATTTTGGGTGCCTCAAATCTCAAGTATGAAATTGATGACTTATAACATGCATAGCAAACTTCAATAAGTCAAACATACCATACCCTGTCACCGACCAATCAAACTCATGCTCATGGGCCATCTTTGAATTCAAATCTAAGCTTAATTTAAAGAGGAAAAAAAAATGAAAAAAAGAAATGTAGAAGAAAAAGTTCACAAAATCATACAAATATTTCTTTTTCTTTTTTTTAAAAAAAAGTATGATTAATCTGTAAATTGTGATATTTTTACTATTGAAAAAATGTACTCAAATATATTTTTAGATATCATTATACCCAAAAAAAAACAAAAATAAATAAATTTTGAATTAACAAAAAAGAAAAAGAAAAAAATGAAATGCATATGGAAATTTTAGGGTTCCAAGATGTATAAATGTGGGATGGAGTGATGTGGGGCTAAAAAGGGTTTGGGTAATAAGAACAAGAAGAGTATGTAAGGCAAAGAAATCTTGATTGCCATCATCCATGTGTACCACAAGTTTTTCTTGTTTTGGCTATCAAAGCAAATTGTTGGAATGGCTTTATTTTGTTAGAGAGGGTCTCCTGTAAAACACATGCACCTGTGACACAATATAAAATATTATTTATGTAACTATAAAGTATTACTTGTTTAACTATAAAATATTATTATTTTTTAAGGTAATTAATTAGTAATACACTTAAAAAAATAGTGATACTTTATAGTTAAACAAGTAATGCTTTATAGTTAAACAAGTAATACCTTACATTGTGTCACACATACAACCATTTCACAGAAGTGTTTGCGTTATTTTTATTCTAATTCCATATGTTACTTATTTATTCATATATGGTACGTATGTTTTCTTATATTATTGTTGCACGTAAAACATATATTTTCTTCTTTTTAAAATATGAGTTCAATTTAATCAAGTAATATTTTTTTATCATCCCAACGAGCATATAACATAAAAAAAAAAAAAAAAAATCAACCAAACTGATATGACTTAATATTTTTATTACTTTGACTTATTTAATCAAATGTGACTTTCACAATAATAAAAGTTTTTCAAATTTAAGTTTTATTAATAAAACAAGAAGCTAACTTTGAAATAAGATTCTTTTTATGAGACAAAAAAAATGTTTAAATAGTATAACATAAAACATATAATTGGAAAAAAAAAATTATTTTTAATTGCCGTTCCACAATTTCTTACGAAGAAATGACAGTTATGAATTTAAACTTACTACACATCTCAATTTGTTCCAAAAAAATAAACCTAAATTTTTTTATTTTTTTTGAGTAATGTAGACTTTTTATTTTTCAATTGTACTCTCAAAATATATTTTCTCAAAATAATCTTAGTTAATATATATATATATATATATATATATATATATATTGCAAAATGAGCAAGTGCTACTGAATCACCAATTTGTGTTTGTCACTTCCACTTTTTGTTAGTATAAATAGCCGTTGAATATAGATTTTCCCTAGATAATGACATACTCGTTTAATTTAAGGTGGTCCTAAAAATTCATCAAGAGGCTACGCACATACACAAATAAATAAGAAATAAAATAATAAATAATAAAAGAACAATATCTTATATGACAACTGTATCCCAGTCCACATGTCTTTCTACCCGGCTAGAACTCTCAATTTGGATTATCTTCTAATTATCTCCATTAATTATACATTTTTTATTGGATTTAAATCTTTCCCAAATCCTGTCATGACATTCTGATCGGACATAATAATTTGAGTTACTCTATTATGCATTGCTTTAAATAAATAATATAATTAAAAAGCAGAAAAGTAATATTTTTTGAAGCTAGTAAATAATGTATTTTAATAATTAAAAATAGGGATGCCATTTTTGGTGATACAACTTAATCGTTTATAGTTCACTAAGTGAAATTTAGTCCAACTTTTCTTACCAAAAATGGTATCTGTCTACTGACTCAAATCTAAGCATTTTATAATTAGATACGACTTGGTAATTAGGGAGAGTAGGAACTAAAGTTGACTTTAATTAGCTGGTAGATAATATCTTGTAATAATAATATTAATTATCGATATTTATCTGGAGAAATTGGATACAGTTTTTTTTTTTTTTTTTTTTTTAATAATGTAAAAATATCATGTCTAGCTCCTTTCTTTTGAAAAAAAAAAAAGGCTATACAAACCACAAACAGAGTTGAAAATCACAATAACTTTCAGATAAATTGTTTAATCGAACATCTTTTCTAACTCACTAATATTTTAGAATATTTCTCCGAATATTCTATTTTTAAAAAAATATATATAATATGTATGTAGAAATATTAGATGCAGCAGAAAATATAATATAAAATAATTGAATAAATTATGTATGATTAAGTAAATCAAATGAACACTAATTTTTTTATAAAAGTGAATTTATAATTTTTAGAAGATTGATTATATGTATAATTTAGAAAATAGTAGATGGTATATCTGAAGAAATGAGGTGTTTATGAAGAAAAGAAAAGGAATTACAAAAAAAAAAAAGAAAGAGAAATTAGGTGGAGTGATTGGTATTACCAGAAAAGGAAATAGGTTTGCCAGAAAATACAAAATGGGGGCAGTTTTGTAATTTGGACGTGAACAAGTGAGGATCCATACATTTCCACCATGAGTGACTATCTCTTTTGTCTTTTCATCAACCTCAGTTAAGATTTCAAACATTACTTACACCAGACAACTAAAGTGAAAACCAAAAACACTCAAAAAGGAGAGAGAGAGAGAGAGAGAGAAATCAGAATTCATTATTTGTCTGAAAGCACAAAACAACAGCATCAAAGCACCACTCCATTCTCCATCCTCCACTCCTCCGCTCACCCACTTTCTCTCTCTGCACGTACATTTTTTTGTATCTATATATATTTTTCCGGAGAGGAGCCGAGGGAGAGAGAAACGTATACGCACGCTGTGTATATATATTCCGCAGTAGAAGAAAGGAGAAAAGCGAGAGGCGCAGCCCTCTAATTATAGGGTTTTTTTTTTTCTTTTTTACTGTGAAAACCCCCAAAACCAAGTTAAAAATTGTCGGAGATTTTATAGATAACCGACGCGGAATCCGACGATTGGTTTCAAGTACTGAAGATCTCTGCATTGACATTGTTGAGGTCAGTTAATGATTCTTCTGGATCGTTTCACGTTTCCGTAGGAAGTTTATTTGAATTAAGTGGAGGCTTTTGGTTGTATTAGCTTGTTGTTGGGTTAAGTGTTCAAATATTTCCACATTTCTTTCGATTGAGTTGATATGGAGTTGTAATCGGGCCGAGCAGAAGCTGATGTTTTGCATTTGAATTCTGTTTCTGTGTAATTAGATCTGAGCTAGTATTCGTTTTATGTTTATTTTCTGATTGGTTACAGTGTCGATGTAGCTCACTTCAATGTGCATTGTGCTTATTTTACAGATTTTGTGTCTACATATAGTTAAATACCAAGTTCATTTTCAGGGATTAGATTACTAATTGAGATCTTCTGTTTATTATTTATCATCTTATTGATGGCCTTTATATATTCTGCACATTTGCGATGGAACTTTTGATATTGGTATCCTGAATCTGAATTTCTGCATGGAAGCGCATTTTTAATCTGGGCATTTTAATCTAACTGGAATGCAGGCTGTTGCAGGCGAACCATTATATTCACTGGTTCAAAGAACTTTTGAATTTTAGCATTGATTGGTTTTGAGGGGATGGAAGTGCATATATGAAAAAAGACTGAGAAAAACAGTGTTGTTTCTTAGTATGGAGAAGATGAAGTCTGATGCCCCTCTAGATTATGCTGTATTTCAGCTTTCTCCAAAGCGTTCAAGGTGAACATTTGTTTCTTTACGATTGATAATCCCTATCGTCAGAGTTCTTTGGTAAGATTAGTTATTTATTCAGAACCCCTTTTGGCCAGATGTGAACTGTTTGTATCCAGTGGAGGGAACACGGAAAAACTCGCTTCAGGGTTTCTTAAGCCATTTGTTGCACATTTAAAGGTTGCAGATGAACAAGTTACCTCTGCTGCTCAATCAATTTATCTTGAACTTGGGCGACGTAAAAATGCTGAGGCATGGTTCACTAAAGGAACGCTTGACAGGTAGTTCCATTCCTTCATTGATTTCTGAACCACTCATCACACTAGCATATATCTGATATTTATATTTCTAACTTTGTTCTCAGGTTTGTGCGATTTGTAAGCACACCAGAAATTTTGGAACTGGTCAGTACCTTTGATGCAGAGGTGTCACAGTTGGAAGCAGCCCGGAGAATATATTCACAGGTAGTTTATTTCTTATGATTTTATTGCACAACTGATTTGAAGCAGCACTAAGTTATATCCATCATCTATTTCAGGGAGCAGGAGATCAATTTTCTGGTATGGGTTTCCATTTACCTATTGCTAGCTTATTGTCTATTTCTTATATTTGGTTTAATGCAATATCTTGATGTGGTAACCATTTAGAAGTTGTTTATATCCTGAAATATGTTATTTGATCTTGTACATGACACCTGTAAAGCATATTCAATAAAATTTCATGTGAAGTCCTGCCCAATTCTTTTTTTGCTTTCATATTTACTGTAACAGAAGAACTGCAATGTACTTGAAAGGAGAAAGCTGTAATTTATTAAAGTGATAACACTCTTATTACTGGATAAATTATTGTCTTCAAGATAGGCCGATAGGGATAGCTGACCCTAGACTGCTAGACATGAATAAGACGTGATTGGGTTAGTACGATTAATATTTGTTATAATGGCCTTTTATCCGGTATTTTTTAATAAATTTGGACCATATCAGCTTGTAAAGGTATCAAGACATGATTGGCTTATATTTGGATATCTTGGATTACTGCACAATCCTGTGTTTGCAAAAAAAATAAAAATGCAAGATTCTTTAAGTTCATTTAGCACATGTAGTGCAAATATTTTAGATAAAGTTTATTTGACGAAGAGGGTTGGGGTGCTTAAGAGCAGATGAGTCTTTACTCTATTTTTCTGAATAATTACTTATGTTCTTTCACTCCAAAATGCTTATAGTATCTATAACTTTCTCCAGGTGTAAGTGGATCTGGGTTGACTGCTACAGATGATGCGACAAAGTATATCCCCTCTCAGCTTATATGTAACGTTTTTTTAGTGGATTGTTGAAGTGATATATCTAATTAGCATGATCGATCATCTTAGTATCTTTCCATCAGCGCTATCTGTGCTACAACTGGTTACCAATGAGTCTCAGGATCTTTTTGAGCTTATAAATTTCAAATCAAAACGCTGAAGACATTATTTGGTTATACTTAATTTTTCGATTGTAATGAATACAGGAAGGAGCTTCTCAGAGCAATTGACGTGAGGCTTGTAGCTGTGCAGCAGGACTTAACTAATGCCTGTGCCCGTGCTGCAGCTGCTGGTTTTAATGTTGACACTGTTTCAGAACTTCAAATGTTTGCTGATAGATTTGGCACTCATCGCCTGAAGTAAGGATACTACAACATTCCTTGATTTACTCACAATAGCAGCTCTAGATTACTGTGCTTTCCAATTGCATCTTAAATGTGCTTGCTCTATGTGAGCTCATATCAGGACTTAAATTTAGTTTGAAAAGAGCTATAAAGTGAAATAGCAGCTGCACAATTAAAAATTGAAGTCATAGTCCTCTGATTCTTGGAAATGGTTATATTCAATTGAGATATCTTGGTTGCCCATAAACATTCAGGCCATGGATTCATGTTCTGAAGAACTTCTAACTGGTATCTGAAGTTTGAATTCTGTACTTTTGACCACTCTACTAGAGATGCACCACTGTCCGATTTCCTGAGAATCTATTTCATCATTCATGTTGTTGCATTGTGAGTTAGGAATCTATTTTCACAACAATTGCACAAGTTTTAATCCTCCACCAATGCTGTAAATCCCTGATATTTGGAGGCAAAATATATGTGAGATCTTCTATTTTCTTGTTGTGTTTTAATCTCAAATTTCAGCTAATATGTATTTTGCTGGTAGCCGTTCTACAGCCCATTTACTTGAATTGCAATTTGCCTCCATACGACCCACATTAAGTATATGATCTAACAATAGAAACGGGATACTGAGAAATGGAGGAAATCTATAACAAAGTCCTGCTCTTTTCTTATCCCCCCGCCCCCATTTGTTGTTCATCGAATGAATCACTGAAAGTCTTTGTTAACTGAAAAAATCTCTCCTTTCTTGCAGTGAAGCTTGTGGAAAGTTTATATCTCTGTGTGAGAAGCGGCCAAACCTCATCGACCAATGTAAATCTGGTCTGGAAGATCGGGCTGTTCGTTCCTCATGTGGGTCAGACATGTCCATTGACGAAGACCCACCCTCGCCACCACTGCATCAGCAGCCCAATCCCCCACCCATCACCTTCCCCTTACTTCACAATTTCAGCAGAGAATCCAGTGTAGAAAGGGACAATGAAAAGAGGCCAAGTGATGCCATTGGAGCAGATGATGGGAAAGATGAGAATTCTGCTGCAGACCAAACTGTTTCAATTCAAGCCAGTCAGCCTGGAAGGCGACTCAGTGTTCAGGATAGGGTAAAAATGTTTGAGAACAAACAGAAAGAGAATTCTGGGGGGAAGCCTGTTGCTGTTGCAAAGTCTGTCGAGCTACGGAGGCTGTCGTCTGATGTGTCGACTATGGGTGCAGCTGCAGAGAAGGCGGTCTTGAGGAGATGGAGTGGAGTTAGTGATATGAGCATTGACTTGAGTGCTGAAAAGAAGGATACTGAAAGCCCTTTATGCACTCCATCCTCGGCAATGGCTTCCCAGGAGAATAAGGTTTTGAATTCTAGTGATGATACAGCAAAGAGCTCTTTGGTTAAGCCAGAATTAAAGGTTTTTCCTAGTTTGAGTAGGGGTAGTGATAGCAGATTGAAAGAAGGTTCTGATAAGTTTGATCAGTTTTTGGAGTCTAGTAAGTTGAACTCTAATTTGATTATTGGTGAAAGTGATGGTTTCAAAGATCAAGGGCTTGGTAAGACCCAGTCAAGGTCCTTTATAAGCAAGGGAGACAATCAAGAAAATCCTGAAGCGAAGTTAAAGAATCTGTCTGGCAGTAAAAGTCTGAATGCTCTTGCATTTGGGGATCAGAGGAAGTTGAATGATTCTCAGAGTGGTGAAGATCTTAGTGGGACCCAGTCACAGATTCCTGGGGTCAAGGATCAGGGTTCTTCACTGACACAAAATAGGCATATTGGAAGCAAAGGTGGTGGGCAGGTTAATATTCCGAACCCAAAGGAAGAGTCTGAAACAAGGGATAATTCTGTTATGAACACAAGTCTGAAGTCTACCCTTAAGACTGTTGGAGAGTCTAGGATGTCTGATGGTATTTCTGGTTCAAGAATTCGAGAGGCTTTTTCTGCTCGCTATGAAGCGGTTGAAGGTGGTTCTTCCTCTGCTCAGCAAGAGTTAAGGTCTGCTTGGGAAACTGAAGTAGTTCTAGAAAAAGAATCACATATCCCTGAGAATGGTTCTCTTTCAGGAGTTGAAGATTCTGGCCTTCGAAGGATGAGACTCAACCTACAAGGTTCAGCTGCTGAACTAAGGAACAAGACAAAAGTTCAACAAGATGGAAATAGTAAGACACCATTTTCTGGTAGAGTTACAACAGACACTCAAAAAGACTTTGATTCTTTTACGACACCACCTCCAGAGCAACTTCAAAGGGTAAGACAATCAAAGGGTAATCAAGATCTCAATGATGAGTTGAAGATGAAAGCAAATGAGCTTGAAAAGCTCTTTGCCGAGCATAAATTGCGATTGCCCGGAGATCAATCCAGCTCTGCCCGTATGGTCAAATTAGAAGATGCACAACGTGAGCCAGTAAGTAGTTTAAAATACTTGAAACCTACACCAGATCTCTCACCTCAATTGTCAGACAATTATAAGTCAAATGAACCTACCGGGAGTTTGAATGATGAGACCAAGTTCAATGCTGCATTGTCCATGAAAACAATGGATAGCCAGAACTATGCTGATGCTTTGAAGAGGAGTATTTCTGAGCTTAGTATTTCAGAGGGCTCCCGAGGGAAACTCTACCACAAGTATATTCAGAAAAGGGATGCAAAGCTTAAGGAAGATTGGAGTTCCAACAAGGCAGAAAAAGAAGCGCGATTGAAGTCCATGCAGGATAGCTTTGAGAGGAATAAATCTGAGATGAAGGCCAAAATCTCTGGATCTTCAGACAGACAGGATCCAGTATCCAGTGCTCGCCGGCGTGCTGAGAGACTCAGGTCTTATAATAGCAGGTCAATTCTGAATAAGGAGCAGGTAGATTTATAGTTATGTTTTATACGGCACTGACCAATGTTAACATCTTACGTCATCTGTTTATTTTTATTTTTTTTTATTTTAGGATTAACTGAAGTTAGTCTTATGTGGATTTTTGACTAACCATGTAAAAGTTTCATTTTGGCAGCAACATTTAGATTTCGGGGATAGCGACGTAGATGATGAAGCATTAGAGTTTGGGGATGGTCTTACTAAGGGGTCACAGGGAAAGAAGCTCTTACCCAATAACAGAAATCTGTCGTCAACTACTCGCATATCACCATCTCCTGTTCCAAGGTCTACTCCCAAAACTTCCACCAATTCTGTGAAGCGAAGAATGCAAATTGAAAATCCACTTGCACAATCTGTCCCCAACTTTTCTGACCTGAGAAAGGAAAATACTAAGCCTTCTTCTGGAGGCAGTAAAACAACTCGTTCACAATTAAGAAACTATGCCCGTAGCAAAAGCACAACTGAAGAAGCGGCTATTGTCAAGGAGGAGAAGTCACGCCGATTGCAGGCATTGAGGAAAAGCTCAGCAAATCCATGTGACTTCAACGAAACGTCTCCTCTGGACTCAGATGGTGTTGTTTTAACCCCGATAAAATTTGATGAGGAAATTTTGAGAAGTGTTGGGAGTGGGACCAAGCCTTTTCTTAAAAAGGGTAGTCGTGCTAGCTTTGTTGCTCAAACAAATATTGCAAGGCAGAGGGTCCCTGTGGAATCTGAGCCTGTAAACAATGTGGATGAAAATGATGACATTGCCTCTGAGCCTGATGAATACGAGAGTACTGTTAAAGATGAAAGAGAAGAAGAATTCCGGACTTTGGATACTGAAGAACATAATCTTTCAGAAGATGGTGAACCAATAATGAGACTGGACACGGAGAAGTTTGAGAATTCTGGCTCTGAAAATGGCGACAGCACTCTCACCTTTTCTCGAGTGGACCAGGCTTTGGGTTCGCAATTGCCTAGGGAAATTCCCCCAAGCTTCCTCCCTGTTGACTCCATGCAAGACTCACCAAGTGAAAGTCCTATGTCATGGAATTTGCGCACTCAGCATCCCTTTTTGTATCCCCACGAGACGTCTGATATTGATGCTTCTGTGGATTCCCCAGTAGGTAGTCCTTCATGGAATTCACATTCTTTTAGTCAAATGGATGCTGATGCTGCTCGAATGAGGAAAAAATGGGGAGCAGCCCAGAAGCCCATGTTAGGAGCTCATCCATCCAATAATTTACCTCGCAAGGACATGACTAGAGGATTTAAAAGGTTACTGAAATTCGGAAGGAAGAATCGTGGCTCAGAAACTTTGGTTGACTGGATTTCTGCTACCACATCTGAGGGAGATGATGATACGGAAGATGGACGAGATCTTGCCAATCGGTCCTCAGAAGACCTCAGGAAGTCAAGAATGGGATTTTCTCAAGCTCAACCTTCTGATGATAGCTTCAACGAAAGCGAGTTCTTTAATGAATCAGGTAATTCATCGTATCTCAGTTGTATTATATTTCTTTTTATGCTTATACCATCGAAAAAAATGTTTGCAAAATTTTCATGTATTATTGTTCCAATTTATTCCACATCTTTATAAGTCATTTCATGTGTATCGTGGTGTTCCAATAATGCTGCAGTTTCCTGATATATACTTTATCTTCTATCTTTTAATAAGCAACAAGTGATCTCTTGAAAATTTGAACATCAAATGACTTAAAGCCCAGGCAGTATATATTTTCCTAGTTTATGTCTGGAGCTGTTGGCTTAGTTATTTTAAACGCTGGAAAATTTTCGATCTTTGATCCTTTTGTCCCCCTCCTAGATAAAAATTCTGGAAGTTTGTGATCCTGAACTGTTTCTGGATGTCTGTAGAAGTTGATGACATCAAGGTCTTTCTAGCACTATATGTACTCCCAATTCGTAGACGAATCACTTCCAGAAAGTCATTTGCCACAATACCTCTAATGGCTGAACATTTTTCCATTTTGTGATGCTCTTTTTCGTGATATTTACCTAATTTAACGTGTTGAACAGTAGTTCTTATGCTTTAGCTTGCTGTCAGCAGTTTGAATGGTCTTTTCATCTTTTTCCTTTTTGTGTCTATAATATATATATATATATATATATTTGTTTTATTTTTTATAACTAGGGGTTAAGCATTCCAGGCATTTCAGCGATGTGTTTATGCCCTTTTCTTTTTACAGTACAATCGTCAGAAAGTTCTATCCCAGCACCTCCAGCCAACTTTAAACTAAGAGAGGATCATATATCTGGGACCTCGATTAAAGGTAATGTAAATGCTTTCTTCTTTCCAAATTAGATGAACTAGAAAAAGATGGTATGTGATTAATCTACATTGTCTGCTTTGAGTCTTTAATCTTATTTTTAAATCAAAGAGATAAGAGTGTCGTTGGTCCATTTCACTAACTAATAAGTTCCCACTCAAGAAAACTCCTTGCTTTCATTGGCAGTTGGAACTTAATAATTTCCTAAGTGTGCTTCTAAAGCCTGTAGAAAAGCTACAGCATCTCAAATAACATCCACTTAAATATACCTTTGACCAACAACTTTCCGTTGTCTGAAACTACATACGTATTTGTTTAGATGCTTTCTAGGAAGGATGTTTGCTTTTAATGTGAGAAATAATTGCCTATCAATGGAAGGGAAATTGATATTATAGCACTAGTTTAAGGTATACATATTAAAATATGTATTGGGCGACTTTAGTTTGCTTATACTTCACTCTGATTTTACAGCTCCAAGATCATTTTTCTCATTATCAACATTTAGAAGCAAAGGAAGTGAGTCAAAGCCCAGATAATTGCTTCCCACAGCACTGTAAATTTGGTCAGATTTGCCTTTGGTGACCTACATTTTGATACTGTCGTAATGATCAAGATTGGAGTCACATCGCCTATGAATATAATGGTATAGTGCTGTATATGTTCATGGATTCATATGGCATTTGTTGAGATTCTTAGTTACATTGTGGTTCCAAAATTTTATTTAATTTTTGTATAATTTGTAATGAGTGGATAGTTCCAATTGGCGGGACCATCAATGTGATTTTGGTAGTTAAGAAGCATTCTTTCTTGCAGCTGATGTTTGTACTGGACTTTGGAATTATAGTGTGTTACTATGACCATAAGTTTTCAGATGCTGCCAGCCTACAGAACAACTAAAACTGTAATCGCGCTAAATGGGGTCGGCTATATTGCTCATATTTTGCGATTCTATTTTGTTGCGGCATATATTTTTGTTTTTGTTCATACATATGCTTTTTGGATAATTTCTTTTCAATTCTTTTAGGTGTTTCCTTTTACTCTTTTATTTGAATTTATAAATTATTATCTTCTACATGTCCGTAACATGTGTTTTCTTTTTCCCTGACGAGCTATATACCTACCTGTCAGCAATATAATTTTTCCGTCCATTTTTTCCTGCTGATCTATGTAACTCTCGGAAATATAATTGTTTTGTCCATTTTAAGCTGGTAAAATATTGGCAATTCTACAATCTTTCTGTATTATAGCATTATATTCGTGTCTCCTATAAAGTTACTCAAATGAATGTATCACGAATGCATATACAACAATTTTCTCCCCACAAATGTTAAAAATTACTTTTTGGCACGAAAATTAGAGCTACTGAGGGAAAAAAAAAACAAACTACAAGCTTTCATACACTGAATTGTCTTTTTACACTGCTTCATTAGAAGGGTTTGAGCATATTCACAATCCTTCTCATAAGAAAAAAACCTAAAGGGCTTAAAATATAAACATGAAAAAAGTGCCCCAAAATACACTCTTACGAAAATATATTATATTTAAATAATTTTTTTAATTTATAGGGGCTCTTCTCAATTTCCCCTTCTACACAAACGATTTAAGGAGAAAAAAATATCCTAAAATTTAAATAAATATTTAAAAAGAGAAACATCACTTCTTCACGACGAATGGAAGGACGCAGAAGTCTTTTTTCGACTTTCCTCTCTCGAAGCTTCGAGAAGCTTTGTTTTTACCCTAAACAGAAGTTTCTTTTTCTATTTTATTTTTCCCCTTCTTTTATCGTCATCTGGATTACTTTGTACATACAAAACTAACCCAAAGAATTTTTTTTTTCTTTTTCTTTTTTCTGAACAAATTGTCACTTCCTCTTGAAATGTACTCAGCGATCCAAAGAAATTAGCATTACAATCCTGGCAATACATGCGAGCATGTGTTACTCTTAAGATGTCTCTATTACATGTTATACTCAACAAAATGAATCAAATACTCTCCCCATCTTTATTATAAAAATAAAAAATAAAATAATAAAAAACCTATATTTTAAAACTAACTTTTGGCCCAAACAAAAAATCATATAAAAAGTCAAGATTTTGTCTTATTACCCAAAATTTTAATTAATTTTTTTATTTTAAAAACACATTATATATAATTGAATAGGTCAAAGAATAAAAGAATTGTATAAAATAAATTAATAGTTCTTAGAAGATTGCACTTTCATTTAATTAATAAAAAAATTATATATATATATATATATATATATATATTTTTTTTTTAACCTGAGAGAATAATATTTATTATCAATCATGTATGTTTTACTGTCGATGGAGACTAACTTCATAATGTATTTCACTTGATATAGTATTTACAAGATCATAATTATTTACTTAATGTGATTTTACATAAAATCATATGTATCTCAACAAATTAGAAAGTGTATCCTAAAGTTTGGTTGCAAATATAAAATAATAGAACGAGTCTCTTGTAGGCTAGGTCCATATCATTACTAAATAATATTTTTTAAATAAATTAGTAATACATTTTAAGTAAACAAGTAATATTATTAAAAGTTAATAATTAATATTTTTTTACAAACATATAATATTTTTTAAATATAACAAATAATATATTTTTAAGTGGTAATACTTTTAAAATATAGAAGTAATATTTTTTGTTAAGCACATACTCTTACATCAGATTATAGGGTGCATCCGACTGCACGTAAGTTTATTATAAAGTTGGTGAATATTCATGTTGATAGTTTTGTTATTAATATTGGTCAATGGAGAAAGCAAAGGGCATAAAAGTAAATAGCGGTTGAGAACAAACCAATCATGACCGTTCTTACTCTCTGGTTCCGAGTTGTGCAACGCTCCTGATGCCGGTTTTCTCCTCGTCCATTTCCTAAAATTCCATCCGGGAGAATTCGCTAAAAGCACCCCAAAATTAAACACAAATAAGAAAAACACCCCCAGAAATAAATATGTTTTCAAGTTCAACCCACACCAAAAACTACAATTCTTACGTGAAAACGGCGAGCTGGGAGCGCTGGATCCGGCGGGAGACGACGGTTCCGACTGCGATCCGACGGAGACGCTAAGGTCACGGCGACCATCACGTCGTACGACGGTGATGCTCCTAGAGATCGGGATCAGGTGCTCGTTACCATGCGGTGGTGCCGCCATGTCCGCCGACGGCGTGGTGGCGGAGAAAGAGTTGTATTTGCGCAGTTTACCGAGGCCGGTTTCCGGTGCCGGTCCGGCAAGCGTTTCGTCCCAAAGCTGATGGAGAAATCCCATGATTATAGTAAACAGAGAAAACAAAAAATGGTGATTTAATCTGTACAATTGTGATTGAATTTTCTTTTGTAACAACCGGAAATAGGTGATGAAAAAATGTAATGGGTAGGGGCACCACCAGATATACGACTGTTACAAAGAAGATTGAATGAGATCAGTTAAACTAATTTTTGTTTATTTACGTAATTGTAAAACTGGTCATTCTGATCAATAATTTGGGTTTTTATAGAGGGGAGATGCAAATTCTTTTGCATGGATTTCGGAGAATTTGTGGCTTTCAAGCATGATCTTGTTAGTATTTAGAATTGAACCTTCCCCAGTGCACGCTCCTTAATTAACTAAGACTCGTAATTTATTTTAAATGATTATAATATTAGATTTCCAAACTTATTAGAATAATTATTTGTTCTACACATTACCCATACACCATATATAGAATCTTCAATATGTGGCAATTTTTTGTTCTTAATTTATAGTTCGAAAAAGAGTTTGAACTAATCAAATAAAATATGATACGACAAACAATGGACATTCCATCTTTCAGTTACAATTTATTCTTTTTTAAAAGATCAAAATATTATTTTTCCCAAAGAAGACTCTATCTTGTCACGAAATAAGTTATGAGCAAGTCTCTTGTTCATCAGATGTACGGTATATTTGATCGATTACTTATTTATTTTAAAAATATTACTATTTTTTTAAGTAAATAATAAATCAGTAGTAATACTTTAAAAATAAATTAATTAATATTTTTTAATTAAATAAGTAATATTTTAAATCAGTTGTACTGCCTTTATTTATTAGAGAGTAAACCATTTATCATATTACTGGCACTTGGGCCTGTAAATTTTTTTATGGGCTTTAATCAAAGTGATCCATCTACTAATGGGCTTCTTTCTTTGTTTCTATAATGAAATCTTAGTCTGTTTGGAGGGAAGTGAAGGCCCAAAGGTGGTCTGTGGGCTTCTTCCATGATCAATGCTCAAATCTTAGGCTGTCGGACTGAAGGCCCAGGAACTAACACAGCGGTTTTCAATCTGTGCAATTGAAAATAGGTTCTCTATTGTGAAATATCTTTGCATTGTTGGGTGGATTTTTTTTTTTTTTTTCACATTTGTTTATGGGTTAATTATACAAAATAATATGCCCTTTGAAAAATTTGCATTTTAATAATATTTTTTATTTTTTACAAATCAAGTACCATCTTTTTTATTTTTATATTTTGAAGCATGTGACTATTTTATAATGATTTTTTATATATTTTGTTTGAATTATTATTATTATTATTATTAGAAATATTTTTATGAAATTATATACCAAAAAATCATAGTTTGTATGTTATCTATGTTAGATATAAAATGATGGTAAAAATATAATACTTAATTTTCCTTTTTATATGAAATATTAGGATTTTAAATATATAATACATATTATCAGGATATTAGTACATATTCTATACATTTTTTTATTATTTTGAATATATGCATTCAAGATCACATTGAATTTAAATTTTAAATTTAATTATGATATATTTATAAATATAAAATATTAATTTATTTATTAATAACATAATCTCATATTTAATTAAATTTAAATTATAAATACACATATTATTCTTTACGACAAATATTGCTGGCTCGGACGGCAGCACATCGCCTAGAATTCATCAAAAGTTATTACATACTTGGAATTACAAAAATTTAAGATGACACTTGACATTGAAAAAAATTAAATTAAATACAAAGTTTACAAAAAATCATATTTTTTATGCATTAACCTTTTATTTAATCATGATAGATCTATTATTGTAAATTGGATTCTATCATTTATTATATAAATTAATTGTTATATTGCACTTCTGCGAATCGGATTAGATCTTTCACGTAAAGATTACTCAACCTAATTAATTTATTTTTGAAAAAGAGATTGAGGCATTGGTCATTAAACCCCATATCTTACAAATATTAAGTGATATTATAAAACTGCAAATTAATATTATTCGAAGCTACAAATAAATTGTGGCAAGTTAAATATACTACTATTCAAATTAAATTTGAGTTTCACAAATAGTTTGACTTGTTAGATTATCATCTCGAGCAAGCTTCAATCAAAATTTAGATGGCTTAAATCAAGCTCGAGTATTATAACAAAAATAAATTTACTCGAATTTATATATTACTTTACCAAATCAAACTTAAATATACTGATATGAAACGAATTAAAACCAAATATTTATTGAGTAAAATTTATTTGATTCGCTATTCTTTTCATATACAATACACACAACCCTGATAGCAACTTTGAGTTACTAAAATTGCTTAAATTATCCTTTAGCAAGTTGGTGTTACTATACTTGCGTAACCAAAGGAATCCTAGTCAAACATTAGAAGTACTAAAATGTTGAACAATTTGGTCTAATTTTCTTTTAATTATTATAAAAAAAGAATCATGGGCAGGTCAAGTTGGAAGAAAAAAAGGTACAATCACTAGTTGCACAAGTGGGGGGGGGGGGGGGGGTTGAAAGATGCCAAAAAATTAAAAGAACAAGTGGGGGTGCAAATAGTGACAAGAAACAGAATTCCGAGGCTGAATGTTAGCATCTTGCAAAGTTTGAGGGCTACTAGCAAATAAATCCAAAAGCAGAAAGGGCCCCTAAATAAAGAAACGGCGGCTGATAGCGTCAGCAGCTATAAAAGCAGATTAATGGTTTTTTTTTGCAGAGTTAGTCCCTGTTAAATGTGGTTCGGAGTACAATCAAGTGATGCACGGCCCCAGTTGGACCCTTGCCCACGTGCTGTAGGCCTCCCTCTTATTATTATTATTAAATTTTTTCTTTATCAATTAAAAAAATATAATAGTTTATAAAAATGTTATCTTATTTTATTTTATCATATGTAAAATCTAAAACTTTAAACTCCCCAACATTATAGAATATAAAGGTCTGACAAATTTACCATCCATTTACATCTTTAACATTTAAATAGCTCATGTTTTATAATAAATAAAGAGTCACTGTTTATGCATCAAATGCACCATACCAAATATATAATAATATTTATTTAATTAAAAAATATTATTATTAATATATTATTTTAAAAATAATATTATTTAATTAAATAAATAATATCATAAAAAAATCAAAGAAACAATATTCAATGTACCACTTAGTTGAGCTCTCTACTTTATAATAAAATAATCATATTTAGATTATATATAATATTTAATTTAATCAAGCAAATGTAAATCAATTTATTTAAAATCATCGATGAAATATTTAAAGGATTCATCAAAATACAAGAGCACGTAAAAGATGTAAAAACTGAAGAACATAGCAAGTAAACTAGAAATTAAATCAAAATAAAAATAGCACAAAGGAGAACCTAAACACATGATCTTAAGGCACTCAAGCTCAAAACCCATAATGAACTCGAAACATAGGCCCAAGTCTTGAGCTCATCAAGATTCTTGAATCTGACTACCTCCGGACTTTCCTTGTGTTCTTTCTCCGACTGCTCTCTCCTCCTTGGCATTTACCCAACGGCCCACCCGACCCTATGCAAAAACCTTCAAAATGGGAGGTATCGTCTCTCACATTGCCTGATTTCATCTCATTGGAGTTCCTCTCGTTGGGCATGGGGTAGGCGTCGTTGCTTGAGAGCGAGGATGATGAAGAGCATGTTGGAGGGGTAGCCGAACGAGAAGAGCCACCGAAGGCTTCAATGTCACTTTGGAACAGTTCGTCAAACAAATCTTGTAGCTCTTCGAATGTTTTGTTTTCATTATCCTGTCCAATATAGAACAACCTCATTTGAACATGATGGAACCATTTCACAAAAATGAGATCTTTCTAACCATTAACTTATTGGTTGTTTTTCATATGGATCGAACATTGAAATTTTTTGTTTGAATCAATGTCATCTTCATTTGAAGATGATGGAGCATGTGGAACCCGACGCTCTTTCAAGCATTCATTTTTCGTCTAATTAGGTTGTCATAAACAATATGTAACAATAACTATAAGAACAAAACTATTGAAACAGAAACTCACTTTGGATTTAGTTTGACCCATCATTGCCGCCATTTCGTTCAAGAATTCACTCATACCCTACATCATTTCGAAAGACAAAAGATTGATCACCAAACAATTATTCCAATCACCAAAGCTCAATACTTTTATATAACCACTGTCAATTAATTAACAGACCATAATGGCCTCCTTGAATCCTTTAAACTGGTCTTTTTTTTTTTTAATTAATTAGGGGACATTGGGACCACACTTGCACACACATTGTCTTAAAACTAAGTTTCAACTCTGTTTTCTTACACTAAGACTAAATTAAATAGTTTAATTAAAGCTTCAATCTGTCAAAGAAAAACTAGTAGCTACTGTTAACATATTTATAAATTCCCAACTCCATAAAGTATATAACCAAAGGCAACACATACATATATATATATATATATATATATATATATAGTGGTGACATGCTTCTAGAACTTACTTCGTTGTCGTCGTTGTCGTCATTGCAGTCGTAGACTCCTACGTCGTACAGAAACCTTTTGTTGGTATCGGAAAGCACTACCCACATGAGCAGCATCTCGTGAGCCCAATAATCAAGATTCAAGAAGTATACAGACACTTGCAAATCGTATGTGTAGGACTCACCAACAGATTAAGAGTTAAAAAGGGGAGTTAGTGTGATCTAAAACTGTTTTTGTTCATGAGAGGCGCTGCAATCAGAATCTAGACCAACAAAGCATGTGCATTAGAGCTCATTTCGTAGCAACACAACCTACTGCCTATTTTCTACTGCCAAATCTGTCTTGTTTCTGGAATGCAGTATGCATGAAAATCATTTCTTTTTTTTAAGCAATAGAAAATTTCGTGTACCTGAATAGGCTTGCTGAATCGCTTGGAATTTCTTCTTTGCTTCGTCCACATACTTGGAATTCCCTGGAGCAGAGAACCGATCCGGGTGCCATTTCTATCACATAATAACGAATTCACATGAGAGAGAAAGAGAGAGAGAGAGAGAGGAACACAAATATTGTCCAGGAAAATTGAAGAAGGGGAATAAAAAAAAAATTGTTTGCAGATTCAGACCAGAGCAAGTTTCTTGTAGGCAAGCCTGAGCTCTGCAGCAGAGCATTCTTTCTTGATCCCCAAAACAGCATAAAAGTCATCGTTTTTATCTTCCTCAGCTGCCATTTTCCCTCGTACCCACAAAATTTATCAACTCAAAATTCAATCTTGTCGACTAATTCTTCTCTTAAATGGCACCTTTCAATCTTGTTGTACATACATACTACAGACTGTAATATATGAATATGTTATTATTAATAAATGCTCCAAAAGATTACGACAAGATGTAACCTTAGCATTCTTCCCCGGGGTGGGGGGGGGGGGCGCAGGGGGGGAGGGTGGAGAACAGTTGGCTCCCTCTTGAGAAGCCTCCAGAGACAGAGTTGGAACATTTTTATATGCAGAGGTTTATATAGAGTGATGAGGGATGAAAGAAAGTGAATGTCTGAATAATTCCAAAAAATGTTAAAGACTAGGAGTTTGTGGGCTGGCACTTAGATAAGATGAACGGCTGGGATTTGATTTTGAGGTAGATATTTTTAGGGACTTGTCTCCAGAAACTTCTCCACTTACTGTTTAAGCTCTGTGGTTCTCTCTCTCTCTCTTGTTGCATGCTTGTGACCTCTGAGGTCAAGAATATCACCTTTTATTTTTACCCTTTTGTTTACATTTTTAACTTTCTATTTCCATTTTTTATCAACTTTTATTTTTACCCTTTTGATGACATTTTTAACTTTCTATTTCTATTTTTTTTATCATATTGATAATTTTCTTGCAAATTATTTCAAAATAAATAAATAAATTAAAATTTTATATCATCCTAAATGATTTAATTTAAGTAATTTAATTTTAATTAAATTAAAATTAGAGAAGATGACTTTAAAAATAAAATTTTGAACTACTTAAAATTCAAACCTCACTAAATGAATTTCATGTCACTCCATCTAAAATAAGACAAAATTTAAATTTCGAGTCATATAAGAAAGTCCGAAGTCATTAAAAATTAGTAAAAGTTATAAAGAAATATATTTTAATTTTCGTCCTAATATATCCAGTATTGATTGTCCTACCATTCATAAGCAAAAATCATTAATAATTTGGATAATTGTTCTAAAATAATATTGTATTTTACATTTAATTATTTTCTGGTCGTATAATGATGGTATCATTGTATATAAAATGAATAAAAATATTATTTAATGATTATCTGCCTTGAAATGGAAGCACCGACTTTTCTTTGGATGAAAACGATCTTTGGTTGGCCAATAATTCCCCTCTCGTCTATTTTTGGGTGTAAAAGATCTACTTAATAATCATCATTCCTTTTACTTTCGGTTTTTGCAATAGAAATTAAGCATTAATATGATTTTAAACCGCTCAAATAATTATAAATTAAAAGCCCCTAAATTAATAAAAAATCAGAGATCCATTAGGACTTAGGTTAGCCCTCTCGGAGTTGGATTGGACAACACGTTTCTTATATTTATATTGATGTATTACTAGTATGTACTGTCTTGCGATGTACTAAAATTAATTTTTTATATTTTTAAGATTAAAATTATTTTTAAAATATTATATTTGATTTATTATATATATATATATTATATTTTCAAACTTTTAATTTTATATACTTCTCTGTTACACATACAAGTTTAAGAATTAATGTAAAAAAGTAAAAAATATATATTAATGAAATTAAATAGAAAATTGCGTATAATCACAATTTTAAGACACCAAGAGTTGTTCTCCTAACAATATATTTCATTTCAACTATAGCTAAAAAACGATTACTAGATATCCTAATATTCCTATATTTTTTTATTGGAGCAATAATGAAAAATAATTGTATTTTAACTAAATTCATAGCAGATGGTATATTCTTTATATATTTAGAATCTTTACTAATTACTAATTTATGTATGTGTAAGCCTATGACATTTAAATATTAAAATAATAAAAATATAAATCAGTGTTTTTTTAAAAAAAATACAATAAATTAAAAAAAAAATAGTTCTCGGGCATTGTATATTGATGGATGACTTTGCCTGAAATGTTCATTGATAGCCAAATGTTTATGATAATTTTTACTTCAACTTCTACTTTGATATTAATATATTGAATATTTATTTTAATTTGAAGTTGGGTAGCCTGATATTGTTTTTGATATTCGAATATTTAAATTTTCAATATTGAACAAAATCGTTCAGTTAGATCAATTAATTTCAAATTAATGTACCGAACCATCAAAATTTCAGAATGACTCAGATGCAGAAATTCTAGCAGTAATAATTTAGAGTCTTGAAATGCAGTTGGAATTCAGAATTGTGTAGATCACCCAATTGTAGAAGCATTGTTTTGGCATAAAGTCAAATTTATTAAATAAGATAAGGGATAAGCGTAGGAGTTGCAGGTTCATAATAGTGCAATTGTGCAAATTGCGATGTTGGTGTGTTAATACATTGCACATAATACTGAATAATGTGGATGCTGAATAATCCACAACCAAAATATAATGCACGGCAGAAGCTGCATTTCATTTCCATCATGCATGTATGCCATGGATGATTAATAATCCACAATTACAAGTGGATATGAGCTCAATATAAAAAATCAAGACACTAACACCAGCACAAAAACTAACTCAAACATGAAGGCTTAGCCCAAGTTAAATTTCAATTTACAAAATGAATGTAAATAGGTCGTGAGTTGTATCGATTTTTCTATATTCATAAGCTATAACATTTCAAGGCGGCACACATGGTATTAGCAAAATGAAGTAAGAGAGCAAATACGATATTGACAGAGCTATGGATCACATAAGGTTACCTATGAGTTTGGCAGGTGGGATCAATGTACCCCGCCCAAGTTTCTTGAATATTAATTAAATAAATAAATATAATGCTGCAATTTGTGAACCTATATATACTTTATATCTCATCATCGAAAAATCTTCCAACAAATATAAGTGGGTATGATTTTGTTGTTGGCCCATCTTCAACATTTGAGAGCAACAAAAAAACCTATGATGTTTTGTTGGTTCTGGGTGCCTGAATTGGATGGTCCAACTGAGTGGTCCAAATTCCAATTCTGGGGATTGCCCACGTGATGATGAGGTACAAACTGCTTGAAATCACGTGCCTTCTATTAAATCAAATAAACAAGTATATAAAAAGTCTATAAATGAATCAAGATTGTGAGGAAATGTGATAATCGTAGGGCAACATATGGGTCCCAAATCCACAGAACAATCATAAAAAAATTGACTGCGTAGGGTAAAAGAAAACAACTACTCGAAAACACAATGTGCGAAGAAATTCAAAGATTTACAGTTTTTCGAACGTATACTGCAGCTCGGAGGCCAGTGCCTAGTGCCTAGACGAGACCAAAGCAAGATCAAGAGGGGCCGATTCAGAAATGAGCGGAGGGGCATTTTAGAGAATTGCATGTAGTATGACATCATCATAGCACAAAAGGAAGGTGACACTGAAATTGGTAATTATAATATGAAAAGAACATGCTATTCGAATTAGCTAAAGAAACAAAAATTGTTAATAAAGGGACAAAAATAATTAGTACAGCTCATATGTAGCGAAGTGTTCCTAATGATTATTCTTTTACCAGTCTCAAAGCAATGATTCAATTAACTCTGCGTTCTCAAGGCTTTAATCCAGTCTATTTCAACTCGAAAATCACCTGGACCAGATACAGCGCCTCGAACTCCACCTTCTGCATTCACCGACAGAGACATGCCAAGAACGCGAGCTGGGTTCATCTCTAGCTCAGCGTCTATAACATTGCCTCTCCATGTTGGCAGATATCGAGCAAGAGGAATCTGTTGAGTTCATCAAAATTAAAGTTCAGCCAACATATTTAAACTATCATCTTTATAAATTAAATGCAGGCTTGCTGTAACCTATGTTGCTAGTACTAGGGTATTGATATGGTCCATGGGTACATATCAAGGAGCCCGACTTCTATTTAATATTTAGAATGCATGGTATGATGAAATGGATTCAAGATTACGATGCGGTATTGAATACATCTACATATATGTACGTCGAAGAAAATGTCAATATTTCACACAAAATAATTTAAAGTTGAAAGACTTATCAAATTATGACATTTGCATTACTTCTTTTCACATTACTTCAAAACTAATACAAGCTTAAAAGGCATATCAACTTTCAGGGGGGATGATATTCTAAGGACACGGGTACGGCTTCAGAAATGAAGAGACCGAGCATTAGAGGCTGAAATAGTTCAGTTCTGAATGATCCCTTGATGGATCATCCATCTTTCTATCTATATAAATAAACTTAGGTTTTAATTCCCATAAGTCTAATTATATTCATATGTACATGAGTATCAATCCTACTGGCATCATGGCTTAGTCTTTGCTTAATACAAAAACGTTTAATGGGGGAGAACAAAATTCTAATGAAGAAAGGAACCACTCAATTTTTAGTGGTTCTAATATTTTCAGGAATGGAAAATTTACATATATTGTGTGTGTGTCTGTGTGTGTGTGTGTGAGAGAGAGAGAGAGAGAGAGCATGCCTTCGCAATATACCAGTTGTCCTTGGGCACATAAACAAATGCCTGCCATGAGTTATCTTCCTGCTGTCCGGGAGAATTCACCCAATTCTCAGTATAAATCTGAAGTAAAGTTAGATAAAGACCTCATCAAGCTTGTTATAAAGCTTACAAATGTGTTTGCATTGAGCAATGTTTCCTTCATAAAAAAGGCATATGAATGTGCTTGCATATTCCTTTTACATGCACATGATTGAACTCAACTCACTAAACCATCACCAGAAAATCCCGACGTCCCCATAGTATTTTAGGCTCAAAGTACTCACAGTAGAAATGTAGCATCTTCCATCTCCTTTAAGTTTTAGGGCTATTGTGTCATATGCATCCAAATCAATGAAGCCATCAAACTGCAAAACAAGTAAATAGTGAAGAATGGACTCAAGAGGGAGTCTTATGGATACTTATTTAACTATCCAATTAATTACATGCGTATATAAAGCTGAAGCTATACGAATCTAATTCCTCAAGGAACAAACAGTTTTAAGAACTCTTTTCAAAATGTTATCCTGTATGTGCTATTTGATCTTTCTGAACTATACTTTCAAATATCATTTACCTTCTTAGATCTCATTCCACAGAAACCACTTCTACTTATATTCCATCTTGAAGTTTCATTGACATCCAAAGAAAGGTTTCCAGAGAATACACCTACGAGTTATAAGAAAGATAAACCAATAGGGTGGGTTAGAGATTATGAGTACCTTTTCTGCATAAACTATATTAAATTTGGTCCGACATGCAACGTAGAAATGACAGAGTCTGGTAAGTGATTTATAAATGATCATGATCTCAAATGACTTTGTCTTGCAGAAAAAACATTTTCACTCAAATGACCAAAACATAGGGATCAAGTTTATGATTCACATATAAGGTTTGAAGAAATTTGTGAGGCCCTGTAACTCAAATCAAATGAAATTAATGTAGGTTATAATTTCTCTGCAGTATTTAAATATTTAGAAAGGATAATCCGAAGAAGCTTCAGGCCCTGTGCCTTCATATATCTTGCCAAATACAAAATTTCAAGTGAGCAAATGTTAAGGCAAGGACGAGGAAATAATACTAACCTGTACCACTTGATCTATCTGTAGAATCTTTTATCTCCAGTGATGCTGATGACAAGCCTGAAAAAGTTGTCCTCCATCATTTCAAGACACTGTCCATATTTTTGTTCATTTAAGGTTCTCTGAATCATTTTCTTCCAAATAATAAAAATTAAAATATTGATCTGACATATTACTTCGCTATCAGGACAGAAGATTTTTCTTCAGCAGTATCAATACCAACTCAAAAAACCACATCTTATGTAAGCATTCTCGAAACTGGTATCTTACCACAGATCAAGCTCATATTTCATGTATGATTATACTGTGTGAAGCCAAACAGAAAGAAAATCATCATTATTTGAATAGGAACATGGAGGATTCTTGTGGCAATACCTCCATATTCAGAATCTGAGTATAAATGCCATCGCTTTAGCTCCTCTTTTGAGTCAAATTTAAAGATATATCTTTCACTTGGAGGGATTAAGTCTTCCATGTTCCATTTGATAGCTGCAAGATGAATAGAAAAACAATAAAACCACATTTCTGTAGACTTCAAAGTGTTACTAACTAACTAATGTAGGACAAGTAACAGTAAATAATTTAATATATGCTTAAGATAAAAAATTTAAAAAAAATGAAAAGAGAAAATTATTAGATCAAAAATGTAGGTGTTAACATGTTAATTGCTTAACTAATGTAGCACAGGTTGCAATCAAATCCGCCATGAAATCCTTCAAGCCAAACTCAACCGAAATTGTAATTCATCAAAGTTATTTAACACATAAGATTAGACTAGAAATCCAAAATTAAGAGATCCCAACTAATTGAAATAACAATAACAATTGTACTTCTAATCATCTTTTTTCTTCTTATGACTGGTCATTCCCCTGTCACCAACTTTAAGCTTATCCATTTTCTCTTTTTGATCGTTAAACAATTACAGTCTGAGAACCTAACTCAAAGTTGGTTTTCTATGATGGTTGAAAAAATGTAGAGTCAATACACTCAGGTCGTAAGAAAGCAATTAAATGTCTACAACTGCCTGTTTATTTCTCAAAAGATCAAAGAACACTATACCAACACAAGAACCATTCATAAACCCAACTCTAAATGAGTTGCATTTGCAGAAGCCCGTAATTTAGAGGGAACCACAACACACACATACTCAGCAGAAAATTACCTGAAGTGCCCGAATATCTATGAAATAAAATCCTAATACGAACAAATAGAAGGAAAAGGAAAAAGAGAACACGCCAAAAAAATTCAGAAGTCATAACTTTTGTGGACGATGGAGCAGTAATTTAAGAAAATAAAACAGAAAGTACCTCTTTTAGTAGCATCAACAGAAGCCTGCCACAATGCACGAAACCTCGACATCCTCAATAATAGTTTACGTGAATTCCTGAAATCAAAAGACAAAATGATATATATCTGTGTGTGTGCGCGCGGGCGTGTGAGAGAGAGTCTTTGAGCTTCAAAAACGGAGGAAGTAGAATGATATGTGATCAAAGAAGAAGCTAAATATAAATCAACCTTTTCTCCGTAGTCAATTTTGATCTTTGGCTCTTCGCAACTTCAACTGGAGTACTGAGCTGATGAAATGTAGAGGAAGACGATACGATGCCGTGTGGAGGTGATCAATAAATTGGGCATATCCAGAAGCCTGTGATAATTTCAAATTTTTTGGATTAAATGGCTGATTGTAATCCTGCTCACCCTACAGATACAACCCTATTACATTCTAATTTCTAAACGCCGCCGTATTTATCCTTAATTTTTATATTTTATTAACAGAATTTTTTTTTTTTTTTTTTTTTTAAAGGATAGATGAGCAATTTGGTGAATGGATAGAGAGAGAAGATATGAAATGTGTATGTAAATTAAAGGCAAGTAAAAACCTTTTATAAATATATATTCATATCCAATCATTAAATTTAATAATTGTTATCAAGGTACTCTTATTCAACTTGGAGAAAGTCATCATTTTTAGTAAAAAGGCTTAATTGAACATAAGTTTGAAATGGCAACCATAGAGGCTTCATTGGATTCTACTTTTTAAGTTGTAATTTATCACCTTCTATATTAATATATAAATTGAATTTCACACATTTATGAAATTACGTGAAAGTTTGGTACAAAAGTTTTTTAACAAGAACAAATTTCATACCTTTACTATTTAGAGTGCAATTCTTGAATGAAACTATGTTTTGAAATGCCCCCAAGTGTCCCAATGCCTGTCTTTTCTAGACCTTTCCTGAACAAATTTGAGTTCCCTCTCGAACCTTCCCCTTTCCCCCTTTTAAACCTCACACCCTTCTTCATCAAATCATCTCGGTTCAGCATTTCATCCAACACTTTCTACTCTCTTCATTTCTGGCTGATCTAACAAGAAAATGAGCGCTGTGGTTGAAGCAATGAGTGAGCTCCTCAATTTCCCGGAGGCCCTTGAGAAGTTGGTGTTCTCTTCCCCGCGCCCGAACGACGATAATCAACACCGCGCCATTGCCGGAGCCACTTTTCCGGCAGACATTCTCGACGCTCCGAAGGAGTATATCTTCTACTTGGACGTTCCAGGGCTGTCCAAATCAGACATTCAGGTACGATGCGGATTTGATTTATCTCAGAGGTGAGAATTTCAGTTATGGTGAACGAGAATCTGAGGGTTTTCGGTGGCGATGCAGGTGACGGTTGAAGATGAGAACACGTTGGTGATAAAGAGCAACGGGAAGAGGAAGAGAGAAGAAGGAGAGGAAGAAGGGTGCAAGTATATTAGGCTGGAGAGGAGGCCGCCGCAAAAGCTGACGAGGAAATTCAAGCTGCCGGAGAATTGCAACGTGTCGGCGATTACTGCCAAGTGTGAGAATGGGGTGTTGACTGTGGTGGTAGAGAAGCTGCCGCCGCCGCCAAAGGCAAAGGCAGTTGAAGTTGCTATATCTTGAAGTGGAATAGAGAGGGATAAAGAATATGTGTGCTTGTTCTTCTGTAGTTTTTACTGTGTAGTGCAACTTCTTGACTGCAATTTGCAGTACTGTAAATCTAGTTCCTAAAACAGTGTTTTGTCTCGTGATTCATTTCTTGCAGTTTATTTCAACAATTTTACAAAAATTTCAAAAGACAGAATAGATACATTTCTTGCAGTTTATTTCAACAATTTTACAAAAATTTCAAAAGACAGAATATATCTTAAGGTTTATCATTTATTCATAAATGTTGCAAAAAGTTTCTGAATTATAATTTTTTTTTTTAAATTTCTTTTCAATTATAGATAAATGTTTGAAAAGATTCTTGACTTATTAACTAAAGTTGAAAGGCTTCCTTGACTTTGAAAAAATATAAAAAAAAAAATGTTATGTACAAATTCTTTCATAATAAATTTTTTTAGTGCAAAAGACCATTCAAAAACTTATACAAAATAATTATATATAATTCAAAAGTCTTTTCAAATATTTTTATAGTTCATGAAAGATATTTTATCTTTTCAAAATAATACCTCTTCCATCTAAAAAATAATATATATTTAACTGTAGTATCTAAGGAAAAATAGTGTCTTCAAACAAGATAATATAAACTTGAATAAGTTAAATTCAAAAATATAATTTATGTAAGTGAGATTTAATCATTTTAAAGATAATGTATCTTTGTCAAATCAAAAAACATCATACGACAAAATTTTACCCATTTAAGGAAACAACAACATAAAGCAGAACGTCAAGAAGTTATGACCACCTAAAAATTTCACAAAATTTACTAACCCTTTTTCGACTGAATTGTAAGTAAGCAGCTGTGAGGGTGGTTTCTCCTTTTCTCTTGCTCGCAGGATTCATTTGAACTAAGTTACCTTCCTCTTCTTTTTGTTCTTCGGTTTACGCCTCTTCTTTTCTGGGGATGCCTCCGATTTGGGACTACTATCGGCCTCCACTAAGTGCTTGTAATCCTCAAGGCTGGCAAATGGAGAAGCTCCACTGCCCCTACTTGATTTTCGCTTCTTTTTCACTTGGTCAACCCCATCCTCAAAGTCAACCCCGTCGTCTGCTTCCCCTATAGCAACATCATCATCATCATCACCATCACCATCACCATCGTTCTCCATGGCAACAACTTCGCCATCCTCATCACTGTCATCCGAAGGGACATCAATTTCTTCATCACTTGCGTCATCAATCAAATCCTCATCATCTTCATCAGCAACCTTGTCGAGGTCATCATAGTCATAATCACCGTCAGCTTCTAAAGAAGCGTTGGCAGAGTCCAACACGTGATCAATCTCTTCACTGTCGCTTCCGTCCTCTTCGCCTTCAACGGCGTACAGCTCCTCCGCAACCTCATCCTCGGGTGTCTTCTTCTTCTTCTTTTTGGGTTTCTTGGAGGAATTCATTTTGTTCATGTAGAACTTGTGGAAAACTACATCTTCCGGGGGCACATCATCTTCAGCCAGCGATAAGATTTCGGGTCCTATCAGCTGGTGGTTCATGTCAATCTGTACAAAATAAGTGATGTTGCAGATTACTCTGACGATAGTTGCAACCTATCTTCCATGCAAATGCGGATAGAAAGATAAAATTTTACACAAACATATGCTTGTTTATGAGGCTTCCTGTACTATCAATTTTGTTTCACTTAGGCCCCTAATATGTATATAAATGAAAGTACAGTGTGTGTGCGAGTGTGAGTGTGAGTGCGAGTGCGAGTGCGAGTGCGAGTGCTTGTGTTCAGTACAGGGGACCCAAATATGCACTTCCCTTAATAATAACAACTCTTGTTTCCTCAATGCTTACATATTGGTGAGCTCAAAACTTGAACATAAAGGATGTGTAAGCCACAAGGCATGCTTTATTAGTTTATTATGAAACTAAATTGCTAGATTAACAAATGACTTATGATTTCAACATCTTGATGTGAATCCCAATAAGGAAACAACGTCTGAATGTGATTAGAGGGGCAGACAAACTAACCGTCTTGGCAGGTTCAATTTGGGAGGCACCATGCCATGTACTTTGCTTTGGTTTCTTCTCTTGTAACTTGTCCAAGAATGCACTGAGCGAAAGGTCGCTAAGAGGATTACCATTATAAACAATATTGACACCAGAAAGAAGGGTTCCGGCCATTGCAGCAACCGATGGGTGCACGTGCGATGCTAGTGCAGTTAGCTCCCACCAACCAACCCGATCTGCATTGCTGTTGTTCATGAAGATCAGCCGAGCGCAAAAATGATACTATAAATGACACAGATGACATAACATGCATAAAATGAAATAACTTAAAAACCAATATCTGCACTATTTAAAAGTCAACATTGAACGGACAAAGCTACATTCTGAAACACCAATTCTCCAAGTTTAACAGTGTTCCTTTCCACAAATAAAGGTCCCCAAAATTTCTAAAGCAATTGAATTACGCTTTTCCAACACCTAAGTTTAATAAAAAAATTGCAGTATGTATTTGCAACATACTTCGTTGAAATGCAAATGATCACATCCTATTTAATGGCCTCTCAAATATAGATTCACACCTGCATCTCTTCTATTACATCTGCAAATATCATTGGATCAGCAATAAACACATTGCCTCCAGTTTGCAGATTCTCATGTGAGGTTGAACTTTTCAAGTTCAAAATATACCCATAAGCATAGAACACTTGCATAAAATTACCAGTAGCCAGGTTCCCTGTGCCGTGGGTCGTAACCTCCAGGCAACATACGGCATTGCGGATCGTGCATTTCAGTGCCAGCTATTGACTTCACTTCTTTAGGTTTATCAGATGACTTCAATTCCATGAGTTTATCAAATCCTTCCCCAACTAAATCATCTGCTTCATTAGCACTGTCTTCTTCAGAATCCGAAGCTGCAGAACCTCTTTCATCAAGTGATTCCTCGCTATCATGGTCAGATTCATTTCTGGCATCAGTAACCTGGGCCTTATTGTCTCCAGTATCTGATACAGCAATGGCTGGATTGTCGTCATTTTCAGTAATGTCTTCAAAATGCTCAAGATCTTCATCAGCATCAGTAGCCTCATTTTGAAGCACCGTATTCCTACAAGATTAACAAAACAGCTCCAGCATCAACTTTGAACAGCATCATTTTTAGAAGAAAATATTCTTCTAAAAGCATACCAGAGAGGTGGTCGGGCTTTCAGAACCTCAGAGAGCAAAAACAGGCATCCACAGGCATATTGAGGAGGCAGTTGTAGGGCAACCTGCATGGTAAGAGTGAGCAGAACTTAAAAGAGCTCTTCAGATTTGCAGTCCCAATTAGACAAAGTTTGATGTTTCTTGACAAAGTTATGCAGCTCATAAAAACAGATTTGCATTGTCTACCCAACTTATGATGCCTAAAGTACAATAGACCCGAGAGGCAGAGAATTCATCACTCCCGCACACCAATGCTTAAATACTGAGGTATTATTATTACAGAACAGAAATAAATGTATCCCTACAGCAACATCCATATCAAAAATTCTGTATATACTTTACAAATATTCTTCGCGGATTTGGAGTATATGCTTTATAAAAGAACTAAAAGAAAAGGAACGTAAAAAAAGCAGAGAACGGAACCTATATGCTGGGTCTGCTGATATCTCTTATATGCATATATAGACACATACAGCATAAATATATATTAACATGTTCAAGTGCATGTCTCAAAGTATACATTTGAGCACACTAAATCAGCATGAATTGGAACGGAAAAATAAATGCAAACCTGCAGAAGACGCTTTGCAAATGCAGCAACTCGCTTTATATTGATATCATTCTTCATCGCCCTCAATACTAGTGCAATGAACATTTCCTCCTGTAATCATTAAACAGAACGTTATTAAACACTGGAAATAGATCTTTGGAAGAAATAAATAGAAAAATGGATTAATCAGCTCATTAAAAGCACAGTAAAGTTGTAACCTTTCAGTTCCTTTAAATAAGTCCAAAATTACTTCCCAGCAGTAAGGAAATAAAAAGAAGCTGATAATGCTTATGATTGACAATGGAATAGGATGCAGATGAGAGTACATATCATCATCGAGATTCCAAAAAGCTACTGAATTCAAGTAGCACCAATTGGTTATGAGCATATGCTTTCATTTGCAGGTCAATTAACCCAGAGTAAACCAATCATGTCAACCAGAAAAATGAGAAATAGTCATAAGGAAGCATTAAATGATGCTATAGTCAACCAAAGAGGCTAGGTATATTAGACAAAAAATAAGTTCCAAATGTTAGGGCAAGTAAATCTAGACTATACACTTGCATCAAAGGCAATATGTAATAAGACCAGCCAAAAATGGTTGAAGTCCATGATCTAAGATTAGGAACAGTGGACAATGCTTTTATAAGAATAGTAGGCAATGTTATTGACCTTGGAAGAATTCATTGCAGCTGGAAGCAGCAGTTTTGAGTACAAGGCGCGATAAAAGCGATCGCTGACAACTTGATTTTTAGATGAGATTTTGTCAAGCAGCATCAAGGCTTGAACTCCAACATTGAAGTTCTTAGAATGGACCTGATCAACAAAACACATACTCTCAGACATGAGATATCTGGACAGCGACCACCATACCAAAATCAATATAATAACCAAAAAAAAAAAAAAAAAAACTTAAGGTATTAAAGGCTCTACCAGCTGGAACAACAACGGTGTCTGAGCCTCTATTACATCATCAGCCTCACCACTTGACACATATGGGAAAGCTCTATTAATACCCTGCAGAAGAAGAAAGGGTTAACCTCTAATTATTTATATTGGAGTCCTTTCTGACATAAAAATAAAGATACATATCCTAGTCACCATAAAGAGATGTGCAAGGCTATTAGTAGGAATGAATTGAGAAGATATACAAACTCAAATAGTATAATGCAATAACTTCTACCATTTGCAATCAGTTGAATATATGTCAAGGAAAGATTAGCGTTTTCAGGAATAAGATGGGTAATACCACCGTGCACTCAAAACATTCAGAAGTACACTGGGTTTAATAAAACTAGACACTAAGCCACTGAATAAAATAATGTATATTGAGTTTAAATCAACCAACCTAACTTTAACTTTCCATATATCTACAAGTAATAAGTTTTTCCATGTACAATTTTCTATCAACTATTATATCAAGTTCACCATAAAAGGGACAGATACAAAGTTAGCTAAATTTCAGGAATAAGATGGGCAATACCACCGTGCACTCAAACATTCAGAAGTACACTAGGTTTGTTAAAACTAGACACTAAGCCACTGAATAAAATAATATGTTTTTATTTAAATAAACCAACCTAACTTTAACTTTCCATACATCCACGAGTAATAAGTTTTTCCTTGTACGATTTTCTATCAACTATTACATCAAGTTTACCACAAAAGGGACAGATACAAAGTTAGCTAAATTTCCACTTCGTTAAGAACTGGCTTGGCTGAAAGTAGCAGTTGCATAGCATGATAACACGTAAATTAGGAAATTGAATATTTGATACAGTTAGCTTGGTGCTTTACTGGAAGCAATGAAGACTAAAATCACATTTTCTGATGATTGGAAATAATGTTTTTAGGTTTTGGGGGAGTTAATAGACCAAACATCATCCCAATGTACAGGATCAGGCAGTAAGAATGGAAGACTAGAAGATTGAAACTTGATGAATGGCTGCTATTATGGGCAATAAGGTGTCAATTATGTCCACATAAGATAGTAACTGATGAAGAACAAGAGGCGGTTTTACTAACAGTAAGAAGAGCTGATAATAACCGCGAATCCATTTCAACATGCGACTCTGAAGTGTCTTTGGTTTCACCATCTTTTGAAGAACTAGAAGCTTTTCTGTCAGTCTTCGCCTTAGATTTTACTGCACCAGCCTCAGATATCAAAACCTGTAGTGAGCTGTGCCGTTAAAATCTCCCCATTTGGAAAGAAAACACAATAGGCATGCATGCTATCCAAGCAGGACAGACAAGATGAAAATTAAATGGAAGACTCAGAATTGAGACAGACAAACAGAGGCCAAAATGCATATAAAATCTACATATCCTACCTTGAAGAGAGCAAAATAAATATCAATCAATCGTTTTGCTGCTTTAGGTCCATCTCCTTTGTGGCCCAAACGAATTTGACTCAGAAAGTTTACCTGTCAATCAGAAGGCTGGCAATTGATTAGCAAATGCGAACTCCACTAAGGATAATATAACATATACAGGGTGCACAACTATTAGAAAATCCAGGTGCACAGGATTCCACCACCAAAAAATAATAAAATAAATAGAAAATCCAAACAAACAAACAAAGCACAAAACAAAAGTGCAAAATTAAATTTTCTCTAAAATCTACCTCCAAAGAAGCATAAAACAAATAAGTAAAGTGCATAAGATCAGTCTACAACCTCGATATTGTCTCAACATAATCAAGGCAACCTGGTTATGAAATCCAAGAAAAAGAACATGCCGTCCCATATTACTTGGCAATTCCTATGGTTGTCCTCAAAAAACCAATTAAGTAGAAAATAAAGTCCACGCTAACTCTTTCTTCATTTCTTCGTACATCCCTTTTACATGCTTTTCTGTTAGCTATTTACAAGTTTATATGATGCATAATACTTCAGACAAAATTACATATTTCAACTGCTGGATCGTAACAACTTCAGCTAATTTAACCTCAACCAGAGAAAGAACATATCTGCCAGCACATCAAATTAACAGTTAACTCAAGTGGAAAATTGATGTGACCATACCGCATGGTACTTCGATCGCAATCCTAGATGAGGCCTAAAGAGAAAATTATCCACTTCATCGATCACCACTGTCTGTAAAATATAAGAAAATCCTCAGTACTTTTTTTTTTATTAGAAAATGGCAAGAATATGTATATATTCAAAGGTATATGATTCAAGGACAATCACAAGTGAAAATAGAATATGAAAATTGGAAACCTCCTAAAGATTGTACGCATTTATCTGTCATCGAAATGCACATTCCCTGGTACAGAATAAGGTACGAAGATTACAAAATCACCTTCATATTAGGATGCTCGGCTAAAAGATTTGCCAAGTGATAATCCGCATTTGAAGCAACTTTGTTTTCAGGATCTCCAAGCTGCAGAAAGCCAAAAATTGAATAATTATACCTAATTCGTCTGACGTACTATATGCACAAAGGAGTCTAAACTTACCTTATTCACTAATGCAGAGAGTAACCGACGCTCTTGCTCTGATTTGCTCTTCAGCAACGTATATATGGTCTGAACATAAGATCACATTGTAAGAACATGAATTGAGTTTTTTCAAAAAAAAAGCTTCAATTTCACCACCTTTAATACTAGCAATCTAGCACTGTATTTCATAATCTAAAAGAAACAGAACCACTGAATGCTCTGCACAGTAAACCAACTAAATTGCCTCCAGGAGTGGATTTCAAATTTATTGTCAAAGAACAAGGAATAATTATCAAATAGTTAAACTGTGCTTGTTTCTTGAGAAGTGCAGATGATGGAATAAACCAGGATGCATAAACCACACAGGTCAAGAGAAGGTCAAACACTAACCTTCAGCGCCAAGCTTTTCAATGTAACTAGTGCGTCAAGAGAAGCTTCCTGAAGGGCAGAAACAAATTGTTCGTACCTGTGAATTAACCAACGCCACTCTTCATGAGATATAGTTATTGATGCCATTGATTTCCTTTTCTATCTTACTAGTTCACACAACTCACAATATATGTAAAGTGATACATCAACAAGAATACAGAAATTAGAAAATAAAATAACCAGTACCTTTCCTTTAAACGTTCCTCCCAGTGCCAAAATAGTAAAAGAGAGTGACCATCTTTTGTATCAGACAGGTGATTTAGAGGCCGTTGAAAGAGAGTTTTCAGCTTGCGATCTGGTAGTAGACTGGCAGAAATTTTTAAAAAGCATTAGCTATAGGTACAATGGTGCAATCTTTCTTTTTTTAGGGAACAAAGTTTTCTTCAGACATGCACTACATAGATTTCTTCTTTCAAATAAGCCAGATGAACAAAAGAAAGTATGCACCCTCACATGATGAAAATTTCTTTCAGTGCTTCAAAGGCTGTGAATGCATGCCGTTTCCCAACTTTTGAAGTCACCATTCCTGCACATCAAAATACTCATAACATTACCTTATGAAGCAGCTAGAGCCTAGAGGGCTAAAGACATAGATCAATGGGTCTGTGAATTAAGCTATCATTGTTTTAGTCATCAACAGATTACAGATATCACGGCCACATGCATTTTCTAGCATTTCCCTGCATAGAAAACTGAAAATAAGAACTGATCCAATGAAAATCCATACAATCAACTAGCTCCAAACCGCAGCAAAGAGATATACCCAATACCCTTACCAATTCCAAACTAAGAAAACATAATCTTGAAATCACGGGATGCTAATAGATTGAATAGTAATTTCCCAATGAGCTAAGTCCAACATATATTATTTTTGGTAAGCAAATTCAACAGTATGGAGTATGGATACTCGCACTACATTGAAAAATTCAGGAAATTCAGCTCAAAAAAGATACAAACTAGATTATTACCCAATAGCGTATCAATGGATCTCAAGTTCGCAACTGCATTATCCCCAATCAAAACAGACAGTGCCGAAACCTTATCTGCAGCTGTACCCGACCTCTGTGTAGCGTAGAGCATTTTGATATCCCCATGTTGCCCTCGCGACGACACATAGTCCTGAGCATACTGCGCCATCAACCGCTCCCCCAGCTCTTTCTTCTTCTCTACTAAACTCTTCCATTCCTCCACACTTTTAAACTCAATTTTCTTATCTTTTCCAATCAATTTCTCCTCCAGCTCAGCAGCGTCGCTGTACCACACCGCCAATGCAGTCGATTTCACCAATGGAAGCTTCGGAAGATTCTTGAACTTGCTATAATCATGCTGCTCCAATAAATTACTGTTTCCAAATTCGCGCTTTTGGTTTTGAACTGGCCTGGTGTTTCGTGTGGGATTTGGTTTGCGGTCTTTAATTGAAGATTTTTTGGGGGACGAACTTTTTGAAGGTTTAGATGGTAATCGGGAGTTGGCCTTAATGGGGCCTGTTTTCCGGAAATCGGAATCGTTGAATCCGGAGGAAGGAGCGGCGGAGGAAAATCCAAGGGTGGAGGCAAATGAAGCAAGGTCGGATTGGAGGGTGGCTGTGTCACTCGGGGGATTGGGTTTTTTAACGGCAACCATTGTTGGATGTTCTGAAGTGGTGAACTGTGGGGAAGAAGAAAGAAAAAGGGTTTAAGTTTTAAGGGTTTTGGAGAAAGTTCCGACGTCGTATGAGTCAATATACTGAACTTCGGAAACGCGCTGCTATAGACGTTAGTAACTGTAAATGGGCTGACCATCAGAGCCCACATCTGCTGAAGGCCCATTATTTATTGGGCTTTATCGAAATATTTATTGCATTCGCTAAATGGTTGATGCATTATGTAAGGTAAAGAATCATTAAACAAGTTATATTATAAATTAAGTCTGCAGTATACTCCATATATAATAGACTTGCTATTTACTTTATACTCCATATATAATAGACTGGCTATTTACTTTACTGTTTAAGTTCGTCTAATAAAAAAGCTCTTCAATTAAATTTGATAAACTATTGAGAGGTTAATTATAATAGAAATTGCGATTGAATTATGAGTAAGTCTCATGTTTAGTTAAACGGTTATACGTGTGACATAATTTAAGGTATTATTTGTGTAACTATAAAGTATAACTTGTTTAACTGTAAAGTATCACTTATTTTTAAGGTAGCTAATCAGAAGTAAAGATCATATAAATATAAACTATTTGTGTATATTTATATTAGATTATGTATATATATAAAATAATATAAATACATAAGGAATATAAGATCATATAAATATAAACTATTTATAATAATATTATCGTAATATTTAAATTAATTATATTATGAAATATAACAAAAGAAAATTCATTAATTGATATTATATCCAATGAACTCTTGTATAAATATAAACATATTAGTATATTACATATACTGAAAAACTGATAATCATATATCTATTTATACGTTATAATTTATGTATTGTGTTGTTACATGAAATATTATGTATAATTTTTACATGATGATGATGATGATGATGATGATGATGATGATGATGATGATGATGATGATAATAATAATAATAATAATAATAATAATAATAATAATAATAATAATAATAATAATAATAATAATAATATATACATATCTGTACATTTAATGTATTAAGACAAAAAAAAGATTAAAATATAGTAATCAACTGAAGAGTTTGATTAACGACGAGACAAAACTTATTTTCATTCTCATCAACTCCTACCATCAAATTTTCACTAGTTTAAAACCCCTCTTCAAAAGCTGATAGGTTCTAAGAGACGAAAAATAAGATTATATAAAACAACAGAATATATATACACATATATATATTAAATAATAATGAAAAAAACAAAAAACAAAAATTGAATCCAGCCAAATAAAAAGAAAAGATCATTATTGATATATTACAAGAAACATGAAAAAATAATTCCAGTGACAAGTGCCTACGTATTTACAAAATGGAAAACTAATTCTTAACCTGAAGAAAAGACTCAAAGGGAAGCAGTATTACTATCTGTACTCAACTGATTTCCGAATAATTACTAGACCGGTAAAATTAGTTCTGCAAATGTACACTTTCCAAACACCTTCACTTCAAATCTAATTATCTGTACCAAAATTTCATCACGATCTCCCTCCTCTCCAGTTTCGTCTTTTTTCGCCATTTATTTCAGTTACTGATCGACATCCTTCGGATGGATTCATCAAAGTCAGATAATGGCAAACAATATTAGCTTTCCCCTGGATTTATGAATCTCAAGGAAAAAGCATATTTCCAGAGGTAACCCACTGCACAAATCTGTCAGAATATCCAGGGAAGTCGTAACTCAGATCACCACTTGCCTGGCATAGAGAGAAGATGGGATACGACATAAAACGAAAGTCAGTAATCAGCAATGTTAAAGGAAAGATCTCATTAATTCTGTGTTGGTTAACAATGTCAATGATCCTTAGAAGATGAAGCATAATAAAACAGATGCTGAATTTAGAAGGGATGCGTTTGGTATCCATGACCAACAATTGCAGGTACAAAAATTGGTGTTGTCAGCATATCAAATGTTTGTGCATCGTTGCCTTTTCTTTTTTTTTTCCCTCGTTTATGCATGAAGTAATCGTCAAGCTCAACAACAAAGAAACTTTTTTGTAGGCCTGAATGGCTTGTAATTTATAAAGTCGGGTGAAAGTGAACTGACCTTCCTGCTTGACCCAGGTTGAGAAGATGAGCACCCTTCCACTTTAATTTCACCCGATGACATGGCAGCAGACGGAGATCCAATTAGCAATGATCTGCAACCAACAAACAGAATGGTTAGTCAAACCTCGATAGTTGTTGGTTCTATCCAAATAATACTCCCAGCATTGTTAACATCCAGTATAAATAGGGAAAATTACAAAAAATACACCTACGTTTGACCTTTTAAAAGAAACCCCCTTTGAGGTATGCATTTTCTTAGAAATAGCTCCCTTCAACAGTGCAGTTGTCAAGGTGGTATTTGCAAACCTTGAAAAGGACCTTTTTTTTTTTTTTTTTTTTTTGGGGGGGGGGGGGAATTAGGGTCAACGTTGGGGTAATTTTTGTAATTATCTTTGACAACTTCCTGTACAGTAGAAAAATGTCTCTCCAGAGGACAATGGATCTTAATTCCAGGTAGGTTAGACTAATTCATGAGAATAGTAGACTTGAAACCATGGTGCACAGCTTACAAGACATAAATTACCTTTCATATGTTTCTTCTTCACATGAATTCCCAGATGAGGAGAGCCAATCAACATCAAGAAAATTCGAACAGTTAAATGAATCTCCACGCTCAACGAAATATATGCTGTCGTTATCAAGATATTGATCTTGCTGCGACTCCGGGAAAAGCCGTCTACGAGACATTGAGGGAGTATACCTACAAAAATGCAGTGAATACATAATGAGAGAGCTGACAAACTACCAAAAGAAAATAAAATGTAACATGCATTCAGATTAGGCTCCCATAAAATTTCCTAACGCACAATGTTAACTTGCAAATTGTGTGTAGTTAATAAAAAATAACTCCACGACAGAGGAAAATTTTCAGCATGGTACAGAATTTAATTAAGACAGTTAAAACAAAAAAGATTACAACTTAAGAGGAAGTGGCATATCAAAAGAAGGCTTACTTTCAAGAATGGTGTTTATAAAAAAACATGACAGAAGGATATTAAGGAGAATTTTCTAAATTTTCTCAAGAATGGTGTCCACATGGATGGTTGACTTCTACCATTTAAGAAGTTCCAGTTAAACAAAGGAAGCATCAGTTACTCTAAAACCTTAAGTACCTTACCTGGAATAAGACATCTCACTTTCACAAGTTGAAATTTCTGGGGTTGATTCTGAAAGACCCACATTAGAGCCCTGAAGCTTCACAGGCAAGGGCCTTTCAGAATTATCAATATTGATAACCTTCTCATCAACAATAGCTGAGTCGCTATCACAGAGAATGTTACCATCAGATAGTGACCTTTTGATTATCGACCTGCACAGTTGGATTTTCATCACATCAGCGATCCAGAACAATACTTAACAATATTCACAGTAAGTCACACAGGACATACTATAATGTATGTTCGTAAAAAAAAATACAGATCTGAAGAAGCATTTCAGCAGACTGGTGTTTTAGTTTTACTCTAATAAACCCATCAATAGTTGGTTAAAAATAAATGCAAGAATCCTCAGATCATATATTCTATATGAATTAATAGAACAATGAGGAGAAAAAATGCAGACACGTCGACATGAAGAAGAAGAAGAGACAGAACATCAAATGAAGAGAAGTGACACATCAATGAAAATTTTACTGCACGACCTAGGAAATAGGCATACCGCATACAGTGGGACAGTCAGAACAAATCAATTTTAAGATGTCAAGTCAAAATACCTATATGGTGTGTAACAGATACACACAAACACACCACACGCATATTTCCAACTTTTTGACACGTTTATTGGTATTGAGTCCACTGACTCCACTAGAACTCATCTGTTTATATTGGTGCGGTTGTTTTTGACAATTACCTGGCATGTTCCTCCGCAAAATCAGAACCACGCCTTCCAACGTCGTAATGCTGATCAGAATCCAGCTCCCATAAAGCTGGTTTACCCTGTTGTGGTTGGAAATGTCCCAAGAATCTGCTCATGAACAATTAAAAATATATCATGATTAAAATATTGGATAACCAACATGTCCTAAATATTTTGCTGATTAAATAAATGAATGGCAATTAGAAACATCAAAGAATTAGATTGGTGATATATTTTAATTAACTTTTTGAAGGAGCAATTGGCTTACACATTAATGGCATCTTGTTTCTCGGCATCCATGTAAGCATTACTATAATAACGTTGAAGAGTTCTCAAAAACTCTTGGGACTGTGTTGCTGCTTTCCACTGGCCTCTTCTCTCAGAAAAGATCTGTTCAATATAGCTAGTAAGCAACGAAAGATTTGGGGAAAGTCGTATTACTGAAGCACACACGTGGAGGAAGAAAACAATGACAAACAATCATAATCTCAGGAAAATAATAAAATTTTACCTTATTATGTGCTGCAGATCCACCATATTGTAGAGCAAGTGTATCACCCATAGCTTCATAAATCTTCATTAAATCATCCGCCAAAGCGGAGTCTAAATTAATGCTAGAAGCATCAATGTATCCTAATGCATGCAACTGATGACCAAGAGCTACTAGCCCAAAAACATATTGCGCAACATTTGTCCGATCTAAACAGTCAATGCAATTTGTTCTTAAAACCCCTTTCTGAAATAGAGGAGGCTTGGCAACATGACTTTCATTCACATCACTGCCATGAATTCTGTCGTTAGCATTGAAGTTGTGAAAATCTTCAGTTGCATTGCAAAGGTCCTCATCAGGGCAATCAACATTGCAATTGTTACCGCATGGGAGTTGGCTATAAAGAGATGGAATGAATCATATATTAACATTAGAAAATCTTAATATTACATTTCCAAATCACACAGTAAAAAGTAAATGCAACATCAGCAAAATAATATGGCCTCGCCATTGCAGGACTATTTAGCTATGCTCCTTACCTTGAACATGGAGGAACTTCACAGTAGAAGAAACCAGTTAAATCCAATGCATTAGCTGCCACTTTAACTAAATATGCCAACACGCTCGCAGCTTTGCTGTAAAGTAGATATGTAATTGTTTATGGAGACAATTTAGAAGAGTGAAACAAACTAAAGAGGAACTAGAATAGAGAATGGGGAAATTATACTTTCTGGAGTATTTACTCAAATCCCAGTGAAGGAACTTCAAGCGGTTTTCATGTACAAGATCTTTATTGATAACTTCAATAGCATTAGCAAACTCTGCACGAAGAATGGATTCTCGAGGCTTCTTCTCACGAGTCTGACAACCAAGCAAGAACAAAATGAAATTTTAATAGGGGTTTGAAGTAGAAGAGTATAAAATTAAGAAAAGTATGCCACTTATGGAACAATAACAGGCCCATCAACAAATTAAAAAGTATACCTTAATCAAATTTAATATAATAATAGGATTCCCATATCTCTTTGCTAGATTCTCGAAGTGAAGTTTGGTGGCTTCATACTTGTCATCCTTCCTAGATACTGCAGAAAGAAATAGAGTCAAGAAAAAAAGCGACCTATAACCACTCACAAGTACAATTTTGTGTTACAGTCCATACAGATGATATCAGGTTTAATATTGAGTCGTGACGTCTCCTGTGACCAAAAGAGAGGTATTGAACCCCGATTCTGCACAACAGAGGATATTTGTTTGGGATGTCCTTCAGGCACATCTTCAAGCACTATTTGTTCAGTCTCAACGTCATTTGCTACACGGCCCTTCTCATTCACCCCTCGTTTTAGGTACCTAGAGCACAAAAGAGAGAAGCAAAAAAGTTCACATAATGAAGAGAAATTTATTCGAGCAATAAATTTTCCTTTAGTTGAATATAGGCCTCCAAATCCACCAATTAATAACTAACTCTGTAGAAGTGTTCTTATGATGAATTTTATCATCGTAAAAATGTACAAGGAAAATGAAATGCGGGATACAAATGGGCCTAAGCAATGCAATATTTCAAAACTAGCAAATGAAAAATTATATCAATAAAGCTAGATTTTCAAAGACCTGGTTCCAGCATAATGACGTGATCGTCTAGCAATAAGAATGAGATCAAAGTCACGCCCAGATACCGAAAGTTTAACCTGTTAAATAAGAAAAATAAACGCCACATGAGAACAAATAATCAAATTCAAAGTAGAAAGTCAAATTTAAGAGAAAATAAGTCACAAGATTGAAAATGCTAACACACATAAATGTGAATCCTTTAACTGATTAACAAAAATTGGAGGTGACAAGGAACTTTTCAAATAAGTTAAGGATAAGAGAACACATAACATTTGAAAAACTATACACACTGCTCTTCCATAAGACCGGCTCAGAATAACAAAAATATTAAAAAAAATATCAACAAAACAATAGACTAATAGTTTGCCATAATTTTGGGAAGATAGTATTTACCTGTTTAAAGAATCCATAGACCAGTGCCACTGTCCAAACCGAATTCTTCAACTGATTACGGATGCCTCGAGTCAAGAACTCATTCCAAACAAACATTGTCTCGTAGAGGATTAGTCCTGTTTCATGATTGCTTAGATTCTTTTGAAGACTAAGCATAACATGGTAGGAGTAGCTAAAAAAGAAGTCCTTGGTAAGATCCACGGTGCGTAGAAGCTTCTTGTATCTAGTTATCAACACAGAGAATGCATAGGCAAAATCAAGTAAATAGAAGTCCAACTGAAAAGAAAATTATAAAAGTTAAATGCTAAATTACACAAAAAAAAAAATTAATAAATTAAAAATACAAAACAGAACTAATAGATGTCCCATTGAAATACTGATGATACCTCGTCCCATTCAACAAGCTAAATTAACATCACAACACCAATGTGGTCGGCCCCTGCACATTTGCTGGGAAAAACTAGCAACGGGCACTAAAAACAATTTAACTACTGAGGTTACACTAAGAACTATCCTTAGTATCTCTATAAAGAATATATGGTCAATGCATTCTCTCCTTTGTCTAAGGAAATAACATGCAGACACTAATAAAATATAAATATTTTAAGTTCATGCGACTGCCATACACAGAATGGTGCATCACGAAATATTAAAGAGGTTACCTTCACAATTTAGAATAGGCTAAAGATGCTGTACCAAAGGGCAAACAGTAAATAGCTCAAAGAACTACATATACGAACATCATACAGAAAGAATAAAAGCATATTTAATATTATACTTCTGTCCTCTCGTAATAACACTATTGACTTTTTACATGTGGAATTGGCAAAAGACCTGTTCTCAATCTTAGAATAAGCCATATTTGATTGCACTGATGAATTGGGTATCTGAATCATCTCGCTCTTGGCAATGGAATAAACTGCATGGCCACAAATCGTGCCAATCTTTCTTCTTTTAGTGATAAGCAACATGTAATAAGGTCCCAAAAACTTTATGAATCCTGTAATCAAGGAAAAAACCACAAGCAAGTCAGGTGAAAAAAATCCATCTTTCACATTATAAATATATTATCAAGACAAGAAAACATACCAACAATTCCATAGCATGTGGTAACAAATTTCAATCCACCGGTAGACTTGTTTCCTTCATGAATTCTTTTTAGTAGGTCGTAGCATTCAATTTCAGAGTATGTTGTGGAATCCTCAACGACGCTGAGTTCAGACTGCTCCAATCTGCTGATCTTCAATATTTTCCAATATGTCCTATTTTTGTCCCGTCCAATCATATAAAAGTTCTACAGCATCAAGAAACACATTTTTTAGATGATGACAGAAATTCTTATGGAAAAAGAGAAATACAAGTACAATGAGAAGGAAATATAAAACATGAGCAATTTAAATGGGAATACATAATGTAGCTACGGATTACAATAGAACAACTATTGTCGAATGTATTTTCAATAACATGAGTATTAAAACCCGATGAACTTTCAGCACAATGCCATATAGTAATCAAACTGACCTAGTATTTTTCAATTTATGTTTCTCTAGTTACAGTTTGCAGATGTCAACAACATAAAACAAAAGTAAATGGCATAATTTCATACCCAGCCTGAACCTATACAAGAATGGGGATAGCCAAAAAAAAAAATAGAAGCGGCATTTGGCATGCATAAATGTATAAATTAAATCATGTTCAGACTATAGAAATACCATACTGTCACAACGCACTTTTGTAAGAGCTAAACTTAGTAGCAAATAATGAAATCTAAACCTTTAAACCAGTTTTTGAAATGAAAAGTCATGAGCTTACCACGAAAACATGAAATATGTAGTCATATGTTACTCAAAACTGAGAGAATAAACTGCAAATTGATAACCACTTTAGATGGGCAGAATACATGCCATAGACATGAACTAGCAATTGAAGAAAGAGAGAGATGGTTAATGCACACACACTTGAAAAGCATTCTACGCCATATTAGATACCTAGACACAGAACTTTATAAAATGCTGGTAATAAATGCTGCAAGAAACATACACAAACCACACATCCATGCAAACAGCATTGGTATTCATTAAGGATTTTAACATAAGTTTAACTGGTCTACAGTCCCGCCAGAAGATTTCTACTCACACAATATACCCCGTCCCATGTCATCATATGCAATATGGTTCACTCGGTAATAAATCAGTTTCTACGGTTTTACATTTGATGCAACAAAGCTTGCATCATATTGGCAACAATGATCAACATGTTTACCACCAGTGCACCAAATAAATCAAAAACAGAAAGTTAGACGGAATCAAGATGACCTCGACAGCTTTCTGGCTTATCAGTTTTCTCAGCTACGTTCAGGAAGAAAATAATAAAGTCAGAATTCCAACAAATCTGAACATTATAATTCTCAAAAATTCAATCTTGGCTACAGCAATTACCAAAACTTCAACAGACTGAAATATGGCGTTAAGATAATAATTAACTTTTATTCGTACTGAGAAAGCAATTAATTCACAACAACAAATACATAAGAGTTGAGGCAGCTCCTTATTCGTCGAAACCACACACATCTCCACCAATCCAAAGCAACACAAAAACAATAATTCACGTTTAAAGAAGCAGACAGCAAACGAGATCGAATAAATATACCGCGCGAGTTTCATAAAGCCTGAATTTCTGCAAATAGCTACCGCCGCCGCCGCCGCCGTAACTGGACTCCGCAGTGATCTGAACCTTCTGCTCGTTCTCCATAGCCATGCTTCCCATTCCCGAGCTCGAGCTCGGGCTTCTCAAACCTAATTAGCACATACAAATTCTCTAACCAATCCTGCAAGTCAACTCCGCTTCACAAACCCTAGCTTCCTCAAACAACTCATTCCATAACTACACACATCAAAATCCAACCCCTTCTATCAAACAACTCACACTACAATGAGACTCGCTTTTAACTGAAAACAGAAAAAACACAGCCAAAAAATCGGGAGAAAAGCAAAAGGAACAAGAATTATGAGAACAATGCCGAAAAAAACGATGATGAGATTGAAAGGAGGCGTTTTTGTGCGTAGATCGGTAGATGAGATTGAGAAGCAGAGCTCCGGCGACTGCGTCCACAAAAATTGCCGTGTAGAGAGAAAAAGAAATATAATAATTTTTTTCTTTCTATACTGTGCAATTATTGGGTGCGTGTTTTTTAAAGGGGGGTATTTACAGCGAGGATATGAATTCAGACTCCCTTTAGGTCAAATATTTCAAAATTGAAAATTGAAAATTGAAAATTTTATAATAATTGTGGCAGTTATATCAGAAATTATGACTCTTCTTTTTTAATACCAAAAATCAAAATAAAAATTGATAATTTGTGATTTAAATTACTAAAAATGTTGTAAATATTAATGTCCAAAAAAATTGTCATCCCATCCCAAAAATTATTAAAAATATATAGTTAATAATTTATGAACCCAATTCTTTTATTTTTAAGAATTAACATAATAATATATTAAAAAATAAGTTTCTTGTGCATTTAATGCACGACCTATAATTCATTCAAAATATTCATTTCTGGTAAATTAGCAATACGGTCAAAAAAGATTCATCAATCATATATATTCCCTATCGAATGAGATTCATCAATATATATATATATGCATACACCTTTAAGAATAAAACTAAGACTTTAGAAAAAAGTAAATTGAACGAGGTTGTGAAGTTATGAAAAACTAATATTGATTAAATATCTCGAGTTTCAGAGCATTATTTTTTAGGTTAATTCTAAAATGGTGCTTAATACTATTTATTCTTCGACAAGTGATGATTTTGAATTTGGTAGTCTAAAAATAGTTTCAAATAAATTTTCTTATTCAGTCTTTCTTATTATTATGTTTTGGATCGTCATAGTTCAAATGTTGTTGCACATTATTTATCAGTACTGTGCGATATTTTCAAACCCCTGGTATTGGGTCGAGCCTTCAGATTTTGTGGAACACCATAACACTTTCTCACTAATTCTTATACATATTTCACTAATACAAATTATTTTTTTAAGTAAAAAGAAAAGTCAAATTATTGAAATAATCAGATAAATCTAGGACTAAATATTTATACCTAGTTTATTATGATTTATCATAGGTTGGTTATTGCAAATAAAATTCAAGTTATATTATTGCTATTTCTTTTAAATTACATCCAATCAAAATTTAATTAAGAACACCTAATAATCTTTAAATAAGAATGTGTATTATTAATTGAAATATTAACAAAATATCACAGGAAGGTGAAAATTAAACCTGGGGACTAATAATTATTTGCTAATGACAGAAGGTGGCGTGTTAAATGACTAATAATTACCATTTTCTTATGAAGAAATAAGAATAATATTATTATATTATAAATAAAAAAGATGCTGTAATTAGGCCTCCAGGGCGACGTAGCACCATCCAGAATATGCCAGCTGTTTACAGCATATGCTGAATTGCAATGTGACCCAATCAGGCTCCATCGAGTCAATATTCGGTGGCAATTTTTATTTTCTTCTTCTTGATAATATCCTTTTCTTAAGGGATTAACTATAATTTAATATAATTAAATATAAGGTAAAATATTGCTCCACAATACAAGAAATTATATGAAAGTTTAGAGCCTTTGTTTATTATTTGAATGAATTTTGAATTTTGCGATTCCCTTTCATTTTTTTTAAATTTACAATTTTATCAAATACTATAATATCGTTGTTTATATTACTTTTATAATATAATAATATATTAAAATCAAAAATTTCAATATTAATTTCACAACGGCCAATGATTTTATCATTCAAAAGGAATATCTGTGTTTTTTTTACTTGAAAATGGGAATTACTTAATTATCAAGAAAAAAATATTTATTTACTTATAAAATAATATATTTCAAATATTTACTAAATATATTCTTGAAAAATACCTGTTTATATGCATGTTTCCAATATAATTGTAAAATAAAACAAATACTTACGCCTGTTTTAAAGTTAAAAACTGTGTTTCTTCATCTTTTCTTTATTATTTGGAATAAATTTTTATTTTCAAAGTTCGATTTTTTATCATTTTTTGTTCAATATACTTCCATTCATTTTCTCTTGATTGATTTAACAACAGCCGATGATTTTATCATCTGTGGATTCTCTTCAAAATATGTGTTTCTCTTCATTTATTTGTGGGAATTACTTATATTTTAGAAATATAATTGTTTACATTAATTGTAAAATAATAAATTCAATTATTTACTAAATATATTGTAATATACTTTTTATATGCATCATCCAAAATGACTGAGAAAAAAACAAATATTTACTGAAGTAATCGTCTTCTTTTCTTTATTATTATTTGGAGTCAAATTTTTATTTTTTAATTTTTCTAAAATTTATTATATATCCTTTTTCCCAGGAAGACACAGAAAACAAAATAAAAAGAAATAAAGAGACGTTTTTTTATTGAAATTTGAACAACCAGATTCCAAGAGGTTTGGAAAAATAGGAAATTGACCAGCATTCCTCATATACATACAACACAGTATCTATATATATATATTTCCGGTGGGCCCTTTGAAAAATATCTCACCTGTAATTATGTATATTCGTTCTTATCATAACTTTCTCTGTACTTATCACAATCTCACGCCAAATAATAAACAAATAAATAAATAATAAATATATTTTTTATCCATTATTATTATTATTATTATTATTATTATTATTTATTAATTAATTAATGCATCTTTTGAATTTGAATTATTCACTACTCATTTCGAAGAATGTTAACTCATTATATTACTAATTCTAAAAATTGAGCCTATCTTCATATTGATAGGTGTAAGTGGTGTACGTGAATTGGCATTTATTAAAAATAGAGTTTCGTTTATTAATTTGTCTGTAATAGTTTTATCTATTTTTTTATTTATAAATTTATTATAATAATATAATATTTTCATAATTGGCTTCAACGGATTGACATAAAAGTGAATTTGAATCAACTAATTTGAGAAGATCACACAATAAAGATACGGGAGAAACAAACTACTTCAAACTAGAAAAATATCTTATTGAAATTTTTATATTTACCTTTTTAGATACAATGTAATTTGTACAGATGCAATATAACTTGTATATTTAAAATATATTGTTATTACTGTTAAAAATACTAACGTGGAACATATGCGAGCACATAAGATATTTTTTTATTATATTTTGTAATGTAAGTATGTATATATATAGCGAATGAAGTAATTCAAGCATATTAATTTAATAATAATATTGAATTTACAATTTTAAAAAAATCAATTTTAATTTTACTGAATTAAAAAAAAAATATATATAAGATATAATTTAATATCAAATAAAATAAACAAATGAAATTGTACCTACTGTTCAAGAATCAAACAACTCTAAATCAAAGAATTAGATAGAAAATGACATCTTTTTTAATATATTTTTAACTTATAACAATGAAAATATTGATAAACATGATATGCAAAATTTATGGAATGATGAATCAAATCAAATATTTTAGTAATTAAAATTTACCAAAAATAGTGATTTACACACAAATATATCCTAAATCATAGATAACAAATTATTTTTTATCTGAAAACTATGTTTAGATGGAAAATTAAAAATAAAATAAGAAAGTCATTATATATATATAGATATAAAAATAATGATATGAAAATATATAGCTATTTTTTTTTGAAATAAAAGTTTTTTCTCCATACTATCCTACATACAATGTAACTTATATATCTAAAATTTTATTATTTTAACGAAAAAAACATGTAGAATATATAATTTATATATATAAATATATAATTTTTTGTCTCAAAATAAAAATCTTATTTGCATACTAAACTAATTTATTATATAAAAATTAAACTATGTCATTATTTTTATAAAAAAGTATTAGTAATTATCTATTTGTAGTTTAATTTAAATACAAATAATTTAATATAATAAATATTAAAACTTAACATTAGATAACCAGCCAAAAATAAGTATATTTTTTTGCATATATATCTTATTTTATTACATGCAATATTAATATAATATTAAAAATTGTAAAAGATAAATAATTTAATATATTATTCATAAAAAGTTGGATAAAAATAAAAAAATTATTTATATTTTAATAAATAAAAAATATTTTTAAAAAAATAATAAATTTACTAATTAAAAGCAGACACATTATTTTTAAAAATATTTTTTAGAGGTTGAAATTTGCCAAAAAAATATTAAAACAATTTATTATCATCTTAATATAATAATAATAAGTTAAAGTGATTTTCCTTTCGAATAACATAAAGGGAATTTGTTTTCATGTATACGGCGTATCGAAGTACGCAACTTGTCTGGGTTACTTGAGCTCAGAGCCTTGCCACGTGTGCTGCAACAGTGATAAGTACGTGCTTTCACATTCAATGATTAGGCAAAGAATAAGTTCCTCATCATTATCATTTTCAGCAAAATACAAAATGCCCCCTACATTGCATCCAATCACACGCGCCTATTTTTTATGATTATTATTTTCCCGAAATGTATGGCAAATTACAAAAGGGCCCCTAAACTTCACCCAGACGGCTATACCACACACTCGGCTAGATTTTATTTTCATGATTTAATTGTATGGGTGAATAAAATTGTTTTCTTTGGAAGTTATTTCGATTTAATACAATATCCATCAATTACATGCAGTTATATTAATGTAATAGTGACTTTTTCCACTTAAAATATTGTTATAGTATAATATTATTAAATTTTAAAAATATAATATTAATATTTTTTAAAAATATATAATTATATTCAATAGTTTATATATGTAGCATGATTGTGATAAAATATAAATATTATATATAAAAATTATATAAATATATAATAAGTAAATGAAATAAATTTATTTACATTTTTTGAGTTATATAAATTCTCATGTTAATAAAATGGTATCCTTTATTTTCATTCAATTTGAAATTTTGTGACAAAAGAAATAAGTATATATAGTTCAACTAAAAGTAATGGACCAATAAATGGGCAAAAATGACAAAATATAATGTTTTTCAAAAAAAATTGCAAAATTATAATAAAAAAAAAATTTTTTTATTTTAAGTAAAGTCGCCCCTGCGAGGGGCGACAATGAAAATTTATTTTTTTTTTAATTTTTTTTTTTGAAGTCGCCCCTGGCAGGGGCGACCAAAATTTTTTTTTTTTTAACGCTGGAGCCTTCACTCGGTCGGGCACTCGGTCGCGCGCCGTACTCGGCCGGCCGAGTGCGAACCCTTACTCGGCCGAGACACTCGGCCCCCGTATTACTCGGCCAGCCGAGTACTGCCATCCACTCGGTCACGGCACTCGGTCGACCACTTCACTCGGCTGGCCGAGTGCGAACGCGGATTCTGATTTTTAACATCCACTTCAATTTTTCTCATTTTTGTATTCTTCTCGTTTTCTCGTTCGTCGTCCTGTTTTTGTACATTTTCCTTTTTTTTTTATCGTGTTATAGTTAAATTAGATAATTTATTTAGTTTGGTAAAAATTCGATGAAATTGTTAAGTGAGATTGTTATAACATCTTGAAATGTATTGATTAATTGAATTTCCAACAAATAACTATAATTTTGTTTTATAAGTAAAAATTATGTTTAATAAAGAAATAATGAATAAACAACAACAAACCAAAAACATGAATAAACAATAGTTCTCAAAATCATGAATGAAGAACAAAAAACAACAAAGTCAAGTGTTTGAAATAAAAACAACAAAAAACAACAAAAAATTAGTCGGCGCCGGCTCACTGAGGGGGTCGGTAAGGTGTGTTCGATGGGCCGAATGGTTGATACGGTGGATATTCCCTTTCCTGGAAATGGCCTTGTTGCACATGCCACTCGTATTGTTGCCTTTGCATGTCAAGTAAAATTTGGGAGTTGTAAGCTTCACGATGGATATACTCTTTCATGTCGGCAACATCCCCTTCTATGTTGGTCAGACGTGCATCCAAGGCGGTTCTCCAATCCGACCAATCATTCCACCCCCCTTGATACTGGGGTGGATACTGTGGATGCTGTGAAGGTCCGGCCTGATCGTCCGAGGGCATTTGTGCTTCACCCATCATTTCATCGGCCTGTGCATGATCCACATCAAGTTCCATCGGCTCTGATCGGGCATCCGTAGTCCTTCTCCTCCTCTTCCTTCGTTCCTCCTCATTCCTCAATTCATTCTCGCTCTCTTCAATAGCTTCCGTATGAGCCGAGCCATTCAGTAGAAGATTATGGCCCTTCCCTCCAGCAATATTAGTCAGGCGAGAGTTCGGCAGTGCAAACCTCTTCTTGTCTGATAAAATCAGATACAATCGTCTGGTGCCGGGATGTAATTGGCACATCTTCATGTTGCACAGCATTTCCAGGTTTATAGTTGTCTCGCCTGGTGTCTCTTCCATCCCTTCCAAGTTCACCCCGAAGTGGCGAGCAATGGGAGTGATCAAACCTCCAATGTGGATAGCAACTTGTTTTTTGGATCGAACGAATTGCCTTAACAGCATTGGTGCCACATTGAATTTCTTCCCTTTCACCAAGCACCACAGCACAAACAACTCATCGATACTGACCGCTCCAGGCTCAGGTTTTGCTAAAACTGTATTGGCGAGGAACCTGTGAAAATATCGAAGGACCGGGCTTCGAATACTAGATGCTTTCGACCGACTAACTTGGTACTCCGATGGGTGAGCTCGATCAGACTCTGTAATGTCCTTCCAAAAAGTGACAACATTGAACTCCGGAAAACTGACCCTCTCATTGGGCAGATTTGAGTACCTCTTCTTGGGAAATCCAAAAATCCCATTGAGGTCTTCGGCCGAAAGATAGCGAGACTCGTTCCCCAGCTGAAATATCACGGATTCGGGCACCGTGTCATTGTATCCAACATGAAGCTGGGAGAAGAATTCAAGAACGAGAGGCTCATACGTCTTCTCGTGCATGCCAAAGAACTTAGTCCACCCGATAGCCTTGCACATTTTTTTTAAATCTTCGTAGATGCCCATTTCTTGCATGCACTCAACATCGGCCCATCGAGTGGCTCGCCTTCTTTTCTGTTGTACCTCAAACCACCTATGACTGTCGGTCTCCCAATCAGGAAAGTTTATGCCGTAGGCATCCGGCATGGTCGCTAAAATTCTTTCGTACTCAGCTTGTTGTTCTTCAATGGAGTGTTCGCTCCATTGGAAAGTAGAATTCACAACATCCATGCTATGCTCCATTGTGGGTACCTAGATGATAATGAATTAGTATTACATCCAATCCAGGTGAACAAAAAATGAAGATTCCTATGATACAATATTCATCTTTGCAAATTCATAATTCAACATTGAAATTCATGGGGTATTAAGATCATTTCATCATGGTCTCACTCTAAATCATGCCACATTCCCACTTTCTATAATGCATATCAATTGTTCGATAAAAAACTTCAATGAAAACTAACCAAAAATCTATATTCTTTCATGCCATAATACTCCAAATTAGTAGAGCATTAACATAATCAAACAACAACCTTAGATTAACATGAAAACATATCTATATAGAACAAAAAATCATGCACACCAAGTGTTCGATAAAAAACTTCAATGAAAAATTGCAAGAAAACATATCAAGTTTCATGTCAAAATGCTCCAAATAAGACTCTCATCAACATATGTAATGAACAAAAGCAATGGTTAATGAAAACATACCTTTAGATTGAAAAAACGAAAGTTGGTGTTTTTGGTTGAATCCTTCAAATATCCACCACCTTATCCCAAAATTGGAGCAATTTGTTGTTTGAAATAATGGGTACAATGATTTTGATTGAGAAATTGATGGCTTTGAATGAAAATTTTTGGATTGAGGATGAGAGATTGGAAGAGGCTAGGGTTTGGGTGTGTTTGTGTGTGAGAAGAATGAGGAAAAGAGGGGTTATAAAATGTTTCCGTGCTCTCGCACTCGGTCTCGCACTCGGTCGCGCGCCTTACTCGGCCGCCCGAGTGCACCTGATATACTCGGTCTCCTGCACTCGGTCCGCGCAGATACTCGGCCGCCCGAGTGCGAAGGAAGTCCGAAATGCTTCGCACTCGGGCATCACGTTGTCTTACTCGGTCATGTTGCGGTACTCGGCCGACCGAGTGCGAACAAAATCCTGCACCCTTCGCACTCGGTCGACCCCGGTCGGGTACTCGGCCGGGGTTCGTACTCGGTCAGCCGAGTACGAACCAATTTTTTTTTTCTTTTTTCTGATTTTATTAATAATGAAAACAATAATAATAATAATTATAATTATAATTATAATAATAACAATAGTAAAGATTGTACGTCTAATTACATCGTATGTAAAATTAAGTAACCATTGTACGTTTAATTACATAGATAACAAACTAATAATCAAAATGTGATCCTGTAAAACAACGACGCCTTATTTTTTTCCTTTTGCCCCTACCTCGCTCTTCTTCTGGCACAGGTTCACTATCCGAATCATTATCATCTGTCGTAATATTCAAACTAAAAGATGGACGACCTGATGATGATGATGATGCAGTCCTCGAAATCACATGATCATGTACTATATTCAATGGCGTGCTAGAATGGGAATATGAGATCGGGGATGTATTGAACTGAGGCAGAAAATTTCCATAAGTGCATGATGCTGGAGGCGGAGATGTATAACGGCCAGATTCTAAGAGAGAAGTGAACGACTGACCGTCTGCCGTAAAATCCCAGTCTGGGGTGGCGGCGTAATAACTGTTACTTTGCATGTCGATACCGGTAGAAATGGGTGGTTCTGGGCTATATTGTGATGTATGTTGCGGTTCGGGATCATAATGTGAATGTATACGTTGGAATGATGGGCGACGATCATGAAAGTGAGCTCTAGCTTGCGTGTATATTTCGTCTACTGATCGTCTGAAAGGCTCCCTAAGATACGGTTCCTCATCTATGACAAGTTTGTTTAAATCTTCCCATAAACTTTCCTGCAGTAAGTTGGCAATACACAGCAAAAACATGAAATACATATTCAGCACACATATAAATTTGAATACTAAAATACTGCCACATACCATTTTTTCTATGGGTGCATTCGGTTGCGGTTGATATCCCACTTGCATATTTAACCCTGGAGTAATTAGACGACGTGTTATTCTTTCATACCATCTGGTATAACCATCTTCGACGTCTGACTCATTCCAACCAATTGCAGGAGCAGAGACAATATTCCAATTTCTGTCAAACCACCATTCCACAAAAAAAGCATGTGTTTCAACCCAGTTTGTAGTGGAGCGGCCTCTACGGCATATATTATGCAATGTATCGTGCACATCCGTAATGCTTTCTGGAATTCGTTGTCTCATCCCGAATTGTCGCAATACCCGATCGGGGTAATATAACTCCACAATTGAATTATGGATCATAGGGCATCTTGACATCCACATATCCGTCACTGTAATAATGCCAAGGTCTATATATGCCCTCACAGCAGCTGGGTATGGGTCGTAAGGTTTCCAATTAAACTGGATAAAAATCGTGTTATATAACATGTAATCGAAATTTAACATAATCTGATCAAGTACCAAACATACCTCTTGTTGAGTTTGCCTGTCCAAGCTCTCCCGGATAGCCCTTAAGTTGTTCGTCAAGCTAGTTGTAAAGTTGTGGTATTGTAACCACTCAGCACCGTACGGTGCAACCGGTAGAATTCCATCCACAGCCACAATTGCCGCTGTATTTAGGCGTCTGCCTCCCGTCATTTGCGGAGTGAGAAAGGTAATTCTTGACCAAGCCCATATCTGCAGTAGTTGCATGGGTCCACCAATTTGTGTACGACCCCTATGTGATGCGTTGCACAGCTGATGGTACAAATAACCTAGTACCGCTGAACCCCAACTCAAATTCCTGCATTCATCAATATCCTCTAGTTGATTCAAATATACCAATGACCCCATATTCCCAGAAGTATCCGGGCACATTATGGATCCTAACAAAATCAATGCACATGCACGTGCATATCGGACAACATGTTGTTGTGAGCTGTTATCGGTAACAGGGTGCATGCTTAGGTGTGTACCCAAGGCTAAAAGTGAAAATCGTGACCCTTTTATGTCTTCTGCATTGGGTTCCCATCCCAGTTGGACTTCACAACGTGCAGTCCAATATGCCCGACCGGTTGAAATATCTGAACTTATAACCGGCCCACCTTCAATTGGCAGTCCCCAAATAAATGCGACATCTTGTAATGTCACGGTCGCCTCTCCAACTCTAAAATGAAATGTATGCGTTTCTGGCCGCCACCTCTCAACCAGTGCAGTGATTAATGAATTATTAATTACATAATCACCACATCGGTAGACACCATAAAATCCCATACGATACAACATCGATATGACTCGATAATGCAACCTTTGTGTACGTCTGAGTATTTCCCTACCATCATCGTCTGGGTCAACCTCATAAGGATCATGGTCATCGAGTCTCCAAAAGATACCACTTCCGTGTCTGCACTTTAATTTTAGGTCAATTTCTCCTGCAAATACATCCTCAGATCGGTGCATGTGCTGTTGCTTTAATATATCCCCACTAATAGGGCCATATTCTCCGTAGAACTCCATACTGCAATTAGATTAAATCAATAAGATGAACAATAAATGAGTGAAAATGGAACAAATTACATAAAATCGGAAAATTACATAAAATCATCAAATTAGACAAAATCTGCAACCCATCTCACTAAAAACCCGTGCGAATGTAACATCAACGCTAAATCAAATTTCAATACACATTATCAAAATACATGTCAAATATCTAAAACAAGCACCATTACAATATTTCAGACACAACAATCTCATCTACGGGCAGATGAAGTTCCGGCCTGGGTAGCAGCTTGATCCTGTGCCCGATATTGTTGTCTAGCGCGTGTTTGTGCCCAATCCATTTCATTTTCAATTCTACTCGTCTTTCCTCTTCCTTTAGTCCTCTTCTCACGCAAGGCTGGATTATGACACAGTTGGAAGGAAGCCTCATCCCAATAATATTCATCAGGCAATGGCTCAAACTTACCACTATAGGTGTCCACATACGTACTTGTATTGAAAACTGAGTTCATGTAAATCACCGGATTTACTCCAAAATGTCGACAAGTCTGCATTGCATGGGAACATGGTATGCCGTTTTGCCTCCAGTCTCCACAGCTACACTCTCTTAGCATCAACTTGACAATGTGGGTATAGCACCTCGTTGTTCCTGGCACGAATGTCTTCACTGAAGCTGTTTGATCAGTGAAATCGACCTTATGGACTTGATGTTCCATTGCCTTTCGTTGTCGTTGATCATACTTCTTGTACACCTCATCAGGCCATGGCTGGTTCCTTTGCTGCATCTCACGGCCCAGTGTCAACCGGTCAAGAAAATATTTAATCGACCGATAAAATGTAGCCTGCACAATGGCACAGATTGGAAGCCGTCGTGCACCTTTTAACACGCCATTCATGCACTCTGACAGATTTGTTGTCAAAATTCCATTTCTCCAACCTCCGTCATGGGCAAGAGTCCATTGTTCCTTTTCAATTTTCCACAGGTAGTCATATGCCCTCTCATTCAACACCTTAATTTGATCCATTATATTTTCAAACTCTCTGGTTGTGAACGCTGAGCCGGCTTGCCAACACATGTCCTTTAACTTCACATTCTTGACCTTGCTATTAAAATTCGAACACACATGTCTCAAACAGAAACGATGGACTCCAAGAGGTGGCTGAAAATCTGGAATTCTTTCCACAGCTTTCAAAAGACCGGCGTGTCTATCTGAAATCAGACACATTCCTTCTCTACCGCGAACAATGTGTTTCGATATCATACGAAGAAACCATGACCAAGAACCAAAACTTTCTTCGTCCACAAGTGCATACGCCAAAGGTAAAAGATGTTGATTTGCATCCATGGAAACAGCAATTAACATCTTGTGCTTGTATCTAGTGTAAAGATGAGTTCCATCGACACTAATTATTTTACGACAATGCTGGAACCCATCTATACATGGCCTGAACGCCCAAAACACATATTTCAACATTTTTATACCATTTGTCTCTTCGGGCATGTGGCGCCACTCCACAACTGTGCCTGGATTCCATTTTTGTAGGGCTCCCAAAAATTTGGGTAGATCTGAAACTGAGCTCTCCCATGTACCATACACATTTTCTCTTGCCCGTTTCAAACCATGCCATGCCTTACCGTATGAGATTGTATATTGAAATTTATCAGACACTAGCTGTTGAACACACTTAATCTCATACCCGGGATCTGTCTGAACCATCCCAGTTAGCAGCGCAGCGATCATGTTTTTGCACAAGTTCCGATGGTCAACAGACACCGCGTTCATTAGACACGTATGAGGGCCTCCATACTTAGTGATTTCCCACATATCAATCCTTTTTCTGTAACCTGCACGCAACCACCAGTTGCAGCGTGTAGTCTCACTATTATTTTTGCATTTGATTTTCCATATAAGAGGTGTGCTTTCATCTACTCGATATTCACGCCTCGCTATACGTATTGCAAAATCTTTAACTGCAGACTGCAAACTCTTCTTATCTTTGAAAACCATGCCTTTTGTGAGCACTCCTTCAGTAGGATCATAGTATCTAAAATTTTTGGGAAGATCAAAGGAGTCCGCAAGCATTTCATGTGATGATGCATTGAAGAACGGGATATTCGGATGCATGGAGTATCTCTGAGCACCTGATGGAAATGATGGTTGTTGATTGGATGGTGATCTCTCTTGATTTGGGGAATACATAGTTTGAATATCACCAATATCCACCCCATCTTCATCTGATTCACTAGACAACTCGTCTTCATCGGGTTCAGAGTCTTCTAGTTCATTCGCACCAAAAGTGTCAACCAATGGATCATCTGTTTGATCATCGGTCTGAGCATTTTCTCTTTCACTTGGAATACCCTCATTATTGGACCTTGAGGTTCCAACTGTATGCTCTTGCCTGACGACTGCCGGATTATTAATGCCATCCCCTCTTAAATAAGCAGCATATTGAAAATACTCATTGCTTGGCATAATATCTGGAAGAACATTATCTTGCAGTTTCTCTGGATCAATATGAAATTCTACATATTGATTATCCGCATCCGGTGCAAAGAAAAACCATAGATTATCATCGTTGTTGATTGGTATACGATGATATCTGTTGTTTGCATGTAGTGAAGCGGATATGTTCAATTTGTATTCATTGCTATCAATCCTTGTCAATTGAAATAATTTTGATACCAAGCTGGAATATCCAATGTCGCGAGGTACCCTAGTTGCACAAACAGGTGGAACATCGCTACAATCCCCAATATAAACAACAATACCGACGTTGTTTGAAGACCCCATATCTTAAATAATAAAGATGTGTTAATGATCTTAAAATAGGGAATTAATTACTTTATTGCAAAGTTTAATAAAACTAATTTAAACTAATACAATAGAAAAATTCAAACCTGAAATTGAAATAAATCAATATGTCAACGCAACGGCAACAATTTGAGGGTTACGATAAATGCACAACAACAGCAACAATTTCAACAGTACCTACATCAAATAATGTATAACAGAAAAATATCAACGACAAATTTATAACAATATATATAGCAACAACCATACACCGACCGAAATACACATATCCAAAACACGGCACACAACCATACACACGCACCTATCACACACAAAAATGCAACCCACACACAACACACAAACACACACAGCAACACACACACAAGCATACACCACAACATACATCACACACACCACAACACACATCACAACACACATTTCATACCCACATTTCATACCCACATTCCATACATACATTCAATACATACATTTCATACATACACCACACCTACAACATACAATACAAGTAATGGAGAAAAAACCACTATCTACACACACACAACACAAAGCAACACACAACACAAAGCAACACACACACACCATACACACACCAAAATACCACAAAAAAATCATATACACACCCACACAACAGTACACATACACACCACCCAAACACATAAAATTTAAGATAAAAATTACCTTTGAGAAATGGAGAAACCCGAAACGTGAATATAGAAGAAAAATTGAAAGGAAATTGAAGGATAATTGAAAGGAGAAGTGAAGAAGAAGTGAAGAAGAAGTGAAGAAAGTGATGAGGAAGAGATAAATGTGTGGTGTGTGTGGGTGGTAATAGATATGATAGAGAGAGAAAAATTGAAGTGGATGTTAAAAATCAGAATCCGCGTTCGCACTCGGCCAGCCTAGTGAAGTGGTCGATCGAGTGCCGTGACCGAGTGGATGGCAGTACTCGGCTGGCCGAGTAATACGGGGGCCGAGTGTCTCGGCCGAGTAAGGGTTCGCACTCGGCCGGCCGAGTACGGCGCGCGACCGAGTGCCCGACCGAGTGAAGGCTCCAGCGTTAAAAAAAAAAAAAAAAAAAAAAAAAAATTTCGTCGCCCCTGCCAGGGGCGACTTCAAAAAAAAAAATTAAAAAAAAAATAAATTTTGATTGTCGCCCCTCGCAGGGGCGACTTTACTTAAAATAAAAAAAAAAAATATTTTATTATAATTTTGCAATTTTTTTTGAAAAACATAATAATATGTCATTTTTGCCCAATAAATGGATGAAAATAAAACTATAAATATAAAAAAAATCATATGAAATTTATGATATTCTAAAGTTTGAGCAAAATCAACTAAGCATTTACTCTATAAATTTTTTTATCTCTCCATTTCCTTAATTTTTTAACTTATTTGATATCATATATTCACAAATATATTATAGATATCATACGATCTTAAAATATCTAATTAAAAATATGTTAAAACAATAAATAAATATATTGAGCTATTAGTAAAAAAGAAAATAGGGAGAAAAATTACTGGGCTACTAATATATATATATATATATATATATGTGGGTTATATGCGAACAAATGAAAATACTGTATATTTAATAAAATTAGGCAAAATACATTTTAATATCCTTTAGTCATTTATAAATATTTTAAAAGACTTATCTGATATGTAATTTTTGTACAAGTCCTTCCGTTATTAGAAAAATAATTTGCACATTTCCTCGCTTGAGTTTCTGTATTCGTTTGTTTTTCCGTTTGAATCTTTTTTTAAACATTCTATATAATTTTCCACACAATTTCTATGTATTTTTTTCTTCAAAAAATACTTATTTCTTTCTTTCTTTCTCCTCAAATGAATATATTAGGAGAACACCAAAATCAAATTTGTAAAAATGAAAGAGTAAAAAATTTTAAAAATATTGATTTTTATAAGAACTTGTATAATTATTGTTGAACAACTGAGGGACGTGTGCAAATATAACTAAAAGACATTTCAATAAAATCATGGATAGGTAAGGTATGTTAGGATGCAAATTGCCATAAAATCAGTGCGGATTCTAGAAATTTGCAGGCTTGTGTTGAATTTTAAAATGAATTCTTAATATCTAGTCGTCAAAATTTAAATATATACTTGAAAGATATATATGATAAAAATAAATAAATCGGGTATTATCATTTAATAATAAAAATATAGAATGAAACATGTATATACTAAGAAGGAAAGAATGCAAGTATACATTGCATTGATGTTGATTATAGACTAATCACCCATCTTGTCATAGAAAGACAATTTAGAAGGCAGGGAAGCCATAAATAGATTGAACACAAATATGAACTTTGTGTGGCCAATCAATGTGATAATCTCATGCCACACACTTTCCCCACTTCAATACCAATAATTTGATAGCAACATCACTCCACATTGTAGACAAATGATGTGGGCTCTCTTCTTATTCCAAATTTACCCTCCTATTTCTTGATAATATCTAATTCTAACACTTCAAGACTCACATCCTTAAATTAAAATAATAATAATAATAATAACAACAAGAACAATCCCATCATCTAGAAAAAAAAATGGTTTGACAATTGCTTTTAATTATACAAATACGACTCATTTTTTTATTATGGATGGAGTATGATAAATTCCTGAGATGCTTGTTATCGTGCTGTTGGTTCAATTCTTAAGATAATAATTAAACCATCGTTCTTTTTAGAGTTGTTCTATTTTCGTTCGGAATTATAAAGTATCTAAACATTGATATTTAATATATATCAAATATCCACATATGAGTACTATCAATTGTGTGACTTTGCATAGCAAATGGTTATTGATGTTGATAATCATGTGTTGCGCTTGAAAATATCACATACTCAATCAAATCACAAACATACATGTAAAATAAACGAGTCCAAACTAATTTAAAATCTACCAATATTAGTGTATTGCTAATTAAATATGAAAGTTTTGATGAAACCTCAAGGCTAATGAGTACATGTATATAAATGTATGAATTTATTAATTAATCTCAAAATTATTTTTAAAATAATATTTTAATGATTTGGTTTTTAATGTATGTTATATATTATTAATTTAACCATCAGTCGATCAAGAGCAAATAAATTAATTCCCTTTAAATAAATAAAGAATGAATTATTTCCCTTGGTTACTTCACAAGTCTTATGACTTGGTAATAATTTAAAGTCCACGTCTTTGTAATTATTTATTTAGGAGAGACTACACAAAATAATGGAAATGGTCATTGAAATAGAAAGCAATAGAAAGTTGTATTAGTGGTATTTAATCATATTATAATTTTTTAAATAATTTAATTGTATTTTGTCCAAACACGTCGCCCTCCATCACTCCAGCCTTGTAATAAGCGATCATGGCGACACCAATCATAACTCTCTTTATTATGTCTCATGCTTTTTTATATTACCAAATAAATGGTGTGTTATCATAATCCATCTCCATGATTCAAAACTTGCGGCCCATTTTATTTATTATAATGTATACACTTCTTTTATTATTATTATTTTTATTATTATCATAATCGGCTCGCATAGATAAAAGATCGTCCATTTAGTTTTATGTTTGTAGTTCGGGTAATTTTTTTATTTTTTATAAAAAATATTATATAAACTATTTTCTTTTTCTCAATTGAGTTACCTAATAAATTTCATCATATAGATAATAAATTATTATAAAATGAATTTGATCACTTTTTAACATTTACTAATTTATAAATTTATTATGCATTTAATTTTAAAATATACACAAAATTTGCATTATTTATCTAAAATCATACAACTCAAAAACTTCATGAAATATATTGTCCGGCACTTCTCCCACACTAATCAGATATACCTAATAGAATAGTTCTAAAATGTAATTGAAACTATATATAATACAATTATAGAGATTGAAAATAATTGTCCAGCAGGTTCACGAGAATGGAGGGTCCAGACCACATATAATTAGATAGAAAATTAATTATACATGATGTGAACTCTACTCTACCATTGGGATGTGAATGTCTGGTTGAATTATTCAATTGTAAAATGTGTTGCAATAAAGAAAACTTAAATTTAAAATATCAGAAAATTCGATAAGTGTTAAGTTATTTTATTTATAAACTTTGAGATTGTGATGATTATGTATACCCTTGATTTTATACTTATATTGAGATTTTAGTTTTATTGTTTTTTTTTTCCATTATTTTGCTAGAAAAGATTTTTATATTGTTTCAATCTTTTCTTATCCTATTTGTATCTTTAACTTTTCTATTATATAATCACTCATATTTGAGATTGTATTCTCATGTCATGCATGTACGACGCTTGTTGATCATTAAAAATATTATCAGAAAATATTCCTTTCTTGTGGCAATTGCTATCATTTTAATTTAAGCCTACAGTGATATTTTGTCGATCTCGATATATGGGTTGATATTTCTTGAATTTGAGATTGATTATTTGTTTCAAATTCACCTAGATTGAGATAAATTTCAAGGTCATGTGTGTTTGACCTGATGCTGACTATTAGCTTATGTTGTATCTCTTTGATATAAATTCATCTCGTCCAACTCGTGATCAGTCATGAGAGTCATATATCTTCGACTTAATGCTGAGTAATAGCTTGTGTTATGTCATTTTGACCAAACGCCCATCTCCTCTACATAACGCTTACTGTAATTAAGATCCTATGTGCAATCTGCTTATTTTTTAGATTGCCTCGTGAAAATTTTGTTGTTGGATCCACCTAATAATTAATATCACATAACATTGATAATTCACCAATCTAATTATTATCTATCTTAAATATTAATATAATACGATGGAACCAAAATTTACAATGGTATATGAATCTTGAATATTTGGATTATATAGATGAAAGAATACAGGTATCGTCCAAGGATACTTCAGATAAATTTGAATGTCGTAATAATTTAATAACCCAAGCCCATCACGCAAAGATATTTTAGTGAAGTTTCATTTTTCCAAATATAGCCTTCTAAGTCACGTTTATAACGTGATATGCACATTGACAAAATGACCGCTTAAAAATAAATGATTCCAATTGAACTGAACGACCGTCAAATCCCTTAAAAAGTCAATCGACTTTACCTTTTCGACCTTATTCTATTTTTTCTTTTTATAATTTTGGGCTAAAATAATTGTTTGTCTACTGTATTTCAAGTATTACATTTTATAATATATTTAAAAATTAAATAAAAATATATTTACAATATAGTTTTGAGTTAATCATATTTAAAAATAAATATGTGAGAATATCCAACAATATTCTATCATTTTACTTGTAATGACATGTAAATAATATATTTTATATAAAATATACATTTCTTTTGTTCCATAATAAAAAAATTATTTCTATAATAAATTGATTAATTATATAAAATACATTATTTAATATATTTTATAAAAATATATTAGTTAATATTTATTTGCAATCCACCTCCACTATAAATAATATTATAATCTAACCTTAAATAATTAACTAAATATAATTATATATTTTTTGCATCTAATATCTCATTTTAATATATACAATATTGGTATAAACTTAAAAATCATGAATAGATGATTAATTTAATATATTATATATAAAAAGAGGAGTTTAAACAAAAATATATTTGTATTTAAAAAAATCTGAAACAATATTTAAAAAAAAAAGAAGAGAAATAAAATTCATTAAATCAAAAGTTGACACATCCTTTAAAATAAAAAATCAATTTTTAGAAGCTAAAAAAGACGGAAAAATTATATTTATCCTATTTTATTATAAAAATAATATAAATATCTAAAATAAAAACTGAATAAATTGAAGTTGGATTATCATGATACCTGCAATCTTCTTAACTACCTGGAAGCTGTCCTTAACAATTTAATTTTCAAAATTAATTATTATTTATTGCTGTGCATGACTTAGAAAGTGGACTGCGACCTCAATATTGATTGATATTGCCTTTGTCAAATTAAGAATGTGGATTGATTTATAGCATGTGAAAAGGGTGGGTATTTACTTAAGGATGCTGACAATTTCTTTCTTTTAAAAAAAAATAAATAAAATTGTTCTTTATATGGAAAAAGTAAAAGCAATAAATTAATAAATAATAATGATAATTGTGGGCGTGTAAAACGTGTCGGGGCCCCTAAATAATGACATTTTATTAAAAAAGGTGATTAGTCGCTGTAAGTGGGACATGGGTCGAGTAGGGGCTGGACATATGTGTCTTGATGTGGGTTTGTATCCATGCTACGTATGAGAAGACCATACCTAATCTATAATATAATTTTCTCAAAATTATTGTGTTTGGTGTGTAAGAGTGTTTGAATACCTATTCTTGAAGATGATATGTAAATATAAAAAGAATTGTGTAATAGAGTTTCGTGTAAACGTCGGTACAGTTCCTCGGTTTTGGTTTTAATTTTAAAATTGTTGATTTTTGAAATTGTGACGGTGGAATTGAAATTAAATCGATTTTTTAGACGGTTTTGATTATGATTTTGGAACTATTGATATTTTGGAACAATTCTAGACCTTAAATTGTTGATTTGGAATTGATATTTTCTGGAACTGTTGGGTTCTGGAACAATCTACCCTATAATCGAAACCAAAATGATCAATTTTTTATTTTGATTTTGATTATGGTTCGAAATCGGTTGACCGCTGATTTTTATTCGAATCAAAATTATACCCATATCTAATATTACATGTTTAAATATAGATCATTATATTAAATTTTGATGGACTTACTGGTGATTTAGATGCGAAGGCTCTCTTTGTTTATGGACTGACATATTGCATAGAGAATTTGTTGATTTAATTATGCGTTTGTACTGAAACTCATTTTTTATTTTAGTTAATTTAACCACACATGCTTTTTTCATTTTTTCTCTCTTCTTTTTATTTTTATTTTCTCTTTCTCTTCTTTCAATCAATCATTTCATAAATTCTAATAACTACGTCGTATAATTATCCAATCATCCAATTATTACGTAGCAAGACATTTTTTAAACTCACTCAATTAAAAAATCTCACACATAAATTTGGCACACTGTTTCAGCCTAAAACATACATATCGTAAATGATTTTGTAGGTATGAGATTTGAAGTGATAATAGTCATTTGAAAAAAGAGATGGTTAGGCAAAAATATTGGGCTGGGCTTCAAGAACAGACTCAAGATTAGTCCATAAAATATCATGTAAGCCCAAATAGGGTAATTGTTCTCGTTGTTATCCGAATGGAAAGCTTATTTTGATTGGACCCGGTATCGGGGTCCGATTCATTTGGGATACCCTACCCTGTCCACCTCAATCTGCTTCATTTCAGCCTTCGTTTGATTTCTGCAACCTGCGAGCTACAAAATCGACTCCCTGAGTTGCCTCGGGCGAGTCTAGTTCGGCCATGTATTCTAAAAGAGCTACGTTTGTCACGTCCAATTCTCTGAGACATCTACACAAGGTATGTGGAAGAAATCCCACAGACTTTTCATTTTCCGTTAGAATCCCTGATTTTTTTAGAAATTTCGGAGTTGCCACGGAAAGTTCAGATATTTACAATAATTTTGATCGAAGTGCTGATGAAAATCAAGCTGGTTATAGCAGTTATAATCAAAACGACCAATTTTACAGCAGGAATTTAGGTGGATTTCAGCAAAGGCAAAACCCTAGTAGGGTTTATGAGGAAAGAATTGGAAATGATAGATTCAATCATAATCACTCGGATTTTAATTACGGGGATCGTAATATAGATGGCGGTGAGCTAAATCAGAGTCCGCCTCGGATTCATGGTCAGAAATACGTATGGCAGAGCAGTGGTGGTAAAGTTCAGCAGAATGAGAGTTTCATTGGTTTTGGTAGTAGAGGAACTTTCATGGCACCACCCCCTGTAAATGGCGGAGTGCGTCTGGAGAATTCAAGAGGAGATTTTTCTTGTGGAAGTAGTTTTTCTGGTTCTTACATTCAAAATGAGGATATGCAGGTGCAAAATGTACACAGTGCTGGAGTGCATCCTCAAAATGTGGCTGGAAATTATCATTCTAATGCAGGGTCAATTGACGTTGCTCAAGAGAGTCAGTTAATGGGCAAATTAGAGGATCTTGATAAATATACTAAGGAAGGAAAAGTAAAGGAAGCAGTGGAACTTTTGGGGCTTCTACAGAAGAAGGGCGTGCAAGTTGAACTTCCTCAGTATATAGCATTGATGAAATCCTGTGGTGAGAATGAGGCCTTGAATGAGGCTAAATCTGTCCACGAATACCTTCTGAAGTCACTGGTGCATCTTGAAACCAGTACATACAATCAGATTCTTGAGATGTACTCTAGATGTGGTTCCATGAATGATGCATTTGCAGTATTTGATCGAATGCCTAAGCGCAACCTGACGTCTTGGGACATTATGATATCTTGGCTCGCTAAGAATGATCTTGGAGAAGATTCCCTTGAGTTGTTTGCAGAGTTCAAAGGATCTGGACTGAAGCCAGACGGGGAAATGTTTATCGGGGTGTTTACTGCATGTGGTGTCTTATGTGATACTGTAGAAGGAATTTTGCATTTTGAATCCATGATGATAGATTATGGTATTGTTCCCACTATGAAGCACTATGTTAGCATAGTGGACATGCTGGGAAATTCAGGAAGCTTGGATGAAGCTTTAGAATTCATTGAAAAGATGCCAATCGAGCCATCCATAGAAATTTGGGAGACCTTGATGAAGTTCTGTAGAGTACATGGAAATATGGAGCTTGGGGATCGATGTGCTGAGCTTGTTGAGCTACTTGATTCCTCACGCCTGAATGAGCAATCAAGGGCAGGCCTTATACCAATAAGTGCAGCTGATCTTGTGAGAGAGAAAGAGAAAAAGAAATCGAGTGGCCAAAATCCTCTAGATGTTAGGAGTAGAGTGCATGAATACAGAGCAGGAGATAGATCACCCGATAATGATAGGATATATGAATTGCTTAGGGGGTTGAAGCAGCAGATGAAAGAGGTTGGGTATGTACCAGAGACCAAATTCGTGCTCCATGATGTTGACCAGGAAGTCAAGGAGGAAGCTCTCATGGCTCACAGTGAAAGGCTTGCAGCTGCACAAGGGTTCTTGACTAGTGCAGCTCGTTCCCCTCTACGCATAATTAAGAATCTTCGTTTTTGTGGTGATTGCCATAATGCGTTCAAGATTATCTCAAAGATAGTTGGCAGGGAAATCGTTGCACGAGATAGCAAGAGATTTCATCATTTTAGAGATGGATCGTGTAGCTGTAATGATTTTTGGTGAACCAGACCTGATTTTTTGAGGTTCTTCTCTATTTCTATTAGATCTAATACAGATGAACTTGTGCTATTCTTTCTTTGAATTCAACAAGTTCGATATTCTTATGGAGTCCATGTTGAAAAAATATACTCATATGCTAACTATAAATTTCTTGCTCTCAAATCAGATCAGCAGCATAATAAGATTATTAGTCTACAGATTTTGAATTACTCTAGTAAATTCTGCAGCAACTATTGTTCCCTCTTAGCCTTATGAATCAATCATCATAAGTTAATGACTATGAATACAATGCTCTCGAAACTTGCTTTAGAGACATAGAAACTAGAAAGAGTACATTTAGGCTGTTAGGTTCTGTGACTGCTATAATCCTTCCATATCTGATCTGCCATTTGTTTGTAGACCCTTTCTGTGAGATGATAAGAGTCCCAAAACACAAATTCTCTCGGATTGTCACAGAGTTCAAAATCCTTGACCACCCTCTTTCCTCCACAGCTGAATACCCCATTGAAACGCCCTGTCCCACAGCATGCTCTTTTTCCTTCCTTCAAACCTGCAACATCCAGTTCCCTCCCTACAGTTATATATTGCCTCGTCTAACTCTTTTATTGGAATGGAGGGAGTATATAACACGGGGTTACAAGACTGAAATGTTAAAACATATACCGTATTTGGAGGGCTGTTGTATCTTTCGAGTAAGATTACTTCTGAAATCATACAGAAAATACTTGAAACCATGCAACTGCTGCCCCATTTTTAACAGCAACTTGTTGAGTGCTTTGTTATGTAATTTTGCCAAATCTGAAGCTTCTTCTAAGCATCCATCACCATCATCTGTTCCTTGTTTGAGAATTCTCAGGCCTGGTAGACACCCCAACTCTCCCAAATTTAGAAACACAAAATTTCTGCCCCCTCTTTTGTGTACTGCCTGCACAAAATATATTCTCATATTCTTAAACTTGAAAAATGCATATTTGAGAAATCACGGCGCTGACTGAGAGAACATGGGGGCAAACGACAGATGGAAATGAGAAATGGTTGGTGATAGTAATTGTTGGACTTACTTTTACGGTGATTGACAAGTTCCCAATCACCATTTCGACATATTTTGAGTGAGAATAAGATGCCAGGACACTGGAATTTAAGAGGAAAGGGCTTATATAATCATTGGTGCCAATGCTGAAAAAGTAGACAGCATCTGATGCGATTTTTGCAGCTTCAACTTTGCCTTTTCTGTTGGATAATTCACTGACTTCCCTTCTGTAGTATTTTAGCTGTGTTCTGAGGTCAATTACCTGAAGAAGATTAACAAACTTATTAGCTCTTAATAAAATATCAAATTAGTCAGCAATAGCAGTACAAGATTCTTTGTCATAAAGACCACTCCCTCCTTCCAAAAGATATACTTTTTTGAGAGTATGTTTTTTATATTATATTTCATTCGGTATTTCACCCTACAAAATATGTTTTTATATTATATTTCATTCGGTATTTCACCCTACAAATACACATATTTTATTACTGATGTTGTATTAATATAATTAAAATACCATAAAAATTTATAAATTTTAAAGGGTACCTAAACGTTCGAGGATCTCCTGCAAGTAACCACAATTTTTGAAGGGTTTTTTTTCAAATAATGCGGAAAAAAAATAAATTATGAAATAGACATGTTTTGGAACACTTTTTAAAAATAGGTAAAACGCCGATGACGTTATTTCGAAAAAATGTCACCGAAGATGACGATTTTAAAACAAAACCAAAAAACGTTACCGTAGATGACGTTCTTTTTCTTATATGTTATATATATATATACATACTATATATAATACATGCATACATCCATACATGCACATATATATACACACTGACACACACACACATATATATATATATATAAAACCTGTATGATATATATATATATTTTAAATATATATTCTTATTAATATATATATGTATATATTTATAAATATATATTTATACTCTAAATTCACATTTTGAATATATATATATTTTAATTTTTATTTATTAAGTAAATATATAAAAATAAATATTAAAATATAATTAATAAAATTAAAATATTATAATTTTATTTAAGATAATAAAAAATATTAAAATTTATTTTTATAATATATATATTATATATATGTATTTCTAAAATATATATTTATAAATAATAATATATATTTTGAATATGTATATATATATTTTTATTTATTAAGTAAATATATAAAAATATATATTAAATTATAATTTTAAAAAGTAAAATGTTATAATTTTATTTAAGATAATAAAAAAAATTATTAAATTAAATAATAATTTTTAATTATTAATTCATATTTTGAAAATAAATAATATATATATAATAATATTATATAAATATATATATATATATATTTATATATGAAAAAAAAGTAATAAACGTCACCTAAGGTGACGTTTTTAATTTTATTTTTATAATATATATTATATATATATTTATAAAATATATATTTATAAATAATAATATATATTTTGAATATGTATATATATTTTTATTTATTAAGAAAAAATATAAAAATATATATAAAATTATAATTTTAAAAAGTAAAATGTTATAATTTTATTTAAGATAATAAAAAAATATTTAAATTAAAGAATAATTTTTAATTATTAATTCATATTTTGAAAATAAATAATATATATAATAATAATATATAAATAAATAAACATATATATATATATATATATATGGAAAAAAAGTAATAAACGTCACCTAAGGTGATGTTTTTATATTTATTTTTATAATATATATTATATACATATATATTTATAAAATATATATTTATAAATAATAATATATATTTTGAATATGTATATATATATATTTTTTATTTATTAAGTAAATATAAAAAAAAATATTAAATTATAATTTTAAAAAGTAAAATGTTATAATTTTATTTAAGATAATAAAAAAATTATTTAAATTAAAGAATAATTTTTAATTATTAATTCATATTTTGAAAATAAATAATATATATAATAATAATATATAAAAAAGTATATATATATATATGTTATTTTTATATGTTATTAATATATATATATATGTTCTTTTTATATGTTATTAATATATATATATATATATATATTATTCATGAATTAATAATTAAAAATTATTTTTTAATTTAAATATAATTTTTTTCTTAAATAAAATTATAACCTTTCATTTTATGAAATTATAATTTAATATATATTTTTATATATTTACTTAATAAATAAAATATATATATATATATATACTTATTGAAAATATATATTTAGAATATAAATATATATTTCATAAATATATATATATATCTATATATAATAAAAGATAAAAGAAAATAAATTAAAAAACGTCACCTAAGGTGACATTTTAAAAAAAATATATTATATATATTTATTTATATATTATTTATTTTCATGAATTAATAATTGAAAAATTATTTTTTAATTTAAATATATTTATTTGTTGTAAATAAAATTATAACATTTTATTTTTTAAAATTATAATTTAATATTTATTTTTATATATTTTATTAATAAAAATATATATATGTATACATATTGAAAATATATATTTAGAATATAAATATATATTTTATAAAATATATATATATATATATATATCTATATATAATATATTATAAAGGGAATTAAATTAAAAAACATCAGTTTAGTTGACTTGACTCAGTTTGTGCATCAAGTCGGTGGACCGAGTGTTAAATAGGTTATAGAATTGGGGAGTTTTTTGTTGCACCATCAACTCGTGCCTTAACTCGGTCATTGACTCTACACGGCTGACCGAGTGGATACTTCAATATACTATATTTATATATATATATTTTTTGGGATTTCTATTTGGGAATTTCAAATCGTGTTATGAAAGTATTTTATTGCAATTATTAATTAATGATTGAAATTTAAGTAACCAATGTTAAATAATACGGAATTGAAGTAAATAATGGTCAATATCAAAGACACAAATTGTTTGGATCCAAATAATCTATATTCAAGCCTATTACAAATGACCTCCTGTACCACAACCTCGATTTCTTCTAGTTCGGCGACCTCTTCCTTCACCTTGCCCGTCATTTTCTGACGTTTCTTGTTTTCTCCTTCGAGTTCCACCTCTTCTACCTCTTCTGTGAACAACGGGTGGTTGTGGCTGTATGTCTTCTTCGACCTCATCTTCCTCCGAGGTTGGTGTCAAATGAATTGTCATTCTGCTGTAGGATGACGTAGAGTGGTCTGCTACATCCCTGAAAGTAGCAACATCTGAGTACTGGAATTGAATCGGAGTAGGACGGACATAGTCGTAGTTTGGCATATTGCTCGTTTCTCCTGCTCCGAGGTCAACGTTCATATAAGAAAATGGCGAGTGAGTGGACATATATGGATGGTAGGGTGTTGGAGTATACGTTGGTGTACTCATTGAAGGCCTATATACATCCGACATATGTCCTTCAGTTTGGTATTCGGGTCGCGAAGATGTTGATGCAAAGTTCCCAGGTGGTGGCATCCGATCTTCAGGGGTAAGACGCCTTCTAATTCTCATCTGATTTTCTGATTGACTTTGCGTCTCTTGTTGATGTACAGGCTGGGTATACGTCATTTGCGGAGGCTCGGGGGACAGTCTCTCAATTGTTCGCTCTATATTTTCATACAATGAGAGCTGTTCATCTAACAAAATATTAAGTTGGTCAATGTCGAACCTATTTCTATTCTTTGTATTTCTCTTCATGGGTTCCAACTGTTCAATCTACAAATAAGATAACAGATGCACATTAAAACACCAATCATGTTGAATAGATATAAAATTAATTGTAGAATTACATATATGTTGCGTACCATGTAGTGCATCAGTGAATCATCTCTAGTTTTTATTCTAATTATTTCATGCGTAATCGGGTGTCGTCGTTGGGTTCATTGCAAATTGGGTTCCCGTGAGATACTCATGTCTTTGATTCCACTGATGAACATACTTCGCGTGTATGTCCACCCAGTTAGCATTTTTACGCCCTTTACGATCAATCTGATGCACGTTCGTCTTCCAGTCATCAAGAGGGTCGATCCGATTAGGTATGTCTTGCAACATTCGGAACTGACGTAAGACTCTTTCTGGATGATGGAACTCCACAAATGAGAAGAAAATTAGTGGACATTGAGCTTGCACATTGTCCGAGAAGCACCGCGAAGGTAAATGGAGTACTTCCGGTTGCGACCAATCATATGGATCCCATGTAAACTGATGACACACAACAACCAAAAACTAAAAAACATATATGTGTTTTTAATTATTACATATAAGAATTGTTAAAATGAATTAACAAATCGAACCTGGTCATGTGTCAATTTATCTAATACTTCTCGGAAAACCCTCACCTGGCGCCTACCAGTGTGCACAAAACTGCTATCAATATTCCACCTGTTACATATATTTTACTAGTTAATTAGTAGATGTATTACATTTGGGTGTGCATTGTAAATATTACCAATAACAATAAAATAACCAAAATAACATGGCTTGCATTGTAAATATTACCGGACACCGAAAGGGGGGACATGGAGTGTACCACCACCCAAATGATCAGGTCTTTCAATTTCTTGCATATTTAATCTACTCGCCTTATATACAGGCACAATGGACGATATGCGCGACCATGCCCAAATCTATCAAATATTATGAACACGTAAAAAAAGAGTTATTAATGAGGTTACGTATGGTAGATTCATTAATATATCATAAAAAAAGAGTACCTGTAACAGTTGAACTGGGCCACCGAGATTTTCTTTATACTCCAACGCGCCATCGCACAAGTGACGGTATAGGGAAGATAGTACGGCATTGCCCCAGCTGAACTCATTAACCTTCTTTATATCTTGCAGACATTGTACATATACTAGTGGTAACAAATTTCCACTAGCATCAGGGCACATCACACCGCATATCAAGAATAAAGCACATGCCCGTGCATATTGCTCAACATGTTCAATTGTGCTATCATCCGTCACCGGATGCGATCGCATATGAGCTGCTAAAGAGCTGACTCTAATCTTTCCACGTTTTGTGTGGGATAATTCTGGCGTGTAACCTAACATCGCATGACAGTAATTAACCCACTTATTGGGAGACATTGTAGGATCAAGTCCACACACCGGATCTCCTTCAACCGGCAAACCCCATATTAAGGCGACATCCATTAAAGTCACGGTTGCTTCACCCACAGACAGGTGAAATGTGTGGGTTTCTGGCCGCCAACTCTCCACCAAAGCGGTTATTAAGTGGTTGTTCGGGTAAAACCTCCCGCACCTATACACACCGTAGAAATCCATTTGAAATAACAAATCCAGTACGCGTGTGTGGATCTCAGACCCTTCACGTTCAAATAATTCCCAAAAATCATTATCGCACTGCCTAAAGCGAAAGAAAAAGTTCAAATCAGCGTCGGGCTTGAGTAGGCCCTCGAAAATGTGCTGAGATTGAAGGGTGAGAACTGTTGGTTCCTTGGGGCCATTGTGATTGTGTGAATTGATATCCATTATCACTGCAAATGAAAAAACAACATTAATGAAGATAGGATAATTAAATCGTAAGATGCTTGAGGTGACTGGACATATAACATATATCAATACATGAAACTCGACATATAACATGTTTTTTTTCCCTTTAACATAATCACTTACATTACAAAAATTATGAACATATCTATTGGTGATAAATAAAAAAAGATTAGGTTACAAGTAGAACAAAAATGAATTGAAGCATGTGATACTTGGCTCCAGAAAACATACATTTTTATACAAAGAAAATCAAGACGGGATAGCAGCAGTAATAAATTCTCAAAATAAATAAGAAGAACAAAAACAATGTTGAACGAGAAAGTTGAAGGAGGAAAATGCAAGGAGACGTGAAGAGAAGGGAGAGAGTTGTTTTCCTTTATATAAAAAGGTATGTTTTATCCTTTAACTTTCTCCTTGCATTTTCCTCCTTCAACTTTCTCGTTCAACATTGTTTTGCTGTTCTTATTTATTTGGAGAATTTATTACTGCTGCTATCCCGTCTTGATTTTCTTTGTATAAAAAGGTATGTTTTCTGGAGCCAAGTATCACATGCTTTAATTTATTTTTGTTCTACTTGTAACCTAATCTTTTTTTTATTTATCACCAATAGATATATGTTCATAATTTTTGTAATGTAAGTGATTATGTTAAAGGGAAAAAAACATGTTATATGTCGAGTTTCATGTATTGATATATGTTATATTTCCAGTCACCTCAAGCATCTTACGATTTAATTATCCTATATTCATTAATGTCATTTTTTCATTTGCAGTGATAATGGATATCAATTCACACAACCACTATGGCCCCAAGGAACCGACATTTCCCACCCTTCAATCTCAGCACATTTTCGAGGGCCTACTCAAGCCCGATGCTGATTTGAACTTTTTCTTTCACTTTAGGCGATGCGACAATGATTTTTGGGAATTATTTGAACGTGAAGGGTCTGAGATCCACACACGCGTACTGGATTTGTTATTTCAAATGGGTTTCTACGGTGTGCATAGGTACGGGAGGTTTTACCTGGACAACCACTTAATAACCGCTTTGATGGAAGGTGGCGACCAGAAATCCACACATTTCACCTGCCTGTGGGTGAAGCAACCGTGACTTTAATGGATGTCGCCTTAATATGGGGTTTGCCGGTTGAAGGGGATCCGGTGTGTGGACTTGATCCTACAATGTCTCCCAATGAGTGGGTTAATTACTGTCAGGCGATGTTAGGTTACACGCCAGAATTATCCCACATAAAAAGTGGAAAGATTAGAGCCAGCTCTTTAGCAGCTCATATGCGATCGCATCCGGTGACGGATGATAGCACAATTGAACATGTTGAGCAATATGCACGGGCATGTGCTTTATTCTTGATATGCGGTGTGATGTGCCCTGATGCTAGTGGAAATTTGTTACCACTAGTATATGTACAATGTCTGCAAGATATAAAGAAGGTTAATGAATTCAGCTGGGGCAGTGCCGTACTATCTTCCCTATACCGTCACTTGTGCGATGGTGCGTTGGAGTATAAAGAAAATCTCGGTGGCCCAGTTCAACTGTTACAGGTACTCTTTTTTTATGATATATTAATGAATCTACCATACGTAACCTCATTAATTACTCTTTTTTTACGTGTTCATAATATTTGATAGATTTGGGCATGGTCACGCATATCGTCCATTGTGCCTGTATATAAGGCGAGTAGATTAAATATGCAAGAAATTGAAAGACCTAATCATTTGGGTGGTGGTACACTCCTTGTCCCCCCTTTCGGTGCCCGGTAATATTTACAATGCAAGCCATGTTATTTTGGTTATTTTATCGTTATTAGTAATATTCACAGTGCACACCCAAATGTAATGCATCTACTAATTAACTAGTAAAATATATGTAACAGGTGGAATATTGATAGCAGTTTTGTGCACACTGGTAGGCGTCAGGTGAAGGTTTTCCGAGAAATATTAGATAAATTGACACATGACCAGATTCGATTTATTACTTCATTTTAACAATTCTTATATGTAATAATTAAAAACACATGTATGTTTTTTGGTTTTTGGTTGTTGTGTGTCATCAGTTTACATGGGATCCATATGATTGGTCGCGACCGGAAGTACTCCATTTACCTTCGCGGTGCTTCTCGGACAATGTGAGAGCTCAATGTCCACTGATTTTCTTCTCATTTGTGGAGTTCCATCATCCAGAAAGAGTCTTACGTCAGTTCCGAATGTTGCAAGACATACCTAATCGGATCGACCCTCTTGATGACTGGAAGACGAACGTGCATCAGATTGATCGTAAAGGGCGTAAAAATGCCAACTGGATGGACATACACGCGAAGTATGTTCATCAGTGGAATCAAAGACATGATAATCTCACGGGAACCCAATTTGCAATGAATTCAACGACGACACCCGATTACTATGATTGGTATAACTCGATTACACGTCGTTTTATATCCCCTGTAGATACCCATGAAATAATGGGAATAAAAACTGGAGATGCTTCACAGATGCACTACATGGTACGCAATATTTATGTAATTCTACAATTAATTTTATATCTATTCAACATGATTGATGTTTTAATGTGCATCTGTTATCTTATTTGTAGATTGAACAGTTGGAACCCATGAAGAGAAATATAAAGAATAGAAATAGGTTCGACATTGACCAACTTAATACTTTGTTAGATGAACAGCTCTCATTGTATGAAAATATAGAGCGAACAATTGAGAGACTGTCCCCCGAACCTCCGCAAATGACGTATACCCAGCGTGTACATCAACAAGCGACGCAAAGCCAATCAGAAAATCATATGAGAATTAGAAGGCGTCGTACCCCTGAAGATCGGATGCCACCACCTGGGAACTTTGTATCAACATCTTCGCGACCCGAATACCAAACTGAAGGACATATGTCGGATGTATATAGGCCTTCAATGAGTACACCAACGTATACTCCGACACCCTACCATCCATCTATGTCCACTCATTCGCCATTTCCTTACATGAACGTTGACCTCGGAGCAGGAGAAACGAGCATTATGCCAAACTGCGACTATGTTCGTTCTGCTTCGATTCAATTTCAGTACTCAGATATGGCTACTTTCAAGGATATAGTAGACCACTCTACGTCATCCTCCAGCAGAATGACAATTCATTTGACACCAACCTCGGAGGAAGATGAGGTTGAAGAAGACATACAGCCACAACCACCCATTGTTCACACAAGAGGTAGAAGAGGTGAAACTCGAAGGAGACAACAAGAAACGTCAGGAAATGACGGGCAAGGTGAAGGAAGAGGTCGCCGAACTAGAAGAAATCGAGGTTGTGGTACAGGAGGTCATTTGTAATTGGCGTGAATATAGATTATTTGGATCCAAACAATTTGTGTCTTCGATATTGACCATTGTTTACTTCAATTCCGTATTATTTAACATTGGTTACTTAAATTTCAATCATTAATTAATAATTGCAATAAAATACATTTTCATAACACGATTTGAAATGCCCAAATAGAAATCCCAATATATATATATATATATATATATATATATATATATAGTATATTGAAGTATCCACTCGGTCAGCCGAGTAGAGTCAATGACCGAGTTAAGGCACGAGGTGATCGTGCAACAAAAAACTCCCCAATTCCATAACCTATTTAACACTCGGCCCGCCGACTTGATGCACAAACTGAGTCAAGTCAACTAAACTGATGTTTTTTAATTTAATTCCCTTTATAATATATTATATATATATATATATAAAATATATATTTATATTCTAAATATATATTTTCAATATGTATATATATTTTTTTATTTATTAATAAAATATATAAAAATAAATATTAAATTATAATTTTAAAAAATAAAATGTTATAATTTTATTTACGAAAAAAAATTATATTTAAATTAAAAAATAAATTTTCAATTATTAATTCATGAAAATAAATAATATATATTAATAATATATAAATATATATATAATATATTTTTGAAAAAACGTCACCTTAGGTGACGTTTTTTAATTTATTTTCTTTTATCTTTTATTATATATAGATATATATATATATATGAAATATATATTTATATTCTAAATATATATTTTCAATAAGTATATATATTTTATTTATTAAGTAAATATATAAAAATATATATTAAATTATAATTTCATAAAATGAAAGGTTATAATTTTATTTAAGAAAAAAATTATATTTAAATTAAAAAATAATTTTTAATTATTAATTCATGAATAATATATATTTGTTAATAATATATAAAAAGAACATATATATATATATATATTAATAATATATAAAAATAACATATATATATATACTTTTTTATATATTATTATTATAGATATGTATATTATTTATTTTCAAAATATAAATTAAAAATTAAAAATTATTCTTTAATTTAAATAATTTTTTTATTATCTTAAATAAAATTATAACATTTTACTTTTTAAAATTATAATTTAATATATATTTTTATATATTTACTTAATAAAAAAATATATATATACATATTCAAAATATATATTATTATTTATAAATATATATATAATATATATTATAAAAATAAATATAAAAACGTCACCTTAGGTGACGTTTATTACTTTTTTTTTCATATATATATATATATATATATTATTATATATATTATTTATTTTCCAAATATGAATTAATAATTAAAAATTATTATTTAATTTAATAATTTTTTTATTATTTTAAATAAAATTATAACATTTTACTTTTTAAAATTATAATTTAATATATATTTTTATATATTTACTTAATAAATAAAAATATATATATACATATTCAAAATATATATTATTATTTATAAATATATATTTTATAAATACATATATATATATATATATAATATATATTATAAAAATATATTTAAATATTTTTTATTATCTTAAATAAAATTATAATATTTTAATTTTATTAATTATATTTTAATATTTAATTTGATATATTTACTTAAATATATATATATATATATATATATTCAAAATGTGAATTTAGAGTATAAATATATATATACATATATATATATCATATAGGTTTTATATATATATGTGTGTGTGTCAGTATGTATATATATAATATATATATATATATCTATATATACATGCATGTATTATATATAGTGTGTATATATATATGTATATAATGTCACCTCCGGTGACTTTTTTTCAAAATAATATTATCGGCGGTGACGTTTTATTTATTTTTAAAAACTGTTTCAAAATATGCCTATTTTGTTTTTTTTTTTTTTTTTTTTTGCATTATTTTGGAAAAAGACCCATTTTTGAAGATAATTATAGTAACGAGGAAAAAAGAAAGAAGAAAGAAACGACTCTGTGGGATGCAATTGGAAATAGACAAGTATGATTTCGACAATACAATGGCAATTTCCAGAAGGTTGGAATGTAGTAATGGATTGGATGGTGGGCCACACACATGTGGGCTACTGACTTTGTAGAGACAATTTATCACTATTGGGCCTGACTGCTTTCTTATAAAAGTCAAAGAAATTTTTCATTGGGCCCATCTTCATAAAGTCTAGCAACTCTCTATAGACCTACTTCGGTTCCCCACTTGGGTCACCGGCTGATTAATCATATATTCTATTAAATTCAAATCCAACCTAGGTGGTTAATACACCCACGTGGACAGGTGAGTATTATCGATGGTTAATAATGTCGAAAATATATTTCACACATATATGGTCTTTAGTATTAATTAGATTGAACATTAAGAGCCATTTGATGAGTGACAAATGTTTTCAAAATTAGATCACTTAACTTTTAAATGAATTGTTTATAAATTATTACTCGAGAAAATTAATAAAAGATTTATTCTCTAGAAGTTTGCATACCATTTAAGAGAAAGTAATAGTTTGGCATTCTCAGACATAGATTCTCTTATGTTGTATCTACAAGCTCTTGGAGAAAAGTAGTTATATAAAGTTATGGAAAAGAGAAAGTGAAATGGAAATGAACCTAACCTACAAAGAATATTAGGAGTTTACAATATTGCCTTTGCACACATTGAACTTCTTGTGATTATTAAGCTAGCTTTGTTTATAATTCGACCCATATGAAACGGAGAACTGATTCAATTCTACTTTTTCTATTAGCTCTTATTTTTCGATTATATAAATCAAATCACACATTCTCTTCTCCCAAACAAACTAACAAATACCCTTCTCTCTCGTTCTCTCTCTCTCCCACCTTTATCTAATCATCTTATAAATTTCGAACTACTCTATGACCGCCTAATAATATAATAATAATAGAATATTTTTAGAATACTTTTATTGTAAAACTTCCACCATATTTTATTTCAAAATATACACTATTAATTTAAGACTTGCAAGATCTAAAATTTCTATAGACATATTTGTCATGCAACCGTCCAACTTAAAACAAACATACTTTTAATGATTGTGTTCCTTGATAAACTTAGCTAAAACATTATTATCAGTGTACAATATCTGTAAATAGTTTGAATTAGTATCACCAGAATATGTATTAATGTTAGAATTAAAATCTTTCATTCAACCACAACCACAATTTAAAGATAAGGGAGAATAACCTTGACATAAATTATCTATGATTCTTGATTTATAATTGAGCTTACTCAATACTCACATCAATTCACACACATCCATATGGATGTGTGTAAAAATATATAGATGAGATGTAGGCTCGTACGGACCACAACAATATGTATAACATATTGTACATGCATGAATGTTGATTAGGAACTAATTAATAAAATATATAATAATAATCTAATTAAGATGTTTTCAACAAAATATTAACTCTCAAATTTAACTTTTTTTTTTTTGAAATCTTGAGAAAATTTCGACTAAGTTGTGATCAGTTATGATATATAAATTTCTCTAAATAAAAAAAAAATAAGAACATTTACTAGCATCTCTACCTACAACATAGATTATCATATCGTACTTTCTACATTTTTAACGAGAGTTATATTTGTATAACTACATATATTTTTTAGATCGGAAGGAGTAATTTGTAATTATGTCGTTCATGTGGGGTTTGAGCAAACCACTGAAATCAAATCAACCCTAGCCATACGTACGTGTCTCCATTTGGTTTTCCACAACATGTCTTTTCAAGAAGTTAGATAAGTAGTGGATTAAAATGTGCATGAAGAAAGATTCTTTTGCATGAGTTGTACCAAAAAAAAAAAAAAAAATTAAGGAAAAAAAGAAAACATACCAGGCCTTCGAAAGTCTGTGATAAAGCCCCAGCTCCGGCTGATGCAAAATTTACCCCATGGTAATTTTTCAGATAATTTCTTGGCTGTAAATATGGTGGAATCAATGGAAGGTTTGCATGTTCAGCTATCACCTTGCACAAAAATCACATGAAACCCGTCAAGATTTAAAAAAAAAATGAAAAATCATAAAACATTTTTCTTCTACAATATTCGAGTGAGATTTGAGCCCATTCCACCATTCTTTCTCTCTCTGTCATGAAGTTGGGGGCAGGCTTACCGATGAAATCGGAGATTAAGCGGCCATCGGAGAATCTTCCGGTGGGGTGGGTGAAGTAGGATTCTCCATAGGGCCAAAAATTGGCTTGGTCAAGAGTGGTGGTGTTGATGTAGTTGTTGTTTCCCGGGTCGAAAAACGAGTCGCCGAAGAAGAAGAGGCCCGCCGCCCGTGGTTGCGGCGGCGGAGGCCGCTTTCTGCAGTCTTGGAGACTGATAGTAAGTGGGATTGTGATCAAGATGAGAAACAATGGCAGTTTCGCCTTTGGCATAATTGGTTTTGTCCTCTTTGCTTTTAAATGTACTAAGCTTAGAAGAGACATAGTGATTCTGTGTGAGAGAATGGACACACACACACACACACACACATATATATATATATATATATATATTGTGTCTATTAGATAATTTGTAATGCACATTAATGGAATCTTAGACTTCGGATCATTTTCACGTGCTAAGAGGTTCTAAATATTATGATAAAAGAGGATTAATATAAAAGATGTTGACTTTTTTTTTTTGGGTAAATGGAACTTTTTTTTAGCAGTTTCGAGATAATAAATTAAATTTATACGGGTAAAACAATGGTACTAAATTATCAATATATGATATGTTTGTATATATAATATATGAATTTTGAAACTTTTTTATTTTCATTGAAATATATATATATATACATAATTTTTTTATAAAATCAACAAGATGAACAAATCAGTTTTATGGAAAATCTAAAATTGGGATGCTCCAATTAACATTTAATCGATCTTTAGAAATTGAGCAATTAAATATTGATATCACAGTTTTATTCCAATATTTGAATGACCGAAAGAGCATTCATTTGAAGCCAAATATTAACACATCTCAGTTTTAAACAATGCATCAAACCTTCAATTACAAATGCTAATTCAATAAATATATTCTTCAAGACTTCAAGATATTTGTAAAAATAAAAACAAACTCATAATTATTTTTCAAACAATACCACCTAAGATGGATTGGCAAGATAGGGTGAGTCAAATCCCACCAAGCTCACCATTTGATAGAGCGAGGCAAACCAGAAAAAATGTAAACTGCTAAAACTCTAACTCAACCCAATTACCAACAAGTTACGGGCTTGACGGTCCAACCCACGGTCCACCTTTATACAGATATATGTATATATATACATTTATCAATTAATTCAACAATTATATAAGTCCATAATCTAATTTTATTAGACATAATTAATTCAAATTGAAATTCTCTCTCATTTTCATCTAATTTTCAAATTTCATCAAACATAAAAATAATGCCTAGACTACAAAGTTACATCAAACATCAAAATATTACTACATATCATAATCTTCAAAAGCAAAATAAAATAATCCAACAATCATTAACCACAAACCGTATTTAAAATTCATCACTCATTACATCATCAAAATCCTCTTCATTGCCAAAATATTTGATCGCTTGCTAAATATAGTTTTCTTGATTCCCGCATTACCATGGTCTACATAGCAAATACACAAATATATATTATAAATTAAACTAAAAATAAAACAAAATGCAAAATAAAGTACGAACAAAATATAAAATTATAAGAAATCTTAACTTACGACTAAATTCAAAGCCATGCAACCAATTCCAGAGGTGGGACTAGGTAGACTTGGTGGGAGGGGGGGGGGGCATTGGGAATGTTATGTTTCTGCATTGGATTTGAGATTTGAGAATTTGAAATACATAACTACGAGGGAGGGTGGGTGTCAAGTTTAATTAGTTTTAAATTTAAAATAACTAGCTTAATAAAACTCGTGGGTTGGCCCGTCTCAATTCATTAGTTGGTGGGTTGTTAAATTTTTAGTCCCATTTCACCTATTTTACAGGGTGGGATAAACTAGCTTGTGTAAGTTGATTCATTTTGACAGCTCTACTTACAAAGCCATAATTCCCCTTAACAGCGACATGTGTGTTTATTTAATAAACTCATTATTTTCATAATTGCCCTTAGTAGTGACATGAGTCTTTATTCAATAAACTCATCATTTTAGAAAATTCACCTAGCCTTAAATGAATTAACTGGTCTCTTGCCAGATTCAATTAAGTGTCTTTCTTAGGATAACCTGGCTCCACCTCTCTTGGTAAGGGAGGTTGTGAATTCAAACCTCCTAAAACACAATTAGTGTGGTTCTTTTTTCCTCTAAGTTGGTGGGTTTGGATCAACTTGTTATACATAAAAAATTCATACATTTTTTTACAAAAGTCTAAATCTTTTAAATTATTTTTGTCATTTTATTGCAATCCATAATTTTTAGACTTACTCCACCTTTCATGCATTATAATGTGTGGATTTTCTAATGAAAGCAATCTTAATTAGCATCTCAAAAGAAAAATCAAGTGATTTTTCATCTTTTTTAATTGCATATAATGGTCAAACAAATTTTCATAGCTAAATCATAGTATATGTTTTCTCATTTTAATCCTTTATCAATATGTATATGCATGGCACGAATGAACTTACTAACTTTTTCTTAACAATATTAACATGTTCGGACTTAATCTAGTACCCTTCAAGATATACATAGTTGTCGAAACTTTTCTTTGTCTAAGTAATGGCATTGTCATAAAATTATAATCTTATCGCTGTATATATATGAATTCTTGCCGCTATTTTATTTGTTGCTTTTCATCGTCCTGCTTGCTCAGTTACCAAGTTCAAACTCTTTAAGCTGCTTAGCTAAGATTCTTGTAGCCAAGGTGACTGTCTTACGGTAAGACGGAGCGGTTAAATGGGTCGACGGACCAGGACTGAAGGCGGGAACAATGGAGAACGGTGGCAGCAAAGGAAACAACGACCATCGTGACAGTGGAGAACAGCGGTAGAAAAAGAAAACCAAAAAGAAGACAGAACAAATGAGAAAGGATGAGAATTTTTTTATAAAAAAAAAAAAAAAAGAAAGGGCGGCAGCAACATACTCGGATTGGGTATAAAAATTGGTCAACATGTGGGTAAAAGAGGATCCATATTGACGAAACAAAATCTTACACGAGTGTCAATTTCCACCACATAAATTTTTTGAACCATTGTGTATGTATATAACATAAAAAGTAAAAGATCTCAGTGTAGCATTCACATCATGTATAATGGTAAGATAATATCGTCATCATCGTGTATATTATATATATATATATATATACCCACACACAATAATATATGAAATGAAACATCATTTTGCAATAAAAGATTTCAAGGGGCATATTAACTTGCAGAATGGGAACCTGTACAAAGAATTTGCATAATAGACATAAAAACAATATGCATTGTGTTCTACTCGATCCATTTCCATAATCCAGTTTATCGCTACACCAAAATAGAAAAAGAGCATTTCTTGGAGACTGTGTGGGAATTAATAGGAACTGATATCTGCAAATTCATCACAAACAAATGATAATCAGAACAAATAAACCAGATAAAGAGAGAGATTCATGAAAATTTATTCAATCTAAATAAGTCATATGTATACCAAGTGACTATGATTCCATCTCATGCTGTAAACTTCAATATTGCTAATCGAAAATTCCGATTGGCTAACATTTATATCACAATCCAAAGCAACCTGACAAGAAACAAAAAAACACTATAAGTGTGTGTTCAAGAGACTCAACAAGATGCATTTCTAAGTTTTCAGGTGCAAGAATCTGAAGATGTACCTTGATCTTTGGCAATGTGATGTGGAAAATCCGAAACTGTGCTCTAACATCGCCTAATATCCTCATACCAAAAACTGAATCATCTTTTCTTGAATTTCTTGTCATGATCTCACTAACATTTACGCGTTCAAACAATACACGCATTTGAACGCTGATGTTTCTGCTCAGCGGAGGCTGATGAAATGGAGGTATCCGAATCAATCCCACCACTAATCCTTGGCTTAGGACGTGGAACCTAGAAGGATCAAACCTCAATGCAATCTTATTTGGATTGTCAGCTCTCAAGCTCAGAGAGGAAACCGATGAGACGACAAGATTCTGGGAGCTTATATCGAGCTTATAAGATTCTACATGAACCGTCTCAAGAGAGAAAACGGGAAGTTTAGGCTTCAAGATCAAGAGGGTGCATAAAAGAGGAACCCCGGCGACGAAAACTATCAAGAAAATGAATAATAGAAGAAATAAACAGGTTTTCATGAAGGAGAAAGGGAAATTTAGAATCTGAAAAGATGTTTCTGTGGCCATTTTTAATAAATTTCTTCATTTTTGAGGAATTCTATGATGTCTTAACAGTTGATTTGGAGAGTTTAAGATGATCATAGAGTGGGCTCTAGAAAAGGAATGTGATGTTTTTCGTATGGAATTATCTTCCTCCTATTCCTTTCTTGCTGCAATTTCTTTTTCAGAATTTTGGGTTTCTTTTGCCTTTTATAGATTGTACTTGAAGATTTATCAAAAGGATGGCTTTTTGGGAGATGAAGAATGAGTTTCTTTAATCTGCATCAATTTTTTTTTTCTCAATTTAAAATATAAAATAATCTCGATTCATGACTTGAGCCTAAAAAAACTAGTTTGACGCCAATTCTTATTTATTTTTTTAAATTTTATGTATAGTTTACTAATTTTGTAGAGATTTTCTAAGTTTAACTTAGGATACATGAAAATAAAACTTCGTTACAAAATATTGTTATTAATGATATGTTTTACTAGAATATTTTGGAACAGCATATCCTGAAGTTTCCTCTCTCTCTCTCTCTCTCTCTCTCTCTCTCTCTCTCTCTTATTGCACCTACTTCTTTGACTAGCAACAGAATATAGGCCCAACACTTGGCCCCCCATGCTTTCAGAAGCTCTTTTCTCACCAACACCCTTTCAAATCACCTACCATTACCACTTCTTTCGACAAGCAGCCATTGGCAGTTCAAACCAAAAGATTAGACCCTACCCTCCCCCAACTTCTACATAAAATAATGCCCCATCACCTAATCAATTTCCTTTTCTTTTTTATATCTAAACTTCACCCGACTAATCTTGATACGAGAATAGCTCAAAATGACCTAAAACGGAACCATCATTGAAGGAATGAAGAGCTTTAGCAAAGAGTTGGAAAATTTTAGAACTCACATACATCGTTCTACTGGTCAAAATGTTGCGCGAAAGAAAACCAGATATATCTGCCAGCCGGAAAGCAGGTTTCAGAAAAGATGCCTCCCAGCGCCAGATATAGCTGCTGGAAAGAGAGGAGAAGGGAGGAGATAGAAAAACAGATAGGCATAGCATAAGTATTCATCTCAAGTAACAATCATCCAGACAGATAATCTCAAAATCGTCCTTGATTTCAGTTTTCAAACACAAATTTGGACCTAATTACCTATGCACTGCACAATAAGCACTCTAATAAAACACCATCCATGGCTTCAGCATGCTTTCGTCTTTGCCCTCCTCGATCACCAGCAGCAAACACACCTAAAAGGGCAAGGAAAAGAAATCGAAGAAGCAGTGATGTAATTATTTACAAATAACTAATATTCTAGGTTGTGTTTGGATTGAAGGATTGAGGATAGATCAAAATTCCTAATGGGCAAATCCACTGATAACTGTTTCCATTGATGTCGATTTAGCTTTCATTTTGAACCAGTTTTTGATGGATTTGAGTGGATAGAAAATCCAGTTCAATTTGGATGGATTTGATATCCCTTCATCGAAACACAACCTTAAGAAATATATCTTCCTAAGGACAACTAAAAGAATAGGTGAACAAACCACTAACATGTAGCCTTATTTACAGAAAAGCCTGTAAAAGGAGCGAGCAGCCTCAGTAGATTCCACCAAGCATGGCCGGGACATCATCAAACGACCAAAGATCCATTGGATTCCCTCCATCTTGAGTAGCATCTCCATTCAGGAAAGCATCAATAGTTGCCTCCCAATTGTTCTCAAGATATGGCATCTGAAAGAGCTTCATCTGGGAGTCGAATTCTGATAGGTCATCAGAGAGCTTGTTCACAGCATTCCCATCACCGGGGATAAGAAACTCCGGGCTAGTCTTAGCTTTCTTCACTGGGCCTGCATCTTCCATAAATTGGGCTTGATCATCCTCAAGCACAGTTGAGAGCACAGATGATATTTCTGGGGTTTTTGCACAGTTTTCGCCCCAACAGAAGTCTGAGCAGTCGAAGGAATTGCTCCCCTGATCAGAGCTGAAGTAAACATTTGTGCCAGTAGACGGGGTAAGTGGTTTAACACTGCTATCATTGGCTATAGGGTAGGTATCAGCATAGCCAAACTGCTTCATCTGAGGCTTTTCTTCAATGACACCTAATGGATCATAGTAGTCATTGCTTAGCATGTTCACGAAATCCATGCTTTCATTCACATCAGGCAGAACTGACGGCAGGCTTTCCTTAGGAAGAGCTTGGCCAGAATTAACCTTGACTGTACGCCTTGAGACAGGGGGAGCAGCATCCTCAGGGAAATTTACTTTAGCTTTCTTGCCCCTGATTCTTCGGGCCTCGGTATCATAAGCTCTTGCAGCTTCCTCGGCTGTGTTAAAAGTACCAAGCCAAACCCGGACCCCTTTCCTAGGATCACGAATCTCAGCAGCCCATTTTCCCCATGGGCGCTGTCGGATCCCTCTATACTGATTCTTCCTCTTTCTTTTTGAGGACTTTTCAGCATCCTCATCAGTATCAGTAGAGTCTACAGATTTCAAACCTAGAGGAAATGCAGAAAGTGTTCACAAATATCAGATACAGCACAAAATTGAAAAGATCTACCGGAAACAATGGATGCAGCTAAGGGGAAGCTCAAGGGAATGAAAAAACAATGGGATGAAATTGAAGAAAATTCTCAACCTCATAATTTGTTTTTCTAAATTACATGATGCCTAAAATAGATGCACAGATTTATAAAACTAATTAAATCATTAACATAAGCTTCGGCCAACAATTGAACTGCCTAAAGGACTAGTTACACCAGAATATACAATCGCCTACTTGTCTTCTTATCAGAAAAGAATACGCTATCCTTCTCTTTGTTTTTATTTGTTTTCTCTAGTTTTTCTTCTGTTTCTTATTTTACACCCCATATCGTAAATCATTAATCTAAAGAATCCAATTAATCGCCACAGATGAGCTAAAATGTGGAGCATCTGTTTCATCAACAGAAATAAACACATAATACATGACTACATTAATAATTACAAATTTATCAATTTATTCAAATAAATATATAATACTAATAATAAGGGAAAGAAGAACTATCATTTCTGGACGAACACCAATTTCTCCATACCTATCATTTAGTCTTATGAATAAAAATTAAATATACAAAAATTTAAATGATATAATAAAAAAAGAAAACAAACTTCACGCTAAAATCACATTTTGCTCGGGAAATGAGCTGAAAGTTTGCAATTTCTTCTCTAACAAACAAAGAAAGAACACAACTTTATACCACAAATTGCACCATAATCTATCAACTAACTGACTTAACATAATCATGCATCAATTATATCGATTTACACAGCAACAAACATCACCATTAAATCAATTTAAGTAAATAAAGACATAAGAGAAATCATCGTTACCTTGGAAACCAGATTTTTTCGAAGCAGAGAAAGCGAACGGCTTTTTGACATCGATCTCTACTTCATCGTCGGAATGATCCTTAAAATCCTGAAAATCAGCTTCGAAGTCATCGTCCAAATCAATGATCGGCGCAGATCTCAGTGGCTTTGAATGATAATTCCCCCTACTCTTCTTCTTGTTCAAGCCGGCGGCAGCGCTGCCCCATAACAAATCCGCCGTCAGCCGACGCGATGAACGGCTCGCCGGCGTTACAAAGTCCGATATTATAGCTCCACCACACATTTCGAGCTACGATGTTCCTCTGATTTTTCTGCGAATCTTTTGGTTTCTGAAACAAAATTTCTTTGGGAAATGACAGAAAAGTTTGGACTAATTGGAGTGTGGTTCAGACAAGGGGCTGTTTTTATATACAGGTGAGCAAAAAGAGGCAGGTGAAATCGGCAGGAACGAGGTGGCGGCCCCTGTGATTTGACTATTGTGCCCCTTCAAGAAGAGCCTAATTACTGAGTCACGTATTAGCTAACTGAGTTCACACGCTTTATAAAGTACTCTAGAAGAGGTAAATAGGCATAAAGCAATAATTAATTTGTTTTTCTAATTTTTTCAAATACTTAACCTTATAATAAGGTGTTTAAATACATTTCTCATTAATAAAATTTTTTATTTATTTAATTGAGATCAGACGAGGGGCATCGGATCCCATTTTGTGGTGTCTCCGTTTTAAAGACGAGTCAATGAGTACATATTTAACAATTTGATTTATTAATTTTTTTGGGTTAAGTTCTTATAAATTTAAATTCTATCTACAAATTAGGTATTTTAAAATTTGACGGTTAATCTCGTGTGTTTATTTAATTATATAATTACGGATGTGCATTTATCGTTCACACAAATACATCTTACATGTGTGCATCATACATTACATACGTTATACATACTCGTTATACGTCTTGAATATACATTGCACACGTTACTCTCACACATGCTTCAAACATAACGAAAACCAAATAATTCAAATTTTTATTCAAACTTCAAAACAAGAAAATTGAAATTAGTTAATTTTCAAATACAGATAATGTAAAATCAATTTGTTTTAAATAATTTTATGTTTTAAATTCCTCATCCAGATGCAATCTTACATAAATCAACTTATTTAGCAAAATTATAAAATCATTGGATTAAAAGTACTTACTAAAATTGTAGTTATGTTTAGTGAATTTCAAATCCTTCCTGCAAAATAGTCATTTGAAATTTATACTCAATTTCTCTTTTATATGCATACAATCATATAACTACACTCACGTATCATACATACATTATACACGTTTGATGCACAAATTACTTTATAATTATATCAATGCACGTGGCGTAATATAATGATGTGATCGTAATTAATGCAAAACAATAACAAAATTAAATGCAAATATAATATCATTATAACAAACAAATACAATTTAATAATAACCCTTTTATTGGTTTTTTAATATTATGATTTTATATAAATATTATGGTTTAAGTTCAAATCTTTTCAGTTGCTTTTGAATTATGTGAATTAAAATTCATAAATTTGAAACCAATAATTCATGTGAATCAAAACAACTCAAAATGATTTTGTAATCCTTCAAGAAAGATTTCCCTCCATTCAGACATTTGAAAAAAACAAAAAGAAACTAGTAAAAAGTTATGTATGTTTAAAATACATTTGATTTATTTTAGTTAATTCAATAATAGTATAATCAAAACAATTACATGTATTATATGCACCGTGTAATTCGATCTACAATTTTACTTATTTAACTTAAAAATATTACTTATTTTTTGAAAAATAATACTACTTTTTCTTGTTTAACAAATTAATAGTAATATTTTTTAGTTGAATAAATAATACTATAGATTGGATGCATGGTGCACATAATGTACAAAAGACTCTCTCATAATTTATTTTATAAACTATCAATTTCATGTATACCCTCTAATTATTTATTGTTTTAATTGATTATTCACATTATTCATGATTTAAATTTGTCATAAGACAAAAAATTGGATTCAATAATAATATTTTTATTTCCATTTTTTGAGATGGACATTTTTTTTAAGTTCAAATATTCATACAAGACAAATATGTTGTGTTTGGATAAGGCTGTAGGTTTCCGTAGCACAACCAGCTAAGGATTGTGTGGTTGTGTACAACTAATGTATAGTAAAAAAATAGTGGTTATTTTGGGTTGTGATATGGTAGTTGTGTTATTGTAGATGTCAAATCAGTAGGTTTAATAAGATTTTGTTTGTATTATTATATTGTGAGAAGTAGAGAGTTGTTGATTTAATACTTGTTGGTGAATGATTGATATATATATATATATTTCTAATATACAAAAAATATAAATATGATAGATAATATATACATAATAAATAAAAAACAAAAATAATATATAAATATAAATATGTTGTATATAGTCTAGATTGAGTGAACACCATACCATCAATGTTTAATCGTGCAATATATATGTATATATATTTTTTAAATGTTAATAAATTCATTATTATTGAAAATATAAAATTTTGAAAGTAAAAAAAATTAAAATAATAATAATTTAAAATTGAAAAATAATTATTATTTTTGGAAAAATAAAAATCAATTATAATATCAAAAAAATATAAAATATTTTGAAAATAATATTTTATTTGTATATATATATATATGATAAATGGATGTCAAAATATAGATCTTTAAAAGAAGATTAATATAATATATTTAATATAAAAAATGAACGTGAAATAGAAAAAGATATAAGTATTAAAATTTTGAGAAGAAAGAAAAAATATTAAATGAATTTCTTGGGAATGATGAGAGATGAGAGAAAAAAATATATTAATTAGATAGAGTTATGGACAGAAAAACCACAATTAACAATCTGTAAACAAACACCAATTAAATTGTGGCACAACCCATAATTAATTGTGCGCAACTCAATCCAAACACATCCATAAAATATAACATTTGAAATAAAAGTCTGCGCTGAAAATGGATTATATAAGTAAAGTATGATTATTTAGTTAATTTCCTTGATATATTCCAATCTGATCATCGTTGATTTATCACAAATAAATCTGATATTGATTTTAAATTTTAATAATAATTTTTACTTATGAGCGATGAATATATTATAAAAATATTGACGGTACCAACTTATTTATTATAACATGTGTAAATTTCAAATAAGGCATAATTGAGATTTAAGAAGGGGGAGACCGTGGCCTAACTTTCCTCCAGAAAGTACTAGAAAAAGTATATTCACCAAATTTGAATTGACTATTTCATAAATTACTTTTTTACCATCTTTTCTCTGATCAAACTTTTCACCCTACACGTGCGAGGATTGTGCGGTCTCGAGATAAATATATATATATATATATATATATTTTTTTTTATCTTTTTCTGATAAATCTTTTTTTTATATTATTATTTATTTACTTGTTCTGATTGGAATTAATACATATTATTGATAGATCCAGCAAATATAATAATTTGTACAAAATTAAAGTTCCTCATTTTTTTATATGTCATTCTCAATTTTTCTGTCATTATTTATATAAAAATAAATTAATTTAATATTATATGAAAATATTAATTCATATTAATGACCATTTAATTTATGTTAAATACAATCTTATAATTTTTGTATGCATTTTTTGTAAGAGGATAAATAACTAATATGTATTATGTTATAAGTTTGTCATATATTTTATTAAGATTTAGTTAATAATTAACATTGATTTGAATAGCAAAATATATATAATTATCATATATTTATTTTGTATCTTTTTTCAAACAAGAATTTTGTTAAAAATGTAAATATTGTCTCTAAAAATAATTATATTTAATTTTTTTAATTAGTTCTGAATTGACATTTTAATAATACATTTATAATAAAAACATTTTAAAATTCTAAAAGATAACCAAAAAAATAAAAATAAAAAAAGATTAAAATGGGAAAAATAATCGTATGTGCATGCACCGGAACCCGGCTGCCCTAGTTGCCTGCAGTGCGGAAGGGTAGGTCCCGCCAAGCAACTGAGAAGTCGGTAAAGGAGGAAAACGACAAGAAGCTTAAAAGAAGTCTATTACGCAGAAGGGGTCCACTAAAACAAATAGTGGGACCCGCACACGAGAAATAGACTCCATAAAGAAATGAAATTTGGAATTCCGTACCGCTCTCGCTCTATTGTGTTTCTCAATTGATTTTTCTTTTTCTTTTCATTTTTCCGATCGAAAACAAATTTTTGTCTCGGATTAATTCGTTATGCGCTTAATATTATATATTTAGAAATTAAGAATTACCTTGAGCTTATTGGTTTAAATTTATTTAATGTTTACTTAATTATATTTAAATAAAACATTCGCAAACAATCATGTTTTATTTATTATTAATTATATATGAAATATATATTACTTCCTCCAGTTTAACCGATGATTTTATATAAACTTAACAAGGAATATATAGCGGTGGGTGATGATTTGATCAGAAATTGTGATTCTAATTTTATTTATTTTTTATTTCTTTATTGGTGTTTTGAATAATATGTACGTTGACCCATTAAAGAACACATGATCTATTAATATTACAATAAAGAAGAGGATGAATTTGCTCGTATCATTTATACCGAAAAAAAAAAACTAAGACATTTGATTTCTTATTGAATAAGACAATTAAATTAGAAATTATTATACAATTTGATGATATAAAATTGTGTAGAGGTTTTTACGATGTATTCTGAAATCATATACAATAAAATTATTTAAGCCAAAAAATATTTAGCACACCATAATTAAAAAAATAATAACTTTATTTTTGAAATGGAGAAAACGTGTAAACAATTTTCCGATGAAATATGAAAAAAAATATAAAAAAATAATTCAATATCTGTAATATACGTTGACTCTTGTGAGTAAACCTTATACCATTTTTGAATAAAGAATTTAATATAAGCAAAATAAAAAAGTAATTTGGTAATTGTTGGCAGCAGCTAACATGTTAGGAGCGTGTGGAGATGATGTCTATCCAGATTCTATCTTATCATTTCTCAATTATTATAATATTATATTTTTATGATGTATTGTCATAAACGACGCATTTCTCTCAATTACGAGTGCTCCTAAAACGAGTCAAACTGTAGTGATAAAAAAATATATTTTTTTGTTTGACATCAAGCTTTTAATAAAATAAATTGATTTTTTTAATCAAATAATAAAATAAAATAAAAACGTAAATTGTGCAAAAATATCACTTCAGGGACATTTACAAAATATTTAATAAGATCTTGAGTAATTTTTTCCCATGGAAATTGTCTCCACAAAAAGTTGGTTCGCTAATCTTACAATTAATGTCATGTAAAATTCAAAGAAAGAAAGATAAATAAATATAAAAAATATGTGTGATCTATGTTATTATATTTTATTCACGTTTATATTATGTTCACTCTCTTTTTTTGAACTTTGATTAAAAGTAGCATAATGAGACAGTCATAATAGGTACTTTAAGATGCATATTTAAATATGTTTAGTAGGATCGATCCTTATAAATTAATATTTATTACTATAATAATTATACATTATAATATTTAATAGAATTAATATAAAATCAAGATTTAAAAAAAAATTAATGATATTAGAAGTATGTTTATAAATTTATATTTATCCTCTAAATATATTTATATCAATAATATTTTATTATAAAATGATATTGTATCTTATTAATATCTAATAATTATAGAACCGAACGATGGATATTATTTAGTTAATAATACTATTTAAAATCTACAAACCAAAAATATTGGCCGGCCGACATAAACATTAAATAAATACAATATTTTTTTAATTAATAATATTATTTAATATATGACTGTGCAATATTTTGTCTGTTTTATAAATGTGTGTGTATTTCAGACTTCCTAGTTGGTGGTTGATTGAAATTGCAAAATGGACATTTAATTGAGCAGACAAAAACTCATTTAATTTGTCTTGTTTCTCAAGTTTCGGACCAAACTCTCAAATAGATTGCCTCCACACAAATCGTATAGGCACAATATTTGGTCTTATCAACTGCATAATTATATGTGTGTATAATAAAAAATACATTAAATACAATATATTTTAAAAGTATTTCTTTCAATTTTAAGATGGTAGGGAAACATTTAGATTGTAATTTTTCTACGGTGAAAATTTTAAATTTTTATAAATGCATATTATTTTAAAATTATATTAGATGGAATTGTTGGTACAAATGTCAAGCTGATGTTGGAGATAGTGTTTATTTATTATTACTAGTACATCTCCTGATGCACAATTTATAAAGTAATAATATAATAAATTACTATAGAAATAGTAATAAAATTTTAAAAATAAAATACATAATTATATAAAATATATTTTGATAAAAATTGTTTACAATAAAAATATACAACAATATAAAAATATATTAAATATTAAAATAAGTCACAATTAATGTATGAAAATAATATTTTATATTTAAAAATTAATATTTTATTATTATATATGCAATATAGATATCAAATTGTAGATCATAAAAAATAATTAATTTGATATATTTAATTTTTTTATTTTCTTTATTTTTAATATTTACTTTTATTACTAAATATTTATTAAAAACATTATATATGTAATTTTATTTAACATTAAATTTTGAGATAATATTTATTTTACTTATATTCTTAAACTATCATATTCAAAAAATATATATGTAAAAGTGAATGTCGGGTAATGTTATGCAATTCTATTTAAATTTGTATATTATATTTAAAATCTCATATACTTATTTAAATTATATTTTTATTATTATTTAAATTACACATCATATGATTTTAAAAAACTTGATTTAATTTCAGTTTGAATAATTGAGATAAAAAAGTTATAATATTAAATATTAAAAAAAGATATAATCATATAAAAAAGAAAAGAAAAAAGTAGCGTAATAAAAAATTTGCGCTAAAAGTAGTGCAAAAATTTCAAAAACTTCAAACTGGTGCAGAGAATGTAGTACTGCTGGAGAATGACAACTGACACTAAATGCCAAAGTAGCTTCTTGTTGGAGAAGCTTACAAGTACTCCTAAAACGAGTCAAACTGTAGTGATAAAAAAATATTATGTTTTGTTTCACATCAAGCTTTTAATAAAATAAATTGATTTTTTTAATCAAATAATAAAATAAAATAAAACGTAAATTGTGCATAAATATCACTTCAGGGAGATTTACAAAATATTTAATAAGATCTTGAGTAATTTTTTCCCATGGAAATTGTCTCGACAAAAAGTTGGTTCACTAACCTTACGATTAATGTCATATAAAATTCAAAGAGAGAAAGATAAATAATTTTATAAAATATGTGTGATCTATGTTATTATATTTTATTCACGTTTTATATCATGTTACTCTCTTTCTCTGAACTTTGATTAAAAGTAGAATAACGAGACAGTCAGAATAGGTACTTTAAGATTCATATTTAAATATGATTAGTAGGATCGATCCTTATAAATTGATATTTATTACTATAATAATTATACATAATAATATTTAAAAGAATTAATATAAAATCAAGATTTTAAATAAAAATAAGTTAATGATATTAAAAATATGTTTATAAATTTATATTTATCCTCTAAATATATTTATATCAATAATGTTTTATTATAAAATGATATTGTATCTTATTAATATCTAATAATTATAGAACCGAACGATGGATATTATTTAGTTAATAATGTTATTTAAAATCTACAAACCAAAAATATTGGCCGGCCGACATAAACATTAAATAAATACAATATTTTTTAATTAATAATATTATTTAATATATGACTGTGCAATATTTTGTCTGTTTTATAAATGTGTGTATATTTCATACCCCTAGTTGGTGGTTGATTGAAATTGCAGAATGGACATTTAATTTATCTGGTTTCTCAAGTTTCGGACCAAACCCTCAAATAGATTGCCTCCACGCAAATCTTATAGGCACAATAATTGGTCTTATCAACTGCATAATTATATGTGTGTATAATAAAAAAAATACATTAAATATAATATATTTAAAAAGTATTTCTTTCAATTTTAAGATGGTAGGGAAACATTTAGATTGTAATTTTTCTACGGTGAAAATTTTAAATTTTTATAAATGTATATTATTTAAAAATTATATTAGATAGAATTGTTGGTACAAATGTCAAGTTGATGTTGGAGATAGTGTTTATTTATTATTACTAGCACGTCTTCTGTCTGATGCACGGTTTATAAAATAATAATATAATAAATTATTATAAAAATAGTAATATAATTTTTAAAATAAAATATATAGTTATATAAAATATATTTTGATAAAAATTGTTTAAAATAAAAATATACAACAATATAAAAATATATTAAATATTAAAAAAAGTCACAATTAATGTATGAAAATAATATTTTATATTTAAAAATTAATATTTTATTATTATATATGCAATATAGATATTAAATTGTGGATCATGAAAAAAATAATTAATTTGGTATATTTTTAACAAAAGACAGAGTTGAGATGAAAATGTTATAAGCCTTTAAATATTAAAAAAAATTATTTAAAAATAAAAAAAATCTGATCTATTATCATCGTTTCTAAAAATAGAAAACTAATTTTGGGTAGAAAAATGATATTTGTGTACATTAGTTCAACTGTTCTGCTTTTATATAGTTATAGATTTTAAAAAATTAATATTTAATAATTAGTTTTACAAAATAATGATGTTATAGTATTAAAATGTTATTGTAAAATTTGGATCATAAAGTCATAAAAGAAAAATATTTGTGAAATTCAAAGTTCATACAAATTAAAATCAAAAGGATAAATATTTTGTGCAATGTAAAGGATACCTTAGAGTATATATGAACATGGGTTTCGAAACAAAATTAAAATTTAAAATTAATCGATTTGATTTTAATTTTAGAAAAGCATGTTCAAGTTCAATTTTAATTTCAAAGTGACATTTCTAAGTACGATATTAGACTGAAAAGATAGAAAGAAAAAAAGAGAGAAAGAAAGCTATTCTCGAAAAGAAAAGAATTCAATACAGATAATGGACAACCTTGGTGATTGACACCATCTATATAGACTTCTAAATACTTTTTGGAGAGATTTGCCCCTAACGATTGGAAAGTTTTAGAAAAAAAGAGATATTTCTGAGCTAAAATTACCTTTCTCACTTTTGTCTTACTTGTGGGTCGGGTTGTTCTAGATCAGCTCGAGATTATGCAGGATTATACACGAAAGATCCTTTTTTGGCTCTCTCTTTAGCCCTATATCTCTTATCCCTAGGAGGTCTCACGGAGCACTCAATCAAACTCGCTCTTAGGAGATGCAGTAAATGATATCAACAAGCTAGGGTCAGGTACCCGACGCGATCGTACGGGGTCACAATTCACCCAACATGATCATCCGGGGTGAACAAGAATTGGGGCCATCCTTTTCTTGTGGCATGCTCCTCACATTTACGGATTCGCAGGGGGCCTCAGGCCCCCCGTAAGATCAATATCTCCTCGGCCGGCAAATCGGAGACGGATGACCACGGTCTCGACCTTACCAGCACCGGAGGTGTACTAATCAATGAACCCCAGGAATTTTGTTTTTCTGGTGGTATCAAAACGCCACTATGTTTACGTTGAAAGTTTCAACAGTAGAACACATTCGAGAGAGATTGGGGGCCTTAAAAAAGGTTCGGGTGGGCCGTTCCCTTAAGAAGAGCCAAAACTGGCTAAGGGCTTTCTTTCTTCTTTGAAATGAGAGGGCACTCTGCCGTGGTAAAGGCCAATATGGTGCCAGACTCTTCGCGCAAGAAGAAGACCAGGTTCATGGCTTTCTATTCTTAGAATGAAGGAATAACTCCCTTGAACACGGCCTTCTTTATATATTTTTAGGTATTGCTACCGCACCTGTGTGTAATGACTGCTACCGTACTTGCTATACCAGATCTTGCACGATCCTGACCATCCTGGAGTTCGAATAAAGCACAGTTAGTTTTAGAACCTCCTTTCTGCTCCCATTGGCGGCCCAAATCCAGCTACCCCATCGGACCCTATAAAGGAATTTTGAATTGTACTAATTTGCAGAACCTTATCATACTTGTAATACATTTTGTGCTACCATTGGTTCGCCAAACTCCAGGAAAAGAACATGAATCATCCAGAAGGGCCGATTTGAATGTCATTTTCTAGCACCAACACATTAACTCAACTCATAACATGACTCAAGGAACAGGTTTATAGCAGCTCTTCAGGAAGTTGGAAAATTGAAAATGAAAAACCAATAGTTTTGGAATCAAAATTAAAACCGCCTATATAGTACTTCCATTTCAATTCCATATTTCATGATTTTAAAAACGAATAGTTTGAGAAATATATTAGAGTCATTTAGTTGTTATTATAATTTATTGGTTTAATTACTCAACTGCCACTTTTGAATGGTCCAACATGCTTTCAAACGCACATTTGAAAAATCTAAAAAGCAGAAAAACCAAAATAGTATAGTACAATTTTGACGTGGGGTGAAGGTAGTGTCAGCTGTTTACCACGTAAGGCATTCAGTCAATCTGCTGATTGGAAACTGGAGTAGGACAGAGGGCAGAACCAAACAAACAACAACTTGAAAATTACACCAACTCTGATCTAATTATGAAATGGACACCACACTCCCTTCTCATCTCACCTTTCGTCTATGTATGTCTTCGCTTTCAACAAATTTAATTTACTCCAAACTATATTATTATTATTATGGTGTTTTTAAACACATCACAAAATTATTATTTACACTATTTTAATTTTTAAATAAATTTAAATATAATGTAAATAACAGTTATACCCTTATATATATATTTTAAGTAAAATCATAATATTGTTATTATCGTTATTTTCATTCTTGACTCTAAACACACACTAACTCTATATTTAAATAAATAAAAATAAAATATAAAATATTTTATAAGTAATCAATAATAGACCATACGATATAGAAAATATAATTATTATAAATATTAAACAAATAAATCATGTATTTTCTGTCAAATGACTAAAACCGCGCACACGTTCGGCCAACCAGGCCGAACATACAATATGTCGTTCGGACAACTGTGGCCGAACACACAACATAGTGTTCGGCCAATGATGGCCGAATGCCTTGTTGTATGTTCGACCACTATTGGCCGACTGCCTTGTTGTATGCTCGGTCTTGGTTGGCCGAACGTGCGTGCGGTTTAGTTTTTCGACGACAAATATAGTATTTAATTGTGTAATTCTTATAATAATTATATTTTCTATATTTGTATTTTTTTCATTATCAATTACTTACAAATATTTCAACTTTTATTTTGATTTGAATATAGGATTAATGTGTAAGTGTGTTTGAGCAAAGAAGAAATAATATCAATAATGAAAATATTAATATATTAATTTTTTTAAAATATTACATAAAGGTATATATGTCATTTTTATTCTATTTAATTTTATTTATTAAATTAAAGTTATGTGAAAAATAATTTTTGTGGTGTGTTTAGCAACACCCTTATTATTATTATTATTATTATTATTATTATTATTATTATTATTATTATTATTATTATTATTATTATTATTATTATTAGTGAGATACATAAAATATTTTTTATTACATTTTATAATGTGAATCTATATTCAAGTTGTATTATATATTTCTTATTATAGTTTGTAGTGTAAGTATATACAACTTATATGATATATTATAGAAGGCATGGATTTATAATTCATGATTTTTTTAATGTATAATTATCTTTTTTCTATTAGAATTGATAAGAATGATATACAAAATTTATGAAGATTGCATCAAATTATATTTAAAAAAATAAAGATATCAACATATTAAAGAAAATAAAGATTCATAAAGATCTCCTAAATACATGACTAAAAACTGAAAATACATAACTAAAAATAATTTTTTACATACGACAAATCTGCCACAAGTTTAAAAATTATCCAACAGAAAATATTTTCCCCCCTATTTTATGGAGAATACATATGGCATAAATAGGGAGTACGATTTGGAGGGAAAACAAAAAATAAAAACAACATTTTGTTATTTTATAATTTATATATATATATATATATATTAATATAATAAATTAATTTGGATCAATTTTTATGATGAATTCTCAATAGACCTCATTAATCTCTCCTTTATATATTACAAACATTTTAATATATTGGATTGAATAATTACTTTGCTTTAAATATTAACAAGCATGGTAAAAGAAATTAGTTTCTATTGCACAACGGTTATTTTCTTTTAAAATAAAAAGAAAATAAAAATACACTTATTTTCCTTTAAAATAAATATTTGTGTTCGCAATGTGTTGAATAGAATGTCGTGCACAATGTTTCCAGAACACCAATCATGACAACTATAAAAATGCATTGAAAACAAAAGGACAAATTCAAAGATAAATTATCCACAAATTATAAATAATGTGTGGGTATAATTAGGAAAAAATAAATCACTAATATGATAGAATGCATAGCAAAAGGAGTTGAAAGAAAAAACAATTTAATTTCAGAGTATCAGACTTTGCTGATGTTAAAAATGAATAGCATACTACATAACACAGTTAAAAAAAAAAGTTATGAAATATCGTATTTTAAACTCTTCTTAAAAATAATAAGAAGTAATCTAACACCCACTTTACAAATTACGTTCTACTCAATCACAAAATAAATACAAAATTTATACGATTCACGCACTCCAAATTTTTTACCAAGAAAGTAGCAACACATCTTAAACAAAAAAACCTTAACCCCTTTATTTATTTTCACGTAGACTCTTTTATTGTCTAAATATAGTATAAGATGCACTGGACAGATTCCTAGCTTCTTATGTCTCCATTTGGTCTGGTCCATTACAACATGATTGCAACTTTGTTATTATTATTATTTTTGGTGAATATCCATATAAAGGTCAAGTTGTGAAGTGGCGGGTCAATTTGGCAAGGTGCAACAATTAATTAATACTTCTTTGAGTTTAATTTAATTGTTTCTAGAATGGCAACAACAAGAAAATATAGGTTCACCACGACGAAACCACATGACAGATAAATTTCGGTCCACCACATTATTTATTTACATAATTAAAATACAATATACAATATTATTTATTTAATTAAAATTATTATTTATTTACATAAGATTAATATTAATTTATTATTTTAAAAAATAGTAAAAAAATTTAAATAGATAAATAATATTTTTTATTTAAATAAATAATATGTAGATCGAATGACAGTAAATCTGATGTGCAAAAGACTCGCTTGTATTATATATATTTCAAGGATGGAGACATAATTTTTGTATTTGAAAGGTTATTTAACACTACACTAATTTCTAATTCCCAATAGGATAGGAAATGATGTTCTTTAAGGTCAAGTGGCTCATCAAATTGACAAGTGCAATAATACTTAATTAATAATCCTTGAGTTGTTTTTATCTACAATTTAACACCAGTTTTAGTCTTATTTTCAAACATTTAATAATTACACTTTTTTATACATCACAATCAATTAGTGGCGAGCGAAATGGAAACAGCCTAAGGGGATGTTTGGACTACGCTGAAGGCCTCTGTAGCACAACCGGTTGTGGGTTGTAAGGTTGTGTCACAATCAAATGTATAGTAAAAGGTAGTGTTTGTTTTGGGTCGTGATAAGGTAGATTGTTACTAATATGTCAAATCAATAAGTTTATGAGAGTTTTGTTTGTATTATTATATTATGAGAGATAAATATTTGTAGATTTAATAATTGGTGATGAATTATTATTATATATATATATATATATATGCAAAATGGATGTCAAAATAATGATCTTAAGAAGAGAATTAATATGATATAATTTTTATAAAAAATGGATTTGAAATAAAAAAGTTATAAAAATTTTGAGTGAAAAAATATATGTTGAATAGTTTTATTGGGAATGATGAGAAAATAATGAGAAAAAAGAGGTGTAGAGTGGGTAGGGTTGTGGATGGAACAACCACAACCCACAATCTCGTAAACAAACACGGATTGGGTTGTGGCACAACCCACAATCGGTTGTACAAAGACGTGTCCAAACATAAGTGTGAAAATGCACCAAAATACATACTATATTTTTGTACATTCTTAATATGCAACACTCGTGTCAAATTAAAAATTTAGAAATTAAAATTAATTAAAATTGTAATTTCAAGAAATATTTATGTGCAACACTCTACGGAATGGAATTTTCCGAAAGTATTTTACAATGAAATCAACACACTAAGGCTGCGTTTACATTTTGGGATAAGCCTGGATTCGGACTCGGTATCCCGGCTTATCACACGGATACTTTATAGGATTATTAATTT